>OY728119.1:1596433812-1601233812 GCA_963277665.1 Viscum album | reverse complement strand
TTTAGATTATTTAAATGAAAAGGTTGTTTTCAATTATAATCGAATATTTTTTTACTATTCCTCAAAAAATGAAACATTTCAAAGAAATAAAAAAATACACATTAAGATAATTTTGTTAATAGAATTTAAAAAATTAAATTTTTTATAATAAATTTTCTGAAATTGTTAAAAATTAATTTTATAACAAGTGCGCATAACTAGATTAATTCAGCATTTTTAGAAATATAATTTTTCAAAAAACAGTTTTTTTTGATTTAAAATGATTCTTATTTAATTTATAATCAATAGATAAATATAATATTAATATTTTATTATGTTCTATTAATACCCTCCAACAGAAAAAATAGTTTAATGTTCATATTTAAATAAAATTTTAATATAGTATTTTTGTTTAAACATTGTGTTGTGTGTATCACAAGCTTTTAAGAAGATCAAATTTATTCCAAAAGATATATATTTTATTGTGTTGGGGAATAGTAAACATGGTTCTATGAATGCATTATATATTATTTATTGAATGTATGTGATTAAATTATTGGAATTAATGGAGAAAGTCTAGGAAAATATATAAAAGAGTTTTAAATTCCAAAATCATTTATCATGGGGTAAAATAGTCTTGTTGATTAAAAATAAGTCCTGAAAAATTCATCTTGGAATTTATTATCATGAACATAAATATATCATGATCAATAAAATTTTATATTTCCCATATATTGATGATTTTTCAACAAACTAAGAGAGGATCAATAATTCTCAATGATTTTAATTTAATCTAGATTTCAAAAATTCAGGGTGAAAATATTTGATATATTCATGATATAATTTTATATAATATATATAATCTATGAGTTAATTATGTGGTATTACAAACAGAAAAATAAAACGACGTTTTAATTAAATTAATGACTGAGTCCTTAAAGATTATATATATCAATATATAGTAGTCCTTAAAGATAATATTTTAATATATTCAGTATCAATAGAATGGAATGGTGATCTTTTGAGGACTATTAAGAAAACAATTTTAAAATAGAATTTATTATCAAAATTATGAAGGTTTGAAGTCTAGTTTAAAGAATTATCAGTCATGGTTTATGTATACAAAAGGGAGGGTATATATTTAGATCCTTAAAAGATATAGATGATTTAGGAAAGAGATAGACATACTCCTATAATATTGATATATTATTTTCATGATTGTATATATTCTATATTAAATTTATTAATTACTATTGATAATAAAATATACTAAACAATTTGGATCGAATGGGTTTCATGTCCCTCTAAATAGTTGAATGTGAAGTAAATTTAAAGATATTAAAAATGGTTGGTTATAACAATTTTACTCACAAGACCATATTTTTGATAAGGTATTATGATATAATATGATACACTAACTAATGGAATAATATTTCTCCCCACGAAAAGAATATATAATCCTATATCTACCCATAATTAATGGTTCATGAGAAAAATTATGGCACACCTTATTTGAAGATATTAGAAATAATGTTTTAATTTATGATAAGAAGAGTAGTATCTATGGTGAAAAGGTTTAAATATATACTAATTAATATATCATAATTAATATATTCACATATATTTATTCGAAAAATTAACAAATGAAATGTTTTAATTTGATCAAGGATTAATATTTCTCAATACATTACCTCTCTTGGATGAAAAAGAATGTGTCTAATCCAATAAACAAGAAAGATAATTCTACAATTCCTATGATGATTATTTGAGAAAAAATAATAATCTATAATTTTAATTGGTTTGATAGGGTAATCATAATTAATCATGAGATATCCAATATTTCTTAAATGAATGATCAACCAAACATACATGTGAAGATAACAGTGGCAGAAAAGGAGGGCACATAGCTAGAAAATAATTTAAGAAATATTTTATATTTCAACATTGAAAATGAAGAAATTATATGATCTAATTTATGAATATGTGACACTTAAATTTATAAAATTTTGAATAAGTAGTTGGATGATGAAAATAGTTCTTTATTATGTTTCTATTAGAGAAGAACGTGGAAAAATACATTTCTTAATGGGAATTTATTTTTTTCCAATTTAATGTGGAAACTTTTATAGTGTATATTTTTATGATGAGATCAAAAATAAATTAT
Source organism: Viscum album (assembly GCA_963277665.1). Taxonomy (NCBI): domain Eukaryota; kingdom Viridiplantae; phylum Streptophyta; class Magnoliopsida; order Santalales; family Viscaceae; genus Viscum; species Viscum album. The sequence continues at coordinate 1,601,231,669 of OY728119.1, read as the reverse complement.
GTTTATAAAATATAATTTTAATGGGATAATAAAACCATTACTCTTGTAAAAAAATGTGAGAACAATACCATGCTTTTAATCATAGGACATCTTACGACTTATAAAGGACATACATAATTTTATGTTTTATTTTATGTATATAAGAAGTTTATAAATTTTATTATTAATCAAGAAGATTTATTTCATAGTCAATGTGGGACTATAAGTTCATAAGATGTGTAAAGGATATAAATAGTATGTATTGGAATTGTTTCTGATCAAAATATTTGGTTATCATCAATGTTTTTGGTAAGTCTTGAATATGAATTGGATAAATAGTGGAGCTTTAGTACACAATTTTATTCTCCAAATTGTGATATATATGAAAGTAATTTTTAATCCTAGGAATATATAATGATATCTTATATGATTTATTTCATTGGAAATTGGAATTAACACTTTCCTCAGGTAAAACTATCAAATAATAATTTTATCAATTTTAGCAGCAAAATTTCATTATATGAGGATTTTTATTGGATGTGGGGATGAAATCCAACATGTTGGGATAAATTTAAAGATAATATTATTGTATTATATTATATTTAAGATGAAATTATACATAATAATAAAATTATTTAGTGAATTATTTAAACTGCAAAATTTCAAAAGAAGATCTACTTTTATAACCCTTTTGTTGTTGGATGATTGAATATATATAAAGGGAATTTAATTGAATATTTAAATTGACATGGTTTATGAAATTTTTGAAGAAATAAAATTTTAGACCAAGTTAAATTTACCCCTTATAAATATTTGAATTTGTGGGTAATATATATTATCACTTAATAATTCCACATGACAAAACTCAAGTGAATCAGATGTTTCTTTATTATCATTTGAGAAAGTTCAAAACGGGCCATTCAATTGTACTAAACTATGAGGTTGTGGAGACCTCGACCTTATTATCCCAAAGTGGATGAATTCTATATTACATTGGCATAATAAAAAAGTAATAACATCCTAAAGGACCTAATAGTTTAGTAGTCTTGGTAAATTAGATATATACATGAATCTTTCATTACATTGGAATACAAAAAGTACAACCTAATTATTTTTCTAAAATAAATTCATTTCATCTAGAATATCCTTTCATATCAGTAATAGTAAAATTCATGGAATTTAGGAGAAGAAAACAAAATATTGGTGAAATAAAATGCTCGGTAAGGGTTTAGAAAAGAAAAAAATATATGAATAAATGAATAATCATTAATAAGGAATGAAAAATATAGAAAGGTAAATATATGAACACAAATTAAATTTTAATAATTTATATACATAATCAATGGAAAGGAAAATGTCAGAAAATAAATTTCATTTAATGACTACGCTAAATATCATAACTTGATAAGGAAAATCAATATATCAATGTAAATAACTAGAAATACATCCCATTTAATTAATTACTTATAATGAAATGCATCCATAGATAATATAATTATGAAAATATCATGGATAATAAAAATAGCTAAAAGGAAGGTAATTATTAATTTTTAAACATAATGTTTCCAAGGAACATGATACTTTTCACATGAAGATCTATTTTCAAGACAATTTTGAACATACTAGGTGAAAACTTATTTAACTAAGGCTAGCCAACTGGTTCATCCTAAGAGACTATTGATGCATTGATGGGATTTCATTAACCGGTCCATAAAACATATATTGATTATACAATTAATTCCAAATATATCAAATAATTGATTCAATTAAAAAACAAGGTGCCTTATCCAATATCCATATTGTGTAAAGGATAGAGATTTATCAACATTTCCCTAGTTAATCAAATAACATTCAATGTAAACACCCCACGTAAAAAAGTTACATGACATAGGAAATAATCATATCCATGATAAATGAAAAATATATATAGGAAGAATTTAATTCTCTATGATTACAAGAAAGTAAATAACTCAAAGGGATGTTAATGAATACAAAACTGATTTAAGGAAGTTAATTTTAATACTATCCTAGGTCAAAATTATAATAATCCATCCAGTGAAAAAATAGGGATGGTATCAATAAAATATATTCCAATTTTTGTAAGAGTAATTTTTTTTTTATGAATATAAATACCATAAAATACCTTTAAAAACATTTTTTCAAAAAATACATGTTCCATTTAGAAAATATCTTTTTCAAACATAAAAAATTAATAAAATTATTTTGTTTCAAAATAAATTTGTTAAAAAATAAAAATATCCAAAATATTAAGAAGAATATTTCATTAAAAAAATCCTCATAAACATGGAAATTAACCTTAAAATAAATTACATCAAGTAATATTCTAAATGGAATACAAGTTAGAAATAACTTTACTCTTGCATTGTAAAATAGTTAGAGAAGTGGATTGTTTAGAAAATTACAAGAGGATTTATTTTAATACATTTGGTAAAAAGTAAAAATGGATAAAAATAACCTCAATAAATCACTTTTAGAAGGTCAAAAAATTTGATTTTTTTATAAAACATGGTTTATGAAGAAAATTGATTTATGAAAAAAGAGATAATTAAAGTCGTATTTTCTTGAAAACATTTTCAAACACATTTTAAGTAACAATGAGTATAAAAATGAAACTATTAACTGAAATTATGTTGAATAACTAGATTATAATAAAATAAAATATATTTATTATGATATTTTCAAATAATTCCTTTAGAATGATATTTAAGAATAAACAAGCGTGATTAGAATGTGATTGTGAAATAAAAACTTATAATGTCAATAACGTTTCATTAAGAGTTATTAAATGAATATATTTTGTGTATTGACTCGAAATAGACATAAATAAAGTTGCAATAAAATAATATATAGTCAATAGTACTATAAATATAATCTTATAATATCAAAGACAATGAATGAGTAATGTAACCCAATGAAAATAAGTTGAATTATGAAATTATTTACCACTTAGTAATTTTTAATTAAAAATATGAGATTATATAATTCAAATTGAAACATAAAAATACCATGAATAAATAATTATTCATGATATTATATGTAAATGGGGTAGTATATACCACATATAAAATAAATTAGGTGCATAACATTAAAATATTCCTCAATAAAATAAAATTGAGGTGAAATGTCTTACTTACACATCCCTTTGGTTGAAGGTTATTTAATCTCCTATATAGTTGTTCTAAATATGTTATAAACTTATTAATTAAGAATATTAAAATATAAAATATCATATATGATCCTCTTATAACATATTATTATCCATTCATTAATAATCATTCATTATTTGAATTTTTTCTTGTGTTAATTGCCTTGTTTTCTCCTACTTGTTTTCTCATGAAAGATCTGATTCTTGAACACATTATATAATTATAAAAAATATATAGAAATAATCATGAAATAATTGTCATATTAATAAATAAAATATACTTTATTTTCAAATCATTAATGATGGTTTATAAAAATAAAGTATGTTACGATGATGGTGATGGTAGGTCATAGGTATGCATGGGTAACATTTTCATTTTTAATCAAGAATTATAGAATAAAGGTAAGTAATATTTTAACTTTATAGAATTATTGTAATATAGTTAATACCATATTATAATCTTATATATTTAATCCACGTGTTTTGATGATGAAATGATATCTACATCGCTTCATGAAAGAAGCAACCCACATATACATGAATGATGTTATTATCTTTACAAGAGTGAAAAGGAAAGAAAAAATTGATTTTTTTTATCATTAAAAAATTATAAACATGGAATTAATATCATTATTATTTCATGTATATCACATATAATCATTAATGTTAACTCTATAACCTTCCATGTGAAGAGTTAGTGAAAGACAAATCAGAACACTTCGTGAGGTGATTGTTCGTCGTACACATGAGTAACGTTATCTTAGATCCTATACAATGGAAGGTAAAAAGATGTATATATATATATATATATATTATATAGAGACTTTTTAGGCATAAATATTCTATAAATATCATATTTTTATACTTTATATCCATCATCAAACCCAACCATGGGATTTGGAAATGAAAGAATGAACGACATCAGTTCAAGTTGTTGTAGTCTTCCATACATATGAATGATGATTTCATAACAAATTTGATAGAAATGGAGATGGTTGTGGGTTATTAAATTTTTATAACAACATCCTATTATATTGAATATATTTATGTTATTATATCATCTTAGTTTAATATTAATTTAATGAGGTGGAGAAAGAAAGAAATAAAGACGCTCATTATAGAATAATACCTTTTATTTTAGCATCCTCTTTAGGTTTTCTATAAATAATTTGTAGATATAATTTATGAGAAAAATAACACATCTAGTATTAGGGGATAGAATGTTTTATGTTATTTGGGTAGGTTTTGGATGAATCAATGAGGATTGAAGGTGTAAAAAGAGGGGAGAGAGGGTGGACTTTTATAAGTGGGGAGAGGCCACACTTGATATATTTGGAATGAATTGAGTTATCCCAAATTCATCATTTGGAAAAGAGGTAAAAATGGACCATTCATGATTATTATATATGAAACTATATAAATATTCCCATATAATATTATTTTAAAAAAAATTATAGGTCATCATTACCCTTAACTCTTTAGTTTAACCCCTTTGTAAACCCATTTTCACCTTAACTACGATAATTATTTTTTACAACATTCATTTTTAATTTATCTCTAAAATTATGTTGAACTTATTTGAAATTTTAAATTAAACTAATTAAAAATATGGAATACATTTTTTTAAATTAAATTTATATAATAGGAATTATTTAATTTAAAATTAATCCTACATATATGATGAGAAAACAAGTTTTTAAGTTGAAAATGTTCAAAGTTTTATAAAATTTTTATATATAACATCATTATTAAGATAATTATAATAACCTAAATTGGGTTAATTGATATTAAATTGAATTAATTTTACATTTAAACCAATTAAAGGTAAAATTTAATGTTATAAATTATTTAAACGAAACAACATTTATAAATTAAAACTTTGTATTTTTCATTGTTCATAAAAAAAGAAACATCTTAAAAAATATAAAAAATTTACCATAATTTAATTTCTATATTAATATATAAAAATTATGTCTAATTTCTTCATAATGTTTATAAAACTATTAAAAATAAATTTTAAATTAGTTGTGAAAAACAAGATTAAACCATTTAAAAAAATAGAGTGTTTGAAAAAACATTTATTTTTCTTATAAATTATTGTTATTATATTAATAATCAATTGATAAACATATTTCCAATAATTTAGTTAGTGAAATTTATACCCTTATGTATAACATCTAGGATAGAAATATCATGTTAAATAATAATATTTCAATAAAATTTCACATTTAATTTGAACTTGGTATTGTATGTAACACAAACTAAACTGAGCTGTGTATGTCACAAGTTAACATAGTATTACATGTAAGGTAAGAAAAAATAATAATTGTGTGTAATTAAATATATTTAATAGATATTATTTATATTTAAATAAATATATCAAAAAGTATCAGGGTGTTATATTTTATCTACGTTTGATGTTACATGTCATACAAGCTATAAAATACAATGCTATTATTTTAAAATATAGGGTTGTTATATTCTTCCCACCTTAAATAAATTGCATTCTTACAATTTAAACTCGATATTAGTAATCATGGGTTTGATATTTTAAAATAAATTTATTGAAATCTCACATCATTATAAGGGATGATAAAACATCCACTTAATAAGAGAGAATGAGATGTAAAAAGGCCATATGGAATGACACATAACTTGGTTTCCAAGTAGATGAAGATTGGTGGAGAGTAAGGATCCTGAAATGGATGAAGAGCACAAATAATTATATAATGTTTTTGAGGTCATTGATTAAAAGAAATAGAATTATCAATGGAATGTGTTTGACCTAAAAATAATAAATATGTGATGATTTGTAAGACCATCAAATTAATCCATATAAATGTAATAAGATAATTTTTTATATCCAAAATAGTTTTCCTAATGTTGCAGAATTATTTTACTATATATGAATGTAAGGAAATATAATTTCTTGATATGTTCTTATCTTATAAGAAAAATTTCATCCTTTTATTGTGCTTCGATAAACCTCCAATTTATTTCTTAATCTAATAAATGAATATCACAAAATGAATAATTTATTCATAAAGCACTAAAATTTACATTTAATGGATATTTTGGAACCAAAATCAAATTAAAGCTGAAAAAGGTCCCCCATAGGAAAAATAAAGTATCATTGGAATCAACAGAGCATTATAAGAATTACAAGGAATGTTCACACATGTTTAGATGTGTGTATGAAATATTAGAATCAATGTGAATGACTCCCGAAAAAAATGATTTCAGTTCATGTTCCTTCCATGATGTTCACAAAAACGACCAAGGAAGCCATACACAAGATGTATACATTGTGCGTAAAAAACTCAATATGCACAAAACCCTCTTGTGAAATATATATTAAGTCCATGTGTGTTCCTTCAGTGAATTCCACTAAAACAACCATTTAATCCACACAAAATATGTCAATATTAGGTGTAAGAAACCTGATCCATGTGAAAACCTCTTGCATGCTAGATATGAAATCAGCCATCCCCTTGTGTGAATTTCCACTAAAAAAAGTAAGAGATGTATAATAGATTATTTCCAATACTAGGAAAACATTCGTGCCATCACCGAAGATTTTATATATATTGAAGGTCATCCCCCTTCTTCAGTGTGATCCTCTAAAAGTCTAACCATCACTTTACTATGTTTATGACTAAACATCCATGACATTGTGGAATAATGGAACCCCCATGATAGAGATACTGCACTACACATTCCTTATTGGTCCTCCCTAGAGTGATCCCATAGTTGGGAAATACTTTACAAAAATTATTGAACCCATGTTGAGTGCTTGTAAAGACCCTTCTTTCATGAACCCCTAATATTGAATGCATCCCTAGTCTAGCGCACACCCCTGACCTTGTGCGCACTCTCATCTCTTAAAGACACCTTTTTCCTGAACAAAAGCATCCAGTATTTCATGTAACCCCTCTTCGAGGATCAATGGATTGAATTTATATTAGGGAACCATGTTTTAGAACCATTTGTGCACAACCCACATGCCTTGCATTCACGTCTTGCATGCATCCCTCCATGTTTTCGTTTAAAGATTTCATGGTCCCTCACGAGTTTTCCCATATGCCTCTAGTTCATGCATTGAAATTTTTGTTTTCTGTATAGGTACACTCATGAATTTTTCATTCCAATATAGGCATGATAATGTGTTCCTTGTGATCGACCACTTCTCCATGTCATTCCAGCTTGGAATTTTAAAATCCTTCCCCACCTAGAGTTTCATGAGTTATGGTTATGTAAGCCCAAGGGGTAAGGAGTGAATCTTCTTCATCTGAGGTGGATGATGTAAAAATTTGTAGCACCAAATTCCCTAACACAAGATTTTAAAATGCGACCTTACCTTATGCGAATGGTGTAGTACTCTCCATGTGGGACTGGAAATATATGGTATCCACACCACATATCCTGTTATGTAATGAGATTCTCCTAAAATGGATGTAGATATTCTCCGTATATAAGTATATACATCATGGGTGGATTCTAGGCATAAACTCCACAGTATATATCATTGGGGAACCTTTCATGACATAAGAATTAGCTCTATTGCTTCCTATTGTTTCTCACACTGACCATGAATCGCATGGGAATAGAGGTTAGTAGGGACCTTAAAATCGTCCCAATCACTCTACTTGATTCTCCCACATGTAATACCCAACCATACTCACCAAACGGACATCACCCAGAAGTAATCCCTAGTCTCTATAACTTAATGGGTAGTTTTTATGTGTAATCCATGAATATATTTATATTCCATGGTCCTTCTCCAAGTATATAATCCCCAATTATTACCCATTAAATGGGAAGCTTCCAAGCGTAAGCCCCAAACACACAATCCTTAATAATGGTGTAATCCGCAACATTTTAAATTATGTGGGATTATATTACAATCTAATTGGGATATGTAGTACTCCTCCATGTGGTCCAGAACCATCACCAAGAACATAGGAATCAATCCACTCCATCTGCATCCATCCTGGTTTTAATCGAGTCGCCACATCCTAGTAAAATCCTGCCACTCACCTAGGAGACCACATATCCTTTGGGTCTATTTATGACACTTTGACTCATATTCCATATCCACACCATCACTAATCCTAGAGGAACTCGAGAAACTCAATGCATATGACCCACACAAATCCATCCCTAAGAAATACTCTATCAAAGTTCATCTTTCATGTGTAATCCTTATACCATTATTTTCTTTTGATCCCTTCATGGAATGATCTTCATTACTACATGATGTTAAACAACACATACCAGTCATATCACATGAACATAATCTAAGGCATCAAACCACATGATTTTTTGACAATTGTCTCCTGAACCTGTTATATATAACACCTCTCATATGTTTAATCATAACGAATGGTAAACTAAGGTGCCCCTCATAGGGTGTCACCTCCACGATCCACCTCTAAGGGTTTCTAGATAAACCTGTCATGTGTTACATCTTCCCTCATTGGGGTATACTTTATCAATATTCCACCATGGGGTGTCATGATCAGTAAAAAACATCTTCACAATATGTTAAAATCATTTCCCCAATCCATCTATCTAGGATGTTATGATCCATCGTCAGAAGTCATTAATCCTATGATACCACAAAAAAACACCCTTATAAAGATGGGATGCCTAAGGTGAAAACCTTGGAATATATGAAACAATGGATTTAACTACCTCAAGATAAATCTGGGATTTCTGAGGTTAAATCCATGGAATATATAAACCTATGGTGTTAGATACATTGGGATAAACATGATATGACTTGGGATTCACACCCAAGATTCCTACATGAGATTCCCTCCTATAAAGAAGAATATAGGTGACCAAAGTTCCTAGATTCCAGACATGTTAGTGATTCCTAGTATGAGTACCCTCCTAACTGAAGGTTCTTCCCTATCAAGACCCATGGAATGTACAAACAAAAGTAGTGTCATTAAACGGAATCAAAAAAGAGATGAATTCAGGAATGAGTTCTATGAACATAACTTAAATCATTAATGGTGACCCTGAATATGTGATGATTTCCAATAAAGAATCCATGGATGGAGAAAATGACATCCCATCATAATGTTTCGATCATGTTGAAGACATCGTAGTAGAAAGTGATGAAATAATCCCACCTTTAAAGTTGAAATTCATGGAAAAACAAATGCGATGCCAGTGTGATTTGACACACGATGACGACGCACCCTGGAGAAAGAATCAGAAATAAAAATGGTGAAGACGATGTGAACTTTTTCTCCTTCAACCATGGGGATTATCTATGTTGGATATAATATCAAGGAATAGTGTCTGATGTGAAACTATTCTTCTAAACATGGTGATTAGTAGAATTCAAGACATCAACAGATTAGCATGTTAGTGGATCTAGTTATCTCATGCTAGGACCCACAATGAAAATAGTGGGTCCATTATGTAACTCACTATAAATTAGGGTAGTAAAACATTGGGAATTCCAGTATGTGAAATCTTTATCAAGGATCTATTCCTACGATTATGGAAGATTGTAATACTATTGGGAGTTAAGAATTGGTTTTACTATTTAGATACTTATGGATAAATCTTCTGACCTTTCAAGAATGATGTTATAAGAAACCAACCACCCAATTCCCATAGATATAGGGGTAGGAGAAATGTTAACATGACATTTCGAATGACATCATGTCCACCATGAATTAAGTTTTGACTATAGCTACCAGGAATCCAGACCATGTCTCACCCTTTGAAATCATCCAGAGGAGGTTGATGAATGCCCTAATATGCCAATATGAGAAAAAGGTAGTCATTCTCATGAGAGATATGGCTCATCTATACCTTCAAGCTTCCACACCTAATCGATACCACTTCCCCCATGTTCCACATAGGGATCCACTGCTTGCCACTCCAACAATGACCTCATTTAGGGAATCTCCCTAGTGCGATCATACGAGTCAGTACCCTATATCAAGGAGGTGGGGGGATGCCCAAGTCACCACATCTATGAATAATACTTGGGAGACACCAAGAAGAGACCCCACCAAGCCTCAACAATGCAAAAAATGACCAATATTTTATGATGAAGAATATGTGGAATATACCCATGCTCATCTGGTCCTAGTCCAGATTACCTAATGCTAAATCTAGGCACAATCTTAAGAGAATTAGAATCAAGGGGAATTTAATTCTACTACTCTAGTGGCTCCAAACACCATTAGCACATTCCGGTAGATCCCTAGAACCGATGAGTAAGATTCCATCTCTGCCCAGTTGGGATCAAGGCCTCATACACCCTATAGGTTGGATGTGTTGACTATATCAATCGCTAACACTACCTTCATATGTTATGGGAAACCCCATAATAATGATACTTTTTATGATGTACCTCCCCATACTATCACCAATAGGATATGATATCCAACCCACTATCAAAATCGATATGGTGGTCATCCCAATGTTTCTTGAATCGATCAAAGTAGAGGCCCTCCCCTATTCATGAGCAACTTGTACGGAGCTCCTCCCTATGCTGATTCTTATAGTAAACAAGGATTCCCTCCTATTGAAGCAGAAATTCAGTGCGAAGATCCTACTCTCCCCGTTTCCATCTCAAGCATAGGTCCTCCTCACTCCAACATCATCCAGAGTAGATTTCCTCCCCAATTTGTCTCCAGTCAGTATGAAGGCCCTCCTCCTTCCACAACCAACCAGAGTGGATGTGCTAATCAGTCCTTTAATATTAATCATTGTGGACCTCACCATGTTTTCCTAGCTTAATAATAGGTCCTCCCCGCTCCATCATTGATGAGTGTGATGGTGATCCTTGCACCTCATCCCTCCAGCATTGAGGTCCTCCCCTTTCCATCATCACAGGTCTACATGGAGGTACTCCCCATATTTATTCTAACAAAAGAAGATGTCCTCCATTCTACATTAGTATCTATATTGGAAGTCCTCCCTAGTTTTACAATATTAAAAGAGGAATTTCTTCCCTCTCTGATGATAACTGATACAAATGTCCTCCCCATATCCCAACCAATCAAAGTAGAGGTCTTACCCTTTCTATCACCTACAAGAATGGAGGTCCTATCCATAAAAATTAACTTCCCTACCAAAAAGATACCTCTCTGTGTATAAATTTGAACTACTACTTCTGAAGGAAAAAATTCTAGGTAGTTCCGATTAACTTCCTATCACATTCTCTTCTTAGATTTTGAAGAAGAATTTGATTAAGTGATGGAACCTTCACCCCAATAATCTGAATTAGTGCCAAGGTATAGAACTTAGAAGATGAAGTTCATCATCTACGAATGTGAGATTAAACAAATTAGAAAATCCGTCTATAGGTATATGATAGTGGAGAAATATTTGGCTCCCTTACCAGATCTCAGGATGCAATCATCTCTATCATTACCAGTTTCACACTCTACCACTACAATAAATACTTGAGAGTTATTCTGGAATGAGACAGATGATGAGTATCCGATTGATTCACTACAGAGTTCCAATTCCCTCACACATGAGGTGGAGATCTACTATCATGACGCAGATGCTGGGGAGGGGCAGTTCCTTGTAGATAGTATGGTTGAATTCCCTAAGACCTTCGGGTCATGTAATCTTCTAAGCCTACTAATCTTATAATCTCTGAGTCTACGAGCCTTTTAAGGGTTCCACCTCATACCATGAAATGGGGGTTGTCAAAAATCAAAAAAAAAAAAAAAAATAAAGTCCTTCAGGCCATTCGGGCTTGTAATACATTGGGATTTTGTGAATTATTATTTTTTCAAATTGATTTACCCTATTAGATATTTTTCATTTCACCAGACACAGGAAATAGTTCATTATATATATATATATATATATATATATATATATTAAAACACCAGGTAAAACATTCCATTCACATGACACCAATTTTGATTGCGCTACACATAATACCTACTTATCTTGCACTACATGCAAAACTGACTTGGTGTACGTTACCTGCAAAACAGAAGTTTCTACAAAACAACATTTTATTATCATAATTATTTAAATGAGATAGTTATAAAAAAGAAATTAAGAATATTTATATGAATATTAATATCTTATTATAAAATATTATTTATAATTTTTTTATATAGATAAAACATGTTGGTAAAGAAAGATATGTTTTTTGTACAGTTCTTTTGTGGTTAAAAACACCATTTTCTAAAATAAACCACTTTTAATAATAAAATTAATTTTACACACATTTATAATATTAATTTGATAAAATAAAATATAATTATTAATTTATAATGTTGAAATTAGATAAGGTTGATTTTTTATGATTTTTCTGAGAAACATCATTTTTTGTTGAAAAATAAAAAATACAACATTTTAGTAAAAAACTGTGATTTCTTGTAAATAACTATTAATGTTAAATTAAATTATATTTTATTTAAATTTAAAATTAGATAAATTATATATCTATTAATAAAATTTCGTTAATTATAATAAATTTTTATTTGAAATTGAATATAAAAACTTAATAAACTTTTGAACTTCTTTCTACTATAAAACCCTGTAATTTCATCCCATATATGGGATTAACTTTAATCATATTTTCTTCCAATTATATGAATTTAATTTTTTATACATAAAAATAAACCATTTTAGTCAGTATACCTTTTATATTCTAATTAGATCATGTTTATTTTTGACCAGAATATTTAGTAAAAGTGATTAAAATTAATCCTAATGATTAATGTCAAATTAAGTTTAATTAGGGAATAAACCTTAATGTTAGGATCCCAAATGACCTATCCTCTTGTAAAAGACCCATTTTATGGTAAAATAGTTTCCATAAACCTTCCATTATTGATTTAGGTTGGTTTTATATGACTTTTCTTAGGTAATAGAATGTGTACACCTAACTTGTTTTAGAAAATTCCTACTGATTCGTGTTCATTACCTATAAAAGGATACCACCTCTTCCACATACTCACACATATAAATCCTATTAGGTTTGGAAAGGATATATCCAATACAATTACCAAAATCCCTCATATTCTCCTAGAATCATTACCTTGGGAAGATTGAAATCCAAGGAAGCCTTTTGGCACAAACCAAAAAGAGTTGCCTGATTTAAAGGTAACATGTTCTCTAAATTCCTTCATTTTTTATTTTCCGTATGCACCCCTACACTCTATTTATTCTAGGATTGTATAAAAAAATAGTATCCTAAATGTGTTATAATTTTTTGTGTGTAAATAGTACTACCTACACTAACACACAACTGCATCTAATGGCTAATGAACATATGATTTATGTGTACGATGAACTACCACCTCCCTAAATGATGATTGTTCAATTTTCCATACCACCTCACATGGAATGAATTATGATGTAAAATATATTTTTATATGTTATATATTTTATTAATTAGTTATTTATTATTCTACAATCCTTTCAAAACACTTATCTTTTTTACTTTCCATTTCATGTTAATATGATAATTTTGTTTGAGTAATTATGGACTACTTCCCACTCAAAGAGAAATGATTAGTTCATAAACGACATAGGTTTCATTAAGGATGATTTTAGTGAATATATAATATATATATTATACGATAAATCTAAAATAATAAATGAATATAAATATATATATATATATATATTTCTTTTACATTATTTCTTTCAAGACAACAAGTAAATAGAAATAGCGTTCAAGTGTAGGTACGACCTATCGTCTCCATGAATGGTGTAATTTTTTTCATACTTATATATTGTATAGATTATAATATTAAAAAAATACTGGATATAAATTATATCTATATTATATTTTACATTTTAAAATATTTATATAAGTTTATGGACCAATAATATAACAAATTAGGATAAATACAAAGAACAAAGAGAATATTACCCGAAGAGAAACCTTAACCTAAGAAGGTTAACAAGAGGGTAATATAATGTCATAATTAAACTATATATGGTGTTAGATATAATAATATGTTTCTAGAAAATATTTATAATAAATTTATATGTATTATACAACTGGTTTGAATGCATAAAATGAGTGTTAAGACCCAAGTTAAGCGGATTTTATCTCACTTTTTATTTTCTTGGGATAAATGATATGTCAGTCACTATTTCCCTTTGTGAAGTGTATTTACTATAAATGATTTTTCTCTATGCATATTATAATTTAATATATACATATTAACATATCCATTTTAGGATCTTTTTTTTCATGGTGTATATATTTAAAAGTTATTAAATCGATACAGCAATTTTTCCTTAATTTTCTTTTTTTTGAGACTCATGTTTTGTTATGAACCTAAATTCATTTTTAGGCATATATACTTCTATTTTATATGATATATCATGAAGATAAATATTTTCGTGATATTTTAAGATTTATCAAAATTTATTTTCTTTCATGGATATCATTATTCTAAGTTACCAAGTGATAAGGGTTTATTGAAACAATCTCATAGCTTCTCAAGATTGTTTATGATTATGTTTCCTTTAATTAAATATTATAACCAATATCTCAATAAATTCATAAATTTTATTCTCCTCTGGTTATTAACTATATATTCATGTATTGGTAAAATATTTCTACTTATTTTAATATAATATAGTTAAGAAATCAATTTTATGAAACCTTGACTTTATCCTCTATTCATTCAGAAATAGGTGATTTCTAAAAATAGTTACAAGAATATTATACCATTCTCTTATAATATTAATAAGAAATTTTTACCCATTTCTTCTTTTACTAATTTATTCAGAGGAATATTTTTAAAATAAACTTTTCACTTTGTAAATAATTTTAAAATATACTTTTAAAAAATAACTTTGAAAATAATTTTCACAAAAAATAAACATCTAAAAAATTTAAATTAATATTTAGTATATTTATTGGTCGTGAGGGTGAATAATTTCATTCATGATGTACATGTTAAATAAAAAATTCCTTACAAAATTTAGGTAAAAGCCTAATGGAAACTGTTTGGAAAATGAAATGATAGTTCCTTTAATTTTTTTGTAAAAATATAGAAAATGTGTAAAAATATATTTTATAAATAATTTCTATAATGTTAAAATGAGTTTTTAAAGTTTTATTTGAAAAAATGGCTTTGGAATAGAAAAGGTTATTGACGAAAGAGGGAAATGAATTTAGATATTATATAAAAAAAATTAAATCATTTTAAGTACTAAAGAGTTAAAAAATGGTACAATTATTTGGAAAGTAAATTATTAAATAAAGTATATGAATATATATACAATAGAAATAAAATATAATTCCTCTAAGGGAGACTTAAAATAAAATAATCATGAGTAATGATGAGATTTTGAAACAATCCCTTAACACTTTTGTAACCTTCTACTCGTAAACCTGATAAACCAAAAAACATAATATTAAACTTTAAATTACATGAAGATAATGGTAATTATGAAATGAAATATCAAAAGTGAAATTATATAAACAACAAAAATGAATAAATTTTGAATATGAAATTTATGCCATATGTGTAAATCTGGGATGGGAAACCCCTACCTCAGGTCCGATTTCATTCGTATGTGTTTTAAAATTTGGTATAGTAAATAAAATTTTATTATAAATCTATTAAATAACCATAATAATAAATTTTATACCATATATGATTTAATTATAGTTTTTATGGTGTGTTTAATAAATATTATTTTCTAAAATCACTATTTTGGGAAATAATTATTTCATATTTATATGTGTTTTGTATCAGTAATTTTTGACATTTTAATTTAATAATGGTTCTATGATCTAAATAATATAAAATGTGACATAAATTTTATATATATTTATTCGATATTTATTTATAGTAATATATATAAGTAATAAATATAAAATGGATTACGCCATTCATGGAGACTGTGGGCTGTATATATACATGCATGTTGTCTCTATTTTTCTTGATGAATGAAATGAAATGAAAATAAATATTAATTAACCTTTAATGAATAATTATTAAGTCATATATACAATTTTTATTAATCAAAAAATCCATATTACCATGGTAGTAAAAATAAAAAGAAAAACATTTATCGTCGCTACGTAGAGACAACAGTCGACACTTACGCACAATCGAAATTACTGATTTCAAATAGATTGTAAGTTAAGAAGAAAGATATGTAATTATATTAAAAAATCATTGTTATTTAATTAATATAAAATATATTCATTAATTTAAACATTATTACCTTCAAAGTAAATATTATGTGATAAATAAATCACATCCCTTACCAGGGATGTAGTCCACCATACACATGAGCAAAACTATCATATTCCCCCGTGAAATAGAAATTAGGAAGTTATTTTTTATTTCATCACACTATAAATATAATAATTTCATAAATATCATGTAAATACGTTAATGAATCATTATATCCATCCTTGAATAGTGGTGATGGAAAACACACTACAACAGTTCGGGAGGTAGTAGTTCACAGTACTCATGATCAATATTTTCATATTCCATTTGATGGAGGTGGATATAGATAAAAGTTATAAAACTAACATATTACCATATTATTGTATTTAATATATTGGGGTTTTTATAATATCACGATTTAATAGGATTTGAAAGTGGTCGAAGATGAAATAAAAAATAGATAGGTTAATAATTTTTCCTCATCTTTGGAGAACACATTTTGGATTCTAACAAAATACTTCCTAGATATGATTTATTTCAAAAAAACTCTCTAGTAGGTTTTTCAAGTATTTAAAAAAGAAAATTTTCACATATTTTCTTATCAAAATTGTATTTGATGTTTGAAGATGAGAGGTAAGGGGGTATACTTTTATAACTGGGGGGATGATACAGTTGGCATTTTTGAAAAGATAAAGTGGTACTCAAATTTTCTTCTTAAAAAACCTAAAAAGGGATAAATATAGATCATTAGTGATTAGGATCTAAACATATACTTAAAAGGGTTATTTTAAAAGCATAAAGTTATTATTAACCCTTATTATCCTAGTATAACCCATTACTAAACCCATTTTTAGCTTATCTATTATAATTAATTTATACATATTTTCATATTCATAATGATGAAAATTATGTTTACCTTATCAAATAATATAAATTATTAAATTTACAATTATTTAATAAATTATATTAAATTTAATTGAAATAAATACAATAATTAAATATAAATTAAACCAAGAGGCAAGATAAAAAATAGGTTTTCCAAAGATAAATTTTTTATACTTATAGAATGTTTTAATATCAAAAGTTTTCATGAAATTTATTTCAACAAACTAACTTACTTAAATTTTAATATTATTTTAATAATTTTAATTTAAAACTAATTTTAAATATAATTTTATTTTTTTTTTCATTTAAATGAAAATACTATTTATATAAAAAATATTATTGTTCACTATTTATAAAAAAATTAATCTTTTCATGAAAAAACACAAAGGGATAATTTGACATGTATATTTAAAAAATAATAATTTTTTAAATAAGGCTTATAAACAATGAAAAAATTAATTTTAAATTTTGTTAAAAGGGTGATTAAACTACCTTCTAAAAATATATAGTTTTTTATAAAACATTTATTTTTCTTTTAAATGATTCAAATTAAATTTTTATTAATATATTACCATTGTAGTTATTTTATATATGTATAAAAAATATAATTTTAATAATATCGTTTGTATTAACCTTACCCACCAACAGAAAATATAGGTTGTAATTGTTACGACTAAATAATAATACTTTAATAGTGTGCCACATTTCATTATAACCCAGTGTTGTATGAATCAAAAGCTATTGAAGATATTGAATTTATTTAATAATATCTCTATCATAAAGCCTCAAGGTGTTATATTATCTTAAATTATTTGGTATACATGTAATAATTACTATCAAACATGATGTTCCTCTTTTACAATATTGTAGTTTTATAAGTTATATCATGAATGAATTTTTATTAAACAGTTTAATCATTTTCAAATAGATGATTTTAATATAATATTGAAAAATTATTTCGCATAAGCTTATATAAAAAATATTAAAAAAAAGTTAGAAAGTTAAATCAATAGTATATCCTGAAAAAAGAATTCAACAATTTAAATAGGTGAACTTGAAACAACTTGGATAAATATAAATTTTAAAAGGAATATTCAGAAATGTATTCTTGAAAGAAAATATAATGGTTTAAAAATTGGACATGATTTTTTTTGGAAACATTTATATTGAAAAATAATATTCAAATATAGGTTTTTGAAATGAAATACAACCATTCCAATGATAATAATGATGGGAAGAGAAAAAAAATTATTTTGAAAGGATTAATTTTTTTTAATATTTTAAAATTCATTCATTTAGAGCGTATATAATAAAAATAATTTTCAGAAATTATCTTTGAAAATTAGAAATGCAAAAGAGTATGGTTATAAAGTCAACCACAAATTTAGATTTAAATATAATAAATGAAAATATTTTCAGAAAAAAATATAACTTGAAACTTTACATATAAAAATTATAAAATAATTAAATTTAGTTGATAGAATATGTCACACACAATACATAGTTAACATTAAATTCAGAAAAAAGAGTTTAATCAATATATTTCATTACATGAACGACTATGTTTTACCGAACGGAAACATGATATTAATATTATTGTGATTGTTATCACCTTGAAATTGAATGACTGGGTATGAATACAGTTAACTAACTTATAAAAATATATATATTCTACATTTTAATTACTTATATATTTATTATAAATAAAAATGAATCATTTAAATGAAAAATAAATGTCTTTGTAAAATAGTTTTTTCTAAATACAGTTAATCACACACTGCACATAAAAGTGAAAAATTAAATTATACAACTAATAGAAAATTTATTTTAATAAATAAACTTGATTATATAAATAGTAATATTAAAATTTTCTAGGGATGAATTTTTGGGGTTTTCCGAGAATTTCCTTTCTTATCAATAATTAAAAATAATGAATTTTAATCAAAAACTACATTTTGAACTAAATAATTTATAATGATAAATTATATTTTATATTGGATTTAAAGTCAAAATAGTTCTATTATACATCAATTATTGTAATTTAGGCCATTGAAATATTTTTATTATTGATTTTTCATATAAAATAATTATAATATTTTGAACCTTTTAACTTGTAAAAAACCACTTTCTCATCACGTTTGTAGGATTAAATTTAAATTAAATTATACCTACTATGTGAGTTTAATTTTGAAAAATGGATTTAATATTTATAATAATTATAATTTATATTATATAATTAGTTAAACTTAATTTTTCACCATTATTTTTCCTAAAAATAATTAAAATTTATTATAGTGATTTTGGTAAAAACAAGGTTACTTACTGGCTAAACTAAGAATATAAGGTGTCGAATAACCTAACCACCATTTAAAAATCCATTTTATGAATATATTTCAAACCTTTTGGCCTTCAGATATATTTTTATTAGTTTTTGGGACACTTGTACATTATATTTACCTATAAAATAAGTTTAGTAAAGAAAAAGAGAAAAAAATGAACCACTTTTGCCTTTAATATCTATAATGCTTTATGATAGAGACAAAAACAAAATTTACATTCTTATAGATATTATTTTGAAATATAAATTATTTTTTATGATAATAATTTATATCTAATTTTTATATATGAAATAATTACTTAAAATGCATAAGAAATTCCACTACTGTAATTACTTATTTATAATTAACTAAAATAAATGATAATAAAAACTTTAAATGTTGGGTAAATTTAATGAAATACTATATTAAATTAATTTTTTAGATGAATATATCATTTTACACCAGTGAAAATTAATATATTTAAATTTTTTAATTGTATTGTTATTTTTATATTTAAATTAATTGAATCATGTCAAAATTGACATTAATGTTATTTTATAATAAATGATATTTCATTAAATGATTTAAAATTTCCAAAAATAATAACTTCATAGAAGTGATTTTTATATGTTATTAAATATAATATATTATCCATTAATCAACCATTTTAGTATTATAATAAATATATTGACCATTAAATAGTAAATACATTGTTCGTTTGGTCGGGGTTAAAGTTGTGTTTTTTGTGCATTGCATGCACTTATGTTTATATTAATTTCCAAAAGTGATTGATTTTAATTTTATAAATTCTATATAATATTTTTAATTATAGGGTATAAATAACCTAATAAATATCACTTTATTTTAGTCTTAAATGATATATTACCTGAGCCATAAATCTAGTGATCATGGTAAAAACGAAAATGGTAAAATTGAGTAAACATAAATACTAATGAACAAAATGATAAAATATATCTTTTTTTTTGTGAAAATGTGGATCGACTATAATGTCTATACACTCAATTTTGTTTTATTTTTTGGAATTACATGTGTTAAGTGCTACCAACCAAACATGAATAATTTTTAGTATTTATAAGATTGTGACTCCTCCTCGACTATAAAAGGGCACTCACTCTCCTGACTTCTACACACCTTTCAAACAATTTGGATCTTAAAAACATGAAAAAATCACTCCAAAAATTCCCCAATAATCCCATAATTCTATTATTTTTAGAAATAATATCAAGGAAGGGTTTATTTTAAACTAAAGGATGATACTAGAGGAAGATGTAATCTACTTTAACAAGCATCATGATTTTATTTCCCTATTCAACTCCATTAATTTATATTATACAAGGATTATATAATAAAATCATTATATTACATATAATTATATGTTATTATGTTAATGGTACGACCTAAAACCACACACAAACATCCATAAAATGGGTTATGAAATAATGTATTTTGTGTATAGAGGACTATCACCTCGTAAAATGATTTCGTTCATTTTTTCCATCACCACCTCTCACGGTTGAGTATGATGATGTATAAAAATTAAATATATTATATTTATAACATTAATATATTTATTATTAATTATATCTTATATAAATTATTTATATTCATTTTTGTAAGGAATAAAATAATGTCGCCCGTGTGTACGATAGACTACCGCCTCGCGAAGCGAGATGTGGTAAATTTTTCACTAACTTGTTTCATAGAAGGTTATAAGATTAAATATTATAAATATATGTGATATAAATTAAATATTTTTAATTTTTATGAAATATATATAATACAATAAATATAATATATAATTTTATTTTCACCATTGCACTCACTAAAAAAATGATAATGTCGTTTGTGGACATGTGGAAAACCACCTCCTTGAAATGATGTGATTCCTTTTTTAACACAATATACCTAGAATGATATATATAAAAATAATATATAATAAAATAATATGGTATTTTTGATATCATTGTCATTATGGATGGATGCATTATTACATACCTTCTTTCTATAGTGGTTATTAAAAAATGAAAACATTACTCATGCATATGTACAACCTGCCATCTCCATGATATTAACTGTAGTTAATTATTCATAACTATATTTCATAATGGGTTTAAAAATTATAGTTTATATAAAAATATGACAAATATTTCATAATTATTATTCTTTATATGTTTAAATAATCATCCCAGTGACCATTCTCAACCAACCAAAGTCATTTTTGACACATTAGATGAATACGATCAAAACATTCAACTTAAACATAAATGATTAAGTAATCATATATAACTTGTCAATCAGTGGAATAAAAGTGACTTAAAACATGGAAAATAATATCATGAAATTGAATAATTAACATCATTTTCTAATTCTATAAGGAAAATTCATATGTAACAAATCAGACTCAAGCAAAGGGATATCGTCACAATTTCCTTTTATTGAGAAAAATATTTATTTTAAACACATAAATTCTTTTATATGGTGTATATAAAAATTATTTAATAATAAATCTCATGAATGTATCTATTATAATAGTATTCAAGGTTTCTTATATATTTAATCTTTCATAGGTGTTATGATTTAAATATTTCCCAAGTGATAAAGGACTTTTCTTCCAAATAAATCCTCTTTTAAAAAATTAATTAAAAATATATTTCTCTTTCATGTTAATGCTTAAAACAAATAAATTTTCCTATATGTAAATAAAATATTTATAATTTAAATTTTATATTATATTTTTAATGTTTTATAAATGGGATATTTTTACATGTTTTATATATAACATTATAATAAATTATAAAAAGGATTCCTAAAGTATAGGGAGACAATGAATTTTCCTCTACCATGACTATTACATTATTTCTAAATTACCTTGAAATATTTCATGTTTATTTCAATTAAATACCCTTTTACATAGGGGGTATTTTGGTATTCAAATAGTAATTTTAAATGGAAGGGGTATTTTTATATTTACAGTGAGGTTTTAAAAGAAAAGAGGATTTTATCCAAATGTGTTTTTCATATGAGTTTAAAAGTGTTTTTGAAAGGGATTAATGATGAAAGTGTTTTATTCATGATAGGATACATGATAATTATATGAAATGGGTGTGACTTATAAAACATATAAGAAGGGTTAAGCCCCATTATATCTCATGGGTGCGCCTGATACATAATATATGATGGGTTACACCACATTATACCTCATGAGAAATGGGTGACCCTGATATAGATTATACGAAGGGTTGAGCCCCATTATAGCTCACATGTGTGCCCAATATAGCTTATATAAAGCGTTATCCCCATTATAGCTCGATTATGAATTGGTTAATGATCATTTTGGGAGTCAGACCTATGATTATTCTAATTAAAATGCTCTTAAATGGGTTTGATGAATATAATGCTCTATGTCATCATAAAAGAATATAAATTTGTTTTCATGTATTTTAAGGGACTTATTTGAGAAGAATTTGTGTGTGTTTTTTTAGTGAAAAAGTTTTATTTATCAAGATCAATGAACAAAGATGGAGTGGTAAATATTGTATGTGTTTTTATGTTTGTACTAAACCAATATTTTTCATTCTTTTAATATCCGTTACTAATATTTTGTGATCATCTTACATTTTAGAAATGTTTTTAATAGGATTTAAAGATGGTTAAGGTAAAGGAATAAGTAATTATGAAGGTTTTTTGTGATTTTACATGAAATAAAATCATTCTTTATTTTACCAATTTAATATTATGTGAAAAATAGATAATAATCAGAAGTTATTGATTTGTATTTAATGGTTTTTATGTATAAGTTATAGTTTAATTATCTAAAAATCTAAATGTAAAAACATCCTCTAAATAAATGAAATCAATTTCTTGATCAAAATCTATTTTATGTAATGTTTATGGTCAGGTCCTTATAATTCATATCAGATTAAAGGTTTAACTAATATAATTAATTAGGATGTTTTCAAGGGAGTTTATCATATAAGTTATGTATAACATCTTAGGTACTTAAGATTAAGGATTATCATAAGTTCATTGTCATTGAAACCCCTTGAGTATTTTAGTGGGGTAGATCTTAACGTGGATAATGAAATTCTAGGTGAAGGCTTATTGATTTTATATATATGTAATTCTTCAATTTAATGTGATGTATTCATTTTAATTTTTTGGGATTATTTTTTGAGGTATTGATAAAATTTATGTTTTATATGATTTTTTATATTGAGGTAATTATGGAGACATAAGTTTTATCTCTTAGATATCGATAGGAATGAAAATTGCTTTTGTTTACTAAGTGGTTAATTTTATATCAAAATAAGATCGCCACATTTTTGGGAATGAAATATGAAAGGTTTTAGAAAAATGTTTACATTAAAAAAAATTTAAATTTTATTTTTATTGAATTTATTTGTGATATAGTGTTATTGACTAATTTAGTTCCAAATTTGGGTATTACAATTAAATTTTAATTATTATTGTATCATATGATGGTTTATCCATTTTGGGAATTATTTTACCATGTTCTAACCATTTTGGTTTTGGTTAATTTTTATAGATAGGTGGAATAGATTTATTATCCATTTTATGGTTATGTAATCTTTAAAAGTTTATTTTAGTTCTCTAACAAAGAAAAAAGTTATTTATGGATAATAATTATTGGAAAAAGATAATATTGTGGTGTAAATTAATTGAATGATAAAATTTACTCATAAGGTAAGTATATTTTTATATTCAATTTGTTTAGATGGGGAGAGAATTCACCAAGACTTGGAAAAATATTTTGAAACAAAAAATTAGCTTATTAACAATATTTTCGATGAACCGATTGTCTTTTTAATTATAAAAATTTTATTGTTCTAAATCCAATAACATTCCATTTATCTTTCCCTTTGTTTTGATCAATGACCACAATCACTCTCTACAACTGTTTACATGTTTTTTCAATTCCCAATTATGTTATCTTATGTTAGAAACCAAGTTATATATTAGTATAAATGGTCTTTATAATTCAATATATAAATTATTATGAGGATTTTTTATTAACTTTATTTACGATGTGGGTCGATAATAAATTTATTTTCAAATTCATGCCCTTTGATTACCGAGATAAATTTCAAATTGAAGTACATAATTGATTTAGTGGGGGGGGGGGGGTGTAACACAAAAAAATTAAAAACATAAATTTTTATCTGATAGATCATTTTACACAAAATATTTAGTTAACCTTCAATGAAAATGAAAAAGAGTTTCATCAATATCTTGCATTACAAAGTGATAAAAAAAGGTAGGACTATGAATAAATAATGTATTATTATTATTATTATAGTGGTTTTAACAAAGCCATTGGAATAAAAGGTTTGAAAAGGAATAATTAAATTATTAATATTTATATATTACACCTATTTATTAGCTATATATAGATTATAAATAAAATATGAATCATTTAATATAAAAAGATTTTTTTTGAAAATCGTAATTTTTAAAAAGACGGTCTAATCATGACCAGTGAACATAAATTATAATTAAGTTTTTACACTTTTATAAAGATTATTTTAAAAAATATAAATGATTTTATAAATTTTAATACAAACAACGTCGTATTTTTAATTTTTGGGATTTTTCTACGAAGTTTTATTTTTTTTATGATAGTGAAATATACTAAATTTTAATCAAAAATTTCTGTCATCTTTTAAATTTACAATGGAAAATTATTTTGGATTCATTTTAATGTTAACATAGTTCCATTATAAAAAAAATTATCTAATTTAGTTTATTATAATTTTTAAATATTAAAATTTCATGTTAAAACATTCTAAACATTTGATCATTTTTACCTTTAAAGCCATGTTATCTCATAACGTCTGTGGGATTAATTTTAAATTAAAATTTGTCACTTTTGTGTGTTAAATTTTAAAAAAATGGATTTCATATTTATAATAATCATAATTTATTTTATCTAATAATTAAAAATTAATTTTTTACTATAATTATTAGCGAAAAGAGTTAAAATTAATTACAATGTTTTTTTTGTAAAAATGAGGTCACTTAATAGTTAAACATAGAATATATGGTGTTAACTGACACACCAACTTGTCCCAAACCAACATTATGGACCTATTTCAATGATTATTTCCTTAGAATATATGTTTTTGGGTTTTTGGGACACTTGTACATGATAGTGGCCAATATAATAAGTTATGGAAATAAAAAGACAAAAATGAAACCTTCCTTACCTTTATTATCTACAATGATTTTGGATATTAAAAATATAACATAGGTTTTGTTATAGATGTTATATTAAAATATAAATTATTTTTTTATCATAATAATTTATCTTTGATTTTTATATGTGAAATAATTATATAAAATTAATAAAAAATTCAAACATAGTAATTATTTAGTTAATAATTAACTAAAATAAATGAGACATAAAATATTAAAAGTGAGGAAACTTTTAAGAAATATTTTTTTCCATTAATTATTAGATGAATATATCATGTTAAAAAGGTTGTAAATTAATATATTAAAATGATATCTTTGTGTTTATTTTTTTAAATTCCAATTAAATAAATAATGATACAATTGACTTTAATCTTACATAATAACAAATGATTTTTTACTAAATGAGTTAAAATCACTAAAATATTATCCTTTTAAATGTTATTTTTTAAATGATAATAAATATAAAATTATTTATCTTTTATAATGATCATATTGAACCCTAAATAGTATAAACATTGTTTGAGTGGTTAGGGTTAAAGAACTTTTTTTCATTTTACATGCGATTCTATTAAGATTAATTCCAAAAAATCATTTTATTTTTATTTTAGAAATTAGATATAACATTTAGAATTAATGGATTAAATTCTATAATAATAATATGTTTTATTTATAAATAAAGGATAAATTACCTCGATTATAAAATAGGTTGCTGAAGTAAAAAACAAAAAGGGAAAAATTAAGTAAAATTAAAGACTAACAAAAACAATTTTAAAAATTCATTTATTTTAGTATGGGGTAAGTGTGTAACAAATATAATTTCTATAAACACTATTATGTTTCAATTTTTTAATCACATGAGGTATGAAAGACCTCCTAATTGTGAATACTATTAAGTAGTTACCTGAAGTCCACTCCTCCTCTACTATAAAAATGAACTCACTCTCCCCACTTCTCCACACCTCACAATCTATGGGTTATCCAAAACATAGAAATATCCCTCCCTAAAATCCATTTAACAATCCAAGAAGAATTATTTTTATAATAAATGATTCTTAGTGGGGATTTTAGGATAAACCAAAGGAAGATACCTGAAGAAGATTTAATGTTCATTAACAAGAAACTTTATATTATCTCCTTCTCCACCTCATTAAATTTATATCATAATATGATTATATAATATTCTCATTATATTCCATATAATGAAATATTTTTATTTAATGTTGTGACTTACAACCACAATTATACACACTTACCACAAAAGGTTAACAAAATCATCTTTCATGTGTACGATGGACTACCACCTCATGAAAGGAAGCCATTATTTTGTCCATTAACAAAATCATCTTTCAAAGTTATGTTATTCCCTTATTCATCAACATATCACAATAATTATATATATAAGTAAATAAAATTAAATAATATTTTAGTTATTAAATAATGATCATTATTTTAGATAAAATATTATATAATTTCTTTCATCAGTGATCATTGAAAAATGGAAATGTTACTCATGCGTACGTACGACCTACCATCTCCATGATCATAAAGATAGTTCATTATCCATCACCATATTTTATTAATGGTCTCAAAATTTTAATTTATGTATAAACATTATAATTATTTCCTGATTATTATTCTATATATGTTTAAATAATGACCTCATTTACCATATCTAATCTAGAAATATCATTTTTGACACATAAAACGTATACGGTCGAAACATTCTATATAAACATAATTACTTAATTAATTTTATATAAAATGTTAATAATTGAAATAAAAGTAACAATATATGTGAAAAATGTTATCAATAATTTAAATAATTAACATGTGTTTATTTTTCTACAATAAGAATAAATATGTTGAAAATTAGACTCAAGTTAATGCACAGAAACTCCATCTAATTTCATTGAGTGAGATCTTGATTTTATACACCAATATTCTTTAATAAGATGAATATATAACACATTTGAAATTATATATCATGGATTAATCTATTATAATTAATTTTTTTGTAATATTATGATCTTGTAGGGATTATGATTTAAATATTTCCAAAGTGACAAGGGAATTTTCTTATAAATAAATTTTCTTTTAAAGTCTTCCTTCAAACAATATTTTTCTTCTAGGTTCATGTTTTTAAATTTTTATAGAAAATATTTTTATATGAATGTTAAATGTTTATAAAGAAAAATTTATACTTTATTATAAAATTTATTTAAAATTAATCTTTTATATGTTTTATACGGAATGTTTTGAAAAATAAAAAATGAAATTATTAACATACATGACGACAATAAATTTTCTACCACCATTAAAATTATATTATTTATGGATTACGTTGAAGGATTTCATGTTTCCTTCATTGAGAAATCATTTTCCTTTTTGGGGGTACGTTGGTATTGATATTGGATTTTAAAAGAAAAAGTAATTATTAGTTTGAAAATGTGGTTTTAAATGAATAGGGTATTATTTTACAAATGTGTTTTTAGGTGTGTTTAAAAGAGTTTTTGAAAAGGTATTTCCAATGAAAGTGTTTCATTTAAGATATGGAACAAGAGAATTATATGAAAGAGATGATCCAATTACATCTTATATAGAGGTTTGATCCCCATTATAGCTAACAAGTGAGCCTGATATAACTTATAAGACGGTTTGAGTCCTAATATATCTCATGAGAAATAGGTCATCCTGATAGATATTATATTATGGGTTGAACTCCATTGCAGATTGAAGGTGACCGAAATATAGCTTATATGATAGTTGATCCCCATTATAGACATATTATACATTGGGTAATGATCATATTGGAAGTTGGAATTTTGGTTATTCTATTTAGAAGAGTTCTAATAGGGTTTTATGAATATGATTCTCTACATCACAAAAAAAAAGATTAAAATGATTTATATGGGTTTCAAAGGCTTTCATTAGAAAAAACACTATATTATTATTTTGGAAAATTATTTATTTATTTTTCTCAAAAAATTTTATTTAATGTTATATATTTTATGGGTTTTAATGTTTTTATTAAACTAATTTTTTCCTTTATTTTTATGTCTCTTACCGAGTTTTTTGAACATATTAAGTTTCAAAAAAAAAATTCATAGGGTTTAAGGATGGGTAATGGAAATGAATAATTCATGTTGAAATTCATGTATATTTTCCATGAAAACAAATCATTCTTTATTTTAAAATTTTATATTATGGTAAAATGGATACTAATAAAAATTCCCAACTTTGTATTTCACTATTTTTTTATATATGGGTTATGGACTAATAATATAAAAATATAAGCCTGAAAAGTCCCTCAAAAGTGAAAGAATTTATTTTCTTGACTGAAAAGTAATTTTTTTATCAAAACACTTTTAAGGGAAAAGTGAGAATCCCCACATCTCAACTAACTCAATATCTCAAATGAACAGAAGAATTGTTAAACTAAATTTTAAATTAGGTGGAATCATTCTCCCCAAACAATTTCTATTAAATGAAATCATTATGTGTATCAGGATCTTCCTTTAATGGGTCTTCAAAATTATATTCCAAATAATACCAAATTTATAAGTATTCCTCTTTATTGATCTTGAATATATTGAAACCACTTATCTGGGCACAATTTTTCTTATCAATCTAATCCCCTTGCTCACTAGTAGTGTCCGCTCGAAGAAATAATTATGTTATTTTACCAATATACTCCTATTTAGAATTAGTCACCAGAATTTCTTCCACTATTTATTCACTTGAATCCATGAATAGTTCCATATTATGCTTTAGAACCACGTCTTTCTCTTATTCGGGACTATATAGAGTCCCATAAAAAGGATCTTCCAGATAGGCTGCAGCCCCCACCAAAATTGGAGAGTCAAAAACCTTGGGATAATTGACCATCTATTAGTCTTTTTCCCATTTTGAGGATCGAGTTTCCATTGGAAGGGAAAAATAAATAATAATTCTAACCCTTATAATTTCCCTTATAAACCTTCTTCCTCACATGACTAAGGAGATGTTTTCCTCAAATAATTTATTTATTATATCCTGAGAATTGGCAGGATTAACCATCGTTGGAATCATATCCTTGGATACCCTTCTCCTCATCTAGTCAACCAGGTCTGACAACTTCAACAACCTACTCTAGCAAGTCATCCATACCTTCAAAGTGAGTATCAATCTTTAAAGAAGAATAACCCTTCTCATTCTAGATCATGTAACTACATTGGTTTCAATTTTAATTCTCTTAGGCTCATTGAATTACTTTTGACTTAAACGAACTAAATCCTCATTAGATATATCCTTGGGAGTCCTTGTACTTATATATTCCATGCTCATTGATCCCGGAGGAACTATCAAGTCTTTCTTCACCTACATAAATACATAATCTACCAATGCATTCCCCCCATGAGACTTGCTCTAAATATCTTTAACATTTCCAGGTTAATAGAAGTAGCCAACTGAATCTGCCACATCAATCCTTCACCAACACCCGAGAGGGACATTTAGAGAGGGGAATATTAAGTAAATTGAAAACACGCATTAATTCAAGAAATATATTAATTATAAATATAAATAAATAATAATAAACTATATAATATAATATCAAAAAGAAAAAACATAACATAATTTTAAAAAATTGAGTTTTTTAAAAAACCATATAGTCCCATAATCATTTGAATGGGAAGTCCATGGAAGTTAGATATGTGATATATTTATAAATCACTTATGTTTCAAGTTATATTTTTAAAAAATAATTCTATATCCATTGTACACTCCAAAAAATGGATTCAAGTGTTGAATATATATCATATATCAATTAAGAAAAATTGGGATAAAAAACCCTTGCATTAGTAGAAATAAAAGAAACCGAAGAACAAATATGGGTTACCAAGAAATGGATATTAAAATATCATAAAATTAAAAATATTTATTATACCTGAATGTAATAATGAAATAACTACGCCATATCACTGAAATAATGATGAATAATATCAAAAAAGTCACATCAAAATTAAAATATAAACCCATAAATCATAAAAACAAAACATCCGCTGAATCTAAATCAATTTAATGGAAGAAAATGATATGGTACTTAAATAAAATTTAGTATAAAATTCTCTAATAACATTGAGAACATGATATTTCCCTCAAAAAGTTTCTTGTAAATATATCCCTACGTTAACTAATTGGAACCAAATTCTTATTAACTTGGGAGAGGATTCTTGGTGGACTAGGATTGGAGTGTATGAGGAATAAATTATAATAAATTGGTGAATAATTTTGGGGTGGATGTAACCCCCTTTCATAATTAATAAAGAATATCATTCTTAAATATTCTATATTTTCCTATAATTTCATGACAGTATTCCAATTTAAAATGCTTAGAAGGTGGGTAATAATTAAATGTGTGACATCATATGGTCTATAATCCTCCCAAACAAATATTTTCGGTAATTATTGAGTTATTTTACTAATTTTCCCATTATTTTTAAAATTTAACTATAATTAAATTATTCTATTTTAGCTGATTTTGAATTAGAGTAATTAATTCCATAGACCAAAATTATTACTGGACTTATTAGATAATTTGAAAATAATAATTATATATTTTATTTTTTAAAAAAATATTTTCTATGTGTGATAAAATATAATATTATAAATAATATTAAAAATATGTAATTTTTTTATGAAACGTGATATTTTATGCTTGATTTTAAATAATATATAAAAAATTTGATGCTATTTTTCTTCATAAAGTGATTTATTTAATTATAAAATATGATATATCATGTGTATTTTAAGGAAATAAAACATATAATTTTATAAAAATAATATATAATTGAATGAAAAAAATTATAAATGTAGTTATTGGAAAATATTTC
The DNA here is from genome assembly GCA_963277665.1 of Viscum album. Classification (NCBI taxonomy): domain Eukaryota; kingdom Viridiplantae; phylum Streptophyta; class Magnoliopsida; order Santalales; family Viscaceae; genus Viscum; species Viscum album. The sequence continues at coordinate 1,601,200,063 of OY728119.1, read as the reverse complement.
CAAAATTCATTAAAATATTAACAATATGGGTTTTAAATTTAACATGGATTTTTAAGTGAATTATATTTATCTTTAAATTAAAATTCTATGATTGAAAATGTTTAATATGTTTTTATTTTATACATTATTATTAATATAATCATAAACACTATTATTTATGTAAAAACTATATTTTTCACTATTCAACTAAAAATTAATTATTTTTGGAGAAATCAAAATAAATCCATCGAATCTAATACTTACATACTGAATTCAAAAAAGAATTTAAATTGAAAAAAATAAATTCAATATTTTACAAATTTGTTTTTAAATACAAAAATGATATATTTAGAAAAATGAGTTTTATTTAAATTTAAATTTTTAAGTAGTAAGTGTTTTGAATCATATTTTGTGTGTGTTTCTAATTGATTTAAATCTTTTTAATAGAGGTATTATTATTCCTAAATATTATATATAATAATACTCTAATATTCGATAGATCATTTTTTTCGGTGTTGCATGTACCAATCTAACAAAAATTATAATAATTTATAAAAATGAATATATATATATATGTGTATGTATAATACAAAATCATAAGCTATTAAATTATCTTACCCCCACACATTTTATAATTTTAATCCTCACAATTTTATTTTATTTAGTAATTAATGAACATACATGATCCAAACTTAACCAATGATATATTTTTACTTAGATAACAACCACATAATCTTAGATACCACGTGAATCACCATTTCCATTATAATAGGTATATATATAATTTTTTTTGTTTTACCACATAAATTTGATCCAAATACTCTTTCTCAATTGGATGTTGGAGACTCTTATTAGATATATTTCCCAAAATCATTTTCGTGATCATAATTCCATCAAAATGTTGGAACCAAAATGCTTTTGATAACATTTAATAATATCATAGCAAATAACCACTTAAATGTTAATACTAAATGCAATGACTTCTTATCTAATAAAACCTTCATTTAAACCTATGATAAATTCGATTAAATGATGATATATATAGGTCAACCTATACCTGCTTCAATATTTCGTTTGTTTTCAGTGTATAAATCTCATTCTGTTATTTAAATTAAGAATAAATATATTAGATCATCAAATTTCAATTAAATTTTACATAATTGTTTGAAAAGATAATTTTAATTTTCCAAAAATATCATGTGAGTTTTTCTACAATGTTTTTAGTATTAAGACTACTCATAAAATATTAGTCTGAATATTTTTTTGATACTCAACCAGAATCATTATAGGTGATTTACACTAGGTCCATCTATGAAGAACTCACATCCTATTGATCGTTTCCCAATATTAATGCAATTTATCATAAAATAAAATACATAATACCTGACAATAATAAATGGATGATAAAATAAACAAAAAATAATATTTGTGTTATCAAAAAAGATATATTATCTCAAGAGCTAATGAAATAAAAATCCTCAAAAAATAACAAAACTATATTCTATTAACAAGTATGACAACCCAGTGTAATAATTATTTTAAATAAATTCAAATTTGTTATATATTTCATATCACAATAATTACAAAATTACATAAACCAAAATATCTATTTTCTTTGGGGACTAGTTGAATAAGAAATTTTGTTCAGTACACTAGTGGATACTTCTCTATAATTGATCCTTACTAGAATTCCTTCTAGACTATAGATAAGTTATACTCATCTTCAAAACATGTGTAATGGAATCAAAATAAAATATTCATCACAAATTCACAATAATATAAAAATTGTAAACATGTATACAAGGATTAGATCACAATAATGAGAGAAAAAATGAGTAGGGTAGAAATATCTTGATTAAAAGAATATTAAATAACAAGATACGTCCATGATCCATGATAACAAGACATGTGAAATCAATGGTTAAAATCTATACCATGTAATGAGTGTGTAGAAACATGAGATAATAGAAATGATACATTATATCGACACAATCCAAACAAATCATTATTTTTCATTATTTCTATAAGTTAATCATTAAATATCACAAATGATCATATATTCTCATGAATATATGGTTTACGATTTTGGAGGACTAGTTAGATCGGCTACCTGTTTTAGAAATATTGTGACCATTTCCTTACAATCGAATCGAAGAAAACTCCTCTCATTTCTTCTCATAAGATACACTCATCTTCAAAACTTTTTGTATAGAAACATAATAAATGTGTCAGCCTTAAATCATAGTGTGGTTAAAAAAAATAAATAAAAATAAAATATCCAAAGTGAGGATAAGATGAAATTATCAATATTATAAAGACACATAAGAATGTTATTCCTATTAGAGAATATTTTATAAATAATTTATTAATTATTGTAAAAATGTAAAAGGATAAAATATTTCAAAAATGAGGTATAAACATTTAATTTGACACATTATTTAAGGAAATGAAACATATAAATGTGGATGAATTTTAATAATAGGAATATATATTGAGAGAAATCATTATAACCTTATCAATGTAAAAACTTATTAATTTTCATGGATGAATATCTTATAAAAATTAATATTCCCTTACCACTATTAATATACTCATTATTACATTTCATTAAAATCATAATCATAAAAAAATCATTAAATGGGTTTAATGATCCCAAGTTGACTTAGGGCTATACCTGACCCAAATAGTCACATGGATTTATGTGGCATAAACCATCTTAGGTATTTATCAGATACAATGTTTATCATGTATTATATGACTCAAATCAGATCAGGGATTTTTCAAACCAAAACCATTTTTGTCATTAATAATAACCAAACTGTCCTAGGGACTTATCATACCAAAAATTACTTATTAATCTATCGAACTCAAACCCTAGAAGGGCTTTATCAGACGCAATCATCACATAATGTTATTCTGTAAAAATATAAACCATTAGAATAAAAAAACTTCACACTTAAAATAAAAAATAATTATTCTAAGGAAAAGAAATGGGTTACATAAAAAAATTTCATATGAAAATACTAAATCCATCTAGATAACGTAGACTTATGGTGGTAAAAACATATAATTAGTATAATAAATGATATATTAATGATATTGACATATTTGAAAAATAACGTTTTGATTTTAAAAAATAATGTATCATAAAATTATTAAATTATATAAGACTATTATTAATGTTATAGTTCTAATAAAATAATTTGAGAATGATAAAATATTTTATTAAATTACCTATAAAACTAATTTTTTTATATAATAATGCATTTAGAAAATAATTTTTCTTTAAAAACAAATTAATAATTCATCCAAAAAAACATGTTCCCTTATAATAAATTTTTAAAAATAAATAATTCCATTAAAAATCAACCTTATAATTAAAAATGATATAAGAATATTTTATTGTATTTTTATTATCATCAATTGTAAAAAATATATTCAAAAAAAATTCTTCAGAACAAGGACGTGAAGATTTAGAGAGAGCATTTATCTTATGTTAAAAACAAGTAGAAAATATTTTAGAAAATGTTTTACTATACTGTTAAAATATGATGAATCAAAGATTATTAAAATTTAATTTTAAAAAAGTGGAAGTGAATTGTTTTTTAAAATTTTCAATCATGGAATTAATATTATTAAATAATTCTCATTTGTGGAAGATAATACTCAATCATGGGATTTTCATAATGATTTTATAAGTATAGGAATTTTTAAATATATTATTAGTGTAACAATTATTAGGGATTTAATATTTCACAAATATCATTTATTTTAATAAAATTCATCCATATAACCATCATGATGTATGGTGATGATAAATGAAAGTCATAATTCTTGGAGGTGGTAGTCCACACATATGCACGATTACAAATTTCATTTTGAACAAAATGGGATAGAATAATCGAATAAGAAAAAGTTCCATTTCATTATTATAAATAATTAATATGAAATATATTAATTTATAAAATACATCATTTTAACCAGCAAAGATAGTTAGTGATGAAAAATAAACCACATCACTCTGTAGTGGTGATAGTTTCAACAGATGCATGGTTGTGGTTGTTTTTTTCTTAGTGGATGGGAAATATTAATTTATAGTTGATATGTTACATATAAAAACATTATAGTATATTAAAAATATCTTTAAATTATATATGTATATATATATGAATATTATAATTGAAATATAAAGAATAAAATGTAATGAAGTAAGAAAGAGACACCTTTAGATCTTAAAATTTAATTTTGTTTATCCTTAGAAACGGAGCTTGTAGGGTGTATAATTTTAAAAAGAGGATAAATAAAATGTTTTAAGATTATATGAGGAGAAAATTTTAATGTAATAAAAATGAAATTATATGGAATAATGATGGAATGAAGGGGTGGAATTCTTTCCCTATTATAATTGAAAAGAATAGTATTTTTTGGCATACCCATTACTTTTTAATAGCAGAATGTTACAATAAAGGGTTAATGGTAAAAATAGTAGAAAATATGACTTGGGGATATTTACATTGAAAATATCACTATATACAACTTATTTTGGAAACAATATCTAGTAATATAAGGATTTTTTTATATTAATTTCTTTTACGATAATATAATTTTGTTGAGATAATAAAAATTTAACAATTGTAATTAATTTAAAGGGAGATATTTTAAAAAATATTATCAAATAATTTTAAAATTATGACTTGGAATTTGAAAAGACATTAATAAAATTTAAAATTTATGTGTGATATATTTTAATTTTAGAACAAACACTATTTTGAATAACTTTATTATTTAAAAACTATGTTTTGAGTTTTAAAATTTATTTTTAATTTACAATAATCAAGGATATTAAATCCAATGAATTAAACCGACTAAATATAAAATAAAATATTCTTTTGTTTCTATTAATGAAAAAAGTATTTATAATTATAAAGAAGATTATTAATTGAAATCAATGTTAAAAACTATTATTCAATTTAAAATAAAAGGTTTTTCAATATCTAAAAATTAAAAATAGGTCATAAAATTTAATCTAATATATTAAAATAAAAAGATTTAATCCAAATAAAAATTTTATAATTAAATTTCTTTATTATCTTCTATTACTTTCTCATATAATGATATAATCATAATATTTAGAAATTTGTTAAAAACTGAAATTTTCATAAATTGTTTAAAAAAATTATTTATGGAAAAACCAAAATATTAACCTTAAGAAAATTTTTACTTATAGGATTTAAAAATTAATCCCATTTTATAAAATTACAGTTATAAAATGTATAAAGTTTTATATTAAATGAAAATAAAATATATAAAGACATATTTATTTCCTTGAAAAAGACCATTTAACACATTATTTCTTCATAATAATAGTCTTTATGAATTTATAATTGATTATAATTTTTTAATTAATTTTTGTTTAATTTATGCTAAATATTATTAAATAACTTATTCTAATATATCACATATCATTATAGTTATGTTGTTAATTTGATACAAACAATCAATCATTTTATATATTTAGAGAAATGATTACAAAATATATGGGTATTAATACCGTGGTGGATAATCATAGGCACAAATGTATGGAATATCTATTATATGAATAATAATAATAACCTTTTGCCAAAACACAAAAAACATTACATTGTTTATTTTGAATCACATGCTAAATATCCATTAATGGATGAGTTTTCATAATTATACTATCCACAAATGCCATATGTCTCAAAAATCTAAAATCTAAAAGTGAATTATGATTCATGATAATTTTTTCCATAAAATAATTACGATTCGAAAACATGTATCCTATAATTTACTTATATATAGTAATCTTACTATCCATTAGTTTCATAGGATTCACAAAATTATTGTCTATAACTGATTTAAGATTCATATAAATATGGCCTAGAAGTGATATACATCTCACATACCTATGGTTCTAATATATTTCATGAGATATAATTACTTATACAATGAATTGGTTGGTGATATAGGACCACACAAACCAATAATTATTTTTTATGAAGGCCAATTTAGAATAATCTTTCATCAGATCTAAAGATCCCATTAAAAGGAAAATGTGGTTCATAAATCTTTCAGATGGTATGACTAAAAATGGAAAAAATAATATAACAATATGATTTCCAACATTAACACATCCAATATGAATACTTACTAATAATATTTTTAGAGTGATTCATTTAACGAAATTCTCAAGGTAATATATCCTGTCGAGATAATGAAAAAAATACTATCAAAATCATAAAATATTTTTTATTTAATGATTTTATATATTGTGTGAACTATAATGTTGTGGTCATATTGATATTTTATTTTCGACATGATAATGTGAAACTGTTTTAAAAATAAAGGCTTTTAATAGTGGATCCTTGAAACATAAATAATAATTTTACAAATTTGATGTGATATCTTCTTCAAAAATATTAATTTTTAAAAAAGAATATAAAATAATGAATCATTGATATATTAATAATGATTTAAAATGTTTTTGTGGAAACATGTTTGAAACACTAAATTTTAAATATATTATAAATATATAGTTGTGTTGAAAAGAGATAATGTATTTTAAATTAAAATGTTAAATAGATGATAAAAAATATGATTTATAATATAAGAAAAAATCCAATTGAATATATTCCAAAATTTATTATTGAAAACTGCCAATGTAAAATGACCTGTAAAGTCAAACATTGGAAAGATTAATAAAAAATAGTTTGTTCACATGGGTAATAAAATATTTTGATTAAAAAATAAAAAAAAATTAGGATTGATGATCGTTGAAATATAAAAAAAGTTATATTTAATGGAGATGATGTTTTTTCTTTAAAAAAATAAAATTTAACTCAATGTAAATTCATAGAAATATTATCACCGGGTTGAAAATATAATTATAACCAAATAGAAAAAATAAAGAATAATATAAAATAGAAAAAAAATAATTTATAAAATGTAGAAGAATGACGCTTAAGGGAAAAAAATATAACTTAATGATTGGAAATTTTTGTTAACCAAATACCAAATAACTACCACAATTCATGAAGAAATAGAAATTTATGGAGGTGTTTTAGCAGTAGAAATTAAAATTCATATAAAGAATAATAAAATATGAAATAAGGAAATAAAATAGATTAATATACCCATGATATATTAAATATGTTCTAAATGATTAATCAATACTCAATCATTGAAAATTAAGATTAAAAAACCCTTCCAAATTATTAATTTTTTGAATTAATAATACATGGAAGGTACAAAATGAGAGGTATTATTAAATCACTAAAAATTAATGAAAATTTACGATAAAATAAATATTTAACTGATAAATACATAACAAAAAGTAAACATGTTTCAAAAAAAATTATATTATAATGAAGAAAAATGGAGATGAAATCACCCTTATGGTATAGGTATCATTTCAATAAAAAACATGATATGGATAATATGAAATGCAAATCAATATATCATGAAATAAATTATTTTCATTACATAGAATATTAATTGGGATATAAATTCAAAATAAGTAAAAAATTATGGTGGACAATATCAAATATTTCTTTTGGAAATGAATATTGATGAAAATAACCCATAAAAGCTTATTATAAATTTCATCAAAATCAAATTAATGAATGAACATGATAAGGATATTAAATCCCTATTTTTATAACATGATCTAATCTTTTTGAGAACATGAGATATTTATTGAAAATATTCTAGGAAAAGGAAGCCTTAGCCGAACTAATTGAGAATAGATGATGCTAAAATATAGATATACATATAAATGGAGAGAAATGGATGGTGTCTAGGTTGATATTAAAAGATATGGGTGTAGAATAATATTTGGTATTAAATCCCCTTTCATAAGTGAATAAAAAATTATATTTTTTTGGTAAATACTACATAGTTATCAATAGAAGTATGGCACCATTCCAAGGTTAATGTATAAAAAATGTGGGAAATGATGTTATATGGGATATTTTATGATGATTAATCACATTCACTATATATTTTTTATAAATGTTTTGTTATTTATGGAATTGAACTATAGTTTTTTACCCTTCACTAGAATACACTTCAACTATGGAAAATAATTTTTAACCTCAAAAATTTATTTTAATGGAAAATATTATGATTATAATTATTAGCTAACATAATATTTATAATTATAGATCTGAAATTAATTTTATCAAATATATTTTTGGGTTTTGAGAAATTATTATTGTATAATTAAAACAAAAAACACATAATTAAATGTTTTTATATGATGTTTTATTATGCTAAAATTTTATTTATTGCAAAAAATTATCTACATTATTTATATACATGGGTTGAATTAATTTGTTCTAAAATAAATATATGTTATATGGCCTCCAACGAAATCCAAAAATACAATTTTAAAGAAATAATACTCAATTAAAAGTGATGGAAAAAAGAAATAATTTTAGTAAAAGATTACTTCATCCATTAAAATTTGAATAATAGGTTTTAAAAATATAAATTTTCATTTTTATATAATTCAATATACTCCTTAAAATAATTTTGAATAATTATTAATCCTAATTTATTATTATGATAAAAATGATATTATTTTCCTAAAAAATATTTATTTCAATATGAAATTAAAAATAATTCATTTTAGAAATATCTCCAAAAAATAAACCTAACCTAAGATTAAAATTATAGACCTAAAAATAAAAATACTTTTTTCAAACAAGAAATATGTAATAAAAATATTTTCCATTAAAAAATCATGCACCTTAAGAATAATTGCATGGATTAAAAAATGAACTTCTTTTATTTTAGGTGTTTTTATCCTATTTTTTAAAGTTTTAATTGATTAATATCAATATATTTACAAGATTTTAAGTTATTCTAATATTTTAAAAAAAAATTCCATGTTTTTTTGAAGGTCATTTATATTGTGTTACTTGGGTGTAAAAATCTACGAAACAATGTTTGAACTCTAAAAATATATAGACATATAGACATATATATATAAAAATTATACGGTTTTAAAAATTCAACTCAAAATATGATATGAAAAAAATAATATTATCTATATTATTATGCATTATAATCGTCAAATGCATCTTCAATATATGTAAATATTCATAGGAATACTCGACATCAGTCAACACCCATATGTATTTTGAAAAATAGAATTAGTATTAAATACGACTAAAAAAGCTTCTCTAATAGATGATAATCACTTATTTTATACATGATTCAAAGGATCCACTACTTTTTTCCTCTCAAATTCGACTTTATAAAATATATCATATTATATGAGTTGAAAAAATGATTTAATTGTTTCATCTTATATTAGTTTGATTATAATATCAGAGTTGAAATTACCTATTTTTCTTTTTGATGATTTTTTTGAAGAAAAAAATTAGTTAAGTACCCTTTATTTTCATTATATATATATACAAAATAATTTTAATTATTGATACTCTTTTCTATATATGATCCCAAAATTATTATTTTTATTCATTCTATTTAAATAACTATTATAGAAAAATATCTATATTAAATACATCCCATTAAAACTCTATAACCAAATATACACATATTTATAATAGGAAATCTATCATTAATAAAATTCTCTAGAGATCAAGAGTGTAACATCCCTACCTGGGTGCCATACATCAGTGCTTTGAGCTTATTAGTCACATGACCTTAGGAGAACCTCCCCATTTTCCATAGGCTACAGACTAGCTGTGAAGGTCTGGTAAGTCAGTCGTTGGGAGATGATACCCTATTTTATCAGAGTAAACACAAGCATAAATAATAAATAATTGCAGAATCGTATATCAATAGAAAAAAAAACCTATATATGAAGATTAGCTTGTAATAAATACAATATCCAATTGAAGGAGGAAAACTTTTCATGTTAATATATATCTCATGTTTCCAAATTCAACCTATAAAATAAAGACACTAGTGTCACCCAATAAGGTCATGAACCACATCTCTTCTCCTCACCATGATCCATCCTAATCCAACTATCTAACTCCTGGCCATTTCCCATAACTTTTCCATAAAATTAAAAGTGTACTCGGTTACCGATTAGTAAGCCCAAGTACGGTGTGAGTACATCTCAGTAGGCTACTTCCAATGACGTCTAAAATAAATCTAGTCAATAGATGGATATGTAGTTGTACATATAATAAAAAAATTAATAAAGAAAACAATTTACATTTATTCAACTATCCCTTATTTAACTGCATAAACCTCCAGGTTCTGGTGGACACCTGAACCACAATACCTACTTCAGCCTACACCAGAGTCTGATATGTCCCCAAGGGATATAAAAAATATTAATGTCTTTATTACCAATAATTATCTTAAATCATATTGAATTTATCAAATACATAAATCATGTATATCAGTCCAACAAAAGTTATGTGCACTATATGCTCTAAACTCAAGGGTATATAATGAGTAATAAAAAATGAAGATTAAATGCTTCCTAGGAAAAATGGGAAAGCATCCATGGTCTATCCCCTCGAAGGATCACATAATACTTCAAAAAAAATTCAGAAGCTCACACAGTCTTCCTCCCTTAAGGCTCTTGCAGTCCTTATGTAAACAATATTAGATTCTCTCTCAGTCTTTTTCCCATAAGGCTTACATAGTCCTTAAGAAAAAAATATTATAATTTCTCTCAGCATTCTCTTTTATATATCATTATCACACCCTAGTTATCCCATGTTCAAATTTATTCCATCATTATCACAATCATTTCCTATTTAACAAAACATTCCATTAATTAATTCTCAAATTACTTAATCATAACTAACCCTTCAATTAATTCAACAACTAATTGGTCATTCCATCTCTATTAATTAATTCAAAAAATTAATTAACTCAATCCAATCGATTAATTAATTAACCAATTAATTAATTATTTCAGAACTCAACATATACTAATTAATTCACCATTTAATTTTTTGTAATTTATAATTTAATAATTTGATAACTAACCAAACTATTAATTATTGGCGAATTACATTACTAATTCAACAATTAGTTTGTCCCATAAAAACCATTAATTAATTTCATAATTAATTAATACATCCATAACATTAATTAATTCATTAATTAACTTTCATACACTACAAATCCTATATTTATATGCACAATTAATTATCTCAAAATGCATCATCCATATCCTGCAATTACATCCATAATTAGTTACTAAGTACAACAATGTATTTATATCATTATCATGGGAGTAGATCATCATGCCTAACACCCCATTTATAAATCATTAATTAAATAATTAATTAATTTACTCAATTCCATTAATTAATTTGAATATTAATTAAAAGTATCCATTCTCGTTTATTTATTCATCAATTAATTAACCATACAATTACTATTAAATTAATTTACAAATTAATTATTAAAAACTCTCCAATAAATTAATTTAGTAATTAATTATCTCATTCAAAATCTTAATAAACCATAATTAATTTCACGATTTATTATCTAGAATCATCTATTTCAATCTACGATCATTCATTCCATAATTAATTATCCAACATACTAATCACATTTCCCCATAATTAATTATACAATTAATTATTAAATATTCTCATTTCAATATTCCTTCAATACCAATTAATTAACCCACCAGATAATTAATCTAATTCATTTAGTTGCACTGTTATAATAATTTAGATTAATTAATCAGAAAACTAATTAATTGAACTAAATAATCACAACACTACATCCATTAATTAATTTACAAATTACCCAGTCCAAATCATTCCCATTAAGTAATTCCAAAATTAATTTATGTAACTCAGGTCCTTAAATTAATTTGACAATTTATTTTTCATGTTCATTTATATTAATTAATTCAACCGTTAATTAAATTAACTCATTCCCTTCAACAAATTCACCAATAAATAGTTTCCATAAATATCATTATTTAATTCAATAATTAAATGAACACATTTATTTATTTATTCTTCAATTAGTTTAATATAATTATTTAATTCAATGAATTAAATAACAACATTTCTCAAATTAATTTAATTATGAATTAATTTATTCACTAGTTCAATTAATTAAATCCAAAATTAAATAATCTTATTCAAAATATTATTATCCCATATTTAACTCCACCATTAATTATTTTAATAGATAATACAATTATCACTTAAATTTTTTTTACCTTTTATTATCTCAATTAAAAATACTAATATCGCATAATTAAATAACCAAATCTATCATTACATAATCATAATAATTAATTATTTACTAAATTATTTAAACCATCCAAATTAATTAATTACACAATTACAAATAATTAATTATAAAATTAATTAACGAATTCTACCATCACATCATACTCATAATTAATATATTAATTAATTATTTAAACAAACCAATTCTATTCAAAATTTTACTATCTCCCAAAAATAATTAATTTACAATATTAATTAATTGTATAAAGAAAAATAAAATTGTTAATCATAACAAAAAACTTCTACAATGTTATACACATAAATGAATCGAGACAATGAGATCATAATTTATATTAACTACCACAAATATGATGAAAACATGATATGAATCCAACATCACTAATGATGAGTTATTCTAATGACAATCAAATGAGTAAATAAATAAATAAGCATATCCAATTTAATAAAAATATACTCAAACTACATCATTTTCTTTGAAAAAATTTAATACACACTATCCTATTATCAAGACAAATCCAATGCCACTGATGAAACATCAATCTGATCAATATCAAAAAAGTTGTTTATTATTGAAGTCTTAAAGGAATGATTTAAGAGATAGAGGTGTGCCATATATAATGGGGTTCCTAACCAACCCATGTGCATCATCCTAGATCCAATTTATAATACCTTTTAATTAATAAATTTAGGTATATTTATTAATATCATTATTTATTTATTAATATTCCTTATTAATTTCATGCATCAACTCATCATCATATTGAGTGTTTCATGATGTTTTACAATGAGTCTGAAATAAAAGTTAAATATTGGTCTTGAAATGACGGCCTTAATTTTGGGGTCATGCTACCACTGACAGTGTGCCGATATAACACTGTATGAAAAATTTATAGATAAACTGTTGTTTTGAGAACAATTATCTTCACAAAATAATAATAATAATAACAATAAATACTATTATTATAATGTATCATTCACAGTTTATCATTTCGCAAACAACATTCATTAAATTTTCAAAATAGTTGATAATTTAATATTAACTCCACATTTTCATTTATTTAGTATTATCTTATAAATTTCACCACTATACCTTTGATCAAAAAAATATATTCACACAGTGTGAAATGTTGTTTATCATTTAAGTGAAAAAATATATTTTAAAACAGACGTACTTTTCCAATCATTTTGATTGAAAAAATAATAATAATATACATATTATTAATAATATTATTTTAATAAATAATAATACACTTATTATTAATAATATTCTTACAATTATTAATAATATACTTATTTTTTTAATTTCATTAATTTCAGATTAATTAATATATTAATAAAATTAGTTATTTAACATAAAAATTAAAATAACATCAAACAAAAATTATTCCTGAAAGTTATACCTTGACCAGGGTAAGCACCCTATTCTGGACCCAACACTGGTCTCAGATTTCTCATATGATACACTGTTTGAGAGATATTTGATTTTTATTATAAAAAAGATATTAAATTAATTAATTTAATATAAAAAGATTATTTTCCTAAAAAAGACGTCCAAACTTTAGATGCTTACAAATTTTATACCCTGCCTAGGGTAAATAACATGTTCTGGATACAACAGTGTTCTCAGATTTCATATAAGTTGCACTGTTTAAAAAATATTAATTATTTAATATTAAAAAACATATTAAACAATTAATTAAATATAAAAATGGTATTTTTTCTAGTGAGACTTCCAAAAGTCTGATAGTTACAAATGTGATACCCTACATAGGGTAAACACCATGTTCCGGTCACAACCATGGTCTCTGATTTCTCTTAAGACTCTATATTATAGACTTATTCAATTTTTTTAATAAAATGTTTTCTCTTAATATATTATATTTAATATATATACATATATATATAAATCATCATTGAGACTTTTTGGGCCTCATAATCTCACACTTAACTCATCATCGAATACCCGAACCATTTTAAAAAATATTACAATATGTTAATTGGGAATTATTTCTCATGAAAGCCTTTAAACATTTATTAAGTTGTTTCTCCAAAAAAATAATCTTTCTACATAAATTATTTATAATCAATGAAAATAAATAACTGAAAGGAAAAAAACCTTGGTAAAAGGAAGGAATATTACAATATTCACACCTTATAATAGCTCTTCCTTGAGATGTACACCCAAGCACCTTTATAAAGAACGACGGTATTATATTCTACCCACCTTTAAAGGTTCTTTTTCCCCTATTGTTAGGTAACTCAAAAAGATTATTTTTTATCGACCTCGGGTCAATCATGAGAACCTAACATGAAAATTTTTGTTGATGTACCTCACACTATCTCGATCCACTAATATATTATTTCATAAGCACAATATCCAAACGGCTTAATATACAACCAAAACACATTCATTTAGCTAGCTGTAAAGCCAGAACTTTCACAGTGCACCCATGGCGATGTCATTATAGGAAACATGATTATCACTAATTAAAAATATTCTATGATGTCATTGATATGTACCACCATCAATCCTTTTTTTTCCAGTGTTTCCTCCCTTTTTCCTACCACACGGTCAAAACAGAGTTGTTATAATTACCCTTAACCACCCTACACCTAGGTCTGGTTAAAAAGGGTATAATCGTTCTTATTATTCATGATTCTCATTAAATGAACATTTTTTCCTATTGTATTATTTTATAATCATTATCAATTTCATATTAAGAACATTTCATTTCAATTTCACAAACATCGAAAAACAACTCACGTTCAACAACTTAACCAAATCCCATTTTGTTGTGTATGCCAATAATGATGCATGTCAAAAAATAATCCTCAGTGCCTAGAATGATGCATATAGTATAATATATTGTGACAAATAAGGACACGATTCAATATCAAAAAATCTCATAATCAATAATCACATCACAAAACAAGTGTGTCAACCAAGGTAAAATAAAATTGAACTATAACAGAAAACAATAATAATAATAATTCCACCCTAGGTACTTGGGTTCTCCACCATAAATGAGGTAGTTACTCCCATGCATGAGATCATATACCAACCCCAAAACTTCCTAGTCTACTTTATACCTTTAATAAATAGTATGACCAAAGAATAAGGAAATAAAAACTGCCTCTGATATTACTTTGTAATGTCCCTTCCCAGGTTCCACACATCGGTGCCCGGAGCGAGTGAGTCACATGACCTCAGGACCATCTCCACATACACCATAGGATACCAACTAGAAAATAGGGTCTGGTAAGTATGTCATGGGGTGACAATACCCTCTTTTATCTATGAAAACACCAGTAGAAATAATAAACTATATCAAAATCATATATAAATTAAAACAAAACCAATATATGGAGATTATCAAATAGTAAATACAATATCCAATTGAAGAAAAAAAACATGTCATTCTAACATATACCTAAAGTGTCAAAATTCAAACTAGAAAATTAAGACACCAATGACACCCAAGCGGGTCTCGAAACATGTCTGGTCCCCTCACTATTCTTTATCCCAAATCTATCCATCTAACATAGGACCTTTTCCTTAACCTGTCCAAAAAAGAAAATGTCTACTCTGGTACCGATCAAGTAGCCCATGTAGGATGTGAGTATAACCTAGTAGGCTACCACCAATGGAATCTAAAACTGATCCATTAAATAATATTGTATTCTGTTTAATAATGAATAAAAACAATTAATAATTTAAAAAATTTACATTTATTAAATTATCCCTTATTAAACCGCATAAACCTCCAGGTTCCCATGGACACCCAAACAACAATAACTTCTTTATTTTGCGCAAGAGCCAAATATATACCCAAGGGATATCACAAATCAGAAAGTCCATGTTACAAATAATTATCATAATTCATATTTAATTTCTCAAATATATAAAACATGTAAATAAATCATACATGAGTAATATGCACTATGGTCTCTAACCTCAAGGGTCTATACTGAGTAATACAAAATGAAGCATAAATGCTTCTTAATAAAAATGGGAAAGCTATCACTGCCTTTCCCCTTGAAGGATCACACGTTCATTCAACAAAAAATAAGAAGTTCTCACAATCTTCTACCCTTAAGTCTCTCACAGTCCATAAGTAAACAATATTAGAAACTCTATTATTTTTCTTTTAAGAAGGATCACACAGTCCTTATGTAAAAAATATTAGAAGTTCCCTCTGTCTTCTCTTTCATGTATCATTCTCACACCCCAGTAATCCCATGTGCTACTCCATTCCTTCATTATCACAATCATTTCCCATTTAACAAAACACTCCATTAATTAATTCACAAATTAATTCATATTATCTAACCCTTAAATTAATTCAAAAATTTATTTTTCATTACATGACCATTAATTAATTAAACAAATTAATTAAATAAATCCATTAATCTAATTAATTCACCAATTAATTAATCATTTCACCACATGATATCCAATAATTAATTTACCAATTAATTATTTATAATTTTTACTTCAATAATTCAATAAGTCACTCAATTATTAATTATCCCTCAATTCCATTACTAATTCATCAAATAGTTTTTCTCATAAATACCCTTAATTAATTTCCTAATTAATTAACTACATATATAAAATTAATTAAATCATTAATTATGTTTCATAAACTAAAATCCCATAATTATATCCATAATTAATTATCTCAAAATGTATCATCCATATACCATAATTAATTCCATAATTAATTATTTAGTTCAACAATGAATTTATATCATTATCAGGGGAGTAAATCATTATGTATAACAACCCATTTATAAATAATTAATTAATTCAATACCATTAATTAATTAAAAAATAATTAAAAGCATTCATTCACTTTAATTAATTCCAAAATTAATTAACCACAACATTTCCATGAAATTAATTCAAAAATTAATTATTCACTACTCTCCCATTAATTAATTCAATAACTAATTATCTCATTCAAAATCTCAATAACTCCCAATTAATTCTGTGACTAATTATCTAAAAATATCTATTTCATACTCCCATCATTAATTCAATAATTAATTATCCAACACACTAATCTCAGTTCCCCAAGATTATTTATACAATTATTTATTCAATCGTACAATTTCAATAATCTATCAATCCACATTAATTAAATTACCAATTAATTAATCTAATTTATTTAGTTGTACTAGCACAACCATCTCTATTAATTAATTAGAAAATTAATTAATCTAACTAAGAAATCATAACATTATATCCATTAATTAATTTACCAATAAATTAATCCAAATCATTCCCATCAATTAATTTTATAATTAATTATTTTAAGTCAAACACTTCAATTTATTCACTAATTAATTGTTTAGATGTGTTTCTATTAATTAATGTCACAATTAATTAATTAATCTCAATCCCTTAAATTAATTCACCAATTAATTATTTCCATAGTTTTCATTATTTCATTCAATAATTAATTAAACACATTACATAATTAATATTTTAGTTAATTAATTTAATATTATTATTTAATTTAAAAAAATAAGTAACAATATTTATAAAATTAATTAATTTATGAATTAATTAATCCACTGGTTCCATTAATTCATTCCAAAAATAATTATTCTTACTCAAAATATAATTATCCTTTAATTAAATCCACCAATAATTATTTTTAGAGATAATACCATTAACACTTCTTAATTTTCACCAATTATTATCACAATTAACAATATTAATATCATATAATTAAATAAGAAAATCCATTATTACAAAAACATTATTATAAATCCATTAATTAATTATTTAAACCATCCAAATTAATCATTCACATCACTACCAATAATTAATTCCAAAAATTAACTAACCAATTCCACCATAAAAAATCCACATAATTAATCTTAAAATTAATTATTTGAACCAACAAATTCTATTCAAAATTTCACAATCCCCCAAAATTAATTAATTTACACAATTAATTAATTGAATATATAAAAAATCAATTGTTAATCGTAGCATAAAATTTCTCGAATCGCATATGCATATATGAATCACGAATATGGAATTGGAATTTTGACCACCTGCCTCAAATATGATGAACACATGATATGAATCCAACATCATTGATGAAGTTTTATTCCGATGACTATCGATTGAGAAAATAAATAAATAAGCATATCTTGTTTAATAAAAATCTTCTAAAAATACATCAATTTCTATGAAAAAGTTATCTTCACCATCCTCGTATCGAGACAAATCCAATTTCACTAACGGTATCTCAATATGATCAATATCAAAAAATATATTGAATATTGATGTCTGAAATGAATGATAGAAGTGAGAGGGGCATTCCTTATATATTGGTCTTCTTAACCATGCCATTGCATCACCCAAAATCTAGTTTATAATACCTTTTAATCAATAAATTTAGTTACCTTTACTAATTGCATCAGTTATTTACTAATCTCTCCTACTAATTTAATGCATCAAACTATCATTATATTGAGCGTTTCATGAAGCTGTACCATGAGTCTGAATTTAATGTTATAAATTATTCCTGAAATTACCGCCCTAATTTTAGGTTCACACAGGCACTAATGGTGTATCAATTAGACACCATACAAATATGTTTAGGATGAAACTGTGTTTCGACAAAATTATTTTCTAAAAATAAAGATAATAATAATAATATTAAAAAAATACTATTATTATTAATTATCTTTCACCGTGAAATGTTTCTCCAATAATATTCATTAAATGTCTATAATAGTTTATAATTTACTATTAACTCCACATTTTCATTTTTTAGTATTTACTGATAAATTTCACTACTATAACATTGATCAACAAAAAATATTCACACATAGAAAAACATCGTTTACCATTTACCTGAAAAAAATATTTAACTACACATGCACTTTTCCAAACAATTTGTTTGACAATAATAATAATAATAAACTAATTATTAATATTATTCTTTTTATAAATAATAATACCTTTATTATTAGTAATATTCTTTTCATTATTAATAATACAATTATTTATGCAATTTCATTAATTTTAAATTAATTATTAAATTATTAAAATTAATCATTTAACTTATGAAATTTCAAATAACATAAAATACACATTATCCATAAACGGTATACCCTGACTAGGTTAAGCCCTCGTTTTGTACTCAACAGTGGTCTCATATTCCTCATATGATATACCATTTGAGAGATATTTATTTTTTATTTTAAAATACTAGATTAAAATAATTAATTAAATATAAAAACATTACTTCCACAAGAAAGACATCCAAACATCTGACACTAAAAATTATTATACACCACCTACGGTAAGCGCCATGTCTAGGGAATAACAGTGATCTCATATTTATAATAAGACACCCCATTTAATAGATATTAATTATTTATTATTAAAAAAATGGATTAAGTAATTAATTAAATATAAAAAGGACATTTTTTTATCGAGACATCCAAACATCTAATCCCTACTAATGTTATACCCATCTTAGGATAAACACCCTATTCTGGATGAAACAGTGGTCTCAGATTTCCATTATGACGCACCATTATAGAGTTATTAAATTATTTTGATTCAAAAAGTGCATGGTAAATATATTATAATTAATATACATATATATATATAAGTTATCACCAAGACTTTGCGGGCCTCGAAATCTCATATTTAACATAGTATTCAACTCAAAAAATGTTCGTATAAAATATTACAATGTGTTAACTAGGCATTATTTCTTATATAATCCTTTAAACATTTATTATGTTGTTTCACCAATAAATTAATTGTCCCAAATAAAGTATTTATAGTCTATAATACGAAACAATTCAAAGGAAAACATACTTGGTAAAAGGATGGAATATTAAACAGAGCCCCAAATTTATTCTGATATATAAATAATTCAATACCATCTTCTTAATGTCTTGGAACTAACATTTTTAGTAACATGTAATATATATGAATATAATGATACTATTTTCATTTATTATTTCATGCCAAATTTTCTTATTTTAAAACATTTCACAATATCATTTAACCATGCATGAGTATCATGGATTTATTCTTTTCAATTATAATCATCATTTCATGATCTAGTATCGGTGTGTACCAAAATACTATTATATTTCTCATAATGCTAAATATTCAACATTTTATGGTATTTCTATATTAGTGTAACAAATATATGATTCATATTTTTATTTTCATCACAACATCTATAATATTATGACAAGGAATTATATAAAGAATATAATTTACATACAAATTCCATTATGTTACATGTGTAATAATGGTTTCTTTTTAAAATTTTATACTTCAGATCAAGGATTATGTAATAAAATATTAATATTTCACTGTATATAAATATAATTACTATATCATTTTTATCCTTCAAAATTTATATTATTACACTTATCCACTATTTCTCACACATTAATTAGATTATGTTATTAACATCAAACTCATCTTTCCTTTTTTTTTCTTACATACCAACATAATCTTCTCTATTCACTAAATACACGAGGTAGTGAAACATGTATATACATTCTAGTGTTTATATTTTTACAAGACATACCTTTTCATAAGAATACCTTGAGTTATTGGTTTGGAATATTCTGATATGAAAATATTCCAAGATATTATTGAAATATCTCATATGGAGTGGTGTTGACAATCATGTGGATTCACAATACATCTCCTATAGTTTAAGATAAACATAAATGTGAAATAATTTTATTTAAAAAAGATCCCATAAATAAAATATCTTAATATAATCACAAAAATTGGATCCAGCATCAATATGGCCTTATGAATTTCTCTAAGTCAAAATATTGGACACAACACAAGATACTATGATGCCTTTATGCTACCCTTGGTCTGACTGAGGAAAGATCCCACATTCATTCTTATCCTAATGTCATTATGATTAACTAATTGTTTTGGTGGATGTGTCTAGCTTCAATTGTCAAAATATTGTTTCTGTCATTAGTATTTCTATAGAAAAATACTAGAAGAAAATATAGAAACCTCTGGCACAACATAACATAATTTATATCCAATTACCACAAACTCCTGTTTTCTTCATTTTCTCATGAGGTATCTTCCATAATTGTACCTACATCAAGTATAAATATACATTTATTAAGAGTGCCTAGGTAAATTCATTATAGTCTCAAAATTAATGGAATTCCAAAATCCATTTAAATTCACTCTCTTCATTGCCACATTTGAAGAATAAAGTCACAATAATGTTACAATCCATATTGAAGAAAATACAACCATTAATCATAGGATCTTCATAGTGTCACATTGAAATTGATATTAATAATTTATAAATTTATATTAAAGAATATATTATTTTTGTTATATCTTAAACTCCATTAATTTTATTAGATTTTTTATATCATGGGATGTATTTTTTTCTGACAATTTAATATATCTTTGATTCATAATTATTCACAATGTTTCTTTTAAGACAGATAAATCTTATCACATTATCTCCTTTAGGTATATTTTTTCATAAATGTATATATTATTTACTTTTAATTATAGTTGTTCTTCTATTCACATCATTGATTACTTAATGGAATGTTATATTTCCTTTTACATTCTTAACACATGTTTTAGAGGAATGATATATTGTTTTCTATATGAGAGGCATTATATTTATTTTAATTTCATTAGAAATATATTAAAACAATCAACCATTTAATAATATTTACCCTAAATGACTTACCTACCTCATACTTATTTGTCAAAAAATATTATAGGATTAATCTATATGGTTAAATTGTTTTTCGATGTCATTTCTCTTCCCATGGTTTGATAAAAATTTCTATTAAAAATGATTTAAATATTAAGAAATATTTCTTTTTTATATTCAAATTCGTTTCATACTATTCTTAGGAACATGGTTTATATATTTGTCAATTACATTTAACTTTATTATTCTTACTTGGGGATATTATCTTGTGATGGCTTCCTCAATATTCCTCTAAATGAATTTTCATAACTTTTTTAGAAACGATATTAAACCCATTTGTTCCATAATTTTTAAACAGTAAATTATTGAAATATTATTGTTTTCATGTGGGAAAACCATCAATGGATTTTCATAATGTGATAATTGTTCATTGAATTATATGCCCCTTCACTAAATTGGGTAAATGTTTATATCTCTTGAGATAAATTAAAATAGAATGGGGGTGAATCTAGTTAGTGAATTTTTTATGGGAATGTAGAGAGAAAATAATACATCATGATATGTTATCCAAAACATGATTATTCTATTAAAAATGGTCATTTATAGAGGAAATTATTTTTGATGTTTACTTTGTGGAACACATTTATTCTCTATTATTATCACTATGTTATATTTTTAGGGATCAATATTTTATACGCATGCATCCACAATCCTTTTACTCATGTCTAGGATTATTCTAAGAGTCTTATTACAAGAGTAATGATTTATGATTTATGATTTGTTGAGTAAACATATCTTAGTTTTTTTATTAACACTAATTATGTTTTCATATAAACGTGTCTGTATTATGGTCACATATTATATTTTTTTTAAAACATACGTTTACCATTAATGATTTTTCAGGAACACATATTCTTATGTTTCTGTTACCTAAGTAATAAAGATGTTTACTATGAAATATATGTCTATATGGGTATCATGTTTGGTGAATTCATGGGAGGGGATTATTAAATCTATTCCATTTTCATTTATATGAGGATTTATCATTAAAAAAAAAATTAATACTTTATGAGACTTGTTTGTTATGAAGAAAATATTTTGTTTTCCAAATATGGGTTTTTTATATATTGGTTTTCCAAATTTTCCAAAATAATAAATCCAAAATTTCATGTCAATTTTATTGATAAAGTTTCTCAATAAATATTTTTGTCATTGAATGGTTAATTTTATGGAACTATAATTTTTTTCAAATGAGCATTTAGAAAAACAATTATATGATGTTATTACTTAATGAAAATTTTAGATTTATATGTATGATCATGTGTTAATAAGTCTATGGGTGAATAAAAATAAGACATATAAAATTGTATGGATGTGAACAATAATCTATTTAAAGGTGATTAATGATATTTTGGAGGTGTATATTGGGATTTTTGGATTAATATATGATTTATGTATATATTCACTTTATATTTTGTTTTTTATATATTCAAATTTATTAAAAATTTTTGGGATTCAAAATTGATTAGCGACAAGGTGATTTTGAGAAGTATACTATTTTGGGATCATTTTATGATTGAAGTATATATATATAGTTATTTAATAATATGATAATAACTTAGTTAGTTTTTTAGATGATATATAATTATGTTTATTTTATAGAATATTATGTATTACTTTTTTGATTACTGAGGTTCAATAATTTTTGGACAAACTAAGGGTTGGTTTTTGGGAGTACCTGTGATCAAGGAATCCAGGATTTCTAGGGATACCTTTTCAACCCTTTATTCATTTCATGTATTTTTTATTTTATATTTTATACATTTTATAAGATCTTAAAATTAACATTACATCATTTCAATTATTTATATGGAATTTGGAGTCTCTTTTCCTCAAGAATTTATCTTTCACATACTTTATTAGTCATAATGGTTTCTTCGAAAATAATGTATTTTCTTTGAGCCATAATTTTTATTCATTTAATATATTCTACTATAATGGAAAAAATTGTTGTTCCAATTTTCAAATGATATTATATATTCTACATTGAGAGAAATTTTGTTTTCATTTATTTCCATTAAACATTAATAAATGTATAATTTCCTGAAATATGTTTTTGAGACTACATAATCAATTTTTTATTATTCTCTTCCTCAATTTAAATTTCTTTCTTATAAAAATATTTTATTTCCCAATTTTCAAAAATGAAATTATAATTTATTATTAACCATTCATATTCAAATTTTTCATTACTTAAAAATAAATATTATATTTTTTTAATCAATTATTTTCATGATAAAACCGTCAATATTACTAAATGATATATCTTTAGACATCAAAATTTTCCATTAAGTTAACTATATATTTTTTTATTTTTTATACATTTAATGAATCTATTATTAGAGAATCATTTAAAATATTGGTTTATAAGTTTTCTATCACAACTGAAATTGAATTTTAATGTTTTTAATTTGTTTCAAACCTTAAAAATAATCTCATTGAGACGTATAGAATAATGAAAAATAAATATTATTGTGATGAAATTAAAATTTAGGGTAGAATTTCATTAATGGGAGAGAAAGTCATTACTTAGGCATTTTAAAAAGAATTTATTTTATTAATATTCATGTTATGAATTTATATTCATATATTCATATATATTATATAAACGATTTCCAATCTCTAATGTATATTTTTAAATCAATTACATATAGTCGATAAAAATAATTTAAAATTTATTTACAAAACATGATTTTTTTCATAGATCTATTTTAATAATTATTTAACATTTAGATAAGTTATAAATATAAATTCATTTCAATTTTATGAATTTTTATTTATAATTTTTATTATTAATATCATATAAATAATATTATCATTTAATGAAATAATAATTTAATTTGATATTGAAACATAAAGGTTTTTTAAATTTTATTTTTATTTGTTATATGGTTTTAATTAAAATATACATTTCTCATTGTTAGGGGAATAACATTTAATAAAATTAATTCCTTATATAAATAGTATAATATATAAACCTTCATTCAATTATTATTATTTAGCTTGTAATATTGATAAAATAATTTAATGTTAAATGGCCAATTTGATCGTCTCCCTTCACTCTCCTGTTAGGGTTTCTTCAGTTGATTTTGGGTGGGTGGGGGTGGGGGGGGATGTGCCATCTCTAGTTTTGATGGGCAGTGATGTTTTCATTGGTGATTTTTGCAGTTTTCAATTAGTTTTAATGGTTCTATGCTTTAATTTTCCCCTGTCTCCAACTCCAGTTATGATGGAGGGAATTTAGGATAAATATGGTTTAATGATGGTGGATATCAGGAAATTATGGAAGATGCAGGTAATAAGACTCCGCCCTCACGGGTGGCCCATGGCTCGAGGCCTCCTCATGCTGGGTTTCCCTTTTTGAATTTCAAATTTTGTCTAAAATCAAAATTTGGTATCCCACGTGACTTATGTGGTTACCACTTATCCTCAAAGCGGCACTGTAGAAAATAAAAAATAGTATTTTAAGCCAATTTGTGAAACAATTGAATTTTCTCTAAGATAATGTGTTTTTTATCTTAATAAATTATGTCTATCCCTTTTAACCAGTGATTAAAAAATGTATTAGTTATAAAAAAGTAATTATAATTTATGATGTAATTAAAATGAAATAAAATTAAGAAGAAATAATTTTTTCGATATCATTTTATAATAAAATTTGTTTTTCAATATATTTAATAGATTAATTTAAAATAAAAATTTATAAAATTTTAGAGTTTTTTTGGTAAATTGGAAAAAAAAAATTAAATATCATCCCAAAATAGTTTCGGGGAAAAATTTTAAATTTTTTTAAAAAATGAATTTTATGTTAATATTAAAAAATGAATTTTTTAAAAGTGTAATATAATTTTTTATGAATTCATGATATTAATATTAAATAGAAATTTATTAAATATTTTTTTCAATATGAAATGAATTTATATATATATAAAGGTATTTATAATTAATCTATTTAA
The DNA here is from genome assembly GCA_963277665.1 of Viscum album. Lineage (NCBI taxonomy): Eukaryota > Viridiplantae > Streptophyta > Magnoliopsida > Santalales > Viscaceae > Viscum > Viscum album. The sequence goes on along the minus strand of OY728119.1, from coordinate 1,601,174,122 downwards.
TTTATAAACCTAATTTTTAAATTTATGAGCCTATGTAATATTTCTTTTAACAAATTTTTATTTTTCGTGATTTTACATCAATAAATGCGAAAATAAATAAATGTTTTTTTCTTTGATTTCATTTTCAATTACCTCTAAATATGTAATATAAACAAATAAATGTCATGAGAATCAATACTATATGTATTCTTTTTCCTATATAATAATATAAAGTATACTTTCTTCAATAATGGAACCCTTTATCACATATAAAAACCATGCTCCACCACTCTTTCCAAAAAAACAAATAAAAATCTAATTTATCTATATAAATGATAATATATAAATCTATAAAATTTCCCTTTTTTGGATCATTTTTAGTCCATGAATATTAAACAATTCCATCAAAAACTAAGATGGGTTCTAATAGACTATAATATTTCTTCATTAAAGGTAACAACTGCTTGCCTATAATTTTCATTTATATTATTGATATAACTCATTAAAATACTAATTTAACATTTCAATATAATCTAAACAAGTTCACTTCACTTCTGGGATTATGATATTGTATTAAAACCTTTATATAATAATACTCACCCATTAATTATAACATGTTTTTGTTTTTCTTGGTTTAACCACCTACAAGGATGATGAAATAAATTTTTTATGTATAGTTATGAAAAATTAATTATTTAAAAGATATTATATTGTTGATAAAAATTATTTTTTCATTAAAAATATAGAATGATAATTTTGATATGAAACTCATAATTAATACACCAATATTGTTCCAGGAAAAATTTCCAAAAAACATCCCCATTATGGGTTTCATCTTTAAAAATTGTATATTAAATACACATAAAATGAACCAATAGAATTATAAATAACTAGGTATAATCTATGATAGTTCCTTGAATAATCTGGTGATGATTAAATCTATATAATTAATTATTAAAGAAACTATCATATCAAAATAAACATAGAACATTTTTAATTACAAATGACCAATGATCAACCCAAAATATGTGTAATATTGGATGTATAGTAATATAAAAAATTAATATAAAATTTAGTAATATAGAATATTGTTAAAAAAATATTGTTAACAAGGTTATGATTATTACTAAAGTGGAAAGTATATGTTTTAACACATGATATTTGAAGGAAATGGTTCAATGTGTCGATATTAATTTGACTATAAATATTTCCTATTATGTAATAATTTACTTTTATAATGTCCAAATATCAATATTTTTTTAGTATATAATCAAATTGATCCATGCTATATGCTGGACTTTTTCTGGATATCTCTTTAGAGTGATTTGAAATCAAATGACATCAATGTTGTACGGGTATATTTTTTGATCTCTCATCGAAATTGGGACTATTTTTGTTTAAATTTCCAATATATAAATTGTTATGTTACTTTTCACAAAACCCCCACCCATATTCTAATAGATTAATTATTTTATTTTTCATGTTTTCATACCATTTCAACCTTTTTCCCAATTAATCAAATTGATTTCTTAGAAAAGTGACCCACCTTATATAATTTTTTATATTGGTCATATTTTTATTCCTTGATAAGATTTTTTAATGATATTTATATATATATATATAAGTTTCTATAATTTAATAAATTATATAGAATACATAATATAGATGTTGAATTTTTTTTATTATTTGGAATGTTTTTTTAAAATTTTTTCCATTTGATTCAATTTTATTTATTTTTAATTCTTTTTAAATATAAGAAAATATTATTACTTTTTAATGATTTCTTCCTGAACATTATTTACCACTATAATTTTATTTTTTCACAAAGAATAATCATTTTCATTTTTTCAATTTTTTACAATGTTGGTTATGATCCAATTTTAATGTTATAATATCATTTAAAAATAACATGACCAAAAGTAAAAGATATTTCCTTTTCTTCGAAGGAATATTTAAATATTATTGATAATTTTTTTATATATTTCAGTATCTATTAATTCCTATTATACATTACATGAAATATGATCTAATTATTTCACCCACCTTGAAAATATGAATGGATAATGGTTATAATATATTGAAATATTTATAGAACACATTTTGTCATCACTTTTTAACAATGAAATGAAGAATGTGAATAAATTTTAATTTGTGGGACATATGTATAATATATCATTATATGATGGATATTTTTAGAATTATATAATACTTTAATGTATTTGGTAATTCATATTTTCTCATTCGATGATCTGGAATGGATTAGGGAGTGAGGTGAATCTACTAAGGGTTACAGTTGACAATGTGATCATAATCTTTTTTTGTCATTGATAATGAAATTAGTTAGTAAATATACGTTTGTAATTCTATTATGTAACATTTTTATGCATATTTTAGGTTTTCATAGATTATGATTATTGAAACATGTTTCCACAATCCTTTGAAACATATATTGTGTTATGTAAAAATCCCAAAATATTAATATTTGATTTATGGATTTATATTTATAATGTATGATTCATTAATGTTTTGTCCATGAACATTGATTATACTCTCATACCCATATATTTATCCTATGATTTTTTGTAACCATTGATTATCACTACTTATGCTTATTCTTTATATATGTTTTTGCACACCCATTCTTATGTTTTTATTTCCTATTTAATGAAGATTAATATTACATGTGAATTTTTTATCGGGTTATCAGATTTAGAGCATTTAATGCAATATATTTATATCCAATTCATTGATCTATAAATTTCATTTCATCCCTGAATAGAGATACTATATCACATAAAGGTTTTTGTCAATTTGGAATATTACTAATTTCTAAATGAATATGGGTTATTTATATATATTTTCTCTCAAATTATTTAAAACTACAAGCCTAAAAGTAAATGTTTATATAAGTGATGATTATTTTTTTCTCTATTGTTTAATCATGGGATGCTTTAGTCTGGTGAATTATAATTTTCTTTCTTCCTGGATATAGTATTAAACATCATTATTATACCATGTCGGTTAAATGAAAAAAATATCTATAACATAATTGATAAGAGGATTTAAATACAAATTATTATTAATGTATTATTTTTCATATAACCAACTTAAGATTCGTTGTTTGGTTTCTTATATTTTTCACAATACAGTGTTTTTTATTCCATAATGTTTGTAGTTTTTATCCATGTTATGTAAATCATTGTTTAACATTATGGGAAGAATATATATATATATATATATATATGAGAATATCATTTCTTATGACACCTTATGGTGATAGACGTCGTTATGGAATGTGATATACTTGAATCATGTGGAAATTATTTTCCCCTTTATGATACTATCATTAGGATGGTTGAATTTGTAGAACCGGAGTTTTTTAGAAAAAAATTAGTTTCACCAAAATGGGATGGGTGATTGACCTATTTTTTAATTATAATACATTTAGATCCATGTTATAGAAAAAGTAGTAATTGCGGGTATGGTTGCTCCAAATAAATTGAGTTCATTATTTTAGTTAAATACCATGATAATTGTTTAGGGAATATGTTATTGCATGTTATGTTTATCAATTCCCTTAAATTTTACCTTTTTTTTAATATAGTTGAACCTAGGAAAGGTTCTTAGGTTTGGTGGTGACTATGTAATAGGTATATCATACTCACACCCTTCATAAATCCCTCTTAGAGTTGTAGTAGAAAATTTTATACATAACCCTCAAATAACATGGGTTCCTTGAAATGGGGTTTATAGGGACCCATAAATTCCATAAATAGAAATTACATCTTATTTTATGAATACTCTTTTTATAACATAACGATCCACTCTTGAATCATATATATATTCAATATTTTATATACATCGAAACATAAAAATCTAGTTCATAAAATATCCATATCATCTCAAACATAATTCTTCATAACTATAACCCCTATTGTACATATAATTCCTAAAACCATTCCTCAAATCCTTTGAAAAATAAATACAAAAAAGGTGATATCAAATTCCTAGTAAGTGTAAATAAGTGAGATATCAATGATCACTTAAACATTTCATGATAAGAACTATATGAGAACATGACCCTAAAATTTGAAAATCATACACAAAATATCATATAACATAATCTTGAGTCATGGTATAAATATTGAAAGTTTATAAGGCTGAATTCATAAATGATACAGAGGAAATAATTCATAAGTGAATAACCTTGGCATAATACCCATGTTAATAGAACACAATAGACATAGAAATACCCTTCCTTAAAAGTAAATACTCATTTACAAGTCTATAATATTGTATTTAATTCACTATACATTCCATCATAACAGTCAAGATTCTATCCCATAAGCATTATAGAGAAATAAATCCCTTATTGAACTGTTTTAAATCTATATTCTAGTCCTATTTATCACATGATATATCCATCATCACAATATGAATTAGAGGGGTATATAATTTCGGTCCCACCTATCATTAAATGAAAATCTTATATATTTTTGCATAAAGATCATAAAAAATTCATCATATCATAACCCATGAGAAGGAATCATGCTTTATATACATTTCATGATAAAAAATTTAATGGAAAATGTAAGGGTTTTAAAAAAATGAACCATTCATTCTAGCGTAGCCCATTGAAAAGAAACGAGTTTCTTAAAAACCATTTCATCATAATCATTAAACATATTAAGATATAAAATTATGGTTTCATTATATCATACCCAACACAAATATTATGATACATCAAAGGATTTTATCTTAGATGAAAAATGAATCAAAAAGATCACTTAGAACATTTCTTATGGAAAATACACCTTACAATTTGGTATTAGTTATTTAAAATATATATTTTCACAAATAAATAAGAAACCATTTTATATAAATATAACATTACAATCATTCAACTTATTCATCAAATCATTGAGTGATAGAGATCGTGGGATATTCTTTTCATGTTGTATAAGACAGAATAATGATTCATTTTACATTTTGGAAGAAAGATATAATTACATCATTCATTAAATGAAAGTAACATTCCTATATATAATGTTTTTAAAATAATAAATTTTTTAAAAAATAATATTAAAACTCAATGAATAATAATAAAAACATTCGTGAAAACATATTTATAAAACAAGGGCTGTGTAGAAATAATATTACTGACCAAATAGAAAAGTGAATTCATTTGTTTCATCAAAAACAAATTTCCTTCTCATGAGTTTATAATGTAAATATAATTAAAGGAAACCACTAATTTCTAGAAATTACTTGAGGATAATAAATTTCATTAGTTTATTAGTAGGTAGGTAATAATATTTTTTACATCAGAAACACTATTATAAATTAACCCATTAGAAATGATATTGTGAAATAAAAACCTTACCATGAGTTCTACGTGCTTTGAATGAACTCTAACCTACTTTATAATAATATAAATTTATTATAATTCAACAAAAGAGTCATGGGGATACTTATAATAACATTTATGTTCCACTTTTTTCATTTTAAACCCATTAATTAATTATTCCATGATAAAATTATCATTTCTCGATTTTAAATGTTTCATTATTCTTGAAAATATGAGTTTATATGTTCCGATGCATGTAAATTGATCATATTTACAAAATATAAATAATATTTACATTGATATAAATATAATATATATCTATTTTATACATATTTTTAGTCATCCAAAAAATTTGGTGATAGAAAAAAGAATTAAACAATTTAGGTGGATGATATGCCATAGATAAGCATGAACGTTGTTTTAATTATTCGTCATATCAAAATAAATAAGGGTAAATAATAACTAAATTTTATATAATAATTATCAGGCCATATATATTAATTAATTATATCCTTATTAACATCCATGTAAATATTAAATGAAAGGAATTCACATCACTTCTTGGAGTTGGTTGCTCACACATATCCACAAGTGACATTATCATTTTCGAACAGATTGAAAGGTAAGAAGGTAGAAGTGATATTATAATTTCATAAGTGTAATTATTTAATAAATATTATGTAACAAACGGGCCCTAGTGACTGCATAAACACCCCTCCATAACATGGTCGTCGGGTCCTAGCCTGCCGGGTACCACCAATTTCCCCACATACACACATTCCCCAACCCGGGGCCCACCCACATTCTTGAATGGGCCATCATACTTATGAGTGTCCCAACAACACAACACATGTCCTTTATGATGTGATGTTTTTTCACTCACACAGACCATGGTAAATTTCCCAGAAGGTCACCCATCTGGATCACTACTCTAGCTGAAGCATGCATAACTGTGGCGGTCTAATCAGGTAGGCTCTTGAAAAGTAAAGTGAACCCTGTTGACATGAGTCATATCATTTAGTATTTTAACCCTTTATATTTTTGGGATGTTACATTAAACCATCCATTAGAGCACACCATCTTCTTTTTGAACCCTAAATCTCAACTCAGGAAGTGAAGCAAACAAACACACTGCCCTAAGCATGGTCGTCAGGTCGTAGCTCACGAGGTACCACTAGTTTCCCCATAAACACATGATCCCCACCCTAAGGCCAATTTATTTTCATGGACCACCAAGTACCACAAGTTTCCCTATAGAAACATGGTCTCCACCCTTAGGCCATCCCATGTGCTTAAATATACCTTTTTAACAATGAGTGTCCCCACTGGACAACACATGTCCTGGAGGGTCACCCATCTGGATCACTACTCCAGGCCATGCACACATAATTGTGTAGGTTAAATCAGGAAGGCACCCAAAAAGGAAATTGAACCATGTTGACATGAGTATTATCATTTAGTATTTTATCCCTTTATCATTCTGAGATGATATATTCACCCATCCTTTGGAGCACAATATCCTCTTTTTGAACACTAAATCTCAACCTAGGAAGTGCACCGAACAAACACCCCACATTAACATGGTTGTCAGGTCCTAGCTCGATAGGTAAAACCAGTTTCCCCACTGACACACGGTCCCCACACTATGGACCACCGATGTGCATGACCCTCCAGGTACCACCAGATGCCCTGCAGATACTTGGTCCCCATCTTCGGGCACACCCATGTGCCTGAACAGGCCATCTGACTAATGAGTGTCCCCACAGGCCAACACATGTCCTTTCTAGTGTGCTTTTTCCTCACTCACACACATCCTGGGAAACATTGAAAAAGGTCACAAATCCTAATCACTACTCCAGGACAAACACACATCACTGTGGAGTTATAATCGGGTAGGCTCCCGAAAAGGAAATTACACCTTGTTGACATGAGTCATATCATTTAGTCATTTAACCCTTCATCATTCTGAGGTGTTACGATGCCCCCTCCTTTAGAGAACAACCTCCTCATTGTGGACCATACTTATCAACCAACATAGTGCACCGCACAAACACCCTGACTTAACTTGGTCGTCAGGTCGTAGCCCATGTGGTACCACTAGTTTCCACGCACACACATGTTCCCTACCCATGTGCCCATTTTGTTCCTCACTGACACACACCTTGGGAATCCTTCAATATGGTCACCCATCATAATCGATACTCTAAGACAATAATTCTTAAAAATGATGTTTTAATCAGGCAGGCTTCCAAAAAAAATGGTGTATCTTATTGACATGGGTCATATCATATAGTCAATTAACATTTTATCATTATAGGGTGTTACATTCACCACTCCTTTTGTGAAAAACGTCCTTTTTGGACTGTTCTCACTCACACACACCCTGGAAAACATCCCAAATGGTCACCCATCTTGACCACTGCTATAGAACAAGCACACTTAGCCATGGGGTTCTAATAAGGTAGGCTACCAAAAAATAACATTCACCTTATTGACATTATTCATATCATTTAGTCATTTAATCCTTTATCATTATAGGGTGTTACATTCACCCCTACTTTAGAGCGCAACATCCTCATTGTGGACCATACATCTCAACCCAGGCAGTGCACTGTAGACACATGGTCCCCACCCTAGGCCCACCCACATGCCCGAACAGGTCCTTACTCACACACACCCTGGGAAACATCCAATAAGGTCACTCATCCTAATCACTACTCTAGACCAAGCATATTTAATTGTGGATTTCTAATAAGGTAGGCACTTAAAAATTAAGGTGCACCTTACTGACATGGTTCATATCATTTAATCAGTAAACCCTTTATCATTTTGGGGTGTTACAATCACCCCTCCTTTAGGGAACACCATCCTCATTGTGGACACTACATCTCAACTCATGCAGTACACTACTGACACAACGTCCCCACCCTAGGGCCCACCCACATGTCCGAATGTGTCCTCACTCATTCACACACAGAAAAAATTCCTAGAGGGTCACCTATCATGATCACTACTCCAGACCAAGCACGTTAACTATGGAGTTCTAATTCGGTAGGATCTTGGAAAGGAAGTTGAACCTTATTGACATGAGTCATATCATTTATTCATTTTACCCTTTCCCATTCTAGGGTGTTACATTCACCTCTATAATAAAGAACAACATCCTCGTTGTGTACTGCCTTCACTCACACACACCCTGTGAAACATTCCAGATGGTCACCCATCCTGATCACTACTCCAGGGTAAGCACGCTTAACTGTGGAGTTCTAATCATGTAGGATTTCAAAAAGGAAGGTTCACCTTATTGACATGGGTTATATTATTTAGAAATTTAACCCTTTATCATTATGGGGAATTACATTCACCCCTTATTTAGATAAAAACATCCTTTTTGTGGAAACTACATCTCAACCCAAGAAGTTCACCATAGAAACACCCCGCCTTAACATGGTTGTCAGCTCCAGGTCTCCCAGGTACAACCAATTGCCCCTCAGGCACATGGTCCCCACCCTGGTGCCTTCCCATGTGCCCGAACGGGTCCTCACTCATACACACCCAGGAAAAATTCCCAAAGGTTCACCTATCATGACATATACTCCAGACCAAGCATGTTTAACTATGGACTTCTAATCAAGTGGGCTCTCAAAATGGAAGGTGCACCTTATTGACATGATTCATATCATTTATTCATTTTACCCTTTACCTTTCTGGGGTGTTACATTCACCTCTCTTTTGTAGAAAAACTTCCTCATTGTGGATTTACCTCACTCACTCACACCCTGGGAAATGTTCTAGATGGTCGCCAAACCTGATCACTACTCCTGGAAAAGCACACTTAACTATAGAGTTCAAATCAGGTAGGCTTCAGAAAAGGAATGTGAACCTTGTTGACATGAGTTATATTATTTAGACATTTAACCCTTTATAATTTTGGGGAGTTACATTCCCCCATACATTAGAGCACAAAATCCTTGTTTTGGACCCTACATCTCAACCCTAGCAGTGCCCCCAAAAGGTTCACCCTCCATGATCACTACTCCAGTCCTAGCATGTTTAATTGTGGACTTCTAAGGAAGTGGGATCCTGGAAAGGAAGGTGCACCTTATTGACACGAGTCATGTCATTTATTCATTTTACCCTTTACCATTATGGGGTGTTATATTCACCTATCCTTTGAAGAATAACTTACTCATTGTGGATTGACCTCACTCACTCACACCCTGGGAAATGTTTCGGATGGTCACCCATCCTGATCACTACTCCAGGCCAAGAATGCTTAACTGTAGAGTTCTAATCAGGTTGGATCTCGAAAAAGAATGTAAACCTTGTAGAAATGAGTTATATTGTTTATACATTTAACCCTTTATCATTTTGTGGAGTTACAATCCACCATAATTTAGAGCACAACATCCTTGTTGTAGACCCTACATCCCAACCAATGTAGTGCACCATAGAAACATGCCGCCTTAACATGGTATTCGGGTCTTGGCCAGCCATATGCCACAAGTTTCCCCACAAACGCATGGTCTCCACCCTAGGTCCCACCCACATGTTACATTTACACTTCATTCAGTTCACAATGCCCTCATTTTGGACCACCCTCAAACCCACACACCATGGGAAATGTCCTAGATGGCCACCCATCATAATTACTACTCCATGGAAAGCATTGTTAACTGAGGAATACTAATCTAGCCAGAACCTATAAATGAAGGTCCACCTTGTTGTCTTGAGTTATATTATTTTAGTAATTTAACCCTTTATTATTCTTGGCGGTTACATTGACCCCTCCTTTAAAGAACAACATCCTCGTTGTGGACCACACATCTCAAACCAGACAATGAACCACATAAACACATCGCTTTAACATTGTCATCAGGTCCTGGCCTGCCAGGTTCCACCAATTGCCCCACAGACACATGATCCCCACTCTAGGTCCCACCCACATGCCTGAACAAGTCCTCACTCACTCACATATTAGAAAACATCCCAGAAGGTCACATATACTGATCTCTACTTCAGGCCAAGAATGATTAACAGTGTAGTTATAATCATATAGGATACTAAAAAGGAAGGTATACCATGTTGACATGAGTCATACCATTTAGTAATTTAACCATTTATCTTTCTAGTGTGTGAAATTCAAAAATCCTTTAAAGAAAAAAATCCACATTTTTGACTGTCCTCACTCACAAAAACCCTGAGAAACAACTCATAAGGTAACCCATCATGATCACAACTCTAGGCCAAGCACGCTTAAAAGTAGAGTTCTAATTAGGTAGGCTTTATAAAAAAAGGTGCACCATGTTGACATGAAAAATATCATTTATTCATTTAACCCTTTATCATTATAAGGTGTTACATTCTTCAATACTTTAAATCATAACTTCCTCATTGTAGACCGTCCTCACACACACCCTGAGATACATCTCATAAGGTTACCAATCCAAATCCCAACTTCAGGCCAAGCACGCTTAACAGTACATTTCTAATCAGGATGGATCTGTAAAAAGAAGTTGCACCTTGTTGACATGAGTCTTATCATTCAGTTATTTAACCCTTTATCATTCTAGGGTGTTATACTCAACCCTCTATTATAGAACAACATCCTCGTTGTGAACCATATATCTCAACCTAGGCAGTCCACATCAAAAACACTCAGCGTTAACATGGTCGTCTTGTCCTGGTCAGCAAGGTATGATAAGTTTCCCCTAAGACAAATGGTCTCCAGCCTGGGGCACAACTATTTTCCTAAATGGGTCCTCAATCACACACACCATTGGAATAATCCCAGAAGGTCACCCGTCCGGATCCCCACTCATGTCTAAGCATGCCTGACTGTGGAGTTCTAATCAGGTAGGCCCCCAAATAGGAAGGTTCACCTTTTGACATGAGTCATATCATTTATTTATTTAACTCTTTATCATTATGGGGTGTTACATTAACCTCTCCTTTAGAGAAAAATGTTCTCATTGTAGACCATTCTCACTCACACCCACCCTATGAAACTTCTTAGAAGGTTAACTATCTCGATCACTACTCCAAGACCAGTATACATAACAGTGGAGTTTTAATCAGGTAGTCTCCCTAAAAGGATGTTTCACCTAGTTGACATGAGTCATATCACTTAGTCATTTAACCCTTAATAATAATGGGGTGTTACATTCAACCCTTATTTATAGAAAAAAATTCTTATTTTGGACACTACATATCAATCTAGGCCATGCACCAAAGATACATTGTCCCAACCCTACCCCCCATGTGCCTGAATGAGTGCTCACTCACACACACCCTGGGTAACATCAAAGAAGGTCACCCATCCAGACCAATACTATAGGAAAAGCACAATTAACAATAGAGTTTTAATCCAGTAGGCTCCCAAAAAGGAAGGTTCACCTTGTTGACTTGATTCATATCATTTAGTTATTTAACCCTTTATAATTCTGGAGTGTTATATTCAACCCTATCTTAGAGCACAACGTCCTCGTTGTGAATCATCCTTACTCACACACACCCTGGGAAATATCCCAGAAGGTCGCCCATCCTGATTAATACTTCTCACACCCTGGAAAATTTCGAGAAGGTCACCCATCCTGATCACCACTCTAGGAAAGGCACACCTAACTATGAATTTAGAATCAAGCAGGCTTTCAAAAAGGAAGTTGAACCATGATGACATGAGTCATATCATTTATTCATTTAACCCTTTATCAATATAGGGTTTTACATTATCCCTTCCATTAGAGTAAAATTCCCTCATTGTGGACCCTACATCTCAACCGAGGCAATGCATAGCACAAAAAATCCAACTTAACATGGTCGCTGAGTCCTGGCCCACCAGAGACCACTAGTTGTCCCGGGGTAACATTGTCCCCACCCTAGGGCCCACTATGGAGTTCAAATCATGTAGTCTCCCAAAAGAAATTTGAACCTTATTGAAATAAGTAATATAATTTATTCATATAACACCTTATCATTATAGGGTGTTACATTCACCCCTACTTTAGAGCATAAAATCCTTGTTGTATACTGTCCTCACTCACACACACCCTGGGAAACTTCCCAGAAGGTCACCCATCCTAATCACTACTCCACACACCCTGGGAAACTTTCTAGAAGGTCACCGGTCCTGATCACTACTCCAGGACAAGAATTATTAAGGCAGGAGTAATAATCAAATAGACACCCAAAAAGAAAGGTGTACCTTGTTGAAATGAATCATATCATTTAATAATTTTAAAAATTATCATTATGGGGTGTTCCATTCACCCATCCTTTAGAGCACAACATCCAAGTTGTGGACCCTAAATCTCAACCGATGTAGTGCACTACACAAATACCACTATATCATGGTCTTTAGGTCCTAACCCGCTAGGTACCATCAGTTTCCCAAAGACACATTGTTTTCACCCTACATTCCATTGTGGAGTTCTAATATTTTAGGCTTATGAAAAGAAAGGTTCACCTTGTTTTCATGATTCATATAATTTAGTCATTTTACCCTTTATCATTATAGGGTGTTACATTCAACCCTCCTTCAGAGAAAAATATCCTCGTTGTGGATCATCCTCACTCACACACACCCTAAGAAACTTCCCAAAAGGTCTTACATCCGGATCACTACTCCACACACCCTAGGAATCATTCTTGAAGGTCACCGATCATGATCACTACTTTAGAAAAGCATACATAACTCTGGATCTCTAATTAAGTAGTCTCCAGAAAAGGATGACGCCCCTTGTTGACATGAGTCAGATCATTTAGTAATCTAACCCTTTATTATTCTAGGTTGTTACATTCCACTCTCATTTAGGGAACACCATTTTCATTATAGACCCCTCATCTCATCTCAGGAAATGCACCATAAAGCACCCCGACATAACATGGTCTTCAGGTCCTGGCCGACCAAGTACCACCAGGTGCCCCGGAGACACATGGTTCCCACCCTAGGGCCCACCCATGTACCCGAACGAGTCTTCACTCACACACACCATGGGAAACATACTATAAGGTCACCATTACTTATCATTACTCGAGGCCAATCATGCTTAACCATGAAGTTCTAATCAAGAATGCTCTCAAAAAGGAATATGCACCTTGTAGACATGAGTCATATCATTTTTTATTTATCTCTTTATTATTCTGGGGTGTTATAATCACCTCCCCTTTAGATAGGAACATACTCATTGTAGACCGTCCTCACAGACACACACCCTGGGAAACTTCCTAGAATGTCAACCATCCAGATCACTACTCCAGTCCAAGCACGCTAAACTATGGATTTATAATCAGGTAGGATTTCAAAAAAAGAAGGTGAACCTTGTTGACATGAGTCAGATAATTTAGTCATTTAAACCTTTATCATTACAGGGTGTTATATCCACCCCTACATTATATCAGAATGCCTCTTTTGGGACCCTATAACTCAACCCGAGCACTGCAAAACACAAACACCCCACATTAAGATGGTTGCTGGGTCCTGGGCCTCCAAGTACAACTAGTTGCCCCAGAGACACAAGGTCCCCACCCTAGGGCCCACCCACATACCCTAATGTGTCCTCACAAACATACACCCTATGAAACATCTCAAAAGGTCATCCATACTGTTCACTACTCCCAGATAATCAACTTTAACTATGAAGTTCTAATCAGGTAGGCTTTTGAAAAAGAAGGTGCATCTTGTTGATCTGAGTGATATCGTTTATTCATTTTACCCTTTACCATTTTGGGGTGTTACATTCACTTATCGTTTAGAGAACAACATGCTCATTGGAGAACTTCTTCACTCACACACACCCTGGGAAACTGTAATATCCTAGGTAAATAAAGAATAGTTCTTTTTTATATTTATCCATATTTTTGAATAAAATAATAATATTAATTTAAATGGAACGCTATGCTCGATGGCGAACCCAATACGCAACAACGAGTTTCTTGGAAATCTTCCATTCCACTCTAATAATAAAATAATATTATTTTAAATGGTAGTTAATACCTAGCCGTTGTAATGGTGGGAATGAACAGAAATAACTACAAAATTATTATATATGTTTGTCAAATATTTTTAATTTTATCCAATAAATGTTAGAGGCTTAAAATGCGAATGAATCCAATTTTAAGCGTAAATATTCTAATATTCGTTAAAAGGTTGATTAACCGCCTTTTGATGGCGAACCCGTTTTAAATCCATTTGTTGACATTTTTATATTTGACCAAATAAAATCCTTCTTTAATATCATGATATCAAAATTTAATTTGTGTAGATTTTTGTTATTTTTTTGATAAAGTCAATTTTTAATGAATTAGTAAAAAATGTTGTATTTTAATTAAAAATATCTTTTTAATCTAATTTATTTATATGATTAGATCATATTTTCAATTGGTTTTAAAGTTAAATTATAATATTTTTTTACCATTTAATCCAATGGTGGTCATTGGAATTAATTTCACTTTGAAATTGGACTTAAACTAGTGTCACTCTTTTAATAGATATTGTTTCTTAAAAACACGCTATTTGTTTTGACAGCGGGAATTAATTATTAAATTAATTAATTAAACTTATATGTTTTGAATTTTGTAAAATAGAAATCTTTTTTGAATTCGGAATATCAAATATAGCATAGGGTGAATTTTTGGTATTTTTCTGAAAAACATCAATTTTTGATGAATAGTGAAACCACTAAGTGGTAGTTTAAAAACTGATTTTTCTTTTAAATGAAACTTTACCAATTCTGTGAATTGAATTTCAAAATTACGACATACATGGTTGTCATTAGGATTTAAAATTTGGTTTAATGGGATTAAAATACTTTTTGGGTGAATAGTTACTTTTAAGTTTTATTAATCGCGATTAAAGGTAATTATTGTAATTTAAGCTAAAGATAATGTTATAATAATATGAAATGACCTTGAAACTTGTCCTACCCTTATTGGATGATCCATGTCCGACCTAGAAAATCCATGGGTCAACTTGGGGACCCCATGGAGCCACTTTGGTAGGAAAATGACATTAATAACTTTTTATTTAAAGTTAAAATAAAAATGTCACAAACATGTATTGTTTTACTAAAAAAATTACATAGGGTTATAGTAGTCATATATTTTACTATAAATATTCATTAGAAATCTAAAAATATTTCCTACATCATTATATTTGTTTTATAATTTTTATACATTAAAAAAATTAATTTATTTATGACACCATGATGATGCAGTGATTACCTCTTTAATGAACGATTTAAATAAAAAGATAAGATAAGGTAGAATATAAGACTTAAACATCTCAAAAACCTATTTTATGGGTGGATTTAGAACCCTTATCACCTTACCCTATAAATATATAATTTTGGGACCTTTAATATCCGAAAATCATTTTATAATAAAGTAACCCTTTCAATACATTCCAAGAGTGCCCCTACGCCATCTTATAAAATGCCCCCACCTCTACCTCCTTACTTACAACTATCAAGCCTTTGGCTCAGCCAAAATCTTCTCATTATATCTCTACACATCCCTATATTAATCCTAGAATCCTACTATAGGCAGAAGGATCTTCAGGAAACCCTTTTGGTTCAAACCAAGAGGAGTTACCCGGTTTAAAGGTAAGGTCTTCACTTGTGTTCTTTTGTTTTATTTTGATTCTACAACCCCCTAAAATATTTTTATCCCTTTTTTTGTAACAAAACCAGTATCTTAAATATACTAGGATGTTGTTATGTGAAGGATTCGAGCAAAAATTACACACACCTTCGTCTAATGGTGAAATACCATACCGTTTCTGTGGATGGAAAATTTTGGCCTCACGATACGATGATTGTTCAATCTTCTTTTAACACATTTAATGGTGGCCATTAATATTTCACTATTTTTATATATGATATATATTATGTTTATATTTTCATTATGCTTCTGTATTTTACATTTATGGAATACATTTATGGTTTCCATTATGTGTAAACATGATATCTTCATTTTAGGAAGTGCGGACTACCGACCTCTCAAAGTGATTTGATTCGTTAATGCCATATGTGGGACGTATAAAAGATGGAGTTAATGACATTATATATGATATTATACTGGAATTATAATATAACTCTCTATAATTATGATTTTATTTCATTAAATATTAAATATAAATGAAAGTAGCATTCATGCATACGTACGGCTTACCGTCTCCATGAACGGTGCATTTCATTTTTTACCACTAGATGTTATGAAATATAATAAATTATTATATATAATGGATATATAAAATATATATTATATCTACATAATGAATATAATTCTGGATATAATGGATATTTTACCACATGAACAACTTGTAATTATAATAAGTTTATTTTTGACTCAAGTACCAATGACCGACAAAACGACCGTTATTAACATAAATAATTACATAATGTTCATAAAATGGTAATAAATTGTATAAAAGTAATAATTAACTTAAAAAAGGTTCTTAATAAATTATAAATTAACTCTAGTTTATTATTCAAGAGATTAAAGAACGATCGAGTCAAGTCAGACACGAGGTAAGGGATCCTACTTATCTCTTTCTTTTTAAGTACACTCTTTTATTTCGTTTCTTTTAAGATACACTTTCTTATGTTTGAGGATGTTATTTTATATCCCTCGTACTTTAATTTATATCTTAATATGATGATATATGCTATCTGATTTCATTAATCCATTTTTTTGGAAGTTTTAAGTGGTGTCGTTAGGCTGTAGAGTTTTCGTAAGGGATTTTTCATCTCACTTTTATTACCGTGAGATTTATGCCACATTTTCCACTATTTCATTTGATTGGTGTATGTAATGCCCATTATTCTAATATTTGTGTTATATAATTTCTTTTATGGGTATTTACATCAATGTTGTACGGTCCTTCTTTCATGGGGTGAACGATTCGAAAGTTACCCAAATCGGTAAGGGAACCTTTCACCCACCACTTTTTAAAAGACTTCTTTTGTTATTCTTTTTAATATACATCTTGTTATGTTGGGATATGTTCTTATATATCCGTATTGATGCAAATTTTATGTCCATGTGATGGGATACCATTTTCACTCTCATCAACTCATTTTCTGAATTTTAAAGTGACGTCGTTAGGCTGTCGAATTTTTGTAAGGGAACTTCTTAACCCAATTTCAATTCTTTGGGTTAAACCTATACTTCTTGATTATGTCGTTCTATGAATATGTGTGGATGAAATATTATTGTTTTAAACTGAGTATCCACTTATATTTGGTGTATTTATATTTTTGACACATAATTATGTCATTTATTTATCCTTTATCTAATGGCATGATCCTCGATTGGGATTACTTCTCAATTTTTTCTCATTGAGACATTTCTTAATGATATGAAATTTTATTCTTTTATAATGTGTATATAGATCCCCTTTGACATTCCATATCCATATTATGTGTATGCTAAAGTCATTTAAATGTTTTGAAAATGGTCTACTTTATTGTGTCTTATAATTTAAATGTTCAAAATGGAAAAGGGTTGTTTTATTAAAACATGGTTTTAAATGGTTTTAAAGATTTCTTATTTTAAACATTTATCATCCATGTCCGTGTTTTAAAAATTGGTTTAAGGATTTATTTGTTGGGACATGAATGTTTTAAAACCCTTTTAAATGTTTCGAAGTGGTATGGAACACTTTGATTCTAAAATCCCTTATAAATGTCTTCTTAAATATTTTAAAAGTATAAAGTTATTTTTATCTCATAGAGTTTTAATGATTTTATTAGATGTTTTTATTTATGATAATATCACGATGTGATATCTTTTTATTTAAATTTGGAATTTTTTTTCTTTCCTTTATAATTTTTTGGTGTATTATGATTTTGTAATGGTACTTGGACATTTGATGGGTGGTTACATGATAAACCATATGAAAAGTGGTGCTGTGAATACCAGGATGGGTGGTTACGTTATAACCTCCAATTCATTGGTTATGGAAGTCATCCATATGGATATTCCATGTAATAATATGTGTGGAAGTCAACCATATGGTTATTCCATTTAAGTATGTTTATGTCCCATGTTACCTTTATATGTTATGTGTTCTTTATATGGGTTTATGGTAATCCTTTGGTTACAAAGGATAAGTGGTGATATTTTATTTAGTGAAGTGTATTTACTAATTCGTAAAGGGGAAAAGTATTACTTTGATAAAGTATTCATGGCTTACTTGTTGTTTTGAAAAAACTAACGATTTTCTTTTTTTTGTGTATCCTTTATTGGGCTTTTTATGCTCATCCCATGTTTTTAAATGTTTTCCACAGGACTTAAAGATTAATAGGGTCAAGGATGGGATCCAAGAAAGGCATGCTATCTAAAACATAGAACTGGACATGTTTCTTTTTATGAGTTTTTATTTTATATAAACTTAGTAGAAGTTTCTACATTGTAATATTTTGAGATGTAATAGTTATGTCTTAATTCTATAAAACTCTAAACCTGAAAATATCATCTATCTGAATTATTTATTTAATTAAATATTAAGTAATGTTTAATGGAGGGGCCTTATAGTTGGTTTCATAGGTCGGTTTAGGTAACTTTAGAGGTTATGAAATTCTCTAAGCCTAAGCGGCATTTCCATAACAGTTAGGATTTTAAAAATAGTCATAGTTTTAGATAAAGTGAATGAGTAAGTATATCTTAGTTTCTATCTTCCTCATTAGTACATGATAATTTGGTTGATATAATCACACTGAAATTTTTGGTTTTAGTAAATGGATGGATCTAGCAAGCACCAAAGTGACAATGGGTTTGAAGGAAACTGCCGTGGTTCTCTGATTAAGAGACTGGATGAAATGGGGGATTCAATGAGTAATCTCATGGTTATTCTAAAACAACTATCAAGGAGTCATGAATAACCACTTGAACCATGGTGAGTTCTCTGATTAATCATGTTCGAGAGAACCAACTCGATGTGGAAGTTTAGGTAATAATTATATTGGTCACCATTAGGGTTTATATGATCCTTACTTTTGTGGTAATTAAGGGTTACTATATGATGGACGATGAAAGGAATGTGGTATAATAGAGGTTAAATTATGTTATGGTTATTTTTGAATATTTTATCTCTTTTTGGGGATTGTTTTAAGAATTATATAGTTTTGGAACAAGGATAACATGTAGACCGTGTGACAAACCGTCATGTCAGACAATGATGTGGGAATCGAACCCACAACCATAGTGTGACTGGTATTTATCTCCTGCCACTGGACTACATAAAGTTCATGGTTAGTTTGACTAATTATTTTTAGTTATATGATCTTATGAATCTAGAATAAGTTGATTATGGGTTAAGTATAGAAATTATTAACCTATCATGGAGGATATGTGATTCGGTTAATTACTTTTCAGTATGAGACTTTAAGAGTAACTGATGATTGGAGATAAATGTTAATGTTTATCTTGGAAGACTATGTGATTAAATCCTTCAGAGATTTGGGCTTTAATCTTAGTTTTGATTATATTGAAGAATTTTATGGATAGATTTTTATTGAATGGTCTTTTTTGAACTTTGGGTATTGTTTGACAAATTTTGGAGATTAATAATAGATTATTTTAGAAATGATTATCCTTTTTGGTTATTATCTGATCTTGTACTAACCCTTTTGGTTTTGGTTTTGGTGAGGGTCTAATGACTTTGGAAATATATAGTTCTCTTTTGTGGATTAGGTGATTCTCTAGAAGTTGATTATAGCGCTCTTAATGCGAACAAGTCATCCTAAATACTTGTCTATTGGAGAAAATATGAGTTTGTATAAGAAATATTTTAAGAGGTGAAAGTCTACTTGAAAATTAAGTATGTTTCCTTAGGATTTAGTTAAGCTCATAAAAAAAATCTTCAATGAAAAGTATCTTAAAACATAAATGTTGTCCGTTAACTTTTCCAATTGGGGAATCAAATACCGTTTAACCCATAACAAGTTTGTGATTCTATTATGGTTAACTTTCTCCTAATCATGTTTTCTATGACTCTCCATCAGAACATGAACCTTTATTTTCTCTTCCATGTCCATGTTTTCCTATAAGGAATCCTAGTATGGGTTAACTCGGGTGACCTTTTTACTTCCCCTTCTATCTTTTAAAGTGACAGTTTAATTTGAACATTTTATATTGTGGGGCTTTCAATGAAGTTGCCAAGCCCAATTTTAAAATTGTGAGGACAAAATTCCCAAAAGGGGGGAAGGATGTAACATCCTAGGTAAATAAAGAATATTTATTTTTTATATTTATCCATATTTGTGAATAAAATGTTAATATTAATTTAAAGGGAACACTATGCTCGATGGCGTACCCAATAGGCAACAACGAGTTTCTTGGAAATCTTATGTTTCACTCTAATAATAAAATAATATTATTTTAAATGGAAGTTAATTCCTAGCCATTGTAATGACGGGAATGAACATAACTAACTACAAAATGATTATATATGTTTTTCAAATATTTTTACTTTTATCCAATAAATGTTAGAGGCTTAAAATGAGAATGAATCCAATTTTAAGTGTAAATATTCTAATATTCTTTAAAAGGTCGATTAACTGCCTTTTGATGGAGAACCCTTTTTAAATCTTATTGGTGACAATTTTATATTGGACCAAATAAAATCCTTCTTTAGAATCGGGATATCAAAATTTACTTTGTGTAGGTTTTTGTTATTTATTTTTGATAAAGTCTATTTTTATTGAATAAGTGAAAAATGTAGTATTTTAATTCAAAACCTCTTTTTAATATAATTTATTTATATGATTAGATAATTTTTTGAATTGGTTTTAAAGTGGAATTAGAATATATTTTTTCAATTTAATCCAATGCTGGTAATTGGAATTAATTTCACTTTGAAATTTTACTTAAACTAGTGTCAATCTTTTAATAGATACTATTTCTTAAAAACACGCTATTTGTTTTGATAGCGGGAATTAATTATTAAATTAATTAATGAAACTTATATGTTTTGAATTTTGTAAAATAGAAATCATTTTTGAATTCAGAATAACAAATGTATCCCCTCGACCCCATTTACCCAGAGTCGGTGCATTATTACATAACATTGGCATGATCACAAGAAAGATCAAATCTCGAAAGACCGATTATTTTAGTAGCCTTGGAATAACTAGATACATTAATAAAGTTTACATTACATAATAAAATGAAAACTACAAAAATATAGTCTCCATAGTCCACACTCTTATCCCCTCATACTATCCCTGCAGGTCATTCATAAATTACTTCTTAAAATCCTGGGAAAAATAAAACATAGAAAAGGGGTGAGCTCAAATGCCCAGTACAAATAACAATATAGCGGAAACATTCATAAATAAGAATAAAAATTTAAGGCAATGTATAACTAAAACAAAAGCCTTTTAAACTTGAACTTCAACATAGTATGACAAAAATAAAATGAAACAATTCCATTTACTTATTCACATGGATATTCTACTAATCAAATAATCACATGCAATATCAATAACCACTTTCATAATGATGGAATACATAATGTCAGACTATCATAACCACATAGCCAAGGCCTCATGCCAAGACTACAAATAAGATTTTGTCAAGTCCTTGTGCCAAGACACTATTTTGTCTCATTAGACCTACCGATGCATCGAGGAGCTATAGCGGGCTCCACCTGTCACATATTAAGTCCAATGCATTCCCATATAAAAAGGATTAAACATAACATAAACATTCATAATAAAACTAGCATAAGAAATGTAAATACTTCATCAATAAACCATGAATGGTATAAAAATAACACATCCACAATCAAACATATCAAAAAACCTTCAATACAATATAGAGGTTTTGTATCATAATAAATCAACTTCAAATAAGAGTAAAATCCATCCAAGGATGTTGACATAGATGAAATCAAAACTCTTTTTAGGGAAATATCTCTTTATATTTTGAAATCATGTAAGAGACATATATTTATAAAATAAAACATTATCATTGAAAATATTCTTATAATATTGTAAGGGAAGCTTTGACTATTTTATAATGGCGGAAAATAGCCGCACCCACCAAATAAGTTAAAAAAACATTCTTACCTTAATTCTATCGAAAAGGTTAAAAAGGACCTTGTTTGGAAAATGACGGAAAGAGTCCTTTATAAACCACTTATAAAAGACAACATGATATAAATGACTTTAACCCATATTCTATTAAATTGTAAAAAAATGTTTTTGAAATACATTTTTAAGAAACATGGATGTGGATGAGAGAGAAATCCCAGTAGATTATTACGTATAAACAACCTCAGATAATGGAGAGATTGCAAAATAAACCCTTACCTTGTACTTTTACTTGGTTGGGGGCAGGTTAACCTCCTGTATAATGGTTAAATAATTGTTATTAAATTATACAAGAATCATATACATTATTATGTTATTATATATGATCTTTTAACATTGATTTGTTAATAATATCTTAGTATTATCGTTGTTTCGGGTGTTAACTTGCTCATTTTATTTTATATGTTTTGTTACGTAAGCCACGTTTGTCATGGATATGTTGTATCTTATTCATATCCTTAATGATATCAAGTCCTTAGACATTATTTTTAAATCATGAAATGATAATTATACTTGAATGGATACGATGGACAATGAATCTCATCACGTTCGTGGAGACGGTAGTCCATACGTACGCACGAGCGACAATATCATTCTTTTGATATTAAAATAATATATAATTGGATGTTATATCATATATACAGAATCATTATCATGTTATATTTATTATTTACATTAATTACAAATCATTATTATACCCATCCAAATAATAATATATTGAATAACAATTACACCACGACGTGGAGACGGTAAGCCGTACGTACGCATGTATGTTGAAATGTCATTAAAAGGATGGATAGAATACTGAATATGGTTGTACCATATTTATAATAATATTACAGTATATAGAAGATACTGGATTCATTATTTTAGAATGGGAAAGAAAGAAGAAGTGGAAGAAGAAAGGAACTTGAAAAGGGGTGGTGAAATCATTACCTTTCTTCGGGTTCTTTCTTTGGATTTGATCTAAAGGGCTCTTTAGGTTGACTTTCTGAATAAAGGAATTCCTATAGGATGAATTGAGGGAATTTGAGAGAGTATTTAATAAGATTTTGGCCGACCAAAATGGCTTTGAAGGTGTGAATTAATGAGAAGGGGGAGTGTCCTTTTATAAGAGGGGTGAGGGGAACCTTTGGAAAAGCTAGAAATATTATTTTATAATAAATTCATATTCGATTTATAATGGCTCCAAAGTGGATTATTTAAAGTTTAATGTGGGGATGGGTCGAAAACCACTCAACCAATAGAATTTATACAGGTTTGGGTCATTATATTAACCTTATCTTCTAGTTTAAACTCTTAGTTAATTAGTTTGACACTTACCATGTCACTCTGTATTTTTATATTATGTAGTTAATAAATATAAAATATACCTCCAAGAGACCCCCAAGTGATCCATTAATGATACAGATATCATGATATAACTCTCTTGGACGAAACATAGATTTTAAAGAATTGAATATCAATTAATAATATAATATTTGTTTTAAAAACTGTTTTCTGTCAATTTTGACACTATTTGGAAAATTGATTTTTTGGAAAATTATAAGAGAATTATTACTTCGAAAAAAGATAATTAAATAAGTCCTAACATGTCATATTAACCTAAAAAATTAGTTTAATTCATAAAAAGTCTCAAATTATATTTATTTGGGTATTTATAATATCAATTATTTTAATGTTTCACTATTATTGTAATTACTGCATCTTCATTGGGTAATAAATAAATTAAATTATTTAATTTCTAAAAATTATAAATAAAATACCATTATGTAGGAAATCTTTTTATATTTTTAATGAATACTTACAATCGAATTTATCTTATGTATAACCCTATATTAAAAATGTTTTAGTAAATAAACTTTGATTTTAACTCTTTTAACTCTTCTTTGAATTAAATAATAATAAATGTCCTAATCTAATCCAAGTGGACCTAAATGATAATATTTTATTCATAAGGTTGTTTTTGGTCGAGATACACTTGTCTAATAGAATTAGGACATGTGTCAGGGAAATATTAATATCATATTTACCCTTAATTACCCTATTTACTTTTAACCGTGGTAAATAAAAGTAAAAAGTTACTATTCACCAAAAATTATTTTCATCACATTAAACCACATTTTACTCCTTGATATTAACCGTGTCTTTCGGATTTTTGAAATTCCACTCACAGAAGTGGTAAAATTATGTTTTATGAAAAATTCAGTTTTTTTAACTACCACTTAGTGCTTTCACTATTCATCAAAAAATTAAGTTTTTCGGAAAAATACCAAAACTTCACCCTAGGCTAATTTCGATATTCCGAATCCAAAAATGAAGTCTATTTTGAAAAATAAAATTTATAAATTTCAAAAAGTGGGTATTACTATTCATAGCGGCTAGTTTGATTGGTTGTGGTGTGTTAGAACTCAATATTGCGTACAACACACACTATTGCATTATTCAAAGAGAAGTGTACCGTAGAAGCTTTGGGTGTTACATTCTCCCCTCCTTCAAATAATTTCTTCCTCGAAATTTCTAGAATAATACTGCATGAAAATACTTGGGTGGTTCTTCATCATAAGTTCCTCAGGTTCCCACGTTGCCTCTTCCATCTTATGGTTTCTCCGCAATACATTTATCAGATGAGTCATCCGGTTTCTCAGTACTTGTTCTCTCGTATCAAGAATCCTGATGGGCTCTTCGCAATAAGATAGATCAGGTTCCAGTTCTAATTCCTCATAGGTGAGTACATGCGTTGGGTCAGGCATGTATTTCCTCAAAAGTGATATGTGGAACACATCATGAACTTTGGAGAGACTTGGCGGCTTTGCCAATCGGTAAGCCACAACCCCAATTCGTTCTAGAATTTTGAATGGTCCGATGTACCTGGGACTCAATTTACCTATCTTACCAAAAAGTATGACTCCCTTCCATGGAGATACCTTCAGGAAAACATGATCACTGACTTAAAATTCCAAATCCTTCCTTTGATTATTGGCATGCTATTCTGCCTTCTTTGAGCTGCTTTGATATGGTTTTGAATTACCTTAACCTTTTCGATCGTTTCCTCCACCAGTTCTGGGCCTACAAGTTTTTTTTTCACCAACGTCATCCCAATAGGTTGGTGTGCGACATCTCTTTCCATATAACGCTTCATATGGTTCCATATGAATTCTTGAATGGAAGCTATTGTTATAGGAAAATTCTACCAGTGGTAAATATTGATCCCACATACCCTGAAAGTCAAGTGAGCATGATCTCAACATGTCTTCTAAGGATTGAATAGTTCATTCTGATTGTCCATCTGTTTGAGGGTGGTATACAGTGCTAAAAAAAGTTCACTATCCAAGGCTTTCTGAAGACTTTTCCACAATCTTGAAGTAAACCGAGGATCAAGATTAGAAACAATCGATAGGGGTACTCATGAAGTCTCACAACTTCATCAATATATAGTCTTTCTAGACGTTCCAGTGGTAGATCTTCTCTTATAGCAAGAAAATGTGATGACTTGGTAAGACGATCAACAATAACCCATATTGCATCATTCCTTCTAGGAGTCTTTGGTAGTCCCATGACAATGTCCATCATGATATTATCTCATTTCCACTCAGGTATGGGAAGAGGTTGCATGACTCCTCCAGGTTGTTGCCTTCCACCTTTCACTTGATGACAAACCATACATCTTTACACAAAATCTGTAATCTCCCTCTTCATGTTGTCCCACCAAAAATGTTCCTTCAAGTCTCTATACATTTCGGTGGTCCCATGGTGTATAGAGAAATTGGAACTATGAGCATCATCCAACAATTCCCTTTTTAGTTCAGGTATATCAGGAACACGAAGCCTCTTCCCGAATTTCAAAATTCCTTCTTCATACACAAAGTCTCTCAATCTCCCATCATTCAAAGCTTTAATATTCTTTTGAAATTATTTATCATCGGTCTAAGAACTCTTAATCATTTCTAGCAAAGATGGTTTGACAACCATTTGAAAAAGCATTGATTTTTCACCATCCCTAGTTATTCCCATGTCCATCTTTTCTAGATCCATGAAAATTGGATCTCTTTCAATTCTCATATTGTTCAAAACTCCATGGTCTTTTCTGCTCAAATAATCTGCCACATTGTTTTCCATCCCCAAGTTGTAGTTTATCGTGCAATCATAATCATTGAGTAATTCAATCCATCTCCTTTGCCTCATGCTGAGTTTTTTTTGTGAGAAAATATACTTCAAACTCTTGTGATCAGTATAAATCTCACATGTTTCACCATATAGGTAATGGCTCCATATCTTAAAAGAAAACATCAGAGCTTCTAACTTGAGATAATGAGTAAGATAGTTTTGTTAATGAATTTTCAACTGTTGTGATGCATAGGAAATAACCCTATCATTCTACATAAGGACACAACGAAGACCTTTCTTCGATGCATCACTATAAATAACGAACCCATCATTCCCCGATGGTAGAGTCAATATAGGATCGTTGACTAATCTTCTGTTTAGTTATTCGAAAAATTCTTCACAGTCTTTTGTCCAAACAAATTTAACCCCTTTACGTGTGAGCTTCGTTAATGGGATTGACTATCAGGAAAAATTATGGATGAAACATCGATAATAACCTGACAAACCAATAAATCTTCATACCTCACTTATACTCGTAGGTCCTGGACATTCTTGGATTTCCTTGGTCATAGAAGGATCAACAGAGATTCCATCTTTAGAGACAATATGGCCAAGAAAAGAAATCTCCTGAAGCCAGAATTCACACTTTCTAAACTTCCCATATAATTCATGTCTTCTCAGAGTCTTCAAGATAATGCGCAAGTGACTTTCATGATATTCGTATCTTTTGGAGCATACCAAGATATCATCAATAAATACCATCACAAATTCATCGAGATATTCCTTGAAAACTCTATTCATCAGATCCATTAATACAGAGGGTGAATTAGTCAATCCAAAAGGCATTACTGTAAACTTGTAATGCATGTACCTGGATTGAAATGCTGTCTTCAGAATGTATTCCTTCTTCACACACAACTGATGGTATCCAGATCAAAGGTCAATCTTTGAAAATTATTGAGCTCCAAGCAGTTGGTCAAATAAATAATCAATTCAAGGTAGGGGATACTTGTTCTTTATTGTTATAGCATTGATCTCCCTATAGTCGATACATAACCTCATAGATCCATCTTTCTTTTAAAAAAAAGAATAGGGTCTCCCCATGGAGAAACACTAGGGAGAATAAATCCCTTATTACTCAATTCCTCTAGTTGTTTCTTTAGTTCATCTAATTCTACAGTGGCCATTCTATAAGGGGTCTTCAATATAGGCCTTGATCTAGGAATTAAATCAACAGGAAACTCATCTTCTCGTTCTGGATGATTTCCAGGTAAATCTTCCGAAAACACATCTAAATATTCTTTCACAACAGGTATATCCTATATTTTAACATTACATTCATCACCCATAGTTATTTCATTCTCTTCCTCCCCAATAATTGAATTTATTTGAGCTACTGGGGGTGGATCTAGATAAGAATTAGGTGGTGACGATACTGCTCTAAAGATAAGGTCTTCCTTATCATCATCATCAAAAATTGTAACCTCATTATTCTTACAATAAATCTTCACATCATGGTCTGAAAGAAAATCCATACCAAGGATTATATCAAAATCAATCATAGGTATGACGATGAGATCAGCGGATAAAGAAAATTTATGTGCTCTAATGGGGACTGATTCACAAAACTTTGTTGCAATGATACTTCCCTTAGGAGTTTTAACTGAAAACTCCCTTGTTAAATCAAATTAGAAATATCTTATTTTCTTAGGAAACTGGGAAGATATGAAACAATGCGATGATCCAGAATCAAATAATGCATTTTCTAAATTTGAGGAAACCATTAAATTACCTACCACCACGTCTTTCGGAGCGTCTACCTCAACAGTAGTGATAACATAAGCTTGGCCTTGATCCCTTGGCCTTTTCTGAGGTATGTTACCTTGACTCTTAGGAAATTCATTTTCATAATGTCCCATCTCCCTGCAATTGTATCATTGGAAATTGGTAGCTTCCTTCTTCCCCTTGTAATCACGATCATGGTGGCCATTTTCACCACACTTGTAATGGACTCTCGTTCCTTTTAAGCAAGTACCGGGGTGTTTCTTCCCACATTTACTACAGGATGGATATTCAAATTTTCCCTTATTCCCTTTACTTACATTCCCAGATTGATCAGCAGATCTCTTCTTCTCTTTCATTTCTTTAAAGTCATAAGACTTAGAGAATTATTTCTCTGTCTTGATAGCACATGAGACAATGTCTTCATATGATGGGAATGATTGTGAGACTAATGCTTGACGGAGAAATGGTTCTAACCCATCAAAGAAACGATCAATCTTACTTCTTGGGTTATGTATATAATCTTCAGCATACCTTGCTAACCATGTAAAGTTAGCCTCATACTTTGCGATATTCTCATACTCCTTTTGTCTCAAACTCAGAAATTGCCTTTCCATATCTGCTCGATGGTCATGAGGAACATATTTTTCTAAAAACATATCTTTGAACTCCCTCCATTCCATATTTGATACTTCATCACCTTCCTGTATGTTTTGAATCATTTTCCACCATTGATCAACATCTCCAGTGAGGCGGTAAACTGCCATGATAACCTTTTCCCATTCACTACATTCCGAAGCCTGAAATATTTTCTCTAGGGAACTTATCCATTGGTTATCTACTAATGGATTTTTACTCACATTGAACTTTGGTTGTTGTTTCCTCATGAAGAGATATAACATTGATCCTCCATGCTGTGGATCAGGGTGCTCCATATGGGTAAGGTTATTATTCATAACCTGAGTGAGTTGTCCCAGTATGGTGATTAGTTGATCAGCACTAGTTGCATCACCAACTCCACAATAATTATCTTGAGCAGGAGGGAAATCCCTACATGGGGTGTGTGCATTGATACGGTTTTCATTTCTTCCACTAGGCACCATTTCTAAACAATGGCATAAACTAGATCAGTTTGTGAATCAAAATATATAATTCCATACTTATAAAACACTTAACATAAATTGAACTATTTATGGATATAATCCATAATCCTAAAAATGTTTTCTTTGAGGATGTATATACTCATAAACCCTTCATAATGATTTGTAAAGAAAATGACAATTATCCTAAGCATATCCCCCGGGAGTGTTGTAACCAAGAGTGCAGCAAGGCCCATTGGCGTGCACCAGTTCCTGTTAGAGTCTTGCTCAAAGTGGTGTTTTTTGGCTTTACCCCAAGGTACATCTGTGCCAGAGCCACCTCTACCTACTCGTATCCAGACAAGGATGTATTGCTCAGAAAACTCAAAAAATCTCTACAATACCAAAATTCTAGGAAGTTATTCTATATTAATCCTCAAAGTCCATCTTAAATCTATGGGCTCTAATTAGAGTTTATCTTAGTCTAGCTTCCAAGGTTTGTACTAAACTTCCTCTAATACCAACTGTAACGCCCCGACCCCAGTTACCGAGAGTCGGTGCATTATTACATAACATTGGCATGATCACAGGAAATATCAAATCTCTAATGACCTATTAGTTTAATATCCTTGGAATAACTAGATACATTAATAATGTTTAAATTACATCATAAAATTAAAACTACAACAATATAGTATCCATAGTCCACACTCTTATCCCATCATACTATCGCTGCAGGTCATTCATAAATTACTTCTTCACATCATGAGAAAAAGAAAACATAGAAAAGGGGTGAGATAAAATGCTAAGTAAGGATAACAATATAGTAGAAACTTTCATAAATAATAATGAACATTTAAGGAAACGTATAACTAAAAAAAATCATTTTAAACTTTAACTTCAACATAGCATGGAAAAAATAAAATGAAATAATGCCATTTACTTATTCACATGGATATTCTACTAATCAAATAATCACATGCAATATCAATAACCACTTTCATAATGATGGAATGCATAATGCCAGACTATCATAACCACATAGCCAAGGACTCGTGCCAAGACTACAAATAAGATTTTTTCAAGGCCTTGTGCCAAGAGACTAGTTATTCTCATGAGACCTACCGATGCATCGATGAGCTATAGCGAGCTCCACCTGTCACATATTAAGTCCAATTCATTCCCATATGAAAAGGTTTAAACATTACGTAAACATTCGTAATAAAACTAGCCTACGAAATGTAAATACTTCATCCATAAACCATGAATTGTATAAAAATAACACATCCATAGTCAAACATATCACAAAAAATCCAATACAATATAGAAGTTTTGTATCATAATAAATCAACTTAAAATAAGCATAAAATCCATCAAAGGATGTTGAAATAGATGAAATCAAAACTCTTTTTAGAGAAAATATCTATTCCTATTTTGAAATAATTTAAGAATCATATATTTTTAAAATAAAACATTTTATTTGAAAATATTCTTATAATATTGTAAGGAAATATTTGACGATTTTATAACGGTGAAAAATAGCCGCACCCACCGTATAAGTTAAAAAAAATATTCTTACCTTAATTCTGTCGAAAAGGTTAAAGAGGACCTTGTTTGGAAAACGACGGAAAGATTCCTTTATAAACCACTTATAAAAGTCAACAAGGGTTTAAATTACTTTAACCCATATTATAGTAAATAGTAAAAAAATGTTTTTGAAATACATTTTTAAGAAACATGGATGTGGATGATAAAGAAATCCCAGTAGATTATTACGTATAAACTACCTCGGATAATGAAGAGATTGCAAAATAAACCCTTGTAATATTACTTGGTCGGGGGTAGGTTAAACTCATATATAATGGTGAAATAATTGTTATTAGGTTATACAAGAATCATGTACATTATTATGTTATCATATATGATCTTTTAACATTGGTTTGTTAATAATATCGTAGTATTAGCGTCGTTTCGGGTGTTAACTTGCTCGTTTTATTTTATATGTTTTGTTACGTAAGACTTGTTTGTCATGGATAGGTTGTATCTTATTCATATCTTGAATGATATAAAGTCCTTAAACATTATTTTTAAATCATCAAATAATAATTATACTTGAATGGATATGATGGAGAATGAATCTCATCGCGTTCGTGGATACGGTAGTCCGTACGTACGCTCGGGCGACAATATCATTATTTTGATATTAAAACAATATATAATTGGATGGTATATCATATATAAAGAATCATTATCATGTTATATTTATTATTTACATGAATTATAAATCATTATTATACCCATCAAAATAATAATATACTGAATAACAATTACACCACGACGTGGAGACGGTAAGCCGTACGTACGCACGTATGGTGACATGTCATTCAAAGGATGGATAGAATACTTAATATGGTTGTACCATATTTATAATAATATTAAATTATATAGGAGATAATGGATTCATTATTTTATAATGGGAAAGAAAGAATAAGTTGAAGAAGAAAGGAACTTGAAAAGGGGTGGTGAAATCATTACCTCTGCTTTGGGTTCTTTCTTTTGATTTGATCAAAATGGATCCATAGGTTGGATTTATGACGAAAGGAATGCCTCTAGGATTAAGTGAGGGATGTTGAGAGAGTATTTTGGCCGAGTTTGGCCGATCCAAATGGCTTTGAAGGTGTGAATTAATCAGTAGGGAGAGTTCCCTTTTATAAGAGGGTTGAGGGGAACCTTTGGAAAAGCTATAAATATTATTTTATAATAAATTCATATTTGGATTCTCATGGATCCAAAGTGGTTTATTTAACGTTTACGGTGGGGATTGGTTGAAAACAACTCAAAAAATATAATTTAGATAGGTTTGGGTCATTATAATAACATTATTATTTATTTTAAACTCTTAGTTAATTAGTTTGACACTTACCATGTCACTTTGTATTTTTATATTATATAGTTATTAAACATAGTATATACCTCGAAGAGAGCCCCAAGTGGTCCATTAATGATACACCTATCATGATATAATTCTCTTGGTCGAACCTTAGATTTTTAGGAATTTAATATCAATTATTAATATAATATTTTTTTAGAAACTCTATTATGTCAATTTTGAAACTATTTGGAAAATTGATTTTTGTGAAAATCATAAAAGAATTATTACTTCGAAAAAAGTTAATTAAATAAGTCCTAACATTTCATATTAACCGAGAAAATTATTGTAATTCATAAAAAGTCTCAAATTATATTTATTTGGGTATTTATAATATCAATTATATTAATTTTTCACTATTATGGTAATTACTGCATCTTCATTGGCTAATAAATAAATTAAATTATTTAATGTCTAAAAATTATAAATAAAATACCATTATGTAGTAAATCCTTTTATCTTTATAATGAATATTTAAAATAGAATTTATCTTATGTATAACCTTATATTAAAAATATTTTAGTAAATAAACATTGATTTTACCTCTTTTAACTCTTCTTTGATTTAAATAATAATAAAGGCCCTAATCTAATCCAAGTGGACCTAAATGATAATATTTTATTCCTAAGGTCATTTTTGGTCGAGAGAAACCTATCCAATAGAATTAGGACTTGTGTTAGGGTAATATTAATATCATTTTTATCCTTAATTACCCTATTTACTTTTAACCGTGGTAAATAAAAGTAAAAGGTTACCATTCACCAAAAATTATTTTCATCTCATTGAACCACATTTTACGCCTTGATATTAACTTTGTCTCTTGGATTTTTGAAATTCCACTTAAAGAAGTGGTAAAATTAAGTTTTATGAAAAATTCAGTTTTTTTAACTACCACTTAGTGGTTTCACTATTCATCAAAAAATGAAGTTTTTCGGAAAAATACAAAAAATTCACCCTAGGCTAATTTCGATATTCCGAAGCCAAAAATGAATTCCATTTTGAAAAATGAAATTTAAAAATTTCAAAAAGTGGGTATTACTATTCATAACGGCTAGTTTGATTGGTTGTGGTGTGTTAGAACTCGGTGTTGCGTACAACACACATTATTGCATTATTCAAAGAGAAGTGTACCGTTGAAGCTTGGGGTGTTACATCAAATATTTCTTAGGATGAATTTTTGGTATTTTTCTGACAAACTTCAATTTTTGATGAATAGTGAAACCACTAAGTGGTAGTTAAAAAACTGATTTTTCAATCAAATGAAACTTTACCACTTCTGTGATTTCAATTTAAAAAATCCAACATACATGGTTTTCATTAGGATGTAAAATTTCATTCAATGGGATTAAAATAATTTTTTGGTGAATAATAACTTTTATGTTTTATTAATCGTGATTAATGTTAATTAGTGTAATTTAAGGTAATGATATTGTTATAATAATTTGAAATGACCTTGACACATGTCCTACCTTTATTGGATGAGTAAAGGTCGACCGAGACAATCCATGGGTCAACTTGGGTACCCCATGGAGCCACTTTGGTGGGAAAATGACATTAATAACTTTTTATTTAAAGTTAAAATAAAAATGTCAAAAACATGTATTGTTTTAATAAAAAAAAATTATATGGTGTTATACAAGTCATATTTTTGACTATAAATATTATTTATAAAGATAATGAGATTTCCTACATCATGATATTTTTTTATAATTTTTCGACATTAAATAAATTAATTTGTTTATGACACCATGATGATGCAGCGATTACCTCATTAATGAATGATTTAAATAAAATGCGAAGATAAGGTAAAATCTAAGATTTACACTTGTCAAAAACATATTGGATGGGTGGATTTCTAACCCTTATCACCTTACCATCAAAATATATAATTTTGGGACCTTTAATATCTGAAAATCCTTTTATAATAAAGTAAATTTTCAAGACATTCCAAGAGTTCCCCTCCTCCCTCTTATAAAAGGCCCCCACCTCTACCTCCTTACCCACAGCTCTAAAGCCTTTGGCTCGGCCAAACTCTGCTCATTTTATCTCTCCACATCACTATATTCATACTATAAGCCTTAACTTAGGAAGAAAGCTCTTCAAGAAACCCTTTTGGTTCAAACCAAGAGGAGTTACCCGATTTAAAGGTAATGTCTTCACTTGTGTTCTTTTGTTTTATTTTTCTTCTCCAACCCCTAAAATATTTTTATCCCTTTATTTTGTAACAAAAAATGTATCTTAAATATAATAGGATTTTTGTCTGTGAATTATTCTATCTACACTTACAAACACCTTCGTCTAATGGTTAACGAACATACTGTTTCTATGGATGGAGAATTTCTGCCTCACGAAACGATGATTGTTCAATTTTTTTTAACACCTTTCATGGTGGCCATTAAGATGTTACCCTATTTATATATGATATATATTATGTTTATATTTTCCTTCTTCTTCTTTATTTTTCATTTATGGAATACCATTATGGTTTCCATTATGGGTAAACGTGATATCTTCATTTTAGGAAGTGCAGACTACCGCCCCCTCAAAGGGATTTGATTCGTTAATTCCATATGTGGGATGTATAAAGGATGGAATTACAGATATTATATATGATATTACCCTGGAATTATAATATACCTCTATATAATTATGATTTCATTCCATTAAATATGAAATAGAAATGAATGTAGGGTTCATGCGTACGTACAACTTACCTTCTCCATCAACAGTGCATTTCATTTCTTACCTCTAAATGTTATGTAATGTTATAAATGCATGTATATACTGGATATATATATGATATAAATGATATCTACATCATGTATGTAATTCTTTATATAATTTATATTTTACCACATGAACAACTTGTAATAATAAGATGTTTATTTTTGACTCAAGTACCAATGATCTACAGAACATCCGTTATTAACTTAAATAATTACATAATGTTCATAAAATGTTAATAAATGATATAAAAGGAATAATGAACTTAAAAAAGGTTCTTAATCAATTATAAATTAACTCTAGTTTATTATTTAGGAGATTAAAGAACGATTGAGTCAAGTCGGACATGAGGTAAGGGATCCTACCTATCTTTTTCTTTTTAAGTACTCTATTTTATGTCTTTTCTTTTAAAATCCTCTTTCTTATGTTGAGGGATGTTATTTTTTATTAGTCTTACTATACATTCTATGTTCATATGATTAGAGACCCTATTTGATTTCATCAATCCATTTTTTTGGAAGTTTTAAGTGGCGCCATTAGGCTGCCGAGTTTTCGTAAGGGATTTTTCATCTCACTTTTATTCCCGTGATATTTATGCAACATTTTCCACTATTTCATTTTAGTGGTGTATGTACTTACCATTATTCTACTCTTTGTGTAATATAATTTCTTTTATGGGTATTTACATCGATGTTGTATTGTCCTTCTTTCATGGGGGGAATGATTCGAAAGTTACCCAAATCGGTAAGGGAACCTTTCACCCACCTCTTTTTAAAAGACTTCTTTTGTTATGCCTTTTAATTTACATCTTGTTATGTTGGGATATATTCTTATATATCCTTATTGATTTAAATTTTATGTCCAAGTGATGAGATACCATTTTCTCTCTCATCAACTCATTTTTTGAATTTTAAAGTGACACCGTTAGGTTGTCGAATTTTTGTAAGGGAACTTTTAACCCAATTTAAATTCTTTGGGTTAAACCTATACATCTTGATTATGTCGTGCTATGAATATGTGTGGATGACA
This sequence comes from Viscum album, assembly GCA_963277665.1. Lineage (NCBI taxonomy): Eukaryota > Viridiplantae > Streptophyta > Magnoliopsida > Santalales > Viscaceae > Viscum > Viscum album. The sequence goes on along the minus strand of OY728119.1, from coordinate 1,601,138,050 downwards.
TATGATTGTTTTAAACTGATTATCCACTTAGATTTGTTTTATTTATATTTTTCACACATAATTATTTCATTTCTTTATCCTTGCTCTAATGGTATGATCCTAGATTGGGATTACATCTCAATTTCATCTCATTGAGACATATCTTAATGATATGGAATTTTATTCTTTTATAAAGTGTGTATACAGACCCTTTTACAATCAATATCCATATCATTTCTATACTAAAGTTGTTTTAATGTTTTGAAAATGGTCTACTTTCTTGTAGATTATAATTTAAATGTTCAAAATGGAGAAGGACTCTTTTATTAAAACATTGTTTTAAATGGTATTAAAGATTTATTATTTTAAACATTTATCATCCATGTCCATGTTTTAAAAATGTTTTTAAGGATTTATTTATAAGGACATGAATTTTTTAAAACCCTTTCAAAAGTTTCAATGTGGTATGGGACACTTTGATTTTAAAATATCTTTTTAATGTCTTCTTTTAATATTTTTAATGTATAAAGGGAGTTTTCTTTCATAGAGTTTTAATGATTTTATTAGATGTTTATATTAATGATAATATCATGATGTGATCTCTTGTGATTGGAATGTGGAAATGTTTTCTTTCCTTTATAATTGTTTTATGTATTATGATTTTGTATGGGTACTTGGACATTTTATGGGTGGTTACGTGATAAACCATATGACGGGTGGTGCCGTGAATACCAGGACAGGTGGTTACATTAGAACCTCGAATGCATTGGGTATTGAAGTTAGCCGTATGGATATTCCATGTAGTGATATGTGAGTAAGTCAACCGTATGGTTATTCCATTTAAGTATGTTTATGTCCCAAGTTACCTTTGTATGTTATGTGTTCTTTATATGGGTTTATGGTAATCTTTTGGTTACAAAGGATAAGTGATGTTATTTTATTCAGTGAAAAGTATTTACTACTTCGTAAAGGTGAAAAGTATTACTTTGATAAAGTATTCATGGTTTACTTGTTGTTTTGAAAAAAACTAATAGTTTTCCTTCTTTCTGTATTCTTTACTGGGCTTTTTATGCCGATCCCATGTTTTTGAAATATTTTCCACAGGACATAAAGATGAATAGGGTCAAGGATGGGATCAAGGAAAGACATGCTATCTAAAATATTGATCTAGACATGTTTCTTTTTAAATGTTTTAATTTTATGGAAACTTAGTATAAGTGTCTACTTTGTAATCTTTTAAGTTGAAATAGTTATGTTCTAATTCTCTAAAACTCTAAACCTGAAAAGATCCTCTATGTGAAATATTTATTTAATTCAATATTAAGTAATGTTTAAGGCTGATGCCTTATAGAAACATCTCAATAGATCACACATCCATATAATTTCTCCAGGCCAGGAACACTTAACTGTTGACTTCTAATCAGGTAGGTTCCCAAAAAGGAAGGTGAACGTTATAGTCATGAGTCAAATAATTTAGTCATTTAACACTTTATCCTTCTAGGGTGTTACATTCAACCCTACTTTAGAGCACAATGTCCTCGTTGTGTGCCCTATATATCTACCCATTCAGTGCACCACACAAAAACCCCTCATTAACATGGTCGTCGGGTCCTATCCCACCAGGTACCATCAGTTTCCCTGCGGACTCATGGTCCCCACCCTGGGGACCACCCACATGCCCGAATGAGTCCTCACTCACATACAACCTGAGAATATTCCCAGAAGGTCACCCATCCCGATAACTACTCCGAGCTAGGAATGCTTAACTGTGGAGTTCTAATCAGGTAGGCTTCTGAAAAAGAATGTTCAACGTGTTGACATGAGTCATATCATTTAGTCATTTAACACATTATTATTATCAGGTGTTACATTAAACACTCCTTTAGAATATAACATCCCCATTGTGGATCCTACATCTCAAGCCAGGTAGTGCACCATACTAACACCCAACCTGAACATGGTTGTCGGGTCCTGGCCCGTCAGGTCCGACCAGTTTCCCCACAGATAGATGATCCTCACCCTGGGGCCCACGAATGTTCCTGAATAGGTCATCTTACTAATGATTATCCCCAAAGGACAACACATGTCCATTCCATTGTGATTTTTCCTCACTCACACACATCCTGGGAATCTTATCAAAAGTTCATCCATCCTGATCACTACTCCAGGCCAAGCATTCATAACTGTGCATTTCTAATTTGGTTGGCTCCCTAAATGGAAAAGTGCACATTTTTGACATAAGTCATATAATTTTGTCATTTAACCCTTTATCATTCTGTAGTGTTACATTAACCTCTCCTCCAGAGCCCAACTCCCTCATTGTGGACCCTAAAACTCAACCTAGGAAGTGCACCGTACTTAAGGTCAGCTACCATCGCTAATACCATATGTAAAAACTGGACCCCTATGATAGCACAAACTCCCCTCCTTAACATAGTCGTCAGGTCCTGGCCTACTAGGTACCACCGGTTTCCCTGCAGACACATGGTCCCCACCATAGGACCCACCAATGTGCACGAACGGGTCATATTACTAATGAGAGTCCTCACATGCCAACACATGTCCTTTACAGTGTTCTTTGTCCAAACCAACACATACCCCAGGAAACAACCGATAACATTTCTCATCCTAATCACCAATTAGTGCCAAACATTCTTAACTGTAGAGTTCTAATCAGATAGGTTCCAAAAAAATGAAGGTGCACCTTGTTGACACGAGTTAAATCATTTAGTCATTTAACCCTTTATCATTTTAGGGTATTACATATCATATATATATATTATACACATAATAATAACCATGAATTGAAAATGGTGATGGAAATGAATTATATATCTATGGGTAGATGTTATATTGCACATACAAAAGAGGGACACTTCCACCTCCCATTTGAAGGAGTAGTTGGTCAATAAAGGTAGTTTAATAATAATAATAACATTTCATAATTTTTATGATACTTAATTTATTTTTTATTATTAATAAATTAGATTTATTTTAGGTTAAAGAATAAGAATAAAAAAGTTACAGTTTCAAGAGGTTAGCATATTTAAAAAAACTTGTTTAGAACTCCGCTTAAGGACCATAGGTATGATCATTTGGGGAGAAAAGAACATATTTAACAAAAATAGGTAATTTGAGAAGATAATTTTCTGGGTTTTTGTCAATATATAATTCCCAAAAAATTGAAAATAATAGAAGGGAGTGATGCATTTTTAAAAGTGGGGGAGATGAAGCACTTGGTATTTAGGAAAATATTAAATTATAATAATTTAGTTATCATGTAAACTGCTTCCAAAAAAGTAAAGTATGTATAATAAAAAGAAGTTAGGGTCTAAACTAGATAACCTAATAAATTTATTTTGTTATTTAAAACCATTTTTTTATATTAACCACTTCGTTAATCATTTTTGACCTTAACCCCAATTTCAAATATTTCAATATTAAAAGGTTTTTTTGTAACTATAAATGAAAAAATGAATCATAAAAGGGCCATGGATGATATTTTCAACCATATTCCATCCATTTAGGTGAAAATTATATTTTTATGAAATTTAAATTAATTAATACTATATTATGTTTTATATATATCAGTAATAAATATTTTTGAACTACGTATTTAATTTAACCTTAAAGGAACCATGAAAAATATGAAATTAAAATATAATATTTTATAACATATATAATATTTTATATGTAACTAAATGAATCATGTAACTCAATAATTCACTTAAATTGTGTTACTATTAATTTTTCTAGAATCATTTATTTTATTTTTATACCAATTTAATAAATACTATGTTAGTTCCCCATAATTGTTTAAGGTAATTCTTCTATTACTAAAAATTATAAATAAATAATTATTTAATGTCTATTTTAAAAAAGAAAATTATTCCAAATTTATCTTCTTTATATCCTTATGTAAAAAATATTGATATATTAAATTCAAGACTGTTGCATTTTGTATTTAATTTATTCCTAAATTAATACAAGGATCATAATCAATGAAATATGGTACCATGTGACGATAATTTATAATGAGATGTAAATAGATGATCTCCAGTAATCCAATAGAATAATGGAAATTATTAAGTAAATTTTAAATCATCAATCCAATGTTTCAACCCTATTTTACCGGTTTTACACATATCAGAGTGACCAAATTTTATTATGGTTAGTATTCATTTTAACCAAAAAAGGGTATTATTAACCAAATTTAAACCTCCTGATTCCAAAATATTGAATCCATTTTTCACAATAAAATTTCTATATGTGTAATAAATTCATTCTAAAGTGTGAAAAACATGATAAAACCCATTTTTTAGAAAAAAAAATTATTTTTAAGGATAAAAAATTCTTTATTCCTATCCCTTGATTGTAAAAAACATTATATGTATGTTAAAATACATGATAAGATATATCATATGTAATTTTCATTAATATAATTGACTATGAGTTATTTATTTAATTAATTATGATAAAAATAAATTATTCAGCATAAAAATGTTTTTCAGAAAATCATATCCCTTTTTTCAAATGATTTTAATTTTAAACTATAATTAATTAATAACCAATGATTATTTTTAAATATGTACACAATAAATTTTTCATAATTTAATAAGTTTTATTCATAAATTCTTACCTAAAGGCTATGTGATAACTATCATATTAAATATCAATATTTTAATAATATATCATGGTTCGTTTAAAATTGATATTTCCTGTATATCTAGTTAATGATAAATTAATTATATTTAAGTACATATATCATAAATCCTCATGGTTTTACTTTATACCACCTTAAAATTAATTCCCCTATAAATTTTATTATTTAATTGAATAAAATTAGGATATATTTGTTTCATTACATCCTTAGGTTCCCCCAATATTTTCATTGAATTTTTTATTCTTCTAGAGAGAATTAATCAAGTAACTTTCTATATTCCGTAACACTATATATATAAATTCAAATATTTAAACAATATTGTATTAATTGGAAATATCATTCTTAATTGGTATGATCTATGAGTTCAGATCGTGTGAAGGATCAGTTGTGTATTTCCTTAGGAGAGATACAAGTATCATTTCTTGAACTTCAAAGAGGATTGGTTGAAGATATAAGAGATAATATACCATATATAACTAATGATGAATCGTGAAGTGGCCTATATATCAAGGTATTATTATTAATTTATTCTTGAATCTTATAACCTTCTTCCTTAGAGTAATTTTTAGAGAAATATTCTCACTGTAATTCAAACTACATATCTGACAGATGATTATATATATAACAATTATCTTGACTCTAAGCTACCTTAATGTGCTATTGATTATATCTAACTTTATTTTATATTTCATGATCTCTAAAAAGTCTCTATAGATTTTGTTCTCTAACTAAATCTACACATATCAGATTTTATCACATATTTATATATAGAACTTAAAATTGAGAGATTTAAATGTTTTAGTGAAAGGAATTATTGTAAGAAAACAAAACTTGATGAAGGTGTGGATCCAAACCACCGTTAAAATCACAATAACATTATCTAATTATATCTTATAGGGTTATAATTGTTATATTAGGATATCTATCTTTTATTATGATACACTATACCAAAAATGAACTCTGTATCTTAAGGCAGATGAATATATATTTATAAATACATTGTAAACATTATATATTGATCATATATAGTAGAATATCATTATCCATGAATCCATAAAACATAATTACTATATATTATGTAATTTTTATTAAGAGAGAAATATTATTTAATGTATACATAGTGTGTTGACCTCATAAAGAGATAAGTTATAATACAAATATAATTTCCCCCTTTAGATTCTATAAGGATTCCGAGGATGAATTGCCCAGTGATATGTTCCAATTTCCATTCAGATATATGTAATAGTAATAACACACCCTTATACATTTTCATTCAACTGTAACTTGTTCATATTCCATTAATAGAGATATATACACATCAATATCTCTCTTTATTTTTACCACTAGAAGTACACATCAAGATCTACATACATATTTATTCTTCCTAGATTAATATAGAATTATGAAATATGATCCTATCCTAATATATAAATCATCAAATTTGGTTTGGATAGAACACTTAAAAAGTTACATAAAATCATTACTCAATTATAATCAAGGACGAAGTCCATATCTTTTCTGACATTGTTCTATAACTCCATAACTTGTTTTTATGACACTTTAATCATCACATAAATAGATGGTTGACCACTTTTTAGCCAATGATATGATTTTAACCATCCTTTATGATTTGAAGAACACCGATTTTTAAATCTAGAAGTATAAGATTATTAGTGACCCCATGATCTTTTGGACTCAAATAATCCCCTAATTTATTTTATTTCATTGGGTTATTAGGTATTGAATTGTTATAATAATTAATTAACTCCAACCATATCTTCTAGATAATATATAATTATTTTATGTGTGAATAAATGATTTTAAATTTTATGATCAATATATATATATATATTATACATTTCTCCATAATGATAATTTAATCAAATTATTAATGTGAAAACTTTCACAACTAAGTCCAAAAAAGGAGTTTAATATTTTTCTTATGAACCATAAATTTCTATGAGGAATAATCTATTAGTATATCATCATACTTGAGAAAAAATAATAGTTTATTTATTGATGAATCATTATAGATCACGACTATTATCCACTATATGGTAAAGTAAATAAAGGTATGTGGAAAGACCACCTCTTTAATTCCTTGAAATTGTTTTCAAACTAATCAATCTAATGTAAAAAAATTATCCCTTATGAGTTAACATGGTGAGGGAAATAGATATTAAGAATAAAATATACACAAATAATCATTAATATTAACATAATACGATGAAACATTGTATCTATTTCAATCACATTGGTCTATGAAAATATAAAATAACTTCTCTCCTTCTAAGGTTTCACTGATATCCCCTCACCTAAAATTACATGACCAAAAAATGAAAAAATTTATATAAAAAAATCACAATTTGTAAATTTTTCACGCACTTATTCTTTAACTGGGGTATTTAGTATTATAATGTGATTATTTTTATTTTTCATGGTACTTGAATATAATTTAATTTCATTTATAAATATTACAAAAAATGATCAAGTTAATATAAGTAACTAGCATTTAAACAGTACACAATCTTGAGAATTAGTCAAAAATTTACTTTTTCCACATTGATGATCTTTAAATGTTTATTTTTTATAAAATTATTTATTAATATATACATAACATAACACATTCATAACATTAGGATACTACTAAAAAATAATATATTTTTTCATTATGAATCTTTTTAAAATAAAACATTATTTCTTTGAAAAATATAAAATTCATTCAAATTTACTACCATTTTTCTCTTTCCCATTCTTATAACCAATGAATTGTTTTTAAAAAATGTGGGATTATCATAAAAGTATCAATATGTAACATAATAAAAGAAAATTTTTATTCCATCAAAAATATATAAACCCATTAAAACCCTTTTTTGAAAACTCATTAGCATTAATAGAAAAATCACATAGGTTTATTGGAAAAGATTTACCATATGCATTTAAATTAACATTTAAATGGAATAAACTTTTATTCGATTTCCATATTCTTAGTACCTAATACATTAAAGAGTTATAATAGGGCTCACCTATCATATCTTGAGATATAATGGGTTCAAACTGTCATTTATTGAACTATAAAGGGGCCCAAACCATCATATCTTGATATATATTGGATTAAAACCTTACTAAACAATATCCAATGATGGTATCATGCATAAAACCATTGATAAATAAATTAAATCCATGATAAAATAAACTTATATATATCAACATACCAATTTCTCAAAAAACAACTTTTAAAAAATAAAAACCTCACACATAAAAATGAAAGAATATTATTCGAAAATAAATATTAAAACATAAAAATTAACCTTTATAGTAATAATGAATCCATAATTTAGGTAAAACCCTCTAATTCTGTATGAAAAACAAACCTTTTGAATTTAAATAAAGATACATTTAAAAGAAATTCTAAAGGAATGCCCTATACCTCATTTTCGACTGCTATAAAATTTGTTTAAACTGCATGTATACTGGTTTGAAAAGTATTAATAATTTATTATTTAACAATATCCATTTTTATAAAACCACATGTGATCTGTTTATAATAAATTTCCACCAATTTATTAATAATATCTTGTTATTTACATTATTTTGGGTACGTTTGTTTGATGATGTCCTGGCTGGTTCGATATGGATTTTATTTTATAAAAATATAATAATACTCAAGGAGATGGAACATACATATATAGTTCATTTTAAAATATTACAAGAGAATTTAATATTTCCATTATTGTTGTTATATTCTATGCTTCAAGGTAGTTTAATGGTTGTCACGATGGTCGGTCGTCGAGTTCTTGGAAAATGCATGCATTATTGGTGAATGCAGGTTTCTTGTGGGGTTGGATGTTGGGAATCGACATTAGGTTTTAGAAAGAAATCAATGGAATCTTGATGGTGGGTCTATTTTTTAGGTGATAGTTAGGGATGTTTTCTATAATTTATGTGGGATCTGGTAGCCTCATCATTAGTGGATCTCATGCACCGGTAAGATCAGTGGATGACGACCAGTCCGGTGAGGGATGGTGGACGATATGGTTATTGCAGTCAAGTGGTGGAATCTTTGTGGGTATTCTTTTTCATTGGGTTTCTCACCATTAGACTTGGGGCTTATATATTTTTATTCTATCCTATGGGAAAATGGGTCTCTTAGCCATGTTAAATTAAATTTCTTTTTGGATTGGGGTTCTCTTCCTTATAGTGGTTTCCAGCCTAGTTAAAAGGGATGCTCTTTTTTATTTTTTAATAAATTGGGTTCTACCCTATGATTTCTTAATAAAAATAACATTCTAGTATATATATGATACCATATTTATCATGAAACATTAGATAGGGCTGATGAGAATGTAGAAGGGAGAACGAATTCAAAAGAGTAGAAGGAAGAATTTTTATATCGAATATTTCTCCACAAGAAATTCCTTAAGGATATTGGAAGTGGACTTTTTAGGAGACCATAAGCCCTATAATTTGTAAAGATATGAGTATAAGGGAATTTAAAAAAGATTGTCATGTAAGAAGGCTCATGGTGATGACATATTTTTAAGGGATGAGTCTCCTTTTATAATTGATGTGAGGGTATATTTTGGAATTACATTAAATATTAAAATATAATAAGTCTAATATAGGGTAAAAGACTTTATAAAGTTCTAAACAAAACATTGAATCACATTTTAAACATAATATTATCATTTTTGGAATATTTAAATATTTTTATGGCTTTTATAATTATTTAACTATATATTATATTCATTAAAAATAATATTTTTGTGAAAATAATCATTATTCATAACTATTACTTTAGTACATCAAAAAAGGTTCCAAATTTGATTTTTTTATTATATTAAATACATATCATATTCATCTAGATAATTCTAGGTTTACCTTAAAAATATAAAATTTCATTTATTTTATTATATTTAATTTCATTAATATTATTATATTTAATTTCATTAATTTTATCTTCATGATAATTAAATATTTACTGCATCATCATTTTGAAATCCATTATGGGAATTATTTACACTCGAAAAATTATAAATAAAATTCCATGAATAAAATAATTTTATTATCTTTCAAAATAATATTTATGTTTGAACAATATATTTTGAAAACCATTATTTAAAATAAAATGAAAATTAAAAACTTTAGTGTGAAATACATGTTGTTCTTTTAAATAAAATATTATAAAAGACCTAAAGTGATTCATGTGGATCCAAAATGTCCCAAATTTGAATAAAAATAAGTTACTGGATGAAAATTTCTTATAGAAAAATATTTAGTCCCATTTGGTGTTATTTAATAGTTCAGATAAATTTTATTAAAATCATTTTATATATTTTTTATTCTGCTTGCATTGGAACTACTTGCATTGAAAAACCATTAATGTAATTTTTTCTCATTAATAAAAAAAGAAAATATTTTACTATAACAAAAATAAAATAATTCTTTTCAAGATAATATTTTAGATTTGTTAATTAAGTATAATTACACATATGCATGCCCAGAAAACATCATTAATTATTTAATTTATCTTTTCTTGCATTGCGTAAGAATTTCACATGAATTTGGATTAGACTAATGTTATATAACTCTAGAATTCGAAAATAATATCAATAAATCAATAATAATTAATAATTAATATTAATGGTATGAACATTATTTTTAGAACTCAATTACTATCTATAAAGAACAAAATTGCACTTTCTCAGCACTATGCATGCACTACGTCGACACTCATAATGATTTTTATACTTATCATGAGAAATATAATTACATTATTAGAATTATTTTTCTAAAACAATTATCTTATAATATCAAAATTTGTTCATGACATATTTTAATAAATATTTTTATCATAACAATCACTTTTTGATATCACAAAAGATACCATTTTTTTACTATTCACAAAAATTAAAAGTATTTAAAAAATAATAAAAAATTTATACTATGTTTATTTTGAAATAATGAATTCGTAAATGAACTTATTTATTTCAAATTAAAATTCTATAATTTGAGAATTAATTTTTTGAATAGAAACCTTTAATAAATAAGTTTAATAAAATTATTTATTTTAAAAATAACATAACATAATGAATTTAACTATTTAATTCATCAATATTAACAGATATGAAAACAATTTTTTCAAAAAATAACTTGGTTATTCCATTATCCTCTATTTGAAATTTAATCCTCATAATTTTATTCACTTAGTATACAAATGCAGATATATTTCACTCAAAGAATTTTTTGATTCTTAGGCTGCTTCTTCAACCATGTGGGTTTTCCAAAAAACCTTCACTTAAAGAATTACTTTATTTTTAGATACTTACTCTCTTCAATCAGGAATATGAATAGGGTTATATTTTAAAGAATGGTTCTCTTATAGGTGATTTTCTTTCAAGTTCAAAACATGGGATGAATCTGGAACATACTTTCTTAACATCAAAACAGGAAAAACATTGTGTACATAAGATAAACTCGGAGGCAAAGCTACTCGGTAGGATATTAGTCTGACTATTTCCATTATTTCATAAGGTTTAATGAACCATGTACTTAGATTTACTCCCTTACCAAAACACATACCACTTTTTCCATGGATATATTTTAAAGAAAACATGATCACCTACCTCAAAAGAAAGTTTTTTCCTCCTATTATCTACAAAAGGTTTCTACATGCTATAAGCTATCCTTATATATTGGTGGATCATCTTTACTTTCTCAACCACTTACTCTACTAATTATAGTCCCATTAAATTCATTTCCTTAGCTTCATCAAAAATTCTAGAGTTCCAATGAACTTTCCAAAACTTTCCATAAGAGGATCCATCTATATATTAGAATAAAAATAGTTATTATAGAAAACCTCAACTAAATAATGTTTTTGATACTTATTCTACTATAAATTCATTGAACAGGCACCCAACATGCCTTCCAAATTTAAAATTATTCACTTGGTCTGTCCGTCTGATTGAGAATGAAATCTTTTTCTAAAATTTAATTTAGTGCCCAATGACTTCCATAGGCCTTTCAAAAAGTTAAAAATGTACCTTGGATCAAATTCAGTTGAAATAGATATAGTAAATCTATGTAAATTGATAATTACATTAAGGTAACACCATTAATGTTGTTCTAAATATAAATTATCTCTAATTGGAAAGAAATGTGTAGATTTATTCAGTGGATCATTAATAAAAAAATTGTATTGTTACCTCGATAAGTCTTTGGTAGATCCAATAAAGAATCCCCGAATATATTTTCCCATTTCCACTCAGGAACATGAAAATGTTTAAGCACCCCCTTTGGAAGTTATCGCTATTATTTAATCTTTTGATGAGTAAAAAATTTCATGATAAAATTTCCAATATGTCTTTTCAGTCCATCCCACAAGTAATACATCCAAAGGTCTCTATAAATATTAGTGATGCTAAGATGAACTGAAAATGGAGAACTATGATCCCTACATAACCAAGTGTTCTTCAAACAAGAATCATTATGTGCACATAATATATTTCCATATCTCAAGAAAAAATCATTGTTAATAATAAATTCTGTGAACTTACCTTTCTTAACAAAGTTTAACTTTTTCTTTCACTCACTCTCTTCCTTATGAGCATGCCTAATTCTGTCTGATAGAGACGACATCACTAACACTTCAAAAAATAGAGGAATTAGTTACACCATTAACATAAAGGCTAAAATTCATCAAATAATTAATTAAAGGGTCATGTTACACATGCAACATGATTAATGATGCATGATGTTTTTGAAACACGGAATATGATACATTGTTCACTTTCCCTTAATGGTAATTGATCTTACAATTATAATGATTTAATAAATCCATCCATCTTTTCTTCCTCATGTTCAATCAATTATAAGTAATTATATCCTTGAAACATTTATGGTAAAAATATTTTTCATACAGGGATACATATTAATGATGCATCCAAATTTTTTATGAAAAAAAACACAAAATCTAATTACAAATAAAGGGTAGGATAACTTATCCCATCATGTTTCAACTGTCATGAAGAATAAAAAATTACCTGATCATATTTTATCAAAACACAACCAAGTCCCATCAAAGATGCGTCACTGTAGATGAAGAAATCACCATTTCTCATGGGTAAAGACAAAATAAGAGCATTATCAATGTATTTTTTAGTTCATAAATCAAACATCACATTCATCTATCTAAAAACATTTAACCTCATTTCATGTTATCTTAGTTAGCATGCTCGATATCATCTCATCGATTTAAAAAAATTCCAAAAATAACCCTATAGTCGAATAATACAATGAATCTTAGTAATTTTTTTTGGCCTTGTCTATTTTTCAACCACTTTTTTTTCAGTAAGATAAACTATTTTAAAATATTTATTAACAATATTATCAAGGAAATAAATCTCTTATAACCAAAATTAATATTTTTTTTAAATTTAATGTATTAGTTATTTTCTTTGAGGGTTGATAAGATAAGAAATAGATGTGTCTAATGATACTTATCAATTTGTGAAAATAGAAGAATATCATCAATGGAAAAAAACTAATCATTTACCCAAATACTTACAAAAAATTATAGTAATAAGATCCATAAGTATAGTTGGGTAATTATTTAATCCTGAGGGAATACCAACAAAATCGTAATGCCCATATATAGTGTGTAATGTTGTATTCAGGGTGTCGTCCTCTATTACCTCTATTTGATGGTACCAGAATCTAATTACAATCTTGAAAAAATACTTATCTCTAAGGAGGTGATCAAATAAATCATTTATATGAAGAAATGGATTGTTTTATTAGTAGTTATGTTATTCAATGCTCTATAATCAATGACAGATAATGACGAACCATCATTATTTTTAACAAATATGACAGGAAATCCCCTTGGTGAAGTGATAGGTCTGATGAACCCTTTATCTAATATTTCAGGAGGCTTTTTTTTCAATTCTAGAAGTTACATATGATCCATTCGATTAGGGGGTTTGAATTTAGATATGCATCTGGAACTATGTCAATAGTAAACTCAACATATTAATCAAGAATAACGCAAGTAAAATCATTATGGAAAACATCAAGATATCCATTTACCACTAACAAAATATTAATATGATTAGTTACATTATTTTGGACAATATGTGAATGATAAATTTCATTTCTATGATTTTACAATTAATTGACTTCTTGGTATGTTATCAATGGTATTGGTTCAATATTTTAAAGAAACTAAAATATTTTCTGAAATGAAACTTATTTAGCTATAAAATCTATCTTAACATGGTAAAAATAAAACCAATCCATACCAATGATAATATAAAACTCTATTAATAAAAAACAAAAAGGTTTTTATGTAAATTCCTTTTATAGAAAATTACTTGATGATTAATATATTATTTTTTTTCCATAATATTTCCTCTAGGTGTTTTCAAAAGATGTTATGGAATGAGTTCGTGAGGTAGAGTTTCAAATTTAGCAGAAAATTTTGCAGTAATGAATGAATGTGTAGACCCCAAATCAAAAAAACATTGGCATATTCTATAAAAACATTCAATATACAAGATACCAATTTTTTGATAGATCAATATATTCTGAAGTTGTTCTAAAGTTTTTTTTCCACAATATTTTGTTTCCAATCATGCTAATTTCCCTCCAGAGTGAATAACATTGGACACATTAGAAAAATGACACACCCACTTATAGTTAAAGCATCTTACCATCAACTTCTCATTACTCTTATAATAATTTTCCTTATAATAATGTGGAATGTATCCAAAATTTCCACATTTGTAGAACTTCCCATAATTTACAAGATATTATATAGGTTTCCTTTTACTAGAACTTTTACAATAAGTGAATTTGATTTTATTTACCCCCAAATTTCAATGATGAATTCCTCCCAAAATCCTACCAACCTGACCACTTCTTATTCTTTTTATAATAAGGGATATATGTTTTAGAAAACTCTATTTGAAACTCTTTAATATGAATGAAAAACATTCTCATAGCTTTACAATTGTTGTGTGGAAAAATATCTTGATAAAACTAGTTTTAATATTGAGTAAAATTGATTACTTTTTCTATTAGTTCCCGTAAAAAAATACTGAACAAACCTAACCAATATTTTTAAGTTTTATTCATACATAGATATTCAATATTCAATTTTGTTTCTCAATTATAGAAACTAGGTTTTCTATTTAGAGTTGAAAAAAACCATAAGGAAATATTTCTAATTGAAATGATCAGTTATTGTTTCCCATTCCATGGATTCAATATATTATTTCTAACCAGTATTCTTATCAAAATAAGATAATATATATAAGGCCCCGACCTTAAACCTTAATTAATATTGAAATAAATTAATAATTCACATTGAGGATATTTTCAGGTTTATAGTTTTAGAGAATTAGGACATAACTATTACATCTCAAAAGATTACAAAGTAGACACTTCTACTAAGTTTCCATAAAATAAAAACTCTTAAAAAGAAACATGTCTAGTTCCATGATTTAGATAGCATGATTTTTGCTTGATCCCATCCTTGACCCTATTCCACATTAAGTCCTGTGAAAAAAATTTCAAAAACATGGGGTGAGCATAACAATCTCAGTAAGGGATACACAATGAATTAAAACTATTAGTTTATCAAAACAACAAGTAAACCATGTATAATTTATCAAAGGAATACTTTTCACCTTTATGAAGTAGTAAAAACTCTTCACTGAATAAAAGATCATTACTTACCCTTTTGTAACCAAAAGATTACCATAAAACCCATATAATGATCACATAACATATAAAGGTAACTTGGGACATAAACATACTTAAATGGAATAACCATACGGTCGACTTCCACACATATCACTTAATGGAATAGTCATACGACTGACATCCATAACCAATGAATTAGAGGTTATAATGTGACCACCCGTCCTCATATTCACGGCACCACCTGTCATATGGTTTATCACGTAACCACCCATCAAATGTCTAAGTACCATTATAAAATCATAAGACATAAAACAAAAATAATGGAAAGAAAATATTTCCACATTTCAAACACAATATATCACTTAAATATATTGACATAACGAATTCATTATAAAAACCATTTTAAATACCAAAATACATAAAAGAGTATATTGTATTTATTTCCTTTTAAAAAAAACATCACATCTTGTTGAGGAAGCCAAAGACCAAATAATACTCACGGTGGCAGAAATGGTCATTGTCACCACGTACATTAAAAGGAACATTCCTTTTTTCATTTTATAAAACTCTTCGTAGAAAAAGATTCCTTTTGTATAAAATTAATAGTAAAAAGGGGTTTATACACCGTATAAAATAAAGTTGTGTATAAAACGAAATATTCCTCAATGAAAGGGGAGAGAGACGAAGTCCCTTACCTCGGGTCTAACATGACTCGATCTTTCTTTAACATCCTGAATATTAAACTTGAGTTAATTTATACTTGATTAAGAACCTTTTTCAAGTTCAGTATTCCTTTTATATCTCTTATTTCCAGGTTATAAACATTATGTAATCATTTAAGTTGATAAATTTTTTTTGTCGATATTTGGTCCTTAAGTCGAAAGTGGACTTCTTACAATTACATGTTGTTCGTGTGGTCAAAGGTTCCTTATATCTAGAATTATATTCATTATTTGGATATAATATATATAATATATATCTAGCATATACATGTATTTATAATATTACATAATCATTTAGAGGTAAGAAATGAAATTCACCATTCATGGAGACGGTAAGCCGTACGTACGCAAGAACGCTACTTTCATTTCTATGCCATATTAATGTAATTAAAAAATAAATGAGAGGTATGTATAATTTAATTGAAGAACTATATTCATCATTTAGATGTAACATACATCATATATATCCATTATATATACGTACTTATAATAGTACATTACATTTGGGGATAAGAAATTAAATGCATCGTTCATGGAGACGGTAAGCCGTACATACCCATGAACGCTACTTTCATTTCTATCTCAAACTTTAATGGAGTGAAATCATAATGATAAAAAGTTATATTTTAATTCCAGTATAATATCATATATAATATTATTAAATCCATCCTTTAAACATCCCATGTATGGCATTAACGAATCAAATCACTTTGAGGGGGCGATAGTCCGCACTTCCTAAAATGAAATTATCATGTTTACCCACAATGGAAACCATAAAGGTCTGACATAAATTAAAAAATATAGAAGATCAAGGAAAACATAAACATATTATATATCATATATATATATATATATTTACATCTTAATGGCCACCTTTGAAGGTGTTAGAATAATATCGAACAATCATCGTTTCGTGAGGCAGAAATTCACCATCCACGGAAAAAGTATTCTTTTTAACCATTAGATGAAGTTTTGTGTAAGTGTATCTCGAATTCTTCTTATAAAAACGTCATAGTATATTTAAGATAGTGGAGTTGTTACAAAATAAAGGAATAAGAAGAGTTTGGAGGGTTGGAGAAGCAAAATAAAACACAAGAACACAAGAGAAAACACTACCTTTAAAACGGGTAACTCTTTTTGATTTGAGCTCAAAGACTTCCTGGGGAAGACATCTGCCCAATGTGAGGATTCAAGGAGTAATATAGGGATGTGGAGAGACAAAAAGAGCAGATCCTGGCCTAACCAAAGGCTTGAGATGTGTGGGTAAGGAGGTAGATGTGGGGGCCTTTTATAAGAGGAGAGGAGGGGCACTCTTGGAAAGTTATAAAAGTTTACTTTATTATAAAATGATTTTCGGATTTTAAAGGTCCAACATTGATATAATTCGAGGATAATGTGATAAGGGTTCGAATTATACTCATCCAATAGGTCTTTTACAAGTGTAAGTCTTAGATTTTACATTATCTTTTCATTTTATTTAAATCGTTCATTAATGATGTAATCGCTGCATCATCGCGATTTCATAAATAATTTAATTTATTTAATGTCTAAAAATTATAAAAAAGATATCATGATGTTGGAAATCTTTTTATATTTCTAATGAATATTTATAGTCAAAATATGACTTGTATAACCCCACTTAAGAGTTGTTTTTGTAAAACAACTCATGTTTGTGACATTATTATTTTAACTTTAAATAAAAAGTTTTTAAAGTCATTTTACTACCAATGTAGCTCCATGGGGTCCCCAAGTTGACCCATGGATTTTATTGGTCTTCCATGACACATCCAATAAGAGTAGGACATGTGTAATGTTCATTTCATATTATTAAAACATTATTTTTACCTTAAATTACACTAATTACCTCTAATCGCGATTAATAAACTTAAAAGTTACTATTCACCAAAATATTATTTTAATCCCATTGAACCACATTTTACTTATTAATGAATACCATGTATGTAAGATTTTTGAAATTCAAAACACAGAGGTGGTAAAATTTCATTTAAATGAAAAATCAGTTTTTTTAAGTACCACTTAGTGGTTTCACTATTCATCAAAAATTGAAGTTTTTCAGAAAAATATCAAAATTTCACCCTAAGATATATTTGATATTCCAAATTCAAAAATGAATTCTATTTTACAAAATTAAAAACATATAAGTTGCATTAATTAATTTAATAATTAATTCCCACTGTCAGAGCAAAGTGCGTGTTTTTATGAAACAATAAGTATCAAAAGATTGACACTAGTTTAAGTCCTATTTCAAAGTGAAATTAATTTCAACGACCACTGTTGGATTAAATTGTAAAAGTATATTATAATTTTACTTTAAAACAAATAAAAATTAAAATGATAATGTAATCATATAAATAAATTAGATTAAAAAGAGGTTTTGAATTAAAATACAAAATTTTTCACTATTCATTAAAAAATGAACTTTATCGGAAAAGTACCAATAATTTACATGAAGTAAATTTTGATGTCCCGATTTTTAAAGAAAAATTTTATTTGGTCCAATAGAATGTATAATAGTGAACAAAACTATATTTAATGAAGGTTCGCCATCAAAAGGTGATAAGTGGGCCTTTAGTGGATATTAGAGTATCTATGCCTAAAATTGAATTCTTTTCTTATTTTAAGCCTTTACCCATTATTGGATAAATGTAAAAACATTTAACATATATAATCATATATTAGTTATTTCTATTCATTCCCGCTAATACAACGGCTACATGTTAACTACCATTTAAAATAATATTATTTTATTACTAGTGTGCAACGTAAGATTTAAAAGAAACTCTTTGTTGCGTATCGGGTACGCTATCAAACATAGAAACCCCTTTAAAGTAAAATTAATTTTTAATTCGTAAATGTTAATAAATATGAAAATTTATTATTCTTTATTTAACTGGGATGTTACATCCTTCCCCCCTTTTGGGAATTGCGTCCTCACAGTTTTATTCACTTATAAAAATAAGTGGGGGTATTTATCCGTCAGAGATTTTTAAGATTCCCATGTTGCCTCTTCACTCATGTGGTTTTTCCACAAATCCATTACATGATTAATCACCGTATTCCGCAACACTTGCTCCCTGTGGTCAAGAATCTAGGATGGTTGTTCTTCATAAGAGAGATTCTCCTCCAACTGAACTACCTTTGGGCTCAAAACATGAGATGGATCTGGCATATACTTTCTCAACATCGAAACATGAAAAACATTGTGTAGCTGAGATAAAATCGAATGTAATTCCACTCTGTATGAAACTGATCCAACTCTCTCAAAAATTTCATATGGTCCAATGAACCTTGGACTTAGCTTTCCTTTCTTACCAAATCACATCACACTTTTCCATGGTGAAACTTTGAGAGAAACAGGATCACCTACCTTGAAAGATAGATCCTTCCTCCGGTAATCCACATAACTTTTCTGTCTTCTCTGAGCTGTTCTTATGTGTTTCTGAATCGACTGAACTTTTTCTGCCATCTCTTCTACCAATTCTGGTCCCATCAGCTTCCTTTCACCTAATTCATCCCAAAAAGCTGGAGTTCGACACTACTTCCCATATAGTGCCTCAAATGGTGACATCTGTACACTGGAATAAAAACTGTTATTATAAGAAAACTCAACCAAAGAAAGATGTTGGTCACAACTTCCCTAATAATCCATCGAAAAAGAACGTATCATATCCTCCAATGTCTGAATTGTTCGTTCTTGCTGCCCATCTGATTGCGGATGAAAAGCTGTACTAAAATTTAATTTAGTACCCAACGACTCTGAAAGCCTTTCCAAAAGTTAGAAGTAAACCTGGGATCATGATCAGATACAATGGAGAGGGGAAATCCATGCAACCTGACTATCTCTTTAAGATACAATCGAGAAATTTGATCTAGAGAGAATGTATCTTGAATAGGAAGGGAATGAGCATATTTAGTCAATCGATCAACAATAACCTAGATTGCATTATTACCTCGAGATGTCCTCGGTAATCCCACAACAAAGTCCATGGATATATTTTCCCATTTCCACTCTGGCAATGGTAAAGGCTGCAGCATCCCTTCCGGTAACTGCCGCTCTGCTTTAACCTTCTTACAAGTCAAACACTTCATAGTAAAATCATCAATGTCTCTTTTCATTCCATCCCACCAGTAATACTCCAGTAGATCTATGTACATCTTAGTACAGCCAGGATGAACTGAAAATGGAGAACTATGAGCTTCACATAACAACTCTCTCATCAACTATAAATCACAAGGCACACACAATCTCTTCCCAAATCTCAAAACAAAATCATTATCAATGTTGAATTCAGGCAACTTACCTTCTGAACCAGCTCTACCTTTTTCTGTAACTCGCTGTCTTGCTTCTGTGCCTGCTTAATTCTGTCTGATAGAGAAGATTTTACTGATACATGAAACAAAATAGAAGGAAATCCTACACCAAAAACATCTATTCCAAAGTTCATCAAATCCTTAACCAAAGGATCATGTTCCAAACGCAACATTTTTAATGAAGCATTACTTTTTCGACTCAAAGCATCAGCCACTTTATTTTCTTTTCACAGATTGTAATTAATTGTACAATCATAATCCTTGATTAATTCTAGCCATCTACTCTATCTCATGTTCAATTCTTTCTAAGTGAATATATACTTTAAACTTATGTGATCGGTATATATTTCACACTTTACTCCATACAAATGATGCCTCCAAATTTTTAAAGCGAAAAAATAGCTGCTAATTCCAAATTATGTGTAGGGTAATTTACCTCATGAGTTTTCAACTGTGGTGAAGCATAAGAAATTACCTGATTATTTTTCTTAAGGAACCAACCAAGTCCTTTCAATGAAGTATCACTGTAGATAACAAACTCCCCATTCCAAGAAGGATGTTCCAAAACTGAATCATTCACCAATATTCTTTTCAACTCCTGAAAACAATCATCACATTCTTTTGTCCAGATAAACTAAACACCCTTCCGATTTCGATTAGTCATTGGACTAGATAATTGTGAAAAATATTCAATAAACCTTCGGTAGTAACCTGCCAAACCATGAAAAATACGGATCTCAGTAATATTTGTGGGTCTTGGACATTCTTTAACAACTTTTGTTTTAGCAGGATCAACATTTATGCCATTTTTTGAAACAAGGTGACCAAGGAAAGAAATTTATTGTAACCAAAACTCACACTTGATGAATTTTCCATATAGTTTCTTTTCTTTTAAGGTTTGCAAGATAACCCTTAAATGTCTTTCATTCTCCTCTTTACTTTTAGAAAACACCAAAATATCATAAATAAAAACAACCAACATTTTTCACCTAAGTCAACTGAGCCATCACTGCAACTAACTGTTTAGTTCTGATCCTGACCATCTCAGGATACTACTTTGAAAGTTCATTTCCCTCTGTATGCCCTCCTAGAAAATACGTTATATTTCCTCTACGAAAAACCATTCTTAACACAAAAATATCTTAGGCGAAGCAACATGTTAATATTTAAATGATATATCATTTCAGTCATACCATAAAATAATTTATAATTTAACAATTTTCTATCTCCTAAAGTTGTCTAAACCTACCTCTGATACCAACTATAAGGCCCCGGCTTTAAAACTTACTGAATATTTAATTAAATGAATAATTCAAATTGAGGATCTTTTCAGGTTTAGAGTTTTAGAGAATTAGGACAAAACTATTACATCTCAAAAGATTACAAAGTAGACACTTCTACTAAGTTTCCATAAAATAAAAACTCTTAAAAAATGTCTAGTTCCATGATTTAGATAGCATGATTTTTCCTTGATCTCATCCGTGACCCTATTCCATATTAAGTCTTATGAAAAACATTTCAAAAACTTGGGGTGAGCATAAAAATCCCAATAATGGATACAGAATGAATGAAAACTGTTAGTTTATCAAAACAACAAGTAAACCATGTGTACTTTATCAATGTTATACTTTTCACCTTTATGAAGTAGTAAAAACTCTTCACTGAATAAAATATCATTACTTACCCTTTTGTAACCAAAAGATTACCATAAAACCCATATAAATATCACATAACAGATAAAGGTAACTTGGGACATAAACATACTTAAATGGAATAACCATACGGTTAACTTCCACACATAATACATAATGGAATATCCATACAGCCGACTTCCATACCCAATGAATTGGAGGTTATAACATAACCACCCATCCTGGTATTCACGGTACCACCCGTCATATGGTTTATCACGTAACCACCCATCAAATTTCCAAGTACCATTATAAAATCATAAGACATAAAACAAAAACAATGGAAAGAAAACATTTCCACATTTCAAAAACAATATATCACTTAAATATATTGACATAAAGAATCCATTATAAAAATCATTTTCAATACCCAAATACATAAAAGAGTATATGTAATTTATTTTATTTAAAAAAAATCATCACAGCTTGTTGAGGAATCCAAAGACCAAATAATACTCGCGGCGGCGGAAATGGTCGTTGTCACCGCGTACGTTAAAAGAAACATTCCTTTTTGTCATTTTGTAAAAATCTTCATAGAAAAAGATTCCTTTTGTATAAAATTAAAAGTAAAAAGGGGTTTATACACCTTATAAAATAATGTTGTGTATAAAATGAAATATGCCTCAATGAAAGGAGATTGAGACGAAGTCCCTTACCTCGGGTCCGACTTGACTCGATCGTTCTTTAACATACTAAATAATAAACTTGAGTTAATTTCTAATTGATTAAGAACCTTTTTCAAGTTCATTATTCCTTTTATATCACTTATTTCCATGTTAGAAACATTATTTAATCATTTAAGTTAATAATGTTTTTTTATTGATATTTGGTCCTTAAGTTGAAAGTGGACTTCTTACAATTACATGTTGTTCGTGTGGTCAAAGGTTCTTTATATCCAGAATGATATTCATGTTTGGATATCATATATTTCATATATATCCAGAATATACATGTATTTATAATATTACATAATCATTTAGAGGTATGAAATGAAATGCATCGTTCATGGAGACGGTAAGCCGTACGTACGCATGAACGCTACTTTCATTTCTATGTCATATTAATGGAATTAAAACTAAATGAGAGGTATGTATATTTTAATTCTATAATTATATTAATCATTTAGATGTAAAATAAATCATATATATACATTATATATATATGTACTTATAATATTACATTACATTTGGGGATAAGAAATGAAATGCACCGTTCATGGAGACGGTAAGCCGTACGTACGCATGAATGCTACTTTCATTTCTATATACTACTTTAATGGAGTGAAATCATAATGATAAAAAGGTATATTATAATTACAATATAATATCATATATTATATTATTAAATACATCCTTTATACATCCCATGTATGGCATTAACAAATAAAATCACTTTGAGGGGGCGGTAGTCCACACTTCCTAAAATGAAATTGTCGTGTTCACCAACAATGGAAACTATAAAGGTGTGCCATAAATGAAAAAAATACAATAGCATAAGGAAAAAAAACATATTATATATAATATATAAATATAGTGACATCTTAATGGCCACCTTTGAAGGTGTTAGAAGAATATTGAACAATCATCGTTTCGTGAGGCAGAAATTCTCCATCCACGGAAACAGTATGCTCTTTAACCATTAGATGAAGGTGTGTGTAAGTGTAGCTCAAATTATTATTATAAAAACATACTAGTATATTTAAGATACTGGTGTTGTTACAAAATAATGGAATAAAAAGAGTTTATAGGGTTGGAGAAGCAAAATAAAATAAAAGAACACAAGAGAAAACACTACCTTTAAAACAGGTAACTCTTTTTGATTTGAGATCAAAGGCTTCCTTGGGAAGACTTCTTCCCAAAGTGAGGCTTCAAGGAGTAAGATAGGGATGTGTAGAGACAAAGATAGCAGATCTTGTCTGATCCAAAGGCTTGAGATGTGTGGGTAAGGAGGTAGAGGTGGGGGCCTTTTATAAGAGGAGAGGAGGGGCAATCTTGGAAAGTTATAAACGTTTACTTTATTATAAAATGATTTTCGGATTTTAAAGGTCCCACATTGATATAATTCTAGGATAAGGTGATAAGGGTTCTAAATATACTCATCCAATAGATCTTTGACATGTGTAAGTCTTAGATTTTACATTATCTTTTCATTTTATGTAAATCATTAATTAATGAGGTAATCGCTGCATCATCATGATGTGATAAATAATTTAATTTATTTAATGTCTAAAAATCATAAAAAACAATATCATGATGTATTAAATCGTGTTATCTTTATAATGAATATTTATAGTCAAAAATATGACTAGTATAACACCATTTAAGAATTGTTTTAGTAAAACAACTCATGTTTGTGACATTTTTATTTTAAAATTAAATAAAAAGTTTTTAATGTCATTTTCCTACCAAAGTGGCTTCATGGGGTCCCCAAGTTGACCCATGGATTGTCTTGGTCAACCATGACACATACAATAAGGTTAGGACATGTTTAAAGTTCATTTAATATTATTAAAACATTATTTTTACCTTAAACTACACTAATTACCTCTAATCGCGATTAATAAACTTAAAAGTTACTATTCACCAAAATATTATTTTAATCCCATTGAACCACATTTTACTTCTCAATGACAACCATGTATGTCGGATTTTTGAAATTCAAAACACAGAGGTGGTAAAATTTCATTTAAACGAAAAATCAGTTTTTTTAAGTACCACTTAGTGGTTTCACTATTCATCAAAAATTGAAGTTTTTCAGAAAAATATCAAAACATCACCCTAAGATATATTTGATATTCCGAATTAAAAAATGAAGTCTATTTTAAAAAATTCAAAACATATAAGTTGAATTAATTAATTTAATAATTAATTCCCGCTGTCAGAGCAAAGAGCGTGTTTTTATGAAACAATAAGTATCAAAAGATTGACACTAGTTTAAGTCCGATTTCAAAGTGAAATTAATTTCAACGACCAATATTGGATTAAATGGTAAAAATATATTCTAATTTTACTTTAAAACCAATTCAAATGATAATCTAATCATATAAATAAATTAGGTTAAAAAGAGGTTTTGAATTAAAATACAACATTTTCACTATTCATTAAAAAATGAACTTTATCGGAAAAATACCAAAAATTTAAACAAAGTAAATTTTTATGCCCCGATTCTAAATAAGAATTTTATTTGGTCCAATAGAATGTATAAGAGTGACCAAAACTATATTTAATGAAGGTTCTCCACCAAAAGGTGATAAGTGGACCTTTAGTGAATATTAGAGTATCTATGCCTAAAATTGAATTCTTTTCTTATTTTAAGCCTTTATGCATTATTGGATTAATGTAAAAACATTTAAAATATATAATAATAATTTAGTTATTTATATTCATTCCCGCCAATAAAACGGCTACGTGTTAACTACCATTTAAAATAATATTATTTTATTACTAGTGTGCAACGTAAGATTTCAAAGAAACTCTTTATTGCGTATCGGGTATTCTCTCGAACATAGCAACCCCTTTAAAGTAAAATTAATTTTTAATTTGTAAATTTTAATAAATATGAAAATTTATTATTTTTTATTTACCTGTTATGTTACAATATATCACCTTAAAATGAAAATTGATAAACAAAAGGGATACCTTTTGGCGTTTTAAACATCCTATTATATCAAATATCTTATACAAAGCATTGATTTATCCTTCAACTACCACCGGGTCAGACGATAAACTGAATGATGCGGGGAATAGCCTCATGAAATACTATATAAAATACATGTTACATCATGGTTTATTGGGTCAATATCTATAACAAATACATCCACCAATTATCACCGGAATAAACTACACCATTACTATCACAAACTTCTTGGTTTCTATTCTAAATATTCCAGGATATAGATTAAGAATGGTATCATTCTTTTAGTGATTTTTGACATCATCTCCCCCTTTCATCTGAGGAAAACCATTCTGAATAGACATATCTTAGAAAAAGTAACATGGTAATATTTAAATTTTACATCACATAATATTCACCATAATGTAAAAATCCTTCATGGGATTCTATTAACATCATTCTAACCCTAAATGCTATATTAACCATCTTATGATACCAACTATAGGGACCCAGATTTTAAAAAATAAATAATATTGAGTTTTTGATCAAGAATTAACTTTCTTTCACATTGAGAATATTTTCATGTCTAGTGTTTTAGATAATTATTTCATAACACATACATGACATACCACATTCCTACAAAGAAGGTAATACTAAAACAGTATCCATTTTGTTCAACATGAATGATTTTTAAATAAATCCTAATTTTTTTGAAAATTATTCATAATATTAAACATGACTTCTTTATTAATCTTACCCATACTTATACCATATAAAAAATATTTTAAAAACTTGTGATGATTACAAAAATAATAGTACATAATATAAAGAATGAAAATTATTAGTCCGGTGAAAACATAAAAACCCATTAAAAATTCTTTTCTTGAAAACTCATTAACATGAAAAGAAATATCACATAGGCTACCTCAGAAATATTTACCATATAAATATTATATCTATACTTATAAATGAAATAACCTTTCAGTCAACTACCACCTCTGGAGTACCCAATGCATTGGAGAGTTATAATTGGGATCACCCATCATATCATGAGTTATAATGGGGCTCAACCTGTCATTTGTTTAGCTATAATCTGGATCACATAATTATATATTGATATTTTTTAGGGTAAAACCATAATGTGAAATTAAAAGGTAACATATCATGAATAAAACCCTTGGAAACTCATTTAAACCCATGAAAAAACACATTCATATATCAAAATACATTTTTCTCAAAAAACGACTTTTAAAATATAATAACCACACACATAATAATGAAAACATATTATTCAAAAATAACAATTTAAACATAAAAAGGAAAAATTATAGTAATAAACCATAAATATTTTGTTTGAAACCACTCATTCTATATAAAAAAACAATATTTTTGAATTTCGTAAAAGTGACATTTAAACTAATTTATAATTGAAAGTCCCTTAAATTTGGTTAAACTTTTATAAAATGTGTTCAAACCTATAATATAATTGTTTTAAAAGTGTTATAAATTTAATATTAAAATATATACATATTTATAATACCTTATATGATATTTTTATAATAACATTCCAATAATTTATTAATAATACTTTTTTATTTCCATTATCTTAGGTAGGTTAATTACATGGTATCAAGGCTGTTTCATTATAGATTTTTTTTGGTAAAAGAAAATAATACTCCATAAAGGATAAACAATATATATTTCATTCATTTTAAATAATTATATGTAAATTTAAAAATTCCTTGATTTTGGTAAATGGAATGAAAACTTATTATCCATGAAAGAGGTGAATTGACATAACAAGGATGATGATTTAATTATCAAGTATAAAAGTATGAAGTAAGATATTTTGGTGATGGATATACCACTAACACAATAACATTCAAATATATATATATATGATACCGAAGTCACCAAGAAAAATTTTATATGGGGAGAGGAGAAAGTTGAAGTGAGAAAGAATTTACAAGAGAAGTAGGAAGAATTTACCTCTTGAATATTTTTTCTTTAGAACCTCTTTAATGATCTTGGTAGTAGTATTATTATGAGAAAAAAACACTAGAATGTGGAAAGGGATTATCAGAAGAGTATTTTTATAGGATAGTAGTGAAATAAGGCTCAAGGAGATGAATGTTTTTGAATCGATGAGTCTACTTTTGTAATTGTGGTGAGGGTTTTTTAAGAATTACATAAATTATTATAATATTAGAAGACTAATATAATTTTAAATACTTTAAAAAGGCCTAAAAATATTAGGAGATCACATTTTCGACATAATATTATCATTTGTTTCCTTTGAAATATATATTTTTTAATTTTAATTAATATTATTAGATATTATATTCCTTAAAAATAATTTTTTTTCAAATAAACACAATTCATAACTATGTATTTAAAAAATCTAAAAAATCTATCCAATTATAATATTTATTGTTATATCATATAAATATAATATTCATCTAGATAATTGATGGATTAACTTAAAAATATCAGATTATTGTTTTTTGTTTTCTTAATATCATTAATTGGTTTATTAATTAAATAATTATTTAATGTATCATCATTTTGGAAGAAATAAATATAATTATATAATACCCAAAATGTAAAAAAAATTC
The DNA here is from genome assembly GCA_963277665.1 of Viscum album. Classification (NCBI taxonomy): domain Eukaryota; kingdom Viridiplantae; phylum Streptophyta; class Magnoliopsida; order Santalales; family Viscaceae; genus Viscum; species Viscum album. The sequence continues at coordinate 1,601,109,729 of OY728119.1, read as the reverse complement.
TATAAAAATAAAATTTTATTAACTTTCAAAATACTATTTAATTTCAGAAGTTTTTTTGAAAAACGATATATTAAAATAATTTAAAAAATAATGACTATAGTGTGAAAAAATTGTTTTTCTTTAAAAAAATATTATAATGGTCATAAAATAACTAATGAGGGTAAAAACTTCCCAAAAATGAATAAAAATAATCTAAATTACTTAAATTTATCATTAAAAAATATTTAGTAAAATTTTGGTTCATTGAATAGTTCTTTTAATATGTATTAAAATCATTTTCTGTATTTTTCTTCTACTTGCACATTCACTGCATCAACATTTTCATAAAATTAATTTCAATTATTTAATATATATATATATAATGAAAATAAATTACTCTCATAAAAATAAATTAATTGGGTTAAAAATAATAATTTATATTTTTTAATTAAGTGTAATTACTCATATCCATGTCAAGGAATCTTCATTAATTTGTTAATTGGTCATTTCTAGCCTACCACCCGCATTGCACAATCTTTTGGACTAGACTCAAGTTGTATAACTATATAATTATAAGTTAATATACAAGAACATAAATAATAGGTAATAATACATAAAAGGTCATGAAAATACTTTTTATAACTCTATTATTATCTATAAGGAAACAAATTTAACTTTGTCACTACTGCGTAGGCACTACGCCAACACTCACAATGATTTTTATACTTATCATGAAAAATATAATTTACATGTTCTGAATTATTTTTGTACCAAATTGTTTCTTTTAATATCATAATTTATTCCTGAAATATTTTTAATAATTTTTTACATCTTAACCATCTCTTTAAAATATCACAAAACACAATGTATTTAGAAAAACTATATTTTTTTATTATTCACTAAAAAATAAAATTTTTCATTAAATTCAAAAAAAATCTTTCGAAGATAATTTAAACATTCTGAATTAAATTATTATATTATATTTTTTCAAATTAAAACATTATAGTTATATTATTAATGTTTTAAATATAACCCGATAAGAGATTAGTTTAATAAAATAATTTATTTTCAAAATTACTTATCATAATGAATTTAACTATTTAATTCAGGAATACTAATTAATATGCAAACAAATTATTCTATAAATAAATGGGTTTTTATAGTTAAACTATAAATACCATATTCATTAAATCAAAACTAATTGCATGGGAATTAGTAATACCAAATGGAATCACTATATATTCATGGTTTTAATAACTTATATGGAATGTTATTTAGGGTATATCCTACATCATGACCCTAAATTTATGAAATCCATAATGAATATAAATTTTGAAAAAGTACTGATCTCAACAGAGTTGTTCAAATAAGTAATTAATACATAGAATATGATACTTATTCCAGACCATGATATTGTTTTGTTCTCGATAATCAATATAGAGTCACATCAATCAATATTTTTTTAAAATAGTAGGTACAACCCAAGGTGATGAAATAGTTAAATGAATCCATTTTAAATATTATACTATAATTTCTTCTTTAATTCCTACAACTAAATTAGGTTCATTATATATAGAGTCATTGAAATAGTTGTTATACTAGGCATGAGTTCTATTGAGAACTAATAATCACAACTTGGTGGGTAACTACGGAAATATTCCAGAATGGAATACAAAATCTCCCATATAAAAGGTATATAATAAATTTTGATATTCTCCCTAACTATATAATATAAAATCCCATTTTAATAGTAAAAGAGACAAAAAGAATAGATTTAATTTTAATTGGTGGTTCATATTTATAATCACACTGATAAATGATTATAGGTCGGTTTAGAATATCAAATGCATCTTTACTTCCTCAGAAATTGATATGTTCTTTATTTAAATAAATCCAAAAAATTCCACAAACATCATCTAATTCAATTATATGAATAATAATGAGAGTTTCTACAAGAATTTTCCCAAAAACCTTAATTGGAGAATAATTATAGACTAATGATTTTATCATCGTAGCATTATAGATTTTCACTATAAGTTAAAAATAAAATCATTGAGGTGGTACTATGATACCCTTAAAAAATTAATTAGATAATAAAGAGTGGGTAGATATAAAATTAAATAGACAATATAATTTCTATAGTGGATGGAAAATTTATATTTTCCCACATCTTTAACCACAACCGTAATGTGATTTCTTGATATTCCCCTTTATATATAGGTTTAAGAGTTTTTTACATTGACCAACATCATTAATCATTGGGTTTTATCACTAGTTAGAATAATTCCCATACTCCTATAATTTTAAGGGCTAGTATAGGGGTGGGGAAATTTGTTATGATTTTTACCTATAATTGAATAACTTTTTTCCATCACAATCACATCAATTTCCATAGGACTATCCATTATACACATAAAACATTTTTGAGTCCCCTTAATACTATTTCTACCATGCTTCATTCAACAAATAGATCATAAATGAAAAAATATATTCTTATATCAATGGTTGTTAGTATTTCTATTGACATACATATTTCTTTTAATATAAAAACCTGATATTGATGGGTAACTCCACTAACATCTACAACTTGATAACACATATAATGATTTCATTATTCATACTGATGTCACTTATTTATTACACCCTTAAAAGGAATGGTTTTAAGAAACAAAATAATATATTGACCTTAATTTTAGTTTGGATGATAATACAAAAACCATAGAATTCAAGTCAACTAAAATTTTCCTCATATGTACGAATTGATTAATTATCATTTTTTTTGTATCATGGAATTAGTTATCCATTTTCATACAAAGAATATATTCAATTTAATTATTTAATGATAGTATCATAAACTCATCCTAATCCATTTAGTAAATTACCTCATCTTTTATAACATTCATAATAAGATACAACAATTGATTATCTTCACCTTCCAAATGATAAAAACCAATAAAATTTCATATTAATTACATTTGAAGAATGAAAAATATATATTTAGTGGTATTGATACATCGTTTAGAAAATAGTGGACCAGAAGACCAACTAATAGAAGGAACGTGTTTCCACATGAAGGAATCAATATAATATAGGTACCTGATTTCTTATTTAGAAGACCATCATGATTAATAAATTGATAAATTTAGTAATCAGAGAAATACGACTTTTAATTCTATCCCCTATAAAATTTTGTTTTCGGGAGTAAAATCATTACATTTTCCATTACATTTAACACTAAATTGATCTCATCATGTTAAATAATTGACTAAAACCAAATAGAATATTTCTAGAAAAATAATCATTGTTAAAAATCATAAATTCATGATAAATAATTTATAGGATGTAAAAATGAAGACACTATTTTCAATCTATGGGACATTAGGATTAACCTAGTTCATTTGAGGTCATAATTTATTCAGGTACATCATTATGGTTCATAAAAAATGTCAATTTAATAATTAATCCCTCTTGAAGTGTTAAATTAGGTAGGTAATAAGGGCGCACTCAAATGAACTATAATTAGGATTGATTTATATATAAAAGACACTTTATTGGAGTTTTTTCCGCTAGATGAATCAATGAGAAAACCATTTCCACTTATAGTTTCCATAAATAGATGTTTTAATAAAAACCACACTCATTTATTTAACATAACTTTTGAAATTATCATATACATACTGTTGTACATGGTTTATCACTAAATTGTACCAAAACTAGTTCCCAAAGCTAACTAAACCATTATATAATACCACCTATAGTGACACAACCATTTCCAGAAAAGGAATTTCATCTTATTGTATGAATATTCATTACAAAACATAACGATACCTAGTAGAATCATATATATATATATATAATATCATTGAAAAATTAGATATAATAGAAACTTGTATATAATATATGTACATAATCTCCCAAGTAGATCTTTATAAGTAGAACCCTTTTTAATTTTATCATACCAAACACATTTATTCATAACCTGGATAATCAAAACATAATAAAGGATGAGCTTAGTAGATCAGTAAGGGTAAACAAGAGAGATATCATTGATCAGATCAACAAAACATGAGTATAAGGGTATGCGAACATGAGTATACCATTCGAAAACCTTACCCATAATATCATAGATTATAATATTGAATGAAGATATAATTCTTTGAAGTAGATAATACAAGAATAACCATGGAATCAATGAACATGATATAAGAGAACATAATATTAGAATAATATTTTTTTAGAATACTAATAATCATAGAAAATCATTTCCATAGTAGTCACAGATCACTTATAAGACTATCATAGTGGTTTGGGTTAACACTCCATTACATCAATGTAGTAACATTTTACTCCAAATATTATTATAATAGGCAAAGTCCCTTATAAAATTTTGTTCAATACCCACTCTAGTTCAGTTTATATCAGGAGATATTCATCTTTAGCAAATTCATTATCAGTTGATATAATTATGGGACCACACCTCACATAAATAAAGTAATAAATAATTGTTTTACATGATCATAAATAATTGATAATATCAATACTCATGAAAATTAAGTAGGTTTCATAAGAATTTAATCATTATATAAACATTGGAAATGAAATATGAATCATAAACATTTCATAATTTCATCATAGCATAACCCATTGGAAAACAATATTTCATAATAATCATGTCGTAATAATCATAAACCATCCCAATAATGTATAATGATGTTATAATTGGTTTATTTTATTTGTAATTATTTGGAAACATCAAATGATGTCATCATAGATGGAAAATGCTTTTAAAAGGTCAATTGGAAATATTTTTGAGAAAAATACACTTTTATACATTGAAATATCATATTTAAAATATAAAAATTTCCCATATATAAAAGAATACATTTAATTTTAAAATAACCATGGAAAACTATATAGTATTTTTCAGTTTATTTAGAATTCATGATGGAGGGAAATTCTATTCATGGTGTATAAGTTAAAATAATGATTCCTTTCCCATTTTCTATAAAAGTTAAAATGACCTCATTTAAAAAATGATAAAAAGATTAATTTTAAACCATTTTGTTGGAATTTAATCATGGGTAAAAATAACTGTAATATATAATTAGTGAATAGTAAATAAAATTCTTGTTTTTTTTTGAAAACATGAAAATTGAAAATGAATTACATTTGACCGAAGATAGATATTAATTCATTTTTTCTTAAAAGAATTTATTTAGTTTCTTATGTATATAATATGAAGAAAATGGAAATAGAATTTTTTTCCATAAGTAACAAGAGGATAAAAATATTCATGATTTTAGTGAGATTTATATCACGATATATCCTCATTAAAAACCTAATAATAAATAATTTCAACAAAAAATGTGATTCTGACATAAAACCCTTACCAAACATTCAAATTACCATTAAAGCACTCTAAAATACTGTAAAATAAATATAAATTTATTATAATTATATATTAGAGAAAATAAAATTTATTTAATTATGATATATTTTTTTTTCATTTCACGAACTATTTATTAATTATTCATTATTTAGATAATCAATTCAGGGTGTTAAATATTTCGTTCTTCGTGAAAATTTCAGTTCATAAGTTCCAATCATTACACTAAAATCATGTTTCGATAATATAAATATTTCTAATCATTATATAATTATGTTATATATTAATTCTATTTATATTTAGAGTTATAGATAAGATATAGAGACATAAAAAATGAATTAGACTATACATGGTGATGGTAGGCCTTACAAATGCTTGAAATTTGATTTAATTTTTCGATGGACATAACTAAACATGGGTAAATAATAATTAACCATTATAAAACCAGTAAAATATAATATATATAATATGTTTTCATTAAATATATCGTTATTACCATCAAGATTAAATGTAATGAAAATAATCGCATCACTTTATAGAGGTCGTACTCAATATATATGCATGAGTGATATTATCATTTTAAAAAAAAATGGAAGGTAAGGTGGTTTAAGTTATATTATAGTTAATGATGTATAATTAAGTCATTAACATAATATATAGACATTATACACATCATTATAACCGTACATGAAATATGGGGAGGAAAATAAATTTTATCGCTACATGGAGACAGTATGCCATACATATGCATGAACGAAAAATTCACATCAAATTTGATAGAAAATAGGGTGAAGAAAAGTGGTTTCATAATCATAATTAAATTTTGGAAATTTTAGGAGACTGAATTTATTAATTTATTACAAATAACTACGATTTATTAGAGTAAAAATAAGAATAGAAAAATAATGTTATTGGTTAAGGTGATTCCCTATTCTTTTAAAGAGGTCTTTTCGATGTCCTATTAACGACCCTAGGGTTAGTATTTTGGGGTGAAAACCACTATTAAAACGTAAATAACGAAATTTTATTAGATTATTTGAAAGGTTTTGGTTGATATAAAAGGATAATTTTGGTGTAAATAAGTAAATAGAGGGGTTCTTATTTATATAAGTGGGGGAGTGGGTATACTTGTAAATTAATAAAATATTGCAATATAATAATGACAGTATAAATGAAAATGAGTACAAATGTACTAGAATTCATTGAAAAATAATTTATGGTCTAAATTAAATCATTAAATTAAATTTGGATAGTTTTTTCGTGTCATTTTAAACAATATGTTTTTGATTAAACAATTGGTTAATCATTTTGGACCATAACTTCTATAAGAACTTGGTTTTTTGAGGTATGAAATATTTTAGAGTATATACATTTTTAGTTTGGATGCTTAAATATGGACTAAAGAGATTAAATTTCTAGGTCACATGTCTATCAGGGGTTTTTGGGATTATTTGGATCTTGGATACTATCTTTTTTTGAAGAAAAGGACAAGTCATACGGTTAGTAGAAACTGTGTAAGAAATATGTCACAATTACTTCTAACCATGCAAGGATAAAAAATTGGAAGATACCAAACACACAGTTTGTGAAACCATATTGATTGAGGTTCATACCCTTGCAGTAGAATTTTTAGTTTTGGATAGTGGGCTGAGACACAGTTTGCGAATGGTTTGGAACTCCATGTGCACTAACCGTGGGAAGTACCCCACCTTATAGATTTTGGGGACTGTTTGGATCACATTATTTCCAACCAAGTGGCCAATCCATATTTTCCTTCATTTTGAGAAATATTATGATTCTACCTTAGTTATTATTTTACTTCATACCAACTTTTCCCCATTCTTCATATGTTTATAGCCATGGGTTTTTGAGAGCTCTCATTTGATGCCTAAAATAGGAATCAAGAGATATGCCCTGTCTAAACTAATATTAGATCTTATTATTGTATCATTGGTCTAAATCAGTAAGTAATTGATCAATTTTTTTGCAATTTTTTTATTTGTGGTATCAGATGCACTACTTAGTGCATTCTTATTTTCCTTATTTCATGTTTCTTTAACTTTTATTCAGTTTACTCAAAATAAGAGTCTAATCAACAATTGATACTGGATGAGGAGACCACTACAGACCTATGGTAGGTTGTATAATTATTTTCCCTCACGGTAGAGGTGTTTATATATACGTCGTTGTACCACATGCCCAATTATCAGAGATAAACCATTGAAATGGAATTTAATCCTTGATTAAAATTTATATGTGTAACCCATGTGATTAATGAGACCATTAATAAATGATATAGGTTATGATACTTGAATTGGAACCACCTCATGGGTGTGTTGTTAAATTAAATGGACCACCATGGGTGGAATATGACTTTGAATACCTTTTAGATTTTTTGTTTACCCTTTTTGATGGGTTGTTAAGTGATAAATTGAATATTAAAATGACTTGTAATATAATTGATTAGAGAAATGAAATAGATGACTATCCCTTAGAATTGTGACCTATTATCGATCAATTATTCTTAAGTTACTTCTTTTAATGAAATTTCCATGGGAGATTATCAATATGTTAAAACTTCAAAGCTTATCATGTGACCTGATCCTCCTACTAAGGTAAGGTTTAAAAGAAATGATCATGCTAATGAACAATGATTTAATTAGTTGAAATTGATTGGTTCAATGTTTAATATATGAATTTAGTGAGACATGGGAACCATTGAGATTTCCATGGATGGAATCTTGTGCTAATTACTTGCTTACGTCTGTGTGACACTGTGCATCCCTAGTGGATTTCCATGGATGGACTCAGAGGACAAATTTATGCATTAGGAAATGTGATACATGGACTTTGTATGGTTTTCCTAGGACAAAATTATAGTGAAGTTGATTATATATTCCAAAAGTGATACTTTATCTCCCTTAGTGGACCAACAAAGATAGAATAAATAAAGATGATATTATACCACACCGAGAGTGATACATCAGTTCTATTGAGGATCACCAAGGATGATCTTGTATTGTATTTAGTTCATGTTATTCCAAGATTCATATCTGGAATCCAAATACGGAATTCCATAGATGGTACCAGGTTCTTAATAGAATAATTAATGAAATGATTTATATGAAGCATCTTCCAAGACAAAGAACAAACTTAGGTAAATTAAAAAACATATACATTAATTATGGCATGGTTAGGCATCATATAAAACATATATTCGTGGTGAAAACTAGGATACACGCCAGGTTTAAAGAATAATAAATAAAATGAAAATGATTATAAATTGATAAATGATGATTTTTTATTCATGGGATTTACGACTAAGGATGAAGCATGTAACAGAGGAATAGTGTCCACGAGAACACGAATATTTCTGGGTTGTTTACACACACCACTTATTTATATATTCTATTACTTCCTTCACACTGTTATTATAATATGTTCACTAACTATATGGAATTAGTCCATTATGTGGTTTCCTACTAGGATTGTATGTCACACCCTATTCGGTCTTCCGATATGTACCCAAATGGACTATGTTATTGCAGGTATAGGTAAGGGAAAGTTATCTGCTGTAGGCTATTGATTGTTACTTAAGATAAGGGGAGAAAATGAAAATATAAGGATTGTGATTCAAGTTGCGATAGCTTTTTCACTTTTTTACATGTATTGTACTACTGTATTACTTTATTGGATATTTTTTAGATATTACATGATCATCAGTTTTATATGAGATTAATTCTTTCTTTTTTTATCTATTCCATCCTTTTATATATTGTATGATTTTTATAATACTTACAATATTAATTTTATGACATATAATACTATTTTACACTCCAAAAATATGGAATTGTATCCTCATAAGAACACCCTTGGATATCTCTTCTAGTTTATAGCCTATGGAGTTTGGTGAGATTCACTTTATAACATGTAACCAATTGGGTTCAGAGAAACTTTTAGTGGAATCCTGGTCCAGCACCATATAATTTTGTATCAAAGGAGTCCTTTTCAATATTTAATTACTATATTAGAACAATATAAATGGATAGAAAATAGTTTGAATTTGTAATGATCTGTGTGTATGCGTGTCTAACCTTTATAGAGGAAAAAGAAAAATTTCCTTAAATGAAATTTTGGTTTTCTAGATATTGGATATTGATTTTTTATTACACCATTGGGTGATGTAATTGAATTGTGATTTTATTTTTGATATGATTATGGGTTTTATTATTTTTTATCCTAATTGGATAAGGATATTCAATCCCATGAATCATTTTAGGAACCTGTTAGAACACACATGCCTTGGAAAATTCCATGCCATATAGGATGATTTCCTTAATTTCATGCCATTGTTGTATGTTCCATGATTGATATAACTACTACGTGAAAGAATTATGTGAAAGAAAATGATTGGTATTGAGTGTTCTTACTATTACCTAAGTAGGTTTTTCCGGATTAGGCTACATCAGACACCATAAGCAGCCGATTTTGGATTTTTGATTCATAGACTATGAGTCACACAGAACAGAACATGTTATGGGGTAGATTACATGGATGTTTTATTTTGGTTCATGAGGAGTATGGGACATTATAAATAATATTTTTTAATAACTGTTTGGTTCAACCATCAAAAATGGGATGAAAATGAATAATGAAAATTGAAACAAGAATTCGATTACTTTTAGAAGGGAACCTATCCCAAACCTGACCTTAGTTGTGGAAAATGAATAATTAATGAGGTAAATATAATATGATCAACCCCATTCCATTAAAATAGTAAAATATTTATTTTTTATGAATTTTAAATATTTCGATAAATTATTTTTTATAATAAAATATAATTAATTTTAATTTCGGAAATATTTATTAAATTATTATGTAAAAACACAAAATAAAGATATAATTATAATATAATCATGTCATAAATCTAAACAATGTCATATTTATCTATAAAAACATGAAATACAACAATTCTCTTAAATTATATTATTTTTAATATTTTTAAAATCATTTAGTTTATTACTTTATTAATTGAATAAATACTTTGTCAGTGTTGCATATGAGCTAAAATTAATTATTTAGTCACATAAAATTATAAATAAAATAAAATTATAAAAAAGAAATATCTTTAAAATAAATATTTATAACCAAACCTATACTATTTTTATCCTAATGTAACAATTTTAGAGAAATTAAATTCAAGAGATTGCCATTTTGAATTTATTATTTTCAGAAATTAATATAATGGACATAATTAATGAAATATGGAACCATGTAACCATATATTCAAACATAAATTGAAATTTAGAAAATAATGTCCAAAATTAGGATAAATTAACATTTTATAGAAATTTTAAATCCTTTCCCAAATGATTAATTATATTTTACTCATTTTACCTTTATTGGGGTGACCAAATTTTAATAAGGTTATTGTTTATACTGAAAAAATAAATGGGTCTTATTTACCAAATTTAGCTCTCCTAATTGAAAATATAGAATCCATATTTCACAATTTAATTTTTATATGTGGAATAAATTTATTTTAAAATAAGTGCGCATGACTTCAAAGAATAATTTTTAGATAAAACAATTTTAACCATAAAATTTGATTTATTACAATCCCATGCCTTGAAAAAATATTAGATAAATGTCAATATATTTGATATAATATAGAATATATAATTATTATTAAAAATTCACCAATAGTGATTAATTACGTTTATTATTACAGAAACACATTGCAGGTATAAAAATAGTTTTTATAAAAATGTCTACATTATTTTCATATGATTTATATTATAATTTATAATTAATTGATTAATAATGAATTCATTTTATAAATATATAATCAATAATTTTTTCATATTTTACATAGATCTATTCATACCCAATAATCCAACAGATATATTATTACATTCACATTATATACATATATTTTAATAGAATAGCATGGTTTATTGAAACTTAGTGTTATGTGAATATAATGATAATAATGAATGATAATTTTTTTTAAATATAAACATATCATAAAATATCATGGTGTTATTGGATGTAGGTATTTATAGAGTTTTTTCACTTTATGAAATCATTTTTGTCACATTGAGGGTGATCTTGTTAGTTGTTTGAGGGATCACTATAACACTTCCTATGAGATTTGGCACTATAGGGGATTCAAATTTTGTTTTTTATTATATATTTGGATGAAACAAATATGAGCATACCTTATTTTTTTATAATTTTTAAATAAATAACTCTTTCTGTAGTAGGGTATATTAATAATTTATAGTGTATGAATTTTTATGTTTATAAATTATCATGCATAGTGTGTATATCAAATTTTTTACATAGTTTTGTAGATCTTAGTCAATAAATTATCGCCACAAGGATTAGTTTAGTTGTCCTATAATAGAAATATGCCCGTTGAGATTATTTATTTATATATAATTTGAAATAATACTCCCATTAATATGTTTGTAAATCAAATGAACTAACACAGACACAAAATTCTTGAACTAAAGTTCACTAGAAATTTGTATCTACAATTATATTAATGATATAGAATTTCAAATACTAGTACATCCAACTAAGATATAGAATACAGTAATATAGAATTATATTACACCCTAATAAATAAAATTCCATGATGTAAACAATGCAGAATCATTAATTAAATTAAAATGCTGATTAACATGAAATGTAACAAGAACACACATGATTACATTGTTGAGTATTTCATCCTACATTGATTGGGGAACACTAAAAAATAGATATATTTATATGTGAAATGTAATTATATCATTATATTTAAAGATTCAATTATTAATAAGTATATATTTACTTACATTACACATCTACACATGACCACACTTTAATGACCAATTTCATTATGGGTTGGAAATTCACATGCGTATTTTAAATAATTAATTTTATGGAGGGTTTAGTTTGATTATATGGGATAAATATTGTGTATAAATATTTTTAATGTTTCTAATTGGGGGTTTTATACATTAAGGGTCATGGATAGTGTCAGGTATTTCATAATGTGTTCAGGAATATCCCATGTGCTTGGGTTATTGTAACTATGAGCACATAAAATTTCACAAAATCAACATCTAGTTCACACCCTAATGTAACGGAATGAGAGAGGAAATGGGTAAGATACTTGGGTATCTTTATGGATTGAAACAATATTTTAAAATTGGATCTAATGTTTCAAGTTTATTTTAAAATATAATGTTGTTTATAATTTATAATCATGTTTTGGTTTCTTCCATTAGAGGCCACATAACATGGGTAGGCAAACCTCCATCCCCTATTTCAATAGTATTTATTATATGTGATTTAGGGATGGTTAATAATGACAATTATTAATAATATTTCATATAACCACATCCTTTATAGTACTTTTTTGTCATCATTGATTCCAATATAGTTTTTCTAGTCTTTGATTAAAAATTTCTCAAAGGAATACTTAAATTATTAAATTTATTTAATTTTGAATGTCATAGAGTACATCCTAGGTGGGATTAAACAAAGGACAATTCATCATTATTGAAATATATATAGTGATTTGGATCAATTTATTATTTATATTTATTTTTTATTTAATTACCTTTTAATTAATGTTTATAATTTTTGGATTTATATTACCGATTTTTGGGGGTGAACCTTGTAGTGGATTATGGCACAATACTTATGATTTTTGTATTATTGTATCATCGAGTGTGTTTGTCACATATTTTTTCAACTTAGAATATTATTTATAAATGTTTTGATAATTAATTTTTTGGATTTTTTTATGAGGAATGTGCTCATAGACTCGATTGAAGTCATTATGGGATTAGGATGGTATATCAGATATTTTTTTGTGGTAGGGGTTCATGGTTTTATTTATGTATCTTGGTTATCTAGTTGATTTACTTTTTATGAATTATTTAGTATATATTCTAGAATAATTCTTGGTTAATAGAGTTTCAGTATTGATGAGATTGGATTGAGATTTCTTAATAGTCAAAATGGTATGTATATTTTGTTGAGTGGTTTGATGATGGAAAATTATTTTAATGTGTGTTAGTGAACCATCATATGTATATTTTTGACCTGTGTTACCATTTTTGAAAATATGTGGATATCAATTATTAAATTTATTTTGAAAAGATTTTGAATCTAGAGGAGTTTTAAGGAAAAATATTTTATTTGGGTAACATGATTTGAATTTTTAATTGTAAAAAAGTAAAGTGTTTTACAATGAATAGTTTTTTTTGATTTTGTTCAAGGCACTGGAATTTTAATGATAGAAAATAGTTTCTTTTATATAAAATTGTAAAAATGAATTTATCATTATTTTCATGTGAAATATAGAAGGTCTTTATGTCAATGATTTTTATTCTATTTTATCATATTGGTCGATGCATATATTTCTGAAGCCTTGTATATTTATATTAAAACTTATTTTGATTTTTTATTACTAGATTATGTGGGTAATTTATGTACCCATATTATAACATGTTTTTCAAATTATTTATTTGTTCATGATATCTATATGATAATGTTTCTTTTAGTGTTAATGTAATCTTTTATCAAGATAAAAAATGATAAAAACCTTATAGGGTTGGAATTTATTTTGTGTTATGTTCAACGCATGGGACTAAGACCCAAGGGGACTAGTAACCATGTGAGGAGTTAGTTATTTATGATATGATATTTGTAAGTTATGTTTTTCTTGCTTGGTTTGGTTATATGCTTGTTGTGACATCCCAAGTGAATATGGGGATGATTCCCTTTTCCACATTCTGGCCTCCCTATAGTATATGCCAAAGAGATGATGTGAATGATTGTGACCTCTAAAGATGTCATGGGGTTGGTTACATGTGTTTGATTTCAATATCACATGATTTTGTGTAATGGGTTGGTGTACATGATAGTGACATACTTAAGCTAGCGAGAAGGGGTTTGTTTGAATTATGTTATCTCCCTTGAGTGTACTGGGATGATTTAATATTTTTTGTTGGACTATTCATTGAAAGGATTGGGTCAATGAACCCAATATGTATCCTAGTGTCACATTATATATAGATGATAGATCTCCCTCTAGTGAGAAGGGTTAGGCAGAGGCATGTGAACATATAACCATACCCTATTCCATCATGAACTTGGGAGATGATTAAATAACACCCTAACCTGACTCTTCGTGTGTGGGATAAAAACCAATTTAGTTGGAACCATACCATTCATCATCAAGTATAGGTAGGATTATTATACTTGGACACTGTTTCTATTTGAAAAGGTAAAAATTTTGGTAGGTTCATGTGTCATGGTGTCCTGGTTAGCACATGATGACCAGACATGTGTGATTGTATGCACATTATGTGTTACACTTCCATGAGGGGTGTTTTAAAGACATGACTACACCTATTTATTCATATATCATACACATATACATGATAATAGTGTCACATAGTAATTTTTAGGAATTGGGGATACCTAAAAGTTCATTAGAATCCTCCATTACCATAATATATATCATGTGTGATGTCCTCATCTAGGATCCACTGAACAGTGCCCCCATCCGGTTGGCCACATGCCCAATAGCATTCCTCCCCGTATGCTAGATGGTACTAACTATAAGGAAGGGTATGGTAAGTCTGTCTTGGGGAGACTATACCCTCTATTATCAAAATAAAACACCAGTAGGAGAAAATAGAAAAACCAAGTACAGAAGCGTATAAACAACCAGAACTATACTATAACATATGATAGTCAAAACCAGAAAATACAATACTCAACTGAAAGGAAAAACCTACTCTGGAAATGAAATTTTATTTGTCTACAATGAAACTAAAAATAAAGACATAGAAACTCCCAAATGGGTACTGAACCATGTTCGGTTCCCTTTCCTAGGCTCTAATCCCAAATTGAATCCTATCACATGGCCTTTCCCTTATCAATTCATGTAACAAAAAATTCAGTTCAAGTTATGATCAGGTGGCTTGAATAGGATGTGAGTACAAATTTGTAGGCCACCACCAACGCTGTCTAAAATGAGTCCAGTCAAAAGATATCACATGTAGTTTTATAAAGCAGGAAATGCAATGCATAATTTAAATAGTTATCACATTGTGATTTAATATATAATAAAAACAGCAGGCCAATTTCAATTCATGTTTCCCATTTTAATCATCATTCATTATCATTAATCATTTTGTGTAGGTCATCATGCGGAGAACCCCAATTCTCAGTTTAATCATATTTTATTAGTATCATTAATCAATTTTTTTAGGTCGTCATTCCTAGAACCACAAATCATGTTATGTATAAGACATCATGCCAAGAAATACATTTCTATTTCGGTGTAGTTCATCATGATTATCACCCCATAATATCAAGCTTGGATAACAATTGGGAAGTTATGCCATATGCATGTCCCAACATCTAATCAGTTTAGGATGCCATGCCTAGTACCACAAAATATCATCCATTTAATCATTATTTAAATCATAAGAATTTTCCACATTATTCCTTTACTAATCCATTGATTAGTGAAACATTTCAAAGTCCATTAGTTAACTCAAAAATTAACTAATCCCATACCCATTAATTACATCATCAATTAATTAATAAGTCAATACCATTATCATTCCATAAATAATTTATTATTATTAAATATCAATATCAAATCTCAACATATCTTAATTAATCCTACCAATTAATTATCTTCGATCAAATATAGTCACATAATTAAATCTCACAGTTAAATATCTTTGATCACATCATGACACATAGTTATTTTTCCGCAATTAATTTTTTTATTACAACAATTCAATATTTGAAGACAATATTTCAACCTAAAATCAATCTCTAAAAGAAATACCAATTTGGAAAACCCCATTCATTTGTTTCATGGTCAATTATCAATTAACCACCAAGAAAAATCACAAGTAAATTCCATTTTCCTAATTGCTACAATTTATGAATTCAATTATCAGGGGAATCTATCAAATTATGGAACAGATACACATATAAAAATCTGGACAATGGGAGATAGATTTATACCACCTACCTCAGTTTATTGACAGAAGATATCCTAATGGAATTCCCCAAAATATGAGTGGCATAATGTTGTCGATCATGTTGTAGATCAAAATCCATTGAATCCAAAATTAAGATCAAACTCAGCAAGAAATTTTTAAATCTAGATATATATCCACAATCGAAGATATAGATCTTAACTCATTGGTTTAGATTTATGAAAAAGGTGTAGATCATCCCTGAAAATAACTAGAAATGATAAGATAAAGAATGGGAGAAGCAAAGGGATGAAACCCACTTACTAGGAAGAGATCACATGTTCAATATGAACTTTCAATCTCAAATAATAGTGTTCATTTAAACTATTCACAATTCTTTGGAAACACCTATAATTCATCAGGCCTGAGCCAAGGTCGAATATATGGAAGTATCAGGGGTTTAGGATGTTAGAAAAAAGATTTTTTGAAATAAAATCCTGCGAGCATGATTTACCAGGAATAAATGCATGGTTAGGGAAAACCCGGAATTGACCGTGCAGACCCCTCTGTACATTTCTTCATAGTTGGCACGTTTTTGTCGCCATGTTTGTCAAACCGTGTGCAAAATGAGTGGACCTCTCTATCCCGTTTTCCACAATTGGCATGGTTTATTCGCACGGTTTTCCAAACCATTCTAAAATGTTACACATCCCACTATCCTTTATTTTTCTTTAAATTTTTTCCCAAACTCACCCCAAGACCCTACTCAAAGTTAAAGGTACTTATAATCTTCAAAATATACATGGAAACACGTATGATATGACTCATAAAAAGGCTGGGATCTTACAATATTACCACCTTATAACAGATCATCCTCGAGCTACACTCTCAAACTTCCCTAGTATTTTGAGCAAAAACTATTGGGCCACTGAGCCCTAATGTATGTTTCTCATTCCCATATTTCCACTTCAACATTTCCATGTTGTAATAACACATTAAATGATGGCACAACCTTTCGTTACAACACATTCTAACTGTGACCTAGCACAAGTACTAGATGCTCCTCAAAGGATTCATCTATCTCCATGTAATGTACCCCTACGTCAATCATATGAGAGTGGTATGGATGATACCTATGTAGTTGTGACACATGTAAAATTTTATGCATAGTGCTGAATTTCTATGGAAGTTCTAATCGTTATTCCACCGGCCCGATTCTCTCCAGCACCTCAAATGGACCCACAAACATTGGTGCAAAATTGACCTACCTCTGTATCATATGGTGACCCAATCTAGGTGGCACGCAAATTAATAAACGATTACCCTCTATAAACCCTAGGGGTCATCTTATTCTATCAGCATATGACTTTTCCCTACTTCGAGTCGTAGCTATATACTTTTGGATCAACTACATTTGTTCTGATGTCTCACAAAAGAGACTCAACCCTAACATCTCCATCTCACCCGCCTCTAACCGACAGTGCTGTGATATACAAGGTCTACCATAAAGTACCTCATATTTTTCCATCTGTATGGTTTCCTGTAACTATTGTTAGAGGATAACTCCACTAAATCCAAGTTATTTTCCCAAGAACCACCAAAGACAAATACACATGTTCACATCATATCCTCTAACACTTGTATGGTATGATACGATGGCCCATCTATTTGTGGGTGGAAGGCCATAGATCAAAGAACATGTGTATGAATCTCATTATCTAATCCCTACCAAAATACTAATGTAAAGTGAGAATCATGATATAAAATTATAGTCCATGGCACCCCATGAAAACAAACTATCTCTCGCATGTACATTTCTACCATCTCCTTTAATGTAATGTTTTCCTTAATAATAAATAGGTGATCTACCTTTGTTAGTTGATCCACAACGACCCAAATAGCATCATTAATCCAAAGATTCTTTATATGTACTACCACAAAATCTATAGTCCCATAATCCAAATTTCATTCTGGAATAGGTAATGGCTGTAAAACGGCTCCAGGTCATTGATGCTCTGCTTTCCCCAGCTAACAGGTGAAACATCTTGTTACGAACCCTAGTATATCCTTTTCATGTCTGGACCCCAAAACTGTCATCGAAGGTCCCAGTAAATTGTTTTCAACATAGGATATACCACCCTCCTTGATGCATGGAATTATCGCATGATTTCCTCTCGCATACTCATTAGAAAAAAAATCCTATTTTTCCCAAAGATGATCTTAGTCACATATATTTTCCACTTTGATGGTGTATCTCAACCTTTAAGGCTTTCCCTCAAGGCTAAACACTCTAGATCCTTATACGGCCTATCCCTGATCCATCTCAAGAGAATATACTCTATTTCTATAGAAACTAGAATCATTCACTCTTGACTCTCCTAAAATAAAAAATGCATTTCTTCCAGCAAATTTCATAATTTTCCACAATGCAATCGACTCATGTACCAAAAGAGTCTATGTTTTTTTGCTCAAAGCATCAGCCACACTATTCCCATTCCTAGGTGTATTAGCCAGTTCAAAATTAAATGACTTCATATACTCTACCCATATCACTGCTGAAGATTAATGTCACGTTGTGAAATGATATACTTCAAAATTTTGTGGTCCATAAAAACTATACACTTTTCAGACAAAAGATAGTGTCAATGAAACATAAGAGTAGAAACCACTGCTGCCAACTCGAGGTCATGCGTAGGGTAATTCTATTCATGTGTCCTTAATATACAGGACCATAAGAAATGAATCTATCCCCTTTCATCAACATAGCTCTGATTCCAACCCCAAAAGTGTCCTAATACAATGTGTACTCCTTGCCCAACTTAGGTAATACCAAAATTGGTGCTGATTTCAAGCACTTATTCAACACCTGGCAAGAGTTATATAATGATTCTGTCCAAAAAAACATTATACCATTCTTTTTCAAACCAGTATATAGTGCCACCATTTTGGAAAAGTTCTGGATAAACCCCTTGTAATAACCAGATAGTCCCAAAAAGCATCAAATATTAAATACATTCTTGGGCTGCTCCCATGAAATCACTGCCTGCACTTTTTTTTGGGTCCACTGCCACATATTCATTGGAGATGATGTTCCCCAAAATGTGTACCCTATCAATCAAAAAGCTGACACATAAATATCTTGGAATAGAGCCAATTCCCTCTCAGTGTACTTAAGATGATTTCAAGATGTTAGGCGTGATCATCATGAGTCCTAAAGTAAAACAAGTTGTCATCCATGAACACCACCACAAAATAATCTAAGTACATATTAAATATCCTATTCATCAAGGCCATAAATACTACTGTAGCATCAGTCAACCCAAACAACATTATGAGAAACTCAAAAAGGACATACATGACCACGAATGATGTTCTTGGTATATTAAAGGTCTGAAATCTCACATGATGTTAACCTGATCTCATATCTATATTTGAGAACACACAATCCCCCTAAAGCAAGTCAAACTGATCATCAATACACGGAAGTTTATATTGGTTCTTTACAGTCATTTTATTGAACTTTCAGTAATTGACACACAAGCGTAATCTCCTTTAAGCCTTCTTTGACAGTGATCACCAAAGATATGTACTTGGATGCATAAACACTTTATCCTAAAAATATTCCAACTTATTTTTGATCTCTTGATTCTCAGTCAGTGCCATTATGGAAGGTGGAATAGATATCGGTTCAGCCCTAGCATGAACTCAATAGTGAATTCCCCATCTCTCTTAGGTGGAAACCCTAAAAAGTATTCCGAAAAAACATCCTAAAATAGTTCTACTACTGGTGGAAGGACGTCTTGACTTCCACTCCCATCATCTAGAAAAGTAATAGAAACTTGGCCTTTGAGCTCTTCCAATTACACAGAAATTAGACCAGCTCTGCCTTCATGGATATCCCATTCACCACGAAGGACATATTGGTCACCCTCACGAGATAAAAAGGTCACCCTTCTATGGTATCAATCTATGTGGGATTGGTATGCGATTGTCCAATCCATACACAAAATCAGATCGAATCCCATTATATCAAGGACATAAATATCGCAAAGTAAATGGTACTCTCTAATATCTAAATAAAATACTTTCGATAAATAGGTATCCCTACACCGTGTTCCAAATGGGGTATTTATATTCACCACACTGCTTATCAAATCCTCCTCCAAGATCAATCCATTTGCATGACATGAAGACATGAAGTAATGAGAGGAACCAGTACCAAACAAGGAAATAGCTAATGTAGTAGAAACTATGATATTATCATTCACTATCGATGGAACAGCCTCACTCTCCACATGTGCAGGTTGCACTGCCTGTAACTGTCCTTCCCCTCTTCCATGTGGTGTCGCCTGACTCCCCTGAGTAGCACCACTCTACTGATATGGGATGTCATTCCCCGATGCACTATGTCTACTACCTCTACCACCTATATGAGTAGAACTCATGATTCTAGACCTTTATGGTGTAGAAGATCCTTTTCCTAGTCTTTGACTCTATGATAGTGCTCCCTCAACTCTAGCCTACCACTGCTTCCTACAAAACACCTATAGGTGTCCCATCTTTCCAAAAAACTGGTACTCCACTAGTAGTCAAGGGAAATGTGTACGATATTGTCCTTTCCTACCACATTGATGGAAAGGCACATGAGGAAGATCTGATGTAACTGTTCCTCTTGACTTTCGACCTTCCTTTCCACTGTCTTAAAAAAGATTCTTGGGATGGTGATTCCTGCACCTAGAAGGCACATTCACTTATCGTATGGATCCCTATCTAGTAATGGAATCCCCCTTTAGGATCCCCACTAAAATGAGATCCTAAGTAACCACTTTTGTGAATTTTATCATCCTAAAGATATTCAATTAGGACTTAATTTCACACTTGATTCCATCCCAAAATCGCTTTGCCGAAGAAGCCTCGTCTATTTCCAAAGCTAGGGGAAAATGTTGTAAATATTTGAAATGTTTAGAGTACTCCATTATTAAAACTATTCCTTGTGTCAAATTCATATAATTTGAATAATTCTCTTCCCACTGTGTGTCCGGATACATGTTCTCTAAATAATTATCCAAAAAGTCCTTCCATAACATACTATCATCTTTTCCAGATCATACCTGAAGGTGCCACCAATCCCATAGCTTATAAGTAGCCAACTTAACCCTCCTCTAAGATGGAGTCACCAAATAGTCAAGTATCATATCGATAGATTCAATCCATAATTCATATCCATCCGGTCGATCCTCTCTAGTCAATTTAGGAGGGTTCTGTAGATGAAACTCCCTTGTCAACTCAGACATGCATTTCTAAACCCTCCCAAGGACTCTCAACATGAATTTCAGTAAATGAGAAAAGTTATCTCATAATTTCACTCCATATTTCTCACCTTCCACTAGTGGTTCCTTAAGCTACCTGTTTGGATGTTTTTCTATTCCAAACCCCTCATTATCTCCCTCAACAATCATCAAGGTTGAATATCTCTTCAAATACATACAGAAGTTTTAGGTCTCATAACATAACCTTATAACATTTACATAATAAGAGAAACTAACAAAATACGTTTTAACATGTCTTTCCATCATTTTTTTCACCGTACAGTGAACACTAAGTCCATATTACTACCTTTAAAAAACCTAGTCCTAGGTCTTGGTTAACAGGGGTACATTAATTCCCATTAATTAATTCACCCATTAATTAATCACATTTTCTCAAATTAATAAATTTATCATACTCAATTCAACAATCAATGTTCTCATTAAACACCCATTTATTCTCATTTTGAATCATTATTTTGATCTCACAACAAGGAAAAATAGTTCAAGTTCAACAACATACCCATAACAAATTTTCTTGCGTGTTCCCAGAATGATGAATGTCACAACAACCCTAAGTTCCTAAAATGATGCACAAAGATGAAAATATTGTGCCTCTTTAGGTAACAAATCAAGATTCCACAATTTTAAAAACAAATATCACATCACACCGCAAGTGCATCACCCATGATGAAATAAAATACAACTGTAAGAAAATAATCAATAATAACAATACCACCTTAAGTACTCATATTTTCCCCCGTACATGGGTCTACACCTCCCATGCACAAGTTCATTAACAGGACTCGAATCTTACTAGTATCCTATATACCTTTACAAAAAATAGTAGGACTAAATAAGAAGAAAGAAAATAAAACTAATTTGATACCAATTAGTGATATACCAACTTGGGAACCACTAAACCGTGCCATGATCGGGTTGGCCACATACCCTCATGCACGCCTTCATATACGCCAAAGGGTGATAGATAGCAGTGAGGGTCTAGTAAGTGTTTTCTGGGAGACTATACCCGTGGTTATTATAATAAAACACCAACATAAGGAAGTAAAAGTAAACATGAACAAAAGTGTATAAATGAATAGAACTATACCATTACATATGATAGTCAAAACCCGAAAATAAAATACCAAACAGAAAGGTAAAACATTCTAGGATGATGCAGGTGACAAGTTCCTATAATGAAACTAAAAATAAAGACATTACAACTCTCAAAAATGTCCCAAACCATGTCTGGTTCCTTCTCCCATGCTCCAATCCCAAACTTCAACCTATTACAGGTCCTTTACCTTATCCATTCCCACAACAAAAAATTCTTATTGGGTGCTGATCAGGAGGCTCAAATAGGGTGTGAATACACCCTTATAGGCTACCACCAATGGTGTCTAAAACAATTATAGTCAAAAGATAGTGGATGTTTTTTTATGAAAAAGTAAATAAAATGCATAATATAAACAATTATCACATTGTCATTTAATCATTAATCAACACATTAGGCCAATTTCAATTCATGTTTCCCATTTGAATCATCATTCATTATAATTAACATTTTGTTGTTGGTGATCATTCCTAGAACCCCAATTCTTTGTTGAATCATAATTCATTATTATCATTAATCATTTTGTGTAGGTCATAATGCCAAACACCCCACAATATCATTCTTGGATAACAGTTGGGGATGATTACCATGTCTATGTAACAACTTCTAATCGGTCTAGGACACCATGTCTGGTACCACAAAATCTCATCCATTTAATCATTATTTAAATCATAATAATTTTCCACATTATTAATTTACTAATCGATAAATTATTCAAACATTTCAAAGGCTATTAGTTAAAACAAAAATTAACTAATCACATATTGATTAATTAATGCATGAATTAATTAATCAGTCAATAACATTATCATTCCATAATTAAGTCATCACAATTAATTATCCATATAAAATCTCAAAATATCAAAAATAAAATCTCACAATTAATTATCTTTGATCACATCTTGGAATATAATTAATTCTCATAATTAATTATCTTTGATCACATCATAACACATAATTAATTCCCCGAATTAATTATCTTATTACAACAATTCAATATATAGAGACAATATCTGAACCCAAAATCAATATCCCAAACAAATATAAATTTGGGAAACCCCATTATTTGTTCTGTGATCAATTATTAATTAACCACGAAGGCAAATTAGAAGTCAATTCCATATTCCTAATTACTCCAATTTAAGAATTAAATAATCACATGAATATAGAAAATTCACAAACTCACACACTTATCAAAATCACAACTATGAGAGTTCAATTTAGACGACCTACCTCAGTTTATTGATAGATGTTATCCCAATTAAAATCCCCAAAATCCGAAAGGCACAATGTCTTTGATCATGCTACGGATCTAAATCCCTAAAAATAATTAAGATCAAAAGCAGAAAGAAATTTGAAAATCAAGATCTAGATCCACACTGCTAGATCTAGATCAAATCTTATTGGTTTATATCAAATAAAAATTTGGATATATTTCATGAAAATAATTATAAAGGATAAGAAAAAGAACAGGAGAAGCGACGAGTTGAAATACACTTACTGATAGGAGACCATATATTTAATCAGAGATTTCAATCACAAATAATGATGTTTATATCACCTTTGAATCTCTTCAAGAGGCTTTGGAAACACCTAGAATTCATAAAGCCCAAGAAAAAGACAAAAACTATGGATGTTCTAGAGATTCGGGTGGTTTTATAATGGATTCTCAGAATTAAAATCCCACACACACGATTTTCTATTAAAAGGTACATGATTATGGAAAACCATGCACCAACTTTGTGGACCAATCTGTATAGTTTTTGACAATTGGAATGGTTTTTTCGCACAGTTTTTTTCAGCTATGAAAAAACCATGTGGACCTCTCTATCCAGTTTTTCATGCTTGGTATGGTTTTTCAGACCATGTGAAAATCATGCCCAACCAATTTTCCTTTAGTTTTTCTTACAATTTCCCCCAAATGGACCCCAAGACACTACTCCATGTTAATGGTACATAAAATCATCAAATATTAACTGAAAATGTTCCTGATATGACTTCATAAAATGTCGTGATCTTTCATCATGGGTTTTGATGTTTTTGGGTAGAATACCTATTTTCTCTTAACACTCACATATTTATTGAATTTTGGACATGTGGTATAGGTATATTATATTGTGTGTTATGAAGATTAATCTGGGATGGTCTGTGATATAGGATAAGAGTCCATTTCATTATCTTACATTTATTATTGATCTCATATTATCTTGTTGACCCTTTAAATTTATTTATCTGATTCTTGGATGTACATTCCATTTATAATCCTAGAATGTCTACCATGCCATTTCCTAAAAATTATTTATTAATAATATTCCTACTATATTTTTATAAACTATTTATCCTTTTTAGTTCTTTATAATGTTGATAGTTTAATGCTTTATATCCTATACTAGGGGAGACCATTGCACTACCTATTAATTGTATATATTTTTTTCCATTATATATATTAATAGTTCATACCAAATTTGATGTAGATTTTGGGAATGAGTCATTTGTTTATTTTAGGGAATAATGTCCACGTGACTATAGATGGGTCATTGAAACTTGTTGGCAGTCTCTGGCATATGGGGATGAACACTTAAGGGTTTGTGATATCCATTCAATGATACCATTTTGAGTGGGATGGGATAAACTATTATAAAATTTTATAATAACATATATTGGGGGGGGGGGGTTATTATAGTTTTATGTGGACATTGATTGGTGGGTCTCAATATGTCATAAAATCACATACATTGAAAGTATGAGATTTGATGAGACATCAAATTTTAAAGGATATCTATTTTTAGGATAAATAAATATTTTATAAATGAGTTTATGGGTAAAAAATAAATACAAAAGTGTTATGTATGACAATTGGGATGATTTATTGGGATGGACTTTGAACAAGTGAGTCATACCAGCACCTTAGTTGTGTAATTCTTGGTGAATGAATTGTGTGATAAGGGGTTGTGTTATTTGACAATATTCTTCACTAGAATCCATGTTAATTAATGAAACATATATTATAAATGACAAAATCTCACTTATATATTATAAGATTGTATTAGATGTGAGAGGATTGGTATAGATATTGTGATGTGTTTTCATGGTCCCATAGATAAATGATTTTTATGATTTTTTAATTATGAAGAAAAAACATGGTTTGAAATGAAAAATGAAGTTGTATTATGTGGAATGTGTAAATATTTATAAATGTTGGTTATATTTTAGAAGGATTATAAAGATGGTAGTTTTGAAATTAGTTGATATTTTTTGGGACTTTTCAATAGTAAGAGAGAAATTATTTTTGAAAATGTATTTCATAATGGTTTTTATAAAAGTGGAATTTATTTATGAAATGTGACCACCTATGATAGGGTGTTTTTTACTATTTTTTTAGTTAAAAACACTTGATTCCAAGGGGTTTAATGGAAAAAGGGAATTTTTTTTTGTGTAGAATGTTTTTAATGGGGTTATGAAATATGAAAGTAGTGTCCTGGAAACAAGATTTCATAGATTTAGGGTGTTTTAATTGGGTGACATGGGTGTTTGAATATTTTGCTAAGATTGTATATCGTGTTTTCTTGAAAACTGTAAGGTGAGGTAAGTGGGTGCATGAGATTATTTTGGTATGATATAAGGAGGGAAATGGGATATGATATATATTGGAGGAATAGATTTTTAGTGGATCATCTAGAAGGAATCAAGTGTTGGATCATGTATTTGGATGGTATGTCAAGGATAGACAAGGGAGCCTCTTATGGAGGGATCAATATAGATAAATGGTATATATTATTATGGTGATATCAATAGATACTTGTTGGATATTGGCTCTAATGAGTTTACTAAGAATTTTCATGTGTGTGTTGATGATTTAATGGGTTTGATAAATTGGTCTTTTCGAGATGGATTAATAATTAGACAACTTCAGTACGCTTTCTAAAGGAGATTCTTATGGAAGTGAACATCATATTCATGAATGATCCAATGATTGTCGAGTTTTTTGGTTTGAGAATAACAAATTATTAGGTGAATATGATTTTGATACATAGATATTTGGGATCAAATAGTGCAGTAATACCCTGCTTTGGTGGTTCATAATAAATGATTTATTTTTGGCATCCCTGTTTTAGATAACAAGATTTTTGACCCGATTTGTGGGGTGAATCAATATATGTGACATGTTTTAGGGCGAGAACCATCATTTGTGACATGATTCATGGGCTGAATAATGATTCATGACATGATCTATTTGGTTAACCATAGTTTATGGTGTTATTTTTGGAAGGAATCATGTGAAAAAACATGGTGAAGTTTTATTTTAGTGTGTGAAATGAATTTTTAATTATGGAATAAGGAATGGTATTATATATAAGTTAACACTTATCATTTGACTAATTTGATTTAATAGATGTTTCTATAATGTGACTTTGTAGTGAATGTTAGAAATACTTGTTTCTAGGTTAATCTAATTGATATGGTTTCATTGAGAATACTCAATTTTAGATTTAGATGTGGTTTTGGATTAGGTCAAGGTGCGAAAATTGAATCATTATTAATGGTTGGAGTTGGTGTGATTAAATAGAGATCTAGGATATTGTTGAATTTAATCAAATGAGATACAAATTGGAAATGTTTTAGTGACAGGTGTAGAATAAGACAGTGGATATAGTCATTTGAGAAACCGACTGAGGAATTACAAAGCATTTTGGGGATATACATTAATAAAGATGATTGAATGATTTGAAAATCCATCAGGAGAAAATTTACGATGGGTGGGTAATATGGTTAAGATTAAACATATAAGGATGAGATAATTTTGGAAAATTCATGTGGAAATGAAATGGGTGATGTTTTTTCAATGAAATAAAGGAAATATGTTTAAAATTACATTAAAAACATCATCTCAGATATGGTAGACAATGTTTACGGACCAAAAGGAAAATTTTTCTTTAAAAAGATATTGTCCCAAGACTAGTTATTAAAATTTTTATGTTGATGTGTATGGTTTATATAAAGATGGAAAAAATTTATTAGATTGTGAATTAGTGATCGATGTAGGTATATGTTCATGGTGGATGAAAACCATGGATCCTTGATGTTTGAAGTATAATGGTGCATATTTTTAATGAAACATGTTTCTACATGATAGAAATTCAAAGGATAAATTAGTATTTTTACTCATTAGATGGTTATTCATGAAAATAATGTCTTTTATTGTGCAACCTTTCATTTAAGTGCCAATAATTACAGATTTTAGACATGATTTAAGGATTATAGAGGCCTCCAATTATTTGGGAGGATTTCATGTAATGTCAGGTGTGGTTAGTCTTCAAGAATTTCCATTAACACAGCATTAATTGAGTGAAATAGTGTTTCACACTATTTCTTTGAAGAGTCTAGAGGTACACTACATGGGGGACATTATAAATTGATCCTATTATTAATTCCATGAAGTAGTCTTATAATTTTTTAAATCAAGATTGTTTAAAATTTAGAACCCCCAATGGATGTATTTCTACTATTATCTCTATGACAGGGTGAGGAATGACTTTCATGCCCTCATTATACATCCTTGGTTTTAGGTTACTCGATGATGGTTTATTATACATATTGATGCTGAGATCTATACTATTATACTACATTCCTCACCTCTATGTTTATTGTTAATTTTTTTGGTTTGGATGGGTTTCAATTAAATTACTTCATTAATTAATGGATAAATAATTTTACCATAGGTTTATTTCCTTATAGAGGATTTCCTGAAAGGCGATAAAGAAGAAACCCTTCACAGTTTACCATGGTGTATATTTTTTGGGTTGATTTATTTATAGTTTTCATTGTTTTTGGGTATAATTAAATATTTATTTTGGTTTATTGTTTTGGGATTTTTTTTTCACGGGTAGTGGTGTACTATAAGGTTGGACCCTCCCCATTACATGATATTTTGGTATCATTGTGTATCCCACTATGTTTTGTGGAAATTTCTTCAATTATGAATATTTGTTCTAAAATATATATAAAATTAATTTATTGATTTTTTGGATGGTACATGTTCTCATGGACTCATTAGAAGACATTATGTTCTTGAAATGGTTTATCTAGGTGCCGTTTGAGGTTTCATGCCATAAATTTAATATATTCTCTTAGTTATTTGGAGATTTTATGTTTTTTTGACTTTAGTAGTTTATATTCTAATAAGATGCATTATTTTGAGAGTTTACCTAAAATCAATAGATTTTTACATAGACCCAATAGACAATAGGGATTGTATTTTTTTAAATTTTTGATGATGAAACCATGGTTTAATGAGTTCTAGTGTCCATCCTTATGACTTGTTTTGAGGTGTGTGTAAGTTTTTAAAAATAAAAACAAATTCTTGTATTAAAATGTACTTTTATAAGGGATTTAATCAAAGGTAATATTAGGGAAATTTAATTATTTGAGAAGGGGGTATTGATATGGTTATTAAAAAAATTGGAATGTTTTTTCAAAAGAATTATTTAATATATTTTTTTCAAATGGGATGGTGTATACAAGACTAAACACTTTTCATTTTCTAAATTTCACTAAAATTTATTTTCATGAATTTATTGGAAAATATAGAAGGGTATGGTGTGATTTGATTTCTAATCATCTGAAAATGTGTAAGCATTAAATAGTTTTCTAAAAAATTAAGTTCTTTTAATGATCCCATTCTTTAAGTTTCCCTAGGTTTTATTTGTACATTATGTTTTCTTATTCCCATAAGAGTATGGATCGATGATGCATTTGGTGTGAGTATCCCTATGAGAATTTTAATTTTGTAATCAATGTTATTTTTGATCCAAATGGAATGGTTGATATGTGTTTTGGGTTTTTTTAAATATTTTGGAGAAGTTCTCATGGTACTGTGGCCCTAGTTTCGAGTTATTAAGTTGTGGGATGGGATTCGTATCCTATATTTAGTTTCTAGTGTGTGATGATTATATGATTTTTTTGACATCTTCAATGAAAGTAGGGATGTGTTGATGTTCTTTATTTGTAAATATATAGAGTGTATATGAATGGTATAATGTTATTGATTATGAACTCAATAAATTATATACTGATTCTTTGATGTGGTTGATTTTGAAGGCCCTCTATTGTGCGAGGATTGGTTTGTGTGATTGATGAGACCACACTTGAGTGTGTTCGGTTGGATAAATATTCATAGTTAAACCATTCTGAGATAAGAATATGTTGAGGACCTCCCAAGGGTCTTGGTCATTATGAGATGTGACACAAAGATGACATTCCTCAATTTCATGAGAAGGTATGGGACATTTCTTATCGATATATAACAATTCCATTTTTCTTTCGGTAGTTGGTTGAGGTTTATTTGATACCCCACATTTTGTCTTCACGTGCAGGATGACGTTGTTTCTATTAGAACTTTACCTTGAATCATTGATTTCAAGTATAGTTATGGCATAAGGATAATCATTTAATCTATAATAGTGCTAAATTAGGATGGGTAAGATTTCTTTGTTTCCTAGTAAACACATGATGTCCTAACATATTTAATTGAATCTAAATTTTGTGTTATATTTCGGGGTGGGTGTTTCAAATGTACAAGAATTCACCTACTTATTTGTTTTGAAGGAACATCCACTTTATCATAGTAATAATCGATATTTATATAGAATTTGGTCTATATAATGGGTCAATGGACTCACCCATACCCATATGTAGGGGATGTGTTTCAATTTACTTGAGTAATAATACTATTTACTCTTTGTACTCAGATATCAATTAGAGTTGAACAAGGGGTATATATTTTAATGGTTTTAGAGAATGATTATTCATCCCGGATGGTATGCGAGTTAATATGGGAGGGCATTGATTTTAAATTTGGATCTAATTTAGCTAAAATCATGTAATTTCAGTATTAATATGATATTTATGATTTATGGTGAGTCATTATATTTAATTTTATTGAATATCACACTTGTTGTGACCTTTAGATGATTTATTTGTAAAGTGCATGATGCATTCATATTTACTTATAATACTATATTTTTTATTTATATATTATATATATATATTATGGATTTATATTCTAAATGGTGGGTTCTCACGGAGCTCCATGTTTTGTTCTTATAGTGGTTTGGATATTCAAATATATAGATGGTTCTTACTGAGAATTCTATAGAACATAGGAATGACCCCTTGTGTTATTTGAGGTGATATTATAAACACACACACATATATATATACACTCTTTCCACTATTTAAAAACCTCTATAATATGGAGAGTGACATCTAAGGTTTTTTAGAATCTCTACAAAGTCATTGTTCAGATGGAATGGGATGGGAAATCAAGCCCACCTCCTTTTTATAGAGGTAATCAATAAAAAAAATCCAATTATAGTGACCTATGAAAAATATTTCAAATAATATATTTAAATAATCTCTCAATAGTAGCAATATTTTTCTCAAGAACAATAGACTTTATTTATTATTAAAAACTAAACACCACTCTAGACAACTATTAAATTGTTGTTCAATTCAAAAGAACTCATCTATATATTTTTTATTCCAGCTACTGGTTCTAGGATACGAATGATGTAATCTTATAGGTGTAGAAAATCCAATTAATCTGAAAACATTAAAAAAAATATAGTTTCAAAAATCACTCAAGTGATGATTTCATCAAGTATTCTCTCTAAAATATATAAATATATATGGTAAACCACATTGTCTACCAGTGTTAATATAATGTTCTCTATCCTAATTCTATTAACCTGAGTCCCAATGAGATACAATACTACACCTAGAATTATCCATTTTACACCATCTTGATCACGTCTTCTAGATTATATTTTATTAAAAAAAAATTTTGTATCTTAAAAAATGTATTCAATAATATTATAGATAAAATTTAATTTTTTTCATTGAGGTTCATTGCTATGTTAAATTCTAAATTATGATAATGGTGAATAAAATAATGAATTGAATAAAATAACAATTTTCCTTTTTCATATTTTCCAATATTGTTTCACAAGAATATTACTAATTAAATTATTTTTAAATTATATAGCTCAAACCTATTTTTTTCAATATTGGTTAACGATTCCACTAATTTTTAATAAAATATATATATGATAACAATTCCATAAAATTTAATGAAAAAACATGTTTCTATTTTACATGTATCAAAATCACCAGTAATATCTACATCAACAAAACCATATAGTTTTTTATATTTTTCATAGATCAAATACAAGTATACTTATATCTTTATGTATCATATCATAAACATCACATATTCTGAAGGATCCCTAATAGGGTTACACATGAAACAACTTTTAAATACTACTTCAAAAGAAAATTTAAACCATGTATAAATAATCATACATTTCATTTAATCGATAGTTAAATGACATTACAAATTTTTTTATATAATAGAATTCATGTTATATTGGAGGTGCATATGCAATGGATTATTTGACGTGACCTACAAGAGGGTTTTTGATATATTTACATACAATAATTTGAAATTTCTCAATGATAGTTTTACTGTATTATATTTTATATAACAATAGAGAACTATATTTATGATTCTATTCTATCCTCAACCACATGATGGGAAAGAAAAAGATCCTTTGTTTCAAATATTGTTTGAAACATACTCTCTTTATCATATGTCCATCAATTTTTTTGACTGCCCTAAAATATATCATTAAAACTAAGTACATATAAAAGGAAACTCCCATCATCCCAAAAATACTGATAATAAAAATGATGGGGGTTTCCCCACATGAAACCAAATTCATCCATGACAGAATTCAACACAACTTTTCAATGATGAGGTTCCTATTTCAATTCATACCTAAGGTAATTCAATACTAAAAATTGTTCCTCAATATGGTGATATTTAAATCCATTAAGATATTTTGGGTATATGTATCCTTAATGTATCCATGTAGTAAATAATCCTTTACTCTCATATTCTCTATGCATGAATCCACATAAGAAAAAGTAATCATCACCATAACAATAATTGATTTCTTAGTTATTGGTGAAAATATTTATTTCAAATTGATTCATTCATTATATTGGAATCCCTTCCCCATAATTAATTCAATTTATCTTCTATTAATATTAACATCCTATTTAAATCTATAGGCTGGTTTATTTTATTGCTGATGTTTTTGTTATATCAGTTCAACCATCTCAAAATTTTTGTTTATCATCAAGGAATTAATATCCTCCACTATATAAATATCAAACTATTATTATTCATTTAGAGGATCTACCACTTTTTGATAATTAGGTTCTCCATAATTACTTATAAGTATGAATTTATTATAAATTAGATATCACATGGATTTTCATAGACAATATAACATCATTAATGAGAATTTGATTCAATCTTCATAACATAAATTTCTAGTTGTTGTTTAGTTGATTTATCTTTTATTAGACTGTTCTCTTGGGGTTTTACATTGCGCAAGAATTTTAGCATATCTAATGGTTGTAAAATTTTCTACAAATTATTTCTTATATATTGAATCATCAATATTTTTCATCTACTAGTTATTTTTTCTAGATATATATATATATACATATGTAGTTAATATATTTTAATCAAATTATTTTAAATCTATGTCCCTATTTTTTAATAATAATTTCTTTAGGATATGTGGTGAGATCTAAATATACATAATTTGTCATCATTCCAAATTCAGTAGCCAAATTATTCATTACTATATACTATATGAATTTGGGTTTGGAAATTCCCTCAATCTTATCTCAATCATTTGCACAAAAAAGATCATATGAAAATAAAATGAAGTCGTTTTGGTGAAATACTACTAGTAATTTACCAGACCATAACTATTTTAACAAAACATTTCCCACTATAGGTTGAATAAATATATATACAAGAGATAATACTATGCTAAATGATAAATCCTTGATTCCATTGAGAGTATTTGAATTAACACATGTGTATCCAGCCATCATTGTTATCAATGTTTGGATGCATGTGTGCTAGTGAAATTATTTATTTGAATTATTTGGTCTTCAATTTATAAAATAAAAATGAGTTCATGTTAGAGATGCTTATATTAAAACCATTACATCATGCTTAAATAAATTTTTAATTAATAGTGGTTTTGTTTTACCAGGATTGAGGTAGGAAGCCCATACAATTTTATAAATTTCATAAAAAAATATATTCCATGATATGGAATCATGTATTTTCGTATCCCTATTAGAACTCATTTTTATGTTCGATGTTATTAGGTCAAATTTGTATCAAAGTGAATTGTCCCTTATAGGTGGAGTATGTGTAATACCTATGACCCAACTATAGTAAGTTAATAGAATACCCTTTATTATCACATTATAATGAAACCTTTTTCAATAAAAATGTAAATGAATTTTTTTTAATTTTATATTGATTATAGAAATTTTATTTTTAATTCCTCATATCATTTTAGATTAGTATTTATTTATGTCATTTTTTCAAATCTTTTTTAATTAAAAAAGTCCATTTTTAAGAATCATAAAACTTGTATAAGTTAAAAATTCACTAAAAATGACAGAGAATTTTAATAAAATTTCTTCATAATAAAATATAAATTTAATGAATAAAAAAAATCAATTCTATAATATTCATTAATTTTATAAATCCTTTGACAATATTAATAGAAATAAATAAAATAATACTTTAATGAAAAATAATTTTTGGTCATCTTTTGAATCAAGTAAATTCAAGGGACATTGAGTTTTAGATTTCTCAAAAGAATATTTAATTTTATATTATTAATAATAAATAAATTCATTTCATTAATATCATTATCCAAGATAATTTTATCATATATATAAATAGAAATATTTCAAATTTAAATATTAAAAAATAATCATTTATGTGATTAAGCGTGTTTAATTTATGATTAACATTTCACGCATTCTGAAATTTTAGGGCAGAAAAAATACCAAACTTTTAAAGTAGAAGGGTAAAAAATGGAAAAAGTGGAAGTAAAAATTTATGTCATTTATATTATTTAGTGAGGTTAAGAATGAATTATAATTGTAAACATAAATTTGGGTAAGATAAAGAAAAGATAAAACAAAAACCCCTAAAATATTAAATGGGGTCCTATAAAAGAGTTGTTGAGGTGATTCTAGACCCAAAATCCTTATTCCCTCCAAATTATTCCATTTTTTCCATTTAACCTTGAATAACCACAATAATTTTTGAAAAATCAAGGGTTACTTAAAAACGAATTTTCTCCTCAATTATAAAAGAGTAACACCACCACAACTTCAATTTTCACTTATCCAACAAATTTACCTTGGAAATAATAAACATTATATCATTATAGACGAATATACTTTATTAAAATGATTCTTGTAACCATTTTTTGGAATAATAACTTCATATAGAATTATCCTTCAATGGAATAATCAATCCCCAAACATGTATATAGTCAACTAAATATATTTTCTTCTTAATTATATTCTTTCAAAATTATTCTATCCAACTAATATAATGATAATATTATGATTTATATAGATTAATGATAAAATATTATGGTAATTATCAATTTTATTAGAATATACCATCCATTATAAAAATCAAAATTTCATTCCTGTGTAGATACATAGTACTTATTACACCCTATGATTTTATGATATTTGTTTAATTCAACTATATTTATTTTTCTATATTCCCTATCATATATTAAATCCTAAGTCTAAATTAACTATAATATATTAACCATTTAAAATTATACATTAAATATGAGTAAAGAATTTGAATAAAATAAATTATAATGTAATGTATATTGTTTTTAGTTAAATAAAATATATTTATAAATATGTATTCAATTTTTAGTAAAATTATTATATTCATAAAAATACATTTTTAATAATAAATTGTATTTATTAATTTTTTTGAGAAAATAATATAAATAAATTTATTCCATTTTTATAAAATATATTTTAAAAAAACATTTTGAAAACATCAAGGAGCAATTACTATAATTTTAAATTTTGAAAATTTTATGAAAAAATTTAATTTTTGAGGAATAATGAAAATTAAAAATTTTTATTTAACAATGCCTTTTTATTGTAAGGAATTTAAAAAGATAATTTTTTTTAAATGGTATTAAAAGTTTAATTAGATAATTTATATTATTAGTAATATAATTTAGTATATTTGAAAGAATTTTATATTTATATTTTGATATAAAAATATTTTATACTCGGGACAACCTTTTTTGAAAAAGGAGTTCTTCATTACCATATGATGGATTAATGTTAATTTAAATATTTTAATGAGTCCACTATCATTTTTTTATAATGTCTAACAAATCAAACAAACTTTGTCACCACCTTAAACTTTAAAATGGGTATACCAAGAGGAAAAACCAAAACATAATGTAACATTTTCTAATTAAAATTGAATAAAACCATTTTTTTTTGGGAATATATTGACTCCATAGTATCACATTTTAGAATAACATGACATTTAGAATCCTTTATATTGATTATGTCATTATTATATATTAATAATTTAATAAATCCCATGTATGGCCACTCCCTCACTTATAAAGGGAACCCCACTACTATCTTCATTACACCAAATTTTCTTATATAAACATACCAAAACGTACCAATTCTCTTACATAAATTCCTATAATCTATTAATATGTTATATTATTTTTAATATTCCATTCCAAGGGTTTATAATAAAGGATATAAAGGAGGTGTTCTGAAGAATATGTAATAATATCAATTGACCTATATCAATTAATTTCTTCATCTACCTCCTCTAAATTTATTGAATTAATTATTAAATAATATAATTTTTATCTTAAATATAATTAGTTTTTTTATAACTATGGAAACACCATTATTCACCATATTATAATTCAAATGGGAGCTGAAATTAACACCCATGTTTACATATGGACTAGTGGGTCCATGTTGTGATACAATTATTTTTCTCTTACAATCATTTATATATTCTTATTATAATTGATTTAATTTTTATAAATGATATTTAGTTTTTAATTTTACCTATAAAATTTTGTGATCATTTACACCTTTTTACCTATTAATTCGTTGGAAATGATAACATGTCAGTTGTGTACTAGTGGACTTCTACCTACAGGAAAAGACGTGATTGATTTTTCAATTAATATTTATATAATTGGTTATTAGGATTGGATTTATTAATATATATATATATATATATATATATATATTATGTAACAATTAATCCATAATAGTGAATTATTTTTTACATTTCATTCATTCAATCCATTTAAAATTCAGAACAACATTCATGTGTGTGTACAACCGACCATCTCTATTGGCTGTGTAATTAATTTTTAAATTTATACCTTTTATCAACCACCCTACATATATATATAATTAATATATTTTATATTTGTATCATTATTAAAATTATAGATATTATTTAATAATTATCAATATACTAGGATCAAAACTTTCTAACAAAATTTCTCATGAAAAACACAAAAACCAAGACCTGGAAAAGATGATTTAACAAAGAATGATCAGTAAATAGTTAATAAAATTATATAAGTAGATAATTTATGATATTAAAAGAGTTAAAATTATTCTATAATTTAATTATTGTACCTTAAAATTTATTATTATGGAGGATATATCACTTTAGAATCAAGTTAAACTTCAGGTAAAGGATTATCATACAATCTCATTGTTATCGAGATTGTTTTTTATTACATTTTAAATGATGCAATTTGATGATATATCTAAAAATAATTCGATTCATTTTCATATCATATAGTCATTTATATAGATTACAATTTTACTTAATTTTAATCAATTTATGAACTCAAGGGACTAAAATATTTTTTTATAAAAAAAATACTTTATTTTTCTCCTTGGTCAAAAATTATTTTTCTTGTAAATAAATATTTTATACAAAAAAACCAAGAATGTATTTATTATCATATGATTATATAAATTCATTTTTACAAGTAATTGATTATTTAATGAATGGTTTAAAAATAATATTTTATTCGTGTTCTAAATGTTGTACTTTGGAATTTTAAACTAACATACGAAATGATTGTTTTTTTAAAAAATAGGGCATGTACAAAATTTATCACCATAATGACCAACCAATTATTTTATGTATCCATTAAAAGGATAGAATTTTATTTTAAAATAAAAATATTTCCTTATTATTTGGGAAATATTTATAATTTATATAATTGATATCAATGTAAATGGGGTATTTTCCTCTTAAAATGTTCCACTCGTCATTTGAAGGAATTTGTCATTTATGATAACAGAATCTTATGTTACTTATGATTTAATAGATATATAATCCAATTATTCCGTCAAATACCATTCTTTTGATGTCTCATAATGATGATGATTTAATTATTATTCTATGAAATTTTTTCTTATGAATTAATAATGATATAATAAAACCTTTATGATACCTATTCCTTTTACATGGGTTATTCGGTGATGAAATGGAAATATATTTAGAAAACCCATTTAATTTACCTAGAAATTTATATTATAAATGTTTAATGATCTCATATAATACAAATATAATCGTTTTAGGATGTTATTGGTGGGACTATAATTATATAACACCCCAATGAATTGGGTAATGTTGAATATTACATGAGATAATAACAACTAGAATGGGGAGTGAACCCATTTTAGTGAGGGAATAAATTCAAAAGAATAGTTTTGGGAGTAAACCATGAGTAATGATATGATATAATGGGATATGAATCCAGTCCATTATGATATTATTTTATGTGAAATTCAAATAATTAAATAATTTTCCATTCTTATTTGTATTACAAAAATTGATGTCTTATGAAAATTTTATACTATTATGGATCATTATCCTTAAAATAATTATAAATAATCTCATATTAACTACCATGATTTATTCCATGAATAAAGATTACAATCTATGATATGTATAATACAGTTATCCAATTTTAGGCTAATGTTCTCAATCCATTATTCACATATTATGTTTATGTGATCATTGATATCTCAATTGTTTTTTCTCACTTATAATCTTATCTCATCATTTATTATGTTACCTTATACTAGGTTATGAATAATGGTTATATGTATAATATATCTAATAAGGGTTCAATGTATGATGATATTAGTATAAGACTATTTATATTTATTATTAATTAGTTTTTATCTATCAAGAAATTTAAAGACACTAAAACTATTTTAATATGTCATGAATTGTAATTTTATTTATTTAATATTAATCTAATATGATGTAATATTTATGTATGAAAATAATGGTTTACTATAGTTGGTATTAGAGAAGGGTTTATTTAACAATTATATATAATGTTGAAAATAAATTTTTTAGAACTTTGAGGAGAAGTCTATATAAACAATGACATCTAAATGTTCTGGTGATGAATGGACTATTTTTATTTCCTTAAAATATATCCATGTGTAGATAATATAAGTAGACATGGTTTAGAAACATATTAATTTTGGGGTTATAAATCTAAACGTAGTTAGTTTTGTGTGTCTAAACAATCATTTTAGTGCATGATGAGTGTTGCCTTGCAACATAGATGGTTTAATAGCCCTGGTGATATGATTTGGATAACTCAAAATTAGTTTATTTTTTATCATAACTGATTTTGATAAATGATGAAATTGAATGAACTAAGTTAAATCTATGGTGTAATAGATTGAAAATAAATTTTTATGATTTGTATATCCAATAATTTTTTGCATTAATATTATATTTCCCACTTTTATTATCTAATATCATAATATGTTTTTTTGGTTTTAGTCAATTGATGGTAGCCAATAATATAGTTTTAATTATGAATGTTTTGAAAATTGAAGTAATTTTCTTCCTATTAAACCAAATTTTATTGTAGTAGTAATTAAAATTATCATTTTTATATTCAGAAAACATTATTAAGGAATTAATCATTCTTGAGCATCCAAATCCAAAAATGAGGGAACATTATTCTATTGAGTCCTTCATGAGGTAATATAAACAATATTTTATGATTTTTTTGATCCAATATTTACCAATAAATGAATCAGTACCACTAAAAAGATGTTTTCATTCCCAAATGATAAGAAAAATGTAAATTAATTTCCGATATTGACCCTTTGGGAGGTGAATAAGATCAATGGTATAAAAAATGAGGCAATATGAAGAGATTTACTCCCCATAGTGGGATGAGATTAAGAGATTATTTCTATATAGGTTCTTCCTTAATATTATTCATAGGAAATGGAGAAGGATTCATATACCCTAAAGTAGAAGGATAATGAATCTACTACTTCCTCTGAGGAAAATTTACAATACAATTCTGGTATGAATATGGTATTATCATCCAACATTAATGCATGATTGATCATTAACATAGTGGATTATAACAAAGTATTCTAATAGTTTTACTTATAATAAACATTAATTGATATGAGGAAATAATTTTATGTGTTATAATGTTAGAAATAGAGATTAGTGTTACCCATTAATATCCTTATTTTGATAAGAAAATAATGATTAAATTAAAAGGGAATTTTAAAAAAACTATGAAGGGAGGAAGTAGATATATAATTTATTCTTATTGTTTGAAAGGAATAATTAAAGAAATTTAATTTTGGGAATTGTAACAATTTTAGGAGTGTTAAATAAGGCCTTTATGAAATTTAATGATGATTTAAATGGAACAAGAATCTAGTTTATATAAGAGAAAAACATCCAAAAAAGCAACACCCACTCACTGGAATTTCAAATGCATAGATTATGGGAATTATACAGGAAAATGATAAAAAAATTTAATAATCACCATAAACATAAAAAACGTATTAAGCATTGTGTAAAGTGTAAATATCATGCAATCACTTTTAAAAATGTTGGGCATGATAACAAAGTGGTGAAATGATCACTATCCTCTGAACTGAAACAAGAAATATTGTACATGATTCTAGATCTACAAACACATTTATAACAATTTTTTTCCATTGGTTTTAAAATAATACCATAATTATTATGTTTCAAATTATTATTAAAATAATACTAATAGTATATTACTCACATATCAAGCCTATGATTTGTATCTAATTTATGTTTGTGTAAATGTGATACCTATAGATCTCGGTATTATCCATTTAGGGGAATTTAATTTTATATTATGAGTGGATTTGATTTCATTAAATAAATACATAATTTTTTCTATATTACGGTAACTCACATTTGATGATAAATATTAAATTCCAATATAAATTACATGGATTATATTGGTATTGATTTGTAGTTATAAAGGATATTTATCAATGACTGTTGGGGAGAAACTCACCATCAAATATATGATTATTTTATGAGTGATGTTAATGTGTTCAAGGATGAGTAACCTACTATTACACTAAAGGGTGATTTTTTTCATTCAATATAACTCATACCTATTGTTACACCTATTTTAGATACATCAAATGGATTTTACTTAATTGAGTCACAAAATTTTAAGAAGGAACTATCAGAGATTCTTTACAAGAGATTCATTCAACCATGTGTTTTACTATTGAGATCACATGTTCTTTTTATTAATATGAACTATGGAAAAATGGAAAACAAAATTTCTTATCTAGAACATAATAAAATAACAATAAATAATAACTATCGTATTCTATGTAATGAAGATCTATCTTATCAATTTTGATGAGATTAATATTTTTCAAATATTGAAAATCGAGCCAGGATACTATCAATTAGCAGTAAAAAGTGAATACATACCCAAGAAATAATTTTATATGAGGTATGAAAACAAATAATTTCTTATTATTCCATTTGTACTTACTAACACTCCATCTATCTTTATATATTGATTTAATAGTCATTAGAGATTATCCTGGTTGGTTTTTTTATAATTAATTAATCGTATTATTATATATTAAAAGTTGAATGAATAACATGAATATCATATGATTAAGGTACACAATACCATGTGAAATAATATCTTGCATGAAAAATTCAGGAAGTGAAAATTTCATCTCTAAAAAGATACATTTTTTTGTTATACAATCTCATGTGATGATATATCAGTGGATCCATCACAAGATAAAAGTTGTTTAATGTTTTCCAAGAACAATAATGGTGATTGAGATCATTAAATTTAGATTTTTTCTTTATAGTACTAATTATTTTTGAATAATTTATCAATGAACTAAAATCCAAAAATTAATTTATTTTTGAAGGGAGTTATGTTCCGTTGGATATATGAATTTGAGAAA
This sequence comes from Viscum album, assembly GCA_963277665.1. NCBI lineage: Eukaryota > Viridiplantae > Streptophyta > Magnoliopsida > Santalales > Viscaceae > Viscum > Viscum album. The sequence goes on along the minus strand of OY728119.1, from coordinate 1,601,067,663 downwards.
ACAAATCAATGAAATAAAGAGAATCATATTCAAAAAATATGGTCTTATAGTACCATGAATTAGAGAAGGATGTGTGATCTAATTTTATATATATAAAAATATATTGGGATGCGGTATATTACAATATGATATGGTTATAGCTTATATATAACACTAATTGAAGTTTCATGAAAAAAATTACCAATGTCGTGATTTGAAATAACCTGTGTATTTTTTTAATTAATTATATGGTGGAATTAACATTACAGAGAATGGCTATAAATATAAAAAGATCATAAAAGTTTAAATTACATATTTTCCCATAAATATTTGAATATATGACAAATAATTTGGTTATATTTCATTAAATATTATGACTCCTCAATATGTTACTACACTTGGAAAGTGAATAATTTTTTTATTTCTTGATTCAAAAAGAACCAGAAATATTATATATGATGAGGATGATGAATGATCTATTATTTATATATTTCCAAATGATATATCTGAAATTATTAATGGAAAGAAAAGATCATATCTTTCCCAAATGTGTATTCAACCATCTATATAAGTAATGATTAATGATATGTTGGAGGAAGATATAGAGTTCAAAAAGGATTTGAGAATTGTTCTAGAGTTTAAACTAGATAATAATGGAATTAAAAGGTTCAAGAAAAATGTTTGTTTCCCATTAATACCATTAATCATGAAGGGTATATTGGATTGATATCGTAGTTTATAATACTCTATTAATCATTAAAAATTGAGATGTGTAGATATCATAAAGAATATTTCGTGTGGGATAATATGATGTGAAATAATGAAGAGTATGCATATTAGTGCATAGTATGTCAGTATATTATAGATGATAGATTTATGTCTAATGGAATGTTACAAATGTTACTAATACTACAAGGGAAATGTGAAATCAACACCAGGGATTTTATCACTAGACTGCCCAAATAATTTAACGTCAATAATTCTATTTAGGTTGTATTTCATCAGCTTATGAATTCAATATACATCATTTATTTCATATAATGTTTATATATTTATAATAATTCTAGAATATAAAATAAGCACCTATTAAGGTTGTAGGAAGCACAGAAATATATTATATCTAATTAGGATCCAAAGATTACATTGATGTTAAGAATAAATCTTTAGCATTATCTAGATTTAATGATCATTTTCTGTACTATATATCATCTATATATAGATGGGAAGTATAATAGAAAAATTATAAAACATGTGGATATTTTGATATATTAGTCTATGGATTTAATTGTTGGTTTAGATAAAACCATTCCCATATTAATGTTTTTTAACAACAATAGATTTCACTCACTCATTCATATGGATCCACACGAATCTTTAAATGGAAAGAAGTTTGGATATCCAATTTTCATGGGTGATTTTATAGTAAGAATGCTATTAGGGCCTATGATAACTGGGGAAATGGCATAAAGTTTTATATCTATACTAAAATATGTGAAGAAAGCACAGATTCAATAGAAAAATTATGTTGAGAATCGTCAATGAAATATGGAATCCAAAGTTAATGAGAATGTATTTCTATGAATATTGAAATAGAAGAAGGTTATGATCTTCATAAATAAGGGATATATGATCCCAATATATATGGACCCCTTCAATAATATTGATCAAGTAGTGATGGTGTCTTATATATTATATCTTCCTATGAACCTGTCTCAAGTTCACGATATTGAAACCCAAGTTTGACGTACATGGACATTACATTAATTTTGAGGAATACTTAATACATAACAAAAATATATGCCCAAGGAACATAATAGTATAGTGTCTTTGGAAACATGCAACATAATCTTTTAATCACGGTGAAAGATCTTCAACATCTCCCATAAAGATCTTCCCCTTTTGTTTTCTTACCTAAAACATTTATTTATATCCTGGGGAAAATAAAACATATAAATTGTGATATCAAATGCTTAGTAAGGGTAATCATGGGGAAAATAAGACAAACCATATACATTTGAACTTAAAAACATGAACATAAAGTTCAAACAACAAAATCTTGAGCAATGACATAAAACATGCCAGTACATAAGGAAAAGATCATAATATAAAATCAATCATGATAAAATAGCATGGTAATAAAACATGTAATTGTGGAAAACCATTAAGAATATGATATGATTTACATAGTATCCAAGTAATTGATTTCAAGACCACCATAGTGGATAAAGTCCATTACTGAACCGGGTTTACGTTCCATTCCGGCCCTTTATTACTGAACCAGATTTACTTGCCATTCGAGCCATGTCTATCTCATGAGATATAAATATTTACCCAATGCATTGGAGGGAGATATAAGTCCCACCAATCTCATAATGAAATCATTCGTTGGTTTTCTATGAAATAGACATAAATCATTAATCATAACCCAATAAATAAAATGTGTTTTATATACGTCATCCCATCATAACATAATTCATATAAAACAATGGATATAATTTCATCATAATAAAATAAAACCATGTAAATAATACGGTTACAATACATGAAACATATCCATATTAAAGAATGTCATATTAGATGGAAAATAGTTTGTATGAAACAATTGAAATGAATTCTCGAGGAAAATATGCTTTCTTTTTCAAAAGCATTCTCTATTCTCAAAATTTCATTCAATTTTAAAAGAAAATAATTTTGTTGAAAATAACCATGAAATCTTGTAGAGGAGGTTTCATGGAAATAAGGCATTATGAAGCCGTAAAAATACATTCATTCCGTATAAGTCAAAAAAACAATCTCCCTGTAATTTAGATGAAAAAGTCAATGAGTACCTCATATGGTAAAAAAAGAATGATTCCTTCCATACCTTGTGGTAAAAGTCATAAAAGCGTATAAATGACTTTAAACATACATGGAAGAATAGTAAACAATTTATACAAACATCGTTATAAAACACTGACATGGATGATAAATATAACCCCAGTGAATACTTACTTATAAAAAATCTCTCATAACAATGAGATTAGAACAATTATCCCTTACCTTAGGTCCAATTTCTTTCATACGTGTCTTAAACTCTTCTTCTTCGACGCGATTCTTCTAAACCTCCTCTTAGGGCACTAAAGTTGGTCTTTGAAGAAGACCAGGACCTCTAGTATGTTTCTAGGAAAGTGGAGATGAGAAATTCTTAGGGTTTGGCAGAGCCTGAAGTCTCAAAATGTTGTGAAGTGAAAAGGGAAGGAGGTAACCTTATATAGGATAGGAGAGGGGCACTTTTGGAATGCTCAAAAATATTAATTTATAATAAGCTCAAACCCCACATAAAAACTTCCAAAGTGACTGAAATTCAGATATGTGATATGGTAGTGTTGTAATATCTTCGACCAGTAAAATTTATATATGTTTTTATTTTATTCTAATCCTTATCATTTTGATTTATCATTATTTAATCTATTTAATGTTACTTGTGGTAAAAATGTTATAAATTTTAAATTTTCATAAATACTTACTTATGTGTTGTTAATTGTACATACTTGGATACTTTATGACATTTTCGACTATATAAATTTTAATTTTAAATTTGTAAATATTTTTGGTATTTTTAAACAATTTAATAATATGTTATTTATATAAATTTCAATAGTGTCAATTTTGAAACTATTCATTTATTTAAATTTCAATAAAATCCAAAAAGAAGATATATTCAAACCATAATATTTAATATATTCCTAAAATGTCATATTTATTTAAAACATTAATGGAGCACATTAATTTTTTCATATAATATTTATTTTAATGTTTTAAAACCATTTATTTGATACATCTCTTAATAAAATAATTATTACAACATTTATGTATAATTATTAAATATAATTATTTTTTGCATAAAAAAATAAAATAAAATACTATTATAAATATAAATCTAATAGCTTTAATAATAATAATTTTACTGAAATTTATCATCTTAAAATCACATCATTTAAGATGTTATATTTATTAAATTATGAAGGTGAAAACTTTGACATCTTTTAAAATAAAATAATATAAGTGTCATAATCCAAATATTCCATAATTAGACCACTGGTTGAGTATGATTTATCTATAAATGAAAAATAAGTTTTGGTCAGGTTTTTGGGCCTTTTATGGGTATTATTATTTGAATAAAAACTATATTATTGATTTTTCACTATATAAATAATTTCTGCATCATTAATATATTATCTATTTTGGTAAATAAATATTTCTTAAAAATTAAAACTAAATTACCATAATAGAAAAAATAATTTTAGCTTTCAAATGAGTATTTATAATCTAATTTATATTCTATATAACATTATATTAAAAATCCTTTAATTATTAAAGTTTGAGTGAGACATATTTCACTTTCCTTTAAATAAAATGAAATGATGGTCTTAATCACATACAAGTGGGTTCCAATAGAATCCATTTGGACCCAAGTATTTTTAAGGGTAAATATAACCATAAAATTATATTAAAACAAGTGTTTGGGTAATTTTATAATATTATTTCTACCCTTAATTACCCTCTTTACCTTTAACTATGATAAATAAAATTTATCGTAGTTACTATTCATAATGCCTAAAAATAAGAAGTAGCCTATTAACATAATTTGGACCTACTGATTCCAAATATGGAATCCATTTCTTCAAATTCAATACATATAAGTGGCATTATATAATTTAAAATTAATGTTGTTGTTTAGAAAATGAGTTTTAAAAGTTAAAACATTGTAAAATATTGAAATGTGTTTACCTATGAATTTTGTGTAAAATTAATAATAAATACTTACATTAAATTATATGAGAAAATTATATTATATTTATACTTTAAAACCATTCCATATTATAATTTAACCATATAATTTGTCTTGATGAAAATAGTTATTTTTGATTAAAGTTTAGTGTATTTTAACTATTCATCAAAATATTTAGGTTATTAGAATAATGTCAAAATTTTATAGAAAGTAAATTTCTATATACTGATTACAAGGGAGAAGTTTAATTTTGTCACATTTAACATATAAATATGTGAAAAACTAGATTTACAGTTGGTGCACCATCAAAAGATGGAAAAAATGATTTTTTTAAAAAATACATATTTTACCCGAAAATTTAATTTTGTTCTCATAACATGTTCATGAATTTGTGTAAAATGAATGATAATTTTATAAAATTCAAAATGTGGTTAAAAATATTCATAATGTATTGTTGACAATATATTGTTGTTTACTGAAACTCGGTATTGTGTACAACACACGCTATTAAGGAAGGTCACTCTTGCGTGCAACTGAAGCCAAGAATAGTGTTTGCGTATACTACAAGATAATACGGTGTTGCGTATAGTGAAATTTAGTCTCGGTGTATCCTACAACACAAGACATCAACGAAATTAAAAATAATATTTCTCATAAAATTTTGGGCTGTTACATTCTACCCCCCTTAAAATTAATTTCTCCCTCGAAATTCATCGGGGTTATAAACTGTGTACTACTTGAATGTTTCTTTCATAGAAACCCACATCGTAAAAAGGAAAAAAAACATAATTTGGTAAACTAAATTATGAAATGTAATAGTTACACAAATTAACTCATCACTGGGTTTCTACATAGGATAACAAAGGTGAATATATATTTATATGGAGGATAAATCTAACCTTCTTGTTATGATGGAGAGTGGCAGAGAACATGGCTATGAAAAATCCAATAAGAAAAAATCCATAAATTTGTGATGATCTAAGGTACCATCTGATTCATTGGATATGAGGGTACTAGGACAACTTTTTTGGTTTTCAAGATTATTTCCTTAAAGTTGAAGAATTTTTTCATAAGGATAAATACTTACTTGATTTTAGTGTAATATCATCATTGGTTATTCCATGAAAAATATCTATTTCATATCTTATTTAAAGAAATGATGTTGAATTTTTCCTTCATGAAATGTTAGAAGATCATGCGATAGAATGATAGGTCATTCCATCTATCTGAATCAAAAGGTTAGAAAAAAGTTACCAAATATACATAAGTCTATATATGGTGGTATTTATCGTATATGGTTTCAAAAATGGACTTATACTTCATCTATCATACCACTTAATAAAATAAAACTAATTTTTACTAACCAAGGACTTACTATAGGCCAGTGGTATGCGATAAAGTCATGTCACACTTTGGTTGTGGGTTTTATTCTTGTAGCCTTGTCTGATGCAATTGGGTTTTCGTTTGTCCTAAGTGTTGTCCTTTTTCTAAATCTACGCCATTATAACATTTCAGAAATAATATCAAAAAAATTTCTAGCCTTAAACAATACTATCTGATGTCCAAATTAATCCATTCCAACCTTTAGGCTTATCCAAAATACTTCCATCCTAACTAACAGTATAAATAAAAATATTATTAGAGAGGTCATATTCAAAGCATGTGATTACCATCATTTATCCCCCATATATCATAATGTATATCTTGTTGGTCATATTCCAAACCTATTAATACTTTAATCATGTAATCTATGGAAACATGAATTACCATAGAACCTTAGTGAAAACACCAATGCTATCAAAATTTATCTCTTTCCACAAACTAAAATCCCAAAATTTCTATATACTCAAATCATGATATCACATTTTCCTTATATCAGGCATGAGCTCATTAATAATATCCTACATATTATTTTCTCTTTATACCTTCATTATGAACATATCATCATCTTTCAAACAATATTTCAATTACTTCTCATGGTTACTGGTACCATATTCTTATAGAAAACCACAATGGACTAAGACATAGATATTTCAATATACCATAAAAGTACCTCAACAACACTATTCAAGAATTCCAATACATAAGCCCTTAAATATATCCTATTAAATGATTGGCATGGAATAGGTCCTTCCTCAATTTAAAAGTAACCTCTTAGGTCAGGGCATTGAGTTGGTTAATTCCCATGTTCTCCATAGATATTACATTGAACTCCATAACAGTCTATCACTCTATGCCTCTTTCCCCCACACAGATAACATCTTACCCTCAGTTTGAGGTATTCCTCTAGGTTCTTCCTCCCTTATTCTTGATATGTAGAATTCTTAATCTTCCTTCCTCTTTTTTCTTCACCATTCTAACATGCATAATAGTTCATCTTCCTCTTATTTTATTACTTAGTAATACAACTAATGTTCACCTTATTAATCATATATCATGATGACTGATTAAGAAAAATTACAAAATCTTTCTCTCCAAGAATTACATAATTTTGTTGATCATAGTCACCAATTTTTCCATTGGAATCAATATTAACTGAATTCTTTCTCGTTTCGTCCATCGGCCAAAACAAGAAACGATAGTGTATGAAACAACTAAAATAATAAGGAACCACATAATCCTAAATCTTCCCTTATGGGATGTCTAAGTTATCACAAATTATTTAATCTATGACACCTTAGGTTCACCCTAGGTTTTTCATGATCTTCAAAATAATTCTATGACTATAACCTATAGATATACTTAACCTTAGGGATATCCATAGACATACCTTCGAAATATCTATAGGGGTCTCACGAAATATTTCTCATCCTAGTTTCCAAAGGTTAACTAATCCTTTTCTCTGATACCAACTGTAGATACCAAATCTTTGTGTACACGGACATTACATTACTTTTGACGAATAATTAACACATAACAATAATTTATGCCTAAGGAATGTAATAGTATAGTGTCTTTGGAATCTCGGAACATAATCATCTAATCATGGTGAACGATCTTCAACATATCTCATAAAGATCTTCCCCTTTTGTTTTCTTACCTATAATCTTTCTTGATATCCTGGGGAAAAGAAAACATATAAAGGGTGAGATCAAAATCTCACTAAGGGTTAGCATGGAGAAAATAAAAAAACCATATAAATTTGAAATTAAAAACATGAACATAATGTTTAAACATCAAAATCTTGAGAAATGACATAAAACATGGCAGTACGTAAGGCATAACTCATAATAGAACATCAATCATGATAAATAGCATAGGAATAAAACATGTAATTGTGTAAACCATTAATATCTTGATATGATTTCAATATTATCCAAGGCATAGCTGTCACTACCATCATAGTGGAAAAATTCCATTACTGAACTGGGTTTACTTTTTGTTCCAGCCCTATATTACTGAACTGGATTTACTTGTCGTTCCAGCAAGGTCTGTCCCATGAGATATAAATCTTTACCCAATTCATTGGAGGGAGATATTGGTCCCAAACATCTCATAATGAAATCATTCTTTTGTTTTCCACATAATAGATATAAATAATTCATCATAACCCAATGAATAAAAAGGGTTTCATATACATCATCCCATCATAACATAATCCATATAAAACAATGGACATAATTTCATCATAAAAAAACCATGTTAATAATGGGGAAATTATAAATGAAACATATCCATATTAAATAATGTCATATTAGATGGATAATTATTTTGATAAAACACTTAAAATGGATTCTTGAAGAAAATATGCTTTCTCTTTCAAAAATCATTTTCAATTCTCTAAATTTCATTAAATTTTAAAAGAAAATAATTTTGTTGAATGTAACCACGAAATATTGTAGAGGAGGCTTCATGGAAATAATGCATTATAAAACCATAAAAATATGTTCATGTTGTATTAGTAAAAAAACATTCCCCTCGCACTTTACCTGAAAAAGTCAAAATGTATCACGTATGGTAAATAAAGAATGATTCCTTCCATACTGTGTGGTAAAAGTCATAAAAGGGTAGAAATGAATTTAAAAATACATGGAAGAATAGTAAAAACTTTATGAAAACATTATTATAAAACATAGACATGGACAATAAATTTAACCCCAGTGAATAATAATGAATAAAAAATCTCAAATAAGAATAAGAGTGTAATAATTATCCATTAAATTAGGTCCAATTTCTTCCGTACGTGTCCGAAACTCCTCTTATTCGATGCGCTTCTTATAAATATCCTCTTAGGGCACTATACCTGGTCTTTGAAGAAGACCATGACCTCTAGTATGTTTCTAGGAAAGTGGATAAGGGAAATGCATAGGATTTTTCCAAGCTTGAAGGCTCAAAATGTTGTGAAGAGAAGAGTGAATGAGGTTCCCTTATATAGGAGAGGAGAGGGGCACTTTTGGAATCCTCAAAAATATTAATTTATAATAAACTAAAAACGTCATAAAAACATCCAAAGTGACTCAAATTCAGATATGAGATAAGATAAGGTTTTAATATCATAAAAAAATAAAATTTAGAGACGTTTTTATTTTATTTTAAACCTTATCATTTTGATTTATCCTTATTTAATCAATTTATTTTTTTTTGTTGTAAAAATGTTATAAATTTTAAATAGTTATAAATAAATACTTATGTTTTCTTAATTGTACATAATTGTATAATTTATTACATGGTTGACCATATAAATTTAAATTTTCAATTTTTAAATATATTTGTGATTTTTAAACAATTTAATAATATGTTATTTTTATAAAATATCAATAGTTTTTATTTTGAAACTATTATTTTATTTCAATTTAAATAAAATACAAAAAGAAGATATATTCAAACCAAAATATTTGATAGATTCATAACATGTCATATTCATCAAAACAATTCATGGATAACATTAATTTGTTCATAAAATATTTATTTTAATTTTTTTAAAACCATTTATTTGATATTTCTCTTAAAAAATAATTATTACGACAATTATGTATAATTATTTAATATACTTCTTTTTTACATAAAAATAAAAAATATAATATTCTGAAAAAATATAAATATAATATATTTCATAATAATACTTTTACTCTAATTTATCATCTTAAAATCATATCATTCAAATTTTCATATTTATTAAATTATGAAAGTGACAACTTTCACATCATTTAAAAGAAAATAATATAAGTGTCATAATAGCTTTTATAAGGCACCAAATTTTCCACAATTATTCCATTGGTTTATTATAGTTTATATATACACGAAAATAAGTTTTGGTCATGTGTTTGGGCCTTTTATGAGTATTATTATTTGATTAAAAACTATATTATTAATTTTTCACTAAATAAATAATTTCTGCATCATTAATGTATAAGCTATTTAGGTAATTAAATATTTCCTAAAAATTACAAATAAATTACCATAATAACGAAAAACATTTTATCTTTCAAATGAGTATTTGTAATTGAATTTATATTCTGTATAACTTTATATTAAAAATACATTAGTTATTAAAGTTTGAGTGAGACATATTTCACTTTCCATTAAATAAAATAAAATAAAGGTTTTAATCACATCAAAGTGGGTTCTAATAGATTCCATTTCGACACAAGTATTTTTTTAAGGATAAATAAAATCATAAAATTATATTTAAAAAATTTAAGGGTACTTTTATAATATTATTTTAGCCCTTAATAACCCGATTTAACATTAACTATGGTAAATAAAATTTACCGTAGTTACGATTCATAATGCCTAAAAATAAAAGGCAGCCTATTAACATAATTTGGACCTAGTTATTTCAAATATTGAATCCATTTTCCAAATTCAAAACACATAAGGGGTAGTATTTAATTTAAAATTAATCCCGTTGTTGAGAAAATGGGTTTTAAAAGTTAAAACATTTTAAAAGATTGAAATGCTTTTACCTATGAATTCAGCGTAAAAATAATGATAATGAATTAAAATATATTAAATAGTAAAAATATATTCTATTTATAATTTAAAACCATTCAATATTACAATTTAACAATATAAATTATCTTAATGAAAAATGTTGTTTTTAATTAAAATTTAGCATATATTTACTATTCATCAAAAATATGAATGTTATCAAAATAATGTCAAAAATTTATCCAAAGTAAATTTTTATATCCTGATTCCAAGGTAGATGTTTTATTTGTCAAATTTAACTTATAAAAATGTCAAAAGCATATTTACAATTGGTGCGCCACCAAAGGCATCAAAACTACTTTTTTTTTAAAAAAAATACTTATTTTTCCCAAAAGTTTTATTTTGTTCCCATACCATGTTCTAGGTTATGTGTAAGATAAATGATATTTTTATAAAATTAAAAATATGGTTAATACTATTCTTAATGGATAGTTAATAATATATCATTGTTTAGTGCAACTTGGTATTGTGTACAACACCCACTATTGAGGAAGGTCTCTTTTTCTTGCAACACAAGCCAAGAATAGTGTTGGTGAATACTACAAGCTAATACGATGTTGCGTATAGTGAAAGATAATCTTGGTGTAGCCTTCCACAAAATATATGATAGAAATTAAAAATAATATTTCTCATAAAATCTCGGGGTGTTACACACGATGTATCCTTTGTATATGTCTTGAGGAAGTACATATATGACCAATTGCATATATAGAACTCAGAGATTGTATCACTTGAGTATTATAATTCAAATTATAAAATACATATATAAATATTAGATCCTATGGGTAATGTGTTCTATAACATTAATACTCACCTACATAAATTCCTATGTTGGAATCCTAAATTCAATGAAGAGATTTGAGAACCCAAGGATGTGATTCAACAGATATATCAACAGTTTTTTTTTGGAGTGATGGAATTTTTAGTACTAAAATAATTTTTTGTGAAATATACATTATCACCCAAATATTTTGTTATATTTTTATCCTCAAATAAGTTAAATTTCCAATGAAGCTTGCGATTTAGAAAACCGACATCAAAAGGAATTGTAATGGAATATATCATAACCAACTAGCTATTAAATTGGTGAAATAAATTTTATTAAAGAAATTTTTACAATTATTTATAAATTTTTTATGTATGGAAAATATATTTTTAGAAATATATAAATTTTTAATAATATCATCATATTCTTTAAAAAGGATTATTTCTTAGAAAATGGATTTTATTGTTTTTTTAAATAATATAATCAATATTTTAATTTTTAGAAAATTAATATAAAAAATGAACTTCATTTTTGAGATCATAATATCAAAATTACAGTAGGGTGATGTTTTCTGAATTTCCTATAAGGATTGATTTTTTGATTAATAGTGATAAGTATAGATGTTTCTTGAAAACTGCCTTTTAATTTAATGAATTTACAGTGTTTATTTTTTAAAAATGGATTTAAATGTATAATTATTTCAAAAATATTTTTAGTAATACTATTTAGTCAATTTTTATAATTTTTTTGTTTAATCTTGATATAAAAACATTATATACTTAAGTAAATGTTTTCTTGTAAAATAACTTTTTATCTCTTCTATGGATTTTCTGCTAAATAAAATTCAGACACTTATTGGAATTGAATATTAAAATATGGTTTCAATATTTTTAATCATTATCTACCAATTTTATTAATTATTAATCATTCATTTTATGATAAAAAGAATATTTAAATAAGTTAATAAATTTTACCATTATTTTGGTTATAATGTTTTTATCATTGGGAGGGGGTTAAACCCGGATATAAGGGTATTTTTAAAAATATAACTGGTCTAAATACTATTTAATAGAAACAATTTAACATTTTCCAGTCCCATATTTTAATATCTATCCATTTTGAAGCATTTTTATTATGTACGAAATTAGTATATACTAATCCTTTAAGTTATTCTAAGTGTCTCTTCTCCACAATTATAAATGGTCACCCCATATTAATCTTATTTACACCATATAGATCCATGTATCTCTATTTTTTAAATTGTTATCTAAACATCCCTTTTCCACTATATATAGGTTTTTTATATCTCAAAATGTATTTCTATGGGAAATTAATAGAGAATCTAAATGAGGTATATCAAAGAAGATTCCGTCATCTTACCTGAGCCACCGTAGTTTACTTCTTCATATACAGACTCAATTTTTTTTATTTATAAGAAAATAAAAATATTGGTACGATAAATATACTTAATTATTTTTATTATTATTTAACCATCATTATTCAACATATTTTCCATCAATTTTTATATTAAAGTATCGCTCATTTGTATGTGGGGACTATCGCCTCCACGTAAAGATATTTTTCATTTTTAATCCCCGTCATTCATGAATTTTTTTTTGATATATTTAATGTTTTTAAATTATATTTATGTAATAAATATTATTTTTCAATTATAATATCATCTATGTGTTATTATATTCAAATTAATTTGAGAAAAGAAAATTTTTCTCGTGTGTATGTGTGGGATACCGCTTCCATGAAGTGATACAAATAGTGTATATGTTGAAAATTAAATGACTAGTAATAAGGATATATTTGAGGAATATATATGCTATAAAAATTATTTTTTTGAAGGTGAATTATTATTTACTATTCTTTTTTTCCATACATCGAAATGTGATAACAACCATCATGCGTACATGCGGCCTACCATATCTAGTATTGGTGTAATGTTTTCTACATATACCTTATGTTGATAACTGTATATATAAAATTAATTTATGTTATTTATATTGTTATTTTTTGGTATGAATATGATGGATGCACATTTAATGTATAATGATCAGAACTAATAAGTTAAAAATCTTAAAAAAACAGTTTACATTCAGAAACAACAAGTTTAATAAGTAATTATTAATTAATGGGCAGTAAAAGGTTAAAATTATATCATATGTTATAATATAAGTGGGTATATTAATATGGATTATAATTTTAATAAATTTAAATTAATTAAAAATTTTTATAATGTTATTTTAAAGAATTCGTAAATCGAGGTAAGAGATTTATGTTACAATCTCATTGTTAATCTAGTTTCAATATGATTATATTAAGGGTGATGAAATTTTTTTATTTATATCTTAAGATTAGAATAAATTTTCTTCTACTATAATATTCTGATGGGTTCATGTTTTACTATAATTTTCTTCTTTATAAAAACTCATGTCACCGATGTAATTTTTTTAAGTAAAACCAGCTTTATCCTCTCTATGATCTAAAATTATTTTATTTTATATACATGTTTTCTAAGAAGGTTTTGAAGAGTATTTTTATTTTAAATTCACTTCATAAATACAATTTTACAAATTATTAAATTATTTAAAAAATCCTTAATATAAAACATATTTTCATCTTTCAAACTCTGTATTTTTGAATTTTTATTGAAACGTTGAAAAAAAAACAATTGTCTTAATGCACACGACATGAGCACAATTTACTTCAACAAGGAATAGTAAATTCTTTGAATGAATCTTTTATATATTTCTAAAGATATTTTCAACAATAATTTTTTCATTTATATTTGGTAAATATTTTTATTTTTCAACAAATTATATCAAATAAAAAAGGATATTTTCATCATGAAACAGTCTACAGATATTTTAAAAGAAATATTTCTTATGTGATAACACCCATTAATGTCACTTCTGATCTACTGGGGATGTAAACCATTGATTATATAAACATTAATTCTTTGGATGGGTTATTATTTTAAATATTTAAGAATGACTCTATGTATCTAGTTTCTTTACCATAAGACAATTATGTTATATTGAATTCTTTAAAAATCCTATTTCTTTTCTATGGGTAATGCTACAATGAAATGATGAAAGTTTTTGAAACCCATTTTTTCTCTTAGTTTTTATAAAATATTTATAATCCTTTGGAAAAAATTTGTATAATATTAATTATGTGACAGGTGGTCATAAAATTATATATCCCTTCAATTAATTAGGTGGGGAAGGATATTTTATGAGATAATAAATACTATAATGAATAGTGATCATAGTTTTGTAAGGGACTCTATCCACTCTGATAGTATTGCGATTGAATGATAATAATGTATACAATTCAAAGGAGTGTGAACTAAAAACACTAGTTATGATTTATTGAGGAAATTATTTTATATTCTTATGTGTAAACAAAAAGCATATGAATTTTTCCAATGTCATTATCTCATGTAACATGTTATTTGATTCTATGTGATTCAGTTCTTATAAACATCCATGATTTATTCTATGAATCCAAATTATGATATATGATATGAATGGTGTTGTTTTCTGATGATAATATCATATTCTTGTACAATTATACACTTGTTAAACTTTTTGTGATCATTGATATCGTACTTTTTTACCCTTACTGAGAATTTGAGCATCTAAGCTCACCCTTTCATGTCTTTCATTTCCCATGGTTATGATGAATGGTTTTATGTTTGATATGTCTATCAATAATTCAAGTTATAAAATACATTATGGGAGATTATGTTGATATTTTTAAATGATTTTTAAATGGATCCATGTTTCGGATGATACTAAACTGATAAGATTATGCTGACAATAATAATTTTATATATTAAATATTCATATATTAATTTGTAATATTTATTTATGTAAATAATGAGTCCCAATAATACTTCCACAATGATTGATTTTTTTCATCACCATCCATCATTGAATCTTAATTGAATGGATTTAATGTGTAAAAATGATTTTATGATATCATTATTGTTCTATCACGAAAAAAGGACACTATTAAATAAATTATCATTTATTGATAGTTTTTAATTCTATACATTAAAACAAGTGTGTAAAGGGGGAATTATTTTTTCATTTTATGCAACATTTTTATATCCAATATAAATTCTCTATATCCTTTATAATTATGATATATAAAAATATTAAACACTATATATGATTAGTATATTCATTTTATTATGGTATTATAATACAACCATCTTAAAACCATTCATTAAATCTGGGTATGTTCATGTATGGGTTGATTTTGCCACCAAATTCATCAATAATATATATTTATATCCTCAATGACTATGAGAACTTAATTATTATTAAAATATAATTTAAATGTGTAAATAATTATTTTTTTTTTAATTTTTGACCTGTTATATAATTATATAATTAATTAATTATGACAATATATATGGATAATCAAGAATCACCAAAACATGTGTGTTATCAATTTTATCTTCATGCATCAAAAAGAATAAATTCATTGAAGTAGTTAGAATAAATATAAATAATTATAAAACATATGAAACAATAACTATAATGAAATGGTAATGATTCAATTTAGATGAAGGGTCAATATAGACACCGCAATTATGAAACTAGTAAAAATGATCAAAACCATAATCACATGATTTGAAAAGTTCATAAAATATAAACATTGAATAAAAATTAATAGAGTAAAGATTAAATAGGATATGAGTATTGTTATTAATTAAGTGAATAAGATAACTATGTTTTTGTTAAAGGAGGATAATATTTGTTAGTTTATGTCTAGATAATAGTTAAATGGGTTTTTGTCATAAATCCAACTCTTTGTGAATTTAGTAAATTGTAAATTCTTACTTTCACATACTTTTAAGGAAAAAGTGTGAACCCTCATATATTAACCAAATCAAACACCAAAATAAAATAAAAAATTGTTAAATAAAAGTTTAATTATGTTGGAATTAATCTCCCTAAACAATTTATGGGGAAAATAATTTACCTGGATGTTTGGATCATCTTTTATGATGCCTTTATAATGATACTCTAAATATTCCCTAGATTTCATGTATTCCTCTTTGTTAATCTTCCCCACATTGAAGCCTCAATTAAATATGTGGTCTTTCTTGTCAATCCACTTACATTTTTCCCTATTAGTGTTAAATCGGTATAATCATCCAATAATTTTATTAATGTATTCCTCAAAAACCGTAATTTTCAGAACTTCTTCCACTATTTCTTCACCCGAGTGCATGAGGAATTCCATATAATGTTCCAGAACCACATTTTCCTATTGTTGTGGGCCATCGGGATTACCTACCTTTAACTACTATCCATGAGGGTGTGTGGCCTCCTTCTTTAGCTGCATATCCTTTAATTATTGTAGCATCTACCGATGTTGATCCTCAGTCTCCTACCCTACATCCCCTTGAGAAATTTCCAACACATTCAGGGATACCTCAACTTGTGTTGCATCATTATTGTGCTCTAGGGTCAAAGTGTCTCCTAATTGTTGATCCACCTTTCCTCATTCCATTTTCTAGGGTTCATGTTCCTTGGATTTACATCCTTTTTTATCTGACCATTTCTTCATTGACCTAGGTAGATACGAGTAGAATTTACACCCCTTTGATTTCTACTTCTTAGTGACAATACAGCTCTGAGGGTCGTTGTTTTAATTATTTCCCTTCTTCCTCTAGGACTGTGTAGACCTTTACAATACCATTATATTATGTTGTAATCTGGGGGTTGTATTTGTCCATTAATCTTTGTTATGAGGGAAAATTGGGTTTTTATTAATCCCCTCTATCGCCACATAGGATATTAAAGTAGTTTTTCAAATTGATACAGGCAAGAGTCCTTTTTGGTATGTAACCTTATTTGAAATTCATCTGACTACATGCACCATGCCTTGGATCCTCCCACCCCAAACCATCCTTATAACTACCCTTTCTAACCATTTGGATCACCCCTTCAGGGTTTTTAGTACTACCTACATGCACAACCATGACATAAGTGAAAGATTTTGGGTTCACAGTGTAACATCACAACTTTAAGAAAGAAACCCTATGTTCAATATCATACATGATACGCAACATTTAACTTAAATAAAAAACAAAATATTATTATTTAAATGTTAAAATTATAACGAATAAATTTGAATGATGGGAATGAAAATTATTTACCAAATTATAAAAATGTTGTTTTCACATGTTTATATAATGATTCATTGGTCACCAAATTAATAGAAATGGAAATAAAACCCAATTGAATATAAAGGATGTGTTTTAATAAAAACTATTTAAATGAAAATAATTTTGATAATAAATTTCATTCACTATTTTAAAATTATATTAATAAAATATAAACTCGATGTGCTGTTTAAAATTCACATTATATGTTTTCAATACAAGATATAAGAACAAAATCGATTTTAATCATAAAAGAATAATTTTTTCAAAAAAGACCCTTTTACTCTCTTTTGATGGGTAGCCCATTATAAATCTACATTTTATTAATTTTATAAGTTATATTTGTCAAAATAAACTTCTTATTATTAATATTGATATCCAAATTTAGTTTGGATGAATTTTTTTATTTTTTTGATAATATTCATTTGTAAATAATTTTAAAAAATACTTCATTTAAATTAAAAACTGATTTCTCATATGATTTATTTATATAGTTAGATTATCATTTTAATTAGCTTTAATGTTTATTAATATTATTTTTATTATCATATAATCAAATTATAGTCATTTTAAGTAATTTTATATTGAAATTTATTATAAACTGGTGTCAAACGTTTGATGGGGTTTACATATTAAAAACCCACTTTCTCATTTTGACAATGAGATTAAATTTTAAATTAATTTCTATAAATTATTATTTTTAATTTGGAAAAATGGTTTCCATATTTGAAATCAAAGGTTCCAAATTTTTTAAATAGTTACCATTTATTTTTAGACATTCCGATTAATAACTTTAGTGGTTATTTTTTATTTACCACGATTAAAGGGTAAATTAGGTGAATAAGGGTAAAAATAATATTTTAAAAATATAAAACAACTCTAACATGAGTTATAATTTTATTGAATGAGTCATGGGAGACTAGAACAATCGCTAGATCTAACTTTTGGAATTTGGGAGCCACTTGGTGAATATAATGACATGTTATAATAATTAATTTATAGTAAAGAGAAATATAACAAAAACATTTATCTTCCTCATAAAAATTTTAATAAGGGGTTATATAACTGAAATATTTGACTATAAATAGTAATTATAAATAAAAAATATTTTCTAAATCATTTATTTTTATTTATGATTTTTAGAAATAAAATAAATATATTTATTTATGACACAATGATGATGCATTGATTAACTTATTAATGAAAGATTCAAGTAAAATATATTTTAAATAATAAAATAAATAAAATATGAAAAATTTGATATCATTAAATGATTTAATGGATTATTATGACATGATATATTAAAGATAATTGATCAATTTAAATGTAATCAAGTTGTTATGACTTTAACAAAAATAAATTACTAAATAGTGTCAAAATTTACATAAACGAGTTTTTAAAACCAAGACTATTTTATTTAATGATATAATACTCAGAAAATTTAAGATTCAATCAATTGACATAGATAATGGTAAAATTTTAATTAATTTTATACTTATGTTTCTATAGGAATTTTATTTTAACTATATTAATCATATAGTGTACAAATATAAGTATACTTGGTAAGAGTTAATTTATTTTACTAAGGGTTAAAGCCAAAATTTAATGTAACAATTTTGACATAAACTTGTAAAAACATTATGGTTGAGAGTACTTAGATAAATACGTATATTATCATCTATATATATCACTTTTGAGATATTATAATTCTAAAATAAATTTACAATAAAATAATATTTGAAGACATTCATAGAGTTCCCATCCTCCCTCTTATAAAGGGCCACCACCTCTACCAACTTTCTCACACCTCTCATGCCCCTAGTATAGTCTAAATTCTTCTAAAAAACTCTCAACATACCTCTCTTCCTCATAATATTCTTACCATGGGAATAAGGTAATTCAAGAAATCCTTTTTACTTAATTTTTTTTCCCAATTTAGAGGTAATGTCTCCTCTCATGCCGGTTTTAATTATTTTCATTATCCAACCCCTAAACTATTTTTATTAATTTTTTTAATAAAAAAAACAGTATATTAAATATAAAAGGTAGTTTTTATGTGTTGTTTTATACCTACAATAACACACACATCCACCTAATGGATATAGGAATTATTTTTTCAGTGTACGACAAACTACTACCTCACAAAATGATGAATGTTCAATTTTATCCTACCACCTCTCATAGTAGACATTATGATGTAAATTAATTTATATATGATATATATTATATTTATATTTTCTATATTCTTATTTAATTTAAATTATAACATACCTTTATTCTTTCTATAATGTGTAAATACGATAATTTCATTTGAGGAAGTATGGACTACTACCCCCTCAAGGTGGTTTGACTCATTCATGACACACATGGAACATATAAAGGATGTTGTTTAGTAACCTATTTAACATATATAACATAGATATTATAATTAAATGATTATATGCAAGGATATCCTTTAGTTTTAAATATTTTAATATGTGAAAGAAATAAATATAGTTTTCATGCGTAAATACGACCTACCGTCTCCATGAACAATACATTCAATTTATTATATCCAAATATTATGGACTATTATATATAAATATATAATATATATATGATATTTTAATCCAGAATATCATTCTGGATATTATGTAATTATGAAAACATGGATAACTTTTATCAAATCAAGTTCATTTTTGGAACAAGTACTGATCATCGACAAAATGTATGATATTAACTCAAATAATTAACTATTTGTTATAACATGGTAATAAGTGATATAAAATGAATAATAAAATTTAAAAATGTTTTACAGAAATAAGAAATTAACCTAATTTTATTATTCAATAAATTAAATAATGAATGAGACAAGTCAGACTCAGGGTAAGGAAACTCTCAACTCAATCTCATTTCATTGAGTTAAATATCCATGTCATTGGTTTTTATTTTCAAAGAATATGTGTGAATAAACAATGATTGTTTTAAAATGAATATCCACTTATATTAGGTGTATTTATATTTTTCAAACATAATTGTGTCATTGATTTATCTTTAATCTGATGACACAATCTTTGTAAGGCACTTTGTATCAATATAATTTCATTGAGGCATATTTTGATGTTGTAAAGACCCTAATTTTATATGTTGTATAATCAACCCCATTGGTTTTTAATTTTCTTTAATTTTTTTCAATGGTAATATTTTTCCACATAGTGTTTTACTAAATGAAAAAATTAATGTTTCTTTTTAAATTATGCAGTGACAATGACCTTTTCACCACCATAACCATTATTTGATATTTGGTTTCCTCTACAAAACTTTGTGTTTTTAAGTGGAAAATAAATACCATAAACCATTTTCATGTACTTTGGTAATGAAAAATGTTTTGAGAAAGGATTGATTATGTCAATAACATGATGTGATGTCTTATGATTCCAATGTGGAAATGCTATTTTATTTTATTGTTGTTTTATGTGTTATGTTATGGTCCTTGGAAACTGTTTAGGTATATAGGGTTTTCCATGATAAAATAAAGGTGGGTGATCCCATGATATCTCTTCAATGCATTGTGTAGCATGATAGAGGTAAATGTTAAGGTTACTCCTAAGATATTTAGGGAATATACTATGATGGGTATTCCAAACGTAACCATGAAGGTTACTCCCTACGTAGTTATGAAAGCAACAATGTAA
Organism: Viscum album; assembly: GCA_963277665.1. Classification (NCBI taxonomy): domain Eukaryota; kingdom Viridiplantae; phylum Streptophyta; class Magnoliopsida; order Santalales; family Viscaceae; genus Viscum; species Viscum album. The sequence continues at coordinate 1,601,046,346 of OY728119.1, read as the reverse complement.
TAATGTTATGAATGACACAAATTTCAAATAAGATTTATGATTTATATGATCTTATTATTTAATGAGGTATGATAATGATATCGTGTTTTATTAGTGAAAATAATGATTTCATTGGTTTGTATTTATTCATGAACTAATGTTTTCTTTCTTTATTTTATATCAAATACTGAGATATTTATGATCATCCCATGTTTTTGAAATGTTTTATACGGGGTATAAGTTTGGGTAAGAGAAATTAAGAATTAAAGAATATTTTTGTCAAGAAAAAAATTTATTTTTTATTTAAGGAGAATTATTTTTTGAAAAAAACTGTTAGTGAGTAGAAGATTCTACATTGTATATTTTTAGAAGTAATGTAATAGTTATTTCCTAATTATCAAAAACAATAAACCATAAAATATCCTTTATGTTAATGAATGTAAATTTATTCAATTAAATCATTATTAAGTAATGTTCAAGGTTGGGGCCTTCTACATAGTGACCTTATTTCATATATTTTGGTTAAATTCTATAGATTGATTTTGTTAAATTTAATTTTCAAATTTGTTTAGCAAAATATATTCCAAAAAAATAAACACTTATAAAAATATTTCCCACTACATCAGGTTTGTTATTTTTCAACCATCCACAATTTTCTATTAGATGGGTCGTGAACGTGTTATCCTTTTTGTTTAAATGTTGATTTTTTTTGCAGATCTGTCTAATTTTATTCCAAAATTGAATAATATATAATGTTTTACTGTGTATTTCTTATCCATTTACCTTATTTCTCTATATGGTTTATAAATATTACATCCCTTTAATTAACATGGTAAGATTAATTTTAATTCTATATGTTGTTATACCAATGCAGATTATTATTAGAAATTTGACTATGTATTAACAACCATCCACCTCTTCTATCCAGATAGGATTTGATCATACAATTCATTTTGTTAAAATCATAATGATTGTGGACATTCTTGATGATTTTTGACTACTAACATTGGTTTATTATGTATTAACATTCCATATTTTCCATTATTTTGATAGCCTTGTTTTTATTTAGAGAGTTGTTCATTAGAAGAGGATTTTAAATTTCTTGTTCACTATTAGGGTGAATACATTACATTTAATGATGTTATTGATTAAGTATATATCCCCTTAATATGTATCCCCTTAATGTATGTATGTTTTGATTCTTCCAAGAATACTAGGCTCATAGATCTTATATAAAATACTGTATTATATTATAATAATGATATATTACTTTGAGATATTTGTTTATAGAGTGTCAGATGTTATATTTGGTATCATTGTAACATCTGTATGAGCCATGAGAACTTGATTTATCAGAAAAAATGATATATCATAAATTATATTTAAAACAAAAAAAATTTATGGAACACCTTAAAAAATAATTACTATTATATTTTTTAATCCAATATCATGAGATAAATTGATGTATTTTATTGTTCAATGATATTATAATATGATAAAATATTACTCTCTATCAATGTGGTATAAAATTTCTATTTTTCAAGGGGGAAAATTCATGTAGAGAACTAACCCCAGTAGTTCAACATAAATAAATTCAAGGAGTAAAGAAATTCTAAGGTTGATCTATGGATAATGATGTTATTCCATGTAAATAATATATCCCTATGGTAAAAAAATTATGTTTTTCTGGAAAATTTATTTTCTTATCCACCCAAGTGTGAAGTTTAGTTATCCATTGAACTCATTCTTGATTCATGAACTATATCTAATACTACCTATAGAATTGTACCAGTGGATTTTATGAAATAGTTATATGAGTTATGCAATAATGGATTTGAATAACTAAGATGTGGTGCCCGTATTTTATTCTAAAATACATGGTTAGGTCTATGAGATTTTACATAGATTATCGAGGGATCAATTAAATGACTATAAACAATAAATTTCCTTTAAATTTCATTGATGAATTTTTTGATGAGATAAAATTATTGAATACTTTTCAATGATAAATATTAATTATTCTCATCATTATATAAGGGTGAAGAATGTTGATATAATGATGATGAAATTTCAAATAATGTTTTAACATTATGGGTTTATGTAAATTCCATCTTTGATTAACTAATGAAACTTCTCTATTTATGGATATGATAAATAAATTAATCAAGGATTTTTTAGATAACATTATTGTGGTATTTATTTATGGAAACATTATAGAATATAAGAGATAAAAAGAGCATCAGAATTTTATGAAAAACTTATATAATCCCTTAGAAAAATAGAATTATATGGGAAATATATTATGTCTACATTCTTTCTTAATGAAGTTTATATTCATGGTAATATTGTGTCTAATAATGAAATATCTTTTGAGACGTCAATAAAAAAGAAATTTTAATAATGGATTACACTGAAGAACATAATAGAAACATAATGTTCTCTGGGTTTATTAGGTTACTATTAGAAGTATGTTCAAGATTTCACTTAGTTCTCTAACCGGTTAACTATGATAACATGTAAAGGTGTTAAATTCACATGACCATGTAAATTTTTGGAAAGTATTGAACATCCAAAAAGGAGACCAATTTATGAACTTTTATTAACTATGCTATTAGCTGAGGAGAAATTCACAATATATAGTGATGGTCTAAAGAAAGGACTTGGTTTTTTCATTCTATTGAATGATAGGTTGATTACCTATGTATTATGAAAATTGAAAATTCAGGAACATAAAAATCCAAATCCTAACCATGAGATATAATTTGTAATATTTTCATTAATAATTAAGAGACACTACATCTATGGTGAACCATGTTATTTATATAGAGTATATGAGTTTGAATTATATCTTTTTTAGAAGGATTTCAAAATAAGGCAATGAAGGTTGTTGATTCTACTCAAGGACCATGATTTCTTGATAAAATTACACCTGAGGTAGGTAAAAAGGTTATAAAAATCATTGATTATGGGGAAACTAGACATCTTTAAATTATTATTATCAAAAAATTTCTTATATACAAGGATCTAGTAAATATTTATACACTATTTTTTAAGAAAGGTAATCCATATCTCATGTTTCATTTAATTTATAAACAATACTATCTAAAAGATATAAATAGATCCCATTTTGATGTTGAATAATAAAAAATTAAAAATAAATTGTTAGATGATAGGTCATTTATGGAGAACATCTGTAGGTGTTAAATTTTGATGTTTAAAATGATGTAAAATTTTGAATTCATACTAATTTTATGGAGAGAATGGAAAGGTGGTTATAATATATAAAAATTCTCTATAAACCATGGTACCTGAGTGTTGTTTATGGATTTTTGAATATATTTCTACTGGGATGGTATGAATCAAGAAAAAATATATTATGTGGCTTGATGCTTCGAAATACATTAGGTGATGTCTGAAATAAAATATCCTAAGGGAATCATGAAACCTCTAACTATACAAATATATAAGTGGGATAATGTCAAAATGAAATTATTCCTTGGTCTCAATGAATCAAAGGAAAAAAAATTCTATATTGGGGATCATTGATCAACTTATTGAATCTTATTATTTTGTAGAAATAAAAGATGGTGTAAACATGATCACGTTAATTGGATGTGTTTTAATGAAATCATAAATATTATTGGGAAACCATTACTGGATTTATATTATTATAATATATGATTCACATTGAAATTAATGAAGGTTAATCAAAGGGTTATTGAAACTAAGATAAATTTAGTAATATTATATCATCTCATTATGGTACGTATTTTGAAAGGACTATCAATAATTTTATGTATAATTATATGATTTTTCCCGTTAATTCCAAGTAATGTGGGATTAGTATATACCTTTGGTGAGATTGGGATAAAATAATATATTACATTCTATATGCCAAATGGATCTATATAAATAATTTTATTTAATTAGATGGTGTACTCTACCAAGTTGGGAATAAGTTGGTGAATGTAAACTAGTTGTCCTAGATATTGTGGAGGAGATTCCTATTAATTTATGGACTATTCTAAATAATATTAATGTATCCTAGAGAATAATGAATTTCTATGAAGAAGATAACATGAATGAAATATAATTTCATGTTATAAATCATGTATTATTTAAGAATTCACCGAGTAAGGTAGTCTTAATATTTTGATAACATTGGATGTTATGCTCTATATAAATTTTTTCCATATGAAATACAATAATAAAATGTAGATTTAGTTTTCGGATTGGAAATTCCACCAACTGTTTTGAAAGTCTTTGATATCATTTATGTTTTATTAACATGAAAATATGTGAATTATCCAACACATGTCAAAATCTTATGGATTAAAGATATGCTGGACTTTTAATATAATTAAGAGCATGTCCAAATTCATGACACTAGAGAGAAAGTGTTCTGGAATATAAAAAAACTATTAATGAATGTAATTTTGGAATATAAAAAAATATAATCAACATGGTACCTTTATGGTTCAATGTTGATGTAATATCCAAATATGTTTAATAATATATATATAACCAAATTTAAAGGGAAAATTGTTTTATCGGGGGAGAATGTAATAAATAATACACTATTATAAAAAGTGAACACCATTCCCTAAAATATAAAACATAAAAAATAATTTATTCAAGAAAACATAAAAAAGAAAAATAAGGTGATTTATAAAAAATTATATTTTCCAAAATATCATTAATTTTTAGTTTAACATATTTAAATTACCTTATTAATTTTCTTTGGGGTTTTTTCTAAAATGGTCGGTTTTTTGTGGAAAATTTTGTCTCCCAAATTTTTTTTCATTTGTATGTCCATTTAATTATAGATGAAGGATAAATAAGTTTAAAAATAATTTTAGTTAATAAAATATGAATTTAATGAATAATAAATTCCATTTAAAAATATTATTTCATCTTGTAAATCATTTTTTCCAATATATTCAGAACCATTTTAAACGTTACATTAAAAATATTATTTTGACCATTCATTGAATTATTTATATTAAAGGTATAATTGGTTTTATATATTCTTTATATACTCACAACATCAATATATTTTATTAGAAATATTTATACATCAATAAATAATATATCCATATCAAGTTTATCGTATTTATAAAAATAATTCTTAAAAATATCATTTTTCTGAATTCAATTTTTATATAAATTATGTGTTTATTTTAAAATTATCATTTACAACATTGGTATTTTTTATTTTGGAAAATGATCATAAATTTTTTAATGAGATGTATAAAATTTTATAAAATTCGTAATCAAAATTTTTTTCATTAAATTTGTTCTGTAATTTTGAAAATTAATTAAGAGAGTAAAGTGAATTAGGGAAAGATTTAATAAGTTATAAAAAATCCAAAAACACAAAATTATTTCTCAAAAAGATTAATCGTGTATAGTATTCACACTCTCTCACTGTTTTCCCATTATTTTTTTCCACAGAATCATGAAATATAACATTACATTATAAAAAATTTGAGGGTAACTCCAAAAAACAACCCGTCTCCCCCGTGAAAAAAATTACACTCCCTAAACTTTAATAATCACATGGGATTATAATTTAAAATTAATCCTTTGACAATATTTTACTCCTATAACCCTTTCTAGTAAACATTATTTATGATAAGGTATTCATGTCATAGGAGGCTTCCTTGGAAAATTGTAGCTTCCAATATGACTATTATCCATGATGTGGATTTTATGGTTATTTTATTCATTCTAATTTAATAAATACACAATTATATAATGATATTCTTAACATTTATATATATTAATCTTTAAATACTATTTTCTTATAATTTTTTATTCATATATCCCTTTCATTATGAAAAAATGAAATCAACGTTTGTGCATTGGTGTAGACCACTACCACTACAAGCAACAAAATTTATTTTTATTCACCACCAATAATTGATGGTTCCTATAATGAAATTAATGAGAAAATAAAATTTTTATAATATCATAATTACTATTATATGAAAAATATATAAATATATTAATGATAAGATAAATAAATAATCAATTTTAATTCAATGTTTTAAAAGAGGCACGCTTGGAGGAAAATATTTTATTCAAATTATTTAATGTTTTCATATCTATTACTTCTTTTTTATTAATTATTATAATCACATGTCAAAATAAAAAAAAATTCATATGGTCATAACTCTACAAGTATAAAGATATCAAAATATAACTACCTCATAGTAATTCATTAAGCCATGGTATACTCGGGTTTTGGTCACTTTAACAACATTATTGGAAAATAATCTGAATTTTTAACCTAAATCACTATGGAAACAAGGTTACCAATATAATTTAACAAAATATTTAAATATTTTTTTAATATTAGAGGTTATATATAAAATCTTAATCCATCAATTATGAAAAAACATGTCGATCACCAAGAATAACTAAATCATATCTGTTAACAATTCTATATTCTAGGATAATGATTACAACACTCATGAAGATAATTGAAAAAAATTTAAATAATAATAATATTACTATATAAATAAATTTAATTCCAAAATAATGATTTAATTTTTACGAATAATTAATATGTATAATACTATTATGAAAGTGGTACAAAAGATACAAACTACAAACATAAGATGTGAAAAGTATGAAGAATTCATAAAGAGATTGATTATTTTTGAAGAGTACAAACATAAATGTCCGTGCCTATGGTTAATAATAAAGTTATAAAGATATATTAGTTTTTAATAAATAATTATAATGATTTTATTTGTATGTTAGGATAATTTGTAAGACTGTTTCTGCCTCAAATTTCTCTATTTCAGATTTGTTAGGTAATATAGAGAAAATTTGATTTCTGTGGTGTATATACTTCCTAAATGAGATATCATGTCATTAATTTTTATTTTTACTATTTTTTATATTTTATTGCAACCCCATCTTCTTATTTTTTTATCAATATATTATTATTATATTTTATGGGTATTAATAGTCATAATTACGATTCATTGATACCTATTACATGTTATGAAACAAAATCTTGTTTTATGATGTTATATTTGTTTTATATACTATGAATATTAAATTATTTATATACTTTTATTTAATGGGATTTAATAGTTCAATCATTCTACCATATTCATTTGGATATTGATTTATTTATTTCCCTATTTGTAATGAATTTTGGTAGCTCATCTGTTTTTGAGCAATGATTTTTTTCATTAATTTATTTAATATACTTTTGGTTCCTTATAACATTTTGTAGTATTATGTTGTATTATAATTATTTTATAGTTATATAAATACATATAACATATAAAATTTTACAAATTTTTTTCTCTTATTGGGTTATGCTCTTTTTCAATCATTTACCTTCGTCTTAGAGTGGGTTTATGACCATTTTATCCATTTAATTTTCACAGGGAAAGTTATAATAGTTACTTATGTTGTTACATAAATATGGATTGTTATGGGTATGTTGGATATGTATTTTTCAACCAAACAACTTCTTCACAAAGATGTGTTATGATCACATTATCTCTTTTATATTCATATATAAATGTATTACATTTCTGAATGTAGTTAATCTAGTATTGATTCTTATAGGAATTTTAACTGTGTATTGTTAATCTTACACATTATTCCTCCAGAGGAGTTATGATTATATTATACCTATTATTCAAATGGGGAAATTTATTGACATTTTTTGTGATTATTGGTTTCTATTGTACTTTTATCATATAGTAATATTCCACATTTATCATTTTATAGATATTCATATTTTGATTCTCTTAGAGGATCCTTTTAAAATGATATTAAATGTCTTGGTGAATAATACGGTAAATTCATTAGACATAATTTTGTGAAAGGTGTGTCTTATAATAATATATACCATTGATCAATGGAAGGAACCGATGGGAAAAATAAGATGTGTTTTAGTGTATACCTCTTCCCAGAGAAGGATAATGTCTTAGAATTTGGCCCTGAAATAATGTTTGGATGTCTATAATTTATATTTCTATCACTAAGATATGAATAATTATTAGTATAAATGTTTTTAATTTATTATCATGTATATAGTGTGACCCCATTATTTTGTTCATTTTGAATTCATGAGGTTTATTTATTCTATACAAATAACTAATTCTATTTGTATATTATAAAAGCTTATGATGCATGAAACTCTTTATAGAGAATACGAGCTAACCATTTTTGTCATTTTCCCAAGAATCAGTAAGGGGTAACTATATGTAATTTTAAAGGATATTACTGATGGTATTAGTATGTTCCTGTAATTTTTTCATTCTGTATCTTATGCTTCCAAGTGTAATGTATGCATGTATGTAGTATTCCAATAATATAAAGCTATAGGATACTTTGTAAAATCATGTTTAAATTTACTATAATGTAATATAACTACCTGGTTTGGGTTTCTAGGGGTTTAGATGTTGTAATTTATATTAAAAAGATAATATTAGGAACTTTGTGGACTATAATTATAGGAACATAGCGAGATAACAATGGTACTATGAAAAAACAAATGATTTTATGGGAAAAGTCTAAAAATACAATAAGATTTATATTTCTAAATATAATATAATTTATAATTCTGTTTAATTCATTATTTAGTTATGTTCAATATGATATAAAATTGTAATTTGGGAAGGGGATAAACAATATATACATTTTGATTATGGGACCCTCTCTCTCTCAAGTATTTTCGAGACCCGTCCATAGTACCCCACTCCAATGAAATTCAAGTAATAATGAAAAAAAGTGAGATCTATCAATAAAATATATATAATAACTATATGTGACAGAAAATTGGACCAAAAATTCATTAATGTTTTCCACGTGAAGTTCATGGTCATCTATAAGAGCATGTTTTTCAGTTCTCCATTAAACTTGTATGTTCTAAAAAAATATATCTTAAACTCTTTATGTAATAGAACATGTAGAGTTGGTGGAGTTAAATAAATAGTTTCACATTTTTTATGAAAAAGGATTTATAATCCGTAGTATTTCACTTTGGGTAACCCCTATTTTATTCCTCAAAAATAGGGATGAGTATAAGATATTGTGTATATGTTAAATGAAGATCAATTATAATACTATGATGAAAATTTATCTTTTACAATGCATTCTTGAATTATTTTATCAACAACATGGGTAATAATATTTTTTAATGATTTTTCCTAATTATAGTTATCATCTACTATGGGTAAAAAATGATGATATACATAAAATTAAATTCAAATAAGTTTTAGACATTTTGAGTTTATGATAATTTATTTTGGATTTACTAATGCACTATTGTCACCCAAATCTTGGTTGCACAATAAAAAATGGAAATCATTAGGGGATGTCTCACGAAGACTGTTCGTGGAGCCCCTAGGGACCCACACAGGTGCAAAGCTCCTCTTTCCCAAAGTCGCCATAGAGAAAGGAGGAGGGATGATCCACGAACTGATTTGATATTCACGAAGCCGCCATGGAGAAATGAGGTGGGGTGCTCCATAAACAGATTTGACATTCGCGAACCTCCGTGGAGCAAGGAGGCAGGATGCTCGGTGAATCCCTCTGACATTCATGAACCCTCAATGGAGAAAGCTCTATCTTGGCACCGAGCGGTCTCTGCTTTATAGTTCTTCTTGCCTATAAATACAAGGCTCCCCTCGAGACCAAATGACAAATCCTCTGACATTTCACCTTCTGAGCTCACACATCATGAATCAATTTCTGATCATCGAACCATGATATTTAAAAGTTACTTTTCCATTGAGAAGTGCCTTCCCCTTTGCCGGAATTACACACCTCTTTAAATATGGATGCCCTTCGTGAAGCCCACGAGCCTCCATGAAGGAAGAAGATTCCCTAATGGACTTGGGTCTTCGAGGAGAACTTTTTATTCACGATGTACCCTTCATGACCATGTGAATTTCATGCTAAGGTAGGGTCACTGTTCTTCGTGAGGCACCTTTGTTTGAAATATTATGCTTCGTGGGGCACCATTTCTTCGCGAGACATTGATCCGAGAATTCTTTTCCACTTTGTGAAACTCCTTCCATATACACCTATGCCCTATGCCTAGGATAGACAACTTCACTTTGTGAAGCAAACCCCTTCACGAAGCCCCTACAATTTCGGGAGCACTAGAGCTTCACAAGGAATCTACATATGAAACCATTTTCTATGTTACTCCTTTTCTCGTGTAGCCATTCAAGATTCCATGATGCAATTTCAAGTTCCCTTGGGAGGTGCTTCTCATTGTGTTTCTTCGCCTCATTCTTCTTCCCATAGGCAAACTAACAACTATTACTTATTCTCATAGACATTCTAGTGTGGACCCCTCAATGGATCACTCTATAACACCTCTATCCATGGAATTACTGATTCCTTCGCTTCCCCAAGGGGTGGGAGGTATCAGTTATGTATATGCTAAGGGGTGAAGACTGGACCCACCTCATATGAGCTACAGGATGTTAAACTACCAAGCATCGTCATCCTCTGCACATGGTGTTAAACTGTGACCTCACCCGATGCATTATAGGTGGGTTGCCCTGTCTTGAAAAATCCCTACACCCACTAGTCTCCACGGGAGTTAGATCATTCCTCACATGGAATGAGATCCTCTTTATCAGAGTGGCGTATGTCCGTGGGGAAAGGGAAACCACCTTGGTGTAATCCCCTATCTATTTTTGTATGAGGTAGCACCCCTGATCCTCCTCTCTTCCTCAGTTCCAAATCCCACTCCCTTTGGGCTTTGTCACCTCTCGGGCTTCCATGATGGTGTAATTCCCTATCTCAATCCCCTCATGTTTTTTACCATTCATAAGCCCCTATTTCCCCTTTGGTCCGCTTACAATGTGTAAGCCCCACATCACTTCCAACAGACTCACCTTTCACGACGTTATCTCCAGGTCCATAATGCCTCTTATTTCTCACACCAAGTATAGCTCACATTGGCATAGAGTAAGAATCAACCATGAAATATTCCTTAGGAAGACTAGAGTGTAATCCCCACACCTTCTGAACTACGTTCACATCGATCCTTGCCAAGGTAGGGTACGTATGATGCCTCCCTGAGGTTAAAGCCAAACAACCATTGGTTCTGACCCCCTTCACATCGGTTCCCACCATTCTGAACTATGTGGTCTTTGATCCTTTCCAAGGTAGGGTATATAAGAAGCCTCCCCGAGGATCGACCACAAAAACTATTAGTTCCAACCATTTCATATCGGTCCACCACACCTGAGTTACATGTTCTTTAATCCTTTCCAAGGTATGGTATACAGGAATCCTCACTAAGGTTCAATCCCAACAACCATTGGTTCTGACCATTTCACATCAATCCACCACACTTGAACTACAATGTCATTGATCCTTGCCAAGGAATGGTATGTAGGAAGACTCCTGAGGTTCAAGCCCACCATCCATTGGTTCTGTAAATTTCATGTCAGTCCACTACACCTAAATTATGTGGACTTTGATGTTTTCCAAGGAAAGGTACGTAGGAATCATCCCTGAGGTTCATGCCCAACTCCCAAAGGTCCCGACGATATTTTCATTTGAACTAAATGGTCTTTGGTAATTTTTAATTAAAGGTACGCAGGAAGCCTCTATGAGGTTCAACCCCATTCAAAGATAAGAAGTTGTGACCCCATCCTGCGGTAAGCCGTTGTGACCCTATCCAGTGGTAAGCCAATGGGACCCCATCCTATGGTTATAAGTTGTGCCCTCATCCAACTATGAGCAGTTGTGAATCCCATTCAGTAGTAAGAGGTTGTCATACAAAACCTAGTGGTAAGTTGTTGTCGTCCCTTCTATTGGGGCCTATATCGCTGGTACGTCCTAGTGGCGTAAGACCAACCTTGGGCTGCTAACCATGCATAAGCCCCAGTATATCATCGGGTCGTTTTCCCCTATGTGCACCATAATTCGAGACTCCCATATTGAACTATGTGGACTTTGATTCCATACCATGGGGATATGTAGGAGGACTCTTTAAGGCCCAATCCCAACATTACCATCGTCCTCGAGTCGACTTCATCTCAATCTCCACCCACTCTACTTATCCATCCTTTTTTCCATCATGATTCTTACCTGGGGCACCACATACCAGTGGGGTCATGCCACCATATTCCCCATTCACTTGAATAATAATCAGGTAGCTTAACACACGTTAGCCCCAACATCAATGTTCCATCTAGGGGTTTCACCCATCTGATCCACTCTAGTCATTATTCTAATCAGTCCGATCCATCTACACTAGTCGTAAAACCCACAGAATACCCTATGTTAAACATAGAAAGCTGAGGAATACCTTAGAGACATGCCTATGGCATATAATTATTTTCATTATATGTGGGACTCCTCAGGCTTTAGTGCCATTGAGAATCCCTATAATAAGGGAAAGAAACCTAGATGCACCAGTGTTTCATTATCCAGACATTCCAGTGATTTCCAACGTGACGACTCCCCCGAACGAAGGTTGCTTCTTTGACCGGACCCCTTGGAATGTATCGACAGAAGTAATGTAATTAATTGGTGTCCAGGAAGAAATAACACTGGGAAGAGTTTCATTAACGACTTCTTAGTCGATAAGGGAGACCCAGACTAGTTGATGAGTTCCAATGAGGAATCCATAGAAGGTGGAACCGAAATCCCATCGTCCCATTTCGATCATGGAGAAAATTTCCCTGAAAAAGCGACGGATGCTACCCGCCATTGGATAGTGGGAATGAGGGGGAAAAACTGCTCGTACTACACAAATAGATGCACGTGCCCCAGTGAAAGCGTCAGAAACATAAATGGTGAACCAAAAGTTAAATGGTATTCTCCTCAATGTGATGATTAGTAGTGTTCCATATAACAATGGATTAGTGTGTCACCAGATCTAGTTATCTGGCGCCGTGTGCCGCCAACCAAAAAACGGGCTTGGTGTGAAACTCACCAAAATTTGGGGCATTCAAAATATTGGACTTCCAGTTCTATGATTTTGTCAACGTGGATCCTTGTTACCATCCATGGGAGACGGAATGGCACTGGGGAACTAGATGTCAATATCTCTATTTCAGCACTAATGGCTTAATTTCCCTGCTTTTCAAGAAACAAGGTGCTGCACCAGGAACCCAATCACCACCAGCCCACCGATTTAGGGGCAGTGACAACACCAATGAGGCTATAATGCATGGATCAACCACTTATGAAAGAAATTCTTCTTCCAAAGCCATTGGGTACCCATGCCCTACCTCGACTTCTTAATTAGTACAAAGAAGGGTGAAAATAAAGCTTATATGCCGATATGAGGAAGAGGGGATTATCCTGACTCGGTATATGGACTTCCTGGTTTTAGAGGAGTATATTCCTCTTTGCCACCGCCGCCCCATGGGCCACACATAGAGCCACTTCTCCCCATCCCAACGTACAATCATTTTGGGAGCCTCTCCCTGAAACTTCTCGACAAATCCCTCCCCTACGCTGATGGGTTAGGGGATGTCTGGGCCAGCCCACCTTGGATCTCAATCCATGGGCCCCCAAGGAGGCCCCCCCACTAGGCTGCACTAGTACCACCACCCAGACCCATGGGCTGAAGAGCATGTATGCTATGTACCTGCACCACCGGCCCCGATCTGGCTGACCCGACGGCAGTGTCGAGCGCAAGCCGAAGAGGATTCCCACAAAGGGGTGTCGACGTAAGAAACTATTGTAACCCATCCCACTACCAACATGTATCATCAGGATCATGTGCACACAAAGCATAGGTATTTAAATACATGGTCCAAATCGAGGCCCCAACTGCCCCACGGGCAAGCTTGGTTGACTCTCTCAGCCACCAGTGTAAGGAGCACCCGCCGTGGACATACATGCGGTAGCGACACTCAGTTTTGAGGTCCTCCCTATACTGCCACCATGGAGGACACATTTACTCCATGATTCCATGCTCAACATGGAGTTCTTCCCCTTTCTACCTTTAATTTGAACGAGGTACCTCCCCCTGGTAGTAACACTTAGTATGGGAGCCTCTCTTGTGCTCATTACTTTGGGTATATGGTCATTTCTCCTACAATGGACCATCGTTATTGTGATGTTATGCTTCCGATCAATCTCAAGTATGTGGGGATACCCCATGTACTTGTAGCATCTAGAGAAGGTCCACCTCGCCTCAGTAATCCGAGGAGTGAAGGGAAACTTCGCCTCACCAGAACCCGACATGGAGATCATACCCGTGTTCATCTTGACCAGTATGAGGACCCTTCTTGCACTGACACTACCAGGGGCTGAAATCATGGAGGTCCAACTCATGCTTCTATCCTTTCCAGCAGAGGTCCTACCTGCTCCAGCATTTCCTGCAGAGATTCCCTCTACACATTAGTCAGTGTGCACGATGGTACTCCCTGTGTTCCCTTTGATATTTTTCTGAGTGCTCCTCACACCCCAGCTCACTCAAGTAGAAGTACCCCCTCCCCAGCACCAGTATAGCTGAAAGACCTCCTCATGCAGGAAATCTACCCTATCCCAATGAACTATTCCAGGGAAGGAGGGCGGGTCATTGCTGCCACAAAAATAACACCGCGAAGTATCAAACTGAGATAAAACCATTTTACTTCTTGGATTCTGAGGCAGAATATGACTCAGTGATGGATAACTCACCTAGATCCTCCATGTAAAAGGTCGGGGAACGAAAAAGGAATATTAGCCTCATACTTTCGGAATGTGAGGTCTATCAGATTCCCGCCTACCTCGGTAGGTATATCCAAGAAGAAGAGGATTTGGAAACCCCTCAGGTTACAACAGTGCAATCACCACCATCGTCACCAGAAGCACTCTCTACCTGGATTAGAGATCACTGAGAGCTATTAAGGGTACCAATGGTGGATTAGAAGCTACATAACCCATCCCTAGAATCCGTAGTCCCTGTGATTGGAAATCCATTCATCATACCATCTTACCACGATGTGGTGGAAAAATCACTACACTCTTGAGAGGACAACCCAAGATGTGGAGGCTTGTCAGCTCGCTCTCCGTATTCTCCACCAGTCGGCCTTCCATCTCAGCAGTCTGCATCGGTACCACTAATGGTTCCCCAACCACCTCTAGTAGATGAGTGGGTCAATGAAGGGATAGACAATGAATCTGGAATAAGGCACTTGTGGGATATCCTTATAGCGGACCATTTCCCCAAGATGTTCTATCCAATTGTAGTGCCAAATTTTAGGGAACTAGAAGCACTAACCTAGGGGGTGGATGGATGCTTTCTCCAGACCCTCTAGGCAACACATTTCACCCTTTTTCATTGAAGAGTGACATACCCCTAGAGTCAGGCACACTTCAAAGATATCATCTGACAATGTCCCTTGGTCGATTTGGCCGCACTCCCCGTGGCCCAGTGCACTGAGTCACCAGGACGCCATAAGACCATCCAACAACATTATATCCAAATCATTAATGTGCTCCATATGATAATCAAGGAGGCTTCTCCCCTTATTCAAATTAATTGTTAGTGAAATATGCGGCCCTCCATTTTAGTTCCATCTGGTTCCGACCTATTTTTATTAGAAAAATAGTGGATATTCGTCCAGGTAGAGTCCCGGTTAACATGGATGACCAATCTGAGGGAGATAATGATCTAGAGCTCCATGATGTGGACTTAACCTCTAAGGGAGTGCCGCAACTTTCGGATCCATTAGGAAGGGTTAATCGCCAGTAGAGAAATCTACTGGTTCTTCTCGTGCCCACCGAGGAACTAGTCCTAAGTCGTATTCCCAACAAGGGAAAGGAACTCCTTAGAGCCATCAAACCCTTCGACCCATCTAGCATAGTGCATAAGGCAGAAGAAAACCTCGAAAAATTTGTGTTGCATTAGCAACTCACCGAACCAAAGAAAGTGGTTGATGAAATCCTTGCTGAACATTCTGTGGAGAGAAGTCCACACTATGGTGATCCTCGGCCAGGGCAGTAGGTGCAGGCACAACATCCCCTTACTAAATTCCCCCTAGGTGACCCCGACCATCCGGCCCAAAGAGACAGGGTTGAGGCTGGGACATACAACAAGAGGGCATAGTATATGTCTCTAAATTATCTTGAATGGCATGAAAATCCTTGAGACCATGCCCGGATTCCCACAACTGCTCCACATGTCATACCACCAACTGCTCCACGATCCATTGGGCTTGTTTATCGTGTTGAATAATCCACCAATGCACTAGTGGAAAGGGATCCCTGTCAGGACAAGAATACCTTCCCGGATGATCCAATGGCGGCACTCATCACCCACCTTGAAGCCTTATAGACTCAATAGGTGGAAATCCCATCGATGACAAGCGATACTAGGCATGGGTGGATGATATGCTAGAACCCCCAGGTTTTGGGAATCCCACCTTTTCCCACTAGAATGGGACATGGGTCCCGAAAGCAAAACTGGACCACTTTATCTCATGGTGTGGCCCATGTTGGGAAGTCTAGAACAGTAGGAAGTCGCCAAACTCCGGTGTTTCGTACTGACAATGGACGGGATGGTGTTCATCTGGTACAACCAGCATACCATCGAGTCAGTGGCTAGCTGAGAGGACATTCATTGGAAATTCCTCTATCAATTTAGTTCCACCACTCAAAAAACAAGTATCATAGACCTATTCAATTGAAAAAAGAGCCTCTGTGAGTGTGTTGCCGACTTTGTCACCCAGTGGAAAGGACTCACATACTCTCTTGACATGTCGTTGACTCCTGCTAAATTGCTGACGATGTGCATATGGAATGTCAAGACGGAACTTGTCCCCTCTCTGATCACCTAAAACTACCCTGGGGGATTCAGGAACTTCTCTGATAAGGACCTGTGCCTAGAGGAAGCCTTATAAAAGGCTATGAAGGAACATATGTTGCCTCTTGTGATCCCTGTGAGAAGGGATACCTAGGCTGAGCCTACAGTAGTGGCTCAAATAGACACCCCATGTAACTAGAGTTGTTAACAATAGAGAAGCCTCCACAACCTCGTAGATACCCTCTACCTCAAGCATGGCCTCAGGCCCAGTAGCACCCAGGCTAGAATTGGTAGGTGCCCCCACACATTGCACCTCCACTGCATAAGCGAGATAACTAAGAACCACCTCCTCGAAAGGCTCTTCCAAACCCTCTTTAGGGTCAGGCTCTATGGCCCCCTTCCTGGACAGGAGGAACCAAACCAACTCATTCTGCAAGGCACAAGTCCCTGGTTGTTTCTGAAGATCCCTAGAGCAAGGGATTGTATGTTTTTCTGACTAAAGGAGGCTAGAAGTGGTTAACCTCACTGATCTATATAATTCCTGCCACTACCACTGGATCTTGGGGCACACCCTCAAATAGTTCAATGTGTTCAAAGAATGGATTCAAGTCCAGGTGGATAAAAACATTATCTAGATGGGCCCAGCTCCGACACATGTGGCATGTGTCTTCATGAGGCTAGACAACAGCAATAACAATGAAGGTGAGTGGCATCAGGTTTCTAATCATGGGTCCTAGAAGTATGATGACTAGATGGCTTGTAAAACATTCACCCACACCCATGGTGTTATCCATACATTCCTGAATCAGCTAAAGCCTTCAGAATCTGAAACTAATACTTCTGCATCATCACCTCATCCACTCTCTTCCCAGAAGAGAAAACAGTAGTGGTGCAAGGGAAAACACTGTCCCGCACCAATGTCATCATCTTACCATACTATCAGTGATTTCATGTACCCTTAAGTGGCGATTGCTTCCAGGATTCGTCCAGTAGTGGACACCTCTTCAAGCGACAGTCAAGTGTATGCCTTGGTTAATACCATAGAGTTAGTAAATCCCTATATGATGTTGGATGATAAGGAGTGCCAAGTGGATACTCCAAATGTCCCCAACCATCATCAACATTAATGGATCCACAAAAATATGGGCCATTAATGTTCTTGGATCAACAATTCTAGCCAGGCTATACATGATACCAGAACTAGGAAGCATGCCCAGTGTAGAGCTCCGCACGCGTATCCTTCTCACATGGTGACATCAAGAATACCTTCACCATCTTTAATGTTGTTAGATTAGGAAGAGCCACCTCAATAACACTGTGACCAGCCGCACCCTACAACAAGATTGTCTCAGTTTTTTGGCCCTCATCCGATAGTCACTCCACAAGATTCGGCTAGTGAGCAATAGGATATTCCCAGTACTAGTCAGCCACTGGTCTAGTCGGTAGGACCCATCATACCTTCTGTCATAGAGTGACCTCCTATTGGTAGAAGTTAATGCCTGGAATAGAAGTATTATGTTCTCAAACATCTTGAAAGCATTCCAGCAACTCTCTCCATCCTTGAGGCCCTTAGCCAATCGTCCGATATGAGAAAGACCCTCTCTGAGTCTTTAAGAAGTCTCCACCATTTTGAGGCGAAGGTAGTAACCACAGAGTCCCTTCATGATGAGGTGGTCGAGAATGTTGAATTATAGGCCATCATCTCATTATCTAGAGAACATGAAGTCTCTCTCATATAGGGGAACATTCACCCATTGTACATCAATGGCTTGTTCAATGGCATGGAGGTTCGACACTATCCAATCAACAAGGGTTCTAGGATCAACCTAATCCTAACTCGGACACTATAGAAACTGGGGTTGTACGATGATGATCAGAGTCCCTCTGACCTAATAATTCATGGTTATGACATGACGAAACAGACACTGGTCGAAAAAAACTGGGGTTGTCCAAGGATGATCTGAGTCCCTCTGACCTAGGTGACCCCATATTCCCTGGTGTATAGGACGACGACCATCCTGCCCATCAAGATTCATTTGCCATCATTGCACATAGTTTTCTATTATCATCAAGTTCTTGATAAAATGGATGAAATATATCTAGATGAGTTAGAATCTCTCATCGAGAATAGGCTTCATGCCCTGCACAATCTGGAAAGGCATCAGAACAAGATAACTGGATGTTTAAATAGGAAAGTTCACCTCCACTCCTTCTTACTAGCTGACTTGGTATTGGAACTGAAGACACATATAATGCCTGGTAGAAAACCACCCATGTTAGATCCCAAATGGAAATGACCTTACATTGTTCACAAGGTTTACTCCAATAGAGCATACTCAATAGTGACCATGGATGGTGAGCAAATAACTCCTCCCACCAATGCCATGTTCCGAATGTAATATTTTTCTTGATCCCCATTTTTATGGTCCCACATGACCCTAAGACGCTTTAGGGTCCTCCATGCCCATAAAATATCCAGTCCCACATTACTTTAAACTATGTGTTGTCTTGTAAGACATTAAACCGCATCTCATGAACTAAGTATTGGTTAATAACCATCCTCATGGGATATGTAGGAATTATCACACTCTTCATCTTGAGTTTATCCCCACTCATGTTATGGTTACAATGATGGAACCATTTTCCCTCACCAGTTCTTCATTCCTCCCACATCCTTACTGTATGACGTTAAAATGCATGGCTCTTTTAGAACTATGTATGACTTGATTCCCATCCTCACGGGATACATAGGACCACCCGAACATTTTGTCTATAGGCCAAGCCCCAAACTCTAATATCTCTTCTAGAGTCTCGTCCCACATAATAATATTAATGCCTAATCCATAACTTTTATTCTGGGTTTCCATTATCTTTCACATTTCAAAAGGTCCTTCGAAAGATATGGATACTTAGGCTAAGGGATCTCTTATCGGTTCTGGCCAACATCCTCGAGGATTTCGAATGCCAAATTGATATAAGTCATGCATTGCGAATAAGGTTAGTAGTTTATGTTCATTTTTTGTTCCCATTTCACATCACACAATATAGATGTTGTGTTTCGAATTTGGTCAATAGTCATCCTTTTTCTTTTTAACCCCTCCCATATGTCCCAAACATGGAGTGTAGTGGTTCAATCTACTCCACCGTCTCTCCAAAACTATGTCTTCCTCATACAGGAGAGTGATTCTAGCTGGTGGCCCCTTATGTGATGGGGAGAATGTAATCCTACACCTTGTTTCCCTCACAAAGCTTTCCTCCCATGGGATTAAGAGCTATGATAAGGAAATAACAGAATGAGTGGCCATATGGCTACAGCTAGTCGAGACACCCAGCCTCAGGTCCCTTGTTTTTTCAGCCCCCTAGTCCACGTTTTCATTTAGGATTGTGTGGTGTTGTAAGGACTCACACCCTCATTCACACCAGGCTATTCTTCCAGGCCACATATATCCCATTTAGACATCCCTCTGTTTATCACCCTATCCGCGAGTTTAGGCCCCACCATGCTTTGTGAGCACCATCATTTGGGTTGACATCATCTTTTATATCCAAAAGGACCTAGAAATGGCATGGATTCTAGGCCCAAGGGCTCTCATACCCTTTCGGTTCACCGTCCATGAGTATTTTGAGTAGAAAATTGATACAAGTCCCATGCTACCAATGCATTCAATGGTTGACGCTCAATTAAATTCCCTTGAAATCCGGTCACACAAGGGAAGATAATGTATTGCGAACCTGATCAACAATTGATCCCTATCATTATTTTCACTTTGTGGTCTTCGAAAGGAACAATGATTAATCCTCTATGCTCAGTTTTCTCATGCATATGACAGTAAACTAGGTGTCTATAGTCCAATATCTATAACCTTAAACCAAGATCATCATCGTCCTCACTGCAAGACGCTAAACTGCAAGCCGGCTGTTACACTGTCTGTGGCTCGGCCTCAGGTCCCTTGGCCTTTTTGGGCCCTGGGCCTAAGACCTAACTTTGGATTAGATGGTATGGTAGGGGATTATGTATTTATTCACATCATATTTTTCGCCGTTCCATACACATACCTCATTGAGATACCTTTCCCCTATCTGTGTCTATATTGAATGATGATAAACTGCACATCATCCTAATCATAACTATGTATAGATAGATTACCATCCTCATGGGATACATAGGGACACCCGAATGTCTAGTCTTCGGGTCTTGTCCCATCTCTTAGAAACATCCCTATCAATTTTTCTCCTTGGCTTGGGTTCTTCCAAGAGAGGGGTATACAGTGTGGTGTGTACTCCTTATGTCCTCATTCACATTGGGTTTATAACAACCACAACACATAACTCTCTCTATTGAGTGGTATTATCTAAACTATTTGAGTCGGTCGCCCCTAATTCGGGTCCAACGACCCTCTTTAGTGATTCACCAATGTTCCCAGGAGTACTCTGGTTTAGAACCTAGAGTGTCAGATTCTACCTAGACATGCTTTCACCCATTTCTTAGTCTTCGTGTTCCCTGCATTTGGTCTTCCATTATCTTTCACATCTGTTGGGACCATAAAATGACATGGATGCTAGGCCTAAGGGATCTCCTACCATTACAGGACAACATCCAAGATGGTTTCAAATTGCAAATTTGTACAAGTCCTGCATTTCGAACGTGGTCAGCGGTAGATGCTCATTTGTTGTTCCCATTTCAGGTCACACGATATGGATGCTATGTTTCAAACATGGTCAACAGTTATCCTCCATCATCATGCCAACCCCTTCATGCCATTAATGTTGGTTACATGATTAACATTATTTTTCACCCCATCATGTCCATGTGGAATTTCAACACTCCTGGCACTATCCATCAGTGCACATTTTCACGTTAGGAGGAAAAAGCCTCAGTAAGGCGACATTCGGGGCTCCACACCGACTTCCCTTTAGCGTGTATTCTATGTATTGAGAAAACCCCTTCTTACCTTGTTTACCACATCATGTTTGACCAATGAGAGCTTGGGAATTAGATTGAGGTCTGCACCTACGTGGTAGAGTTCTACTTCTCCATGGTCCGAGCTCTAAGACCATAAACTAATAACTCTTTTAGAACTACGTGCAGCTTGATTACCATTATCATGGGATACGTTAGAATGAATAATCATCTTTTATTTGGGTATATCTTGAGTTCCACTAATTTACGTCTTATTTTCTACTTTTTAGGACCCAAATCTTATAAGACCACATGATGTGGCATGTGTCAGATTATGCCTTCATTCACGTCGGGTTTACAATTTCTGCGTCATGTACTTCCCTTCAAGGAGCTCATCCCTCCTACCCCCTTCCCCAAATTCTCTAACCTTTTTTGACCCCCTCATCCCTAGGTTTATCTCTTGAAATCATTCATAGTGTGATGTGGACCTCATCCTCATTCACGTTAGGTATGATTTATCACGCTGTGCCCATTCCCTATTAAACCTTATCTTTTAAGTAAATATCTGGGCCATATTAATCTAAAATATGCCACCAAGTCCCACACAACTTCAAACTATTACATCTATACAGAACAATGTTAAAATTCATGGTTGGTACCATCACATGACCATGAACTATAAAATTATCTTCCTGGGCACATGACAAAAAAACGACATTATATCATTGTATCATCATTCGAGGGGGCATCATGTTTGGTATCTCTCACACACCATACCATTTGTAAATTCTTGTACATGGATTGATTCTTGTGGCGATGCCTGAAAATTCAATCCTAGAACCATCACTTAACAAAAAACCACATTCAGTCATCCTAAAGGACAAACAAGATCAATCAAATGCCACTTCTTTTTGTGAAAGGGCCAGACCCGCACAACCATATTATCTCATGCACTGGTATCTTACCATTCCATCCCTACAACTATGTGTGGATTGATTCTAATTCTCATGGGATACATTAGAATTCCCATGCAATTTTTCTCAGGCACAACCTATCTTTGTTTTTGGTCCGTCGACCCAAAAACTCCCCAAGGAACACATGGTGATCTCAACTCCAAGTCCTCATTCACCATGTTTCTCCTGCATTCCCTACCATCTCTGGTCCGAGTTCTCTGGCCGTAAACTAAGACCACTCTACACCCTTTCCAAAATATGTTATACTACATGACATCTTTCAGAACTATGTAAGTTTTAATTCCCATCCTCATGGGATATCTAGGAATGGCCATACACATTGTCTCCGGGTCCAGCCCCAAGAATATAAAAACACGTTCTCTCTCTTTCAGCCCCTAGGCCCAACATTTTTTGGAAAAAATGTGATGTGGATCTCATCCTAATTAATGCTCGGTTTTTCAATAGTTTTATCATGTTCCTCCCATATTTTTCCCCAACCTGGTCTGAGTTCTATGACCCTAAACCATATTCTCTCTATGGGAATTTTGTGTCACGTTTGGCTAATTCACCACCCTACGCATAGTCCATTAAATTAATTCCTCCCTTGTGGAACATCCTATGACCATTAGGTTGGAAGCGTGCAACCCCAGGACCCGTTCCCTTAGAAATGGACCAGGATCCCATTATCTAATACATATTTTTTCTCATACTAAGATGCATTGTGACCAAAAGACCAGAGTGTGGAGTTTTCACAGGGACATTCCGTTATTCCATGTCCAAGATTCTTGAGCCCATTATTTGGGTGCTCATTCTCTTCCACATTTGAAGGGAACCCCTTTAAATCCCAGTCTCATGCCACATTGGCTTACCAACTGTCTTGGGCCAACGTCCCTGAGGACCTCAGAAGAAAATTGTAACAGGTCCTGTGTCTCAAACATGGTCAGCGGTCGACCCCCATTTGACTATCCCCATTCCAGGCTAACGCAAAATGAATGTTGTGTTTCGGTCATGGTCAACAGTTATCCCCCATCATCACGCCACTATCATTGTAGTCCAAATCTCGAGCATCATGATTCACACATTTCCAATTCATTATGTACAAGTGTAATTCCTTCATACTCGGCTTTACCCCTTTGCACATCTATAAGTGTCAAGCAGGTGGGTCGGCATTATTTGTACATCGTTCACCTATCCTCCCATCACCCCGACAAGTTCCTCCCTATGCTATGAATGTCCAATCACTACTCCTTGTTTCCCACATTGATCATGACTCATGTGGGATTAGTAGTTCTGGTAGGACTTGTACTGGCGTAGCCGTGTGACACATGCCTTTCATCATCCTTTATGATGTTAAACTGTGCCCTCAGAACTACATATGGATTGATTCCCATCCTCATGGGGTACGAAGGAAATATTGTGAACTATTCCTCAGGCCCAAAACAACTTTCACTTTTGGTCCCTTGACCTAATGAACGTCCTTCAGGAATACACGGTGTGGTGAAAACGCTTTATGTCCTCAATGACGTCAGGTTTACAGCTACCGCACCACATACTACCCTCCTGGGATCAACCCTTTCACTCTTCATCCTATCCAATGATGTTAAATTTCATGATTTCACATGTCCTCAATGCATGACATTAAACTGTGCTCCTTCCATAAACAAGTTCAGGTTTCCCTATGTTAATCATGGGATGCATCAATTTCATTTCCAGAGAAGATTATACATACCAGCGTTAGTCTCGGACCAAAAATTGCTTCAAGAACTCTGTATTTCTTAATTCACATCCTTATGGGATACATAGAGACACCCTATAATTTTTCCTTGGGCTTATCCATAGGGTCATTAACCCTTCTGGCCCCTCATCCCCGATCATGGTCCTGGAAGTATGACCTTTAAACAATGTGCACCATCCTCATTGTATGATGTAAAACTATGTGTCATTCCAGGTCATTACTAGAGAGGTCATGATTAGATGTATGTATGATCCTTGATCAGACTGATGTGACCTCCTAACATGCCTTCACCACGGTGGCATAGTTTCAAGAGTGTTGGACTCCATTCGAACAACCCATCACGCCAAACACCACGCTTTGTGTTACTTTTATTTGGACCCCCATACTCTTTCACATCTAAAAAAACCCACTAATAGTATATATGCCTGGACTATGGCTTAAATATTATCCTGGGACAACATTCTAGAAGACTATTGGATGACATTTCGAGTCAAGCCTCATGTTTCGAACATGGTCCACGGTCGGCCCTCATTCGTTATCCCCACTTCAGGCTAACACAATAAGGATACTGTGTTTCGAACATAGTCAACATTTATTATTCATTTTCATTCCATCCCTATAGTGTAATGAATTTTGGGTATCGTGATTCACACCTTCCACTACCCTATGTTTGGATTAATTCCAATGCCCTTGGCGTTACCCCACTCGTGCACAAGCATGCACTAGGAAGGAGATTATTTGACTATTATGAGAGATTCATCCTCGAGTTAGGCCTCTCCCTTTCTTCTTGTAAATCTAGATTGGTTGTTCAAACCCTAGATTCTTGGAGCTTGGTTTTCAATATTATATTCTATTGGAATGATATGGTGGTCACCCCTTGTTTCTCACATCAGGCCCAACCCACGTGATATTAGGGACTGATCACTATATTTTCCAGGAATATAATAAAAAATGCTATAAACCAAACGAATAAAATAACTCATGAATGCTTCTAGCATAAATAGTCAATTCATTAAATTGAGTTCAAAAGTAGTAGACATCACAGTACCCGAGGATTTCCCCCTTCCATGGAAGGGTTGACCCTGTCAAAAGAACGTTGCAACTTTGTCACCATGTGGATCATAGAATCCAGGATCCATCGTCACCTGTTAATTTTATTCTCCTCCCCGATAGCACTGGGGCACAGTTCTTCATCCCCAACCCGGGTCTGCTCCTTGTCGCTCCAGAAAAAAACCATCTCCACAGAGGCTTTTTTTTATCCACTATTCGTCCACTGCCACCTGGGATTTCAGTTTTTCTATAATCATTGACTGTGCATTGAGGATACTAGAGTGTTCATATTCCCAGACTTACAGCAGCTGAATCTCATTTCCAGCCTCCCGAAGCCTCTAGATGTTCACTTCATTTCTTTGTTTCCAACCCACACCAAGGCCACAGTCATACTCCCAAATCTTCTCCACCATGAGATCATAGACGAGCATGTGAAGACGTTAGGCATCTACTCCCCCAATGCACAATTTGCGCCATCGCAAACGAATTCTCTCCATATGGTCTATCCATTGTGCTTGATGGGTGTCATCAATAAAGTGTTTGATCATATTCCATGATGGGAGATGGACTATCCTGTTATAATCTTCATCAGATGATATATCGTCTTAGTCTGTAGCATTGGCAGACCTATACGTAGGGAACACCCCAAATAACTCGTTAGTACGGTCCACATCTAGTGTTTGGTCAGGTTTGGTAGGACCCAGGCTATCCGAATGATCATCATCATCAAATCCCAATTCGATAATCTCAATCAAATCCCTACCAATGGTCCCACCAGTGATATGGAGCACCGCAGCTTGGTCAGTCTGGATATCTACCTCCACGACCACCAGCATTCCCCAAGGAAAACCACTTCCAGGAATACCAACCAACCTCTCCAAGGTAGCCCATTCCATTTTAAGAACTGTACATACCAAAAAGGAACAGTGTTAGTTATTTTGGTCAATGGGAGGCAATCATGAGTTTTGAAAAATAGACTTACAGAGACCGAATTCACGGTCTCGTTCCTGGGTTGTTGCTGTGGGGAACCTGAGGTGTGGCCCTTTGTATATTTTGGGAAGTTCTGAAAACTCCAGAAGGGACACCTCAGGTATCTTGGCCCAATTCGATGTGGTAATAATCGTATCCATGGGCGCCGATCTCGAAGGCCTTTCATATACATCCATTTAGTGAAGATAATGGGTTCTGTGAATGAGGGTCTCCTACAAACTTTAAACATTTGTGAATGAGGGTCTCCTGCAGACTTCTCCCTCTTCCAGAGGCCTCCCTCTACTTGTCTCCTCCTCTAAAGAGGATTCTTCTGATTCTTCCGATAGAGAGAAGTGTACCCTCAAATAAGCAGTTGACAACTATGGGGGAGCCGTTCGATCCACCAACACTTTCACTCGATCTATCAATGGATGTGGACTACTTCGGGAGTGCACGAATTCCTTCCACTCGGTTAGGTATTGCGCCGACTCAACATAGGACACCACAATGTTGGCCATGATAGGCCATATCCTCGGAAAATCCATCCTGAGATGGTTCATGTGTTGCCACATCTCAGACATGCCGAGAAATTTCCAGTTTAATTCCTAGATGCCCTAAGCCTCTGAGAAGATAACATTCTCTGGCATGTCTATGTGGCATATCCGCTTCCCCGAAGCATGTGTTGATATTTTGAGGAATCCTTTTGGTGGCCTCCCCTCTGGATAAAATTGTTCTTCTAGGACCACCAGGTCTGCCACCATTTGATGTCCTTTCTACCTTCTGACCATGGCCTCGAGGTTGGGGAGGAACACCATCACCAGCCTGGACAGTTGGCTGCTTCTGCATCTCCCTCGGGTAGGCCGCCTCCTAGATTTTAGCATACTTCTTCACAAAATGAAGATGTCAGTGGGTGGAGGAAGCACATTCCACATCTTTCTGTCTTCACATGTAAACATGAGCCACATTTTCCTCATCACACACAGATTTTCATCATGGAACACCCCTAAATAGACAAGTGGGGTTAGTCATTGCATACACCGAAATTTCCCGGTGAATTGGTGCGTGGTGTAGGGCTTGCAGAGAGGCTCACAATTCACTCTTTCCTCTAGGACTCAACCATGAAAGGCCAAACGATAGGACAAGTGCTCTTTCATTCTTTTCCACCACCAGTGAAAGAACCCGTTATAAGTTGGAATGGATGAAAGATAAACTCCTCTACCTTCCAGACCCGGTTCAGTACCGACGACATGATCCACTTTGTTGAAAATTTCCCTGTGGCATTCAAGAGCGATGGGAGGAAGTTTGATCCCAAAGGGGATATGGGGTTCAGATATTCATAGACCCCCCTAACATACACCACTATCCACCCATACATGAGTTGGAATGACCCACATATCCTTTGTGGCCTCTTCCCCTCGCTGATATACCACAATATCTTGTACGACATGGCAAGCATCAGGATACAATGGTTGACCTGCCCTCCTATCCCCAACATCAACACCATGATAACTATGCTTAGTCCCACACCCATGATCGATTCCCTCACTGGTAGGATCCAACCGAAGATGAGATCCACGATGAATGCCATCGTCATGACTACTGGTTGATGCTTGATGCTGACACTAAATCCCTAGGTTTTCCACTGGTTGTCCTATAAGAGCCGCTAGTATGAATGCTTCGTGCCCCATTGATCCCCCTTCGGGCATGTTTTAAGCCTCACCAAAAACTGCATATTTGTCGAGATGTTTAAGAACTGCTTAAACCACTATTTAAAGTGGGTGTCTGTTACTACTTCCTTGACCTCTCCCAGCAGCAGCTCTATCAATGCCTTCACCAACAACAAAATTTGATCTGGATCCTCCCACGGACCCATAATGAGGAAGAATTCATCAGGCATCACCCCGAGAATCGAGTCCCCCAAGATCTAGTGCACATCTTATAAACAGATGTGAACCTCTTTGTGGTGTAAGTGTAAAGTATTTGTCCTTAAGGACCACCTGCTCAATAACTATGGCATCAACTACTTCAGTTGATAGATATAAAATTGGGATGCCAGAGGCACCTCAGACATGCCCACTCTCCTTATCTCTACCCCAAAATCCACACACGAGGCACCTACCTAGTAGGCCCCAGATGAGTCATCTGTGAAGTTGCCTCCTTGGCATATATCCCACTAAATGGACCATCCCTTCCCCATGTTCCTTTGAAATGCCTTCAAGATCGTCTGGTACAGAGGGGGGGATGTCTCCCACTGAAATTCAATCCCATCACATTGTTCAAAAGATTTTATAAAAAATCAGAAATAACAGGCGTGAAGTCCCCTCAAGCAGGGTTGTCAGCCACCTTAAACAACTGACACTAGCATGAAGTTCTCCTGAACTAGTAAGATGGCTCATCCCTACTTACTTCAGGGATAAATACGTCATCCCTCATCCCAAATCCATACATAGGCATCCTCTTACACAACGTATAATTCCTTTGGATTTCTAAAAGAAGATTAACAAATGAATCATGATCAGAGTGGATATGTACAAAATCCCCTATATCCAAGATATTAACCATCTCCTCCCACTAGGCAGTGTCTGCAGGGACCCACCCAGGCAGCCTCTTGGTGAGCCATACCATTTTTATGATTTGAACACCTTCCATGAAGCCCTTTTGGAGAGAACATTCATGTAGACCATTCATGGAGCTCAATCCCAACAACAGAATCAAGAATCCTTGGACCAACCTTCGGATGTAAGCCACAGAGCTCACCATTGTAGATTCAAAGAATAACTATGTACCATGAAGTAGAAGGCCCAATTCTTGGAGGAAAATCGGGGAGTACTTCGAGATTCACAAATCGAGAGTGCTAAACACCAAAAACACAGAGAAAATAAAGGAAAAAAGAGTCGTCAACTCCCCTATTTATAGGGGAAGACCCCTGGTGATTCACGGTGCATCGAACCACGGTGAGCTTCACAGCATGATCATCCTTCCCATTTCCTCTCCACTTCACGAGCCTCCTTTGCGAGTCAGCATCAAAATTGGATGAGGGATTCGGGTGATTGAACCTCAGACTTTGGCCATCGATTTCTCCTTAACTCCATGACTGAGGGGGTATTTGTTGGTGCCAAGATCAGGGACGCACAACAACAAACAGGAAGCATTACGGTCTTTCTCGGGAAGCCTTTTCTCAGATCCCCTAGGGCCCCGCACTACTGTAAATCTCCTCCTTCATGAATCCGCCACGGAATAAGGACGTAGGATTCTCCGCGAACCAATTTGACGTTCACAAACCCGCCACAGAGCAAGGCGGTAGGATGCTCTACGAACCGATTTGAAATTTAAAAACCCGCCGTGGAGCAAGTAGACAGGTTGCTCTGTGAATCTATTTGACGTTTGTGAACCCTCCGTAGAGCAAAGAGGTGGGATGGTCCTCAAACCCCTTTGACATTCACAAACCCTCCGTGCAGAAAGCTCTGTCTTCGTGTCGAGAAACCTTTGCTTCGCAGCGCCTCTTTCCCATAAATATCGGGCTCCCCTTAAGCCAGAAGGATGGATCCTCCAACATATCTATTTCTGAGCTCCCACATCATGAATAAATTTCTTCTCTACAAACTATGAGATTTTCAAGGTACTTTTTCATCACTAAGTGCTTTCCCCTTTTCATGAATTATGCCCATCTTGAAAAAGGGATTCCCTTTGCGGATCCCACAGGCCTCTGTGAAGGAAGTAGATCCCCAAAGGGAATTGGGTCTTTGTGGAGAACTTGTGCTTCGCAAATTACCCTTCATGCACATGTGTCCCACATGCTAAGGTAGGGTCACTGTTCTTCACGAGGCACATATCATTGCAATATTATGCTTCACCAAGCACCATTTCTTCACAAGAAATTTCTCCGTGAATTCCTTTCCACTTCATGAAGCACCTTTCAGATGTACCTATGACCTATGCCTGGGCTAGGAAACATCACTTCGTGAAGAACACCCCTTCGTGCAGTACCTACTCTTCCTGGAGAAGCAGAGCATCACAAGGATTTTACATATGAACACCTTTTCTCTACAACTCATATTCCCATGGGGTCCTTCTGGTATTCATGAAACAATTTCAAGGTCCCTTGTGTGGTGCTTCCCATTGGGTTACTTCACCTCATGATTTTTCACATAGGCACGCTAATGGATATTTCTTTTCTCATAACCACACTAACATGGACCCATCAATGGATCACTCCATAATATCCCCTCGCCACGGAATTGCTAATTCCTTCCCATCCCCAAGGGGAAAGAGGTTTCAGTTATGTTAGTCTTAAGGGGTGCAGAGTGAACCCACCTCAACCGAGCTATAGGATGTTATACTTATAAGCACCATCATCCTCAGGACATGACATTAAAATATGGACCTGCCCCATATATTATATGAGCGGTTCCCCAGCTCATAAATTCCCTATGCCTACTAGTCTCCACTAGAGTGAGATAATTCTTAACATGTAATGAGATATTCTTTATCAGAGCAGCATCTATCTGCGGGGTAAGGGAAACCACCTTGGTGTAAGCCCCTAGTTATTCCTGTAGGAGGTAGCTCCCATGCTCCACTAATCTTCCTCGGTGACAAATCCCTCTCCCATTGGGATTTGTCACTACCTAAGCCTCCACGCTAGACTAAGTCCCAATTTCTATCACCCTGGGCTACTAACCATGCGTTTTCCCTTATTTCCTCTTTGGGCCTCATAATACATGTAAGTGACACTTCACATCCCATAGACGTACATTTCATAACGTGATTGTTAGGTCCTTGTTTCCTCTTGTTTCTCACACCGATCATGAATCAAATGGGCTTAGAGTAAGCATTGACCATGACATCCTCTCTGGGAATCCTAGAGTGTAAGCCCCACACCTTCTGAACTACGTGGTCTTTGGTACTTGCCAATGTAGGGTATGTAGGAATCCTCCCTGAGGTTCAATCCCAACAACCATTGGTTTCAACCCCCTTTATGTCAGTTCCCACCATTCTGAACTACGCGGTATTTGATCCTTTCCATGGTAGTGTATGTAGGAAGCCTCCCTGAGGTTGAAGCCCAACAACCATGGGTTCTGACCATTTCATCTCAGTCCACCAGACTAGAACTTCATGGTATTTGTTCTTGGCCATGGTAGGGTACGTAGGAAGCCTCCCTGATGTTCAAGCCCAACAACCATTGATTTTGACCATTTCACATCGGTCTACTACACCTGATCTACAGGATCTCTGATCCTTGACAAGGCAAGGTACGTTGTAAGACTCCCTGAGGTTCAATCCCACCATACATTTATTCCTACCATTTCACGTCGGTCCAACACACGATAACTATGTGGAATTTGATCCTTTCCAAGGCAAGGCTTGTAGGAACCCTCCCCGAGGTTCATGCCCAACACCCACTGGTCCCGACCATCTTTTCCTCCGAACTACATGGTCTTTGATTCTTTCCTAGTCATGGTACATAGGAAGCCTCCACGAGGTTCAACATTGTCTAGCGGTAAGCCATTGTGACGCCATCCAGTTTTATGTCGTTGTGACCCCATCCAGTGGTAAGACGTTGTGACCCTATCCAACAATAAGCCTTTGTGACCCCATCCAGTGGTAATCCATTGCGCCCTCATCCAACGATGATCTGTTGTGAACCCCATTCAGCAGTAAGCTATTGTCAACACAAATCTAGCGGTAAGACACTATTGTCCCTTATGTTGGGGCCCATATCGCTGGTACATCCTAGTGGTGTAAGACCAACCTCAGGCTACTAATCACGTGTAAGCCCCAGTATATCATTGGGTCGATGTCCCCTGTGCGCACCCTGATTCTATACCACTCCATAATGAACTATGTGGAGTTTGATTACCTACCACAGGGATATATATGAGGTCTCTTCGAGGCACAATCCCAACATCATCGTTGTCCTCGAGTCGACTCAACCACATTCTCCATCCAATATACTTAACCATCCATTGTCAATCTTGATTTTTATCTTGGCCGCCACGTCCCAGTGAGGCCAGGCCACCTCATTCCACATTCCCTTTAGAAACCATTGGGTAGTTAACCACACGTTAGACCCATCATTAGTGTCCCCTCTAGGGGTTTCACAAATCTGATACACTCTAGTCAGTGTTCTAATAAGTATGATCTTTCTCTGCTAGAGGTTAAACCCGTGAGATACCCTATGTTAAACATAGGAAGCTAAGGAAACCTTAGATACAATCCTATGGAATATTATTCCCTGCATTCGACACGGGATGCCTCAGGCTTCCGTGCAATCTAGAAGACCTATAATAATGGGAAAAAACCCAATGTGCTAGTGTTACAGCGTCCACACATGCCAGTGATGTCCAATGTGACTACTCCCCAGACCAAAGGTTGCTAACCTAACTGGCCCCTTGGAATGTCCCGATAGAATAAGTGTAATTAACCGACTTCCAGGAAGAAATGGAACATGGAAGAGTTTCACAAGAAGCATCTTTGTCTATAAGGGAGACCCAGACTAGGTTCTTCATTCCTAGGAAGAATCCATGGAAGGAGGAACCGAAATCCCATCATCCCGTTACGATCAAGGGAAAAAATCCCTCAATAAGTGACAGATGCCACCTGCCTTTGGAAGGTGGGAATGTGGGGAAACAACTATGCGTCCTCTATAGATGGATTCACATGCCCCAAAAAATGTGTCAAAAACATGAACATTATGTTTTTATGGATATATTGATTAGTGTATGAAAATATTTTCTTGATATATTGTTCATAGTATTAATTAATGATATATTAAAATAACCTTCCAGTTAAAATGTTCATGAAATCCATATAAAAGAATTATAGAGACCCAAAAAAATTATATTGGAAATACAGTAGCTGTAACTTTTTTCCTGGGGTGGTTTTTAATATTGTTTATATTGAATTGAATGATATAATATCTATTGACCCATAAAATATAAATTTAATCAAATAATTAAATATAAGGGAAATAACATAGATCTAACTATAGCTCGATTTAGTTTGTTACAATTAGTATTTTGTTTAGAATTTCTCCTAGTTGGATAGCCTTTTTACCATGTTAACAAGAAATGAGTTTAAATTCAAATGGTCAAGGGAATGTGAGAAATTTTTTGAGTCACTTAACAGGAGACTAAATGATTAATCACTATTAACTCTAGCATCATGTACGGAATATTTTTAATATATAGTGATTATTTGAAGAAATAAGTTCCTTGTGTCAATTTGTAGAATGATCGGGTAAATACTTGTGCATAAAATAAATTATAAATCCATGAATTGAATTATTAAACTCATGGTATTGATTTTTTAATTTTATTTTTTTCATTGATATTATTGAAATAGTACCTCTATAGTTAATAATGTAATATATAAACAAACTGTACGAGTTTAATGTATCTATTATTTTAGAAGGATATCACTATAATGAAAATATGGTGGTTAGAGCTACTCAAGGACCATGATTACTCGATAAAAAAACACTCTAGTAAGGATGAAATATGGATAATTCATTTAATTTTATAGCCATGACGTTTTGACCATGATGCAGATTAACATAGATCCCATCTAGAGAGATCTAGTAAAGATAAATATACTGATTTTCAAAA
Source organism: Viscum album (assembly GCA_963277665.1). NCBI lineage: Eukaryota > Viridiplantae > Streptophyta > Magnoliopsida > Santalales > Viscaceae > Viscum > Viscum album. Next base: position 1,601,012,409 of record OY728119.1, on the reverse strand, counting down.
ATGGGAATACATTTTTATTTCAATTTGAATGATAAAACACCCTAATATAATATTACAGTGTGGTACTAGTAGGATGATAAGGATATAAAAATTAATATTACTAATGTAAATGGGGGTAAATTGAAATAGTTTATCCTTAGGGGTTTTTTATTTATGTTCTGAATGGGTTTATATTTTTTATCTATACCTGAGTTAAAGAGGGAACAAACTGATCAATCAAAATGTTTATACAACTTGGTAGTAAAAATATATAAATATATTTAAGAAAAAATTTATGCAAGAATGTTATAAAGTATGAAACTACAGACTATGTTTCCATATTCATTGTATTCCTATAAAGAATGATTGACATAACTCATCTGAAGGGAGTCACGTAACCTCTTCATATAACTATATATAATTGTGGAAATATCAAAACGGTATTTTTTGATAGACTCAAAAAATGCATAGAATAAATATGATATATGGTTTATTATCAATTATCATAATATTCATAATAATTTTGTACTAATACCAGAAGATCTACCACTTGAGACCCTTTATTATGTATATATCAACAAAATTATAATGTTTCATGGGGAAGATCCATTAATTTTATCTGTTCAATCACCTGAGTTTATATTAAAATTATGGAAGAATATTTAGTGGTCTCTCAACATTGAGATGAATTTAAGAACCCCAACTATCCTTAAGATAATGGGTATTCTGAAAGGACTATCTCTACATTGGAAGAAATTCTGATATAATATTCCCTTAACTTACAAGGTATGTCTATTAGTATATTCCATTATTGGAATTTTGATAAAATAATATAATCCATTCAATAATATAAATAAAACAATAAAATATTTTTTTTTGGAAATATGTGTTGTACTATAACCTATTGGTAAGAGGCTCGAAAAAGAGAGCAAGTGGTCCCATTTCTTTTCGGGGAGATATATATTAATGTATGGACTATTTATAATCGTATTAATGTATCTCAAGGAAGAAAAAAGGGATGCATAGTTAATTGATGTAATGAATTTGAATTTCATGTTTTAGATAAATTATTCTGTCCGGTTTCACCATATAATGAAGTTGTGATATTTTTTAAATTGGGGATGTTAAGACATATCTATATTGGTCCATTTAGTATACTAGAATGAATTAGATCTATTTATGACAAATTGGATATGATGATAATTTTTTTAAATACACAATGTGTTATATGATCCATTTTGTGTAAAATACATTGAATATTCAAAATTTGTTCTCATGTATTTCAAAATATATTTTTCTCATTATTTTTTCTAAAATGAAGATCCTATCCAGATTCTTGATAATAGATACAAAACATTTAATATAAAAAAAACAATTTTTAAATGTTTTTTTGAGAAATTGGAAATTATAAGTGGAAACCTGTAAATCTAAATAATATTAGAGGATGGGATATTAACATTTATTTATTGACTAATATATACCAAAATTTAGAGCATAAGGTTATTTATAAGGGGAAGAATGTAATATATGAGACCCTAATGTTGTAGGTAAACACTATGTCATGAACAATCATACTCTATATTGACTTTAATCAAGGATTTACTTAAAATGTTAATCCTTAGAAATCTATTTTTAAAAAATAACTTTATTCTTAAATAATTAAAATCATAATGTTATTAGAATGAATTTTTTCACTATTTCAAAAGTGATTTGTATTTAGTTTAAAAGTATGTTATTCACGAAACAAGTGATTTGTATACATTTTTTAATAATATAAGAATGAACTGAATGATATAAAAAGTAATAAGTAATTAAATATGAATTTATGAAGTAAAAAAATATATTTTTATTCTTATTTTCTATTATTATTTTCATGTTAATAAATTTGAAAACTAATTGTAATGTTACATTAATAAATAAATTTTTTTAAACATTTCATTGATTAATTTATTTTTAAGGGAAATTTAGTTTTGGATTTACATGTGTGCCTCATTTCATCATTGTAATTTAAAATAAATCAATTGATATCATTAAAATCATTATCCATGGAATATTTAAATTATTTATAAATATTTTGAAAAACTAATTTTTTTTAAAATATATTTTGAAATGATTATATGTGGTTATTTTAAAATTAATATTTAAGACATTTTGAAATTTTATTTTATAAAAGTTTATAGAAGTTTATATTTTAATGATATAACAATTTTGAATTGAAATAATATTTTTTAAAGAAAATTAATTACAAATGTATATAATTAATTAACAATGTAAAATTAATTAGGGAAAAAGAAACTAAATTAATAAAAAATCCACAAAACACTCAGAGTTAACTAAAAATGAGTGGAGTATGTGAGCTTCTATCTAAAATTTCTGTAACATGTTACATATTCTATTTTCTGGACATTGACCCTCTAACAGAAACATTACATTATAGGAAACATTTGGGAAATGCTCAAAACAAACCTTCACCTAACTTTTAAAAGTCTAACACTCCAAATGCATCAAGACTCACAAAGGCATTTAATTTAGTCTTTAAAATTATAAAATTTTCACCTCATATAACTATATCCCACATTGAAATGCATTTACTAACCATTAGTTATCATAAGGCCTTCATTTCCAAGGATAATCCCTTTGAAAAATCAATCCCCTAATGTGAGTTTTATCAACAACATTACTTTTCTCCACAATTTCCATTTACAAATTCACATTATCAATACTAATATAATGATATTATTATCTTTTTATAAACTAAAATTTAAATATATTAAGGATTATATAGTTTTTTATTTATCTATACTATACATTTTGAAAAATAAAATCGTCATTTTCACATACGCGCGTACTAGTTCCCCCACATGCAACAAAATTCATTTCTTATTACGAAATATAAATTAAGGTTCCTAAAATTATTTTAATTAGTAAATTTTATATTTATGATATCATTAATTTTCTATTATGAAATATTTTTGAACATACTAATCCTATTATTAAAAAATTGATCATCATTATTTGAAACCATTAAAACCAATATACTAATAGTAAAATCATCTATTTATATGATTTAATATTTAAATACCTATTACTTATTATTATAGTTTATCTATATTTCTAATATAATACACTAATAAATAAAAAATAAGTTTAGTGTGACTATTTTATAATGACATTATAATAATACCACCTTATAATTATTTATTTTTTCATGTTATCTCATTATTTATGATATTTTGAACAACAATTTGGACAATACTATATATTTATATCATGAATGAATATTGGAACATAATTCATAGTATAATATAATATAAATGATTAAATAATTTTTTTATTTTTTTTATTTTCAATATTTTAAATTGATTTATAATGAATTACTTAAAAAACCACCGTTCAATCATTGAGAATCACAGAAAAATGGTTGTTATAGTTTTCATATTGAATGATAAGGACTAAAAATATCAGGAAAGGAATTTGGATAATCATAATTAATTATAAAATATTATTAATATTTTCATTAATTACATAGTAATTATTAATTCTAGAAGGAGAATAAATATAGAGACCATTATTACGAAACTAGAATGAATGATCGAAACAATAAACAACTGATATAAAAAATTGGAATAATTCATATTGGAAATGAATATTTATGAAATGTATAAATGAATGTAGATGTGAGTGATTTGTTTTTCTTTCTATTAGTTATGTTTTTTGTAACCCTAAATTTTTTCATTGATTTATGATCGATCACTCTAGAAAATTTCAATTAATTTGTGAATAATCATAACTTTTAATGTATTATGTAGCATTATCCTTTTTTTAAATGGATATAAATTCCTAAAACATAAGAAAATAAAAAATTATATTTCAATTACTAGGTTATATGGTTTTTCGACAATCCACATTCTTCTTCTAGATGCATTATGGTCATGTTACCAATTTTATTAACATTTTGAGATATACAACCATTATGTATCCTGTTATTCTATTATATATATCAATTCACATGGTGAATATTTATTTTTTAATCAATAATATTATTCTATCATATGTGTTTTTATCATGTTATACATTTTGTTAACATGGTGAGATTTATTATAATTCTAAATGTTTTTATTCCAATATACATAATTATGGAAAACATGATATCATATTTTTAACTGTGCATCTTCTTCCTATTGCTGTTTTACGATCAAGTTATTAATTTAATTGAAATGGGAAAAAATATAATATTCTTGATTATAATTGACAACTAACCTTTGTTGTTCATGTATTGACATTATTTATTTTTCATTGTATGTATATTTATATATTTTTAAGAAAGAGTTTCCTATTGATGAATATCAAATGTCCTAATGACTCTGATATTTAATTAATTACACATAAACATATTATGGGTGAAGCCCATTACTATATGACCCCTCAATTAATCAGTAAGTATCATGATAACAACATTGTTAGGTATTTGGTATACACCTACCCAATTAAAAAATTCGTCTTGACTACAGTCTTGATGACATGAATGACGACTTTTCAAAAACCTCTATGAAAATGATATTGTCTGAAATACAACCTTAAAGATAAGATAAAGATTTATTAAAATATGAATTCCACTACCTTGAATCTTGTAATTTATATCATTCTGATCTATTTATTTTAATTTATATCAATGGATATATTATAGTCTTAGTTTCACTTGATTATGTAATTATGATGGATGGTTAATCTAGACATAATATTTATTCCTTGTTTATTCTATGGTTTCCACATTTGTATGTTTTCCCATCCTATTATTTTTATCACAACCCTTATTATATTTCTATTTGACCTGGTTATGAATAATATTATTATACATGAAGTCTCAAAAAATATATACAATTTGGATAATTTATCGGTGATGTTGCATAACTTTTTTTGAATTAAGTAGTTTGATGTATACGATAGAAACTAAATATCCATCAGTTGTTTAATACATAGGTGTATCTTGTTTATTTTTGGTATTTATTATCTGAATATAAAAAAATCATCTTAGGATTTTATGTAATTAAATAATAAATTTTTTCCTATCATTTGGGATTGTTAAATATGGGATTATAATAATGGAATCAAAGTCAGTTTGTAAATAATGGAGTTTTAGGAACCCTATTTAAGAGTTTATATCTATGTATACACATTATGACTCATGATACATGAAATCATTTATGATATTTCATGTATCATGTATCCATAATGTAAAGTATTTTTTATGAATATGTGGATTAAATTAGTTGTTTGGGCTCACATTGTAACACCCCAAGATTTCATAGTGTGTTATTTCTTCAAAATAATTCAATAACTTGCACTACACGCAACACTGAGTTCAATTGCACCATGACTTACCAAAAAAAAGCCATTAAAAGAGGTCATGAATAGTAGTAACTAAATTTTAAACTTTATATAATCCTTATAATTTTAGAATCCATATTATGAGTTTCTTAGTCATAATGCAAGAACAGATTCATTTTCAGTATTGCACTTTTATCAACTTTTGATAGTGAAACCTTTTTAAATACAATATTTTAAACTTTTTGACTAAATGGGGACATCAAAAATTTAAAATGAAACATCCCAAGCTTCCACGGTACGCTAGCGTGTGTTGTACGCAACACCGAGTTCTAACACACCATAACCAATCAAACTAGCCGTTATGAATAGTAATACCTAATTTTTGAAATTACATATATTTTATATTTTAAAATGGACTTCATTTTTGGTTTCGGAATATCTAATTTATCCTAAGGTGAAATTTTGGTATATTTCGGATAACTTTCATATTTTGATGAATAGTGAAAAATACTAAATTTTAATTAAAAACAACTTTTTTAATCAAAATAATTAATAATGATAAATTATGAATTTTAGTAGTTTTAAAGTATATTTAGAATATATTTTCACCATTTAATATAATGTTGGTCATTGGACATAATTTTACAATTAAACCGAACATAAACAAGTGTCAATCTTTTGATAGTTATTATCTCTTAAAAACACGCTTTTTGTTTTGACAGCGGAAATTAATTTTAAATTAATTTCTGCCACTTCTGTGTTTTGAATTTAAGAAAATTTATTCCATATTTGGAATCAGGATGTTCAAATTGTGTAAATAGGTAACTTTTATTTGTATACATTTTGAATAATTACTGCGGTAAATATTTTATTTACCATGGTTAAGGGTAAATCTGGTAAATAAGGGTTAAAAAATAATATTATAATAATACTAAATTACCCTAAAACGTGTCTTAACCCTATTGGTTGATACATGTTAGACCATGGGCATCTTTGTGTCAATTTTGGGACCCCATGGATCCACTTGTAAGTGATAATGACACTTTATTTTAATTAAGTCAAAATGAATACAAAAATGACACAAGCATATATCTTTTAGAAAAACAATTGTTACATAGGGTTATATAAGTTGGATTTTAGATTATAAATATTAATTAGAAAGATAAAATAATTTACTACATAATGATATTTTATTTATAATTTTTAGACATTAAATAATTTATTTTATTTATGACACAAAGATGATGCAGTAATTACTATAATAGTGAAAAATTAAAATAATTGATATTATAAATACCCAAAAAAATATAATATGAAACTTTTAATGAATTAAACTAATTTTATAGGATAATATGATATATTAGGATTTATTTAATTGACTTTGTTCGAAGTAATCAATCTTTTATGAGTTTCACAAAAATCAACTATTGAATAGTGTCAAAATTGACATAAAAGAGTTCTTAAAACAAATATTATATTATTAATTGATATTAAATTCCTAAAAATCTAAGGTTCAGCCAAGAGACTTATATCATGATAGGTTCATCATTAATGGACCACTTGGGGGTCGCTTGGATGTATATCGTAAGTTTATTAACCATATTATATAAAAATACAAAGAGACGTTGTAAAAGTGAAACTAATTAACATAGAGTTAATACTTAAAGATAAGGTTAATATAAGTACCCAAACCTGTATAAATTCTATTGGTTGAGTGGTTTTCGACCTATCCCCACCTTAACCTTTGAATAATCAACTTTGGAGACATTAGAAACCGAATATGAATTTATTATAAATTAATATTTCTAGCTTTTCCAAAGGTTCCCCTCACCCCTCTTATAAAAGGGAACTCCTCCTTCTCATTTCTTCACACCTTAAAAGCCTTTTGGTTCGGCCAAACTCTGCCCAAATACTCTCCCAACATCCCTCAATACAACCTAGAGGCCTTAGTTTGATCAGAAAGCCAACCTATGGAGCCCTTTTGATCAAATCAAAAGGAAGAACCCGAAGAAGAGGTAATGATTTCACCACCCTTCTCCAAGTTCATTTCTTCTTCCACTTATTCTTCCTTTGTTCTTACCATTATAAAATAATAACTCCAGTATCTCACATATAATGTGATGTTATTATAAATATGGTACAACCATATTCAGTATTCTATCCACCCTTTGAATAACATGTCACCATACGTGCGTACGTACGGCTTACCGTCTCCACGTCGTGGTGTAATTGTTATTCAATATAATATTATTTGGATGGGTATAATAATGATGTGTAACTCATGTAAATAATAAATATAACATGTTAATGATTCTGTATATATGATATACCATCCATTTATATATTATTTTAATATCAAAAGAATGATATTGTCGCTCGTGCGTACGTACGGACTACCGTCTCCACGAACGCGATGAGATTCATTCTCCATCGTATCCATTCAAGTATAATTATCATTTGATGATTTAAAAATGATGTTTAAGGACTAGATATCATTCTGTATATGAATAATTTACAACAACCATGGCTTATGTAACAAAACATATAAAAGAAAATAAGTAAGTTAACTCCCGAAACGACGATAATTCTAAGATATTATTAACAAACCAATGTTAAAAGATCATATATGATATCATATTAATATATATGATTCTTGTATAATTTAATAACAACTATTTCAACATTATACAGGAGGTTAACCTACCCCAACCAAGGAAAAGTAAAAGGTAAGGTTTTACTTTACAACCTCTTCATTATCCAAGGTTGTTTATACGTAATAATCTACTGGGATCTCTTTATCATCCACATCCATGTTTCTTAAAAATGCATTTCAAAACATTTTTACTATTTACTAGAATATGAGTTAAAGTCATTTATACCCTTTTTACTTTTATAAGTGGTTTATAAAGTAATCTTTCGGTCGTTTTCAAAACAAGGTCCTTTTTAACCTTTTCGACAGAATTAAGGTAAGAATGTTTTTTTAACTTATACGGCGGGTGCGGCTATTTTCCGCCGTTATAAAATCTTCAAAGCTTCCCTTACAAGCTTATAAGAATATTTTCAAAGAAAATGTTTTATTTTATATGGATCTTAAATTATTTCAAAATAAAAGGAGATATTTCTTTAAAAAGAATTTTGATTTCATCTATGTCAACATCCTTTGATGGATTTTAAGATTATTTGAAGTTGATTTATTATGATACAAAACTTCTATATTGTATTGAAGGTTTTGTGATACGTTTGACTATGGATGTGCTATTTTTATACCATTCATAGTTTATGGTGAAATTATTGACATTTCGTATGCTAGTTTTAATACAAATGTTTATGTTATGTTTAAACCTTTTCATATGGGAATGCATTGGACTTAATATGTGACGGGTGGAGCCCGCTATAGCTCCTCGATGCATCGGTAGGTCTCATGAGACAAACTAGTGTCTTGGAACAAGGCCTTGACAAAATCTTATTTGTAGTCTTGGCACGAGGCCTTGACTATGTGGTTATGATAGTCTGGCATTATGCATTCCAACATTATGAAAGTGGTTATTGATTTTTTCATGTGATTATTCAATTAGTAGAATATCCATGTGAATAAGTAAATGGCATTTTTTCATTTTATTTATGCCATACCATGTTGAAAGTTCATGTTTGAAAGGCTTTTGTTTTAGTTATACATTGCCTTAAAAGTTTATTCTTATTTATGAAAGTTTCCGCTATATTGTTATCCTTACTGGGCATTTGAGCTCACCCCTTTTCTATGTTTCATTTTTCCCAGGAAGTGAAGAAGTAAGTTATGAATGACCTGCAGGGATATTATGTGGGGATATGAGTGTGGATTATGGAGACAATATGTTGTAGTAGTAGTCTTTTGTTTAATGATGTAATGTAAAACTTATGAATATATCTAGTGTTTCCAAGGCTACTAAACCAATCGGTCTTTCGAGATTTGATCTTTCTTGTGATCATGCCAATGTTATGTAATAATGCACCGACTCTAGGTAACTAGGGTCGGGGCGTTACAGTTGGTATCAGAGGAAGTTTAGTACAAACCTGGGAAGCTAGATTTAGATAAACTCTGATTAGAGAATGTAGACCTAAGATGAACTTTGAGGATTAGTATAGAACAACTTCCTAGAATTTTGGTATTGTAGAGATTTTGTGAGTTTTCCAAGCAATACATCCCTGTCTGGATACGAGCAGGTAGAGGCGGCTCTGGCACAGATGTACCTAGGGGTAAAACCCGAAAACACCGCTTTGAACTAGACTCGAACGGGAACTGGTGCACGACAACGGGCCTTGCTGCACTCTTGGTTACGATACTCCCGGGGGATATGCTTAGGATAACTCTCATTTTCTTTACAAATCATTATGAAGGGTTTATGAGTATATAATTTCTCAAAGAAAACATTTTTATGATTATGGATTACATCCATAAATAGTTCAATTTATGTTAAGTGTTTTATAAGTATGAGATTATGTATTTTGATTCATAAACTGATCTAGTTTATGCCATTGTATAGAAATGGCACCCAGTAGAAGGAATGAGAACTCTAGAAATGCACATGATCCAAAGAGAAGGAAGGATCATATCTTTCATGGTCTTAAGCTAGAATTTATAAGAGAAATAGTCTCCCATGTATTATCATCATATGAAGAAATAATATCATGTGTTGATAAGATAAGTAAAGAGTTTACTGAGTCCTATGGCTTTGAAGGGAAGCAAGAGAAGAAAAGGATGGATGAGAGAAAGATGGATAAAAGTAAGAGGGAAAAGAAGAATTTTCCCATATGTGGTAACTGTGGAAAGAAACACCCTGGAACTTGCCTGAAAGGAATGGGAGTTTGTTATAAGTGTGGAGGAAAAGGGCACAAAGTACGTGACTGCAAGGGTAAGAAAATGGTTTTAAATGTACAATGCTTCATTTGCAAGGAGTTTGGACACTACGCGAACCTATGTCCCAGTCATCAGACTATGCCGCAAATGATGCTATTGGATAATAATCAAGTTATGATACTACCACAGATGAAGAGGAATGATTAGAGTTCTTATGTTGATTATGTCAATTGAGTGTTGTATCAACAATGTACTTGTTATAATAATTATGGAGTATATAAGGATTGTACTGCAGTACTATTTCATTAAGGACTTGAGATTGTGTGGAACAAAGAAAAGTTACTCAATAGAAGGTTAAATTTTTGGAAAATATATGGTTGAGAGAATGATAAATCATAATATAGTTCTGATACTGAGGTAGTGATTTTGGAATAATATGTGATTATTTTGGATAAATTATATTGGATATTCTTGACTACCTTGGAACTGATTAATGATTTGTATATTCCATCATTGTTGGGGTTTAAAACATTTTTGGATTAATGAAGTATATCCAGCATTCTATATGGAATAAGGGAGCATAAATGCAATCAATAAGGAATATGGTAATACATGATGAAGGTATTCATATGCTATTACATGGTAAAAAGGATCTATATTATGTTTTCCTCCCTTATGAATGTTGGACTGTGAGTTTGGACAGATGTATTTTGGATAGTTCTAGTTTGGATTATTTTGGATTTCCATAAAAGGACAACCCGGAGGTCGGGCGGCAAACCGTCGCGTCCGGCAAGGCTGCGAGACTTGAACCCGCAACCGAAGGGCGACAAGGGTGTATCACCTACCACTGGCCCATGAGATGTCCTGGATTAAATAATGTAGTTTTTATTAAAGGATCATGTAGATGAATTATAAATTCGTTTATTTTGGAACCCTGTACGAATAGTATAAATAGAATTTTTTTTACGAGTGAAAGATGAGTTTGTGGTAGAAATTTATTAATGGACAAAACTCTAATTATAAAGTAAGTATATATCCTTATGATCTTATCCAATCTCATAAATAAATTCCTCAACATTAAGAAAAGGAACTTAGAACAAAAATGTTGTCCTAGATGGTACCTTAAATCATCACTAATTTATGGCTTTGGGATTGTTGGCCTTTTCAAAGCCATGTTCTCTACCACTCTCCATCAGATAATTGATGGTTATATTTTTCTTACATATCCATATTTTCCTACATGGAACCCTAGTATGTGTTATTTTCGGTAATCTTCATACTTTCGACTCTTTATTTTAAATAGAGGCCTCATTAATTCATTTTTCGATGTGGGATTTCAACTAAGATATTTTGAAACGTCAAAAATGGGTTATCCTAATACCCTATGTTTTGTTGAACCGATGGTATTTCAAATCATCATAGATTGATGAATTTAAGGACCTCAATTTTACACTTGTTTGTGATTGATGACCTCAATCACTACCTATAAATATTTACGTTTTTCCTCCGATTATATGTCTCTAATTTCCACCAATGTTCTCCTAATCGAGATCATAATTTGGTGGTGACCCTTTGATTTCTCTTTTTCTCATATTAAGACTAAATTTTAGTAACCCAATTTCCGATGTGGGTTTTCCCACAAATATATTTTCTACTTTCAACCTTTTATTTTTGAAGAACAATTTCAAATTGCGAGGACGCAATTTATTGACGGAGGAGAGAATGTAACACCCCAAGATTTCATAGTGTGTTATTTCTTCAAAATAATTCAATAACTTGCACTACACGCAACACTGAGTTCAATTGCACCATGACTTACCAAAAAAAATCCATTAAAAGAGGTCATGAATAGTAGTAACTAAATTTTAAACTTTATATAATCCTTATAATTTTAGAATCCATATTATGAGTTTCTTAGTCATATTGCAAGAACAGATTCATTTTCAGTATTGCACTTTTATCAACTTTTGATAGTGAAACCTTTTTAAATACAATATTTTAAACTTTTCGACTAAATGGGGACATCAAAAATTTAAAATGAAACATCCCAAGCTTCCACGGTACGCTAGCGTGTGTTGTACGCAACACCGAGTTCTAACACACCATAACCAATCAAACTAGCCGTTATGAATAGTAATACCTACTTTTTGAAATTACATATATTTTATATTTTAAAATGGACTTCATTTTTGGTTTCGGAATATCGAATTTAGCCTAAGGTGAAATTTTGGTACATTTCGGATAACTTTCATATTTTGATGAATAGTGAAAATTACTAAATTTTAATTAAAAACAACTTTTTTAATCAAAATAATTAATAATGATAAATTATGAATTTTAGTAGTTTTAAAGTATATTTAGAATATATTTTCACCATTTAATATAATGTTGGTCATTGGACATAATTTTACAATTAAACCGAACATAAACAAGTGTCAATCTTTTGATAGTTATTATCTCTTAAAAACACGCTTTTTGTTTTGACAGCGGGAATTAATTTTAAATTAATTTCTGCCACTTCTGTGTTTTGAATTTAAGAAAATGTATTCCATATTTGGAATCAGGATTTTCAAATTGTGTAAATAGGTAACTTTTATTTGTAGACATTTTGAATAATTACTGCGGTAAATATTTTATTTACCATGGTTAAGGGTAAATCTGGTAAATAAGGGTTAAAAATAATATTATAATAATACTAAATTACCCTAAAACGTGTCTTAACCCTATTGATGGATACATGTTAGACCATGGGCATCTTTGTGTCAATTTGGGGACCCCATGGATCCACTTGTAAGTGATAATGACACTTTATTTTAATTAAGTCAAAATGAATACAAAAATGACACAAGCATATATCTTTTAGAAAAACAATTGTTACATAGGGTTATATAAGTTGGATTTTAGATTATAAATATTAATTAGAAATCTAAAATAATTTCCTACATAATTATATTTTATTTATAATTTTTAGACATTAAATAATTTATTTTATTTATGACACAAAGATGATGCAGTAATTACTATAATAGTGAAAAATTAAAATAATTGATATTATAAATACCCAAAAAAATATAATATGAAACTTTTAATGAATTAAACTAATTTTATAGGATAATATGATATATTAGGATTGATTTAATTGACTTTGTTCGAAGTAATCAATCTGTTATGAGTTTCACAAAAATCAACTATTGAATAGTGTCAAAATTGACATAAAAGAGTTCTTAAAACAAATATTATATTATTAATTGATATTAAATTCCTAAAAATCTAAGGTTCAGCCAAGAGACTTATATCATGATAGGTTAATCATTAATGGACCACTTGGGGGTCTCTTGGATGTATATAGTAAGCTTATTAACCATATTATATAAAAATACAAAGAGACATTGTAAAAGTGAAACTAATTAACTTAGAGTTAATACTTAAAGATAAGGTTAATATAAGTACCCAAACCTGTCTAAATTCTATTTGTTGAGTGGTTTTCGACCTATCCCCACCTTAACCTTTGAATAATCAACTTTGGAGCCATTAGAAACCGAATATGAATTTATTATAAATTAATATTTCTAGCTTTTCCAAAGGTGCCCCTCACCCCTCTTATAAAAGGGCACTCCTCCTTCTCATTTCTTCACACCTTCAAAGCCTTTTGGTTCGGCCAAACTCTGCCCAAATACTCTCCCAACATCCCTCAATACAACCTAGAGGCCTTAGTTTGATCAGAAAGCCAACCTAAGGAGCCCTTTTGATCAAATCAAAAGGAAGAACCCGAAGAAGAGGTAATGATTTCACCACCCTTCTCCAAGTTCATTTCTTCTTCCACTTCTTCTTCCTTTGTTCTTACCATTCTAAAATAATAACTCCAGTATCTCACATATACTGTGATGTTATTATAAATATGGTACAACCATATTCAGTATTCTATCCACCCTTTGAATAACATGTCACCATACGTGCGTACGTACGGCTTACCGTCTCCACGTCGTGGTGTAATTGTTATTCAATATAATATTATTTGGATGGGTATAATAATGATGTGTAACTCATGTAAATAATAAATATAACATGTTAATGATTCTGTATATATGATATACCATCCATTTATATATTATTTTAATATCAAAAGAATGATATTGTCGCTCGTGCGTACGTACGGACTACTGTCTCCACGAACGCGATGAGATTCATTCTCCATCGTATCCATTCAAGTATAATTATCATTTGATGATTTAAAAATTATGTTTAAGGACTAGATATCATTCTGGATATGAATAAGATACAACAACCATGGCTTATGTAACAAAACATATAAAAGAAAATAAGTAAGTTAACTCCCGAAACGACGATAATTCTAAGATATTATTAACAATCCAATGTTAAAAGATCATATATGATATCATATTAATATATATGATTCTTGTATAATTTAATAACAACTATTTCACCATTATACAGGAGGTTAACCTACCCCAACCAAGGAAAAGTAAAAGGTAAGGGTTTACTTTACAACCTCTTCATTATCGAAGGTTGTTTATACGTAATAATCTACTGGGATCTCTTTATCATCCACATCCATGTTTCATAAAAATGCATTTCAAAACATTTTTACTATTTACTAGAATATGAGTTAAAGTCATTTATACCCTTTTTGACTTTTATAAGTGGTTTATAAAGGAATATTTCGGTCATTTTCAAAACAAGGTTCTTTTTTAACCTTTTCGACAGAATTAAGGTAAGAATGTTTTTTTAACTTATACGGAGGGTGCGGCTATTTTCCGCCGTTATAAAATCTTCAAAGATTCCCTTACAAGCTTATAAGAATATTTTCAAAGAAAATGTTTTATTTTATATGGATCTTAAATTCTTTCAAAATAAAAGGAGATATTTCTTTAAACAGAATTTTGATTTCATCTATGTCAACATCCTTTGATGGATTTTAAGATTATTTGAAGTTTATTTATTATGATACAGAACTTCTATATTGTATTGAAGGTTTTGTGATACGTTTGACTATGGATGTGCTATTTTTATACCATTCATAGTTTATGGTGAAATTATTGACATTTCGTATTCTAGTTTTAATACGAATGTTTATGTTATGTTTAAACCTTTTCATATGGGAATGCATTGGACTTAATATGTGACGGGTGGAGCCTGGTATAGCTCCTCGATGCATCGGTAGGTCTCATGAGACAAACTAGTGTCTTGGCACAAGGCCTTGACAAAATATTATTTGTAGTCTTGGCATGAGGCCTTGACTATGTGGTTATGATAGTCTGGCATTATGCATTCCAACATTATGAAAGTGGTTATTGATTTTTGCATGTGATTATTCGATTAGTAGAATATCCATGTGAATAAGTAAATGGCATTATTTCATTTTATTTATGCCATACCATGTTGAAAGTTCATGTTTGAAAGGCTTTTGTTTTAGTTATACATTGCCTTAAAAGTTTATTCTTATTTATTAAAGTTTCCGCTATATTGTTATCCTTACTGGGCATTTGAGCTCACCCCTTTTATATGTTTCATTTTTCCCAGGAAGTGAAGAAGTAAGTTATGAATGACCTGCAGGGATATTATGTGGGGATATGAGTGTGGATTATGGAGACAATATGTTGTAGTAGTAGTCTTTCGTTTAATGATGTATTGTAAAATTATGAATATATCTAGTGTTTCCAAGGCTACTAAACCAATCGGTCTTTCGAGATTTGATCTTTCTTGTGATCATGCCAATGTTATGTAATAATGCACCGACTCTGGGTAACTAGGGTCGGGGCGTTACACACATGAGGTTAGTAAAATCATGATAAATGACATAGGGGTTCAGGTAGTGAATCCAATTGTTTTTTAATTTTATATGATTAAATGGGGAATTATATTAAGGTATAATGTTTGGGTGGTCCGTGATGTTAATTTACTATGTTAATTGTCTTTTCGGTCTGGAAAGAGCTACAATAAGGTGGTGGGATGAAAATTGGGTTCATTTGGTGGACTTAATGATGCATGAGTTTCATGGATTGGCATGAAATGATATGTGAGAATGTACATGACGGATATAGTTATTTACCTTAGTGATGATTATGGTCATCATGATATAGACCATAGGAAATGTTTTGGTTGTGTGATTCTCTATATTAATTGAATATGGTGAATAGTTATTATTATGATTGCGATTGTTATGATTTAACTAATGTCCATAGGTGTAATATCTAGGTTTCTATGTTGTAAAGATTGATTAAAAAACTATTTTCTACTCTTTATTTTTTCTTTTAATAGTTAAGAAAGTTCTAAAGAAGGATTAAGGTGCTTCTAAGGCTATTTTGAAAACTATATATGATTTTTTTGAGAATTAGAGTGAGAAAAATATATTGCAATAACTATGTTGGGAAACCATGAGACGTAGTAAGGGTGATTAATGACTATTTTAACCATGTGATATTGTGATCATGATCATGAAAAACCATACATTTATTATAAGTGTACATATAATGGTTGGGACGTGGTTTCAGTTAACTGTGTGTCAAACTGTGCAAGGGTGTGTTAACTTAGGCAGTAGGTGTATAGGTTTGGAACATGGGTTGAGCTACCAAAATGAAAACATATTATCCCTTTAAAAAGGGTAATGTGATAAATGTATTCTCCATTATATTATCATTGTTTACTCATTCTTTCTAACTAATTTCCCACGAATAGTAGGTTCTCATACTCTCTATAGGTAAGATATAGGCTTTGTCCCTCAATTGATCTCTTATTAAATATTTTTTCATTAAATTGGTTGCCTATAAGTATTTACAAGACTCAACTAATTATTTCTCCTAGTTTCTCTCTCTAATGTTGATGATATCCTCATATTATCTAACATTCCCTATTTTTAGTGTATTATTCTTGTGTTTCTATTATCCCTCATTCTATCTTGAATATGATGTTGATATCAAAAGGGGAGTAATCTACTAGAATAAGGTAGGTGTTCTAGATATTTTCCCTAATAATAATGATTTATATATTTTTTCTATCATTTTATGTACCAAAACTTCAATGTAATTCATATAAAATGAAAAATTATTTAAATAAAATGTCCACACTATGAGGATAAACTCACTCTGACCATAAATGTTTTGAGTATTTCTACCTTGAAAATTACTTCCTCTTGGGTGTGTTTATTTATAATCCATGAAACTTTTATAATTTCCAGACCAAACCACCTATTAAGTGAGTCCGGATTGTCACCTATTGGTAATGGACAAGCGGAATTAGATAAATAGTAAACAGAATAAACATGTAACCTACACATTCTTTAATTATTATTTTTTTCTGATTGATGTCTTTATTACATTATCTCATATATTTGATACAATTTTTATAAGATTTATTACATGAATTCACTCTTAGTACAACCCAGAATATCATTAATGAAAGTATCATGAGGAAATTAAATAAAGATAATAATAATTTTCTAAATAAGTTGAAATTAATTAATTAAAACAACCTAAACAAGATTAAATAATTCCTTTTTTTATATAAATGCACGTGCTGACATGGAGATATACAAAATAAATGGGGGAATCAAAAAATCCCAGTAAGTTAATAAAAAATGAACTATATACGGTAAAAAGTATAAGTGAGACAATATTCTTATAAATGTAAAATAATATGGATGATAATCATAATATTTAACAAAAATCCATGATATAAAATGATATCATATATATAACACCCCTAAATTCTAAAGTACAATTTTTTTTAATAAAGTGTATTACATGAAACACTAAACGCATAAGGGAATATAATATCCAGAGACTCTACTATATATTTACTATTTTAAATAAATTCAACAGATTACATTGCTTATAATTCATGAAACAAAGAGTTAACTTGTATTACGTGCAACAATGACCTTCCGTGATACCTATTGTTATACGCAAGAGTAACCATCCTCGCTAGTTTTCATTACACGCAAGACCGAGTTTAACAATATAATAATGTATTATTAAAATATGTTTTTCTATAATATGATATAAACTATCCATTATATTAGTTATGATGAATATTAGAAAAAATATTAAAAATATTATGGCTTAAACCAATATAAAATGAAATCATGGGTTAATAATTAATGATAAATGAAAATAAGAACCAATTGGATTAAAAAATATATTTTAGTACTTATGCTTCCAAAGAGGTTTTAACATAATAAAAATAATTAATTACATTTAATGAATGATTTTAATGAAAAATATATGTTATATATTAAATCAATTTTTATATTTTTTTATTTGGATTGATATGCATAAGATAAGAAAAAACCATATTTCACACATAAAAACCTATATTTTAATAAAGGATATTTTACTACCTTTTATAGGTGCACCTATATTGAATATTAATTTTGAAACATTTATTAATTTAATTTTATAAAATAGACTAAACTTTTTAATTTAGAATCAACAAAAATAGTTCAGGTTGAATTTCTGGTATTTTTTTGAGAAACATCATTTTTTATAATTAGTGAAAAATACAACATTTTGGTTAAAACTGCCTTTTCTTCTAAATAATTACTACTGTTAAATTATATTTTAATTGTTTTTTGAATAAAAAAATAGATCAATTATACATATATAAATATAATTTTTTTCATTATAATATATTTCACATTGAAATTTAATATATAAACTCAAAAATCTTTTCAACATATTTCTACTAAAACCAGTTAAACCATATGTCGGCAATATTAGTATTAATATTAATTTTTTGGAAATTATGAAATGAATGTTAAATAATATACATACACAATTTTAATCAAGATTACATTCTTAGTCTAATAAGATCAAATTATTTTAAAAAAAATTTATTATTGATAATGCATAAAATTAATTATATTGATGAAGGTTTAATTAGGCGTAAAATGGACTAAAGCTTATATTTAAGAGAACAAATGACCTATAAACTTGTAGAAAACACATTTTATGTACATAATTCGTCCATTAAACTTACATTATTTATTTTTGTGGGTTTCTTATGGCTTTATATATGTAATAACACGTTTACACCTAACTTGTTTCCAAAATTTCCAAGTGAGTCCTTCTCCTTCCCTATAAAAGGAAACCACCTCTCCCCTTTCCTCACACCTCTCAAGACACACTGGATCACCAAATCTATACCCACGTAGTATTAAAGCATCCATCCAATAATTATATAATCCACTCCTTGGGATGATATTAATCAAATAATTATTTTGGTTCAAACCAAAAGAAGTTACCTGATTAAGATGTAATCTCTTCGCTCAAACTTTTTCATTTCATTTCCATTATTAATCCCTATACTCTTATTATTTTGGGAATACATAAAAACACAAATATTAGAAATATAATAGGATGTTTTTTATTAATAGTTATAACTAAACTTAGAAACACATTTATCTAATGGATAACAGATATATTGTTTCTATGTATGGAAAACTACTACCTCACGAAACAATGATTGTTCATTTTTCTTTTCCAACATTCATGGTTATAAATTGTGATGGACATAGTGTTTATATATATTATATATGATATTTATTATTTATTTATGAATATTTAATAATTTTAAAACACATTACATTATACTTTCTATTTTTCATTAATATGCTAACATTATTTAAGGAAGTGTGGACCCGCACACCATTAATGTGATGTGGTTTATTCCCATGATCCATGGAATGTATAAAAGATTATTATAATTGAAAAAATTATACATAAATTAATATATTATATATTCATGACATAAATAAATTTCTGGATATCTATATATATATATATCATTTTCTTTATTGTCCTTTCACACACTAAAAAGTTATAATATCGGTCGTGGACTTGTGGACTACTGCATCCTTGACATGATGTGATTCATTTTAAATCATGAGAATTATATAGATTAGTATATTTGAATAAATAATATAATATTAATGATATTATGATCATTATATAAATATATTATTCTTCTTACCTTTCTTTACATAATTATCATTGAAAAATGATAACGTTAGTCCTGCGTATAGCCAATTTACCCTCTCTATGATTGTAATATAGGTACATTTCTTCTAATCATATTTAATGATTGATTTTAAAAGTATAATTTATCTATAAATTTGATAATAATGTAATTATTATTACTTTTAAATGATATATGTTGATGCCTATGATCATATTCGACCTACCAAAGTTGTTTTTGACACATAAAATGAATTTTTCCAAAACACCCAAGGAAAACATAATTGTCCATGTAATTTTATAAAACATGGTAATAAGGGAAATAAAATTAATGGTAAACATGAAAGAGGTTCTAAATCAATTATAAATTTAACATAAGTTTCTTATATAATAATTCAATGGTCATTGACCCAAAATGAAACACAGGGTAATGATTCTCATCTCACCTTTTCAAATCTGTGAGATAAATGTCGTGTACACCACTTGCATCTTTTATGTGGTGTATATACTAACCCTTATAAAATATTATATCATTAATAATTTTATATTAATGATATATTAAAAATTCATTTAATATTATTCCTTTATCAGGTTAATGATTAAAAAATGTTCCAATGTGGTGTGGGACATTCTGGAAGGTTTAAATATTATTTTCCTTAAAAAAACATTAATAATATTTGAATGGTATTTCAATTCAATTATATTTTATAACCATTTTAAATAAAACCTTAAATTTTATATTCTATGGTAATTGATGACCATTTAAATTTATTAGTACCATTTCCTACTCTTTGTTACTCAATGTGTTTTAAATTTATTTATAGGAAAACCTGACATTATTTCTCTCTTTTGTTAGAGAACCTATTTTCTTCTAAAAATATTGTTTTATTAAAATTAATTCAAATTTTTTTTAAAATGATTTTATAAATTCATTTCTATAGATTTAATTCATTTCAAAATGTTTCCAATGGAATCTTCATTTTTATTTCTAAACAAGGCAATTTTTTACCTTTTTACCATGTAAAAGGAATGGTCTTTTTACCTTGTACAACATGTACTAACATACCCATCATAATTCCTTTGAATATTTATTTACCTTTTTAAGAAGTTAATTTTTAATAATTTTTTTAATTTTTTTAAAGAAAATTACTTTAAAAATGTTTTTCAAAATAAGAGGATATTTTCCTCAACAATGTTGTTAAAACATCAGTTTTAATATTCCCATTAATCAATGAAAAAAACCATTTATTTTACCCCACATGGATTATATTGTATTAATACCATCCTTAATAATAATAAGGATAGTTTATTACTAATTTTGACAAGGATGGCATTCACATTCACTTCCTTGATTTCTTTTTCCCCTTGAAATATGTAATCTCATTTGATCACTGAAATTTAATGTTCTCCTTAATTATCCATTTCATTTATCATGGATATTAAAATTTACTAAATCATAAACCATTTTAGAAATGGTATATACTTTGAAAATTATTTTATTATTTGGTTTAATATTGATAATCCATACCTATTACTCTATACTAATATTAGATTCAAAAAATTGTTAAACCAATTATTTGATAAGATGAATGTTTTAGACTGGTACATCATAATTAGGGCCTAGTTATAGATAGCCCCTCGATGCATTGGTAGTCTCATGGGATGAGTCATTTGGATTAATCCTTAGATGGGTTTTAACCCAAAATTTTATAAAAATTCTATTGAATTGTCATGATGATTAAGGTACCATGTACATAGGAAACATGGCACCTAATAATAATGAATTTACATCATTTATATTTAGTTTTTATTCATCCATGACATTTTACATTAACATATCTATGGATACATTTCATTTTTATAGTTCATTCATTATTCATCCTTGATATTTTTCATCAACATATCAGTGGATAAATTTTATTTTCTATTTTTTAGACGGTACGTATTTATGTTTCATATCTTGCCATATTTATTTTTCCTTATATAGTTATTTTAATGGAATATGTTTCCAGTTACTACATTTATATATATTTTATGAACGTCTATTCAGTTAATTGATTATAAGTCCTGTGTGTTCTATTATTTACCTTTCCATATTTACTATTATAATTGATTCATTATTGCTTCCACTTTACATACCCTTACGGAGCATTTAAGCTCACCCTTGTTATGTTTCTTTCTCCTAGTATCCAAATTAATACTATGAATGACATTCATGGATTTACTAAATTGAATAGAGTTACACTCAAATTTATTTATTTATATTATAGAAAGAAGAAAAAAATTATGTTGTAATTAGTGTAGTCATTTGTAATAAAATATTCATTTATGTATCTAATTTACAGAAATTGAAAAACCGATCAGTCCTTCAGGGATTGACTACTTTTAATCAAGACAATTTAATTGATAGCAGACATCGGCTCTAGGCTTATGGGTTGGTTCACTACAATTAGTATGATAGGGTTATTTATTATCAAACATGGTAACTTGATTTAAGAAATGTTGGATAGAGAACATAAAGCTAAGGTATAATTAGAGGATTCTCAAAGAGGAACACCCGAGATTTTTAGTAATGTTCAGATTGCGTGGGTCTTCCTAGAAATAAATCTCTTTCTAGATACTACCGATGAAAGTGGTTATTTCTTTGATTTATCTGGGAGTAAAAACACTAAAAATTTGTTTCAGTCCTAAATCATGGAAACCTGGTATAATACATCGATTATGACTACATACGTGAGTTGAAATATATAGGGGTTTTTATACTATAACCCACATTTTCTTTAAAAACCATTATGAATAATTTGAATGGATAATGAAAATTAATGATCAAGAATAAACCTAATGTATTTTTAGATTGAAAATAAGGTTTAAGGGTTTAGAAATCCTACATTGATAATATGGAAAAGAATTATACCAAGAAAGGACCTATGATAAAATGAAATAGATGAAGGATTTATGTATTGAGGTTGTATCAAAACAGATTTTTAAAAGATCCATGAAACTTTTCAATCTTACCTAGTCTTGAACCTTCTGTGACCTTTTGTAAAGGTTATTTAGTTATTAACATTATTGAAATGATGTAAAATAGATTTATTTTGTAAATTATATTATTTGATTTTTGAAAAGGAAAAACTATATACCCAGTTAAAACCAATAAAATCCATTAAGGCTATGAGTCTTGAACCCAAGATGGAAGGACAATAAGGGTATCACACCAATCACTGACCTACCTAATGTCCAGGTTAATTTTTTACTATTTTTAGTTAATTAATTTTAATAATAAATACTATTGATGAACCATTAGTATCAATTTTTTGTAATAGAAAATAATATATTCACCATATTTGTTTTCAAAGATAGTAAAGGACAAATAGTTGTACTTTTCAATATTTTATAGGACTTAATATACCTTGAAATATTATTTTTATTATTCAAGAATAGAAACATTAGTTATTGGTAATTAATTTCTTTGAGTATATGAATGAATTTGAATTTTATTGATGCACAACAAAGTGTTATTAATTTTCACATCAAATTAAAACCAAGATAGTATGGACATTTCCTTATATTGAAGTTCAGTAAAATAATTTCCCAACAATAGTAAAATGATTTATAAATAATTTTTTTCCCAACAATATAATTTTTATTCGACTGATGGCCTCTTATATCATCACATATTTATGTATCTAAGGCCCTCCAAATTCTATTGAGCATTCACGTATTTTTGATTGAAGATATCATTAAATACATATAAATATTTAAACGTCTAATCCATGTTTGTGTCTCTAATTTCCACTAATGATAACATCCATAGAAACCTAGATTCATGGTTTTCCATGTGACCCTTTTACATCCCATTCTCTATATTATAGAAGATGTTTTAAAAACCCCTCTCAAAATGATGCATTTCAAACATTGGATGTATCAAACTATCAAAAATAATGATTGAGTTTAAATTAAGAGGATGAAATTTAATTATGATTGGGAGAATGTATCACCCCAATGTTCTAAAGTACAACTTTGAATTTAGTTTAATGTATGACAAGAAACACAAAATGAGTATGTAAATATAATATCCCAAGACTCTACAATATATGTACTATTTTAAATATATTCAACACATGATATTTCTTGTAATTCAGGCAACACTGAGTTATATTGTGTTACATGCAAAAGAATCCTTCCTCAATTTCTTGTGTTACACACAATAGCGACCTACCTCGATAGCCTGCATGACACACAAGGCAGAGTTTCAAAAAATAAATATGTATTATTAAAATATTATTATTCAATATAATATAATATAAAATAGATGTTAAATTAGTTTATATGAATAATAATTACTTAAATATAAAATATATGGTTTACACCAATATAAAATAAATATAGTTGTTAAAAATTAATGTGAAATGAAAATAAGAACGAATTGGATATAAAAATAAGTATTATTATCATTAGGCATCCGAAAGAGTTTTACCTTAATAAACACAAAAAATTAAATTTAGTGAAAAAATTTAATTGAAATTTTATTTCATATATTGAAGAAAATATTTCTGATATTTATCCATTAGGATTGATATGTATAAGATAAGAACATACCTTATTTTAAACATAAAAACCAATATATTTATAAAACCAATTTTACCACCTTTAGAAGAAAAACCTTTATTAAATATGAATTACAACACATATATGAAATTAATTTTTATAAAATGAAATTAATTTTTGAATTAACAATTTTAAAATATTCATAGGGTGGATTTTTGTTATTTTTCTATGAAACTTCATTTTCGATGAAAAGTTTTAAAAACTCTATTTTTTATAAAAATTGGCTTTTCGTTTAAATACTTATTAATGTTAAATTGGTTTTTAAATTTTTTATAGAATAAAATTAGATCCATTATACATATATTAATATAATTTTATTTATTTTAATCAATTTCACATTGAAATTGAATATGAAAACACCACAATATTTTGTACATTTTCTACTAAAAAGAGTTAAACTGTGTGTCTGCAATATTTGAATTAATATTAATTTTTCAATTTCTGTGACTTTAATTTCATAAAATAGACATAAAATATTGTAATAATGATTATATTTTGAATCTAAGAGGATAAAAATATTTTTTTACCAAAATTATTAGTGACAATGATAAAAATTAATTAAAGTGACTAATGTTTAATTAGGCTTTAAATGGACTAAAGCTTATATTTAATGGCCCAAATGACTTATACATTTGTCCAAAACCCACTTTACGTCCATAAATATTCCATGAAACATACATTATCATGTTTTTTGGTTTTTTTTACTTTTTTAGGTAGGAACATGTGTATACATAACATGTTTCCAAAAATTCAAGGTGAGTCATTTTCCTTCCCTGTAAAAGGGAACCACATCTCCCCCTTCCTCACACCTCTCAATACACATTTCTCATCATAACTCTGAAAATGTATTCTTCCATCATCCGTACCATAATCCAAGAGCCTATACTTACGATGAAAAAAATTAAAGGAATTTTTTGGTTCAAACCTAAAAAAGTTACCCGATTAAGAGGTAATGTCTTCTATCAAACGTTTTTTTTCACTTCCATTACTCAACCCATGTACTCATCATATATTGTAATTACACAAAAAAACTCATATTATCAATATAAAAGGATTTTTTAGGATAATATATATACCTACACTTAGACATACCTCAATATAATGGGTGTCGAAGACAGTATTTTTATGTATTGAAAACTACTACCTCACGAAACAACGATTGTTCATTTAGCCTCTTACAACATTCATGGTGGGATATAATGGTAGAAATAATATTTATATATATTATATATGATATATATTATGTATTAAATATTATTTAATCCTTTTAAAATATATAACCTTATAATTTTCATATTTCCTGAATATGATAACATTGTTTGAAGAAGTGTGGACTACCGTACCCGCAAACTGACATGATTCATTCACCCAATCCATCAAATGTATAAATAATGATTATAATTGAAAAAAATGTCGAATATAAAAAATATAAATTATATTAATGACATAAATAAATTTCTATATATATATGTTTTTTTTTATTCTTTCACTCACTAAAATGTGATAAATTTTGTTGTGGCCGTGTGGACCATTTTCACCTCGATACGATGTAATTCCTATTAAATATTAAGAATATTATATATAGTTATATTGGAACAAATAATATGGTTTTCATAATCTTATGATAATTCTATAAATTCATAATTCTACTTAACCTCTATCCAAAAGTATCATTGAAAAATGGGAACGTTGCTCAAAGGTATGTACGACCTACCGTCTCCATGATTGTAATATTGGTTCATTATTTCTAACCAAATTTAATTATTGATTTTAAAAGTATAATTGAACTATAGATATGATAATTATTTCATTATTATAATTCTAAAATTTTCTATGTTTACCCCTTTGACCATAGTCGACCTACCAATGTTGTTTTTTATAAATAAACTGAATTTGGTCAAAACACCTGATGAAGAAAATTGTATAAGTACCTGTATACAAAAAGGGATTAAGTGAAATAAAAGTAATAATAATAATTCAAAAGGTTATAAATAAAGTATAAAATTAAGATAGATATATTATACAGGAATCCAAATCTCATTGACCTAGAATGAGACACAAG
This sequence comes from Viscum album, assembly GCA_963277665.1. NCBI lineage: Eukaryota > Viridiplantae > Streptophyta > Magnoliopsida > Santalales > Viscaceae > Viscum > Viscum album. The sequence continues at coordinate 1,600,985,627 of OY728119.1, read as the reverse complement.
ATAAGGGATTCTTATCTCACCTTTTTACATCTGTTAGATAAATGTCATGTACACCACTTATATCATTTGTGTGGTGTATCTATTTACCCTTTTGTTATATTATATCATCAATAATATTATCTTAATTATATATTAAACTTTTATTTAATATTATTCCTTCTTTAAGATTATGATTTAAATTTTTTAAAGTGGTATAAGACATTTTGGAATGTTAAAATATTTTTTTCATCAACAACAACATTAATGATCTTTCAATGGTAATTGCATTTGATTAAAATTTATGACCATTTTTGAAAAAACCATTAATTTTAAATACTATGGTGTTTCATGACCATTTTGAAGTATTATTACCATTTCCCACTTATTGTTACTCTAAGTGTTTTAAATTAGTTCTAGGAGAACCCGAATTTATTTCTATCTTTTGTGAGAGAACATCTTTTCTTAAAAAAACCATGTTTTATTAAAAAAAATTCAAAAATGTTCTAAAATGATTTGTTAAATACATTTTAAACAACATTATCTTTAAGCAATTTTTTAAAAAGAATATTCTTATTGATTTCCTAACAATGCATTTTTCTAACATTTTTATTGAGTTAAAATAATTTTTTTTACCTAGTAAAACATGCATTTATTTACCCAACATCATCCATTTGAAGATTAAATTAACTTTTAGAATGTTATATTGTTCAAAAAAAATTTGAATATATTTTGGAAGAATAGTATATTCATATTTTTTTAAAAAATGGATATTTTTTTTTAAGAATGTTTTTAAAATATCTTTTGGTAATATTTCGATTCATCAATGACAAAAACAATTTAATTTACTCAATGTAGGGTATGTTGTATTGATACCATCCTTAATCATGCATGGGAATTTTATGAATAATTTTGACATGGATAGTATTCATATTCATTTCCTTGATTTCTTTTCCCCCTGGGAATTTTCAATCTTCTATGATCATTGAACATTGAATTTCCCACTAATTATCCATTTCATGTATAATGAATATTACTATTTCCTAAACCATATACCATTTTACTTATGGTGTGTAATTTTAAAATTATTTGTTTATTTGGGTAACTATTGATAAATCTATACCTCTTACTCTATATATATTTTTGATGAGAAACATTGTTAAATCGATTATTCGATATAAGAGGCTTGTTTTGGACTGGTACAACATGGTTATGGTCCAGTTATAGATTTCCCCTTGATGCATCAGTAGTCAAATGGATGATAATTTTTTATAACAAACTTACATGGGTTTTTTACCCAAATTTTTGTAATACTTATTGTGAAATTTCTTGATGATAAAGTTTTCATGTACCAAGGAAACACGATGTCTAATAATAAAGAATTTCCATCATTTATATTTAGTTATTATTGATACATGAGACTGTTCATTGACATATCAACGGATTCATTCAATTTTCAAAATTATTTAATTATTTACCCATCATATTTTTCATCAACATATCTATGGAAAAATTTCATTTTCAGTTATTTAGATGGAATGGGTTTCAATTTCATACCTTTCAATATTTATTTTTTATATTTAGCTATTTGAATGGAATACTTTTGAAATTATTACATTTCTATATTGTTTACGCACTTTTATTCAGTTAATTGATTCTATGACATGTGTGTTCAATTATCTTCCTTTCTATATTGACTATTATCATTTATTCATTATTTCTTTCACTTTTCATACCCTTACAAATAATTTGATCACATATTTATGATCTTTCTTTATCCAGGTTTTCAGAAAGCGTACTATGAAATATATATATGGACTTACAAAATCGATTAGTTCTACCCTCAAATTTATTTATTTAGATTTTAGAAAAAAGACAAAAAATTATGTGGTAATTAGTGTATTAATTTGTAATACAAGATTCGTCTACATATCATGTTTAACAACACAAGTAAGATGACCAGTCCTTCAAGGATTGATTACTTATAATCATTCCAATGTAATTGATAGAAGACACTATCCCTAGGCTTTTTGGTCATTTCACTATAATTGGTATCAAATGGATGTTTAGTAACAACCTTAGGAACTAGAATTTTGAAGAATTATGTTAGATTACATAACCCTAATTTAGAATTTGAGGATAATCATATAGGAACACCACATATTTTAGGTAAAGTATAGATCATGTGGGTATTACTAGAAATACATCTTTGTGTCGATAATACAAGTGGTAGTGGTTCTAGAATAGATATACCTACCAATAACAACTCTAAAAAGGTGTTTCGGGCCTAACTCATGGTACATGGTATATGAAAATGTGCCTTATTATGCACCCGGTTTGAAACTCATGGGGTATTTTCCTAGAATAATCATCCTTTTCATTCAAAACCAATATGATGAATTTGAATGGATGATGAAAATTGATGATAAAGGCTAAACCTAATGTGTTTTAGACTAAAAATAAGGTTTCATGGTTTATAAATCCAATAATAATATTATGGATAATCATTATCTAAAGGACCGACCTATTTGAAAATAAAACAGATAAAGTATTTATGTATGGAAGTTGTATTGAAATCACTAGTTAAAAGGTTATTTATTTATCAATAATATTCCAATGTTGTCCACTATATTTAGGTTGAAAATTATATTAATTTTTTTTAGAAAAGGAAAACCTATTTGTCGGGTGTAAACCAATCAAATCTATTAAGTCCATGGGTCTTGAACCCAAGACTAAAGGATGACAATGGTTTTACACCAACCACTAATCTATATAATTCCCTGTTTATTTTTCTTTGATTTTAGTTAATCAATGTGATGAATAAATGTTAATGATGAATCATAAGTCTCATATTTTAGGATTATAGATTAATCTATAAACCATATTAGTTCTGGAATATAGATATGGAAAAATAGTTCAAATTATCACTCGTTTGTTTGCCTTATAATCCTTTAAAACATTCTTTTAGTTCTTACTCCATAAAAAATCATTATTGGTAATTAATTTCAATGAGTATATGAATGAATTATAATTAGATTGAAGCACAACCAAAAGTTAGTATTGTTAATGTGAAATTGAAACCTACCTTGTATGGATATTTCCTTATATTCAAGGATAGTGAAATAATTCCAAAACAATACGAAAATTATTAAGAAATAAAATGTTTTCCTAATAGCATATGTTCTATGGTACATATGGTTTCTTAAATCATCGCATATTTATTATTTTATGGTCCGTAAATTTTTTTCAAATATTAACTTATTTTTTATTGAAAAACTCATTAAATCCCTATAAATATTTACTCTTTTTGTAAAATATTATATCTCTAATTCCCACTAATGATTTCATAAATATAAACCTAGATACATGGTAGTCCATGTGTCACTTTTACTTCCCATTCTCTCTTTTATAGAGGATGTTTTAAAAACCCTTATAACTATGTGTTATTTCAAGCATAGGAAGTATGAAAAAATCTTTCACCATGATCGAGTTTAAATTCCATGGAAAAAATTTAATTAAGGTGGGGAGAATGCAACACCCCATAACTCTAAAGAAAAATATTTATTTCAATAGAATGTATGCCATGCAACACCAAACTTGTATGGGAATATAATAAACCAAGAATCTCTTATATAATTACTATTTTAAATAAATTAAACACATGATATTTCTTGTAATTCATGAAACACTTAGTTATCTTATGTTAAACTCATGATAAATATTCATTGATAGTTACTGTTACACACAAAAGCAACATTCCTCGATAGCTTGTGTTACACGCAATACCGAGTTTCATTAAATAACCATGTTTTATTATAATAATATTATATCATATAATATGATATAAACTAGATGTTAAATTTGTTTTTAATAATAATAATAACTATCCTATAAAAATTATGGTTTACACCAATATAAAATGAATTCATTCATAAAAAAATAATGAGAAATGAAAATAAGAACCAACTATATATGAGAAGAAATATTATTATTTTTATGCTTCCAAAAGAGTTTTAACTTAAAAAAACTCCTTTCATTTAGTGAAAAAATTTCATGAAACATTTATGTTATATATTTAATAAAATATTTTGTATATTGATCCATTAGGATTGATATACACAGCATAATAATAAACCTTATTTCACATATAGAAACTTATATTTTTAATATGGCAATTTTACCGACTTTTAATGATGCACCTATTTTAAATATTAATTTTAACTCATTTAGGATTTTAATTTTATAAAATAATTTTTTTTAATTCATAATTTCAAATTTTACTTTGGGAGATTTTATGGTATTTTTCTAAGAAGCTTCATTGTTGGATGAATAGTGAAAAATACTGCATTTTAGTTAAGAACTACCTTTTCATCTCAAGACTTATTAGTGTTAAATTGTACTTTAAATTTGTTTTATAATAAAATTATATCAATTATATATATATAAATATAATTTATTTCATTATAATAAATTTCACATTGAAACTGAATATAAAAAACTCAATAATCTTTTGAACTTTTTTCTAATAAAACTAGTTTAATCGCCTATCTGCAAGATTAACATTAATATTTATTTTTTAGTTTCAATTATTTTAATTAAAAAAATACAAAAAACATTTTAATTTTTATTAAATTTGTTATATAATAATACAAACTTAAGTTTTGACCAAAATTATTTATGAAGGCGAATAGTATTAATTAGAGTGATTAAGGTGTAATTCAGCTTAAAAAATGGACAAACCTTATATTTATGGGCCCAAATGACCTAGAAACATATCAAAACACCCTTCTAATATCCATAATTATTCAATAAACTATATATTATTGTGTTTTGTTTATTTTTTATAACTTTGTTTAGGTATGAACATGTATACACCTAAATTTTTTCCAAAAAATCAAAGTGATTCATTTTCCTTTACTATACAATGCCACCACCTCTTCCACTTGCTCAAACCTCTGAAGCCTAATTGGAATATAAAAAATCATTAGATGTAGTATTCAAAACCCTATCCTAATACTAGAAACATACCCTCGGATAGAAATCTATCCAAGAAATATTTTGGTTTAAACGAAAAGAAGTTACCCTATTAAGAGGTAACGTCTTTTCTCAAGCATTTTAGTTTCATTTCTATTATTCAACCCATATAATCATATAATTTAGTGAATACATATGAGAAAAAGTATTATACATAGACTAGGGTTTTTTTATTTTAATATTTATACCTACACATACACACACCTTCATCTAATGGGTAACAAACGTATTGTTTCAGTGTATTGAAAACTACTACCTCAAGAAACGATGACTATTCATTTTTTCCACTTCCAAAATTCATGGGTCTCAATTATTATGGCCACATTATATATATATATATATATTATATGTTATTTTTATTGTTTTTTTAATATTAATTAGTTATTTTATAAAGCGAACCCTAATAATTTCCATTGTGCGTTATTAGGATAACATCATTTGATGAAGTGTGGACTCTCGCCCCTCAAAGCGATGTGATTCGTTCACACAACCCATTGAATGTATAAAGGATGATTATAATTGAACATATGAGTCATAAAAATAATATATATTATATTCCTGATATAATTTAATTTCTTGATATATATATATATATATATCATATTCTTTATTATCCTTTCACACACTAAATAGTGATAATATCAGTCGTGGACGTGTCCACTACAACATCCAAGAAAACATGTCTTTAATTTTACAATATAAGAATTTTATATGTGAGTATATATGAAAAATAATATGGTATTAATTATATTATGATTAATTGGTAAATATATTATTATATTTATCTTCCTTAAATAATAATCATTGAAAAATGCGAACGCTACTCATGCATACGTATGACCTACCATCTCCATGATTGTAACATATGTTCATGATTCATAACCATATTTAATGATTCATTATAAAAAGAATAATTTATAAATAAATACTATAATTATTTCATTATTATTATACTATATATGTTATATATTGACCTCTTTGACCGTAGTTGACTTTTCAATGTTGTTTTTGACACATAAATCGAATTTGGTCAAAACACCTGATGCAAACATAATCATTAATGTAGTTGTATAAAAAATTGTAATAAGTGAAATAAAAATATTTATTAATAATTTAAATTTTATCAAGAATGTATAAAATTAACATAACATCATTATAAATGAATTTAAATGGCATTTACCCAAAAGGAAATACAAGGCAAGGGATTCTAATCTCACCTTTTTTCATTTATGAGATAAATGTCACGTATAGCACTTACATATTTTGTGCGGTGTATCTAATAAATTTTTTTTATATTATATCAGTAACAAATTAATCTTCATAGTATATTAAACCTTTATTTACTATTATTACATCATGAATTTTGTGATTTAAAATGACTCATAGTGGTATTGGAAACATTGGAATGATTAATGATTATTTTCCTTGAAAAAATTAGTGATCATTAAATGGAATGTCCATTTGTGGAAATTTTGTTAATATTTTTCAATAAAACCTTTCATTTACCTCCTATGGAAATTAATGAACATTTCCATGTATTATTACCATTTTTACACTATTTGGTTCAAAAAGTGTTTTTAAATTGATTTAGGAAAACTGGACTTAATTTCTCTCTTTATTCAGAGAACACATTTTCTTCTAAAAACAATGTTTTTAAAAAAAAATTAAAAAACTAAAAAATTATTTGTTAAATAAAATTTTACCACTTTTTTCTTTTAGGTTTCAAATGAATCTTATTCTTGATTTCCTAATAATACATATTTCATACCTTTTTACTATGTAAAAGGAATGCTCTTTTTACCTTGTATGGAATGTACATAGTTACCCATAATCATTACTTTGAATCCACCTTTTAATTTATAAAAGGATAATATTTAAATAAATATTTTTTAAAATTAAATTTTAAGGAAAATTATTTTCAAAAGGATTTTTGAAAATAAAAGAATATTGTATTCTATATTTTTTTTAAACTATACTTTTATAATATTTCCATTCATCTAAAACAAAAAAAAATATTTTAATACACTTGGGGTATGATTTGCTAATACCATACATAATAATCATAAGTGTGGTTTATAAATTATTTTGACAAGGATAATATTCACATTAAATTCATTAATTTATTTCTCCCCTTGAAATATTAAATATCCTATGATCATTGAACATTTAATGTACCCCTAATTATTCATTTCATTTATCAATGATATTACTATGGCCTAAACCATATACAATTTTTCATACAGTGTAAAGATGGATTTTTTGGTAAATTTTGATAAATCAGTATGTGTTACTCCATTAAGATATTTGATATGGCACAATATTAAAACAACTATTCAATATATGAAGAATGTTTTGGACTAGAAAGACATGGGTTGTCCAGGTTATAGATAGACCCTTGATGCATATCTAGTGTCATGTTAGGAGTCATTTGACTAGCCTCTTTAGATGGAGTTTTACCCAAAATTTTGTAATTCATATTATGAAATGTCTTGAATGTAAATATACCATGTAATTAAGAAACATGGTGTCCATTAATAAAGCATTTACCTCATTTATATTTCACTATTAATCTTCCATGAGATTTTTTATCAACATATATATGGTTGTATTTCATTTTTAGGATTAATATATTATTTATCCCTAACATATTTTATCAACATATCTATGGATACATTTCGTTTTCATTTATTTAGATTTCATGTGTTTTAGTTTCTTATAGTCCAACATTTATTTTTCTTTATCATGTTATTTTAATAAATTATGTTTCCTGTTATTACCTTTAAATATTTTTTTGCACATTCTTTTATTTTATTGAATATATGGCATCTGTTTTCAATTATTTACCTTACTATATTGACTATTCTAATTAATTCATTATTGATTCTTATTTACTTACTATTACTATGTATTTGAGATAAAACTTGTTATATTTGTTTCACTAAGTATCCATGAAACGTGCTAAAAAAGATATGAATGGATTTACTAAATGGATTAGTGTTAACCTCAAAGTTATTTATTTATATTTTAGAAAGAATAATAAAAATTAGGTTGTAATTACTATAGTCATTTATAATACATTACTGACTTATGTAACTGGTTTTGAAGACTTCCAAACTAATGGGGCCTCCATGGATTGATTCCCTATAATCATTCTAGTCTAATTTATAATAGACAAAATCTTCAAGATACTGGGTTAGTTTTCTATAATATATTTATAATGGGAATGTAGAAACAACATAAAACATGAATCAATAAACATTGGTTAATTATAACCACCAATACAAAAAAACCCAGTGTTCTTAGGATAACCTATTTTACCCCATATGTATTATCTCAGGAGATTAGAACCCTAGATAGTGCATTTCAGGGTTATATAATTCTAGGCCCACCCATCATATTCATATAATTTACATAAATATGTGTTATACATATATAGTTCAACCAAAGATAACATTTACTCATATTAAATCCCAAGATTTTGGGATGTCTGATAAAGACATGGATGTCCCAAATCAATGATGTGTAGGTATATCTAGGTTAATAAACTTTAATGGAAATGATGGTGAGTATTCACAAAAAAATGTTTCACATGGAAAATCAGAAGATAATTTTATCAGGATAATAAGGATTTATAAGGATTCCTTGGAGGGATTAAAGAGACTGAAAAGGGGTATCTCATCACTTTGAAATAATAAGGGCATTAATAGGAATGTGTGGAAAAAAATCCCAACATTAAACAATTGAAAAGGTCATAATATAAATGATATTATTGAATAATAGGAGAAGTTTTGGAACCCTTACATTGAGATGATTCTTATAAAATATTTGGAGGAGATTATTAAGTGATTAGGGGAACCTTTGGAGGACTCTAGAGAAGTAGATATTGATTAATTTACTGATCCATGGGGTATTTAGTGAATATTAATTGGACTTTGGGTGGGTTTATATATAAAAAGAAAGGACATTTATTTATTAATTTCCAAACATAGGTTTTGGACCCTATATGATTATGTAAGACCCAAAAAAATCATTTCCACAATTTTCAAAAATGGTTTTTTCTTAAGTGGAGTTATTTTTATTATTATTAAGGATAATAACTGAACACTTTAAAATAATACAATTAGTAATGTGGAACATTCTCAGGATTTAAGAGAAATTAATTTAAAACATTTAAAAGAAAATATAGGTTTTAGATGATTCATTAAGGGTTTATAAAATGAATCAAATAACATCACAAAGACATCATCTTAAAGGGAAAAAATAATTTTGGTCTTGGGTATTCATGATTGCTTTTATTAAGTCACTTTAAAGATTCTATGATGTCATGATGCACAAAATAATATTATACAATATATAATGTTTACAATGAAATGTTACTTATAAAATTATGAAAAAATCACTATTAGATAGTTTTACATGATAATTTAAAAATTATAATGTTTTACAAAAAATAATTCCTTAAATATGAGAATTTAATATTTTAAATAAAAATATCTATTTATTGAAATTTTTTTTTCTTGATAAAAAATTTATCTAAACCTGATAAAAATTACATTTTAATTCATAATAATATTTAATCATTTATTTTTAATAAGTAATATTTAATAATCTTATTTTAATTACATAGAAATTAATTCAAAAACAATTATTGAATTCAACCAAAATAATGAATTGATTGAATGTATCTATTTTACAAAAATCATATTTTTATTTCATCATATAAAAATATATTTTTTTATTTAACTCATTGTTTAATCATTTAAAAATTAATATTAAATAGTGATAAATTGATACAATTTTTTATAAAAAAAATAAAATTTATATTGTTATGGTCTGGATACATATCCCTTTATTACACTAGTGAACACCCTAATGAAAAAGAGATTGATGTTGATATTTCCATGTTCTTCATTAATGAACATTGTTTGGGCCGTGATCTTTATGATATTGATCTTCTCTAGTAAATTATTGTTATTATGCATTAGCTATTGAATATCATATTGTGATTTTTAATGGGAAATGCCCAGTGATGTTATCTCCTTCTAATGCGATGATAAATGGGCTTCATAAGGTATGATACAACTGGTCAAGACCATCACTTCCTTTGTCTATTTCGGAAAGAATCTATCATAAGACTTAATATACTAATCATAATAGTAACATTACTAAATCTATATTATCAATATTTATGATTCTTAATATTCTTTTAAATTTCATAAACAATATAATGGTCTAATATAAATATATTAGTTCATGTGTTTTCTATAAATTAATTTTTTTATGGTTGAATTTTATCATTTAAAAATTTAAATATGAATTATAAATGTTTATTTCCTTAAAATATTCCACCCTTTGGAAATTTATCCATTTGAATTTTCATTTAATACACTAAAACCGACAATGGAACACATATTTTGGTTCCCACAATGCTTCATAAAACATGGGGATTTTCCAAAAAACCTTTTTAGGGTAAGTGTTATTGTTTCATTTGATACTGTATCTATGATATAAGATCCTCAAAAATTTCTTCTCATATGATACATAGTTATCAAATTGTACCTCATATAGATTCATTTCATGTGAGTGGTCTGGTATATACAACCTCAATATGGATACATGGAACACATCATATACTTAATAAATCTAAAAGAGTGTTATAGTTGATAGGACACCACCCCGATGAGATTAAGAATCTCAAAGGGGGAAATGTATCTATGAATAAGATTTCATTTATTACAAAAACTCTTTAATTTCATTGATGATGATATATGGATGAAACCTTTATATCCAAACACAATATCCATGTATCATAATTGATTATTTAAATAGATTGTTGACTTTATGTGGATTTTATATGATGTATAATGGTTTAAACATTATCTGTATTTGATTGGGCAATATTAGGCCCCAATATCTTAACTCTCTAAATTTATCCCAACATGTTGGAGTTTGACACATCTACCCATACCAAGCCATTTATGGTTCCATTAATATTCCTGAATGGAAAACTTTTTTATATGAGGACTCCACCAGGGGAAGGTATTGATATGAAGTTCCACTGAAATTTATTAATCATGATAATAAAATATCATCCAGAGTATGAATGGTCCTTTAAGATAGTACATCCTTATGAGTGTGACATGAAGTACTGAAGTTTGGTTCTGTATCCAATGATTTCTTATGGGTTGACCAAAAATTTAAGGTAAACCTAAAATATCGATTATTTATAATATATAGAGGAACATTATGATGTATAACCACTTATATTACATATATCTATATTTGTGAGACGGATAAGAGAGAAATTTTCCATGATAGAAATGAATTTCATATTCATGGTATGGTGTTCAACTACCACCCAAATGAAATTTTTTTAGGTGTTATGGGGAGCCCTATAATGAAATACATAGTTATTTTCCCGTTCAAAAACTATTACAGATAAATCTAAAATCATAACCTTATAATTATATCTTTTCATATCGACTTATTTTCATAACTTACATTGATACAAAAACATAAAAATATCCTTCTACATGAAATCCACCATTAGTTTTTATTCAAATCACATTACATATTAGTGATTACTAGATGAATAAATAAGGATTTTCAATATAAATCATCTAAAATAGACCTCTTTAATTCATATTTTGATGTGAAACATATCTTTGTGAAAAAATTTAGAACTCTATATTCATTAAATTTGATCTCCAAAATATTAATGATCTTATTATATAAAAACACATCATCTTTCAAGGCCTCATTGACCCTCTAAAGAATAGACGGTTGAGATGTAAATTTTGAACCGTAGTATTAAGATCCGTTTATTATTATGAGATCCATCCATTTTATATCCAATAAGATTGTATCCCTTTAAATCCTCAACATAGATAGGACTATGAGATCCATTATACTAAGAAAATTTTCTACTTTCTTCAACATCCCATGATGGTAATGGATTGAACAATCAAAATACATGAAAAAATATAACCAACATTACTAGAACATATAAAAGTCATTTTGTGTGAATATATTCTTGAGGGTGTTATGGTTTTTGTATATGTCACTGTTTTCTTCCTAGAGATAATTTACCCAAAACATATCCATGAATATCACCACCCCAAATTGTATTTCACACATTGGGTAGTTATAATCATTGATATACATTATATATTCGATAGGATGTGAATTCATACCAACATGAATCCTTTAGATCATTTATCTCTAATGTGTCCCTCTTGAGAGAGTTGATCGATACCATCAAGCCTATCTCACATTCAACCCATCTATCCCTACCCGTAGTACCCATATCACCCTATTCAAAATCATTTTATATAACCCTATAGATCATCATAATTAGAAATACATCTTCAGTGGTTATTGATTTCATCTTATTTAGTTTCCCAATATCATCTCATTTATTTGATTTCCCCATTGATTCATCCTTATTAGTGCATCGATGAATTGGGATGTCCTTGGTAAACCCTATTTTGTAGATGTTATCCCTTTTCATTGATCTTAATTTACAGTCTATCATCACCATTAGTTGTTGATATATGTAATTCTGGCTCCCAGTATGGCCTCCACCACCGTCTCATATGCTTCCACTCAATATTTCTAATACCCATCTCCCCAAACCTGCCTCCTCGTCTCCACCTCTTTACCTCTACCCTTGACTTCATATTTCTTCCTCATCCTTTTTGCCCCAAAATTAATGTTATATGAATATTAATAACTTCTTCTCTTATTTATTTGTTATCTTATCATTCACCCATAAATTTCCACATCCTCTCAACATTATCCATTGTGTGAATTCCTCTTAATGTTTTTCACATGTGTAACCTATGAGGATGTTATTAGATGCATATATGAAATGTGTTTGTTTGAGAATGTTCAATAAACGTGTATTTTCTTGGTTAAATTTTTTTCATACATTATTCCATAGAAGATATTAATTGTATTTCCAATTTTTTAAGATTTTTAAAAAATTTCGTGGGTTGCAGGCCAGATTCCAGAAACTGTCCAAGCCCAACTCTCCTCAAATGAAGTATGTTTAGTAGTTAAATAATTTGGAAATGATCTTTGAAATAAGTTTCTTTATGTCTAACCTTACATGTTTGATATTTTTCTTTTAATATTTTATAAGGGTGGATGACTTTTATTTTCACTTAATGATAAGGTATTTATACATGTTTGAATATTTGTGTGAAAATTTTGAAAATTATTTTTCATATTCCCATGTTTTCATCATGATTGTAGGTTCTAAACCACTAAATGTTCTATCCAGTTATTATTGGTACTTATTGTTTTACTTTACATATATACAAACACATAAAAATTTCACCACCACCTTGGATTCGAGACAATTTCAATCTTAAATTGTATATTTGAGATATTTTATTGATGAAAATCTCTTTTTTTTATGTTAATGTTTACATCACTGTGTATTCTATATGTCATTTGAAGCATATTTATCATTAAAATGTTATTTACTATAAATAATGATACAATGTAATTTTATTTTTTCTTTCCAAGAGATACTACTCAAATGAATTATATTCAATTTTTAAATAAATGTCAACCCATCTATGAAGTATGTTATTTAGCGTCAAATGATTTGTATTTTATTTTTTTATTGACCAATTTTATTAGGATAGTTTACATGTAGTTTCTATATATTTTTTATGGTTGATGCCTTTATAATATTACTAGTATCCCCTTATGTATTATTATGAGGAAAATTTTTTTTGGGACTATTTCTCAATGAATTAATTTAATTAATTATTTTTGTTCTTCTTTTTTCTGTATCTAATAAAATTTTTATTTAAATAAAGGATAAGATTAAATTCAATTTATGTTTAAAAATGATGTTTATCCTCCCAAAGTTTAATGGGTTTTTAATTAATCATTTTTCCATGATCCAATTCAAAAAATATATCCATGTAAATTTTAAATCAATTATATTAGATTTAGAAAAAGTTATTTATATTTATATTTCTATATAATGTTTAAATCCAACCATTTATTCTTATCCAAAAAACATCACATGTTCTCTTGAGGTTCTATGTCATAAACCAACACGTGTTGACAGTGAATCGGTCCGTGATAAGGCCCAATGGTTGTTTCTGATCAACAAAGATTAGTACAAGTTCCTAAGTATCAAACAGTACATGAGGGAATGATTTAAACACATTAATTTTATTAAAATAAATTATAAAAATAAAAAATAAAGGTCCGAATAATTTAACCAAACACAACTTTTATAATTCTCAAATATTAAATTTATTACTAAACAAAATCCAAAAAGGGCTATGACACAACAAGAAACTAAAACAACACCCCAGACCTATGTGCAACAAGATGAGAAACATCATCAAGAGACAATCAATAAGATCCAAAACTAAGTCCACAAGAGATCCAACTGACCAATAGTAAATATCTTTCCTTAACCTTAAAAAATAGGCAACAATGTCCGCATACACCCAAATGTATATGCAGTGTGTGAGCCATAGCAATGTAGGATTCCACCCAAATTAAAGATTCCCTACATTAAACATCAAATGACAAATAAACAATCATGATTTTTCATTATAGAGAAGTTAAATTTTTTTTGATGAAAATAAATTTAAATAAACACATCTTTGAATGAGTGAAACATTAAATATAAACTAGTTTCAACGAATGAAATTTTAAATAATATATTTTTTAAATAATTCAACTTTAATAACAACACACTTACTTTCAAAATTACCAACCCAACCTACCATATAGCGATGATAATTGTTAAATAATCATTAAGAACTAGTCATAGGAAATACCCCTAGACAGTAGAAAACTATGGGGCCCTTTGTACATCGTATCTCACTCTAAAAGTAACATTAACCAATAATCTTCTTGTACATAATCCACCAGGAGGGGAAACCCCAATGTAAGAATGATCCCTGGTCATAATTATAGTTTATTTAGTGTTCTCATCATCAATCATGATAAATGGGATATGGATGAAGCTAATACCAGATCACTAGTAAACCTGTCCTAGTCTTCCTGCCTAGATACACAAGATTCCCTTTCTTGTGCTCAATCAAATTTCAAACATCACATGATTCCACATACACAATTCATCCAGCAAACCAAAAACCAAATATCACAATCCACCACTTGTAATGAAAATACCTATTTATAAACAAAATCACATGGAAACATTTTCCATATATGATTTCCAACCTTTTAAATAATTTATTAAACCATTATAACACTTTATAAAATGATTTTAATGTACACCCAAATGAATTTATACCAGAAGTGCACCAGAAACACTATTTAAAAATTAACCACACATCAATGCTGTGTCAAAACCGAATTTTTATCCAACACATATATTAATAAACCAATTTCAAAATTTATACAATGCTACCAAACAACGCAATGTGGTTTTATACATGACAACTCCCCATTTCATGTAAAAATGATCCTTTAAAATTAAACGCACATTTAATCAAATCAGATACCACTTTTTCACAATATGAATAATTTAATAAATCATTTGAAACCATAATAAAATGTAAAAAATTTAGAAACAATAGTTTTCAACAAAAACATAATCGATTTCACAAAAAAACACCAGTTTAAAACTAACCTCAAATCCTAAAAATGCCAAAATATAATTTTCACCATTTAAACAATTTCAAGGATCATTTAGAAAAATTATAAAACAAGTCCAAAAAAGGGTTCCACCATCTTTTCACAACAAAAAATGAAAAATTTCACATAGATAAATTATTTTTAAATCATACTCATGTCAAAACTACCTAAAAACCACTTACAAACCCCACATATACCTCATAAGATATACTCAATTAAACAAACAAGTAAAGTAATTCATTAATTACTAATTAATCAAGAAATCACCTACCTCTGAACAAGGATATTTTCAAAAAATGGTGTAAAACCCATTCAAACCGCAACAAAACCCTAGTCACTCCTCAAGAAACCCAGAACAAACACTAAACTACAATACTGGAACCAAAGGGTTAAGATCAAACCCTTAAAAACCAAAATCCTAAAAATTAGAAACCAAAACCCTAAATAGGGGAGAGAAAACCTTACCATGTTATATAACTCACCGCAGAGGAGAAATATGTGATGTAGAGAGTGAACCCAAAGGTCATACACATGATAAGGGCTTCCCGAAAGGTGGTGCGCACACTAGAGGAGAGCGCGTTATGTGCAGGGGGCGTACGAGGGCTACAAGGTGCAAGAAGGGGGAGGGCTTCAGGGCACCAGCGTAAGGGGGGTCACCAGAGGAGAGGTGGCTAGAGGGAAGTTCTGGGCATGTAAGAGGAACGGAAGGGAGGAGGTTCGCATGCATATGAGAAGGGGTAGATGGTGCATGTAGGAGGGGAAATGAGAGGAGAGTGAGGAGAAAAAAGGGTAATAAAACCATAAAAAAATAAAATAAAAAAAAACCCAAAAAATATTATAATAATAAAATGGTTAATAATAATAAGAATAAAACTAATATTGTTAACAAAATTAATATAAATATTATTGGCAATAATAATTTCAATTTTATTAAAAAAATTAGAATAATAATGTTGTTATTATTATTAACAAGAATTATAATCTTCTTTAATAAGAATAATAATATTATTACTATTAAAATAGTTCTTTAAATTTTTATATCATTTCTATCACTTTATTTTATTTAATTATTCCATTCATTTAATTCATTTCTGATATTATTTTACTGTTGTTTTAACACATTAATTATTTTTAATGTAGGGTGACCACTTTGTAACCCCACACGACTCAAGAGACTGTGCGCGAACCATGTAGTGGTCTCTGTCCATTCAAGAAGTGACCACATCGGTACCCAGGATGACCGCAAGGATTCTAGTACCACCAGGAGCCCATGTTCTAGCCTAGAGAAACAAAAATTTACCAGAAATTAAAATTTATGTTCGAGATCCAAACATGATCTTGAAAAACATTTTCCTGATACCTCAAACCTCTCATACCTAGTTCCCGAGAAAAAATACTGAAACCTGAACTGAGATGGTTCTGAAGAAAAAAAACCCATGTGTGACAATTCTCCCCACTATAAAAACTTTCTTCCCCATGAAATCCATCCTAATATTACTTATTATATAAAACCAAAACACCCACTCAGCTCAAAGAGGTTCCCAAAAATTACACAAAGGAGAAGCAAGAACACTGACAAAAAAGATAAGAGACCTATAAAATATACTCAGGGGTCCTAAAATAAAATCCTCGCTAAGTAACACCCATTCCCAAAAGCTATGACACCTCCAGTTTAAAATCAAAAGAAAGAACCTCTCCCAATGAAACATTGATTATCTTGAGAAAAAACACATTAAACACTCTCAAATAGGCTCTTTCATTTTACCAGGAACAAAGAACAAATCAATAGGGATACCATGGATTTTTTACAACACCATTGGGCATACGTTGAACCCAACATCTACTCAAGAGAGGGCTAGGGGATGGATAGATCTAAATGAGACTAACAATCTCGAAACCAACACTAGGGATAAAACAGAGTTACTGACATGGAGAGGCCTAAGTGGACTCCCCACCATAAGAGGCAACTAACAAGTGAGACAAAACTGGGATTCCAATAGGGGGAGGACCAAACAGACTCCCCACCATAACAAAAGGGCTAACATTCATTTAAATACAGAGTATTTCAACGAGGCACATAGTGGGTCTGCCTGCTATAATGACCAACTAGATTATCTGAATAGCACAGAATGGCACCGAAACCCCAACATGATCAAACTGGGGGTTTTCTATAAAACCTAACACCCCAATGCAGGGGCCTTATTGTAGAAACTACAATCCAAAAATAAGACATCACACAGTTCATAAAAAATTAATAGGGTCCTTACAACCCTTCCATCCAACGAGGCCACATAGAACGCAATAGATTCCTGGAAAACATAATATTTCTTCATATCTCAACCTAAAAATTGACATTGGACCGTGGTACCTCAATACACAAAAGGGTTTCTAAATACATGTTAGCTTCAATATAAGATCTATATATAGAGCTCTGATAGTTGAAGCATCTCCTACCTCACAGCCCAGAACTAAAAACCCCATATCGAAACTTCTTCCTACTAGTGCCACAACCAACTACACTACGATCACACAAATTCCTCCGAGAAAAACACATCTTTCTACCCACTTAATATCATGTAGAACTTTAACAAATACAAGGGCATAAAAGATGTATATGAATCACCCTTTCGACTTAGAAAGCTATTTTCCTCATTATAGGCCCACCATGATCCTCCGCTTAGATGAACTCGGTGAGAGGCCCAAGACCCTTTCCAACACAACGAACACCAACAACCCAAATTTATTTAATCTATCCTCACATGAATTCTCTTCAATGATCTCAAATAGGACCCTCAGACATGATGGCATCAATATTTTCCTTTGATGACTCAGGTTATTTGAGGAAAAACATGTTTCTTCTAACCATCCCCAACCTTTCTTTGATTGATAAAAGGATACACATAACAAAAAATAAGATAAAATTACTTAAATTAAGAGAGTACACACTTTGATCAATTAGAAGGATTTTCATCAGTGGATCACCTATAGAGTCACTTTGAATATACATCCATAAATTATGGGGGAGTGAACTACCCATGAAAGGAAACCGTATCCCCAATAAATTCAGTCTAATGACCTAGATATACCACATGTGAACAGTAAACGTATAGAGGGAACCACAACAAGGTATTTTTGAATAACATTTCAAAAGAATCCACTCACCATACACTTTCACATCAATATTGCAATATAAATGGAAACTGAATACACAAGTCACCCAAAAATAATTCTCAGCACGAAACACATAACACATGACATTACAAAAAAATACACATAATGCAGTCACCAGTTATTAAAACCAAAAACTTTTTTCCTTTATAATATTTTTAAAATATATATATATGGTTGGTCAGTTGCATAATCACCAATGGTGTACCATGGTCCTCACACATGTATGTTCCCATTCCACACAGGGCACCAATTTATGTACATCCATGCACTTATTTGATCGTACCATTTACCATCCACCTTTTCATAAATGTCCATTAAACTGGTCACCTGTGAGAACAGTAAATACCGAAACCAAAACATTACATTTTTTCAAATGAAAACATTTAACTGAAACTTTTCAAACCTTACACATCAGTTTCATAGAACTTATTTTCAAAACATTTTTCACTTCCCTAAAACCAAATCATTTTTACATAAAAAACCAAATTTCCATGATTCCACAATAATGTGATGCAGAACAATGCAAGAGGAAATTATTGATCTTGGGTGATATAGAAATATGGTTGGAAACCATAACCCAATCACTACACCATTACTAATAGTATTCTAGTACAACTTACCTTCCTCCACATGGATTTATAGGCCCTGCGTGCTCATTAAGGCTATTAAACCATCTCTTATTTCATTTCCCAAAAAAAATGAGCTACCATAATGACTAAAAGACTAAGAAAGTACCTATCTTACCCTGGTTATTCAAGTCTCTCCAAGAGGTATGATGGCTAGGCACATTACTTGTAACTAGAACACTGATTTTTGAAAATCTTATCTCCAGTCTACCTAGACTCTCTCCCAAAAGAACATGACCCAAAAAGATAAAACCTTCTCTAATAACAATTTGTCATGAACCAACCTAGGTTGAAACCGAATCAGTCTGTGACAAGGACCAAAGGGATTTAATGATCCCCAATAGTTGTAAAAAGTTCCAATGTATCAAATATAACATGAGGGAATTATTTACCTACAATAAGTTTATTAAAATTACAATTAAAAACTAAAATCCATATCTGAAAAATAAAACCAAATGCACCTTTTAAAATTTTAAAATTTTAAATTTACAACTAAAAATCCAAACAAGGGATATGACTGAAAGGGAAATAGAAACAACAACCCAATTATTCATTCAACAATAGAAGTAACACCCTTAAGCTGAGACCACCGAGATATGCAACAAAGGCCACTAGACACCACACCTGCTAACACCACTATGTTTGCAAAGACCCAAAGGTGTATAAAGGATGTGAGACAAAGCCCAGTAAGATGCCACTTGGATAAATGATTCAATTACTAAAACATTAAATGAATATTTAACTTGAAATATTAATAATTAATGTGATGTTATAAAATTTTTATAGAAAATAAAATTAAATAAGTATATCATTGAATGAGTGAAACTAAAAATATAAAGCAATTTCAAATAATGTAATTTAAAATAAAATGTTATCAAAGAGTTCTAATTTAAAGAAAACACTCTTACATTCCAAATTTCTAACCCAATATACCTTATGTCATTGGTAAGTTCAAAATAATCATTGAGAACTAGTAACAGGAAATACCTCTGGGCACTAGACAACTACAGGGACCTTGGAACATCATATCTCGGTGTAAAATTTACTATACCCAATAACATTATCATTGAAAAGCCACTAGGAGGGAAACCCTAATGTCGTAATGGTCCTCAATGATCATCATAGTTTAATTATTGTTTTAATCATCAATTTTACAAAGTTAAATAGAGAAGAGGCATCTACTAGATCACTAACATACTAGTCCGAGTGCACCCACCAAGATACCCACATTTCTATTTTTTTGCTTAATCAAATTTCACACATCACATGATACCACTTTAACATTTCATCCAACAATCCAAATACCATATATCAAAATCCACCACTTGTAGTAAAAATCCCTTTCTGAAAACAAACGAACATAAAAACATTTCTCAAATAGGATTTTCCCCCTATTAAATAATTTATTAAACCATTATAATAATTTATAAAATGATTTCAATGAACACCCCATAATTATTTTACACCAAATGTTCACATGAAACTGTCTTTAGAAATTAACCGAAAATCATTACTATGTTGAAAAACAATTTGAATCCCAAACATATATTAATAAACTGATTTTATAATTTATACAACACTACAAAGTAATGTAATGTGGTTTTAAACATGAAAAACACACCATTCCATGTAAAAATGACACATTAAAATTAAATTCACATCTAATCATATCCAATACCACATTATCACCACATGAATAATTTAATACATCATTTGAACCAACTATAAAATGTATACAATGGCACAAAAAAGTTTTCCATGAAAAAACACACTTGGTTTCACCATGAAACGTAACTTTTAAACGAATCACACATCTAAACAATGTCAAAATATAAGTCTCTCCATTTAAAAATTTCAAGAGTTATTTAAACAATTTATAAAACAAATACTAAAAAGGTACCCCTAGCATTGCACAAAATAATTTCCCAATTTCACAAAGATAAATTATTTTCAAATCAAACAGAAGTCATTTTTTTAAAAAAACCACTTATGCACCCCACGTATTCTTAATGAAACCTACTAAATTAAACACAAAAGAAAATAAATTCATCAATTAATTTTTAAGTATAGAATCACCTACCCCGAACCAAGGAACATCTAATAAATGTTGTGAAACTCTTTGGAATATTAACCAAACCCAAGCCACACCACAAAAAATACCCAAAAACCCCTAAACAAGAAGACTGAAACCAATTGGTCAAGATAGAACCCCTAAAACCCAAAATCCTATTTGTAGAAAACCAAAACACAAAATAAGGGAGAGAAAACACTACTTAGAGATATAACACACTACGGAGGAGAAAGAGGGGAAGCAATGAGTGCCCTCGGAGGCTAGTCGTGCCAGAAGGGGCTTCTGGAATGTTCAACGCACACCGGAAGAGAGTGGGGCATGATCAGGGGGTGCACATGAGGGATGCAAGGTGAAAGTAGGGGGGTGAGAGAACCTTCGGGGAAATTGCAGAAGGGGACTCACTATAGGAGAGGTGGCTAGAGGGCTAATGTGCACATTGAGGGGGTGCAAAATGGGGTTGCTCATAAGAATAGGGAAAGGGGTGAGATGGTGTTTAGAGGAGGGGAATAGAGAGGAGAGAGGGAGGAGAAAATAACATAATAAAACACTAATAAAATAAAATAGAATAGAAAAATTACCCACAAAAGAATCATTTAAAAATATAAGGAAAAAAATAATAATAATACTACTACTATTATTAACAATAAAAATATCAATATTGTTTAAAATATTAAAGTCAATGTTAATAATAATAATAAAATTGATATTATTAGTTAAAATTATTATAAATACCTTTAAAATAATAATATTATTAATATTAAAATAGTTCTTTAAAATTTTACTTCATTTTTGTCACTTTATTTAATTTAATTATTATTTTTATTTAATTAATTTCTTATTTAATTTTACAGATATTTTAACATAGAAAATATTTTTAATGTAGGGCAACGTTGTGGTCACCCCGTAGGGCTCAAGAGATCGTGTATGAACAATGCAGTGGTCACTACCCATTCAAGAAGTGACTACATGGGTCCCCGGGATGACCACATGAATTTCTCTACCTTGTGGTGTGTGCACACTGACCTAATTATTGAAAAGAATAAATTATAAAATACTGTTTAAATAATCTCTCATGTTTTCTTTGATTGTACAAATTATTTCCTCCATATTTTTATATTATTTTTATTTACATATGAATCATAATTATTGAAAAGAATAAATTATAAAATACTGCTTAGATGTGAAGATATGACCATGTGAACCTTCAATTTATAAAAAGGTATAGATGATGATGGTGAAACAATCACCAAATAATATTTTTATGAGTAATGAAATACATCAATTGAAATGTTTTTGTATTGAATTGATTCATTGGAATTTTTTCTTCATTAAATGTTTTTTGAATATTATTTTACGTTGTAGTTCATTATTGATTATCTTAAAAGGCATGTGTGTTGTATCATATATCTTTGACCTTCATTACATATTAATATTTTTTTATTTGAGTTATATGAAATGTTGATTTTTTTTGAGCTAAAATATTTTTATACTAAATTATATATTTAATTAAGCATTTTATGTACTAAATGTCTCTTATTTGGTTTATAACAGGGAAAATATTCATTTATTAAATATTGTTTAAGAAAATAAGAAGTCCAGTCAAATATTCTTATGTGGATCACTAAAGGCCCATTTATATTAGTTCCAAATTTTATCTTCCATATTAAATCATAATTCATTATATTCAATCGTTTTTAAAACATTGATGATGGTTTATATGTAGTCAATTTCTCATTGTAGCACCAGAAATGATAAAACAAAATATTTATATACATTATTGAAATCAATAAATATTTAGTTTTTTTCCTATATTAATAATAGTGAAAGATCAAAGTATAATATTCAGGTAACTAACTTGGAAAAAACACCACCCATGGCTAAAATATGTGACGATACATAACCCTTTAATGTACACACTATTTGGGGTTTCTAAGAGATTAAAAATGGAAAAACTTAAATCGATTTAATATTTTATGATATGACTATTATAGTTTGATTAGAAACCTCACCATTCATTAGAAAAATATTATTTTCAAAATTGCAGTTTGATTCAATTAATATTGAATTCATATAATTTTTTGTACACACATACATACATTCTAATTTTTTCTAAATTTTTCCCCTTGATTTGATTATATGAATTTTGTTATGTTAAAAGTCCATGTATTATAAACTTCACCAATATATCATCATCGTCAGTTTATACTATAGTACTATCAATTTCTTCGCCTCCGCCTCCACCTCCACCTCCCCCACCACGTCCACAACCATGTCCACATCCTCCTCCCTCTCCACCTCCACTGCCCATTTCATATCCATCGCCCATAACCAGTTATCTCATTCCATTATATTCCATCTTCTCCTTTTTGAATACCCATTTTATCAAACTGTTAAATTTAGATTTTTTATTTATTTTATTTGTTCATTAATATTACATATATATTCAGATTCTATATAAGTGATAATGGATGAATAATAGTTTTACCTTGAGGTTCTTTGGGTGAGTTCTCTTTTTTTTTCAAATACATTCAAATTTCATAAAAAAATTCTCTAGGGAATCAAACCCAATGCCTCTACATTATGAAATCCATGTATTTCATGTACCAATTGGAATTTATTATTTATTATCCTTCTCCTTTAATTGATAGTGGTGATTTATTATTTCTATTCATTTTCCCTATATACTAATGTGACCACATATATAGATCTTTACATGATTCATGTTTCTGGGTAATATTATTTGGAATCATAACATTATTGGGGTCATAGTATTTTTTGTTAAGTAGTTCTCGGTATGTTTTTTTATTTACAGATTTATCTTTGTAATGCATAGTTTATTCTGAGTAAATACCCCTTGTAGTCTACATTCTATTTTAAATTTTTTTGTTTTGGTTTTTAAACAATAATATGATAAAATAATTTATTGCTATTGAATTTTTAAATATGTAACAACCATGGAATTTAGGAACAATGTGAAACATTAATGGTTTTCACCATAGAGATGGAACAAGATAAAAGGATTTCTCAAAGATTCATCAAGTTAGTGTATGGACACGATATAAATCGTTATATATTTTATGATATTATAGTAATGATTAATTTTATTAAATTAATATGTTTATTATTTTGGTTAAATTTAAATCCAATTTGAATGTTCTCTTATGTTATCAAACATCAGTTTAGAAATAAATTTTTTATATTTATTATTTTTATTTCGAATCATTATTTATAGTAACCCTTAATTTAAATTAGTATTCATTTATTTTCCTTACATGTTAGATGAAAATATATAATTCTTTTTTCATTTCTAGTATGTATTTATTATCACATGAATTAATTTTGATCTCGATTCTTATATAATGTGGCACCTCGCCAAGGAAGACTATGTGGTAGCTATTTTTTCAGATTTATGTAATATAGATATCTATGGTATTTTGAAAATTATAACCCTTGTCAATAGATTATTATCTGGAAATATATATTTTCAATTAGACCTTTCAAATTTTATTAATGTTTATATATTTTACCATGTATGTATTAATTATTTACATTACAATAATTCATTAAATTTAATTAATCATGGTAATATTATATGTAATTGTAATAAATAATTATTTTATTTTTAAACTGAAAGTGTTTTTCAATTTACTATATGTTTATAAAAAATATTGGAAACTATATTTTGTATTTCAGAATAATGCTTTTATAACATATATATTCGATTATATATAAATATAACATATATATTCCATTTTCCCCAAAAAAATCAGGATCTACAAACATTCGTCAATAAAATAAATATCATTTATACCATATATTAATTGATACAACTTTAGTAACTTATTTTAAATAAATATATATCATATCATGAATCTTTTTTTGATTCATTTTTTCATATTATATATTTCAAGACCTTATTTTATTTTATATAAATACAATTGGAAACATTAGTGTCACTCTTCGATGTCCATGAAGGTTTGATATCATAACTGTTATCCTACCAATTTCTATCACACGTTCATGTATAGTATCCATTTTCTAGTCTATATTTTCTTCCAATCCTCAAAAACCAATGTTCTATTTTATCATTTTTATTTTATTGATGGTTACATTGTTTTTAGTTTTATATTGAACAGGAAAACAATTCTTGTCTCTAGGAATTCATTTGGATCTTAATTATTAGATCATGAAGTACCTAGATTAGGATACCTAATCATAATAATTCTATTTTTTTCTGATTTAAAATATATATATATCCCTATTTTTCACAACAAGGAAACCCTTTTCCAAATATTAGTGTATACAAATGTCTATTATCAATGAGACATTTAAGAATTTTATAATGGACATATATTATACCATGTGTATATTAATTATTTTTTTCATAAATTGTTTATAGTTCAATGATATATTTTAAATATATGTTAGCTTAATGTTGAATAACTAAAATTACAATTTTGTTATGTATATTTTCTACTTCAAATTATATCCCATAAATTTTACACTACTAAATTATCCAGAACTGATGCATTTTTAATTGTTAACATCTAATGGTTTGACTGTTTCTCTTTGTTCATTATTTAATGATTTTGATTTTCTAGTACGGAATTAGACTTTTGTTATTTCTGACCTTTTATATGGTAGTTACATGTTCTATGGATTTTAGGATACTAATATATTTCAATTATTTAAAATGATCCATAATAAAACAATCCTTAGAGTTTAAGAAATTCAATTCATTTGTTAGAATATTTTAAAAAAAATATATTTTTATTTAACACCTTCTTAAATATTTTTGGAGATTATAAATTACATCAGTATCATCAATTGAAGCCTTGGACAAGTATAGGGAAAAATATGAAAATTGTTATAAAGAATAAATTTCCATTAAACATACCAAATTTCCTTCAAGATACATATACTGTTCACTATATTGACTATAAATTTTTCTTATAAAAATTTTTAGGAGTAACAATAAAATACACACTCTAGGATGCTTTCAAGATAAAACTGAGCTCTTTATTTAATGAAAAACCACTCATTTACCATATCATAAATACAACAAGTTCAGGGGAATCTACCAAGAAGTACGATATCAAAAATATCAATCTTTCATTTATTAATACATATATTAATAATGAGATTGTTTAAACAGTTATATATTTTGAAAATATTTTATTACAGATTCTGTAAATGTTACTACATGCCTAATAGAGACAAAACCAATGTTCAGTCATAACATTCCATCATTAGAGAAGTTCAAATACAACAGATTTATTTTTTAAAATCTATTCATTTTGTGTATCCAATACTCCACCTAATTATTCATGTTATCCATATTCATATTTTAAAATTACTTACATCTATCATAAAAAATATGTGGTGACATTGAATGGTTCATTTAAAATATTACTGTATTGAATATTTGAAATAAAAGAAATTTTTCTCTAAATATAAATCTATGTTCTACCAGATACCAAGTCCAACTATAATTAGTAATAATGAAGAACCTATATTTATCATCCTATTTGATGAAATTTATTTAAATAATAGATTTAGAGCTATGAAATACATAGATTTAGGTAATTGAATAATATATTATTAATTTTTCTTATGGATGTACAAATTTTAATGAATGGAATTTTGAAAAACAAAGAAAAATGATGAGTTTGGATTTCTTAATGACCATCAGGTCCAATATAAAATGTTTCTTTTCTATGTTCATGTGTATGAATTAACTATAAAAAATTTAGAGTGATGATTAGAACATAATTCTTTCAATGTTTATTTCACAGAGAAAATTTGGAAAAAATTAGATATTTCAAGAACTCTGTCAATAAACACAGATTACGTCATTGATACATGTTTCATATGACCCATATAGTTATTTTTAAAGATAACTTATGGAAATTTTCATTAAATTTTATTTCTATATAGGATGTTCCTATTGATTCAACTTTTTAATGATTTTCATCAAGTACCATGTCAATTATTTCATCATACCCAAAAATATGAAATAAATAATTTTTTGTATGCTTATCATTTATATTGAAAACACAATTTTTGACATTTATTTAGGGTTTCAAGAAGTAGTAAATTGAAATTGTTCTTCTTTTATTCTATTTATTATTTATTATATATAATATATATATTGGAATCTATTTTATTATATTGTTTTCTTTTGTTACCTGAATATACCCCGATATTGATACATGTTTTAAATAAAAAATTATGTATAATTTAGTTTTGATGTGATGAATTTTGGACATGTTTATCTATAGATTGTGGTATTGTAGTACTGACTAAAATATAGCTAAATTTTATATCCATAAATCTCATAATATAACTTTTCATTATGGTATAATGTCATGAATCATGAACTAATGTTTCATATAGTTCATTCTCATAGGATGTAGTTTATGATTAAATTCCAAACCAGTATGCATTAAAATCCAAACAAATATGAACATGGATTTATTCAAACATCAAATCATATAATCATTTCAAATAATTAGAAATTATATTATAGAAAATGTAAATGGTGGATGAGGTAGAATTAATGGTCTCAAAATGAACTATATTCAATGATTTTTAATAGTTATTAACGAATAGGGGTATAATTGCTAGAGATATTTCAATTATATTTGAACAAAAGTTTAATAGATGAGTAAAATAATGGATTAATACTTCTTAATTGGATAGTAATATTATCATTGAGAATAAAATGATCATTGGTTATGGAGATACATTCACTACACGTTTGAAAAAAATTACACAGAAATAGAAAATATCACCTTCAAGACCATGAAAATACTTTAGAAAATTATTTGGTAGTTCATTATCAATTACGATATTCACCACACAAAGGGATTCCATTCAGATTAGTTGATAAACACCTTTCCGACTACCATGGATTATTTTTGTCCATCTAAAAATTCAATACATGTAGTAGTTTGGATGGAAATAGAAATTTCATAATATGATTAAGGATATTTTATTTTAATGTTATAATTTTTTTATTAGTTAAAAAGATTATGAGAAAAGGATTTGAATCATATTGATTTTATTTAAGGGGTAAGATCAAACATTAAACCTAATATAGATAGGAATATGGGCCCAAGTTGTAATATAATCATGTTTATATGTACATATAAATCCCTTTTTTGTTAATTCATGAAATACCAATATGTTAGAAAGGTTAAACTTAATTTTAATTAATTAAGGAAAAAATATTATTCTTCTATAACCAATTTTAAATCACTAATGGTTGCATGATAGGACATCTAATAATCACATAGTATAAATTTGGAGTATGAATCTTTCTATTTATTTTTCAGAATAAATTACTATTTTTTATAAATTTTAGTTATCTCAAATGAATTAAGTAATTAAATAGTTAAATTTATTGATAAGTATGAATTAAAATTTTGAGTTATACATATTCAAATTAATTTTAGAATTTATATATTTGTTTAAGGGATGTTTGAAAATGTCATGTATTCATAACATTTTCAAAATGAAAGTATTTTGATGGTAAACATGAATTAAAAAAGAGGTGTTCAATAACTAGAATAATCTATCCCAGCGTATTTCATTAATGTCACAACATATCTATTTGAAATCATTGTAGGGGTAATAATGATTCTCATCTTGAAGACGTGTTTAGTAAATATAATGTGGTTGTTAATCCAAAAGGTCATCTATGAATGTGAAAAAATAGTTTACTGGGGTTTGGATTTGAACAATATATAGTGAGGTAGAAATGAATGATAATTTTTTGTATCTTGATAGAATGTTTATAAATTCGGTTTCTCTTTGTAATTCATGGGTTCTAGAATTTAAGGTTTCCCCTAGATTTTGGTTCTTTACATATTTCAAATTTCATCGTAAAACATCTAACCCTATAGACTTCTAATTAAAATGTTTTATGTGAAAAAACATCAATTATGATATGTAATTATATACAAGGAGTAGTTTGAATGAAAAATATTTATATCACTCAATTTAGTAGTTATATAATTATTTAAATTGTTGTGTCGTAGGTTTTGAAGGTAGTGAAACTAGAGTGAACATTTTAGAAAAGAATTTGAGGTCTAGTTCCTTCTTTTGAGATCAATATATTTTAGTATTGTTAGTAATTCAATACATAGTGACTTATTTTGATTGTATTAAATATCATCTTTAAGTTACAACAACATGAGGCCTATAGTAAACATCTATAATAAGGTACTTGTGGAAACCAAGAATACATGTATAATTACTACATTCATTAAATTTCATAGAAATTATTAATTTATCTATCATGTATTTTTTAAAAATATAACTAAATGTGCTAAATATTATAATTTAATATTTAATATTTATATTTAATTATTAAAAATATAGTAATTAAAAAATATATTAGAAAAATTTGAAACTCTCATATTACTACATGACATCAAATTCTATAATTTTTCTTTTTCAATTAAATATTTTGTCAAACCCAATCATTCAAGCCTACGTATTTCCTCCCATATTACATTAATATGAAAGTAATAAAAGTATAAAAAGAATTTTTATTATATCATCATTGTTTTATTTATGTTATATGAATTTTTTTATATTTAATTAGCTTTATACATGTTCATTTTTTTTGCAAGTTTTGTTGTCATAAATGGTTTTATTTATTTTGTTACTCTAGTTTTTTTATTCCTGTAATTTTAATTATGTATATTATTTGTCTTCCATTTAAAATTTTAATTTTTTCAATATAATCATTTAAATATTTTCAAGGCTAAATTTGATTGTTTCATCTCTAAAGTAAAGAATAATAAAACATTGGATGTCACTATATTATATAGATTACCAACACATGTTCATTCTCCAACTAACATGTAATAGAAAAATTACCATTTCAAATTCGTCAATTTATATTTTTGTTTCTATATGTTTTAATTTAAATGTTTTCTTTTACTCAAATAAAATATAATTTAAGTGACATTATACTATCAATATTTATAAGTCGACCTACAATAATATTTAGAGAGACATGGATTCTTCCATTTTATGATCACTGACAACCAATTGATTTGCTTATCTGTGTTTATAAATTTCAATTTTTTTATATATAATTTCACCATATTATGTAAATATTGTCTTACAAATGCGCTTTTCATGTTTTTTCTTTCTTGTAATCATTATCATAGACTCTCCCTGGGTAATTTTTTTTCAATTTATTGAATTGATTAATTTATTGGTTTTCTGTTTTTGTTTTATTTTCGCAAAATTTTTTCATTAACTCATTATTTTTTAGTCTATCCATTGATTGATATTAATGATTAATTATATAATATAGAGTTCATATAAGACATGAAATAACTTCATTGTTGTGTTTCATTATGAACATGGATCTTTATATTTTTATTTTTAAGTGTGATTTTAAAGGAGGTCTACACTGTGACTAAATGTAAAATATTTCCCTAATATTTTATAAATAATTTTCCCAATAAATAAAGGATAATGAATTAGAAAGGGTGTTATCGAATATTTTTTCTTTATTCTCGATGAAAATGGTTGGTGTTAGGATCAATAATATACATACAAACACTTTCTCCAACTATATCTAACATACTTGGAGAACTTCCATCCAGTCATGAATAACATTAAGGTGAGATTGATTTAGCACACCCATTTCCCATGAATCCATCCATTAGGTTTGGATATAATGAATATTTATATTTTTTAGTAATTATATTTTCCCCCTTGATTTTAGACATGAAGTGAACTTTTTTTCTTCTTATAGTGTTGTAAATGAATATAATTCCAAAGTATTATATGCTCAAAAAAATTATAACAATAATTTTAGTGAATTAGTTTAGTTATTTTATCAATCCTTTTTATCACACATAAAATTTTTATATAATTAATTCCTATATCAACCCAATAAAATAATTTTATTTGATGATATCAATTACCAGTGGAATTATTATCTATGGTGTGATATTTTTATAATTATTTACCTTCAGTTTTTTTCATGTTGTTCATTAGCTAGAAATAAGTCAAATTCAACCTCTCTGTCACACCTTTCTCTATTTTCCTAACCTATTATTTTGATCTTAATTTTTTACTATAGTTTCCTCAACCATGTCAGTTTTAAAATTGATAACATAAGTAGACTATGAATCGTTAAATTCATGAATCATTTCAAAATTTTGATCCCCTTATTTTTCTTTATTATGATTTGATTCTAAATATGATGAACCAATATTGAATTTACCCCCATTAATCTACTAGGGAATCAATATAAAAGATTTTTTTAGTGAAGGACTATGTTATGTAGTAAAAAACACTTCTATATTGGATTTGAATTTTTTAATATGGTTGTTATAGTTATGTGTATCCACCTTTAATTGTTACTTGTTCTATATACCTTATTATATATAATTGTTATTTTTTGGTATTAGGATTCATTTTACTTTAAATTAATGTACTTTAAAATGAAACATGACATTAAATAATGAAATTCATTGATTAATATGAATTGTGAAATTGAAACTATTACAACTTTATCTCTGTTTAGTAAGTTTTCTTTGACTGGAATTTTACCTAACATATTATTTCGATAGAAAATAAAATCATGAATTTTATCAAAGAAACTTTTATATATGTGAGGAAGTCAAAACTGAATTCAACTTAGATTTTTCATCTTCATATTATCCTAAATAAAAGTTCAATGATCAAAAATGTAAGATGAATAGAAAAAATTAATGTACCATTGAACAATAAATTAATATTTTTACTAGTATTTTTGTAACTTCCAATCCTAGGTTCCACACACTAGGGGACCAAGGTGGTCAGGCAACAGACCTCAAGAATGTCTCCCTATATTCCAGAGGCTAGTGACTAGAATTGAGGGTAGATATTTTTCAGTGGAGAATGTAACTTCTTTAAAAGTGTAATATACTAGTGGGAAAATTGAGAAATAACCATAAAGCGATATAACATAACATGAATAATATAGTATCACAGGATTACCAAAACTAGAAATACAATATCAAATCTAAACAATAGGTAATATATACCAATGTATTTTCCCAGCGTCAAAATGAAACTCAAAATTATATACACTAAAAACTCCCAAGAGGGTCCTAAACCACATTTATTTCACTTATCTTTATAGCATCCCAAATCATCCATCTAACATAGGTATGTTTTACATTATCTTTTCCTAAAAACTTGATTTATATTCAGGTACTAATCATTCAAGTAGGGTGTGTGTGAATATAACTCGATATGCTACGACAAAAGGCATCTAAAATAATACATAGTCAAATAACAGTGTGTGTAGTTGTATAAATAATAAATAATAAATAATAAATAAATATTTATCACACTATCAAATATACTTTACATAATATTATAAACCTCTGGGTTCTTGTGGACACCCGTACCTCAATACCAACTTCATAA
This sequence comes from Viscum album, assembly GCA_963277665.1. Classification (NCBI taxonomy): domain Eukaryota; kingdom Viridiplantae; phylum Streptophyta; class Magnoliopsida; order Santalales; family Viscaceae; genus Viscum; species Viscum album. Next base: position 1,600,952,663 of record OY728119.1, on the reverse strand, counting down.
AATGCCAGAGTCCGAACTATACCCAAGATATATCATATCACTGAATTCGATTATTACCATTATTAATCTCAATTAACACATGAATTCCATTGATAAAATTCACTGTCTCAATCCACACATGAATTAAAGTTTTACCATTCATTTTCTCAATTGTCCAATAAATACCATTGTTACAATTCATTATTACAATTCACTCATGAATTCCATTTTAACCATTTATTATTTAAATTAACACATGAATTCCATTGTTTCCATTCGATTTCTCAATTAACCCATTAATTAACTTGTTACAATTAATCATTTCAATTATATTTTTCATAGTTGGATTTTGATATACCAGACCATATCCCACACTTAATTATCATATAATAACAATATCCCAATTTCCATAACATCTCATTAATTAATTAACTAAATAATTAATCTGATTTAATAATAGTATATTGAAATCATTCCCATAATTAATTGAATAATAAATTAATCACCTCAGTACCATTAATTAATTCATCAATTATTCAATCTTCTCACTTCCATTAAGTAATTCAGAAATTAATTAATCACATCATTCCCATAAATATATTCAATAATTAATTAATAATCTAAATAAAATTATGTAATTGAACCATTATTTAATCATAATGAAACATTTCTCCCTCATTATCTAGTATAAGAGGGGTCCTGCCAGAACTATGGACCTCCTTATAAGGGGACACAAAAAACTATGGTTCCTATTTTTTCTCCTAATGGGAACTATAACAGGCTAGTACTTTAGGATACTGATAAAGGTCTGGTTCATGGAGATGATGATCTAAAATCCATATAGGATTACTAATATTTGGGGTAGTCAGATGATGTCGATATGAGGGTTGATACCAATTTGAAGGGAAATAATAAGGGAAAGGATTTAAACATTGTATACTTGAAACTGAAACTAATATTGGTTTCCCAAAAGGCTATGAAGACGTTTATCACCTCTGCTGGGATAATGATCCCATAAGATAAAATGGGTGTTGGTGTGGATACCTCACCTCTTAGACCAGTCTTTTCAGTTTAGGATACCCCATTCTGAGTGTGTGGAAGTAGGGAGTCTATTTTTTTCATAATATGACTGATTGTTCCTCACCTTTTCATGTTGAATTTGTTTAGAGTTATTGGTATATGGGGCTGATGGCCTGTTGTCACATTTACTGGGTGTCTGAATAATGAACCCAATTTTGATGAATGGGAACTTGATGTTCATGAGGGTCAAACACTGTGGTTTTTCTGTTCCACTTCACCCAATTTATTTTCTATATTGAATTCAATTAACAACCTAGAGTTTTATGCCTTAGACCACGAGAGCATTGATTGGAAAAGCATAATGAATAAACAGAGGACATTGGATACATAAAATCCTATTTTAAATGATCATGGTTCATATTATTAGAATGTGAAGATTTGGAATATGCATACCCAATTGGATCCTACTACAATAAAACCCATGATTGGGGATGTGAAAAATAAATACTTGACACGATTTATTTTTTAAGATTAGGTTGTTGATGTTTATCCATTCCAAAGTATGTTGTCAGGTGCATAGTATAGTGGTCATGCTATTGACCATCATAGTAAAAAGGATGAATAATCGGACATAGATGTTCAAGGTGATGTCTAAAAAGCACTAAAACAATGGTGATGAGGTAAATATCTATAAAGACCGGGTTGCCCTTGTGGGAGGGGTGGTATTAAAAAAATAATTGATTATAAAATATTTTTTGTTATTTTTTCTTATGCCATGTGTCACTTCTTTTTTACTACTTTTTCTTTTCTTTTTATTTAAATTATATTTTTTAATAAATTTCTCAGCGGCATGGGTTTTTCAATCCATGGTGTGTACCATTTATTTTAATTAGAAAATTAATTAATCACTTCAATCCCATTTATAAATTAGAACACTAATTAATTACAACATTCACATTAATTAATTAAAAATTAAAAAAATAAAATCAATCCCATTAATTATTTTAACAATTAATTAATCAAAAAGTTCCTAAATTATTTGAATGATTAATTAATTAGATCAAAAAAACTAATTAATTCAACATGTAACTAATCACAATATTCCCATTATTTAATTGAACAATTAATTAGTCAAATAAATCACATTAATTAATTAAATAGATAATTAAAAATAACATTTCCATAAGTTAAATCAAAAATTAATAAATCACTTTAATCCCATTGACTAATTCAATAATTATTTATTCAAAACATTTCCATTAAATAAATCAATAGTTAATTAATCGAATGAATCCACATAATTAATTTAATAATTAATTAATCCTAAAATTCCTACTGATTAATTCAATAATTAATTAATTAGCTCAATCCCATTAATTAACTCGACAATTAATGAATTCGAACATTGACATTGATAAATTAAATAATTAATTAATCTACTCAACCCCCTTAATTAATTCAACAATTAATTAATGATTCTATTCCTATTAATTATTTCAATAATTAATTAATCTAGTCCATCCGGTTAATTCACCAAATAATTATTCATGTTAGTTGCATTTATTAATTCCAAAATTAATTAGTCGCATTCAACTCCTTCAATTAATTTACCATTTAATTATTCACATCAATTCCAATAATTAATTCTATAATTAATTAATTATATTCAATCCCTTCATTTAAATCACAAATTAATAGTTTGTGTCAATTCCATTAATTAATTCCATAATTAATTAACCACAAGAAATCCCTTCATTAGTATTCATTAATTCAATAATTAATTAATAATCTAAACTCTATTAATTAATTATTTAATAAATTAATTATCGCAATCAATTTCATAATAACTAAAATATCTAACAATTAATTCAATAATTAATTATTTAAATTTATAATTTTCAATTGAAGAATAATTAATTCAACAATAATTAATTCAGTTTTATTATACCAATATCACATAATTAATTCAATAATTAATCGTTCATCCTTACCATCTCAATATCAACTATTTAATTCAATAGTTAACTATTTAACCACACAATCACAATATCACATAATTAATTCAACAATTAATTATTTAATTTTTCAATCTTAATATCATATAATTAATTTCAACATTTAATTATTCAACATTACAATGTCAATACCAAATAATTAATTAAAAATTATTTTCTAAACTTCAAAATATCAATATCAAATAATTAATTTAGAAATTAATCATTCAATTTTACAATGTCAATATAAAATAAATAAATTAAAAAACTAATTATTCAACATCGCTGTCTCAAAATCACATTGTAAATTCAATAATTAAATATTGAACATTATAATATCAATATTGTATTATCCAATGTTTTTATTGAGGCACACATATTTTACATTTTGGTTAATTGTTATATTATATTTACTTTGGTATTAGACTCTTTTTGGGTTGTGGGATGGTTTGTTTATCGTGGGAAAGAAAATTTTGGAATGATGTATGCTGACTACATGCTGATTGCATGAAATGATAGGGGGATACACATCGTGTAATAACATTTCATGACAAGTAATGGTTTGGCCAGGACATTTCACGATGTGTATGGGATATTCCTTAGGAATGGGAAAAATGGGAATTGCACGCTGTGTGAGGGAATTAAATGTCCTGTAATTGCTTGATATTTTTTTAAAAATAGGTAGTACCCCTCCTTTACAGAGATAAATCTTTTCCCCTAATTTAAACCCTAAAATCCCATTATCCTAGTTTTTCAGATCTATTTACCATATTATCTCCGATTATTTTTCCATCTGTCACGTTGGAACCTCATTGGAAAATATTTATTGCTTTTTTATCCATTCTGGATTCTTTGGAACAATGTCTATGCTATTTGGATTTAAGCTCATATTTCATAATTTCTCATTATTCATATATTCTAGAGATTTATTCCAAACCTGAATGAATCAAGACTTTATATAGGATCTGGAATCTACTACTAAGCTAGGGTATGTGGTCTATACTTTTGTATCATCTTTTGGTGCTATTAGAGAAATCATCCATTATGTTGCCTGTCATAATTTTTATCATGGCCCTATTATTGATTAAGTTACTTGTTGTAGATGTAATCGAACCTAGTAAGGATGGACATACGTTCTATTGTGGTTCGTTGGCACCCTTAACCCAAATCATGGTCAACCATGTGGTGAAAATTTTGTAAATTACATAGGTATGCCTTGTTAAACCACCAAACGAGTGAATTCTTAGGATTAATTGGTTAGAGAAAGCACATTTATACTTTAATGATTTAGAATAGCTTTCTTAAGAGATTTACATCCTATTTTCCTTGTATTATCATTCCATTCCATTCTTATATTGGTTAATTTGAATATAGGGAATTTTTTAAATGAGTGGGTATACTCATTGGTTGTTTTTAAATTTCTTGAATGGTTTATTGTGAAAATGGTGAAGAATGGGTGGGTATACCCATGTGCTATGTTAATGTGAAATGTAATAGATGAGTGTGTGTACTCAAGTGATGTAATTGGCGATTCCATTTGGTATACACACATGAAATATAATTATTTAAATTTAATGAAATAAATGAATGGTTTTATAGATTCCATGGCCACCTCTCCATGGGTCTGAAATGTTGCAGTGGATTCCTTAGGTATATTATCGCCCACGCGACTTGATTATGTGGGATGCATATGGACTTAATAACCCTTGGATCCATCTATCTTGGAATCACATAGGACATGTTGGAGCACATGCTCCTTGGACTCCAACCAATGAATAGACTATGTCTCCACATGGATTCCCATTAGACTTGATGAGGATGCCTTGGTGTTCCACAAATTGGATATAGCCCTTCATGTCATACATCTCATTATATGGAATGGCCGTGGGTTTCTTCTGTGACATAATTTGTTATAGAGGATATGGGATACCGAAATTATTATTACAACAAAGTCGTGTATTGTGATACACTTAATTAAACGGATAGGCTATGAGTTACATGAGATAGATGAACAACGAAGACACGTTATGTGATTAATTGGTTTATACCTGACTTATTATGAGATAAGACTTGTTATAGGGATCCTTGAGAATATTTTTAGTATTTATTATTGTGGTAGAATTATGACATGGTAATTTACACTTACAATACTACCTTACTTATATTTTTTGGCACATTATATATTTTGGTTTAGATCTGTATAGATCTTTGGGTGGAATCCTAAAAGGTTGTTTATCTCATAGTCTATTTGGGCCTCTTTGGGGACCCAAATAGATTATATGGTTCCATGTGATGGTATGGTAAAGATCCCAAGTACATGTTTATGATTGTATCTTTAGATAATGAGAGCATCAAACCATGCAGAGTCTTGAGATGCTACTGGGATTTCTTGGTATTTTTGTTCTTTTTGGACACTTGTATTGTTTTTTATTACCATTTAATTCTATGGATAATTTTTAGATACATGTATCATTTGCATTAATTTATATGTGATATTTCTTGATTTTATATGGATTCTTATCTTTCTTTACTTTTCATATGTCTTCTTATTTATTCGCTTCTCCTATTGAATGTATTTGAATTCTGCTAGGATATACTTTGGTAATGAGGGAATGATCTCCCCAATGACTCACCTAGGCCTTTTTTTTCAAGTGGGAAGTCTCATTAATTTGATGAGATGTGATAGAGGCCATGTATCAAACCTATCTCATGGAACTATTGAGTGGAATCTGGGTCCAGGATGATACAAATTGGCATCATTGGAGTATTTTTTGTTTGAATTATTATTTTAAACTAATAGAATATGATATAAATGAAATAAAATTTGGTAATAAGTTGTTCATGGAAGTATCTACCCAATGTATAGGGAAAATCCAAATTTCCTCAAATGGAATTGTGATTTTATATATTTGACTACTACAATTCATTTGATTTCATCATTGGGTGACACACATTAGTTATATTGGGACTATTGATATGATTTTGGGTTCTATTTCTGTTGGAACCTGATGAGATGAGGGTATTCCATCACATCAATCATATAGTAACATGTTAGAAATCACATTCCACCCATTTTGTCATGGAATCTAGGATGAATTACTTGTTGCATGTTGTTGTGAATGATGTTGTGATTGTTGTTCATGTGGTTGTGATATGATTTTTGAAGAGGGTAGAAGAGTGAAATCATCTTTCAATTCATAATTTGTATGTTCCCATATGGATTGGGAAATGATGCAATAATGAAATGAAAATTCTAAAGTGAATCAAAATGTGTGAATTGAATGGGAACCAGGTTTTGGGTTCATATAGTGTTATGGTATTTCATGGATTTCGGATTTGTAAACGCCTGGTTGAATATTTTGAATAATTTAAACACGAAGATGAAAATGTTTGAAATGAAAAATAGATACATGACCTAGACCCAAACATTGAGTGGGAAAGAGGCAGATTTTCTTGAGTTTGATGCATTTTATTTATATAGTTATAGATTTAGGAGTTGGTTGTGAATTATGACATAGTTTTTGGATGGTTTTGACTTATCATGTGCTTTTGAGTTGTGACTTTGAAATCATTTCCATCTAAGAAATGTGTTTGGAGTTGTAGAGACATCCCCCCACAACAACCTCTTGGGGTACACCACGATGGAGGTGACGACCATAATCTGGAGGTCATAGGCCATGGGATAACAATTGATCCTCCTTTAGTTCTAGCTATAGACCCAGAGACTACTTCAAACATAGGTTCTGAGTCATAGTTCCATGAATTCTTCTTTTTCTATTTGTAGACTTTTTAGTGGGCACAACAACATATCTTGTCTATAGATGAGTTGACACATGTGTTCTAGAAGAATAATACTCCCATGTCTTGGGGGTATGGTGCTCCATAAGATTAATAATTGTGGATTGAGACCGAATTAGCAATTATAGAGAATCTCTAGATGCCTTCTAACATGAGGGTAATGATTACGACTTATATTCTATGTGGATCAGGAAATAGCTGGTGTGATGTTTTGAACTAGGGTGATGGGATGCGAGATATGGGTTGGATTATTTTATAGACCCATTTATAAGACTATGTTTACCCCACAACTCTATTAGTAGATCAAGATAGTGTGTGCATGTGTTTGGAGCAGGGTGTGATGACAGTAATGTAGTACTCAACACGCTTTACAATGTTGCAGTGTTTTGTGCCAATTTATCTTACTGATGGGTTGTATAGAGTTAGATGCTTCGGTGAAGGTACCATGAATTCTATTAAAACTCAAGTGAAAATGTTAAGATTAAATTTTATCAGTGAAATTGTGAATTAAGCATTGATTAAAAGCAGATCATGTTGGAAGATGGTAGTACAGACCTAGTCAGTGCTATTTCTCGACCATGTGGATCAACATATTCTGGAAGGAAGTTACATTTTTAGGCTTCCCATGAGATTATTTATAGTTAGGATGTGAGTACATGTAGCCTGGTTTACTGTCATCAGTGTGGTAGGTGAGACCACATGAAGAATCAATGAGACCATGACCCTGTCGAGTGCCAAGATTGTGGCTATATGGGGAACCAGGAGTGGCTTTGAAGGGACTTCCCCCCATCTGTGAGTATTAGGGTGTCATCCTCAGCATCAGGTTTAGTATCACATTCCTTAGCTCCATGTCTATCATAGAGCTAGAGTAGTGTTGGTAGATCAAGCTAAGGCAATGGTAGTTTTTGGCAGAGGAATCCTGATGCTAGTTACACCAAGACTTCAGAGTGGGCCGACTCTAGGAAATGAGGTTGTGTCACAGGGTCGTGGTACATGCCTGTTCTATTCTCTGTGGCCTATGCTAAGGAGTAGGGTTCTAGGACAACTACTTTGAGAGGTACCATCTTATTCACCTCTATTATTTCATCTTATATTTTCAGTATAGGTACATCACATAGTTTAAAATATACACCAGTTATGAAATGACTTGGGATTATGTTGTGATCTTATGAGATAATTTGGATGGTAGACACACAATTGGAAATTAGAATGGGTGATGTGATCCAGTATAAGAAATTCCCCCTTAAGGATGGTCGTTGACACTTATTCTTATGTTTGAATGTCCTTGAATGACATTTTTTAGGTAATTATTTAGATGGGTTGACTTTTGACAAATGGATCATACGTTGACTACTATCAACATAGGGTTACTTTAATATCACCAATGGGAGAAGAGTGTACTCAAAAGGGTGAATGATATGTCTAGGTTAGCTAAGCTAGACCAAATTATCCTAGGATTGGTGTGATGACAACCCAGATTGTTATTTTATACCTGGATGGTCAGGAAGTGAGTCAGTCAGACTTTCCTCTAGTCATTGAGCTCCTTAGGGACAAATTTCCTGATGAATTTTCTATTTTACATCTAGAGAGAGATGTGGTTTTCTACATCTGGTTAGTTCCAAGATATTCACTAGTATCCATTCCTCCTTAAAGGATGGTTGCAATGAAGATAATAAAGCTCAAGAGGTTACTAGAGGACTTGTAGGTGAAGGGGTTTATTCAGCCTAATACTTATCTGTGGGGTTCGTTGGTACCTTTTGAAATAAAAGTTGGATGGTACCTTTATACTATCCCTGGATTATCAGAATCTAAACCGGCTGATGGTTAAAAGCATATATACCTTTCCATGGTTATATTTTATGTTTGATCAGCTTTGAGGAGCCAGAGTGTTCTCAAAAATTGAGTTGAGGTTAGGATATCATTAGGTTCATGTTCAACCTACATACATACATCGTATGAACATTCATAGAATGTATGGTCTATATGATTATTGGGTTATGCCCTCAGTATCCCAAACATGCCAGCTGTTTTCATGGAGCTTATAAACAGAGTGTTCCATCCTTATATGGATTATTTTTGGTGGTTTTCGTGGACTATAATGTAACACCATAAGGATTAAAAAATAAATTTAATATATAATAAATTAAATAGTATGTCTTTATGAATTTTTTTTATATTTATTGTGGATATTTATAATCTAATCATTAAACATAATTTTTTTGCTTTGTGATTTGAATTTCCAAAAATAGACATATAAAGTTGTGATTAGTAAGATATTTGGGGTACGATATGATCAAAATAATTTTTTGGTGAATAGTTACTAGGCACTTTAAAATAGTAACGTAACCCTTATTAATAGTAATAATATGACTGGAATACTAACCTCACCTAAGAAAGTATAAATAAAATTTAGGTTCAATAATTTCTGTTTTCATTTTAGTTTTTCATAAAAATATGACGAATTTGATAAATAGGGTTTTCAGGTAAAAATTGTACATTTTAGAGATATTTAAATTATTAAATCAAATTTTGGGTCTATTAATGTTTATTATAAATAAATATTATAATCAAAACACTCTTCTTTAATTAAAAATGATAAAATAATTTTATTTTTTATGTTTTGAAAATTTTACCTTACATTTTACTATTCATTTTATGTCCGCTATTATTTTTAATGAATAGTTATTTCCATTAATAAAAGCTAAAATTATCATATTTATAAAATTATTTTGATACAATAAATTTACTTTTTTAATTAAAATTTTTTATAATATGTTATGCTGAATTTATAATAATTTTATAAAATACTTAATATTTAATGAATAGGAAAAATACAGTTTGGAGTTTTCAAAATATATAATGAAATCATAATGATTTAATAATTCATATTTTTTGCGGGTCGACTTGTGTGAATTAAAATATTATATTATGTGTCCCACATGGCCAATAACAAGAGAAAATTCCATGTTCAAGCCTGTGGTTTTCCATATACCACTACTGAGGTGTCCTCGAAAATTAATAAACAATTCCATCACCTTAGTTATAATCACCCATACATTTATTTGATTCACTTCATTCCAAATATATAATCCTATAAGATCTAGTATTTATACCTATATAGGAGTCCTCACATTGTGTCCTTAGGCCCCCGAGGTCCCAACCTTCATGTTTTAGGAGTTACTCTATACGGTAAGGGAATCTACCACCCTTCTCTTTTTCAAGCTATACTTTTATGTTATTCTGTTTTAATTTCCATTAGATTATGTTAGGATATTTATTTCCATATTACCCTTACATTACATATTAATGAAAATTATTATAGACCCCTTTATTCTAGCATCAACATATTTTATAAATCGTTTCCTAACATCTTTAGGTTGCAAAATTTTTGTTGTTAATTTCTCAACATATATTTTTCTTTCAAGTTCTATTATTTTAATTTTCTCTCCAAATATTCCATCATCCAAAATGTATGAAAATTATAGTAACTTAAATATACCAAAATTGTTTTTATTCTAGTTTAATAATTCATCATCCACTCTCTTTTACCCAAATTTAATACAAAGAAGGAAAACGCTGTCCGAGAAGTGTTAATTTATCGCGTTCAAGGATAATATGTTTTCAATTTCTCTTATTTTATTCATGGATAGTAATAAAACAATTTTTATGCTTGAAAAAAAGAATAATATATTTATTTTATCTTATTTAATTTTCTTGAATCATTATACACACATGATATAAAATAATAAATCAAAACAAGCTCATTGTGAGAAAAACTACTCAAAATAACCCAAGTGATTATCATTAATGTTTTTTATAATGATTAAACCTCAACCAAAATATAAAAATGACTTATATGATAATTTAAAATTATGTATGATAATTAATAACATATAAAATTAATTATGGACTTCAATTCGCATTTTACAAGAACTTCCATACCTTTATAATAAAGCGAACTGATCATGAAATCTGGGAAATGAACACTATACGATGACAAAATTCAATCTTATAACTTACCATTAAGGAAATATATGAACATAATAAAACATTAATGAATCCCATATATGTAGATAAGGTTATTAATTAGTTAATTAATGTATTTAAATTGATTATTATGTATATTATGTTCAAGTGCAGAATACATTCAAACATAAGTGAAAAATTTTCTACTTGAACCTCCAGTTTCCATTTGGGTTTCTCAAATCCTCTTATTACCTCAATGAAATTTTTATTCATTATTATTTACTCCTCATAAATTATTTTTGGATTTTATATATATGTATAACAATGAGAATCCTACATTATTTAATGGGGTGTTAAATTCTTTAAAGTATCTGTCATAAATCCATCCCAAGATACATGACTATTTTTAGGGAACATCAACAGTTATAACCTATGTTCAATTACACTATATAATATATTATTATCTAACTTAATTTTTCTAAAATAAATCATTATATTATGAAAAAATAATATTATTTAAATTCTGGTTTTATTTAAATATTTTTCAAAAAGAAATCTTCTTTTTCATAGTAATACCGAATTTATTTCATGAATTACTTGATCATTTTATAAGATTATTTTCATTTTTTCCATCACTCTTGTTAAATATTATGTATAATCGGAACTAATATTTTATTATATCATTTTCCATGTTTTATTTAATGGTTTTGATAAGTTTTACTATTGATATTCTTTCTTGAAACCATTCATTGTATTCCTCTGAATGGTTAGTGATTATGTTCAGGGAATGTTATTTACATTTCATATATTAATTTCAATATTAATGGATATACTGTTTAAATATATCCCCAATCATATGAGGAATGAATTGGAATTACTATGTGATTGGTGGGGCCAACAATAGACCATCTATGCGTCAATTGGTCGCATGAGACAAAACAGATATGGACTTGGTCGAGGCGATGACCATGTATAAATATGGTATTGGAAGAGGCTTTAATCATTTTTAGATGTCTTGGCTGTGACCTTGATGGTATATTTAAAAATGACCTTATTTTGAATTTCCCTTATTATGAAACAAGTTCTTAATAGTCCATGATGTTATTTTACTATTAGAATACCCCTGATTATTCTTTATTATGGAATTATTTATTCTTCCCTTATTCCTACCATATTATTTCAAGAATCATTTTCAAAAGACATGTGTTTTTTGTTATTTAATATGTATAATGTTTATGTTTATGATATATTCAATTGTATTTTTTACCCTTATTGAGTATCTGCCCTCACCCATATCTTATGTTTAATTATCCAAGGATGTGAATAAGTATGTTATGAATGACCTGTAAGGGTATCCTAGGATTTGTGGACATTTTTAAATGAATATATCTGTTGTATTTCATTTCAAGTTTTATGGTAGAAATTATGTTTTATGTAGTTTTTCAAAACTACTAAACTAATTTTTTCCTGTAGGACAATAATTTCTTGTAATTATTCTAATGTTATAAATATTTCACCTACACCGGGCTACTAGGGACGTGTAATTACAGATATTGTGGTGTATTCCAATAATCGTAAAAACCATGACAACCATCTTGAGACAATTTTGACTAAAATATGAGATAATCAATTATATTCTAAACATAGAAAGTGCCACTTTTTGATTTTATATATTCACTTATGCAGTCACATCATCTCAGAGATAAGAGTATTAGTTGACCCAGGTAAGGCAAGAGATTTAGTTTCATGGGAACAACCAATGAATTTTTTTGATATACTAATTTTATTGGGGATGGATGGTTACTACGTTGGTTTAATAAATGAGTTATCACAATTAGATTCACCATTTATGTGATTGAATAAGATGGGTGTTAGGTTTGTATGGTCAGATTCTTGGGAGATAACTTTTTAAGAGTTGAAAGGAAGGTTGACATCAGCACTAGTCATGATACTTGCATTGTAAGGGATGAGATACAATTTTTATTGCGATATATTATATTTTCAGTTATTAGAATTGATGATTAGGGATATAGAGTTATGGAATATTGGTCTCAATAGCTGAGGTCACATGAGAGTAATTATACTACGGACAGTCTCATGTTGGCTATAGTTGTTCATGCATTGTGTTGTTGGAGACACTAGTTACTGGGAGGGTGTATTGTGATGTACAGAAACAAAAAATTCCTCAAGTATATTTTATAAAATCATGAAATGATTATGAGTTACAAAAGGTGGGCGGAGTACCTACAATCATTTTACAATGAGCTTGCTTATATAACTTGTAGAGTAAATGATGTTACTATTGCACTGAGCAAGAGGACTCAGATTCATGCAGCTCAATTGGATAGAAGAGAGTGTAATCATATGTAATTTTTATATGAGATGAATATATATTTGAATGATAGTTAGGGTTATTATTTTCTACGATCCATTTCCTTAAATTCTACCCTAGATTTTTTATGTGGAAGCTATCATATTATTAAGGAATAGTTTTACAAGAACTTGTGAAAGGTGAGGACCCTATTTATTATTAGACTGTAGGTGGGGGGTAAATATTACGTATCCAAGGAAGTGTTTGGATTATAGTGGATATACGTGAGGAGTTGATGTGGTAGTTTCATGCTTCAGCTTGGGAAGTGCACCTTAGAGTAACTAAGATGTATCGTGACTTGTATTGTCAATACTCATAGCTGTGTATGAAGAGTGAGTTAGATTATTTTGTTAAGATGTATTCCACCTATTAGTATTGGAGAATATATTTGGTTTATGATATTTGGATCAAATAATTCCAAAATTGTGAGACTTAATGAAAAAAATCCCAAATAATGGTGAGATTGTGATATAAAACATTTCTGATCCAGTAACTTTTGAATCCTAACCCCCGCCAATTAAATTAAATTTCATCAAAATAAAATCTAAATAGGATGAATAGAAATAAATTAAATTCATAACCTATCAAAAGTGTATAATAAATTTTACACAAATGAAATAAGTTGTGAATATGACATATATCTCATGAAAAAAATATGAAATGAGAAACCCTTACCATTGGTCCAATTTACAAAATATTTTTCTAAAAATAACACTATTATAATTATATATTAATAATAAATATATTTTAGAACAATAATATATATATATATATATATATATATATATCATACCCTAAAATTTTTACTTTACTTCTTTTTTCATTTTTTATTAAGTATTATTGTTCGAAATCTTTGTTTTCGGTAATAACTGCTTCATTTTTACATATATTTTTGACTTGAAGTTTTAATAAATTAACTTTAATCAATATTTAATCACATAAATTTTTTAAAATTGATATAAATATAATATATATTCATTAAAAAATTATTTATAGTGGTCTATGAAGTTACAGATAAATAATATGAATTACACAGTTCATGGACATAGTAGGTCATACGTTAACTTGAACACCGTTTTCATTTTTTGAAGGATGAAATAATATAAATGTAAATAAAAATTCATCATTAATTAATCATTATAATTATATATATATAATATATATTCATTATATTTATCCTTATCACCATCAATGTCAATGGGAATATAAAAAAAATTAACCTCACTTCATGGAGGTAGTATTCCACATATACACATGAGTAGCTTTATCATTTTCCAATGGATAGGAATGCAAGAAGGTAAATATAAAATTAAAATTATTGAGGTATAATGTTTTCATATTTATCTTATATAAACATTGATTAAATCATTATAACCATTTGTGATATATTGTAATAGAAATTAAATCTTATTGCTTCGTGAAGAGGATAAGTCGTACATATTATTGAGTAATAATACCACATTCCATTCGATGCGAAATATGGGGGATAATTTTTATTTAATAAAAATAATAATATTTAATTATATTTATAAAAAACAAAAATTATTTAATTATAAATACTATATATTAAGAAGAGGTAATAATAAAGTAGAAAAAATTGATCATTTATGGAAATTAGATATTCTTCGAAAAACTATTTTAGATCTCCTCTTAAGGGTCCATATGTTGGTACTTTGAGAAGGACATAAAAATTAAAAATTTTATAGGGGGTGGTAGAATATAAATTTTTAAGTGTTGTTCAAGATATAAGGATCAATTTAGTTTAAAAATTTACTAGAGGATGTTCTCCTTTATAATTTAGGTTAGGGGATGTCTTTAAATTTCCTAAAAAATATAAATATAAGAAATTAATTCAGAAGAAAAAAATGATACAAATTTAATAGGAATTATATTATAAGTTAGTGTGGGGTTTAAATAAAATCAACTAATACAACTTTGATAAGTTAATGGGCTTTATAAAACAATTAGTTTTTATTTTATTCCATTAGTAAACATATTTTTTAATTAATGTTTGAAAACTATTTTTCACTATTAAAGGGTAATAATTTTTAATATTACATTGAAATTAGAATGTAAATTTCCATGTAATACATTTTAAACAAAATTTTATTATACATTACCACTTTGACATTTTTTATTTTTATCAGGTAATTTAATTTTTTATGATTTTGATCAAATATCATTAATTACAATGTCGAAACTATTAATTTAATTTGACCTAAAACACATAGGTAAAATGATGGAATTCATATATTATCCCTTAATACAACAAAAATATATCAGATTCATCAATAAAAGTATTGGATAACTATAACTCATTAAAATTATATATATTTTAATTTTCATAATTTTAGTTATTTAATTTTTTTATTAGTTTTATAAATATTGTTTCATAATTGTGTAATCATCGTGGGTAATTAATTAGTACCTAAAAATTATAATTAAATTACCTTAATAAATATAATTCCATAGCAATCAAAGTAGAGATTTAGATTTAGTCAAATCATTATTTTTTCTTTATATGAACTCATAAAAATGTTATTATAAAAACATTAATCATAATGGTTATTCTAATAAACATAAATGTATTATTAATAATATAATATAACTACTTTAGTTTGAAAAAAATTTAAAATATAAATGATTTTTTAAAGGATTTCAACAAAACTATTATTTTCAATAAAAAATATTATTTTTAACTATTCACTAAAAAATAATTATTTTCAAAAAATACGATCATTTTACCCTAAGGTAAATTTGTTATTTTGATTTATAATTTCATATTATTTTTTTAAATTAAAATCTATTGAATTTTAAAAAATTAATATTAATATTTTCTCAATAAAAATATATTTCGATGAAAATATATTTCTATATCCTAAAATAAATTTACTAAAAATTTAGTAAATTTTTACTAAGAATTATTAGTGAATTTTAACTAATTTATTATTTTATCTATATTTTATAAATCATTCAATAATATTCATACAATATAATTAAAAAATTATGTTATTATGTTCATCTTTAAATAATAATATTTTTGGTTCATTTATGTTCGATGTCGCAAGTCATGTATGCTATCGAACTTATTTTTTTATTAATGACATGGGGAGTTAAATTATCACCTCTTTAATAAATTAAAATCTCAATATATTAACTTGTGCATGATAATGGTGGTTTTTATGTTTGAATATTCAACTATGGAATACCAACATGTTGAAAAGGATTAATTAAACATCTTATTTAATGGATGGAAAGGGAAATTTGAAATTCATACAGAAAAATATATATATGTTGTTCTTGATTGGATAAAAAAATTTGTAATTGAATATATATACATAAAAGAAAAACATAATTTCCATATAATGATATAGCATGATAGAGAAAATTAACCACAAGAATATGACTATTAATGAGAAATTTTAGGAACATAAAACCATAAATTTATGAGGTGAGAAAAATAAAAATACCATCAAAATTGAATGTAATTTGAGAAAATATTTTTTTCAATATCTTTTTCATAGTGTTGAGGAATTACCATACCATATAGAGTAAGAACAAACGGAAATTTTCATACATGCGAATAAATGAAATCATTGGTTTTTACAATATCATTTTCCATATCAACTAGTACTATATGAAATGAATATTAATGGTGATTTTTTATACCTAAAGTAATAAAACTAACATTTAATGAATCATCATATCCATAAAATAGTACACATTTATTCAATCATATAATACATTTAAAATAACACATGATATCTATTTCTTGATAAAAATATTCTTGATTTCTACCTTTCTCTTACCTATACTTATACCATAAGAATACATTTTAAAAACATGGGATGAGAACAAATAGCTCAATATGGTATATATATATATATATGGAAATAAAATGGTAATATATGAATATTTATAATCCCATGAAATCATAAAAATCCGGAAAAACATCATAGCAATGATTAATCATATAGTTAAATTGTAGGATCCATATAATACTTATGATGTAACATTAACAGCTACATTGGGAGTGACCATCATGTTTATGTTTGGAATACCCATCACATTATATTCCCTAAATATCTTAGGATAAAACTTATCACTTAACTTCATCTCATTATTGAATTCATTGAAGAGCTATCATGGGGTCACCCTCCCCCGGTTTATCACAGAACCACTAGTATAAATAAGAAATTCCCAAGAACATTAGTATAATCATATCACATAAAACATGAATAAAAGAAAAATAAAATTTCTATATTATAATAATAATATAGAATTTAAATATATTGATATAATCAATCAACTCTCCAAACCATTTTTAATACCAAAATAACTAGAAATGGAATATGGAACTTATTTTTCTTTTAAAAAAATTATTACTTATATTGTAATCCATATATCACATAATAGTCACAATGGCAGAAATGTCTTTGTTTCTACATACATTAAAAAACAATATTTATATCATTTAGTCAAATACTTCAAATAAACAAAATATTATTTTTAAAAATTGTTAAATGACATTAAAAGTCATAGGGTAGAATATACATCATATAAAATAAGGTAGTGTATATTATCAAAATATGTCTCAATGAAAGAAGATTGAGATGAGGTCCCTTACTGTGACTCTGACTCTTCATATACAATATTTATATTCTGGAATGATAAACGTGGATAAATTTATACTTTTTTGACGACCCTTTTCATTTTTATTATTTCTTTTATATCACTTATTACCTTGTTATAAAAATTACATAACTATTTGAGTTCATATAGGATGTTTTGTCGATATTCCGTACTTGAGTCAAAAAAGAATTTCATTTTGATGTCAGCAGCCCATGTGTTCATCAGTATATAATATTTAGAATATTATTCATGACATGCTAATAAAATTTATACATTCATCATACTTTTTAAATCAAATTACTGATTTTGGTTATGTAAAATAAACAATGTTATATTCATGGAGACGGTAGCCTTATATACATATGTGTAATGTTTTCATTGATCATATTAAAATGAAGTATTTATTATTTTATCATTCCATAATTTTTATTATATTATTAAAATCCCCATAATACTTTAAGTATAATTATATATATCATACAAGTGGTGTGGTGAATAAAAACGATTCACATCGCTTCATGGAGGTGATAGTTCACACGTGCGCAAAAACGACGTTATTATTTTTATACGCTTGGAACATAAGAACATAACTGAAATATTATTCTTTTAAAATGATAAATATTTCATGAATAACCTTTATAAACATTTATTCTATTATTATAACTATTCTTTATAGATGGTAATGAAAAAAAACTATAACCCTTCACATGGTGGTAGTCCATCGTACACACGGACAAAACGTTAATTTCCCATTTGATGAAATTGGATATGAATTTAGGTGATGATATAAAAATTATAAAATCATTGTATATTTTGGATACATGAGTTATTATTTCATCTTAATTGAATAATATTTTGAATAAGTGGAAGTAGAAATAAAATGAAAACACATAAAACAATACCACTTCTTCGGTTGATCACCTTTGAAGAACATCTTCACACCAAAAAAGAGGGTGTTCTGCCTAACCTAATGCCTCATGAATTTGGGGAGGTATTATAGGAAGTATTTTAGAGAGATATTTTTCAATCAAAAATGTTTTGGCATTGTAAGTATTATAGAATAGTGGATACCTAATTATCGGAGAGGAGAGGGATAACCTTAGAAATTATTAAAATATTAAATTAATATAAATTCAATTTCTATACCAAATAGTCTCAAAATAATTTATTTCGAATATAATATCATTTTGGGTCTAATTACCATAATAAAAGAAAAATTAGAAAAAAAATTTAATATTTTTTTAATCTTTATCATTTTGGTTTAACCCATATTTTAGCTATTCTAATATTACGGTGATATTATGTTATTTACATTTTGTGGTATAATTTAATTACCATAAAATGTTAGAAGACCCATAAATTTTTCATATATGAAATTTTTCTAATTTTACTATCCATTTATCCAAATATTATATTTTTTGTAATTTAATATCATTTAATAATGTTTTTTCTCAAATATAATACTGTCTATTTTTACACTATTTATTAGTTTATTTTTAAAAAATCTTAATAGGAATTTATGTTTGAAAAAATATTTTAAATTATAAAAAAATGTCAAAAGTATCCATAAAATTCAGGGATATCATAAATTATGTTAGATAATATTTATTTTAATATTTATAATATCATGTATTTGATTCTTTTATTAATATGAAAATTACAACATTATATTTGTATCACCATTAAATTTTATTATTTATTTCATAAAAATAATACATAAATTACCATGATTTAGGTCATAATTGTATCTTTTAAATTAATATTTATAGTCAAATATAAAACTTTTATATCCCAAAATTAATTATTTTAGTTATGAGTTTCATGTTTTTGACATCTTGGTGTTTATTTTAAATAAAATGTTTATAAGTGTCATAATAAAATCCATGTGGCCCAAAGTTATCCTAAAATCAACCCAAGGATGATAATGGTAATGATACACTTATATAATTATGTTGGAGAAAGTCTTAGGGTAATTTTATTTAATTATAATATTGTTTTTACCTTTAATTACCTGATTTACCCTTAACCATGGAAATTAAAATAATTACTAAAGTTAATATCGATTATATCAATATAATAAAAAGAAACTATTTACAAAATTTGGACCCTCTCATTCCAAATATGGAATCCATTTTTAAAATTTCAAAAAATATATATTTTTTTCTAGTTTATTTCAAATTAATCACTAATTTGAAAATCAGAAAACATGTTTTATTGAAGTAAAACCCATCAAATGATTGACATGAATTTATAACTAATTTTAATGTGAAATTACTTCCAATGATAAAAATTGGATTAAATAATGGAAAATTTATTTAATAATACATAATAAAAATTTAAAAAGACAATTTAACTACATTTTTTAATTGGAATAAAAAGTAGTTTTGAATTTAAATGCAATATTTTTTACTATTCATTCAAATATGGATATTATCAGAGAAATAAAAAAAATTTATCCACATTTAATTATTATTTCCCAATTCTAAAGAAGAAGTATATTTTTTCAAATAGAAAATATAAAAGTGAAAAAAACTATATTTAAAGATTGGTATCTATCAAAAATTGTTAAAACGACCTTTTAAAAATACTGGAGTATTTTATGCTTAAAACTGGATTTATTCTCATTTTAAACAACTAAAATTTATTATATAAAAGTAAAGAACAATTAAAAAACATTTTTAACATAATATAGTTAGTTTTACTCATTCCCTCAAATACTATGGCAAGGTGATAAACACAATTTAAAATTATAATACTAATAATGTATTATTTTTCAGTATAACTGAGTCTTGTGTGCAACAAAAGATTTTATAGAAACCCATTGTTGGATGTTGAGTACCGTACCATACATATCATAATCTTTTATATAAAATTATTCTGTAATTCATAAATATTAATAGATATATAAAATTTGTAACACCCCAAGCTTCCATAGTACACTTCTCTTTGAATAATTGAGCGTCATGTGTTGTACGCAACCTCGAGTTCTAACACACCGTGGCCAATCAAAGTAGCCGTTATGAATAGTAATAACCACCTTTTGTAATTATATAAATTTTATATTTCAAAATGGACTTCATTTTTTGTATTCAGAATATCGAAATTATCCTAATTTGAATTTTTTGTAATTTTCTGAGAACTTCCAATTTTCTATGAATAGAGAAAATACTTAAAAACATATTTTTAAATAAAAATAATTTATAGTGATAAAGTATAATATTGAGAGGTTTTAATGTACAATTAAAATATATTTTTACCATTTTATACAATAGTGGTCATTAGAATTAATTTCACTTTGAAATTGGACATAAATAATTGTCAATCTTTTGATATATATTGCTTCTTAAAAACACGCTATTTGTTGTGACACTGGGAATGAATTATTAAATTAATTAATTAGTCTTATATGGTTTGAATTTTTTAAAATAGTCATCATTTTTTAATTAGGAATATCAAATATAGCTTAGGGCTAATTTTTGGTATTGTTCTGAAAAACTTCGATTTTTTATGAATAGTGAAACCACTAAGTGGTAGTTAAAAAACTGAATTTTTGTTTAAATGAAAATTTACCACCTCTAAGATTTTAATTTCCAAAATCCGACATAAATTATTTTCATTATGAAGTAAAATTTGATTCAGTGGGATTCAAAATAATTTTTGGTGAATAGTAACTTTTAATTTCTATTAATCGTGATTAAAGGTAATTAGTAAAAATTAAGGTAAAAATGATGATATAAAAATATGAAAATACCTTTACACTTGTCCTAACATAATTTGATGAGTCATGGCCGACCAATAGAATCAATGGGTCAACATGGGGACCCCATGGAGCCACTTGGATAAGAAAATGACATTAATAACTTTTTATTTAAAGTAAAAATAAAATTGTCACAAACATGTGTTGTTTTACTAAAACAATTATTAAATCGAGTTATATAAGTTGAAATTTAGACTATAAATATTCATTGGAAAGATAAAACGACTTCCTACGTCATGATATTTTTATTATAATTTTTAAACATTAAATAAATTAAATTTTTTATGACACCATGATGATGCAGCGATTACCTCATTAATTAATGATTTAAATAAAATGAAAAGATAAGGTAAAATATAAGAAATAAACTTTTCAAAAACCTATTGGATGATTATATTTATAACCCTTATCACTTTATATTTGAAATATATAATTGTGGGACCTTTGAAATCTGAAAAGAATTTCATAATAATTTAACATTTCATGACATTCCAAAAGTGCCCCTCCTGTCCTCTTATAAAAAGCCTCCACCACTACCACCTTATTCAAACCGTAAAATCCATTTG
The DNA here is from genome assembly GCA_963277665.1 of Viscum album. Lineage (NCBI taxonomy): Eukaryota > Viridiplantae > Streptophyta > Magnoliopsida > Santalales > Viscaceae > Viscum > Viscum album. The sequence continues at coordinate 1,600,930,580 of OY728119.1, read as the reverse complement.
AATCGTCCAACCCCTGGCAAAATACTCTCTCCACTTACCTCTCTTACTCCTAGAATCCTCACTTTGGGCATAAGTCTTCCCAAGGAAGCCTTTGGCTCAAATCAAAAAGAGTTACCTGATTTTAAAGGTAACGTCTTCTCTTATGTTGTATTGTTTTATTTTGCTTCTCCAGCCCTTAAACTATTTTTATTACTTTATCTTGTAACAAAACCAATATATTCAATATAATAGGATGTTTTTATGATATGTATTTTATTACACTTACACACACCTTCGGCTAATGGTTCAAGAACATATTATTTCTGTGGTTGGCGAATTTCTGCCTCACAAAACGATGATTGACGAATCTTCTTTTAACACCTCTAATGGTGGAAATTAAGATGTAACTATTTTTATATATGATATATAATATTTTTATGTTATCCTTAAGCTTCTGTATTTTTCAATTATTTCATACCTTTATGATTTCCATTATGGGTAAACGTGATAATTTCATTTTAGGAAGTGCGGACTACCGCCCCCTCAAAGTTATTTGAATCGTTAATGCCATATGTGGGACTTATAAGGGATGGAGTAAATGGTATTATATATAATATTATATTTTAATTATAATATACCATTATATAATTATTATTTCATTCCTTTAAATTCAAAATAGAAATGAAAGTAGCATTCATGCGTACGTACGGCTTACCGTCTCCATGAACGGTGCATTTCATTTCTTACCTCTAAATGTTATGTAATGTTATAAATGAATGTATATACTGAATATGTATGATATATATGATATATACATCATGAATATAATTCTAGGTATAATGGATATTTTACCACATGAACAAATTGTAATTATAATAAGTTTATTTTTGACTCAAGTACCAAAGATCGACAAAACAACCTTTATTAACTTAAATAATTACATAATGTTCATAACATAGTAATACATGATATAAAAGGAATATTGAACTTGAAAAAGTTTCTTAATAATGTAGAAATTAACTCTAGTTTATTATTCAGGAGGTTAAAGAACAATCGAGTCAAGTCGGACACGATGTAAGGGAACATCTGAACCCAATTTCTGTTCTTTGGGTTAATCTCCTACTTTCAAATTATGTCAAGATATTATTATGTCCTATCTTGTATTTGTAATTTATTTATGTGTACATATAGTGATTCCACATAATAGATCTATTTTATTTAATAAAATTATCTTTGTAATGGACATCTTCTCAATCTCCATTCATTGAGGCATATTTTGTTTTATATTCAAATTTATTTTATACGGTGTATAAACCCCTTTGACTTTTAATTTTATTCAAAAGGAATATTTTTATATGAATCGTTTAACTAAAAAAAGGAATATTTTTCTTGTCGTACATATGCTGCGACAACGACTTCTCCACCGTCATGACCATTATTTGAGTTTCGGATTCTTCTACAAGCCATAACTTTTTTTAATGAAAAAATATACAATGTTTTAATTTTATTTTATTTTGGTATGGAAAATTGTTTTGAAAGTGTTTTTATTATATCAATGTGTTATATTGATATCTTGTTATTGAAATGTGGAAATGTTATGTTTCCTTTTTGCATGTTTTATGTGACACGATTATCTTATGGTTTATGATATGTTTAAACCTGTTCATATGAGGAATGCATTGAACTTAATAAGTGACGGGTGGAGCCTGCTATAGCTCCTCGATGCATCGGTAGGTCTCATGAGACAAACTAGTGTCTTGGCATGAGGCCTTGACAAAATCTTATTTGTATTTTTGGCACGAGGCCTTGGCTATGTGGTTATGATAGTCTGGAATTATGCATTCCATCATTATGAAAGTGGTTATTGATATTGCAAGTGATTATTCGACCAGTAGAATATCCATGTGAATAATAAAATGGAATTATCTCATTTTAGTTTTTCCATATTATGTTGTAGTTCACGTTTAAAAGGATTTTGTTTTAGTTATACATTGACTTAAATGTTTATGATTATTTATTAAATCTTCTGCTATATTGTTATCCTTATAGAGTATCTGAGCTTACCCCTTCCAATGTTTTAATTTTTCCAGGATGTGAAGAAGTATATTATGAATGACCTAGAGGGATAGTATGAGGGGATCTAAAGACAAGATGTTGTTGTAGTTTTGTTTTACATTATGAATTAATGTAAGACTTATTAATGTATCTAGTGTTTCCAAGGATACTAAACTAATCGATCTTTAGAGACTTGATCTTTTGTGATCATGCCATTGTTATGCAATAATGCACTGACTCTGGGTAACTGGGGTCAGGGCATTACAGTTGGTATCGGAGGCAGTTTAGTACTAACCTTGGATGCTAGATTTAGATAAACTCTGATTAGAGCACATAGCCATAAGATAGACTTTGATGATTAGTATAGAAGAACTTCCAAAATTTTTGGTACTATAGAGATTTTTTGAGTTTTCTAAGCAATACATCCCTGTCTAGATACGAGCAGGTAGTGGTGGCTATGACACAGATGTACCTAGGGGTAAAACTCATAAACACCGCTTTGAGCTAGACTTGAATGGGAACTGGTGCACGACAACAGGGCTTGCTGCACTCCTGGTTACGACACTCCTGGGGGATATTCTTAGGATAATTCTCATTTTCTTTACAAACCATTATGAAGGGTTTATGAGTATATACATCCTCAAGGAAACCATTTTTATGATTATAGTTCAATTTATGTTAAGTGTTTTACAAGTATGGAATTATATATTTTTATTAATAAACTAATCTAGTTTATGACATTGTTTAGAAATGGCGCCTAGTGGGAGGAATGGAAACCGTATCAATGCACGCACTCTATGTAGGAATTTCCCTCCTGCTCAGGATAATTATAGTAGAGTTGGAGATACAACTAGTGCTGATCAACTTATCACTATACTAGGACAACTCACTCAGGTTATGAATAATAACCTTACTCGTATGGAGCACCCTGATCCGCAACGTGAATGATCAATTTTAGAGCACTTATTAAGGCAAAAACCACCAAAATTCAATGGGAGTAAAAATCCATTTGTAGTTGAGAAATGGATAAACTCCTTAGAAGAAATATTCCACACCTTGGAGAGTAGAGAAAGGGAGAAGGTTTTCATGATAGTTTACCACCTCACTGGATATTCCGATCAATGGTGGTCGCTGATTCAAAACACGAAAGAAGATGAAGAAGTATCTAATATGGAATGGAGGGAGTTCAATGAGATTTTCATAGAAAAATACTTCCCTCATGGCCATAGAGTAGACATGGAAAGGCAATTTCTATGTCTGAGACAAAAGGAGGATGAGAATGTCGCAACGTATGAGGCCACCATTACAAGGTTAGCAAGGTATGCTACAGATTATATACATAACCCAAGAAGTAAGATTGATCGTTTCATTGATGGGTTAAAACCATTTCTCCTTCGAGCATTAGTATCACAAACCCTCTCGTCATATGAAGATATAGTCTCGTGTTCTATCAAGATAGAAAAGGAATTCTCTAAATCTTATGACAATAAAGTAAAGAAAGAGAAGAAGAGAACAGTGGAACAAGAGACATATAAAGGGAAAAAGGGAAAGAAGGATTTTACATTATGCGATAATTGTGGGAAGAATCACCCTTTTACTTGCCTAAAAGGAATGAGAGTTTGTTATAAATGAGGAGAAAAAGGTCACCAGACTTGTGATTTCAAGGGAAAGAAAGAGGCTATCAATGTCGAATGCTACAATTGTAGGGAAATGGGGCATTATGCAAATGAATGTCCTAAGTGTCAAGAAAACATACCTCAGAAAAGGCGAAGGGATCAAGGAAAATCTTATTCTATTACTAAAATTGAAGTGGAATAATTAATGTATTGGTGATTTTGGACTCAAGGATTATATTCTGGTTATAAGAATAATGTGATATATATAAGGATTGAACTATAGTACTTGTTGTTTTCATTATGGTTTTAATATGATGAAATTAATCATATTTTTAGTATGTGACAATAAGAGAAACATTAACTTGTTTGGGGAATCTGATAAATTGATTTTGGAAATAAGATGCCTTTTAGAGAAAGTTTGGACATAGGTATTTTGGATAACTATAATGGTTGGGATTGATTAAGTTGAACTTTGGATAGTATTTTTTAAGGTTAAAACATTTATGAAGATTATTTTTGGAATATTATAATACTATAGTTTTAGGAAATGGACAACTTGCGGGATGGGGGATAACCCGTAGCGTCAGACAAAGTTGTAGGAATCGAACCCACAACCACAGTGTGACATGCCTTTATTACCTACCACTAGCCTATAGGAAGTCCCTGGTTATTACAAAATACATTTCCTAATCTAAATGGTATGTGTTAATATTTGGAACCTTGCATGATTAGGATAAATATAATATTTTATGTTCTATTAAATTTTAGGGTGAAAGATGGGTTTGTGGTAAACATTTATTAAAGAATAAAAGTCTACATGACATGTATTCTTAGTAAATCTCCTAAATAAATTCCTCAACTTTATCAAAGGTGACTTAAAACCAAAACGTTGTCGGTTAACGTTTCCTACTGGGGAATAAATGGTCATTTAACCAATCACAAGTTTGTGATTTTCTTGTAGTTAACTTTCTCCTAACCCTGTTTTATACAACTCTCCATTAGACCTTGATGGTTTGTTTTTTATCCATATTCATATTTTCATAGAAACCTAGTATGGGCTATCTCGGGTGACCTTTGTACTTCTCTTTCTTTCTTTTAAAGTTATATTTTTATTAATCTTATTTCCGATGTGGGTCTTCCACAAAAGTATTTTCTATTTTCAATCTTTTATATTCAAATAAAAATTTCAAATTTCGAGGATGCAATTTATTGAAGTAGGGGAGAATGTAACACCACAAGCTTCCATGGTACGCTTCTCTTTGATTAATAGAGCAGCATGTGTTGTACGAAACCTCGAGTTCTAATACACTGCGACCAATCAAAGTAGCTGTTACGAATATTAATACCAAACTTTTAAAATTATATAAATTTTATATTTTAAAATGGACTTAATTTTTTGTATTCGGATTATCGAAGTTATCCTCATTTGAATTTTTTATAATTTTATGAGAACTTCCAAGTTTCTATGAATGGAGAAAATACTTAAAAACAACTTTTTAAATCAAAATAATTTATAGTGATAAATTATACTATTGAGTGGTTTTAATGTATAATTAGAATATATTTTTATCATTTTATCCAATGGTGGTCATTAGAATTAATTTCACTTTGAAATACGACATAAACAATTGTCAATCTTTTGATATATATTGCTTCTTAAAAACACTCTATTTTTTGTGATAGCGGGAATTAATTATTAAATTAATTAGTTCAACATAAATGGTTTGAATTTTTTAAAATATACATCATTTTTGAATTAGGAATATCAAATATAGCTTGGGTTAATTTTTGGTATTGTTCTAAAAAACATCGATTTTTATGAATAGTGAAACCACTAAGTGGTAGTTAAAAAACTATTTTTTTGTTTAAATGAAATTTTACCACCTCTACGATTTGAATTTCCAAAATCAAACATACATAATTTTAATTAGGAAGTAAAATTTGGTTCAATGGGATTAAAATAATTTTTGGTGAATAATAACTTTTAAGTTCTATTAATCGCGATTAAAGGTAATTAGTGAAAATTAAGGTAAAAATGATATTATAAAAATATGAAAATACCATTAAACTTGTCTTGCCCTTATTTGATGAGTCATGTCCGACCATGAAAATCCATGGGTCAACTTGGGGATCCCATGGAGCCACTTTGGTAAGAAAATGACATTAATAACATTTTATTTAAAGTAAAAATAAAATTGTCGCAAACATGTGCTGTTTTACTAAAAAAATTATTACATAGGGTTACATAAGTTAACTTTTAGTCTATAAATTTTTATTTTCATTATAAAAAGATATACTACATCAATATATTTTTTTTATAATTTTTGGACATTAAATAAATTAAATTGTTTATGACAGCATGATGATGCAACAATTACCTCATTAATTAAAGATTTAAATAAAATGAAATGATAAGGTAAAATATAAGAGATAAAATTGTCAAAAACCTATTGGATGAGTATATTTCAAACCCTTATCACCATACCTTAGAAATATTTAATTTTTGGTCCTTTTAAATCCGAAAATCATTTCATAATAGTGTAACATTTCATGACTTTCCAAGAGTACCCCTCCTCTCCTCTTATAAAAGGCCCCCACCACTACCACCTTATTCACACGTTCCCTGCCATTTGGATCGAAAAAACTATGACCAAATAAAATCTCCACATCCCTATATTACACCTAGAAGCCTCAGTTTGGGAAGAAGTCTTCCCAAGGAAGCCTTTGGCTCAAATCAAAAAGAGTTACCTGATTTTAAAGGTAATGTATTCTCTTATGTTGTATTGTTTTATTTTTCTTCTCCAACCCCCTAAATTCTTTTTATTACTTTCTATTGTGAAAAAACCAGAATCTTATGTATACTAGGATTTTGTTATGAGAAGGATTTTATTTACACTTACACACACCTTCGTCTAATTGTTAAAGAACATACTGTTTCTGTGGTTGGCGAATTTCTGCCTCACGAAACGATGATTGTTCAATATTCTTTTAACACCTCTCATGGTGGCCATTAAGATGTAACTATATTTATATATGATATATATTATGTTTATGTTATCATTATGCTTCTGTATTTTTCATTTATGGAATACCTTTATGATTTCCATTATGGGTATACGCGATAATATCATTTTAGGAAGTGCGGACTACCGCCCCCTCAAAGTGATTTGAATCGTTAATGCCATATGTGGGATGTATAAAAGATATACAAAATGATATAATATATAATATTATATTGTTATTATAATATAAATTTATATCATTATTATTTCATTCCATTAATTATGAAATAGAAATGAAATTATCATTCATGCGTACATACGGCTTACCGTCTCCCTGAACGGTGCATTTCATTTCTTACCTCTAAATGTTATGTAATGTTATAAATGAATGTATATACTGGATATGTATGATATATATGATATATACATTATTAATATAATTCTAGATATAATGGATATTTTACCACCTGAACAACTTTTAATTATAATAAGTTTATTTTTGACTCAAGTACCAAAGATCGACAAAACGACCGTTATTAACTTAAATAATTACATAATGTTCATAACATGGTAATAAGTGATATAAAAGGAATAATGAACTTTAAAAAGGTTCTTAAGCAATTATAAATTAACTCTAGTTTATTATTCAGGAGGGTAAAGAACGATCGAGTCAAGTCGGACACAAGGTAAGGGAACTTCTTAAGCCAATTTATGTTCTTTGGGTTAATCTCATACTTTCAAATTATGTCATGTTATTATTACTTCCTATCTTGTATCTGTACTTTATTTATGTGTATATATAGTGATTACACATAATAAGTAAATTTTATTTAAAAATGATATTTGTAAGGGACTTCATCTCAATCTCCATTCATTGAGGCAAATTTTGTTTTATACACAAATTTCTTTTATACGGTGTATAAAACCCTTTGACTTTTACGTTTATTCAAAGAGAATATTTTTATACGAATCATTTTACTAAAAGAAAAAATGGAATTTTTTTCTTGTCGTATGTAGGCGGCGACAACTAATTCTCCACCACCATGACCATTATTTGTGTTTTGGCTTCCTCTATAAGCCATAACTTTTTATAAATGAAAAATAAATACTAAGTTTTCATTTTATTTTAATTTGGTATTGAAAATTGTTCTGAAAGTGTTTTTATTATATCAATGTGTTTTATTGATATCTTATGATTGAAATGTGGAAATTTTATGTCTCTTTTATTCATGTTTTATGTGATACGGTTATGTTATGGTTTACGATATGTTTAAACCTGTTCATATGAGGAATGAATTTTACTTAATAAGTGACGGGTGGAGCCCGCTATAGCTCCTCGATGCATCGTTAGGTCTCATGAGACAAACTAGTGTCTTGGAACGAGGCCTTGAAAAAATCTTATTTGTATTTTTGGAACGAGGCCTTGGTTATGTGGTTATGATAGTCTGGCATTATGCATTCCATAATTATGAAAGTGGTTATTGATATTGCATGTGATTATTCGACCAGTAGAATATCCATGTGAATAAGTAAATGGCATTATATTATTTTACGTTTGCCATATTATGTTTAAGTTCAAGTTTAAAAGGATTTTGTTTTAGTTATACATTTACTTAAAAGTTTATGTTTATTTATGAAATCGTCCACTATATTGTTATCCTTACTGAGCATCTGAGCTCACCCCTTCCAATGTTTTAATTTTTCCAGGATGCGAAGAAGTATATTATGAATTACCTACAAGGATAGTATGAGGGAATATGAAGACAAGATGTTGTTGTAGTTTTGTTTTAATTAATGTTGTAATCTATGACTTATGAATGTATCTACTGTTTCCAAGGCTACAAATCTAATCGGTCTTTTGAGACTTGATCTTGTGTGATCATGCCATTGTTATGCAATAATGCACCGACTCTGGGTAACTGGGGTCGGGGCGTTACAAAATTTCTTTTATAATAACTACCTGGGATGTTACATCCTTCCCCCTTTTGTAAATTGTATCCTTGAAATTTTATTCACTTATAAAATAAGTGGGATTATTTATCTCTCATATAATTTTCATATTCACATATTTCTTATTCAACCATATGGGTTTTCCATAAAACCATAACCTGTTGAATCAATTTATTCTACAAAAAATTCTATCTATAATCACGAATCCTGACTGGTTGTTCTTAATAAGAATGAATCTCTTCCAACTGAAATACATATGGACTTAATACTTGGGATAAGTCACTTAAATTATATCACAACATTGAAACGTGAAAAAAATTGTGTACCTTGGATAAAATAGATGGAAAATCTACTTACTAAGAAATCGATCCAAGTTTCTACAGGATTAAATAGGGTCCAATTAACTATGGACTTAGCTTTCCATTATTACCAAAACACATCACACTTTTCCATGGTGAAACTTTGATAAAAACTTGATCACCTACCTAAAAAAAGATCCATCATCTGGTAATCCAAAAAACTTTTTTTCTTACTCAAAGTTGTACTCATGTGTTTCTAAATCAACATACCTTTTTCTACCATCTCTTCTACCAATTCTGGTCCCATAAACTTATTTTCACCCACTTTATCCAAAAAAGTTGGAGTTCGAGACCTCTTTCTATATAATGCCTCAAAATTGTTCCATCTTTATATTGGAATTAAAAATTTTATTATAAGAAAAATCAACCAAAAAAATTTGTTGATCCAAAGTTACTTGTAAATATATTAAACAAGCACATATCATATCCTCCAACGTCTGAATTTTTCATTCTGACTGCCCATCTAGTTGAGGATGAAAAGATGTACTAAAATTTAATTCAGTTCCCAATGAATTATAAATGAATTTCCAAAAATTATAAATAAACGTGTGATTATTAGAATATATAATAGAGAGGTTAAATCCATTTAACCTAACTATATCTCTATGATGAATCCGAGAATGTTGATCTAGAGACAATGTATCTTTATTAGGATGAAAATGAAAATATTTAGTCAATCTATCAACAATTACAAAAATCACATTGTTACCTAGAGAAGTATTTTGTAATCCCACTACAAAAACCATGGATATATTTTCCAATTTCCATTATGGTATTGGGAAATGATGAAGCATCCCTTTTTTCAATTTACATTCATCTTTCTCCTACAGGCAAGTCAAACACTTCATAGTAATGTCATGAATATCTCTTATTATTCCATCAAACCAGTTAAACTCTCAAAGGTCCTTGTACATCTTAGTACTACCTAGATGAACTAAAAATGGAGAACTATGAGCTTCACAAAAAAATCATTCTTCAATGGTGAATCAAAATCCACACATAACCTCTTCCCAAATTTCATAAAACAATATTTAACAATGTAAAATTCAGGTTAACTACTCTTATGTACCAATTCTACCTTTTTCTACAACCCGCTATATTTCTTCTACACTTGCTTAATTTATTCTGATAGAGATTATTTCACTAACACCTAATATAAAAAGAGAAATTTCATTTTCCCACAAAATTCATGCCAAATTTCATAAAAGCATTAATCAAATGGTCACATTACAAATGTAAAATGATTAATGAAGCATTACTTTTCCAGCTCAAAGCAACAACCAATTTATTTTATTTTCTAGGATGGTAATGAATGATGTAATCATAATACTATATTAGTTCTAAATATCTTCCCTATATCTTGATAAATTCATTATAATTTAGTATATACTTTAAAATTTTATGGTCAGTATATATTTCACATTTTACGTAATATAGATGATGCCTCCAAATTTTAAAGAAAAAACAATAGAAGTTAATTCCAAATCATGTACAAGGTGATTTAACTCATGAATTATCAAATGATGTAAAGCCTAAGAAATTACCGGATCATTCTTCCTTTGGAAACAACCGGTTCCTTTCAACAAAGCATCACAATAGATAAAAAATTCACTATTTCTGGAATTTATTTCCAAAAATAGAGCATTTACTAATATTCTTTTCATTTCTCAAAAATATTTATCACATTATTTTGTCCAAATGAACATAATTTATTTATTTAACATAGTTACTGGTTTAGATAACCATTCAATATATTTATCAAACATATAGTAACAACCTAATAAACCAAGAAAAATAGGAATGTAGATTTTATTTTGGATATTTTCTTTTCTTCAATTACTTTTTTTAGAAGGATAAATAGTTATTCTATATTTAGAAACAATTTGACCAAGGAATGGAATTTGGTTGTTATAGAAACTCTCAGTTGCTAAATTTACCATATAATTTCTTTTATTTTATGTTTTCCCAGACAAAAATTAAATTATTTTCATTCTCCATATTAATTTTAGAATATACCAAAATATCTTCAATAAACACAACCAAAAACATATCTAGGGAATCATGGATTATTTTATTCATAAGATCCATCAATACTATAGGTACATTAGTTAACCCAAATGGCATAACTAAAATATCTTAATCGACATATATAGAAAGAAATGAGGTGTTTGGAATGTATTCATACATTAATTTCAATTGATGGTACCCCAACATCAAGTCAACCTTCGATAAATATTGTGCTCTATTGAGTTAAGAAAAAAAATTGATATGATGAAAATGATACTTTTTCTTAATGGTGATATTATTCAAGGCTCTATAATCAATGAGAAGTCTCATTTATCTATCTTTATTATTAACAAACAAGATAGGAGTACCGCATGGTGCTATTATAGGTTTAATGAAACCTTTATCTAATAATTATAATAGTTGCTTATTTAACTCGAAAATTTTTATCTGGGCCATTTGATAATGGGGTTTTGAAATTGGATTAGAATAAGGAACTATGTAAATAGTAAATTCATCTTCTCGATTGAGAATAGTACCAAAAAACACATTGAAAAAAACATAAAGATACTCATTTTCCACTGGTATGTCATTAATATGAACAATTACTTTATTTTTATCAATTTGTGATAGGTAAAATTTATTTCCATCTTTTAACTGTTTCTAAGCCTCTTGATATGTTATGAATGGTAAGGATTCATTATTATATAGAAACAAAAGTCTTCCTAGAAATAAATCTCTTTAACTCTATAGTCAATCTTATCATGGTAAATAGAATGCCAATCCATACCAATAATAACATAAGTCTATACTATAGGATCAAAATAAATATTGTAGAAAGATTCTCTCTATAGAAAAGGATGATAAGATTATTTTAATTTATTTTTTCCACAACATTTCCCCCCAAGTAATTTTACCATAAGATTTAGATTTATTTGTAGAGGTAAAATTTCAAATTTACATAAACATTTCTCCAAAATGAAATAATTTCTAGGCCCTGATAAAAAAATACCATTGTAATAATCTTAATAAAAAAAATTACCTGATTCGACATCATATTATGGCCCAAAATCTATAAAAGTAGCTGAAAATGATTTCACCATACCATTCGGCTTATAATCATGATGATTCCCTTCATTTGAGTTACTCATAAAACAATAATTTTCATAATGACCCATCTCATTGCATTTAAATCATTTTACTAACTATGAATAATATTTTGTATTACCACTTTCATTATCCTTTTCAGTGCAATTACAATCCTTATGTCTCATATTATGACATTAGAAGAACATACCAAAATTTTAAATTCATTCCTTTGTGTTCTTTTTACCTTAATTTTCACAAACTGTAAACATAAGTTTCTTACGATCATATTTTTTTGAATAATTCTTATGTTTCATCTTGCACCTCAACCTCTTATTCTTATATATTTCAAAGAACACATGATAATCAAGAAACTTAATTTCCATCTTCTCCACTAATAGAACATGTTTTCTGTATCTTTTGAACTCACAATAATCCATCAAATTTTGATACATTGGAATTTATAATGAGTAAAAATGATTGGTTTTAGTATTAATGTCTTAGATGAAATTTGGATTGTACCATTCTAGTCATGTAAACTTCATTTTATATGCAGCCAATGAGTCCTCATATTTTATCAATTCCAAGAATTATTTTTACATCATAAGTTGAACCACTGAAAGAAAAAGTTTCCGAATAAACATAGCTTTGAATTCATCCCAACTCAGATCATTTAGCTCCTCACAATCTCAGATATTCTTAATCATCGACCAAAACTGACCAGTTTCACCATAAAATGGTAAACAACAAGACTAAAAATTTGATTGTTTGAACACAACATAACAATGATAATCTTTTCTTGTGCTCTAATCCACCCTTCATCTAGAAAGTGGTTAGATGATCCTCTGAATGGTGGAGGATGTTGCTTCATGAAATGATGAATAAATGAGATGTTCCTCTTCAGTTAATATCGATGATCTCGTGTACGGATACCACCACTATTTATAGCCCATGTAAAATAATCCTTCAATGTAACAAACTATTAAATTCCTATTCAGAACGTCTTAAGTTGTTGATTTGGAATGTATTTTTCCTCTTGATGTCATCCTATTATAGCTTCACTATTTACTCCATGGAAAACCATTCTGAACAAACATGTTTTAGATGAAGAAACATGGTAATATAAAAATTATTTTTCATTTCAATTTTACCATATATAAAAATCATTTACGGAAACTCTATTAACAATATCTTAACCCCCATCGTTATCTAAACTATCTTCTGATAATAACTATAAGGCCCCATCCTTAAACACTGCATAATCATGATTTTTTCAAGAATTCACAATGAGGATCTTTTTAGGATTACAGTTTTAGAGAATTATGCCATAACTATTGCATACAAAGAGGATAAAACTAAAAAATATCATTTTCTTCCATAAAATAAATCATTTAAAAGCAATCAATATTTATTTTTCTTTCCCATACTTATACCATATGAAAAAATTTTAAAAACTTGGGACGAGCAGAAAAATCTCAGTAAGAGTTATAAATAAAGAAATAAAACATTACTACAGGTATATTTATAACCCAATGAAATCCAATGAATTTGGAAAATCAACATAATAATCATAAATAATAATAGTAACTTGTCACATACATTTAATACATACATTGTACATTTCATAACCACATAGGGAGTATCCTTCATGGTTACATTTGGAATACCCATCTAAGTATATTCCTTGAATATCTTAAGAAAAACCTTATCACCTACCTTTTTCACATTACCCAATTCTTTGGAGAGCTTTAACGGGCTCACCCATCCTCAGTTTATCACATAATAACCCGTATAAATAAGAAATTCCAAGAAACATTACATAATCATACCACATAAAACATACATAAAGGAAAAATAACATTTCTATATAGATATCAAAAGATATAATTTCATATTATTGATATATTAATTACATTATTAAAACCATTTTCAAAGCAAAAATACCCAAAAAGGGAATATATTTTTTACTTTTCTTTTGAAAACATTACTGGTTATTGAGTATTCCAAATATCAAATAATGGTCATGACGGAAGAAATATCATTGTCACCGACTATATTAAAATACATTCCCTTATTCATTTAGTAATATTTATTCTATAAAAAATATTCCTTTTGAAAACCACAAAATGAAAAATAAATGTCAGAGGGGTTGAATATACACTATATAAAATAAGGTGATGCATGTTATCAAAATTTGCCTCAATGAAAGGGGACTGATACAAAGTTCTTTGTCGTGAGTTTGAATCATCACATACAAAATATATATTCCTAAATAATAATATTGTATTAATTTATACTTGATTGAGGAAATTTTTAAATTTTATTATTTATATTATTACACTTATTAACATGTTATAAAAATTACATAATCATTTATGTCCATATCAGATGTTTTGTTGATATTCGGTACATGAGATGAAAATGACCATGGTTTTGATGATACTAGTCCATGATGTAATAATTTAATCATCTCTAGAATATTATTGATTACATAATAATTACATTTAAACATTAATCATACTTTTTAAATAAAATAATTAATTATTGTTATGAAAAATAAACAACGTTATATTCCTGTAGATGGTAGGTCATACGTACACATGAGTATGTTTTACTTTTTCATTGATCATTATGGAAATAAAGTAATTATTATTTTATCTTTATAAAATAATCATAATATTATTAATATAATAATAATAATTTAAATATACTTATATATATCATAAAAGTGATTTGGTGAATAAAAATGATTCACATCGCTTAATGGGTGTGATAGTTCGCACGTACACACAAATGCCATTATCATTTTTATTTTCATGAAATGTTATATAATTACTAAAATTTTATTATTTTACAATTATGAATATATCATGAATATCATATGTAAATATTGATTCCATCATTATAACCCATCTTGACAAACAGTTACAAAAAATGAACTATATTAGTTCGCTAGGCGGCAGTCCACCATTCACATGAACGAAATGTTTATTTCCCATTTCATGAAATTGGAGATGAATTTATGTGATGATATAAACATAATAAAATATAATTATATTTAGGATACAATATTTATCATTTCATTTAAGAAGAACATGATTTAGAGGATGCGGAAGAGTAAATAAAACTGAAGCACATAAAAACGATACCTCTTCTTTGGTTGATCACCATTAAAGAACAACTTAACACCTCTAAAGAGGGCGTAGTTCCTAAAATATGGCCTCAAGAATGTCGAAAGGGATTCTAGGAAGTGGTTTCGGTAGAGATTGGTAGAACCAAAAGGCTTCAGATGTGCAAGTATCAAAGAAGAGTGGGTTCCTTTTTGTATGAGAGGTATGGGGAATCCTTGGAAGCTCTTAAAATATTAAATTAATATAAATTAAATTCCCATTCCAATTATTCATAAAATCATTTATTTCAAAGATAATATGATTTTGGGTCAAATACCAATCATCAAATTAAAATTATGTATGTTTTTAATATTTTTTATTCCTTATATTAATGGTATAGCACATATTTTATAGTTTTTAATCATTTCATGAAATTATGTTATTTAATCTTTTTCTGTTAATGTCTCAATTTTTTAAAGGTTGGGGATGAAGCCTCATCTTATTATTAAATCAATTACCATTTATTATTAAAGAAAATGCCACATTATAGGTTAATTTAATTACCACAACATGTCATAATAACCACAAACGTATGAAATAGTTGGACTTCTCCTAAACAATTTTCCAAATCACATATTTTTACGAATATAAAATCCTTTAATAAAAAATCTATATTTTAAAATACCAATACTGTTTATTTTAACACTATTCATTAGTCGACTTTTAAAAAAATCCTAACATGATGATAAGTTCAAACCAACTCCTTTAAATCATCAAAAACCTATAAAAATTATCCAGAAAATTAGTGTATTGCATCAAATATGTCATATAATATTTATTTTAATATTTATAAAATCATATATTTTATTCTTTAATTAATTTTGAAATTACAGCATCAAATTTGGGTCGCCAGTAAATTTAAATATTTTTTTCATAAAATTTATTAACGAATTACAAGGATATAGGTAATATTTTTATATTTCTAATGACTATTTATAGGAAAATATAACACATTTATAACCCCAAATTAATATTGTTTTAGTTTTGAGAGACATGACTATGATATCTTAGTTTTTATTATAATTAAAATCACTACAAGAGTTATAATTATATTCATCAGGATTCAAGTGATCCTAAAATCATCCCAAGGATGCTCATGGTCAGGATAAACTCATCCAATTGAAATAGGATGAGTTTTAGGGTAGTTTTATATTATTATTATATTATTTTTCACTTAATTACCTAATTTACACTTAACCTTGGTAATTAAAATAATTACTAAAATAAATATTCATAAAGTCTATTAAAAAGTTCTATTTACATAATTTGGAACTTATAATTCGAAATATTGAATAAAATTTTCCAAATTCAAAATACAGAAGTTTTTGTAATTAATATAATATTAATACACATTGTTAAAATGAGAAAACAAGTTTTTTTAAAGTAAAAACAATCAAATGATTGAAATGTGTTTATATCTAATTTAAATGTAAAATAACTTCCAATGATCAGAAATGGAATAATTAATTAGAAAATTATTTACTTATACATTAAAATAATTTCAAAGGGTAATTTGACTAATAATTAAAGTAGACAAAAAAGTAGTTTTGAATTAAAATACATTATTTTTCACTATTCATTAAAATATGGATTTTATAATAAAAATCAAAAAATTAAACCCAAGTAAATTTTGATGTCTTGCATCTAAATAATAATTCTATTTTGAAATATATAACCTATAAAATTTTCAAAAACTATATTTAAAAATGATTCTCCATCAAAATAGAGCAAAACTCACTTTTAAAAATATATTAGTATTTTATGCTTAAAACTAGATTTATTCCAATTTTATGTCTTTAAAATTTATTATATGAAAGTTAAAACACGTAATAAATATGTGTAAAGATAATATATTTAGTTCTATTCATTCCAACCAATTAAATATCAAGATTATAACGACAATTTAAAATAACAATACAAATAGTGTATTATTTTTTGGTATAACATAGTCTTCTGTGTAACATAACATTTCAGAGGAACTTGTTACTGAGTTTTGAGTAAACTATCGTACATAGAGTTCCAATTAATTAAACATAATATATAATTCATAAATAATAATAGATATAAAAATGTATTAGTTTAAAATTACTTGGGATCCTAAGACATTGTAAACCTCATAATTCCTCATTGAAAAAACATCCTTCAAAAAAGTATCTCTCTCAAAATTACTCAAAAATGAAATATTATCAAAAATATTTAATAAATACACGGATTTTTGAAGAACAATAAAAACCATTTACCATGTTACTAACAGTATCTAATTTACGTCTTCATTTTCATTATTCTCTTCACCAAAAAACTTATTAACTCAACATCATGAACATATTAAGGGTAGTTTGTCCCTTCTTCATGTATTATGCAAAAATATCACCATATCACCAAATCAATTTTCTTGGATATCATTACCATTCAAAGTATGATTTCAAATAATTAGATAAAAAATACTATAGTTAAATTCTTATATCATTCATGGTTCTTATATCAATAATATCATTGATAAATACTTCTACAACAAAATTATATAATTGAAATACACAATCTATTTAATCATTCCAACTTGAAAGTATTAATAAAATATTTCATAACATGATCACTTAGTGTTTCCTAAGATATATTCCATTGAAGGATGAGGGAATTTGTTTGTTCATTGGCCCATCTAATTACTATTCAAATAGTAAATTTTATAGGTCTCTTTCTTAAACTTACATTCATGATCTGGGTTAACATTATATTCACACTTGAAAAACAATAAAATTCCCTTCAAGAATGAACCACAATGTTTATTTTAACAAGTAGAACATTTTGGAAAATATTTCATTATCTTATTCCCCTTATATATATTTTCTCTTATTTCCACTTCTTATATTACTTTCCTTATGATTTATAAGATGGAGAGAAATATTCCATTTTATTAATAAGATATGATATTATATCCTTATATGGTGAGAATTTTTTGGAGACTAGTTTCTATATTTCCATTAAACCATCAAATAAGTGATCAATCATTATCTTTAAATTATATATGTTCCCCAAAAAATTCATTTCTGACCATGTGAACTTATCTTCATAATTCAAATCAATTTACACTTTATCTTCTCTCAGACTCATGAATTGTCTATCTATACCTTCTAATTGTTCATGATGAATATCGTTATCCAAGAAATGGTCCTTAAAATCCATCCATTCCATGAAGATTTATATTTTCTTCATCCAATGTGTTTTGAATAAATTTACACCATCGATTCAAATCTCAAAAGAGATGTTAAAATTCAATGACAACCACCTCCATTTAATTACTTCCCAAATAGATAAATATCTTAACTAAGGATCTTATCCATTACACAACTACAAATGGGTTTTTATTCCAATTGAATGATGTACTTTTCTAACACAGGAAGTGGTATACCATTGTTTCACATTGATGTGGACCATCAAGTTTTCCCATACAAGAAATGTTGTTGGTCATAACCAGTGTCAGCTATCATAGTATAGTTATAAATTTTATCTATAGCTTCATCTCTAGCTCAAGATGTAAATCCCACTACATTTCCAATATCATTCCCTATATGTAAAACCCTACATGTATTATGTTCATTAACATGGTAACCATTCTTTCCACTGGGTTCTAGTTACAATATAATTTAATATAAATGATTAGATAAAAACATCTCAAATCAAAATGTATAATTTCAAAAAAATTTGAACCACATATCATAAAATGAAAATTTTATAAAAATCTAATTTCATGAACATAAACTTCATTTGTTTGGGAATATTATAAAAGTATGTCATATATTTTTTTCACTATTCTATGTTTTACTAGATAATGTTCCTAGGTATTCACCTAAATTTTCTATGATCCAAACTATAAATACCCCAAAAATAGTGTCCAAGAGACTCACTTATTTGGGGATATAGGAAATCTATATTTCCATGAGATTATATGATTATATAGAGTTCCCTTAATAATTGTATTGGAATGAGACGCATGTTGTATTTCAAAATTTTAGAGAGGATTGTATATGGAATTAGGTACACAGTTGAGGTTAATAACAATATTAAATCCTTTTCTATATGGATTGTAAGAGTGGAATACGTACATATTGCATGATATGGATATACAATGTGTTCATGGAATTGGTGGATCATGGGATGATCATCTAGAAAATGTGGATTTTGTGTACATTAATAGTCTTCAAGGATCTACTTAGATTGAACATTACGAGGTTCGTTATAGGATACCATGTTGATCATAAATTTATATGAATGTTTAATTGAGGAAGTGGATTACAGGCCTATTTTGGACCAAGATACATCCAAATAGATTTAGATAACATATAAGTGGTTTATCGCCTCTTAAAGAAGTCATATATCATATACCGACCATTGGATGAGACCATTGGAATTTTATAAGGGTTATTAGGTTTTCTAAGGAATGACTCATTTATAATACCATCAATATATGAGGAATAAATGAAATCATGAACCATGGTTTATGGGACCCTTTATGATAACCTAACATGTTTGGAAAGTGACATATCTTATTGAAATTCCGTCTCTCTATTGAGGTATGCATAATGTGTTTCATGTGTCAAATCTCTAGAGTTACATGAACAATCATACACTAGCCATTAAATAATAGGATGTATAGTTCTAACTCGAAACATCATATGGGGATAATTTGATGTTTATTAATGATCATATAAATAAAATACTTTGAGAGAAGACAATACCCCTTATTTGGATTTAGTGACAACATGGACGAGTCCTGTTATAGTCATGGGAGAATAAGTGTAATATTGAAGCTCTATGGCATGTGATTTTCGAATAAGACCACTAGAGATACTTATTAAAGATTAAAAGCCAGTATATATAGATAATTTTAATATCTTAATTTTTTCATTTTAAAAACACCTTTTTACCCAATTTATGTGTGTTTTTATATAAGAATAATTTTTTTTATTAAAATCACCTTAAAAATTATTTCATTTAAAGTGAAACCAGATAAGGATAAAATTTATATTAACACCTTATAACATTCTATGAAATATTTTCATATTTATACTGTATATACCCAAAGCTTGACGTACATGGACATTACATTACTTTTTAGGAATACTTAATACATATCAAAAACAGACTCACAAGGACCGTAATGGTTTAGTGTCTTTGTAAACTTAGAACATAATCTTCTAATCATGGTGAAAGATCTTCAACATCTATTATAAAGATATTCCATTTTTTTCTTACCTAAAACCTTTCTTTATATCCTGGGGAAAAGAAAACATAAAAATGGTGATCTCAAATGCTCAGTAAGGGTAAGCATGGGTAAAATAAAACATACCATATAAATTTGAACCTAAATACATGAACATAATGTTTAAACATCAAAAACATGATCAAAGACATAAAACATAGAAGTCTGTAAGGCATATATCATAAAGAAACATTAAGAATGATAAAATAGAATGGGAAAAAAAATGTAATTGTGGCAACCATTAAGCACATGATATGATTTCCATATTAACCAAGGCATTGCTGCCAAGACCATCTTAGTGGACAAAGTCCCTTTTTGAATCGAGTTCACTCCTCGTTCCAGTCCTGTATTACTGAACCGGTTTAACTTGCCGTTCCAACCATGTCTATCTCATGAGATATAAATATTTACCCATTGCATTTTAGGGAGATATAGGTCCCACCCATCTCATAATGAAATCATTCTTTCTTGTGCCACAAAATAAACATACATCATTCATAATAACCCAACGAATAAAATGGGTTTCATAAACATAATCCCATCATCACATAATCCATATAAAAGAAATGGATATCATTTCATAATAAGAAAAGTGAAACCATGTAAATCATGGAGACTTTATACTTGAACCGTACACATATGAAATAATTTCATGTTAGATGGAAAATGGTTTTGATAAGACACATGAAATGAATTCTTGAGGAAAATATCCTTTCTTCTCCAAAATCAATTTCTTTTCACAAAACATCAAGAAATTTTCAATGAAAAAGATTTTGTTGAAAATAGTCATGAAATCTTTTGGAGTAAGCTTTATGAAAATAAGGATTTATAAAATCGTAAAAATCATTTCATAACATATAAGTTAAAAAATATTGTTCTTGTACTTTTTCGGGAAAAGTCAAAAAAGTACCTCGTAACGTAAACAAAAGAAAGATTACTTACATACCATGTAGTAAAAGTAAAAAATGGGTAAAAATGACTTTAAAAATACATAATAACACTTTTATAAAACAATGGACATTGATGATAGGAATAACCCCAGTAAATACTTACGTATAAGCAATCTCAGATAAAAAAGAGATTTGAAAAATTATCCCTTACCTTAGGTCCGATATTCTTCGTACGTATCCAAAAATCCTGTATAATAATTTAAATAATACCATTGACTTATTACAGAATCATATTAATTGTTATTATATCATATATGGTTCACTTATGACTTTATATTACCCATTCTTTTATAAATTCCATGTTAAAGAGTGTTTTGGGTAAAATCGTTGCATTTGTCATTCGTGTTTTGACTTGTAATTATTAATATGATTACTTAGATCATGATTACTTAATTACAGAATATAAAACATGATTTATATATAATATATATTCATAATATACATATATATAATAGATCGATAAATGGAATCAAATACACCGATCATGGAGACGGTAGGCCATACGTACGCATGAACGCTGTTTTCGTTTCCTTATTGAGTTGAATGGAATTAAGTATATGACATACATATATATATATATACATAAATCCAGTAACTTTATAATGTCATATATTTCATTATTATTTCATATATATAATTTATAATCATTCTTAAATGGTTAACATGGAGAATGAATCTCATCGCGTCGTGGAGACGGTAGTCCGTACGTACGCACGAGCGATGATATCGTTCCCATAATTATTGAATTGAATTGGATAGGATGATACAATATATCATAATCAGTTTGATGTTATAATAACTATGTATAGTTATTCTTTACACTACTATACCCATCCATGTAAGGTGGTGTTGGAAAAAAAATTACACCACGGTGTGGAGACGGTATTCCGTACGTACGCACGCACGGTGAATTCGTTTTCCGTAGGATGGATAGATGGTGAAATAGGGTTGTTTCATAATTATAATAACATATCAGTATATGAGTTATACTGATGTTATTACTTAATAATGAAACAACTAAAGAATAATAAGTAGTAGAAGAAATTATGTTGAAAGAATCGGTAACAGACATTATCTCTTCTTTGCAGCGCCTCTTTGAGACCTCCTCTTAGGGCACTAAAATTTGTCTTTGAAGAAGACCAGGACCTCTAGGATGTTTCTAGGTAAGCGGAGAGGAGAAATTGGCAGGGGTTGGCCGAGCTTGAAGGCTCAAAGTGGTGTGAGGAAGAGAGGGAGGAGGTGCTCTTTTATAAGTGAGGAGAGGGGAACCTTTGGAAATATAAGAAATATTAGTTTATATTAAATCCCAACCCCACATACAAACTTCCAAAAATGACTCATATTTTAATATTAGATGATATAGGGTTACAATCGCATCAACCAATAAAATTTAGACATGTTAGGAAATTATTTTAAACATTATCAACTTGATTTATCCTTACTTAATCAATTTAATTGTATTTGTGGTAATAAAATTCTAAATTATAAATTTATACAGATAATTACTTATTTGTTTTGAATTATCTATAATTGGATACTTTATAACATTTTTGACCATATAAATTTAACTTTATAATTTTTATATATTTTTGTGATTTTTAAATATGTTATTTTTATAAAATAAAAATACTGTCAATTTTGAGACTATTCATTTATTTGAATTTAAATAAAATATATACAGAAGATATGTTCGAAATAAAAGATTTAATAGATTCATAAAAGGTAATATGTATCTATAAAATTAGTGGATAACATTAAATAGTTCATATGATATTTATTTTATTATTTTTAAAACCATTTATTTGGTTTATCTCTTAATAAAATAATTACTACAACATTTTTGTATAATTATTTAATATACTTATTTGTTGCATAAAAATTAAAAATAAAATCCTATAATGAATATAATATATTACTATTAACAATAATACTTTTAATCGAATTTATAATCTTAAAAGCATAATATTTAAATTGTTATATTTATTAAATTATGAAGGTGACAACTTTGGGATCATTTAAAATAAAATAATATATGTGTCATAATCACTTTTATAAGACTCCAAACGGTTATATATTATGTCATTGGATGATTAAGGTGTATATATACACTGCCATTATGTTTTGGTCAGGTTTTTGGGCCTTTTAATGGGAATTATTATTTCAATAAAAACTATATTACTGATTTTTCACTTAATAAATAATTTCTGCATCATTAATGTACCACCATTAATGACAATTATTTAATCCCTAAAAATTATAAATAAATTATCATGATGTAGATAAGTTTATTATCTTTCTGGATACTATTAATGTTTTAAGTTTTATGATGTTTATCACTAAATTAAAATTATTATACTTTTAAGACATAAGAGAGTGACATGTTGCCACTTTCTTTGGTTTTAATAATATATTAAATTATTTTCATGGTCAAAAGTCCATAAAATGAATCTAATACGACCCTTATGTGATATGGGTATACTTTTATCCATCAAATATAATTTTTTAATGTATTAGGTTAATTTTATAATATTTTATTTACCCTTAATTACCTGATTAACCTTTAACTATGGTAAATAAAATTTACCGTAGTTACTATTCATAATTCCCAAAAATAAAAAGTAGAATATTAACATAATATGGACCCACTGATTCCAAATATGAATCAATTTTTTAAAATTAAAAACACAAAATTTGCAGAAATTAAATTAAAATTAATCCTGTTGTCGAATGAAAACAGGTTTTTGATTAAAACATTGCAAAAAGATTGAATTGATTTAACCCACGAATTCAATGTAAAATCAATGCTAATGACATACATTATAATAAATGGTAAAAATATATTATATTTATTCTTTAAAACCATTCAATATTATAATTTATCCACATAAGTTATTTCGATGAAAAAATTTGTTTTTAACTAAAATATAGCGTGTTTTTACTATTCATTAAAATATGAAAGTTTTCAGAAAAATGTCAAAACTTTATCCAATGTAAATTTTTATATCATGATTCAAAATAATAAGTTTATTTTGTGAAATTTAACTTATAAACTTCTCAAAAATTATATTTAAAATGGGTGCGCCATCAAAAGGTGGAAAACTGCATTTTTTGAAAAAATACTTATTTACCCGAAAAAAATTATTTCGTTCCTATACCATGTTCTAGAAAATGTGTAAGATGAATAATAATGTTATAAAATTCAATATGTAGTTAATAATATTCATAACGGCTAGTTTATAATAACATTACAACCATACATCGTTGTTTAGCGAAACTCGGTATTGCGTACTACACACGCTACCGAGGAAGGTCGCGATTGCGTATAATGAAAGTCAAGTTAGGGTTGCGTGTTGTGAAAGCCTCCTTTGTTGTTGCGTATATAAAAATCCAAACATATTTCATTTATACATTGACCATATATATATATACACACTCAATGTTGTGTAGAATAACTATTATCAAATGAACCTGAAATTGTGTATAACACGATCTAAGAATTGCGTTGCATAAACTGCAAGCTAATATGGTGTTGCGTGTAGCACAAGATAAAAAGAATAAAATCTCGGGGTGTTACATTCTACCCCCCTTAAAATGAATTTCTCCCTTGAAATTCGTCGGGGTTATACATGGTTTACAATTCGACGGTTTCTTTAATAGAAACCAACATCGTAAAAAGAATACCAAAACTTATCTTTAAAAACTAAAGTATGAAACGTAATAGTCACCCAAATTAACTAATCACTGGGTTTCCACGTAGGAGAACATATGTGAAAATATGGATATGGAAGAGAATTCTAACCGTCATGTTCTGATGGAGAGTGGTATAGAACATGGCTATGAAATAGCCAACAATCACAAAGCCATAGATTTGCGATGATCTAATGTACCATCTGATTCACTGGATATAAGAGCACTAGGACAACATTTTTGGTATTATATATCATTTTCCTAAAGTTGAAAATTTTTAATTAGAAGAAATACCTACTATATTTCGATATAATCTCACCGTTTTTCGTGCCTTGAACAATTTGCACTTTATCTCTTAAAGAAATGAAGGTGAATTTTTCATTCGTGAAGTGTTAGCAGATCATGTGATAGAATGATGGGTCATTCCGTCTGTCATAATCACAAGGTTATCAATAGTTATATACGTAAGTATATCTATCGTATATTGTTCCAAAATGGACATATACTTCATATATCATACCACTTAATAAAATAAAACTAGTTTATACTAACCAGGGACTTCCTGTAGGCCATTGGTAGGCGATAAAGTCCTCTCGCACATTGGTTGTGGGTTCGATTCCCATATCCTTGTCTGATGCGATGGGTTTTCGCTCGTCCTGCAGGTTGTCCTTTTTCTAAAACTACATTACTATAACATCCCATCAATAATATCGAAAAAAGTTATATCTTTAAATAATACTAACTTATGGCCAACATAATCCTTTCCAATCTTTAAGCTTATCCATAATACTGTTGTCCAATCTCATATTATAGTGAAAATGATTACCAAAGAGTTCATATAACAAGCATGTTAATACCATTGTTGATCCCCATATATCATGAGATATGTCTTGTTGGTCACATTCCAAACATTCCATCAACATAATCATTTATTCTCTTGAAAAATGAATACCCATTGAATCTTAGTGAAAACATGAGTGCTGTCAAGAGTTAACTATTTTCACATACCAAAACCTCAAACCATGATATAACTATTTCCTTATATCAGTCATGAGCCCATGAATACTGTCAAACATTTCATTTTCTCCTCATCCCTTCATTATGCACATATCATCTTTTTTCCAAAAATATCTCGATCACTTTCCATGGTTATCGGTACTATAAAATTATTGAAAACCACAATAGACCAATACATAAATATTCCAATATTCCACGATACTATATACAACATTATTTTGGAATCCCATTAAAAAAACAGTTAATCATTCCACCACATCATTATCATATTCAACATTTCCAATAATGATCACATGTGACTTCCCTTTGTCCTTTGGCTTAAGTGGTTTCTCATGTCGATCATCACTAACCCATGGATTAGGGAATTTATTAGCATAATGCCCCATTTCCTTGCACTTGAAGCATTGATGTGTTGGTGGTGCGTTCTCTGCGGTCTTTTCTTTATTAACATCATTAGAAACCCTTTTTCCATTACTTCGACACTCAGCTGCCCAAGGACCTTCTTTTCCACACTTAAAACATTTTCTAGTAACTTTAAGACAATCTCCACCATGCTTCTTTCCACACTTTGAGCATAAGGAAACATTCATCTTCTTTTCACCATTATTCTAGGATTTCTCCTTGAACTCCATATTTCGTTTCTTGTCGAAACTATGAGATGGATAAGTAACACCAACTTCTATTTCTACCTTGATAGAAAAACACACAATTTCTTCATAGCTACTAAAGTCTCTTATAGCTTATTCCCTTCAATGATTTGGTTTTAAACCACTGATGAATCGATAAACTTTAATTTCAGGTTGGATGATATATCCAGATGGAAACCTTGCAAGCCTTGTAAAATTCGCTTCATATATACCAACAGATTCATCATCCTTTTGTTTTAGTTCAAGAAACTCCTTCTCCATCTTTGTTCGAAGAATATGAGGGAAGTACTTATTGAAAAATAAGTTCTTGAACTCGTCCCATTCCATGGTCTCAATTTCATCTCTTGGCCTCGTATTCTTGATAAGATTCCACCATTGACCAGCTTCACCTTCCAAACTATATAATGCTAAGATGAATTTATCATGTTCATAACATTTAAGAATTGAAAATAACTTTTCAGTGGTACTGATCCATTGTTCAGCAACAAGTGGATCAGAAGACCCACTGAAAGAAGGTCGACGTTTCCTCATGAAGGACTCAATAGAATATTGTTCCCTTTTCTTCTCATTTGAAAGTCCATAATGATTCATAGCTTGTGTAAGTATAACAATAATATTTTGCACTCCATCTCCCATAACATTTGATTGTTCTGGAGGACAATCATTGCATTGTCCATTGCATTGATCAACACGGTTCCTTCGGGTTCCAGCCATCGTCTAAAACCCAAAAAGAATAGTGTGAGAGGCAAAAATAATGCTAGCGAAAACAACATAATAAAGGGGGGGGGGTACTTTCAATATCTATCATCTTAGGATTAATTCTAATATCGTTACAGTAATTTTAGGACTATAACCTATACTTATACTTAACCTTAGGGACATCCCTAGACATACCTTTGAAATATCTCTAGGGATCTCACTAAAGTTTCACATCATAGTTTCCAATGGTTGACTAGACCTTTCCTCTGATACCAACTATAGAGACCCAAAGCTTGACGTACATGGACATTACATTACTTTTACAGAATACTTAATACATAACAAAAACAGACACACAAGGACCGTAATAGTTTAGTGTCTTTGGAAACTTGGAACATAATCTTCTAATCGCGATGAAAGATCTTCAACATCTCCCATAAAGATCTTCCTTTTTTTTCTTACCTAAAACCTTTCTTTATATCATGGGGAAAAGAAAACATAAAAAGGGTGAGCTCAAATGCTCAGTAAGGGTAAGCATGGGTAAAATAAAACATACCATCTACATTTGAACCTAAAAACATGAACTTAATGTTTAAACATCAAAAACTTGAGCAAAGACATAAAACATAGAATTCCTGTAAGGCAGAGATCATAAAGAAACATTAACAATGATAAAATAACATGGGAATAAAACATGTAATTGTGTCAACCATTAAGCACATGATATTATTTCCATATTATCCAGGCATTGCTGCCAAGACCATCTTAGTGGACAAAGTCCCTTTCTGAATCGAGTTCACTCCTCGTTCCAGTCCTGTATTAATGAACCCGTTTAACTTGTCGTTCCAGCCAGGTCTATCTCATGAGATATAAATCTTTACCCAATGCATTAGAGGGATATATAGGTCCCACGCATCACATAATGAAATCATTCTTACTTGTGCCACAAAATAAACATACATCATTCATAATTACCCAACGAATAAAATGTGTTTCATAAACATCATCCCATCATCACATAATCTATATAGAAGAAATGGATATCATTTCATAATAAGAAAATTGAATCCATTTAAATCATAGATACATTATACTTGAACCATACACATATGAAATAATTTCATCTGAGATGGAAAATGGTTTTGATAAGACAGTTGAAAAGAATTCTTGAGGAAAATATACTTTCTTCTTCAAAATCAATTTCTTTACACAAAAAATCATGCAATTTTAAAAGAAAAATATTTTGTTGAAAATATTCATGAAATCTTTTGGAGGAAGCTTCATGAAAATAAGGCTTTATAAAACCGTAAAAATCCTTTCATGATGTATAAGTTAAAAAAGCATTCTTCTTGTACTTTTGCAGGAAAAGTCAAAAAAGTACCTCGTAACGTAAACAAAAGACAGATTATGTACATACCATGTAGTAAAAGTCAAAAATGGGTAAAAAGGACTTTAAAAATACATAAAAACACTTTTAGAAAACAATGTACATGGATGATAACAATAACACCAGTAAATACTTACGTATAAGCAATCTCGGATAAAAACGAGATTTGAAAAATTATCGCTTACCTTAGGTCCGATATGCTTCGTAAGTATCCAAAACTCCTATATAATGATTTAAATAATTTCTTTGAATTATTACAGAATCATATTCATTGTTATTATATCATATATGGTTTAGTTTTGACTTTATATTACTCGTTCTTTTTTAAATTCCATGTTAAAGAGTGTTTTGGGTAAAATCGTTTCATTTGTCGTCCGTGTTTTGACTTGTAATTATTCATATGATTACAGAGATCATGATTACTTAATTCCAGAATATAAAAAATTATTTATATATAATATATATTCATAATATACATATATATAATCGATCTATAAATGGAAAGAAATACACCGTTCATGGAGACGGTAGGTCGTACGTACGCATGAACGCTCTTTTCGTTTCCTTATTGAGTTGAATGGAATTAAGTAGATTACATACATATATATATATATATATATACATAAATCCAGTAACTTTATAATTCCATATATTTCATTATTTTTGCTTATATATACTTTATAATCATTCTTAAATGGTTAACATGGAGAATGAATCTCATCGCGTCGTGGAGACGGTAGTCCGTACGTACGCACGAGCGATGATATCGTTCACATAATTATTGAATTGAATTGGATAGGATGATACAATATATCATAATCAGTAAGATGTTATAATAACCATGTATAGTTATTCTTTACACCCTTATACCCATCCAAGTAAGGTGGTGTTGAAAAAACAGATTACACCACGGCATGGAGACGATATTCCGTACGTACACACGCGCGGTGATATTGTTTTCCGTAGGATGGATAGATGGTGAAATAGGGTTGTTTTATACATATAATAACATATAAGTATATGATTGATACTTATTATATTACTTCATAATGAAACAACTAAAGAAGAAGAAGTAGAATAAGAAATAAATTTGAAAGAATCGGTAATGGACATTACCTCTTCTTTGAAGCGCCTCTTTGAGACCTCCTCTTAGGGCACTAAAATTGGTCTTTGAAGAATACCAGGACCTCTAGGATGTTTCTAGGGAATTGGAAAGGAGAAATTTTCAGGTTTTGGCCGAGCTTGAAGGCTCAAAGTTGTGTGAGGAAGAGAGGAAGGAGGTTCCCTTTTATAAGTGAGGAGAGGGGAACCTTTGGAAATATAAGAAATATTAGTTTATATTAAATCCCAACCCCACTTAAAAACTACCAAAAATGACTCATATTCAAATATTAGATGCGATAGGGTTGAAATATCATTAACAAATAAAATTTAGACATGTTAGGAAATTATTTTAAACATTATCAACTTGATTTATCATTACATAATCAATTTTATTTTATTTGTGGAAATAACATTCTAAATTTTAAATAATAACAAATAATTACTTATTTGTTGTGAATTATCTATAATTGGATAATTTATAAAATTTTAGACCATATAAATTTAAATTTATAAATTTTATATATTTTTGTGATTTTTAAATATGTTATTTTTATAAAATAACAATAATGTCAATTTTGACACTATTCATTTATTTGAATTTCAATAAAATATATACAGAAGATATTTTCGAACTAAAAGCTTTAATAGATTCATAAAAGGTCATATGTATCTATTAAATTAGTGGATAACATTAAATAGTTCATATAATATTTATTTTATTATTTTTAAACCATTTATTTGGTTTATCTCTTAATAAAATAATTACTACAACATTTTTGTATAATTATTTAATATAGTTATTTTTGAATAAAAATCAAAACTAAAATCCTATAATGAAGATAAATCTATTAAATTTCACAATAATACTTTTACTAGAATTTATCATCTTAAAATCACAATATTTAAATTTTTTTATTTATTAAATAAAGAAGGTGACAACTTTGGCATCATTTAAAATAAATTAATATAAGTGTCATAATAACATTTATAAGACCCCAAACGGTTATATATTAGGTAATTGGATGATTAAGGAGTAGATATACACTACCAATAAATGTTGGTCAGGTTTGTGGGCCTTTTAATGGGTATTACTATTTCAATAAAAACTATATTACTGATTTTTCACTTAATAAATAATTTCTGCATCATTAATGTATCACCATTAATGACAATTATTTAATCCCTAAAATTTTTAAATAAATTATCATGATGTATATAATTTTATTATATTTCTGGATATTTTTCATTTTTGAAGTTTTATGATGTTTATCACTAAATTAAAATTATTATACTTATAAGACTTAAGAGAGTGACATGTTGTCACTTTCGTTGGTTTTAATAATAATTAAATTATTTTCATGGTCAAAAGTCCATAAAATGAATCTAATCCGACCCTTAGGTGATATGGGTATACTTTTAGCTATCCAATAGAATTTTTTCATGTGTTAGGTTAATTTTATAATATTTTATTTACCCTTAATTACACAATTTACCTTTAACTATGGTAAATAAAATGTACCGTAGTTACTATTCATAATTTCCAAAAAAAAAGTAGCCTATTAACATAATTTGGACCCACTTATTCCAAATATGAAGTCCATTTTTTACAATTCAATATAAAAAATATGCAGAAATTAAATTAAAATTAATCCCATTGTCGAATGAAAATGGGTTTTTGATTAAAACGTTGCAAAAGATTGAATCGATTTAACCTACGAAATCAATGTAAAATAAATGCTAATGACATAAATTATATTAAATGGTAAAAATATATTCCATTTATACTTTAAAACCATTAAATATTATAATTTATCCACATAAGTTTTTACGATGGAAAAAGTTGTCTTTAACTAAAATATAGCGTGTTTTTACTATTCATTAAAATATGAAAGGTATCAGAAAAATATCAAACATTATCCAATGTAAATTTTTATATCATAATTCAAAAGAATAAGTTTATATATTAAAATTTAACTTATAAACATCTCAAAAATTATATTTAAAATGGGTGCGCCATCAAAAGGCGGCAAAACCGCATTTTTTGAAAAAATACTTATTTACCCGAAAAAAATTTATTTTCTTCTCATACCATGTTCTAGAAAATGTGTAAGATGAATAATAATATTATAAAATTAAAAATATAGTTAATACTATTCATAACGTCTTGTTTATAATAATATTATAACCATATATCGTTGTTTAGTGAAACTCGGTATTGCGTACTACACACGCTACAGAGGAAGGTCGTGATTGCGTATAATGAATGTCTAGTTAGGGAAACGTGTTGTGAAAGACTCATTTGTTGTTGCGTATATAAAAATCCAACCATATTTCATTTATACATTGAACATATATATATATATATACACTCAATGTTGTGTAGAATAACTATTATCAAACGAACATGAAATTGTGTATAACACGATCCAAGAATTGTGTTGTGTATACTACAAGCTAATACGGTGTTGCGTATAGCACAAGATAAAAAGAATAAAATATCGGGGTGTTACATTCTACCCCCCTTAAAATGAATTTCTCCCTCGAAATTCATCGGGGTTATACATGGTTTACTATTCGAAGGTTTCTTTAATAGAAACCAACATCGTAAAAAGGAATACCAAAACTTATCTTTAAAAACTAAAGTATGAAACATAATGGTCACCCAAATTAACTAATCAATGGGTTTCCACATAGGAGAACATAGGTGAAAATATGGATATGGAAGAGAAATCTAACTGTCATGTTCTGATGGAGAGTGGTAGAGAACATGGCTATGAAATAGCCAACAATCACAAAGCCATAGATTTGGGATGATCTAAGGTACCATCTGATTCATTGGATATAAGAGCACTAGGACAACATTTTTGGTTTTCAATATCATTTTCCTAAAGTTTAAAATTTTGAATTAGAATAAATACCTACATTATTTCGATATAATCTCACCGTTTTTCGTGCCTTGAACAATTTCCACTTCATCTCTTAAAGAAATGAAGTTGAATTTTTCATTCGTGAAGTGTTAACAGATCGTGTGATATAATGCTGGGTCATTCCGTCTGTCTTAATAAAAAGGATAACAATAGTTATATACATAATTCCATCTATCGAATATCGTTTCAAAATGGACATATACTTCATCTATGATACCACGTAATAAAATAAAACTTGTTTATACTAACCAAGGACTTCTTGTAGGCCATTGGTAGGTGATAAAGGTATGTCACACTTCGGTTGTGGGTTCGATTCCAACAACCTTGTCCGACGCTATGGGTTGTCGCTCGTCCTGTAGGTTGTCCTTTTTCTAAAACTACATTAC
Source organism: Viscum album (assembly GCA_963277665.1). Taxonomy (NCBI): domain Eukaryota; kingdom Viridiplantae; phylum Streptophyta; class Magnoliopsida; order Santalales; family Viscaceae; genus Viscum; species Viscum album. The sequence continues at coordinate 1,600,897,298 of OY728119.1, read as the reverse complement.
TATAACATCCCATCAATAATATCGAAAAAAGTTATATCCTTAAACAATAATAACTTATGCCCAACATAATCCTATCCAATATTTAGGCTTATCCAAAATACTGTTGTCCAATCTCATATTATAGTGAAAACTATTACCAAAGAGTTCAAATAACAATCATGTTAATACCGTCATTGATCCCCATATATCATGAGATATGTCTTTTTGGTCACATTCCAAACATTCAAAGGCCTTAATCATGTATTCTCCTGAAAAATGAATACCCATTGAATCTTAGTGAAAACATGAGTGTTGTCAAAAGTTAACTCTTTTAACATACCAAAACCTCAAACCATGATATAAATATTTCCTTATATCAGTCATGAGCCCATGAATACTGTCAAACATTTCATTTTCTCCTTATCCTTTCATTATGCGCATATCATCTTTTTTCCAAATATATATCAATCACATTCCATGGTTACCGGTACCATAAAATTATTGAAAACCACAATAGACCAATACATAAATATTCTAATATTCCACGATACTATATACAACATTATTTTGGAATCCCATTACATAAACACTTAATCATTCCACCACATTTTTTTCATATTCAACATTTCCAATAGTGATCGCATGTGACTTCCCTTTGTCCTTTGCCTTAAGTGGTTGCTCATTTAGATCATCACTAACCCTTGGATTAGGGAATTTATTAGCATAATGCCCTACTTCCTGGCACTTGAAGCATTGAAGTGTTGGTGGTGAATTCTCTGCAGTCTTTTCATTATTCACATCATTAGAAACCATTTTTCCATTACTTTGACACTCACCTTCTCGATGACCTTCTTTTCCACACTGAAAACATTTTATAGTCACTTTAATACAATCTCCACCATGATACTTTCCACACTTTGAGCATAGGGAAACATTCATCTTCTTTTCACCATTATTCTGAGATTTCTCCGTGAACTCCATATTTTGTTTCTTGTCAAAACTATGAGATGGATAAGTAACACCAACTTCCATTTATACCATGATAGCACAACATACAATTTCTTCATAGATACTGAAGTCTCTTATAGCTAATTCCCTTCAAAGATTTGGTTTTAAGCCACTGAAGAATCAATCAACTTTAATTTCAGGTTGGATGATAAATCCAGATGCATACCTTGCATGCCTTGTAAAATTCACTTTATATATACCAACAGATTCATCATCCTTTTTCTTTAGTTCAAGAAACTCATTCTCCATCTTTGTTTGAAGAATACGAGGGAAGTACTTAGTGAAAAATAAGTTCTTGAACTCATCCCATTCCATGGTCTCAATTTCATCTCTTGGCTTCGTATTCTTGATAAGATTTTACCATTGATCAGATTCACCTTCCAAACGATATACTGCTAAGAAGACTTTATCATGTTCAGAACATTGAATAACTGAAAATATCTTTTCAGTGGTACTGATCCATTGTTCAAAAACAAGTGGATCAGAAGACGCACTGAAATAAGGTTGACGTTTCCTCATGAAGGACCCAATAGAATATTGTTCCCTTTTTTGCTGATTTGGAAGTCCAGAATGATTCATAGCTTGTGTAAGTATAGCAATAAGATTTTTCACTCCATCTCCCATAACATTTTTTTGTTCCAGAGGACAATCATTGCATTTTCCATTTCATTGATCAACAAGGTTCCTTCGGGTTCCAGCCATCGTCTAAAACCCAAAAAGAATAGTGTGAGAGGAAAAAATCATGCTCGGAAAAACATTATAATAAAGGGGGAGTACCTTCAATATCTATCATCTTAGGTTTAATTCGAAGATCGTTACCGTAATTCTAGGACTATAACATGTACTTATACTTATACTTAGGGACATCCCTAGATATACCTTAAAAATATCTCTAGGGATCTCACTAAAGTTCTCGAATCATAGTTTCCAAAGGTTGACTAAAACTTTCCTCTGATACCAACTGTAGAGACCCAAAGCTTGACGTACATGGAAATTACTTTAATTTTGTGGAATACTTAATACATAACAGAAAAAGACACACAAGTACCTTAATAGTTTATTGTCTTTGGAAACTTGAAACATAATCTTCTAATCGTGGTGAAAGATCTTCAACATCTCCCATACAGATCTTCCTTTTTTCCTACCTAAAACCTTTCTTTATATCGTGGGGAAAATAAAATATAAAAAGGTTGTGCTCAAATGCTCAGTAAGGGTAATCATGGGTAAAATAAAACATACCATATACATTTGAACCAAAAAACATGAACATAATGTTTAAACATCAAAAACATGAGCAAGGAAATAAAACATAGAAGTTCGTAAGGCATAGATCATAAGGAAACATTAACAATGATAAAATAGAATGGGAATAAAACATGTAATTGTGGAAGCCATTAAGCACATGATATGATTTCTATATTAGCCAAGGAATTTCTACAAAGACCATCTTAGTGGACAAAGTCCCTTTCTGAATCTAGTTCACTCCTCGTTCCAGTCCTATATTACTGAACAGGTTTAACTTGTCGTTCCAGCCATGTCTATCTCATGAGATATAAATCTTTACCCATTGAATTGGAGGGAGATATAGGTCCCACCCATATCCTAATTAAATCATTATTACTTGTGCCACAAAATAAACATACATCATTCATAATAACCCAACGAATAAAATGGGTTTCATAAACATCATCCCATCATCACATAATCCATATAAAAGAAATGGATATCATTTCATAATAAGAAAACTGAAACCATATAAATCATAGAGACTTTATACTTGAACCGTACACATATGAAATAATTTTATCTTAGATGGAAAATGGTTTTGATAAGACACTTGAACTGAATTCTTGAGGAAAATATCCTTTTTTCTTCAAAATAAATTTCTTTTCACAAAACATCATGCAATTTTAAAAGAAAAATATTTTGTTGAAAATATTCATGAAATCTTTTAGAGGAAGCTTCCGGAAAATAAATTGTTATAAAACCGTAAAAATACTTTCAGGACGTATAAGTTAAAAAAACATTCTTCTTGTACTTGTGCCGGAAAAGTCAAAAAAGTACCTCGTAACGTAAACAAAAGAAAGATTACTTATATACCATGTAGTAAAAGTCAAATTGGGTAAAAAGGACATTAAAAATAAATAAAAACACTTTTAGAAAACAGTGTACAAGGATGATAACAAGAACCCCAGTAAATACTTACGTATAAGCATTCTCAGATAAAAATGAGATTTGAAAAATTATCCCTTACCTTGGGTCTGATATGCTTCGTACGTATCCAAACCTCCTGTATAATGATTTAAATAATGTTATTGAATTATTAAAGAATCGTATTCATTGTTATTATATCATATATGGTTCACTTATGACTTTATATTACCAGTTCTTTTGTAAATTCCAAGTTAAAGAGTGTTTTGGGTAAAATCGTTTCATTTTTCGTCCGTGTTTTGACTTGTAATTATTCATATGATTACTTAAATCATGATTACTTAATTAAAGAATATAAAAAATGATTTATATATAATATATATTCATAATATACATATATATAATAGATCGATAAATGGAATGAAATACACCATTCATGGAGACGGTAGGCCGTACGTACGCATGAACGCTGTTTTCGTTTCCTTATTATGTTGAATGGAATTAAGTAGATGACATACATATATATATATATACATAAATCCAGTAACTTTATAATGTCATATATTTAATTATTATTGCTTATATGTACTTTATAATCATTCTTAAATGGTTAACATGGAGAATGAATCTCATCGCGTCGTGGAGACGGTAGTCCGTACGTACGCACGAGCGATGATATTGTTCCCATAATTATGGAATTGAATTGGATATGATGATACAATATATCATAATCAGTATGATTTTATAATAACTATGTATATTTATTCTTTACCCCATTATACCCATCCATGTAAGGTGGTGTTGGAAAAACAGATTACAACACGGCGTGGAGACGGTATTCCGTACGTACGCACACACAGTGATTTCGTTTTCCGTAGGACGGATAGATGGTGAAATAGTTTTTTTTAATACATATAATAAAATATCATTATATGAGTTATATTTATGTTATAGCTTCATAATGAAAAAAACTAAAGAAGAAGAAGTAGAAGAAGAAATAAAGTTGAATGAATCGGTAACGGACATTACCTCTTCTTTGAAGCGCCTCTTTGAGACCTCCTCTTAGGGAACTAAAATTGGTATTTGAAGAATACCAGGACATATAGGATGTTTCTAGGGAAGTGGAGAGGATAAATTGTCAGGGTTTGGCTGAGCTTAAAGGCTCAAAGTGTTGTGAGGAAGAGAGGGAGGAAGTGCCCTTTCATAAGTGAGGAGAGGGGAACCTTTTGAAATATAAGAAATATTCATTTATATTAAATCCCGAACCCACTTAAAAACATCCAAAAATGACTCATATTCGAATATATGATGAGATAGTTTTTAAATCTCATCAAACAATAAAATTTAGACATGTTCGGAAATTATTTTAAGCATTATCAACTTGATTTATCCTTACTTAATCAATTTAATTTTATTTGCGGTAATAACATTCTAAATTTTATATTATAACAAATAATTACTTATTTGTTGTGAATTATCTATAATTGGATACTTTATAACATTTTATACCATATAAATTTAAATTTATAATTTTTATATATTTTTGTGATATTTAAATATGTTATTTTTATAAAATAACAATAGTGTCAATTTTGACACTATTCATTTATTTGAATTTAAATAAAATATATACAGATAATATGTTCGAAATAAAATCTTTAATAGATTCATAAAAGGTAATATGTATCTATAAAATTAGTGGAGAACATTAAATAGTTCATGTAAAATTTATTTTATTATTTGTAAAACCATTTATTTGGTTTATCTCTTAATAAAAAAATTACTAGAAATTTATTGTATAATTATTTAATATACTTATTTGTTGCATAAAAATTAAAAATAAAATCCTATAATGATGATAGATTTATTACCTTTCACAATAATACTTTTACTCGAATTTATCATCTTAAAATCACAATATTTAAATTGTTATATTTATTAAAATATGAAGTTGACAACTTTGGCATCATTTAAAATAAAATATTATAAGTGTCATTATCACTTTTATAAGTCTCCAAAAGGGTATATATAAGGTAATTGGATGAATAAGGTGTAGATATACACTACCAATAAGGTTTGGTCAGGTTTGTGGGCCTTTTAATGTGTATTATTATCTCAATAAAAACAATATTACTGATTTTCCACTTAATAAATAATTTCTGTATCATTAATGTATCACCATTAATGACAATTATTTAATCCCTAAAAATTCGAAATAAATTATCATGATGTAGATAATTTTATTAGTTTTCTGGAGACTATTCATTTTCTAAGGGTTATGATGTTTATCACTAAATTAAAATTATTATACTTATAAGACTTAAGAGAGTGACATGTTGCCACTTTCTTTGGTTTTAATAATAATTAAATTATTTTCATTGTCAAAAGTCCATAAAATGAATCTAATACAACCCTTAGGTGATATGGGTATAATTTTATCCATCCAATATAATTTTTCCTGTGTTAGGGTAATTTTATAATATTTTATTTACCCTTAATTACACGATTTACCTTTAACTATGGTAAATAAAATTTACCGTAGTTACTATTCATAATTCCCAAAAATAGAAAGTAGCCTATTAACATAATTTGGACCCACCGATTCCAAATATGAAGTCCATTTTTTAAAATTCAATACAAAAAAGTTTCAGAAGTTAAATTAAAATTAATCCTGTTGTCGAATGAAAATGGTTTTTTGATTAAAACATTGCAAAAGATTGAATTGATTTAACCTACGAATTCAATGTAAAATCAATGATAATGACATACATTATATTAAATGGTAAAAATATATTATATTTATACTTTAAAACCATTCAATATTATAATTTATCCACATAAGTTATTACGATGAAAAAAGTTGTTTTTAACTAAAATATAGCGTGTTTTTACTATACATTAAATTATGAAAGTTATCAGAAAAATATCAAAACATTATCCCATGTAAATAGTTATATCATGATTCATAAGAATAAGTTTATTTTGTAAAATTTGACTTATAAGCTTCTCAAAAATAATATTTAAAATGGGTGCGGCATCAAAAGCCGGCACAACTGCATTTTTAAAAAAAATACTAATTTTACCCGAAAAAATTTATTTTGTTCTCATACCATGTTCTAGAAAATGTGTAAGATGAATAATAATGTTATAAAATTAAAAATATAGTGGATAATATTTATAAAGGATAGTTCATAATAATATTATAACCATATATCATTGTTTAGTGAAACCCGGTATTGCGTACTACACACACTACCGCGGAAGGTCGCGATTGCATATAATGAAAGTCAAGTTAGGGTTTTGTGTTGTGAAAGAATCCTTTATTGTTGCGTATAACAAAATCCAACCATATTTCATTTATACATTGAACACATATATATATATATACACTCAATGTTTTGTATAATGACTATTATCAAACGAACTTGAAATTGTGTATAACACGATCCAAGAATTGTGTTGCGTATACTACAAGCTAATACGGTGTTGCGTATAGCACAAGATAAAAAGAATAAAATCACAGGGTGTTACATATACATAGAGTGGGAGAGAAATTTTGACACCCATAGAGACTCGGTATTGATATAGTATTAATATTAAATATTCATTAATACACATGTACCGATTATCCTGGAAACATGAATATCCCTTAAAAGGTGTCTTAGATGAGAAATCTTTTATCATTGTTATGTTTGAATGAAGAATTTATCCTAGTCATGACATATGATTTATTCATATCATGTGTTTGGTACTATCACACATGAGGATAATTTATAAAATATTATTTTTTGTAATTTTTTATTGAAAACATTGATTGTCTATAGAATGGTGTCTCATATTAGAAGTCTAAGACCACCAATTTGTCTAGAATGATGTTTTCACTATATCCTTGACATATAAATTGTGTGTTTTTGGTTTTTAGTCACATCACATGGGTAATATGTTTACATGTAATTTCATTATTATAAAATAATATATTAAATTTTTTATTGGGTAATATATTTCATGCAACCCAAATGAACTCCATTTTTAAATGCATGGATCCTTCATATAATCATTTTTTATTCCATTTTTCACCTAAAAATTCTATAAACACATTAATTGGGATGAACTACTAACTCTGTAATACATTATGTTTGAAATAGTGGATTAATTTTTGGGTTTTGGATTTAAAATGCGGAATACACATTTTTGGTTTTCTTTATAAATAAATGAATGATTAGACCTTCATTTTTACGATCAATTTTTTTTTGAGAAATCCAGGAAATCATTGTGAATCATATGTTAATTAACTCATGATAAAATATAGGGTTGTTATCCATATAATAAGAACATGATCCCCCTAGTTTTTACCCTCAACATTGTGCACATACATGTTTACATTATTTTATTGTGTTTTTGTTAATTTTTATTTTTTCAGTATTAATACCTATATTATGGAAAAAATAAAAATATATATATAATTTCATAAACCAAAAAAATACCTGGAGATAATACCATAAATATTTTCCAAGGATATAATCTATAAAAAATTACCAAATGATATTTTTTTAATAGTTTAATATTATAGAATTTTAATTGGATAATTTTTTAAATAGGAAGGTAATAATTACATTGATTTATTATAATATTTAAATGAAAGTTATCATCGGGTAATTACATGGAAATATTGTGGGATTTTTTTTAAAAACAGTATAGATGATAATTACTTTTAATTGAAAAAAGGTAATTACTAAAACAATAATTACTTAATTATGTGAGTTTATTGAAAGGAAATTACACTATAATACATTAGATAATATATGATTAAATTTTTAAAAATTAATTATTTGAATCATTAGATGATAATTATAAAAATTAACTTAGTTAATTAGAAAATATTACAGCAGAATAAATTTAAGGAATAACCATGTTTGATCATGTAATTTTAAAAAGAGATACTTTTAAAACAGAATGTGAATTTAAAATTATTCTTTAGTAGAGTTCTGGGAGTTGATGAGTTTTTATGAATTGATAAATTAGAAATTATCCTGGTAAGAGAGAGTATCATTGCATATTATATTTTATTTCTTCTTAAAATAAAATATTATAGTAGATTTAATGGAGACTTTATCTATTTTTGATTGTTGATGTGTTGGAAAATACAATAATAAAGAATATAAGGATGTGTTCATGGATGTTGAGTTTTTTGATCCATCATTTGAACCACACAATGTGGTTTATCATTGTAAGGGTCATTGAAAAATTTGAGGTAGGAAGTCCCTTTCCCTTGGGATCTTGTTTACACATATTTCTATTTTACAATTATTATTTTGACATAACTGATGATCGTGCATGATTTTTTTTTCCAAATGGGTATGTATTTAATCTTTGATATGTACTATTATATTTGATTCAATTTTTATTTTTAAATAATATTGTTTCCTTGTTAGACTATGATCTTATATTTATTTGTTTTCCAATATAATTTCTCCTAACTATATATTACAAATACCATGAATGCATACCTTGTGACGAGTGATCCCATTGCCTTGGAGGCCATGTTTTGGTACACAAAACTGGAGGACCATCATGTGATGTTCATCCCTTAGAGGGGGAGTTTGAAAGAAATATTATGATGATAAAGTTGGACTTGAGCATAGTGTATTTTCCATGAGGACCTTGGGCCTAACCTAAGGTAATATGTAAGGGGAATAAAGGATTGACCTGAGTGTCATGATACATGTTGGGCCTTATCAAAGGCATTTATTGGGTGTGAAGTCATGAGATCATGAACTTAACGACATGATTGCCTTTGGGCCTGACCTGTGATGGGGTTGGGATATGATGACCTTTAGGCCTGATCTTACTCGATGCCTTAATATTTTTGAGAGATGGATTTCAAGATTAGTATAGATACTTTATTTTTATGAAATAACATCACTATCCATCGAGTATAGGGACATTTTAGGTACATATGGGGGTATTTGGAACCTTGATTATAGCACAGATACTTAGTTTTGGACTATATATATATGCTCATTTTGAATTTATTTTAATTATGGTATACACTTATTTTATATAAAGACACCAGGTTATGGATGCATTGGTGGTGTCAAAATGATTCATGTACGAACACCCTATTAGTTCATTTATGTGATCCTGTCGATATCATGAGATATCTGGCTAAGGTTATGGGCCCTCTAAGAGACGACTGGGTAGAGGAGAATAAGGAATGTGGAAGACTAGGACAAACTCCGAAGGACCCCCATAATGTTACTTATTTATTTTTTTATTTCTTTATAAATGTTACACTTGTTTTCCTTGAAATATTATGATATTTTTAATTTATATTATATATATTAAATTTATTTACTTTCCATATTTTTTGTACGATAATTTATTATATTTTTATTTTTTATTATTATTCTCTTGACATGGTACTGTTTGTATAGACTCCTAACTATAAAAATAGGTTCTAACTACTAGTTAAAACCCTATTATGTATGGGGAGGAATAAATGATGTATGATACATTATGTATCATACAGTGTGGTTCAGTTCAGGTTGTTATAGTAAAATCTCATTCATGGAGGTGAATATTAAAGAAAATGGTTCTTTTTTCCACTATCACATTTAAATGGATATTTTCTACACCTAAATTTCTATTTAGGAATAATAAATTATATTTCTTTTTGATTCATCATTATTTATCATCACCTAAGGTCATTTCTATGGTTTTCTTGTTTTTTTCCATTCCACCTGAACATGGATCACAATTCAATGAAAAGGATTATTGTATGCAGTGTAATCTAAGATGATTCTTTTTATTTCAGGATTCATTAAATTTTATGTCCATGTTTTTCATATATATATATATATATTTAATTTATAACCACCATTCTGTTATTTCTTGTGGAATGTTTCTATTACCAATGGAATTCTTTACTAAAATTTTCAATGAAGAATTTTACTGTTGTTATCATGGATTAATTATATATTCATTTTCTTGTGTTTTCAATATGAATAATTTATTCAATGTGTACATGTTTGTTAGTTTTTTTAAATTATAGTCATATTTTTTTTGTAATTCCATTTATTTATATGATATTTATATAATCTTGTTTATTAATATGGTATATAATACTTCTTCTTATTTAGAAATAGTTTTATACTGTTCTTCTAAATTATTATTCATTAATGTAAAAATTTAGTAATGATTATTATGATTCATTAGGTATATAATCTAATTATACTACCCTATTTCTTTCTATGTTTTAAAATGATCATATATTGTTGTAATATTCCTAAAACAAATTTTTTTCATTTGGTGATTTTGAAATGATAGAATTATAATTGTTTTAATTTTCATGTACAACACATATGTATATTGATTGTTTATCTGGTGGGTGGGTTGGAAACTATTTATTTCCTTATATTTCATTAGTTAAAGAATTATATATCATGATATAGACTGTATGGTACTAGTTAGTAAATAAAAATCTCTATGATTATGGGAATAAAGAGTGAACTAAAGACACTATAAGACTATATCAACTATGTGAGGGTACTATTAGTAGAATGTGATGGAATAAATAAATGATTTTATATTCTTATGTTTGTTCCCCACTCCTAGGATGATTTTCCTAGGATGATTTTTTTTACATTAGGTCACATTACTTAGTGTGGATTACATCACTTATTATGATTGAATTAGGATTATAAATTCATATAACTCATTTTACATGCTATGTCATAATATGTATGTCATGAATGATTATTTATGGTCCTTGTTTTATATATAATTTATTACTTATGACATGACCTCGTAACATATATATGTTCTTATTACAATATTTCCATTATATTATCACCTAAGGCATTTAAAATGATATCTAAAATGTAAACACTTTACTGAGCATATAACCAAACAAAATTATATGAATTCATTCCTGGAGTAATGAGGAATATTATTATTTAAGATATGTCAATATGGGTTTCACTTATGAATATTGATTTTGGGTGATGTTGAGGAATGTTTTTAAAATAAGTTTTTTATGTATATAATATATAATTAAACTCATATTATTGGTTCTAGGGTGAGATTAATTATTATATATAATGAATATACATTTAAAATGATGTGATATGTATAAATTTTATGGTCAGGTAATCTCAATTCTATACACATTTCCTAACATAATGTATGTTCTTGATCGATAAAATGTGAAATTTTAAAATAAATTGGACTATAGAACGATATTATCTCTATAGAGCAAAATAATTGTATCGTCATCCATCATTTTAAGGAATTATGAGCAATGAAATTTTCTTTTCTATTGGAAAGATTATATCATTAGATGTTCATTGATATATCTTATGGGTGGGAAAATAAAATGAGAATCAAACAACTCAAAATTATCCGTCATGATGATACAAAGATCTTCCCACAGAAAGGTATCCTTATAGTTTTAGTGGTGGTTGGTTTACGGTAACTAAACCCCTAGTAATATGCAATTCTTATATAGTTTAGTCTTATTTTTATTATTTCGGTATATTTTCTATTGAAGAGAAATTAATAGTGTAATTAAAAAGTTTAAAGGATAGTGGAATGAATACGGTAAATACCGATTTGGTCTAAGAATAATAGATAACATAGTGGTCTAGTATAATTCACCTATTGGAGGCAAGAAGGTGACACATGGAACTATTTTTTTCATCAGTTAAATGGAATACTTTTACAAGATAAGTGGTAGAGTTTTAGAAATAATTCTATTAAAAATGGATTATTTTATTCTCTCAAGAATGAAAATAAAATCCAATTAATAGGAAAAAATATAGAATAACATAACTCTTCACCCATAGGATTTATTTGGAGCTCATTAAGGTATTTTTCATCACTCCAATGATCACCTCATTCCTCTATTGAGCATGGTGTCTCTTGATCACATATGTTCTTCATCAATAAGGTAATTTCTTAACTTTCATATTAATCAATTATTCTCATAAAATATAAATGAAGTGAATTTAAAAAACATATTTTAATATTAATGTCCCATTAGATAAAAATAAATATCATATCCGTGTCTATATTTGAGGCAAATTATTTTTATTAGGGGATCCATGATTTTGAATTAATTCTCATTCATGAATTAATATTTCATTTAATGAATAACATAATAACTAATTAATATCTGTAGGATTAATCTACAGTTTTTATGGAATCCCAATCACCCTCCATGGAAATTGAGGTATGTATTCATAGTATAATGACTAGTATACTCATTCATCATGCCATGTTGATTAATGGTTGGTTTAAAAACAATGTTATAATGAGTGATTATATATAAAACCAATTAGTAATTATATAAAAATTATTTCCAAAAAATTATTCCTATATAAAATCTATATTATTTTATCTACATGGTAAATTTTATATGTTTTAATGTTTTATTATATATCTTTCTCACTATATAATAATAGGTAAATGAGAAAACATAATTTCTAATTTTTTAGTGAATGTGAAAAATCTAAGCATTGATAAAGTATCAACATTTTCCAACATACCTAACTTACATTGTTTTTTCATTGAATTTTTTATTTTAGAAGGTTTTTATGTTCGTAATATTGTTAAATATTTATTTTGGGAGGTTGGTATTATTTTCCTTGAAAATGGTTATCTTTATTCCATAATGAAATTATCTTCATTGAGCCTGTTAAAGAGGGGTTCACTTATAGAACAAGATGGGCTTACCACTTCATAACTCCATAATCCACTTTCCCAAACACTGAATGGGATGATTGACATAAATAACATGAATATATTATAAAGGATAACATTTTACAATAGTTGTGACTTTCGGTTCATCAGAACATGAGTTTTACATTATCTTAGATCTATGTAAAGCCTATAGCATGTATCAGATGCATGAACATTCCAGATATAAGGACAATTGTTTTTAGTCAATTTATATTCATATTGTGTGAATATTACTGGAATATGTTTTTTATTTCTATTAATGTATATTTTTCCTATTTTATAAGAATTTTTTAATATGAAATGTGAATAGGTTCTAGTTGTGACCATATTGTGGGGATATTAAAATCACACCGAAAATGAGTTGTAACACCCCTATAATTTTGAATATTATTTTTCTATATGTTATTTATATATTGTAATATTTGTTTCACACACAAACACAAACAATATATTCAACACCGTGTTATCTGAAAGTTAGTAAAAATTTATAATAATAATAAAAAAAATGTTCGGAATAAAAGTATATTACTATACTTTTTTTCCAATATTTAGGGGAGAAATAATTAATTAGATTTAATTTAAGAAATGTTTTCACTCTCAAATAATTTTGTTACAAATGCTATATTTTTTATCATATTAAATAAATTTTGGTACTTTTAAATTATTAGTACATTTTAAATAATATATTAAAAGTCATTATATCAATTATTAATATGAAATTATATAAAAATATATAAACATTTTCACAATAAAAGTTTTTTTCCTAAATATTTTTAAATATTATTTAAAATTTTACAATAAATAATAAATAATATTACCTTTATGAAATAAATTTTATTTTTCTATATATCTTTTTAGAATTTTCTTTGGATAAATTAATTCATTCCATTAAAAAAGTTTAAATTCAGGTGAATAGTTCAAAACAATTACTTTGATAATATTAATACTTGTTTAAAAATGTCTTAATAAAAAATATATTAATGTTTTAATTACTTTTATATATAAAATATTTATTTTAAAAATTAATATAATCCATTTTAAAAAACAATTTTTCATTTATGGGACTCATAATTCATATTTTTGAAACATTAGTAATATTTTGTTGTAAAAATATTTTTTTGGTTGGTTTTATATAAATACTTATCAATAAAGAGATATTCAGTTTAAACATGTATCAAAATCCTCATAACATAGAATTGAATAATAATATACCTACTATTATTTTTTAAAATAAAAAACATTGATATTTATATCTTAATCATTATTAATAACCATAAAAATATACTTTTTTCTAAAAATATTTCTTACATGGTATGTGTGATAATATTAGGAGTAATATTTTAACAATTATAAATTTTATTTTCAAATGCTTTGTATTTTTGAATAATTATATCCAATAGATGTAATAATTATCATTTTTTGGGAATTAAAAGCAAACCACAATAAAAATGGAAATGGTAATAGTGAGAAATCATAGTGCAAAATATTTATAAACCTATTAAAATAATATGTTTAAATATATTTTTGAATCATGATCAACCATAAATTTCCCCAAATCCATTATTTTTTTATATTGGGTCCAGTTGATCATTTAATATTCACATTAATGTTTATAATATTACAAAAACTCCACTTCTCATATTTAAAAGGGGACATCACCACCCCACTTCTCCCCACAACCCATTACTCTCAATGTATATGAAAAACACCAAAAAATTCATTCCCATCAATCCTTTACATTACCAAGATTCCCAACTATTATAAAATCACCACACAAGTTCCATAATCATTTCAGAACAAGATATCCTCTATAGATAAAGGTAATTTTTTTCCATTATTTAACTTTTATGTATTTTCCTTTCATTATTCTATTATAACAATTGAATCTAAACTATACACTTATAATTAATTATATATTTATCATAATTATAATGGAATTTTACTATTTTAATTGGATAACAATTTTTACCTTCACAAAAACTATTTTTTAATTGAAAATATTGTTCGCTATATGATTCGACTGCCACCTCCATACTTTATGAGATATTTTTTTCATAATCTGATAGAATATATTTTTAAAAATTAATTTTTAAATACATAATATTAAAAATTTATTACTATAATAATTTTTAATTATTAACCAATCACTATTTTCAAATAATTCTAGGTAAAAAAACACGATTCATGTGCGTACTTATAGACTAATGCATGCATTATAGTGATATTTTTTTGATTAAGTATTTTCTAATTTATAAAACTCTGACCAAATATGAATCAAAAACCTTAATTAACGTAAAAATGATATCATTGTGATTTTTTAATAATGATATTATTAAAAAATAGTAACTTTTGTAACTATACTCACCCATAGTTTAAAACATATTCATATTTGGGGAAGTTTAACTTCCTACACGACAAATGATATAAATTTATTTCATGTATGATAATATAATAAATACTAAAATTAGTTATTAAAAATATTTAGGCAATAATGTTTGGTTTTTTCTTATAGAATGGTTTAATTATTATTTATATTTTTATTATAACACCACCATAATTTCCTTATAAATTACAGAAACAATATTATTGTTAGCTTCTTCATCATGAATCATAACAAAGAGAATTATGAAATGAGATTAAAATATTATAAATCATTATATATTTTCTATTAATGTATCTATAATTATCTAAAAATGGAAATAAATTATTTTAAAACATCATTCTGAATCACCATTAAGAAACTTGTACTAAACATATCTGATGATGAAAATAAAATACACCTAACTAATATTTCTATAATAAATTAATATAAATGAGGTTTATAAAGGTTTATAGTTATTGATAAGTTTCATAATTATTTTAAAATGATATCTATTTTTATTATAATAATCAAATATAATTTTCTGTGAATCAAATAAAATTTTACGATATCTACTTATCAAATTTTCTCTATTGAGGTATATTTTTTAATCACCCATTCATGATTTTGGGGGAGATAAATATTTTTAAATAAATTATTCTTGTCATAATATTCTAAAAAAATAATCTATAAATGTATCAAAATTTATACCATTATTAGTTTTTATTTAATAGACAATAAAGCCATAATTGGTTAGTTGACTCAATATTAATTCCATTTGGGTCTTGAACTATATTTATGCACAATTTTTTTCGATATTATCCTATTATAAAATTTCAATATTCTAAATTATAAATATAAATTTTCAATTATATTAAATTACATCATTAAAAAAAACATCTTTATTGGTATATTTCTCCCTAATATTTATAACATTTTTAGGATTAATACCGATCATTTAAAATGGATCCAGATCCTATTTATCCACTTATTATTATATAGAAAATTATATCCTTTCATATATGGTACCCAAAAATATGTTATATCACTAATTATTATCATTTCAAACATCACCCATTTTCAAAATAATTTTTTCTTATTCTTTTTAGTGTTTTTTGTTTCAACAAATATTGTAAAAAATATTAAAATATTGTTTAATTTATGATCATATTATTATATTCACCTAAAAATGTGTTTACATAATACTGATTGTAGGATTGAAATATAATATGAGATGCTCAATATACAAGAGGGGGGGTGAATTGTATACTTTAAAAATTCCTTTGGAACCTTTAAAGTTAGTTAAGAATAACTAAGTTTTCCTTAAGCTAAGGAAATTACTAAGTTTAACAAAGTTAAACTAAGCAAATTCACAACACCTCTAACACCGAACTAAACTTGGAAAGAAATTCCAAAAGTAGGTTCCTGAAATATGGTTCCGGAAATTGAAACTTAACAAAAATTACAAAATGAGATTCTACCTTAAAGCGTATAGAATCTAAATGAATCAGAGTAAGTAAGGAAGTATAAGAAATTTATACTTTCCTTAAGATACAAAATGCAGCAGAATAAAGACAAGTAGTAAAACTACTAGTAACAAGATAATAGTCTTTCAACCCAAAGAGAAGGGTATCCAACAACCTTGGATAAAGGTCCCTTGATTTATACTTTCAAGAAAGTCTGTCTTACCCACACCAGGTTAAGCCCTCGATACGAAGATCAGAGTCTCTGTCTTGCTATCCCCGCAAGCCCTCAACTTCAAGGTAGTTGGTAACCCTTGTCTTTCTCAGCAAGAAAGCCCTCGATATTTAAGGTAGTCGGCACCTCTGTCTTTCTCAGCAAGAAAGCCCTCGATTTTTAAGGTAGTCGGAACCTCTGTATTCCTATCCCCGGAAGCCCTCGAATGTAATCACCAACATTCGTAGTCGCACGAAGCTTTGAGAGTTGATAAGAGACTCTCTCTCTAGAAATCACTTCAACAGCATGTAAGCACTTTTTCAACAATCGACACCGAGATCTTTAAAATGAGCTTCTATTTATAGGTAAGGTCGGCTCCTCTCCAACGGTCATATTTTCCTTAAAGTTCGGAGGGACCTGTACACTCACTTAGACAACGGTTAGTTTATAACAAAACAGACGACATCATTTTATAACAAAACAAGTGTAACAGAATGTACGGCATCGTTTTAAACTCTAACAAAAAGGTTCGGAATGAAAACTTCGGAGTGAAGGTTCGGAGTGAATAAATTAAGAGTGTATAAAACAATGATAATCAGATTCTGTTTAATAGGTGAATTCGGAATGAGAATTCGGAATAGGAATTCGTCATCAGAAATCGTAATGAGAATTCATTATCAGAACTCGTAATGAGAATTTGTCATCAGAATTCGTAATGAGAATTCGTCATCAGAATTCGTAATGAGAATTCTTTATCAGAATTCGTAATGAGAATTCAGAATGAGATTTCTTCATTAGAATTCGTAATGGGAATTCTTCATTTGAATTCGTAATGAGAATTCGGAATGGGATTTCTTCATTAGAATTCGTAATGAGAATTCTTCTTCAGAATTCGTAATGAGAATTCGGAATGGGATTTCTTCATTAGAATTCGTAATGAGAATTCATCATCAGAATTCGTAATGAGAATTCTTCTTCAGAATTCGTATCCTGAATCTGGAATAGAACTTAGTTAGAGTTCATATCCGGAATTCGGAATGAAACTTCCTTATAGTTCTTGTCCAGAATCCGAATACTAAGCATAATGCTTTATATCAATGTTTTAATGATTCCAAGAAAATGAATCTGAAACTTATACTTAAGAAAAATATGGATGAAAATATGATAAGGATAATTTTTCTTATAAAAGCGATTTTCCTTAAGAAAGAAATTTTCCTTATAAAAGAAATTTTCCTTAAGAAAGCAATTTTCCTTATAAAAGCAATTTTCCTTAAGAAAGAAATTTTCCTTAAAGATAAGGCATTTGTGATTTTCAAAACAAGAAGGAATGGAAAAGTCATAAGGAAAACCTTATTGACTCAACAATCTCCCCCTTTTTGGAAAGCACAAACATCCTTACGAAAAATATATTCCAAGAAGAAAGAAACACATTAAAGCTTATCTCCCTTGGTTTAAGGATATAGATGAATACGACTAACTCCCCCTTAGGCTTTGAAACTCTAAGGATCGTATTCATATTTCCGGAGTGATGTTTCATAAGAAGGTCTTCTTTAAGAAAAACTCCCCCTTAAACAAACTCTTATTAGAGTTCTATTTCCTTGGGTATTTTTCTTTCTCCCCCTTTGATAAACTCTTATTAGAGTTCCTCTTTTTCTTATGGATATTTTCCTTCTCCCCCTTTGTTATTTTCAAAAAGAATTGGAGGGAATGGAAAAAAAATGAAGTACATGAAAAATTAGTAATGACAACAATAGAAACAACAAGCACAGTTCTCATTAGATTTGAAATGTCAACAACAAAAGAATTACAACAAAAAGATCGGATTGGTCATTTCGGATCTTTCTCCTTTGACATGAGCCCCTTAAGAATCGTCTTGATCTTCTTTAAGTCTTTGTGTTCTTCTTCTGCTTGCTTTTCTAAGACGACTATTCTTGCGGACTGAGCTTCAATTACTTCTTCCTAAGCCTTCAACTTTTCTTCCTGAGCTTTCATCTTCTCTTCCTGAGCCTTCATCCTTTTATCAAACTCAATCCGATAATCCCTTTCAAATTTCCATCTTTGATTAACGGAATTGAGCTTTCCATTCAGATCTCTCACTTCCTGATTCCGAAAGTTCTTTTCCTCTGTCAATTTCTCTTCGAAGGATGCAGTCAGCTCATGAAACTTCTTGTCCTCGGTTTCAAAAGAATCCATAACATTATCCTAAAACTCATAGAAAATCCTCATTTCTTCCACAATCTTCTTCGACCAGCTTGTCATCCTCTTACAAGATCTTTTATGGGCTTCGTAACCAACAAAGAATGTTTTCAACTGAGCTTCAATCTCAACACAATTATCCATAACCATCGATATGGAGTCTGTTTTCTGATTCAACGCATCTTGGAGCATCTGGCATCTAGAGTCAATACTAGGGAAGGTCGGAATGGTTCCCACCAACTTCTTTAAGGATTGAACAACAAAGTCATGCCCCAACGAGGATGACTCCGAATCCGAAACCTTGCTAGGAGAATTTTCTTCCTCAATAAGCTCCAACTTCCTCTTAGAAGAACTACCAGCTTCCTTCCTCTTTCATTATACTGAGCTCGGAGTCTCGGTAAGAATTTTATTTCCCTTATCTTATTACGGAATAGAATCATGTTCCGGAGATTTCTTTTCACTATCAGAAACTTGAACAACCCAATCTTCCTCATCAGCAACTTCTTGAACACCAACCTCTACTTTTCCCATCTGAGCAATATCATGTAAAAGTTGTTCTTCTTCTCCATGATAGGCAATTTCTTCTTCCCCTTTCTCTTCTTCCATTGCAGGAGTAACTAGCTTCGAAGATTAAGCTTCAGATTTTCGGAGCGATAAGTGTTCCGAAGGAGTTCCCTTGTACTCATCTACTTGTTTTAGCACATCTCATGTCTCACCACTTCCTTCAGCAGCCTCTTCAACTTGTTCCACTTGCTCTTCTTCCTCATTATTTGTAGCAACAGGCTCTTCTGGAGCAACAAGATTTCTTCCTGTAGTCTCAGGTAGAGATTCCAGGGAGAAAGATCTCGGAACTGGAATTGTTATTGAAACCATTTCATTGAACTTCAACAATGCTTGGACTGCCTCAGCTTCTGACATTTTCTTCTTAAGCTTCTTTTACTTAGCTTGTTTCTCAAGATCATCAGCAGCTTTCTCCTTCAAAGCTTTAGCTTTCGCAGGGTCCAATCCGAACTGCGGATCCCCTTCTTTCCTCTTCTCATTGTCAGCTCTCCACTTTGTAACAACCTCATCAGGATAGGTCTTCTTCTTCTTAGGCTTTGGAGGTGCGGAGTGGACTTCCTTAGACTTGGGTTCCTCGGCTTCGACTACCACTTCTTTCATCTTTCTCTTCCTTACCGGCCTGGATGATTCCGGATCAGCAGATTTCGGAGTCACTTCTACTTGAGGAGGTAGATCAATAAACATACAAGACTTCTTGTCAAATGCTACATTCATTATTTTCAGCGTGCCATCACTAACGAGCATGATCTTACACACCCTTGGTTTAGAACTACAAGCTACCTTGAAAGATTGTAGGCACCGAACTATGAGCTTTGATAATATTGCTGGGTACATTACGATCTGAGCTCTCAGATTCCCCTTCTTCAAATTCTCAATATTAAGAAGAATATGCTTCATCAAGTTAAACATCCTTAGATTTATCAGGAAATCTAAGATATATATCTCACTCTTCTTCAAGCTGTCCTTATCACCTTTTCTCGGTACGATAAGTCCTTGCACCCATAACTCCAGAATCTGGAAGTTTTTAGATAGGCTTGCAATTTTCGGAGCCTTGTCATCATCCAATCCGAGAGTTTCTAAGGCTTTTTCCTTGTTGAAGCTACCCTTGGAGTCCGGCAATACGTGAGAAATAAATTCAGCTTCACCTTCATAAGATAACCCTACCAAGCTTGCAGCCTTGGTGTAAGAAAGATTATATGTCTTGCCATACGATTTGAACGAAAATTTCTCTCTATTATCTTCCTCGAAGAAAGAAACTGACTCATAAAACTCAACAAGCAAATCAGAATAAACTTCATCTTGATTCCCGGTTTTAGATACCACGACATCCTCCCAGCCATTTAACTTGATATTCTTTGAGATGACAGAATCGTAGTTGCTGAAGAAAGTCGGATGAACTAACCTTTCTCTGTATACTAACCACTGAGATATAGGCTTGGTTGAAGACATTTCTTGAGATCCTAACTCTGCAGACATTCGGATCTGAAGTTCTCTGGGAAATTTGGAACGGAGAAGACTGAAGTTCGGAGTGGAGAAAACTGTGGTTCGGAACAGCCTTAAATCGGAGAGTCAGAGCTTCAGGACGCAAGAGCTTGAAATCGATGTGGGACAAGAAATTGGGTCCCCTTTATATAGGCAATGGGATGACCATTCACCTTCCACGGTTGATCTAACGGTTTAGAATGAACTGAGATCAAATCTGACGGTTGAGAGCTCGAATCCGATCTTTTTGAGGTTTTATTAAAACAAAGATTTAAGAAAAACTATAATCCGAAAACATAATATAAGAAAATGCCAGCAAGAAAAATATGACTACGAAAATATGAGTAAGGAAATCATACCTTTCAGATTAGCTTAGGGAAGTTATTCGTAATGGGTAATATAAAGATGACTACGAAAAACTCGATACGAAAAATTAAATATGAAAAATTCAATACGAAAAACTAAATACGAAAAACTAAATACGAAAAGCTCAATACGAAGAACTAAATACGAAAAACTCAATACGAAAAGCTCAATACGAAGAACTAAATACGAAAAACTCAATACGAAAAACTCAATACGAAAAACTAAATAAAAAACTTGAATACGAAAAAAAGAAAAAAAAACTTGGAACGAAAATCTGGTTATGAAAGTACCAGTACGAAAGATGTCCATTCCGGAAATTTTCAATACGAATACTTCCAATCCAGAAGTATTCTGTACGAAAATATCCATTCTGGAAAATGGTAGTTCCGGAAGTTTCATTCTGGAAATCTTCGTTCCGAAAAGTTTGAAAAAAAGTTTTGAAAAACTTTTTTAAACAAACAATCAAATTTACTCCCCCTATGAAAAGGAGTTTATTACTATAAGGAGACTTTTTCAACAGAAAGTTAATTAAAAAGATTACCTTACGGTTATCATTCCTAACTTCTGTTTAATATATTCAAATCTATCAGAAGGCAAAGATTTTTTGAATATATCAGCAAGTTGATCTTGTGTTCTGATAAACTGAAGAATAATATCTCCTTTGAGTGTGTGATCCCTAAGAAAGTGATGCCTAATATCTATGTGTTTTGCACGGGAGTGATGTGCAGGGTTTTTACTTAGGGAAATGGAACTTGTGTTATCACACAAAATTTGAGTTTTAGTAAAACTCAACCCATAGTTTGTGAGTGTGTGTTGCATCCACAACACTTGTGCACAACAACTTCCAGCTGCTACATATTCAGCTTCAGCAGTGGAGAGTGCTACAGAATGTTTCTTCTTGCAGGACCAAGAAACTAATGAATCTCCTAAGAAATGACAAGTTCCGGATGTACTCTTTCTATCCATTCTACATCCACCAAAGTCACCATCAGAAAAACTTTTTAGAACAAAAACATTTCCAGAAGTATAAAATAATCCTATATCCATGGTTCCCTTAAGGTAGCGAAAAATTCTTTTTACTGCCTTTAGGTGAGATTCCTTAGGATTGGATTGATATCTTGCACATAAGCATACTGAAAACATTAAGTCTGGTCGACTAGCTATTAAGTAAAGTAAACTTCCAATCATACCTCTAAAAGATGTTTGATCTACTGGTTTCCTAGCTTCATCAAGATCTAAAGAGTTTGAGGTACCAATGGGAGTACTTATACTTTTAGTGTTGTCATAACCATACTTTTTAAGAAGATCTTTAATATACTTATGTTGAGATATGTAGGTTCCTTCTGGTTTTTGAGAAATTTGAAAACCAAGGAAAAATGTTAACTCACCCATCATACTTATTTCAAACTCAGATTTCATTAGACTAGCAAAAGAGTCAGTCAAAGATTGCTGAGTTGAACCAAATATAATGTCATCAAAATAAATTTGAACAATCAAAACATTTTTCTTATCTTTCTTTATCAAAAGGGTTGGATCTGCATTTCCCTTAACATAGTTATTTTGAAGCAAAAATCCAGTGATTCTATCATACCATGCTCGTGGGGCTTGTTTAAGTCCATACAAAGCTTTGGTAAGTCTAAAAACGTGATGTGGATGTTTTGTATCTTCAAATCCAGGGTTGTTCAACAAAAACTTCCTCTTGAACATAACCGTTAAGAAAAGCACATTTCACATCCATTTGGAAAAGTTTGAAATTAAAGAATGCAGCAAAAGAAAGTAGAATACGGATAGATTCAAGTCTAGATACTGGAGAATAGGTTTCTTCATAGTCTATTCCTTCTTGCTGATTATGGCCTTTAGAAACAAGTCTAGCTTTATTTCTAACAATGACTCCATTTTCATCACATTTATTTCTGAAAACCCATTTTACTCCAATAACAGAAGTTTCTTTAGGTCTTCCAACCAAGGTCCAGAATTTATTCCTTTCGAATTCATTTAGTTCATCTTGCATGGCTTTAATCCAATCATCATCACCTAAAGCTTCATCAATGCTTTTAGGTTCTAATTGGGAAAGAAATGATAGATGTTCTACTTCGTTTCTTAAGGAACTTCTAGTCCTTACAGGTTGATTTACATCACCAATGATACTATCACCGGGATGATTCTTAAGAAACACCTGATTTGAGTTTTGTAAAACCTGTTCATCAACATAGGGTAGAAAGTCTTCTGGGGTATATGTTTCAGAAGTATCTTCTAGAACAATTTCCTTATCAGAAGGTTCTTCTATCAAAGGTTGATAATCAGTTTTTGAAAACACATCCGAAGATGTAGGTTGAGATGGTTTGAAAACAAAAGGATCAGACTCATCAAATTTTACATGTACTGTTTCCTCAACAGTGCAAGTATTTTTATTAAAAACTCTATAAGCCTTAGAGGTTGTGGAATAACCTAAGAAAATTCCTTCATTAGATTTTGGTGTGAATTTATGTAAGTTATCTTTAGTATTCAAAATGAATACTTTGCAACCAAAAACCTTGAAGTTGGAAAGTCTTGGTTTTCTACCATTCGATAACTCATAAAGAGTTTTATTAAGAAAAGGTCTGATCAAAACTCGATTTATAGTATAACAAGCAGTACTTACAGCTTTAGCCCAGAAATGTCTAGCAATAGAATATTCACTCAACATGGTTCTAGTTATTTCTTGAAGAATTCTATTTCTTCTTTCAACTACACCATTCTGTTGAGGAGTTCTAGGTGCTGAAAAATTGTGAGTAATACCTTTCTTACTACAAAAAGTTTCAAAATCAGAATTTTGAAATTCTCCTCCATGATCACTATGAATAGTTTTCAATGGAAGGTTTTTCTCATTTTTAACTTGAGCTATAAAACTTTTGAAATAAGAAAAAGCTTCAGATTTCTTTGCTAGAAAATAGACCCATGTAAATCTATTGTAATAAGAATAAACACATAGTATTTGCCTCCAATACTTCCAGTTTGTGTTGGACCAAAAAGATCCATGTGCACCAACTGTAATGCATCGGTTGTTGAGACTTCACCGATTTACTTAAAAGTAGATTTATGTTGCTTGCCATATTGACAAGGATCAAAAACTTTAGAAGAATCAAATTTAAGCTCCGGTAGATCCTTAACAAGTTTCTTCTTAGAGATTTTACAAAGGTTCCTAAGATTACAGTGTCCTAGTCTTCTATGCCATAACCAAGAATGATCTTCCATTGCACTTAGGCAAGGTAAATCTTGGCTTCTTAGGTCTTATATGTTTAAGGTGTAAACATTCTCTTGCCTATTGGCTGAGAGAATAAATTCTTCCTTGGAATTGTGAACTAAGCATTTATCATTACTAAAATTCACAAGGTAACCTTCATCACATAACTGACTTATGCTAATGAGGTTGTGCTTAAGACCTTTAACAAAAAGAACATTTGAAATCAAAGTTTTACCTAAAAGAACAATATTACCAATACCAGCAATCTATCCCTTAGCATTGTCTCCGAAAGTTACCTTTCCTCTTTTCGTTTTGATAATCTTTTCAAAAAAGATTTTGTTACCAGTCATGTGCCGGGAACATCCACTATCCATGTACCTTGTATTGTTGCTGGAACTTTCTTTATTTTCTTGAAATGAAGAACAAAGTTAGATTTTCGGAATCCAAACTTGTTTGGATCCGAGATTTCCAGACAATAAAATTTTAGGTATCCACATTTTCTTAGAAAAGTAGGCTTTGTTGAATCCTAGAGATTGGGTTTTGTTTAAGGAACAACTTTTTGCCCAGTGACCACCACATTGACATTTAGTGCAAAATGGGGCACTCTGAGGAACAAAATAATTGTTACTGAAAACTGGTTTTGCATGGGTATAACCAAATCCGGATTTATTTCTTAAAGGTCGTATTTGAGAATACATCTTATCAAAATTTTCCTTACCATTGGTAAAGTTTGATAAACACTTCTTTAAGGAAAAAATTTAGGACTTGAGTTTTACAACCAAGTTTTTATCCTCAAAATCATTAGTTTTAGAACTAGAGTTAGGCTCGAAAACATTTTTCTTAGAAATTACTTTTTCCAATTCTTTAGAAAGTTTATTCTTCTCAGAACTTACTTCCTCAAGATTTTTTGAAATACTTTCAAAATCAGCATTTTTCATATCAAGATCTTTAGAAAGATCTGATATCTCTTTAGTAAGAATAGAATTCCTAGAATTTGCCTTATCATGTTTCTTGTTGAGTTTGGAATTCTCAATCTCAAGAAGTTCAGCAAATCTGGAGACTTCTTCATAAGTAGGTAAAGTATTTTCCTCATCAGAATATGATTCTTCATCAGAAGAGTTATAATACTTACTATCATTAGGATTTAAGGAAACATTGGTCAAAGATTCATCATTTCGTACCTTAGCCATAAGACAATGATTATCAATAGGTAATCTGGCTATAAGACCAAGATTCTTCTGTCCTGAAGATTCATAGTCAGAAGATTCATATGAAGAGTCACCACCACTGGCACTCCAGGTGTCATTAGCTTTCAGAACTTTCTTAGCTTTGTCTTTATAATACTTCTTTCTGTTCCTGTCTGAATGCCTTTCCTTCCTTTCTTTCTTTTTGAGCATAGGGAAATCTGGTCTAATATGTCCAGCTCTTTTGCATTCATAACAAGTAACTTCTCCATCTTTCTTATATTTCCTATCCTTCTTCTTATACTTGGATTGAAAGTTTCTCTGTCCATATATCTTGTTCATCCTTCGAGCAAGATTGGCTAGCTCATTTTCTGAAACTTCACTCTCACTGGATTCGGATTGGAAAATGACTTTCTTAGACTTGGATCTGGTTACTCTCTCAGGAGTCTTAGCTTTCATCTCATTCGACGTTGTAGTAAAAGCAACAGTACCATTTCCATTCTTCTTCTTGATGTTGTCAGCATCTCTCTTCATTCTGGTCTCATGTTGTAGAAGAGTTCCAAATAATTCATCAAGAGTAATTTGAGTTACCTTCCTGTTCTCATCTATAGATGTTCTCTTGGATTCCCACTCATTGGGCATAATGTCAATTATCTTGTCCACAAGAGCTTCATCATCTAAACCTTTCTCTCCCATAGACTACAGACTGTTGAAGATAGTCATAAATCTCTGTTGAACTTTACAGATAGGTTCTCCATAAGGAAAATTGAAGCCATTATATTCAGCTCTAAGCATAGCTCTTCTAGTCTCAATCACCTTAGAAGCCCCAAAGTGTGTAACCTCTAACTTCTTCCATATACAATTAGCTGCTTCACAAGAAGAAATTTGGCTATATATATTTCTGGTCATTGAACATAGTAAAGTGTTGCGTACCTTATCGTTGAGTTGATATTCTTGATTTTCCTGGTTAGTAAAGGTTCTAACTTCCTTGTCAGGAATTTTATAATCACCCGTAAGCATCACAAAGTTGTCTACTCCAGTATTGATAACAAATGTCTTCATACGATCTCTCCAGTACTCATAGTCATTACCATCAAATATAGGTGGTCTTGTAGGATTTAGATTGTCAATAGATCCAACATTAATTCCAGTCATACTAGAAATAACTTTGCACACAAACTTGTTAGTAGCTTAGAATCGTAATCACAAAGTTCGGAATGAGAAAAGTTCGGAATGGATAAATCGGAATGACAAAGTTCGGAATGGAAAAATGAGCAAGAAAAACATGTATGTGAGTACAAGTATTTCAGAGACCTCCTCTGATACCAATTGTAGGATCGAAATATAATATGAGATGCTCAATATACAAGAGGGGTGGGGGTGAATTGTATACTTTAAAAATTCCTTTGGAACCATTAAACTTAGTTAAGAATAACTAAGTTTTCCTTAAGCTAAGGAAATGACTAAGTTTAACAAATTTAAACTAAGAAAATTCACAACACCTCTAACACCGAACCAAACTTGGAAAGAAATTCCAAAAGTAGGTTCCGGAAATATGGTTCTGGAAATTGAAACTTAACAAAAGTTACAAAATGAGATTCTACCTTAAAGCGTATAGAATCTAAATGAATCAGAGTAAGTAAGGAAGTATAAGAAAGTTATACTTTCCTTAAGATACAAAATGCAGTGGAATAAAGACAAGTAGTAAAACTACTAGTAACAAGATAATAGTCTTTTAACCCAAAGAGAAGGGTATCCAACAACCTTGGATAAAGGTCCCTTGATTTATACTTTCAAGCAAGTCTGTCTTACCCACACCAGGGTAAGCCCTCGATACGAAGATCGGAGTCTCTGTCTTTCTATCCCCGCAAGCCCTCAACTTCAAGGTAGTTGGTAACCTCTGTCTTTCTCAGCAAGAAAGCCCTCGATCTTTAAGGTAGTCGGCACCTCTGTCTTTCTCAGCAAGAAAGCCCTCGATTTTTAAGGTAGTCGACACCTCTGTCTTCCTATCCCCGGAAGCCCTCGAATGTAATCACTAACATTCGGAGTCGCACGAAGCTTTGAGAGTTGATAAGAGACTCTCTCTCTAGAAATCACTTCAACAGCATGTAAGCACTTTTTCAACAATCGGCACCGAGCTCTTTCAAATGAGCTCCTATTTATAGGTAAGGTCGGCTCCTCTCCAACGGTAATATTTTCCTTAAAGTTCGGAGGGACCTGTACACGTGTCACTTAGACAACGGTTAGTTTATAACAAAACAGATGACATCGTTTTATAACAAAACAAGTGTAACAGAATGTACAACATCATTTTAAACTCTAACAAAAAGGTTCGGAATGAAAACTTCGGAGTGAAGGTTCGGAGTGAATAAATTCAGAGTGTATAAAACAATGATAATCAGATTCTGTTTAATAGGTGAATTCGGAATGAGAATTCAGAATTGGAATTCGTCATCAGAAATCGTAATGAGAATTCATTATCAGAACTCGTAATGAGAATTTGTCATCAGAATTCGTAATGAGAATTCGTCATCAGAATTCGTAATGAGAATTCTTTATCATAATTCGTAATGAGAATTCGGAATGAGATTTCTTCATTAGAATTCGTAATGGTAATTCTTCATTTGAATTCGTAATGAGAATTCAGAATGGGATTTCTTCATTAGAATTCGTAATGAGAATTCTTATTCAGAATTCGTAATGAGAATTCGGAATGGGATTTCTTCATTAGAATTCATAATGAGAATTCATCATCAGAATTCGTAATGAGAATTCTTCTTCAGAATTCGTATCCTAAATCTGGAATAGAACTTAGTTAAAGTTCATATCCGGAATTCGGAATGAAACTTCCTTATAGTTCTTGTCCAGAATCCGAATACTAAGCAGAATTCTTTATATCAAAGTTTTAATGATTCTGAGAAAATGAATCTGAAACTTATACTTAAGAAAAATATGGATGAAAATATGATAAGGATAATTATTCTTATAAAATCGATTTTCCTTAAGAAAGAAAATTTCCTTATAAAAGCAATTTTCCTTAAGTGAGCAATTTTCCTTATAAAAGCAATTTTCCTTAAGAAAGCAATTTTCCTTAAAGATAAGGTGTTTGTGATTTTCAAAACAAGAAGGAATGGAAAAGTCATAAGGAAAACCTTATTGACTCAACACTGATATATTTTAGTATTAATTTTTCTTAGATTTAATTTATTGTAATAATTTATATGATATTATCCACAAATATGTAAAAATCGTTTAATTTTTATTCAATAATTTATGTTTTTTAGAAAAGATTATCTGAACTGTTTTTATAGAAAATAGTATTCTTTATTTTATATTAATTTTCATGTTAATAATATATATGATCAAACATTAATTTATTTAATAAATAATATTCCAATAATTATAAAAATGATTTTTATTCTAATACATTTCCTTTATGATTCATCAGTTTTAAATTTCATTAATTGAATGTTGTTCACTACAATATCTCTACATAGATTAAATGGGGATATTAAGGACTAAAAAATGTACCCTATACCTATATTGTGGAATGAAAATATACTTCAAAATATTAATTTAATTTTATTTACCTATAATGATACCTAATTTCATTGGAAAACTATTCAATTCCCATTTGTTATAATATTATTGCTGTTAATGAATTCTAAAATGTATCATTAGGTGATGTCATTTTAAAAGGATATAAAACACAATTTTATTTACATGGGGTTTATATTATAACGTTATTTTCATAACATGACACAAAAATTTATGGTTTTAATTATTATATGGTTGGCCAGAGGATATTAAATCCATAAAATAAATTTGTAAATTTTTTATCACATTAGATACCAAAGTTGGTGCATGGGAAGTCAACCTAACACAAAATGTTATGTTAAAATAGTAATGAGCCATGAAATATTTTTATGATGTCATGATTTATTATTATTACACTTATTTTTGATTCCACACACTGTATGTTATCATTCTGTTATAATATGATTCCATGATTATTATACACTCTTATACCATGGTACATGTTTCTTCATTTGGTAATATATATTTCTCTATAATGAATTATGGGAAACTATTATTATTCCATGTTCATTTAAATAAAATATTTATCTCTTTATGATGTTTTTTCATATACTAATGGATACTAAATTGATAAAATCTGGATGTCTTTCTCATTTAATGTGAAATATATCTAACCTATTTCAAATGTATCAGATAGGAAGGTTACGAAGATGAGTACATATTATGATAATTATATAAGGGATACTATTATTGTAAAAATATAGATAAAGTTTAACAAGAGTTTTAAAATATTTTTACTATGTATCTCGTTCTTGATGAAACTAAAACTTATGTTGATATGAACTTGTGACTTTTTGTGATAGTAAATTTTTTAACATATGGAAATAATTTTAAATAAAAATATTTATGACATTGGTGATCACACTTTTCAATTAATATATCTTGAAATGAAAGTTATTTTATCATGATACATAGGAGTGTGGTGTTATGGTGCTACAGTTGTGTTTATGGTGGATTTTTATTAATTTTGAAGATTAGTTTTCTTATTTTTTGTAATTTTTTTCATTTCAGGATTATGATAAGGGAACATTAGTGAAGAACCTATAAATAAATCTATGTAATGGATAATATTATGATTTTTCTGTTAATGTAGAAGATTTTGTAGACCAAATTCACTTAGAGTTTGTAAAGATGAACGATACTTGTGGTTTATCAACTTAATATTTACTCATTGCAAGATAAGTGGATATATGAAACTATACATGGAAATATATTAATGGGGGACAATAATTTTTATATAAAATTATACTTATGATTCATTATGAATGATAAATTCTGTTAAAGAATTTTTATTATTATTTTTGAATGAACCCAAAATAATTAATCCTTGATGAAACATATAGTGATATTAGATATGCTGAAATATAATGTGATATTTTTAAATGGTACCAAATTAATAGGTCATGTTTTTTATGTTATTATAAATTATAATTATTTTATGTTTTTAATAATTTCCATCACACCATTTTTTCTTAGTAAGGGATGAATCTTGAAGGAACCATTTTAATTATGGCTGTGGTAGAAAGGTTAGAGATTTTTCCAACTAGTAACCTAATTGAAAAATATCTTGATATAGAAACCATTTTATTATTAAAAATTTTATATCATGAATTGTGACTAATAACACAAATTTATATGAGTTTCAAGAACATAAAAGAGCTGATGAATAGTGATTCAAAGGTGCTTAGGAGATGATGATGATGATGGAAAAAAGATTTGACTTCCATGACGTAAAAAAAGGTGGGAAGTGGATCCAATGAGAGTGAATGAAATGAATAAGTGGTTGTATTATATTTTATAAGGGTTTTAATTGAGCTATGATATCTTGAGGAAAAAAGAACCATTATTAATCATAATTAATAAAATTCATATTCCTCATAAAGATCCTCTAAAAATTTGATATTTTGATGTGAGGAATTATAGAAAATTTTAAAACAGGGATCAAATATATGGGATTGTGATAATAATAAAACCAAAGAAAATTCTATATCATTGAAATAAAGAAAATAATATCTTAATATAATTATTTATGAGGAAAATTATAACTATATGGTGTTGGGTGTTTTTCAATCAATATTATTGGATATATTATTTAGTATTTTTTTTAAAAATATTGACAGTTAAATTGTAAATAAAATCACAAAGTGGTATCATTATTTTATAGAAGGTATTTAAATCACCATTTACGTAATGTGATTATGATTCATTCATCTATTATTAAACATTTTTTTGATGAATTTTATTTTATTTTTGTTGTGTATTGGCTATCTAATTATTGATTCCCTAATAGTCAACACAATAAGGAAATCCAATTTAATATATCATAGAAGATTGTAATCATCAATCAATCATTGTATGACCATGAGGTTTCCATGAATAATAATTATGTTGTAGGAGTTATGATTCCTAATTCAAAGGTATGTCTAGATAAAATAAATAGAAAAAATTTATTTTAAAAAAGAAGAATATTTTGAGAAAAAATAAATTTTCCCTATATTTTTAATGGTGATATTTCAATAGAAATTATACATTTGTTTCTTATGATTATTTAGACACTCTTAGTTATTTTAAATATTAGGGTATAATAAAAAGTTCAAAGACCGAAGTTTTTTGGGGAGAGAATGTAAGAACCATTGATTTTGTGATTTTTATTTTCCAAATTAATATTATTTTCTATATATTTATAGATATATGACACAACAATAAAATCAATAAAATCATAATAAATTATTTGTATTCGTAATATATGAATAATAATAAAAACCCTCTTATAAAAAATATTTTTTCTCATCAATAATTTTCTTTCATTTGATAGAGTAATAACTAATATGATTTAATATAAAAAAAGAATGTTTTATGATTTACCTTTTTTTATTATTTTCATAAATTATTAATATAAATAAAATTTGAAAATATTATAATATTATAATAAATAAAATTATATTTATGTTAATTAAAATAGACATTTTTGTTTAATAATATTAAGAACACTTAAAAATGAATTTTTTTAATATAAGATGTTTTTTTATATTTTATATTTTTAGTTAAAAACTAAATATAAATATTATTGAAAATTACTTTTAAAAAAACTGGGAATAGTTTTTAAATTCATAATCTCATTATTATATTATGATTATTATTTTTTATTTTTAAAAAAATGTCGAAACTTGGCTGAATGGAGAAACATATGGATTTTTAGAATATTGTCATTTTTAGGGAATTTCATTAATAGAAGAATAATTTGAATGATTTTAAATCCATTTTCATATATTGAATAAAATTTTATAAATTTAAATAATGTATTTAAGGGTAATATTTTAAATTTATGAAGCTAATGAATAACATTTTGGAATGAGAAGTAATATCTAAATTATTTATAATTGCTTTGGTCTCGTTCATTTAACTATATATCCACCAAGTTGAAATTCAGTTTGGATTTATTTTAACGATAAGAAAAAGTTATTAAATAGTAATGATATTTTTTTTATAGTAATAGAAATAAATAAAAATTTAACATGTTTTTGATTTTTAAGAAAAAAATATATTTTTTCTAAAAATGAATTTTTCAAGATACATGAAATAATATTAAAATTACATTTTAGTACAAAGAGATCTTTTCTTTGAAAAATTAAATTTAATATTTGGAATTATTACTTCAAAATTATATATTATCTCCAGTTTTATTTGTAATTATTTAAATCAAATTACTTATGTAATATTTACTTTCCAGGTTAAGAACCTAAAATAAAAAATTTGGAAATTATAAGAGTAAAATACATTGAAACATGTTTTAAATATGAGTGAAAATTTATGGGGAGGTATTGTTGATGTTACCCCTTATCCCACTAAAATAGATTATATTATTTGACTGAGTTAACAAATTAATTATTAGTTTTACATTTTATATTATTAAAAAAACTTATCCCCTTATAAAATCATTGATCAATACCCCTATTCTTCAAACACTCCCATGTAACACAAAGTGATTTAATATATAAATTATAATTATTATATAGTTTATTTTACCTGAATCCAGGAGAATAAATGAATCATTATATAGTATAATATTATAACATAGGAATTAGAAGTAAGGGTTTAAATAGTGTAAAAAAAATAAAAATTTTGAAAGAATATTCAGTAAAGATAAATGATTTCACAATATTATGTAAAGTAAATGTATGATTCAAAAAATTATTTTCTAAAAAATGTTTTTATTCCATATTTTGGAGAGAAATTATAAACAATTTTATTAAGTTTTAGTAATTTAATTTTAGGAATTTAATTTCATTTTTAAAATCATCCTGCATATATTACCTTAGGGTGAATATTTTTGGTTTTTCTAAAATATTTTATTTTTCAGGGTAGAATTACATTTATATAAATAGATATTTTTTTCATTAAATGAATTAATTTTAAATAGTGACTATATATTTTATATTATATTATAATAACATAATCTTCATTTATTTATAAAATATTTAATTAATTACATAGGAATCAAGATTATAATTTATTTTGGTATAAATACATTTTTGGTTATAATAATGATTCATAACAAATTTTCATTATCTTGTTTTTTGGGATTGTTTTAAAATTTAAATAAATTATTTTAAAATTTTAATTTGATAAAATTTACCCAATAATGTAAATTATAATTTAATAATTGAATAATTATTCGAATTTCATTTTTATTAATTATTAATAGCTTTCAATGTAAAAATTCAATTGTACATTAAAGGGTAAAACTGATTAATTGGGGGTGGGGGGTTAAACTGAAATGTAAAGGGTTGAAAATAATTAAAAAAATAAAAATTCCTATTGGATCTTTATATTTATATCCATTATCTTCCTCCCTTGAAAAATATTTTAATTTGGATCCATTTGTCTCAAGTGAGACTTTAATAAATTATAAACTACTGAAATATTCCTACGGTGTCATGTCCCTCACCATAAAAATGACACCATATCTCCTATCTTCCTAACACATATTGAGTCCTATAAGTAATAAAATAACAACTCAAATCCCTTCTTAAAATACATTCCCATATTTTAAAGTACCTTATTTGATCAAAATACCTACCCTAGATAGATTGGGGATATACCAAATGAGGTTGTCTGAAGAAGAGGTTTCACTATTAACCAACTTTATTCATTTTATTTATTCAGAAACCCTATTTTTTATCTAATACCCATGAGTATAAAAAATAATAATTATCTCCCATATAGTTAGATTCTATATATTTTATTTTAGTAACATTATCATTTTCAATTTTTATCTAATGGGAAAAAAAGATCTTTTTGCACATACATAAATTTTATTGCCTTGTGAAGTGATTAAATTCATTTTTCATCTCATCCATCAATATGTAGTTATTAGAAAAGATAAATTTTACTATAGTTGTGAGTTTTGGGTCATCAGAACCTTAATTTTACTTTATATTAGATCCATGTAAGGCCTAAAGTAAGTATCAGATGAATGGTCATTTTTTGTAGAGGGAGATAATAGTTTTAGTCAATTTATATATGTAAACTTTTGTAATAGTATTGGAATTTGTTTTTTATTTCTATTAATATATATTAATACAATTATTACATAAATTTTATAATATGATATGTGCATAGGTTCTAGCTGTGACCGTATTTTTGGTATGTTATACTCACACACAATATGATTTGAAACACCCCTATATGTTTGAATACATTATTTCTCTATGTTATTGATATATTTGACTATTTGTTTCACACATAAAACCCAAAAAAATGGTCCACACCATGTTATGTGAAATTTTTTAAGAATTGATAATAATATTAAAACATTTTAGAGAAAAAATATATTACTATATTTTTGTCAAAATTTAGAGGAGAATATTTTTATTTCATTAAATGATACAAATATTTCTTCACACTCAAATAATTTCTTTTAATGTGAATTATTTTTTATCCAACTAAAAAATATTTATTATTTTTAAAATACTAGTATATTATAATTAATATATAGAAAATCATTATATCAAATATTAATATGAAATTATAAAAAAAATACATAAAACATTTGTCATCAAAACTATTTTCTCTAAATTTTTTATATATTAATTTAAAAAAGGCCTAAAAATTTATAAAATATTCATTTTATGTCATAAATTTTATTTTTCTACATATTAATTTTAAATTTTCATTTGTTGATTTGTTTCATTCATCTAAAAAGGTTAAAACTGTCATGAATATTTAATAAAAATAATTTTGAAAATATTACTAATTGTTTAAAAAATTCTTAATAAAAAATAAGGTTTATGTTTCTAAATCAACTTTTATAAAAATTAATTATATATAAATTAAAATAATTAATTTAAAAATACATTTTCGAATTTATGAGAATCAAGATTAACATTTTTAAAACTAATGTAATATTTTATTCTAAAGATATATTTTGGGTTGGTTTTATTTAACTACTTATAAACAATGTGATATAATATTTTAACTTCTAATAAAAGCATCTTAACGAAAAATTGGAAAATCATATACCTATTATTATATTTAAATCAAAATCCTTGACATTTTTATCTTATTCATAATTATTAACCATAAAATACACTTTTTTATAGAAATAGTTTTTACCTGTTGTGTGTGATAATATTGGGATTAATTTTCTTACCTATAGAAATTATATTTATAAATGATGTTTAAATTTTAAATAATTAGATCTAGGATATATAATAATTATCATTTAATTTTTAAGAACTAAAATTAAATCATAGTAAATATGAAAAATTGTAAAAGTGAAAAACATATTGTAAAATAATAATAATCATATTAAAATAATGTATAAAATTGTATTTAAAAAGAATGATCAACCATAATATTTATCCAACCCCATTATTTTCCATTATTGGATTGACATGACCACTGAATATTTATATTTACATTTATAATATTAAAAAAATCCTCTACATATAATTTTAAATGATCCCTAACCACCCTACTTCTCCCCACAACCCATGCCTCTTAGTGTCCACCAAAAACACCAAATCATTAGTAACCATTAATCTTATGCATTACCAAGTGGCCCTGGTATTAGAGAAACACTAAATTAATTCATTAATCTTTCTAGAATAAGATATCCTTTACAGAGTAAGGTCAAAATTTTCTATTATTCTTATTTTATTTATTTTTCATTCGTTCTTCTATTATCGCAATTGAATATAAACAAGACATGTAGAATTAATTTAATATTTTTCATAATTATAATAAAATTTTATTATTCTATTCGGATGACAATTTTTAACCTTCAGCAAAACTATTCGGAAAATTAATGTGTTGTTTCTGATATATTTAGACTACCACCTCCATAAATGATGTGATAAAATATTCATAATCTCCTAGAATATATAGTTAAAAAATATTTTTTAAGTAAATAATTTGAAAATTTTATTATTATTATTATTCATAATTATTAACCAATCATTATTTTCCTCATATTTTAGGTAAACAAAAATGATTTATATGCGTACTTGTAGACTAATGCAAGAATGATAGTGACATATTTTTTTTTCGTTAAGTATTTTATTATTTATAGAACACTCACCATATATGATTCAATAACCTTATATAATGTACAAATTATATCATTGTGATTCGTTAATAATGATATTATTAAAAAATAATATTGTTTTTAACAATACTTACCCATATATTTTGACATATTATTTTTTGGGAAGCTTTAACTTCCTAAACGACAAATGATATAATTTTTTTTCAAGGATTATAATATAATCAATAATAATATTATTTATTCAAATTAGTTATGAAAAAATGTTCGCTTTTTGGTTGTATAATGTTTGTATTAATATTTATATTACTACTACAACACCACCGTTATTTCATTATAAATTAATGAAACAATATTATTTTTAACTTTTTCATCACGAATCATAAAAATAATTCTTATGAAATGAAATTATAATATTAGAAATAATTATATATCATCTATTAATGAATCTATAATTATATAAATATGATAAACATTAATTTTATAAACTACATTCTATATAACCATTATGAAACTTTTACTATACACATATGATAGTGAAAATAAAATACCACTGAGTAATATATATATATAATAAATTGATATAAATGATGTTTATAAAAGTGAATAGTTATTAATAAGTTTCTATATTGATAGTTATTTTTATTATAGTATGTCATATAGAATTTTCAGTGAATCGGGACAAAGTTTTCATATCTCTACTTATCAATTTTTATCTATTGAGATATGTTTCTTAATCACCCCTTCTTGAATTTTTGTGAGAAAAATATTTTAAAATAAATAATTTTTATCATAAATTTATTGAAAAATAATTTATCTACAAATATATCACTTGTTATACAATTATGAGTTTTTTATTGAAGATGCAATGAAGTAATAAGTTGTTTGTAGACTCAAGATTGATTCTATTTGGGTCTTGAGGTATATTTATGGTCTATTTATTTATATATTACATTATTAGAAAATTCCAATATTCTAAAAAATACCTAAATTATTCAATTAGGTTAAATTATATCGTTAAATAAAAAACATCTTCATTGGTAGATTTCTTCCTAAAAGTTATAATATTTTTAGGATTAATACCTGACATTTAAAATGGATTTAGCTCATCCTTGTCCACTTATTCCATCCCAAAAAATTATATACATTCTTATATAGGAACGAAAATATGTTTTATCTATAATTTTTATTATTTATCACTTCAATGATTTTCAAAATATTTTTTTCTTATTATTTTTAATGTTTTGTGTTTCCAAAAATTAATATAAAAATATAAAACATTAATTTCATTTATGCTCATATTATTCTATCCATATAAATATGTATTGAAATAATAATTTTTTATTTTAATAGTAATTTTATTTATATTTAATTTAATGTAATATTTTTCAAGATATTCTCTAAAACTGTGTAAAAAGAGTTTAATTTCGACACAAAATTCAGGCATTTTTAAACGATTCGTTGAACTGTTATCATAGAAAATACTATTATTTATTTCAAATTAATTTTCATTTCAATAATAGAAATTATCAAACATTAAATTATTTATTAACTAACAATAAATTATTTATAACCATGATTTTTATTCTCATATATTTCCTTTGTGAATCCCCTAGTTTTCAATTCATTAATTGAAACTTATTCATTGAAATGTCTCTAAATCAGTTGGCTGGAGAAATTACATAATAAACCATAGACCCTATACCTATAATGTGTAATGAACATATACTTCAACATATTACTTAAATTTTATTTACCTATAATGGTACATAATTTCATTGGAAAACTATTCCATTTCCATTTGTCATCATGTTATTATTATTGATGGCTTTTCAAAAGATTCCTTAATGGATTTCATTTGAAAAGTATATAAATCCCAATTTTATTTCTATAGGGTTCATATTATAATGTTATTTTCATAATAGAAAATTAATATTAATAGTTTACATTGTAATAAAGATGGGCCAATGATATTATATCTTTTAAATGAATTAGTAAATACTTTTATCTCATTAGACACCATATAGAGTGCATATGAAGTTAACATAACAAACAATATTATATTAACATGGTAATGATCCATGAAATATTTATGTGATGTCATGATTTATAATGACGCCACTTATTTTTGAGTCTACGAACTCCTGATATCATTATTTTATTACATGATTCCATAATTATCACACTCTCTTATACCATGATTTATGTTTATTCATTTGGGAATATCTATTCAACTATAATGGATTATGGAAAACTATAAAGACCCATTCTTAAAACATTACATAATCTTGAATTCAATGAATAATTCATATAGAGGATTTTTTCCAGTTTAGAGTTTTAGAGAATTAGTCCATAAATATTACATATCAACTTGAAAATTTCACCGACATAGTACTACTCAGTATCCATTTTTTCATAATATAAAAAAAATCTAAAAAATAGACATGTCTAGTTCCAATTTTTAGATAGCATGAATTTTCCTTTATTGCATCCATGAACCTATTAGTCTTTAAGTCCAATGGAAAAAATTTAAAAACATGTGATGGGAATAAAAAACTCACTAAGGGTTATAAAATAAGGAAAGGAAACATTAACCCATCAATAAATACAAATCAATGAAACCATACTTTTTAATTATAACATACCTCATTAAATCATAATATTTATGAATAACACATAGAAATCATAAATCATAAAGTTAACTTATCACATTAATATCCTATTTACATTGTAGTAATAATAGATACGTAGGGTGTTATGTTGGAATAATCATCACAGTATATTCCCTAAATCACTTAGGAGAAACATTATCGTTTACCACTGTCATATTACCTAATACATTGGAGAGCTATCTCGGGCTCAACCACCCTAGGTTTATCACAGAACCACCCATATACGTAAACAATTCCCAATAATAATAATATATTCATAACACATAAATCAATAATAAAGGAAAGATAATATTTCCACATTGTAATCATAATATTTCATTTTAAGATATAGACATAATCAATTCTTTATCAATCAATTTTCAAAAAAATTTAAAAAATTTAATAAATATATTTTCGAATCAAAGTGTCTCATACAAAATTGAAGATTTTAATGGAATTAAAATTTTAAAACATTAATGTACATATAAATAAATCCTTAAACCCATTTTGAAAATAATGACATTAATGAGAACTATTTAGAATAATAAATCATTAAACCATTAAAAAAATATTTTAGTTAAAGATTTTTTAATAAAATAAGAGACACTTGAATAAAAATAATTTAGCAATAAAATTTAATAAAAACATTATATTATCATGAAAATTGTGGTATTCATGATATAATATTAAAAAGGATAGTATATACCCCATATAAGAGTGAATTGGTGCATAACAACAATGAATTCTCAATGGAATTTAAATTGAGATGAAATCCCTTATAAAAACTGTATCGTTAGATTAAGGATAAATAAATTAAATAATAATGTGTGAAAAATATAAATACACTAAATATGATTATATGTTTAGTTTAAATTAATATGAGAACATTCACACAAGTATTTGTAAAAACAACACCAATGACTTGGTTGTTTAACTCAATGAATGGATATTGAGTTAAAATAACTCTTATCAAGTTCATATCGATGACTTTAGAATTTATAAATGGAGTGATTATGTGCATCAAAAGTATATCCACACAAAGGGAAGTGTAAATTACAATATAAATAAATAAGCCATGATTCCATACATAATCATAGCATGACAACATTAAGAATTATAAGATTAACCCACAGAATGAAAATTCAGTTAAAAAGTTCCCTTACCGATTTGGTAACATATGAAACATACACCAAATGAAATAAGGATAATATAAAAAAGATAATAATACCCATAAATTAAAGTATATTATACAAAGAATATAATCATGGGAAGTAAATACACCACACAAATGGAAATAATGGCAAATATAGAATGCATCTCATGGGAAAAATTCGATGAAAACCCCTTACAATGTTGTAATCAATCGAGTCATATGACCAAAATTTAATAACCACCAAATGAATCACAGAATACCATGAATATAAATATAATCATTATAATATATATCCAATGGTTGTACACAATACACCACATTCAAGAAATAAGTGGTGAACAATGGAAATCTCAAAGAATTAAAAGTAAGATAAGAAACTCCTTACCACATTATAATCAATTGACTCTTATGACCAAATATTAATAAACACAAAATTAATCAAATTATACTATGAATATAAAGTTATTTATGATAATATATATCAAATTTTTGTACAAAATACACCACATGCAAGAAATAGGTGGCAAACAATGGAAATCTCACAGAATTAAAAGTGAGATAAGAAACCCCTTACCTCGTCTCTAACTTGCCTAGATCGTTCTTTAATAACATGAATAATAAACAAAATATAATTTCTAATTTCATACATACCTTTTTCATATTTAGTTTTCCCTTTTATATTCATTATTACCTTGCTATAACAATTAGTTAATTATTTGAGTTTATATCAAACATTTGTCGATGTTCGGAACATGAGTTAAAAATGAACATGTTATAATTATAAATTGTCAATGTGGTTGAAATTCTATTATCTATAGAATTTCATTCAGGATTTAGGTATCATATATATCATATATATCCTGTATATATATTTATTTATAATATTTCATAACATTTTTTGATAAGAAATAAAATACACCATTCATGGAGACGGTAAGCCGTACGTATACATAGACGCTACTTTCATTTCAATTTCATACATAATGGAATGAAAATGTAATGATAAATAGTTGTATTATAATTCCATTATAATATCATATATATTTTAATTATCTTCATCTTTTATATGTTCCATGTATGGTATGAATAATTCATATCACTTTGAGGGGGCTGTAGTCCACACTTCCTCAAACGAAATTATTTTATTTACCTATTATGGATACCATAAAGGTATGCCATAATTGAAAAATAATGAATAATATAGTCAAAATTAATATAATATATATCACATATAAATATAGTTCCATCATAATGGACACCATGAGATGTGGTTGGAGGTATCTAAGAAATCATCGTTTCACGAGGTAGTAGTTCACCGCCCAAAGAAACAGTATGATATTTGACCATTAAATGGAATAAAAGGAGTTTATTGGGTTGGATAAGTAAAATATTTGCAAATAACATAAGAGAAGATGTAACCTTTAAATCAGGTATCTCCCTTTGGTTTGAACCAAAAGGTTTACAGGAATTGCCTTATGCCTCGGGAAGTATTATAATAGGAGGATAGGGATTTAGGGAGCATAATTGTTCAATGTTTGGATGAGCCAAGGGGCCTGAAAATTTTGAGGAATGAGTTATAAGTGAGATCTTTTTATATGGGTGAGGAGGGGATCTCTATGAAGGTTTAAAAATATTAATTTATTATATAAGGATTTTCGGTTTATAAAGATCCAAAACTTATTAAAGTATAAGAAAATATGTATGATGTTCTAAATAAAATCATCCAATGAAAATTGGAAAGGTATTGGATATTGTTTTAATCTTTATAATCTTATTTATTTAATATTTTCATTAATTAGGTAGACAATGCATCATTATTGTGTCATAAATAATACTATTTATATGATGTCTAAAAATTATAAAAAAATTTCATGATGTAGAAAATATTTTTTTATTTCAAATGAATATTTATAGTTGAACAGATATCTTATATAACCCCATGTAAAAATTCATTTACTAAAATATATATGTTTTTGTTATTTTTGTCTTTACTTTAAATTAATTAATATAATGTGTCATCTCACTCATAAGTGGCTCCATTGGGTCCCAAAATTGACCCATGGATTCCCATAGTCAGAAATCTATTAACCAATAGTATTAAGACACATGTTAGGTTAATTTTAAATTATTATAATAATATTTTGTTACACTTATTTACAAGATTTACCATTTAATCATGATAAATAAAATTGTTATTGAAGTAATTATACATATTGTATAGAAATAAAATTTACCTATTTAAACAATTTAGACCTCATAATTAAAAATATAGAATTCATTTTTATAAATTCA
Organism: Viscum album; assembly: GCA_963277665.1. NCBI lineage: Eukaryota > Viridiplantae > Streptophyta > Magnoliopsida > Santalales > Viscaceae > Viscum > Viscum album. Next base: position 1,600,854,135 of record OY728119.1, on the reverse strand, counting down.
AAACACCGAAATGGGAGAAATTAATTTCAAATTAATTCCCGCCGTCAAAACAAAAAAGCATGTTTTTAATAAATAACAACCATCAAAAGATTGACATTTATTTATGTCCAATTTCAAAGTTAAATTACTTCTAATGACCAAAATTGGATTAAATGATAAAAAGTAATATAATTACACTTTAAAACCATCTGAACAGATAATGTAACCATATAAATAAATTAGATTAAAATGCTATTATGAGTTAAAATGCAGTATTTTCACTCTTCAAAAAAACAATTTTATCCAAAAAATAAAAATATTTTATCGAAATTATGTTTTGATTTCCCGTCTCTAATGAAAAATATTATTTTTCAAATATAACAAATAAAAGTGACTAAAACTATATTTAAAGAGGGTTCTCCACTAAAAGTCTGTATATTTACATTTTAATTAATACAAGAGTAGCTATAGTCAAAATTAGAATCTTTCTTATTTTGATCCACTAAAATTTATTGGATAAATGTAAAATAATTTAAGAAACTTATTTAATAATAATATGGTATGTTTTGTTTATTCATGTCAATACAACGGTTATGCATTAACTACAATTTAAAATAATATTATTATATTAATATTTTTCAGTATAACTCAACGTTGTGTAAGCCACATGTTTTCTATGACACCTATTGTTGTGTATCAGGTATTCCATCAAACATAGAATCACATTTAAGGTAAAATTAATATTTATTTCAAAAAATTTAATAGATATGTAATTTTTTTATTCTTTATTTACCTGGGATTTTAGATCCTTCTTCCCTTTTGAGAACTGCATCCTATCGATTTTAAAATTAGTCTTCGAAACAATATTAAAAAACCCATATTGGAAAAAGAGTTAATAAAATTATCACTCTAAATGAAAGAAATATAAATAAAAAGGTCACCGGATACAATAGATACAAGGATTCCATGAAAAAATAGAGATGGATGAGAAACTAATTCTCATAGATTAATTGAGAGTGATAGAGAACTTGATAACTAAAAATTAACCACCACAATACCATAAAATTATGGCTAGGTAAAAGTCTGATGATAAAAGAGAGCATATAACATTTTTTCTTCATGATCCTTTTCCTAGAGTTGAATAATTTTATTAATAATAGACTATGATTGTAAGGAAATATACTTACTTGTCATGTAGAGTGTCATCCTTTAATAAAATTCTTCAACAGACACATATTTTCTCCAAACTGTAAGTATTCAAGATTACATGGTCACACATGATGTGATAGAATAAAATTCTGGATTATTAAATAATATAAAAAAGATGAACTATATATTTCCCCTATCATTAGACATCATCCAAAACCAAAATTGGTTAGTACAAGATTAGATATTCCCCAAAAGGATAATCCTTTTTAAAACGATATACTGCTCTTAATCTCCAAAACTCAGTAAAAAAGAACCCAAAGTTCAAGAAAGAACATTCAATATACAATTGTGCATAAAATCCTACAAAATAATCGAAACAATTATTGAAACCCAAAACTTAGAAGAATTTAATCACATAGTCTTCCACATTAAATATTCACATTTATCTCCAAATAAAATCAACAAATCTTAAATTCTTATACTAATGTGTAATTAAAATAAAATAAATATTCTATAGGACAGATTAATCATTTCTATAAATAACCCAAATAACATTATGTTCATAATAAAAACATAGATTCTTCTAAAATAATATATCCACCATTACTCCAAAAATTGAATCCCATTGTATTTTAATTTTTTTAAGAATATAGTGTTTCCAAAAGAGTGATTTTCTTCCAAAATAACCTTTATTACCTAATCACCAAATCATTTTCTTATACTAAGGATTTCCATATGATAAAAAATAATTTCCCAAATATACTAATTCCTGATCTATAAAATCATTTAACTTAAAATAATAATTCATACTAACCAGGGAATTTACATTGGACAGTGGTAGGAAATGCTCCCTTTTCACCCATCGGTTGTGGGATTGATTCATGTGGCCTTACTGGATACGACAGGTCATCACCCATCTTACGAGTTGTACTTTTTATAAAACTCAAAAATACCCCTAACATGTTTTAACCTCAATGGTTTATATACCTTTCAATTTCATCCCAATACATTAAGACGTCAACATCATATATATTGTCATTTCTTTCAACTTCATATGATAAAATAAAAATATTCCCAATTGAAAGAATATAATACCTTGATCATGGTGTCCATATGGTTTCAGCATCATCTTGTTCACGTATCTATAAGTTTTATGCATTTCAACAATGATTTAGAGATATTCCAAAATCATATGATTCCAACATCAAAATACACCTTGTATAACTTGGGTCATATGGGTGTCCATAGAAGAACAGTTTCTGAAAATAAACATGTATGACATATAACTTCAAAACATCTCATAAAACATGATTTTTAATTTACAGTCGGACCAAGTTTGAGTTTAATCTTTTATTCAGTGGTCCTTAAAAAAATACTATAAGTATGTTCCAAGAGATTATTTTGTAAAAGAAAATAAAAATAGGTTGCGCAAGAGTATCCTTCTTCATCACCTTTTTCAAAATCATTATATGCTTCAAAATCCTATGATAAGGTTAAATATTTAAAAATTCCTTGATAGTTTTTTCCTTTCTTGAAAATATGGGAATATTTAGAAAATTGGATTTTATTAAGTACAACCCATTATCCATGATGATATCGATGTATAGTTGAATGGTTTGATATCTCAAAGAAATTATTTGCAAGTGGGTTGTATGTTAGAAAATGTTTCACAATCATCTGAACATGACTTTGTAAAAATTATTGCAAGTATGTCATCAGGAAGAGATAGGAATGTTTTTTGAGATCCTCCTCCTTCCTGTTATAACCAACATTCCATGATCTAAAAAATTTATAAAACAATGATTTGACTAAAATAATAGACATAGGGACTAACAATGTGTTTAAATAAAACTCTTAATCACTAATGTTTTCAAAACCGACAATTGATACCAACTATAAGGACCTGACCTTAAAACATTACATAATCTTGAATTAAATGAATAATTCACATTAAGGATCATTTTATGTTTAGCGTTTCAGAGAATTATTCCATAACTATTACATATCATCTTGAAAATTTCATATAGACAGTACTATTCAGTATCCATTTTTTCAATAAATAATAAAACTCATAAAAAGAAACATTTCTAGTTCCACATTTTCAACAACATGACTTTTCCTTCATCACATCCTTGACTCTATTCATCATTAATTCTTGTGGAAAAAATTTCATAAACATTGGAAGAGCATGAAAATATCAGTAAGTGTTATAAAATAAGGAAAGGAAACATTAACCCATTAATAAATACAAATAAATGATATCGCACTTTTCAACCATAATATACCTCATGAAATCATATGATTTATTAATAACACATAGAAATCATAAATCATAAATATAACTTTTGGAATTAATATCATACTTACATTGTAGCTATCACATCTATGTAGGGAGTTATGTTAGTATACCCATCACAATATATTCCCTAAATCTCTTAGGAGAAGCAATAACGTTTACCTCCGTCACGTTACCTAAAGCATTGAAGAGTTATCTTGGGCTCACCCGGCCTCGGTTTATCACCGAACCACCCATATAGGTGAAAAATTCCCAATAATAATAACATATTCATAACACATAAATCAAGAATAAATTAAATAGATAATTTCCACATTTTATCACAACATATCATTTCAAGAATGAGACATAATCATTTCTTTACCAAAATATTTTCAAAACCATTTACAACATTTAATAAATATATTTTTGAATAAAAGTGTCCCATAACACATTGAATATTTTAAATGAATTATCATTTTAAAAAATTAATTTCCATATAAATAACTAATTAAATAAATTTTTAAAACATGAACATTAATGATAAAATTTTAGAAGAATAAATCTTTAAAACATCTTAAACTATATTTTAGTTAAAGAGTTTTTAACAAAATGAGAAATGCTTTAATACAAATAATTGGGGACTAAAATTTAGTTCAAACATTATAATATCATGAGAATAAAGGTATTCAGTATATAATAATTCAAAGTATATTATATACACTGTATAAGAATGAATTGGTGCATAACAATAATGAAGTCTCAATTGAATGTAAATAGAGATGAAATCCCTTATAAAAACTATATCGTTAGATTAAGGATAAATAAATTGAATAAAAAATATGGGAAAAATAAAAATACACTTAATATGATTGGATATCTACTGTAAATCAATCTTAGAATATTGACACATATTTTATAAAAAATAACACCAATGACTTAGATGTTTAACTCAGTGAATGAAAATTGAGTTAAAACAACTCTTATCAAATTCATATAGATGACATGAGAATTTATCAAAGGAGTGATTAGGTGTATCAAAATTATATCCACACAAATGGTAGTGTAAATTACAAGATAAATAAATAAATAGTGATTCAAAACATAATCATAGCATGACATAATTTAGAATTATTAGTTTAACCCAAGGAATGTAAATTGTGTTAAAAAGTCCCTTAACGATTTGGTAACTTACGAAAAATACAACACATGAAAGAAGGATCGTATAATGATGATTTAAATACCCATAAATTTAAGAATATTATACAATAAAAACAATCATAGGTACTACATACACCACACAAAAGGAAATAGTGGCAAACATAGCATGAATCTGAAATGAATACAAAATGAGATGAAAACCACTCGCCAAATTGTAATCAATTGAGTCGTATACAAATAAGTTAATAACCACTAAATTAATCAAAGAATACCACAAATATAAATAAAATAATGATAATATATATCAAATGGAATTACATAATACACCACATGCTATAAATAAGTGGTGAACAATGGAAATTTCACATAATTAAAAGTAAAATAAGAAACCCCTTACCACATAGTAATTAATCGACTCATATGAAAAAAAGTTAATACCCACAAAATTAATCATTTAATACCGTGAATATAAAGATAATCATGATAATATATATCAAATAGCAGTTCACAATACACCACATGCAAGAAATAGGTGGCGAATAATGGAAATCTCAAAGAATTAAAAGTGACACAAGAAACACCTTACCACATTTCCGACATGACTGGATCGCTATTTAATCCAATAAATAATAAACTAAAGTTAAATTATACTTTCTTAAGAACATTTTCAAGTTTATTATTCTTTTTATATCAATTATTTCATTCCTATAACAATTAGATAATTAATTTAGTTCATAGGGGACATTTTGTCGATGTTAAGAACTTGAGTTGAAAATGAATTTGTTATAATTAAAATTGACCATGTAGTAAAAATTATATTATATCCATAATTATATTAATGATTTAGATATCATATATATCTAGTAAATATATTAATTTATAATAGTAAATAATATATGTAGATAAGAAATGGGATGCACCGTTTATGGAGATGGTAAGTCGTATGCATGCATGAACGCTATATTCATTTCTATTTCATATTTAATGGAATGAAAACGTAATGATAAATAGTAATATTATAATTATAGTATAATATCATATATAATTTCATTATCTCCATTCTTTATATGTTTGACATACGATATGAATGGGTCATATCACATTGAGGGGGCAGTATTCCACACTTCCTCAAATGAAATTATCGTATTTACCCATTATAGAAACCATAAAGGTGTGATATAAATGAAAAAAAATAATTTAAGAGACAAAATAAATATAATAAACATAAATTATAAATACAGTTCCATCATAATGGCCACCATGAGAGGCGGTTGATGATATTTGAACAATCATCATTTTGTGAGGCAGTAGTTCGCCGTCCATAGAAAGAGTATGTTCTTTAACGATTAAATGGTGGTGTGTGTATGGGTAGTTCGATTCCATCTCCTAACAATTACCTAGTATATTAAGGATACTGGTGTTGTTATAAAATAAATAAATAAAAAAATTTATTGGGTCAGAGAGTAAAATAAAAGAAACTAACTTAAGAGAAAATGTTGCCTTTAAATCTGGTATCTCGCTTGGGTTTGAACCAAAAGGATTACATGAATTGCCTTATGCCTCAGATAAAGCTTCCTGGGGGAGGAGAGAGATGTAGAGAGATTAATTGGTACAAGTTTGGACGAGACAAGGGATTGAGAAATGTGAATACTGGTTTATAAGTGAGGGCTTGTTATAAGGGGGAGGAGGGGCTCTTTTGGAAAGTTTAAAAATATTATTATTTTTAACATAAGGATTTTCGGTTTCTAAAGGTAAAAAACTTAGTAAAGTATAAGTTATGATGAGTAATTTTTGAATTAAAATCAACCAATAAGAATTATCTAGGTTTTTTATAATGTTTTAATCATTATGATCATACTTATTTAAATCATTCTGTAATGAGGTAAACACTGCATCATTATTAAGCCATAAATAATTTCATTTATTTGATACCTAAATTTTTTAATAAAAGTATCATTATATATAAAGTATTTTTATATTTAAAATTAAAATTTTCAATCTATGAGATAACTTATAGAAGCATATGTAATATTTTATTTCCTAAAAGATATATGTTTATGTCATTTTTGTCTTTACTTTAAATTAATTAATATAATGTGTCATTACCACTCTTATGTGGACCCATAAAGTCCCAAAATAGACCCAAGGATGAAAATGGTTGGAAATGTATTAATCAATAGGTTTTGGACACTTTTTAGGGTAATTTTATATTATTATAATAATATTTTGTTACCCTTATTTACCAAATTTACGCTATAACCATGGTAAATAAAATATTTACTAAAGTAAATATTCATATTCTATAAAAATAAAAGTTATATATTTATACAATTTAGACATCCTGAATACAAATATGGAATAATGTTTTACAAATACAAAAAAAATATGTGGCAAAAAATTATTTAAAATTAATTCTCACTATCAAAACAAACAACTTGTTTTTAAGAAATAATAACTATCAAAATATTGACACTTATTTAAGTCCAATTTCAAAGTGAAATTACTTACCATGACCAACATTGGATTAAATGGTAAAAACATAATATAAATACACATTAAAGCCTTTGAAAAATATAATCTATCCATATAAATAAATTATATTTAAAGGTAGTTATGAATTAAAATTCAGTATTTTGCACTATTAATAAAAAAATAAACTTCATCAAAAAAATAAATTTTTTTATCAAAATTAAATTTTGATGTCCGAATTCAAACAAAGTATAATATTTTATAAAATAGAACATATAAAAATGACCAAAACTATATTTATAAAGGGTTCTCCATTAAAAGGAGGTAAATCTACCTTTTAATGAATATTAGAGTATTTATGCTAAAAATAAAATTCTATCTTATTTAAAACCTCTAAAAATTAGTGGATAAATGTAAATGAATTTAAAAAACATATTTAATTATAATATGGTTATTTTTTTAATTATCACCAATAAAAATGGTATTTTTTAACTACCATTTAAAATAATAATATTATATTAATATTTTTCAGTATAACTCAATATTGTGTGCAACAAATGTTTTCAATGAATCAAGTTATAACGTATTAGGTATGCCATCAGAACTAGAATCCACATTAATGTAACAGTAATATTTAATTCAAAAAAATTTATAAATATGAAAATGTTATATTCATTATTTACCAAGGATTTTACAAAAACTTTTATTATTCTATGTTCATTTCAATAATATATTTATCTCCTTAACATGTTTTGCCACATTCTTATGGTCAATGAATTAATGAAATCTTTTTGGGTGTTTACATTAATAAGAAATATATCTAACTCATTTCTTATTTATCTAATTTAATGGTTTTTAAGATGAGTATATATTATGATAATTCTAGAAGGGATATGAGTATGGTAAAAATATAACTAAATGTTAAAAAGTGTTGTAAATTGTATTTATTAGGTATCTAGTCCTTGATGACACTAAAACATATATTGATATGAACTTGTGACTTTGTGATATTTACTTTTTAACATATGGATGTCATTTAAAATCAAAATATTTATAACTTAGTTCACCCCACTTTTCAACGAAGAAAATGCCAAATGAAAGTGAATTTTGCATGATACCTAGGAGTGTGGTTTTGAAGCACCACATTTGGGTTTAATGTGGATTTTTATTAATTTTGATGATTATTTTTATTATTTTTGTATTTTTTTCATTTTAGGATTATGTTAAGGGAACATTAGTGAAAAACCTAGAGATATGTCTATGTAATGGATAACATTGTGATGTTTTTATAATATAGATATTTTTTGTTAACCAGAAAATTATCTCAATTTATAGTACCTATAATGTAGATGCAGTTTGCGAAAAAATTCATCTAGGGGTTAGAAAAATTAAAGATACTGGTAGTGTATCAACTAGATCATCACTCATTGTAATATAAGTATGTCTATGAAACTATACAAGGAAAGATATTCATTGGGGGTAATCATTGTTTTGTAAAATTATCCTAATGAACAATTATAAATGATAAATTTTGTTAAGGAGTTGTTTCATGATTATTAAAAGAAATGAAAATAATGAAACCTTGATGAAATAAAGAGTGATACTGGTTGGACGGAAATAAAATGTGATTATTTTAAATGGTATCAAATTATGCTGGCATTTTTTATGATATTGTCAATAATAATTCTCTTATGTTGTTAATATATCAAATTATCCCCTTTTTTATCTGTATTGGATGAATCTTTATGGAATCATGATAATTGGGGGAGTTGTAGACAATGTTGAAAATTTACCAAAATGTAACCTTAAAGGATAATGTCTTGAGTTAGAAACCATGTTATTATTAAAAATAAGCTATCAAGAATTTTGAATAATAATTCAAATTTATATGAGTTTAAAGAACATTGAAGGAGATATGAATAGTTATTCATAGATCAATAGGAGATGATGATGTTGAATGAATGACGATTTAATTTCCTTAATGTCAAAAAATGTTGTAATAGGATCATATGGGAGTCAATAAAAGGAATAATAAGTTTTCTAATATTTTTTTAAGGTGTATGTCAATCTACATTCTTCTGAAGAAAAAAGGAATATTTAGTAATCATAAATAATAATATTCATATTTATTATAAATATCCAAAAGAAATATGATATTTTGATGTCATGAATTTAAGAAATTTGTAAAATGGTGACCGAATCCTGAGGATTATGATAACAACAAACACAAAGAAACTCACTTATTATGGGAATAAAGAATATATTATCTTAATGTTCCTATTTATATAGAAAAATGATAATTATATGGTGTTAGGTGTTTTTCACTCTATATTTTTGGATATATTATTTCATCTTTGTTTTAAAAACCAATGAATATAAAATATAAAATAAAAAATCAAAGTGGTATCGTTATTTTCCAAAATGTTTTTAAATCACCATTAACATTTTTATTATTATGATTTATTCATGTATTATTAAACATCATTTCAATAAATTTTATGTTATTTTTAGACTGTATTTCATGTCAAACTACAGATTCACTAAGACTCAACAAAATAATGAAATAAAATTTAATATATCAGGGAAAACTTTAATCATTTATCCACTAAAGGATGACCATGAGGTTTCCAAAAATAATTATTATGTTATAGGAGATATTATTCCTAATCATAAGGTATGTTTTGATCAAATAAATAGAAAAAATCATAGTATCCAAAAGAAGAATATTTTGAGGAGGAAGATATTTTCATTATGTTTTTAATGGTGATATTTCTCTAGAAATTATACATTGGGTCCATATGATCATTTAGATACTGTTAGTTCATTTGAATATTAGGTTATAATGAAGATTTCAATGTCTTGATTTTTTTTTGGGAGAGAATGTTACCACCATTGATTTTGTGAATTTTATTTCAAATTAATACTATGTTCGATAGCTTGATAGACATATGTCACCACAATAAAATCTAAAAAAATCATAATAGATGAGTAATATTAGTAAAATATTATGAATAATAAAAACCCTATTATATAAGATAATTTTTCTCAACTAAAATTGTCATATACTTGATGAAGTAATAATTAGTATAATTTAATATGAAAACAAATTTTCCTTAATATTATTATTTTTATAGTTTTTAATAATTAATTATTATAAATTAGATTTAATAATATAAAAATATTATAATATTATAATATATAAAGTATATATATTAACATTAAGTAAAATAGGAATTTATGTCAAATAATATTAAGAAGACTTTAAAGCATCACTTTTCAATAAAATATGTTTTCTTGATATTGTGCATTTTCATTTAAAAACAAAATATGAATATTATATAATATTATTTTCAAATGTTTTTTTGTATTTTTTCAGTTCATAATGTTATTATTATATTATAATGATTATTTTTTTCTTTTTATAAAAATTTCAATTTTTGGAAGAATTGTGAAACATACAGATTTTTAGAATATTTTCACTTGTATGGAATTTCCTTAATATAAAAATAATTTGAATGATTTTAAATATCTTTTTATATACAGAATAAATATTTTTTAAATTAAAATAACACATTTAAGGGTAAAATCATCAATTTATAAAACCAAGTAATAACATTTTTGAAAAAAAATTAATATCTAACTCTTTTATAAAATATTTTATCTATGTTTCATTTTAAATTATATGAACCAAGTTGAATTTCAATTTAGATTTATTTTAAATATAAAAAAATTTAAATTATTATAAAACTAATGTTATATGAATCCAATTAATTGGTAATTTAACTTATTCATAATTTTTATAATAAAAATTGCATTTTTCGAGTAAACGATTTTACAGGATATGTGAAATAATATTAAAATTACATTTTATCATAAATAAAAAATTTATTTGAGAAATTGAATTTCATATTTAAAATTATTATTTCCAAATTATGTAAAAAGTTGCATTTTATTTTAAATTATTTGAATTAAATAACATAGCTAAAATTTAGTTTCCATTTAAAAAACTGAATATCATAAATTTAAAAAAATTCAAGAGTAAAAGACATAAAAACATGCTGGAAATGTCTGTGAACATGTATAGTTGAGGTCTTATCGATTTTACCCTTTACAACACTTAAATATTTTCTATTATTATACTTATTTAACCATGGAATTATTAGTTTTACATTTTATATTACTAAAAAATATTTCTCCCCTTATAAAATGATTAATAAATCCTCCTATTATCATAACACACTCATGTAACACCAAGTGATTTAATATTTAAATTTGAAGTATTCAATAGTTTATATTATATAAATCTATGAGGCTAAATAAACTGTTATATAGTATAATATTATAACATATGAAATGGAAATAAGGGTATCAATATTGTAAAAACAATATGAAAAATTTGAAAAAAATTTAAGGAAAAATAAAAAAGTAATCAATTTTTAGTAAATTAATTTTTTGATACAAATTTATTTTCCTAAAAATAGTTATTATTGAGTTTTTTAAGAGAAATAATTACCAATTTTTAAAAAATTTATTTATTAAATGGAATTAATTTTTAAAATCATCATGTATATAATAACCTTGGGTGTATACTTTTGGTTTCTCTAAAATTATTTATTTTTAATTAAGTAAATAGTAACATTTTATAAATAGTATTTTTTCATTAAATAAATTAATTTTAAATAATGGATAGGTATTTAATTTTATATTGTAACAACATTATTCTCATTTAATTTTAAATAAATTAACAAATTACATAGGAAATAAAATTATACATTATTTTGGTATAATTACATTTTTTGGTATAAAAAAGATTCGTAAAACATTTTAATTATCGAATTTTTGTCGAATGTTTTAAAATTTAAATAATAATATCTTAAATTATAATTTTATAAAATTTATCCCAAAATATAAATAGTAATTTAAAAATGGAATAATGATTTTAATTTCATTTTTAGTAATTATATATAGTTTTTAACGAAAAAATCAATAATATAGTTAATGGTAAAATGGATTAATGGGGAGGGGGTTCAACTAAAATGTGAAGGGATGTAAATAATTTAAAAAATGATAAATCCAATTGGATATTTATATTTATATCAAATATCATATTCCATTCAAAAATATATTAATTTTCATCCATTGGGCACATTTGAGATATTAATAAATAACAAATTATTGAAATATTCCTAGGGTGTCATATCCCTCCCATATAAAATGGCACATCCACTCTTATCTTCCTCACACATCCTGAGTCTTATATGTAATGAGATAAAAACAAAAATACCTTCTTAAGATACATCTACATGTTCTATAGTACCTGTTTGGATTAAAATACATTCCCTATATGAATTAAGGTGTATGCCAAAGGAGGGAGTTTGAATAAGTGGTGTCGCTTTTAACCGAGTGTTTCTATTTTATTTATTCTTACAGAATATTTTTTTATCTAATATCGATGATGATATAAAAAATAATTATATCCCATATAGGTAGTAAATATTTTTTGATTTAATTAAATTTTTCATTTTTATTCTTCATCAAATGTGATACAAGTGAACCTTAGTTGCATACCTACAGTATACCATCTCATGAAGTGATTAAAATCACTTCTCATCTCCTCCATCATTATATAGTAATTATAAAAGATAAATATTCCTATAGTTGCAAGTTTTGATTCATTATAACTATAGTTGTACTTAATCTTAGATCCATGTGAAGCCTAAATTAGGTATCATATGGATTGACATTTCAAATATAGGGAGGCATTTTTTTAGTCAATTTATATGCATAAAGTATGGGAATAACATTAGAACTTGATTTTTATTTATATTAACATATATTTTTACAATTTTTAAAAATATTCTAGAATATGATATGTGCATAGTTTATAGTTTTGACCCTATTGTCGGTATATTACACTCACATGAAAAATGAGTTGTGGCACCCATATATTTTTTTAATTTTTTTTCTCTAAGTTAATTTAACATTGGATTATTTGTTTCACAAACAAAACCAAGCGAAATGGTACAAACTCTATTATATAAAAATTAGTAAAAATTTACATTGATAATAATACGTGTTTAGAATAAAAATATATTACTATAATTTTTTTCTAACATTTAGAGGAGAATAATTAATTTGATTTAACATTAAAAATGATTTTCACTCTCAAGTAATTTCATTAAAAGTGGATTATATTTTATTTTATTAAATAAAAATTGGAACATTTAAAATATTAGTATATTTTAAATAATATATTAAAAATAATTATAACAAATATTAATATGATATTATATAAAAAAACATAAAAAATTTCAAAATAAAAGAAATATTTCTATATATTTTTAATTTTAATTCATACATTAAAATAAAAATTAATAAATTATTCAATTTATGAAATTAATTTTATTTTCCTATATATTATTTTGAAATTTTATTTAGTTGATTTACTTCTCTCCTCTAAAAAGTTTAAAATTCTTGTGAATAGTTAAAAACACCGATTTTAAAAAAATTATTAGTTGTTTGAAAATGTATTAATAAAAAAATATGTAATGTTTTTAAATCCTTTTTTATACAAACTAATTTTTTATAATTTAAAATAATTTATTTAAAATAACTTTTTGAATTTATAATACTCATGATTAACATTTTTGAAACTAAAGTAATTTTTTATTCTAAAAATATATTTTTGGTTAATTTCATAACACTACTTATCAAAATAGTGATATTTTGTTTTAACTTATATTAAAATCCTCCTAACATAAAATTGAATAATCATATAGTAATTATTTTTATATAAATTAAAAACATTTATATTTTTATCTTATTCATAATTATTAACAAAAAAATATACATCTATCTAAAAATAGTTTTTACATGTTTGGTTCGATAATATTAGGATTAATTATTTTACTATTTTAAATTTATTTTAAAAGATGAATTTTATTTTTGAATAATTATATCAAGGATATGTAATAATTATCATTTTATTTTTAGGAATTAAAAGTAAACAATAATAAAAATAAAAAATAGTGAAAGTAAAAAAACCTAGTGTAGATTATTTATAATCCTCTTAAAATCATGTGAGAAAATTTATTTTTTAAGAATGATCAACCATAATCTTCCACCCACTCCATTATTTTCCATTATTGTATCCAATTCAACCTTTCATTCACATTTATAATATGATAAAAACTCCACTTCTTGTAATTTAAGATGATCCATCACCACCCCACTTCTTCTCACAACCCATGACTCTTAGTGTCTACCAGAAACACCAAAATATTACTGCCCATAAATCATATAGATTACCAAGAGAACCTAGTATTATCAATACACATCATGAATTCCCCAATCATTCTATAATAATATATCCTTTATAGAGAAAGGTAAAATTTTTCCATTATTCATATTTTATTTACTTTCCTATCATAATCCTATTTTAGCAATTGAATAAAAACTATACATGTATAATTAATTCAATATTTTCCTTAATTATGATCAGATTTTATAATTTAAAGGACATAACTATTTTTTACCTTCACCAAAACTATTCAAGAAAATGAAAATGTCATTTATGATATGTTTAGACTACCACCTATATAGATGATTTCAGAAATGTTTCATAACATTCTAGAATATATGGTTAAAAGTATTTTTTTAAATGAATAATATGAATCTTTTTTACTATTATTATTTATAATTATTAAATAGTCACTATTTTTCTCTCATTCTAGAAAGATGAATATGATTCATGTTTGTACTTGTAGTCTAATTCATGCATGATCATGACATATTACTTTTTTCATTAATTATTTTTTATTCAATAAACTCTCACCTAAAATGTTTTAAAAACCATAAGTAAGGTACATATAAAATCCTCTTGTTTCATTAATAATTGTATTATTCATATATAATATCATTCACAACTGCAATATCCCATATATTATAACATATTATTATTTGGATAAGTTTAACTTCCTACATGAAAAATGATAGAAATTTATTTCATGGATGATAATAGAATCAATGGTAATATTATTTCATCAAATTATTTAAGAATACATGTGTCATTTTTCACTGTACAATGGTTGTACTAGTTTTTATATTACTTCTATGACCCCACCATTATTTCATTATAAATTACCAAAAGAATATTATTGTCAACATCTTCCTCATGAATCATAAAAAAGATACGTATGCAATTATTTTATAAAATTATAAATCATTAAATATCATCTATTAATGTATTTATAATTTTCTAAAAATTATGAACATTGATTTTATAAACTGCATTCTGTATCACTATTATGAAACCTGTACTAAACAAATATAAGGGTTAAAATATAATACATCTAAATAATATATCTATAATAAATTGATATAAATAATGTATATAAAGGGGTATAGTCAATAAAATGTTTCTAAATTATGTGAAAATTATAGTAATTTATATTATAAAAGATCATAGAGAATGTTCAGTGAATCGGGATAACATTTTACTCTCTCTACATATCAATTTTTCTATATTAAGATATGTTTTTTTATAAACCTTATTGAAATTTTGTGAGGTAAATATTTCAAAATAAAGCCTTTTATCCTAAATTTATTGAAAAATAATTTATCTTCAAATATATCACATGTTATACCATTATCTATTTTTATTTAAGAGGAAATGATGTTATTAGTGGTTTGTTGGCTAAATATTGATTCCATTTAGGTCTTGCGATATATTTACGAATAATATTATTCTATATTCCTTTATTACTACATTTCATTATTCTAACCAATAACTAATTTTTTTAAATTAGAGTAAATTGAATCATTAAATAAAAAAATCTTCATAGGTAGATTTCTCCATAAAATTTATAACATTTTTAGGATTAATATCGATCATTTAAAATGGATTCACCTCCTCTTTATCAACTTATTACAATCCAAAACATTATATACTTTTATATATAGGACCCAAAATATGTTATATTTCTAATAGTTAAAATATCTCACCTCAACCAATTTCAAATCAATTTTTTCTTATTCATTTTAATATTTTTTGTTTCAATATATATACAGAAAAAAAAATTACATTAATTTATGATCATATTATTCTCACAACCTCAAACTATATTAACACAATAATTATTTATTTTAATAGTTATGTTATTTAGATTTATGTTAAGATAATATTTTATGAGATATTCTCTACAAATATGTAAAAATAATTTAATTCCACTCAAAAGTAATGCGTTTTTATAACGATTCTCAAAACTTTTTCGAAAAAAATAGTATTCTTGATTGGACATTAATTTTCATGTCAATAATAGAAATGAACAACAAATAATTTATTAATTAAACAAAAATCAACTATATATAAACCTAATTTTTATTCTAATACATTTCATTTATGAATCCCCCAGTTTTCATTTCATCAATTGAATGTTTTTCACTAAAATATATCTACTTGGATTCCGTAGACAAATTGTAGACTAAACCAAATACCAAATAATTATAATGTGTAAACAACATATACTTATACATATTAATTTTATTTTATTTATCTATAACGATACATAATTTCATTTGAAAACTATTCAATTTCTATTTGTTATCATGTAATGAATAATCATGAATATTTAATTGTTTCTTATGGGGATGTCATTATAAAATGATATAAACCCCAATTTTATTTTTATGGGGTTTATATTATAATGTTATTTTCATAACATGGCATAAAAATTCATGGTTTTAAATATTATTAGGTTGGGAATGGGATATTATATCCTAAAAACAAGATAAGAAATTTTTTTATCTCATGAGATAATATATTTGGTCCATGGTAAGTCAACCTATCACACATTTTTATGTTATCACGATCGTGAGACATGAAATATTTTTATGATGTCATGATTAATGATGAGGCCACTTATTTTTTATTCCATGAAAATATGATTACATTATGTTATTACATTTTTCCATTATTATCTCACTCTCTTACACCATGGTACATCTTTATTCATTTGGTAATACATATTCCTCTATCTTGAATTATGGGAAAATTTCATTATTCCATGTTCATTTCAATAATATATTTATCTCATTATCATTGATGAAATGATGATGTTTTATGTGTTAGGGATAAATTTATCAAACCCCTTTATTATATATCTAATTGGAAGCTTTTGAAGATGAGTATATATTATGATAATTCTAGAATAGATACATGTATGGTTAAAATATAATTTTTTTAAAAATGTTTTATAAAATTCATATACTATGTGGATAATACATGATGACACTAAAACATATGTTTATAGGAACTTTTGACTTTTTGTGATATTTAATTTTTAAACATATGGAAATAATTTAAAATAAAAACATTTATAACTTGGGTCATCCCAATTTTCATTGAATATAGTGTCTAATGAAATTTATTTTAGCATGATAATTGCGAGTGTGGGTTATTACACCATAGTTGGGTTTAGGGTGTATTTTTATTAATTTTTAGGATCATTTTTCTAGTTTTTTGTAATTTTTTCATTTGGGAATTAAGATAAGGGAACATTAGTGAAAAACCTAAGGACATGTATTTGTAATGGATAACATTATGACATTGTTATAATAATGTTATTTTATGGTTTCCATGAAATTATGTCAAATTATGGATTCTATAATATAGATGCAGTTGTAGAAAGAATTCAAATAGAGGTTATAATGGTGAAATATATTGGTGGTGTATAAAATTGGTCATTACATAATAGAAGATAATTGAGACTATGAAACTATACATGGATAGATATTCATGGGGAAAATTAATTTTTATAAAATTATCCTTATAATCCTTTATTAATGATCAATGTTTTGAAGGAATTAGTTAACGATTATTGAAATAAACCTAAATAATGAATCCTTGATGAAACAAAGAGTGATACTAGTTAAAGTAAAATATAATTAGATGGTTTTAAGTTTAAAGACATTAAAAGGTCATGTATTTTATGATATTTTCATTTTTTATTACCTTATATTGGTAATATCTCACATTCTAACATTTTTATTAGTAATGGAAGAATCTTGAACGAACCATTTTAATTGTAGAAGTCATAGATAATGTATTTATTTTCCTAAGTAGTATCCTAATCAGATTATAGATTCAGTGAGAAAAAATGTTATTATTACAGACTTGAAATCATGATTTTTTATATATAACACAAATTTATATGAGTTTCCTGAACATAGAATAAGACATGAATAGTGATTTATTGATTCTTAGTAGAAGATAACGATGAAGGAAAAAATATTTAATTTCCTCAGTGTCAAAAAATGTGGTAATAAGATCCTATGGGAGTGAATAAAAGGAATAAGAAGTTATATAATATTTTGTAATGGTGTGCATTGAGCTACATGTTTTTGTGAAAAAATTATCCTTTAGTAATGATAAAGAATAAAATATATATGAATCATAATGATCAACTATAAATTTGATATTTTGATGTCCGAAATTGAGGAAATTTAAAAAACACTAATCAGTTCTAAGGGATTATGATAACAATAATCAAAAAGAATCTCTTAGATTAGGTGAACAAAAAAGTACTATCTTAATAAAACTCGTTATGTGGAAAATTATAATTATATTGTCTTGGGTGTTTTTCACTATATATTTTTGGATGTCTTTTTTCACCTTTTTTATAAAATCTACATAATATAAAATTATAAATAAAAACATGAAGTGGTGTCAATATTATACACATCCTATTTAAATCACTATTAATATGTTGTGATTATTATTCATTTATTTATTATTAAACATATTTTTGATGAATTTTATGTTTTTTTATTGTATCGGTTATCTAAATATTGATTACCTAAGAGTCTACACAATAAGGAAATACCATTTAATATATCAAAGAAAACTATAATCATATATCAATCAAAGGATGACCCTGAGGCTTCAATAAATAATAATTATTATATAAGTGCTATTATTTTAAATCATAATGTATTTTTATATTGAATAAATAGAAAAAAAACGCAATATAAAAAATAATAATTTTTTGAGGAAAAAGACATGTTCCCATGTTTTTAACGGTGATAATTCTCTAGAAATTATAAATTGGTTCCTTATGATATTTTATATACTCTTACATCTTTTGAATATTGGGATTTTTTGGGTAGATAATGTTGCAACCACTGATTTGGTGATTTTTTTCCAATTAATATTATCATCGATAGCTTGATAGACATTTGACACCATAATAAAATATATAAAATCATAATAAATTATGAATATTAATAAATAAATAATAAAAAAAATGTTATATATAATAATTTTTCTCAACTTGAATTTTCTTACATTAGTCCGAGTAATAATTAATATGATTTAATAGGAAAAAAACTTTTTTTCTTATATAAATTCTTTAAAAAGATTATATAATTTATTATTATAAATTTAATTCAATAATATTATAATTTTGTACTATATAAACTATATATATATTAATATTAATTAAAAAAGATATTTATTGGAAATATTATTTAGAAAACGTAGAAATGTCATTTTTATTAAAAGATGTCTTTCTTTATATTTTGTATTATCATTTAAAAACTAAATATGAAAACAGTTTAATATTAATTTTAAAAAGTAGACATATTTGTTCAATTCATAATTTCATTATTATCTTAGGATTATTATTTTTTCTTATTTTAGAAATTTTGAATTTTGTGTGAATTGCGAGACATATGGATTTTGAAAATATTTTCACTTTTATGGAATTTCCTTAATAGAAGATTAATATGAATGATATTAAATCCCTTTTTATATATATAATAAATATTTTTAAACTAAAATAATGCATTTAAGGGTAATATTTTAAATTTATAATTCCAATGAATAACATTTTGGAATCAAAATTAATATCAAAATATTTTAAAAAATATTTTTGGTCTCTTTCTTTTAACTATGTATCCAATAAGATAAATTTCAATTTGGATTTATTTTAAGGATAAAAAATATTTTTTTATAATAATTAAAATAATTTAATAAAAATCAATATAATTTCTAATTTAAATTAATCCTTATTTTTATGAAAAAAATTTCATTTTTCTAAAAATGGATTTTAAATGATATCTAAAATAATAATAATATTTCATTTTAGAGAAAATTAAAATTTCATTCGAAAAATTGAATTTAATATTTGGAATTATTATTTCCAAATTATGTAATATGTCCCATTTATTTCTTAATGATTTAAATTAAATTATTTATGTAATATTCACTTTCCATTTTTAAAACCGAAAATCATAAATTTGAAAATTATAAGAGTAAAGGACATTAAATATTTTTTGAAATATGTGTTAAAATGTGTGGTTGAGGTCTTTCTGATGTTTCTCCTCACCCCACTTAAATACTTTATATTATTAGACTGAGTTAACCAATTAATTTTTAGTTTTACATTTAAATTTTTTTAAAAATAATTCTCCCCTTATAAAATTATTGGTCAATACCTTTATTCTCCTAACACTCCCATGAAACACAAAGTTATTTAATATATTAATTAGAAGTATTTTATAGTTTATTTGAAATGAATCCATGCACCTAAATGAACCATGATATATACTAATATTATAAAATTGGACTTGAAATTAAGGGTATCAACAGTGTAATAAATATATGAAAAATATGAAAATAAAAAAGGAAAAAGAAATTACCACACAATCATTAGTGGTGTAAATTTATGATATAAAAAATGGTTTGTTAAAAATAATTTAATTTACTTTTTTATAGATAAGTTATAAAAAAATTACGTGTTTTAAAATTATAAATTTATGAAATTAATTTAATATTTAAGATCATCATGTATATATTCCCTTAGGGGGAATATTTTCGGTTTTTCTAAAAATATTTATTACTAATTAAGTGAAGATTAACATTTTTTTAAAAAGTAATTTTTTTTTATTAAATGAATTAATTTCAAATCATGAGTAGGTTTTAAAATTTATATTAAAATATAAAATAATAATTTAACTATAAATATTTTAATTAATTACATAAGAATCATGGCTTTACTTTATTTTTTTATATGTATATTTTTAGGTATATAAATATTCATAAAACTTTTTCTTTATCACATTTTTGGGATTGTTTTAAAATATAAATAATTATATTTTATAAATTTAATTTGATAAAATTGACCCAAAAATTTCAATTAGAATTTTCAAATCAAATAATGAATCAAATTTCATTTTTAGTAATTATTAACAGTCTCCAAGGTTAAAATTCAATATTATAATAATGGGTAAAATGGAATAATGGGGGTGTTAAGAAAAAAGTGTGAAGGGTTGAAAATAATTAAAAAAATTATAAATCCTATTGCATCGTTATATTTATATCCAATATCTTCCTCTATTAAAAAATATTTTAATTTCGAACCATGTGGCTTGAGTGAGACCTTAATAAATGATAAACTATTGAAATATTAATGGGGTGTCATGTCCCTATGTTATAAATGGACACCACCTTTCCTATATTCCTCACACATCATCAGTCCTATATGCAATCCAATAAAAATAAAAATCCCTTCCTAAAATATCTCCACATTTTATAGAGTACATGGTTTGATCAAAATATCTACCCTTGATGGCTTAAAAAGTATGCCGAAGGGGTTGTTTAAAAAAGTGGTGTCGTAATTTACCGAGTGTTTTCATTTTATTTATTCTTATACCTTATTCTATTTTCTAATATAAATGATGATATAAAACTTAATTATCTCCCATATAGTTAGTGATTATTTGTGTAATTCAAGTAACTTTTTCATTTTGATTCTCAATCAAATGGGAATCAGAAGAACATTTTGTGCATACTAGTAGTCTACCACCTCGTAATGTGGTAAAATTCATTTCCATATCCTCTATCAAGGAATAGTAATTATGACATATTAAATTTTTTTCTTCTCTTTTTATGAAACATTTATAATTATTTAATTATAATGTATTATCTATCTATATATATTTCTATCCATTGGAAATTAATAACATCACTTATGTGTATTTACGGCTACCACATCAATGAAGTATTTTGATTAAATTGTTAATGAACAATTTATATAAATAATCATTTTGGTTTATAGGATTTTAAAATCGGACACCTATGCCATTATTATATTTGTCGATAGGATGAAATATTTTCCATAAGACAAGTACCTGATCCATCGAATAGATACATGCATGGAAAAACCCATTTTCCCAAATATTCATTTTAATGATGAAATTTTCAAGAAAACTATAATTTGATATTATAAATAAATCATTAATAGTATGTTATGAATGTATATGTTTTTAAAATTCCTGAATAAAAAAATTATATTGGTTATAAATGATTTTTGAATGCATAAAACACAATAATAGACATAAGGTATGGATTTATGTTATATTATGGTTTCATTTTTGGATTTTCTATGATAAATTAATATATATAAAAATTATATGAATATAATTTTTCATACCCAATTTATTTTTTAATAATATTTTTAATATAAAAAATTTTATTTACATCTATAATTTCACTCTCTTTGATACATTAAATTTACATTATTTTTTTAAATAATATCCATCCTTATTATTTTAGCTAATAAACATTTACTTCTATGTCTGTGCTCTTCATAATTATTTTATCGATGTTTTCCTTTATACATGAAATGTTTTGGAAAGTTCATTTTCAAAAACATTTACATTATTTATTGTTATTTTAAAGGAATTCATTTAAATAAATGTTTTCAAAATATTTCATTTTATACATTATGAATATTTTTTAAAAGAATGGTCTAATTTAATATATAGGGTATAAAATGAGTTGACCACCACCCTGACAATTTTTTATAGTGAATATGATTTTACAAGGTCCTACAATTATTTTTAATTAAAATATTATAATAAATATTCTACTAAATATTTAGTGATTATGTTATAAAAATGAAATGATATTTTCCAAGTTTTCAAAGAATGGTTCAAATGATTTTTAGAGTTATTTTTCATATTTGAAAACACAAATTAGGTACCAGACACCTTCCATAACCATTGTTAGAATTTGAAGTAAAACATCTGCAAGAGTCTAAAAATATTCTCTTCATCACACCATGAAATTAGACTATATCTTAAATGTATAATTCTTTCAACAGATCCACTAAAAAGTTCTCGTGTATAGGAATTAAATGATCTAGTTAGTTCAGTTTGTCCAAAACTACCTAAATACAGTCATTATTTCAAGTGATCCTTGATAAACAGAACACAAATTTCAGGGAAACATCATCCCACTACCATTCTATAATTGGAAACAGATGCATTAAGCCACTTGATTATTTATAATCTTCTTTAACCTATTTATTTTTGTAATATCGTGTCCCAAACCATGTAATATCTTATTTCATGCCCATCGACAAGTATTTTCATCATAGGACATGGTACATTTTTTCCTCACTCAGATGAAACACCCACTTTGAGGCATAAAACTCACATGTCATCTCCTATAAAATAAACTTACTTACAAAAACATTTCCCCAGATATTGGTGATATCATCCTCAGCTATGGTCCAATTGGAATGTGTCTCCCCACCTTCAAGGATTTCCCTTAGGGACAAACACCCCAAATTCTCACAATACCTCTCCTAGATACAGTTCAAAAGTGTCGACTCCACTGAAACTAATATGATATTCATCTTATTCTAACCCTCTAGAGGAACAAAATGCATCTTAGATAACAAGTTAATCATTTTTCACTCAGAACTAGACTCTTGAACTTCATGATGCTCTGTTTTCCTACTCAAAACATCATCAACACAATTTCCACTCCTTGACATATATTCTTGGTCAAAATCAGATGACTGAAAACATTGAACCCATTACTACTATCAGATATCCAAATATAAATAAAAATGACATACATTAATATCTTTTCATCAATAAACACAATAAAATTTTGATCAAATAATAAATTCATCCAAAACATCAATTCATAAACCACTATATTCAACTTGTTGTCAGGCATAGGTTAGTGTCATTCATGTGGCCTTAACTAACCTGAACCATACACTATAACTAGATCCACAAATAATAACATTGATCTAATTTTGATCCTATATGCCTTGGAAAACACAGTATATGAATCTCCTTGATCGTGTAGGATCATGACCGGAGTGGGAGACAACTACTTCCACAACTCCTGTAAATCAGTTTCATATTCTAAAGACCATTCAATCTTAAATCCCTTCTTGGCGAAGCTCAAAAGGGGGGATTCCATTCAATATTATTCATGGATTATCCTATAATATTTTCTTATCATGCCTTGAAAACAGAATACATGGATGACATTCCTAGATTGTTCACAAGAAACCATTACCAAAAAATTTTCTCTGTCCACTAATCGACCATCTTTTTCGGTGATGTGACCCATGAAATCTACCTGGTCAATCCATAATTGAAACATAGATATCTTAGAGTACATCTGATTCTCTCCAATTGTCCTCGTGATGAAATCATGATTATGGGAATGATCTTTATGAGACTTGGATTACATCAAGATGTTTTCCACAAATGAAATAAAAAATTGTTACTCTCAATCCTTGAGTGTAAATCTCTAGCACAAAAATATGTATCTAGGGAATATCCCCAATGGTGTATTTATCATCCTATCATGGCTCATAAAATCCATATTCAGACTCAACCCAATAAAATTTTGTGAAAATATAAAGGAATAAGAGGAACTAGCCTAAGACATGGAACTAATAAGTTTTTAAGCTATAAGAATAGTAGCTATAACAATTGATGGTCCAATAATGCTATCCATAACTATAGGCTGAACTACATGAAACAATCCAAACCATATTCATAGTGCCATAGTTTATGTCACTTTTTCTACACCACTCTACTAATATGGGAACTAATTCCCAAAATCATATCATCCACTATGTCAACCACCATGACTAGTAGAACTCTAATATCCAAAATGATATGGGATGGAAAACCCCCTTCTAATAATCTGATTCTTCCTAGATCCCAAATCATTACCCATATTTTGAGGGTTCATGCAAGACCATTATATATGTCCCATATTTAGAAAAGATCAAAACTATACCAATGGTTGTGAAAAATGTTTCCAAAAGTGACATGGCTATCCACAACAGTGGAAGAGTTCTCAAATATGATCATATGTAATCAATCCTTCCACATTGACACTCTTCAATCCAATATATTGGTTAATATTCTCATATTTATGCTTCCAACTCTTGAAATTTTTAAATTCTAGTCATACAGTGAAAACCACATTCCTCCGTTAGAAGACTCCCTTTGGTTCCCCTTAGAGATGAGAGTATGATCCACTACCTAAAAAAACTTCTTTAACTGAATTATGTAAACATGGTATTTAATATAAGATTGAAACCTATCCTAGGACCATCTTTCTGTATATATGACATCCCCTAATAGTGTTGAAGAAAATAAATACATCTCAGTAAGGTGACCAACATAGCCCATCATAGATATACTCCCTTTGTTCATCCTACAAAACATCATTTACATCCCTTATATTAGTGTCTCAGTCTAAATGTTATCTAGGAACATTTATTGAAATTCATTACATTATTTTTATAATAAATTCTCACTTAGATATTGAACATCCCACCATCACATCACTTATCCTCATGACATATGAACTCTCATTTTGACTATTTTTATATTAAGAGTGTCTATATGGTTAAGAATCATTTTGATAGACTCAATCCAGAACTTAGCTGCCTCAGGTCCACCCTCTCTAGTAAAATTATGAGGGTGCTGCAATTGAAAAACCCATGTCATGTTATCCATACTCATTACAACATGACTGATATATCTTTCCATAAATTTCCTAAACTGTTAAAATTTCTCATAGAACTAATCTCAAGATTCCTCACCTAGAACTATTGGAGCCTTAGGTTTCACTATTGGAGTCACATCTCTATCCATGTCCTCATATAAACATATTAGAAAACATTTTCATGGAGGGATATATCTAAAATTTAAAACACATTTCTTATTACACATATAACATTAGTTAAAAAAAATTGTGGATTTACATAAATCCATAATATGTTTTCCCCTATAGATGTCGACATTGTCAAACCCAAGCCACTATCACTACCCATAACCATATTACTTCTAGTTTGTGCTAAAAAATAGTAACTACATTATCATATTAATTTTTCTCGATAGAAACAGTTTTTACACATTTCGAAATTTCATATTTTTTAATATTTAAAATTTTCCATTTTCATATTAGGAAAAATTTTCATTTAAATATTACACAAGAAAAGAGAGATATAATTTAAATATCCCACACTAAAACATGATTCTTCATGCATGTATAAAATGATTCTTTTCACAATCAATTATGAGTTCCTATAATGATGATTGTATTATTGAAGGTCCATCCATACTAGGAAATGAATTAAATCTCATAATTTATTAGAAAGTATTAACATCAAAAACAATTGCATCACACGAGGTGATATAATATCCAACTATAACATCAAACATTAATGAAAACAATCCTACCTTGGATACTTGTCCATTACCCTTATACAAGCACTTAGATAACAATGCACATGCTCTGGACCATGGACTAACTCATCCTAATATCATGTATAACTTTACCAAAGAGTAAGTCAAAAAAAATAAGTATCCATTGATAATGATTTGTAATGTCCCAACCCAGATTTCAGACACTGGTTCCCCATGATAGTTGGTCGAATGACTTAATCCATGACTCTATATACACCAGAGGATTAACACTAGTATCAATGGTCCAGTGTATCAGATAGAAAATATTTTACACTTTTTATCAAATTACCACAACAACATAAATAAATAAACAATAATTAGATGATCATAACCACAAACCACTATAATTCCATTACTATAGAATAATAGTAATACATGATGAACCATAAATGAAAAAATATAAAATAAATAAAGTTGTACATATGTAATGCCATATATGTGTCAAGTGTCAAAATTAAAAACCCAAAATAAAGACACTAAAAACTCCTGTGAGTGTCCTAACACCCTGTCTGGTTCCCTCGTCCATTCTCTATCAAAACCCAACCATCAAACATAGTGACTATTACCTTATTCTATCATGTAAACATGATGTCTATTCATGTACCGATCATGCATCCTATGTAGGGTGTGAGTACAACTTAGTTTGACACCACCAATAATATCTAAAAAAATATCTATTCATTAATAGTTTATATTGTTGTATAGAGAATAATGTACAACCAATATAGTAAATAGTTTACATATGCCATTACGCTTTATTTAAAAACATAAATCCCAATGTTCCCAATAACCCCCATATCATCAATACCTACATTGACCCAGTTTGGAGTTTGAACCATGTCACACAGGGAAACACAATTCATTATAAAACATAATATTTCCTTATCCATTTAGTTTCATTTCATAACACAACCATTTAGTAGTATATTCTAAGGAAAATATCATTGATGTAGAATATATTTTCTAGCCACCCATGATTAATTTGAGTATCAGTCCCTTCCCCACACCTATGGGTATTTAGATCACTAGTCCCATTCACATTCAACAGTATCCACAACCATGAATTTGGTCTTAGAACAATAGGGATAGAAACACATAGGTATGTAGAGAATCATTCATTATCTCACACACCATATTTTAGAAAACCACATATATCACACACAGAACATAAAACATGGTCAATAATCATTAACCCTACCATGATAATTTCATATCATGGTATAAAAATTCAATAATATACTCAATCAAGATTCTTAACTTTAATCACATTAAATAATATGGACAATTCACCATTAATCCATCTATCAATGTTTAATAAAATAACCAAATAATGCTTTGAGGTTAATTAAAAAATCCCCTAATTACCGTTATCATCAAATCATGATAACATAAACCAAAAAATTATTGAAACCCATTATGAGACCAATTATATAAGTATAATATCCCATCAATTTCATAATCACATCATTCCATTAATTAGTCAATCAATTATTTAATCCAATTCAAGATGTGAGTTACAATCCTAGAAATAATAATTTCAAAATTCCATATACACATTTATATTCAATCATTTGGGATATTAAATTTCTACCACCTTCATCTAGATCTTTGGTGAGCATTCACAAAACCATAATTCTCTAAATTGAAGTAAAACATTCAATTACACAATAAAGTACGAGATCTTGATCAAAAACTTGATAGAAGATTAAAATGATTAATAGGATTGAAAATTCAGATCTAACACTTTCTAATAGAAGAAAATAATCCTTCCAAAGGATGATAAAAATAAGAGAGTGAGGGAGGAAACTAATCGGGAAGAGATCACAATTTCTGAGAGGCGTATGTCTATCAATAAATTCTTACATTCGTCAAGAATGAAGTTCAAATGTACTTGGAATCCTTGTGAGATCCTAAAAAAATGACTGATAAAAAAGTATGGTTGATAGGGGGATAATGAGGTTGAAACTTGGGGGGTTCCTGAATTTTAAAAATATCTTCCGGAAAAAAAAAATCACGTATGCATGGTTTCCTGGGTAGTAGAACCCAATATTCCAAAACATGTACCCTAATTATTCACCTCTTATAGGGATCATACTATTACTAATATGAGGGATAAATGTTTGAAAAATCATGCTCCGACATGGAAATCTACATCTATATGAGGTTACATTGTTTTTAGGGGTAGGCACATAGTTTGGGAAAATCTTGAACCACCCATAGACTAACACTTTTTTCCTTAAAAGTTTCCCAATTTTCACCCGAAACTCCCCAAAAAATCCAGTCTAATAATAAAAAAATTAAGTGTGAAAGAATATGTGTTAGAGATCATGATACATCCATATAAAATTATAGTATCTTACAATTTAATTCAAATATCATATAAGGACTACTTGGAATGCTGGTTCAGTGCCATTATAAGGGGCCTATAATATCATGTATCGAATCTAGTGGGTTTTGGATCATTAGCCCATATCCCACATTGCAAGGGTATTTTGAGGATAATCCTCTATCCCATATGTTAATATTCATTTTCAAATATTTGCGCCTAGAATGTCTTGTATGGAACACCATTTATATTTGGATTATCATTCAATGTTCTACAACTCAATTGTTAATCAATCAGAAATATATCACCTAAACATTCTTCATCATGGTTAATCATCATGAACCTTTTTTCCAAAATTATAATTATGGTGGACCATTTGAATTCATCCCAATAAACATGGTTCTTCACATTAATCACATTTAATTAGACGACCAATACACCATTAAACCATTTATCAACATTTAGTAATTTAAATAGTTAACCCTTAAAGATTAATCCAACCATCCCTTAATTCCAATTATCAATAAATTTATAATCACATTAATCAAAATATAACTCAATCTAATTAGTCAACCAATTTCACAATCCCATTAATTGACCAATTTCATACTTCAATTAATGGATAGATTAATTGAATTCCAAAATTTAATTGCATAGTAAGGAAATTAAAAGATAGAAAATAAATACAAACAATTATAATAAATATTATTGTAACTGGAAATTGAACCACATACCTTAATTTCATGTATGAATGTTCCAAAAACCAAAAATCCTCATATTGAAATGGAATGTTTAAGATCATAATAAAGTTGAAAATTTAGAAAAAAAAATAAAAAGATCGAGATCAAAATGAATGACCTAAATCCAAAAATAGAACTAAAACCTACACCAAGAATGGATAAATAATTTATATTTATCGAAAAAGAGATATTAGAGATAGAGGAAACCATCTTGGGAAAAATCACTTGCCAATAAGAATCTGATCCTTCAAGCGGATCATCGATTTGTTTAGAATGAGGTTGAATGATCCTTGGAACCATCCTAAGAGATTCATAATTTTGGGGAATATGTTTATGTTTTATATTGGGATTTTATGGGTTAAATAGTGTCAAATATATTTTAATTAAATTTTTCAGAGGATTAAAACGAGTTCACATGGTTTCTTGGGCAGGGGCGTACTATTTTCCAAATTGTGTTCCTTAATCATTTTCCTCTTATAAGGGATTCATAGTTTCTTGTATGTGGTTAACAATTTAAAAAAAATTGAACCCAATGTATAAATCACCACAATTAATGGGTGCATGTTCATGGAGGGTGGTCGCATGGTTTGGCAAAAAATTGTTCCACCTCTTATCTCTCCAAATAGGGCGCACAATTTCTTATGGAAAACTGTATGGTTTTCCTTAACCATACGCAAACCTTGTATAACCCCTCTGAATTATAAAATTATAAAAATTTCACTCAAAACAACCCCATAAAAACCCACCTATTGTGAAAATAAGAAAGTAAAATGTTAACCTGAAAAAAAGAACAAGAAATATCAATAATATTTGGGCTCTTATAGTATCTAATATAGATATTAGTTTTAGAATGATTTTCGTGATAGGTATTTTGAATTTTCCAAATATAAAGTTCTATTTTAATACTAGTAAATTTCTTGAATCAGATAATCAGTTGAATCAGACCATCCAAACCCAATATTATATGATACTGTCATGTTTTCCCGATTTCAAAGGTTATTTGGAACAAAAATTTCTTATTTAAATATTTATTTATATTAATAGACATATTTAGAAAATTTAAATGGATCATAATGAATACCTCTATGTAAATAAGTGATGAAGTATAAATTTCAAGGGTAATGTTCAAGGAAAATGATATGGGGAGATGGTATATTAGTGGAATTGGAAATGAAGGTGTGATCCATTCTACAAGAAATAAAGGAAGATTAGATTCAAAATAAAATATGTAATGAAAATTCTTGTTGATAACTAGAATTAAAAGTTGTTGATAAGGTATTACTTTGAATTTATCAATAGTTTAGGGTTGTTATATTTTTAAATGAGGTATTTTTCTACCCAAAATATATCTGTAACTTGATGATTCTTGATCAAATAAGCATGATTTATTATCCATTTGAGCTTTTATCAAACCTCACACATGTTCATGATGTGTACACATGTCTATTTTTGGGAAGTTTATTCCTAATCCATTAAATTTAATGAACACAGTATCCATAAAACTGGAATATAATCATTCTTAGGATGATCAACTAATTGAAATCATTGATCATATATATAATGTGCTTTAAAAAATAGAAATTAACTTGTTTAATTTTTTTAGAGGAATCATATATTTGATGGTATTACATACGAATCCAATAATGTCATTAAGAATAAATGTATTATTTTTTCTTTTTAAAGTGATAGAATTTCTATGGGGAAATTAATTTTAATGGAGTTAGAATATACCACAAAAAAGTATACACAAATATGAAGTATTTGATAGCTTGTTCTATATGTTATTTAGAGTCTAAATGAACATAGATATAGTATAATTTATAACCTACACATTATGATGGTGGTTATTAATATGATTAAAAAAATATGGAGAATAATTATAAAAGTAAAATTATAACAAACATGTATAAAATCACGATTAATGTTAATTTATTCTTCACAAAATAGGTCTTCTTAAAAAATTTGAACTTCCCTATTTTTGTCCATGTAAATAATGATTAAATTATATATATTTAAAAAACTTCATTTTTCTAAATGAATAACGTTTTTGAAATTTTCATTTCAATATTATCATTGGGTGATATTTTTTGGAATTCATGGAATGATTTATTTTGTTGTGAATAGTGAACAATAACATCATTTGTAAAACCGACATATTTCCTTAAATCATGTAATTATATCGGAATCGTTATTGTACATACTTTGGTATAAGATAACATTTTGTATTAAAATGATTTTTTTTAAAACCATCATTTGATATATTTTTTGGGGATGAAAAAATATAATTATACCAATTATATACATTTTATTTGATTGATTCCATAATTGGGATCATTATTTTCAAATTAGGTATTATGGAAAAATTAATTTTTGGTCATTATAACTTGTAACCATGGTAAAAATGTAATACTATAGTAAAGGTGAAGATATATGAAATGGGAGGTTAGTATATATATTTAGGGGTTATATTTATATAAATATATATCTAGTGATATGGGTACTTCCATGCACATATAATGTTATCAAATAATTTCAGTCGCTATATAAGGGTAACACAAAAGTTATATAACATTCATAAAGATACATCTAACCCTACATAGGGATAAAAATAATATAATTATAACCATATAATGTTTCGATGGAATGTACTAGAGAGTAAATTATGAATTTATGATCTAATATAAGATTAATTAAAATTTCGTATAAAGGTAATTGCGAAGATAATAAAGAAAGTTTAAAGTTAAATCCTGAAGTAGATTAAGGTAAAAAAATAACAGTACATGTCATGTAAGGGTAAAACACCCTTTCTTATATGTTTATAAGGGTAATTACAAACTTATATTAGGGTGGAGTGTTTTTTATGAAATATACATAAGGTTAAATAAAATACATAGAAAAATATTTTTTACAATTATTTTACAAACAAATAGTTATAAAGAGTATTAATAATAATAATAAAACATGATTAATAACTAAAAATATTAAAATAAAATTAATTTATATTTTTTTCTATAAAGAAATTGTTTTTAAAATATTTAATAATATGAAATTATGCGATTTTGTAATTTTCAAGACATTAAATAATTAATGTAGTGAGTATAAAGTCCGTCATTCTCCAATTTTTTATAATTTTAAAAAAATTCCAATAACTCCCCAATTTAGGAATTAATTAAAAATATTAGAAAATATTTTCTATGCTCTAAAAAAATTTCCCATTTTATTAGGAAAATTCATAAAAACAACCAAATTATAAAACAAATTTTCTCCCAAAAAATGAATAATTTACATCATATAAATAAACTCCTAAAAAATCATGAATTCTTAAAAAGAAATAAATATACTATTTAATTCAAAAATAAATATCCCATTAAAATATATAATACTATATAAATTATAAGGCTTCACGAAAATAAATGATACTCTAAAATATAAAACTAAAAAATAAAACTTTTAATGTGTCTGTGAATTTTTTTAATAAAAATAATTAGTAAACATATATGTAATTAATTTAAAAAATATAATAAAATTAAAATATGAATGTAATATAATATATAAAACCAAGAGTACATACTGAATGGAGACAATGTTTTTTAAAACTCATGAGACCATATGATATGAATAAAAAATATAAATTTTCATGTTGGATATTTTATAATAAAGATACAAACTTGGGAATCCATAATATTTTTAGCCGAATAGGATTAAAAATTATAACAACAGTCACCCTTGTTATTGATGGGTTACTCTACATATCTGTAAAATAAATCTATTAATACATTCCTTAGTATGATATAGAGATTGAATTAATTTTAATAAATGAACATAACCATATTATACAAATAATCCAAATGTAATGAAATTAATAACTGAGATATATTAATTTTTTACATTTAAGAAATAAATATTTATAAATTCGATGTAGACTATTTTAATATCCATGATAATTTCAATTGTTAGTTTGTTTAGATATTTTTCCAATATCATAAATTCATCAAAATATTACCTTCCAATAGAAAATTTAGATAAAATTTCATTTAAACATACCATATATTCCATGAGGGTCTTATTTTATTTTTGAATAAATTAATAAATCATCAAACTATTTATCCTGAGAACAAGAAGCAGAATTTTTTGAATAGTTGTTTTCCTTTTCCAGTTTGAAAAAAAAAAATTGGGAAAACAATATTTTAATTTTTTCACTATCAAACATTGATATATAATTTTCTAAATACATAATTTCCAAAATAATATTTTCTATTTCATTAGAATTATATTAATAATCATCTATCAAAAATTTGTACTCTTTTGAAATATTTTCCATTTCCACTTGAAATTCATCATAAGTGTCTAATTCATTATTAAAAATCCAAAAAAAAGATTGTTTTCACATTTTTTACTTCATTATTTCTTCCCTTTTTTCCATTTATTTTCCTATCATAGTAAATCATATTTGTAATCATTGGGTTTCCAAAATTTATAAAATAAAAATAATATATTCACATTTCATACCATTTCTTTTAACCTATTAATCATATATAATTTTTATTCCTTCATCCTTTTTTGCAACCTTATTTTTATTTATGAGTCCTAGAATTATTTCTTCAACTTATTATAAATCATAATCATTATATGATCTAGATGAATATGAATAATTCCTAGAATAGTTATGAAAAAAAACATTTATTGATTTATGAGAAACTCCATAATGTTTTTTCAGAATAATCAAGATCTTTTTTTTCAATTAAAAATCATAGTCTAATAGAGATCGAATCAGATCATCCAAGGAGTATTATTTGAAATAAATTTGTCATCAATAACTACATTCATGGTATGATACATATTTTGGATGTCTTCATATATTATATCGATCAACGCATCATTATTCATTGTTTCACTAGTTGATCCCATGTTATTGATTATATTTTTTAATCAGTTGAACATTTCATTTATAGATTCATTGACAAAGAAGGTAAATTCTTGAAATTTAATTCTTTTTATGGTGTTCATAGTTTTGTTAAATATCTCACATCTATTATGAGTGAAATTTAACGACTTTTTGATAAAATAAGTAATTTTATAGGAAAAAATATGATTATAAAAACATCTACTAAGAGAGTAATAATTGTAATTCCTGAATTTTTTGTTAAATACAATTTTTTTGGAATGATTTATACATATATTTTTATAGAAAATATCATTTATTTTATAAATATTTCCATGATAGTCAAATATTCAATACCTATATTCATCTGAAATACCACCATTCAAGATTTTCAAAATCCGTTACCACATTCATTGAAATGAGGTAGTCTCATTAGAATCAAAAATTTTATCTCCTAATTTTACATAAAAAAATAGACTTTACATATTATTATTACGGATTATTATAAAAGGTGATATAGAAATAAATAATCATATAAATAATTTTAATTCAATATTTTGGTGGTCAATCTCGGTTACAAAGTCATTTGTATCAGATATCCAGTTGAAGAGGAAAAATTAAAAAGGTCCAAATTCTTATAAAAACTGATAGGCCCTAAAGGTTGAATTAAAAATATATGAGGGATAGATATTTTTTTTAAATAATCATATTTAGTATAATGTGGTGGATTATTATGATTACTCTATTTTTTCATAAAAGATTAAGAATAATCTATTTGTGAAGAGTTAATGTCAAAAATATAATGTGATTAACACAATGTAATTATAGTGTTTAGGATCTCTGTAATCCTAAAACAACATTCACACACCAACCACTAGAGTACAGTATCCACAAAAAGGGAGGGGCTCTTACATAGGAAAAATACCAAACACATGAATTTTACATGGGGTAAACTCCAAAACTTTCTAGCCTTTCATGAGGGTAGTGAAAATATTGATATTCTACAAGGAGAATACCTGATATATATTTTCATTTATATATTTCGGTGATTATAAAAACTAAATACATTTTATATGTTTTAGAACCTATTTTTTGAAACCATTATCTAAAATCAACTATATGCATCATATAGTAAAATAATGTAAATTAATGAACTATGGGATATTTGTAGATAAATATGTAGGTGTAGAAAAAATTATCTTTAATTTGAATGACTAAATCTATTATAACCAAAAAAATTCAATATAAAATACTGATTTAATGATGAAGAATGTATTTTTATATTTACATAAACAATTTAATTGGATTTAATGTCTATGTGAACAAATTCTCTCATCTATAATGTTCCAAAAGTTATAATTTTTGTCGAAATAATGTTCACAACTATATTGATACTGAAATACTCATTACCTTTAAAAATGATTTTTTATATATAAAGTAATCATTCAAATAATTTGGGTAAATAAATGAAAATAATATTACCAGTTAAATTTTTCCTGAAGATAGAGGGAAAAGTAATTAAATAACATATGATTACTATGAAAAGTCATTTGAAAAATTCCAATTCAGTGGAAATAACAAGATAACGAGTTTAAATCAAGTTGTTGATAATTTTTCAAATAAAAATAAAATATAATCATATAGTTTGTAATTGTAATATTGTTTCATCTATAAAAGATACATGTCAATCATGATCAGCCATGTGGTGAGAAAAAAAATGGTTCGATGATAACTGGAAATCCTATCCATTTTCTTTGGTGAAGGTGGTTCCATAGTTAGATGATTTCCCATAAGGCTCACCATTTTTATTTCATCTTAAAGGTTATGTGTGGATATCTAGGCCCGATGATTTTTTTGGGTGATTCCATGTTTGTATAATCGTTCAATTTTGGTTCAAAATTCATGTTTATCTTCTACAATAACTCCAAATGATCACCAAATCCATAATTGAGTATAGAACATATTTCTAAAGGTATTCTTTGAATTGGGGTTTTAAAACCAATGGATCTTAGGAAATCATATTGGTCAATAGGATTGGATTTCATGCTCATCACACCATTTTGGGGGGGGGGAATTTTTTCCTGATATGAGACTACATTTTAAATTTATGTTTTGATCGATAATCTGATCTAGATACAAATATGGGACTAGTTACCTTAAAAAATGACCGTGAACTGAATCCTTCCACATGTAAAGGATATCCGATTAATGATCCCACCTATATATATATGAGGTTTTATATACATTTTCCCTTAATGGGTAGCATCCAAAATTTTGACATATATAACTAGAAACTCCAGAGTTTATTGTCTCTATGTAGGTGATCAATATTTTGAGGATGGGATTGATCAATTATGATGCATCCTATATTTCCTATTGATAATAGGAATCAATCCCAAAATAGTTCATTAAATCTATACAGTTTAACAACTCGTATAAAGGATATATATGAAGAAACATAAGCACTAGGTATCGATCTCAAGCCTCAAGAAGGAACCCTATATATCCTAGTTATAGCCGGAATCATAGTCATCATAGTTCAACCACTCCCTTGGGAATTTCTATTTGGTAGATTCCATTATATATGAGCAGTCATAACATGCCACTGATAATGGGTTACACACTGAGTGAGCACTAGCTGGTGGAGATTCATGATGAAAATGATGTAATTGTTGAAACTATTTAATCCCATGTAATCAATGCTCCGTGTGAGAAATAAGTGATTTAATGTAATCATTATCAGTACATATAGATGAGGGACTCATATATTAGGATCATGATTTGGATGTTTAATATGGATATCAGTCCTTAGGAATACATCCAACATATCTTGGTTATGGAATGAATTGGGGTAATCGTATTTTAGTTTCATTTTTGATATACTATTAGATGAGGAAAATTAATTAATATATGGGATTGATTGGTTCCCTATAGTAGTAATGTTAGATATATGGTGGCGATTACACCATAGTGTATTCCCATTTGATATTGGTCCTAATAAAGGTGTCCTACATATCCTAGTTATGGAAGGAATTGGATTCATCATAGTTTAGTTTCCGTCTCAATCTACTGATGGATGAGGTAGAATAATCGACCCATGTGATTGATTGGGTCTTGATGGTTGGAATGTGAGAGATATGGCATGGCATACACCAAGGTAGATTCCTATTTTATATTGAGACATAGAAATGTGACCTATATATCATGGTTGTATAAGGAATCATAGTCATCATAGTTTAGTTGCACGGTAGGTACTTTCCATATCAAAAATTCCCTTATACAGGGGTAGTCATATCAGGAAACTAACTAGGGATTACACACTAAGGTGTCCCATACATATGGAAAAATCATATTACTCCACTAATTGGGGAATACACATTAATGTATCAATAATTTTGGGATTGAGTACTACACATTGAGGTTTCCATAATATGAGGATTGTGGCTTAAATATAGAGGTTTCCCAAATATATCCACAAGAAAAGGTTATAATGTCCTAGGATATTGGCCTAACACATCCAAATTTCCTTCCTAACATATTTGGATTGTATACCTGACATTTATGAGGATTATGGACATGTCCCAGTTTCATAGTAGACATGTACATGGAAATTATCATGATCCAGTAGAATTGTATAGAGAACATCAAATAACCTGAATGACATGTCTAGATATCACCACATGATCAACCATGACTTGACCAGAGGGAGTCCCAAAACCTAGATCACTTTCTATGGTGGGAATCACATGATTTATGTTGAATTTTCTAGTGGATATTGAGACATCCTGGATAACATGACTATAGGTTGTTACATGACATGGATAAATTGTCTAGAGGACATCGTATAATATAGGTTGACGTGATAGGAGGGTGTCACATGACCTGTATGACTTTTCAAGAGGACATCACATGATCTAGTTTGAGATGTATTGAGGGTGCCTCATGATGTGGTCTGACATGGATAGTGGAAGGAGAATGATATTGTTTTTTATGTCTGGAGGGTTCTACCTGAACTAGGATAAAATGCATGAATGGAGCTACATGATTTTTTTTTGAATTGTCAGGAGGACGTCATTTCATTGAGGATGACATATCTCGATGTCACCGAGAG
This sequence comes from Viscum album, assembly GCA_963277665.1. Lineage (NCBI taxonomy): Eukaryota > Viridiplantae > Streptophyta > Magnoliopsida > Santalales > Viscaceae > Viscum > Viscum album. The sequence continues at coordinate 1,600,815,468 of OY728119.1, read as the reverse complement.
ACATAGATGACTTTTCCTTATGTCAATGTGTAACTGGGTTGACATGATTTGAATAAATTTTATGGTTTTGGAAGGAAATACATTAGGTATTTTCAATACTTTGGTGAATTCTTGAAGAGCATCAAGTTATTTGTTTTGGCATGACTATGGAAAATCACATGATCTGAATAGTATTTTAAAAAAGTTTTTTGTGATTTGAGAGACATGTCCCTATGTTATCGCATGATTTGAATGAGTCTTATGAAGCACATGAGGATCAACATATATGTTCATGGAATGAGGCTCCCATATTTTTGTCTTTATTACATCCTTTTTTTCAAATGTTCCACATATTTTTCTAGTGTTATATGATTTTAGATTTTGTTTTATATAGATGATGTGTGGTAATACCTTCACATAATATGGTTATCAAGTCCTACATTTTTTGTGTGATCTCAAGTGATCATGAAAAGTGATCAAATGAAGTGAATACACATTCATCGTGTTCCCATAGGTTATTCCTATTATTTTGAGGGAAACAACCCATTGTGATAATGTGATTGACCACTCCGAGAAATCCTCTCTAGCACTCCTGTGTGAGATCGACCATGGAAGCATATTGGGTTTTTCAAAGGGGGGGGGGTTCGCCTCACTTCCTTGGTTATATTTCACCTTGTGTGGCACATATCTCATAGATTTGGGATGGAGTTAGAGGAGGTATTTTTTGGTACATGATTCACATGATCTTACTATGGGTTGTTTTGGGGGAGTCACATGATGATCAACTACCATGGGAATGTTCAGCCTTTTAAACCTTTATAGGTCTCAATTATATCTAATGGATTTCACTTGACCATGTTTACATGAAAGAGGGATTTTATACTATTAGGATGAAATGTCTAGGTGCCCTCATGAGATCAACATACATATGGAAAGTCTTATGTGTGTTTGTAGTTGAATTGTTTGGGGTATTCCATGAGATTGAGGTGGATAGATAGGGGACTTTCTGATACAATGATGAAATGTCTAGGGAGCCTCCTTAAAATCAATGGATATTTCTCAGGGTTACAACCCCATTTTTTGTGATGATAAGAATATATGTGCTTAGTAATATGCTTCAATATTCCCCCATCTTATTTCCCTCTTTATTTTATAATGGTTGTCGATCTTGTGTGACCATATAGGTTTTTTTAAAGGCAATAGACCCCCTTGTCTAAGATGTAACTCATTAATAATAATTGATCTTGTGGTGATGCATGATCATTATTATTGGAAACCACTTTATTTGATTATCGTAAAAAATTAGTGGCACTAAATCAGATGGAAATCTCTGAAATCCTTCACCAGATGAAGGCCGCATGTTATTGGGCTCTTGAGAAGAAATGTGGATATATTGTCAGGGATTCCACAGTGCCTTGAAAAATATAGTTGGACATCATAGTAATATATAAAATTTCAAAAGGGCTCCACCGTTTTCATATTTTTTTCCTTTTATTTTATTAGTATTTTTTATATTTTTATGGATCCATCTGGTTGACAAGTCACATTACACAGAGGAACTCAGATGGTATCCTCCTCAAGATTAATTAATTTACTGGATTCCATCACAAAAGGAATAGGATTTACCATGGGTCCTGATGTGATCTTATGCATGTTATGCATTTTGTATGACATGTTTTCATTACATTATAAAGATACTTTGATGGTATGTCTTTTGGGGGATTATAAGATCTGTGTGTTTTGGATGCCTTCTCTTCATTTTCTTTGTAGCGAAAATTAAACCCATGATTCTGGTATTTCATTCCATGTAAATTTTTTATTCTCATTTTGTATGTGTTGACAACCCCCCCCCCCCCCCATTAGGGGTGACGTCAATAGGGGAAATGACAAGCTTATAATGAAATTAAATGACTGCCAATGTCTTGGAAAAAGTCAATTGAATTTGTGAGAATATATTCATATTTTTTAAGGAAATGTGATGGGCCTTAGAATGTTAATAAATTTTTATTCATATTGACCTAATATTTTTCAATATATTTATATAGGGGAAGGCTTAGAAGGATCATACTAATATTTTTTATATGACACCTTCTTATATGTTTTTTACCTGATAGGTTTCATGCCTTTTTCTAGTCTTGAAAACTAATTCAGTTTTGTGTTATAGTTTAGGGACTTTTAGCTCAGAACTTCTATCAATGTAATTAAATTTATTGTACCTCAGACTATTTATTACTGTATATTATGATATTCTATCTCTGTCCATGAGATTCTATAAAATTTAAATTCTTGATTATAATACCAGATTGGGGAATATATATATGGGGAAGAAATTCTAGGGATGACCCAAAACAGTTTAGGGTGTAGAGTGTTGTTGTGGTGTTGCTGGGTAACATAAGGATTAGATTTCATTCCTTTTAAAGAGTTTATTCCTATGGTTAATATGTCAAAATCCATTATGCATCACTGTCATTTTCAAATAGTGGTTTCCCCACTCTTTCCAAGGTCCATAGAAGTCCTATGGGGAAAATATTGTTTGGGGGATAAATAATAGGGAAGCTGTGTGTAGATTGATAATTGAAGCCTGGGATGAGTAAATCATGACTGAAAACATTGAGTCATGGAATATATAATGGGGTAGACATTTTTTTGATGACACATAACTTCGTTCGATGCTTGGATCCAGCGTGTTCTTACCAAGGAACACAAGGATCGTAGTTTCTTTAATTTAATGATGATATGCATCTAGTTGGCAGGGAAAAACACTTATGCCTCAATAGAATGGTCAAACAGAGGTGTCCCCACTCAAATACCAGGTTCACAAAATATTGGATAAGATTCAGATGTCCAGACGATGAATTTGGATATAGGGGAAAGGCTATGATGGAAGGATTGTAGCACCCTTGGGTAGTTTAGACCATAATTGTGGAGCTCTAGCCTTATGGAATGTGGTTTCAAGTCTTTAGGGGTGCGACATCAAAAGGTTCAGAAATTGAAGGTCACATTTTTTCATTGAAAAATGGAACAAAAAACATTAATGTAACATATAGGATATTATATCTTATTTAATATCTAATAAATAGATATTGTAAATTGTGGTCCAATGTACTAGGGTCATGAGGATGGTATATGTCAGTTTTACCAAGAATGGCCTAGAATACTCAACGGTGATGAGTTATTTCATAGAAACATCAGGGATACAAGGATTAGAAATCCATTTTGTAGGGAAATGTTGCATTTAGTTAATAACTGTGGGAATATATGTTGGATCCATATGAACACATGAATATCCAAACCGAGGGTCACATGAAGTCGAGTAACCTTTTCAAAGGTCCATGCAATGTTTATGGTGATATATGTAACTCAAATAATGATGTTTTATTTTTAGAAAATGTAAAATTCAAAAAGGTTCTAAGCACCCTGAATGTTGTTTCATCACCTAGTGAACATGTTATCATATTGAGAAGATGTATGAAATCGGTACTATATCTTTTTCCTAGATGAGGAGGTTAAATAAATATGGATCAAATTTCATTTGGGATACAATGTAGGATCTTTTAGAATTTATTTCTCCTTTATTTATGCCATAATTGTTTCCTAAACTCGTAATAGGAATCTATAATTCATGAAATTTACAAGAGAATTCTACACACTCGTGTATCACAATTTTCTAGTAGAAGTCCTACCTCTTTATTTAGTAGGAGAGTTTTATACTGATGAGATACATAGGAGCCTACATGGACTCCATATATGCTATTAGGAATCAATCACTCATTTATGCATCTATGGAGGTTTCCATCAAAGACTCCCTTATAGATCGATTTTTTTTATTCAGGACATCTATGGTTAAATTTTACAACATGGAACCAAATATGTTCCCTTATAGCTTGGTTTCTTAGGAGAGATTGATTTTAGAGATTATAAGTTCTGGGCTCCATCAATCCAGAGGTGGAAAATGGTTCACCGCCATTTAGGGTGGTGTTGACATAATTTATTTCATCCATGTCATAGTTGAAGATCAATGAGACCATCCTACAGTAAGTGATGTTGAAGATTTATTTTTCTTGATCAGGGATAGTCAGGACTATGGATGCATTATCCAATACACCAGCACATGCACTCTTTAATCAGGGAACATGATTTATTGTGTGATCAAAAGGAAACTCCACAATTTTCCCTATAATAAAGCTTATAAGATGGATTAGTTATTAATTTTTGATGGATCACTCTCTATTGATATTTTTTATCAGTTTCCCTGAATCCCCAATGATATTTATTTTGGATATCTGTTGTTGTAGGCCTACTTCCAAGCCAATAATTAAGGCTTGGTATTCAGACTCATTATTCAAGAATCCTTTCGATAATGATAGAGTACAGAAAAATAAAATTTTCAGGAGAGAAAAATGCAATCCCTATTCTCCCCTCTCTAGAGCCCTCCTAATGAACCCCAAGCTCTCTGGAAGCCCCTCCCAAGCATTTTGTGTCACACACTCAAGTAAATAATCACTGCCTTCTCTTCTTTATTTAAGATTAATTAATATCTAATGCCTTATATTTCCAATTCCTATATTAGGATAAGTCCTTAAATATACATAATACTTCATCTTTTATTTCCAAATTATTATGGAATCCTTTATCTCTTGTGATCCCATTTTTTTATGTGATACTGTTTTGTTGTTGAAATTTCAACTTGATTTTTCATTCCAAAATATCATATAGTGAATACCATACCTTTTTTGTATCAAGGGTGTCTAAATTTATACAAATATAATTATTTTAAATGGGACATACATGAAATTATTCCACACACCTTGATCTTGGAATTAAATATGTTGATTAATGAATCAATGTTGTATAATCTATGTAGAATATTTATGCTTGTGAATGAAATAAAAGTGATGGGTGAACCCATAATTATTTAGATATCCAATGCATTGGGTAATGATTAGCCTCATGATAATATTTTTGGGAAAAATATTTAACCATATTCCTTTGTGGTACTTTTTTCATATTAATTTCTTATAAGTTATCCATGAACAATGTTTATGATGCAGTGTTTTAATATGTAGTCACATTTCCCATGTTATCATTCTATATCATGTCTTATTGTTCATATTTATGATTCTCACCCCATTTATTCTCCATTTATATAAATATTATCTAAAATCTGTTTTTATCTTCAATTTATGCCATTTTTATTTTCATTACATGGCTTTATATCTCACCCATTTCGTTATGTATGTTCCAAGGTCATTCCACGTTGTTTTAAGTGCGATAATGTTAAGGAATCTTTTAATAAATATGTTTTTTCCTATTTTAAATTGTTATGTATTGTACCTAATACCCATTGAAACTGGTATTATCTATATTATGTGTTTTATTGCATGATATCATACATATTAAATAATTTATTAATGTTTAATAAAGATACAGGTTGTTATAGTTGATATTAGATGAAAAGATTAGTTATTTTTGGGAATATGATTATAAAACTATAGAAAAAGACTTTTGGGATAAAAATAAGTATAATAAAACTTCCCTAAATATTGGTATGTATATAGTAAGTGATTTATCAAGAAAATTAATACTTCTGTAGATACTAAATGTGGATGTGGCTTTGGCATAGATGTACATTGTGGTAAAACCCAAAATCACCACATCGAGCAAGATACATCTTGTAACTACTTCCTGACAATGGGAATTTCTACAATCCTATATTGAAAATATCATGGGATTTGATTTGGTAAATTAATAATATTATTATGAACCATTATTATGGGAAAATAATCCCATAAGTATATATGTTATGAAATAGATCATAGGTATCACAAATGAAATCTTAAAAAGGCATAAGTTAAGAAATACATGTAATTCATCAGTTATCCATTTAATTTCATTTTATTCCCATTTATGTGTATAATAGTTTTAAAATAATGATCCCTAATTTGATTTTTATTCTATAAAATGGACATAAATGGGAGGAATTGGGTATATAACCAATGTAAAGGAGAATTTTATGGCTACCCCATTGAGATTCCCAACCTGATGGGATTGAGAATCATGAACATTATGATGATACTCTCTTTGTTGGATAATGTTTTGAAAAAAACCTAGATCAGGAGGGGAATCCAAATCCCACTAACATAGAACAAGGTATGATTGATACATTTATGTAACAAATAAGAAATTTGATTATGTGTTAATAAAGAACAATAATGTTTTAGCCTATTCTTCATGGAAGTTGAATGTTCACGAATAGAAAAACTCAAAACTTCATATGGTATTGATTGTACAAATATTTTATTTGAAAAAATGTTGGAATTATCTCTTTTGTGAGAAGTGTTAAATATACGCCAATCAAAAAATCCTCAAGTATATATTCACATAAAAAGAGATGAATATTGACCAAAAAATATGGTTAGTGATAATCAATGACTATGAATGCTCAATCCAATACCATCCTAGGAATATGAATAACGTGAATGATTATCTATTAGTAAGAATCCAATAATTATATCATTGATGAAAACTGAGATGGACTTTATCTTCTTATATTTGGAAAGGATGGATATTGAAATAATAAAGGAAGGAACATCATCTATCCATTATAAATAATTTCTCAAACATCTATTTTAGAGATGTCGAAGGTTTCTCAAAGGGATTATGTGATAGTTTAAAAGGAATTAGAAACCATAATAAAGGTTAAATTCTTATATTTCAATGTTAATGATGGAGTTGTATGATTTGGTTAACAACTATTTTCACCATCCAATCACAAGATAAAGAGAGAGATTCCAAATGACGCACATAGCTCAACTATCTCTACTCACCAAGAGAGAAAACATATGTATCAAGACCTATAAGAGACCTATTTTGTTGGAAAATATGAAGGAGGATATCAATGAATATATATCAAATTGTATTCTCTTTCTGAGAGTTAGGGATGAAAGGGAAATGTCTAAGGGTTTGATGCAACCATTACCCATACACCAATGGAAATGCAAAAACATCACGTAGGGATTTGCCACTAAACTTCCACAGATATCCATATGAAACAATATTATTTGGATTGTTATGGATTTTATTAAAAATATTGCTCACATTATCATAATTAGAAAGAAATTTTCACTTTACCAACTTGTATTGATATACATAAAAGGGTTGAGGCTGCTTGGAGTACCACGGTCGATTATATATGATCGAAATTCAAGATGCACCTCCATGTTTTAAAACAAACACCAACATTTTGTAAATAATAAGATGAAATTTAATATGGAATGTCATCCTCAGATAGATGGTCATTCAGAGCAGACAATCAAGAAACTTGGGAATATGTTGAGTGTTTTCTCAATAGATTTCCAAGGAATATGGGACCAACAACTTCCTCAAGTCAAGATCTCATACAATAATAATTTCCACTCAAGAATCCAAATTTCTCACTATTAATACCTTTATGGAATAGGTTATGAGCATTTTCATGTTTGGATGAACATGGAGAATGATAAAAGCTCAGTCCTGAAATGGTCGAAGTAATGATGGAAAAGGGTAAGATCATTAAGTAGAAAATCAAGTATACCCTGATTCTATATATGATCTATGCTGAAATTAAATGATGAGTCCTATAGTTTTATATTTGAGACATTTTATTTCTCTTCATATCTATATGGAATAAAATGAAGAGATGTGAGAGGAAAGGAATGATTGGTCCATGATGCACTGGCACCTTTGAGATCCTTGATTGTATCATATTAGTGGCATATCAACTAGAATTCCCATTTAACCTATATCATGTAGATGATTTGTTACTTGTATCCATATTTAATAAGTACATACCAAACCCATCATATATAGTAAATCCATACTAGGTCACATTTGAGAATGATATCAAATATACTGATCATCCGGTGAAGATCTTAGATCGCAGAGACAATGTTATATGAAATAAAACAATAGACCTTGTTAATGTCCTAACAATAAACCACTAGTTTGAGGAAGTTATGTTGGTATAATAGTATGTGATGAAAAAGAGATACCCCCATCTATTTTAGTGTGGGAAATGAAAATATTTTTGGATAAATTTCTTAAGGGGTTATGATTGTAATGACCCAAACTATTGTAAATAATAATCCACATTTTATTTAATTAAATGTATTATTATATAATATTTTCATAGAAAACCCAAGAACTACCTTGGATTTATTATATACTACTATATTTAAATGACCGTCAAGCATCATAACCATTTATAATAAATCTATTGAACAATAATAATATGATTTGTATAACAATAGAGCTTTAACAAATCCAATTGACCCACACAAAGGAAGTGATAACATCAACCTATAATATTGTACCCAATGAAGCCAATTTATAACAACTTACGAGGGAGGTAGCATCACTAGAATTTTCCATTGACCAATACCAAGATAAGATCAAACAACATATGAATTATAGAATTGATTTATTGTAGAATTTCAATCCCATAGAGATAAAGACCAAAACCATGTTCATTGAACCACCCCATGAAAGTATCACAGTTGCGCCCCTTACGCTTATAAAGTTTTCTATTTTACTAAAGGGAGATATATCAGTTCTATCACATAATTATTATGTACATTATTTTGTATCATATATTGAAAATATTTTCATCATATTGTTGCAACTTTGTAAACGATTTTTATTTTCATACAATAAAACAAAAATTGTATTTTTTTCATAACATTAACATTTAATTAATGACGTTATTTTGATAAGATGATTTAATTTTGAATTAAATAATGTTTCAATGAAATATTAAAATTAAAAAAATTATATATTATAAATTATAAAATTATTTTTATGAAGTCAAATGTAATTTCTATAAGGTTCTGAAAGATGTTATTGTCAAAAAACCTAGCATTTTTTAATAAATATTGATAATTATTTTAAAATTGAAAATAAAAATATTTATAAAAATATTCAGATAAAATTAATATTATTTTTTGGAATCAAAACATCGAAATAATCCTATGGTTAATTGTTTATAATTTTATTAGACAGCCAAAAATTCTTGTTAAAAAGTAAATACTGTATAAATATATGATGTGTATTACGACATCATAATGACCCAAAAGTGATTTAATAAATAATATAAAGTGTATATATGACAAAATATATGTTGTAAATTTAAAATAAATTGATTTTATCTTTATTTTATTAATTTTATAAATATATTTGTAATCCTCTAAAACCATTAATATATTTTAATGTTTTAAAATCATTTATTTAAAATAATGACTCGCCACAACATAATCAATGAAAGTATTTGACTATTATCATCCCTAGGCCTTATAAAATAATTAAATCGAATCCTATTTGGAAGAAACCATGAGAAATTACCATAGGGAGGTTTGAGTTTTAGGTTATTTTATTATATAAAGTCCAAAACCTGTGTTTGAGAAATTCTAATGAATTCCCCACTCATTTCCTATATAAACCCACTAAATAACTCATTAATATTCACTAAAAAACATTTGAGTACATCCTTACTCTATCATAACCCCCATAGAGTCTTTCTAAGGTACCCCAAACTCTCAACAATACCCTCTATAGCATTTGGGGTCATACACTCCATTAAGGGATCCTAACATTATCTTCTTCATTCAAGTTTCTTTGATATCTTATATCTTCTATTTCAAATTCATAATTTTGGGATAGTTATTTCTATGTTCTTATCACTTAACATTTAGTGTTTGAATATTTAAATGCCCCTTTCACAATCATCAACCAATTTTATGATTTTTAAGTGACACTGTTATATTGTCGAAATGTCACCGCAATTTTTCATGACAAAACAATCATGTTATGAATACCATACCCATTTATTATCGAGGGATTTTACCTTTATGCACTTATACTTTTTGAATTGGTAATTACATGAATTTATTTCACACACCTTGATCATATAATAAAATATTATAATGAATGAAAAAATATGTTAATATCTGTGTCTCACACTTAAGAATGAGAATGATATGAAGGTGATGGGTGTGCCTAAAATCATATTTTACACCAATACAATGGGTAATGTTTAGTATCATGAGTTTTCAATTTGGAATAGGAAAGTTTACCAGATTTCATTATGGGAATTTTCCTTGTTTTTTTCTTGGAATTTATTTTTGACCTTTGTTTATGATTAAATGTTTTAAGATATTTCCACATTTCCAAAATTATCATGAAATATAATGTCTTCTCTATAGTTTTTATGATTTTCACCCCTTTAATGATCTATTGATATGATTATTGTTATACATGTATTTTTATATTTATTTTATTCCATTTTTATTTCCCTTACTAAGATTTATAGCTCACCCATTTATTATGTATATCCCCAGGTTGTCCCATTAAGTATCATGTGTGGGAATGTTATGGATTTTTTTAATAAAGATGTTTCATTTTCCTGTTTTAATTTGTCATTTAATGTACCTATTTACATAATACACTGTACTTATCAGTATTTTGGGTATTATTAAGTGTAATACATTGTAATACATCATTCATTACAGTGTAATAAAGATAATGGAAGTTTGAAAAATACATCACCCATATTTGGGCAGTGTCATGGGTTTTTAAATCCTCTCCATTCAAAAGTTCTATGTCTGCTACTGTGATTTATGTGGACGGATGTACTATAAAGAAATCAACCATGGCATGTCCTTTCCCCGACTTCTATGATATGAACTGAATGTATTATTCATTCATAATGACCTCCCATTAGTTCATGTTCCCAACCATCATGGGATGACCAAATCTTTACTTTATTATATCAATAAGGGAGACAAGGTGGAATTTGTGGTCATACATATAATTATTTAATTTTTTTCATTGAAACAATTTATGTGATACAGTTCTTCTCAACATTTGAATTTCATTTCTTAGATTATAGAATCATTTAGATGAGGTAATAGTGGCTATTCTCATTCCCCAAATCATTTATCTTTTCAATGAGAGTTCCTAGTGATTTATCCATGGCTACCACATATAAGAAGAGTGGTGTCCCTTCCACGAGAGGAATCCATAATAGTGGGTGAAACATGTACTACCCAAGATCCTATAAGGCTTTTTTCTTCTTCATCCAATCTATAGGTGGTTCCCTTTTCCATTATATATGTGAAGGAGATAGATTTTCTGACTATGTTGGCTATCGAGAATAAAATGTAGTCAATTTTCCATTATATACTACTTAGTTATTTGAAATTATGAGCGGATGACAATGTTTGAATTTTTTTGGACTTTTCAACACAGACCATAATGGCACACTAGCATACCACAAGTCAATTAATTTTTTGGATGTTGGTATTAAAGATAATTTCAGTGGATTTATCTTCAAACAATTCCATCACAACTTGTCAAATAATTTTTGATGCTTCGTGAAGTGATCACATCGCTATTGGGAATTTACCATTAGTACATTGAAATAACATTCCACGATTCATCCCATTAACGAGTTAAACATATGATTCATGGTGTATTTTTAAGTATCACCAATGTTCATTAATCCAAATGGAATGACCTAATAAAAATATCTTCTGGTGTGTTATAATGGTGGTGGATTCTTCATCTTCATGCCCTATCATTTTCTGATTTCACCTGTATTACCCAACCATGATTTAAAGGGATTGGAATCTATATTTTTTATCTATCAAGAGTTATATGATTGGAAATTAGAATTCTACCTTGGGTTAGTGTCAATTAAAGTCTTTAAAATTATTGTAGATCTTAATATGTATATTATATTCCATGATATGGACAATGTTAATGAACCAACTTGGGTATTTAACTTCTGGGAAAAGTGGTCTTTGATCAATTGTTCATCATCCACCTCCACATTAGTGGAGTGAGATTTTAAAATTCCTAGATTTCTACTTGAGTCCTTAATGGTCATTAGATATATTGAGATGGTGTGTAGCCACATCTAGATTCAGTCTAGGATATTTTTATAATTCGAAGAATACACATATATATGTATCTTAAACAAAATAATGTCCATGTCCTTCTCCTTGAGAGGAATACAGACACTAGTCATTGTAGTTCGAGTTTCTTCTTTGTTTCCTAGATTTAACCATTTTAGATCATGAATGGTGGTGGATGCAATGTCTTCAAATGAATGAGGGGCATTCCTGACGTCTCCCACTTCTTCCTTAACATTTGAGTCTGTAGAGGTACTTTTATATGAAGAAAAATCTGAGGGAATATCTATCACTATCATTATGAGAAATTCAATGGGATGAAATTTTGTCATCCCCTACTACTATAGTACTTTATGGTATATTCCTAATATAATTTTCTATAACACTATCACTAGGAATAGATGGGGTTTGGAAATCTAGGATCATGTCCAATGCCTTAATTATATTTATTGGTAACCCATAATAAAAATATATCTTATAATGTGGATTCATAGTGGTGGACCCCAAACTATTGGGTACTATAACTTGTATATTTTTATGGATTCCTACATTTTATTAAAAAAACATTTGATTATGTTGTACAAAACAGAGGGTCTTTTAATGTTTAGTTTCTTGGAAATAAGTTACATAATACATGAAAAAAAATTCTTATAATAAACATGATATTATTATTAATTTGATCAACATAAGTACTTTTACTACATCTCATAACCTTAGGACATACATCAAAGTAATGGGTGACCTTAAGTCCAATTAAGGGAAAACAAGGGAATCATTTTACTTGTGATCCTGAATAATATGAATAAAAACGTTAGGAAATATATAAATGAATGATAAATATAAAAATAATAATAATAAGAATAACATGAATCATAAATTGTAATGTGGCTACCTCATTTAATTGGGCCATCCATATTCATATCACCACAGTTTATCACAAAGGTGACATAAAATTTACCAAGGTTATTAACCAAGGTATCATAAAAGATGTCATATTTGGAGATTAAATTCCATACCCAATGAACTGGAGAGATATTAGGGCACACCGTTCATATGTATTAACTAATGTGATCCACATATATCATAATAAAACATTTCCAAAATAACCCCAACAGAATAAAATAAATAGGTTTCATATCAAGATCCTAGAGTTTTTAAGATGTTCTTAATGCTAAGATCTTTATGTAATTATTAACCCGATAAAAGGGAAGGGGGGTTTAATGTTTTATAATACCATAATAAAATAGATCATATTTTAATTTATGTCAATAAACATAGAAAATAAAGAATTTTGGGTATCTAGAAACTAAAATGAGATAATATCTTGAGAAAAATATAGACATTTTTAGAAGAAACATCAACAACATAGTGGGCATGAAATATGGTTTTAGAAAACATTAAAAAGATAGGGAAATGGTATCAAATTTATAAAATACTCCAGTTATAGTAAAATTACAGATAAAAATGGATAGAAGAATATATCTTAAAATTTGAAATACATACCACATGAAAAAATGAACTTGAAAGGAAAAGAGAAGCTGAGCGTTCACATAACGTAAAGAGTAACTCCTAAAACTAAATGATTGGGACCATGGGGGATTGAGGAAACCTTGGGGTGCTCCGTAGGAGGTTAAAAAGTATTAAATTAATGTTTCATGAATTGGTAGTGAAAGTAAATGGAAAAATAGGTTGGTTTTTATAACAAAAGAGGAGGATTTGTTTAATAATATTCTTGGACCCCTAGGTAGTAGAAAATTTATAACAATGGCTTGAACGTGGTATTTTCCCATGGTATTGTCCACTTGGGTCACATATAATGTTATTATAATCCAAAAGATTTGACTAGAATTTTGTATTACACATTATGTTATGATGTCGTTAAACATAAAGAAATACTCAAACTATATTTTTTATATTCAATGAAAAAAATTAAAAACTTATACTAAATTCACCCTATCTTAACTTCGACATAATGATTTAAAAAATGATTTTTATTATATCATATTAATTATCTATGTATGAGAAATTTATCTTTTAAATATAAAAATATTTATTTATTAAAAATAATAGTGGATAGAAAATGCATAGTAAACTTAAAGACACTTGAAAAAAGTATCATTTAAATTTCAATAAGATAGTTTCAATAATAATATTTCATTAAAATTAATATTACTAATAATACCTTAGATTATAATATTTATTATATATTTTTTGAAAGGTATAATTTCTATTAGAAAAATGAATTTATCAAATTCATCATATTTTTAAGAAAAACAAAACTCAATATAGAAATCTTGGAACAAAAATTTTATTTATTCTAAGGGATTATACATTATGTAACTAAGTAAATGACACATAACCCCAAATAAAACCTGAAAATTAACTTAGGTTAAGGTTTTTTATTGTGGTAGATTCATGGCGCGGATTATCTAACATCACCCAAGTAGTGATTTCCACTAGCTTGAAAATATCATGTATGCTATTAAATTCAAGATTAACTTATTGAAGCTTGGGTTGGGCCTAGTTAGGATCGAATCCAATTGATTCAACATCCTTCTCAATTTATGAAAATGGGCTACACATGACATTAATCTACTAGTTGAGTCCCTCGTTTCATATTTTCTTATTAATTAAACATTATCATTTCTATTCAGAACACTAATTATAACCATAAAATTATTATTAAGAGTATTGTTTCTAATAGTCATATTGACCAATGATCATAATTTAGCAATGATCATAACTGACCCATGGTTATATAACATTTTAAACCCTACGGTCACATTTCAATTATACTTACTTAATTATTAATGTTATATAGTTTTATTGAGCACAAAATAATATAACACACACTTGCAAGAAACAAATATTATTCAAAATGTTTTAGTCATTAAAATTTTCATCCACCATTTTTTGATTTCCTTCACTTTTATATAAATATTCTATATAATATATGTATTTTCAAGTCTTTATAGGGAAAATTCACCATTTTGTATGATTTCCTTTCCATCAATAGGGAATTTATAATATTGGTAGAATACTAAAGGTACTGCCACATGGAAGAAGAGCAAGGCCTTCTACAAAGGACATTGTATATAGTTCTTTACTCAACAAAAATAAACATAGCATTGTTTTTGAGGTCCAAAATCAAGGTTTTTTTATTGAACATTCTGATAATCAAGTTCTTATGCCTATCATACACATGAATGGTCATCTTTGTGTGAGATTAATCCCCCCTTATATATCCTTAATGTAAAAGGGTATGAATCAGGATGAGGTTGATCCCAAAACCATTTTCAATCATATCCTTTTGTATATCAACATTATTGAGTATTAATAAGATATAAATTGGTCCGATGTTTCCTTGGATGATCTCCTAATGATCATACTTTATAAATGAGTCGGTGATAAGACATTCTAGTGGAGTGGTATCCACCTGATGAACCTTGGTTGTAGTGAATATTATTTAAAACTCATTTTGGATCTGGAAGAAATCAATGCGTGGATCAATGAGTTATTTTTAATTATAGAGAACATCTAGTATTGGGAGTTTAGCTGGGAAAGATGCTATATTTTTCAAAATGTTGCACTTTTATTCCAACGGTTGGAGCTTCCCAATGTGCGATTTTTCTTTAACATGTGGTTCAAGAGTTATGAAATCTGCAGTGGAATGACCTAGGGATTTTGAATATTATTTGGTATAATATTATACAAATTGGATAGGTCATGTTAGCCTTCCCCATTATCTATAATGATTATACAATCACATCATTTCCAGTAAGTCATTTTAGATAACTTAGTAAAGACAACCATTAGGGTTTTTTGGGATACCTATGTGTCTTTTATGGGCCTTTTGGGGCTCCTTTCCTTGAGTTGTGACTTCATATATTCCATCATAGGGGACATGAATATAAATATTAGGCACGACCACCCTATCTTTTGCCTATGTATCCTCAGTTTCTGTGCATGTGGCCTCGTATTCCATGATTAGGTATAGAGTACTCATAATTGATGGAATATTAATCATTGCAAAATTGTTTTACCAGTTGTACCACATTAACATTTCCAAATAGGGTCTATTATACTGAAGAGGTTTCTATTCGGTTGATATATTCTAGTGTTTTAGATGTTTTATGTATGAAATTTGCAAGAGTCAGAGCTTGTGTAGGAGCTGACTATGGATCTTCCTGTTCTATCTCTTCCTTTTTCAATTGGTTGTGTCCACATTCTGGAAGAATATTATATTTAACCTACATAATATAATAGACCATTATAGTTATGAAAATCTATTCTCTTATGATTACATCATCTTGGTCTAGTATCATTCTATTCATATAGTTGTTGAAATTCTGGCCATGCTTCATCAAAAATTTTTACAATCGCCTTCTTCATCTTCTAACTAAGAAACAGTGATATATGTTAAAAAAAATTGTAATGACTCCACCCCAGTTAATAAGAGTCGGTGCATTATTACATAGAATTTTCATGATCACGAGGAATCATGTTCCAAAGGACTGATAAGATTAGTAGTCTTGGAAAATAGAATACATACATAATTTTACCTTTATAACTTGAAAAGAAAAACAACAATAATTTATTCCATTAGAAATGTCCAAGCCTCATAAATTATTCCTGCAAGTCACTCATAACTAACTTCTTCATATCCTAGGAAAATAAAACAGAAGAAAAGGGTGATCTCAGATGCTCATTAATGGTGAATAATTTAGTGGAAGCTATAAACTTTTTAGGAAAGATGTTTTATAAAAACCAAAGCCTTTCAAATGTAAACTTGAACATAATATGGAAAAAATAAATAAAAATTTACCATATAAACATGTACATGGATATTATACTAGTGTAATAATCACTCGTAGTAACTAATTTCATAACGAGGGAATGTATAATGATGGAAATTCTAAAACATCTTGTCAAGGCCTCGACCAAGACATCTAAAAATGATTTAGGCCTCATCCAAAACCATATTTATCAAATTGGTAAATGCCTCGACCAATTCAACGTCTAATTGTCTCGTGAGACCTACCAATTCATCGAAAAGCTATAGTGGGATCCACCCATCACTTACTAATTCCAATGCATTCCTTATTTTAAAAGGTCGAAACATAATATAAACATTCATATTAAAACTAGAATATGAAATGTCAATAGATTAATCATAAACCATTAATGGTATAAAAATAGAACATCCATAGAAAAACATATCACAAAACCTTCCATGCATTATGGAATATTTTATCTATAAGAAATCAACTTCAAACAAGTTTAAAATCCATCAAATGATGTTGACATAGATGAAAATGATATGTAAAATGCATTGAGAGATACACCCATTTTTTTATGAAATCGTTTAAAATCTCACAATTTAAAAAGTAAGTAATATAAAAGATATTTTTTAATACAAAATTACCATAACTTTTAAACTTTTGAAAATAATTATCATTTCACAACATTCATGTCCATATATATAAATCCTTAAAATCATTTTGAAAACATGGACATTAATTAAAAGGGTTTTGAGAGGTAAATCTTTGAAACATTTAAAATGATGATATATTTTAATAGAACCTACCATAAAACCTTAAAATATTCCTTTTGAATTTTTATTATGAAATATGGGTATCAGTGATATGTTTTCCCAAAAAAATACTTACACATGAACAATCTATGATAATAATGAGATTGGGTAAATAACCCTTACCTTGCGCTTTCCTTTGGTCGAGGGTACGTTTAACCTCTTTTATACTGACCATTGTATGTTATTATATTATACCATAACCATATTCATATTTATTATATCATACATGATTCATTTATTACTTTATACTACCAATTTAAAAATTATTTTCATGATAAAATAACTTTTTTGGGTAATAATAACTTTCTTTATCGTACGTATTTTAACTTGTTATTCTTGATCATATCATTTAGATGATGATTTAAATACTTATAGAGTATTAAAAATTATTTAATTATCATACATATTTAGAATATAAATAATTATAATAGATAGTTATATGAAATGGAAAACACTATTTATGGAGACGGTAGGCCGTACGTACGCATAAACGATGTTTCTGTTTTCACATCGTATTGAACGGAAGTAAGTGAATAAGATATATGTAAGTACATAAGTACATATATATATATCTCCAGTAGCATTATTATACCATGTATTACATACTTATTAGTAATATTTATTTTTATAATCATCGATTAATGGTGAATGTGGAAATGAATCTAATCGCGTCGTGGAGACATTTATCCGTATGTTCACACGAGCAACAATATCATTTCTGTAATGATGCGGAATTGGATGGTATATTAATTTTAAATAGATATAATCATGTTTTTTTATTATTTATATACATATTACTCATCATTATATCCTTCCAAATAACATAGTTTTGAATAACTAATAACACCAGGGCATGGAGAGGGTAAGCCGTACGTACACACGGATAATGAAATTATCATTAATAGGATGGATAAAATAATGAATATGGTTGTGACATTTTTATAACAACATAACAGAATATATAAGGTACTGGATTTATTATTTTAGTTTGGTAATAACAAAGAAAGAGTAAGTGGAAGAAGAAAATAACATGAAGGAGGGTGGTGAAATCATAACCTCTTCTTCGGGTACTTCCTTTTTATTTGATCAAAAGGGATCCTTAGGATTACTTTCTGACAAAGGAAGATCTCTAGGATTAAGGTAGGATAGTTTTGAGGATATTTGGGTAGGTTGTGGCTGAGCCAAATGGTTTTTGAGGAGTGAATTTGAGAGAAGGTGAAGTTCCATTTTATAAGAGGCGTGAGGGGCACCTTATGAAAAACTTAAAATATTATTTTATAATAATTTTATATTCAGTTAATAATGAATCAAAAATGATTTATTTCTAAGATAAGGTGGGTATGGGTATAAATCCTCTCATCCAATAGGTTTTAGACATGTTTTGGTAACCATTTTAACTTTATCATTTAAATTTAACTCTTAGTCAAATAATTTAACTTTTGCCGCGTCTTTTTGTATTCTTACAGTATATGGATAATAAACATACTCTAAATCTCCAAGAGAACCTCATGTGGATTATTAATGACATATATAATATTATTTATTAAATTTTTATAAACCTTATATTTTTAGGAATATTATATAATTTAATAATTTAATATTTGGTTTAAAAACTCATTTATGGCAATTTTGAAACTATTGGGTATTTTGTTTTTGTGAATTTATAAATACCTTATGACATCCAAAAAAATTCCTATAATCAACCCTAACATGTCATATTATCTTATAATATTAGTTTAATGTATCAAAAGTATGAATTTATATTTATTTTTATATTTATAATATCAACGATTTTAATCATTAATTAATAAAGAAATTACTGCATCATCATTGTGTTATAGATAAATTTAATTATTTTATTTATAAAAATTATAAATAAAATACAATTATGTAGGATATATTTTTATCTTTGTAATTAATATATATAGTCTAATGTTTAACCCCATTTTAAAAATGGTTTAGTTAATAAACATTGAATTTAACACTTTTAACTATACTTTAAATAAAATATAATAAATGAAGTAATCTAATCCAAGTGGACATAAAGGATCATATTTTTATTTTATGGTTTCATTTGGTGGAAATAAACTTATCCAATAGAATTAGGACTAGTGTTAGGGTAATTATATTATCATTTTTACCCCTAATTACCCTATTTACTTTTAACCGTCATAAATAAAAGTCAAAAGTTAATATTGAAAAAAAAAATTATTTTCAACTTATTGAACCAAATTTTACTACCTGAGGTTAACCGTTTCACTCATATTTTTGAAATTCAACACACTGAAGTGGTGAAATTATGTTTTATGTAAATTTTCAAATGCATTAGAAGGTGGGTAAAAGACGGTAAAATTTCAATAAACTTTTTATATATCCAAAATTATTATAAAATGATTCCAATGAATTACATTGGACTTATATAGGTATTATGTATCTATTTTTACCTAAAATAAATTTAAATGAAATAAAAAATTATTTAAATGAAATGTATGTTTTAACCAATAATGTAGTGTTTTTTATTATTCCTCTAAAATGGAAAGTTTTCAGAAAAATACCAAAAATACATCCTATGTTAATTTCAATATTCTTAATTCAAAAATGAAGTCTATTTTACATAATTAAAAACATATAAAGTTTAATTTATTAATTTAAAATTAATTTCCATTGTGAAAACAAAAATCCGGGTTTTTAAAAAGTAAAAACTATCAAAAGATTGACCTGTGTTTATGTCAAATTTAAATGTGAATTACTTATAAATACCAAATTTGTATTAAATGATAAAAATATAATCTAATTATACTTACAAACTATTAAAATGTATAATTTAACATCATAAATTATTTTTGAGTAAAAAAGTTGTATTCAGTTAAAATATAGTATTTTTCACTATTGACCCAAATGTGAAAGTTATCAGAAGAACACAAAAAAATTATCAAAACAAGATATTTATGTACATATTCTAAAGAAAATGTTTATATTGTCATGTTAACTGTATAAATGTTTCAATTATTGTATTTACAAATGGTTCACCATTAAAAGGCAGTAAAATTTCATTTTTTTGAAAAATACTTATTTTATCTGAAAAAATGAATTTATTCTTATATTATGTATTATAAACTCTTAATATGGATTCTAAAACTATAAGGATTATATAAAATTCAATATTCAGTTAATACTATTCATAACTGCTTTTGAACGACTAGTTTTGTAAGTTGGGGTGCGCTTAAACTAGATGTTGCATGTAGCGCAAGTTATTGAATCACTTTGAAAAAATAATATACTATGAAATATTGTCGCGTTACATTTTTCCCTCCTTTAATAAATTCTTTCCTCACAATTTGAAATAGTTATTTGAAAATAAATGGTTAAAAATAGATAAATACCTTTGTGGAAACCCCACATTGGAAATAGGGTTATTAGAATTTATTCTTAATAAAATGGAAAGAGAAATGAATAAGTCACCACCAAATTAGAGTTTCCAATAGGATAAAATTGGTAGAAATTATAAATACATAATTGGATGGAAAATGTAAACATTTATAGGGAGTGATTGAGGTTATCAAACAAAAACATGTGTAAAATTGACGACCTCAAAGCCATCAATCTATGATAATTTAAATTATCATTGGTTCAAAAAAACATAAGGTATTAGGTTAACATATTTTTGGTTTTAAGATCCCTTAACTAAAGTTTAAGAATTAATTTCTTCATAGAATAAAATAAATACCGGATATGTATAGTTCCAACCATAACTAATATCTACAACAAACTCATCTTTCACTCTAAAAGATAATAGAACATAAAAATACTCTATTTATCCTAATCATATAGGGTTTGAAAAAATGATTTTATAATTCATCTATCTGATCTTTTAAATAAAACTACAATATATAATCTAGGACATCACATAGGCCCGTGGAGGTTGGTTCACCCTTGTTGCCCTTCATTTGTGGGTTCTAGTCTCGCAACCTTACCGAACGCGACGGGTTGTCACCCGACCTCTGAGTTTCCCTTTTTTATAACAAATCAAAAATAATCTCTAGAAATTCTATAACCATAAAAATAGTATCCAATGTTAACTATAATCCATTCCAACCTTTAGACTTATCCAAAATACTTTTTTCCAAACTCAAAGTCGAAAATTATAAGGTAAACATAATGAAGATATTTTTTTCACATAATAACATGTGAATACCATCAGCATGTATTCTTTTAAAAGACTTTAATAGCCTGAATTACCATAAAACCATATTGATTACATTTATGCTTATTTTTTCATTATATAATACTATATATATTCCTTACATCAAAAAACATCTAATAGTCCAACAATGATGAAATAATTAAATATGTAATTAGTTCCATGCTAGTCAATAATATCCAATATAATTTATCCTAACCAACTATCTCGTATTCAAAACTCACTACCTTAGTAGCAGAACCATATTATGGTATATCTTTCTCTCAACCATTTATTTTACAAAATTTTAACTTTCTATTTAGTAACTTTTCATGGTACAATATAATCTTTAATTTTTAATGAAATAGTACTACAGTACAATCCTTATTTGTTTCCATAATTCATATAACTGGTACATCATCGATACAACACTGAATTGACAAAATTCATTATTAACAACATAAGAATACTAATCATTCCACTTCATCTAAGGTAGTATCATAACATTATAATTATATAATAACATCATTTGGGGCATACTCTAATTATCTGGATATTGATTCGTGTAGTGACCCAACTCTATTCAGATGAAGCATTGTACATTTGAAACCTTTTTCTTACCCTTTCAATCACGTACTTGGGGTCCTTTTTCTCCACTCTTATAACAAAATCACATTCCGTTTAAGAATTTACCGAGGTAATTATTCCAATAGTTATCACATATAGGAAAAATCCTTCTTTCCCTTCTTCATTTTATCCATATTTCTCTCTACCATCCTTTTCTTTTCTGGATTCCCTTTAAATCCATAGGGCATAGAGAATTCATTACTTATCTTATTAACACATGATACAATTTATTCATATGTTTAGAATACGTGGGAGAATGTTTCCCTTCTAAATTTTGGCTTAATACCATGAATGATATGATCCATCATAATCTATGGATCATATTTATTGTTGGAGTTCTCATTCCTTCTAATTGGTGCCATTTCTAAACAATGGAATATACTAGGTCAGTTTTTGAATCACAATGCATAATTCTATACATTTAAAATATCTAACATAAATTGAACAGTTTGTGGATATAATCCATAATAATAAAATTATTTTATTTTATGAGGTATATTTTTATAAATCCTTCATAATGGTTTGTAATGAAAATGTGAATTATATTAAGTATATCCCCCCTTGAGTGTCGTAACCAAGAGAGCAGCAAATCCCGTTGTCATGTACCAGGATACCCTAGGTCAAGCCCAAAACTCCTTATCGGAGTTTTAACTCCTAGGTACATCTATTCCAGAGCCTCCTCTACCTTCTCGTATCCATATATGGATGTATTTCTCTGAAAATACACAAAATATCAAAATTTCCAAAATTTTAGGATGTTATTCTATACTAATCCTCAAAGACTATCTTAGGGTAATTTTCTCTAACCAGAGTTTATCTAAATTTAGTTTCCAATGTTTGTACTAACCTTTATCTGATTCCAACTATAACTCCCCAACCCCAGCTACCCCGAGTGTTTGCATTATTAAATATCATTGGCATGATCACAAGGAATCAAGTCCGGAAGCACTAATCAGTTTACTAGTCTTGGATAATACAATACATACATAATTTCACCTTTACAATTTGAAAGAAAAAAAAGTAATTTATTCCATGAGAAACGTCCAAGATTCCTAGATTATTCCTAAATGTCATTCATAACAAAATTATTCATATCCTGGGAAAATAAAACATAAGAATGGGGTGAGCTCAGATGCTCAGTAGGGGTAAATATTTTCGCGGAAGCCATAAACTTTTAAGGAAAGATGTGTAAAAAAAATCCTTTCAAACATAAAATTGAACATAATATGGTAAAAATAAATCAAACATTACCATATAAATATGCACATGGATATTCTACTAGTAGAATAATCAGATGTAATAACTAATTTTATAATGAGGTAATGCATAATGTCAGACATTTTGAAACATCTTGTCAAGGCCTCATCCAAGACAACTAAAAATGATTTATTCCTCGGCCAAAACCATATATTTCAAATTGGGAAAGGTCTCAGCCAATTCAATTTCTAATTGTCTCATGAGACCTAATGATGCATTGTGGAGCTATAGTGGGATCCACCTGTCACTTATTAAGTCTAATTCATTCCTTATATGAAAAGGTTGAACCATAACATAAACATTCATATTAACACTAGCATAAAAAATGTAAATACTTTAACCATAAACCATGAATGGTTTAAAAATAGCACATCCATAGTTAAACATATCAAAAAACCATCAATAAAATATGTAAGATTTTATCAATAATAATTCAACTGCAAACAAGTTTAAAATCCAGGAAAGGATTTTGACATAAAAGAAAATGATCAGTAAAATACTCTGAGAGAAATACCCCTTTTTCATGAAATCGTTTAAAAGTCTGACAATTTATAAAGGAATTAATTTAAAAGGGATTTTTTAATCAAATCATCCCATTCCACATTGAATCTTATGAAAATAATTATCATTCCTAAACATTCATGTCCATATAAATAAATCCTTAAAATCATTTAGAAAACATGGACATTAATTACAAGGGTTTA
The DNA here is from genome assembly GCA_963277665.1 of Viscum album. Taxonomy (NCBI): domain Eukaryota; kingdom Viridiplantae; phylum Streptophyta; class Magnoliopsida; order Santalales; family Viscaceae; genus Viscum; species Viscum album. Next base: position 1,600,791,183 of record OY728119.1, on the reverse strand, counting down.
GAAAGATAAATATTTAAAACATTTAAAATGATGATCTAGTTAAATAGAACCTACCATAAAACCTTAAAATATTTCTTTTGAAAATATTTTTATGAAATATGGGTATTGATGATAAGTATGTCGCAGAAAATACTTACATATGACCAATCTCATATAATAATGAGAGTGAGGAAATAACCCATACCTTGCACTTTAATTTGGTCGAGGGTACATTTATCCCCTTTTATAATGACCATTGTATGTTATTAGATTATACAAGAACCATATTCATATTTATTATATCATACATGATTCATTTATGGCTTTATACTACTCATTTAATAATGAATTTCATGTTAAATTAACATTTCTGGAAATAATCGCTTTCTTTATTGTACGTATTTTAACTTCTTATTCTTGATCATATCATTTAGATCATTATCAGAATACTTCCAGAATATAAACCTTTTTTTATATATCATATATTTTTATAATATAAATATTTATAATAGATAGATATATGAAATGGAAAACACCATTTTTGGAGACGATAGGCCGTACATATGAATAAACAATGTTTTTGTTTTCATATCGTACTGAATGAAAGTAAGTGAATATGATATATAAGTACATAAATACATATATATATATATATCCGGTAATATTATTATATCATATTTTACATACTTATTAGTAATATATATTTTTATAATCATCGATAAATGGTGAACGTGTAAAGGAATCTCATCGCGTCGTGGAGACGGTAATACGTTTGTATGCACGACCGCCAATATCATTTCATTGAGGGTGTGGAATTGAATGGTATATTAATTTTATTGAGACATTAGAATGTTATTTTCATTATTTATATAGATATTACTCATCCTTATATCCATCCAAATAACATAGTGGTGAATAAGAGATTACACCACGGCGTGGAGACGGTAAGCCATGCGTATGCACGCATGGTGACATTATCATTCATAGGATGGATAAAATAATGAATATGGTTGTGACATATTTATAATAACTTCAAAAAATATATAAAGTACTGGAGTTATTATTTTTTATGGTAAAAAAATAAAGATTAAGTGGAAGAAGAAAAGAACATGAAAGAGGGTGGTGAAATCATTACCTCTTCTTCAGATTCTTCCTTTTCATGTGATCAAAAGGGCTCATAGGTTGGATTTATGACCAAATGAAGGCCTCTAGGATGAATGTAGGATATTTGGGTGGATATTTGGGTAGGTTTTGGTCGATCCAAATGGATTTGGTGGTGTGAAGCTGAGAGAAGGAGAAGTTCCCTTTTATAAGAGGGGTGGGGGGCCCCATAAGAAAAACATAAAATATTATTTTTTAATAAAGTGATATTCGGTTTATAATGGCACAAAAAAAATTTATTTCCAGTCTATGTTGGGGATTGATCGCAATCCTCTCAGCCAATAGGTTTTAGACAAGTTTAGGTTACCATTTTGACCTTATCTTTTATTTTTAACTCTCAATTAAATAATTTAACTTTTACCATTTTCTTCTTGTATTATTACACTATATGGTAAATAAACCTACACTAAACTTACAAGAGAACCTCAAGTTTTTCATTAATGAAATATATACTATTATTTAATCCATTTGGCTGGACCTTATATTTTTTGGAATATTATATAATTTAATAATATAATATTTGTTTTAAAAACTCATTTATGTTAATTTTGACTCTATTGGGTATTTTGTTTTTGTGAAGTCATAAAAACATTATCAGTTCAAAAAAAATCATCTAATCAACAGAAATATGAAATATTAACATATAAAATTAGTTTAATGCATCAGAACTATAATTTTATTTATTTTTTGATATTTATAATCTCAACTATTTTAATCTGTAATTAATAAACAAATTACTTCATCATCATTGTGTCTTAAATAAATTTAATTATTTAATGTCTAAAAATTATAAATAAAATAACATTATGTAGGAAATATTATTATATTTTTAATTAATATTTATAGTTTAATATATCTTATGTGTAACATCATATTAAAAATGGTTGAGTTAATAAACTTTGAATTTGACACTTTTAACTTTTATTTATATTAAATATAATAAATGCCCTAATCAAATCCATGTGGACCTAATGGATTATATGTTTTTTCTAATGTTTATTTTGGTCAAAATATAATTATCCAATAGAATTAGGACATGTGTTAAGGTAATTATAATATCATTTTTACCCTTAATTACCCTACTTAATTTAAACCATGTTAAATAAAAGACAAAATATACTATTCAACAAATATTATTTTCATTTTATTGAATGAAATTATACTAACTGAGATTAACTGAGTCTCTCGGATTTTTGAAATTCAACTCAAAGAAGTGGTAAAATTATGTTTTATGCAAATTTTCAAATGCTCCTAGAAGGTGTGTAAAAGACGGTAAAACATCAATAAAATTTTATATATCTAAACTTATTATAAAATGAATTTAATGAATTAAATTGAACTTATATTGGTATTATGTATCTATTTTTAACTAAAATAAATTTAAATAAAATACATAATTATTTAAACGAACGTCAGTTTTAAGAAATAACGCGGTGTTTTTCACTATTCATCACAAATTGAATGTTTTCAGAATTATACCAAAAATTCACCCTAAGATTATTTCGATATTTAGAATTAAAAAATGAAGTCTATTTTACCAAATTCAATGCATAGAAGTTGAATTTATTAATTTCAAATTAAATCCCCTTGTTAAAACCAATAAGCGGGTTTTTAAAAACTAAAAACTATCAAAATATTAACTTCGGTTTCTGTCAAATTTAAATGTCAAATTACTTATAATAGAAAAAATTATATTAAATGATAAAAATATAATCTAATTATAATTCCAAACTATTAAAATGTATAATTGAGCACTATAAATTATTATGATAAAAAAGTTGTTTTCAGTTAAAATTTAGTATTTTTCCCTATTAACCCAAATATGAAAGTTAACATAAAAACAAAAAAATATCAAAACAAGATTTTTATGTCCCAATTGTAGTGAAAAAGTTTATTTTGTCATATTGAATATTTAAAAGTTTCCATTATTGGATTTAAATAGGGTTCTCCATTAAAAGGCATTAAAATTGCATTTTTTGGAAAATAATTATTTTCTCTAAAAAATGAACTTGTTCTTTTATTATGTCTAAAAAACTCCTAATATGGATCCTAAAACTATATGGATTATATAAAATTCAAAATAAAGTTAATACTATTCATAACTGCTTTTGACCGGCTAGGTTGGTAAGTCGTGGTGTGCTTGATCTCGATGTTGTGTGTAGCGCATGTTGTTGAATCATTTTGACAAAATAACGTAATATGAAATCATGGGGTGTTACAACAATAGGGAGTTATCCAAAATCAATAATATCGGATTGGACATTATTTTGAGGATATCATTGAATATGAAGAAATTTTTGATGTTTTGACACAACATTTTATAGAAATTTCACTATTATGGATGGTTGGTGAGGCTAACCTCATTGGGATTACTAGGATGTGAATTGTTTTAATGGTTATTGTCCATGGATAAAAGAAAATTACTAGGGACTTGTTCATTTTGTAAGTATTATTCTTTACACATCCATTCCTCAAATATCAAGTAACCCTGATCTCTTTTTTTTCTTCTGACTATAGGAAATATTATTGTTTTCTCCACTCGATAAGAGGATCTAAATGGTTTAGAACTAACCTAGGGTATTGAATGGCAACTAATTATAGTGTTATACCCAAAATGACAATTTTTAATTATGTGAGAATTTTCCCATGTGTTGATGGAATGATTTGAGACATATATGGTGTCCACTAGTTGGCGTCATATAAATATTGTGCCATTTCAGCAAACTCATGGAATCCAAGAGGATATTTGATTGGGAATATAGGAGTAAATACTTTAACCAAAATATTTTCATCACAGATTTTATGAAAATTATCCATTTGAGAGAGGGATGATGAGTGAGTAGGTCATAACATTCCATCTATTTATGAAGTCAGAAACAGACTTATTTTTTAGTTGTTTGTAGTACTTCAGGTTGAGAAATTTTGTTTTCCTTAGAATGGAGTTAAATTGGTAAAGGAATTAATTATGAAGGTATTCATATCCTAAAAAATTAAGACTAAAATACCATGAAAATGATATACCTATTATATTTTTCACAAAAAACCTCAACGTGGTCACATCATGTGGGTCTCAAGGTCCCATCATATGACCATATCGGGAAATGGAGTGTGTGAGATGCTATTCTTGGTATCTCACACCATCATAGGTAGAGAAGGTAGGATTTTAAAAAAATTTATGGGGGGAATGTTTCGTCCACATACTAAGGATATGTATTTTTCTTATGTTGCAAAGTTTTATGTCTCCATTTCATGGATTACATTTGATTATATAGGTACTTGATGTCATTGATCAATTCATGTGTGACAACTATCGGAGCCACCTACATTCTGTACGGGAAGGGTGAGGCTTATCAAGTTAGACTCATTTTAAAATCTCAATGATTCTAAATCCATGTGAAGATTGAATGATTACCTTGTTGAGGGATAGGTTGTCATTGTAATAAAAGGATTACATGATCATTTTGAACCTCCCCATTTATATAGTTTGGATTCTTAGATCCATGGTTGTTTTAACACTCGTAGAAAAATCTTGTCAGCAAATCAACTAATTTAGGATACATGGGAGGAAGAATATCTTCCTCTTACTAAAGAAAATAAATAATAAGTATGTTTCCCCTGAGTATCTTCTTAATGAGTAGGATGATATTTTTTTCACAATATTATATTATGACAATGCCTCCTCAGTGTAAAGATTTTTTATTATTCATGGAGGTGATCCAAAGGTAGACACACCATTCACATTATCCTTGGCAGTGTTCTTCCATAAAGGTGGAATCTAAATATTCAGAAGTTCTATGATTTAGATTATCCTCTAGTTTTTGGTATGTTCATCATTTGTAGGTGCATCCAGTTCACCTTCCACTAAGGTTGTATATTCCTTATTTCATCCCAATAAATCGGAATCATGAACCCCATGATCCATTATTTTGAGGTGATGAAATTTAAAAAGGTATATAGGGGAATAGAAGTTGTACTATTACCTTCCACATAGCAAGATGATTCTGAACTACATTCATTAGGGTAGTTTCATAAATCCTTGGCCATATTAGACCATTTGGCTTATGACCCCAGGATGATTTGATTGGTTTTTCCATTGTTTCCTCTAATCATGGTCTGTGAAAAGTGGCCTTGAAGGAGTTTTGGCCATGTTTGTTGAATGGCCTCCAAATAAAATAGGGTCATCTAATGGTTGGAAGAATAGATGAGATTCCAATCCTCGATATTTACCGCCCAACATTAGGAAGGTTGTTTCTCTCCATGGTAATGATTATGATCAAAATGACCCCAGTTTTATGGGTTATGGAATATTCTTGGCCATAATTTGCATTTTTTGATAAAATTGTTAATTATTGAATGGTTCCAATAGAGGATTTTATGATTCCAGGGATGAAAATTGTTTTAAAATTTCCCCCAGCCTAACTAGATTGGGATGATCTAGAACGTTTATAAAATTTCTTAGGACCCGCTTAGGGGATGATGAACATGGTGATGATGACTGATATATAAATTTACTTATCCTAATGGGATTATTTTTATCTGAAACTAGTACATAAATGTCTTGGATCCTCTTAGGGATTGATGATCTGAGGGGTGGATGTCCTGGTAGATATTCCCCAAGCCTGGTGGGTAGGGTTCTCCCTTGGCCAGATGCTACAACATCTCAAACTGTTATTTACTCTATTTTGAATATTTTTTCATGTGTATGATCTGGGTATATAAGATTTATATGATGGACGTTATTCTATACGGGAAGAGTATGGGTTGTCTACAATTGTGGATTCCATGTCTAAAATGAATTCACATTACTTCAAGGGGCACACTTCAATGATCTTCAAGAAATCCCCTCCCTCCGTTCATGATGTATATACACCATTGAAGTGGGGGAATTATATTTTTTGCGACTAACTAACATGTGTGTAACTTGATCCCCTGATTTATCAAGAGTAGAAAATATTATTGGATGTCGTATATAAGTGTCTCTAATGTTATAGGGGAGCAGTGAAGTGACACACTACATTCTTTCCACATCCTCGAATATCGATACATGAAAAGTATTTGAAAAACATTTTCTGAAGAGTTGTGATATAATGTTAGAAACTACGCTATATATTTGAAAAGTAATTCTCCTTTATAGGATCAGAGGACATAGAGATAATAGATAATTATTTCTGACAAAAATGTATCTTAATGGTATAAAGTAACCCACGTATCCTAGATACAGGAGGTGTGTTTACTTCATTCACTGATGATTCTCCCAAAACCTTTTGTGTGTATAAAGAATGAAATCATTCTATAGATCATATAAGATCTTATTTTTAGGAGTGGAAATGGTAAATAACATTGTGGGGGTTTTTTTAGGATTACTCTCACCATATATCAAGGAAGGTTGCATCTTCGTCAGATTAGATACGTCCATCTATTAAGGCTACAGAAGGTGATTCTCGAGGACTCCTATTGGTCAGAGTGGATTATTGTGCGAAGTTGATGAGGAACTATATTTGGTTGGCCATGATGTTTTTATGACCTCTATATATGATGGTTTCTATCATTTGATAACCACTATATACTGAGGTGTATGAAAAATCGAAGGATTTCCTTTTCCCTGGGAGATATCACTATTTCTTTATTGACTAAAGATTATGTCATGAGTAGAGTCCATGTGATCTGTCTCCACATACCACGAGTTGGTATATCATTTTAATGAATACCTTATGATTCATTTGAAAGGTCAAAAAACCCTTGGGGTGTTTATATTGTGTCTCAAACAACCTCAAGTACACTAACAATGAGAGGATTAGGGACATGAGTCTCATTCTATGTCATTTCCAGAATATGCTGATGTTCCTTTTTTGATTGTGCAGAGATATGAACATGTTTTATAAATGATGTCAAAATATGTTGATAACTGTCCAGTGCTATGATATTATAAGCCTGATACTAATAAGATAATAGACTATTTCAATGGGATTCTTTGACATGAATATGATCATATCTTGTGACATGTTCTACTCTCAAATGATGAGCCTCAGTCAAAATAAGGATATGAGCTTGATGATGATTTATTAGAGTATTACTCTTGTATTTTTGGATAAGAATATGAGATTTTTCCTATCTATATATTCCACTCTCACATGGTGAACCCTGGTAGGGATGAGAATATGATACTAGTCTAAATATGCATTCCCTATCAGAATATGCCGATTGAAATTTGGAATAGGATAAGGGACCTATGCCTCATCCTTTGTATCCTCGGAAGGATTCTGGTGTATTCATTCATCAATGGAAGTAGTAATATAATAATGGCTTCCATGATTTTCATGAATATGATAAGTAGCTTCACTGATAGTAATATGAGTATAACCTAATGTGTGTGATGCTCTCACTTGGTGGGACTCGGTCAGAACATGGATATGATCATAGTATAGAGCCTTTGTAGTATTCCACAAGCCTTTTTCTATATAAATATATCTTTGTCACATAGTGATCACTAAATAGAATGGGGAAATGAACCTGATCTTGGGCCTCTTGAATATGTCACTGGTCATTTTCAACTAGAATGTGACCGATCCAGAGGCAAGTTTATCTTACACTTATTTAGCCCCTATTGGATGTGAAATTTTATCCAGGTCCAATGCCTCTCCCCTTCCCCATATATACCAAAAAAACCTTCCAAACATAAGCAATAATGTTAACATTATCCAAAGTAACCATTTTTTCATATTAATCAGAGTGTTATGTAGCCCTAACTATTGAGATATGAATATACACTAATACTAGTTTCTATACAAGTGATGGAATATTATAGTTTATTTGTTTATATATTTCTAATATAGAGTGAAAATTTAGAAAAGTGTGTGCGTGGATGTAAACTTATACATTTTCTTTATCCACTATATATAGGAAGATATTTTTAATAGAAGTGGGGATTTGATCCCCCTTCTATCAACCATGATCCACCAGAATATATTAAAAATCATCATGCACAGTGGTAGGTATTTGAGCCCCCCCTTATTTGGTGATGGAGTATGAACATAGACTTGTTTCAAGTGATCTATTACATTATTATGCTTATTGGATATCACAATAATTTTCCACTGGTCTTTATTAGTGGGATCAAGGATATGATCCCACTCACAGTTATATATATATTTTCACGCCTGATGTTTCTTTATTTCTTCCCGTGCATGGGTGTTAGAGATGGAAATTTTTTGGCTGGTTCCCTAAGAAGGATACTGAAGTAAATAGTTGGGATATAATAGGTGAAAATGGTTGACATAATATATCCTTATAAACTCTTGAACTGGAATGGTTCCATAGCAAACTCCTTGATCCACCTTCATTAGACACAGAAGGTAGCAATTTTCATGCACTAGGATTAAGCTTCTATAGTGGTTGGTAGTTGAAATGAGAACCAATAGAATTACTGTAGGTTTCTTGGGATGATGCAGACTTGTTTTTTTTATTTTGATACCCTCACAAGTATCCAAAAGGGTAAATATGTTAACATGTTTATTGTATTTTTATACCATTCTATTCACCACAAAACATTGAGTTTTTCTGGAAGGTGAGGTCATTATGAGACCTTTGGGGTTTGCATCCATAGATGGTTTTTAAGAATGGTTTTTTGGATGAATACATATGTTGGATTGGGTGTTGTTTTTGAGATCAGTATCTACATGAAAAGTAAAATAGGGAACAAGGTCACAAATCAGTGCATCATAATAGGCATGATATGTGCTCAATCATATATTCATGGGTAACAAAATTGTATTTTCCTTTTACAGATCAGGCAGATCTGCTCATTTGGACTTTTCAAAGAAAGGTTGGACTAGTTTCATGAGAACCCTAACTACATATGACCAATCGATCATTTTTATCATTTTTAAGATACATGTTAGGACCATTATTTATGATTTAATAAGATACAAAAACATAATGGAACAATTCCTGGTAGAATGACCATTTTTATTTTTTAGATATTCAAGGTAGGCTCACCATTTTTTATCGACCGGAAAATATACATAATTGTGGAAATCACCCATGTTGTGAGAATAAAATGGTTCATTTAGAATTTGTAAGTCTCTCATTTTTATTTTGAAAAGAAAATTTAGTAGTTGGATGATTTCCAATCTGGTTCACGATTATTTGTTTCATCAAAAAGTGATGTGTGGATGTCTTGTCCTAATTATTTGATTGTGAGTGTTTTGATTCCTGTATAATCATTCACATCATGGTCACCATGTAAGACCCCAGATCACCTTGAGAGGGGAGAGGTGAATTAGGGTGTCAAATGTTTCTCTTAATGTGACAAATCTTATTCCCATTTTGGTAGGAACATGTTGAACCAATAATATGGAGTCAAGTAGTAATCAAACATTCCTATGAATAGAGAAAACACATAAGTTTTACTTGGTTCTCCAACAAGGTCTATTCTAATAAGCCTTCACTATATTTTTTTATGTTTTACCCAAATCCACTAATATTAACTTTTTGTGGAATACAAGAAGTATAGACACAGTCACTCTATGACCAGAACACTGACTGTACAATATTTTAGGGATATTATACTTCCTGCCTCTATACACATCCATTGAATCCCCATAGATCATTTCTTTGTGTGAAGTCTTACTCATTTTAATGACTTTAATGTCGACTTAGTAAATTTTAATTTTTTTCTTGGTCTCTGATTTTAATTAGACTCTTCCTACCCCATAGTCCTGAGTTTATTCAATTAAAAGCATTGTTCAGTTAAACCATATATTCAACACCATTGTTCACGAAGCTCCTTCATGAAGCTCTTTCATGAAGCTCACAAAAATCATGATGCCAAGTGAAATTGTAGAACACTATGTCATCACGGAATAACCAGTCACCATAAAACTCTTTTTTCCTAGATACCAAAGCATTGGTTAAGAATAAGACCATGTTTTTGTGATGCACTAACTCAAAAATGAATGTATGATTTGTGAAGATTCCAGGCTTCATAAATTTCTACCTACTCAGACTTTTATCTTAATATTTTGATGTAGAATGAAGTGTATGTAGCTCTTTATTTATAGGATCATCAGATTGCGATGATCCCACACCTCCAGTGGGGTTTTTGTGAACATCCAAATTAATTCTTGTGATTATCCTCCATTCATAATGATCCAAGAAAAATCCACTTGTTCATGAACATTATATTAGTCATGAAATATCACCATTAACTCATCATTTAATTTCCATTATTTTTATAGTCATGAAGAAAACCTTCAACTCATCGTGGACTCACAATGGTTGTCCTAGTCGCAAAGAACTCAACCATTTAATCTTACAATTGTGAAGCTCAATACCTTCGTAAATATATCCTATTTAAGAAATTGAATCATCACGAAACCCACTAATCACAAAAATTATGACTATACATTATTTGATATGATCCTCCACCATAAAACTACCTTTTAACATTGTGGTTAGGTTGAACTGTATGATCACTTTACTTACAAAATCCATGATCAACCTAGTGTGTATTATAAAAAGAAACAAACGATACATTGTTTCCATAAATTCAAATATTTGGTTTCAAAAATTTCTCCATTTGGATTTTTTTAAATCTATATATAGTTAAATTCAATAAATTACAAACAGCTTCCATAATTTGAAATGAGAAAAATAACTCATTCAACAATCCTATTCAATGTGAGAAAAGATTTTTTTAGAAAAAAAAGAGGTAAAGCATGAATTGTGTTCTCTTGATTTTTAATACATAAAGATTTCGAAGCTAATCTCTAGGATCCGTGGACAATTTCCTCACATTTCCAAATTCTCATCATGTCATGGAAGCATTGCATTTTTTTCAAAAACCTGTAACTGGGAATCATTTGAATCATTGAATTTATCAATTATAAAATTTCTAAATAAAGCCAAAAAACATGTATCTGTAATTTCAGATCTCAAAAACAACTCCCCATGGATAGTATCTCCCCCATAAAACTAAATCACATTAAAAAATAGGTTATGATAGTTAATGAAAATTAGGATAGGGGACCAACCATAACATCCCACTGAACTAAGAGGTGTCTAAAAACTAATGCTCAACCCATGTTTCTCGAACAGATTTTCTACTAATGACTTGGTTAGAATGTCATCCACTTGGTATGAATAGAAACATGATCCATTTTAATCACACCATAATAAAATATTTCCTTGATTATGTTATATATGATCTCAATATGTTTTATATAAGAGTGGTGATCTAGATTATTTGTAAGATCGATCACGCTCTTATTTTCATAGTGAATCTCCATCGACTATTTCACCTTATAACCAATATCAACCAATTTTTTAATCATACTCAATAGGTGGGTGAAAGGATTTGAAGTAAATATATCCTATTATTCTTTCATACTAAGAGAAGTGATTTAAATTTTCTTATGAAACAATTCCACACATTTATTGAGAAATTAGAATGCACCACCATAAGTGATTTTTCTATCCAACACATCTTCAACCTACTCTGCTTTAGAAAATGCTAATAATTTATTATCTCTACTTAAATAAATTATAATCTAATACTCCGAGTACCTTTAATATATCTCATGATTCATTTAACTACTTCTAATTGGTCCTCCATTTAATTACATTGAATGTGGTTCATTAATAATGTTGCAAAGATAATATCTGGTCATGATACTGTCATGTATAACAATCTTAAAATTGTTCTATGACATACGATGGTATCCATAGATGTCCCATCCTTGTGATTTCCATGTTTTCCCAACCCTAACTAGAGTCAATATTTGTTTGGATTAATTCATTTTGAATTTTGTTTGCATTTATCTTCAATATTATTACAAATAAATGAAAGTGTAATACTTCTTATAAATTAAATGAATCCCTATGAAGTATATGAGTTCACCAATCATAGACATTTCAAACTTTAATTTCATGTGATTTGAAAACTCTCCCACAAATCACTACCTTCTTTTTCCAATGATAATACCATTTATATACAAATGCACTATTGATTGATATTTTTGAAAATTATTCCAATAACGATTATGGTCGATACCTTGTTTTTTTAAATTTGAGATTCTTTATATAAGCATAAAATTGAGAATTCCATGATTGGGGTTTCTAATTCAGATAACATAGACACATATTTAATTTTAAAACATTAGCCTCATAATTTCCAAGCATATTGCCCACTAGTTTGTAATGTGTACTTATTCTTCAATGAATACTATTAAGAATACAATTTTGATATCCATCTAATAAATTTTGAACTCTTTATGAAAGTAAATGGAATTTAAAATCACGATCGACTCTAGTATAGGTGTTGTAAATAATGTTTCATCATTCTACATTACATGAATTTATACAGAGTCTCTACACACTAATAACAATTGGCTTCAGATAACATTTCTATTCTCATCGATTTTTTTAAGAACCCACGTTTCTATAATTACATTATGATTTTATGATATCTTGATGAGATAAAATTTCCTGTACTTGTCTATTAGATCCTATTCCTTATTCATGGAATTAACCCATGATTAATCATTCACTTATTCTTAAAAATATATTGGTTCAACATTTTATAGGAAGGTATAATTTGCTTCATTCCTCATTCTTGTTGTCTTTGTCAGCATGTTCTAATCCATAATGATGTTAGATTGATGAATTTATTTCATTGCAATTCTATTGTGAGGTTTTGATGAGGATTCTGTAGAAACTGTTTATTTATCTGATTCTTATTCAAAATCATCATCATTTTGTGAACCCTAATTATTCTACAAGTTTTATTTTATTTCATGATTAGAATCGACCCCTTATCTTATTTCTTCTTCATGTTCTATCACATCAACATATGATCTGCTTGAAGTATTTATTGTTTTATCTTCAATGATATGAACATAACTACTTAAATATTTTTTTCTTAGATAGTTATTATAACGTATGTAGGCTTCATTATTCATTGAATATCCAAGGAATATTCAATCCTTAACAGCGCATCATAATTTGATTGATTTCCTTCTCTATTTTGGATGAAACATTTACTTCCAAAAAAATAGTTAATAGATGGATTCCTTATATACCATAACTCATACGGTGTCTTGGTTTCTCCCATAAAAAAACCATATAAAGGTTTGAGTGTACACTGCTACATCAACAACCTCTTTCCATTAATGATGATTAGTAAGAATCTAAATTATCATAGTCTTATCCATATTGATCAACTCTTGATTTATGAATTCAACAAATGAATTTTTTTTGGGTTTTATCAGTACCCCAACCTTATTATTTAATCAATTTTTTTACAGATAATTTTATATTTCAAAGGAATTGAATTTTTATTAACTTTCAGATCATAAAACCATGATTCTATGGCTAGTTTCATTTATAGATATTTGATAATAACTTTCCCACAATCAATCACTTGATATTTCCTATATATAATCATTATAGAATACTTTATACTATAATAATCAATAAAAATGATGAATTACTTCTCTCCATATGATCCATCAACATTTATAGGACCACATACAACTATGTGCAAGAGATCAAGAATATTTGATTCCATTTTTTTCTTTGGTTGATATAAAATCTCTAACATCTTTCCGTGCATAAAATCATTACAGGTACTTTATTTTTCATGATAAATATTTAGAATATCAAAAACTATATTATTAAAATATATCATTTCCATGTTCTTATGATTAATGAGACCTATCCTCTACAGCCACAAGTTATTTATTTCTTCAACTGTTAAGTAACAATTGTTCTCTTTGCTGTCATACTGGTATATATTTCCATATTTTATGTATCCCTACATGAGATAATTACCTATATTTCCTTCCATAGTGAATATATATCGATTAAATGTCACTATCATTATAAATACATATATAATAATCACACTCAAGAGATCATGATGAAAACCATCCATATAAAGAACATCAGTTTTCCTAAGGTTGAAATTTCTATGTTTTTTATTTAACTTCCAATGATCATTAAATAACCATTACTTACAAAACTAACTACTAAATCAACAATTTTAAAAAAATTCATCAATAATTTTTAATTTCTTGTCATATTGGATGAGAATTCACTATCAAGAATCCATGTGTTACTGTTCTTTATAGCTTTGAGAGCTATTTTATCATGGTTGGATTTCACGATTATCTTCTTTTCTGTCCATGAGACATTTTATTGAGTGGAATTAAATATTTTCTTTCAATTATCTATTATATATGAATTGTTTCATCATAATAATATTGATATTCCAAAGGATAATACCTATTTGCAATTGCAACTCCACCTATTTGGAATGTATTGAATTTTCAATCATTTATATCTGTAATGTTCCCACCTCTCTTCTCCCTGAAATGAATAACATAGTGGACATAGGTAGGAAAGTAAAAAATATACATAAAACTATTTCTTCTCTATGATGAATGATATGATATCATTATCCTTCGTTGACTTCCAAGAACGTTCCCATTTAGATAGTTTCATTCCTCTTCACCATATGACATTGTGTGGCCCAGAAAGCCACATAATTGAAATTTCCTAAGAGGAAATGGTATTCTAACTTCTATTATTATTAATTTACTAATATTTTGTAAAATAATTTTTATGGTGATCATATCTAGATACTTGAGGATAATTTTCACCTCTCTTTTATTTTTAATTTCATGATATCATTGTTGGGATATCGGGTGACTTTTTTATATGTTCACCTTTCTACTTTCCTTTATTTTATCTCATCTCATTTCTTCAATATACTATTTCTACCTCATGTACAATTAAAAATTTACCAATACATGTACACATATTATCATTCATATAATTATCTACTCTTTCAAAACCATGTATATCTCTTTCTAATAGCTCAGTATATGAGAATCTTATAAACTATAATTTCATCTTTCTTTCTCATGATTTTGACATAGTTTCTAGTTTAATCCATAAAGAAAATATACTTCTTCTTGTCCCACAACATTCTTATCCTTATCCTTAATTCTAGATGGACTTTCACTGATTTATTTTTTCTATTCTTAAATTCGGAGCTTAAATTGCATGGCTTCTTCTAGGAACTCAGTAGTTCTTAATCGTTCTTCTTCCCCAACTTATAGTCAAAAAAATTCTTTAAGCCCGTCAACATACTCTGATGACTATTACTAAATGGATCTCATATTTTATTTTATATTTCTTTTAATTTCATACTTATCAAGGGAATCCTCATGTTACACCTTCATATGAACAAAATAATAAATTTATTGCCTTAATATTTTTATGGTTTTACTATTTCAATAGTATCTTTCATAGATCCTTATGCTTCAAATATAAACTGTAGTTCTTTATCCTCTAAAAATATAATATCATCTTTTTCTTCATTACAGATGAAACTTCATCTTGGTTATCTATTTCATTGTTTGAAGTATCCCTTTTGGGTAAAATATTTGTTGAGTCTTATCAATGATTCCTACTTCACTTTCTTCATCATAAAACTTCCTTGATCACTGAGAGTCAATGTTCCCAATTCCACCACATTGAAAACAATTTAGAGGAAGAACATTGTAAAATATCCATTTCCCCCTTTTTAATATCATTTAAAAATTAAAATAAGTATGTTTTATCTATTATATTAATATATTTAGAATCTAAATTATTTTCCATGAAATTGAATTCAATTTATATTCTTAAATTAGTTGTTGAATATTATAGTTTGACTATGATTTCATGTGCCCCCAGACTACTTTTTAGTTCATCAATTGAATGTTTATAGGTCTTCGTTCCCAAAAGGGATTTAACATTTAGATTGTAAAGAGGTGAAATCCTTCTAAAAATTTTCTTAATAATTAATATATCATCAATTTCTTCACTAAGTCCACAAATTTATTCAAACAATTCAGTAATTTGACTAAAAAAATTTCTTCATTTTCATCATGATGCACTCTCAGATCCTCAAATCAATTTTAAAAAACTTGGTGTTTGTATTTCTTCATAATGATATTTCCATTGTATATATTTTATAGTTTTCTCACATAGAATTGGATAAAGTGAGAATAATCACATCCAAATAGATTTAATTATATAGATCTATAGTAAGTGTAAAAAATTTATTATAATTTGTATCAAGAATTTTCCTAACAATTTCTGTCATAGATAGGTCCATCGCATCAGGGAAAAAAATACCCTGAGAAGTGGAAAAAGGACTTCTATACTAAGGTAACTTAGATGATATCTCATTCTATTCTTATAAATATGGATTTTTCTTCCATCAAAGATGGGGACTCCCTTAAAATTCACTAATTTCAATATGAAAACAATATAAGATATATTTATAACTCCAATAACATGTATGCTCAGATAACACGTGTAGGAACTCAGAACAACCTGGGATGGGAGGTTAATTATAGTGTAAACTTCATCTTTTAATGTGATATATCATGGTCCCAAATTTTTAGGAACATGGTAAACCTATTCCAAGGAATCATGTTGTAATAAAAAATCCACATTCATAGAGACAACACATGAATTTTAAATGGTTCTCCCCTAAAGAATAGTCTAAGGATCATATTTCGAAAATGTTTCGGGAATACCTAAATTCATTAATCCTCACTAGTTGTTGAATACATAAGATCATACATAGTCACTCTTTTCTATAAACACTAACTTGACATGATTTTTTGGAGTGAACACATCCTCCGTCGGAACACATTAATCAACTCCCCCTAGCTCACAAATTTTGGTGAAATTTACAAACATTAACGACTTTGAGTTATCCCTAGTAGAATGAAATCTATGTATTTACATCACACCATCATGAGACTATAAAAGATCCATAATATTGATTTGATGAACATCAAATATTTTTTCACCTAAACCAGATGTTCAACATTTCTTTTCACGAATCTCTTTCATGAAAGTCCAAACCTTTGTGAAACCAACTTCCTTCCTAAAAAACTAATACATAATGAATAAAAGAGTCATTGTGAGAATACATTTTATAGTATTCCAAATCATTGGTCAAGACTAATATAGTCTTCCCATGATTCTTAGGCTCACAATGAATACCTGATTTTTGAATAAATCAGCCTTCGTTAATTTAGACTCATTCAACGTTTTCTCAAAAACGATTATATAGAATGGTGCAGGGGTAGACTCCAATTTATTGGCTTATACATTAATGATGATTCCACATCCCCATTATATTTTCCATAAACCTCCAAATTCATTTTCATGAGGATCTTTCATTCCAAATGATCTAGTGAAATTTCATCCATTCATAAACATTATTATAGTCATAAGGAATCACCATCACCACACCATTCAGTCATTATTCTTATCATATTCACAAATATAATTTTAAAATCATTCCTTACTCAAAAGTATTATAATATTCATGAATAAAATCATATTTTCATCAAGTGCTTTGAAATCACCATGCCTTCACGAAGCTCGTCCATTTAAGAAACTCAACATTAAGGAAACCTAGTCATCATAAAACTTATGAATTTTCATTATTTTAAAAGATTCAATAAAAAATATACTACCTTTCATAAAATATTATTAATACTCATTATTTTAAAACAAAATATTTGGATTACACTGGGAAATTATTCCACAATTAACATATTATTCTTCTTAAACTATAAGATCACATTCCTTGCAAACTCCATTATCAGCCCTGTGCAGATTGGAAAAAAAACTAAACTTCACTTTTAGAAATGAAAATCATAGGATCCAAAACACCATTAATGTTTATCTTTAATAGACGCTTCCATCAATTCCCATATCCATAAATGAGTACATACAGACTTCCCTAAGGCATGTAGTCAGTTGGGGTTTCAGAAATAATAGATATTCAGAAAGCGATATTACTATTGAAACTCTTTAAGCCCTCATGTTCCATGCTTGGTGTGTGAAATTGGGGATAAAAAGTAATTAGTCTCACTACGTATGGATATTGATCTTACATATTAAGAAAACCCATTAAATGTTTAACTTGGATCTTGTTAATTGGGAAGGAATCCTATATATCCTAGTTATGAAAGGAATCATATTTATTATACTTTTTTTCCCATTTGATCGACTGATTAATGAGGAAGAATAATAATCCCATGGGAACGATTGGATTCTGATGGATGTAATGTCAGAGACATGGTGGGGATGACATGATGGTGGATTCCCATTTGAACTTGGGCCTTAGAATTTCATCCTATATATATTAGTAATTTTAGGAATCCATACCATCATAGTTCAGTTTCCTTTTAAATCTACTGATGGATGACTCATAATAATCGACCCATAGGAATGATCGAGTCCTGATTGATAGAATGCCAGAGACATGGTGGGGATTACAACAAGGTGGATTCCCATTTAATATCAGTCCTGAGAAAGGTGTCCTACATACCTTGGTTATGGAAGGAATTAGATTCACCATATTTAAGTTTCACCATTAGGACATTCCCTCCAGTAGACATCATTATATGAAGGGAGTCATGTCATGCCACTAGTTGTGAATTACACAATGAGATTTCCCTTCTATAAGGGATTTAAGAAATTATATTGTTGATCAAGGCATATACAATAAGTTTCCCATAATACAGGGATTAGGGATTACACAGTAAGGTTTCCCCAATATGGGGATCAATGCATAAACACTTAGGTATCCCTAATATATCCATTGAAAAAGGTAATATTGTCCCATGACATTAGTCTGACACGCCCTAGTTGTCTTCCGAACATGTTTTGATTATCTTTCTGACATGTCTGAGGATGCCTTTCCATTTCCATTTTGTATAGATTACATGTCTAGGGGAAATCACATGATGTATTTTTTTTGGAGGATGTCCTATAATTATAATGGCATGTCTTGAGAACGTTATGTGATCAATGATGATATTTCCTCATGGTGTCATATGATCTGGATGACTTTGTTTGGAGGAGGTTTTATGATCCAGTGTGACTTTTCCAAATGAGATTATAAAATTTGGGTTTACACGTCTGGAGTGTTCCACATGACCTAGGTGAATTTTTTTGGAGTACATCACATGATTGAGGATGAAAACTATGGAGGGTGACAGTTGACCTGGTTGGCTTATCCAAAATAAATCACATTATCTATGTTGATATGTATGGGGGAGTTATGTATTATCTAGGATGACTTGTCTAGAAAAAATTTCATGATCGATGTTGACATGTCAGGAGGGTGATGCATGACCTAGGATGACATGCCTGAAGGGTGCCACTTGATTTTGGATAACATGATTGAATGCTACCACGTGATATGGGATATCTTTTCTAGAGGAAATTACATGATCCATGATGACATGTGTCGATATCACAAGGATACCTAACTGAATTTTCCTGATGTCACTCAATAACATGGGTTACATGTCTAGAGAGAATCATAAGGTATTTTTTTATAAAGTCGAGAGTGAATCACATGAATTCGGTGGTATGCATCATGGTCATCATGCGTCTTTCTTTGACATGTACATAGAACGTTACATGATCCAAATATTATTTCAAAGAAGTGTCTCATGATTTTAGAAACATGACTTGGTGCTCTCATATGATCCGAATAAATCATGAGAAGCATATGAGGATCATAAAATTATTTTTTCTCAAGAGTCTTTAATATTTTAGACTTTATTTCTCCGTTTTATTCATATATTCTTCAGGGTTGTCTAGATTTATCATATTTTAGGTTTCACATCACCTGACACACATGTGGGATGTCCTTTGCATAATCTAGTTGACACTCTAGAATACATTCACCTGATCTCATGTGATCTCACAAAGTGATCATGAGAAGTGCCTTCACATGCCTTTTTATTCGTTATGTTAATCATGTATTTTACCTATGGAAAAATTTTACAATCACTTTATTGACCACTCTGAACAATCTTCTCTTTTGCTCCCATTTGAGGTCAACTAAGGATGTCTACTGTGTTTTATGGGGGAATTTATATTCCTTGTTAATTGCATATCTCGTAGATTATGAAATGGGGTTGGTTAACATATTTGGTATTACTCACTTCACATGATCTTTTCAGGGGTCATTCGGGGGGGGAATCACATGATGATCAAAGACCATAGGAATGATCCACCTTTTCTAACATTATTGGCCCCAATCCAATTAAATGTATATATTCTAGAGATTTTGGCATGATCAGTGTCTTTTACATGGTCTAACCAACATGTATTGGGGCCTTCATGAGATTACATGCATGTTGATGGGGTTCCATGTGTTTGAAGGCAACATGTCGGGGGTGTTTTGTGGGACCCTGGTTTATTTCTAGGTGTCCTTTAATAGATAATACAAACATGTCGAGGGGGCCTCAGTGGGATCCATGGTGATTTCTCAGGGTGTATATACCCTTTAACTTGGTGGTCATAAATTGTTTTTCTCTTTATGACGGTTTAATGTTATCCCCTTTTTATTTTACTCAATATTTTCTGAATGATGGGGATCTTGTGATTCCAACAAGGTGTTGTGAAAGACAATCACCTTGTTTGTATGTGATATGTTGCATGAACAGTAAACGGTCTTGTGGTGATGCATGATCATTTAAATGAATAATCCCCATTGATTCTTTGTGGAGATGAAGGGGAATTGTAGAATCAAACAAACATGACTGAAACACTTTTCATGATGAAGAGGATATTCTAGTGGGATCTTCCATGGTAAGGTGGAAAGTTTACTAGGTCTTCAGTAGTGTCTTCTAAACTGTAGGGGTTCATTACATGAATATATACAACAACAAAATGTTTATCTTTTAACATATATTACCACTTATATTTTTAGGATTTTCAATGATTTTATGGATCCTATAGGTTGAAAAGTCACACAACTCAGAGGAACTTCATGGTTAGCCTCTACATGACTTGTGAATTTCATATATTCCCTCTTAAGAACAAGAGGATTCATCAAGGGGCCATTCATGATCACAAATAGGTCATGCAATGTGAAAAACCAATTTTCATGTCCTTTCGATGGTCTTTCGATCACATTTCATTTAGAGGTTTACATGATCAATGTGTTCTAGGAACCTTCTCTTCCATTTCATTGAGTAGAAAATAATACCCATGATTAAGGTACTTCTACCCATGTATATTTCCTTATGATCATTTGGAGGGGGAGAAAATATTTAGAATTTCAATTTCAAATTTAAATACAAGTTTACAGAAGCAATAATATCAATCATTACTGCTATTTAATAAAACAATATAATATAAGTTTGTAAAAATATTTTTGACATAAACATGAATTTATAAACAAATAAACACAAAACAAATCTACTGGAAATAATAAATTTCAAATTTTGAGTTTCTTGTGGCATGTAAATGCATGATAAGTGATGAACTATGAAATGCATATAACTATGCATATATTATTTTGAAAACAAAACTCAATGTTTCTATATGATTAAAATTAATTTTTATAATCATTATATTAATTAATTCAGTTGTTCTATGATTTTTTAGATTCATAATATCAAGAAATTTGGTAAAACATAAGAATCTAGAAATTTAATATTTCTATATCCACATATATGTAGTTATATTATATTTTGTAAATATCTGAATCACATTGAATATAGAATGTAATAGTCACCTCTCTGTTTTATATATGATATAATTTTATATTTTAAAATAAAAAAAATCTTCATAAAGGTAATCTTAAAAAACTAAATGCATGATGTGGTAACATAGAAGTACTATATCATGATTACAGGAAATGAATAAATATAATAAAAATTTAAAAGTAAATATGTGGAACAATGTACATTATATAGGTAAATAGAATCATACATAATGGTAAAATTTAATTTATATAGCCATTATATTTTTAATTCTATATATAAGTAAGGGATATATTGATATGTTCAAAAAAGAAAAAATAATTTACAATTTCTACAAATGGGTATCCAGAAAGATATACCATTTGTAAAGGTTCATGAAACCATAAGTAAGGATAACAATAGTATTATAAACACCACATAAATGGAATTTACATATGAGTAAATAGAAAACTATACAAATCAACTATGGGTACATAAATATTTTCAACAATGAAATGAGAAAGATAAAATTGATGAATGAGGTTAAAAACTGAATCTATTTAAGGGTAAAGAGATATCAAAACATGATATGTCAGAGAAATATGAGGGTTGTGAAACATGGATTAGTATACTCTAAACCACATGAATGTTTATATATATTTTTATTAATTTAATGTAATTGAAACTAAAACACTTTGTAAAATAAAATTTTTCAATGATTTAATGAAAAATCATAACAATGAATAATGTGAATAACAAAAAAATGTAGATGAATAACTAAAAAATAAGTAATGAAAAATATAACCAAATTATTTTGAGTAATATTTATTAAAAAAATAAATTTAAAATTATCAAAAAAATTAAATTATTAAATATTAACATTATCAAGACATAAAATAAATAATTTATTAATTATCCACTTTAAGTTGTTTCAATAGGAAAATAAATTTTTGGATTAGTCTTGAATTTTCGGTGAGGGTATCTTTATATAAGTAGTAAAAATGGAAATTTTGTAAATTTTTATTCTTAATATAATGTGTCAACATGTTTCACTTGTCAAGAAGACTCCAAAGTAGAAAATAATGAAATGGGAAATGAAATTTGGTCATGCGTCACTCTACCATTTATTTTCATACTTTTTTAATCGAGTTGATCTGTCATTTACTTATAGAATATCATTAATTACCATTTTTCTCTCTATTAAATATTCTTTATATATGTAATTTACTTTTAATTCATAAAAATATATAAGAATATAGGTAATAATTCCAAAGATTGAATTAATTTTTTTATATGAAATAAATATATGTTATAATATTTTATTTTTACATTAGCACAGTTGACACAAAAAATTAATGGGCGATGATAATAAAAGATGCTTACATTATTATACAATTCATATTTTTGTTGATATGTATGCTACCATTGTTTATGAATTAGTGTTGATAAATAAAGATTATAAAATTAAACTAGGGATTCAGAATTATAGGAATCCTAAAATAATGGTGTAAAGAGATGCTACCATTAGTAGGAGAAAATTGAAGGATAATATCCTTGGTTATGATCCGCTTGTCGACATAGTCCTAGAGTCTTCCCAAGATGGAGAAAAGGGATATAAATTTGAGGTGGGAAATGATGTGTTCATCCCTATGGATGATCCCCATAGAGACACTAGAAATGAACCTTGACCCCCTGATATTTAAGTGAAATATTTGGATAATGAAATTGTCTCTCTAGTTGGAATAATTGAAGTGGATGAATATTATACATACCTATAGTCTTAGTATAGTATTTTAAAGGACCTCCCATTTGAGGGTATAATTCTAGGGTATACTATAATGTAGGAGACCAACCATAATCTTGTTGTCAAAATCTATTATAGTCTAAACATATAGGAAGGTTCTATTAAAAACTTTGAAGAGGTTTTTGAAACACATGAAATTGATCATGATGGAGATTTACAAGTGGTATTACATACCCCCCCACATATATATGGGTTGAAAATTTTCTTGATAAGATATAAAATTATTTGATGGTATCAAATCTAGACCCTTACTGTTTGGATGACTAGGATGATGGATCCTTGACAAATTTGGAGACCGCATATGGATCCTTAAATGGATTACCATAGATTAGTACACTATCAACTAGATAGACTACCAAGTATGAAGAATAACATGTAAGAAAAAGAACCAATGATGAAATGGAAATATATTTCTCATAACTACCACCTGTAATTTTTCTAGAATGAGGACCCCTATGATTAATATCCCAGATCCAGAACAACTCATTAATAAATTAAATCCTATGAGTGGTGTCTTTTGGGTAAAATATTCTATAGGTTTACACCCCGCAAATCATAATCATTTCGGAAGTAGTAAAAATTATGGAATTAGAAAAAAACTATAAAATGAAACACAAAATGGAAATAAAAAAATCCATATGTCAAAGGAAAAATGATCAAATTAGATTGTTAGAAAAGGGTGGGCCCTTAAAAATGGGTATATCACTCCAAATATGAATATCCTATTATATAATTTTCAAGGAATTTTTAATTCTCCAACATTCATAGACATTAGACTTTTATTTTGGCATATAACACACCTATAAATGGACTAGAATAACCATAGCTACTATTTTGAAAATTTAAGGCCTTCATGTTGGAATCCCTTAGATACACCAATATTTCAATGAGTTTTCACAATTTTGGGTTGGTTCATCATTGGGTTGTTATTTATGAGAGTATAAAAACTCATTCATGCTAGAAAGGTTCTTAGAATATACAAATGTCACAAAAACATAAATGTTCTCTATTTTTTATTTCAATTACATATACCTTAATATGTTACATCCATAGAAGAGAGAGATATATATATATATATGGGGATAGAATGAATGTCCAATTAGATGAATAAAAAATATGTCATCCTTGTGATATTCGACACTATCCAATGACCGATGGAAATAATTAGATCAATATTTAACATGATTCCATCATATTATTTCTCATCATGCATTTAATAATTTAATTTTTTTCAGTTCCTATATCTCAATCAGAATTCTATTTGTGAGGATTCACCTTGAATGGAAGCCATTCCATCAATATGGATTGATGTCTGGAATAGGACGATGATAGAGACACAATCACTAGGGTCTATGGTTTTACCATTAACATATACCATTCATATCACAATATTATAGGAATATATATACCCATGGGTAGGCAAGGACAACCCATATTCATTTTAAATTTAATAATGGATGGTAGGTCATAGTAGTTTGTTGGGAATCTATTTTGTATGTCTGAATTTGGACTATCCTTTTATCCCACATAAAGTTATTACCTATAGGATAAAAAATATCAATGGGTTATTCAGGGAGTATAGTAAAAACTCATTATATTAACTAGATAGGGACATCAATGCTACTAAAAGTAGGCTTGTAAGCTACCGGAAAATAATTTGGCCAAAAGAAAAATCCCCAAAGAATAACTAAAAATTATTTTGAAGATGGATGGATGTTTTACAGTTAATTAGATGTTTAGCAAGAAACAAATAAATGTGTAATGAAAATATGATTGTGATTTGAACTCTAAAATCATTCACAGTATGAACAATGGAAAAAATGGTCTGTGTGGAATAAATACACTCATAATCGACTATTTTATTTAACTTCTAAAAATGATATATCCAATTTACTTGTAGAATATATTCAGAGTTATATTTTGATTATGGGATTGAAAACACTAACATGATGATTGAGAAAATTATAGCATGAATTGAAGAGCATAAAAACCATGTCCTTTATTTATCCCCCACTAAATATGTGTTGAATAATATACCATATTCACTATATAATGATTGTGTGGATCTTCCTAAAGGGTTATTAAAATTATTTTTCATGTTCTATTGCGATATTATCTATATTGGGGTGAAAATTTATATGAAGTTGTTCTCCAATCATGGACCAATTCTATATGTCCAAAATTATAAACTCAATACTCATATACAGAAGATGGAAAATTCTATTTATATTATGGACTTATGGGATGTTTTAATTGGGTACACAATTCCCAAAATATTCAAAAAAATAATTATGACTATATTGGGATGAGTATTCAAGGACATCATCACAAAAACAAGTTTGTTTTTATTCCGCAATAAATCATCTAAAATAATCTTTTATCATACTTAGAATGCATCATCCATGTGGGGAAGAAAATAGATTATCAGAACATTGACCATAAATTTAGAATATCTAAATCCTTCAAAACTCTATAATAGAGCTTTATTATATTTATCCTTATAAAGTATAACATAACATACAGTTTTTTATACTTGTCGCCACCATTACAATCAATTCAAGGACTTTTATTTTCATAAATGGATCACCCAGGGGTTTTTTAAATTCTTCAAAGGTGTCAACAAAGTTGACCCCATCTCAATATATCTCTTTCCTTGGAGGAATATTTAATGAGAATTTTCAATAATGAAGTTTTAAATAATGGGCATCCAAAATAGATCAAGGTTGGAAGAGGTATTTTTAAACACTATCTCCTTTTTTCTATTGATGATATTTTACTTCTGGAGAAGGAAACCAAAAATGTTTTCCACCATAAATGATATATTTGAGAAATATGAGGATGTGTATGGGAAAGTCTTTAGTTGGAATAAATCATTACTAGTATTTGGTAATGCTGTATTTTTAAAGGTGAAAATATGATTTCTTGAACTCTTAGTGTTAAGAGGGGGTTATTACATTAACATATCTTGTTGTTCCTCCTTTTAAGGTTCAAATTAAGATCTTTTATCTTGAGGATACATGATCTAGAATTTTGAAAAAATAAGACAGTTTCAAGGGAATGTCATTGTATCAAGCAGGAAGAGTGTTTTTGGTTAACTAAAAACATCTAAATTTGTATATTCCTTCTCTATCTACATATAGTCTAGATGTATCATTAAAATTAATCAAATCATAACAAAAAAATTAATTTTTACGAGTTATATTCATAAAAAAAATATAATTATTATGCCATGTAGTGATTTCATCAAGACCAAAAATATACAAGACCTTGGTATTAAATATGAAAAAAATATTTATTGATTCCTTTCTTAGAAATTTCAACTTCAATCTTTTGAAATCTAAAGACTCTTATATATATTTTCTTTCCCTCAAGATCACAATAAATGTACTAAATAGTAAATCTTTCCACATTACTTCTTCAGTCTATCTTTATATAAAGTATCATTTTAATTATGTAGTGGTATGTTCAAATTGTTAGTTTTTAAGGATTCTAATCTGAATTATCAGACCACAAAATAGATTTAAGATACCTTATAATATGTTCATTTTTACCTCGCAATAGTTAACTTATCATAATTAGAGGATTTATCTCCAAATACCACATCCATTATTTTATTTTCCATATACTCATCTCCCTAGAGCTACAAATGTATGTTATTTGGAGAAATATTGTCTCATATAGAGCCTAAACACCAATAGTAATTTCAATAATATTAGATTATATAAATAAAATTGTGATGGAAAAGTAAACACCCCTACATCAATCTATAAATTTTAAGCTCCATTCATTCAATGATCAAGGTTTCTAGTCCTCTAAAATATATAAAAGTGAGGTTTACCTACATAGTATTATATGGAATGGGTCCAAATCCAAATTTATTTTTCCATAAACAAATTTATGGAAGCTATATACGGCATAAATCACAACTTTCTCATTTATATGTTCATCTAAATGTTTTGGAGCAACATATTGGTCATGTTTGATAGATAATTTCGAACTGAAACTAGATTTAAGACAAGATAACCTCATGCATGGTGGATGCCTAAAATTAATATTTAAACAACAATTTTATTTTACATTATTGGATCAACTATTGTGTACACCTATAAGTCCGGCAATGATGATATTTTTTAGAACCATACGTTCTCTATTAATGCTGATATAAAATCTATAAACAATTATGTACTTTCAGCATATAGTGTGAAAATAAGTGTTATATATAATTATTTATATTATTCTATTATTATCTGTATAGTCAGTAAACATAATATAGAGAGGAGAGAAATATTTAGGAAATTTTAGTTTCTATATTCCATCGATCATTTTGTGGATCAAATTTAACATTGAGAGAGTGTATTCCAGTACACGAGGTCCCTAAGGGTTTAGTGGTGTATCCTATACTAAAAATAGAATAATTATAGGGTTCCTCTTCTATTACATTGGAAATGGGACTACATGGTAATTTCATTATAGGTATATTATTAAATAAATATTGAATTCCTCCTAGTATGAATAAAGATATCTATGGGTCAAATTTGACTTAATGATGGTTGTTGAAGCTCTCAAGGCCAGAACAAAAAATGTTCCATGTATCTTATTAACCAATTAGTTATAATTAATTTAATAAATTGAACACATCAATCAGAAGTTTTCACATTCATAACAAGAGTCTAATCATGTTGTTCATACATTGTCAAAGAGGGAAATCATAGTGGTGATCTTGATGTTTTCCTTCCAAACTCCTAATGTTTCCTCTTTGATGGTTCATGTAGACATGAGGGTGGGTGTCGATCACTAATTTTGTAAAAAAACTTTTTAATGATTGAAATATTTATTTTGTTTTCCCTTAAAAAAATAGAAGGCTGACATTTATTTTTATTCAATGGTATGATTTTAGTAAAAAAAATTATATTTAACTATTCACATAAAAATCAGTTAATTCAAAAAAGCCTCAAAAATTCATGTTAGGTATATATTAATATGTGAAATTTATAAATTAAATTTACTTTTTAAAACTAAAATTTATATTTAAAAAAAGCTTATCCACCAAAGGAAAACTCAAAATATAATGGACAAAATGATTTTTATTAAATAACATTGTTTTAAGACAATAAATGTTGTACACATTATTTCATACTAAATTTCAATTAAAATATTTCTAATATATTTGTTCATATACTAAAATAGTATATTTTATTATTTAAAAACAGATGCTTTAATTTAATAATATATAATATAAAATAATTTAAAAAAATAATTTATATTAAAAAATAATTTTAATAATAGATTCCATTTATCATTAATCTTCTACATAAATATATTAATTTATTTAACAAAGGTTTTTTTATTATATTATATTTAATAAATTATGACCTTAAATTTTAAACTAGAAATCACTAATGAATATATGTTATAATATTCAAAACATATTCATCAATCGAGATATTACTCTAATATGACAACTACATTACTCTAATAAAACATATCAAATATGTTATCTTTCAAAAAAAAATATTAAATATTAATACAATCATACACCCTTGAATGTATATATAATATATTCTATAAATCATGAATTTACCAAATCCATTTGAATCAACAATATATTTAAAAAAATATAATATTAACATATTATTTTAGAAATAAACTCTATATTTAACTATCAAATGGTGCCAACCAATAGATCCAATGTTTAGAAACTCGATAATATAAACAATAATAAAAAAACTCATCTATAATTTTACATAAATATAATGTAGTATTTTTTTATTAAATCAATAATTAATTAATAGGTTATAAATAATAACTAACATTCCATTAAAAAAATAATCAATTAAAACCTAACAGATATCTATCCATATATCATATATAATTCAATAATTATCTTGAAAAATATAACCCTATAATGAAATCAAATAATATGGTCACTGATAATATTTATTATATCATTCAAAACTATTAAAGAAAACATGCTGAAGATAAATCACAAGTTGTTCGAAATAATCTTCATAAACTTTTTATATACCATAATATCATCAATAAATATCACCCAGTAATGAGAATTTCTCAGAGTATCATGATTTAATTAAATTTAATAAATCAAACTCAATACCTTATGGACTATAAGTAAACTCATGTTTTCCACTATAACTAGAATATGTTGAGATATCCAATAATTTGTGTATGATCCCCTATTTAGTTCTATAAAATAATGTTTCCTATACCCTACTCTATTTTAGTATCATGATTTTATTTCAACGAAATACTAAAAAAATTATGATGAAAGAATGTTATATAAATATATTAAATTATCATATGAATAAAAGATCTATTTTTTGATACATAATCCTTAATTAATCATTTATTCCAACTAATGTTACTTTATCGAACATGGTTCGTTTTATAAATAACTTTGTTAAATCTAAGTAAATTTTAGTTGTGTTCCCTCAAAATTCATATCCTAAACCCATAATGTAATTAGGACATAAATTATATATAATGGATCAAAAATGAAAAATAATCAAAAAATGGAAATCCCATATGATTTCATATCTAGGCATGTAGTCATAGAAAACCTCATAGTTCACCAAAGTGAATA
Organism: Viscum album; assembly: GCA_963277665.1. Lineage (NCBI taxonomy): Eukaryota > Viridiplantae > Streptophyta > Magnoliopsida > Santalales > Viscaceae > Viscum > Viscum album. Next base: position 1,600,761,080 of record OY728119.1, on the reverse strand, counting down.
TTGTTATGTTACTCAACCATCATGTTTACGGTGATTAGAACAAAGAAAATATGTTCTATAATTACATCCAGTTTATATTATCTATATAGGCATATAATATTTAGTACAATTTGACAATCAATAATTTAGAAAACCATTAGTATGTTATCATATACATAGATTTATCCTTAGGGTATTGACTAATATTCTCTTATCATAATCCTTAAAATAACAACTATATTCATAATAAAAAAAAACTTATTAGATATAAAATACAACAATCCAAGATAAACATATTCATATTTTTCCTAATTCTCATAAATGAATCAGTTATATTTCATAAATAAGCACACAATCCCAATAATGGGTGGTTTAGTTTTTTTGAGGATCAGTTAAATAATAAACATATTTTAATATACATGTGATCATTTCTATATAGTTGATGCACACTGGACTCCCGTATAGAATAATCCTTTGATATAATCTTATTTTCAAATGGTTAAATTGAAACATAAAAATGGGGACAATAGATTTATAGTAAGGTAAACACAAGAGGTATCTCATGATGATAATAACGGTGAAAAATAAAAGCATATGGGTATGAGAGTGTAATCAAGATCCATGAACATGATATTTTGAAAAAAAACTGAGGTAAAACATTGAGAATAAAACATGATCCAACATTAAATGATTAAAAAATCCTATGAATATGTAACAATCTTTTGTAGAGGAATATTAACATAATGGATGAGATATTATTTCTTATTTTCCTTAGTAGATTAAAATTCACTCAGTTGTTTCCCTTGGTAGATCATGTACGACTCATGTGTTTTCATTTATGGATCAGGTTTTCACAATTTTATTCTCATAATGAGATATAAATAATTAAAAAATGAATTCTAGGAATATATTAGTCCCAACCACCTCCTAATGATAAGAAATAGACATATTTGTTCCAATTGAAACCAATCATTTAAAATATTATAATCAATTAATGTAGTGAATTTTTTCCCATAAAAATTTCAAGATTGTATTACCAAAATTTACCTTAAGAATATAAATTGTTGTTAGAAAAAATCTCACGAAACCCATAACAATACATTTTAATAAAATACATATGGTTATTCAAAAAAATTTCAAATTAACTAAATAATTTAGAGATAAATACTAAATGTTATCAAAATTTGAAAAATACTCTATTTCAAATGAGTTTATGTTTTCTATAAATGATGATGTTACATTAATTTTAGAAATTAATTTTTAGAAATTTGATTTTGAAAAAATTAATAGAATTTATTTTAAAGCAATTTTTGGAGTGGAATAAAATATATAGATCCTTATAAAAACATAACAGTTTAAATTTTTTTTGAGAAAAGTTTGTTAAAACATAAACTTTTGAAAACGATTAATCAATAATGGAGCCTCAATAAAGATATAGTGGTTCCAAAATATGAATTGAAATATTTTGAAAAGATTTAATTTTTTAAAATAATATTCAATAATAGATATATGATATAGAATAATGTTGTAAACATAAGTGTACAGAGGATGATAAAAATGTTATTTTTTAGAATGAAAAATTATTTTGAGATGTAATTGTTGAGTATAGAAATTTTAAAAAGAGTAATAAAAATTACATTTAACAATGTATGAAGGATATTTTATAGGTCACATATGATGAAAATTAATTTGTTTTCCAAATATGAAAAATAACATTAGTGGGAACGTAATATATGTACAAGGAGAGGAAATAATCGGTAAATAGGGATTGAATTATTATTTAAAATGATATAATTCTAATGGTTTGGAATTAATTAATGACGATGATTTGAAAATTTTCATTTTCTAAAGAGGCTAATATAAGGTTACATAAAATAAAATCATAGAATGGATTCAACCAAACTATGAATAATGATGTTTAATTAGAAGTATTTTTAATCAATTAATAGAGTTGAGTTAACAAAGAACATTAAACCATCAGTATCAACTAATTAAAACTTTATTTTATATAAAGGAAAATATATGGCTCTAAGAGCCCAATAAATTACATTAATATAGTCAAATACATTAATGATGATGATATCGCCCAATATTAATGTTGTCATGGCACACAATAAAAAATATGTATATAGAAATTATGTTTGATGATGGAATCATATTACATTAATTCAAAAAATTCACTTATGATGTGGAACCTTTTGTATAAATATATATATAATAATCAAAAATTTATGAACATAATTCATATAAAATTTTTTATTATTATTTTTATTTATACATATTTTATACAAGTATATTTGGTGTTTAATATCTATTTTTTTTACAAGTTATGTGTAATCTTAACCGTTTTGAACATGTTTAGTAATAGTGAATATTTCATCATTCCCCTCCAAAATTTCATTATTTACTGATCATAAAGGTAACTAAAATTAATTATTTGTTAATTTTTATAAATTTATAATATAATTCTATGAGATTTTTGGACATTTTTCTTGTATATGAAAATTGTTGGTAACAATGATTCAATGTCATTAACAAATAAAAGATGTTATCTTAATTAGTGAGTTAATTATTAATCATTAAATTCAATAAAAAATCAAATAAATATTTAATTTTATATATAATATTGTTATTAATTATGTTCTTCATAGTTATCCCTGATATTTATTTACATATTTGATCTAGTAGGTAGTTAGAATGAATGAAATGTTATCTGAGAATAATTAATTGATGATTTGATCATGATATTTATTTAAATGGGAATAATATATTTATATAAACAGAAATATATTTTTTATATATTTTAATTTTTTTGAATAATATTTTAAGAGATTTTAATATATAATTATGAAACTAAACGAATAATGAGATACGTTACATTGTTGAAGTAGTAGTTAACTCAAACAAAAATGATGTTTTTTCTCTTCACCATAAAGGGTTAGGTTGGATATTAGTTATTACATTAGAATAAAACAATTATGTATACATTAAAAAATTATTTTGTTATATAGGATTTACAATAGTAAATTTGGGGATGCAAGATTGAGAATTAAAGAATTTAGCGAAGAGTTTTTACTAAGGTTGAGGACTTATGGATTCCCATAGAATACTGCTTGGAATAAAATGGTTTATTATTAATTGAACTAAAAATAAGATAAAGGAGGTGAATATGAATTATATTGTATAGAAATTTCATATACCTTTATATGGATAGCCTATTTCATGAGTGGTCATGAAGGGGTGGTTAGAGGCCCCTTTTGTTAGTTGTTAGAAAGATATATTTATGAATATTTCATCCTAATATAAAGTGATAACTTGTTAAGAATTTATAAAAGAATCCAAAATTAAAAATAATGACTATAAGGATGATATGTAGTCGACATTATGTGAACCATTCACTTTAATAATTTTTGTAATGATGTTTTAACATCCATTAGTCTCAAAATTTTACTTATACTAATTTATGTTTTACCATGGTAACTAATTTTTAACTATATAATTTATGTTTAAGGAATAAAAATGAAATTCCCCATATTAAAAAATTTAACAATAATTATTTCAAATATTAAATATATTTTATCCAATAAAATATCTATGGGTAAAAAAATAGTTTTAATATAATCGTGTGTAACGCGAAAAAACCATTTTTTATATTAAGTGCATTTTTTCCAATGAAATTTAGTTTTTCGATAAAATAATGTATATATTTAATTTTTAGGATATAATTTTCTATTAAAAAAATTAGGATAATGATTCATTAAAATCAAGGATAATATGAAATTTAGAAAATTAATTTCAAATTAAAACAAAAGACAATAAAATAGTTTATTTTATTGAAAATATTACTTCTATAGTAAATAATTAGTTTTCTCAAAACATTATAGTATTTATTAATGTATATTTTTAATCTATATTACATTTTTTACCATGAAAAAAGTTTTATATGTCATTAATTTACATTTGGTTGTCGATATCACCATATATGATACAAATTTAGTACAAAAATTATGATTTTCCATTAATCAGCATGAAATGATTTATTTCCAAAAATTCACAAAAAATAAAGTAATTAAAATTTTAATATGTTTAATATATAATTAATTTTAATTTATTTAATTTAAAAAAATATAATTTAATTGTTTAAAATAATTTAAAATACAAATGAAAACAGATTTATTTGATTTTTAAATAAATATTAACAGTTATAAATATTACTTCATTCCAATTTATAATATATAGATTTATAATATATTTTTTTCACATACGATATTTGTTTAAATTAATGATTTAAATTCATCTATTTATTTTAATTTTATGTAATATAAAATATATTAGAAAAATTATTTTCAAATGAAAAATTCATTTTAATATTAAATCACATTCCACATTAATAATATAGATTTTTTTATATTTATATTTATTATTTTTATTATTATTCTTATTTTTATAATATTCATTTAATATTTTGTTCCTCAATTTATTTCGGTGCTGTGTGTTAATGATAAATTTGGGAATAGAATGAATTTATAGAAAAAGATATTATCCAATCCAATGGCATAACACTTTACCTACACATCAACTATTTATAAACATGATTTTTTAATCAATTCTTTTTCACTATTAAAAACATATGTTTCATTGATTTTATTAAAAGTAATTCATGTAGACACTCATACAACGATTGATAAGGGGTATTCTTGACTAAAATAGATACTCATTATCTAATCTATAAATAGTTTACACATGAACATCTCAAAAACATGGATCTTATATAGAAGGTTAGAAAATATAATTAGATAGACATTAAATTTTCAAGGTTTATCATGTTATTTTTTTTATAATTTAAATAATGGCTCCTTATTTGATTCCATTTGAAAATTATGATGACTTGAAATTTTATATCTTTTTAAAAAGTTATTAATTATCGATAATCTGTCTTTCACATAAAACCTAACATAAAGGAGAAAAAATTGGGTATTTACATTAGTAATTAAAATAATATGAAAATATATTAATATTCATTACGTTCACATAATAAATCCTAAATATGAGTTAATGTTGAATAATGGTATTTTTTAGTAAAATTATTTTTATTTATATTTTTTATTTATACATTAAAATATTAATTAAAATATTTTATAATTTTAAAAATATAATATAAACTCATTTTTGAATTCATAATATCATAATTTACTTAGAATTATTTTTTTCATATATATCTAAATTGGTTGATTTTAAGTAGAAGAATGTGGGATTTATTAAAATTTTAATTTCCATGATTTTATCATAGAGAAAAGGTTCGAGACCAATAAATTATATACCCTTAAATATTTTTAAAAAAAGAAAAGTCAATGAATAAGATGAAAAGACACATTAAGTAATTTAACACTGATTAAAGTTACATGTCATAGGGTTCAAAATCATCACCTTACACATAATTAGAAGTTGCACCAACATACACTGATTCCCATTCATTATGTGAATTAATTTCATTCTTAATGATCATAGAATACATCTTCTAAAGCCTTTGTTGCTCCAAAAACATGTTTCAAGACCCCAACAAGGTAGAAGTATCATTCATGGCCTTTGAAGAGGACCTTGTGGACACAGTCCATGGAAAATTAGAGTAATCCTTCATAGGCCTTTTCTTTAGGGGGTAGTGTCAACCATCTTTAGTTTTTCCTATTCAACAAAATCTTTGAAATATATATTACCACAACTCATAATTTGGGGATGGTTGTTTCTTGTCACCTTATCATCATCAATAAAATTAGTCCATTTATAAGAGACCTTCAAATATTTGTACAATTTCAGAATCTCATCATGAATGTTAATGGTTTGTGAATCGGTACCATAAGTTCAAAAGGAATCCTATACAGGCACATCCAAAAATTTAATCTGCACAAATCCACCTCCGATATATTATGGTTTTTGTATTAGTATTATCAACAACCAGATAGTTAGAAGCATCACCAATGGAATATCCATCACAGGTTGTCTCATCCACAACAAATGTACCGAATGAATTAAAAAGTGTCTCAATCTCTTTATGACCAACATCATCATCTTTGATCAGGCCATCATCCTCCCTGCTAATATCCCACTGAACACAAACAACTTTCTAATGTAGACCAGTGATATGTTGATTGGGAGAATCCCTTGCAACCTCATGAACACGTGAAGGACCTTCCAAGTCATTATTAACTCCATAAGTAGTTAAATACATGACAACAACTTGATTCAAATTGTTCCTTATCAAATGCGTCGATCGAAGATCCTACTTCAACCTATCATACATTGTAGTGACTGTCAGATCTCACGACACCCGTGCAGGTTATTAAAAAATGGATTCTTCCAATCCCACTATCCTGGAAGCATTTCTAAACCTATCTACATCAATCATCCTACCGTAACAAGGGGGACTCATGTTCGTTACTCTACCGTAACAATTAGAGGGAAGATGACCCAATCGATAGTAGATCGATCAATAATCAACCCATGATTCAAAAAAAACATCTTATATACACTAAAACTCATATCCAACCATAATCCGAACCCAATCAACTGGTGGATTCATGAAATCCCCATCATCACAAAAACATGGACTGACCAGATAACTCGCTGAAGATGTGTGATTATCAGAACAAAGTAATCAACCCACAAAATTCCCTAGAAAAAATATGATTCATATATTTTGAAAAGGAAAAGGAATTTGAGAGAGACTTACTCATTTATCCATAGAGGGTGTGTATCCGTTCATGAATATATTGAATGACCAACAAAGAAGATAGAATATAGATTTGATTCATCTAAGAGGATACTTGGACCACACACATATAAATCCTCTTTTGAAGAAAAATAGTTTATAACGTGACGTTTATCAAGACTACCCACAACTGCACAATCATTCTGGTTCAAATTACAAAAAATTAAGTGATCAAAATCATCAACTGAGGGCTATCAAAGATTGAAATGAGCCCCTAGGGTCAGTTCCAGAAAACTCAAAAGCATCAAAGAACTATGAGAAATAAATATACAGTATAGAATCACCAAAGTGAAGATATATAATCTTAGAGCTTAGAGAAATTGCTGAGAACATAGGGGGAAAATAGGGTTAGAGAAAGGTATAAAAGGATTCCGTGGAACTAGAGGTGGTGGCACAAATCTATCCACCCCCTCTCAACCTTGACAAGTGGGCGGTGGAATTCATCATCGATCATTAGCACCTAAGGTTCCATCATCTTTAGTGCCTCTACTGGGAGAATTCTCTCATCCATGATTTTATCATAGTGTAGGAATAACATTTAATATTTAAAAACCATTAATTTTTTTAAATATTAAATTATGGATTAAAATTATGAATATTTAAATATTTTTTATATAGATAACCAATAATAACATTTTTAGATCTAATGTATGATTTTACCTTAAAGTTATTATTTTTTGTATTCTCTTAGAATAAATTACTCTAAATTTGTGGATAATTTTTTGGATTCCGTTTGAATCCTAATAATTTATTTCAATTCAATAAAAATACATTTATATCGTTTATATAATTAACAATGATAATTTTATGATATATATAAATTGAAAATCATAGTAACATTATTTAAATAAAACTATTTTATGTGTCTAAATTTTATTATTATGAAATAATGTTTTCATAACTGAAGAAATATTATTGGACACAATAAGAAAAATATTAATAAAAATAATAATATTAAATTTATGAATGATGTAAAATTTTATTTTTTCCTTCATATTTCAATAATAATTTTATAAAAATTATCATATAAAATTTAGATAGGGTAAATTGATTTTATTGTAGAATGAAAACCCTAAATAATTTAAAAAATAGTTCCTTGAATTGAATGGATGATCCTTTTTCAACCATAAACATATTCCCCATACAAGTATTCAATTTCGGTGCCTCTATAACTTGATATGGACATTTCATTATTAAAAAATGTAACAGTGGTTCCATACATTCCCTTATGTTGATATATAAAAATATTCCACTTAAATATTTCAATGAAACCATTCAACTACAAATTCATACTTAAAATATTGCATTTTACTCTCCCTAGAACTGTTTCATTGGAAAATAATAACTTAGGGACTTATAATTATCCCAAGCTATCAAATTTCATGGATACATCCAAGGATAGATCGTGTATCCAACATAATTATTCTCATTCTCAAGATTATATTTTTTAAAATATGCTAAAAAATATTATGACCATAATAATTTTACAGATCTACTGTGGATTTTATACTAGGATGTTTTACTATTAATATTTAAACCCTTAATAATTCAATCATCACTGTGCACAGACTAACACCTTCTTGTAGAATCCAATTTTTAATTTTATTTTGGTTTTTCATTATATATCCAAATATTAAAAAATTCACCCTCCCCAAAAATGAATTAATAACATTATACTTTAGTAAAAATTATATAGTTTCAAAACAAACATGTTATTAACCATACTTTCCCATCAAGGAAAATATTTTTCATGTTTGGGGTGGTTTAACTACCTAAAAAATGATGATATAAAAGTAAATCAAGATGACTATAGGAACATAAATAATAATATAATTATAATATAATAAGAAAAAAATCTATTGGGTTCAATAAATATTATATTATGTATTCAAATTATTGTTAATGTATCCTTAATGTTCCCCAAAATAAGAGAAATAATCCAACTATATTCTATTATCAAATGTTGTAACTAACTCACTTATAGAATGATATAATATCATTATTAATTAAGATAAGTTATATATTATATTTCCATAATTATTAAATTAATTATTATCTTTTATTCATAGAATGGGTAAAAATTTCATCATTATAAATCATGTACATAGAGTTCATGTAATTCACACCCAATGATTAAATTAAGTAATAAATATAAAAAATACCATAATAAATAATTATAATCGAGGGATATAAATGGTTTAAAATATGAATAATTTTTTTTATTAAATTATAATGGTATATATTTTTTCATCTATGGGTGGTGTAAGACAAACTATGTAAAGAAGCAAGGTAAGGGTTTCTTCTCAAAATTATCTTATTTGGGACAGAACTTATATTATTCATCTAATTTCATTTCTATGGTGTATATAAAGAACAATTGAAATTTATTATCATGGTATAAATTATATTATAGGTCTCAAACTAAATATTTATGATCTCTTGATCTCTTTATTTTAGGTTATTTTTTTTACGATGTTTCATAAGCCTCTAGGGACATGATAACATGAACTCCTTTTTTTAATAATAGATTATTTTTATTTGAACTATATTTTCTATGACCTTCAATTTTATGTCATCTTATGGTCTTTTTTATTAGATAAATTGGATTTATTAAAAATCCATTATCATGAATGCCTTTGAGTCATTTTCCTTAAAACAATTGATGATTCGTTTTGAAAATAAACTCACAACTATGACATGTAAATCGAAAAATATAGAATGTTTCAAAAAATTATATTTTTGGGAATTTTTAAATTTCCTTAAAAATTAGATACCTTAAAAGGATCAGTGTTTTAGTTTTTACCCTACAATATTATTTTCATATTTTATTAATTTGGGTGATTATGATAATTTTATCAATTGATTTAGTTCATTGTATTATTTTATCCCAACTATATCTTTTATGAATCTTATTTCATATCCATGGGATGTATATGATAAGTGAATTTTTTTTACTTAGATGATTTATGAATCCCATATTATATCCATCGGTTCTATTGTAAAATTTAATTATTTCCATTTGGATGTTCTTTGAATCCCATTTTATTTGAATGGTTTATTTATAATTTTAAATGTGTGTGATTTTTAAGTGGAAAACATATGTTTGGATGAGTGATTGTTGGTTCATATATAATATAGGGATGGATGGTTTAGTCATTTACCAATGATCGAATATTATTTCATAAACATAAGAAATATGGTTCTATTATAAACAAAGTATGTGTGTTTATTTAATAAACCCTAGACCGGTGGGTCCATTAATATCAACCAATCCATTGGATATGTGTTTATATTCCATGAGATAAGGCATTCATCAGCACATTAATTTTTCTCACTAACATAGGAACTGATTGTTTGGATCCTTAAATTAATACTTATTTATCCCAATGTTTGTACCATAATTGAATGATAGTATTAATTAAGATATTAAACTATCCATATTCAAGTATTATGATAAATTATTTGAATCCATGTTATAGATATTAATTTCTAACATGGATGACTTTTGTGTTTTTGTTTATATGATTTGTAAATTGAACCACAATTATGTATTATGATTAAGCATAATGTATGTATGATATTTATAATATTATTAGGGCTTTAAATACTCTTATGAACTCATAATTGATGAATTGTTAATTTATACCTTACTATAGTCTTATACTCACCATTTAATTATGTTTTCATTCATCAGGTTTGGAGGATGTGTCATATTAAAAAGATATATAGTAGATGGTTAGTAAGGTTCAATTAATAAGTTAATATCTCATGTATTATAAAATAATAAAATTATATCGAAAGTATCTGAATACAAAGAACTTATTATTACCTATATATGTTTATTTCTCAATTTATTAAGTCATGTGAATGATCTAAAATAATGGCACGTTTATATTTGGTAACAATAAAAAGGATAATAAAACCATTTTTATTTCTATGGGTTTTTATTATTTTATTACGTATATCATATGGTTCACATATGAATATTTTTAATTATGTGATGTGTGTCTTCAATTTTTATAGGCCTCCAATTCATTGAGTGATGGTTTCATCAAATGAGATACTGAGTATGATGCATGATATGTAATCGATGAAAAACATGATATGTTGTCTTATACGCGATCCTTTACTTATGCCCATGATTTCATCCTTTAAATTTTTTGCACATATTTTTTATTATATGAACAATTGATATCATTCCCCTAGATCATTTTTATTTTTATATATCACAGTCTTCTTCCACCTTATATAATTGTTCAATTGATTTTACAAGTTACACTATAAGGACTTATAGAAAAAATTTACTATCCATTGTAAATTTTAATAATATGTTATCCTCATCATGTTTTTTACAACATTATTTTCTCACAATTGAGAAAAAATTTATGTTTTTTCCATTACTAGAATTTGGAGCTCAAAACGTTCTTACAATTGAGACTCCTGGGTTATGAAGTTAAATATAACTTTTGAGAATTATTGATACGTTCATGTGTGGATGAATTAAAATAAAACGTTCACATTTTTTAAAAAATATATCTATTATGTAGCTATATATAAAAGCGTATAAAACTTATATTTTTGGGATTGGGTGTTTTAATATGAGATTTAATCATTAAATTAAAAAAATAGTTGAAATAAAGATATTTATTTCTTGGGAAATCCCACGTTTTAATGAATATAGTGTTTATAGATAGTTTTTTACACCAGAATTGAGTGTAATGGTCCAGGGTGCCTAAAAAACCCATATTAAGTTATTTTTAGATGAATTTTTCTACCACATATATTATTTTAAGACATTGAAACCTGAGATCTTCCTTCCTACAAATTAAGGTATATTTATTAAATAATTTATGGTATAATGTGGGTGGTCGTGTCGGTTTCATGATGGTTAACCACAACATATTCCAAAATAATTAACACACTTAGGTTATTAATTTTTTATTAGTATGAAAATTTTTGTTTTCACCTTATTTATATATATTGATGTTGATTCATTACACGTACTTAAAGAATGATAATGTAATTTTTTATACTTTTATTTTTGATTTATATACTAATAATTTATAATTTATTTTTATTTATCCTATAATACACTAAATATGTTTAAAAATAGGTTATACCACAAGTCCCCAAAGATGAATTTGTTTAATCCAATTTATGGAAAAACCTAATGAGCATACATTATAATTATATTAAGTGAAACCATATCCTACCAACATTTTTCTCAACCCATAAAATTTATTCATGTATTTGGTGATGAGGATGTGAACCTAATGTATTATGGTGACATGACCTAATTCCATTCTAGTATTTAATATATACAAATTATTTATACAATTATTTTAAGAGGATCATTTCAGTGGTATAGGTACGTATATTTAACCAATTTTCCAACAATCACTTCTATGGTATATTGTCTAAGAAATATATCAAGATTATTAACAAGGGACAAACATATATATGAAATATATTATGAAATGGACTATTGTTGGGGTTATCTTATAAATGGATATCTCTTGGGGTGATTATCCATGATTAATATACATGATGATTCAAAACACTCTATGGATATCCACATTAAGAGATAATTATTTTGAAATAATATTAGGTAGATTATTGAATATATGTGTAGATATATGTAAACTCATCATAAAGATTAATTTGTATATTTTCAAAAATGAAAATTAAAAACTATCACTATAATGTTTTTATAAATCATAGGTGTACATACCATAGAGTAAAATATATAGATTCTGATCAAACAACAATTTTTCCAGTTACTAATATCATATGTAATCTTTTTTGATATAATACCAGCGTATCTATGGGAATTATGTCCCATCCCATTAGAATGATAAAATATGAGTTAAATGTTTTTTATTTTGAATTTATATTATTTCAGAAACATATATGGTAGTGATTGTTTCTTGGACTACATTGGGGTCATGTTGGTGATGTCCTACTATGTTTGGGGAACATATCCTATATATGAACCATGGTGGATGCGCAGACCATGTAATTGACATGTATGATATGGAAAGGTCCATAATAAATATAATTTTGATGAATTAATTTTGTGAAAGTACAATGAATATTAAAAATAAACACCAAATTATTATTTTAATATATATCTAGTAATTTATTTTTACTTTTTTTATATATTCAATTTATTTTAAAATCACATTAGGCAATAAAACTGATGATGTATTATATAATGAAAAAATGTATCATAATTGTTTATGTACTTAATAGATGTTATTATTATGGGTATGGAACCCATTACGATTATATGTTATATATTTTTATATGTTTATATATTTGTATTTTGTTATTATATATTTTATTGCTCTGATATTTTGTGAATAATCACCCCATATTTTAAAATGAGTCTCATTCCTAGTCCAAACACCCTAAAGAATATGATGTCATTAGATTCCTTTCATGTGGTATAATGTATTAGTTTGATGGGTATGATATGTTATGGGGATGTTGTAAATTTGGATAGAGTCTAATTTATATATGAATTAAGAGTTGATAATTTTTAATTATGGTAGGAATGGTTGGAAAATACGATGAAATCCGTATTTAATCATAGAAAACCCATTATATGTTCAATAGAAATGTTACAAGGGAGTTTCCAAATAGTACGATATTACTTGATAATTTTATAATATATGAAGATATATTTCTTGTTTATATATGACCTCCATTATTTTCATTGTATATAATATATGATACAGAAACTAGTTGTGATTGGTAATGGCATAGAATGGTAAATTAAATATCATTCTCAAAGTAGAAGGGAATAATTACATATTAAAATGAATTGTTTCATCATTTTTTCTAGAAATGGAACATGGAGTGGGATACCCCTTGATGTTTTAATTAAGGGGTATTTTAAGGCCTAGGTCAGTCACATACATTGACCAACTATTTTTTTATTCCCTATAAAATTTTAATGGTACCCTTATCCATACCGGGGTACATACATGCTTTCCAAATGTCACCAGTCATCTGGGTTTTTAGGCCCAGTGACTATTGCGGAATCACATTGGTCAAGTGAATGAGATTTAGGGCTCATTCAACCCTTTTGGGGGAAATTATTTCCTACATTGAGACTCGCTTATAGATTTAAAAAATGTCTATTAATCTTTTTATATTACTGACATGAGACTGATTACCTTGGAAAAACAGTATATCAGTTAATTCTCTCTTCAAATAATTAAGGGAGTCTTTTTGAGGGATTCATCTATATGTAACTAGGGTTCTTCATCTATTTCCCTAATGAGGGATATTTCCTTAATTTGTTATAACCATGTACCCAGGTTCATCATAATTTTCTTCCTTATAAGGAGTAATTTGATCTTCTAAGGAGGGTATTGAGCCATTATTAGGCATCCTATGTATTTATAATGATAAAGGAATCAAAACCCATGTAGTTCATTGAGGTTACTAGGGATGAACCCAAGGTATAACCTTATATGAGGGATATTCATTCATGATTCCTAATGAGATGTTCATTCATACCACCCTAAGCCCACGTGATATATGCTCGATGGTAGAAAGAAGGGGGATAGATGATCAGCCTCAAGAATTATATGTATGAGACTTGTGTGATGGGATAGTCCTTGAGAATGTTTGTATGAATCTTAGTCCTTAGGAGGGTGTCCTACGTACCCCAATTATGGAGGGAATCAGATTCCCCATTGTTCATATAATTTTAGGGATTATACACTAAGGCTACACAATACCACTGTAGATGTTTATAGGGTAGATGATATGACCATTGCACCTCCCAAATCCCATTTGATTCAAGATCATTTGGGATAAACAAGGTACAATATGTAATAAAATTAATTGATTTGGACAGGGGACTCATATACTGGTCCCTCAATGGATAATCAATATGGAGCTCAAACCATTGAGGGAGGTGGCCTACATATCCTGAATTTGGAAGGAATTAGAGTAATTGTAGTTTCATTTATGTTGGGGACTACATGTTGAGGCTTCCATATTGATCGAGGCTTGCATGATGAGGAAAAATAACATTTTCAAATATAGGGATTCTCTAAGATCCACCTCATGACCTAGATTGACACACATATAAGTTGTCATCAGAGCCAGTGTGGCACAGTCGGAGGGTTGTCTTTTATCATGGCTAACAACTCTATGAGTCATCACGAGACATGTATAACATGTCTGGAGGAATCATGAGTCTCATTGTACATTCCAAGAGGGCGTCACGAGAGCTTGATTTTCATGCCCAGATGTTTTCATGATACATGGATAACATGAGAGAACACCACTATGTGAGGCATACGATATTTCCGAAGGATGTTTCATGTCATGTGTGATGGAACTAGATGGTTCATAAAATTAAGTGTCACCCATGTGAGAGCCTTGAGACTCATGTTGGAATATCTGGAGTATAACGTGTGTCCCAGATGGCATGTCGAAATGGTGTCATGAAATCGAGGCAATATGTCTTGGAGTTGTAGTGTGTGTTTGGACAACACACATGAAGTAAATGAGGGGAAATGAGAATTTCTTTCTATGAATCATTTTTCATTTATCCTGGTTATATCCCTTTTATTAAGAATGTTATGGTTTCATTCAGTGTCAGTTCTTCTTGAGTCTCGCATGATATATTAGTCTTCTGAAAAAATATTCACATAACCTACCAAATGTCCTTCATGTGATCTATAAATGATCACACAATGTTCTTTTTTCCTAGTGCATGAATAATCTGACTCCCTACCAATGTATTTCTGGATGGAAAGCTAGTTGGTATCCCGATCACTCTGAGAAGTCCGTAGAAGTTGGGAGATGAATCAGGTATAATATGGGCATCAAGAATCAAAACCACAAAGTAGTTTTGTAGTTTTAATTATAGGGTAGTGTATTTATAGGCCTCACTTCCCCAGATACTTGTAGGTTTATGCAGTGTACGTAGAACACGTCTAGGCTGGAGCCAAGGGAGGTTCCTAGAACCCAATAGTTTTGTGACTCTATCATGGACTACATTGGGTGTATCACTAAATTTTTACCAATAATGATTCACTTCATTTATCATATTAATTCTTATTATTGGGGACTTGTTTGATAAATAGGACGTGTTGATGTATTTTCATACTTTCATGTTGACATGTGTGAGTGCATTTGTAATATACCTATGCATATGAGATGACACTCGCAAGACCATGGGTGATGTGTTTTGGGGTCTCGTGAGATAGTAATGTGGGTGACCTGGGAACATTACATGTCTTTCAATGATTTTTATTTCATATTGCTTCCTCCCTTTTGATCCCCTTTGTTTGTTGTAACAAAGGTTGAAAGTCACATGAGATTTCATGTGTGTTTTAGAGGTCATTTATCCTCCTTTTTGATCGCCTTATGTTAATGAACTCATATATGAGTCTATTGTTGTGCCCAAATACAAGGTTTTTTGGTATCAATATGTAACACATAAATATGGGAATCAAGCCACATGTTGTTCTTATAGATCCATTAGGTTTATCATCATATGGTATGGACGGATGCAAACCAATGTGAAATGGGTAAATTATATTGCGGTTGGACCAAAGATAAATGGTATGGGGTCACATGGTATCCCATTAATATGGGAATCAATTCACATATTGTTCTTGAATGGGAAACATTCCTGTGCAAGTCGGACCCATACATAGAGAGGGGAATCATTAGATATGTCTTGTTTGTCCATTTGGTTGTTTGTGTGTTTTATTAATAGCTGCACTAGGATAAAAAGTTAGAGACTACTAAAGGAATCAAGATATATATAGGTCTTGATAAGTTTCATGGTGAATGTCCAGTGCCAATTGTAATTTTCTCTCAATAAAGAACACTATAATACTGTGTATTTATTCATCATGAAGCTAAGACGGTGGTTTTATAGTTTATGATCGTAGATAGTACTAGTTTGTGCACTTTAACATTGTGTGGTAAGGATGCTAGAAAGGGTGTTCTAAGAGGGATGTGTGTGGTGTGGATACTGGTAAACCGACGTAGGATTAGTGAGATTCACACCACATACATACACCAAAATAATCACAGAGAAGCTCTTAGTAAAAAAGGTCATAGATAGTAGACCATGGGGATTGTGCATCCAAAGTGGGAATATGTTGCGTGGAAGTATGAGAATCGCGATAGGAATGACTGCTAAATATATCCCCACCAAACTACACACTCCCGAGAGGAACAATGGGAAGGATCTTAGATTAATGTCATAGATTTTGGACCATGGTTCGACAATTTATCATCTTGTTCATGGGACATATTCGATATAGTTTAGCATCATGTGGTGACAATGAAGATGTTACCTAGATTATCATCATATGACTAAGAGATTAAAAAAAGATGTATCCTGATGAGAAAGTGTGTGGCGTGGAAAACAATATTTATAGGAATGAGACCAAAAATGATCATACCATGCCACATATCCCCACACATAGTTTAATGTCGTAGATTTTCAACAGTTGTGACTATCTCTAGTAGAAATAATCAGTGTGGGGATTGAAAAACCTGATGTGAATTGGGGTTTAAGTAATCCCAATCCTATAAAACTTATTACCGAGCCAATAATGATGAAGATCATAGTTTAAAGTTGTAGTGTTTGTACTGTAGAAGATGTACATCTACTTCATGTGGATAGATCCTACTAAGACTCTTAAGTCCATGTGATCCATGTATGATGTGGGAAACAAAGAGTGTTGTTATAATTTTTCCATAATGTGTAGGGAATACAATAATTTAAAGGAAATTATAGGTGAGAAAATAAATATTTTATTAACATTCCCACTCAACATGCATGGATGCACAGAGGGACAACACTAGGGGTGTTGGGGATCCATATAGACATAATAATGTGGAAAATATGAGTCATGAAACCTGATATCTGGAAACTAGTAAGGGTGGAAAGATAATATAGGATAACTCGTGACCTTATTCAAGACACAACATCCACAATGTGCAACCATGGATTGAGATAGGCAATGAGGGTTAACCATTGAACATAATCAAAACACCAAACCATTATCAAAATGTCATATAATGTCTTTGGGGGCATTTCCACAGAATTATAGTTGAGTCAAAGTTGCATGAGACCATTCCATTAGGGTGTCCATTCAGATGTGGAAGAGGATAAAGAACAAGATAAATGGAAACATGAATCATATAAATGGATTAGATAATGGTCATTATAGAATCCAATACTCCAGGTCCCAGACCTCCACACATTCAAACATGTTTTTTTTCGAACATCCACTTGTAGGATTAGTTCTGGATCAATATTCTGAAGGGTGGATGAAGACCAAGATAGAGCTCTGGATCAAGGTACCAAGTGTTGCAAAGATTTTATAATCATGTTTCTTGGACCAGAGGCTCTTATTTTAAGGTCACAGAGTTTGGATCATGGTGTTCATAGTTTAACATCATATCCTTGGGATGTATCCATGCAGTTTAACATCATGTGGTAAAGATTAAATTGTAGTGAATTTTATCGTCTTGTGACTAAGACATAGGAGAAGTGTAACCCAGAGTGGAAATGTGTAGTGTGTAAAAAACTGACCTGAATTAGGATTAAATAGACCTCATGCCTTCTAATTTGTTTCCCCAGAGAAATAAAAGCCAAAGGGCCAAAAGTGTTAGTGATCAGGCGGATGGGCCCAGGATGAAATGTTCAATCATCACTATGAATCCCACATGGATGGGAATCAACCCACACATAGTTCTTAGAGATTTCATGACATATGAACAATATAAAAAATAGATGGGGGATATTCTTTCAATTAATAATATTTTGGTTTTCACACAATTTATTTTCTCAAACTAGGACATTGAAAATATTAGTCTATGGTCATAGAAAGTGGACCATTTAAGGTGGAAATGTGAAATGTGTCACCATTAGTAAAACTGATATGAATGAGAATCAGGAATATCCACACCACAATACAAATTTTATAGTGATAGTAAATACAAATGGATGAAGGGGAAATGTATTCTCCATTGGAGATGTCATGGGAATATGATATGCAATTTAATGTCTCACAACAATGACACCAAAGGACTTTGTTTAATTTTATAGTGCTCAGAAAAGAGGGTGATGTTTATTAAATGGAAATATGTTGTGTGGTACCATAATGAAACCCAGAATGAATAAGGCTCAAAACATCCAATAACACACATCACATTACCAAAGAGAACCACACACATATTTAAAGAAATAATGAAAATGGGAATGAAAGTTTGGGTGGCTTGGCCCGAAGACATTGTGTTCAGGGTCCCTATGTATCCCATGAGGATGGGAATTAGACCACAAATATATCATGGATATTGGTGCAGTTTAACATCATGTAGTAAGTAAAAATACACTATTTAATGTCATATAGGAAAAGGAAGGAATTTTAATTTTATGTTCATGCAGAAGGGACCATCAATGTTTTACATTTTAGCATCCTCTTGGATGATGGAGTTCTTATTTTACAGTCATATAGATTAGACCATTTAAGTGACATTTTGATCGCAAAGAGGAAACATGTAGTGTGGTGAAATAAGAAACCTGGAGTGGATGAGGATCAAAGAGATTTTCACCACACCACATGCTTCCAAAAATATCGCGAAGAGGATCTTAGTTTAGGGTCAGAGAGTTTTTTCCTAGGAGTTACATTTACAATGAAGGAATATATAGTGTGGTGGTATAAGAAACATGATGTGAATGAGGAACAAAGGGATCCCACGCCACACTACACACACCATTGAGGAATTATGGAAAAGTTGTGGATGGGATAGGTGTCAAAATTTCTGGGAGTCACTATGTAACCCATGAATGTTGGAATCCAGCCATACACAATTATTGAGGATCGATGTAGTTTAACATCATTCAGTGAAGATTTAGGGTGTCATTATCATGTGAAATAGATATATATAAACATCCTAAGGGAGAATTGTATTGAATGATAGAAAAAACCTGATGATAATGAGGAATAAATGAGGTCAATCAGAATACCATACATTCTCAAGAAGGGGACCGAGTCAAAAAGGCCAAATGAATGATGAATCTATGGTTGGTCCTAGGAATTTTTTTTGAGGTGTCACTACGTATCCCATGGGATTGTGAGTGAAGAAAAATGTATTTCCTGGAGTTCCATGTAGTTTAATGTCATGTGGTAAGGACAAGAGATGTAGTATAATGTCATCTAGGACAAGTCAATAGTGTATTGTATTCTAGGAAAAAGTATCTTATGATCATTTAGGACAAGATATATCTTAGCATAAAGTCATTGAGCTTGGACATGTGGTTCGTTGTTTAAGTTCATAGAGTTTGGACCATAGTGGGTTGTTCATGAAGATAATTTCTTGAGAAACATGTCATTTTTGGGAGGACTAATTTACTCTACATAAGTGGTTATCATGGAATATGTCCCATGAGAATAGAACATATGGATGATATAAGGCCCTTCTCATTTGGGTTCCAATTTTTGGTAGCTTCTGACCGTTGGCTTTCTTAAGGAAAATACTAGATCACCTTAAAGGAAGGAGTGTCGAAGAACTCTCTTATTGAAATCTATGGATATCTTATCATGTTGCCTCTCTAGATTATGTATGTCCTGAAGTATATTCTCATTTAGGGATTACATCTCAGCAAGAAGTACTTATTCTTCTCTATATGACTTCTTAGGATCATAGATAGCTATATGGAGCATTGTAAATTAAATATCAATGTCGAGGATGACCAATGTTCCTTATTATAG
Organism: Viscum album; assembly: GCA_963277665.1. Taxonomy (NCBI): domain Eukaryota; kingdom Viridiplantae; phylum Streptophyta; class Magnoliopsida; order Santalales; family Viscaceae; genus Viscum; species Viscum album. The sequence continues at coordinate 1,600,740,569 of OY728119.1, read as the reverse complement.
TGAATATTGAGTAACTTGGGTGGAATTATGAGTTGTTTTATGATAATACCAGAGATCATTGGGGAGATTTTTTGGAAATATTTTCTAATTATAACCCACCATCCCTTGAAAAATGCTGGAGAGGGACTTTGTAATGCCTCAATCTGACCGTTTTCTTATGCATGGTAGAGTGATGTGTGGTTGGACCAGATGTCAAATTTAGAGTATAGTTTCTTTAGCTTGGATACATGGAAATTACTGCTGTTATCAGTGATTATATCATGAAGAAACCAAAATTAATTAATGTTGTTGAATATACCAAACTCAACAATAGACTAGGCCTTATCATCCGTAAAAGGAATTGCTTCTGCCAAGTTGTAGAAGGAATCAATTTTAGTCAGAATTAACTAAAACTGGTGAACTAATTCTAGTGGATATGGTCCCACGAAATTGAGTCCCCATACCAAAAAAGGATAAGATTACATTGTATTGTATATGGGATCTCACGGTCGATTCACAAAATTTTCATGAATCTAACACCATGAAACTTTTTGGAAAACACAATGGCATCAAGGAAAATGGTGGGAAAAAAATATCTAATACAATGAATCAGGATAGAAAAATTTATCCCTACATGATGAGTACCAAAGGACCCAGCTTGTACCTCATGCATAACATGGGGAATCTGATCTCCTGAAAAGAAATGTAAGAGGACTCCATCAAACTGACATCTGTAGTGAGTCTGGACTAGGATATGACCACTCTGGAGGGTGAACTAAATTTCATGGTGGTAGATTAAATCATTGTTTTCTTCATCTAATGTTATACTTACATGATAGAGATATTAGATGAAATGATTTGTCCAGTCTATAGATGTTTTACCTATATGGGGCTCAGAAGGACCTTATATTGAAGATTCAGTGGTATGACGATTTACCTACGAGATGTCATTATTATTTGAACTTAATGGAGAGATAACCCCTCGATGTACCACATAAATAAATAGATCTTCTTGTTCATTCTCTATGAGGAAGCATCTAGACTGACTAGGGAATCATCTTGACCATTGTGAGACCAAGGAATATACTTCACCTCTATATGGGAAAGGAACTGGGCCTATATATGAAAATTGTGATTAAGAAAGTGTATAATCTGTGGGTTTCTAACAATATAATCACCATTGATATGTTTGATGACTAACTCAGATCCCTAATCACATATAGGTGGGTAATGATAATATCTATAGTCAACTCAAGATTAGTTATGAGAGAATGATACTCTGCCTCATTACTGGTGCATCCATATGATAGAAAAATTGAATAGAAAAATACAACATGGGTATGTGTGATGAATATAGTCCCTAGTCCCACACTGTTGAGCCTCATATCACTTATATTTCTACCGATGGGGCTCTGGGAGTAACCATCCAAGTGAATCATCCAAAACCGCATTGACTAAAACACTGATAAGATGTCCTAATTTTAAAAATAAAGGTTCATGGACTACTCTATAGGTGTCAGATGACCAGACTAAAGATTTTATAGTGCTTGACCCTTAACGGCCTTCAGACTAATGAATTCGATGTTTAATTTCTAAAGAATCATCATGTGGCCTACTAGCCTTCCTATTAACATCATATGGTTCAGAATGATCTTTATCAGATCCACATGGGAAACTAGTTGTATATCATGATGATAAACACAATACCATGAATTTTGCACTGGAAAAACTTGTGTGAAGTTTCTCTTATCAATTAAAGTTTACTTATAATCTAAATCCATGAGAATAAAACAATGAATATATAGACTGTTCTCAATCCCTTCATTGTTCTTCTAAGTGAGAATGGTGCTGAGGGACTATATGAGGGCTATCATGTAGAGGAATAGTGGGTTTTTAGAAATGGGTGGAATCTGAATTGGAGGATATAGTAGGTATAACCTTATCTCCTCAAAAATAGTTTTCGTACTCTTCACCACTTTGGTAAACGACACATTTCTTCAGAAGTCTAGAAAATAGATTACATTTAGCAGCTAGATTGCCAATGAATTGATTTTTTTAGGCTATGTGGCCTTGGAATCTCTAAGGCTTTCAAAGGCTTATCAGAGGGAGAATCTGGATGATATCTCTAATCCTCCCTAGGTCGATCTTGATTCCCCACGATCTAAAAACAAAACTAAGAACCATTCCATAGGTCACCCTAAAATCACATTTCATGGGGTTTAACTTCAACCGCCAAGAGAAACCGAAGCTAAATAATTTCTCAGGTTCTCTAATATAGTCCTGATTTATGTGTGATTCCTCCAACAAATAATTGACATAGTACTCCACTATTGTCTTGATAAATGGTTTAAATATGCGGTGAACAACATGCTGGTCGGTAGCTCCTTCATTCTTCATACTGATAGGAATCACATTGTAGTATAAAGTACACAATGGTTCTCTAAATGTGGTGGAATCTTCATCATCAGGGGAAATTTGGATTTGATTATACCCAGAATAGCCATGCAGGAATGGGAGATCCTAGAACCTAGGGGTGGAATTAATTATAAGCTCTATTATAAGAAGGAAAAAATCATCCTCTAGATAGTGTTGGATGATATCATGGATGTCAATATAGAATGTGACCTCTATGCTCTTCTTTATAAAGGGGATGATGTTATCCAATCATCAAAACCTCTTTAATGAAGGTGTATTTGATGAGATTATAAACTTTTGCCTCAGTAGTGGCACAATGACATGGATGTATCTTCCATGGAGGCTTCTTAAACCCATGATGTCTCACTGAGAGACCATGACGGTGGATGATGACCTGAGGTTCAAACCCTAGAAACATGTCATACCTCTAGGTGACCATGTCATGGTGCTGCTTTAGAAAGTCTACATACTGCTATTGTTCCTCTATGGGCATAGTTGAAATAACCAGCCTCAACTTCATCTCCATCTCAGTACTGATATTTACAAGTACCAAATCATCGACAATGGAAGAAACACACTCTTCAAATGAAGAAGCTGTATCTACTAGATCATCCCCATTGTATGATGTTAGAGGATAATTGGTAGGAATTCTTCTTAGTTGACTAGCCATAGAATAATGCGGGTGGAGGCTTGAGAAGTGATGAAATCCTCATAAGGAGACTCAAGCACCATTGAAAACATGCCCAAAAAGATTTTCAACCCTATTCCATCAGGCTTATGAGAAAGGGCCTCATGCCTGATAATTTCAAAGAAGTGGTGGGGGGTTGGTCAATATCAAATTATCCCAACATAGTGAAAGAAGTAGGTATGGAATATTACTCTATCCATTGGGAGAACATCTCAATCCCTTATAGGGGTGAGAGGTTCTGGTATCCCTCAATCATGATCTCTGTAAGAGTATGAGGAATCATCGTACACTCCTTGTATTTGGGAACGCGTCCTGGTCTCATCTTAGACATGAAGAAATATTGGAACATATCTAGTGTGGTAGCCTCTGATCAGTGAATTGGTGGGATAAAAGAATCGTTCAAATCCATCAAGGGGTCACCCATAGTAGCAGTGTTCTCCACCTCATTGGTCTGATCCCATTTGTCCTCTCCCATGTAATATTTGGTATCAAAATAGATTGATTAACTAGAGGAAAAATGAGATTCATCACCCTAGAGAACTCCCACTCGACCATTGAGTGATTTCTTAAGGAATTGTTGATATGAGGAGGGAACTATTGCATGCATATAGAGACAAGGTCTTCCTATCAATGCATCATAAGTTATGTCCTATGAGAAAACTATGAATTCAGAGTTTTCAACAAGGCCAAAAAACTGGCTCTTCAAGAGGGTCTTTCCACATTACCTTTACTCTATCCTATCATAACCCCCAAATCTTCAAGTTCTAGGTACTCAGATCTTCTTCTGTCAATCCTACATTGTGGAACAACCGTTTTGGGATTATATTGATCTTAGAACCTATATTGATAGAAAAAATATATAATTCCACACTATTAAACTAAATATTGATGTAAAAATGAATAACATACCCCATATATAGGGGAACCCTCATATCCCCAAAGAAAGAAAGGATTTCGTGGAATTATTTTTGTTTGACATCCTCGATAATAAATAACTCAACAGCTGACACCTCTATCTCAAACAGGAGGGATCACCACAATGAATCTTTGAGGGACAATATTCTCTCTTCTGATAGGTGGAGATCATAAATAATCAAAAGTGTTAAATGGATTATAGAAATATTATTATTCACATTATATCTCTTTTCTAAGCATAAGATTCTAATGTGAGGATGTTTCTCTATGGTAGGAGGTATGACATGTGCTGCTGATTGAACTGAAAGAAGCATGGTAGTTCTTGGAATATCACACTGCTCACTAGATAAACCACATATGGTCACTATCGTCTGACCATCAAATGGATTAGATGGATAATGATACTAATAATAGTGTGGTCACATTGGCTCTGACTGGTCAAGTAGCACATATGACGATGGATTTGAATATGATGAGATAGGTTGAGAGGTTGAGGCCTTCTAGGCTTAGTGTTGAGCCTCATTTCTTTTCTCAATACCATGCATGACTTGGATTAAACTATTTTCCTAATCATTCTGGTGATTTATATGGCTATGGCCTTGCTAGTGTCTGCGTTGATCGAGAATATTATGGGGAACTATTTCATACTCCATGTGATTGAGAATCACATGGGGGTTCACAACTCGAGGGTATTCATATAATCACACCCTCTCTCATCATCTGAGAAATCATCCAATATGGGTTATATTTTGTGGAAAATCCTCATATCTGGAGGCATGAATTCCTTGATAGTACAATTTGGATTCGACACCGGTGGGGGACTCTAAATTCTTTTACGCCATCAGAACATACTATTCCAAGAAGCATAGGTAAGATATGTATATACAATGGAGATATATAAAGAAGGAATGAATATTTATGAAGGATCAGATCAATTCAAATGGGCATGGATGACACCATGGCCATGAGAAACTTCCTTGTGTGAAAACCAAGGGTCATACTAATATGACACGCATTTGGAGACCTAATTCCACTCATCTTCATTGTCTCTATTATGTTGTGGAGAAATTCATACCACCTACACTGGTGTGTGACCCAATCTAAAAAAAATTATTATCGATCTCATTTTGGATCCAACCATTGAAAATATATAACTTCGTAATGGTATGACCAAGGAACCAGTGTTAAGTGTAGTAATTTGGCCGATCAATGAGATCGGCCCCCTTATGCCTTGAAAATCTGGAAACATTAGAATCCCTTGATTAAAGGAACTACATGAATAACCAGAATCATGATCCTTATGAAATTAGTATTTCTGGTTCCAATTATCTTGAAAGGGCACTTTGGGATCCTGACCCTATCAGGGGGCTGGTGGATAATGCTGGGCTAGAATTATATGGTCCTACTTTGGTAGTGGTGGTGGCGCCTTACGCAGTAATGACTAATGATTATAGCGTAGAAATACTAAGCCTGAGTTTGACCCAAAGGATATCTCACTCAACAAGGCTATTGGTGAGACTCTTTCAGTGACAAATGTAGCAGCTCAGTGGCCTCTTTCTATGCAATATTGGTAGTTTCTGCCTTGGTGGATCTTCTCACAGGATATAGAGGAGGCAATTGGCATGCCTAATGATCCTACTACATGTCTTCCTAGAGGCACTAATAATTATTATAAATTTATTTAAAGACACCTATAAAATTATGAGTGATGGGAGAGGGAACCAGTTCAGTCTCGATGTTCCCCACACACATCATCAACAATAGCTTCTATGTTAGTAACATTTTGAGTGATTATGTGTGGCCATTCCACCTAGCGACCATGTATGAAACATAGTCATTTGACCATTTATTACACTTGAAGGGTCCATAAATACTTGTTTTGAATTTTGTGGAGCTAAAATGAAAAAGGAACTTCCTACAATGATATTCACATCCACAAATAGGCCCAATGTGTAGCTGAATCTACAAGACAAACACATTCCCTTCGAATTTCCACACAAAATATCAGAGTTTGGTGGCCTCTTACTGCTCTGGAGTCTCCAACGTGGTTCCACACATTGAAATAATGTGTTTCAGATGTTGTAGCGGGTCTCCCATCACATTTAAGGGGGATAAGGAAGGGTTTCTGAAATCCGGTTCACCCACATGTTATCCACCCATGTGGGATATAGCTTTTTATCAGGCAAGATTTCCACCTGTAGAGTTTTCCAATCTTCAATTAAAGTGGTGATAGATGTTATCAAATCATACTGGAAGGGGTTCATACCTGGATGAATATTCATAACCACTATGGCATTGACAAGTTCATCAATGTGAGACGCATGCTTGACAACTTGAGGATCGGGTGGTAGAATTTCCTATGGAACGAACTAATTAGAATCTTGAGGGGGATTAACATGGTGTTCCTATAGATTTTGAGATGACTTACAAAACCGCTTACCATTAAATCAAGCACCGACCCTGTTGGGATGAACAAGATTATCCAGATCTATTGGAGGCAGCTGACAAAATAAGAACTGTGGTTGCCCCTACTATCTCTGATATCCCAATAGAGAATGGGTTGGGTCTTTTCGCGGATTACCATAGTCCATATTCCCAACTATAGGGGACTCATAATGTAGTTTATTAATGTTCTTCTTTTGGTCCACCAACTCCTAGAATAAGAAAATTATGGAGGGATAAATCTCTATTTCTTGAGCAATATTGGACATTTTAGATGACATAGAGGCCAAAATTAGATCATTACATTTGTTGGTGATTATACCAATTAGAAATGAGGTGTAATGTTATCGAAGGTTACACATCTATCTCTACAAGCGAGTCACTATACCAATATTAGCGACCACCTGGTGGTACAATTTTATGAGGGGTGTATCTACTTCGTCAGAACCCACATCAGTGTCCTTATATTTGAGGTTATTGATCTTAGTTATATTTACTATTACTATGGAATGATTCATAACCTCAATATCAAAAAATATCCCAAAATTCTTAGGATATGATTAAAGTTGAGCACAAAAAATTTTCCCCATCCTCATATCTGTACATGTGGGGAGGCTTACTCAATAACTCTATGAAGCACATTATATATTTTAATGCATAACTGCTGAGGGGTATAGTATTAACTGAATGATGCATGGTTCTATGAAACTGATAGCACTGCCAAATAAACCATGTGGTACTATCAACAAATAATGTATAAATTCTTCTAGCTATGTGGATAAACTAATGGACGGTGGTGGAGGTAAAAATGCATCACCCATAAGGTTTGTTGGTAGCATAAAACATACTTTTTAGTGAGGGACATCAGAATGGAATTGTTGGGAGTGGAGATCAGCCTAGAAACCTATCGAAACTGATTGGAAGTAAGGATATTAATCAAGATCCTTTATTTAGAAGCATGATCTAGCTCCCAGTTTCCCCATTATTAGATCGGTGCTGATTGATGAATCAAAAAAGACACTGATGTAGAATATTGTGGTGTATAAATGGTTTGTGGATAATACAGTGGGTGAGTTAACCAGATACCACTCATTGGGTCATATCTTGGAGACTATACCAAACAGATCATCATTTCCCTATTTGATTGAGTGTCGACCACCAGCTTAGGTGATAGGGCCGAAGTTATTGGTGATGGATCTGAAAAGTTATAACCATATATCATGTCTCTTAAGAAATATTAATGATAGGTAGAGAATGAACATAATGATGATAAGGAATACTGCACAATGAGAATCTAGATGGGATCCAAATCTTCTTCCTCTTGCATGTACTTACAAAGGGATTCAGGGATCTAGTGAATCTCACCTTTTGGGATGACAAATCTCACATGCCAAAATAAATCCCTAGACCTAAATGTTGAATAATGGGGGAAATATCAATCAATGGGACCCATTTGGATTCAGAATCATAAAGGATAACCATATTAACCATGACATGGAGTTTTCCAAAGTTGTTTATTGGTGGTGGTGATTCTCCCTTCTACCTTAGGATGGTTTTTCAGGGTAGGTAACAGATGTAGAATAAGGAGTACCATTATGATAATAATATATGGTGTAAGGAGGAACAAGACATATGTAGAAAAATATATGGGTGAACCTCTATATTGATATCCAGATACATAGGGGGAATTCCAAAGTGATGATTTCTTGAGTAGAGAGGACATTCACTGGAACTGGTAAAAAAATGGGGAGGACCTCCATATCGAATGCTTGAAGAATGAGGAGGGCCTCCCGTGCTGGCTAGAAATGATCACTTGAGGAGGACCTTATAACTGCTCATATATGAAGTGAGGAGGGCCTCTATTTGGATAACTGATTGGGTTTGGAGGACCTCTACTCTAGATGGATACGTTATGAGGAGGACCTCCATACTAGTTGAAGAAAAAGCAAGGAGGGAATTCACTTTGGTCAATTCTATCAACGTGAGGGCCTCTGTTGGAGCCAAAAATGATGTAGAGAGGAACTTCATATTTATGATTCACAACATAAGGAGTTAATTTATATTGAGAACCTTTGATATGAGGGGAAACTTCGGGCCAAAAATTATAAAGTTAGGGACGACATCCACTTGGACCAGTGATGGAAATATGGGGAAGACATTCATGCTGAGTGTGAGAGTAGGGAGGACCATCTCCCTAACTAGTGATGGTACACTGAGGTCCACCGTATTAGATCTTGTTGTCACTAGTCGGCCCATGATGGTTGCTGGTGGCGTTTATGATCGAAAGAGTCAATATGGACGTCCCCTGGGGTGGCTGGGGCCTCATTCGTAATTAGGTACTAATGAATCTCCATTATTATATGGAATTAATATGATGTAATAATCCATGGGTGTCATGGGAAACTAATGCTGATGAACATGATTCATATTAATGCGCATCTTCATGAGCTTGGGCCTGATGCTGGTGTCGGGTTATCTAGATTGTGGCTATCAGAGTTGGAACTTAAACAACTTGTTCCTCATCCTAGGGGACCAACTTAAAGCACTGATGAAGCCTCATTGGAGCTCTTTTTATCAGATCTTGTGTGGTTTTCATGTTCGGGATGACACATATGACCCTTACCTCATTGGAATAGGGGAATGATTCCTATGATCGCCCAAGGGAGAGAATCCTGAATTAGTTTGATGTAGGTGTGGGGAGTAGTGGATCCCTACATATCCCTTTGGGGTGGTAGTGATGGTGAGGTATGAAAGCCTCTAGCTCTTTTTGGGCCATGTCCCTTGTAGGAATGACCCCCTCATTCTCATACCAAAGAACAAGAGTGTTGATCACCCTTCTCAGGATAATTTAAGATTGTGAGATGGGATGTGGGTACCCAGTAGTTGTATTTGAATTAGTTTCCATAGAAGAGTCATGTGGGATTGCTACATAATAATTCCTTCTTCCTTATATCGATGGGTGGAGTGTGATTAGTTTCTGGTAGCCGAATTGTAAAAAATTAGTAATATTCCAATATTAATATAGATGTAAGGAATGAAATTCCAAATTCCCCAGTGCCATCCAATCTTACATCCCTAGAGAGAGAGTAATGATGATATTTCCATAGTCCAAACTTCCCAATGATCAACTTCCCTAGATTCAAGTGAGTTGTACGCTAGGACTACTATTTTCTACACAAGACTTGACTCTAGATATCTGGATCAAGAAACATGATTTTCTATTAATTGACCGAATACTACAAATCCCATATTAGGTAGAAGAGTTCATTTCCAGTTCACCATTTTTTTCACACATTCCATTGGGACACACTTCCTAGGAAATAATGATGATGCTCACTGACAGTGCATTTTATCCTGTATTCCCACCTTCCAAAGACAGGAGACATTCATCAATTCTTTAGAGATGTTTTCTTTTTGATTGAAACAGGATAATGGGATGTCAGTTACTACTTCTATGGATTCCTATTTGGAATTCATCACCTAGTCTGAGATTCCCTTACAGATTATGCCGGTTTTTGTTAACCTCATTCCCACTACCATCATTTCAGGGATGCTAGATAATTATGCTGCTTTTGTCTAGACATTCCAAAGGGTATAGCCAGAGTAGAAACCTTTGGTTAGGTAAGTAGTCAAATTAGGCATCAATGGAATGTCTATATGCTGCAATGTTGGATCACCTATATTCTCATTCCTAAGGGGATCTTCTAAGGATGAGAACCCAATGTACATTGTGGTGATCAAAAGGAATTAAATGACCATGGAATGTATAACAATATAATACTTGGCTTCCCATTCATAAAAAGAGGTATTCCATGAGTTTAACTTCATACAGTGATGGAAATCACTGATTAGAACATCCCATGGTGATTGATCAGAGAGGAGGATCCCTAGGAGGGAGTACTTGAAAAGGTTTACTAGATGGATGGATAAATTTTTTTGATAAGAACAAACCCAAGTTTGTGCATATTAGGGAGATAAGGTTTCAAACTGTGAAGGCTGATCTGAATTCTACAATGGATGGATAAAGAAATGTGCGCCCCAGAAAGGGGGAAACCAAGGTTTACCATTTGCTGGGATTGATCCTCAGGGAGGATTCCTATGTACCCTATATAGAGTACAGGGTTCAAACCCCATCTAGTTCGAAGGGATGATTTGGGGTTTACAAAAGGCCAATGGACTATTTCATTAGGGTCACTAATGGGTGGAGGAATATGAATGGCTCATGGATTATTAATGCTTCGCTACTCGGGTGCTACTAGAAGAAACGATGAAGGGGATGGCATGACCTCATCAGAATATGGTGGCAGGGGTAAGAATTAAGATGGGTATGAGTGAAGTGATGATGAAACAGATATAGTTTGGAAATTTATGAGCTTGAACCTCAATGAGGATTCCTATGTATTTTAGTAGTTGGGAATCAATGTCCACGTAGTTTGTGAAGTGGGGTGGTGAGTCGTCTAAAAAGGATGCCCCTAATAATGAATGTCTGGGTAGGGAATTGAATAAAAAAGGTTCCAACATGTTTGTAAATGACCCTACTAAGACCTAATAGCCCAAGGGAAAGGTCAGGAAAGGTATGGATGATGGGATTGACTGTTAGAGAGGATTTCTATGTACCACGTTTAGAAGGAAGGGATCAAAGTCCACATAGTTCATGATAAAGGCAAAGAGTCTTGGATTATATATGGACAACAACTTATAGATGTTCCAAGGGGTTATGAATAGTTAGTGTCCCTTCTTAAGAGGACTACTATTAGTGGGTATTATATGATAAGTGTCAATATTACACATGGTTAGCAGCCTGGTAGAACATATTATAACCCCTCAGGGGGTGGATCAAAGAGATGTGTCCCAAAAAAGGATGAGGTCAAATTTGGAGGGTACTTCCCTAGGATGGATCACCAGATTTTACCATTGGTTAGGATTGGACCTCAAATAGGCTTCCTTCATACTAAAAAGGGATCAAAATACATGTAGTTTAGAGAATGTACTTTAATGTCTTGCATGATGAGTGAACCAATATGAAATAGACAGAGCAAATGTATTGCGGATAGTGATGGTCTTGAACATCATATATTCTTCCTACATACTCTCTGTAAAATGTAGGCATCAAATTCCATGTAGTTCAGTGGGTCGGTGCATTGAATCGGGGCATACCCATGACGAGCATTCTAGAAACATGCTGGGGATTATGCATGGTTAGAGGCCCTAAGACATGTTGGGGATTACTAGTAGCTATCTAAAAAAAGGATATCGTGGTCATAATTATTCTAAAACCACATGAGTCATTATTGGTGTGATAAAATAGAGGTACCAATAGACCTAATGGTCATGTTGTGAAATGTGTGGCCATGAGAGATGGGGCAAGGCATACACATGGCTAGTGTCCTAGGGAGTTAAAGATTGGGACTTACTCTACGAGTGATTACCAAGGAGGATCAAGTCACATGATAAGATTATTTCATTCCATGATACTAGTGTGGGGAAGATCTCACTCCCATGGAGACTATTGGGCATGAATTAGGCCCAAGATGAAACACCACATGTGAATTTCATGGGGAGAGACTATAGTTTACTATCATGTGATGAGGAAAATGGTGCTTGGATTTTTAACATCCTATAGCTCAAACATGGAGGATTCATTCCATACCCCCCAGACATACATGACTGATACCTACATATAATTAGGGAATATAAGGCCTCAACCAGGGCTGACATGAGGGTTATGGAGGAATGGTCAATCCTGTGGTCCATTTTAGTGTGTCTATTCTATAAGAAAAGATCAATTAGCATACCTACTCCAAAAAGAAAGTGGTAGGAAAATGAGATAAGGTACACCGTATGTGGGAATAAGAGATCACTATATATGATTATGGAGTGCCACATGTGAAAGGGGTTCACGAAGGAGGAGTCCTATCTTAGAGGAGCTTTGTGAATATCTGATAATTTATAGAGTAAAGGAGCTTCATGAAGGGTGGTTCATTGTGAAGCAATCTGAAAAGTGTCTCCACTAAGTGAGGAGGTTTTTGAATCATGTGAACACAACATAGGATTGGGGTCCAAATGTATTTGGTGGGGGGTTAATTTTAGAGGTTGAACACTCCGTGAAGTCCACATTAACGAAGAGGGACTCTTACCTTCACGTTGGTTCTGGAACTTCGTGAAGGGAATCTTCACTTTATGTGGAGGTAAAATAAGAACAAAGGGAATGTTTTCTCACTATTCTCAAATACCTTGGGTGATGAATTTTCTCACTGGTTCACAAATCATAGGGATCAATTTGAAATGGGATCCTGGATGGTAGATCGTCAGGGTAGCGATCCCTTGAGCTGGGGGTGAGCCGATTATTTATAGGCACCTGGCATCACGATGCATAGATGTGAAACGTGAAAGAGATCAAGCTTTGAAAATGTAGGAAGATCCATCAGAATCATAGATCATTCTATCATGTCGATTAGAGGCAATAAAGGAGGTCTTCATACTCATGAATATTTTCATCAATAGGCTTCATGAAGTTTCTAAAGAGAGTCAGAACCAAAGTGGATTCTTTCAATTGACTTTTTTTCATTCATGGTGTGTAGGGGCTTGGTGAGGGAGCTTCACAAAGCATCCCCCTTTGGTGATTTTTTTATTCTTAATGCTTGAATTTTTCCCCAAATGGTCTTGGAATTTTTCAGTCCATCCCAACCATGATTTTCATCACCAACAAAAAACTATGTATGGTTTTCGAGTAATGAAATCTATTCCTAGGTAATACAAATGGATGTATCTCACCCATTGTTGTACCTAGGGGAATAACATTAAAAGGGTGGATTTATAATTTATATTATCAACACTGAATGCATAAATGGGGCCTTTCTACACACCTTTTTAAATAGTCACTTGGGATATGCTTTGTTTAATCACAAAATCGATAGAAAACCATTTTTATGGTCCAGTAACTGAATTAATTATTCCTATTAATGTTATAAAATTTTTAATATAAATGATCATAGAGTAATCAATTAAGAAAAAAAATTAAACATAGGGATTTAAAAATATATGATATGAGAATTAATTTGTTGATAATAATTAATAAATTAGTAAATCTTTGTTGACTTCTATTTTTTTGGGAGAATTTATTTTTTAGAAATTTTTTTGAACTTGGATAATCCAAAAAAACACATGGAAGGGAAAATAAAATTATTGTATGAATCACATTCATAATAAAATGAGATTTTTAGTTAAAAAAATTATTGAGATGCCTATACATTTATCTCGAGATATGGATAATAAACTAATCATTATAGAACTTACACCTTCTCTATAAAAATATATTCTAGATGTAGAGTCATTTATGAGTCAAATACCACCAATGATTAATATTTATTCTAATCCACATGTAATGGAATACCAGGATTACTCAATGGAGATGAAATATTATGTTCCACATAATTTTGAGAGAGAGAAGATTACTCTGTGTATCTATTATTTTTATGGAGAGGATGATCCATTGTGAAAATTGATAAATAATACCAATATGAATGGAAAATATAATAAATAGAGTGGGATGAATTTAAGAAGGTAAGTAATAATAATTTTTTCTCTTCAACACTCCAAAAAAAGTGAAAGATAATTCTTATATAATAAGAAATAGGATGGAGAATCTGTCATTTATTATGAGGAATAAATAACAAGGCTTTTATGTTATACCTTGGGTTTTTTTGTTAATAATGATAAAAAATAGATAAAATATTTAGTGGGATAAAACCAAAACATTAAATAACAATATTTATCTATGAAACTTGGAGTTTTGAAGAAGTAATTTGATGTGACCTCAAAGTAGATAAGAATTTTAGTGAATGTTCCTATAGTTTTGGAAATATATAATGAAATAGGTTGTTCCAAGTTGTGTGATTAAATTAAAAATGATTAAATATGATCAAACAACACCCATGTCTAAAATTTGGGAATAATCATCATAGAAAGTTCATTAATGGGATTGAGAAATTCTTAAAATATGGAGAAAAGGCCACCAAACTCATGAATGATTATGTGAGAAAAAGAAACCAAATAACATTATAGATGAGTGGAATAAAACATCCAATTGATTTACTATAGTTAAATGGTTCAACTATAGACATCATAGTATCAATTAAATGTAGTGAAATAAACCATAGGTCTTCAAGGGTAATCATCCTTAATAACCACCAATGAAAAAGTAGAAAGGGAACCCTTATTCCATCATCACCTATGACGTGGAACATGAAATTTAAGTCCTATAAGGTACAAAATATATTTAGTAAATAACTTATATAGATATATTTGATTATAGTTATATTCATTCCAATATATCCTACAACTTTTCTATAATCATTGAATAAAAAACAAGACTCCTTAATGTAGAGATGTTCGTAAAAACAAATAGTGGCATGATCAATGCAACCCAAGTGTTTTAATCTTCTTCTTTTAGTTTATATTGTTGGATTCTTCAAGAAAATAACATAATACTTCTCTTGTTAGAATTTCATTATATACAAGGCATGGATTGGATATCCTTGAATAGATCCCATGAAAATTGTTAGGAATATGAAATCTCTTTATATATTGTAATCCCTACCATGATCTTATACAAATGAAACAAAGATCATGGACCACCATTGGAAGATAACTCAATTGTTTTGGTGTTTAAACCCAGTAGTAGATTATAAAATAAAAAATATTTATTCAAAATAAATATAAACCTTTAGTGAGTTCCCATTATGATGGAATACACCGATCTATATCCTAAAGGGTTTCATAGAATTACTCTATATCATGTGGTAATCTTCACAATAGAACATATAAACAAATCCAATGTTATCACAAAATTATAGTATAAGATGGACCCAACTTAAATAATAGATTTTATAAGATGATTCAAGATCATTTGGAAAAAGGTTTTATACAACATAGTGCATCCCCTTGGGCTGAATCAATGATGTTTTTCAAGAAAATGGGTGGATTAATGAGGTTTTGCATTGATTAATGGGATCTCATTAAGATCATTATAAAGAACATGTATCCTCTTCCAAGGATTGATAACTCTTTTTCTGACTAAAATGATATCAGTATATCACATTAATGGATCTTTTTTCTTGATATCATCAAATGATGGTGAATATGGATGATATTTAGATGATAACTTTTCATTTGATATATAATCAATATTAGTTCATAGTGATTCCTTTAACACATTATACTTCCAAAAAATTCATCATAGAGTTTATTAATAGAGTCTTTGGATACTAAATTTTCATATTTTTGTTCATATATATTGATGATATTATCTATTACTCCAAAAAAATGTGTTGGAACATGATATAAATCCATGTATTATACCCATAAATTTAAATTTAGAGAAACTATTTTGTAAATTTAGAAACTATTATTTTTCAATGCTGAAAATCACATAAATGGGGAATGTGATCACAATCAGGGGAATTTTTATAGACCCTTAAAAGAAAAATTCAATTAATGAATGGTATAAATCATCAAGTGTCATGGAAATCCATATATTTCTTTTTTTATCTTCATACTATCGATGATTGGAGATAAATTTCTCACTATTTTCTTGCATTATTACTATGTTAACACAAAAATCAGTATTATATGTCTAGATAAAAAGAATTTGAGGAATGTTTTAAGTATATCATGAAGTGTATAATAACTATGAATGTAATCCCAATAATATATATTGGGAATGATTTTTTATATATAATTATTCTTTGAATTAAGGATTTTGTTGTGTAATCTTATAGAATGATAAAGTTAAAGAATACGACTCATGATAGTTTAAGATCAATATACCAAATAATAAAATCTATGGTTATGACATATATGATATGGTCTTATATTTAATTATTTGACATAAATAAATCTATGGGGATAAGTGTGACATATATACATATCACAAGAGTTTAAAGTATACATTTATAAGTAAAAAGAAGAAAATTAACCAATAAAGAAGGTAAAAAATTATTGCATACAATGATTCTTTTTATTCACTACAAACCGTGTAATATTAACAGGATAAATGAAATACTAAGAATAAAAGAACCACCAACTCTATCTACAATGTTTATTGATAAAACCCGTATCTCTATGGATATGTAATGAAAATATTTTGAAATCATAATGGTAGATAATACAATAAGCATTTCCAAAATTATTACCCAAACATATATCCAGGAGAATTTAGAAGAGGCACAGTAGTGATTTATAGCTTAAATGGTTGTTGGAAGTAGTAATGTAAGAGGAAATTACTTGTAACACCTTGAGTTTTTATTTAATTTTTTTCGAATAAAGTTAATATTCATTTATTTATTGTAATGCACTATCTCAGGACTTCCTTTCACATGGATCCTAGTTGGTGTATGTTACACATCACCAAATAATCATCCATTACAAGTAGTATTTACTCATATAATGTTACACATAACACCAAATTTCTATATGTTACACGCAACAATGATGTTTCTACGGAACATCAGTTTATTCCTATAATTTTTTAAATGAGATAATTATAACCTAGATGTTAAAAATAGTTATATGAATAGTAATAAATACTTTTAAAATATTATTTATAATATTTTTATATAAATAAAACATATTTAAAATGATAGATATGATTTTTGTAAAGTCCTTTTTTGTTTAAAAATTCCCCTTTGTCGAATGAACTCATTTTAACGCCCTTTTGGGAAAAATAATAAATTTAATTTTAAACACATTTTAAAATTTTATATGATAAAATAATTTTTATTTTTAAATTTGAAATTTATAATTTATATTATTTTTAATTTTAGAAATTTATATGAAAAACTTTTTTTGATGAATAGTGAAAAGATTGATTTTTAGTTAAAAATGCCTTTTCAATTCAATAATAATTAATTTTAAATTATAATATAAATTTTAAGGTAAAATTAAATCAATTATATATCTATTAATTCAATTTAGGGAATTTTAATCTATTCCAATTTCATATTTAATATAAAACATAATTAACTTTTGAACTTCTTTCTACTTTGAAAACACATAATTTCGTCTCATCTACCGGATTGGCATTAATCATAAATTCTACGCTTCTATGAATTAAATTTTAAAAAAACTAACATACACCATTATAATTAGTATAATATTTGGTCTCTAATTATATCAGGTTTATTTTTTAAATAAATGATTTTTAAAATTTATTAAAACTAAAAATAGTAATTAAGGTCAAAATAAGATTAGTTACTGACAAAACCATAATCTTAGGGGACCAAATTATCTATAAACTTGTAAAACCCCACTTTATGTCCATGTTTCATACAGAAAACATAAATTCGTGATTTAGGTAGGTTTTTTTGTGAATTTTTTAGGTTATAACATGTGTACACCGAACTTGTTTTGAAAAATTTCAAGTAAGTCATTTTCCCTCCCTATAAAAGGCCACCAACTCTAACCCTTCTCAGACCTCTAAAACCTTTTATGTTAGGCCATTTCCTAACAAAGAAATGTCCCATAAATCCTTCCTTCCTCATACAATCCTTCCATTGATGATAGGTTCATATTAGGATGTGTTTTGGAACAAATCAATAGAGTTACATAATTAAGCGGTAATGTCTTCTCCGAAGTCCTTTATTTAATTTTATTTCTCCACCCCGACAATTTATTTTTTCAATTCATGTATAAATAAACTAGTATCTGAAATACACTAGGATGTTTTATTATATGTTCTTTACCTACACATACACACACCGCCATCTAATGGGTAACTAACATATTGTTTTTGTTTACATAGAACTATTGCCTCACTAAACGATGATTGTTCAGTTTTTCTCACCACCTCTCATGGTGGAAATTATTATTGAAACTAATTATATTTTTATTATATATTTTATTTATTATTTATTTAACATTATTTCTTCATTTTATAAAACATATCTTTTTATTTTTCATTTTTTTCTAAAATGATAATTTCATTTTAGGAATTGTGTACTATCGGCCCCTTCAAAGGGATATGAATATTTCATACACTACATTGATTGTATTGAGGTCGGTTTCAGTGAATTTATAATACATATATCATATCATTAATCTACGGTAATAATGACATGTATATATATACATATATATACATATATGTATTTTCAATTATTTCAATAAATATGACAATTATACAAAAATATCATTTATGCATACATACGGTATGTCGTCTCTTTGAACAGTTTATTAAATTTTATACTTATATATTTTATACAATATTATAATACAAATTTAATGTATACGAATGATATTTATATCCTATTTTATATTCTTTAGGTCATTATATAATGTATAAATACCAAAGATACACTAAATTAATAAACAATTGCAGAATAAAGAAAATATTACCCAAAGTTAAACATAGGATTGTTAACAATTATGTAATATATGGTTGTATTAAAACCATATATATATATATTATAATATGGTTTTGTAAAATACCTATAATAAATTATTCTTTATTATACAAGTGGTTTGAATGAGTACGATGAGAGTGAAGACCCATGGTAAGGGGATTTCATCTCACATTTTATTTCTAAGAGATACATGTAATGTGTGCAAGTATTTTCTATTTTTCTTGTTTGTGTACTTACCATGATTATATATTATGTATATTATACCTAAATTAATTGGTATTAACATTTGCATTTTATGATCTTTCTTTCTGTTGGTTTATGTTTCAAAAGTTACCAAATCGCTAAAATAGATTGGTGTCGATTTTCCTTCGTTGAAACTCATGTTTTGTTATACACCTAAATTCTCTTTCGAGGTGTATATACTTCCATTTTACATGTTTTATCTTGAATCTAATTTCATTCATGACATTTTAATATTTATGTAATTTCATTTTCTTACATGTAGAGTATCATCCCATTTAACCATGATATAAGAGTTTATTGAGACAATCTCATCATTTTTCTGAGATTTTTTATGTTTATGATTCCACTAACGAATTCTTATAATACATCTCTCAAGAATTTTCATGACATTCCTTATCCTATATTTCTTCAAGATATCCTCTTTTATTAGTATAATATTTTCTACTCTTTTTTACATAAGATTATTTTTTTGTAAAATCTAATTATCACTCTCTATGATCATAAATCTATTGTATTAAAAGCCCATGGTTTCAAAAAAAATAAAAAAATTCCAATTTTTTTGAAAACATATTTTAATCCTTTTTTCATGTAAAAAGGATTTTGAAAACTTTTTATGGGTTTTAATAATTATTTTATATTTTTTTAAATACATTATAAATGAAAAAGTTTTTCAAATTTTTTTTTAGTTTTTAAAAGGCATTTTAAATAATTAAATGATATTTGACAAAATAAATTTTTTAAAAGATATTTAAAAATTATTTCCTATATATGATAATATATTTTGGTGTTACTCATTACTTTTTATATAAATTATTTATTGTTTAAATTTATATTCATTATCTGAATGGATTATGTTTTGAGGGAATGCTGTTGATTAAGTTGGTTTCTCTTTTACGAGTTATATCCTTTTTGGACCTGCTTCTTTTCACGATTTATGTATATGATGAAACTATTAGGAAAGATATAAATTTATTCAAGTTATGATATGAATACCTTTTATAAATTTCTTCAAGTTATGATATGAAACCTATGCATGATTTCATTATATGATGGGTGGGACCTATATCTCCCACCAATGCAGTGGGTAATGATTTATATCTCACTAGTTAAATTAAAATGGTCTTGGGAATTAAACTTTACTACTATGATGGCCATGGTAGTGAACCATGAATCTCAAGAATGTATGAGGAGTGAAATCATTCAACTAATAAAACCATGGGAGTGAACAATGACTACCAAGATAGTATGGCGAGAGAACCCATACTACCAATATGGTCTGGGCCATGATTCCATGGATACTTTTAAAATCATATTATATTCTTATGTTTCTGCCACAATTACATGTTTTATACCTATGTTATGATTTCATGGATTGTGTTATTTATTTCCCTATGATTCATGTCTTATGAACTGCCAAAATTTATGACATGATTCATGTATATGATCTTTGATATGGAGGTTATGATATTCAATTTTAAGTATCATGCTCTCATATCCATATGCCCATGATTATTCTTACATTTCACACTTCATTACCGTTAATGAGAATTTTATCTCACTATTTTTTAGGTTTTATTTCCTAGGATATGAAGATATGTATTATTCTTGATGTGTCTAAGAAGGGTGGGTGTCAACAAGAATATAATGGGGAATAATGTAGCTCAATTATGTATCAATGTTTATGTTTTCATGTTTCCAAAGGCACTAGACTAGTATAATCATTTGGTTCTTGTTAGTATAAGGTTTTTGGTATTCAAAAACCATTATGTGATGTTAATTTATTAAAATCCAAGGTCACTATATTTCTAAAATCCACATCAATGATGATTGTGACATTTTATTTGGATCTATTATTTTTAAGCCTCCATTAAAATATATAAGTATGTGATATTGGATAATTCAGATATATAATATTTATCAATCCACCTTGGAATTACCATGATGTGGAATGAGAATTAAAATCACATATGGAGGGTCAAAATGAATAATAAGTTCACAGAGTACACCTCAAAGTGATTTGTAAGTCAGAAAGATATTACCGAGTGAAATAATTAAAAGGGGATAACCCTAACATTTTCCATACCCATATAGATGCTGTAATAAATCAACATGGATTTTTTCACTGGACCCTAAATTCATCAAAATAATGTAATCTAATATAAATTGTGGGGGATTGAGTCACCAAGACTACCCAATGTATCACTATATATATATATATATATATATTTTATTTTAACAACTTACTAAAATATAAGTAAAATTTGTTCTGAGGCTTCATGGGGAACCACTTACAATCATCTTTTATCATGGTTAAAGTTTAACATTTATGTTTTAGAGGGTTTTAAAAAGTTCTATGAAAAATTAATATATTCTTAGTACGTACTAACACCCTCAAAGATATGGAAATCCGAAAAAGATCATTTAGAAACTCAAGGACATATAGACATATTTATCAATGAAATTTATTAGTGGATTAGATGATTATATCCCCTCAGTTATGTTCTCATATAGAAAATTCATCCACATGATTATTAAAATACCTCCATATTATGGTCAATATGGAAATTGATTTAAATATTCAACATTATTATATGAAGTTGTTGAATGAATGATGATTGGACAGAATATTTTGTGTGATATTTATGAAATGGTTTATTCTATCTAACAACATCTAAAATCTATAGAGACCTATAAAATGGTCTATGAGAAAAAACATTGAAGGGAAATAGATATTTATGTTAGGGATAATTATTTACTTTAAATATGATCATGGAAGAGAGATATACTATTTGGAAATAAAAGAAATATTAACCCTTGGTATATTCGAACCTTTGAGATCCCTGATCACAAATGGGTAGATTCAAATCATTTATCCATTACACTAAACATGTCTATAGTTAATGATGTTTACCATGTATCCTTATTATGTAAGTAAATGCTCAATCCCAAAAATGTACTAAACTCAGAGGTGGTATAATTAGAAAATGTCTTATATTATGAGGACAAGATGGTGAAGATCATAGACAATAGAGATAATGTTCTATGCAACAAGAAAAATCAATTTTATAATTAACCATGAAAAAAAATAAATATGAATTGGGGATGTGGTGATTAGATGAAACAATGAAACATGCGTTTCCCCTCTATTTTAAAATATGCATATGAGTTGAAATTTAAAGGATTAAATTTATAAATGGGGAATATTTTAATTGATATAGAGTACATATGTGGTATTTATTTTTTTAATAAATATTTGTTACATATATTATATAGTATTATACATATAAATATAAAAAAAAACTAGAAAAACCATGAATCATTAAAAAATATTGTTAAATTATTCTGAAACCAAACATATTAAAATTCAAAATATTTAAATTAGAGAAAAAATAGGAAATAAGAAAATTATAATAGAAAAAATTGGATCCTTCTAATCTTGTAGATTCATAAACTATAGAATATTAGTAATCCAATCATCATCATCAAAAGGGGAAAATATAGATCCTTATTAGGAATTTAATTTAATACATATGAAAGAATAAAGAGTTGTTTATAGGATGTAATATTACCATTGCAACTATAATTGACCATTATAATATTAACGGGAATGTTGCTAATATTAACATGGCCATGGGAAATAGTAATCTAGCCAAGGGATAAAATATCCTAACATAAAAAAGTAAAATTTAATATAATAATAATTATAATGATTAATTTCTGAAAATATAACTATTATATATTGATAAGATATTTATTAAGATTAAAAAATCATGGAAATCATAAGATCATTTTTAATATACTATATTTTGATATATTTAATAAGAATAAAAAATTTTTTAAAAAAGAAAACTGAAATTAAATATGTTAGAAAATTATTTTGACGAAATAAATTTCATTTTTAGAATAATAATTTCTTAATTGTACCTGTGTTAATTTTTGTAAATTTTTGAAATAATTCAATTTTTTACATGAATAATATAAATACGGCTTTTCAAATACCATATGTTTTATGACATAATAATGTGTAATAATAACTTTGTAAATGTTAAATTGGTTATTTTGAAAAAAAAAATATGATATACTATTTATTTAAAAATAATAAAAATAATTTCAAACCAAAAAAGATAGTTTTCAATTTATAAAAGTCTAAAATGACCCTTTAAATATCCATTTTTCATTCATCGCATTTAATATTGATTAATATAAAAAATTCGAATAATACAATATTTCAATGTTTTAAAATAATATTTTTGTTATTAAAATATTATTCATAATGTGTTATTATTCAATAGTTTACCATGGATACTATTTTTTAATCAATATTTTGACCAAGCATCTCTGTAAGTATAAATAATCCATCATCTTCCCCTCGAGAAACCACTCTTCTTTCACATACGAATGACAATGATATGAAAATATTTTCTCCCTCATGACCATGATAATACTTAGGGAAATTGTATCTTAATGAAGCTAAAATATTTCAAGATTTTATGTTCTATTAAAAAGAAACAACAAAGATAACAGTTTACGTTTACATAAACTTCTCTACACACTATCATTATATCTTATTTTTTCACTTTTGATATCATGAAAAATCCTATAATAATAATTTATTAGTGTATTTTAATTATCTATATGATATTAAACTACTACAAGAACAATTATTAGGAATTATTTATATTTTATTCTCATATTTCAATTTCATTTCACATTATCCTATTAACTGTCAGTTAACTATCAATGAGCACATTTTCAACTACATTATTATCACTGACCCTATAGAAGGGTTGAATATTTATTTTTGATATATAAATATATAAATATATTTATTTTAACCTCATGGAATATATTATTCTTATATATAAATGATCTTGGAGAAAAATAGAAATACCGAAACAAAGTAATATATTTTTAAGGAAACTATGATATCAAAACATTTTATCATCCATAAAGAGTTTTAAAAAATAAAATCCATTGGTTAAAATTGATCAATATAGAAACATATGAAAATAAATCACTTATGATCACATATTTTAAAACACATATATATTATTAATGTTGTATAAAATTGATGATAATAATTGGGATTTATAGTTAGTGGTATTTATGTATGTATGTTCATATAAATTCCTTCAACTAATAATTTACCATTTTATTCCTAGATATTCAAGTTTCTACCCTTTCAAAAAAGAAATTCAATTCCATTAACAATGATTTATAAAAATGTCTTTAATTTCGAAAACATCGTATTGAATCTTCTTCACGTGTTTCTACTTCCTTAAAAATGATGATGTAATATTCAAAATTTTGGGTTTTATTATTCGTTGGGGAACAAAAAATGTTATTCAATAAATTTTTTTAATAATCATTTATGAAAAAAATTCTTTTCCATGAGTTTATTTTATTAATATGATTATTTTATATTTCTTTTGTCATGTTTGATTATGAACATTTATTGATATGAAATATGGAACAAAAAATATATATTCCAGCAATGAATTGGGTATTTTGAAACTATATGTAGAATTTGAAAACTATTTTATTATGTCACAATTTTTTTCAAAATTACAACATTACAATTTATGCACATTTGGTATGCGTGGACATGATTCTATCTTTATTAACAACTATGTGTTGATTTAGATAACTATTTTAGGATGTTTCATTGTTATGAATAAGCCACATTACATTTCATTATTAAACATTTCAACAATACATATCATGTTGATCCCATATTTATGATACACTTATGATTATTTTGTTCAATCACATACAATAAATTGGTGTCCCTTATCCCTCAACTTACTAGGATTCTATATTGAAAATTTATTGGATTTATATCTTTATTTGAAAAAATGTAATAATGATAATGTGAGAGATTCTAAGATATAATGATGTTTGAATCAAATAATGTTTACATTTTGTCATATAAAGATGATTTTAAGCCAAATTTACATAAAATACTATACATTTTGATCTTATATTGGACAAATTATTTTTGGGGTATGTTCAAAATTTTTTAATAACCATGTATGCAAAAATTTGTGATGCTATAGCCACCCAACGGTACTGGATGTATTCCAAAACTGAATCAAACATACCAAATTATTTTTAATACAAGTGTAAGGGTAATGAAATCATATCTAAGGGTAAGATATATGTTATTCTAAGGTAAATATAGAATTATAATATATTTATTAATGTTAAATGAAATCTATATGTGATTTAAAATAGAAATTCATAACAGATGAAAGGTTAAATAATAAATATCACAGAATATAAAATGGTAATAAAATTTACCTAGAAAATTAATTTCTCATAAAATATAACCTAAGTAATAATGAATAATATTTATCATAATATGATTAAATGAAGAAATAAAAAATAAACAACTTAATTATACACAGTTATTATTATAAAATAATCCAATAATAATTCAAATTATAAAAATAATAAATAAATAAATTGGTCCAAAGGAGACACTCGAACATTACCTTCAATGATAAGAGATAAGAGAGATAACATATAAATAACCAATAACATGATAAATGTAAATGACAATTAAAACATGAATGTAATTCCATTATCCAAAAAACTACAAAATGAACATATTAAAAATATATAAACCTCAACAGTGATTATAAAATTCCAAACATCTTCGGAATAATACACACATTTGTAAATTCCAACCTTATCATAAACCATCTCCTATAAGATACAAAAATAATTTATATATTTATGGTGGGAATAATATTCTTACAGATTATGATTCTCCCAAAATTAACTCATGCCTTTGATAATTAATTTTTAATAAATCTTAGGGACGAACATGTGAAACTAACTCATCAAATATAGAGGTGTAAAATATCCCCAATGTCACCATGGTTATCCCTGTCCATGTATCGCATAAAAGAGATTGTATACTATAATATCATATGAAACTTCCTTATAACCACTTCCCCATAGGTCTCCTACACTTCCTAATCAGAACATGCACAGAGTAATCTATCTATAATAGAAACTATCCTCAATACATCAGGGCTATTGATTCATACCATACACCCCAAGTATCACATAAACTCATCATATAACACGCTACCCATTAATCATGTCATCTCATCATCCCATTACACATCCCTGGATAATAATTAAAGAGTTTATGATAGATATTCTATATCATATGTCTTGAATTATTCCTCAAACCAACACAACACACACATGTCAAATCTATACTAATCCAAATGATTCTCAAGTTGTATATTCATTCTTGTGAAATACCAACAAGTCTTTGTATATCTCTATGTATATGGTAAACATAAACACTATGAATACCTACAGATAATAATATTAGGATATGTGAGAATTTTTCTATAGGGTATTCCTCCCTTAATTCATCTCCAACTAGAATTCTAGTGAATAAACCTACTAGATTCTAATAGGAGCTGTTGTCTCTGCCAACATGTTTGAGGTAACATTTGGAATCACCAAAAATATAAGATATTATATTACTTAGAACCATACTATGGCTATTTACTGAGTCATATGATCATCTATAGCTATCATCTATCTGAAACCCAACTACCACCATGAAAAACTATATATCATATGAGTATACAATAATTTAGGGAACTTCATTAAATTAAATCATTCCATTTAAAATAAAACTTTCTGAATATTTATTCATTATCCATTGATTAACATTACTCTAGTTCACATCTTATTAATCACCTAGTGATGTCATGGCCTTCTAATAATATTTAAACAAGTTCCACATTTCTTGAAAATTATTAATATTTTTATTCCATTCAAGTACCTACACCATGAGTAAAAACATTTTTTAATCAGTTTGATTTAATAATTGTATGTACTCTAGGAAACATCCAATATAGGAAAAAAAATATTCATAAATCAAGAACAAAAGAAAAAATTCAAGTAGTGAGGAAAGGAATTTTGGTAATCTAGACACCAGGCCATTATACCTTTAGAAAAACATAATAGTACAAAAATCATGTATATTTTAGCACAAAAAAGGTAATCTTAGCTACAAACTATGCCATCAAACCCATTCTCATCCCTAAAACCACCACGTATATCACAATGTATCCACTATATTAACAACTAACTACTACTAAATAATAAATCATCTACACTCATATCATTAAAACTGTTATCCAACCATAGAATACAAAACTTGTTATAGAAAGGATCAAATCTCTAGAAAAAAAAGAAGAAACAAAAAATAAAGTCTATAGTGTATCTAGGCCGTTGAAACAAGGAATCAAAAATTCATAATAAAACGACATCACCTACCCCAAAAAAATATATTTATAAAAAAATAGGTTTATTAATATCTTTAATTAAACCCTTCATTTATCATAGTTATGCCCATAAGAAATATAAGGTAGTAGTTACTAAAAGATATAGTATTTTTATACATTTTGTCAAGAATGACATCCATTTTCAACAGGTTTTAAACAAGATAAATTAAATTTACTTTGGTCTTTATTATTATTAACAAAAATTATTTCATATTTCATGTACTTTATAAAATTTAATTTTCATATGAAAAAAATATGTTAAACATGAATTTGGAATCATTAAACTTCTATCAAATTATAAGAATCAACAGATTCAATAATCATTTCACTTTAATTCATTAGTCATAGTCATTACCAAAATTTTTCTATAAAAAATTTCTATGTAATTAAAATTATAAACCTTAGCATAAAAAATATGCTAATCATATCATAGTCCTATATATAACATTATCTAATAAAATATGAGGAAAACTATTTTCATTGTAGAAACACATGATATTTCTTGCAACCCAATATAATTCGTTCATCAATCCAATTAATTCTTTATTAATTTTAATTTAAATATCTCTCAATGATATTAATTATTACTATGTTATTATTTAACATAATAAAAGAAGATAAAAAATCTCTTACAATATGGATTTGAAAATTATTAAATTATAATTAAAGAACAATAAGATATCTTATCTTATCTTCTATAAGGAAAATATATCCCTACAAGTTCAATACACCTTGAGCACACCAATAAACAACAATAAAATATATAGTAGAAATAGAGATCATCCTCCATATAATAGAAATAGAAAATAAGAGGTATACCCCCTTTCATTATGAAAGCATATTATAAAGGAGAAAAAATCAATTAAGATCACCACAAGTCAGAAAAGGGAAGTCTAGGATAAATACCTTTCAAAATGGATTTAATAAAACTTGATGTAGAACCTCGTAGAACCTAGGGTAGAGAGAGAATTAGGGGATTTTTATAAAATCATATGGTGGAAAATGAATTATAGTAATGATTATTGATAGAATTTCATGATGTGAATGGGTCATCCAATTAATCCATGTCCAGATACTATAAACAAATCAAAAAAAAGTTTACCATATATAAAAAATCTTATTTTTATTCAAATTATAAAACATACATTCATGTTGTGAGTTTTCATAGAGAGATTCACATTATCTTACCCCTTATCCCACTACATAGTGAAATAATTTTACTCATCATGAATGAAAACATATGAAATTATATTCTCAATCAACATTTTCAAATTCATGTAATTAAACCAACACACACATAATGAAATAGAGTTCTTATCATGAAAATTAAATGGTTCAAGATTCTATATCCCAAACTCCACTGATCCTTTTCCTGGCAACGTCTAATAATTTTCCAAAAATGTATTCATAGAAAGGATTTTTATAGAAGATTTTTGTCCCTATCATGATATGTTAAACTCATGTTACTATTAGGTCTCTTGATAATTTCATGGTTTTGTTTCCAAATATGGGTATATTAATATTGAGATAGTTATTGGAATCTTATACCATGTATTTTTTGAATAAAGTTGTGTATTTTTTGTGAAAAATTAATTATTTAACACCCATTTTTTTCAATGGGGTATGATGTGATTAATTGATGATTTGTGATACAACATCATGTAAAAAAGATGGTTGAGGTAGTTTTCTATGAACTATATGAATTTATATTCATAATCCTATGAATGAATATAGACAATCCTGATCCCATGTAAATATATTATTTCCGATATATAAAATCTATTATTAATGAAAATTTTATGTCATTTGGTAAATTATATATTTGATATGTTCATTAAATATGAGATTGTTTCCTCAAAATATGGCATGGTGCCCTTGTTTTGGGAGACAAGATGATTTCCCTCTATAATTAATATGTTATTTTATCATTACAAGAACTCACAATGGGTTCCCTATTTTTGTTTCCATTTTGAGGTTTGGGTTCTGAAGATTGGTAGGGGTTCTTGTATGGTTTCACAGTCATTCATATTGGGAAAATAATTTTTATCTCAGATGGAAACTCCAAATAAATACCGAATCCATAACAAGGTACCAATCTTCCTTCCAATGTAAGGGTTAATTTAGGGTTTGAGAAACAATTACACTTTAGACCACACATTGGCTGAGAGTTTGGGATTTCAGGCTCATCATACACTTATTTGGAGGATTTATTTCATATTCCAAGACTCTATTATATATATAAATAATATTTTTTTAATCTATTATAAATTTAAATGTAGAAGTTGTTACCCTAATAAAATGAATAGAAGTTGAGACCTTCTATATGTAAATGGGGTTCAATTAATGAGATAATTTTTATGCATATAATATTATCCATCTATTTCTCATAATTTCGTATAAAGGGGTAGTTGATTATAGTTTTAATCCATATAACAATGAATTTTTATGTTTATAGATGTCCATAGAGGTGATTGGGGTTTCTAGTATGGGATTTTACCTTTATGAAATGTCATATGTATCCTATTTATAACATGAGAAAAACCCATGTATTTATTTTGAGCCAGATCCATTTATTTTAACATCATAAGGATAGGATATATTTGAGGTCAATTAGGGACTAGGTATGGATCTAGACCCATCTTAAGGCATCCTATGTATCATAATTATAACATGATTCATAGTCATCATAGTTTGATCCAACATCAAACTGATGACGGTATGAAATGAATAATTAATTTATTTTAGGGAAATTGACCCAAGGATTATAAATATATATATGCCTTTTAGATATTAACAGAAGAGGATTCCCTTGTATGGGGGGAATTCATATCATGTCATCGAATTGGTATTACAAACTGAGGATACCTTGGCTGGGTGAAATTTACAAAGTGAGTGATCTAATTGTTAGAAATATATAATCCCACATGATCCATGCTCAGTGTGATAAAAAGGGATAGCTTGTGATATGACTCACTTCATATAGATATGGGGCTTATGCACTTGGGTGACACTACATGGGTGTTTTATATTGAGTTCAGGCATTACAAAGGCATCTTAGGTATCCTTCTTATAGAAGGAATCTAAGGTCTTATAATTCATTTATATTCTCAATCTGATGATAGATGAGGAAGAATGGTAATCCCATAAGAGAGTTTTGGTCCCATGGGTAAGAGTTTGTATGATATAGAGGTAATTAATCAAAGGTGTATTTATAATTACACCTTATGCCATAATATGGTAGCCTACATATCCTGATTAGAGTGAAATTAGAATACTCACTATTCAAAATGTTGTTTTTCGAATTGTGTCTTCTGGATATAGTGAACATGTACCAGGGTGACTTCCATACTTGATTTCCATGCCAAAGGGCCTATTTGTGACATGACTTACATGTTGGGGATTTCTTTTGAACATGTCATTATTTCTTTCCTAACATGTCAGAGGATTTATTGTGGAAATGTATGAGGTGTCTTCTGCATGATCCAACTGGTGGCCCTCGAGTCCTTCATATGGAAAGGATGACCTATCCAATGTTCTTAGAGTTATTGAATTCGACAAGACATTGGAATATTGTAAGATTCAACTAATATTTCCCAAGGGTTTTCCATGATCAATGTAGTCACATCCAAGTGTATCATGTGATCATGGCTGACATGATGATGGGCTTCTTCATGATCTGGCAGACATATCCCGAGGACTGTCATGTGACTTGGATGACACTTATACGGATTCATCGCGTGATCGATATAGACATGTCAAAGGGTGTCATGTGACCAAGACTAATAAGTCTCGCGAACTTGTTGAGATTTGGTTGACATGACCGAATGAATTCATGTGTCTTGGATGACATGTATGAGGGTTGTCACATGACTTATCTAACATGTCTAAGTAATGTTGAGTTATAATTCTAACAAGTTTGAGGTTTTTCTCAGGATTCATGATTGTTTGATAGATATCACATGACCTAGCTAACATGTCCAAGGTTCTTTCACAAGACTAATTAATAGGCCATGTGATTTTCATGATCTCATCACATCAAAATCAACATGTCCTTATTTTTATATAGATTCCACCTTTTAATCCTTTATATCATAAGTCCCTCATTACTAAATATTTACCATGTGAAAGACCCTTGCGATTGTGAGGCTTATCACCCTGAGATGACTTTTATGGCCTCTACACGAACATGTATATATTTTTTCAATGGGATATTATACTTCTTTCGACCCCAGTTCTATAATTCCTCACATGATTCATATATCACAGATATGGGAATGAACCTGTAAAGGATCATGTATTTCTCCTGAACCCACCGCATGTAATCTATAGTTTCATCTTTGTGTCACATGATAAATAGTTACCATGAGATCACTGCCTCATCACCATATTTAATAAACATTTGGATTGTCCAATGGAATTTTTATAATCACATCAACATGTTAATGTTCATTATCAATATCATACTAATATGTTAGGGAGTCTTCACAAGATCAGCATTACAGCCGAAGAGGTTTTCATGTGATTGAGGGAGTATTGTCTCAGGCCCTTCATGAGATGAAACTATCCTATGAGAGGCCCACCACGAGATCAATGGGAAATGAAAAAGGGTCTTCCCATAATCAATAAGCAGATCACATGAGGCACATAACCCCTATAAATGAAACATTTCCTAACATTCCATCTCATGGGGGTATCGAAATTTTCATAATTTATCCATTATTCTACAATATTTTTGAAAATTCACTCTATTATTTTATCCAAGAATCAAATGATCAAATGGAAATGTATAATTTCATTCAGATGATAGAGATGACATGTCCAATGGCCTTTTCCTGATCAGGTCATCATATTAGTGGGTCTTTCTCTTGATAAACAGAGTCCTAATGAAAATCACATCTACCCTTCTCATCGAATATTGTGTAATTTTTTCCATTGGGTTTATACATTTTCCATCATTTTATATGATATTTTACAAGAAAAATTACATTTTTCGATTGTTTGTTAATTTTAGAAGTTAATTATCAATAATGAATCTCATTACAACATTTGTTAATTTTCATGGAAGGCCCCTCTGATTATTTGTGGATCTAAAGGGGGTTTACATGATAAAATGGATGTGTATGAGGCTCTTCAAATTATAATGGTGTTATACCCAAAGAAATTTTCATGGCCTGACTACCATGATACTAGGGATCTAACACGATTTGTGAATTTATCACATGAGTCATTTGACCCCATCACAAAAAAAAATCATCATGAATTAAATAACATGAATATTTTTCATTTTTCAACATTTATTTCATAAGGGTCTTTAGGAGATCATTAGGTTCCTATCAGTTAACATGTCCCATAATTGTACTACTCATCTTCAATCATTTTCATGACCATGAGGGATTATTATATGGGATTAATGTGATCTTTAATAAATCCCTTGATGCACAGGAATCATTCACTTGACGTTCTTAGAGTAATGTGATCACTTGTCTTCATGGAGGTCACTCAAACCACAGAACCATTCCTCATGACCTCCGTATAGTAATATTGATCAAAACATCATTTTAAAGAGGAAATATGACCTATTATTCTGTTATTTTATTATTATTAAATATAAAATTATCATTAGGAAGGAATAAAAAAATTCCCCACTCATAATTGTGGTCTTCAGGGACAAGGACTCAGTTATGAGAAATGTAAATTTGTACTTGAGTCCCTAAAGCAGTCGATGGCTGGTGTACTGATCATATTTTTCTATTCTTGGTGGCCTTTTTTATTTCTCAGGGTTACCTATAAATAAGGACCGATAGGTCCACTCAAATGAAAAAGTGACTCAGACCATAAAAGATCTTGTGACCTCTTCTCTTGCATGACAACCTTAACAGAACAAGCTGTGAGAACCATTCTCAAGACCTAATCGCTTGATCCTACCACAAAATATCTTTTCATAATCATCTAATCTCTAAGTAATTATTAACAAAATCTAAAATCAATTTATAGTAATATGTTTCAACCATAATTCATGTTCTCGAATACATAGATCTCCTGTAGGCATCACATGATCTACTAATTCTATCATGTGACCACTTTTTCAATACCCAGTTCACATGATCATCTAATTTTCCAACGATCTAATGTAGTAAAATGTGTCAAAATATTCATGAGACATGTATTAGGCCACATGATCCGGAAAACTTAGGCGGTTCATTTGATTATCATGTTGTTTTCTAGGTTATGCAATTATTTAAAAATGGTTCCATTCCCATGTGAAATATTAGTCTATCTCTATAAAGATCACTTTAAATTCACATATATCTCCCAATTTTATCTATGTAATGGGCTATGATTGTTTGGTATCATAATGATGACTCAGGGTACTAGATATTTACTCCCAATGATGTTTTAATGGTCCTTCTTTCAACTAGACATCTAATATACTCTATCAAATAGACTACCATTTTATAGGTTTGGTAGATTGGATGATAATTCTAATCCATCTATAGGCTATAATATTCCATCAAAATGGATGTGGTATTCACTTAATTACATTTAAAATTAATCATAGGAATATAATTACTTGATCATTCCACCACTCTAGAAACTATCACATATGTTTCCTAACACCCCTATAGGTCCATATAGTAGTGATCTCATCCATAAACTAATTTCTCCATGTTCCTCAAATAGACTTGTATCCTCATTTGATGATTTAAGAGGCAAGTTGATTTTAATGTGGGACATGAATCATGTGGATTATTTTTATTATAAATGGGAATTTACATTCTAGGTTAGGTAGTATATCTAAAAATTCACGAATTAACTACAAGATATCCATATTTATGAAGTAACATGGCCTTCCCAGTTTGTCATATACCATCAATTAGAACTCCTCAGAGAGATGATTAGTCTCTAGTGTCCCAGAACCAACTCCTTTCATCTATCCCATGAAGAAGTAGGGACCAAACTGTTGGATTTTTATCAGTTATGAATGATACCTCCTATTGGGTAGATGTATACTGAACTCCTTCCTACTACACAAGATTGGAATGACACTGAAAAAACTAAAATCTCAACATGATACATCATCAGAATTGTGAATACGAAGTTAAATAAGTAGCTAGACCTATACATTCTTGGTTCATTTAAGGATTTCATCAACACATTCCTTTATCATAGAGGGA
This sequence comes from Viscum album, assembly GCA_963277665.1. NCBI lineage: Eukaryota > Viridiplantae > Streptophyta > Magnoliopsida > Santalales > Viscaceae > Viscum > Viscum album. The sequence continues at coordinate 1,600,705,993 of OY728119.1, read as the reverse complement.
CTCGGATAACCACTATATTCACCCATATATCTCCTTATTGAAATGTCTGAGATAGATCTGGGTCTTATTAGAACAATTTGGAAGCTTGAGAGAACTCTTCATGGGGAAATTAGGTGGCCCCAAAGGTATACTCATGCCTATAGTTAGAGGGGTTCTTAGCCATGTTTTTTAGTGGATGGATTTTCCTAGATGGGGTCTAACTATTTTTTGTTATATTAGGTCCATTTTTTATGATATCTTGAATGGAAAATGGGAAACCACTTAATATAATCATGCCAAATCTTCACCAAGTTTATCAACACCTTGATCATATTTAACAAGCAAGATCCCTTATTTTATAGGGATTCCTTTACGATTATTTTTTATGGATAAGAGATTATTTCAAGTGTTGAAAACATCATACAAGTACAAATATTCTAATTTTTTATCCCATCCCAGGATGTTGAACAATTCCAATATCGCAGGGATTCTATTAAGTCCCAATGAGATTATCTAAACATTGATCTAGAAATATCGTTTCAAAATCATTCCATATACCACACCAACTAAGATAATTATTGATTTTATAAGTGGCTCTCAAGTTGATAGGTTATATAAAATCACTCTTCAGGATGGGGTTATTTCCCCTCAAGTAGGTGAGATGATTATTTGTGATCCATATAATTATCACCAATCTACACATCAATTTTTATTTATTTAGAATATTTTACCTCCTCTATTAGGTATCAAGTAGGGATAATTAAATCCCAATATCATCCACTAATTTCATCTTATTCTAGAGAGAAAGTATTCAAATATTGAATTCATTCTACCACCTATTGATTCTCTATCTTCCAATCTTACGACTATGCCTATGATTGGGTGGAAGCTTACCTTATTAATATAATGAGTCAAAGAATCCATCAGGTGGAAAATACCAAACTTTTCAAATTTCTCATATATATGGGAGGAATATAGTTGATTCAGGACTCGAGGGAACCTCTATGTAAGCTCTCTAACCTTAGTGGTGAACAAACCTTTACCATATTCATGTTTATTCTGGAGTCTACACCTTCAGTTCTAGTGATTGGTGATGTACCTATTTGGGAGAAATTCTTGAAGCCCCTTCAATGGATTCTTCATTGGTTTGGCTGATCCCCCTTTCAATAAAACAGATACCACAAAGGAGAATTTAGAATAAAATCTATACCTTGATTATAGAAACTCCCCTGGAGAAAATTAATGATGGGGAAGAACATCATTATCGATAATTTCCGAAGTTGGGTTCTAGTGGCTTTGACCATCAGCAATTGTATGATTTTATGATATAGAGTGTTCTAACTCAAAAAATATTTTAAAAAATGAGAGGGACTTTGTAGTATTGAAGAAAGGAATCATCTGGTTTAGTTAATAAGAGAATATTTAGAAGTGCATTAATAAAGACATTATAGGGCCTCTCAGCTAGGTGAATAGATGGATGAACTGATAGTGATGGTAGAAAAATAGTAAGCACTCATAGATCATGTAAGATCCCATATTTCTATGACATTATCTTTATTAGAGACTAATTTGATATGAGGTAAATGGTTATCTTATTTTAATGAGACACTATGTCCTCAGTAGGTGGGAGAATAAATGGAGAAAATTACACTTCAATGGTCAATTAACACCCCTAAAAATACATTGTCTAATCAAAAAAACTAATTCAAGACTATTTTATTATAATCTAGTCACAAAATTGTTTTTTTTTCATTTTCATTTAAATGGAGTGTTAGAGAGACTCTACAATGTGAATATTCCTTTCTATCATTCACATTATTAATGAAAAAATCCTTTAGACATTAAATATCATTTTTAGGCATCCTTTCATTATCTATACACATTTAATTTCAATGAATTTATGTCATATGGATCATGAATGATACCCATACACATTATAATACCTATTAACACTAGAAACCTAGATTTTAAAAATTGAATCATAATAGATTTCTCTTCATTATTACTCCTGAAAGACTATATATATGAGATTTTTCTTTCATATATCTTCTCTATTTGTCCTAGGTACACTAGGTATGAATGGATCGTTGGGAAAAAATATATCCCTGGGGGAAAACGCCCACGTTTTTTCAAATATCACTAGAATTAGCAAGAATATAATGATTTTTTAAAGCATAAAATAATGATACCTATAATATTTGTATCTTTTTTATAGCTTGATCATTAATAATGATTCATATGGGGAAGGATTAGTGAGTGTGGAATTTTATTTTTACCAGGATGACATTTTATAGGTTTTTGACCTTATAATCATTTTAAATGTTCCCTTTTCTATGTACGAAAAATTTCTTACATTACACAAAGTTCATGTACTATGAGGAGACGATAAATTTTTTTCTAGGGTTCTTGTTTTTAGGTTTTCAACCTAGAAATAATTGTGTATCATTTAATTGGATTATTAAGGTATTAAAATTAAGAAATATTCTACGCTATAGTTTAGGATCTACTAGATAAGACCATTTGATGATATAGTTTATGTTCATCTAGATCAAAACTTCTATTGTTATAGTTTAGGATCCTCTAGAATGGATTATCATTTTTTTAGTTTAGGTTCTTTTAGATTAGACCATTTATTACTTTAGTTCATGGTCTTGTAGTTAGCACCATCTATAGATGTAGTTTATGGTATTCTAGATGGGACTATCCATTTATTTAGAATAATGCATTATATCTTTTACTATCAGTTTCATTAGTTTATAGCATTCTATGTTGGACCCTCTATTTTTTTAGTTTATGGTATTCTAGATCAAACTAATTATTGATTGTATTGTAGATTTCGTATCCATGAATGGTTTGAGATCCCATATTTAATGATGTGATTCAAAAGAACTATTTTTTAGAAATGGTTATGATAACAACCATTATTAATTGATATTATTAAGAATGAATGTTAATAAATGGTTCTAGAACCCAATTTTCTTATATATAACATAATGGATGAATATATCTAATCAGTTTTGATGCCTTGCATCTTCACTATTATTTGGTTTGATGTATCAATAAATATTAGGGATTTTTATTCCACATGGATGGTTGGAATATTTTTTATTCATTTCATAACCCAAATTTTTGAATCATTGAATATGGAATGGGTTATACATGATGGGGATGATTGAAAAAACAATATATGTGGATGAGTTCCTCTATTGTGTTACTGGGGATCACGAGGATAGGAGGAACTTTCCTTTAATATTGATATGGCTCTTATTGAAGGGACAGTTCCCTCATTCATGGGACCATAGGTCATAAGTTTAAGGTAAATAAAATGGGATCCCCTGTCTCTTCCAAGGGCCATGGTATATTTTTAAAGGTTCCAATTTGGGAGCCTGATTTAGGGTATGGATAAAAGAGATATACAAGAGTGTTCAATAACACAAGGGTGGTTCTAATTTTTTAGGATGCTCAGGTCATATGCCATGTGTTTTTGAGTCACACAATGTGAGAAATCAAAATGGTTGGCAATATAATATAAAATTAATGATTTGATAAATGTTATAATACATGTTGATGTAATAACAAGGATGTCAGATCCACTTAAATAGTATTGTTATGTTGATTTTAAATCATGGTCTATGACTATCTAAGTTACATAGACATAGAAACAAGTTTCTACAAGTCTACCACTTGTAATGGAGGATTCCCATATTCCACATAGTTAGGATAATAACCCTCGAGTTTAATGGGGGTTCTATCCATTGGGACCAAACACCATATTGGCATAAGATATTTGTAAATGTGTCAAATATCTAGAAATAGAAGATGATTACTTTTTTTATCCACTCCCTATTTCCATTTTTTTACATGGAAGAACTGAGATCAAGGGATTCCATGGTCTATGGGTTTACAAGAGTAGAATATCAACTTAAGGAATCAGTCGACATTAGCATAGAAATTAGACATGAAGGATATCCATGGAAAATGAAATATTAAAGATGGGTTTGAGGAACCTAAATTTTTAGTATTCAGTTAGTGAACACATTATCATGGGGATGATATGTGATAAATATTTATTGTAACTTTTTTATTTGACAAGGGGGTCTAACTAGAATAGATCAATTTATACTAGGGACTCCCTAAGGACCCTATGAGCCTGATTACAACTGTTTTTTTATTTATACAAAAAATTATTCCTAATATCAATAGATAAATTGTTTTGTGAGTGGATACATTAAATTTTCATATGTTGATATTTGGGGGTTTTATCATGACATGTTCTATGACTTTTCAATAGAATTTTAGGGAGTTATTATTTGGGCCATAAAATAGAAAGGTTTAAGGTAGTGTAACTTTGACCAATTTGCATTTAGTTTAATGACATGTTTCACATGGACCTAGTATGAAGGGATTTTTACACAATAGCATAATTAGGATTATTAAGGTTAGAGGTACCCCAAAACCATACCAATAAAAGGATGGGAATGTTGTGAATCGTGGATCGTGTTTCGGAAATCATGAGTAATGGTATGGAACAACCATGTTGAGGATTATCATGAACCACTATACAGTGATGGCCTCCAATTGAATTATGTTAGATATCATAAGGATTAGAATTTCTTTCTGTAAAGAAAATACACATTTGGATGATGACCGTGATCTCATATGTAAAAATTAAGGTCATACATTCATCATCAAACAATGTTTACCTTGAAGCTAGGAGTCCATTTCCAGGGGCCATGAAAGGTTTATGACAATTCATGTCACTCAATACATGAAGTGTGGTATATCGATTGAGGATCTCAAAAAGATTATGGAAGATATCCAAATATCTTTTTCCAATATTGTTCTCTTATTTTCCCTTGATAAGGAATGCTAATGGATGATAGCCTACACATTTTTACATCATGTTGTGGGTACATATTTGTTGTTAATTTTAACATCATCTGACAAGTATGTTATCCATATTTTTAACACCACAAGGAAAGGTCATATGAAATTAATTGAAATATTGAATGATATCCTTGTAGAACATTTTCACTATTACATGGAAATTAGTTGTGGGAAACACCTTTTATCCATGAACATTATTATCACTGGGTATATATATACTAGATCCCTTCTTGAATAGATGTATCTCATGAAAAATAAATCACTACATAGATATGAATCATACATCGGTAGAGTGAGACTGTATGACTTGTACCTATTTAAATATAGGTATATTAAATTTTTTTTATTGGGTTTTCCTCGGGTGACCTATGTATATTTTAAGGGTTGGAATCATTATATAATAATACCATTTATATATAAATCCTTTCATATCTGACTCGTATGTATGAGAGAGAGGAATTTTACCTTTTTCCTTATGTTTTCCTTCAAAATTTAGTCATCTAAGGAATTGTCCATATATATTGGGCTAATATGGAGGGATATGGAATTTCCATATTTCATTCTATTATAGAGGTGAACAATTCACCCTTTTCACATATTTTTGGATACGATATCAAGATCGAATCCATTTTAGGTCATGTAGGATCAGCCATATGTTTTGTATTTTAATGTCATGAAACTAAAAAAATTCATTAAATTTGAATACCTGATACTAAGACGTATATCCAAGAGTAATAACCAACATATGTAAATTGGGTCTTCAAAGAAGATGTACACCCAAAATTGAAGTGTTCAATAACAACATTTCATAATATTTCATTAAGAATTTGTATAATATTTATAAGTGTAACATAGATAGTATCTGAATATGATTGAATAATTGGTTATTGATGTTGTAAATCATAAACCAATAATATTTTAGTTAAATGTATATGTAAACTATTGGGTACATGTCAACCATTGATTATAGTGGAAGCCCATATTCTATGTAGTTTGTAAAATAACACCATGGTTTAAGGGGGGCCTATCCACTGGGGCCAAAAATATTCTACGCATAATCAATTGGGATTTTTTTGAATCCTCGGGTGAATCATAATAGGGTTAATTTGGATTATGTAGTCCTTGTTATGAGTTTTCTATAGGGCAGAAAATGAATAAGGGAGGCCAAGATCCAAGGTTCTCTAAGGGAAGAATATCAACTCATGTAATTGGATGATATCAACTCATTTGTTAAATAAATTAAGTTATTTCAGGTAAAAAATAAGTTTCATGAAGGGTTCAATCACCCAAAACGATATTCTAGAATGTGTTGAACATATCTTGAGGTTAAGGTATAAAACATGTGATTTTTCAATTCAAACTCTTAAGGGGGTGATATGTAAAATGTGAAGACATCATAAAATATAGTGTAACATCATATTAGTATAATTGCTTCATGTAATTTAACATCATGTTTCTATTAAATATAATGGATGGGCCTAAAATGGAGGATCTGAGCATAAATATGTGTCTAATATCATGGAAATAAATCCATTAAAATTTTTAATTTTAGAGAATCGCTTGTACAGTTCCGAACCATATGAATGGGACATGAAATTTCATCCTTTTATTCACAAATGGACATAGTACATGAAGTCAAGGTGTCACATTGTATCCATTGGTAACATGAATCAAGACACACATTGTTCTGATATAAATTCCATGATGTTTAAAATCATGCGTCTAGGACTTGGAAAATGATGGAATAAACCATGGAGTTTTTCTTAATACCACATATATGTTGGTAAATTGGATGATTTGTATATTAGGTGTCTATTTTGAGAAGTGGGAATCCATTTTTATTTCGAATCATAAGGATGTTAGGAATTAATGGGGGATCCATACCCTAACAAGAAATGGTACAAGGATTTAATGTCATAACCTTTCATTAACAATGGATATGATGCATATATTATTAACATATAGGTTATCTAAATCTGAATTAATAGTTGGGTTATGAGGAGTATAAATCATGCCCCAAGAATATATAAGATAACTGATGCTTGAAAAAGGTGGGTATGGTCTAACCATTAATAATGGAGGAAGTCTGTATTCCACATAGTCATCATAATAAATCTTCGGATTAAAGGCTACCTCTCATTTGGTATAAAATATTCCCTATACACAAGATTGTATGAACTATTTCTTTATGTAGTGATTTCTAGAGGCATCCCTATTCCTGTTACTAGTTTTCCACAGGGATGGACGAGTGGAATGAGAGCCTAAAATTCATGTGGTTCTAAGAGATGGATATCAACTCATGTGATTTATTTTTATCAATCTTGATATCAAATATATGTATTTGGTTCATGGAAATGTAAAATTAAATTAGGGTTCAATAATACTAAAGGATATACTAATGTGAATTTAGTGCATTTCCATTGAGAATGAATAAGAGATGAAATTATTGAATACACTGTCATCAGAGAGGTGATATGTTTGGAAATATGTTATTTAATCATGTAGATTAATGCATTCAATAAAAATATTATCGTTCCATTTAATTTCATGTGACGAGTATGTGTCCATGTAGTTTAATGGAGTGTGACTAGGACTTTGTTCTCTATCTAAGACATGTGTTAATCACATCGACCATAACATCTTTCTGGGTTCCCTAACCTCAGAAGATCCATAAATGGAATGAAAAAGATTAGATAACATGGTAGTTGATTAATCCATGTGAGATTACATGATGTGAATTTTATGGTTGTGTTCATAGTTTACTATAGGATGTCTCCTCTACATAGATCTGATTAACATGGAGGGATATGATTTGGAGTGATGATAACACATGGCTGGGCTCAAAATAAAGGATAAAAGAATCATTATGTATGCAACGATGGATGGAATTAAGAAACACATAGTTGTCATATGATTCCATACATAGATTCATACCATGTGTATAGATTGGTGAATACATATTGTGATTGGAAATAGGATTTCATAATTTGGAATCATTGCATATATAGTCATAGAATGAATCAATTCACATGATGTTATTGTATGAAAAACACTCTATGTAGGTCTAAGGTATATGAATAGGGGTAATTGATTCCATTTAAATTATGACTGGACCTAGGATTTATGATTTGTGTGTCCTTACATATCCTTTTATAGAAATAATCAATCCATATGTATTTATTTATTGTATAACTCTATGTGTAGTTCATACCCATACACTGTGGGGTGATTTTTTCACTTATATTGTGGTAGGATCCTATATTTCAGATTATTTTATAACTAAATATCCTTTGATAGTAGGAAGAAATAAACACATAGTGATTGAATAAAAATGTATCATCATAGTTCTACCCCATACATATAGGGAGGAATTTTTTAATATTTATATTTTTGATAGATCGATGATTTGAGATCAAGATGTCACTATATATCAAATGATGGCATAAATCAAGCGATACATAGTACTTTAGTAGAAATATCCCTATAAAAGTGTACCCCATATACATAGGATGGAATTTTTTTCAAATATATTTCTTCTTTATTTCAGATTTTTGATATGGATGTGACTATATTTACTTGTATGAATGTAATCAAGAAACACATTGTTCATAAAAAGAAAACTCTCTATGCAATTCTCACCGATATTAGAGGAAGGAGTTTTTTTTCTTTTAATGCATCTATACCCATGATTTGATATATGGATGTTAATATGTATTCATTGATAATAGGAATAAAGACACATGTTTTTATATAATGAAAAACTCTCCACATAGATCTGTACCATAGATGAGGGTTGTGTTTTGTCTATCATATTACTTCTGGACCTAGGATTTGATATCTAGGTGTTACTATATATCTTGTGATTAATGGAATCAAAAAACACATAGTTCATGAATGGGAATACTCCATATTTGGACTTTAATCACATACAACAACAATAATACTTCATTTTGAATTTTTATAAATCTAGTTCATTTGTAGTGAACAATCCATAATGTAATGTTCCTCATGCAGTTTAGCCTCATGTGGTAAGGATTTATTCTATGCAGTTTAACATCAGACTGTAAAGATATCTTCCATTCATCTTAACATCATGAGGTAAGGAAGGGTGATGTTGTGTATTTAAAATTCAGGATTCTAGTACATGGGGTGCTGATGAATGTTATTTAAATTACTTTTTTAGAAACCTTCCATTGGTGGGGGTATAATGGGTTTCCCATTCATTATGTCTTATCAAAATGATCCATTAGAATAGAATATATGTATGATACAAATCCCATTCCTTTTAGGTTCCTTTTACCAAGGTTTATTACCTTGTATCATTGGGGTTTTGATAGTAAATTTCATTTCTTAATATAGGAATGAGTGGAGTAAAACCTTTTTATTGAAGGCTTGTGTGATATGAATCCATTGAACTTTGACATTATATAGTGTACACAAGATTTTTTCATCCATTAATTCCAATTAATTAATCTTGTTTTATGATTTATCATCTTATTGGAGCTTTCTAAATATATATCTATGTGTGCGTGTCATATGGAATTCAATAGGAAACACTACATTGGATCCTTACTCTAACAAATATGGATTCCCTTGTGTGGTATTCTACATGGATGTATGATTATCCCATAAATCATGATACATTTTGTATAGAAATAAATTCATGTCATATTCTATAGTTTTCCATAGTATCTTTGATATAGTCTTATTTAAGGCCTTTATTTTTCAATTTTACATTGCATGAGAGAAGGATGAATGACTATATTCGATGTTGTAATGTTGGAAACACTTATTCAACTTGGTAGAACATAAGATGGTTCTGTTTTTTGTCAATATCATGCATGGGAAATGAAATTTATTGATGATATCAAGAATAAATATGTAAATGATATTATTCATCTTGATGTCCTTGATGGGTATTTCCTCAACCAATTTGGAAACAGAGTTGGTAGTATTATGGATATATTATAACTGCTTGGATGTAGTTGAGGGATATGGACCCACAACATCCATTATATCTAAGGAAAATGAATGAAAATACATTTTACATGTATTATCTCTGGAGATGGATGGGTGAATTTTTATGAATCTAGAATGCATGATATTTAATTGTGAATTCCACACATTCATGTGTCACTTTCTTCTAGTATTTAACAAGCCTTCTAATTTTTTGAGACTGTGTGGTCCCATAATGATGAATTCTATATGAGACTAACTTGACCAATTATATGATTGAGTAAATATCTCTATCTATTATGAATATTAAGTGGTCTCTATTGAGGCTTAATTTTTAGAGGTCTATTTTCTCACATGGCCCATCCCGAAGGGTAAATATCACTAATCAGCATGGAGTTTGTTCCTTTTTGGAATGATCTAATTAGAGGTTCCCATTTTGGAGGTAATTGAATATGGTCACCATCCATACATTTTTTGATATCATTTCATTATGGGGATGTTTTGGTATTATTTATTTCCACTGTGTTTAAAAAATGACTGATGAGACCAACCTTCGGTGTGTGATGCAAAAAACCACTTCCTCTTGATCAGGGTCAGTCAAGCCTATGGATGCATTAGCCGGTGCATCAGCATGTGCATTTCATTATTGAGGGACATGATTTAATGTTGGATAAAAAGGTAATTATACCATCAATCTTCTAATGTGACAGATGAGAGGGGCTAATACATCATTTTTTATGTAATAATCACTGTTGATTTTTTTCATCAGTAGCTCCAAATCTCTATAAGTGTTCATGTAGTCTATATGTGGCTATAGAGATTATTCTAAGCTGACAATAAGGGATTAGTATACTACCTCGTTATTAGTGAAGCATTTAGATAGTGAGAAATATTATGAAACATTTGTTTTTATAGGGAAAAAACATGATCTCTAGACTAATCATTTTTATATACATGTTTTCCAGCATCTTTTCAATATGACATCAGTAGGGACCTATATAATAAATCTCACTTGTATGGGGGCTCAGGGAAATATAAAAAATCTTCATCAAAATGTTCAGTGTCCACTTGTGTGATTTATGGGTAGGTTGTACTATAATAAAACATGCATTGGACTACCATTTAATTTCCATATGTTTCATGAACATGATGTTATATTGTTGATGAATAACCACCATTCGGGCCAAATAACCTATCAACATTGGTGGGACATGGATGTTGTTGATCGAGCCAGTGTGAGACATAGAGTGGACTTCATAATGCTGTAAGTAATGCCTGATATTTTTCATGAAATATATTACTAAAAGGATTTTTTTCTTGATAACGGAATACTAGGTCTCAATACCTAGAGTCGTTCGACTTAGGTGGTAGATGTTATTTTAATTCTCCGCGTAATTTTTCTATGTGAGGAGAGAACCTAGTGACCGTTCCATGAAAAACACATATTTGACACTCATATTTTCTCTAATCACTAACATAAAGGCATGTGGGTGCAATAAATACTTCATGAAATTCTCAATGGATTATGACTAGACCTCATTCCAATGTTAGGTGACTCTCATCTTCATTAACACAGAGAAGGTGATATATTTTCCATCCACTTTAGCTATGTAATGTGGAATGTATGTGTGGTTTCCTTTGTAACGTCCTGGTTCCGAATGCTGCCCAGAGGTGCCCCATACCTAGTTGGTAACATGGCCTCAAACGCATTTCCCCAAACACCAGATGTTGACCACTAGACATGAGGGCCTTGTGTGTGAGAGTGGGGAAAAAATTCCATCATTAGTATAGTAACGCATCAGAAATAAGCAGATAACAATAGTGGAAGTAATAATAATACCATAAAACAGTAGACAATGGATGACTGAAAGAAATAAATAACTGGAGCACATGTATAACTAATGCGTGATACATATGTCTAGGAAAGCATCCAAACAAGTCAAATGTTGGAATGGAGTACTAAACCAAGGTACAAAGAAAACAAATAAACTCCAATATCATAGCAAAGCCTCGGCTTGGTCCTATGCTCCCCAGCTCCTCAGCATTCAAGTACCTGAAGTATTAGGGTGCTTTCTGTTATCTATACTTGCAGTAATAGTATCTTTTTGGGCCCAAAAGCATGACCCAAACAAGGTGTGAGACAAATCCCAGTATGTGACCACCTAATGATCTATGCCTAACTGTCTGTAAATATATATATATATATATGGCAGGAAATAAGTAAAAAGAAGCAGTAAACAAGGATGTACTAAAATGTAAACATTCCTAGATTATCATTTACAAACATTTACTATTATGTATTTAATCAACCAAAGACAAATAAAATTAACCCTATAGGAATTTATCACAACCAAGCCCCTATGGTTAAAAATAAAAGAGAAGATATAACAAATATTCTATGAGGAAGATCTCACTGTCAATTCCCCCCTATAATCATGTGTAACCGAAGACTCTCTGAGGAAGCACTCACCATCAATTCCCCCGATAGTCTTGTAATGGTAATCTATAGGAACTATGAGGAAGCACTAAAATTCAATCCCCTCTATGGTCTCAAAGAATGATAATTATAAAAAAACTCTAGGAAATCCCTAAACGTCAATTTCTCTTATGTTCTCACTACAAAAGGTTCCCGCAACCCTGTGTAAGCAATCATACACAAATGATAAATTGTATCCAATGTAATCCTCAAGAACTATTTATCTAAACAATCTACATCATTTCACAACATGTCAGATAAAACCACTCCATCCTAACAATACTAGGCATTGAACACAATACATCATAATAGGAAAGCCTAGACCAAATGGTAACAAAAAAATCATGGAAAACACATCCACAGAATGGAAAATAACCCTATTTACAAAGATAAATCGTATACTCAAGCACCCAAGGAATAGTAAGGAATAACAGGGCTAAAAACCATAAACACACAATACCCCGAACTAGGGTATTGGGAACTTTTGCACATATAACTCAAATACTATCTATGGAAAGGCACAAACCACCTACTTCGGCATTGTACGAACGATATATGTGATCCTCAAGCCTTGACTGCCCTTATAATGCCATAGATAAACAAAAACACTAAAAGAGTTCAATCAAGGAAAACTCAGCAAATATGATGAATTAAGAAATGAGGATCTAGAAGAAGGAAGAGCATACAGTGGTGATTCCAACTCAATCGATGGTGGTAGAGTCATAGATCGGAGGAAGAGTAGGTGGCCTAGAAAATTTTTGCATTGTATGGACTATCCTAGATGAGACAGGTCGAGACGGAGGAGGTTCTATCGATTAGATGAAACCCTCTTCCATTTAATGAAATAAAAACAATTTACACTGAGTGTCCTTTAAAATTACATAGTGTGTACTTTCCTTCACCGATCTTCAATCTATGAAGTCTCCAAGTCACCCCACATGTCCATGTGTTCGTTCATTACATGACCATCACATGGATACCTACGGAAATAGAGTACATGGAATATACTTATAAGTACACGACGTGTACTCATAAAATTTACATAAAATCCTCTTTTCCTCAGAAATAGCAGAAAAAAAGATTCATACCAGAAAAGAAGATCCATGTTCATACCAAATTCCTCCCTTAAAAAAATTCCCCAGATTTCTCTTAGAAGGTGGCGTAGAATAATAATTCTAGAATAACTCCAGCCATTGTGATCATACGTTAGCCTCCCTCTCCCAAGTCTCATTCTATACCCACCCGTGTTTCCATAACACTCATACCAGAAGAACATACCGGCTATGGAGAACCTTTGCACTGTGATAAAAAATATGAATTGGATTCTCCTCGAAAGATACATCCACTTCTAGCCAAACCTCCTTGAGTTGAATGAAATGATACGGGTTTGAGTGGTAACTCCGTAACTAAGAAATGTGAAATACATTGTGCATAGCCCGATACCTCTGAGGTAACTAAAACTGATAGGAAACCAGACCAACCCTTTCCAAATCCTTGAATGGTCTGGTGTACCTCGGTGAAAGCTTACCCTATCTTCTAATCCTTATCTGTCCCAATATCGGTGTGACATGTAGGAAAAATTGTTCTCTGACCTCGAACTCCAGGGGATGTCTCCACCAGTTAGCATAAGACTTCTGTTGTGACTGTGTAGTAGCTATCCTCTTCCAAATCAACTCTATCTACACTGTGGCCTCCAAGAGAAGACAAGGTCACAGCATAGAAGCCTCTCCTACCTCTAGCCAACACAAGGGTGATCAGCATGGCCTACCATACAAAGACTTATAAGGTTCCATCTGAATAGTTTCTTGAAAATTAATATTTTAGGAATGATCCACAAGAGATGTGTGTTTCTCCCAATAACCTCAAAATTCTTGGATGCATGCTCGAAGCGTCTCCTCCAGTACCTAAATCATATGTTCAGACTAGCCATCTGTCTAGGGGTAGTTCCTACACTCAGAAGTTCATATGTTTCCAAATCCCACTGTAAACCCTTCCGAACCTGAGAAGTAAAAAAGGCATCTCTATCCAAAAAATAGACTGTGGAACTCCATGTAAACATACAACTTATTAGATGTAAAACCTTACCAACTCATAGACACTGATGTTATCCTTGATCGGAAGGAAGTGTGCAACCTTCCAGATTCACTCAATGAGAATCCAAACAGTGTTATTTCCTCGAGGTGACATTGGCAAACCGATCATGATGTCCATCGATACATCGTTCCACTTGTATTCGGGAATGGGTAACGACTGAAAAATACTTAATGGTCTCTGATTCTCTTCCTTCACCTGCTAATAGGTGGAACACCTCATGGGAAAACCATCATCATCCCCCTTCATACCTTGCCACCAATATTGAAGGTGCAGATCTCAATACATATTAGTGACACCAGGATAAATTGCATGAGCAGATGAATGAAAGTCCCGCATCGGCACCTCCTGAATGTCTGCTGGCACCCAAAGATTCCCAAGAAAATGAAAGATCTCATCCTCACCTACTATCCATCCATAAATAGGGTCCTCTCCTGGAACACTCTCATATAGTGTTAGGGCTTATGAATCTGATAGTTTCCTCATCAGAACTCGATCATGTAGAGTATAGGTGATAGCTATAGCAGAATGAAATGTATTTCCCTATCTGTAGGGAACGTCCAAATGCATCATAGAGAACCAAGACATAAGCTTCCACTCACTGTTGGCCTCCCGAAATTCCTATATCTGAGTCCTCTAGATCAACTCAACATCCACTGCATTGCCTTTTCAAGGTGTGTAGAAAACTCAAAGTAAAAGGATTGAAGGTACTCAACCAACCTTAAATGTCTCAAATTCATATCACGTTGAGTGAAGATGTTCTTGATACTTTTATGATCGATGAAAACCACAAAATTTTCTTCTAATAGATAATGTCTCCAACAACGTAAAAAAAGAAACAAATAAACCAAATTGAGACCATGAATCGGGTAATTCCTCTCATGTGGCTGTAACTACCAAGACTCGTATACAAAAACTACTTCCCCCTTTATAAGAATAGGTCCAAAATTGATAACGAATGCATCACATTACACAGGGTAGCTCTTTCATGGTATTGGAAATACAATTATCTGTGCTGAATTCAACCTCTATTTCAGCTCCTGGAAGGCTGACTCACAAGAATCTGACCACAAGTACTTCGCACCCATCTTATTTAGGATCTTAAGTGGTGATTCTAGGAATGAAAAGTCTTGTATGAAGTGTTTATAGTAATCAGCCAGCCCTAGAAAGCTCTGCACCTCAAAAACGTTTTTTGGATGCTCCCAGGATACTATTGTTCTCACTTTCTCTAGGTCTATTCATACTCTTGCATCTGAGATAACATAACCCAAGAAGTGAATTAGGTCCATTCAAAAGTGGTATTTTGAGAGCCTAGCATATAACTGATGCTCTCTCATTGTACTCAAAATGATCACAAAATTTTTGGCATGGTTGTGCCATGTGATAGAGTACACCAAGTTATCATCCACGAAGACCACGATGAAAGAATCCAAGTAAGGATGGAACACCCATTTCTCCAGATCCATGAAATTTGTAAGCACATTCATGATACCTAACGACATAACCTCATACTTATATAGACCATACCTTCTCCGAAAGGATCTAAGTGATATATATGATGGTCTAACATGCAACTGATGATAACCAGATCTCATTTCAATCTTTGATAACACCCGAGATCCTTGAAGCTGATTTAAGAGATCATAAATCCTTAATAAAGGATATCTATTCTTCACTATCAACTGGTTGAAGTTTTGATAATACACAAAATGTTGGATGGTACCATATATTTTATTTGCAAACAGGATAGGGGAACCACAAGGAAAAGTATTTGGTTGAATGAAACCCTTTGCCTGCAACTCATCCAACTTCTTCTTGAGCTCTTGAAACTCTAGTATATCTATCCTATAAGGAGGAATGGACATTGGTGACACCTCTAGACCATGATCAATAGGAATATACACCTCTCTATATGGAGTCAAATATACAATGTCATCTAGAAATACATCCCTAAAAGATCTACCTCTAGAGGAAAGTCCAACTATGAATTCCCATGGTCATCCATATGAAGACAAACAATCTGGTTTGTAATTCTTCCCAACCCCTGATACTCAGGTTCTGCTCTGCTCTCCTAGACATCCCATTCATGATTATGAAGAAACGATCCTCCCTCTAGTGATTTGGACCTTACTCTATGATGATAGAAGTCGAAAATTTCCTGGAAGGGGACTCACTAGTCCATTTCGAGAATGACATCATAACCTTTCATCTCTAGGACATAAAGGTCCCATAAGATGTAACACCCACTAACCACGAGAGGGAACTCCTTTCACGGACGTACACTAATTGTTCTAGTCCCCAACAGAGCGTCTAGCATTAAGATATCAATAGAGGTAGTGATAGAGAGCCTAAGGCTCTCCACAAAATATATATATATAAAGCTATCATAAGCCCCTATATCAAAAATCATAGAAGATAAAACATATGCAACTATGATCGTACCATGAACTGTAGAGGGTCCAAGATCCCGCTCCTTCTAGGTATGCTCCACTAAAACATTATGGCCTACAACGCGGCCCTATGACCCCACCTGACCACCCAATGTTGATCCACTATATTTTCTCTGAAACCCTACTAACTGGATACCACAACTGCGACCTCCACCTCAACCTGAATGACCAGAAGAACTCTAGTTCCCATACTGATATGAAACTGGTGGTGCAGATTCTGAATGAGGAGTCATAGATGAACCCATGTCATCTACTGCTGGTTAGAAGAACTGATAGAAGTGTTGAAGATGACCCATCTTGCCGCAAGATCAGAAATCCACTGGGTCTCTTGGGAAATGTTCCCTAGTATGCCCAACCATCCCACACTAGTAGCATACCACCTGGTTACCTGATGGTGCATATCACCTACTCGGATCTCCATTTGTATTATCCTGGCTATGTTTCTTATTATCATTCAGATAAGTACCAACACTGTATGTTGAACCGCCCTATCCCACAACTCCATAATCCCTCAGGTTGTGCTCCGTGATTAGTATCTAGTTGACCATAGCAATGATGGAAGTAAATATAAAGATGTTTACCTATGCCTGGATATCTTTCCTGAGACCATAATCAAACTTCCTCAGTAAGAATAACTCATCTCACCCTAGAATGGGTTTAAAGCATCGGAGCTCCGTGAAGCAAGAATAATACTCAATAACTGTAAGAGTACCCAACTCCAAACTCCTAAAATCTCAGGCTCGATCGGCCCTCAAAGTCTCTGGGTAGAAGTAATCATAGAAGGCACGCTGAAAATCATCCTAAGCCATGAATTTATATAGTCCTGCCTTTACGATCACATCCCACCAACTCTTAGTAGAATCTTGAAGCATATATGTAGTGAGCTTGACCCTCCTCTACGGAGGTTTATTTAGAAGATCGAAGATCGTCAACATGTCTTCTTGCCATGAATCTGCAGCCTGGGGTCCTCCATCCCTTGAGAAAGTGGGAGGAGGATGCTGTTGAAAGACCCACGTTAGTTTTGCCATTAACAGGGCAGGATGCGGCACTCCTTGGAAGGTCTGCATGAACTTCATAAATCCCTCTCAAAACTATGTGTCATCACTTGTGTCTGGAATGACCGTTGGGGCCAAGAATATAACTACAAGAGGATCTTATAGAAGTTCCTGATTTTCCATTTCCGTTGTCTGATCACTTCCATGTATCGAGCATACAACAAGAGGACATCGTAGTGGCATGAATCTACAAGGTCAACTGCACATCTTAGGAACATGATTTATCATGGATTGAAACATAGAAGTGTAAGAAGGGAACATGAAAAAGAAATTAATCAGGTTTTTCGAAACATGGGTACACAACATTTAGAACCCTTACACAACGTGTTCCTTTAAGACTTCACATGGGTGTTTACATCTACCAAAACTGGTCATGTGTCACCCCATACACACAGAGTGAACATCAATGTCACAATATGTACATGATTCATTTCTCCTTCTCAAGTTCTTGTACAGGTAAAAACCACACGGTTCTCCTAGGAAAGAAGTACAACATGTGTTTATACCAGACACGGTGTGTACTGCTTAGGTTTCAATTGCCTCTATTGTTAGTCACATAGGTGGACACACTGATGACTCTACACAGCGTGTTTATGCCATAAATGGTGTGTACTATGAGGTTTCCACTACCCCATGTCGTTCATTACATGGCTAGATACAATGTTTATACAATATGGTGTGTACAAGCTAGAAACAGAGTGTATGACCTATGTTTTATTCAACTATGTTGTTAATAATAGGGGTGGACGCATGGTCTACACACACGGTGTGCACATCTGGTATATGGGAATGTCCCACCTAATATATCTCAACCCCGTTTCTCTACCCACATATCCATTAAGATGGACAGAGACTATATGGCGTGTACATAAGTACATGGTGTGTATGTAAGAAAACCAGTTCATCCCTGAACAGAATGACCCAAGGTGTTCATTTATCATTACATTTCGTGTATTCTAGGTTTTTCCAGATAGTAAACCTCATAAACTACTCTGAAACCCCAAAAAACATAGAAACGTCATTAAAGTGCCAAATTCTGATCTGTGAGGGTCCATACTCCCCGTAAATCCATGCTCTGCATCTTATACATGTCATATTCTGTCATAATAGATAAATGATCTACAAAATTCCAGTCCATGAGGGCCCATAACACCTCAAGAACCAATGTTTGGTGTTTATTGAAACTAAATCATACATATTAGAAATACCTTGTAAAATAGAAGGTATTCTAACACAACATCTATCACAACAACATGCATATCTAACACAACATCTCTCACAACAACATGAAATCAGTAATGCATTGTAAATGGCTTGGCAAGAATTCATGACATGTGATCTCCTGAAAGTACCTATATAATGCATGTGAAGAAATACCCTCATCTCATTGAGTTGAAATAGAAATATAACCTCAATAAAATCAACAATAACATCGCAATACAAGTCAATCACCCAATATTGAAATCAAATCAACTGTAATAATTGAAAAACCATAAGAATCACAATATACGTGGTAATTTGGATTTTCCCTGTACACGAGTTAACTAATCTCGAACAGAGATTATTACCAATTACATATTTCTTCTTATCCTTGAAATTATGCTCCAAACAGTATTTTGAGAGAGAAAAATTGTTATGATACCACTGTGTAATGTCCTTGTTTTGAAATCCACCCAGAGGTGCCCCGTACCCGGTTTGTCACATGGCCTCAATCGTATTTCCCAAAATTCCAAAAGGCTTCTGACTAGAATTGAGGTCCTTCAGTGTGATAGTAGGGAAACTATTCCCTCATTGGAAGAGTAACACAATGGAAATAAACGGATAAAAATAGTTGAAGCAGTAATAATACCATATAATAGTACACAACAGAAGACTGAAAGAAATAAATAAATGAAGCACATATATAAATGTTGCAAGATACATATGTCTAGGAAAGTAGCCTAACATGTCACAATGTGGGAATACAGTACTAAAACAACATACAATGAAAACAAATAAACTCCATCAGCATCACAAGCCTCAGTTTAGTCCCATGCTCTCGAGATCTATAGCTATCATGTAAATGAAGTAGAACGGTGCTTGCCCTTATCTATACCTATAGCAATATAATCTATTTGGTAACAAAAGCATGAATTAATCATGGTTTGAGACAAATAACATTTGCAAAAATCCCAAACATATATTCCCAACAATAATTGAATATATATATATATGACACGAAATTGGAAAAAAACAATCAGTATAAAAATACACAAAAGTAAACATTCCTACAGTTTCATTTAAAAATATTTACTTTTAAGTAATTAATAAACCAAAAAAAATACAAGTAACCCTCGGGGTAGTTCTCATAGCTTAACCCCTCTGGTTCAAAATAAAATGGATGATATAAAAATTACTCCATGAAGAAGAACTCCCCGCCAATTCCCCCTATAGTCATGTGTAATCAAAGACTCTATAAGGAAACACTCACCGTTAATTCCCCATATATTCTTGTAATGATAAACTAAAGACACTCTGAGGAAGCAATCAACATCAATTTCACATGTGGTCTTGTAACGTATATATATACACTCTTAGGGAGAACTCAATGTCAATTCCCTTTATGGTCTCGCAACGTGATAATTATAGAAGACGCTCTAGGAAAGACCTCAACATCAATTTCTCCTATGGTATCACTACACCAGGTTTATGTAGCCCCGTGTAAGCAATCATACACAATCAATAAATAGTATCCCAAGTAAACCTCAAGAACTAATTGGATAAATAGTATACCGGATATCACAATATGTCAGATAAAACCACTACTTCCTAATAATACTAGGCATGGAAAACAAAACCTCCTAATAAGACAAGCTTGACCAAACATTCAGAATCAAGAAATCATGGAAAACCGATCCATAGAATATTAAATAACCCTATTTACAAAGATAAATTCTCAACTCAATCACACAAGGATTTTCAGGTAATAATAGGGCTAAAAACCATAAACATGTGATACCCTGATCACGGGTATTGGGCACTTTTGAACATATAACTCATAGACTAACTACGGAAAGGCACAAACCACCTACCTCCGCATTGTACGAAAAATATACATGAATCTCGGGCCTTCAATCTCCCTAGAATGTTTTATATATACAAAAATTATACAAAAATTCAATCAAGGAAGTCTCACCAAAGAGGAGGAATCATGAAATGAATCTCTAGAAGAATAAAGAGCATACCGTGACAATTCTTATGTGATCGATAGAGGTTGAGTCAAGGATCAGATGAAGATGTGGAGGCTTGAAGAAGATTTTCACCTTACAAAAACTCCTTGATTAGACCGGTCAAGATGGAGGAGGTTCTATTGATTATATGCAACCCTGTTCCATTTAATTAAATATAAAAAGTACACGGTGTGTATTTTAAATATACATGACATGTACATTCCTTTACTGAGATCCACTTTATGTGGTCTCCAGCACACCCCACATGGACATGTGTTTGACTATTATATAGTTAGCACATGTCTACTCATAGAAACCGAGTACACAGTGTGTACTTATAAGTACACCACATGTACTCTTGAAATTTCTAAAAACACCTCTTTTCCATGAAAACACTAGAAAAGATGATTCATACCTAAAAAAAGATCTGGGTTCTAACACCCTTCGATACCCATCAGTTCTTTATGATTTGGATGGTGTGAAATTTATAGAATTGTAATAGTAATATCTATAATGACCTATATTATATGGTGGAATTCCACAAATCCAAGGAAATTCCCCAATGATATGCTAAAATCATTATTCAGAGGATTTGCCTTCATTATATGATGACTAAACTTAATGAATATCGATTGAAAATCAATGAGGAGATTACGTAATTGTTGATATTTTATTTCTCGGTCATTGACATAACATTATGGTTTTTATCCCAAGAAAATATTAAATATATAATTCATTTCATGTTGGTATGTATGACCAATTTTCTTTTCAATAAATTTTATGGAATGATAGAAAACGTTAGCCTATGGTGATTTGATTGTGGTGGATTCCTCATCCTTAGGGTCCATCTATACATTATAATACCTTGAATGCCCCCTCCATGATGAAAAGGGATTGGAATAAAATAGTTGTAAAGTCCTAGAAATTCAATTTATTTTTTTAAAAAATAATTTGGGATTATTTCAAGTCTCTGAAAATTTACGGCGCTTGATTCTGGTGGGCTATGTGCCCATAATGAATTTTGGAATTTTTTTAATGTACATTCAAGAATAATGTGGGTGGATTTTTCTATATTTTGAACCGATGGTCAGAATTAAAATCCGAGAGCACCGCTGAATCCATAGCATTGGGATTAACTTAAGAGAATATTTACATAGATCGCAGTAGGTCTGGAGGAGTAGTTAAATTTTGGACATTACATAAAAAACATGACATGTTATTTTATTCCTTTTTTTCTGTAACCGTTAGGAAACTAGGTTGAAACACAGGCTTAAATGACCCATTCAAGGGCATTTCCCTTGGGTTATATAACCATGATGTTGGAAGAATAATTTTGATTCAAATATGAACCTCATTAATGTTGTGCAATGGGGTTGGTTTCCTTCTCCTATTTATGTGAGGCTCGGGGTGGAGTTTTGACACGACATCACCAAGCGACGAACCTCTGGAAAAGTGACATGATGTCTTCCAATGATGAGGAATGGATTCTTGGACATCATTATTGGAATCAAAAACAAATTTTGGCGGCTTCCATGGATAGGGATTCTTCATCCACCACTGTGATGTCCCCAACGAATCGAGGTAGGGGGTTTATTTTATTAAAGTTATCCGTGATGAATTAAAATAACTCATGTTAGATATTACGTTATCGTAGAGGGCGCAGGCCCCAAAAACAAGGACTGGACCCACTTCTACTTCATTCTTGTTTAATTATTTGGGGGAAACTTATTAAAATCATCAGAATATGAAATCCCAGAGTCATGCAGTGACGACGACATCTCGATAATCCGATAGGCGTGAGTAGAAGTGAACACTGAGCGTCGTAGCATCGCCAAAGCGCGACGGAAGAAGAATCAGTGCGACACCAGTGTGGAGAAACTAAAAAATGGCATAGGTAGACAAGAGAGGTGGTCGGAACCCACTGGAAACGGAGGAGGAGCGGTGCGGCTCGACGTCGCAGCGGTCGGACAAGCGGTCAGCAGCGGCCGACCGCAGAGGTGGATGCAGGGCGCCATCACGGGCCACGCTGATGGAAGCCTCAACATCAAAGCCATGATAGATATTGAAATAGTCCCTCTCTATGGTTCCTATGGGTGACCATAAGGTTCCATGTGGTGCTTCCAATTAATGGATCAGAATGGATCCTTTGAGTCCTTCGGGAGCAGCGGACCACACGACCCCACATGGGTCGAGCCAGCCGGCGGGCCGAGTCTGCCGTGGACCATCCCTGACAGGGCGGTCCAGGCTGGTCCACAACCTAGTGGGTTTAACCTGCTATAGCTCAACCCTACCGGTCCGGGTCATACTGGGACTGGGTCGGGTTGGCCTAGGCCGGATCAGGTCGGGCCCTGATACACATAAATGAATGTAACTTGTGAACTAGATGTCCATTTGATGAACCGTCTGTGCTGATGGGATCCTTAGAGAAAGATGGTCCATTTGATATAATCCTAGAGAGATGAGGATAAATATGGTTTACAACCCGCTTAGATCGACTCAGAATCCAACCGGGCCCTCATCCCTCAAATGCCAATAAATTACAAACTGGGTATCTGATTGACACATCGTCTATTACATTGGAACCCTTATGATGTGACAGATCATTGGTAAACCTATATTTGGGACATTGTTCCAGTTGAAATATTATTTATGGCTTTAGGATCAGTTTCTTATAGAGGAAAATGTACAATGAGCAAAAATCATGTGTCTGGCTGAGACGTGAAGAATGAAGAGTGATTCAGTGTGAATAGGAACCCATCGATTCTCTGTGAATCATCACCAAGTGAGTCTATGTGAATAAAAACCTAGAGATTCTATGTGAATAATCACTCAGGGATTCTGTGTGAATTAGCACCCAGTGATTATGTGTGAATCAGCACCCAGTGATTCTGTGTGAATCAGAACCCAAAGAATCTCTGTGAATCAGCACCGAGGGATTCTGTGTGAATCATCACCCATGGATTTTGTGTGAATCATCACCGAGAGATTCTATGTGAATCAGCACCTAGAAATTCTGTGTGAATTAGCACCCAGATATTATTTGTGAATTAGCACCTATCTATCATGTTTGGGTCAGCAGCAGTGCCTCTTGACATAGTTTGATGATCTAGACTTATGACTAATCATCTGTACTACTGTACATTAGTTATACCTGGTTTGAGCTGTGTATTTATCATTATGATTTGTGATTGATATCATGCCTTTGGTTTTACTTTTTGGAATTCTGAGAGACCTTTAGGGGTCTCAGGATCCCTACTGAGTATCGTTATACTCATGCTTGCATGGGCTTCGTCTGCACCATGTTGTGTCTTGTGCAGAAGATGGGTAGCCTTAACTGAGACTAAGAAATCTAGGACCTGATGCTGGATGGAGGAGATTATGATGGGTGACATGGAGAGTTGAGGAGATGAGTTTTACCTACCCTTTAGGTAGGATTCTCGATGGGCGATCTTAGGAGCTGTTTTTATCTGTTTCAGTTGTAGTTGTATCTTTTTAGTTGGGCCTGTATTCCATCCCCTATACATTCAGTACAAACATTTACAACAATAGTTTTACATCATGGTTGATTCAAAGTGTGTTCGTGTGATTTGTTTTTGTACATTATTAATGGAAATGCCTTCCCATTTTAGGGATATGCCTTTCCAGTGCTCATCACCAACCCCTGACCTATGGAAGGAAGGCTTGGGGTAGTCACGACACAGGCCATGGGGGAAGGGTCATGAAAAGTGGTATTAAAGTAGTCAGTTCTACCAAATATGTAACATCCCAAGTAAGTAATGAATAATATATATTTTTATCTATTTCTATTAATGAATTAGATAGTTTTTTATAGGCTTAAAATGAAAATAAATCCAATCTTAAGCATGAAATACACTAATATTTTTGAAAGATTGTTTTAATGCCTTTTAATGGAAAACCATTTTTAAATATATCTTTTGAAAATATTATAATATATTTTTGTCAAAATATCCTTATTCTTTATGATTGGGACATCAAAATTTATTTTGTGTGAATTTTTGGTATTTTTTCGATAAAGTTCATTTTTTAATGAATAGTGAAAATGGTGTATTTTAATTCAAAACCTCTTTTTAATCTAATTTATTTATATGATTAGATTATCTTTTGAATTTGTTTTTATGTGAAATTAGAATATATTTTTACCATTTAATCCAATGGTGGTCATTGGAATCAATTTCACTTTGAAATTGGACTTAAAGTGGTGTCAATCTTTTGATATTTATTGTCTCATAAAAACACGCTATTTGTCATGACAGAGAGAATTAATTTTTAAATTAATTAATTTAAATTATATGATTTTAATTTTGTAAAATATACATCATTTTTGAATTCAGAATATCAAATATATCTTATGGTGAAGTTTTGGTATTTTTCTGAAAAACTTCAATTTTTGATGAATATTGAAACCACTAAGTGGTAGTTAAAGAAACTGATTTTTTGTTTAAATGAAACTTTGCCACTTCTGTGATTTGATTTTCAAAAATCCAATATACATGGTGTTCATTATGAAATAAAATGTGGTTCAATGAGATTAAAATAATTTTTTGGTGAATAGTAAATTTTATGTTTTTAATTGCGATTAGAGATAATTAGTGCAATTTAAGGAAAAAATGATATTATAAAAAAAAGAAAATACATAGACACATGTCCTACCCTTATTGGATGTGTCATGGCCGACCAAGAAAAGCCATGGGTAAACTTGGGGACCCCATGGAGCCACTTTGGTAGGAAAATGACATGAATATCTTTTTATTTAATGTAAAAGTAAAAATGACACAAACATGAGTTGTTTTACAAAAATAATTTTTACAAGTGGTTATACAAGTCAGAATTTTTACTATAAATATTAAATAGATAGATAAAAAGATTTCCTACATCATGATAGTTTTTTAATAGTTTTTAGACATTAAATAAATTAAATTATTTGTGACATCATGATGATGCAGCGATTACCTCATTAATAAAGGATTACAATAAAATGAAACGATAATGTAATATCTATGACCTACACATGTCCAAAACCTATTGGATGGGTGGATTTCGAACCCTTATCACCTTATCCTAGAATTATGTCAATGTGGGACCTTTCGAATCCGAAACTCGTTTTAAAATAAAGTAACATTTCTTTACTTTCAAAGAGTGCCCCTCCTCTCCTCTTATAAAAGGCCCCCACCTCTACCTCCTTACCCACACTTCCAAAGCCTTTGGATCGGAAAAACCCTACCCATTTTGTCTCTACACTTCCCTCTCTTACTTCTTGAAGCCTCACTTTGGGAAGATTTCTTCCCAAGGATGCCTTTGAGCTCAAACCAATGGGAGTTACCCGATTTTAAGGTAATGCCTTCACTTGTGTTCTTTTGTTTTATTTTGCTTCTCCAACCACCTAAACTCTTTTTATTCATTTCTTTTGTAACAACACCATTATCTTCCATATACTAGGATGTTTTTATATGATGGATTCGAGCTACACATAGATACACCTACATCTAATGGTTAATAAACATACTGTTTCCGTGGATGGCGAATTTCTGCCTCCTGAAACGATGATTGTTCAAAATTCTTTTAACACCTTCAAAGGTGGCCATTAAGATGAAACTATATTTATATATGATATATAATATGTTTATGTTTTCCTTATGCTTCTGTATTATTCATTTTGTGCATACCTTTATGGTTTCCATTATGGGTAAACGCGATATCTTCATTTAAGGAAGTGCGGACTACCGCCCCCTCAAAGTGATTTGATTCATTAATACCATATGTGGGACGTATAAATGATGGAGTTATGATATTATATATGATATTACACTGGAATTAAAATATACCTTTATATCATTATGATTAAATTTCATAAAATATGAAATAGAAATGGAAGAAGCGTTCATGCGTACGTACGGCTTACCGTCTCCATGAATGGTGTATTTCATTTCTTACCTCAAAATGTTATGTAATATTATAAATGCATGAATGTACTGGATATATATGATATATATGATATCTACATTATTAATACCATTCTGGATATAATGGATACATGAACAACTTGTAATTATAAAGGGTTTATTTTTGACTCAAGTACCAATGATCGTTAAAACGACCGTTATTAACTTAAATAATTACATACTATTCATGACATGGAAATAAGTGATATAAAAGGAATAATGGACATGAAAAAGGTTCTTAAACAAGTTGAAATTAACTCAAGTTTATTATTCACGAGATTAATGAACGACCGAGTCAATTCAAACCCGAGGTATGGGACTTCGTCTCAATCTCCTTTCATTGAGGCATATTTTTTTTATACACAGCCTTATTTTATACGGTGTATAAACCCCTTTTCCTTTTACATTTATTCAAAAGGAATATTTTTTTATATGAAGGGTTTACTAAATGACAAAAGGGAATGTTTTTGGCGTACGTATGTGGCGACAATGACTTCTCTGCCGCCGTGACCATTATTTGAGTTTCGGCTTCCTCTACAAGCCATACCATTTTTTTGAAAGAAAAATAAATACCATGTTTTAATTTTCATTTTTTTGGGTATTGAAAATGGTTTTCATAATGTTTTTATATCAATGTTTTGTATTGATATCTTGTGATTGAAAGGTTGAAATGTTAGGTTTCATTTATGCATTTTTTATGTCATACGATTATGTTGAGTTTCTTGGGCATTATTAGGAAGACGGGTGGTTCCGTGATAAACTAAGGGTGGGTGAGCCCGATATATCTCTCCAATGCATTGGGTAACGCGAAGGAGTGAAACGTTAAGGTTTCTCCGAAGATATTTAGGGAATATACTGTGATGGGTATTCCAAACGTAACCAAGAGGGTTACTACCTACGTAAGAATGTTATGAATGCCTCAAGTTACCTTTAAGTCTTATGATTTCTATGATTTATTCATTATTTGATGTGGTATGTTAAAGTGCTTTTGTTTCATGAGTAATGTATGATTTCATTGACTATTATGTATGCATGTACTCATGTTTCCTTTCCATATTTTTATATCCTTTACTGAGCTTTTTATTCTCATCCCAAGTTTTTGAAGTGTTTTTCATAGGTTAAGGGAAAGGTACAGGATATGATGATAGTGTCAAGGAAGTGTCAAGAAAGAATCCATGTTTTATTTTAAATGTGTTTCTATTGATGGGAAAAAATGAATACTATCTTTATGTTACCACTTTGTTTAAATGTGGAATGTAATGAATGTTTTATGATCAAATTCTCTAAAACATTAAACCTGAAAAGATCATCAATGTGTAATCTTGTAATAACTCAAGATTAAGTAATGTTTAAGGCTGGAGCCTTATAGTTGGTATCAGAGGTCGGTTTAAATAACTTTAGGAGTTAGAATGATATTAAATGATTATCCAAAAAATATTTTTTTTGAAATGATATAGCATTTGAAGATTACCATGTTGCTTCATCTATGACATGTTTGTTCAGAATGGTTTTCCGCAGGGGAAACAGGGAAGCAATGGTAGGAAGGAATATAGAAGGAAATAACCTTCCGAATCAGCATCCCGAGATGGTCGGAATTGGAACTAAATAGTTTGTTGTAGTAATGGCACAGTTGGCTGAAGCGATAAATGTTGGTGGTATCTATGCACGAGATCAGCCATATCAACTGCAGAGGAACATGTCAGTGGTGGAACATTTCATGAGGCAACATCCCCCATCATTCAGAGGATCATCTGACCCTGTACTAGATGAAGGGTGGATTAAAGCACTGTAGAGGATTTTCTAATTCATGGGGTGTTCAGACAATCAAAAGGTTAGTCTTGGTATTTACCATTTGGAGGGTGAAGCAGATCAGTGGTGGTCGATGGTTAAAAATATCAGGGACGCTGATGAGATTGATGCTCTCGACTGGGATGAATTTAAAGGTATGTTTCTTGAGAAGTATTTTGCTAAGGCTGTTCGACTTAGGATGGAATTTTTTTTTGGAATTGAGGCAAGAGGAAGACTCAGTGTCTTCCTATGAAGAGAGGTTAACTCGATTGGCAAGGTATGCTCCAAATTTTATCTGAGACCTTGATAGTAAAATCAATCGTTTTTACTCAGGATTAAAACCAAAATATCAAAGGGCATTAGCTTCTCGTGATTTTAAAAGTTATGAAAATCGTTTTCGATGTGCTGAGAAGGTGTAAATGGAGTTTTCCGATGATCAAGTGTTCTATAGAAACTAGCAGAAGAAGAGACCGAGGTGGCAGGAGAAAGGGAAGAATTTTTCAAAAAAGTCTGATGGTAAGAAAACTAAGTTTCCAGTTTCTGATAAATGTGGAAAAAGGAATGCTAGGGAATGTCTTCTGAATTATGGAAAGTGATACTGATGTGGTAATATGGGACATAAGGCTCGTGATTTCACTAAGAAAGATCAAGGTGATGGTATGTTCAAATTTTATTTACAGTTAGTGAAATGTTTTAAGTGAAATGAGAGGGGTCACTATGGAATCGAGTGTCCGACAAAGAGCTTGAGTGATGGGAAGCAGTTATACTACAAGCAGAAAGGGGTGATGAAATCCTTTCCAACTACTTTAGTAGATGTTGGGCCATCAAATGAAGTTGTATCAGGTAATTTGTTTGTTTTTTCAGATTATGCCAGTGTGTTGTTTGATTCGGGGTCCACACATTCTTTCATCTCTGAAAACTTTTCTAGTAAAATGGGAATACCATCTCAAGAAATGACTCCTGAACTTGTGGTAAATACACCTGGGGGAAATGTTGAGGCAAAAATAATTTATAAGAATATTCTTATCCTTATCTGTGGAAATAACCTACTTTCAAACTTTATTGTTCTACCTCTAGTAGAGTTTGATGTTATCCTGGGTATGGATTGGCTCTCTATTTACGATGCTACGATTGACTGTAGAGATAAAGTAGTTTCTTTTCAGAAATACTTTCAGTTTGTGTACAAGTATGAACCCTTACTGTTGATAACATATCAAGAGGCCGAGAAACTTTTAAAAGATGGAAATGAATGTTACCTTGCACACATCGTTGAAAATAATGGAACTGTTCAGATTAATGATGTGACAATGGTAAATGAGTATCCTGATGTTTTTCCTGATGAGTTTCCTGAAATAATACCAGATTGGGATGTTGAATTTACTGTTGACTTAGTTCCTGATGCTAAGCCAATTTCGAAACTCCCTTATCGAATGGCTCAAATTGAACTTTTAGGGTTGAAGGAGAAATTGCAAGATTTATTAGAGAAAGGTTTCATTCTACCTAGCACATCACCATGGGGTGCTCTTATTTTATTTGTTAAAAAGAAAGATGGTTCTATGAGACTTTGCATTGATTATAGAGCCATGAATAACATCACTGTTATGAACAAATATCCTTTGCCTCATATCGATGATTTGTTTGATCAGCTCCAGGGAGCTCAGTTTTTTTCAAAGATTGACCTGAGATTGTGTTACCATCAGCTGAAGGGAAAGGAAGCAGATGTTCCGAAGACTGTGTTTCGTACAAGATTTGGCCATTATGAATTTTTAGTAAAACCTTTTGGGCTAACCAATTCACCTGCTATATTCATGGACTTAATGAATATAATTTTCCATGAGTTCTTGGATAAGTTTGTGGTGGTTTTCATTGATGATATTTTGGTGTTTTATAAAAGTAAATAGGAACATGGAAGACATTTAAGGGTTATTTTGAAAACTTTAAATGAAAATAAATTTTATGGGAAGTTCAGCAAGTGTGAGTTTTGGTTGCAATAAATTTATTTCCATGGTCATATTGTTTCTAAAGATGGGATAACCATTGATCCTACAAAAAAAGGTTGAAGAAGAATGGCCAAGACCCACAAATTTAATAGAGATTCGTAGATTCCATGGTTTGGCGTGCTATTACCGAAGGTTTGTTATAAATTTTTCACGGTTATCTAGTCCAATGACTAAGCTAACTCGAAAGGGTGTTAGGTTTATCTGGGCAATAGAATGTGATGATTGTTTTCAGGAATTGAAAAGAAGATTGGTGAATGCTCCAGTTTTGGCAGTACCTTCCAGAAATGGGGAGTTTGATATGAACAGTGATGCTTCATTGAAAGGACTTGGTTGTTTCCTAGTGCAGAATGATCAGGTAATTGCTTATGCTTCACGACAGTTGAAAAATCATGAGGTAAATTACCCTACACATGATTTGGAATTAGCTGCTGTTGTTTTCGCTTCAAAAATTTGGAGGCATCATTTTATAGAGTAAAGTGTGAAATATATACCGATCACAAAAGTTTAAATTATATATTCACTTAGAAAGAGTTAAACATGAGACAGAGGAGATGGCTAGAATTAATCAAGGATTATGATTGTACAATTCATTACCATCCTGGAAAAGCAAATAAAGTGGCTGATGCTTTGAGTCAAAAGAGATATTGTTGATTTTACTGTGATGTGTTTGACATTTCAACAGGTTAAAGCAGAGTGGCAGTTACCGAAAGGGATGTTTCAGCCTTTACCAGTGCCAGAGTGGAAATGAGAGAATATATCCAGGTACTTCGTTGTGGGATTACCGAAGACCCATCGAGGTTTTAATGCAATCTGCATTATTGTTGATCTCTTGACTAAATCTTCTCATTTCCTTGCTATACGAGATACTTTTTCCCTAGATCAACTTTACTGTTTGTATCTTAAAGAGATAGTCAGGTTACATGGAGTTCCTCTCTCCATTGTATCTGACCGTGATCCCATGTTCACTTCTAACTTTTGGAAAGGCCTTCAGAAGTTGTGGGGTACTGAATTAAATTTTAGTACACCTTTTCATCCTCAATCAGATGGGAAGTCAGAACGAACAATTCAGACATTGGAGGATATGCTACATTCTTACTCTATGGATTATCAGGGAATTTGGGACCAACATCTTTCTTTGGTTGAATTTTCATATAATAACAGTTTTCATTCCAGTATACAGATGGCACCATTAGAGGCGATATATGGGAAGCGGTGTCGAACTCCAGCTTTTTGGGATGAAGTGGGTGAAAGAAATCTGATGGGACCAGAATTGGTAGAAGAGATGGTAGAAAAATTTCATTTTATACAGAAACACATGAGAACAGCTTAGTGTAGGCAGAAGAGTTATGCGGACAATAGGAGGAAGGATCTATCTTTTAAGTTAGGTGATCATGTTTTTCTCAAAGTCTCGCCATGGAAAAGTGTTATGCGATTTGGTAAGAAAGGAAAGATGAATCCAAGGTTCATTGGACCATATGAATTCTGGAGAGAGTTGGATCAGGTTCATACCGGGTGGCTTTACCTCCGATTTTATCTTTGGTACACAATGTTTTTCATGTTTCGATGTTGAGAAAGTACATGCCAGATCCATCTCATGTTTTGAGTCCAGAGGCAGTTCAGCTGGAAGAGAACCTATCTTATGAGGAACAACCGGTCCAGATTCTTGACCACAGGGAGCAAGTGTTACGGAATAAGGTGATTAATCAGGTAAAGGTTTTGTGGAAAACCACATGATGGAAGAGGGAACAAGGGAATATGAAAATGCAATGAGGGATAATTACCCCCATTTATTCGATAAGTAAATAAATTGTGGGGACTCAATTTTCTAAAGGGGGAAGGATGTAACATCCCAAGTAAGTAATGAATAATAAATATTTTTATCTATGTTTATTAATGAATTATATAGTGTTTTGAAGCTTAAAATGAAAATAAATCCAATCTTAAGCATGAAATACATTAATATTTTTGAAAGATTGTTTTACTACCTTTTAATGGAAAAACATTTTTAAATCTATCTTTTGACAATTTTATAAGCTATGTTTGTCAAAATAAACTTATTCTTTATGATTGGTACATCAAAATTTACTTTGGGTGAATTTTTGTTATTTTTCTGATAAAGTTAAATTTTTAATAAATAGTGAAAAATGTTGTATTTTAATTCAAAACCTCTTTTTAATCTAATTTATTTATATGATTATATTATCTTTTGATTTTTTTGAAGTGAAATTAGAATATATTTTTACGATTTAATCCAATGGTGGTCATTGGAATCAATTTCACTTTGAAATTGGACTTAAACTGGTGTCAATCTTTTGATACTTATTGTCTCATAAAAACACGCTATTTGTCATGACAGCGGGAATTAATTATTAAATTAATTAATGTAACTTATAATATTTTAATTTTGTAAAATAGACATAATTTTTGAATTCATAATATCAAATATAGCTTAGGGTGATGTTTTGGTATTTTTCTGGAAAACTTCAATTTTTGATGAATAGTGAAACCACTAAGTGGTAGTTAATGAAACTGATTTTTCGTTTAAATGAAACTTTTCCTCTTTTTTGATTTTATTTTAAAAAATTTGACATAAATGGTTGTCATTATGAAGTAAAATGTGGTTCAATGAGAATAAAATAATTTTTTGGTGAATAGTAACTTTGATGTTTTTAATTGCGATTATAGGTAATTAGTGCAATTTAAGGAAAAAATGTTTTTATAATAAAATGAAAATACCTAGACACATGTACTAACCTTATTGGATGTGTCATGGCCGACCAAGACAAGCCATGGGTCAACTTGGGGACTACATGGAGCGACTTTTCTAGGAAAATGACATTAATATCTTTTTATTTAATGTAAAAGTAAAAATGACACAATCATGAGTTGTTTTACAAAAAGAATTTTTACATGGGGTTATACATGTCAGAATTTTGACTATAAATATTCATTAGAAAGATAAAAACATTTAATACATCATGATATTTCTTTTATAATTTTTATACATTAAATAAATTAAATTATTTATGACATCATGATGATGCAGCGATTACCTCATTAATAAAGGATTTAAATAAAATGAAAAGATAATGTAAAATATATGACCTACACATGTCAAAAACCTATTGTATGGGTGGATTTATAACCCTTATCACCTTACCCTCTAATTATATCAATGTGGGACCTTTTTAATCCGAAACCCATTTTAAAATAAAGTTACATTTCTTTACATTCCAAGAGTGCCCCTCCTCTCCTCTTATAAAAGGCCCCCACCTCTACCTCCTTACCCACACATCCAAACCCTTTGGCTCGGACAAACCCTTCCCATTTTGTCTCTACACTTCCCTCTCTTACTCGTTGAATCCTTACTTTGGGCAGAAGTCTTCCCAAGGAATCCTTTGAGCTCAAACCAAAGGGAGTTACTCGATTTTACGGTAATGTCCTCACTTGTGTTCTTTTGTTTTATTTTGCTTCTCCAACCCCCTAAAATGTTTTTATTAAATACTTATGTAACAAAACAAGTACCTTCTATATACAAGGATGTTTTTATAAGAAGGATTCATGATAAAAATACACACACCTACATCTAATGGTTATAGAACATACTGTTTTCGTGGATGGCCAATTTCTGCCTCCCGAAACGATGATTGTTCAACATTCTTTTAACACATTCAAAGGTGGCCATTAAGATGACACTATATTTATATATGATATATAATATCTTTATGTTTTCTTTAAGCTTCTATATTTTACATTTTGGGCATACCTTTATGGTTTCCATTATGGGTAAACACGATATCTTCATTTAAGGAAGTGCGGACTACCGCCCCCTCAAAGTGATTTGATTTGTTAATACCATATTTGGGAGGTATAAAGGATGGAGTTATAATATTATATATGATATTAAAATAGAATTATAATATACCTTTATATTATTATGATTCCATTTCATAATATATGAAATAGAAATGGAAGAAGCATTCATGCGTACGTACGGATTACCGTCTCCATGAACGGTGCATTTCATTTCTTACCTCTAAATGTTATGTAATATTATAAATGCATGCATGTACTGAATATATATGAAATATATGATATCTACATCATTAATACCATTCTTTATATAAATGATACATGAACAACTTGAAATTATAAAGGGGTTATTTTTGAATCAAGTACCAATGATCGTTAAAATGACCGTTATTAACTTAAATAATTACATAGTGTTCATGACATGGAAATAAGTGATATAAAAGGAATAATGAACATGAAAAATGTTCTTAAACAAGTATAAATTAACTCAAGTTTATTATTTAGGAGATTAAAGAACGACCGACTCAAGTCGGACACGAGGTATGGGACTTCGTCTCAATCTCCTTTCATTGAGGCATATTTTGTTTTATACACAACCTTCTTTTATACGGTGTATAAACCCCTTTGACTTTTACATTTATTCAAAAGGAATATTTTTTTATACGAAGCGTTTACTAAGAGACAAAAGGGAATGTTTTTGTGGTACGTATGCAGCGACAACGACTTCTTCGCCGCCGTGACCATTAATTGAGTGTCGGCTTCCTCTACAAGCCATACCTTTTTTTAAAAGAAAAATAAATACCATGTTTTACTTTTCTTTTGTTTTGGTATTGAAAATGGTTTTCATAATGTTTTTATATCAATGTGTTGTATTGATATCTTGTGATTGAAAGGTGGAAATGTTATGATTCCTTTATGCATGTTTTATGTGATACAATTATGTTGAGGTTCTTGGGAATTATTATGAAGAAGGGTTGTTACGTGATAAACTAAGGGCGGGTGAGCCCGATATAGCTCTCCAATGCATTAGGTAATGCGAAGGAGTGAAACCATAAGGTTTCTCCGAAGAGATTTAGGGAATATACTCTGATGGGTATTCCAAATGTAACCAAGTGGGTTACTCCCCATGTAAGAATGTTATGAATGACTCATGTTTCCTTTATATCCTGTGATTTCTATGATTTATTCATGATTTTATGAGGAATGTTAAAGTGCTTGTGTTTCATGATTAAAGTATGATTTCATTGATTCTTATGTATGCATATACTCATGTTTCCTTTCCATATTTTTATATCCTTTTCTGAGCTTTTTATGCTCATCCCAAGTTTTTGAAATGTTTTTCATAGGTCAAGGGAAAGGTACAGGATATGATGATAGTGTCAAGGAAGTGTCAAGAAAGAATCCATGTTTTATTTTAAATATGTTTCCGTTGATGGGAAAAAATGAATACTATCTTCATGTAACCACTTTGTTTAAATGTGTAATGTAATGCAAGTTTTATAATCTAATTCTCTATAAATCTAAACCTAAAAAGGTCCTCAATGTGAAATCTTGTAATAACTCAAGATTAAGTAATTCTTAAGGCTAGGGCCTTATAAAATAACTTGTACATTGTTCTTTATACTGGAGCAATAGTGTTATGTGTTTTGAGTGTGGTTTTCAGTTTGGGGAGTCCAATGTCAGTGTGGTAGCTGATGTATCCATACACCAGTACCCTGAATTCTGATTTTTGACTCGGTGCACGAAAACATTGATTGCGTGTGTTTTGGAAAACTTTTAATTTTGATGTCTTTAGAGTCAGCTCAGTAGTTATAATTTATTGATTGTGGAACACCTATTCTTTTCAGGATGTTTCTACGTAGACATAAAGCTAGGGTCCCTGAGAGAAGAGACTTTGGTGCAGGGCCCTGTTACTCTGTTGGCACCTTCGGGTGGTGTACCAGCATCACCACCAATCAGAGGGTGGAAATTGCCAACAATCCCACTAGAAGACGGTGCATACAGACTGAGCGCATTGCACAAGTTTTAGTGGCAGGGGCCTCCGAGGTTTCGAGGCGAGACAGATCCCCATAAAGCATAGGACTGGCTAGAGGATGTGGCAAGAGTTTTTCGCCCAGGTGGGACTCTAGTGGTGTATTTGGTGATCCTAGAATCTAGTCTTTTCTTGGGAATGATAGGAAGATGGTGGAGCCTGATGCTTCAGTTATTTGACAAGTCGACCCTCACCTAGATGGACTTTGAGAACCTCTTCAGGGCAGAGTTCGTCACAACAACACTATGCTATGTGCATATCTAGGAGCTACTTCACTTAGAGCAGGGCAGCTTATCATTTGACCAGTACTCGGTGAGATTCACTAAACTCTCACACTACTCCACCGACAAGGTGAATGACATATTATTCAGGGCACAAACCTTTGAAAAGGGACTCCACTAGTAGATTCGAGCGTTGTTGATATCTTTCAATATCCCGACTCGGGCAGGTGTTCTCGAGCGATCATTATAGGAGGATAACTTCTTAGTTGAGTGGGAACAGGTGGTTAGAGCCTCCACCCGGCGACAAGGCACGAATTCATCTATATCAGGCATTAGGAAGATGACTCAAAGGCCCAAGCGGGCTAGACCTTCCGAATGAGGACCCTTAGACAATCAGATAGAGGTGCGAATCTCGCGAGGAAGAGGGCTCAGCATGGAAGAGGAATGTGCTTCACGTGCTGCGGGCATGGCCACATGGATCGCGACAACCTGACCCTCCATACTGACGATCAAAAGCTGGTTGAAGAACTGTTGAGGTAATGAAAGAGGATCGAGCGAGGAGGTCCACAGGGCATCAAACGCGGAAATGGAACAAGTCATGCAGTAGGTGGTGGATGATAGTTTTAGGTTCTACCTGTACCAACCACAGGTGGTCCACCCGGACCACAGGGAGCACATGGAAAAAGGTGGCCACAACTATAGGCAGCATAGGCCTATGGACACAGTTCTCTGGAGATGATTAGAGGTATGATATGTGTCTATTCCACCGTATCTGCAGTACTTATAGAAATAGGTTTGTGTCACTCTTTCATTTCCACGACACTCATTCAGAGGTCAGAGATTCTGATGGAGCCATTAACTATATCTTTGCGATTAGAGACTCCAAGAAGAGAGGATTCGGTGATCAAACACTAGTGCAGGAAGTGTGAGATCACTCAAGGAGGAGAGATCTTCGATTTGGATATCTTAGTAGTAGTGTTGAGGCCATACGACGTCATCTTGGGTATGGAATAGCTATCCACATTCCATGCTTGGATCGACTATTTTTGGAGAAATGTGTGATGTGTTCAGAATGATGGGAATAGGTTTACCTTCACATATGAAGAGGAAAACATGGAAACATTGGATGGACTTTCTCGGATGAGGGTCCAGTTGATCACTCACCAGTTTTCTAGCCTCACCCTCAGATCAATTTACATGAGGAGTCCGAGTTATCCTGTAGTGGTGGACCAGTATGCTGATGTCTTCCCTGTTGATGTTCTATGAATACCTCCTTACAAAGAGGTAGACTTTCCCATCGACCTTTACCTTAGTACATCACCAATATCTACACTAGCATATCACATGGATCCCTTGGATCTTCGTGAAATAAGGGTTTATTTGGAGGACTTGTATATAAAGGATCACATAAGGACCAATGTGTCTCAATGGGACTCCCCGATCTTGTTCACCAAGAAGGAAGATGGGAGTCTAAGGCTTTTTGTGGTCTATAGATGCCCAAACTAGGTGACCGTGAAGAACGTGTACCCACACCTGATGATTGATGATCTCTTCGACAACCTGAAGGCATCCAGATGGTTTTCAAAGATAGACCCCAGATCAGGCTATCACTAGATTATGTTTTGGAATGAGGACATACTGAAGACAGATTTTAGATTTCGGTATGGCCATTACAAGTTTTTGGTGATTCATTTTGGCATGACCAATGCTCCAGTAGTGTTTTTGGGGATCATGAACACGATTTTACAACCACACCTAAATCGCTTCGTGGTGTTATTCATTGAAGACATATTAATATACTTGGCATCGGAGGAGTAGCATACTCTGCACCTGAAGGTAGTTTTGGATACACTCTGAGTGTACCAGATGTATGGAAAGCCCTCGAAATTCCAATTCTGGATATGAGAAGTCCACTTCTTGGGGAACATTATCTCAGAGGATAGAGTTTTTGAGGATCCAGCGAAGATAGATGCAGTTATTTCGTGGTAGCCACCTAAGAGTGTGATCGAGGTGTGGAGTTTCCTGGGATTGTATGGGGACTACCAGAGATTTGTACCTGGATTCTCTAAGGTAGTGGAACCCTTGTCACCCTTGATGAAGAAGGGGACACATTTCTTGTGGACAGAGAAGTGAAAGCAAAGTTTTTAGGAGCTGAGGTTGCGTGTGAAGAGTACCCCCATCTTGAGGCTACCAGCATAGGGTGTTGGGTATGTACTATACTGAAATGCATCAGGGACCAGACTAGGTTGTTTCCTGATGCAGGAGAAAGATGTGATCTCCTACATCTCATGGATGTTGAGACAACACAAGCAGAACTACACATCCCACTACCTAGAGTTAGAAGCAGAGGTCTTTGTGTTGAAGATGTGGATACACTACTTTATGAGTGAACATTTTATAGACTTCTCTGATAACAAGAGTCTTGGATTTAACTTCTCATAGAAGAACCTAAACCTGAGACAACGACAATGGTTAGGGTTCCTCCAGGACTATGACTTTGAGATAGTCTATACTCCTAGGAAGGGGAATGTAGTAAGAGACACACTCAACAGGATGTCTGGTCTACAGCTGCTGAGTGAGGTGATAAATCAGCATTCCACGTTGTAGATATCCTTCTTGGATAGAGATGGAGCAGCTTGCCTCTAGTCCATGGCTATCACTCCCCCACTTCTTCAGTAAGTACGGGAGGAATATATTGGGGGCACTAACTCATATATCCTTAAGACAGGCTCCTGAGGTATTTTTTTAAGCTGGAGAGAACGTCTTTCTCTTCAGTGGAGGCACCATGGTGACAAAGATGCTACGAGAGGAGGTGTTGAGTGAGTTTCACAAATCCCATTTAGCGGTACATCCTGGAGTGTTGAAGATGTACTAGGACCTCTGGAATCAGTACTGGTGGTCAGGGATGAAGAACGTAGTGGTAGTGTTTATATCCCAATGCCTCATTTGTTATCATGTGGAGGCCAAGCATCAGGTACCAGCATGCTTAGCTCATCCACTTGAGGTATCAGAGTGGAAGTGGGATGATATATCCATGGAATTCATGAAAGGGACACCACATACATCCAAGGGACAAGATTATTTATGGGTGATCTTTGACTGACACAACAAGTCAACCCACTTATTACCCATTCGAGAATATGGATCAATTGTGATCATGGGATGACTCTACATATAGAAGATTGTACGACATCACAAGGTACCGTTGATGATCGTCTCATATTGTGATGCACATTTTACATCCCACTTGTGGAAGGCATTTTATGAGGCATTCAGGACTCATATATGTTTGAGTATCGCCATCCATCCTTAAAACATATGGTCATACGGAGTAGACCATATAGTCCCTCAAGGACATGCTTCGTGCTTGTGCCCTTGATTTTGGCCATAGTTGGGAGGACCACCTTCCACTGGGGGAGTTTTCTTACAAAAAGATTTATCACTACAACATCAGTATGGATCCATTTTATGCCTTGTACGGATGAATATACAGATGAACTCTTTGCTTTAATGACCTTGGGGAGTCATCCCTTATGGGTCTAGAGTTGATACAGGATACCACAATGAAGGTTCAGATCATCTAGGAGTAGATGAAGACTACACAGATCCCGTAGAAGTCTTATACTAATAGGACATGGAGACCCTTGGGGTTTCTGGAGGGATACCATGTCTTCCTATGGGTATCACCATGATGAAGATTTATTTGGTTTGGCCGGGGCGGAAAGTTATCTCTAAGGTTCGTTGAACCCTTCCAGATCCTCATTAGACAAAGTGAGATGGCGTACCATCTATCTCTTCTCCCACTGATGCACCAGGTGCATAATATTTTCCATGTGTCACAGCTGAGGAGATATGTGAATGACCCATCACAAGTTATCGACTACGGAGAGTAGGACATAGACGATGGGGAGATTTTTGTCAAGTTCCCAGTGGATATTGAGGATCGACTAGAGTAGGTCCTTCATGGGGAAACGATTCCTCGGGTGTGAGTTCGATGACAGCATATGAACCTCCAGATGTGCACATGGGAGATGGAGTCTTAGATGCATGATCAATACCCCCACTTTTTCCCATAGTTTTTTGTAGCTTTCGGAGATGAAAATCCCTAAGGTGGGGAGAATGTAAATACCTAGAAATTCCATATAATTTTTTGATAAAATTATTTTGGATTATTACGAGTCTGTTAAGATTTACATTGCTTGGTATTGAGGCATGATGTGCCCAAGATGAATTTCTAAACTTTTTTAGGGATTTTTTAGTAAAAGGATGGGTGGATTCTTCTATATTTTGAACCAGTACTCGGAATTTAAAATCGCGAGCACCGTTGAATCTGTAGCATTGGGATTCTCTTAAGGGGAGCTTCACATAAACTGTAATAGGTCTGTATAAATAGTTAAATTTTGGAGCTTAAAAAAAATAATAAAATCACATGACTAGTTATTTTATTTCATTTTTTTCTGTAACTGTTGTGAGATGGGGTGGGACCATAATATTAAATTATATATTCTAGGAAATGACCCTTGGGATTTTTAACATTGATGGTGGAACATTAAAAGTGGCTCTTAAATGAACCACATTAATTTTTTTGAAAACAGTTGGTTTATTTGGCCTATTAAAGTGGGGATCGAGGTGGACTTTTGACACTGATTCACCAAGAAAAGAACCTCTGGAGATGTGATGCGACAACTTCCATCGGTGAGTAACATAAGATTGGATTTGATTATGGGAATCAACGACGAATGCTAGGGGATTCCACAGACATGGATTCTTCATCCACCACCACGACATCCCCAAAATATCAAGTTAGGGGGTTTATTTTATTAATGTTATCCTTGATGAATTAAAATTACACCCACTAGTTATTATGTTAACATGGAGGTCGTGGGTCCAATGACCAAGTCTTGGATCATCCGCTTCTTCATTCTTGTTGCATTCTTTGGGGGACATTTCATCAACTCGTTATAATCTAGAATCCGGGAGCTGCGCAGTGACGAGGGCATCCTAGGAAGCCCGTAGGTGCTTTCATAAGTGAAAACAGAGCTCCGGAGAATCGCCATATGCCTATAGAAAAAGCATCAGTGACCGAAACCAACAAACAAGAGTGGTGGTCGGTGACCGATGACTGTGGTGGAAGAGTGGAACTTCTCGACACCATGTTGGTTGGACAGGTGGTCGGTAGCGGCAGGCCGTGGAGGTGGAGTATGCATCCCATCACACACCACACTAAAGGAATCCATGATGGAGCTGGAAAGGGACCCGCCCCCTGTGGGTCCCATGGTTGATAAGTTAGTGCCATGTGGTGCCACCAATTAATGGAGTTTAATAGATCCTCTGAGCCATTCGAGAGTAGCAGACTGTGCCACCCAGCGCGGGTTGCACCAGCCAGCGGGTCAAGACCATTGCGGCCCAGCCCATCCAGGGCAGGCCGACTCTGGTCAGACCCAGACCGGGTTGGGTCTGACTGGACCTGGACACCTCTCTGTCCCAGATACACTTGAATGATCGTAATTTTTGAACCATACATTTGTTTGATGAAGCGTCTGTGGCGATGGGATCCTTGGAGTGAGATGCTCCTTTTGAGATACTCCATGATAGTTGTAGATAATGTTGAATTCTGGCTAGGTTAGATCAATTATGAATCCAACCAGGCCCTCGACACTAAAATTCCATTGAATTACAGACCGGGTGTCTGGTTGATGTGTCATCCATTTTCTTTGGAATTGTTATGACATGATGGATCACTGGGTAATATCTACGTGGGAATTTATGCTAGTTGAAGTACGACCGATGGAATGAGGAAAAATTCTTCAAGAGACATGCGTACTATGAGTGGGAATCGTGTTTCTGGATGAGATATAAATAATGAAGAGCTATGTTGTGAGAATCAGCACCCATCAATTCTGTGTGAATCAGCAGCCAGTGATTCTATGTGAATCAGCACCCATCGATTCTGTGTGAATTAGTACCCAGCGAAAACGTGTGACTCATCACCTATAGATTCTATGTGGGTTAGAATTAGAGCCTCCTGGCTGAGTAATATGATCTATCCTTATGAAAAATCATCCATAATGTTTTACTTTAGTTATACATGGTTTGAGCTGTGTCTTTTTCTTTTTTTCATTGTGATTGAGATCATGCTTGTGGTTTTCCTTTGTGGAATTATAAGAGACCATTGAGGGTCTTAGGGTCCCTAATGAGTATTTTTATACTCACCCCTACAAGGGCTTCGCCCACACATTGTTGTGTTTTGTGTAGATGGCAGACAACCTTGACTAAGACTCAGAAATCTAGGACCTAATTCTGGATGGAGGTGACAGTGACGGGTGACGTAGAGAGCTAAGGAGATGATTTGTACCTACCCTTAAGGTAGGATTCCTAGTGGTTGATCTCATGGGATGTTTTTTTCTTCATTTTTAGTTGTATCCTTTCAGTGGTTCTTGTATTCTGGCCTCATTACTTTCAGTAAAAACATTTACTATAGTAGCATTACGTTGAGGTTTCATCTTTTTATGTTATTGGGATGTTTGTTTATACAGGTATAAAAGAAATGCCTTCCAATTTTAGGGATACACCTTTCTGGTTCAAGTCACCAGCCTCTAACATATGGATAGAGGGCATGGGGTTATCATAGCACCGGCCTGGGAGGACAGGTTGTGACAATAGTTGTATAAATTAAAAGTTA
The DNA here is from genome assembly GCA_963277665.1 of Viscum album. Taxonomy (NCBI): domain Eukaryota; kingdom Viridiplantae; phylum Streptophyta; class Magnoliopsida; order Santalales; family Viscaceae; genus Viscum; species Viscum album. The sequence goes on along the minus strand of OY728119.1, from coordinate 1,600,662,394 downwards.
TTTGTTGAGTAATGAGAAATATCTTTTTAAGCAGTGTCTATTAAGCTCCATGACATTAATGTAGAACATAGTATTCCAATTATTTTTCATGAATGGGACGATGTTGGTGAGCCATTTCAGGTAATGAACTTCCCAAAAAAAGATATATTTTTGTCAATTTGTCAACATATTACTGTAATCTGTAGCATGAGAGGGGTGCATCCTCTGGGATGACTACTTGTATCCTCGATGGACATCTGGTAATCCTAGGTGATGTGTAGAAACATCATGTATTATCACAAAAATTTGTATATAATTTCAATATATCACATATTGAAGTTAATTTTGGAATTAAATAGACATCTCTGAATCCTTGATGGGCACAGAGAAATAAATCATTGAATTCTACATATCGTCTTCGGTTCCTAAAGTAACCTACCTGAGATCATAAATGGTGGTGGAGACACCTGTCTCGAATACAATAGAGGTGTTCCTAAGGTCATCCACTTCTTCTTCCATCTCCAACTCTATGGAGTCATTTTCAGACAATGTTGGTAATCTAATGGAATATCTATCCCTATTGAGGTAATATAGTCCATGGGAAGAGACATTGTCCACTAGAACTCAGAGTGTCATTATAGAGATATCTCGAATAAACTTTTTTTCATTTTTACAACCACCAGGGGAAGGTGGATCAAGATCATCATAACTAGTATATAATATCTTGGTCGAATAAATAATTTTTTACTGAATCCATGAGGGAATTATAAAATCCCAATAGAGCAGTGGCTTGATCGCCTTTTGTTAGATCATCCTCCACTTATGGGACTTCCATCACATAGACATGAGGCAATAATTTTCTGTCTCATAATTGCTTACTCGGATTAAGACCACTACCTCAATCGGGTTTATGGGTAGCACATAATGGATTCCAAGAATGATCAACTGCTTTTCGAGGGCGGTCCCCAATCCATTGGGGGTTGCGACCTACATATCATAATCCACCATTGGTAGTTATCCATCCTTTTTTGGAAACCTACCTCATTATATATGTGATCAGTAGACTCAAAGGGGGTATTTTCCCCATGAAGTATGATGGCATTCCAAGTAATGTGGTATTTCAATTATTGATGAAATGTTTTAGGTGGCACTATGTAGCTATGAATATATGGACATAAAATCATAAAAAATATATATATTTATTTATTTCTATATAACCATGAACTTGGAAATAGATGTGAGATCCCCAAATTTATCTTTATGAATAATATTACAAAGTGGATTTATTATCTCTCTTATCATACCATTTAATGGTAAGATTTTTCTGGAGATAAATCCTCCCCTCTGTATACTAAACATCAAATGGCCAGAATCTAGATTAGGTTGATCCCAAAACCATTATAAAAAATGAACACTTCATCCATTGAGGGTTCCATTGGAAGGAGAAGTGGGCATTATCTTGATGTTGAAGGAAATAATTATTCAAGATTAAAATCTTCTACAGTAGTTGGAAATGATTATTTCACGAATTTAGTTTACAAATTTTGAAACTAATCTCATTCATTGGGAGGTGTATTTAATGACACCTCCCTAGGTAATGAAATTATTATTAGTTTGTGAATATAATGTATGGAAATGAGACTGATAAACTTTCTCTCTATTAATCTAGTTATCAAAAACATATCCATTCCTAGATGAAACTATTTTCTAGACACCCTCTTCATTTGTTTGGATGATGGTTAAATCATTCTCATATTCCACATATTTATCTCATATCACCCATCAAGAATCAAACATGATTTTCATGATGTTATTTAATGTAATGTTGTATAATATAGTGTGACCCAACCTCATATTTAATGGGTTGAAATCAAGATGATTAGTGGGGTTTTCCTTATTTTTTATACTAGAATATGGTTTCTTGAGTAGGTTATATAGAGGCCAGATAGATCATGTAGGGACACTGGGGGAAATTCAATGTATCCTAATTTTTAATAAATTTTCATTATTTAAATATTATCTGCTTTTACTACTGAACGTCTTCCCATGTTACCAGGAATGGATCTATTATGTATTCTTATAAATCGCATACACATGAAATGATCATAATAATGGAAGAAATAGAAAAAAATATTTTTACAAGGTTCTGTAAAAAAACCTTCTTCTTTTCGTGATCAATATGTGGTTGTTTCCCTGATTCACTTATCACTATATTTTTTTAGTGATTAAAAATGTGTAGAATTGGAATACAATTATCCACTCAGGAAACAATCAATCTTCTAGAATCAGTTATGTGCTTTATAATGGTACAACCAATTTTAAATGGAGTTTCTTGTAGAGATACCTCCAACTCTTTAAATATGTTCAACAAGAATAATGAACAAGATATATCTTTTCTATTTGATTCCTTTCTACCCACTTTATAATATTATTATTCAAATGTATGTCTTTTTTATAACTGAATTATCAAGATTATATACACATCAACCCACTACACTTTAATAAGAGGAAGTTGAAACGTCCACCTTATCTCTATCCTCTTTTAGAATGATCAACATAAGAATATGGAAATACAATATATGTTTTATTATTCCTCTATATATAAAATGTTCAATAATATACTCCTTAAAATGATGATGTTCCCAGCCCCAATTAATTTTTTGAAATAGATGCACACAAATTTTTCTATATTATATTATGATTGTACAATAATTTCAGAGTATTAGTTCACTTTGTAATTGAAATCATAAATAGACCCTAGAACAAAATATTCATCTTTATTATTATTTTATTTGTGAACTCCTGATGTATGTTTGATTTAAGTATTTACATGATTCCTCAAGTGTTCGTGTTCTATTTCATACAAAGTCGTTGACACAACATCATGCACCCATAGTCCCCTTATTCTCACTTACTTATTACACATATATATATTCACACACACAGTGTGTTTCTTGTATTCTATGTTTTATACATCCATAGAGAATGCAGGTACACCTTTTCACAACTTGAATGGGGTGTGATTGTACTTATTTTTTATGCACATTACACCTTCAAAAAATTACATGCACTATCATATTTTAACATGATATAACATTAGAATCTCAAATCATGTCATTTAAAAAAAAGTACTATCTTCACACATTCAAGAAATAATTTATATTATGTGTGGCTCATAATTTGTGAAAAACAACAAGGTGAATTGTAAGGGTATCACACACCTTCGAATGGATCTGTGTAAAAGGTTCTTCACATAGCACGATGATGGTGTATTAATACTAGGTGAATGTTCGTAAATTTCTTTTAAACATGATGTGAACATTTCTTATTTGTTCAGACAAGGAGACTTGCATAATAGGCTCTTTGAAAAACTCATTTTGAGGTTCATGTAGTTTTTGAAAAAGGAATCACTCTATAATGGAAAAACAAATCTTGGCCTCAATTTATCAAAGTTTATATGAAATCATGCGTATGCCTTTCCCACCAAATGAACTGGTTTTCAAGATGCGTCTATGCTCTAGAAATTATTCCATGTAGGGAAGTTCATCAAAAAACTACTTTATTTAGGATAATTAAAACATGCAATGAGATTCATGGAATTTTCATGTTACTCTTTTCTTAAAGGACCTTACATTCCTGAGATGTGATATCATGTGACATTGTTAAATCCTGAACACCTTCACATTATTCAAATGACCACGTACAAGTATCATTTTTATTTAGTGAGAGGTACATTATTCAAATATCAACATGAATGAAAGATAATGTCTCCAAAATGGTACTAAGTGATCAATCATGTATTATTATTTGGGATAGATAAATGGAGATGGACTTCAGCTTTCATGAGCTAGATCATATCTCACTGCTTGAAGGTATCATATTATAAATCCACTAGAGCATAAAAATGATTTAAGGCTTCTGTAAAACAACCAAAATTAAAAATATTTGATAGGAATATTTTTATGTATCACTAAATCATGGATGGACACTATATTCACCCACACTATCCCCCATTGTATATTTGTAGCTTATTCTTTCCATTTTATTAATCAACCACTACCTCTTCATTTACGAGTTAAAGGTGGGGGATATGAACACACATAACACTATTCACACACACTAAGATTTGACCCACCTCAATTTTATGTCCCCTCTATGATACTACTTTTGATGGTTGTAGTTGACTCTAGTGACCACCTCGGCAATGGCTGCACCCATGTCCCTCGGTTGGATTGGTAGTTTCCCATTGTTTATTTATAAACTCCAACACCATATATTATAAAGGAAGAATATAGATTGTAAACCAAATATCATCAAATTCCAAATCTTATATTAATCAACAAAAATATATATATTTTTAGTTGGATTTATATTTTCCCCTCCTGTAATTAATGTATGAATTGTATTATTTCATGGAAAAATTCAAATCATCCTGGAAATTATTATTCATTAGGTTGTAAAATCATCTTCACCCCACTATACAATAAAAGATATTTTATGGAATTCATTAACTATTTTATTTCATTCATTAAATAAAGAATCAAATGTTATCTTTTAGAATTAGTAATTTAAAGGATGATCAATAATGAAAATATGAACCATATCTCATTCAGTATTTCAAGAAAGTAATTATGATTGATAAGATTCATCGCACTATTTTCATCAAATTATATAAATGAACTTTTCATGGAAAACTTTAATTCTTCTTATATTCATGAAAATAAATATTTTCATAGTGTTCCATTGTCGTATGCATTTTGAATCTCCTTAAAACATCCATTTCACTTGTCATTGACAATGAAGATCACATAAAAATCATCAAAATTACACGGATAAATTTCATAGAATAACATCAAATTCTAGAAGATAAATCAATAATAATTATCCTAGAATCCTCACAAAACATAGAGAATTATCATACCAAAAGATAGACAAATATTCTATAATAATTCTCTAGGAACCATCCCCATCCTTCATTAATATTTCGCAAACACTTTTGATATTTCTCTTTCCATGATTAATCACTAATCCAAGAGGACATCATCACACATAATCTTTTTATTACTTATTATATATTGAGAAATACAACCATACTAATAAAACATCTTGATGGTCTTTTATATCACCCTATTTAGTGTAGCTAGAAAAATTATTTCATTAATATCAATGTACCTTTCCCCCCTTATTGATAAAAAACGGAAATGATTAGTGTAGGGGTTTGCTTGAATCTTTCAAATAATATGGACATTACTTCCGATTTTTGTTAAATAATGATCATATCATTTGGTTTAAAAAAATGGCATTACATGGTCTCCTAAAAGCCCACATTGGATAACCTTGTGTAGGAGACCAGATAGATATTGTTGAGGTTGTCTATGCTTTCCATTAACAACCATTAATGCCCTCTAAATCCTTTTTTTTAATTTTTTTTAAATCCATGTTATGGATAAGTGGTAAACCCACATAAAATAGATAAAAACAAAAAAACTCATATTATAAATTTCAAATATAGTAAATCTAATTACAAAATCCCCAACCCAAATTGGATATTCAAAAAATCCACCCATCAACATCCAACCACCGTAGGGGATGAGATCTAGAGTACTTAGCCACATCAAGAAGCACTCCAAACAGAAATAATTGACATCATTGACACTAGTATGCTTGTGAGACCCACCATAAAAATTCCACCGCAACATCAAACCACCAAAGCAGAGTGATATTTCCACATCATGACATAATCACCATCGAAACAAAACCATTGTGAACACCAGTGATGGATACAAACATAACCAACAATGAACTATACCAAAAATACAATCATTCACTAAAAATAATCAAATAGATCTAACACATAATGGACTGAAAAAAGTCAGCATTAATTTGAGAAGGGAACAACGAAAAAATTATGTGAAACTAAAAACAACACCATGTTTGTTGTCAGTGAGAGCTTTGAATGTCACCAACATCTAAGAGGAAGAGAACCATATCACATATATAAAATAAATTGATAGATGCCAAACAAGAAATACCGTTGTACCCAAAATTACACATCTCAAAACCTTATAGATACCACCACTCCAAATTTGGCCAGGAGAGGAGTAGAAGAACATGAGGCCAGAGTAAAAATTTGACTAGATTATGGCTCTGAACATCAACAATACTAAAACTAGTAGCCAAATGATAAAAATCTAATGTGAGAGCACATGAGAAAATATTATAATGTTGATCCAAAAATCCCAAAAAATATTTTTCACTCTCACTAAAAATATAACAAGGATAGGTGTGGAGGAACGTGAGGTCAGAGAAAGTTTGATCAGCCAAGGCCTCTGGTAGTAAACACTAACGAATGACCATCAAAAGAACCATGTAAAATTCACATGATTAAGAAAGTCACCACCAAGAAGGAAATAATATGACCCATCCATAAATCACTAGTGATAAATAAAAAACCAGAGTAAAAGATACCAAAAGTAACAGAGAGTTGAGAGGATAGGGATAAGAAAGGAGGAGGAAAAGAGAAAAGAGAGGGGGGAAGGAACTGGAAAAGAATGAAATCATCCCCCATCTATATCTCCACTGATGAGGAACCTAGACGAGAGTTAGATAGACATATTCCACATAAATTACCTCTACCAATAACCATTCATGTCATATCATAATAATAAAATATTATTTATTGAAGAGGGGGTGTGTAACATATATTTATGAAGTAATATACTCATTTTCACACTTTAAAAAGTAAATAAAACATTTCAAGTGAAAGAATATTTTAATCATTTTTTATATAATTTTAATCATCATGTAACACCCCCACATGATGAACATGTTTTATATAATCAAGGAAAGGTAAATAAGTTTAATTGGGTTTCCAATATCATCAATGTTTTTTGAGATGAAATGATATTTCATATAATCATAGAATAAGTCATGATATAATATATATTATTTTTTCTTCTCCCCAAGGGGTATACACCCTTCCCTTTTTCCTAGTGAAAAATATCCTCAAATAATCTATAATATGTTCAAATTGATGATCCACTATTATGGAATAATTTATCTTTTACCAAATCTGGAATAATTATTCAAACTATTTTTCTTCAAAACATTTCACTGAAGATTCCTCCTGATAATTATCTTCACCTTTAATTTCATATAATATAATAAGAATTATAAAACAAAATATGAAATGTAATTAGTTTTAAAACTTGTGAGATTCATAATAAGTGAAACATGACTAAAGATTTTCCCTTAACCCAAAGACACATTTCTTTATTACTCTGAATATTATAATACTATTAGTGGGTTATTATCTATTATAATTTACTGTTAGTGATTTATTTAATAGAACTTACACTTTACATCAATTCATCTTCATATTGTATGGATTTTATTATCCTCATAGTTATTTATTTATCTAGAATAATGAAATTTATTAGGAAAAGTGATTAAAAATTCCTTCTTAAAATAATTTATTTTATAAATTACAAATAGATTATTCATGGATTTTGAGTTACATTTCGTATGTATCTTACCAAGGATATATTTAGTAATGTCTTAAATCAATTATATATTATTTTTTCACTCCTAGATTGGTTATCTTCTTGATCAATTCTTTCTTCCAATCATTTGTTTGGAATATTTGTGGTATCCTTGATGACTTCTATTTCTATCGTAGATGAATATTGTTTTGTTTTACATAAAATTCCTGGTATCCAACTTATCATTATTATCCATTGTATTTTTCTAATATTATTTTATAGTTGTATTCTAAATATTTCCAATGCAATACTTTTCATCTTTTTTTCTTAGCTTTTGAATTTGTTCTTGTCTTTTCTTCTAGTCACATATGCATAGTTCTTGGTTGGAATATACCACCATTCATCAGAACTGTGACTAATTTTGATTCAAAAAAATATAATACTATAAAGATAAACTAAATATTATTGATAGAAATAATCTTCTTCATCGGTGTATTCTAATTTTCTTTTGTAGGTTTCTGCATTTCTTCACATATACTCCCCCTCAATGTTGGCCTTCGGTAATTTTTTAATGTTGATGAATTATTCCCAAAATCAATGACATGACACCCAAATTTCCAGAAACACTATTAATTACAAGGAAATTGTCTCCTTTTCTGTGTAGTACTAGTATAGCTAGGTTTAATTACCTTAAATTTCAATATTTCACATTCATTCTTTAGAGTTTCATAATTAAATTTATTTTAATTTATCATTACACTATCCACCCTTGGTGTTTTGGTGGATTTTTTATCATTTTAAAGACAAATATCTTCCCAAATTTATGATTTGGACCTACACTAGATGATGAGACAACATTAGTAGAAATAGATTTATCTGGGTTATGAGTTATCTTCTTCCCCAATCATATTGAAGGTTGATCAAACGATGATCTTGACTTCTTCCTTATACAAATATGAGTCTCTTTAGAGTCAAAATACTCATCTACTATTTTTATAGATACATCACTTTTGAGTTTTGAATCTATTCATAGGATTTGGTGGAGGAATTATTTTTCTCAGCAATATGGGAAGATGTCGCATGTCCCTCCTTCACATTTCTCAATTCAATCTCAAGTGCCTGGAATTTTTTCCTAAATTAATCTTCTTATTTTCAACTGATATCATCTTACCATCCAATTCAATTTTGATTTTAGTAATCTGATCCTCATGTTGTTTTCTAACATCATTCAATGAGTTTTTTGGGCCATTTATTCATCCAGTCATGACCACCAATTGATCTTTATTAACAGTAATGATATATTTATGTGATTCTGTAGAGAATAGATCATTTCAAAATAGTCTTTATGAAAATTAGTCTTTTATTCCACTAAAATTTCATGTCCTTAAAATTAAATTTTTTTTCATCAATTTAAGAATCTCTATAAATCATGGAATCATTGAACAATGTTTCATGTGAATGGATAGATTCTCTAAAATCATGTTTATTCATAAAACATTCAAAATCATGTCATTTAAATTAATCTTTAATTATGGAAATTTTTTATTTCAAAGTATCAAGGATTATTCATTTTTCCTCAATGAAGTCTATAAAAACATTGGACCTTTTAAATTTATTTTCAAGCACATCCTCCTATATGTTTATTTAACCTTCATTCTGTGATCTATTTTTAAAATGAACTTTTGAATAAAAAATAATACATGAAATCACATATTAAATTATCCTTAAATCATTCAAATTGAGAGTATAAGAATTTTCAAATTTTTATATATTCAACATCATCATACATTCCACATCGTGAGGTCGCTTCATTAGTGAAATCATTATCAACTATTTTTTAATGATATTATTGATCCTTTTATTATTTAATTGATATTTTCCTAAATCTAATTACTTTACTCTTCCTCACTGTTGTCATATTATTTATGTATACCTTCATGTTATCTTCAATGTGAGTGGGGAATAAATTTTCCACCTAAGATGATTTAAAATCATATTAAAATTTTCACTTCACATAAACACTGTAATAACAATCAATGAAAAATACTAAATTAATTAGAGGAAAACTAACACTATGATTCCAATTGTTGAGCATAAATAAATCTTGAATGGACACTTAGAGGTGAGGATAAATAGTGTACACATATTTTTTCAAAATTTACTAACATTTAAATTACTGCTATTACTCAAAAACCTCTACCCTAGAAAAGAGTAATGTATATTTTTTATCTTATCAATAAAATAAACATGAAATGCAGATAATAATGGGAACAAAAAAAAATATTTCATAAGGTTCGGTACAAAGTCATAATTAATTCCACGATCTACCCGAGGTTATGTTATCAATGCCAGTTTGTAGTGATAAAAAATTCCTAGAATTGACATGAAATTATTCACGCAAGATGAAATCAATATTCCTGAGATAATGGTGTTCTCTATATTAGTTTGACCAGTATTAAATGGTGTTATTTATAATGGAACAACATGTAATTTAATTATAATTAATAAGAACTCTAAAAAAGATAGCTCTTCTTATGTATATTTCTTTCCATCAACTAGATAATCATTTTAATCAAAAGTAGTTCATTGAATACAACTAAATTAACAATAATATATTCACATTACTTCCAAATATCTAATAATTTGAAGATAAAACATCCATATCAACTCACTTCCCTTTTAAAGTGATCAATATAATAATACAGAACTACACTATAACATTTCTTCTTCATAACTATATTACATTCTCAGGAACAAAATCCATTCAATAATGAATTTCCCAATATCAATTTCTTGAGTGTAAGATATTCACACAAATCATTTGGTATTATCTTATAAAATATAAATAATTTCACAGTATTAATTCTCTTTATCCACAATGTCATGCATGGACCCTCTAATACAAAATTAATCTTTATTATTATTTTTGCTGTGAGCTTCCATGTTATGTTTGGGCTAGGTTGATAAATGTTTCTTAACATATGCATGTTCTCATATATACAAATTACTTCTCACATTATCATGAACTCACTATCCAATTATTCTCACTTACTTCTCACACATAGATACATTCACACACTCACAAATTATTTTCTCCTTTCCTTCTTTGGTATATCATAGCACAGTGAATCCATGCACTGATTTTCACAACCAGTATGGGGTGTGAGTTCACTTTTTCCTCATGAAAAATACACCTTCCCACAAGTAGAATGACTATCATTCACATTCAAGATATATTTTGTAATTCTAAACTCATAACCATTATGCAACTGTACTATTTTAAAACATACATTCAAGAATGTATGTCATGTGTGACTTTTCCATCATGAAAACCAAGAAGGAAATACATATGGGTAGCAAAAAACATCAAATGGATTCTCATAATAGGTTCTTTATGAAGAATGATGAGGCTGTTTTATCACAAGTCATGTGCCTACAAATTTCCTTCATGCAGGATGTCCCCGGTTTCTTTTTAGACAACCAAGGAGGATTTCATACTAGTTTATTCGAAGAATATTTAATAGTGATATTTTATTAAAAAAACAAGATCTCTCTAAAATAAAATAATGACTCTTGTTGGTAGAAATTTTTATTGAATCCTTGTGTCTCACTGAAGAAAAGCTGGAGGTATTTACATTCTAAGGGACAATCATACTTGTGCGGGATTTATGTCTCAAACTAGGCTCTTTGACCTCAGATTCTATGGAGACAACTATACCTGGTGCAATAACCAAAAGGTTAGTTATCATATGTGGAGTCAGCTCAACCATTGCTTTGTTAATATGAAGCTCATATCTTCATTCCCTCCTACCAAGGTGGAACACTTAGTCTGAGCTATCTCAGATCACTCCCCTCTCCTCCTCAGCCTAGCAGGTACAAATATTATCCATGATCTCCTTTTCTATTCATGATGTTGGGAGTGTGAACTTGATTTTCTCATTACAGCACGCTCATCATGTGAAATTCCTACGCAAGATAACTGTTGGGAGGACTTTCACAACAACCTTCAATGGCTGAAAAAGGGTCTACGTCTATGAAAAAATTCCAAACATTCTCATTTCATGGACCCGGATACCCTTAAAACCAACATTGAGTAGTATTCGGAGGGACTGGAATCTCAATGGGATGATGTTGTTTTCAGTAACCTGGAGTGTTTTAAGAATCAGATTGCAGACCTGCTGCTCGAGTAGGAAAGAAGTTCTAGAGAAAGATCACGGGTTACATGGCATAAATAGGGGGATAAAAATACTACTTTTTTTCATGCTTGCATTTAGGAGAGAAAAAGGTCCAAATCCCCGAACATCCTCCTTGACAACAACTCTTTCATTAATGACCCACAGGCAGTGGGAGTTATGGTTCTGTCTCATTTTCATTCATTACGAATAGATGTTAACCCACACGTGTAGGATGGATACCCAATAGGGCACTCATAACTCTTTGACTCCATCCCACATGTGGTCTCCCATGACATAAATGGGGTCTTTGAAAGGGTTCCAGATGAGCAAGATTTTTAGAAAGCTGCATTGGCACTTAACTCTAAAAGTGCCCCCGTCCCTGATGGTTTTCCAGGTTCTTTCTATATCATCTTCTAGGACATCATTAAACACAGACTAGTGGAATGTATTCAAAAAATTTTCTACGGGGGAATATTACAATGGGTGACATGTGCCACCATGATCATTCTCATTCAAAAAGTCAAGGACCCCTCCTCTTTGAAGCAATTTAGGGAGATAAGCATGTGCAATTTCCCCTACAGAGTTCTCACAAACATTATTAACTAAAGGCTAGCCTTGTACCTCCATGAGTGGGTATTTGATGGGAAGTAGAGCTTTATTCAAGGAAGTTCCACTCAGTCAGGAATTACCCTAGCGTAGGAAATGATGGGTGATATCAATAGAAAAATCCCAGGCTCAAACATTTCCATCAATCTTAACATAGAAAAATCATATGATCGAGTTCAGTGGAGTTTCATTATTAGAGTCATATAGTGTATGTGTTTCTCCAATAGGGCGGTTGATCTCTTCATTAGATTAATTGGGTCTCTATGGTTCTCAGTTATGCTTATTGGGAGAAATTGTGGTTTCTTTAAATTTGTTCGGGGGCTATGACAGGGGGATCCTCTCTCGCCCAGTGTATTTATTATGGTTCATGATACCATTAGTAGATACCTAAAAAAATGTTACTCTGATTGTTTTGTTCGACCCTTCTGGTGTAAACCAATCATCCCATGCATCTCCCACACATTCTTCATGGCTGATCTCATTATATTTCTCAATGGTTGCATCAGGAACATTCAGGCCCTCAATCATCTTCTTGATGTTTATTATAATTGGAGTGGGAAGGTCATCAATAGTCGGAAGAGTGGTGTTTATATATAAAGGATGTGCTCTACTGTTGGGGATAGAGGATCGAATATATCTTGGGGCCATTCAGAGGCACATTATCATGGATTATTTAGGGGCCCCAATTTCACTGTGTCGGATTCGCATTCTTCATTTTTTACGGTATTATGGATAAAATTTCTGCTCATATTCATAATTGGAAAAACTGATTTATTTCCTTTGGGAGAAGAATTACCTTGGAAAATAATGTGCTAACCTCCACCCCCATGCATGTCTTGTCGGCTAATATTTCTCCCAACATGGTTCTTCATAATATTGTACGCATTTTGGTTATCTTTATTTGGGATGCCCAAGAAGAAGGGAAGTACCATTGGGCCTCATAGAATAGGATGGATCAATGTTTTTATGAGTGTGGTTTTAACCTCAGGAGTGTTTCAGATTCCATTTCCTATTTGTAAAAAAAGTTTAATTGGGTTGTTTTGGAAGAAAGATCTCTATGGGCATGGTTCTCCATTAAAAAATATGGATCTCAGTTTGATGTCGCAGGTGGGAGATACTGTAATCTTTGTAAAATTACTCAAAGTCACATCCTTAATCTGCAACAGCATTCCCAGTGGATTCTTGGTGATATGGCGATCAACTTTTGGAGGGCCAACTGGTTGGGGAGTATCCATGGCTTTCTAGGCTACCCCATTCTAGACTAGTATTTCTTGAAGGACACTTATTTCCATTCCTTCACCCAATTTGTCATCTCCCCATCGCAACTAGATCTACTCTACCTTATTAGGACCACAAATGAACAAGACCAGCTGGTGTTCACAGGCTCCCGGTCCGGCTCATTTTCAGCGAAGGCTTATCGTGGGTTTTTTCATACCATCAAAGGTTATGAATCATTGGGAGTTTTCATTTGGTGTAATGATATCCTGTCCACATTTAACTTTATCATATGGAGGCTTTGTAATCACGCCCTCCCCACAGATAAATAGGTTCATCGCAGAGGAATTTATTTTGCCTCCAAATTCTTCTACTGTAGAGAACCTAAGGGGGAGTTGACTAAGCATCTATTATTTAAGGTATAATGGGTGACCTGCATCTAATGTATTTTTAGTGACTTCTCAAGGCATGATGTATAGGGCCTCTCCAAGGAATCCTTCCTCCATGAATGGTTTTTTGGATGAGCAGACTACGTGCATGAGCAGAGGGCTCGTTCCATATTGTTTTCCGTAGGCTGGTAGACATTATGGGATACCCTTAACAGGGTCGGGCACATGGGGAACTCCAGCTCCTGCATGTCGTTGAGGGTCAGGGTGATGTCCCTAGAGATGGGACTTTCTCTTTTGATCAAGCGGGGTGGACTAGCCCCTTCCCTTCAGTGCTTCATGTCTAGTAGAAGGTCTCACTTTCCATCTTCAATGGTATACTCTCATGGCAATTGGGTTTGATGGAACCCTCCTGTATCAGGACTTAAACTGAATGTTTATGGCTCATGTATGAACGGTTGCATGAGGGGTGAGGGCATGGTTCGTATTCATCAAGGGTCTACTTTCTTGGCCTTCATTTGGTGGTTCAGTTTAGGTGATCCACTCATGGCTGAGGTATTCTCTCTTCTCATAGTGCTAGAGGTGGGTAATTCCCTCAGATTCATTATTCATCAAGTAGAAACTGAATCCATGACTCTCCTCAGATCTATTCTAGGTAATTATACCACTCCATGGGCTATCACATACCTACTACGCCACTACAAAGGGATTCTAGATGATGAAATCAGTCTTAACCACACTTATAGATAAAGTAATAAAGTTTTAGAGTTCCTGGTGTCATTGGATTCTCCTGCCAACCCCCATATTATATTTAGTAGCATCGAATCTCCCACCCCCCTATGTTTTTTAACATGGTTCACATTGATTCCTTAGGATTTCATTATTTTAGACCTCCTTGACTCTGTCCCAGCCAAGGCCCAACCTCACTATCCTTAAATAAAATATTCTCAATCTTGGATAGATGATAAGAGATCTCTCCCAAAAGTCATTACCGCTAAAAGAAACGGGAGGTTAAATATGTTTTATGTCTTCCAAAGAATAATTGTGATTAAGAAGATTGGACGATCAACCTATTTTTTGTATCATGAAATCATTGGTGTATTGTTTCTGATATTTTGCTATCCCACATTAGATATCCACAATATCTTTGTTCCACTTTATGAATCAACTACTGACACTAGATGTTCGAGTTGGCCGTGAGATATTAGCACTCACATACCACTATTCACACACATCGGGCTTTGTCCCACTGGTAATATCAGCCCAACTATGACAAAATGGGTGTTCTCTCATTGGTAATTAGAAATGGTCCCACCTTCAATGTTCATTACCCAATATTCCACAATTGTTAATAACTAGGATTGACTCCAATTCCCATGTTTGTAATGGTTACACTTGAGTTCCTTGATTGGCTTGATAGTTGGCTCTATTTTTTTTATAAATTACTCCACTATATAGTATAAATGAAAAATATAAAATTTCTAAAAAAAATTAATCAAATTACAACCCTTATATTCTTAAATCAATGTATATATATATATATATATATTTCATTTCCTTTGTAATTTTCCCTCATGAAATTAATATATGAATTAGGTTGTTTCATGGAATCCTTCAAATCATCATGAAAATAATTATTTTTAGGGTCTCAAAATCTTCTTCAGTTCCTTATGAAATAAAATTCAATTCATGGACATAATCAACTATTTCATTGACATAAGGAACAGATGATTCCTTTGTTAAATCCTCATTTCAAATATTCTAATGAGGATCAATCATCAAAATATGATTCATATCAATTATTTATTTCATAAAATTAATGATGATTGATAATAATTATAATAGGATTTATGGAAAATTCAATTAATTTATTTTTTATGGCCAATTTTAGTTATTCTTGTCTTCATGAAAAACAATATTTTTATGTTGTTCCATTATTTTACACATTGTGCATCTCTACCAAATGACTTTTTTAGTTGTCTATGAAAAGGATGATCACATCAAAAATCTCAAAAAATATGAGGATAATATTAATAGTTTGAAATCCAATCCCATTGCATGAATGCATAACAATTATAAATGAATAATTAGAAATAATGGAGAATTATCCTACCAAATGATTGTAAATGATTTCATAAAAATTATCTTGGAATCATTACTAGCCTTCTTAAATATTTCTCAAACTATTTAAATATTTTTATTTACATGATTAACTACTAATAAAAGAGGACTTCATCATATATTGAAATTTGAATCCTTATTGTGTATTGACAAAAAATACAACCCTAATCATCAACCATATGAATGGTATTTGTCAATTTTTTCCCATGGATATAGGGAAATTACTTTATATTGGATTATGTTAGAGTGAATAAACTTTACTCATATATTCCTAAAATAACAGGCTACCATGATCTCTTTTTTCTTATATTTGAGGGTGATTTTGTTTCTAGTGCCACTCGAGTGGAGGCACCAATTGATTTTGGGCCTTCTTATGTGTTTGAATGGGAACTTATACTTATGTAAGGTTAAAAATAACTATTTCTACCTTAAAAATCCATTTTAAATGCGTAATATTTTGTTTATTATGCCATTTTTGAAGATTCATGGAATCCACCTATATATATCGTCATGTTCAAATTACTTTGTTGATTATCCGAAATTGTTTTAGAACAAATTTAATGAATTTTCCCTTGAAATAGATGGATATTGAGTGAATAGGTAAAACCATTACATCTGGAAATTAAGTAATAAACCCTAATTTTTTTCATTCGTTGTAATGTTTGAGAAATACAATTTTTATTTCTCTTAACAGAAAGATAAAATGGTAAATGAATTGATGACTAAGAACTTACCATCATGAAATCAATTCTCCTGTAAGGCTTATAAAACAAAAGATGGTTGGCCATATTAGATTTTTATAAAAAACTCATCTCTTTTGCCACCATCTGATTTTGATAGACCATCATCAGTCCTCATTGGGACAAAAAGTGTGTGAGATATTGTTCTTGATCTCATACTATAACAAATGTTGAGAAGATATGATTTTCAAAATTTGGTGTGGTAAAAGATTCATCCAAACATTTAGGATATGACATCTATTTTATGATGCATGGTTGCATGAAACCATTTTATGGATTCTATTAGAGTGTATAGGGATTCAATGGAGTTTTAGAGTTCTAGAGGAATAGATGTATAGAGAACCTCCCATTTAAAAAGTGTGAGAGAAACTTCATTTGGTTTCCCTATTTACATATCATGACCATTCTCGATCTATTATAGTACAAAATTAAAACCCTTGTTGTTAGAGGATATATCTATAATAGAAGAAATTAATTATCATCATATTATTCCTCATTTATATAGACTAATTTCCTAAATCTAGAGCAATCATGTTGCTTGAATTCCTCTCTTGTAGGTGGATGGGCTCTCTCTAACTGTATGGAAGGAAGGATATTTGCCTCCATTTTAATATGTTACACAAAATGAATGTTTCCCACGATTATTATCACATTGATCTATCTGAGATATGGTATCTCAGTCTTATAATTTTCTAGTTGTTCCTTAATGCAGGTAATTTTAGCTTGTCTGGGTTGTGGTTGGGTTGTAGCTACACCATTCCATTTATCCTTGATAATGTAACACCTTGGAGGTGGAAATTCATCAATTAGAAGTTCTATATTATGGGTCCTTCTTATATTCTCTATACTTGAAGCCTCATTTGGTGCATCCAGTTCACTCTTGAGGAATGGATTCATCATGGAATCCATATACACTTACATATTGGTATGCATTATTTTCCTCGGTTGATTGTGATGACATTAACTATGGAGAATCTAGAAATGTAGTTACCCATTTACTCCCCACGTATTAGGCTGATTCCCCACCACTTTTTCCACCATCAAAGGTTGTATTCAATATATCTCTCTAACACCTGGATATATTGGACCATTTTCTCTTATAACCATTTTGGGTTTGTATTTCTTTTTCTATACGTTCATCCAGTATTTCCTTTTGAATAGTGACCTTATGTGGGCTTCCTGTCAGGCCAACCAAACTTTCCCTAAGTGAAAAGGTCTTTTCTCATTGATGGAGGAATGAATGTGAACCCATAGTCGATATATACCTCCCAACCAAGATAATATTTATTCTTTTTATGGAGATTATAGTGATAAAAATTCCTCAAACACTATAAACTATGGAAGATTCATGGATTATATATGAACATTATGATCATTTTTTTAGGATTTGATGATTCTAGTCAAGGAACTAATCGATCCAGATATGGATATTATGATATAATTTCCCCCATACCTACTCGATTGGTTTGATATGTAATTGATGCTAATTTCTCATGGATCCTCTTATGGTGTGATGATCTTCATGAGAGAGATTGAGATAAAAATACACCTAACCTTGTGGTCTGGTTTTTTTGAACTATAGATGATATATCATGGATCATCTTAGGGTTCAATAAACCAAGGGATAGGGTAAGGTGGAAAAATTACACAATCCTACTGGGATGGATTTACACTTACATGACTGCTATGGTAGTAGCTATTGTGAACCATTTGATTTATTTTAATTGTGCTCGAGTATGAGATGAGTGAAATCGATGCCTGTAAAAATTGTTGTTTTCTATAGGATACTTTCATCTAGTCCACAACATTATATTCTATGTCAAAAATGTGATCCTATTTTTTAGGGGACCTTCTTTGGGGGTTGATGGTAGCCCTCCCATGCTCTTTGTGACATCAAAGAATCTTCAAAGTAGGCAAGTCTCGTTGTATTAAATAAATTGAAAATATATTATCCAATCCCTTTATTTCTCCTATAACTATTATATTCCACGATTACATATCATGGGAGTTCTATTATTTCTAGTATGTGGGGTAGAGAAAATATCCACACTTTTTCTATCCTTAGATCTGATTATCTGACAATGCCTCATTGATAAGTTGTCTAAAAGTTATTGTGCATATGTAGAAAGGGTAATTTAGTTTTCCTCTATGTTTTCCCATTCTTCTATCATGATCCATATAAATTGCGTCCCTCTCTATAAGAAATTATATTATATGTATTGTAAGAAGGTGGATCTCATTTCATGGGGAGGGAAGGTGTCTAGCCTTTAAACATTGATGAGTCTTCCACATTTTCATCTGTAGTTATGACATGTTTTAAATCTCTAGTTTAAATGGGATCTCATATATGGAATTATTAATGGGATAGGATAAGTTTGGGAGGTTGTCTGTATAAGGCCCCAGCCTTAAACATTACTTAATCTTGAGTTATTACAAGATTACACCTTGAGGATCTTTTTAGGTTTCGAGTTTTAGAGAATTAGATCATAAAACATGAATTACATTCCACATTTAAACAAAGTGGTTATATAAAATATAGTATTCATTTTCCCATCAATGGAAACATATTTAAAATAAAACATGGATTCTTTCTTGAGACTTCCTTGACACTATCATCATATCATGTACCTTTCCCTTGACCTGTGAAATACATTTCAAAAACATGGGATGAGCATAAAAAGCTCAGTAAGGGATATAAAAATATGGAATGGAAACATGGGTACATATATACATAAGAATGAAATCATACTTTACCCATAAAACATAATAACTTTAACATAACTCATCAAATCATGAATAAATCATAGAAATCATAAGACATAAAGGTAACTTGAGGAATTCATAACATTATTACGTAGGGGGTAACCCTCTTGGTTACGTTTGGAATACCCATCATAGTATATTATCTAAATCTCTTCGAAGAAACCTTAACGTTTTACTCCTTTGTGTTACCCAATGCATTGGAGAGCTATATCGGGCTCACCGGCCCTTAGTTTATCACGGAAACACCCGTCTTCATAATAATGCCCAAGATCCAAAACATAATTGTATCACATAAAACATATATAAAGGAAATATTAAATTTACACATTTCAATCACAAGATATCAATAAAACACATTGATATAATAAAAATATTATGAAAACCATTTTCAATACCAATGTAAAAGAAAAGTAAAACAGGGTATTTATTTTTCCATTAAAAAATGGTATGGCTTGTAGAGGAAGCCGAAAGTCAAATAATGGTCACGGTAGCGGAGAAGTCATTGTCACCGCATACGTACAACAAAAACATTTCCTTTTTTCATTTAGTAAATGATTCATATAAAGAATATTACTTTTGAATAAACGTAAAAGTCAAAGGTGTTTATACACCGTATAAAATAAGGTTGTGTATAAAACAAAATATGCCTCAATGAAAGGAGATTGAGACGAAGTCCCATACCTCAGGTCCGACTTGACTAGGTCATTCTTTAATCTCCTGAATAATAAACTTGAGTTAATTTCTACTTATTTAAGAAACTTTTTGAAGTTCATTATTCCTTTTATTTCACTTATTTCCATGTCATGAACACTATGTAATTATTTAAGTTAATAACGGTCGTTTTAACGATCATTGGTACTTGAGTCAAAAATAAACCCTTTATAATTACAAGTTGTTCATGTATACATTATATCCAGAATGGTATTCATGATGTAGATATAACATATATAATATATATCCAGTGCATGCATGCATTTATAATATTATATAACATTTAGAGGTAAGAAATGAAATGCACCGTTCATGGAGACGGTAAGCCGTACGTACGCATGAACGCTGCTTCCATTTCTATTTTGTATTTTATGAAATGGAATCATAATGATATAAAGGTATATTATAATTCCAGTGTAATATCATATATAATATCATAACTCCATACTTTATATGTCCCACATATGGTATTAATGAATCAAATCACTTTGAGGGGGCGGTAGTCCGCACTTCCTTAAATGAAGATATCGCGTTTACCCATAATGGAAACCATAATGGTATGCCCAAAATGAAAAATACAGAATCTTAAGGAAAACATAACCATATTATATATCATATATAAATATAGTGTCATATTAATGTCCACATTTTAAGGGTTTAAAATAATGATGAACAATCGTCATTTCGGGAGGCAGAAATTCGCCATCCACGGAAACAGTATGTTCTTTAACCATTAGATGTAGGTGTGTGTAAGTGTAGCTCTAATACTTCTTATAACGACATCCTAGTATATGGAAGATACTGTTGTTGTTAAAAAATAAATGAATAAAAATATTTTAGGGGGATGGAGAAGCAAAATAAAACAAAAGGACTCATGTGAAGACATTACCTAAAAATCGGGTAACTCCTTTTGGTTTGAGCTCAAAGGCTTCCTTGGGAATACTTCTTCCCAAAGTGAGGCTTCATGGAGTAAGAGAGGTAAGTGGAGAGACAAAATGGGCAGGGGTTGTCTGAGCCAAAGGCTTTGGAAGTGTGGGTAATGAGGTAGAGGTGTGGGCCTTTTATAAGAGGAGAGGAGGGGCAGTCTTGGAAAGTAAAGAAATGTTACTTTATTTTAAAATGAGTTTAGGATTCAAAAGGTCCCACATTGATATAATTCGAGGTTAAGGTGAAAAGGGTTCGAAATCCACCCATCCAATAGGTTTTGGACATGTTTACGTCATATATTTTACATTATCTGTTCATTTTATTTAAATCCTTTATTAATGAGGTAATCGCTGCATCATCATGATGTCATAAATAATTTAATTTATTTAATGTCTAAAAATTATAAAAATAATATCATGATGTACGAAATCTTTTTATATTTCTAATGAATATTTATAGTAAAAAATCTGACTTTTATAACCCCATGTAATAATTGTTTTTGTAAAACAACTCATGTTTGTGTCATTTTTACTTTCACATTAAATAAAATGTAATTTATGTCATTTCCCAACCAAAGTGGCTCTATGGGATCTCCATGTTGACCCATGTATTTTCCTGGTTGTCCATGAAACATCCAATAAGGGTAGAACATGTGTCTAGGTATTTTCATTTTATTATAATATCATTTTTGCCTTAAATTGCACTAATTACCTCTAATCGCGATTAAAAACATAAATGTTACTATTCTCCAAAAAATTATTTTAATCTCATTGAACCAAATTTTACTTCTTAATGACAACCATATATGTCGGATTTTTGAAAATTAAATCATAGTAGTGGAAAAGATTCATTTAAACAAAAAATCATCTTCTTTAACTACCACTTAGTGGTTTCACTATTCATCAAAAATTGATGTTTTTCAGAAAGATACCAAAACATCACCCTAAGCTATATTTGATATTCTGAATTAAAAAATGATGTCTATTTTAAAAAATTCAAAAAATAAAAGTTACATTAATTAATTTAATAATTAATTCCCGCTGTCAGAGCAAATAGCGTGTTTTTATGAAACAATAAGTATCAAAAGATTGACACTAGTTTAAGTCCAATTTCAAAGTGAAATTAATTCCAGCGACCACTATCGGATTAGATGGTAAAAATATATTCTAATTTCACTTTAAAACCAATTCAAAAGAGAATATAATCATATAAATAAATTTGATTAAATAGAGGTTTTGAATTAAAATACAACATTTTTTACTATTCATTAAAAAATTAACTTTATCGGAAAAAATACAAAAAATTCACACAAAGTAAATTTTGATGTCCCAATCATAAAGAATAATTTGATTTTGAAAAACATAGCTTATAAAATTGTCAAAAGATAGATTTAAAAATGGTTTTCTATCAAAAGACAATAAAACAATATTTTAAAAATATTAGTGTATTCCATGCTTAAGAATGGATTTATTCTCATTTTAAGCCTCTAAAACACTATCTAATTCACTAATAGACATAGAAAAAAATATATATTATTCATTACTTACTTGGGATGTTACATCCTTCCCCCCTTTATAAAATTTTGCCCCCACAATTTACTTACTTATCGAATAAGTGGGGGTATTTATCCCTCATCGCATTTTCAGATTCCCATGTTGCCTCTTCCATCATGTGGTTTTTCCACAAAACCTTTACCTGATTAATCACCTTATTCCGTAACACTTGCTCCCTGTGGTCAAGAATATGGACCGGTTGTTCCTCATAAGATAGGTTCTCTTCCAGCTGAACTACCTCTGGACTCAAAACATGAGATGGATCTGGCATGCACTTTCTCAACATTGAAACATGAAAAACATTGTGTACCTGAGATAAACTCGGAGGTAAAGCCACCCGGTATGCAACTGATCCAACTCTCTCCAGAATTTCATATGGTCCAATGAACCTTGGATTCATCTTTCCTTTCTTACCAAATCACTTCACACTATTCCATGGTGAGACTTTGAGAAAAAAATGATCACCTACCTCAAAAGATAGATCCTTCCTCCTGTTGTCCACATAACTCTTCTGCCTGCTCTGAGCTGTTCTCATGTGTTTCTGTATCAACTGAACTTTTTCTACCATCTCCTCTATCAATTCCGGTACCATCATCTTTCTTTCACCCACTTCATCCTAAAAAGCTAGAGTTCAACACCGCTTCCCATATAATGCCTCAAATGGTTCCATCTTTATACTGGAATAAAACTGTTATTATAAGAAAAATCAACCAAAGAAAGATGGTGGTCCCCACATCCCTATAATACATCGAACAAGCTCGTATCATATCCTCCAAGGTCTGAATTGTTCATTCTAACTGCTCATCTGATTATGGATGAAAAGATGTAGTAAAATTTAATTCATTACCCAACGACTTCTGAAGGCCTTTAAAAAAGTTATAAGTAAACCTAGGATCATGGTCAGATACAATGGAGAGGGGAACTCCATGTAACCTAAATATCTCTTTAAGATACAAATGGGAAATTTGATCTAGGGAAAAAGTATCTCGTATAGAAAGGAAATGATCAGATTTTGTCAAGCGATCAACTATAAACCAGATTGCATTATTACCTCGAGATGTCTTCGGTAATCCCAAAACAAATTCCATGGATATATTCTCCCATTTCCACTATGGCATTGGTAATGGCTGAAGCATCCCTTTCGGTAACTGCCGCTCTGCTTTAACCTGGTGACAAGTCAAACACTTCATAGTAAAATCAGCAATATATCTTTTCATTCCATCCCACCAGTAATACTCCCACAGATCTCTATGCATCTTAGTACTACAATGATGAACTGAAAACGGAGAACTACGAGCTTCACATAACAACTCTCTCTTCAACTTTGAATCACAAGGCACACACAATCTCTTCCGAAATCTCAAAACAGAATCACTATCAATGTTAAATTCAGGCAACTTACCCTTCTGAACTAGCTCTACCTTTTTCTACAACTCACTGTCTTGCTTCTGTGCTTTCTTGATTCTGTCTGATAGATATGATCTCACTGATACCTGAAACAAAATAGAAGAACATCCTACACCAACAACTTCCATGCCAAAGTTCATCAAATCCTTAACCAAAGGATCATGTTCCAAACACAAAATTGTTAATGAAGAATTACTTTTTCAACTCAAAGCATCAACAACTTTATTTGCTTTTCCCAGATGGTAACGAATTGTACAATCATAATCCTTGATTAATTCTAGCCATCTCCTCTATTTGATGTTTAACTCTTTATGAGTGAATATATACTTTAAACTTGTGTGATTGGTATATATTTCACACTTTACTCCATACAAATGATGCCTCCAAATTTTTAAAGCGAAAATAACAGCAGCTAATTCCAAATCATGTGTAGGGTAATTTACCTCATGAGTTTTCAACTATCGTGAAGCATAAGAAACTACCTGATCATTCTACATTAGGTCACAACCAAGTCCTTTCAATGAAGCATCACTGTAGATAACAAACTCCCCATTCCTAGAAGGTAGTGCCAAAACTGGAGCATTCACCAATCTTCTTTTCAATTCCTGAAAACAATCATCACATTCTTTTGTCCAGATAAACTTAACACCCTTCCGAGTTAGCTTAGTCATTGGAATAGATAACTGTGAAAAATTTCTAACAAATCTTCGGAAATAGCCCGCCAAACCAAGGAAACTACGAATCTCTATTACATTTGTGGTTCTTGTCCATTCCTCAACAACCTTAGTTTTTGCAGGATCAACGGTTATCCCATATTTAGAAACAATGTGACCAAGGGAAGAAATTTGTTGCAACAAAAACTCACACTTGCTGAATTTCCCATAAAATTTCTTTTCTTTTAAGGTTTCCAAAATAACCCTTAAATGTCTTTCATTCTCCTCTTTACTTTTAGAAAACACCAAAATATCATCAATGAAAACCACCACAAACTTTACCAAGAACTCATGGAAAATTCTATTCATTAAGTCCATGAATACAGCAGGTGAATTGGTTATCCCAAAAGGCATTACTACAAATTCATAATGGACATATCTTGTATGAAACGCAGTCTTCAGAACATCTGCTTCCTTTACCTTCAGTTGATGGTACCCCGATCTCAGGTCAATCTTTGAAAAAAACTGAGCTCCCTGGAGCTGATCAAACAAATCATCGATATGAGGCAAAGGATATTTGTTCTTAACAGTGATGTTATTCAGGGCTCTATAATCAATGAAAAGTCTCATAGAACCATCTTTCTTTTTAACAATTAAAATACTATCACCCCATGGTGATGTTCTAGGTCGAATGAAACCTTTCTCTAATAAATCTTGCAATTGCTCCTTCAACTCTAAAAGTTCAATTTCAGCCATTCGATAAGGGGGTTTTGAAATTGGAATAGCATCAGAAACTAAGTCAACAGTAAATTCAACTTCCCGATCTGGTATTATTCCAAGCAACTCATCAGGAAAAACATCAGGATACTCATTTACCACTGGCACATCATTAATCTGAACTGTTCCCTTGTTTTCAACAATATGTGCAAGGTAACATTCATTTTTATCTTTTACAAGTTTATCGTCCTCTTGATAAGTTATCAACAGTAAGGGTTCATTATTGTACACAAACTGAAATTATTTCTGAAAATAAACTTCTTTAGGTCTACAGTCAATCTTAGCATGGTAAATAGAGAGCCAAACCATACCCAGGATAACATCAAACTCTACTAGAGGTAGAACAATAAGGTTTTCAAGTAGGTTTCTTCAACAGATACAGATAGGAAGATTCTTATAAATTATTTTTGCCTCATCATTTCCCCCAGGTGTTTTTACCACAAGTTCAGGAGTCATTTCTTGAGATGGTATTCCCATTTTACTAGAAAAGGTTTCAGAGACAAATGAATGTGTGGACCCCGAATCAAACAACACACTGGCATAATCTGAAAAAACAAAGAAAGCACATGATACAACATAATTTGATGGCCCGAAATCTGCTGAAGGAATTGTAAAGGATTTCACCACCCCTTTCTTCTTGTATTCTAACTGCTTCCCATCACTCAAGCTCTTTGTCGGAAAATCATTTTCATAGTGACCCATCTCATTACACTTAAAACATTTCACTAACTGTAAATGAAATTTGAACTTACCATCACCTTGATCTTTCTCAGTGCAATCACGAGCCTTATGAGCCATCTTACCACATCGGTAGCACTTTACAGAATTCAGAAGACATTCCCCAGCATGCCTTTTTCCACATTTATCACAAACTGGAAACTTAGTTTTCTTACCATCAGACCTTTTTAAAGAATTCTTCCCTTTCTCCTGCCAACTCGATATCTTCTTCTTCTGGTTTTTATAGAACACTTGATCATCGGCAAACTCCATTTCCACCTTCTCAGCACATCGAACAAGCTTTTCATAACATTTAAACTCACGAGAAGCTAATGCCCTTCGATATTTTGGTTTTAATTTTGAGTAAAAACGATTGGTTTTACTATCATGGTCTCGGATAAAATTTGGAGCATACCTTGCCAATCGAGTGAACCTCTCTTCATAGGCAGCCACTGAGTCTGACTCTTGCCTCAATTCCAAGAATTTCTTTTCCATACTAAGGCGAACTACCTTAGGAAAATACTTCTTAAGAATCATTCCTTTAAATTCATCCCAGTCACGAGTATCAATCTCATCAGCGTCCCTAATATTTCTAACCATCATCCACCACTGATCTGCTTCACCCTCCAAATGGTAAATAGCAAGACTAACCTTTTGATTGTCTGAACACCCCATGACATCGAAAATCTTCTCCAGTGCTTTAATCCACCCTTTAGCTAACACAGGGTCAGATGATCCTCTGAATGACGGGGGATGTTGCCTCATGAAATGTTCCACCACTGACATGTTCCTCTGCGGTTGATCTGGCTGATCTTGTGCATGGATACCACCTCCATTTATCGCTTGAGTCAACTGCACCATTACTGCAACAAACTGTTCAGTTCCAATTCCGACCATCTCAGGATGCTGATTTGGAAGTTTATTTCCTTCTTTAAGCCTTCCTAGCACTGATTCCATGTTTCCTGTGTGGAAAACCATTCTGAACAAACATGTCTTAGATGAAGAAACCTGGTAATCTTCAAATTCTACATCACTTCAATTTGACCATAAAAAAATATTTTTGGATAATCATTTAATAAAATTATAACTTTTAAATTTTACTAAACCGACCTTTGTTACCAACTATAAGGCCCTAGCCTTAAACATTACTTAATCTTGATTTATTACAAGATTACACCTTGAGGCTCTTTTCAGGTTTAGAGTTTTAGAAAATTAGATCATAAAACATGCATTACATTCCACATTTAAATAAAGTGGTTACATAAAAGATAGTATTAATTTTTCCCATCAATGGAAACATATTTAAAATAAAACATGGATTCTTTCTTGACACTTCCTTAACACTATCATCATATCATGTACCATTCCCTTGACCTGTGAAAAACATTTCAAAAACTTGGGATGAGCATAAAAAGCTCAGTAAGGGATATAAATATATGGAATGGAAACATGGGTACATATATACATAAGAATGAAATCATACGTTACCCATAAAACATAAGCACTTTAACATACCTCATCAAATCATGAATAAATCATAGAAATCATAGGACATAAAGGTAACTTGAGGCATTCATAACATTCTTACGTAGGGAGTAACCCTCTTGGTTACGTTTGGAATACCCATCACAGTATATTCCCTAAATCTCTTTGGAGAAATCATAACGTTTCACTCTTTCGTGTTACCCAATGCATTGGAGATCTATATCAGGCTCACCTGCCCTTAGTTTATCACGGAACCAATCGTCTTCATAATAATTCCCAAGAATCATAACATAATCATATCACATAAAACATATATAAAGGAAACATAAAATTTCCACATTTCAATCACAAGATATCGATAAAACACATTGATATAATAAAAATATTATGAAAACCATTTTCAATACCAAAATAAAAGAAATGTAAAACAGGGTATTTATTTTTCTTTAAAAAAATGGAATGGCTTGTAGAGGAAGCCGAAACTCAAATAATGGTCACGGCGGTAGAGAAGTTGTTGTCGCCACACACATACGATAAAGACATTCCCTTTTGTCATTTAGTAAACACTTTGTATAAAAAAGATTCCTTTTGAATAAATGGAAAAGTCAAAGGGGATTATACACCGTATAAAATAAGGTTGTGCATAAAACAAAATATGCCTCAATGAAAGGAGATTGAGACGAAGTCCCATACCTCGGGTCCGAATTGACTTGGTAGTTCTTTAATCTCCTGAATAATAAACTTGAGTTAATTTCTACTTGTTTAAGAACATTTTTCAAGTAGATTATTCCTTTTATATCACTTCTTTCCATGTCATGAACACTATCTAGTTATTTATGTTAATAACGGTCGTTTTAACGATCATTGGTACTTGAGTAAAAAATAAACCGTTTATAATTAAAATTTGTTCATGTATCCATTATATCCAGAATGGTATTCATGATGTAGATATCACATATATCATATATATCCAGTACATGCATGCATTTATAATATTATATATAATTTAGAGGTAAGAAATGAAATGCACCGTTCATGGAGACGGTAAGCCGTATGTACGCATGAATGCTGCTTCCATTTCTATTCCGTATTTTATGAAATGGAATCATAATGAAATAAAGGTATATTATAATTCCAGTTTAATATCATATATAATATCATAACTCCATCCTTTATACGTCCCACATACGGTATTAACGAATCAAATCACTTTGAGGGGGCGGTAGTCCGCACTTCCTTAAATGAAGATATCGCGTTTACCCATAATGAAAACCATAAAGGTATGCCCAAAATGAAAAATAAAGAAGCATAAGTAAAACATAAACATATTATATATCATATATAAATATAGTTCCATCTTAATGGACACCTTTGATGGTGTTAAAAGAACGTTGAACAATCATCATTTCGGGAGGCAGAAATTCACCATCCACGGAAACTGTATGTTCATTAACCATTAGATGTAGGTGTGTGTATGTGTAGCTTTAATACTTCTTATAATAATATCCTAGTATATGGAAGATACTTGTGTTGTTAAAAAAGAAATGAATAAAAAGAGTTTAGGGGGTTGGAGAAGCAAAATAAAACAAAATGACTCAAGTGAAGACATTACCTTAAAATCGGGTAACTCCCTTTTGTTTGAGCTCAAAGGCTTCCTTGGGAAGACTTCTGCCCAAAGTGAGGCTTCAAGGAGTAAGATAGGGAAGTGGAGAGACATAATGGTCATGGGTTGGCTGAGCCAAAGGCTTTGGAAGTGTGGGTAAGGAGGTAGAGGTGGGGTCCTTTTATAAGAGGATATGAGGGGCACTCTTGGAAGGTAAAGAAATGTTACTTTATTTTAAAATGTGTTTCGGATTCAAAAGGTCCCACAATGATATAATTTGAGGGTAAGGTGATACGGGTTCGAAATCCACCCATCCAATAGGTTTTGGGCATGTTTAAGTCATAGATTTTACATTATCATTTCATTTTATTTAAATCCTTTATTAATGAGATAATCGCTGCATCATCATGATGTCATAAATAATTTATTTTATTTAATGTCTAAAAATTATTAAAAAAATATCATGATGTAGGAAATCGTTTTATCTTTTTAATGAATATTTATAGTAAAAAATCGGACTTGTATGACCCCATGTAAAAATTGTTTTTGTAAAACAACTCATGTTTGTGTCATTTTCACTTTTACATTAAATAAAAATTTATTTATGTCATTTCCCAACCAAAGTGGCTCCATGGGGTCCCCAAGTTGACCCATGGATTTTCATGGTTGGACATGACACATCCAATAATGGTAGGACATGTGTCTAGGTATTTTCATTTTATTATAAAATCATTTTTTCCTTAAATTACACTAATTACCTCTAATCGCAATTAAAAACTTAAAAGTTACTATTCACCAAAAAATTATTTTAATCTCATTGAATCACATTTTAATTATTAATGAAGACCATGTATGTTAGATTTTTGAAAATCAAATCACAGAAGTGGCAAAGATTCATTTAAACGAAAAATCAGTTTCTTTAACTACTACTTAGTGGTTTCACTATTCATCAAAAATTGATGTTTTTCAGAAATATACCAAAACTTCACCCTAAGATATATTTGATAATAAGAATTAAAAAATGATGTCTATATTAAAAAATTAAAAACATATAAGTTACATTAATTAATTTAATAATTAATTCCCGCTGTCAGAGCAAATGGCGTGTTTTTATGAAACAATAAGTATCAAAAGATTGACACTAGTTTATGTCCAATTTCAAAGTGAAATTAATTCCAGTGACCACTACCAGATTAGATGGTAAAAATATATTCTAATTTCACATTAAAACCAATTCAAAAGGTAATCTAATCATATAAATAAATTAGATTAAAAAGCGGTTTTGAATTAAAATACAACATTTTTCACTATTCATTAAAAAAAGAACATTATCGGAAAAAATACCAAAAATTCACACATATTAAATTTTGATGTCCCAATCATAAATAATAAGTTTATTTTGACAAATATAGCTTATAAAATTGTCAAAATATATATTTAAAAATGTTTTTCCATCAAAAGGCAGTAAAACAATCTTTTAAAAATATTAGTGTATTCCATGCTTAAGATTGGATTTATTCACATTTTAAGCCTCTAAAACACTATCTAATTCACTAATAGACACAGATAAAAATATCTATTATTCATTACTTACTAGGTGTGTTACAGTCTGTTTCTAAGTACCTATGTTTATTCATGAGGTCCATATATTCATCATTTGTATATGCCACCACTTTTTTGGAACACAAAAGTTTCTTCCTAGGGTCGCATACTTGCTATAGTGAATTAATGATGATATATGATGGGGAAAGATATATGGTTAACCCAAGTATATAAAAAAAATCTCTATAAAAATATTTTATTGTTTTGAGAATCTTTATATATTAAGGTTTTTGGGAATATGGATGATTTCTTTGTCTTTGATAGATATCACCATGGGGAGGTTGAACACATTATATGTTATAAATAGAGGCCCTTTGATCTATATTTACACTAATGCGATGAGTACTATTGTTGTAATAATATCATTCTACTTCCTATGAAGAGTTGACAGGCCCAATAGGTGTTTACATATATGCCTCAAACAAACCTCAAGGACACTAACATTGAGATGATAAGGGATATGAACATGATTTTTCATCATGGACAACATATGATGAGCATCCTTTTTGGATTGATTATTGATATGAGCCTTCAACATGAGGACCTCTAGAATATATTGGTAATTTTTTGGTGAAGTGGGTATTTTATACCTCAATAATGAGAATACATGTGGGATGTTTCCATAACATTCCATTAATACTAGCAGAAGTGGGGTATAATCTCGATTCGAATACGAATTCCTTTTAAAAAATGCTGACAGACCTATGGAATGTGGGATGGAATTTGAGCCTGCTCTTATATGCACTCTAGAGGATTCTAGTTAAAAAATTCATTTGTAGTAGGGATATAATATTAGATTCTATGAGCTACTGGAATATACTGCGTAGCATAATTAGAAATGATATGTGCCTACTCTAATTTGATTTCCATATTTTATCAACTGACCTCTATTAGAGTGTTGATTAGATCATAGGAAAAGGAATTTGGAGTATAATTAATTTCATTTTCAGTAGAGATAATTTCATATCCTAAGGCACATTCCAAAACGAGCTAGTTAGTCCTAGTTTGAACATGGATATGATACCAGTCCAGTTCCATTGGTGGATTCTAGTAGTTTTTTCCACATGAATATGAACCTATCACAAGGAATGTGTTAAACTAAATTATTGATACCTGTTCATAAAGTAAATATGTAATTCCCCGACCCTAGTTACACAGATTCAGTGCATTATTACATAAAATTAGCATGATCACAGAATATTAATTCTCAAATTATTGATTAGTTTATTAGCCTTTTAAATACTAAATAAATTCATAAGTATTACATTAAATTATAAAATGAAAAACTACAACAACATAGTCTCCATATGCCACACTCATTTACCTTAGTCAATCCCTACATGTTAGTCATAATATACTTCTTCACATCCTGGGAAAAATAAATCCTAGAAAGGGGTGAGTTGAGATGATCAGTAAGGATAAGAATATAGCGAGAACATTCATAAATAAGAAGAAACATTTAAGGCAATGTAAGACTAAACCAAAAGCCTTTTAAACTTGAACATCATCACAATATATAAAAGATAATATCAAATAATTCCATTTAATTATTCACATGGATATTCTAATAGTCGTATAATCACATGCAATATCAATAGCCACTTTCATAATGATGGAATGCATAATGCTAGACATCATAACCACATATTCATGGACTTGTGGCAAAACTACAAATAACATTTTATTAAGGCCATGTTCCAAGACACTAGTTTGTCTCATGATACCTACTAATGCATCAAGGAGCTATAGCGGGCTCCAACCATCACTTACTAAGTCCAATGCATTCCTTATATGAAAAGGTTTAAACTAACATAAACATTCATATTAAAACTGGAATACGAAATGACAATACTTTATCCATAAACCATGAATGGTGTAAAAATAACTCATCCATAGTCAAAAATATCACAAAACCTTCAATAAAATATTGTAGTTTTGTATCATAATAAATCAACTTCAAATAAGCATAAAATCCATAAAAGGATGTTGACATAGATGAAATCAAAATTTCTTTTAGAGAAATACCTCTTTATATTTTGAAATCATTTAAATGTCATATAATAATAAAATAAAACATATATTTTGAAATTATTCTTATAATATTTTATGGTAGGCTTCCACAATTTTATAATGGCGGAAAATAGTTGCACCCTCCGTATAAGTTAAAAAAATTACTACCTTAATTTTTTCAAAAATATCATAAGGTAAATAGTAAAAAAAATTTGGAATACATTTTTAGGAAACATGGATGTGGATGATAAATAGGTCCCAATATATATTTATATAAAACAACTTCGGATAATAAAGAGACTGTGAAATTTACCCTTACATTGTATTTTTCCTTGGTCGAGGGTATGTTAACCTCTTGTATAATAGTAAAATCATTGTTATTAAATTATAAAATAACTATATAGATAAATATGATATCATATATGATATTTTAATATTTCTTTGTTAATGATATTTTAGTAGTATCATCGTTTCTTGTGTTAACTGATTATTATTCCTTTATATGATTTGTTACGTAAGTAATGTATGTTATGGATAAGATGTATAGTTTTCATATTACAAATCATATTATGTATTTAAAAATTATTTTTAATCATTAAATTAAATTTATTCATGAATGGATACGATGGGGAAGGAATCTCCTCGCGTTTGTGGAGACGGTAATCTATACGTACGCCCGAGGGACAATATCATTCTTTTGATATTAAAATCATATATAATTGAATGATATATCATATATAAAGAATAATTATCAAGATATATTTATAATTTAAACCATTTATACACATTATTATACCAATCCAAAAGAGAAAGTATTTGAATAACAAACTACACCACGACGTGGAGACCGTAATATGTATGTACGCATGTATGGAGACATTTTCATTTATAGGATGGATAGAATAATGAATATGGTTGTACCATTCCTATAATAACATCATAGTATATATAAGTTAATATATTTATTATTTTATAATGGAAAAAATAACGAAAGAAGAAGTGGAATAAGAAAAAACTTGAATGGGGTGATGAAATAGTTACCTTTTTTTTCATATTCTTCCTTTTGATTTGATCAAAAGGGATCCTAATGTTGGATTTATGACTAAATTAATGCCTCTATTATTAAGGGATGAAATTTGGAAGGATATTTGGGTAGGATCGTGCTAAGCCAAATGGATTTGATGGTGTGAATTTGAGAGAAGGGGAAGTTCTCTTTTATAAGAGGGGTGAGAGGGACCTTAGAAAAAGATTGAAATATTATTTTATAATAAAATCATTTTCGGTTCCTAATGGCTCAAAAATGATTTATTTAAAGGATAAGGTGGGTATGGGTCTAAAACCACTCATCCAATAGGTTTTAGACAGTTTTGTATCACTATACTAACATTGTCTTTGAGATTTAACTCTTAGTTAAATAGTTTGACATTTACCATGTCTTTTTGTATTTTTATATTATATGGTTAAAAAACATACTATAAGAATCCAAGAGAACATAAAGTGGTTCATTAATGACATTTATAATATTATTTAATCCCTTTTGGTGAAACATATATCTTTAGGACTATATTATCAATTAATAATATAATATTTGTTTTAAAAACTCTTTTGTGTCAATTGTGACACTATTTGTTGTTTTGTTTTTGTTAAATTCATAACAGAAATATTACATCAAAAAAAAATTCATTTAATAAACCCTAAAATTTCATATTGACCTTGAAAATTAGTTGAATTCATTAAAAATCTAAAATTATATTTATTTGGAAATTTATAATATCAATTATTGTAATCGTTCTTTAATAAGGTAACTGCTGCATCATCATTTTGTCATAAATAAATTTTGTTTAATTAATCTCTAAAAATTATAAATAATATACCATTATGTAGGAAATATTATCTTCTTTCTAATGAATATTTTCAGTCGACTTTATCTAATTCATAACCCTACATTAAAAATGGTTTAGTTATAAAACTTTGATTGTAACTCTTTTAACTCTTCTTTAAATAAAATAATAATAAATGTCCTAATACAAACCAAATAGTCCTAAAGGATCATATATTATTAATATGTCTGTTTTTGGTCGAATTAAACTTATACAATTTTTTAGTACATGTGTTATGGTAATTATGATATCATTTTTACCCTTAATAACCCAATTTACTTTTAACCGTGGTACATAAAAGCAAAAAGTTAATGTTCACTGAAACAAATTATCTTATTGAACCACATTTTACTTACTGATATTAACCAAGAGGCTCATATTTTTGAAATTTAACTCACAGAAGTGGTAAAATTAAATTTTATGCAAATTTTCAAATTCTCATATGAGGTGGGTAAAAGACAGTAAAAAGCTCAATAAAATTTATATATATTTAAACTCATTATAAAATGACTCCAATGAATTCATTTAACTTATATAGGTATTATGTATCAATTTTTACCTAAAATAAATATAAATAAAATAAATAATTATTTAAATAAAAAGTCAGTTTTAAACAATAACTCAGTGTTTTTCACTATTCATAAAAAATTGAATGTTTTTTAAAAAATACCAATAATTCACCCGAAGATATTTTCAATATTTAGAATAAAAAAATGAAGTAAATTTTGAAAGATTAAATTTATAAAATTTCAAAAAGTGGGTATTACTATTCATAACGGCTAGTTTGATTGGTTGTGGTGTGTTTGAACTCAAAGTTGCATACAACACAATCTATTTGTATTATTCAAAGGGAAACGTACCATGGATTCTTGGGTTGTTTAATTCTCCCCTCCTTAAAATAATTTCATCCTCTAAATTTCTAGGATATTATAGGATAATAATATTTGGCTGGTTCTTCATCATAAGTTCCTCGGGTTCCCACAGTGCCTCTTCCAACTTATGATTTCTCCGTAGAAATTTTACCAGATGAGTTGTCTGGTTTCTCAGCACTTGTTCTCTAGTTTAAAGAATTCTGATAGGCTCATCATAGTAAGATAGATTAGGTTACTATTCAATTTCCTCATTGGTGAGTACATGTGTTGTGTCTAACATGTAATTTCTCAACAGTGATGTGTGGAACACATCGTGAACTTTGGAGAGATTTGGAAGCATTGCCAAACGGTAAGCAACATCCCTAATTAGTTCTAGAATTTTGAAAGTTCCAATGTACCTGGGACTCAATTAACCCTTCTTACCGAATTTTACTACTCCCTTCTATTGAGACACCTTCAAGAAAACATGATCTCCTACCTGAAATTTCAAATCCTTCCTTCAGTTATCGGAATAGATCTTCTGCCTACTTTGTTGTGCTTTGATGTGGGTTTGGATAACCATCACCTTTTCCATCATTTCCTCAACATGTTCTGGGCCTATGAGTTTTCTTTCACCAACATCATCCCAACAAGTTGCTGTGTGACATCTCTTGTTATATAATTCTTCATATAGTGCCATCTGAATACTTTAATAGAAGCTATTATTATTGGAAAATTCTACCATAGGTAAATATTGATCCCACATACCTTGAATGTAAAGTGAGAAAGATCCCAACATGTCTTCTAAGGTTTTAATAGTCCATTCTAATTATCAATCGGTTTGAGGCTGTTAGGAAATGATCAAAGAATGTTCACTATCCAAGGACTTCTGAATACTTTTCAAGTATCTTGATGTAAAATGGGGGGTCACAGTCAAAAACAATCAATATGAGTACACCATGGAATCTTACAACTTCATTTATATACTGTCTTGCTAAACGTTCAAGTGGTAAATCTTCTCTTATATCAAGAAAATGTGCTGACATGGTAAGACGATCAACAATGACCCATAAGGAATCATTCCTTTTAGGAGTCTTTGGTAGCCCCATGACAATGTCTAATGTAATATTATCCCATTTCCACTCAGGTGTGGGAAGTGGTTGCATTACTCTTCTAGGATATTTCATTCCATCTTTCACATGTTGACACACCATACATCTTGACACAAAATCAGCAATCTCCCTCTTCATGTTTTCTCACCAAAAATGTTCCTTCAAATCTCTATAAGTCTTAGTGCTACCAGGGTGTATAGAGAAATTAGATCTATGAGCATCATCCAATAATTCCCTTTCTATATCTGGTAAATCGGGAACACAATGTCTCTTCCCAAATTTCGAAATCCCATCTTCATATATAACGTCACTCAATCTCCCAACATTCACTGCTTTAATTTTATTTTGAAACTATTGATCATTAGTCTGAAAAATCTTTATCCTTTCTAGTAAAGATGGTTTGGAAACTATTTGAAAAAGTATTGGTGTCTCACCTTCAATGATTATTACCATATCCATTTTCACTAGATCCATGAAAATAGGATCCCTTTCAACTCTCATTTGGTTCAATAATCCATGATCCTTTCTTCTCAATGCATCTGCCACCTTATTTTCCTTACCCGAGTGGTAGTGTATTGTGAAATTATAATCCTTGAGTTGTTGAAGCCATCCCCTTTGCCTCTTGTTGAGTTCTTTCAAAGAGAAAATAGACTTCAAACTCTTGTGATTGGTATATATCTCAAATTTATCACCATAGAGATAATGTCTCCATATCTTTAAAAAAATATTACAGCTGCTAACTCAAGATCATGAGTATAATAGTTTTGGTCTTGAATTTTTAGTTGTCGTGATGCATAGGAAATGACTCTATCATTCTGCATTAGGACACAACCATGTCCTTTCTTTGAAGCCTCACTATAAATAAAAAAACCCATCATTCCCTATTAGAATATTCATGATAAGAGCATTGTGTAATATTCTCTTCAGTTCTTCAAAACATTATTCACACTCTTTTGTCCAAAAAAATTTATCTACTTTACGTGTGAGCTTTTTTAATGGGTTAGCCAACTGGGAAAAATTATGGACGAAACGTCGATAATAACTTACTAAACCAATAAAACTGCAAGCCTCAGCTATTCACGTCGGTGCTGGACATTCTTTGAGTTCCTTGGTCTTTAAAGGATCAACAAAGATTCCATCCTTAGAAACAATATGGCCAAGAAAAGAAATCTCATGATGCAAGAATTCACACTTGCTAAATTTCCCATATAATTCATTTTTTCTAAGTGTCGTTAGAATAATGAGGAATTTATTTTCATAATCTGTGTAGCTTTTGGAGTATTCCAAGATATCATCAATAAATACCACTACAATGTTATCAGGATATTCCTTGAAAACTCTATTCATTAGATCCATAAAGGAAGAGGGTGCACTAGTCCACCCAAAAGGCATTAATGTAAACTCTTAATGCCCGTACCTGGTTCGAAATGTTATTTTTTGAATGTCTTCCTTCTTCACACAAAACTGATGAAATCCAGATCCAAGGTTAATCATTGAAAAATATTTATCTCCATGAAGTTGGTTCAACAAATCATCAATTCAAGGTAGGGGATACTTGTTCTTTATTATTATATCATTGATTTCCTTGTAGTCAATGCACAACCACCTAGATCTGTCTTTCTTCATAACAAAAAGAACAGGGGATCCCCATAGAGAAACACTTGGGAGAATAAATCACCAGTTACAAAAATCCCCTAGTTTTTTTATTTAGTTACACTAACTCCAGAGTGTCCATTCTATAAAGGGTCTTCGATATGGCCCTTAAACAAGGAATTAAGTCAATAGAAAACTCAATTTCTCATTTTGGAGAATGTCTAGGTAAATCTTTTGGATACACATCAACATATTACTGCACAATAGGTATTTAATCTATTTTAACATTTCTTTCCTCACGCACAGTTATTTCATTCTCTTCATACCCAATAATTGAATTTAGTAGAGCTACTGGGGGTGGATCTAGATAAGAATCATGTGGTGACATTTCTTCTCTAAAGACAATGTATTCATTATCATCATCGAAAATTGTAACCTCATTCTTCTTAAAATAATATTATTGCTTAAATGTATAAAAACCAATCCATACAAAGGATTATATCAAATCAAATCATGGG
This sequence comes from Viscum album, assembly GCA_963277665.1. Classification (NCBI taxonomy): domain Eukaryota; kingdom Viridiplantae; phylum Streptophyta; class Magnoliopsida; order Santalales; family Viscaceae; genus Viscum; species Viscum album. Next base: position 1,600,623,529 of record OY728119.1, on the reverse strand, counting down.
TATTATGTTGAGACCATAAGATAAAGAACATTAATATTAAATAATGTGAACTGATTCACAAAACATTGTGGCAATGATACTTCCCATAGGTGTTTTGACTAAAAACTACCTTATTAAGTCAAATTGAAAATATCTAATTTTCATAGAAAACTGGGAAGATCTGAAACAATGTGATTATCTATAATGAAATAAATCATTTTCTAAACTTGAGGAAACCATTAAATTACCGGCCACCACATATTTCAGAGCTTCAACTTCTGTAGTAGTGATAGAATAAACATAGCCTTGATCCCTTGGCGTTTTTGAGGTATATTTCCTTGGAACTTAAGACATTCATTTTCATAATGACCCCTTTCTCTATAATTGTAGCATTCATCATTGATAGGCTCTTTCTTCCCCTTACAATCACGAGCTTGGTGGCCTTTTTCACCACACTTGTAACAGACTCCCATTCACATTATGCAAGTACCTGGGTTTTTCTTCTCACATTTACCACAAGATGGATATTCAAAATTTCCATTATTCCACTTATTTCAATTTCCATAGTGTTCAATAGATATTTTCTTCTCTTTAATTTATTTAAAGTTATAACACTTAGATAATTAATTTTCTGTCCTGATTACACATGAGATAATATATTTGTATGGTAAGAAGGATTGTGATACTAATGCTCGCCTGAGAAATGGTTTTAACCCATCAAAGAATCAACCAATATTACTCCTTGGGTTACGTATATAATCTTCTCTATGCATTGATATCCTTGTAATGATAGCCTCATACTTTGTTACATTCTCATCCTCCTTTTCTCTCAGACTCAGAAATTGTCTTTCCATATCCACTCGATGGTCACGAGGAAAGTATTTTTCTATGAAAATATCATTAGACACACTTCATTACATATTTGATACATCACCATCTTCCTTTGTTTCTTGAATTAGTGACCACCACTGATTTGCATCTCCTGTGAGGCGATAAACTGCCATGATAACATTTTCCCTTTCACTACTCCACAAAGAGTTGAATATTTTCTCTAAGTAATTTATGCATTGCTCGACTAAAAATGGATTTGTATTCCAATTGAATGTTTTTGGTTGTTTCCTCATGAATCGGTCTAACATTGATCCTCTGTGTTGTGGATCAGGGTTCTCCATACAGGTAAGGTTATTACTCATAAACTGAGTGAGTTTTCCAAGTATGGTGATAAGCTGATCTGCACCTGTTGCATCACCATCTCCACTATAATTATCTTGAGTATGAGGGATATCCCTACATGGTTAACGTGAATTTATACGGTTTCCATTACTTCCACTAGGCTCCATTTCTGAACAATGGCATACACTAGATTAGTTTATGAATCGCAATACATAATTTCAAACATCTAAAATAGTTAACATAAATTGAACAGTTTATGTATATAATCCATAATCATAAAAATGTTTTCTTTGAGGTAGTGTATACTCGTAAACCCTTCATAATGGTTTGTAATGAAAATGGGAATTATCCTATGCATATCCCTGAGGAGTGTCATATCCAAGAGTGCAGCCAGGCCTGTTGTCATGTATCAGTTCCCATTCGAGTCTAGCTCAAAGCAGTGTTTTCGGGTTTTACCCCTAGGTAAAACTGTTCCAGATTCACCTCTACCTGCTTGTATCCAGAAAGGGATTTATTGCTTGGAAAACACACAAAAATCTCTACAATACCAAAATTATAAGAAGTTATTCTATTCTAATTCTCAAATTTTATCTTAGGTTAATGTTCTCTAATCATAGTTTTTATAAATATATTTTCCAAGGTTTGTGGTAAACTTCTTCTGATACAAACTATAATGCCCCAAACCTAGTTACCCAGAGTTGGTGCATTATTACATAACATTGGCATGATCAGAAAAGATCAATTCTAGAAAGACCGATTTGTTTAGTAGCCTTGGAAATACTAGATAGATTCATAAGTTTTACATTACATTATAAAATGAAAAACTACAAAAACATAGTCTCCATAGGCCACACTCATATCCCTTAGACTATCCCCATAGGTCGGTCATAATAGGCTTCTTCACTTCCTGGGAAAAATAAAACATAGAAATAGGTGAGCTTAGATGCTCAGTAAGGATAACAATATAGTAGAAACATTTAAAAATATTCATAAGCATTTAAGGCAATGTATGACTAAAATAAAAGACTATAAAACATGAACATCAGCATAATATGGAAAAGATAAAATCAAAAAATTCAATTTACTTATTCACATGGATATTATACTAGTCGAATAATAAAATGAAATATCAATAGTCACTTTTATAATCATGGAATGCGTAATACCTGACTTCATAACCACATATTCAAGGGCTTGTGCCAAGACTACAAATAAGATTTGGTCAAGGCCTTGTTCTAAGAGACTATTTTGTCTCATGAGACCAACTGATGCATCGAGGAGATATATCGAGCTCCACCCATCACTTACTAAGTCCAATGCATTCCTCATATGAAAAGGTTTAAAAATAACATAAATATTCTTATTAAAATTAGCATAAAAAATGTCAATACTTTATCTATAAACCATGAATGGTGTAAAAATAGCACTTCCAAAGTCAAAAATATCACAAAACCTTCAATAAAATTTGGATGTATTTATCATAATAAATCAACTTCAAATAATTTTATAATATATCAACGTATGTTGACATAGATGAAATCAAATTTTTTTAGAAAAATATCTATTTCTATATTGGAATCATTTAAAAGTCATATAATAATATAAGAAAACAATTATTTTGAAAATATTCTTATAAGATTATAATGGAAGCTTCAATGATGTTATAAAAGCGGAAAATAGCCGCACCCACCGTATATGTTAAAGAAACTTTCTTACCTTAATTTTGTCGAAAAGGTCATAAGGTACATTGTTTGGAAAATGAAAGAAAGATTCCTTTCAAACCACTCTATAAAAATTAAAACAAGGGTATATATTACTTTAACCCATTTTCTAGTAAATAGTAAAAATGTTTTGGAATAAATTTTTAAGAAACATGGATATGGATGATTAAGAGGTCCCAGTAGATACTAATGTAAAAACAACCTTGGATAATAAAGATTTTATGAAATTAACCCATAACTTTTACTTTTCCTTTGCCGAGGGTACATTAACCTCATGTATAATAGTTAAATAGTGATATTAAATTATACAATAACTATATACATAAATATGATATCATATATTATCTTTTAACATTGCTTTGTTAAGGATATTTTAGTAGTATCATTGTTTCAGGTGTTAATTGATTCATTTTTCGTTATATGATTTGTTACAAAACTAAAATTTGTTATGGATAGAATGTATATTATTCATATTTATTATGATATTATGTCTTTAAAGATTATTTTAAATCATCAAATGAAAATTTTTCTTGAATGGATATGATGGGGAATGAATGTAATTGTGTTCGTGGAGACGATAATCCATACATACGCATGAGCGACAATATCATTTTTTTGATATTAAAATCATATATAATTCAATGGTATATCATATATACAGAATCATAATAATTTGATATTTATTATTCACATCATTTATACTCATTATTATACCCATCCAAATGATAAAGTATTTGAATAACAAACTAGACCGCGACGTGGAGACAATAATCTATACGTACGCACGTATGGTGACTTTGTCCTTTATAGGATGGATAGAATAATGCATATGGTTGCACCATTATTATAATAAAATCATGTTATATATAATATACTGGATTTAGTATTTTATAATGCAAAAAATAATGAATGAGGATGTGGAAGAAGAAAACAACTTGAAAGAGGAGATGAAATATTTACCTCATCTTCGGGTTCTAACATTTGATTTGATCAAAACGGCTCCTTAGGTTGGATTTATGACTAACATAAGGCCTATAGGGTGAATGGAGGATATTTGGGAGGATATTTGGGCAGGGTTTGGTGGAGAAAAATGTCTTTGATGGTGTGAATTTGAGAGAAGGGAAAGTTTTATTTTATAAGATGGTGAGAGGCACCTTAGGAAAAGATTGAAATATTATTTTATAATAAAATAATTTTCGGTTTCTAATAGCTGAAAATAATTTATTTAAATTATAAGTTGGATATGGGTCTAAAAAAACTCAACCAATAGGTTTTAGATAGTTTTGGGTCACTATATTAACCTTATATTTTAGATTCAACTCTTAGTTAAATAGTTTGACATTTACCATGTCTCTTTGTATTTTTATATTATGTAGTTAATAAACATATTTTAAACTTCCTAGTAAACCTCAAGTGGTTCATTAATGACATATATAATATTATTTAATCCCTTGGATGAGCCATAGATTTTTAATATTATAATATCAATTAATAATATAATATTTGTTTTAAAAACTCTTTTATGTCAATTTTGACAAAAATTTTTATTTGGTTTTTTTAAATCAAAAAATCATTATTACATATAAAAAAATTCATTTAATCAACCCCAACATGTCATATTATCCTAAAGAATTAGTTTAATTCATTTAAAGTCCCAAATTAGATTTATTTGGAAATTCATAATATCAATTATTTTAATATTTCATTAATAATGTAATTACTACATCATCATTACATCATAAATAAATTTAATTATATAATTTTTAACAATTATTAATAAAATTATATTATGTAAGAAATAATTTTATCATTATAATTAATATTTATAGTTGAATTTATCTTATGTATAACCCTATATTAAAAATTGTTTAGATATTAAACTTTGATTTTAACTCTTTTAACTATTATTTAAATAAAATAATAATAAATGTCCTAATCTATTCAAAATCGGCCTAAAGGATCATATATTATTCATAAGGATATTTTAGGTCATATTACACTTATCCAGTACATTAAGAACATGTGTTAGGGTACTTACGATATCATTTTTACCCTTAATTAAACTATTTACTTTTTACCATGGTAAATAAAAGTAAAAAGTTATAGGTCACCAAAAATTATTTTCATCTTATTGAACCAAATTTTAATTACAGGTATTAATTTTGCCTCTTATAATTTTGAAATTCAACTCACAGAAGTGGTAAAATTACGTTTCATGCAAATTTGCAAATTCTCCTAGGAGGTGGGTAAAAGACAGTAAAAAGTTCAATAACATCTTTATATATCTAAACTCATTATAAAATGACTCCAATTATTTAAATTGAACTTATATATTTATTATTTATCTATTTTGACATAAAATAAATTTTAATAAAATAAATAATTATTTAAATTAAACATCGGTTTTAAACCATAACTCAATGTCTTTCACTATTCATCAAAAATTGAAAGTTTTCCGAAAAATACCAAAAATTTACCGTAATCTAATTTCAATATTCAGAATCCAAAAATGAATTACATTTTGAATGATAAAATTTATAAAATTTCAAAAAGTGAGTATTTCTATTCCTAATGACTAGTTTGATTGGTTTTGGTGTGTCTGAACTCAAAGTTGCGTACAACACAAGCTATTGTACTATTCCAAAGGAAATGTATTGTGGAAGCATGGGGTGTTAAAAAATAAGAGATCATTACTATTCCTTATACTTTATCAAAATTTTTATATAATCCCACTGGAAGGGAGCAAGAATGTGCGCTTGTTACAGAGTTGCAACTAGTTCATAATGATAAGGGTGATCTGCATCTCTATCAGTTGGGATAAGAATATGCTCGTATCCCACTATCTATACCAATTATGGAATATGATATAATGTAGTGACACATTATATAAGTGATATAATGAATTTAAAACTATGTATTTTCAGTCTCCAAGATATACTAGAATATTTTTCTTATTGAAGCGTGAATATAATCTAACTCATTTCCTCTTTGTTCCAATAGAATATAATGATGTGCTTTATGCATGGGGGAAGGGATATGATCCTACCCCAATGTTTTTTAGTAATATTTCTCATTACATGACCCCATGTGAGGGTGGATATGATCCTATTAATTAGAAAAAATAAAAATATACCGACCATCTTCATCAGTATAAGAGGGTATCTGAGCCCATTCATGTTTATCCACATATTTTAACTCCCATAGAGACCTACTTGGTTCCCATAGAAGAATATCCATGGTTTCAATTTTCTATATCAATAGGTGAATAAGAGGAACTTGACAGTTGATATTAATGACGTCAATTTACAGGAGCCCTCATAGTCAACTCCTAAACTGGGAATGATCCACTGTCAAATCCGTGACCGACCTTCCTACGATATAGAAGGCACTGTTTTTCAAGCTCTTGGTACGAGATTCTGAAGTGATTTGTGGTGTTAAAAGGTCCCACTAGTTTTATTGATTCATTATTATAGTGATATGGACTAGTTCACATGAATTTCTATATAACTCTACATGTATCCTTTAAGTTTGAGATCATACCATGTTGGTGGTATTCACAAACCATCTTGTTCATCAATAGAAGCTAAATCTGGAAGGTGGGTGAGGTCATTTTTTGACCCTATGAAGTTAATTCCATATCTATAGTTCCATAACATTCACATGATGAAGGAATTATCTTGGTTCATGAAGTTTTTGAGAGAATTTTATACAGTTATAATGACAATGTGGAAAAATGTCAATGATTAGTTCCACTTCGTATGTGTGAAACAAGTTCAATTAGCTATGTATAGTTGTCACAATTATCCTTTCTTGTTCCCTTTTACACAATTTTATTGTGTGGAATTTTTATAGTTAGAATTATCTATATCATGGGAACGCAATTATATTTCATTGTTTCAGGATTTCATATCATGAACAACATTTTAATTAATGTCGACAGTTAAATAAAATTTCCCGACACATGGTCAACTGATAATTTTTATTATTTGAGAGATTCATGTTGGGTTCACTATTTTTTCATTCAATGGTATCATTATTCCCCATGTATGATAGAATATTTTATCATCTCCAATAAATATTAAATTATTTTATCACTAGATTATATCACACCAGGTTTACCATTTTTCTTTCTCATTTGAGGAACGTTGAATGATGATTGATTTCGGTGGGTTCAAGTATGGTTTCACAATCATTCATACTAGGTTCATGATTTATGTCTCTTAGGGAATCTCCCAATTGATACCCCATCCATAACTATGTACATAACTACATCCTAAAGACTAGAGTAACTTTGGGGTTTCATAAACGTTGAAACATAGGAACCCACATGAGTCAAGCGAACTAGAGTTTGGGTTCATTACACACTTTTGGGGGTAATTATTTCATATTCCAAGACTCTTATATATTTTGGAAATGTTTGTGAATATATTCCCAATCCTGATACAAGACTCGTTACTCAAATAAATTGGTCATGTTATGAATCCTTCTTTATGTAAAGGGGGTACTATTAGTGAGACCATTTGTATGTATTCATGTTTATCAATCTATTTCATGATATTTTTTATAAATGGATGGTTCTTTATATTCTAAAGCTATATAATTAGAAACTTTGGAGAATACATATCTCTAGGGATGGTATTGGTGCTTCTAGGATGTGATTGAACCTTTATGAGGCGTCCAAAATATCCTATTTATTACCAGAATGGAAACCCACATAGTTCATTATAGTCGAATCCATGTATTTTAAAGTCATGAAGATTATAAATATAAAACTGAAATTAGACACCATGCATAGATATCATGAATTAAGAAGGAATCCTATATATCATACTTATGACATGAATCATATTAATTGTTGTTCAATCCACCCTCTACCTGATGATGTTAAATTATAGATAATTAATGCTAGTGAGGGTTGTGGCCCGAGGGTTTAGCAATATAGGTATTCTTCCAAAATATACACCAAGGTGGATTCCCATATATGGTAGAAACCATATTATGTCACTAAACAAGGATTACACACTATGGTTTCCATGGATATGGAGAATTTATGATGAGATTGATATGGTAATTTCAAATCCCCTAGACCACATTCCCCATTCTCAGTGTAAAAAATAATGGATATCAAGTGATATGACTCGACCAATATAGATTGAGGACTTATGCACTAGGGTGGACCTTCTAGGGTATTTGATGTGGACCTCATGACAAAGGAATGTGTCATATGTATCCTATATATAACATGAATTAGATTCCTCATAGTTAAATTAACTACTCTATCTATTGATTAATGAAGAATAATGATAATCCCACATGATAGTTTGGATCCCATGTGTTATATTATATGATATATAGAGGGTATTACACCAAGTTGGATATCTAAATGGATCTTGGTACAAAGGAAGATGCCGTATATATCTATTTTGGATAGGAATCAAATTCCAATATGTTTGTTATTATGTATGTCCATGTTTGTCTTCAGGAAAATGTTATCTTTTACTAGGGTGTCTTCCTGACATGGTTGACATGTTGGAGGGTCTATTATTTACGTGATTTACATATTTGGTATTCCTAATGTACATATCCTGTTTTCCTCCTTGAAATTTCTGAGGATGGAATGTGGACATGTCTGAGGTTTCTTCTATGTCATCAAGATAATTTGTTGGCAAGAAGACACATGATAAGGATAACATGTCCATGAAAATTCACATGATTAGAGAATACATGTTAGACTTCTGATTCATGATTCAAATTACTTCTCTAGGGAGACATCACGTGATTGATTCATGAGTATCCAATAGTGATGTATGATCATGTTTTACATTTCGGAGGGTTATTGCATAATATTTTTTACATATATGGAGGGATGTTAGATGACATGGATGACAGATCAGGGGAGTCATCATCTGATCGATGTTGGCATGTCCAAGGGTATCACATGATCCATGATGATTTGTCTAGAATACTTTTTGGGAAATTTATGATATGTCCAAAGGACTTCGTGTGACTTGGATGACATGTTTTAGAGTTGTCACATGACCTTGGTGACATGTCTGGATGTTGTCACATGACAATGCTGGTATGTTTTAGGTTCTTTGAATGAATATTGTAACATTTTTGGAAGCTATAACATGATATGGATGGCATGTTTGGGTATTGTTTCATGAATAATGAATAGTTCACAAAAGCACATGATATCATTACCTAAAAATGACCATATCCATATTCACATAAGGCTTATTCCTTTTTTATACTTTATCACATAAATACTTTAGTGTTTGTAAGGAATTAGTTTTCATATACTTTATGAGGCCCTATAGATACATGTAATATCCTTTGAATATTTCACCTGATGAACAAGATATCATTATCCTAATCAATAGGATGATCAACTAAAGTGTATATACATTCCGCATAATACCTTAATTCATTCCTCAGGTTTTATCGCCTGGAAAACTATTACGATTGTATGGATTTATTCTCTGAGTATTACTCTCTCACTTCTACAGTACTGATACTGTTTTTTTCGAGAGGGGGGAATTTATAGGACTTGATAGCCTATATATACCCCTCCTTGCATGGTGACTATGTATCATATATGGGATTGATTATGTGAAGTATCACACATTTTTTGTGAACCTTCTACATGTCCTCATTGGTGTTATCTTTGTGTCATGTGATAAATAGTGACCACGAGATCACTCTTTCACTTACATATTTATTAGAACCATGGAAGTTAAAAGGTTTTTGACATAATCAAATCAACATGTCTAATAACCCTCAAAATATCAAGATTACATTTACGGGAGACTTCACTAGATCATGATTTCTATCAAAGATGCTTTTGTGTGATCATGGGAGACTTTGCTGGGTCCCTTTGTGATATCAAGCAGGAGAGTTAGTGGCCCTTTGTGTGATCAAGCTATAATTTCCATGTGTATTCTAATGGTCATTGTGATAATAAAAAATGGTTCATAACCACCTTTTTATTAAGAATATATTATATTTCCCTCACACGAGTTTACCATATTTTTACGATTTTGTTATTTATTTTTAATGTAATTTGTAATTTTTTATTGTATTTTCATTAGGGTATCACGTGATCAAATAGAAATGCATAATTTCCATCATGAGATGGAGATGATAAGTCCAGAAAACTTCATGCGATTATTCTGTAATGTTAGTAGGGATTTTCGGTGATCAATGGACTGAACATGTACATCAAATCCTCTCTTTGAATGAAAAATAAAATATCTTCTTGTTGGATGAGGCCTCTTTAATTTCCATCTTATTTTATGAAATTTTCCAATACTATTATATTTTTCTAATTGGTTTTGAATCTATTAATTACAATATCAATAATTAATATCATGATGACATGCAATAATTTTCATGGATGGTCACACTGCATGTCTATGAATCTGAAAGGGTTCAAATTATTAAATGGATGTTTCTAAGGGACATCACATGATGAAGTTGACATACCATAATACATTCACATAGAATTACTGACATTAAATGATGGATCTCACGTGATAAATGAACTGATCATGTCATTCACATGGGGCCTTCATGTGAAAATCAATGTAAGATACATCACAAGAGGCTTCTGAATTTTTATTATTCATTTCATATGGGTCCTTTGTTGATTGTAAGTATTATATTGGTTGACATGTCTCATGATTGGAGGAAATAATCTACATACTTCACATGATCATGAGGTTCTATTGAAGGGTATTCATGTGATCATAATAAGTTCATGACAAACACACTACATGTTCACATAAAGTTCTAAGGGTCACGAGAACAGGTTTTTTTGTAGAAGCCACGCGATCAATATAACCTCTCCACCTGATATTCATGTAGTCCTACTTCTTCCAACAACTTTATGGGGAAATAATACCAATTCTTTTGGTATGTCTTCAATTATAAAAACATCAATGTTGATTTGGAGGGAACCAAGAGTTTTCCATAGTAAAAAATAAATTCATCTTACTAGGGATGCATGGTTTATTAAAAACAATTGATCTACAAAACAGAGAAATATCATGTCATTGTAATATCCAAATGTATAATTATAATATATAATAAAATTCTTTTGTATGTTTTAACATAATAATCATCATATATATGTTGTGTTTGGAATTTATAATTTTGTTTTTTAAATTTTAATAATTAGTTAAAAATTCATTAGATTGATGGATTTTATGTGATGTGTTATTTTATTTCAAGTTCGTTCTTCTTGAGTTATATCATTGTATTTTAAAGTGTTTTTTTTCAGGGATCATTTATGATATAAGATAAGGGTTACATGGAGAACCATAGTTTCATTTTACTCTATATCAAAGAGAATAAATTTTTATATTATATGATGATGATTTTTGATCATGATAGTTATTTTTGTTGATAGTTAATTTCATGTAGGTTGGTTTGTATATAATTATTATGAAGTAAAAACTATAGTTTGGATCACACCACTAACTACATGATTATATAATCATTTATTTTTGTGAATTATAGTTAATATTTATAGTGGTATACAAGGTGAACCAATAATAGTGATAGTTAATGGTATTAATTATTTTATGGAATAATTAGGGTGATTATGTACAATTAATTCCTTTAGAGTCTCTTATAATTCATAGACTATAATAGACCATTGAGATTGATATTCTAAAATAATAGTAACTATAGTGTTGGTATAATGACATATATTACAAATTTATCCATTGTGATATAGATATATTCTCATGAAGGATATTTTTGAATCATGGATGAGATAATGAATAAATGATTTAGTGCTTATTTATGAATATGAAACAATGGTGCGTTGAAGAAAATATAACACATTTGGTATTATGATAATGAGTGGGTGTTCTCATCTATCTCTCTTATGGGGGATATCATCATAATGATTACAAAACATGTACTTTTATAGTGAATATGAAATTGGTTTTTCCCGAAATATTTGATGTTTTGGATGAGAGGTTTCATGGATAATCAGTGGTGATAAAATTGATGTTTATTTTAATGCATAATTCATGGAATTTTTAGATGATTTTATGTTTATGCGTGATATAACTTCATTAAAAATAAATATAATATATTTTTTGTGTGTTCAATACATGAATATAACTAATTTAATGTAAAAAAATTTATATTTATACTATGACTCTATTTAAAATATAGTGAATTAGTTACTCTCTATGATTATTCTCATGAATTATAATTTATGTAGTTTATATTTTATAAAATATTTTATTTTCAATTATCAAGAAACTAAGAGGCATAAATTTATTCTATAGTATAATTTAATATAAATCCTAATTTTAAAATTAAATTACAATGGAATATGTTTTTCTTTTTTATATTATTTGAAGATCAAATTTTTTGACATGGTGGATTTTATAGATAATCCATGTATAGAAAATATATCATACATGGAATGAAAAATATTTGACTTGATATAAAAACTCCCATAGATATAATAATAATGGCCCATTATGATTGTGGTTGGACAGAAAATTTTCTATTAAATTCTCCATCGCCACTATCAACTATGTAATATTGTGTATATCTTAGGGGGGTCGATTAAAAGTCTTTTAAAGAACTCAATGCCAAATATAATCATTAGTGATTTTTATAATTTTAGGGTTTACCATATAAAACTACCACAATGAATGTTCACATACAAATTGAAATGATGTAGGATCGCCCCATACTAATCTATCTTTTACATTACTTTTGTTCATTATGATTCATGGTAATAAAGTGAAATTACTTTTCCAATTTATAGTTAAACTAATCTGGTCCTTCTTTATTTCACGGGACCAATATCTTATTTTTGGTTATACTAGAAATGGATTCCATTTCATATTTTACTAGATCATAATAATATCATTTAGTAGTGATGATGATTTTTTAGTGGGAATAGTGTGACCCATGCTTGACACACATGGATATTAAATCATTTTAGAAGAATATTCAGAAAAATAAAAAAATACATGCCCGCAAACCATGATATATTAGTGACTTTGGAAACATGGAAATAAAATAATCTTTCCAGGTGAAAGATCTATAAAATATCCCATAAAGATATGCACCTTAATTACATCCAAATAAAACCATTCTTCTAAACATAGAGAAAATAATAATAAGAAACGAGTGAGATAAAATTCTAAGTAATGGTAAATAAGTGAGATATGTAATTATAATCCCAAGAATATGAGTATGAGAAAATTATCTTTAAAATAGAATATCATACCATGCATATCAATAATCATATACATGAATCATGGAATAATTATTGGCAGTTCATAAGGAATTAATCTTAAGGAAATAAAGAAAATCACCCATAAAAGCATAACATAGGAATAAAACATGGAATTTTGGAAGACATATAAGTATATAATATGATTTCAATAGTATCCAAGGAATTATTTCCTAGACCATCTTGGTAGTATAGTTTCAATCACCATACCATCTTGGTAGACATGTTTCACGTTTAGGGCCATGTTAGTAGCATTATTTCACTCCTCAAACTATCTTGGTAGTCAGGGTTCACTCCTTTGACCGTCTTAGTAGTAAAGTTTTATTCCCAATAAAATCATGGTATATCTCATGAGATATAAATATTTACCTAATACAACGTAGTTTGATATAGTTCCCACCAATATCATAATGAAATCATAAATACAAGTTCCACCAGATCATGAATAATCATAACATAACCAATGCAATAAAATGTGTATTATAAACATGTGATCATATCATAACCTGTGGAAAAAAGACATGTTTAATATCCATTTCATCAAAATCATAAACCATGAATGAGAAACATATCTCATAAAAATATAACCCAAGTAATATAAATGGGTGTCATTGATACCGTGACATTAAACATAATCCATTCATAGAAATTATATAAATTTAACCTTTAGATAAATTCCATTAACGGACTGAGTATCATAAACAGATTTCATCTTAGATAGAATATAAGTTTAAAAAATATTTCAAAACAATTTCTTGTGTAAAATATCATTTCATAATTTAAAAATTAATTCTAATACATTAAACCATTTAAAATTTATTTTATAATAAAATAATATCAAAAATTATAAAGAATACTTGAAATAATTTTTAAAATATTTATCATTGAATAAAATAATATTAAAAACTTTTTTATACATATTTTTCATTTAAAAAATATTGAAAACATATAAAAATAATAAAAATTATATGAAAACAATTTTACATGAAAACATGTGGATGAAGATTGAATTTTTTCTTTCAAACCATTTTCTAAAAAATATTTTCAAAACTTATAAAGAATGCTTGAAATAATTTGAATAACTTTCTCCTTGAAAAAAAGATAAAAGAAGCTTGTAATCATTTTGAAAACCAATTATTTTAAATCTCTTTTAAATTCATATTTTTTAAAAGTAAAATTTAAACATGAAGAGATATATTCAAAGTATTTTTGGTGGATAAATACATACATGTTACAAAAGGTAAAAATAATATTCCTTTTCCATGGTAAAAATGTTAGAAATATGCCCTGATCAGAAAGTTATAAGAATATTCCTTTGTAAAAATTATAAAAGGTAAAAAATGTAAAAATATATTTTAATTAACATTTTGAATAGTTTAATACTATTTGAAAACCTTTTTAGAAAACATGATTTTAAAGGAGCCCAAATTTTCGACCGAAGAGGGTAAATTAGAGCACTCTTAAAAACACATTCCTAATTATCATATGTACCAAAGAGTAAACAAATGGTACCAATACATTAATATAGAATTAATAACCATAGGAGATGAAAATTCATGAATTTATTTAGATATTGGATAAAATATTTCATCAAAGGAAGCATAAACAAAAGCAAGCGAGAAAAGAGATGAGATTGTCTCAATAAATTGTTTTAACTTGGTAACATGGGTTGATACTATCCATGTATGAAAATGAAATTAAATAAAGCTTAAAATATCATTAAAATAATTAAATTCATGATATAAAATGTAAAATCGATTTATATACACCTTGAAAGAGAGTTTAGGTGCATAACAAAACATGATTCTCAAAGAAAGAAAATTGAAACAAAATTATTTTACCAATTTTGTAACTTTTACAACATAAACCCCATGAACAAATTTCATAAAGATGATATTAAAATAACCAAATATATATATATAATATAAATATAATATATTAAATTGAATTACATATACCACACAAATGAATTGAGCAATGAGTAAAGCATGTTCCCAACAGAAATAATAGTGAGATGAAATCCCCTTACATTATGTATTGAATCTCTTCATAATCATTAAAACCACATGTAAAAAAAATTTATTTTATTGTAAATATTTTATATAATCATATTATTATATCTAATACCATATATGGGATTATTTCGACCTTATATAAACTGTTTTTAGACCATCCTATGCTATGGTTTTACTTAGGTAATACTGACTTTCTTTTTTGTATGTGTATTAATATTTTATATTGTTGGTCCTTATACTTATATAATGTTTTAATAATTCATAGAATGATAAAAATATCATTTATATAATTTAAATTTGTATTATAATAATCTATATAAATTATAAGCACGAAATAGAATACATCGTTCAAGGAGATGGTATGTCATACGTATGCATGCATTTTATTTCTGTTTAATTGTCATGTTCAGTGAAAGAAACTAAAAAAATATGTGTATATATATATATAATTATTATATTATCTTTATAATGTCCTATATATCATATATATTCACTAAATCCACCCTTAAAACATTCCATGTAGTGTGTGAACTAATCACATCACTTTGAGGGGGCGGTAGTCGACACTTCCTCAAAAGAAAGTATCATATTAACAAAAAAGTGAATTAAAAAGATATGTATTTTAAGGAATAAATAAGATTAAATAAATAATAAATATAATATATAACATATATTAAGAGATTTTCTATCATAATTTAAACCCTGATAGGTGGTATGTAATTTGAACAATCATCATTTAGTCAGGCTGTAGTTCCCCGTACAGGTAAGCAATATGTTTCTTAACCATTAAAAGGAGGATTGTGTACGTTTAGGTCACAAAATTAGAATAAAACATACTAGTATTTTGAGGATAATATTTTTCTTAAATCATGGAATAAATATATTATAGGGGGTGGAGATGGAAAATAAAAGGATGAACCTGAGAAAAGGCATTACCTCTGAATCAGGTAACTCCTTTTTGTTTGTGCGAAAAGTCTTACTTGGATTTCATTCTTACAAAGGGAAGGCTTATATGAGGAATTAAGGATTATTGGGATGTTTTATAGGAAGATAATAGTCTAACCTATGTTTTTATAGCTATGAGGATGTGGTAGAGTTGGTGACCTTTTATAGAGAAGGAAAAGGATCCACATGGAATCTTGGAAAACAAGTTAGGTGTACATATGTTCTTACCTAAAAAAGTAATAAAAAACAACATAAATAAAAATTTCATGGTTTATGGGAGAAATGGTTCTAGAAAATGTGTTTTGGATAAAATTATATTTCATTTGGGCTCATATGATTAAGGTTTAGTCCCTAATTAATCTTAATTTTACATTAATCACGTTGATAAATTTAAATCATTTTTACTAACAAATTTTGTACAAAATCAACATGAAATAATTAGACACATAATATAATATTTATTAAAATGTTGTATGATAGTTTTTAAAAATTAAATTCATATTAGAGGAAACTTTTTGATTAATTCTAATCCTGTATATGGGATGAAATTACGGGGGTTTAAAGTTCAATGAAGTTGAAAAGGTTATTATGTTTTTATATTAAATTTCAAAGTCAAATTGATTCTAATGAAATAAATTGAATTAACAGATTTAAAATGTATCTAATGTGATCCTAAAAAACATAAAATATAATTCAATAATAATAATTATTTACACAAAAAGTTAGTTTTTAACTAAAAACAGTATTTTTCATTATTCATAAAATTGAAGTTTCTATGACAAAATTTCAAATATTCACCGTAAGATATTTTTAAAATCCAAATTCAAAAATAAAAATCATTTTGTCAAGTTAAATTTCTAAATGTGTCAAAAATTAATTTAATTATTTGAATAGGTTCATTCTATTAAACCATTTTTTTAAACTTAAAAGGACTCTACCAAATATTATAACTTTTATTACCAATACGTTATATATATAAAACAATTATAAATAATATATGAAATTTATTTATTACTATTCATATAAATATGTTTATTTTCCATGTTATAATTATCTCATTTAAATAAACATGAACGTAAAATCATTTTTCATAGAAACATCTGGGTTATGTATAACATAAACAAATTCATTGTTGTGTCTAGCACTAGCCAAGTAGATATTGCATATAACGCTAGATAAGTTATTATTTTATATAGAGCATTCCAAGTTGTTATTGTGTGTAATTAATGTTTTAATTATTGTTTCAATATATATATACTTATATATATATAAAGAACTATTCCAAGTGTCACATGAAATGAAAAATATCAAAAAGATAAATTAATTTGAAAAACACAATTCACAATATCTCAGGTGTCAAATTATAACCACCATAAAATGAATTTCCCCCTTAAAATGTTTCTGGTATATCAAAGGTTTGACACATGAATGTTTCATTCATAGAAACCCACATTGTAAAAATGAAAACAAAAAATTCTCAAAAAAGGAAAAGTTGGGACCATAATATTTACCCAAAGTAACGTATAACTAGGCTTCCAAATTGGATAACATAGTTTAGGGGTGAATATTGGACATGAAGGGAAAATGTAAATATTTATAGGGGTGATTGACTTCATCAATCAAAAACAAGTGAATGATCAATGATATGTTGAGGGCCTCAAAGTCATAAATGTTTTATGATTTAGAAGGCCATCGTTCAACAAAAATAAGGTATTTGAAAAACACATTTAATTTTGATCATTATATTAACATTGAGTTATTATTTTATTGGCCAATAATATAAGTAAATATACTTACATTACATATTTATGAAATCAAAATTTTATGCTTTAGTTGACAGTTTATCAATTTCTTATTCATACATTACTTCGTGTAATGGATGTCATGAAATTAACATTAATGCATGTTGTTCTAAAATGCACTTATTAGTTCTTATGGCTCAAAAAGAATGAAACGTATAAATATTTATCTAAAAATTTTCTAAAAAAGTAATATGGTTAATAAATTAATATAAAAATGTAAATATTAACCCTACAGTTTAATCAAAAATAATTTTTCAACAAAAAAGTATTCATTCATCAGAAAATTACATAGGCCTATGGTAGGCGTGAAACCCTACTTGTCTTCTATCATGGGTTCAATACCCATAGATTTTCCAGAATCGATTAGTTATTACCCAACATTCATGGTTTCCTTTTATAAAACCATAATAATGTATTTTACAAAAATACGATGAACATCCTTAAAATAAAGTTAATCACTAAATGGCATTTTACCTAAGGTTTTCAACACAATCTCAATACCTAACTATTAACTAAAAAATTTACATAATATTCTAATGAATGGATAACCCAATAAACCTTATAAAATAAAAAAATACAAGACCATAGAAAGAATGTCATGAAATTATATTAACATTGATCCCCCATATATCACGAAGTAGATCTTGGTTGTCAAATTCCAAACATGTGAATAACTTCATGGTAAATTCTATTTGAACATGGTAACAAACCGAATTACCATAAATCCCTTTTGTAAAACATGCATGCTTCCTTATTATCCAGATTACTAGATATATTCCATAAATCATATAATTTTTAAACTAAATACATTATAACTAGAAGTAATTGTCAATATTTCATTAATTAGTTCCATGGCACTCAGAACCATCCAATTTAATTATTCTTATCCCACATATCATTATCCAAAAAAACATTATCATAACATAAGAAACATATTAAGGGTAATCTTTCCCTTAATCATGAGCTTCCCATGGACATCACCTTTCCACTATATAACTTTTCTATTCCATCAGAACCATTCAACTTGTTCTTATAAATCCATAGAGAAAAGAATATGCTGGAAAATCATTATATATTTCACCATTCATATAACATACTTGATGAATCCAAATACAAAAGACATTCAATATACCACTTCATCCTTCTTCCATTAGAAAATCTACCTCATCTTATTACATAGTACCTCTTTCTATTCACATTTCATCTTTTGTCTCTTTATCATCAGTAATCTAACCATTTATCATACAACCTCGTGGAACCTCTTTAGGAGCATTCTTCATGGTAAATTTAGTTTAATAATGACCATTTATTCCATACCTAAAACACTTAACCTTCTATGATGACTTATGGTGTCCAATATTCTCATCTATTTATTTAATAAAACTATTTATCTTTAACTTACAATCACTTTCTTTATGTTATTCTTTACCATAGTTGAAACATAATATCTTTACTCTAACAAAGTTAATTAGGTGATTCTTTCTACATTCTTGATGAAGAATAAATCTAATCTTCCTTCCTCCTAGTCTCCATTTACAAATCTCTCAGTGAACTCCTTCTCTCTCTTCATTGTTTAGTCCGAGATTTGGTGAAGGTATATATTGTTAATCATGTAATGTGAAAATAGATTATTAATGATCACAACATCTATCACTCTAATGATCATCCCACTTGACTGGATACTAGAAAATAATCTATCACATTCAAAATTAATCTTTTTTAATTCTGGTTCCCACGATTGACTTAAACCAGAATCATAATCTGATCATCCCTTATCATAGTACAAACATACATAGTCATCAAAATAATTACTTATAGGATGTATAAATCATGATTTCTTCTTTAATATATGACACCCAAGGTTCATCATAGTTTATTAATAGATAAATTTTCTTTAAATCCTTAATGATGGTTTGTGAAGAGTTTGTCCATTCCAGAATCATATCCCGCAGGAGAGTCAAACTAGGTGTGCAACAAGGAATATTATCATGTACCAGATTACAACAAGTTAGGCCTGGAACATCTTCTTAGATTTTTCCTCTAGTTATATCTATGGAGGATCCAAATACACATGTAGTATCCTGAAAGGGATGTATTTCTATGAAACCACTCGCTCTATCATTTTCCAAAAGTTCAAGAGATTTTCCAAAAGGTTCACTCATCCCTATAATTATCCTTATAAACAACCCTAGACACATCCTTAGAAAATACATAGGGGTATCACTAATGTTTTATCATCCTAGTTTCTAAAGGTTGACTAAGCCTGTTATTTTATACCAACTATAGCGACCCAGGATTGACATACATGGATATTACATCATTTTAGATGAATATACAGTACATTAAAAAATACATGCCTGAGCACCATAATAGATTAGTTTCTTTCAAAACATGGAAACAATATTCTATCTAGGTGAAAGATATTCAACATATCACCTAAAGATCTCAGAAATTATCACTTCTACCTAAAACCATTCTTATTAACCTTGGCAAGGAAACAAATTAAAGCGATGAGAACAAATGTTTAGTAAGGGTTAAAAGAGAGATATGTAATCATAATCATGATCATATGGGTGTGTGAACATGATCATGAAAATAGAATATTATACATGTCATGTCAAAGATCATATACATGAATCATGGAATAATGATTGGAAGACCATTAGTCATGAATCTTAAGGAAATTAATAACATAATCCATGAAATGATAACATATGAATAAAACAAAAAATTATGGAAGACAAAAAATCATATAATATGATTACCATAGTATCAAAGGCATTGCTACGAAGGGAATATTTGTTTTTTAGGTTCACTCCCCACACCATATTGTTAGTCATGGTTCACTCCCATGGCCAAATTAATAGAATGAGTTTACTCCTCATACGATCTTGGTATTCATGGTCCACTCCTATGACCGTATTAATAGTAATGTTTTATTCCCAATACCATATTAGTCTATCTCATAATATATAAACATTTACATAATATATTAGAAGGGATATATAGGTCCCACTCATCTAATAAAGAAATAATACATACATGTTCTATAATATCATAAATTAAAATATCAAAATCCATGAAATGAAATGGGTACTATAATCATGTTATCATATCATAACATGTGTAAAAAGAAAGTTTCATAATCATTTCATCAAAAGAATAACCCATGAAAGAAAAAAAATATTTCAAAAATATTTAACCTGTGAAAGAGAAACATGTTTCATTAAGACCATCACACTAAGAATATACCATTCATAGAAAGAATATAAATGGATCATTTAGATAATTTCCTTGAAGGTCATGTGTAACATTAATAGATGTCATCTTATATGGAAAATAATTTTGAAATATCTTTGAAAAAAATTTCTAGAGAAAAATATCCTTTATACTATAAAAAATAATTTTTCATTCATAAAACCTTTTAAAAATAATTTTATAATAATATAGCTTGAAAACCTATAATGATTATGTGAAATAATTGAGAATTTTTTTTAAACATATAAAATATGTTTCATAACATTTTTAAAACCATTTTCTTTAACAAAAATCTGAAAACATATAATAAAATATTGATAACGTTTTTAAAATATTTTTACATGAAAACATGTTAATGGATCTTTATATTTTTTTAATAACCATTTATTTAAATTTACATTGAAAACATATAAATTAGTCTTGAAAACATTTCAAAAAACAATTTTCTTGAAAACGTATATAAGAAAATAGAATTTTTTTAAAAAATAATTTCCTTGGAAATATCATTTAATAATTTTTTTTAAATTATTCATTATATATGAAAATAAATCATCAAAGTATTGATGGAAGATAAATTCATAAAATTCATAAAATGAAAACAGAATATTTCTTTTTCACGGTAAAATGGCTAGAAAAATGCCTTATTCAGAAAGTGTCCATAAGATTCCAATGAAAAAATTGGAAAAATAACATGGGTAGTAGTGTATTTTAATGATTATTTGATAATAGTATAATATTCTTGGAACAGTTTTAGAAAACCTGATTTTAAAGGAATAATGATTTCTAACTGAAGAGAGGATAAAGTCGGGCTTTCCTAAAAAATGATTTCTTAACAATATAATGTACCGAATAGTAGAAAAATGTTACTGAAACATAAATATATAATTAATAACCCGAGGAGAATAAAATTAATTTATTTCTTCAGAATGGGTTATACGATTTCATTAAAGTAATCGTAAACAAAAGAAATCTCTAAAAGTGATGAGGTTGTCTCAATAAACTCTTATGACTTGGTAACATCGTATCATAATATACATATATGAAAAGGAAAATAAATGAAGCATAAAATATCATGAAAATAAGAAATTCACAATATAACATGTAAATTGGAATTATATACACCTATAACGAGAGTTTAGGTTCATAACAAAACATGACTCTCAAAGAAGGAAAATTGAGACAAAACTCTTTTATAGATTCGGTAACATTTGAAACTAAACCCCGTGAATGAATGTTTTTAAAATGGATATGTAAATACCAATAAATGTATGTATTATATATATATATAATACATTCGTGGGTAGTACATATATTATAAAAATTAATTGAGTGGTGAATAAAGCCTGTATCTCAACGAAATAAAAAGTGACATGAAATCCCCTTAACTTGTGTCTTGACTCTCATCATACTCATTCAAACCACCCATATAATAAATATGTTATAATTATAAATATTTTATAGAAACATATTATTATATCTAATAATATATATTGTTTTATTAAAAACATATATTACCTCCTTGTTAACCAATATATGTTAAGATTTTACATCGGGTAATGTTCACATTGTTTTTCACATATGTCTTAAAATGTTATATTGTTGGTCATTATACTTATAAAATGACTCCATAATGTAAACCATGATATAAAAAAAATATACATTATATTTTTTTTATAATAATGTATATAATATATATTTATGAACTATGATACACCGTTCAAGGAGATGGTAGTCCATATGTACGCATGAAAGTTGTTTCAGTTTAATTGTCATGTTGAGATAAAGACATTAAAATAAATATATATACATATATATATATATATAATAAATTAGATTTATTTTATCATATATATCATATATATTCCATAAATCCATCCTTATAACATTTCATATAGAGTGGAAACGAATCACATCACTTTGGGAGGGCGGTTGTCCACATCCCCTCAAACAAAATTATAATAATCACACCAATTGGAATGTAAACAAATATGTGTTTTAACAACAATAAATAATCTTTATTAAATAATAAATATAATATAAAATATATATAAATAGTTTTTCTATAATAATTTCCACCATTATAGGCAGTAATTAAAATTGAACAATCATCGTTAGTGAGGTGGAAGTTCACCGTACACATAAATAGTATGTTCATTACCCATTAGATTGAAGTGTGTGTAATTGCATGTAAAAAAATTAGAAAAAAAATCCTACTATGTTGAAGATAATGGAGGTTTTATATAATTATGTAATAAATGGATTATATGTGGTGAAAAAGTTAAATAAAAGGAAGGACTTGAGGGAAGGTGTTACCTCTTAATCGGGAAACTCATATTTCATTGTGCCAAAAGGCATCCTTGGATTGACTTCTACCCAAGGGAAGGATTCTACGAGGAAGGGAGGTGTTTTTGGAAGAATATTATACTATTATTTTCTAATCCTATGTGGTTTTAGTGGTATGAGGATTTGTGAGAGGTGGTTTCCTCTTATAGAGAAGGAAAATCACTTACTTGGAATTTATGAAAAAAAGGTAGTTGTACACATGTTATAACCTTACAAAAGACATAAAAAATAACCTAAATCAATAATTGAACTTTTATTTCCAAAACGTTTCTAAAAAATTGGTTTTAGACATGTTTCAATGTTATTTTATCTCATAAGATTAAGATTTATTCCCTAATTAAGCTTAACTAGACCTTAATCACTAGGATTAATTTAATTAATTTTACTAATCTATTATTTCAAAAAAAATGAACTAATTATACTTAAAATATTATAAATATTACATTTGTTTATGTCTATTTTTGAAAATTTTATTCATATAAGCGAAAAAATTATGATTAATGTTAATCCCACATATGGGACGAAAGTACGAGATTTTAATGATGAAATAAGTTCCAAAATTTATTATGTTTTTATTTTCAATTTCATAGTGAAATTTAATTGAATGATATAAATTTTATTAATAGATTTTTAATTTATCTAATTTTTCCCTAAATCAAATTTAGAATATAATTTTACATTGATAATTTTTTAAATGAAAAGGCAGTCTTTAACCAAAAAGCAGTATTTTTCACTATTCCTCAAAAAATGAAGTAACTTAGAAAAAATTGCAAAAGCTCACCATAAACTGATTTTGGAAGTATAAATAAAAAATAAATATTATTTTATAAAATTAAATTTATAAATGTGTTTAAAATTATTTTTATTGTTAAAAGTGGTTCATTTGAGAAAAAAATGTTTTTAAACACAAATGGACTCTATCGAAAATCATAATTTTTATTAAAAATATATTTTATATATATAATTAAATTATAAATAATATTTCAGAAATATTTATTACTATTAAAATTAAAATGATTAATGTCTAGGTTATAATTATTCCTTTTAAATAATTATTACAATAAAATGATGTTTTATAGAAACATCAGTGTTTTATATAATGTAACTCAAACTAGTGTTATATATTCTGCAAGCCAAGTAGGTATTACATGTAGTGCAATCCAGGTCAACATTTTGTAGAGTGGAAGACATGTTGGTGTAATATTAAAGGAATGACTAACTTCGTGGTTATATATATATATATATATATATATATATATATATATTTGTAAATAACAATTTCTAGTGTCAGGTGAAATGAAAAATATCAAAAAGAAAAATTAATTCTAAAAAAATAAATCACAAAATCTCAGGGTGTTATAGGGATGGTTGATGTAGCTTATGTATGATTAACTAACATCATATATCAAAAAAATAATATATGTAAGTCATATAGTGGATTATTCATTAGTTTTTATTGAACAAGGATTAAACTCGTGTCCTATTAGATTTTATAAATTATGTATTTTGACAATTAGGGGACTTGGTGTCTCTTATGATATAACTAAATTTCCATGCATGGTAAATTATAATAATTTCATTTCATTCAAATATAATAATCTTAGGTAAATTTTGAATTTTTATTAGGAATTATTTTGTATCTTATTAATTGTGTTCCATGATATGATACAGATTCATGGGAATTATTGATGGAAATAGTGTGTTTAGATAATAGTTGAATGTTATACGAGGATTTCATTCATTATTTTTATCAAACTTTTTATATGTATATTTTAAATTATTAATGATATGATTATATAGTGGTAAATTTACAGGATTTTTAAATGGAATAATGATTCTTTTTATTTGATAGAGGGGATTTGAGTTCCAAAATAGGACTACGATAGAGGTTTCACCCATGTTCCATTTAATATATAGTTTCTCCATATCATCATATTATTTATAATACTTTGATAATATTGGAAATGGTATTAAGGGTATTATTACAATTTAGGTATATTTAATGTGATATTATTTTATATATGTTTCTGACGCTTTCGTCGGGGCGCGAGCATCCGTCTGTGAGGACACGCAGCTGTTGCCCTGCATTCCCGCTTTCCAAAGGCGGGCGACATTCGCTCCTTATTCAGGGACGTCTGCTCCTTGATCGAAACGGGATGATGGGATGTCGGTTCTTCCTTCCGTGGATTCCTCCTCAGAACTCATCACCTAATCCGGGTCTCCCTCATAGATTTAATACATTGTTCGTGGATCTCATTCCCGGTGCCATATCTTCATGGATGCCGGTTAATTACACTACATCCGTCAAGACTTTCCATATAGTATTGACATGGTAGCGACCTTCGGTCGGAGTAGATGACAACATCCGGTATGTCGGGGAATCTCTAGGTGCGTGGAAATAGGGGAACCTGTATTCTTCCTCATAAGAGGGCATCTCAAGGGTGCAGAACTCGAGGCATGTATCTAAGGTTTTCCTCGGTTTCCCATGTTTAACACAGTGTATGTTGCAAGATTAACGTCTAGAAGAGACGGTTACACCAAAGGTGTGTCTTCTGAGGTTTTCCTCAGGTATCTCATATTTATCACGAGGTAGGCCGTGAGTTTAACGTCTTACGGAGACAGAATGAGGGTGATCAGAACGTCCCATAGAGACGGATCAGATTGGTATATCCCATAGGGAGAACACCTGGAAGATGGATGGATCAGAATTCCCAATGAGGACGGATCTGAGGTGGTGCACTCCCTTGAGGGGAGATGTCACACCGTAATGGATGATCTGAACACCACTGAGGGAGGATCAGGGGAAGTGCACCCCAGGGTGAGGGACACCATGGATTACCATTGGTTAGGATTGAACCTCTTGGAGGTTTCCTACATACCCTGTGTAGAGGACATGGATCAAAACCCACGTAGTTCGAAGGGGTGATAAATCGGGGTGTACACAGAGGACAACGACCCGGAGATATACCGGGGCTTACACATGGAAAGCGGCCCATGCGCCGCTAGGAGCAGCGAGGAGGTGGATGGCATGATCCAACCGGGATGTGGTGGCCCGGGTGAGAATCAGGATGGGTGATGGATGGATTAATGAGGTGGAGGGGGGATGAAATGGGACCATCGAAGGGGCGACGATGAAGTCGGGATTGAGCCTCTAAGAGACCTACTATGTATCCCTATTGAAGGGAATCAAAGTCCGCGTAGTTCGGGATGGTGTCGGTGGACCGACATGATGGTGGACCTTGGTCTGATGGATGTAGTCGGCGAACCGACGTGAATGTAGACCCAAGGGGTCCACTGGTGGTGGGAATGAACCTTAGGAAGGCTTCCTACGTACCATGCCTTGACATGGATCAAAGAACTCATAGTTCAAATGATGGAATACAGTTTAACATCATGTGGGACAGTGGTGAACCGACGTGAATGAGGTCAGAACGACCGGGTGGTGGGCTTGAACCTCGTAGAGGCTTCCTACGTACCACACCTTGACATGGATCAAAGTCCGCATAGTTCGGTTGGGTGTGCAGTTTAACGTCATGCCGGACGAGGGCATACCGTTTAACATCATGTTGGACGTGGGTGGAACTCGACGTGAATAAACGACAGAGTAGTGGGCTTGAACCTCGTGGAGGCTTCTTACGTACCATGCCTTAGCACGAATCAAAGACCACGTAGTTCAGGTTGGACGATGGAAAGCCGACGTGAATGAGGAG
Organism: Viscum album; assembly: GCA_963277665.1. Taxonomy (NCBI): domain Eukaryota; kingdom Viridiplantae; phylum Streptophyta; class Magnoliopsida; order Santalales; family Viscaceae; genus Viscum; species Viscum album. The sequence goes on along the minus strand of OY728119.1, from coordinate 1,600,596,313 downwards.
GACCAGGGGGGTCCGAGTGGTGGCGGGCTTGGACCTCGTTGAGGCTTCCTATGTACCATGCCTTAGCATTGATCAAAGACCACGTACTTCAGGTTGGTCACAATGACTTGCCACTGGACCGGAATGATGTTTAGCGTCATGCGGGACGAAGATGAACCCTGACATGAATAAGCGACTGGTGGTGGGATTGAGCCTCGTAGATGCTTCCTATGTACCATGCCTTAACATGGATCAAAGACCTCGTAGTTCAAATGGTTGAAGTTGTTAGCGAACTGACGTGAAGGTGGACATTGGTCTAATGAGAGATGGGCTTGAACCTCAGAGAGGATTCCTACGTACCATGCCATGACATGGATCAATGTCCTCATAGTTTAGAGGGTTTCATCAGTGAACCAACGTGAAAGTAGACCCGAGGGTCCACTAGTGGTGGGCTTGAACCTCAGGAAGGCTTCCTACGTACCATGCCTTGACATGGATCAAAGACCTCGTAGTTCAAATGATGGAATACAGTTTAACGTCATGTGGGATGGTGGTGAACCGACGTGAATGAGGTCAGAACGACCGGGTGGTGGGCTTGAACCTCCTAGAGGCTTCCTACATACCACGCCTTGACATGGATCAAAGACATCGTAGTTCGGTTTGGTCTCTTCGGTGAACTGACGTGAAAGTAGACCCATGAGTCCACTAGTGGTGGGATTGAGCCTCAAGAAGGCTTCCTACGTACCATTCCTTGACATGGATCAAAGTCCTCGTAGTTCGGATGGGTGTGCAGTTTTATGTCATGCGGGACAAGGGAATATAATTTAACAACATGCTGGAAGAGGGTAGAACTCAACGTGAATAAACGACCGAGTAGTGGGCTTGAACCTCGTGGAGACTTCCTACGTACCATGCTTTAGCACGGATCAAAGACCACATAGTTCAGGTTGGACGCCGGAAGGCTGACGTGAATGAGGAGGACTAGGGGGGTCCGAGTGGTGGAGGGCTTGGACCTCGTAGAGGCTTCCTACGTACCATGCCTTAGCACGGATCAAATACTATGTAGTTCAGGTTGGCCACAACGACTTGTCGCTGTACCGGAATACAGTTTACCATCGTGCAGGACGAAGATGAACCCTGACGTGAATAAGCGACGAGTGGTGGGCTTGAGCCTCGTAGAGGCTTCCTACGTACCATTCCTTGACATGGATCAAAGACCCCGTAGTTTAAATGGTTGAAGTCATCAGCGAACCAATGTGAAGGTGGACCTTGGTCCAATGAGAGATGGGCTTGAACCTTAGGGAGGCATCCTACGTACCATGCCATGACATGGATGAATGTCCTCATAGTTCGGAGGGTTTCATCAGTGAACCGACGTGAAAGTAGACCCGGGGGTCCACTAGTGGTGGGCTTGAACCTCAGGAAGGATTACTATGTACCATGCCTTGACATGTATCAAAGACCTTGTAGTTCAAATGATGGAATACATTTTAACGCCATGTGGGACGGTGGTGAACCGACGTGAATGAGGTCAAAACGACCAGGTGGTGGGCTTGAACCTCATAGAGGCTTCCTACGTACCACGCCTTGATATGGATCAAAGTCCTCATAGTTCGGTTTGGTCTCGTCAGTGAACCGACATGAAAGTAGACCCATGGGTCCACTAGTGGTGGGCTTGAACCTCGGGAAGGCTTCCTACATACCCTGCCTTGACATTGATCAAAGTCCTCATAGTTCAGATGGGTGTGCAGTTTAATGTCATGCGGGACACGGGAATACAGTTTAACGTCATGTTGGACGAGGTTTTTTCATGGGCGATGCTTACACTAAGCCCACATGAGTCGTGCTCGGTGTGAGAAACAAGAGACAATAGAGACCTGAAGATCACGTCGTGAAGGGTGCGTCTGTGAGAAGCGAAGAGGGGCTTACGCGTTAGGCTGCCCATGGTGCTGGGACATACTCCAGGATGGAGGCCCAAGGAAATGGATGATGATAGTTTTGGTCTTGGGCCTTGAATAGGCTTCCTACGTATCCTCGTGGAAGATAATAAAAGTCCCAATAGTTCTCCTGATGACGTCTTACCACTAGAATGGGTCATAACGTCTTACCGCTGGATGGGGTCGCAACGACTTACCACTGGATGAGGATGTCAACGGCTTGCCGCTACATAGGACCACAACGTCTTACCTTTGGATAAAGATCGCAACGGCTTACCGCTAGATAAGGATCACAACGGCTTACCACTGGATAAGGATCGCAACGGCTTACCGCTGGATAAGGATCCCAAGGGCTTACCGCTGGATAAGGATCGCAACGGCTTACCGCTGGATAAAGATCACAACGGCTTTCTACTGGATAAGGATCCCAATGGCTTACCGCTGGAAAATGATGTCGACGGCTTACTGCTGAATGGGGTCAAAACGACTTACCGTTGGATTGGGTCACAACGGCTTACCGCTGGATTAGGATGAGAACAGCTTACTGCTAAATTGGGTCGCAACGGCTTACCGCTAGATTGGGTCACAACGGATTTCCGCTGGAAAAGGATCCCAATGTCTTACCGCTGGATAAAGATCACAATGGCTTACCGCTGGATAATGATCACAACGGCTTACCGCTGGATAAGGATCACAATGGCTTACCGTTGGATAAGGATGTCAACGGCATACCGCTGCATAGGGTTGTCAACGGCCTACCGCTGAAAAAGAAGTGACAATAGTGGATTCGGCTTATGCAAGGAAGCTGCCCGGGTGCCGCTATGGAGAGGAAATAGTGGATGGGGCTTACACTAGGAAGATGCCCGGATGCCTCTAAGGAGCGGAAATCATGGGTGGGGATTATTCTAGGATGCTGCCCGGGTGCCGCTATGGAGTGGAACCGGTGAATGGGGCTTACGCAGGGAAGCTTCCCTGGTGCCGCTATGGAGCGGAAATAGTGAATGGGGCTTACGCTAGGAAGCTGCCCAGATGCCGCTAAGGAGCGGCAATCGTGGATGGGGCTTATGCTAGGAAGCTGCCTGGGTGCCGCTATGGAGCGGAAATGGTGGATGGGGAATACGCTAGGAAGCTTCCCGGTGTACCACTAAGGAGCGACAATGGTGGATGGGGCTTACGCTAGGAAGCTGCCCGGATGCCTCTAAGGAGCGTCAATCATTGATGGGGTTATGCTAGGAAGCTGCCCGGTGTGCCACTATGGAGCGACAATAGTGGATGGGGCTTACGCTAGGAAGCTGCCTGGATGCCGCTATGGAGCAGAAATCGTGGATGGGGCTTACGCTAGGAAGCTGCCCAGGTGCCTCTATGGAGCGACAATAGTGAATGGGGCTTACGCTAGGAAGCTGCCCAGTGTGCTACTAAGGAGCGGCAATAGTGAATGGGGCTTATGCTAGGAAGCTGCCCAGTGTGCCACTAAGGAGCCGCAATGGTGGATGGGGTTATGCTAGGAAGCTGCACGGATGCCGCTAAGGAGAAGCAATCGTGGATGGGGCTTACGCTAAGAAGCTTCCCGGGTGCCCCTATGGAGCAGCCATAGTGAATGGGGATTACGCTAGGAAGCTGCCCGGTGTGCTGCTAAGGAGCGACAATAGAGAATGGGGCTTACGCTAGGAAGCTGCCCAGTGTGCCTCTAAGGAGCGGAAATGGTGGATGGGGCTTACGCTAGGAAGCTGCCCAGATGCCATTAAGGAGCGTCAATCGTGGATGAGGATTATTCTAGGAAGCTTCCTGGGTGCCTCTATGGAGCGACAATAGTGAATGGGGCTTACGCTGGGGAGCTGCCCGTAATGTCTTCCTCATGTCTGGCCATAAGGGCATCCTGACTCACTGGTGGGTTGAGGTTTATGATTCTACACCTATGCGCTAGTGCACAAGTGGGATAAAACCAAGGGGTGTTGGAATTATGCCACTATAATCATGGAATTAGGCATCTTATTCTTGTAGCACAAGGCATGTCTTGTTTAGAGCTAGAGGCATCGTATGTTTGGAACATAGGGACTACTACAGTTTAAAGTCATGCAGATAGGACCGTTATCATCTCATGCTTGGAGCACAAGGCATCTCTTATTTGGAGCAAGAGGCATCCTGTGTTTGGGACCTAGGGATTACTACAGTTTAGAGTCTTGTAGGTAGAACTTTTAGCATCTCATACTGGGAGCACAAGGCATCTCTCGTATTGGGAATGAGGCATCCTATGTTTGGAACATAGGGATTACTACAGTTTAGAGTCATGTAGAAAGGACTCTTGGCATCTCATGCTTGGAGCATGAGGAATCTCTCGTATAGGGCAAGAGGCATCCTATGTTTGGCACATAGGGATTGCTAAAGTTTATGGTCATGTAGAAAAGACTATTAGGAAGAAGGTGCCTTGAAATGGTTGGTGTTGGGTCTTACGCAAGGGTGGCCCATTGTGGTTCAACCTGGAATAGGAGACAAGTGATAGGGTTTGGAAGAGTTTCTTGGGGGATGGTTTGACTCAAGGTAATCGGGGAATTGATGATGAGAACCTCCACTCACGACATTGGAAACAAACTAAGAGGAATAAATCAACTCAATGTGTTTCATGGTGTGTGGACGAGTGTATCAAATTGTGGTATTCCATTGGTTGAAGGTGGGAGCGCATAAGGGTGCAATGGAAAATCCCGGAATCCCGGCCCGAAGAGTTCACGGTGCGACTCTCCATTTTTCATGGGTGTCTGTGACGGTAGTGAAGGGACCGGCCCGGAGGGCCGGGACCAAAGCCCAGCAGTGACCCCGAGAGGGGGAGTGGGGGCGCAGCCCCCACGGTATGGACCGGTGGGCACGAAGGTAGGATCCTCTCAAAGGATAGGTCTTTGCGAAGTAGCTTCGCAGAGCATGGCCTTGTGGAGCAATGTTCTCTCGCGGAGCAAATGGGTCTCGCGGAGCAAAGGGCTCTCGCGAAGCAAAGGGGTCTCGCGGAGCAAAGGACTCTCGCCAAGCAAAGGGATCTCGTGAAGCTTGGTCTCGCAGAGCAGCATAGTGAAGCATAGGCTCGTGGAGCATGGACTCACGGAGGATGGTCTCACGGAGCATCATCACAGAGAATTTGATCATGGAGCATGGACTCACGGAGCCTCGGGTCGCGAAGCAGCAACGAAAAGGATGCTGCTCACGGAGCATGGCCTCGCGGAGCCGCAATGCGGAGCTCCGCTCGGCCGCCCAAGGGGCGAAGTGGCCGTGGACGTCCGTCTGGAGAAGGGCGGGTGAGTTGGGTATTTATAGGCAAGGGCTCCGTGAAGCAGAGCTCACGCGGCGCGAAGACGGAACTTGCTCCACGGTGGATCTTCGCGGCGCGTCGCGAACGTCAAGGAACTTTGCGGAGCCGTCCCGTCTCCTTTGCTTCGTGGCGGGCTTGCAAACGTCAGGGAATTCGCGGAGCATTATAGCCTCCTCTGCTTTGCGGCGGGTTCAAAAACGTCAAATTCGTTCGCGGAGCTTCCCGCCTCCTCTGCTTCGTGGCGGCGCTCTGAAATCGCGGAGGCGGCTTCCGGAATGGGCTTTGCGAACCAGTTTTCCAGCCAAACATCAAATGTACATGACTCCTAATCTGTAACTTCGTTCGGGCCCTACGACCTACCAAATCGAAACTTGCGAAATGGACTACGATCTTGGATCATGTATGGAAGCATTTGGAATATTTTGGTGACGCGTTTTCCCGGGTCTAGAATATACTACAGTGATATAAATAATTCCCATAACTATAGAGATTTATGTATTTGATATCTGAAAGTTACTCCTATATATTATTATATATATTTAGTTTAGCAAGATTGGTGACCTATGAAATTAGAAAAATATTACTAGGAAAGGATATGTTAGGACTGGTATGATAATTGAATGTAGTCTTTCAATTTTACATTAGTTGTCTAACTATATGGATAGTCATTCCACATACTGCCTGTTTTTTGAAAATATTCATTGTTAATCCTTATAGGATTTTTCAATATCTGATAGGTGACTTATGAGATGAAATTGGTTAATGTTTATAATTTAGAATAATGAAAAATTAGCATTATAGGTGTAAAGTATTGAGATGAATATTATTATATATATATATATATATATATATATTTGACATGAACATAGTGCTCTGAATAATTATTTATGGCATATTGTTATGTATAACCAAGGTGATGATTACTAAAAATTTGAATATTCACTTGAGATGGCTGATATTCATTTTCATTGTTCCAAGATACGTAATTTATGTGATAAGAATCATGATATTATACGAGGAATATAATATTTATATGTATAGATATTTTATTCATGATGTGAAATGGGTAAATAGGCAAGGGATAAAACATTGGTCTTTATGGGACTATACACATGATATTTCTGTTACTAATATTTCATGTTGTTAATATGTTGTGTCAATTTTTATCTTTACGTTTGATATAGGTGTATGATACACAATAATTGGAACATAATTCAAGATGCTTAGAAACATACATTTGAATGACACTATCAATGAATTATGTTAATGTACTTTTTTTATTATATTTTTGTAGAATAATGGACTAGGGATGGATGTGTGTACTGCAAAGATTATATCATAGATGAATCCACATGTATGATATGATTATTTTTAAAATTCTATTTAGATGATAAAATTGGTAATTTTCAAACATATGTATCACTGATTAGTTCATTGTTTTATATTTTTACTTGATACAGATGGATAGATATCAAGATGATTAATAGGGGATGGAAATGAGCAGGTCGACACATTATTGTTTCTTATTTTTAGAAGAACATAAATTTCTACACCAACCTAATACTCTATGGATATTGTTATTTTGAGCATAAACTGTACCAGGTCCATTTATTTAGATGATGATATAAAAATATGAATACTAATAACTCATATCACGTATAATCATGCATGATATAATTTGAATATAAACATAGACATTTCATAATCTCTCAATAGAATAGGAATATATGATTTTTGTGATGTTTCTGACTACTATTTCATTAATATAAAACATTATATATAAATATGAATATAGTATATTATATTTAATTATTGATGTTGGTAAAATACTTTTTTTGTACTCACAACCATTATGTTCACCTTAGTGGATGTGTAAACCATAATTTGGCCATGTTATTACGTAAAAAGGACCTAATAGAAATGATTTATGTGATTAATCTTGATAAAGATGTCAATATATCAATGAGATGTGGCCAATAATTTTTTTACATTGAAATTATTTATTTTATTTTATAGAATATATATATTAAATTAATACTTTAAGTTAACATAGTGAACCCTTTCATAATTTATGACTGCTACAAAATGACATGGAAGGATTTTAATATCATGAAGAGATATTATTATTTTTGGTATTATGACACCATTGGCATGGACTTATTGATTTAATGATATTAAGTGAATTATTTAAATACCATCTTTGAAATACACCAAAGTGACCAAATTTTAACCATTTATAATTAAAATATAATTAAAAACGATTGAGTAACATACATTTGAATAACCATTTATTTTTAGTATATTAGTGAGTTAGGAAAAATATTTAACTAACAAATCTCATGGAATATCATGAATTATAATTTCTTCCACTATATTTCTAACTAACTAGATTTAAATAAGTCTTTGAAATATCCCAATAAATTCACAATATATTCCACTCCTCTATATATATCATGTGTTTTGACTTTTTTATAAACATGATAAATGGAAACATAAGTAGAATGAGATCACATTAAATGTAATGGAAAATGTTTATCATAAAATATACATGAATAAACAAGTAATCATAAATATTATATAAAACAAATGATAATGAAATAATACCACATAAATAATCACAGTAGCTTGAAAAAAAATCCATGGTTTGTAATATCAACAAACACTTGGACTATAATAACTAAATTCATGGTGATGTAATGGAAAATTCCACACAAAATTCATCATCTGGGCCCTAGGTAATAAATTATTTATTTCATCGTCAGCTCAACCAATAAATCCTTCTTTTATTCAAGTACATGAAAATGACTACATAATTTTATTAGGTATTAATATAATATATAACAAAACTATTCTCCTCATGAAACAAACTAATGAATCTAGGGGGGAAATAATACATGGAACCACTTATAAATTCATAATGTTTAATGCATTCTATATATAAATAATGTATATATTAATACAATGCATGTTCAATATAACATAATAATAAATATAAATAAATATTTTGATATAAACATAGATAATTCCAATATATTTGAAATAAATAAATAAACAAAAATTATCCATTGAAAAAAGTTCGATGGTTAAAAAATAGATAGAAAACCTTCATTGGTATCAATAAATATCCATTTAATAATAAAATTAACACATGTTTGGAATATTTACACAATAAATTATTGGATAAAATTTTGAATAATGCTTCCATACAACTAAAATCATATGAGAAATGGTTATACCAATATTTAAATATTTACCACAATCAGCTGATGTATGATATCTAGTGTAAAACCATATAAGAAACTGTTAAAAAAATAAACAATGCTCATATATAATACACATAAAAGAATCATGTGACAAATATAAATCAAATCTATATGAAATGAAATAGAGATGAAAACACCATCATGAAAATGGTAATGAAAAAATCTTGAGAATAATGGAGTGATATCGTTAAATAAAAATAATAATATAATGAATTCAATAAATTATAATTAAAGGAAATGGGTATTTCAATACACAATATAATATGGATAATGGTGTATAATATTAACCATATCTAAAAGAGTTGAAAATGCAGACAGATCACACTTAATAATTTAGTAAAATTTTATTGAATCCCTCTCGATGGATATAAATTCAAATCAATTATGAAATACCATTATTAATGTGATTATCAGGGAATAAAATATTAATGGGATATAATCTAGAGTGTATAAATAACATGGTCCATAATAATTAATATGTCTCAAGTGTTGAAAATTTAGAGATAAAACCCATACATTAATTCACAACATCCACTAAAATTATTGAATATATTTCCAAAAACAATAACTATCATAATCATCTATTCTAGGAATATATTTATATCTATATAAATTTTTAAAAATTATTTATAATTATTCAATAAGTTAATATTAGTTAGTAATTATCTATTTTCAATAAATTGTGTGATAAATCATGATTGTTTTGAATAAGCTCCAGAATAGTAGCATTATTTCTCATTTACATACCAATGAAGATCATCACAATAATAGTAAATATAAAAGAATTTATGTTTTATATTATTATAATTGAATTATATATTAATTTTTTTTGTGAATTTTATTAATGAAGTTGTTGATGAGCTTGTTTCAGTGAACTGGTAGGAATTGATGTTAGTATCTCAATAAATGAATTTAAAATAAATGATACTATTAAATAAAAAAATTAAAATGGTTATTTGAATATTTAAGCTATATATTATTAATAAATATGTTTTCATTTCCATCCATGATATTATTTTATATAATTTTCAATTAATATGTTATGTTAACCCAGACATTAATATATAATAATAAATGGGTGATTATGATTAATAAAGTTGTTTATTTTAGTCATTATATCATTATCATTCATGAATATTGATATTATGTTGATATTATTATGTTATAGAGTAAAATTTATGAGTTTTTAATAAATTAAAGTAAAACTAGATGAAAAATCAGAAATGTTACTTTATGGAGGTTGTAGTCTACACAACACATGATTAACATTTTCATTTCATGATGAATGCAAACGAAATAAGGTAGATTATAATTTTTATCTAGATAATCACTTTTCAAATTTATATATCACATTTATTATTTAATTTTTAACTTATAAATATATATTCCAGGTGGTGTTAAATAACATAGTCATTACATCGTAGAGGAAGTAGGCCGCACAATGCGCAACTAATAGTTTGGTTTGTTATAATTGAAAAGGGGAATATCGGTTAACAGTTATTACATTAATATAATTTTTTTTTATAAATAGAAAACTTTATTTCATTATATTTTATTTATAAAATTATAATTCTGAATATATGAATGAATATAAAATATTTTATGGGGAAAATACTCATGTTGAGAACATGGGAGTTCTCTAGAGAGTCTCCTTATAAATTAAAGTCTTAACATAATGTATTATTACCATAGGTTAATGGAAATGAATTGGATTACAAGGTAAGGTATTAATGGTATATATTAATGATGAAACTAAATTTTATGATTATTCATGGTGGGGTTGTGAGAGGCCACTTTTATAAATGGGGAGAATGACATTATTGTAAATATTTCAACATAATATTAGAAGGGCATAAATTTCACAAGTAAATAAAAATACAAAAGGAACTATATTATTGTTAGGCGGAATATATGGTCAATAATACCTCAACCTTTTATTTGAATATAATTTTAATACATTTTTTTATTTCCTTCAAAATTGGAATTTTCAATTTTACCATTTCTGGTTTTACCATCCAAACTAGTTTTAACAAAAATAAATAAGTCATTATTCCTAAAACATGTTTCCATTATTGGATAATTTATACATAATGATTACAAATAATAAATTATTTTAATAATTTAAAATTTCAATTTGAATGCAAACCCAATGTTAAAATTAGTCAATGTAATGCATAGACCATTTTTTTGGAAATGATTATTTTTTAGTATACAATTTATGTGCAGCGTAAAATTATCATTGTATTTTAATTTAATGAAATAATTTGGTTTAATATATTAAAAATAAATTTTATATTTCTTTAAATGAAATTAAATTTTTTACTATAAATATATTTAATTAAATGGATTGACCAAAACGGGTTTGAAGTGTAAAATATTGTCCATAAAATTGTAATCATTGGTTTTCTAAATTTAACTTAGTATTTTTTAAATTTTTTGTTTTACACCTTCAATACATATTTTATAAATTAAATGGTGTTATATACTTTTCATTATTGATATTTTTTATTATGAAAAAATGTTGTAATATAATGAAAACCATTTTCGTCGATAAATGTCATTTTAAATGAAAAATTAAATATCATTATTATTATATCCTTTAAATTATTAATACAATTGTGGAAAATAAGTATTATTAATATCAAAAATTTATGTTATCCACAACATATTTAGTGTATCATAATAAATCACATAAAATACAAATTTATATGGAATAAATTTTAATGAATAAATCTGTCTTATTAGTTATATAAAAATACAAATTGAATTTTCCATGATTCCTTTGTATTAATATTGAAACTCATTTTTTATTTCTACATATATTACATATTCTAGAAACATTATTTTTTATCCTATAATATTATAAATAAAATTTTACAATTATATAATATTATATTATTAATTGTGGTTCAATGTTAGGGGTGAAGAAAGATATTTAACACATTCTGATTTAAATCATAATTTAATTCTAGACCATCTGGTGTTACATTATCTAGCCTTAAACAAATCATTCAAAAATTATAACTATTACATAATAATAAAATTATTCATGGGTATATAAAAGATAAATGTAACTAAAAATATATATTTTATTGAGGTATATTCCATGATATCATAGGTTTGAAAAGTAAATATATCATTTCACTTAATTTTATTAATTAATTGATTCATTTTTAATATAAAACATGATGAAATATTCCACCCTTTTCCATACCTGAAGAATCGATCAGTTTCTTTGAGAAATTATCATTGGTGTCTCTTCCTAAATTTTTAATATATATAAAATTTAACATTCATTAATTCATATTAACGGTCAACTGAGCATCAATGATACATAGTCCTTGTATTTATAAGATTTTTTGCAGAATTAATCTATGTTAAGATTATTAGGGATAATTTATGATTGTTGGTTTGGAATAATTTCATGGTTTGTAACTCTAGTTCCTATGTCATAATGTTTCTCATTGGGGAAAACATTATATTATTTATAGAATATATTTTCATTATAATTCAACCATTATTCAAGAATTTACTAAAATCAAAAGTTTTCAAAGTGAGTTAAAAAATAGAAAATGTAATTTTTAGGGTAATTAGTGACAAATTCATCATCAAAATAAATTATTATTCGAAATAGTGATATTCTATTTATTTTCTACCAAGATCAGTATAAGAATAATCAAGGTTTATTTATGTTGGGTTATATATTATTCAATAACTATATCCAATTACTTATAAATCCATCATAATGTATTTCAATGAAAATGTGATTTATAAGATAATATCCCCCAAGAGTTTGCATTTATTTTTTTAGTATCTTTCCCACTCATCAAAAACTAGAGTAAATATTGAATGGAAACTCAACCTAACTTTTTAAATGAGATTACCCTTAGGTATATGTATTATATAACCATATCCACCTCCCAATACAAAAAAATAATAATGAAATATTGAAAATAAATACATGATTTTTTGTTTACTAAAACATCAGGATGTTATCCAGTATATAATCATATATGTTAAACACACCAAATTTCTTTTCACTAATTCTTTCGTATCATTAGACATAAAATACCCTGTATTAAATTATATAACCTCAAGGTTTATCTATATATTTTAAACTTTTATCCACTTAAAATATCATCCAAAAAATTATCCTAAATAAACATACTAACAACTTATGTTATCTAAACATTATTTTGTTTCAAAATATATTTCCCTAGACCTGCAGTCCATAATCGTATTCTCATAAAAAATTCTTTACATACCACCTTTGAAATAAACATGAGACACTAAATTTTAATAGACAATTTTTGAAATATGACTATAAAATATTTAGTTACATATATTAATAGGACCTTTTTTGTTTAGAGTAACAGAGAGTATGGAAATATATTTTAATAAAAAAGACAAATCCTTTCTCACTAAATATGAATTTCACCACCATAAAGACCCATACTAAACATACATGGATATTACATCATTTTATTTGAATATTCAGCACACTATAAAAGTTAAATCCCTATAACAATAACAGTTCAGTGTCTTTGTAAACAAGGAAATATATTCTTATAAGTTGTTAAAAAAAATTCAATATATCCATTAATGGTCTTCCCTATTATTACTCCAACTTAAAACTGTTAGTCATGACTAGGTGAAATGAAATATAAGAGAGTGCGATCTTGGATGATCAGTAAGGGTAATCAAGGGAGATATGAAAGCATAACATGAGATTATGGGTATGCTAGAATGATATTAACTTTAGATGATCATACCCTTCATATTTTAGATCATAATAAAGAGTCATGGAATACATATTTTATGTTTATAAGAAAATAATCATAAGGTTGATGAATCATCAAAAATTATTAATGAACTATAAGATCATTTCATATAAGTGTGACACCATTATAACTATAGAAAATCACTTAATGTTTCAAGGATAACTACAAGGACCATTAATATAGTGGACCAGGAAACCAATGTTTACCATTTTAATATTAGGATATACTTGTCTCAAATGTTTTATTAGGACACACATATTTCCCATAGTGGATTTGGTTTCCTCATCTTCCCATAGCAGATTTGGGTTCTGTATCTTACCTTAGAAGGTTAGGACACACATGTTTCCCATTTTGAATCAAGAAACACATGGTTCCCATTATAAATTAAGCACATAGACTAGTTTCCCAACATTATATCCTGATATATAAAACATTACGCTATGTATTGGTGGGATATATAGGTTGCACCTGTCACATTATAAAATCATACATATATGTTACACATTATAAAAAAGCTATCATCATATCATGACTAATAACAACATATGGGTTTTATATACATCATATCATAATGCATGAAATGAAATGGGTATCATAAACATTTCATCATATCATTACCTATAAGAAATAGATATTTCTCATAATCACTTCATCAAATACTTACCCATCAAAAAAAGCTAGTTTGAAAATAATAGAACCCACAGAAGAGAATTGAGTTTCAAAAACATCATTACATCAAAACATAACCCATTTAATAATTATTATGAATGGTATTATTATATCATAACACAATTAAATCATAAAATACAACAAACAATGTCACAATAGTAGGAGAAGTATTCTGAATGATCCAATTAAATATTTCTAAAGGAAAATATCCTTTCATCAAAAATATATTTCATAAAACCATATAATAAATTATTATTTTATAAATAAGGAATTACAATTTAATTTAGAACATTTCTTGAGGAAAATATCTTTTATTCTTCAAAAAATAACTTTTAAAACGTGAAAAATTTGAAAAATTTTTACATTAAAAAAACTTTGAAAACACATAATGGAATATTATGAATATTTTGAAAAATGTTTTTTGAAGATAATTTGAGAACCTAAAAATAAGGCTTCAAGGTAATTTGAAAACCTTTTTCTGGGTAATGACTTTGAAAACACATATTGGAATATTTAAATCATTTAAATCCTTTTATTTGAAAACAAAATTTTTAAAATATGTAATGGAATCATTGAAAAATCATTTAAAGCACATTTTAAACATAATATAATTTTCAAAACCATTTCCATGAAAAAAACATGAAAATAAAAAAAATCTATAATATTAGGGAAAAATATCGATAAAAATAAACATGTAAACTTATGAAGGAGGATTTAACTAAATGACAGTCATGACGACGTGTATGTTTTTACATGTTGAACATTACTTTTGAACCATTAATGTTGAGAAAAGTTCCTTGATCATAAAATGACAAGAATATTCTATTTAAAACCAATCAAAAAAATTATAAAACAAGGGTAGAAATGTTTTTTAACTATAATAGGATAAATGTAAAAAAAACATTAAAATATTTTTTGAATCACGGTTTTGAAAGAACACATATTTTCCAATGAAAGGAGAAATAATGTCATATTTTCATAAATACAATTCCATAGATATTATTAGTACCATAGAGTGGAAAAAGGGTAATATTACATGGATATAACATTAATAAAATTAGGATAAGAATGTTTATGATATTTATTGAGAGATAGATCATAATATTTCATTATTATAAGCATAATCATAAATAATTTGAATAAATAATGATATTGTAGCAATAAAATCTTAAAACATTGGTAATATTCAATCATAATCCCTAGGAGAGAATAAAACTAAACGAATCTTGTAATATAATTAAAATTATAATATTAATAATATAAAAATACCAGTTTTAGTATATACACCTCATATAAAAGTATAGGTTCATAGTATGGCATGTGCCACAATAGAGGAAAAAATAGGCAAAACTACTTTATTAATTTTATAAATTTTGAACCATAAAACACATGAAAGAAATATAATAAAATTTACATTTAAATAATCATTAATTTCTATATAATAATAATATAACACGTTCATGGTCATTATATACACCAAACAAATGAAACGAGCTGTGGATAAGGCATGTATCTCACATATATAAAAAGTCTGATAACAAAACCCTTACCATATTTATTGAATTTATTTGTTCACATTAAGAACTAGTGTATAATATATATAATATTATTATAAATATAAAAAATAAAAATATTCTTGTATCTAATACCATATATGACTTCATATTACTCACTTATTAACAATTCCAAGTTAATGTTACGCTTCAGGTAATATCAGCTTTGTTTTTTGTATAGTGTTTCACATATTAATCTTAATACTCTTACATAGATCATGATATACATATTTAAAAAATGGAAAAATTTTATAAATATAATATATAATTATTTTATAAATATTTATAATAATCAATAAATTATAGAAATATGAAATGGAATACATCATTCATGGATATGGTAGGTCATACATATTCATGAACACTAATTTCGTTTAATTATTGCTTAATAAGAAAGAATTTAAATTAAATATATGTATATATATAAAAAAATTATTGTAGAATAATTACGTCATATATATCATATATATTAATGATACCCATTCTTAATTCATTTCATGTAGAGTGAGAATGGATCACATTACTTTGAGGAGTAGGTGGTCCACATTTCCACGAAAGAAGTTATTGTATATACAAAAAATAGAATTAATGAAGGTATATGGTATATATTAATTACATAATAATAAATACATCATAAATATCATATATTTAAAAAAAAAATTCTTTATATCGTAATGGAATACCATAATAGGTGGTAAAGTAAAAAAAATAAGCTACCTCATTTCTAGAGGTTGTAGTTCACCATACACAAGGATAGAAGGTATATTTCCAATGTGATGGAAGCATGTGAAAGTGTAAGAATAACCCATTGAATAAAAATATATCAGTATATTTATTATAATGAGGTTAATGTATAATCAGGAAATAAGAGTATTTTTTGGTTTGGATAATGTAAATAAAACAAAACATCTTGAGGAAACATGTTACCACTTCTCCAGCTAACTCCTTTTGATTTCCACCGAAGGGCTTCCCAGGATGTATTTATTCGAAAAGGGAGAAATATATGATGAGTTTATAGATGTTGGGATTCTATTTTGAAAGATGTTTCCAATAAAATGGGTTTATGTTTTTGAATAAGTGTGAGTGTTGAGTTGTTTTTTATAATCGAGGAGGAGTGGCATTTTTATAGATTTTTTAAATGGGAATATAATCCACATTTTTTCCATGTAAAGTGGTAAAATTAATGTAATATCCTATAAAATTGTGTATATTGTAAAAATACAAACATACAATTTCTTTTTTAAAATAATCTAGTCAATTTTGAGTTATACGTTAAACATTTACTACTTTATTAAGGTAATTTTTCTCTTAATCGTTTTAATTAATTTTAATCACTTTTAATAATTTTTTTTTTGAAAAAAAACAACGTAGACATTATTATACATTAAAATTTATTATTGTTAAAAAAATTTAGTCCATTTGTCCAAATTCCATTTATTTAAGTAGTAGAAATTAATTTAAAATTATTCTCGTATAAGTGTTGTGATAACAAGTTTTTTGAAGCAATCATGTTCACAAGATTGGGATGTTTTTATATTCATTTTCAATGTGAAATTGATTATAATTACATAAATTGGATTAATATATGTAAAATTTATCTTATTAAACTTTAAAACCAAATTAATATATAACATTAATATCTAAATAAATTAGACAAAAAACCATTTTGAATTAAAATTCAGTACTTTTCATTGTAAATCGAAAAATAAAACTTCTTAGAAAAATAACAAAACTTCACTAAAATTAAATTATGATATTACTAATTTAAAATTTAAGTATATTTAGTTAAATAAATGTTATAAAATGTATCAAAATTTATATTTAAACTGGTTTCACCATTAAAAGGAGGTCAAATTACCTTTTACAAAAACGCACCTTTTTATTCATAAAATAGGATTTATTTTTATCATATAACTATAAAATCTACTGGATGAGTATCAGAAATATATATTTAATATATAATATGTAACAAACCGACCCAGGTTTCCATCAAACCTGAAACATGACTCATTCTGTTACATACCCAACGGGCATTCCCGGTCCCCAAAGTTGGCGATAAGCACTCTCACATCTCACAACACAACATAGGGAACAATATTTCCCAAATTGAAAAACCAAATGGAATATATATATATATATATAATGAAACAATAGAGAAATATGAAGAAGAAATATATGCCATAACTATAAGAAAACAGCAAAAACATGAAACTGTAAAAGTAGGTGAAAACTCCAAGCCAAGTTCAACTACAAATGACTAAAAACCATACAACTACTCCGAATGATGGTATGGATTGAGTACCACCATCTCACAATTACCTACCCAACCTGATAACATGAACCTCACCACCTCACTATGATGCCTTTCCTTTAGCTATACTGGATGAAAAAAATGGTCTACAAACAACCTAAAAGGTGTGTAGTGTGTGAGATAATAGTCTTATTAGGATCCCACCATGGTGTTCCATAGCTAGTATCCATATAAAAATACCTATATACACATTTTAAATAAAGAATGACATGATAATAAGTATGAATGTTTCATAGAAAACATGGTAAACATTTCCATTTTTCCACATTTCTAAACAAATGTCGGTATATCAATTTCAAATGTCATTTTCCATATCATTTTACACAAGCATAAACATGAATATCAAGGCTAAATCAAATATACGAACCATAAAAAATAGAATCAAAAGTATCACAACATCAATGAATACTACATGTCCATACCATATCCTACTCAAACAAGAATCATCCAATCATGTGAACAAATTCCGATCCTAGGGAAATGTTCCTAGGAAGAAGAGGAATACCCCATGAGTAAGCCCTCCCCCTGCCTAAATGACAATATCACTCTCATATAATAAGGACCTAAAAATTGATGAAATAACCAAGTGAAACCTCATTGATAATCACAAAATAGTGGATGATAGTGTCATCTAATACTTCCACCTATGTAACTAAGGAAATCCATGTTATCTTTTAACCAATTAATTTCAATGCTTTGAAAACAATTTCACAAATTCCATTTCAATGATTGGAAAAAACCCATTTTCTCTCTATTTTTTAAAAACCAGGGAAAACTCGTTTTTCATTAAAATACCTTTTTTAAAACACACAAAATAATCATTCCATTTTAAATATAAAAAACTATTTATAATGAAAAATATTCTGGTTAATCAACATAGTCTAGAGACAAAACCACCTACCTCAAAACTCGGATCGCACATACACATAACAGAATCCAAAATCAATGAAACTCAAAAACATAAATAAAGTACTTAGAATCAAATACACATTAATATTGATTCAATTTATAATATAAGGGGTCAACAGAAGAGAGGAAACCCACATAACTCAAAGACAAATACCCATAGTACCACTACTAATGGAAGTAAAGGCCTTGAGAGGTAGATCAAATAATGGATGTAAGAAGAAACCAAGAATAATACCTATCCTTAGACCAAGGAATCCAAATACATCACCCAATGGTGATACCGTGATCAAAGTAAATGAATTAACATAAAGGTAACTTTCCCATAGTGAATTACAAAAACCACAATGGAGATCAATTATCGTACAAAAACAGACTCCCATATAACATCACAATATCCTACACATACAGATTACCCGGATCTTCAATCTTAGTGGTATCCTTGATCAGAAATAAATGAGAATAATTTTTTAACCAATCAATGACAACCTAGATAGCATTATTCCCACAAGGAGATCATGGAAATACAACAAAAAATCATTGGATACCTCATCCCATTTCCAAATCAGCACCAAAATAGGGTGAAGTAACCCATAAGGTTTCAAGTGCTCTTCCTTTATTTATTGGAAGGTGTAACAATGAGACACAGACTCAGTGATGTCATGCTTCATACCCATCGCCCAAAATCACCTCCTCATGTCATAATACATATTTTTAGTGCTTGGATATATGAACCACAACAATTTTTGATAATTAAACTAGATTGAACTCATCACATATGTTGGGATGAAAATCTATTTCCCGTAGTGAACCATTCCATCTGATGAAAGAGACAAACCCAATATTGTATCTCTTCCATAAAATATTTCTCATGTCTTTTGAAACACATAATACTGTTGCTGACCTTGTAAGATAGACTCCATTAGAGATGATGATAATTTAACACTTTCAAAAACCATGCCTAAAAACATCATCCTGATCATCTAGGTGAAACTGAGTGAAAATACCCATAATATTCCACTACTTCTTCAATTCTAGGATATCATGTGATGGTATATTCCATCCAAGAGCATCTAAAACAACATTTCCCTATCAAGGTGTATTGGAAATATCGAATTCAAACTTCTAAAGGTATTATACCCATTATATGTGTCTCGGATTCAATTCCTTCTACAAAATTATATAACTCAGACTCTTATGATTAGAGAAGATTGAGAACATTTCCCCAAAAATATTGTTCTCCCATCACTTGAGTGCATGCATGAGTGTTGTCAGCTCTAAATCCTAATTTGTGTAATTCTTTTCATGAAATTGAATTTGATGAGATCGATAGATACAACATGGTAATTATTTATAATAACACATCCCAAACCATCACAGGAAGAATCAAAAAACACAACGTATCCATTACCGGGACCAGGTAAGATCAGAATTGGAGTCGACATCAGAATCATTTTCTATGCATTGAAATAAGTGTAACACTTTACATCCCAGGTGAATTATACCACTTTCCTACTAAGATCAGTCAATATTGAAACCAACATTGAGAATTCCTTGATAAACTGTTAGTAGTATCCAACAAGACCATCGAAACATTGTATCACAAATAAATTCTATCATTCCTTCCATGAAAAAAATATAATTTACCTTCTCTGGATTAACTGATAATAAATGATCATAAATTCTGTGCCCCATGAACTTCAGTTCTTGAATCCCGATACTATATTTTGAAATCATTCCATTCAAACGGTGACTTGTCAAAATTTCCAAATCCAAACTGAGATAGTGCTCATGCACACTCAAATATTTTGAATAAACCTGAATATAATCCATGAAAACTACTAATGAAGTTACATGATATTGAATTAATATTAGATTTATCAAATCCACAAAAACTACATGAGAATTAGTTATACTAAACGACATCACAAGATATTCATAATGGCCATTCCACCTCTTGAAGGTTGTATTTGATATATCATACTTCTGAACTCATAGTTGATGATAACATGATCGAATATTGATCTTTGAAAACAACTTTCCCCCCTTTAACTGATCAAAAAGATCATCCACATGAGGTAAAGGATATTTGATTTAACCATGACTTTGTTCAACTTTTGATAGTTCACAAATAATTATGTAAACCATATTAATTCTTGGAAAAGATCATAGGGGCTTCCCAAGGAGAAATTCTATGGTGAACAAAATAATTTTCTAACAGGTCATCCAACCGAATCTCGAGATTATTCATCTCTGCTAGTGCTATATGATAGGAAGGTATCAATATCAGCTATGTACCTCAAATCATGTCAATCATAAACTCTACCTATCTCTATAGTGGAAGACCAGAGAAATCATCTCGGAAAATTTTAGGAAAGTATCAAACAACATCTGGAAAAACAATGACAGGATATACATCATCAGGATCAAGTACAATAATATATAGAAAACACCCAAGCTCTATGAAGGAAGGTCCTCCACCACCTGACCAAAAGTCTCTCTCCCCAAGAAACCCACAATATATCTAATCAGTACCAAGAAACGAAACACTATAATTATAGATATCATTATCTACTCAATAATAGATAAGACAATCCATATAGATGATGACGTTAAACAGAACTAAAAAAAGATTGATAAAATCCTCGACCAACTCTGTATCCGACATTGTCAATGAATAAGAAGAACCCCTAAACCCATGCTCTTTCCTCATAACAAGAAATATTTCTAACCCCATTGAAAGGGAAAAAATTTCCTTTAGAAGTTTATGAACATAAATGAAATGTGAATAAATAAATGATTCAGAGGAACCAGTATCATAAGGATAATACCTCTCACTATTTCCAGACATGGATTAACTTCTGCTAAACACTCATCAACTGTGTGAAAATGGATAACTCTTAAGTGTTGTGGTCGTAGCCTTGTATTATTTGAAGCTTCTGACTACATCATAGTACCCTTTGGAGTTGAATAACCTTAACCATAATGATTCCTAGTCATAGCCTGATAGAAACACTGTAAGTGAACAACACATCCACAGTTGTCACATGCCTTCACTGGCATAGTACAAGAATTTATTGTGTGTCCTCCCCTTCCACACTAATAGAAATCAATAGTCACATAACCCACTATAACGAATGGTGCATAGAAGGCCCACTGCTGAGACCCACCACCACTACTCCTATGATGATCTTTCCACTTCCTCTCCTTCCCATGGGTACCACTAAAACTACCACCTGATAGAAGAGAAGAGGTGGAAAATCCATCCTTGTCTACCATATTCATTACTAAAATCAATTCTCTATCAACTATATTTGTATAGGTAGAAAGATTTAGCATAAACACCGATGATATTATATCAGATCACAAACCCCACAGGTACTTTTGAGTCTTTAGCTAATCATTCTTCACCATATATTGGGAAAACAGGCAAGATTGGAAAAATGATTGGGGTTTTACAAATCTAAATACTCTTTATGTTTTAATGATGGGAACTCTAGAGACTTTTCCAATATCAAGGAATCAGAGAAAAACTACTAAAAGAGAAGGGTTTTGAAACCCATCCAATCCAAGACCACATGCCTATTTTCCTAGACCATTGAATCCCGCCATTGATTTTTGTAACCCTTATGTGTGAACAATTCACACACCCCCTGATGTTCTTGGGTGTCTCTATAAAATTGAGGATTTGATCAATCATGTCAATCCAATCCTCCGCATCTTGATGTTCTGTAATTCTTTTAAATGATGGTGGCTTCTCACATGATAAATCATGTGATTGATCTCTCTCTTGTCCAGTTCCTGGTTGTACCACAACCAATGAATTTTGAACTTATCGCACACCTTTATAAATAGAACATAATTATTTTATGATTGTATTGATGATATTCTTATCTATAGGTGGTTTCCCTTAAGGTAGATTAGATACAACTTCTTAAGGAACTCAGGGAAGACGTCTCAGAGGAATACTTCAACACACCGAAACATAATAACAATCATAAAATAGATCAATTATTAGATCAATCTTGAAAATACACAAGAAAAAATCTAATATTTTTAAACAAAAAACTATACTAGAGACAGACTTCCAAAAATACCAAGGAATCATGAGTCTCTTTATGAAAAGAGTTGTTCATGCACTTATCATAACATACATTTCATGTCATGAAAATATTATCTCCATACTAATAAATTTCCCATGACATAGAGTCTTGAGGAAGGCCTCCCCTAGTACCAAATTAAAACAAACTGACTTGGGTTTCCATCAAACTAATTACACGACTCGTTCTGTTACATACCCGAATGTTGTTCCCAATCCGCATGGGTCGATGACAAGCACACGAGCATCAAACAAGACAATAGAGGGAACGATTTCAACCAACATGAACAAAAACATGGCTTATATATATATAACTATATGTTACAGCATAATATAAATAATACTTATATTCCATAACTATAAGAAAAAATTGAAAACAGACAACTACAAAAGTAGGTAAAAACTCCAAGATAAAACCAAATGAAAAGAAATAAAACCCAAACAACTTCTCCAAATGATGGAGTGGATGGACTCACACCATATCACCACCAGATACCCAACTAGATAACACAAACCTCAATTATTCACTATGGTGCCTTGCCTTTACCTACACAGGATGACAAACAATGTTCTACGCACCAATGAATAGGTGCATAGGATGTGAGCTAACAAACTTAGAAGAATCCAATCTAGGTGTTCCATAACTGATATCTGTATAAAAATCTATGTATGCTCATTTTAAATAAAACATGGCATGATAAGTAATAATACCTTTTTATAGAAAACATGGTAAACATTTCCCTTTTTCTATAGTTATAAACAAATTTAGGTATATCAATTTCAAAGAACATTTTCCAAATCATTTTCCACAAGAAAATAAAAGCATAAAATGTCTAACATAGAATGTCAATAAATACAAAATAGAATCACATGTATCACAATGATAAGGAATAATATAGGTCCATACTATAGACTAATCATACCATAATCATTCGATCATGTGCACAAATTCTAATCCTAGAAAAAATATCCTAGGAAATAGAGGAATACCCCCTGAGTAAACCACCCAAAATGCCAATATTGGTCTCCTAGAAAAATATACCTTTGAAACAAAGGAAAGTCCAAAGATAATCCTCTTTTATAATCAAAAATATAATAGTTGATGGCCTCAGCTAAACCTTCCCCCTATATACTCAAGGTAACCAATGTTTTCTTTTTAACAATTCATTCCATTGCTTTGAATTTTTTTTTCACAAATTCCATTTCAATAATTTAAAACTACAAATTTTATCTCAATTTATCAATAATTAGGGAAACCCCATTTGTCACTAAATACCCATTTTAACAAATAGAAGACAATATTTCCAATTTCAATATAAAAAATGTTTACAAAATAAAACTATCAGTTTCATCAATATCAGTTAAACATGAGACCACCTACCTCAAAATTTGAGTCACACATGCCTGTAAATGAATCCGAAATCAATGAAACTCAAAAACCTCAATGAATACCCTGGAATCAGATCCACATCAATATTGATTAAATTTAGAATAGAAGGGGTCATTGGATGAGAGGAAAACCACAAAAATTAAAGACGAATTCCCACCAAGGGTTTTATTCAAACGATTCGATCTAGAAGGGGTTGAGTCTCTGAGAAACACTCTTGAACTCACTTAGGTTGAGATCCATAAGGAAACAATGACTGAATTCAAAAAAATAGCCACACAATAACTTTAAAAACATTAAACGGGAAATTATATGGTGTGAATCTTCCATTCACATCATGAATCCCATGCTGGATAATTACAAAAAAAATCTATCACCTGAGATTCAAAATTCAACATTTAAAGAAGTCACAACATGAAACCACCATTGCATGCATGCAATCTTCCACATCGTGATCCCTTTCATGAAATGTACCCGGAAACAATTGCATGGCTTGTATCCCAGTAAAAGCTAGAGAAATTATTCTTCAATCTGCAAAAATGACATTTTCTTAGTGAATGTCCAACAAATATCTGACTTCAACCATTATACGTATCCTCACAATCTCAATAGACGGGGAAACCATGATGAGGTTATGGGATTACCTGGAAAAATGGAAATAGGATATTACATAATATATTAATTTTATAAGAACCATTCTTCAAAATTAGTTTTTTTAATTTATTGATATAATATTGTGTTATTATATAGAAAGATTGTTTTCATAGGAAAGTTATGTATTTATCATCAAATTGTTATTATAGTCATTTCTAATGAATTGATAGCCAAATGTTTCATTTTATATAAATTTGTAAATCATATTTTCACAATTTTAGTTAATTTTATTAGTAACTTTCATTACAATGACTATATAGCAGCTAAATATAATTTTGATAATATTATTTATAACATATTATAGTTCGGTAAAACTCATAATTGTGTGTAACATAAGATAATGAAAGGAATATTTATTATATATAAAATGAGCTAAACAAAGTGTTTCATTTACTGTAGGATAATTATTGTGTTTTAGGTTGATAATGCTTAAACACAACAATGGATACGAATGTTTACATATGTAGAGAGAAGTACCACAATTGCAATAGATATCAAGTGTCAAACGGATCGATCTAGAAGGGGTTGAGTCTCTCAAAAACACTATAGAACTACCTTAGGTCGAGATCCATAAGGAACCAGTGACTGAATTCAATCAAAATAGCCACAAAATATCATTATAAACATCACACGGGTCATTACATGGTGTGAAACATCCATTAACGTCTTGAATCCCATGCTGGATAATTACGTCAAAAACTCTATTTCCTTGGATTGAAAATTCATCATTTAAGGAAGTCACGACATGAAACCACCATTCACTACATGAAATATTTAACATCGTGATCCCTTTTATGAAGTGTACAGAGCAACAATTACGTGGCATGTAGCCCCATAAAAGAAAGTGAAATTATTCTACAACCCACAAAAATTACATGTTCATAGTGAAAGTACAAAAAATCTCTGACTTCACCACTATAGGTATCCTCACAATCTTAAAGGATGGGGAATCCATGATGAGGTTAAGGGATTACCTGAAAGAATTGAAACAAGATGTTTCATAATATATTAATTATATAGGAAACATTCTATAAAATAAGTTTTTTAATTTATTGATATAAGATTGTGTTATTATATAGAAAGATAGTTTTCTTAGGAAAGTTGTGTATTTATCTTCAAATTGGTTTTACATTCATATATAAAAAATTGATAGCCAAATGTATCATTTTATATAAATATGTAAATCATATTTTTACAATTTTAGTTAATCTTATGAGTAACATTCATTCCAATGACTATGTGGTAGCTATAATATTATTTTAATAATATTAATTATAGCATATTATTGATCAGTTAAACCCAGAATCGTGTGTATCATAACATAATTAAAGGAAGAATTATTATATATAATATGAGCTAAACATAGTGTTGTATGTAATGTGGGATAATCTATCTGTTTCAGGTTGTAAATGATTAATTTGGGGTTGTTTATGATGAATGAAAATCATACTTATTTTGTATAAAAAAAGATATATTCAAAATGCTATATTTAGTGTTCTGTGAAATTAATAATATCAAAAACATTAAATTCATTTGAAAAAATAATCCATAATATATCAGGGTGTAACATTATACCCCGCATAAAATGAATTTCTCCCTCAAAAATTCTCTGGGTTGTGAATGGTTGAATACTTGAATGTACCTTTCAATGAAATGCACATCATAAAAATGAAAAATTAAACTTCTTTTAAATAATGGATTTTGTAAAAATATTACTTATACAATGTAAATTGTCAGTTGTATACCACAAAATAGAACATATGTGGGAAGTTAAAACAAGGATATGGAATATAAATCTAATTATCATGTTTTGATGGAGAGTGATAGAACACAATGTTAGAATATGATTAATAATCAGAAATACATAATCCAAAGAGTCATGAATAAGATCATTGATATCACAAATAATGATTATAATTGGAAATTATTTTATTTTAATACCCTTTTCCTTTAGTTTAATAATTTTCATTAGAAGATATAATTTATTTTGGGAAAATATACCCCTTTTTTATCCTTATCAATTTCCAGTTCATCTCTTATTCTAAAAAATTAAGGTGATTTTTTGTTTATTATATCATGATATCTATAAAAAATGATAGTTCATTATATCATTATTTAGTTAATGTCACAAAAAGGATAGAATATGAAATCCAAATGAACAATTCATCATATAGAGAGACAATACTTTTATCCCACAAACATTATATGAACAATAACATAAAATTTCCACAAACGATTAACCTTATAACCCTTCAAAAATAAGAAAATCCAAAACATTAGAAAGTAGGTCACTAAATAATAATATTATTGATCCCCCATATATCGAAATTTGTTCCTTAGTTGTGACATTCCGAACATTTGAATACCCTCATCGTATATTTGATTGAAACATGGTAATTACTAGAACTACCACCAATCCTTTTGGAAAACATCCATTCTTTCTTATTCTATAGATAACTAGATTTATTAATTAAATGAAATAAGTTTTAATCATCACCCATGATAACATAGAACACTTTTCAAATAAATCCATACTCAGTTCCATGGTAATCAGTACTACCAAATATTATTTAACCATATCAGTCATCACTTTATCCATGCTAAACAAAATTCTCCTAATATCATGAACAATTTAAGGATTACCTTCCCATAATAATAAAATTCAACTTTCTATTAAATCACATTTCTATGACTTCAACTCCATTCAAAATATCCTTTTTATCCCTAAATGAAAATTTTATACTAAAAATAAATATATATTCCCGGATTTGAATAACATATTCTTTTAATTCTAAGATATAAAGTCTTAAATAATCAAAATTTATTCTAAAACCAATACCAATGCTTAATCATCATATTCCTTAATACCCCTTTTCTTATACTATGAAATATGAATTATGTCATAAAGTTCATCGAACTCAATATTATAATGTTTATTATGTTTAATTTAAACAATACTATTATAACATATCATACCTTGCATATATTGTTTGCAGTGCCTTTATCTTCAATACTTTATATAGTACTTGTACCATCTTCCTGATTCTATTTATGATATTTCCACTTAGGAAACTGATTTTCATAATTCCCTTATTTTACACATATTATACATTCAATTCTAACAATGTTATTTCTAGACCTGTAAATTGACTATAACTAGAAATCAAAGGGTGAGAAACACATATCATAGATAATAAATCAGGAAAAATTAATTTTTGGATGCCTAAAAAATGATACACAATTTTAAATCTATTACCACATTTGATTATTCTTTGATAAATCCTTAAAAAAACCCTTGGAAATACCCAAGGGATATCACTAATGTTTTATCATCTTATATTCAAAATTATGAATAAACATTTCCTTTGATACCAACTCTTGTGTACAAGGAATAACATAGATGGATATTAAATCATCTTAGATGAATATTCAACATGATACAAAATATATACATAAGGATGGTAATTGTTTATATTCATTGGAAAATTTGGAACATAATATTCTAACATGGTGAAAGATATTGAATATTTCCCTTAATGATCTTCCTATTTAGTAATCCTACAAAAAACATTACTTCATAACTAGGGTAATGTAAACTTAATAAATGGGTGCGATAAAATTCTAAATAATAGCAAAAAAGGGAGATATGTAAACATAAAATGAGCATAAGTGAATGCGAACATTATCTTAAAATTATATGATCGTACACATATTTTCAAAGATCATAATAATGATAAGGTCATATATATTTGTAGTTCATAATACATGAATCATATGGGTGATCAATCCTCATAAATTAATCATGAACCATAATTTCATGTCATATAAGCGTGGAACCATTATAACTCTAGAAAACTATTTCATGTGACAATGTTAACTTCCATGACCATCAAAATAGTGTATCATGACATTGTTTTTCCCCTTTTTTGATTAGAACAAACATGAATATCATAATGGTTCAGGAAAACTACTTCCAATTTTGGATCAAGCCACATGTATCTCACATTGTGGATCAAGTCTATAAACCTTTTTCACATGATTACCTCATGATATATAAATATTTACTCAATGAATGAGTGGTATAAATAGGTCCACCAATCGAATAATAAATTCATACATACATGTACCGAGAGATCATAAAAATAATTATATCATAACAAATTAAAAGAGATTGTTTTCGAAGACATTATATCATAAACAATGAAATAAAATGTTTATCGTAAATATTTAATCATATAATTACATATGGAAAACATATAGGCCTCATAATCAATTTATCAAGGCATAACCCACAAAGAAATGGGGTTTCAAAAGTATATAAGTCATGGAGGGGAAATAGGTGTAAGAAACATTTTTCCATAAAAACATTGACCATTTATAAAATAATTTGAATGGTATTCCTAGATTATATCCCTATTATATCGTAAACAATAACAAATTATTCAATCTTATATTTATAAATATTTTGAACTCTCTTATGGAACATTTCGTAAATAAAACTACCTTTCTTCAAAAATATTTTTCATAAACCCATTTCAAAAATCCTTTCCATACAAAGAAGTCTAGAATTTTTCATTTAAAGAATTTCCCCATTAAAATATATTTTCATCATTGAAAAATAAATTTTTAAAAATAAATCATTCCAAAAAAAATTCTATTTTAAAACATATTTGAAAACATATAATGGAATTGTGAATTTTTTTGAAAATTATTTATTTTAAAATTAATTAAAAACATAAATATAAGGATTCAAATAATATTGGAAAGAATTTTCTCTAAAATTATTTTGAAAATATTAATATAGATAATTAAATCATTGAAATAATTTTCTTCGAAAATACCCTTTTGAAAATATAAATAGTTATCTTTGAAAAATCATTTAAAATTATTTTTCAAAATAAAATATTTTTGAAAACATTGTTATTAGATAAAATTTAAAATAATATTAATTTATATAATAATAGGAAGACATATAAATAGAAAATATACTCAAAAACATAGAGAGAAAATATTATGTAAATTATAGTCATGACGACGAGTAAGTTCGTATATGATGAACATTTTTTTAGCATAATGGTTTTGGAAATAGAATTGATTGGAAAATGATTAGAATATTACTCTTAAAACCATTTATTTAAAATGGCTAAAAAAGTAAATATTTCATTTAAACTTCATAGGATAATATTGAAACATTTCTTAAAACATTTTTAGAAAACATGATTTTGAAAGAACATAGATTTTCAACCGAAAAGAGAAATAAATTCATATTTTTATGAATTGTTTCCTAATAATATCAAGTATAGAAGAGTAGAAAAATTATGACATTAATTTGATATTACATGAATAACATGAGGTTAATAAAAGTATTGATAATTCTTGAGAGATGGATCATATAATTTCCTCGATGGAAGCATAATAATAAATAATATTTGTAAATAATGAGATTATATTAATAATCTCTTACCAATTTTGTAACTTTTAATAATGATCCACAAGAGATAGTAACGTTACTTGAAGCTTATAATATCATTAAAATAATTATACTTATTATATAACATGAAATAGGTTTGTTTATACACCCCAGGGAATAATATAGTTGCATACAATGGCAAGTGTCTCAAAGAAGAAAAATTAAGACAAAAACCACTTTACTGATTTTGAATCTTTTGAAACATTAACCCCAGGAAATAAATATATTTAAATTTATATGAAAAATGGAAATAAATTTAACTATAAATTTCATATAATACATTCATTTGTAGTATATAAACCACACAAATGAAATTAGTGGTGAATAAGGAATTTATCTCACTGATATGAAAGGTGGTATTAGGAAAGCCTTACCTAAAGTCATGAAATTCTTCATACATGTTAAGAACTATTGCTTAATAATTATATATTTATTATAAATGTCCAAAAAACTATATTATTTTATATAATACCATATATGACTTTATATTACCCTCTTATTAACAATTTCATGTTAATATAAAGCTTTACATAATATCTGCTTTATTTTTGTACATATTTTGAATTTTTCTTAATACTCAAACATAGATCCTGATTTATTTATTTAAAAAATGTAAACAATTACCTAAATATCATATATATTAATTATAAAAATATTTATAATAATATATAAAAGATAAAAATATGAAATGGAATACACCATTCATGGAGACGATAGATTGTATGTACGCTTGAACACTGTTTCCATACAATTATCATTTTGAAAGAAAGATAGTGATGAAATATATAAATATATAAATTAATTCCAAAATTTTTATTATTATTATATACGATATAATTCTACTAAACATATCCTTAATACATTCCATATTAAGTGTGAACGAATCACATCTGTTTGATAAGGCAGTAGTCCACACTTCCAAAAACAAAGTTATCATATTTAAAAAAAATAGAAAGTTTTATGGTATGTGATATATAATTAGTAGAAAATAATAAATAAATAAAAATATCTTATAAATATATTTTAAAAATAATTTTTATCTCATAATTCCCAACCATTATAGTTTTTAAAGGAAAACAACAACAACGTTTTGTGAGGCAGTAGTTTTCCATATAGGGGAATAAAATGTTATTTTCTATTTAGATGGATTTATATGTGTTGAATTAACAATTAGAAAAAAAATATCTGTATATTTAAGATACTGATTTTGTAAATATAATCCTAAAAAAATAATATTTTATGTGGTATAGAGAGAAAATAAAACAAAATTTCATAAGGAAGGATGTTAACTCTTCTTTGGGTAACCCTTTTTGGTTTTCAGAAAAGGGATTCCTTGGAAGGATGTATGACCATAGAGAGTATTATATCATTATGGTATGGATCGTGGAATGATATTTTGTTATATTTTTTATGAGACAATTGTATTGAGATGTGTCAATAAGTGGGAGGGTTGAGTGCCTTTTTATAGTTTTGGAGATGTGGCATTCGTTTAAACTTTTAAAAGAGAATTTCACCCATGTTTTCTCTTTTAATGTGGCTCCAATCATGGTTAAAATCTTATCAAGGGAAATATAGGGTCGAAATATGAACATAAAATAGATTTTTGATAATTTTAAAATAAATTTTGTGCATTATGATTGAGTTTTAGTCATTTCTTAAGATAATATATCTTTTAGTTTTTGTAATTATTTTTAAATAAAATAACAAATTTTTTTGGTCAAAAAATAATTTGAACTTATTATACAATATAAATTATTTTTATTCGAAATATATAATAAAATTTTCAAAATTCCAGCCTAAAATAGTGTAATAAAATAATTTAAAATCAATCCCATTGTTGTGTTGCAACAACGAGGTTTTCTAAGAAAAATTGTGTAAAACTTTTGGGATGTATTTTTATCCAATTTCAATGTGAAATTGGTTCCGATGACATCGAATGGAATAATTTACCTGAAATTTATCTAATTATAAATTAAAAAAAAGTTAATATATAATTCAACTATTTAAATATATTATATGAATAGTAGTTTGGAATTACAATTCAGTATTTTTCTTTATTCCTCAAAAAAGAAAACTTCTTAGAAAAAAAACATCACTAAAAGTAAAATTTTTATTTTACAATTTAAAAATGATTTTTATTTTCTCAAATAAAAATTATAATTTTCAAAAATTATATTTAAAATGATTTCTCAATTAAATGGTGGTAATATTACCTTCCAAAAAATACTTATCTTTTCATAAAATTAGATTTATTCTTATCTTATAACTGTCAAATCTATTTGATTTGTATCCTAAATATAGATTGAATATATAATATATGAATTGTAAAGAAAATATTCAAAAAAAAATTGCTTGTTTAATTAATTGAGAAAATTATTTTTTTATATAGGAAAATAGTTTTCATAAAATGTTATTTCATTATTTTTAAATAGTTATTACACTCATTTATAAGAAATTTATACCTAAATGATTCATTTTATACAATTTTTTAAATCATATAATAATTATAGTTAATATTATTCATAACTGTCATTCCAACAGCTAGTTGGAAGCTATAATAATATTTAAATAATATATATATAAAATATATTATAGTTCGGTTAAAATCTTCCTTGCTTGTAACTCAACCTATATGAGGGACTTAGTATTTTGTGTAATAAAATCCTAACATATTTTTTCATGTACCTAATGCGAATATAAGTATTGTGTGTATTGCAATATTAACTATGTTTTGTGACCAACATAATCCAAAATTAGATCTCTCATATACCAGATGTAAAATTCTATGCTGTGAGAAATAAAAAATTTCAAAAAAATTAAATTAATTTGAAAAAAATAATTCAAATAATCATGGGGTGTTACATTTCCATATATGATATAAATTATCTATAACAAGTCATAAATATCTACAAATATATATAACACATATTCTACTCTTCTAGACATATTATGTGTAATACCTTTCATTTTAAACATGGAATTTGGGAACAAAATAAGTGGCGAGCTGAAATGACTCTTAAGGTAATATATATATGAATCTATAAAGGAATAAAAAGATAATAATATAATTCTATTTTACTAATCACAAGAGAGTGAAACAAATCTCAAGTTAATATTATTAATTAAAACATAGTTAAAAATATCTGAATTCATGGGGATAGAATTCATAATTCATGATACATTAACTATCATGGAATGAAAAATGAAATTAATAATGTAATGCCCCGACCCTAGTTACCCAG
The DNA here is from genome assembly GCA_963277665.1 of Viscum album. Classification (NCBI taxonomy): domain Eukaryota; kingdom Viridiplantae; phylum Streptophyta; class Magnoliopsida; order Santalales; family Viscaceae; genus Viscum; species Viscum album. Next base: position 1,600,562,767 of record OY728119.1, on the reverse strand, counting down.
AGTTTGTGCTTTATTACATAACATTGGTATGATCACATGAATGATCAAGTCTCAAAAGACCAATTAGTTTAGTAGCCTTGGAATAACTGGATTCATTTATAATGTTTGCATTACATCATAAAATGAAAACTACAACAATATATTCTCCAAAGTCCACACTCTTATCCCCTCATACTATCCCTACAGGTCACTCATAAATTACTTTTTCACATCCTGGGAAAAATAAAACATAGAAAAGGGGTGACCTCAAATGCCCAGTAAGGATAACAATATAGCAGAAACATTCATAAATAAGAATAAACATTTAAGGAAATATATAACTAAAACAAAAGCCATTTAAACTTGAACTTCAATATAGTATGGAAAAAATAAAATGAAATAATTACATTTACTTATTCACATGGATATTCTACTAATCGAATAATCAAATGCAATATCAATAACCACTTTCATAATGATGGAATGCATAATCCAGAATATCATAACCACATAGCCAAGGCCTCGTGCCAAAAATAAAAATAAGATTTTGCCAAGGCCTTATGCCAAGTCACCAGTTTGTCTCATGAGACCTACCGATGCATCAAGGAGCTATTGCGGGCTCCACCCGTCACATATTAAGTCAAATGCATTCCCATATGAAATTGTTTAAACATAACATAAACATTCATATTAAAACTAGCATACGAAATGTAAATCCTTCATCCATAAACCATGAATGGTATAAAAATAACATATCCACAGTCAAACATATCACAAAACCTTAAATACAATATATAATATTTGTATCATAATATATCAACTTCAAATAAGCGTAAAATCCATCAAAGGATGTTGATATTGATGAAATCAAAACTGTTTTTAGAGAAATATCTCTTTCTATTTTGAAATCATTTAAGAATCATCTATTTATAAAATAAAACATTTTCTTTGAAAATATTCTTATTATCTTGTAAGTTAAGCTCCGATGATTTTGTAACGGCAGAAAATAGCCGCACCCTCCGTATAAGTTAAAAAAACATTCTTACCTTAATTCTGTCGAAAAGGTTTAGAAGCACCTTGGTTGGAAAACGACGAAAAGATTAATTTATAAACCACTTATAAAAATCAACAAGGCTATAAATTACTTTGACCCATATTCTAGTAAATAGTGGTTTTTTTTTGAAATACATTTTTATGAAACATGGATGTGGATGATAAAGAAGTCCCAGTAGATTATTATATATAAATAACATCGGATAATGAAGAGATTGTGAAATAAACCCTTACCTTGTACTTTTCCTTGGTTGGGGTAGGTTAAACTCCTGTATAATGGTGAAATAATGTTATTAAATTATACAAGAATAATATATATTAATATGATATCATATATGATCTTTTAACATTGCATTGTTAATAATATTTTAGAATTATAGTTGTTTCGGGTGTTAACTTACTCATTTTCTTTTATATGTTTTGTTACATAAGATATGTTTTTCATGGATAGGTTGTATCTTATTCATATCCAGAATTATATTATGTCCTTAAACATTATTTTGAAATCATGAAATGATTATTATACTTGAATGGATACGATGGAGAATGAATCTCATCGCGTTCGTTGAGACAGTAGTCCGTACGTACGCACGAGCGACAATATCATTCTTTTGATATTAAAATAATATATAATTGGATGTTATATCCTATATAAAGAATCATTATCATGTTATATTTATTATTTACATGAATTAAAAATCATTATTATACCCATCCAAATAATAATATATTCAATAACAATTACACCACGACGTGGAGATGGTAAGCCGTACGTACGCATGTATGGTGACATGTCATTCAAAGGATGGATAGAATACTGAATATGGTTGTTCCATATTTATAATAATATTAATGTATATTGGAGATACTGGATTCATTATTTTAGAATGGGAATAAAAAAGAAAGAAGAAGTGGAAGAAGAAATGAACTTGAAAAGGGGTGGTGAAATAATTACTTCTTTTTCGGGTTCTTCCTTTTGATTTGATCAAAAGGGCTCCATAGGGTGGATTTATGACTAAAGGAATTCCTCTATGATGAATTGAGGGAATTTGAGAGAGTATTTGGGCAATGTTTGTCAGAGCCAAATGGCTTTATAGGTGTTAATTAATGAGAAGGTGGAGTGCCCTTTTATAAGAGGGGTGATGGTCACCTTTGGAAAAGCTAGAAATATTATTTTATAATAAATTCATATTCGGTTTCTAGTGGCTCCAAAGTGTATCATTTAATTTTTAAGGTGTGTATGGGTATAAATCCACTCAACCAATATAATTTAGACAGGTATGGGTCCTTATATTAAACTTATCTTTTAGTTTTAACTCTTAGTTAATTAGTTTGACACTTACCATGTCACTTTGTATTTTTATATTATATTGTTAATAAACTTACTATATACCTCCAATAGACCCCCCCAAGTGGTCCATTAATGATACACCTATCATGATATAAGTCTCGTGGCCGATCGTTAGATTTTTATGAATTGAATATCAGTTAATAATATAATATTTGTTTTAAAAACTCTTTTATGTCAATTTTGACACTATTTGGAAAATTTATTTTTTTGAAAATCATACTAGAATGATTACTTATAAGAATGTTAATTAAATAATTCCTGACATGTCATAGTAACCTATAAAATTATTGTAATTCTTAAAAAGTCTCAAATTATATTTATTTGGGTATTTATAAAATCAATTATTTTACATTTTCACTATTATGGTAATTACTGCATCATTATTGTGTCGTAAATAAATTAAATTATTTAATGTATAAAATTTATAAATAAAATATCATTATGTGGGAAATCTTTTTATCTTTCTAATTAATTTTTATAATCGAATTTATCTTATGTTTATCCCAATATTAATAAATGTTTTAGTAAATAAACTTTGATTTTAACTCTTTTAACTCTTCTTTGAATTAAATAATAATAAATGTCCTAATCTAATCCAAGTGGACCTAAATGATAATATTTTATTCTTAAGGTTGTTTTTGGTCGAGATACACTTGTCAAATAGAATTAGGACAAGTGTTAGGGTAATATTAATATAATTTTTACCATTAATTACCATATTTACTTTTAACCGTGGTAAATAAAAGTTAAAAGTTACTATTCACCAAAAATAATTTTCATCTAATTGAATAAAATATTACTACTTGATATTAACCATGTCTGATGGATTTTCTAAATTCCACTCATAGAAGCGGTAAAATTAAGTTTTATGAAAAATTATGTTTTTTAACTACCACTTAGTGGTTTCACTATTCATCAAAAAATGAAAGTTACGAGAAAAATACCAAAAATTAGGCCTAAGATATATTTGATATTATGAATTAAAAAATGATGTCTATTTTACCAAATTCAAAACATATCATTTGCATTAATTAATTTAAAAATTAATTCTCGTTGTCAAAACAAATAGCGTGTTTTTAAGAGATAATAACTATCAAAAGATTGTCACTTGTTTATGTCCGATTTAATTGTGAAATTATGTACAATGAACAAAATAGTATTAAATGGTAAAAATATATTATAAATATACTTTAAAACCACTCAAATTCAAAATTTATCAATATAAATTTTTTTGATTAAAAAAGTTTTTTTAATTAAAATTTATTAATTTTCACTATTCATCAAAATACAAATGTTATCCAAAAAGTTCCAAAATTTCACCATAGGCTAAATTTGATACACCAAATACAAAAATGAAGTCCATTTTGAGAGATAAAATTTATAAAATTTCAAAAAGTAGGTATTACTATTAATAACGGCTAGTTTGATTTGTTGTGGTGTGTGTTAGAACTTGAAGCTGCGTACAACACACGCTACTGTATTATTCAAAGGAAAGCCTATCGTGGAAGAATGGGATGTTTTATTGTAAATTTTTGATGTCCTTATTCTAAAAAGTAAATTTATTTAGTCAAATTGAATATATAAAAGTTTAAAATATTGTATTTAAAAAGGGTTCACTATTAAAAGTTGGTAAAAGTGCAATACTGAAAATGAATTTGTTCTTATATTATGTCTAAGAAACTCATAATATGTATTCTAAAATTATAAGGATTATATAAAGTTTAAAATTTAGTTAATAATATTCATTACCACTTTTGAACGGCTTGTTTGGTAAGTCATGGTGCGCTTGAACTCGGTGTTGCGTGTAGTGCAAGTAATTGAAGTATTTTAAAAAAACTACACACTATGAAATATTGGGGTGTTACATTATCCCCTCCTTCAATAAATTGTGTCCCTGCAAATTGAAATTGTTCTTCTAAAATAAAAGGTTGAATAAAGAAAATATCTTTGTGGGAAAACCCACATCGGAAATTGGGTTGATAAAATTTAGTCTTAATAAGAGAAAAAGAGAAATGAAAGGGTCACCAGCAAATTATGATCTCTATTAGAAGAACATTGGTGGCCATTAAAGATGCATAATTGAAGGAAAAATGTAAATTTTAATAGGTATTTATTGAGGTCATCAATCAAAAACAAGTGTAAAATTGAGGGCCTTAAATTCATCATTCTATGATGATTTAAAACAACATCGGTTTAGCAAAACATATGGTATTAGGATAACACATTTTTCTGTTTTAATATCCCTTAACTAAAGTATAATAATTAATTTCTTAATTGAATAAGAGAAGAGGGAAAATATATACTTGACATGTAGAGTCTCAACCATTAACTACGTTCTACCACAAACTCATCTTTCACTCTAAAAGATAATAGATCTTAAAAATAATATTATATTTATCCTATTCGTATAGGGTTAAAAAATGAATTTATAATTCATCTAGAAGAACCATTAAAAAAATGACATTATTCAAACCAGGACCTCATGTGGGTCAATGGTAGGTGATACAACCTTATCACCCTTCAGTTGTGGGTTCAAGTCTCGCGGCCTTGCCGGACGCGACGGGTTGCCGCCTGACCTCTGGGTTGTCCTTTTATGGCAATCCAAAATAATCCCAACTAGAAATATCCAAAATAATTCAGTCCAAAATTTATAAGGAAGGTAAACAAATTGAAGATCCTTTTTTCCGCGTAATAACATGTGATCACCTTCATCATGAATTCTTTTAAAACACTGCAACATCCTGAATTACCATAAAACCTTATTGATTACATTCATGATCCCTTATTCCATAAAAAATATTAGATATACTCCTTCAATCCAAAAATTTTGTAAACCCCAACAATGATGGAATATACAAATCATTAATAAGTTTCAAGGTAGTCAAGAATATCCAAAATAATTTATCCAAATCAATCATGTATTATTCTAAAATCACCACCTCGGTATCAGAACCATATTATGGTTTATCTTTATCTCAACCATATATTTTAAAAAAAATTAACCTGCTATTGGGTCACTTTTCTTTGTTCCACACAATTTCAAGTCCATAATGAAATAGTACTATAGTAAAATCCTTATATACTCCATAATTATTATAACAAGTACATTGTTGATACAAAACTAAAATGAAATAATCAACATACTAACTCTAATCATTACTCTTCATCTGTGGTAGTATCATAACTTGATTATTATCCAATAGCATCATTTGTGGCATAGTATGATGACTGGGACATAGGTTCGCGTAGTGTCCAAACTCCTTGCAAATGAAGAATTATACATTTAAATCCATTTTCATACCCTTGGAGTCACGTACTTTATGCCATTTTCCTCCACACTTATATAAAACTCTCATTCCGTACAGGCATGTTCCTGGGTGTTTCTTTCCATAGTTATCACATATGGGAAAATTCTTCTTTTTCCCTCTTCCCTTTATCCATCTTTCTCTCGTAAATCCTTTTCTTCACTTGCTTCCCTTCAAAGCCATAGGACTCAGTAAAATCTTTACTTATCTTATCAACACATGAAATTATTTCTTCATATGATGATAATACATGCGAGACTATTTCTCCTATAAATTCTGGCTTAAGACCATGAAAGATACGATCCTTCTTTCTCTTTGGATCATGTGCATTGCTGGAGTTCTCATTCCTTCTACTGGGTGCCATTTCTAAACAATGGAATACACTAGATTAGTTTATGAATAACAATACCTAATCCCAATCTTGTAAAACACATAACATAAATTAAATAGTTTATGGATATAATCCATAATCATAAAAATGTCTCCTTTAAGGAAGTATATACTCATGAACCCTTCACAATGGTTGTTAAAGAAAATGAGAATTATCCTAAGCATATACCCCGGGAGTGTCGTAACCAAGAGTGCAGCAAGGCCCGTTGTCATGTACCAGTTCCCGTTCGAGACTTGATCAAAGTGATGTTTTCAGGTTTTACCCCTAGGTACATCTATTCCAGAGCCGCCTCTACTGTTCGTATCTAAACAGGGATGTATTTCTCGGAAAACTCACAAAATTTCTACAATACCAAAATTCTAGGAAGTTCTTATATACTAATCATCAAAGTCCATCTTAGATCTATGTTCTGTAATCAGAGTTTATCTAAATCTATCTTCCAAGGTTTTTACTAAACTTCCTCTAATACCAACTATAAGGCACTGACCGAAGTTACCCAGAGTTGGTGAATTATTACATTAGATTGGCATGATTACAAGAAAGATCAAGTCTCGAAAGACCGATTACTTTAGTAGCCTTAGAATAACTAGATATATTAATAAAGTTTACATTCCATCATAAAATAAAAACTACAACAATATAGTCTTCACAGTCCAGACTCTTATCCCCTCATACTATCCCTGTAGGTTATTCATAAATTACATCTTCACATCCTGGGAAAAATAAAACATAGAAAAGGGGTGAGCTCAAATGCCCAGTAAGGATAACAATATAGCAGAAACTTTCATAAATAAGAATAATAATTTAAGGAAATGTATAACTAAAACAAAAGTTTTTTAAACTTTATCTTCAACATAGTATGGAAAAAAATGAAATATTTCCATTTATTTATTCACATGGATATTCTACAAATCGAATAATCATAGGCAATATCAACAACCACTTTCAGAATGATGGAATGCATAATGCCAGACTGTCATAACCACATAGCCAAGGCCTAATGCCAAGACTACAAATAAGATTTTTCCAAGGCCTTGTGGAAAGACACTAGTTTGTCTCATGAGACCTACCGATGAATCGAGGAGCTATAGCGGGCTCCACCCGTCACATATTAAGTCTAATGCATTCCCATATGAAAATGATTAAACATAACATAAACATTCATATTAAAACCAGTATACGAAATGTAAATACTTCATCCATAAACCATGAATGGTATAAAAATAAAAAATCCACAGTCAATCATATCACAAAACATTCAATACAATATAGAAGTTTTTTATCACAATAAATCAACTTCAAATAAGCATAAAATCCATCAAAGGATGTTGGCATAGATGAAATCAAAAAAAAAATTAGAGGAATATATCTTTCTATTTGGAAATCATTTAAGAGTCATATATTTATAAAATAAAACATTTTCTTTGAAAATATTCTTATAATCTTGTAAGTGAAGCTTCGACTATTTTATAATGGCGGAAAATAGCCGCACCCACTGTATAAGTTAAAAAACCAGTCTTACCTTCATTCTGTCGAAAAGGATTAAAAGCACCTTGTTTGAAAAACGATGGAAAGATTCCTTTATAAAACCACTTATAAAAGTCAAAAAGGGTATAAATGACTTTAACCCATATTCTAGTAAATAGTAAAAATATTTTGAAATACATTTTTAAGAAACATGGATGTGGATGATAAATAAGTCCCTGTATATTATTATGTATAAAAAACCTCGGATAATGAAGAGATTGCATAATAAAACCTTAACTTTTACTATTCCTTGGTTGGGGTAGTTTAACCTCCTGTATAATGGTGAAATAATTTTTATTGAATTATATATGAATAATATATATTAATATGATATCATATATAATCTTTTAACATTTCTTTACTAAAAATATTTTAGAATTATCGTGGTTTCGGGTGTTAACTTACTCATTTTCTATTATATGTTTTGTTACATAAACCGTGTTTTTCATGGATAGGTTGTATCTTATTCATATCCATAATTATATAAAGTCTTTAAACATTATTTTTGAAATCATCAAATGATAATTATACTTGAATGGATACGATGGAGAATGAATCTCATCGCATTCGTGGAGACGGTAGTCCGTACGTAAGCACGAGCGACAATATCATTTTTTTGATATTAAAATAATATATAATTGGATGGTATATCATATATAAAGAATCATTATCATGATATATTTATTATTTACATGAATTTCAAATAATTATTATACCCATCCAAATAAAAATATATTGAATAACAATTACACCACGACGTGTAGACGGTAAGTCGTACGTACGCACGTATTGTGACATGTCATTCAAAGGATGGATAGAATACTGAATATGGTTGTACCATATTTATAATAATATTACAGTATATAGGAGATACTGGATTTATTATTTTAGAATGGGAATAACAAAGGTGTAAAAAGTGGAAGAAGAAAAGAACTTGAAAAGGGGTGGTGAAATCATTTCCTCTTCTTCGGGTTCTTCCTTTTGATTTGATCGAAAGGGCTCCATAGGTCAGCTATCTGACTAAAGTAATGCCTCTAGGATTAATTGAGGGAAGTTGAGAGAGTATTTGTGAAGATTTTGGCCGAGACAAATGGCTATGAAGTTGTGAATTAATGAGAAGGGGGAGTGCCTTTTTATAAGAGGGGTGAGAGGCACCTTTGGAAAATCTATAAATATTATTTTATAATAAATTCATATTCGGTTTCTAATGGCTCCAAAGTGGGTTATTTAAAGGTTAAGGTGGGTATGGGTCGTAATCCACTCAACCAATATAATTTAGACAGGTTTGGGTCATTATTTTAACCTTATTTTTTAGTTTTAAATCTTAGTTAATTAGTTTGACACTTACCATGTCACTTTGTATTTTTATATTATATAGTTAATAAACATAAAATATATCTCCAAGAGACCCCCAAGTGGTATATTAGTGATACACCTATCATGATATAAGTCTCTTGGACAAACCTTAGATTTTTAGGAATTGAATATCAATTAATAATATAATATTTGTTTTAAAAACTATTTTATGTCAATTTTGACACTATTTTGAATATTGGTTTTTTTGAAAGTCATTACAGAATGATTACTTCGAAAAAAGTTAATTAAATCATTCATAACATGTCATATTAACCTAGAAAATTAGTGTATTTCATAAAAAGTCTCAAATTATATTTATTTAGGTATTTATAATATCAACTATTTTAATGTTTCACTATTATGGTAATTACTGTATCATCATTGTGTCATAAATAAATTAAATTATTTAATGTCTAAAAATTATAAATAAAAAATAATTATGTAGGAAATCTTTTTATATATCTAATTAACATTAAATATCGAATTTAAGTTATGTTTAACCCTATATTAAAAATGTTTTAGTAAATAAACATTGATTTTAACTCTTTTAACTCTTCTTTGAATTAAATAATAATAAATGTCCCAATCTAATCCAAGTTGACCAAAATGATAATATTTTATTCCTAAGGTTGTTTTTGGTCGAGATAAACTTTTCCAATAAAATTATTCCATGTGTTAGGGTAATATTAATATCATTTTTACCCTTAATTACCCTATTTAATTTTAACCGTGGTAAATAAAACTAAAAAGTTACTATTCACCAAAAATTATTTTCATCTCATTGAACCACATTTTACTCCCTGATATTAACTATGTCTCTCAGATTTTCAAAATTCCACTCACAGAAGTGATAAAATTATGTTTTATGAAAATTTCAGTTTTTTAACTACCACTTAGTGGTTTCACTATTCATCAAAAAATGAATATTTCCAGAAAAATACCAAAAATTAGGCCTAAGCTATATTTGATATTATGAATTAAAAAATGATTTCTATTTTAACAAATTCAAAACATATCAGTTTCATTAATTAATTTAAAAATAAATCCCCGTCTTCAAAACAAATAGCGTGTTTTTAAGAGATAATAACCATCAAAAGATCGACACTTGTTTATGTCCGGTTTTATTGTGAAATTATGTACAATGACCAACATTGTATTAAATGGTAAAAATATATTCTAAAAATACTATAAAACCACTCAAATTCATAATTTTTCAATATAAAATATTTTGATTAAAAAAGATGTTTTTAATTAAAATTTACTAATTTTCACTATTCATCAAAACATAAATGTTATCCGAAAAGTTCCAAAATTTCACCTTAGGCTAATTTCGATACTCCGAATTCAAAAATGAAGTCCATTTTGAGAGATAAAATGTATGAAATTTCAAAAGGTAGATATTACTATTCACAACGGCTAGTTTGATTGGTTGTGGTGTGTGTTAGAACTCGAAGTTGCGAACAACACACGCTATTGTATTATTCAACGGAAAGCGTACCGTGGAAGATTGGGATGTTTCATTGCAAATTTTTGATGTCCCCATTCTAAAAAGTAAATTAATTTAGTAAAATTGAATATATAAAAGTTTAAAATATTGGATTTAATAATGGTTCACTATTAAATGTTGGTAAAAGTGCAATAATGAAAATGAATTTGTACTTACATTATGTCTACGAAACTCATAATATGGATTCTAAAATTATAAGGATTATATAAAGTTTAAAATTTATTTATACTATTCATAACCACTTTTGAACGGCTTTTTTGGTAAGTCATGGTGCGTTTGAACTTGGTGTTGCGTGTAGTGCCAGTTATTGAATTATTTTGACGAAATTACACACTATGAAATCTTGGGGTGTTACAAATAATTCCTTCATGTATACGTTCAACACATTATTATTTAACAACCAAGACAAATTTCATGTGTTAGGTGTAAAAACACCAAACACCTAAAAAAATTCATATGAAATGTACTTATATATTAAGGGTTAATATAATTTTATACCTATCTAGTCACTTATTATAACACCCCAAACATTTTATGGTATGTTCTTCTTAAGCACTTTCTATTCATTGGATATCCTATATTTCCAGATGCACTATGTCTTTTTTGAATCAAAACATTATAGGAGAATGTTATAAGTTATCCATTAAACATAAATTTTCCACTTCTATGTTTTGAATTTTGAAAAATGATCACATAGAGTTCTGACCAGTAAGTCATTTCGATTCTAATATAACCAAATTTATTTTTTTGATGAATAGTAACATACCCTTATGAATTGTAATATGACCCTTACAAATAGTATATAATGATAATATTTTTTTCCCTTAATGTATTAAGCCAATGATATCTTAATTAATTTATCTATGTGATATGGAACTAATAATACCTTTAAAATTGTAATTTTTTTAATTAAATAAGATTTTAATTAAAAATTAATCTAAAAAAACAAAAAAAATTATTTTAAAAAAATGGTGTTATTTGTCGAATTCTACACGTTGAAAAATGGTTAGGCTGATTTTTATTATTTTTTCTAAAATACTTGAATTTTTTATGAATAGTAAAAATACAGTTTTCAGTTTTCAGTAGTTTAATGACATCATAATGTTGTAATAATTAAATATAAGACTGTACAACTTTTTTACAGTAACTTATCACATGAGGTGTCCCATGTGGAAAAAGACATGGGAAAAATGCTCTAATAATTCTAGTACCATACATGAACTATAATTATATAATGATAATGTAATATTTCATCAACATCTCTCTTTCCCCCTCCTCTTATATAAAAAATAAAAACACCGTTTGAGATGTGTTAATTTATCACAATCAAGGACAACGGGTTCTCAATTTACTTTACCATATTTAATTCATGTCATGAAACAATTTTTATGGTTGAACTATATCAAAATATATGTATTTCACCTCATTAATGTTCTGTAATCCCTACACACTCATAAAATGGAATAATAGTAGAAAAAGAGTTCATTGTACCCAAAACTACTAAGTTAAATCCATGCATTTGTCAATAACATTTACGTAATGATTTATACTCAAGTATATTACATAGAATCATTAAAATATCATTTATATCTTTTTAATGTCACTAATAATATATACTAACAACTCTGGATGTTTAACCACATTACAATCTAACTTCAATTCAAGAATGCCAGTAAACGAATCTTTAAACCCATGGAAGAAAATGGTTCAAAAAAAATAAAATTGAACCTCTTAAATCCATAAAAAGGGCCATGAATGAACCTTTTAAGGTTATAATATAATAATTAACTATATATGAGGTTCTGGAATTATTAATTAATGAAGCATAATTTTTTTTATTCAGGTCTTTAAAACAAATAAAGAACACACTCGAGCATAAGGTAAGGGGATTCTCATCTCACTTTCATTTCCATGATATTTCCATTGTTCGCCAACTATTTCTTGTATGTAGTATATTTGTAGTTAAATTTGATATATAATAACACGATTCTATTTATATTTATTGTATTAAATGAATAATTTGAGGGTTATTATGTTCTGGTCATATGATTCGACCAATTACATTGTGGTAAGGGACTTTATCTCAACTAATATTTTGTTGTGACTAACTTTGTATTGTGCACCTAATAATCCTTATGTGGTGTATCTTCATTCCATTTGAGATCACTTTTCATTTGAAATTATATTAATATTAAATATCCTTAATCTTATATCATGGATATGTTTTTTTTCTAAACTGTATACCATTTTACATACGGTGTATATTTGGAATGTTATTTTAACTATGGAAATACTGATGAATCTGTATAATCTACTCTATAAAGATATTTAATAGGAATATTTCTCTTATATTGAATCAATATATAAATAATTCATTGGATATTCAGTTTCGGGTGGGGCCTACTATAGCCACTCGATGCATTGGTGGGTCTCATAAGACAAATCAGTTGGCGACAAACCCTACGAGTTTGTTTCCAAAAATCAGACGGGTTTCAACCCATAGAACAAACCCACTTTAACGGTATTATGGTTTCATGTTCCAGATGCATGACGTCAAATTATAACGAATTCTCTTTATTCTTTATCAGTTCTTATTATCCTTGAGATGCTAACTATGACAAAATCTATGGATGCAGTTTCATTCTCAGTCTATTAATGGTGTGAGTTCTCATTTATTAACCATGCCATATTGATATGTCAAATATTTTTTGAGTCAGTTATAATTGATTCATGATTCTCCTATTTTTAACCCCTACTGATCAATTGATATCAACCATTTCAAATTTTTACCTTCAACAGGTGATGAAGAGGAGATCATTTATTATGTTTCTGTAGATGTAGTTTTTAGTCATTTTCTTGATTTTTATTTTTTAACATTTTACAATGTAATTTGAGTTACATCTATGTATCTAGTTTTTTCAATATTACTAAATTGATCGTTCATTTTGGATTTTCATTCCTTTTAACCATGCCAATATAACAAGTAATTCACCGACTCTGGTCTAGATGGGTCGGGATGTTACAGTTGGTATCAGACAAATTTTATTAGAAAACATGGAACTAAAGTAGGAAATGTATAGTATGGTACAAATCCCTAAGGTAGTATTTGAGGATAAACATATGAGAATGTCCTGGTATTTTTGTAAGGAATAAAGTTTGTGAATCTTTCCTGAAAATGAATCCTTGTATTCATACGAGTTGGTAGAGGTGGATTTGGAACCGATGTACCTAGGAGTGAAAGCTCTGATAAGGAGTTTCAGGCTTGACCTAGGGTATCCTGGTACATGATAATGGGCCTTACTACACTCTTGGTTACCACACTCCCAAGAGATATTCTTAGGATAATTCATATTTTCTTTACAAGCCATTATAAAGGATTTAAATTTAAATTATTCTTCAAGGAATCCATTTTTTTGATTATGGGATTAGCCATGCGTTGGATCTCAATTTATGATAAGTATTTTAATATGTTAAGATTATATATTTTGATTCATGCCCTAATCTATTGTGTACCATTATTTAGAATTGGCATCTAATGGAAGAAGGTGAATCAATACTAGAGGGAAATATAGGGATCTCCCCACTAAGAAACTGAACACAGTAAATGTCAGAGCAGATCAGATCAGGACCATATTGGGACAACATACTCAGGTGGTAAGAAATAACCATTACACACCTTTGTTGGATCATTTCATGCAGCAGAAGCCACCATCATTCCATGGGACTGTTAATGCATTGATTGCAAAGCAATGTATCAAGTCCCTCGAAATGATATTCCTAGCATTAAGATGCTATGAAAATGAAAAGTTAGTTTTGGCAGTATATTTTCTCAATGGTGATGATGATCAATGGTGGTCCTTGAGATAGGATACCACAGAGGAAGAAGAAATAGACGATATGGAATGGAGGACTTTTAAGGAAATATTCTTTGAAAAATATTTCCCTCATGAGCAATGAACAGAAATAAATAGGAAATTCATTTTCATAAATAAAAGGGAAGAAGGCAGTGTTGCAGAGTATGAGTCTACCTTCACAAGGATATCCAATTATCTCATAGATTAGGTCCATGACTCAGCTGAAAAGATTGATCATTTATTTGAAGGTTATAATCCATGTCTTTTAAGGTCACTGACTTCTTAATCATTTTCATCATATGATGAAATTGTCTCAAGTGCCATCAAAACAGAGAAATAATTTTCTAGATCAAATTTGTTCAAGGGAAACAAAGATAAAAAGTTTTTCTCTGATAACCAAGGTAAAGGTGAAGAGAAAAATAAGAACCAGGGAACAATTAAATTCCCATTATGTGAAATATGTGGAAAGAATCATCTCTAAAAATGCTTAAAAGGAATTGGAGTCTTCTATAAGTGTGGGGAAAAGGGTCATATGTCTCATGAATGCAAGGGAAAGAAACAATTTGATCATTTTCAATGCTAAAATTTTAGATATATGGGACACTATGAAAATAAGTGTCATAAGAGCCAATGAAACATGCCTCAAAAAAAGTCAAGAGAGAAAGGGAGAGCTTATGCGATTACAACCACGGAAGTTGATGTTCCTAATGGTGTGGTGACAGGTACTTTAATTGTTTCCTCAAATATAACCAACACATTATTTGATTCTAGATCATCACATTCATTTATATCTTCCTAGTTTTCCAAAAAAAATTAGACATGACCAATTTGATTTAATAAAGGAGTCATCAGTCAAAACTCTTAGGGGATGCATCATTGAAACAAAGGCATACCAACTAGTCCCCCTACATAAATCTTTTTTAGATTCTATGATTATCATCATACTAATGATTGACTTTGATATAAATATTTTTATTAATTGGTTTTCAATCTATGACGCAAATATTTATTGCATTAAAAAATAAGTTACAATTTTTAAAAATGGTGTAGAATCTCTTATCATAAGAGTAGAGACCATGCCATCTGATTATTATATAGACCCACTCCCATTAGCTCTATTGAATTCCATTCTTGGAGATGAGGAGAATCCAATATAATTTAATGAGGAAATTAATCTTCAAATTTAATATGTGCATATAGTGTAGGAATACATTGATGTGTTTCCAGAGGATTTACCTAGACATCCTCCATATCAGAAAGTTGAGTTTTCCATTGACTTAATTCCTTGTACAAGACCTATATCAAAGACCCCTTATAGAATGACCATTGTAAAGTTAGTGGAGATAATGAAACAAATAGAGTATTTGAGTGATGAGGGATTTATTCTACCTAGTGTTCCTCCATGGGGAGCCTCGGTCTTGTTTGTCATAAAGAAAGATGGATCCATGAGGATATGTATTGATTACAGGGAAATAAATGAGATTACAATAAATAATAAGTATCCTCTTACCAAGATTTATGATTAATTTGATCAAATTCATAGAGATAAATACTTTTCAAGGATTTAACTTCAATCAGGATATCATCAACTGTGTGTGAGGAAGGAAGATATTCCGAAGACAACATTTCGAACCAAGTATGGGCATTACAAGTTTACAGTGATGCCTTTTGGAATGGAAAATGAACCATCTGTTTTCATGTATATAATTAATAAAGTTTTCAAGGAATATCTTGAAAACTAATTTGTGGTTTTCATCAATTATATCCTTGTATAATCAAAAATCTATGAAGACCATGAAGATCACTTGGGGATTATTCTGAAAACTCTTAGAAGAAATGAATTAGATGGGATGTTTAGTAAGTGTTGATTTTAGATTCAATCAGTTTCTTTTCTTGGTCATATTGTCTCTATGTATGGAATCCTAGTTGATCCAGTGATGAAAAAGGCAATCCAATATTGGTCCACACCAACAAACATAATCGACGTACGTAGTTTTATTGGCTTAGCAGGTTACTATTAGTGTTTCATTGAGAATTTCGCCTGACTGGATAACCCGCTAACCAAGATCACACATAATGGAGTTAGGTTTGTGTGGACAAAATAATGTTAAAAATTCTTCATAGAGTTGAAAAGAAGACTGGTCAATACTATAATTTTGAATCTTCCATCTGGAAGTGATGGAATTGTAATATACGGTGATGCATCAAAGAATGGTCTAGGTTGCGTCCTTATAAAAATAGTAAATTATTTGCTTATGCATCAAGGAATTTGAATACTCATGAAAAAAATTATCCAATAAATGTTCTTGAGTTAGAAGTTGTAATATTTTCTCTAAAGATATGGAGACAATATCTTTACAGTGAAACATGTGAGATATAAAAAGATCACAAGAGTTTGAAATACATTTTTACACAAACATTACTCAACATGAGGCAATGGATATGGCTCAAGTTACTCATATATTTTGTTTTTTCAATACAAAACCACTCAGGAAAGGAAAATAAGGCATCAGATGTATTAAGCAGGAAAAATAATGGACTTCTAACTCAAATAATGATTGAGAGAGATTTTATATTCATGTATCTACTAAAGATGGATTTTGGAATTTTTAAGGAAGGGGAAACATCTTTCCTATTTCAAATTATTTCTAAACCATATTTACTAGAGAAGATAAAAATCTCTAAATCTGATGATGAAAATCTACACAATATAATTATTGCTGTTAAGGATGGGATATTGAAAGACTTCGTGTATGTTGAATGATTTTTTATGTTATGGAAGAGGTTATGTGTTCCATATGTACCTGAACTAAAAAGGGAACTGTTAGATGATTCTCATAGATCAAAATTCCCTATACACCAAGGTAGTACAATGATGTATAGAGATCAGAAGGAATATTTATGGTGGGATACTATGAAGCGGGAAATTGCTCACTACGTGTCAAGATGTGTATCTTGTTAACAAGTGATTGATGAGATACAACCTATACCTGTTACTATGTGGAAGTGGGATAACATTACAATGGTTTTTTCCACCGAACTACCAAGGACACCAAGAAGGAGTGATGCAATATGGGTAATTATAGATCATCTTAACAAATCATCACATTTTCTTCTAATAAGAGAGGATTTACCACTTGAGTTCCTGGAAAGACTTTATTTTAGTGATGTTGTAAGACTTCATG
This sequence comes from Viscum album, assembly GCA_963277665.1. NCBI lineage: Eukaryota > Viridiplantae > Streptophyta > Magnoliopsida > Santalales > Viscaceae > Viscum > Viscum album. The sequence continues at coordinate 1,600,545,259 of OY728119.1, read as the reverse complement.
GTGCACCTCTATTGATTGTGTCTGATCGAGATCCTCAGTTTACTTAAAAATTATGGAAAAGTATCTAGAAGGCTCTAAATACTGAGCTTCGTATGAGTACTGCTTATCACCCCCAAACTGACAGACTCTCTAAAAGAACTATTCATATTCTATAAGACATGTTGATTTCATTATCACTTGACTTACAAGGTATGTGGGATCAGTAATTGCATTTGGTGGAATTTTAATACAACAATAGTTTCTATTATAGTATTCAAATGCCTCTATATGAAGCATTTAATGGAAAGAGATGTCGAACGCCAACTTTTTGGGATGAAGTTGGTGAGAGGAAACATAAAGGCACAAAACTTATTGAAGAGACCATGGAAATGGTGAAGGCAATCCAAGACCATATTAAAGCATCCCAAAGTAGGCATGAGAGTTATGTTGACAACTAGAGAAAGGATTTAGAATTTAATGTGGGAGATCATGCCTTTCTAAAAGTGTCTCCATGAAAGGGTGTCTTGAGGTTCCATAAGAAATGGAAACTATGCCCCTGGTACATCGAAGCATTTGGTATTCTAGAATGAATCGGAGCTATAACATATCGTTTAACAATTCCTCCAAGTCTTTCTAAAGTCTATAATGTATTCTATCTGTCATTCTTGAATACATACATTCCTGACCCAATGCATGTACTCATCCATGATGAAATAGAACTGGCACCTTATTTTTTATATGTTAAGAGCCTATTGGGAGCCTTGACAAAAGGGAAAAGGTATTGAGAAACCAGAATACTCATCTAGTAACGATTCATTAGAGAAACCAAGATATGGGGGAAGAAACTTGGGGACCTAAGGATGTTATGAAGAAGAACCACCCACATCTTTTTGGTGGGCTTTATACATAAAATTTCAAGTACGAAATTTACAAAGGAGGGAATAATATAACACCCCAAACATTTTAAGGTATGTTCCTCTTAAACACTTTCTACTCATTAGATAGCATATATTTCATGAATAAATAATTATTTTTTTCAATCAAAACATTATAGGAGAAATTTAAAAGCTATCCATTAAATATAAATTTTACACTTCTATGATTTGAATTTAAAAAAATGGTCATCTATATATGTGAACAGTAAGTCATTTGGAGTCTGATAGAACCAACCTGATTTTTTGATGAATAGAAACATAACCTAATGAATAGTAATATGTCCCATATAAAAAGAAAATAATGATAATATTTTATTTTCTTAAGGTAATAAGACAGTGATATCTTAATTAATTTTTCAATGTGATATAGAACTAAATATACCATTAAAATTTTAATTTTTAGAATTAATAATGATTTTATTTAAAAATTAAATAAAAATTTATTAAAAATTTATTTCAAAAAATGGAGTGCATTTTTTAATTCTAATCATAAAAAATGGTAAGGGAGATTTTTTGGGATTTTTCTAAAATACTTTAATTTTTGGTGAATATTAAAAATACACTTTTGAGTTTTATGTATTTTAATGAAATCATAATGATGTAATAATTAAATATAAAAGGCTGGTCAGCTTGTTCATAGTAAAGTATGACATGGGGTTTCCCATGTGTCAAAACCCGTGGGCAAATACCATGGGCAAGCCCATGGTCTTGCAAAAACCACCAACGAGGTGTCCTTTTAAATTAATAAAAAACTCCCTCTTAATTACTATAAATACCCACTCACCCCATTCATTTTCATTCATTAAAAACTAATTATACTTGAATATTGGGTTGTATTACCTCCCTTAGAGTCTTCTCAAGGTTTCCTCAATCCCCCAAGGTCCCAACCTTCAATTTTTGGGAGCTACTCTACAAGGTAAGAGAATCAACCACCCTTCTCTTTTCAAAAAGATTTCATTTTATGTTTTTTATTTTATTTTAAATTATATTATATAGGTATAATTCATTACATATTCCCCTTACATCCCATATTATTTAAGATTGATGATATATCGCATTTCTCTCATTAAACCATTGTATTAAATTTTTAGTGACGTCATTATGCTACCGAAATTTTATAAGAGATCTTTCAATTTTTCTCTTATTTTGAGTTCCTTTCTACATATTTTCTCATCTCCCCTAATCCAAATGCTATGATAATTAAATTAACTTAAATGAAAGGTAATTATATTATTCTAATGGAGTATTTCATCATCATCTCTCTTTCCCTCTCCTCTTATACTAAAAATAAAAACACCGTCTCAGATGTGTTAATTTATCACATTCAAGGACGAAGGGTTCTCAATTCTTGTTAACATCTTTAATTCCGGTCATAAAACCATTTTTATAGTTTAAATAAATAGTAATATATGTATTTCATCTCATTATTGTTCTATAATCCCTATACACTCATAATATGGATTAATAATACAAAACAAATTCATTGTACACAAAACTGCCAAGCTAAATCCAAGCGTTTATCAATAACTTTTAACTAGTGATTCATCCTCATGTATATAACCCAAAATCATTATAATATCATTTATATCTATTTAATGTCACTAATAATATATAGAAACAATTATGGATGTTTAACCACATTTCAAATGAACTTCCATTCACGAATTCAAGTAAACGAATCATGAAAACCATGGATGAAAATGCTTCCAAAACAATAAAATTGAACCTCTTAAACCCATAAAAATGCCATGAATGAACCTAATAAGGTTATACTAAACCAATTATATCTATATAAGGTTATAAAATTATTAATTAATGAAGATAAATTTTATTATTATGTTCATTAAAAAAACAAATAACACACTCGATCATAAGGTTAGGGGTTTCTCATCTAACTTTCATTACCGTGAGATTTCCATTGTTCGCCAATTATTTCTTGTATGTGGTATTTGTTTAAATTAATTTTATATACAATAACATGATTCTTTTTATATTCCTGGTATTAAATTACTAATTTGAGGTTTATTATGTTCTGGTCATATGATTCGACCAATTACATTGTGGTAAGAGACTTTGTCTAAACTATTTTTTTGTTGTGACTAACTTTGTACTGTGCACCTAATAATCCTTATGTGGTGTATCTAATGACCATTTGAGATCACCTTTCATTTTAAATAATATTTATATTGAATATCCATAATCTCATATCATGGATATGTTTTTTCTAAACCATATACCATTTTACATACGGTGTTTATTTGGAATGTTATTTTAACTATGGCAATATTGATGAATCTGTATACTCTAGTCTATACGAATATTGAAGAGGCATATTTCTCTTGTATTAAATCAATATATAAAGAATTATTTGGACATTCAGTGTTAGGTGGGGCCTGCTATAGACCCACCATGCATCAGCAGGTCACATGAGACAAGTCATTTTGCGACAAACCCTTTGAGTTTGTTTCCAAAAATCATATGGGTTTCTACCCATAGAACTAACCTGTTTTAACGGTATTATGGTATCATGTTCCATATACATGATGTCCAATTATCAATAATTAATTTTATTCATTATTAGTCATTACTATCATTGAGATATTCACTATGACAAAATATATGGATGTGTTTTCATTCTCAGTTAATTAATTGCATGAGTTTTCATGTTTTCACCATGCTATATTGATATGTAAAATTTTTTATGATTCAGTTATTATTGATTGATTATTATACCATTTGTAACCCTTATTGAGCATTTGTTCTCACCCATTTAAATATTTTATCTTTAATGGGAGATGAAGAGGATATCATTTATTGAGTTTCTGTGGATGCAGTTTTTAGTCTTTGTTATGTTTTGTATTTTGTAACCTTTTCCAATTTAATTTGAGTTGCATCAATGTATCTACTTTCTTCAATACTACTAAATTGATCTTTCTTTCATGATTTTCATTCATTCTAACCATTCTAATATAATATGTAATTCACTAACTTTGTTCTAGAGGGGTGAGGGTGTTATAGTTGGTATCAGAGGAATTTTAGCAGAAAACATGGAACTAGTGTAGAAAATGTATAGTAGGGAAAAAACCTTATGGTAGTATTTAAGGATAAACACACAAGAACGTCCTATTATTTTTGTAAGGAATATATTATGTGAATATTTATACCAAATTAATCCATGTCTTGATATGTGCAGGTAGAGGTGGCTATGGCACAAATGTACTTAAGAGTGAAAGCTCCAACATGGAGTTTCAGGCTTGGCCTGGGGTATCCTGGTACACGAAAATAGGCATTGCTTCACTCTTGGTTACGACACTCCTGGGGGATATGCCTAGGATAATTCATATTTTCTTAACAATCCATTATATAGGATTGAAATATAAATTATTCCTCAAAGAAACCATTTTTATTATTATGGGATTAGACATGTGTAGGATCTCAATTTATGCTAAGTATTTTGTTAAGTTAAGGTTATACATTATGATTAATTCCCTAATATAGTGTGTGCGATTATTTATAAATTTCTTCTAATGGAAGAAGGGGAATCATAACTCATGGTCAATGTAGGGATCTCACCACTGAGCAAGTAAACACAATCAATGTTGGAGCATATCAGATCATGACCATATTGGGAAAACTTACTCAGGTTGTAACAAATAACCATGCAACACCTATGTTGGATCATTTCATGGGGAAGAAGACCTCATATTTTTGCGGTACTACTAATCCAATGGTTTTTGAGCTATAGATCTAGTCCCTTGAAAAGATATTCATGGAATTAAGATGTAATGAAAATGAAATGTTAATACTGGAAGTATATTGACTCAAGGGAGACACTGATCAATAATGGTCCTTCATTCAGAATAACATAGTTTATGAAGAAATAGAAGATATTTAATGGAGGACATTTAAAGAAATATACTTTGAAAAATATTTCCCTCATGATAATCGAACCGAAATGAAGAGGAAATTACTTGGCATAAAGAAAAGGGATGAATGCAGTGTTGTAGACTATGAGGCTACCTTCACAAGGATAGAGAAGTATGTCGTAGATTACATACGTGACCTAGAAGACAAGATTTATCATTTCATTAAAGGTATTAATAAAATCTTCGAAGGGAACATGATTCTCAATCATTTACATCATATAAGGAAATTGTCTCAAGTGAAATCAAAACAGAGTAATAATTTTCTAGATAAAATTATTTCAAGGGAAACCAAGAGAAATATAGGTACTCTGAATACCAAGGGAAAGGTGAAGCGCCAAAGAAGAACAAGGGAACAAATAAATTCCCATTATGCAAAATCTGTGCAAAAAATCATCTCGGGAAATGCTTAAAAGTCTTGGGAGTTTGATATAAGTGCAGAGAAAAGGGTCATATATCTCACAAATGTAAGGGGAAGAAATAATTTGATGATGTTCAATGATACAATTGAAGTTAGGTGGGACACTATTCAAATGATTTTCCTAAGCACCAAGCAAACATGCTACAGAAAAAGCCATGAGAGTAAGGGATATATTATGTGATTACAACCATGGAAGTTGATGTTTATAATGGTGTGGTGGTAGGTACTTTAATTGTTTCCTCAAACGTATCAAAAAATTTTATTTGATTTTGTATCATTTCATTCATTTATATCATCCCAGTTTTCCATGAAAATTAGACATGTCTAATTTGATTTAATAAAGGAGTTATCAGTAAAAACACTGAGGGGGTGGATCATTCAAACAAAGGCATGTCAACTAGTCCCCCTTGTGACACATAAACATGATTTAGTTTCTAACCTTATCATCCAAACAATGACTGAATTTGAAATAATTCCTGGTATGTATTGGCTATCAAACTATGATTCAATGATTTATTGCAAGTAAAAGGAAGTTAAAATTTTTGAAAATGGTCTAGAATCTCTTATCATTAGTGCAGAGACCTCTCCATGTGATTCTTATATATACCCACCCTCGGTAGCTCTATTGAATGCAATTATTAGAGTGGAAGATAACCCAATATTTTCGGGTGAGGAAATAAATCCTCAAATTGACGATCTGTATATAGTGGAAGAATATGTTGATGTTTTTTCAGAGGATTTACCTTGACATCCTTCAAAGTGGGAAATTGAGTTTTCCATTGACTTAATTCTTGGTGTAAGTCCTATATCAAAGACCCTGTATATAATGGCCACTGTTAAGTTAGTGGAGATAAAGAAACAATTAGAATAGTAGAGTGAAAAGGAATTTATTAGACCTTTTTTTTCTCTATGGGGATCCCCAGTCTATTTTGTCAAAGAGAAAGATGGATCCATGAGGCTATGCATTGATTACACGTAAATCAATGATATTACCATAATGAATAAGTATCCTATACCCCAAATTGATGATTTATTTGATCAAATTCATGGAGCTCAATACTTTTTGAATATTGAACTTCTATATAGAAATCATAAACTACGTGTGAGTAAGAAAGATATTCCGAAGACAACATTTCGAACCAGGTATGAGAATTATGTGTTTGCAATGATGCCTTTTGGATTGATGAATGAACCATCTATTTTCATGGATTTAATTAATAGAGTTCTCAAGCAATATCTTGATAACTTTGTTGGTGTATTCATCGATGATATACCGGTATACTCAAAAATCTATGAAGACTATGAGGGTCACTTGCGGATTATTCTGAAAACTCTTAGAAGAAATGAATTATATGGGAAGTTTAGTGAGTTCAAATACTAGATTCAATCTGTTTCTTTTCTAGGTCATATTGTCTCATTATATTGAATCCTAGATGATCCTGTGAAGAAAAAGGCTATCCAATATTTGTACACTCCAATAAACATAACTGAGGTACATAGTTTTATTTTCCTTCCAGGTTACTATCGACATTTCGTTCAGAATTTTGCCCAACTAGATAACCCACTAACCAAGATCACACGTAAAGGAATTAAGTTTGTGTGGACAAAAGAATGTATATAATTATTTGAATAATTGAAAAGAATATTGGTCAATACTCTAATTTTGACCATTCTATCTTTAAGTGAGGGATTTTTAATATACATTGATGCATCAAAGACTGGTCTAGGATGTGTCCTTATGATAAATGGTAATTTTTTTCTAATGCATCAAGGTAGTTGAAGACTCGTGGAAAAAATTATCCAACGCATGATCCTGAGTTAGCATATATAATTTTTTCTTTGAATATATGGAGACATAATCATTATTGTAAAAAATGTGAGATATAAAGAGATAAAAAGATTTTGAAATACATTTTCACAGAAAAAGAACTCAACAATAGAAAAAGGTGATGGCTTGAGTTACTCAGAGATTACAATTTTTCAATACACTTCCAACCTGGAAAGGAAAATAAGGTGGAAGATGAATTAATTCGGAAAGATAATGTAATTTTGACTCAAATGAGGATTGAGAGAGATCTTATATTCATGGATCTACTAAAGATATTATAGGAATTTTTATGGAACCGAAATCATATTTCCTCTTCAAATGATTTCTAAACCATCTTTACTAGAGAAGGTAAAAATACCTCAATATGATGATGAAAATATACATAGAAAAATTATTGGTGTTAAGGATGGGATATTTGAAGAATTCGTGTAGGAGGAAGGAGTTCTAATGTTTGGGAAGAGGTTCTGTGTTCAATCTGTGCCTGAGCTAAAAAAGTGAACTATTAGACAATGGTCATAACTCGAATTTCACTATACACCTGGGTTGAACAAATATGTATAAATATCTAAAGGAATATTTCTAGTGGGATAATATGAAGTGGAAAATTTCTTGACAACATGTCATGGTGTCTAGTTTTTCAACAAGTGAAGGCTGAGAGACAACATCCTAGAGGAGTAATGAAATTTCTACCTACTCGTATGTTGAAGTGGGAAAGAGTTACGCTGGATTTTGTCACTGGAATATCGAGGACACCTAGAAGGAATGATGCAATATAAGTAATTGTTGACCATCCCAAAAAATAATCAAATTTCATTCCTTTAAGAGAGTATTTTTCACTTATGTGCCTACAAAGACTTTATATTATTGAATTTGTAAGACTTCATGGTGAACCTCTATCGATTGTGTTTAATGGAGATCCTCAATTTACATCAAAATTTTGGAATAGCCTCCGTAAGGATTTGCATACTTATCTTTGTATGAGTACTAATTATCACCACCATATAGACAGACATTCTGAAGTACTATTCCAACTCTAGAAGACATGCTGAGGTCATGCTCTCTTGACTTCCAAGGTATGTGGGATCAATACGTTCCTTTGGGAAAATTTTCATACAATAATAGTTTCCATTATAGTATTAAAATGGCTCTATATAAGGATTATATGGAAATAGATGTCGAAATCCAACTTTTTGGGATGATGTTGGTAAGAGGACCCTTATAGGCCCATAACTTATTGAAGAGACCAGGGAAAAGGTGAAGACAATCCAAGCCCGTATTAAACCATCCCAAAGTAGGATGATGAGTGATGCTGACAACTAGAGAAAGGATTTGGAATTCTAAGTGGAAGATCATGTATTTTTGAAAGTATCTCCATGGAAGGGTCTCTTAAGGTTCGGTAAGAAAGGGAAACTGAGCCCCAGGTACATTAGACCAATTGAAATTTTGGAAAGAATCAGAGTTGTAGCTTTCCATTTAGCAGTGCTTCCATGCATCTCTAAAGTCCATGATATATTCCATGTTTCATTGTTGAAGACGTACATGCCAGGACCAATGCATGTACTCACCTATGAAGAAATAGAACTAGAACCTGATTTGTCATACTATGAAAATCCTATCGGAATCCTTGAAAAAAGGGAACAGGTATTGAGAAACCTGATGAATCATCTAGTAAAGGTTATTTAGAGAACCCAAAATATAGGGGATGCAATGTTGGAACCTGAGGATGTTATGATGAATAACCACCCACATCTTTTTGGTGGGATTTATAAATAAAATTTCAAGGATGAAATTTCTGGAGGGAATAATATAACACCTCATACATTTTATGGTATGTTCCTCTTAAACACTTTTTATTCATTAGATATCCTAGATTTCATGATGCACTAAGTGTTTTTTTGAATCAAAACATTATAGGAGAAGGTTATAAGCTATCCATTAAACATGAATTTTCTACTTCTAGGTTTTTAATTTTGTAAAACGGTCTTTTAGAGTTGTGAATTGTATGTCATTTGAAGTCAAATAGAACCAACATTATTTTCTGATGAATATTAACATACCCTTATGAATAGTATATATGAATAGTAATATGAATAGTAATATGACACTTATAAATAGAAAATAATGATACTATTTTATTTGTTTAAGTTAATAAGACAATGATATCTTAATTAATTTTTTAATGTGATATAGAACTAAATATACCTTTAAAATTGTTATTTTTTGAATTAACTATGATTTTATTTAAAAATTAAATTAAAAATGCATAGAAAATAATTTTTAAAAAAGGGAGATAATTTTTTAATTCTACATATCAAAAAATGGTTAGAGTGATGTTTTGGGATTTTTCTAAACTATTTGAATTTTTGTGAATAGTAAAAATACACTTTTGAGTTTTTGGTAGTTTAATGACATTATAATGATGTAATAATTAAATATAAATGTATGGTAAACTTTTTTACAATATATTATGAAATTTGGTGTCCCGAGTGGGAAACAAATGGGAAAATACCATGGGAGACCCCATGGTTTTGCAAAAACCACTAATGAGGTGTCCCTTTTAATTAATAAAAAACACCCTCTTAATTAATATAAATACCCACTCACCCCCTTCATTTACATTCATTCCAAACACATAATCCTAATATATATGGTTTTATTACCTCCCTAGGAGTCCCCCCATGGTTTCCTAAATCCCACAAGGTCCCAACCTTCATGTTTTGGTACTTACTCTATAAGGTAAGAGAATCAACCACCATTCTCTTTTCTTAAAAATTTAATTTTTTGTCTTCTCTTTTATTTTCAATTGTATTATGTGGAGATATTTCATTCTATATTTCCCTTAATTAAAATATTATTTAAGAGTGATTAGATACACCCTTTCTCTCATCAAACCATGTTATTAAATTTTATGTGACGTCGTTATGCTGCAAACTTTTCGTAAGAGAATTCTCAAATTTTGTCTTATTTTGAGATCCTTTATACTTATTTCCTCATCTCCCCTCATCTAAATGATATTATTATTATATTAAATTACAAGAAATGGAATTATATTATTCTAATGGAATATTTCATCATCTTAACTATTTCCCCCACCACTTATACAAAAAATTAAAACATCGTCCGAGATGTGTTAATTTAACACATTCAAGGACGACGAGTTCTCAATTTTCGTAACCATATTTAATTCAGGTAATGAAACCACTTTTATCATTTAACCAGATCATAATATATTTATTCCATATAATTAATTTTCTATAATCTCTACACACTCATAATATGGAATAATAATTCTAAACAAGTTCATTGTACCCAAAAAATGGTCAAGCTAAATCCAAGCATTTATCAATAACTTCTAACTAACAATTCATCCTCAAGTATATAAAAAAGAATAATTATAAGATTATTTTTATCTATTTAATTTCATTAATAATATATATTAACAATCTGGGAATTTTAACCACATTTCAAACGAACTTCCATTCATGAATGCAAGTAAATGATTCATGAAAACCAAGGAAGAAAATGCTTCCAAAACATTAAAATTGAACCTCTTAAACCCCTAAAAGGGCCATGAATAAAGATAATAAGGTTATAATAACTAATAAAATTTATAGGATGTTATTAAATTATTAATTAATGAAGCTAAATTTTGTTATTCAGATCATTAAAATCAACAAATAACACACCGAGCATAAGGTAATGGATTTCTCATCCCACTTTAATTTCCGTGAGATTTCCATTGTTCGCCAATTATTTATTGTATATGTTATTTGTGTCAATCAATTTGATATATAATAACATTATTATATTAATATTAATGGTATTCAATAACTCATTTTAGGGTTATTATGTTCTGGTCATATGATTCGACTGATTACATTGTGGTAAGAGACTTTGTCTCAACTAGTATTTTGTTGTGAATAAATGTCTATTGTGTACCTAATAATCCTTATATTGTGTACCTACTCCCCTTTTGAGATCACATTTACTTTGAAAAAATATTTATATAAAATATAAATAAACTCATATCAATTATATGTTTTTTGTCTAAACTATATACCATTTTACATACGGTGATTATTCAGAAAGTTATTTTAACTATGGAAATATTGATAAATCTATATACTCTACTCTATACATATATTGAAGAGGAATATTTCTCTAATATTGAATAAATTTATAACGAACTATTTGGATATGAAGTGTTGTGTGGGGCGCACTATATCCCTCAATGCATTAGCAGGTCTCATGATACAAATCAGTTGGAAACAAATACTTCAATATTGTTTCCAAAAATCAAACGGGTTTCTACCCACATAACTAAACTGTTTTAACAATATTATGGTATCATGTTCCAGATACATGAATTCCAATTATAAAAAATTCTCTTTATTCATTATAATTTATTACTATCCATGAGATATTCAATATGAGAAAACCTATGGATGTAGTTTCATTCTCAGTTTATTAATGGCGTGAGTTTTCATTTATTCACCATGCCATATTGATATGTCAAATTGTTTATGATTCAGTTATTAATGATTTATGATTCCACAATTTTTAAACCTTACAGAGCATTTGAGTTCACCCCTTTAAATTGTTTACCTTTAACATATGATGAAGTGGAGATCATTTATTGATTTTCTGTGGATGCAGTTTTTATTCTCTGTTATGTTTTGTATTTTCTAACATTTTCCAATGTAATTTTAGTTACATCTATGTATCTAGTTTCTTCAATACTACTAAACTGATCATTATTTGGGATTTTCTTTTCTTATAACCATGCGAATATACCAAGTAATTCAGCGAATCTGGTCTAGAGGGGTCGGGGTGTTACACTTATTTCATGTATAAATCATTAAACACGGTAAATATAATCAATCCAATACAGTTCATGATCAAATATCATTATCAATCAATTAAAATATGGGTTGAGATAAAAACATACACAATTTGAATACATTTAAATTCAATAAATGAACAACTTCCATCCATAGATATATTGTATATTTTCAAACAATTAATATTTCAAATTCTTGGGTAATAAATGAAAAATTATATAATGATAATAATTATATATCAGTCAAATATTTACCTAAACAATAAATGGAATAACATTCATTGTAGGAATCTTTAAAATTCAAATTTTATATAGAAAGGGGTATATTTTTATGTCAAAAATTCCCGACTAATTGTATTAGGATATAATTTCAAATGATATATTAAATAGTATGAATAATTAAAGGGAAACAAAAAAATTATTCAAGGGGAAGTAGATAAACTATATAAAATAAAACATGTTATTTAATAGAAAAATATATACCTTATTGGGTGGAAAATGACAAGAAACCCTTTTCTTAATTCCTAACATATACCAAAGAACATCAATATCCTTAATGAAAAATATAAACCATATTAATTTTATATCAATTTTAATATCTATAAACATTTTTAAACATACTTTACATTTATTCTATTTATGTAAATTAAATAGTTGAGGTGTGGTTAATGTTGATCGTTTTGTAGTAGTTTCATAATAGAGGTGTTGTTCATCATTAATTCCAAAATATTCGTCATTTATAGATAAAAAATGGTACTCGATTTCATGTTTTATAGTGTAATAATTTCATAAAATATTAGTTTGGTATTTGGTCAATGCATTTTAAATCGAGGATGGATTTTTCCATGATTTTTTGGAATTCATGTTGGTATCAAAATGAGTCAATTTAAAATTAATTTTAACATTTACTAAATATTATAAAATAAATATTTAATTATTTATCTCAAATATTATCAATAAGTAATATATCATTGTATTCCATGATATTATCTTAGAGTATTGTTCTAGTAAGTGGACAAACATAACACAATATGAACACACAGTAATTACTAAATGATTCTGATTATGTAAGTGGATTCCTTTATGAATTAAATAAATATTATAGAAGACAAATGATATATTATATATATATTTTTGTGGTGAATTAGATTTCACATTAGTGTAATAATTATGAGTTAATGCAGTTGAAAAATGAGATACATTACACCATGGAGGCAGTAGTCCGCATAACACATGATTAGTGTTTCAAATTATCAAATAATGTGAGGGAATGAAAGATGATTAAAATTTTTATATTAAAAATTATAATTTTATTATATATGAAACAATTTTTTCAACAATTTGTAACTTATAACTAATAAATAGAGGTGGTTTTGAATATAGAATTCACCAGTTCATAGAGATGGTAGTGTGCACAACAAAAAAAATTATTGTTTCATTTTTATTAATATAAATAGTGAAAAGTGGTGAATATTTATTCCCTTAATTTAATTATATTTATTGTAAAAAAATTAATTAATTAATTAATTTATATTAGAATGATTTATTTTGGAATCTATGAATGAAAACAAAAGAAGTAGTAGTGCATTCACTCACATTGAGGACATGGGATTTATGTTGGAATATTCATTTAAAATAGTGGAAATTGTTTAATATATTGATTCCAAATGATCATGTATAAGTTATTGGATTCCATGGGAAGGGTAAATGGATGATTGTAATACCATGGAATTATTTTGAATTATTTTCTTCTAATTAATTTATCTGTTTGATATTTTGCATTTCATGTGACACTAAAAACAGTTGTATGTATTAAAACACTTAGTCAAACACTGATTTCACACAACGCTGAATTATCTTGTTCTACATGCTATACTGACTTGGATTTCGCTACACGCAACACTGACTTGGCGTATGTTACACACAACTATGAGTTTTTGTGAAACATCTTTTTATTATATATTTGTAAATGATATAAGTATAACCAAGACATTAAAAATAGTTATATGAATATTAATTATTACTTTTAAAATATTTTTTTATAATTTTCTTAAATAAATATAACATATTGATAACGAAAGTTAAATATTTTGGTAAAGTCATTTTTAGGTATAAAAACACAGTTTTCTCGAATAAACTAGTTTTAACAATAAAATTTATTTTAGATAAATTTATAAATTTAATTTGATAAAATAAAATTAATTTTTAAATTTATATAAACCAAATATGATTAGGGTAAATTTTTTATATTTTTCTAAAAAATATCATTTTTGATGAATAGTGAAATATTCTATTTTTTTGCTAACAATTTCCATTTTGTTTAAACAATAATGAATGATAAATTATATTTTAAATTTGATTAAATGTCACATTAGATCAAATTTACAGATATTAATACAATTTAGGTAATTATAATTTATTTCACATTAAAATTGAATATAAAAACATAATAAACATTTGAACATCTTTCTACCTTAAAAACCCATAATCCCATCCCGTGTGTGGGATTAACAATAATCTTAGTTTTTCCACTTATGGGAATTGAATTTATAAAAACATACATAGAAAATTTTATTAATTATATTATATATTTCATAATATGATTAAATAATTTTTTTAAAAAACTATATTGCTAAAAGTTATTAAAATTAATCATAGCGATTAAGGTCAAAATAAGCATAATTAGGGACTTAACCTTAATCTTAGTGGCCTAAATGACCTATCATGTTGTCCAAAGATGAATTTATGGCCATATTTCATTCATAAAACCTCCATTTTTTATTTTTTTGGGTATTCTATCACTTTTTTTAGGTAATATAATGTGTAGATCTAACTTATTTTAAAACGTTCCAGGTGAGTCCTTTTCCTTCCCTATAAAAGTCCACCAGCTCTACCATATCCTAAAACCATTAAAACCAATTAGGTTAATATAATATCATCCCAATAAAATTCTTAAAAATACTATATTATACCCATAATCCTTCCCTTGAGAAGAAGGAAATCCAAGGAATAATTTTGGAACAAACCAAAAAGAGTTACCCGATTAAGATGTAACGTCTTCTCTCAAGTCCTTTCATTTATTTTCTTTCACCATCTCTTCCACATTAATTTTTACGTGATTTTATGAAAAAATTATAATTAATAATCTATTATATTATTATGCTATTATTTCAACCCAAACATACACACACCTCCATCTAATGGATAACGAACATACAGTTTATGTGTACAGCGAACTACCGCCTCACAAAACGAGGATAGTTCAAATTTTCCTTACCACCTCTCATGGTGGACATTATGATAGAAAATATTTTTTAATATTTCATACATTATATTTATTAGGTATTTATGCTTCTTTATTAATTTTTACAAGACATATCTTTTTTACTTTCTATTTGGTGTTATTATAATAATTTCTTCTAAGTAAGTGTGGACTATCACCCCTCAAAGCAATATGATTCATTCATAAACTACATTGATAGTATTAAGGATGGTTTTAGTAAATATATAAGACATATATTATTTAAAAAATATAATTTTATAATGACATATCTATAAACATATGTACATATATGTATTTTACTATCTTTCTTCCAACATGAAAATTAAAATGAAATATCATTTATTTGTACATACGACATACCGTCTAAAATGAACGGTTTATTATTTTTCATACTTACATATTTTAAGAAATATTATGATACAAATATAATGTATACAAATTAAATTTATATCATGGTTTACATTCTATAAATCATTTTATTACGAATAAATACAAATGATATAACGAATTAAGACACATGTGAAGAATAAAGTAAATATTACCTGAAGTGAGACCTTAACATATGATTGTTAAAAAGTGGGTAATATAAGTTCATAATAAAACCATATATATATATATATGAATATGGTTTTTTAAAATATTTATAATAAATTTATTTTTATCAAATATGTGTTTTTAATGACTATGAAGAGAGTTAAGACACAAAGTAAGGTGATTTCTTCCCACTTTTTATTATTGTGAGATTCAAGCTTTACTCAACACACATTCCAATTATGTGGTCTTTTATATATCCCTTTAATGTAATAATCTATTATTATAGTTAAATTTATGAGTATTTACATATCCATTATACGACCTTTATTTCATGGGTTTTAAGTTTCAAAAGATTCGAAATCTGTAAATTAATTTTGTCTCAATTTGCCTTCATTGAGACACATGTTTTCTTACGCACCTAAATTAATTTTTAGGTGTGTAAAATTAAATTTTACTTGATATTTAATGAAAAATAATATTTTCAGGATATATTACAATTAATATAATTTTGTTTTCTTATATGTAGAGCATGATCCCATGATACCAAGTGATAAGCATCTATTGAAACAATCTCATTGTTGTCCATGATTTCTTATATTTATGATTCCATTATTAAAATATTACATCCCATATCTCAATACATTCATGACTTTTCTTAACCTATGGTTATTAATTCTATAATAATGTATTGGTACCATATTTAAAATCTTTGGTACGTATGATAGTTAAGAATGTATTTTATTAAGAAAGCCCGACTTTACCCCTCTTCGGTCGGAAAATCATACATTCTAAAAAGGGTGTGAAAATACATTCTGAAAATATCCTATGATCAATAAAATAAATTTTAACATTTTTTTATTTTACCATTGTTTTTAACGGAATATCCTTTACTCTTTCTAAGGAATATATTTTTCTGATATTTTTTCTATGCAACAGGAATGTTTTTTACCTCATATGACATGTACGAATTCATCCTTTGTCAATCCTTTGAATCATTATTTTCATGTTTAAATGTTAATTTTTAAGAATTTTTTTAAATATATTCTAATATAAATTGTTTTCAAAACATTTTTGATCTCCTTTTATATTTTTTTAATGAAAATATTATCCAATTTTTTTTAAATATTTTAATAAGTTTTCATACAAAATGTTATTCACATATTTCATTATATGATTTAATGTTTATTTTCAAGAAAATGTTTTTCAAAATGCTTTATGTTCTAAAGATAATTTTCAAATATGACTTGATATTTACCTCAAAAAATGTTTTGAAAATATTTTTCCTGGTTATTTTCCATCAAATATGAAGTCTATTGATATAACTCAATCCCTTCTAAGAAATGAACCGAAGGTTCCATTCATATTATACGTTAAATGGTTTTATGTTTTTATGGAATTATTATTATGACACTTTTTTCTCCTAAAAATGTTATATTATTTTTAAATATTCTTCTTTTCATGGTTTATTCTTGGATGAAATGATTATACAACCTATCTCTTCTCAATAGTTTATTATGCGATGAAATCTTAATGATATACATTTAATTTCATGGGTTATTATTTGATGTTTATAAATATTATGTCTTTTTGTGGGTCATGGTATGATGAATGTTTTATTATCATATAGAACTTTTATTAATGATTTTATTATCATATGGGCGGGGTCCATATCTCCCTATAATTTATTGGGTTATGATAGGTGACTCATGAGTACAAATGTTATGCATGAGCTTGATTACACATTCACAAAGTTACACGTGGGCCTAGTTTCATTCGCATAAGTTGATGTGTGAACATGATTACATATTGAAATTTTTTTGAGTAAAGAATATTACATGATTATAATATTATTAACTGAACCAGTTTCATGTACATATGTTTAGGAATGAACCTTATTACATATTCACAATGTAATTCATTAACCTAATTACATGTTCATAATGTTATGCATGGACCTTGTTTCATTTCCATAAGGCTATGAATGAACCTGATTACAAATTAAAAAAAGTTATTCGTGGAATTTGGTGCATGTTTATAAGTTAATCTTGGGGCCTGATTTCATGTCCATAACATTATGAGTGAACCTGTTTCTACTTTCACGTGTTTACAAAATTATAAAAAAATGTGAATTCCATAATACGATTTCATATTCCAACGTTATGATTTTATGAAATATGCTCTTAATTCTATATTTATCTATTTTTAATGAACTTCTAATCTTTATGATGTTAAATAATTTTTTGGTTATGATCCTAAAATGTTATGATAAAGTTCCATACCCTTTTGTTCATGAAATACTTAAGCATTTCCTTTATTTACCAATACTAAGAATTTGAGGCCACCCCTTACTTATGTTTCCTTTTCCCAGGTTATAAAGCAAGGATTTTGGTAGGTATGAAAAAGCTTGAGATCTTTATGGGATATGTTGAAGATATTTCACCAGGTTAGATTATTTTTTTTCCTTGATTCCAAAAAACAAAACTATTATTGTCCTTGGGTATATATTTTTGTACTGTACCAATTATTTATCTAAAACTATGTAATATATATTTATGTAAAGTCTGGGTCTCTATAGTTGGTATTAAAGGAATTTTTTAGTCAAACTTATAAAACTATGAGGTAAAAACATTAGTGAGATACCTAAGTATATTTTTAAGGATATATCTAGGGGTGTCTCTACAGTTATGTGTAAGGAAGGGTTAACATTTAGGAAAAGTTTCTAGAATTTTGGTAAAGGATAGAGTAAGTGGTTTCATAGAAGTACATCCCAATATAGATACTACATGTGGTGGTGGCTATGTCACATATGTACCTAGGGGTAAAAATATCCAACAAGATGATCTGTGCCATAGTCGAGGTAATCTTTTACATGACAACGGGCATTGCTGGACACTAGGTTTGACAATACCTAGGGATATGCATTGTGAATTCATGAACTCTTCATGAACCATCATGATGTATTTAAATATAATTTTACTATGAATAACCTAGGATACACCTAGGGTGTTATAAAATAATGAATTTGTCATGATTTATACATAAAAAATGTAATTATATTCATCACTATTTGGTTTTCTACTATGACATATAATTATCACACTATTTTTTTTGGTTTATTCAATACTGGGAACCATAATGAAATGGATTAATGTTGAATGTGATGGAATATTTTTTATGAGAAGTAATTTCACAAACCGAGATTCTATAAGATACATTCTTTTTAATTTCATTCATATCTTCTGTTGTACGATACACCAAGATTACCTTGTGCTATACGCAACACTGTATTAGCTTGCTGTATATACAACACTATTCTTGGATCGTGTTACACACAATTTTGATAATAGTTATTCTACGCAACATTGGCTATATATATGTATATATATTCAATGTATAAATGAAATATGGTTGGATTCTGTTATACAAAACAACGAATAATTCTTTCACAACACGCAACCCTGACTTAGCTTGCATTACACGCAATCGCGACCTTCCTCAATAGCGTGTGTGGTACGCAATACCGGGTTTTACTAAACAATGATATATTATTATAATATTATTATGAACTAGCCATTATGAATAGTATTAACTAAAATTTGAATTTTATAACATTATTATGCATCTTACACATTTTCTAGAACATGGTATAAGAACAAAATAATTTTTTTGGGTAAAATTAGTATTTTTAAAAAAATGCATTTTTGACACCTTTTGATGGCGCACCCACATTAAATCTAGTTTTTGACATGTTTATAAGTTCCATTTGACAAAATAAAATTATTCTTTGGAATCAAGAAATAAAAATTTACTTTGGATAAATTTTTCATTTTATTTTGATGACTTTCATATTTTAATGAATAGTAAAAACACGCTATATTTTAATTAAAAACAACTTTTTTCATCGTAATATCTTATGTGGTTAAATTATAATATTTAATGGTTTTAAACTATAAATAGAATATATTTTTACCATTTAATATAATGTATGTCATTAGCATTGATTTTACCTTGAATTCATAGGTTAAATCAATTAAATCTTTTGCAATGTTTTAAAGAAAAACCTGTTTCTTTCAACAATGAGATTTATTTTAATTTAAGTTTTGCAACTTTGGTGTATTGAATTTAGAAAAATGGATTCCATATTTGGAATCAGTGGGTCCAAATTATGTTATTAAGGTACTTTTTATTTTTGGGCATTGTGAATAGTAACTATGGTAAATTGTTTTACTATAGTTAAAGGTAAATCGGGTAATTATGGGTAAATATAAGATTATAAAATTACCCTAACACTTGGAAAAATACTATTGGATGACTAAAAGTCGACCCATATCACCTAAGGGTCGTATTAGATTTCTTTGATGTACTTTTTTCATGAAAATAATTTAATTATTATTAAAACCAAAGAAAGTGACAACATGTCATTCTCTTAAATACTATAAGTATAATAATTTTAAGTTATTGATAAACTTCATGAAACATCAAACATTAATATTATAGAGAAATATAAAAAAATTATCTACATCATGAGAATTTATTTAGAAATTTTTGGGATTAAATAATTATCATTAATTATGACACAATAGTGATGCAGAAATTATTTATCTAGTGAAAAATCAAGAATATAGTTTTTATTAAACAAATATTGACCATAAAAGGCACAAAACCCTGACCAAAACTTATTGGTCATGTACATTTAAACTATAATCATCCAATGGTCGAATATTTTACCATTTCGAGTCTTATACAAGAAATTATGACACTTATATTATTTTATTTTAAATGATTCCAAAGTTGTCACCTTCAAAATTTAATAAATATAACAATTTAACTATTCTGATTTTAAGATGATAAATTCGAGTACAAGTATTGTTATGAAATTTAATAGATTTATCTTCATCATAGGATTTTAGTTTTATTTTTTATGAAATGTATAAGTATATTAAATAATTATACAAAAATGTTGTAGTAATTATTTTATTAAGAGATAAACCAAATAAATGGTGTTAAAAATAATAAAATAAATATTATATGAACTATTTAATCTGATAAACTAATTTTATAGATACATATGACCTTTTATGAATATATTAAAGCTTTTATTTTGAACATATCTTATGTATATATTTTATTTAAATTCAATTAAATGAATAGTGTTAAAATTGACACTATTGTTATTTTATAAAAATACCATTTTATAACATTGTTTAAAAATCACAAAAATATTTAAAATTTATAAATTTAAATTTATATAGTCTATAATGTTATAAAGTAAACAATTATGGAAAATTCACAACAAATAAGTAATTATTTGTTATAATTTAAAATTTAGAATTTTATTACCACAAATAAACTTAAATAGATTAAATAAGGATAAATCAAAATGATATGGTTTAAAATAAGTTCCAAACATGTCTATATTTGATTGGTTGATGATATTGAAACCCTATCTCATCTAAACATCTAATATGAGTCATTTTTTAAGTTTTTTATGTGGGGTTAGATTTATTATAAATTAATATTTTTAAGAATTCCAAAGGTTCCCCTCTCCTCCCTTATAAAAGGGCACCTCCTCCCTCTTCTCCTCACACCAATTTGAGCCTTCAACCTCGGCCAATCCCTGCCAAATTATCTTCTCCACTTCCCTAGAAGAATCCTAGAGGTTCTGGTCTACTTTAAAGACCAATCATAGTGCCCTAAGAGGAGGTTTCAAAGAGGCGTATCGAAGAAGAGGTAATTTCTTCTCCCGATTCTTTCAAGATTCTTTCTTCTTCAACTTATCTTATTTAGTTGTTTCATTATAAATTAATAACATCAGTATCAATAATATACTTATTTGTTATTATAAATATGAAACAACACCATTTCACCTTTTATCCATCCTACGGAAAACAAAATCACCGCGTGTGCGTACGTACAGAATACCATCTCCACGCCGTGGTGTAATCTGTTTTTCCACCAACACCTTACATGGATGGGTATAATGGTGTAAAAAATAACTATACATAGTTATTATAACATCATACTGATTCTGATATATTGTATCATCCACTCCAATTCAATTCAATAATTATGGAAATGATATCATCGCTCGTGCGTACGTACGGACTACTGTCTCCACGACGCGATGATATTTATTCTCCATGTTAACTATTTAAGAATGATTATAAAGTATATATAAGAAATAATAATGAAATATATGACATTATAATGCTACTGGATTTATGTATATATGTATGTCATCTACTTAATTCCATTCAACTCAATAAGGAAACGAAAACAGCGTTCATGCGTACGTACGACCTACCGTCTCCATGAACGGTGTATTTCTTTCCATTTATCGATCTATTATATATATGTATATTCTGAAAATATATTTTATATAAATTATTTTTTGTATTCTAGAATTATGTAATCATGATCTAAGTAATCATATGAATAATTACAAGTCAAAACACGGATGACAAATGAAACGATTTTACCCAAAACGCTCTTTAACATGGAATTTACAAAAGAACGGGTAATATAAAGTCATAAGTGAACCATATATGATATCATGAAAATTAATATGATTCTGTAATAAGTCAATAACATTATTTAAATCATTATACAAGAGGTTCGGATATGTACGAATCATATCAGACATAATTTAAGGGATAATTTTCCAAATCTCATTTTTTTCCGAGATTCCTTATTCGTAAGTATTTACTGGGGTTATTTCTATCATCCATGTACATGTTTTATAAAAGTGTTTTCATTTATGTTTAAAGTCCTTTTTACCCATTAGTGACTTTTACTACATGGTATGTAAGGAATATTGTTTTTACGTTACGAGGTACTTTTTGACTTTTTCAGCAAAAGTACGAGAAGAATGTTTTTTTAATTTATACGGCACGAAAGAATTTTTACGGTTTTATAAAGACTTATTTTTATAAAGCTTCCTACAAAATATTTCATGACTTTTTTCAACAAAATCCTTTTCTTTTAAAAATTCATGACATTTTTTGAAAAGAAAATGATTCTGAAGAAGAAAGGATATTTTCCTCAAGAATTAATTTCAAGTGTTTTAACAAAACCATTTTTCATCTAAGATGAAATTATTTTATATGTGTATGTTTCAAGTATCATTTATCTATGATTTAAATGGTTTCATTTTTCTTATTATGAAATGATATCCATTTCTTTTATATGGATTATGTGATGATGGAATGATGTTTATAAAACCCATTTTGTTTATTGGGTTATTATTAATGATGTATGTTTTTTTTCGTGGCACAAGTAAGAATGATTTCATTATGAGATGGGTGGGACCTATATATCCCTCCAATTCATTGGGTAAAGATTTTATATCTCATGAGATATACATAGCTGGAACTGTAAGTTAATCCGGTTCAGTGTTACAGGACTGAAACGAGGAGTGAACTCGATTCAGAATGGGACTTTGTCCACTAAGATGGTCATGGCAGTAATGGCTTGGCTACTATGGAAATAATTACATGTGCTTAATGGATGTCACAATTACATGTTTAATTCCCATGCTATTTTTTCATTCTTAATGTTTCTTTATGATCTATGCCTTACGTACTTACATGTTTTCTGTCATTTCTCAAGCTTTTGATGTTTAAACATTATTTTCATGTTTTTATGTTCAAATGTATATGGTATGTTTTATTTTATCCATGCTTACCATTACTGATCATTTGACCTCACCGTTTTTATGTTTTCTTTTCCCCAGGATTTAAAGAGAAGTTTTAGGTAAGAAAAAAAAGTGAAAGATCTTTATGGGAGATGTTGAAGATCTTTCACCACGATTAGAAGATTACGTTCCAAGTTTCCAAAGACACTAAACTATTACGGTCCTTGTGTGTGTGTTTTTATTATGTACTATGTATTCCGCTAAAGTAATGTAATGTCCATGTACTTCAATCTCCAGGTCTCTACAGTTGGTATCAGAGGAAAGGATTAGTCAACCTTTGGAATCTAGGATGCAAGAACATTAGCCAGATCCCTAGAGATATTTCTAAGGTATGTATAGGGATGTCCCTAAGGATAAGTATACGTATAGTATATAGTCCTAGAACTATGGTAACGATATTAGATTAAACCAAAGATGTTAGATACTGAAGTTAGTCCCCCTTTATTATGATTTTTTCCTCTCACAATATTCTTTTTGGGTTTTAGAAAATGGCTGGAAACAAGATGATTCATGATAATGGAGGATATGATGGACAATGGAATGATATTCTTCATGAGAAACCAAATGAAATAGGATTTGTAAGTCCAAATATCATTATTATGCCGAATCAGCAATCTCATAATATGATCCATAAAGTAAAATTTGGTAAGTTTCCTAACTCAGATAATAAGAGAAAGATGGAGTTTCATGATGATCATAGAGGAAAGAAAGTTCAATTTCCCCTATGTAAATCATGTGTGAAGAGGCATCAAGGAGAATGTTTCAAAGGAACTGGAAGATACTTTGGGTGTGGAAAAGAAGGACACAAAGCCAGTAAGTGCAAAGAAAAAGGATCAGTTAACATCAGGGATGAGTATAATGGTATTGCTATGACATCAAAAATGGTTAAATGTTTTAAATGTGGAATGTACGGGCATTATGCAAACAAATTCCCTAAGGGAAAGTCTCATGATGAGAATCAGTAAGGCCGTATGGGTAGTATTTATGTTGATGATGATGAAGAGACTACAAATGATATGTGAGATGAAAGAATTGTTGAATCTCGGTCAATGGTTTAAGAAGGTAGTGGAATGACTACATGTTTATCAAGTGTAATGTTGTATAAGTAATCTCATGGTACTATGGAATAAAGAGACATCTAAGGATTGTTACATTGTTGTCTTTCCTTGAGTTTTGAAAGTGTATGATTAATGCTACCAGTATCCATGAAAGGTTATTTAGATATTTTTGGAATGAAGATGATATGCGCATAATGAAGGGATAAGGAGAAAATTAAATGTTTGATAGTATTCATGAGCTCATGACTGATATAAGGAGAAGGTTATATCATGGTTTGAGTATATAGAATTTTTGGATTTTGGTATGTGGTAAGAGTCAACTTTTGACAGCATTCATGTTTTCACTAAGGTTTAATGGGTATTCATTTTTCAAGAGAATACATGATTAAGGTATTCACAGGATTGGAATGTGACCAACAAGATATATGGGGGATAAATGATGGTATTCACATGCATGGTTGATGACATTTCAAGTAATCGTTTTCTTTATACTATGATCTTGGACCGAAGTATTTTAGATAAGCCTAAATATTGGAATGTATTATGTTGGAAATAAGTTAGTATTGTTTAAGAATAGAACTTTTTTTGATATTATTGATGGGATGTTATAGTAATATAGTTTTAGAAAAAGGAAAACCTGCATGACGGGCGACTGCCCATTGCGTCGGACAAGGCTGTGGGAATTGAACCCACAACCGAAGTGCGTCTAGCCTTTATCGCCTACCACTGACCTACAGGAAGTCCCTGGTTAGTAGAAACTAGTTTTATTTTATTAAGTGACGTGATAGATGAAGTATAAGCTCATTTTTTCATATACGATTAACCTCACCAAAGACAGACTTATGTATGTTTGATAACTTTTGCTAACATTTTGTTTGAAACAGATGGAATGACCCATCATTCTATCACATGATCTTTTAACACATCACAAATAACAAATTCAACTTCATTTCTTTAAGAGATGAAGTGGAAATTGTTCAAAGCATGAACAATAGTGAGATTGTACCAAAATAAAGTAAGTATTTATTCTAATTCAAATTCTTCAACTTTAGGGAAATGATCTTGAAAACCAAAAATGTTGTCCTAGTGCCTTTATATCCAATTAATCAGATGGTACCCTAGATCATCATAAATTTATGGCTTTGTGATTGTTGGCTTTTTCATAGCCATGTTCTCTACCACTCTCTATCAGAACATGATGGTTAGATTTCTTTTCCATATCCATATTTTCACCAATGTTATCCTATATGGAAACCCAGTGATGATTTAATTTGGGTAACCGTTATATTTCATACTTTAGTTTTTAAAGTCCATTTTTTTATTTCTTTTTACGATGTGGGTTTCTATGAATAGTAAACGATTTATAACCCAGTTGAATTTCGAGTGTGAAATTCATTTTAAGGGGAGTAGAATGTAACAACCCGAGATTTTATAAGATACATTTTTTTTAATTTCATTCATATCTTCTTTTGTACAATACACCAAGATTACATTGCGCTATACGCAACACCGTATTAGCTTGCAGTATACGCAACACTATTCTTGGATCGTGTTATACATAATTTTGATAATAGTTATTCTACCCAACATTGAGTATATATATATATATATTCAATTTATAAATGAAATATGGTTGGATTATGTTATAATAAACAACAAATAATTCTTTCACAACATGCAACCCTTACTTGGCTTGCATTACACGCAATCGCGACCTTCCTCGATAGCGTGTGTTGTACGCAACACCGGGTTTTACTAAACAACGATATATTATTATAATATTATTATGAACTAGCCGTTATGAATAGTATTAACTAAATTTTGAATTTTATAACATTATTATTCATCTTACACATTTTATAGAACATGTTATAAGAACAAAATAAAGTTTTCGGTTAAAATTAGTATTTTTCAAAAAATGTAGTTTTGTCGCCTTTTGATGGAACACCAACATTAAATCTAGTTTTTGACATGTTTATAAGTTCCATTTGACAAAATAAATTTATTCTTTGGAATCAAGAAATAAAAATTTACTTTGGGTAAATTTTTCATTTTATTCTGATGACTTTCATATTTTAATGAATAGTAAAAACACGCTATATTTTAATTAAAAACAACTTTTTTCATCGTAATATCTTATGTGGTTAAATTATAATATTTAGTGATTTTAAAGTATAAATATAATATATTTTTACCATCCAATATAATATATGTCATTAGAATTGATTTTACCTTGAATTCGTAGGTTAAATCAATTCAATCTTTTGCAATGATTTAAAGAAAAACCCGTTTTCTTTCGACAACGAGATTAATTTTAATTTAATTTATGAAACTTTTGTGTATTGAATATGGAAAAACTGGATTCCATATTTGGAATTAGTGGTTCCAAATTATGTTAATAAGCTACTTTTTATTTTTGGGCATTGTGAATAGTAACTACGGTAAATTTTATTTACTATAGTTAAAGGTAAATCGGGTAATTAACGGTAATTATAAGATTATAAAATTACCCTAACACTTGGAAAAATCCTATTGGATGACTAAAAGTCGACCCATATCACCTAAGGGTCAGATTAGATTCATTTAATGGACTTTTTTCATGAATGTAATTTAATTATTATTAAAACCAAAGAAAGTGACAACATGTCACTCTCTTAAATACTATAAGTATAATAATTTTAAGTTAGTGATAAACATCATGAAACGTAGAAAATTAATAGTCTACAGAAATCTAAAAAAAGTATCTACATCATGATAATTTATTTAGAATTTTTTGGGATTAAATAATTATCATTATTTGTGACACAATAGTGATGCAGAAATTATTTATCTAGTGAAAAATCAAGAATATAGTTTTTATTAAACAAATAGTGTCCATAAAAGGAAGAAAACCCTGACCAAAACTTATTTATCATGTAAATTAAAACTATAATCATCCAATGGTATAATATTTGACCATTTGGAGTCTTATACAAACAATTATGAAACTTATATTATTTTATTTTAAATGATTCCAAAGTTTTCACCTTCATAATTTAATAAATATAACAATTTAACTATTGTGATTTTAAGATGATAAATTCGAGTAAAAGTATTATTATGAAAGTTAATATATTTATCTCAATCATAGGATTTTATTTTTAATTTTTATGAAACATATAAGTATATTAAATAATTATACAAAAATGTTGTAGTAATTATTTTATTAAGAGATAAACCAAATGAATGGTATTAAAATTAATAAAATAAATATTATATGAAGTATTTAATGTAATACACTAATTTTATAGATACATATGACATTTTATGAATCTATTAAAACTTTTAGTTCGAACATATCTTCTGTATATATTTTATTTAAATTCAATTAAATGAATAGTGTCAAAATTGACACTATTATTATTTTATAAAAATAACATATTATAAAATTGTTTAAAAATCCAAAAATTTTGAAAAATTATAAACTGAAATTTATATGGTATATAATGTTATAAATTATAAAATTATAGATAATTCACAACTAATAAGTAATTATTTGTTATAATTTAAAATTTAGAATTTTATTACCAAAAATAAACTTAAATAGATTAAATAAAGATAAATCAAAATGATAAGGTTTAAAATAAGATCCAAACATATCTAAATTTTATAGGTTGATGATGTTACAAACCTATCTCATCTCATATTAGAATATGAGTCATTTTTTGAAGTTTTTTAGTGGGGTTTTATTTATTAGAAATTAATATTTTTAAGAATTCCAAAGGCGCCCCTCTCCTCCCTTATAAAAGGGCACCTCCTCCCTCTTCTCCTCACACCAATTTGAGCCTTCACGCTCGGCCAAACCCTGCCAAATTATCTTCTCCACTTCCCTAGAAACATCCTAGAGGTTCTGGTCTACTTTAAAGACCAATCTTAGTGCCCTAAGATGAGGTTTCAAAGAGGCGTATCGAAGAAGAGGTAATTTATTCTCCCGATTCTTTCATGCTTCTTTATTCTTCAACTTATTCTTCTTTAGTTGTTTCATTATAAAGTAATAACATTAGTATCACTAATATACTTATTTTTTATTATAAATATGAAACAACCCCATTTCACCTTTTATCCATCCTACGGAAAACAAAATCACCGCGCGTGCGTACGTACGGAATACCGTCTCCACGCCGTGGTATAATCTGTTTTTCCACCAACACCTTACATGGATGAGTATAACGGTGTAAAGAATAACTATAAATAGTTATTATAACATCATACTGATTCTGATATATTGTATCATCCACTCCAATTAAATTCAATAATTATGGAAACGGTATCATCGCTCGTGCGTACGTACGGAATACCGTCTCCACGACGCGATGATATTTATTCTCCATGTTAACCATTTAAGAATGACTATAAAGTATATATAAGAAATAATAATGAAATATATGACATTATAAAGCTACTTTATTTATGTATATATGTATGTCATCTACTTAATTCCATTAAACTCAATAAGGAAACGAAAATAGCGTCCATGCGTACGTACGACCTACCGTCTCCATGAACGGTGTATTTCATTCCATTTATCGATCTATTATATATATGTATATTCTGAATATATATTATATATTAATCATGTTTTTTATTCTGTAATTATTTAATTGTGATCTAAGTAATCATATGAAAAATTACAAGTCAAAACACGGACGACAAATGAAACGATTTTACCCAAAACACTCTTTAACATGGAATTTACAAAAGAACGGGTAATATAAAGTCATAAGTGAACCATATATGATATCAGAAAAATTAATATGCTTCTGTAATAAGTCAATAACATTATTTAAATCATTATACAGGAGGTTCGGATACGTACGATGCTTATCGGACATAAGGTAAGGGATAATTTTGCAAATCTCATTTTTATCTCAGATTGCTTATTCGTAATTATTTACTGTGGTTATTTCGGTCATCCATGTCCATGTTTTATAAAAGTGTTTTCATGTATGTTTAAAGTCCTTTTTACCCATTCTTGAATTACAATACATGTTATGTAAGTAATCTTTTTTTTACGTTACGAGGTACTTTTTGACTTTTTCAGCAAAAGTACGAGAAGAATGTTTTTTAACTTATACGGCACGAACGAATTTTTACGGGTTTATAAAGGATTATTTTCATAAATCGCACTACAAAATATTTCATGAATATTTTCAACAAAATCCTTTTCTTTTAAAATTTCATGACATTTTTAGAAAAGAAAATGATTTTGAAGAAGAAAGAATATTTTCCTCAAGAATTCATTTCAAGTGTTTTATCAAAACCATTTTTCATCTAAGATGACATTATTTCATTTGTGTATGTTTCTAGTATCATGTATCTATGATTCACATGGTTTCAGTTTTCTTATTATGAAATGATATCCAATTCTTTTATATGGATTATTTGATGATGGAATGATGTTTATGAAACCCATTTGGTTTATTGGGTTATTATGAATGATATATGTTTTTTTTGTGGCACAAGTAAGAATGATTTCATTATGAGATGGGTGGGACCTATATCTCCATCCAATGAATTGGGTAAAGATTTTATATCTAATGAGATAGACATGGCTGGAACGGTACGTTAATCCGGTTCAGTGTTACAGGACTGAAACGAGGAGTGAACTCGATTCAGAATGGGACTTTTTCCACTAAGATGGTCTTCGCAGAAATTCCTTGGCTACTATGGAAATCATTACATGTGCTTAATGGATTCCACAATTACATGTTTTATTCCTACGCTATTTTGTCATTCTTAATGTTTCTTTATGATCTATGCCTTACGTACTTCCATGTTTTATGTCATTTCTCAAGATTTTGATGTTTAAACATTATGTTCATGTTTTTAAGTTCAAATGTATATGGTATGTTTTATTTTATCCATGCTTACCGTTACTGAGCATTTTAGGTCACCCTTTTTATGTTTTATTTTCCCCAGGATATAAAGAAAGGTTTTAGGTAAGAAAAAAAGGGAAAGGTTTTTATGGGAGATGTTGAAGATCTTTCACCACGATTAGAAGATTATGTTCCAAGTTTCCAAAGACACAAAACAATTACGGTCCTTGTGTGTGTGTTTTTGTTATGTACTAAGTATTCCGCTAAAGTAATGTAATGTCAATGTATGTCAAGATTCGGGTCTCTACAAGTAATGCGGGATAATAACATGGTTTATAGATATTGTGATCATTCATAATCAGATTTCATGGAACATGATTAACAACGTGTAGCATAAAATTCCCGTAAACTCACCAAGGAGGAGAAATAAGGTGTTCATAGAGAGTTTGATTAATGGATCCTCTAGAGAAAAGAAGATTCAGTTTCCATTGTTTGAAGAATGTGGAAATAATATCCTAAGTGCATGTTTTAGAGGAACAGGAAAATGTTTTGATTGTGGAAATGAAGGACAAAACGCAAGTGACTCTAAGGGAAAAATGAAGAGTTTGGTAAACAAAATGATGAGAATGTTGGATTCCATAAGAGATCATATAAGGTTAAGTTTTCTATGTGTGTAGTAAATGGTAGTTTTGAAACTCAATGTCCCAAGATGAAATATACTAAAGGAAACTAGCAAGGTGGTGAGAGTAATGGTTACATAGAAGATGATGAAGAGACTACAGATAAAATGTTAATGGAAAGTTGTATTGTTTAATCGGATGAGGTATCCTTGTTAAAGGAAAAAGGATTAATGGTAATAATAAATGTGTTTATGTGTTTGGAATGAAAAATTATGTTATATGAATGATATAATATTCATGGATTGTTTTACTTTTTTTTGCTCAGTATTTAGTAATTTATGTTCAATGTTCCAGATGGATTGGTGAAGTGGTTGAATGACAAGGTGATATTTTGACTAATTTAAGGAAACCCTTACTATGTTCATTTTGGAAAGATAATTCTATTTTAAATAAGTTAATTTGACGGTATTTATTACCTTGGAAATAATTATGGAAATATTTTCATGTAGTTCTTGTAATCATGGTTGAAGATTACAACTTCTTTGATTTATGGAATGTATCCTATAATCTATAGAATAAGGATGCATTCATGTTTTAGTATAGTGTTTATGTTAATTGAGGTTCTTACAATTTCCAGTGTGAATTTTCCTTGAGTGTATTAACATATTTGGAATGTGTCAACCAATATCTACATTGTGATATATGGGGGATCAATGTTAAGATGATTTAATTTATTTCTTTATAAGGTTTTGAATTTTTCAAATTTTAGAGGGGTTATATGGTTATCCAATGATGAAAATTTCAAGTTAAACTTTGTAGGAAATATTCATATATTGAGACTATATTAAAAACCTTGGTTAAAAGATTATTTAGTGATTTACCATATTTCAAGGATGTTCATCCAAATTTCAAAAATTTAAATTTTTTTTTGAGAAAAGTATATCATGTATGTCTTGGAACAACAAATCACATCCTTCAAGACTGAGGTTCTTGAACCAATAAACGAAGGATGATAAGGGTTTCGTGCCTACCATTGGACTACATGATATCATAGTTAATGTAAAATTATTTTTCTGAATAATTATTTATGTTGAAATTGTATTGTAAATTTTTATGTTTAGATATTAATATAGTTACCATATTGATTTTTATGAATAGTTATATTTAAATAGTTATACATTTCTTTATTTTATGAGCCTTAGGATATGTTAAGTGTATTTTATCACTTCAAACTTAAAAGATAATTTCTTGATGTCCATTACATGAAGTAATCAATGAATTATAATTTAATAAAAGGACAATTAAAGAATGAAATTTTGTTTATATAAATATATCAAGTAGGTGATTTTTCTTATATTATTGGTCAATAAAATAATCACTTAGCGTTTGGATAATGATCAAATGAAAATGTGTTGCCCTAATACCTTAATTTAATTATGGAAAAGGATTTTTAAATCATCATAGATTTATGACATTGAGGCCCTAATCTTTTCTTTGATCATTCTATTGTTTTTCATTGATTACTTCAGTCACTCGCAATAAATATTTATGTTATTTTCCCATGTACAATATTCACTCATGTCCTATGTTCAACTATGTGGAATACTTGTTGTATGTTACTTTTCATAATTGTTATGGTTCTAAATTTCCCTTTTCAAGGGATGTTTTAGTATTATTTTTTATTATGTGGGTTTCTATGAATGAAAGTTATGAGTATTAAAACATCGATAACCCAAATGAATTTTTAGGGAGAAATTCATTTTATGTGGGGTCATATGTAACACCTTGATATTTTTGGGAATTACTTTTTTAATCTATATATCTTTTTGATATTTTTTTCATTTCACATAACACTTGAAATAGTTATATATATATATATATATATTAAAACACTAATTCAAACATTCCTTTCACATAACATAGAAGTGTTTTTTGATACATGTAATAATGACTTGGCTTGAACTACATGCAACACTAACATGGTGTTTGTTAGATGCAACAAAAAGATTCCAAGATGGATCATTTTATTAAAATTTTCTAAATGGTATAACTATAACTGATCCATTAAAATTGGTGAAATTAAAATTAATAAATACTTTTCAAATATTTTTTATAATGGTTTTATTGATATAAAATTTATTGATAAAGAAAGATATAGTTTTTTCTAAAGTCTTTTTTATATTTAAAAATATAATTTTCTATAATGAACTAATTTTAATAATAAAATTACTTTTAGACACCATTAGAAATTTAATTTGATAAAATAAAATTCATTTTTTAATTTATAATGTCTGAATTATCTTAGGGTAAATTTTTTAGATTTTTCTAAGAAACATTATTTTTCCGATGAATTGGGAAAAATAATACTGTTTTGTTAAAAACTGTATTTTTATTTAAATAATTATTATTGTAAAATTAAATTTAAAAAAAATTTAAAGGTAAATTTCGATACATTTTAAAAAAATTTAATAAAATTTTTGCTATTATAATTAATTTAAATTGTAAATTTAATATAAAAATTTAATAAACTTTTGGTCTTCTTTCTTACTTAAAACCCATAATTTCGTCATTTCTACGGGATTTTCTTTCATCTTATTGTTTCCTCTTCTATTAGTTGAATTTATAAAAACTGAAATAATAAATTTTAATAATTATAATATTACGATTCAAATAATATCAAAAGAATTTTTGACCAAACATATTACTAAAAGTGATTAAAATTAATCACAACGGTTAAGGTCAAATTAAGAATAATTAGGGACCAATCCTTAATCTGAGGGACCCAAAATACCTATAAACATGTCCAAATCTCATTTTATAGACATATTTTGTCCATTAGGATTACATTCATGATTGATATTCCTTGGGTATGACTTTCATTAGGTAATAACATGCGTACACCTAACTTGTTTTCAAAAACACCAAGTGAGTCATTTTCCTTCCCTATAAAAGGCCCCCACCACTACCACATCCTCACACCTATAAAATATATTAGGTTCAGAAAATATATTCCCAATAAACATTCCAGAAATTTTCTGTTCCCCTAATAGTCCTTCTTTTGGGAAGATGGAAATCCAAGGAAGCCTTTGGCACAAACCAAAAGGTGTTACTCGATTAAGAAGAAACATCTTCTCTCAAGTCCATTATTTTATTGCCTTTTGAAAACCCTCCAATTTATTTTTCCAATTATAGTATAAAAAAGGAAAATAAATATACTAGGATATTTTATGATATGATTTCACCCTACACATACACACACCTCTATCTAATAGATAACAAACATATTGTTTTAGTGTATGGCGAACTACCGCCTCACAAAATTATGACACACGTGAAGAATAAAGAAAATATTACTCGAAGTGAAACCTTAACCTATGATTGTTTACAAGAGGAAATATTAGGTCATAATAAAATCATATATCTAATAACATGGTTCTATAAAATATTTATATTAAATTTATATTTATTATATAGGTGGTTTGACTGAGTATGATGAGAGTGAAGACACAAATTAAGGGGGTTTCTTCTCACTTTTTATCTTAGTAAGAGTCATGCATTATTCACCACTCATTCCTTTTATATGGTGAGTATTCTACACATGGATGTAATCAATTATTATTATAGTAAAATATATTTTTATTCACATATAAATTATATGACCTTCATTTCATGGGGTTTTTTTAACACCCCAAGCTTCTACGATACGTTTCCCTTTGAATAATCCAATAGCATGCATTGTATGCAACTTTGAGATTCTAACACACCGCGACCAATCAGAATAGCCATTTTGAATAGTAATTCCCACTTTTTAAATTTTTTTAAATTTTATTCTTCAAAATGGACTTCATTTTTGGATTCAAAATATCGAAATTAACTTAGGGTGAATTTTTGGTATTTTTTTGAAGACATTCAATTTTTAATGAATAGTGAAAACCACTGAGTTATAGTTTAAAACCGACTTATTATTTAAATAATAATTTATTTTATTTATATTTTTAGGTCAAAATAAATACATAATACCTATATATGTTCAATGTAATTCATTGGAGTCAGTTTATAATAATTTTAGATATATAAAAAAATTATCGAACTTTTTAATGTCTTTTACCGACCTCCTAGGAGCATTTGAAAATTTTCATAAAACATAATTTTACCTCTTATGTGAATTGAATTTCAAAAATCCGATAGACATGGTTGATATCAGTAAGTAAAATGTGGTTCAATATGATAAAAATAATTTTTGGTGAATAGTAACTTTTGACTTTTATTTACCACGGTTGAATGTAAATAGGGTAATTAAAGGTAAAAATGATATTATTATTATCCTAAAACATGTCCTAATTATATTGGATAAGTTTAATTCAACCAAAAACAAACTTATGAATAAAATATTGTCCTTTAGGTTCACTTGAATTAGATTAGGACATTTATTATTATTTAATTCAAAGAATAGTTAAAAGTAATAAAATCAATGTTTAATAACTAAAACATTTTTAATATATGGTAATACATAAGATAAGTTTGACCATAAATATTCATTAGAAATATAAAATTATTTCCTACATAATGGTATTTTATTTATAATTTTTATAAATTAAATAATTTAATTTATTTCTGACACAATGATGATGCGATAATTACCTTATTAATAAAATAATAAAATAATTGATATTATAAATACCCAAATAAATGGAATTTTAGATTTTTTATGAGTTACACTAATTATATAGGTTAATATTACATGTTAGGGTCGATTAAATTAATTTCTTTTGAAGTAATAATGCTGTTATGAATTTAGCAAAACCAAAATACGAAATTGATCCAGAAATGAAATAAAAGTGTTTTTAAAACAAATATTATATTAATAATTGATATAATATTACTAAAAGTCAAATTATTGGAAAAATGACTTATATACGGATATATATTAATAATGAACCCCCTGGGGTTCTCTTGTAATTTTATAGTAATTTAATTAACCACATAATATAAAAATACAAAGAGACATGGTAAATGTCAAACTAATTAACTAAGAGTTAAATCTTAATAATATGGTTAAAATGGGGACATAAACTTGTCTAAAACCTATTTTTTGAATTTATTTCGACCCATCCCCACCTTATCATCGAAATAAATCATTTTGGAGCCATTATAAACCGAAAATGTGTTTATTATAAAATAATATTTCAATTTTTTCCAAAGGTGCCCCTCACCCCTCTTATAAAAGGGAACTTTCACTTATCTCAAATTCACACATTCAAAGGAATTTGTCTCATCCAAACCCTACCAAAATATCTTCTCAACTATCCTACCTTCATCCTAGAGTCCTTCCTTTAGTCAGAAAGACTACATGAGGATCCCTTTTGATCAAATCAAAAGGAAGAACCCGAAGAAGAGGTAAACATTTCATCACATATTTCAATTTTTTTCTTCTTCTACATCTTCATTCCTTGTTGTTTCCATTTTAAAATAATAACTCTAGTATATTATATATACTGTGATATTATTATAAATATGGTACAACTATAATCATTTTACTATCCATCCTTTGAATGACATGTCACTATACGTGCGTACATACAGCTTACCGTCTCCATGTCGTGGTGTAGTTGTTATTCAATACGTTATTATTTGGATGGGTATAATAATAATTTATAATTGATTTAAATAATAAATAAAACATGATAATGATTCTTTATATATGATATAACATCCAATTATATACTATTTTAATATCAAAATAATGATATTCTCACTCGTGCGTACGTACAGATTACCATCTCCATGAACACGATGAGATTCATTCCCCATCATATCCATTCAAGACTAATTTTCATTTGATGATTAAAAATAATGTTTAAAGACTTAAAATAATTCTGAATATGAATAATATACATCTAGTCCATAACAAACATTACTTATGTTACAAATCATATAAAGAAAAACGAATCAGTTAAAACCCGAAACGACGATAATACTAAAATATTACTAACAAATAAATATTAAAAGATCATATATGATATCATATTAATATATATGGTTCTTGTAAAATTTAATAACAATTATTTCACCATTATACAGGAGATTAACCTACCCTAGACCATGGAAAAGTGCAAGGTAAGGGTTAATTCTACAATCTCTTTTTTATCCGAGATTGTTTTTAGGTAAGTATCAACTCGAACCTCCTAATCATCCTCAACCATGTTTCTTAAAAATGTATTTCAAAACATTTATAATATTTACTATACAATGGGTTAATGTAATTTATACCCTTATTTGAAATGATATATTTTTAAGGGAATCATTCAGTCATTTTCCAAACAAGTTACTTTACGACCTTTTCAACAAAATTAAGGTAAGAATGTCTTTTTTACTTAAACGGTATGTGCGATTATTCACCGTCATTATAACAACATCAAATATTCCCTTACAAGATTATAAAAATATTTTCAAAATAAATTTTTTCTTTTATAATTATGTACCTTTAAATGATTTCAAAAAAAAATGAAAGAGATATTTCTCTCAAATAGTTTTGATTTCATCTTGGTCAACATCCTTTGATGGATTTTATACATGTTTGAAGTGAATTCATTATGATAAAAATCTTCCATATTTTATTGAAAGTTTTATGATATGTTTGAATCTGGATGTGTTATTTTCATACCATTCAAGGTTTATGGTTAAATATTTACATTTCATATTCTAGTATTAATACGAATGTTTTTGTAATATTTCATCCTTTTCATATGAGGAATGTATTGGGATTAGTAAGTGAGGGGTGGAGCCTACTATATCTCCTCGATGCATCAGTAGTTATCATGAGACAACTATATGTGGAATTGGCATAGGCCTTTTCCAATTCAATTTATGGTTTTGGCCGAGGCCTTAATAATTTCTAGATGGCTTGGTCAAGGCCTTGACAAAATGTTTCAGAATGTCCAGCATTATACATTCCCTCATTATGATAACAATATAAATGGGTCATGTGGTCATTCGACTGGTATAATACCCATGATAATGTATTATTATGTAATTATTTACTCATCTTATATTCTTTCCATAAAAGTGTTCATGTTTATTATTGGTAAAGGAATGTGTTTTAAATTATTCACCATGCTTAATATTTATGTTATCTTTTATTGAATTGCTTACCGTTTCTGAGCATTTGATCTCACCCCTTTCTTATGTTTCATTATATGAAGATATGAAGAAGTTAGTTATGAGTGAATTTCAGGCATAATCAAGGAGTCTTGGATGTTTCAAATGGAATAAATTAGTGTTTTATTTCTATTCATGTTGTAAAGTTGAACTAATTAATGAATCTTGTTTCCAATAATACTAAACTGATTGGTCTTTCAGGACATGATTTCCTTGTGGTCATGAAAATTTTATTAAATAATGCACTAAATCTAGGTAATTGGGGTTGGGGAGTTACAGTTTTAATTTTGAAAATTTACAAAATCAGTAAAATAGTTTTGTCCCAATATTCCTTCTTTGAGACTCATGTTATACTATACACCTAAATTCATTATGAATTGGGTATACATACGTTATAAAAGGTACATCAAGAATCTACATATTTTCATGATATTATAAGCTTGTTGTGATTTACCTTTTTTACCTATAGGGCATGATCCCAATATATCATGTGAAAGAATTTTTTGAAACAATGTCATTGATTTTCAAGATTGTTTATATTTATGCTTCGATTGATGAAATATTACAACCCATCTATCAATAAATTATTTAATTTTCTTACCCTATGTTTTTTAAATCTATACTCATGTTTCGGAATCATATTTCAACTCATTGGTACATAATATAGTTAAGAAATTGTTTTAAATAAATCCCATGTTTACCTACACTTTGGTTAGAAAACGTTGTTTTTATTAAAAGTGTTTCCAAGTACATTGTACTAATCTCATAAGATCGTTAAAAGTATTTTTTTAACTTTTCTGTCTTTTAACAATTTGTTAAATTGAATATCCTTGTATCTTTCAAAATGATATATTTTTATAACCATTTTAC
Organism: Viscum album; assembly: GCA_963277665.1. Lineage (NCBI taxonomy): Eukaryota > Viridiplantae > Streptophyta > Magnoliopsida > Santalales > Viscaceae > Viscum > Viscum album. Next base: position 1,600,506,262 of record OY728119.1, on the reverse strand, counting down.
CATGAAAAAAGAATGCTATTTTTACCTTATATGGTATGTAAAAATTTATCCAACATAAATCATTTGAAGCTTAATTTTCATGTTTAATTGTTATTTTTTAGGAATTGTTTTTAAAATTTATTTTCAATGAATTTTTTCTCAAAAAATTTCCAAGATCCTTTTATATGATTTTTTTGGCAAATGGTTTTCAAAACATTTTCACGCTACCATTATTTGTTCTCAAATAAATGGTTTTTCTAAAGGTTTTGAAATAGTTTTTATAATATTTGCACTTTATTTTCATTAAAATATTCTTCATAACGTTTTTTTAATGATAATTTTCAAATAAGAAAGGAAATTTACCTCAAAAAATATTTTCAAAATCTACTTCTAGTTTATTTTCCATCCAAGATAGAATATGTTGATGTTACTCAAGCCCTTCAAGGAAATGGTCCAAATATTCCATTAAAATTATATATTGAATGGTTTTGTGTTTTGAAGGAATTATGCTTATGACACTCATTTGTCTTCCACGGTTTATATTATTTTGAAACCTACTTCTTTTATAGGTTATTATTTAAATAAATTATTATGAAACCTATCTATTTTTGATTGGTTATGATGTGATGAAAGTTTAATGATACCAAATTAATTTAATGGGATTCTATTTTATGTTTATAAAATCTATGTATTTTTGTGGGTCATGAGATGATGAATTTTTTTATTATGGAACATGTATGAATGATTTTATTATGTGATTATTTAGACCTATAAATCCCGCCAATTTGTGGGTAACCATGGATGATTCATGAGTATAAATGTTATGTATTATCCTGATTACACATTCATAATGTTATACATGGACCTGGTTTCATGTACATAAGTTTATACATGAACCTGATTACATGTTCACACAATTATGAGTGAAACGTAATTTGTGTTTGTAGTATTATTCATGCACCCAGTTACATTTCCATAGGATTGTGTGTGAACCTGATTACATGTTCACTATGTTATTCATGAACTTGATTAAATGTTCACAGTTTTATGCATGGACCTGGTTTGATGACCATAAGGTTATGGGTGAACCTGATTACATATCCACAATAATATTCATGGACCTATCTGTATCTCCATAAGTTGATGTGGGGCCTGACTTCATGTCCAAAACTCAATGAGTGAAACTATTTCTACATATACATGTTTACAACGTTATAAACTAATGTTCATGAAACCAATCCCATGTCTTATTCCTATGAAATGATTTCAGGACTTATTTTCTTTATTCTCTTATGATCTATGTCTAATGAACTGCCAATATTTATTATAATCACTAATATGCAGTGTATGATCGTCAAACATTATGATCAAGTTCCATACCCTTTTGTTCATGATATGCTTACACATTTCCTTTATTTACCCTTACTGGGCATCTAATCTCCCCCATTTCTTATGTTTATTTTCCACAGGTTATGAATAAAGGTCTTAGGTAGAAGTACTAATGGTGGAGACATTCATGGGAGATGTTGAAGATCTATCACTAGGATATAAGATTTTTTTTTCATGTTTCCAAAGACACTAAATTATTTCGGTCATTGACCATGTATTTTTTTAATGTAATGAATATTCATATAAAATGATGTAATATCAATGTACGTAAAGCTTGGGTATCAATAATGATTATCATGTGAAAAAAGAAATTTGTAGTGTTCTTATTCAGGTGGTGGGATGCTTATTTTGTTATTAGTGACAATTGGATCCTTTTAAAATATTTGAGATTAATATTTTGATAGTAATTGTTTCACAATATAAGAATACTACAAAATTGAAAATAATGGAGGGGGATTATATAAGGACAAGGATACCTCAATTTTAGAACTTTCTGATTCACTATTTTTGGTTTTATCAGGGTAACTTGTTTTTTCCAAATAAAATCATTTTATGAATAAATATAAATTTCTTATATATAATAATTTATAGCTATTTCTTCCAAATATTAAATTTATTTTATCACATAAAATTTAAATTTTTTTGAAAATTCAATTTTTATATTTTTTCTTATAGCACATGGAATCCTATTTTTAGGAAAATCTTTCATTAAAAATCAAATTTTATGAATACTGTACAAATATCAAAGTTATAATCTATAAAAAATAAAAAATATCATTTGAAATAAAAATTTAAATTAGATAACCCATTATATTATATTTTAGCTTTGTTGAATGCACTTTAAACTACTATATGAAAACTCATATATCTGAATCACTTATTTGAGTTATTTATTAAACAATATAGCCTTTATTGATATTTATTTTATATATGTATATTAGTTAATAATTATTTATTTTAAATTAATGGTGTGAGTAGAATTTATCAGTTAGAAATAGTTTATTAAAAGTTGTGTTTTCAATCATTTTTTTGCAATGGTCATCATTCCTAGATTATAAAACATACTAGAATATTTTCCTTATAATTATTAATAGTGATATACGTTAATTATATGATATAATTAGTTACAATCCTTTAATATGGAATCAATCATGAGCCTGTTTCAATTATTATTAATGATAAAGCGGTTTTTTATTATATATTGAGTAATATTTTTGTATTGTCATTTTAAAAAATAATTATATAGTCACATATAACATATATTACTTTAAATAATATTTTTATCATCTTCCATGATATATATTTATATTACTATCCATGTGTGTGGTTAAACTAACCCAAATAAGAACATAACAAAAATAAATGATGAATATGAAGTGATTTATTTATAATATCATTATATCAGAATCATAATGATACTTTTTTTCTCATTATGATATTTCAGAATTTTAAATAATTATAAGATGCATATAACTTTTATGATGTCATTATATAACCTAAGGAAATAATTTTCCCTTATTTGTATACTTGTTTTGGAATGTTAAATTTACAACATTTGTTTATGATCATATTTTTAATAGTTTATTGTACTTATACTAAAAGAACTATAATAATTTCCTAAACATTATATTTAGCTCTTAAATCAAATATTAAAAACATCCATGTATGTTCGTAAAGAACAAATAATACATTGTCCTATGGAGGTGGAAACTTGTATGGACACAAGGATGACGATATCATTTTTCATTAGACAAGGATAAAGAGAAATATAGATTTTCATTTAACAATAAAAAATATTTTATAAATAACAAAATCATTTATTATATTCATCACTACTTTGAGTATTTATGGTGATTAAGGAAAACAAAAATGATGTGTCACTGAAGTAGTAGAATTTAGACACACAAATGTTGTATATGTATCACTTAATGGAAAAATAGATGTTTGGTTTATATTTATTCCCATAACATAATATAATAATATAAAAAACATGATTGATTGAATTTTTTATGAATGGGAAAATAGATTTGATAAATTATGATTGAAGAAAAAAAGAAATTAAGGAAAATTAGTACTCACATTGAGGGCCTAGGTTTCTCCATATTGACCTCATAGGAATGTGAGGGAATATTCTAAGGTATTATGATAAGATGATTTATTTGGTGAAAGGTAATTCTAGGGGATGTAATAAGGGTTCATTTTTAATAAGTCTCCAAAAATGTTTAGTTATATTCAATGAGTTTTTTTTAATCCCATTCATATATGTTGTTAGAATATTTTTTTTTTAAATATTTCAACCTAACATAAAATAGGAAAATTAATCACAAGTTTGGAAGAATCAAAAATAGAGAATAAAGGATTAGGAAATTAAATGAGTTCAATCATAAATAAAAAAATATATTCATATATTTTTAGTTTTATTTTTAAGTTTATTACTCTCAGAATTTTTAGTATTACTACTTGAGGTTTTAACATGGTAACTTATATCTATCAATATAATATAAATTTGATCATTAAAATATAATTCCAATTTTTAAATACTTTTCAATTACTAATATAAAAAATATTATAAATATTTTCTCTAATAAAATTTCAATATTTATGAAAAACTAAATTTAACATTAGCACATTTTACATGTAGAAACCATTTTTTAGAAAATCTATTAATTTAAAGAATAAAATTTATATATAGTTTACAATTATCTATGTATTTTATTTTATGTATATATTTTCTATAAAAATTTAAAACAAGAATTTTTTTATTTCAATGTAATCGAACAAATAATTTTACCAAAAATAATATTTAATTAAAACTCGACTAAAAAAAATATTTATTGGAAAAAATTACTTATGTTGATAAACATTGGTTTTATAGAGTCATAGTAATAATTTTTTAATTTATAGTTTAAATTATAAAATAAATAAATTATCTTTAATTTTTCTTTATAATTTTTTTAATTCATACATAATTGTGGATGTAATCATAAACACGATGATTTTTTAGAAATATATTTTTTAAATATTTAACTAAAAAACGATTATTCACAAGAATATGAAAAATTATTCGGATGTGTGTTTTGATATTATAAATTCATTAGTGATGTCATTTTTATAAAATTCAATTTATAATATTTAGTTATTTATTTATTTAAATTGAAATTCTATATATTTAGATAAACTATTATTTTGAATGGTAACCATCCAAACATAAACATTATTTGATATTATTTAATATAAGTTTCTAAAAAAATATTTACAATATATGTTATCAATAAGATTATTACCTATTATGATAAACATTTAACTATGATAAATTTAATCTATTAAGGTAAATTAATATTCATCCTTTTTATAATGGTTATTCGAAACAACTAACTTTTCTAAATGATAATAAAAAATCATAAAATGTAATTATTTTAATTGGTTGTTTTCATTTTATTTACAAATGAATAAATATATTTTTTATAAAAATTATGAATTTGTTCATTTTGGACAGGTTTATATTTATTATGGTGTTGTGTGTAATACAATATTTCAGAATTATTACTAATTTAATGGTTTATAAATCTTGTTTTATTCCATTTACCCCACTAAAATAATTTAAATCCTCAAATTTTTTATATTTAATCATTTATTATTATAGGTGAGGCTATTCTTAATACATTTTTAATTTGTGATATACATTCTATTGTAACATTTTTTATATTGTCCTATGAAATATTATGTTACATATCAACCGTTGAACAACATTATTCATTCTTTCAATTATATAATCAAATATATATATTCCCAAAAAGATATTCCATATAATACCATTAAAAACATTTTAATGTCCATGACATTAAACTATAGGGAAATCATATGTTGTCCTAAAATATCACAATATCACTCAAAACTCAAATGGTATTAATCAATTTTTCCTAAGCACACATAGAATTAAATTAAAATTTAAATCCCAAAAATAAGTTAAAAATCACTAAATCAATTATGGAAAACATTTTTGTGAAGTAAAAAAATAAATTCAATCATTATCAATTCAGTCTAATAAGGTTTTCTCATGAACAATCATCCATTTAAAACTAATTGTAACCTATATGATCCCATCCTCAATTGGAGAGGACTCATGTTCATTTTTCATATAATATTTTTTTATTTTTTTTAGTATATCTTTTTGCGTTTTAAAATTGGGGAGTTTTTAGGTGAAATTGGAGATTTTTTGAAAAAATTTTAAAAGTGCATAGTTTGTGCATGGTTCTCCAAAACCATTCTCCTTACCTGAGAAAAACATGAAACCCCAAGTAGTGGGGGATTCCATGGTTGATCAAACGTTTGGAGAACCATTCACCCTCTTGTTAGTAACCGTGCGACCATTAAGATGAGGTACACTATTCGATGCACGAGTAGGTAAAACTATGCACCCCATATAAGAAACCATGAACGTTAATAAATAAACCACCAAAAATTTATTAAATTTTTATGAACCAATGTATTATATCTCTAAACACCCCATCTCAACCCTAACAAATTTATCTCATTTTTTGTATGATCTTATAGGGATTCCAAGGGCTTCCAAAATCTACTCCTGGGGAAGTTAAGAACCATTTGATGGATATGTACCTCTCCCAGTAAGTGATTTCTCCATATTTAGATTCCACTCTCTCACATATCTCTTTACAGATTATGGTGAATGTATTATTGTCAGTTTTCAAGTGTTTAGATAAAGGTTTAATATATCTAACTCTATTTTATCATGGATATAGATTTTGGATCTTGATATCATTCATCACCATGATTTTAGTTATTCTGCTTCAATTGGGGATTTTCATTATTGAGTGTTCATTATCTATATTCAGTTTGGTGCTATAAATTTCAAATCCCAAAGTTTGGATTTTATTACATGTATATAATTGAGAAATTGAAAATTCCATTATAGATAAATTTCACTAAAAATTGAGTTGATTAAAATAAATTTCCATGTGATAAGGATTTGGCTTGAAATTGGGAAATTGAAATTTATTGAATCATGATTATGAAATTGTTGGGATAATGGGGTTCTGTAATTTTTCCATTGATGGGATTTTGGAATTGATTGATTAATTTAATTTTTTATTGTTTTATTAAAAGGAATAAATTTATTTTTGGCTTATCCATTAAGGGTTAATGAATTTTTTGCCTAAATTTTTAAAAAATATTTAATGATGAATTATTCATATTATTCATTGTGATTAAATTAATAAATTATAATTGTTGTGATAACTTAAAAATGGTATACTTTAAAGAGAATGTTTGATAAGAAGGTTAATGATACATAACCTTGATGTATATAAAAATTTAATTTGTTTGATATCATGATATTTGTGATATATGTGAAGTTAAGTTGTTGGACATGGACTGAGTATCCAAATAACCATGTGTGTTAGTGGGTATGGGATAGGGAATTTTTCTCCAAATACCCTATGTGAATTTGAGGTTTGGTACAGGGACTGAGGCACCAAATACCCATATGTATTACTGAGTCTGGGATATGTACTAAGGCTCCAAATACACATATGTGATATTGAGGTGTAGGATATGGAATGAGGTTCCAAATACCCATATGTGTTTGTGAGTGTGGGAATGGGAATGAGGCTCTAAAAACACAGATGTGATGATGGGGTGTGGGATATGCACTGAGGATCAAAATAAATATTTGTCTGAGAGATTCTGGGATAGGGATTTAGGTTCCAAATAACCATGTGATATTGATGTATGTGATAGGGATAGGGGATCCAAATACCCACGAGGTTCTATACATGGTATTCTTTGCTCATGAGATTGGCATTGGACTATGGTTCCAGTTGGTCGTGACATGAATTAAAATTAAATTGATAATGAAAAACTATGTGAATTTCAATTTTTATTCTCTATGTGAAATGTGATAACCCTTGGGGATATTTAAAACTTCAAAATGTGTGGAATAAGTTATTGAAGGATTGGGTGTCCTCATGAACCCGACAATTTATGTCGTTAGTCAAAGAATAATGGAACGTGAAAACTATTTACTTTATTACTTTTACATTATTATGTATACAACCTCATACACTGTTATTGACTATATATTGTTTTAGACATCAGCTATAGTGGCATACTGAGTTCTAATCACACAATACTCCGGGTTCCAGATTGGTACCCAAATAGAATTCATGATTGTAGGATTGGATAAGGGAAAGTTCCATATGTTATATTCTTTAGATGGGATAGAGCATGGATGAGGGAACCAGAAATAGTGTTGGGACCTGCTTGGGTCTGTTAGTGTGTCTTCAATTTTTTTTCATTTTACACTTGACTCATACTTTTTATGAAATATCTACTATTCTAGATTGGATATTATATTATTTTTTTATTCATATTGGGATACTAGTTTGGTTCAGTTATGTTCATATCATTTATATGTTGTTTATTTACATACCCTATTTTTCTACTTTGATTTATAGGTTATTTTCTACTCATTCTATATATATATACACCCACTACTAGTTGGGTGGCCTCTGGTGTATCAGGAGATGCGCTTCATGTCATGTGACTAACTGAATTGGGGAAACAATGTGTTGAACACAGGTTAGAATATCACAAAGTTGAATCAAAGTGTAATATTTTATATTAATTTTTCTTATTATTTTTGAAGGGTGTATAAGATATTAGTATGAGATGATCCTTCATTAAGAGCCTGTTCAGGGGACTAGCTAACCCATATTCATGGATATATTCCTTGTACCCAATGTGGGATTGCAACTTTTGATGCATTTCGTTACATTGGGTTGTAATTTCACATTGAATGATACATGTGTTACGTGACTTGATTATTTATATTTATATTATTTAAGATCTGACTCATATAACTGTATGTAATGAGATTTGAGTATGCATGAATCATTCTAGGAACTCCAAAATTATTATAGCATGCATTATTTTTAAGCATGCAAGAAAAGTTTTTGAGTAAATTGTTGTAATTGAAATGTTTTTATTATCTTGTTTTATTAAACTAATAAACGTTCTTATTATGAATTGAAATTTTTAAAATGATTAAAAATGTGTAAAATGGGTGTCTATTGTGAAACTATTTTAATGGAAATGTGTTTAACCCTTTGTAAACCCTGACCAAGATGAGGGATAGTAAATGGTACTGAGAGTTCCTCTATTTTGACTATATGGGGGGTTTGGGGGAAGTAATTCTTATGTATTAACGTGAATCCATCTTATTAACGGTGTTAATCTAGTGAAATGTTTCCTGAGGTGTGTGTTTGGAATTATAGAGATATTCGTCAATGATGATACTTATTGATAGGTTGAAAAGACGATATGGATGGAAATGACCCTATAGTAATGGAACCTTGGGCATTGATATAGTCAGGTGAGTGAGCTATAGATTAGTTCTATGAGGTATTTTCTCACTACATTCATTTTATAGAGAGGGTACAAGAGGCGGTTGTGAAGAGTATATCTATAATGATATAAGATTTTTAGTTACATCACTATATGTATTTATATAAAGATGGGGGACATAAGAAAATAGAGTTCTGGAATGACTCCACCTAGAAAATACTTGTCCATTTAGAGACTTATATTGAGAAAGGTGTCAATTTGGATGATAATATGTTATAAACATCCATGAAGTACCGGTGGGTTGTTCATGTTTGGACTAGGTTGGCTGAAGGTATGGTATTGAATGATATTTTAGATAAGGTCCAAGAGAAATTTTATCTAGAGACACTGATATAGGATAGGGAAGGTGAGTTCACATAGTTGAACTATAAGAGAATGTTCATGATGGACTGTACTGGTCACATTACTAACATCAAAAAACTTTTTCAAGTGATGGAAAGGGATAATACATCCACGAAAAGGAATTTATAAGATTGATAAAAATGTGAGATTATATCCCAAGATAACATATATAATATGGAAATGTTTTATGTGGTGGTGGATCAAGCTCTCATATCATAGGGGAACCTGAAAGAAGGATTTTAGTGAAGGAAATGTCGTTTTTGCTGAACAATTAATATGTACTTCTTCTAAGGGTAGCAAGCATTGTTACGAAAATGTTGACTAGAGAAGTGGAATAGAGTGTTCATGGGGAAGTATTTACTACCAAGTATCTAACCCAAGTGCTCTTCAACCAGTGCGGTAGTCCGGGTCAATTTGTTCAGTCATTTTCCCCAACCACTAGTAGAGTTTTGAGCCTCGTCGATATGAGACATCTATAGTGATTCCATAGGGAACCCAGATATATGGGTTGCGATAGAGCATCTAGGTAGAACTAGAGTGTGGTAAGTGGATCTTTTATCCCATATTTATTTGGTAGTTATAGTTTTACTGGCTATGGATATAAAGGTTATAAGGAACAAGCCTTAAAACACTACTTAATCTTGAATTAAATGAACAATTCACATTGAGGATCTTTTCAGGTTTATAGTTTTAGTGAATTAGGACATAACTATTACATCTCACAAGATTAAAAAGTAGACACTTATACTCAGTTTCCATTTATGTCATAAAATAAAAACTCTTAAAAAGAAACATGTCTAGTTCCATGTTTTAGATAGCATGTCTTTCCTTGATCTTATCCTTGACCCTATTCACCTTTAAGTCCTGTAGAAAAAATTTAAAAACATGGGATGAGTATAAAAAGATCAATAAGGGATATAAAAACACGGAATGGAAACATTAGTCCATGTATACATAAGAATAAATGAAATCATACTTCACTCATACAATATAAGCGCTTTAACATACCTCATTAAATCATAATATTTATAAATAACTCATAGAAATCATAAGACATAAATGTAACTTGAGGCAGTCATAACATTCTTACGTAGGGATTAACCACCATGGTTATGTTTGGAATACCCATTAAATTATATTCCCTAAATCTCTATGGATAAAGCTTATTTTTTAACTCCTTCACGTTACCCAATGCATTGGAGAGCTATCTCTGGCTCATCCGCCCTTATTTTTTCACGGAACCACCCGATTTCATAAACATTGCCCAAGAAACATAACATAATCATAACACATAAAACATGCATAATAGAAACATAAAATTTCCACATTTCAATCATAACAGATCACATCATGTTATTATCATAAATAAAAACATCTAATAAAATCATTAAAACTCTATGAGAGAAATATCCCTTTATACTTTGAAAATGTTAAAAGAATAAATTTAAAAGAGATTTTAGAATCAAAGTGCCCCATACCACGTTGTAAATTTTGAAAAGGGATTAAAACATTCATGTCCATATAATTAAATCCTTAAAACCATTTTAAAATCATGGACATGGATGATAAATGTTTAAAATAATAAATCCTTAGGACCATTTAAATCAATGTTTTAATAAAAGAGTCATTTTCCATTTTGAACATTTAAATTATAAGCCACATGAAAGTAGACCATTTTCAAAACATTTAAATGAATTTATTATAGAAATTATATGGATATGGAATGTATAAGGGGCAGTATATACACATTATAAAAGAATCAAAGTGCATATCATTAAGAAATGTCTCAATAAGAATAAATTGAGATGTAATCCCAATCAAGGATCACGCCATTAGAGCAAGGATAAAGAAATGGCATAATTATGTGTGAAAAATATAAATAAACCAAATATAAGTGGATAATCAGTGTAAAACAATCATATTTCATCCACATATATTCATAGCATGACATAATCAATAAATTGAGGTTTAACCCAAAAAATTGAAATTGGGTTAAGAAGTTCCCCTACAGAAATTCGACAGCCTAACAACATCACATTAGAATTATGAAAATGAGATGATGAGAGATCAAAATGGTATATCATCAATTCGATATAACATTTACATCAATAAGGATATATGATAACATATCCCAATATAAGAAGATGTAAATTAAAAGACCTAACAAAAAGAAGTCTTTTTAAAAAAAGGAGTGTGAAAGGTTCCCTTACCGATTTGGTTAACTTTTAAACGTACACCCCATGAAAGGACTATACAACATTGATGAAAATACTCATAAACGAAATTATATTAGATAAAGAGTAGAATAATGGGAATTATATAAACTACTCAAAGGAAATGGTGGAAAATGTAGCATAAATCTCACGGGAATAAAAGTAAGATGAAAAATCCCTTACGAAAACTCGGCAGCCTAACGACGCCATATAAAACATCCAAAAATGGATTTATGAGATCAAATAGGGTCTCTCATAATATGAACATAAAAATTACAGAATTATTAATATAAAATAACATCCACAAACATAATAATGATTATCTTAAATTAAATGACATAAAAGTGAGTACTTAAAAAGAAACAGAGAGGTAGGATCCCTTACCTCGTTTCTGACTTGACTCGATCGTTCATTAATCTCCAGAATAATAAACATTGGTCAATTTATAATTGATCAAGGACCTAATTTAAAGTTTTTTATTAAATTCATATCACATATTATAATTTAATAATAATTGGTTAATTATGTGAGTTCATATTAGATGTTTTTGACGATGTTTGGTATATGAGTCAAAAATGATCTTGTTTGAAAAAGATTGTACATGTAGTTATAAGTAAATAATCCTCAGAATAGTATTAATTATTTAAATATCATATATATCCAGTAAATATTCATTTTATACCATTCCATAACATTTGGAGATAAAAATGAAATGAAATACATTGTTCATGGAGACGGTAGGTCGTACGTACGCATGAATGCTACTTTCATTTCTTTGTCATATTATTGGAATAAAAAATAAATGAAAGATATATATATTATAATTCCATTAAAATATATAAGTTATATAGGTCACATATGTTCATTATTTTCATTCTTTATACATTCCATGTATTGCATGAAAGAGTCACATCACTTGAGGGGGAGGTAGTCCACACTTCCTCGTATGACATTATCACATTTTCACAACATGAAAAGCATAAAGGTATGTTTTAATGTAATGAAAAGAAGAATATTGAGGAAATAAATATAATATATATCATAAATAAATATATTACCATCATAATGGCCATCATGAGAGGTGGTAGGAGAATATGGAACAATCATCGTTTCGTGAGGCAGTAATTCGCGATCCATGGAAACAGTAAGTTATTTAACCATTAGACGAAGGTGTGTGTAAGTGTAGCTATAATCATTCTCATAAAAAAAACCTAGTATATTTAAGATACTATTGTTGTTACAAAATAATGAAAAAAATAGTTTAGGGGGTTGGAGAAGCAAAATAAAACAAAAGAACATTAGAGAAGACTTTACCATTAAATTGGGTAACTCCCCTTGGTTTGAACCAAAAGTGTTTATTGAAGATCTTTCTACCTATGGTAAGGCTTATATGATGAATATAGGGATGTTTATAGATAAAATGAGTAGATTGTGGCTGAGAAAATGGCTTGACAAGTGTGGGTAAGGAGGTAGAGGTGGGGGCCTTTTATAAGAGGGAGGAGGGGCACTCTTGGAACGTCTTGAAAAGTTACTTTATTATAAAATGATTTTCGGGTATAAAAGGTCCCAAAATTATATATTTCAAGGATAATGTTCTAATGGTTCTAAATGCACCCATCCAATAGGGTTTTTTACATGTGTAATTTTAGATGTTACATGATCTTTTCATTTTATTTAAATCGTTCATTAATGAGGTAATCGATGCATCATAATGGTATCATAAATAAATTAATTTATTTAATTTCTAAAAATTATAAAACAAATACCATGATGTGGGAAATATTATTAAATTTACAATTAATATTTATATTCTAAGAGATCGTTTACACAGACAAAACTAAATTTTTTTTACTTGGTTGATACATACTTTGGTTATACTTTCCTTTTAAAAAACATATAATGATAAAGTGTCACTATCACACAAAAGTGATTCCAGAGGGACAAAAAGTTTGGCAGAAGGAATCCCATGGTAGGCCATGACACAACCCAGAGCATTAGGACACATTTTGGGGTCATTTTATATTTTTCTGATATTATTTTATTATCCTTAACTACCCGGTTACTAATTAAACATGATAATTAACGATAACTACCGTCATTACTATTCATAATGTCCGAAAACAAAAGTGTCTTAATTACATAATTTGGGACTTGTTATTATGAATGTGGAATCCATTTTATCAAATTTTCAAAACAGAAATTGTAGTAATTAATTTAAAATAAATCCCGTTGTCAAAACCAAAGAGGGATTTTTAAGAAGTAAAATCTATCAAAAATGGCTTTGTTTTTACATCCAATTTAAAAGTGAAATTACATACAATGACCAGAATTATATTAAATTATAAATAAATAATTAAATCACACCTTAAAACCAATTAAAATGGCAATCGAAATATATAAATAATTTGGATGAAAATGCAGTTTTCAATTAAAATGCAGTAATTTTCACTATTCATTGAAAATGAACATTTGTCAGAAATATACCAAAATCTCACCCTAAGATATATTTGATATTCCAAACTAAAAAATGATATCAATTTTACTAAATTCAAAACATAGAAGTTATATTAATTATTTTTATAATCAATTCCTACTGTCAAAACAAATAGCGTGTTTCTAAGAAACAATATCTATTAAAAGATTGACACTGGTTTATGTCCAATTTCAAAGTGAAATTAATTCAAATGACCAAAATTGGATTAAATGGTAAAAATATATTTTAATTAAACTTTAAAACCAATTAAAAATATAATTTTTCCATATTACAAAATTATACTAAAAGGAGGTCTTGAATTAAAATACAGCATTTTCACTATTTATTAAAAATGAACTTTATCGGCGAAATAAAAAAAAATTACAGAAATTAAATTTTTATGTCTTGATTCCTAAGGTGGATTTATTTTTTTCAAATATAACATATAAAATTTTCAAAAATAGATATAAAAAGGGTTCTCCATTAATAGGCAGTTAATTGACCTTTTAAAGAATATTAGAAGATTTATGCTTAAAATTGGATTCATTTGCATTTTAAGCCTCTAAAATTTATTTGGATAAAAGAAAAAATATTTGAAAATAATATATAATCATTTGGTAGTTATTTCTGTTCATTCCTTCCATTACAATGGCTAGGCGTTAACTACCATTTAAAATAAAATTATTATATTATTATTATGCAACGTAAGATTTCAAAGAAAATCATTGTTGCATATTGGGTACTCTATTGAACATAGAATTCCCTTTAAAGTAATATTATTATTTTATTCACAAATATTAGTAAATATTAAAATTTCATATTCATTATTTACCTGGGATGTTACAGAGGTAGTGGATGTGGGGCTTCTAGAAAAGAGTGCCCATATCAATTAATTGGTGTAGAAAAGGGGACTCAGAATCATTATAGGGAAGAGGGTCAGGACTTATGAATTCAGTTTATCCTACATATGTTGATATCATGGTTAGACCATCAATAGTTGGTTGTTATATTTTTCTAGCTTCTATTCATTCTAGTGCCTTATTTGATACTAGTTCCTCTCATTCCATTATATCTTTACAACTTGTGAATGGGTTGAAATCGATAGAAATGTTTGTGAGTGGGGTGATAATTATCGATACACAGTTGTGAGTACTATTTAGGGACATCTGATTATGAACAGGGGTTTCTCTTGGGGTTGGAAGGTATGGTTTTCTATTGGATATTTAAATCCTTAAAATTTAAATATCTGATCAAATTATGTGCATGGACTGGTTAGTGGTGTACCAAACCCGTATATATTTTTACCACTATAGAGTGTGTTTTACATCTTTTATGGGAGACAATTCTGTTCATCATGGAGAGTTAGATGTTTTGGTGGGACATGTAGGGAATTTTCCTCAAACATTGTGGGAGATCACCTCCAAGGTTACCTATTGTTTACTAGATAATGGGGGTGTGGGGAATGATTTCTTTCCACCTATAGTGGACAGGTTCAATGACATGTTTCCTAAGGACCTCTTAGGGATATCTTATATGATAAATGTGTAATTTAAAATTTATCACATGTTGGGGGATGAACCATTTTCCATTACACCGTATATAATGAAACCAATAGATATTAATGTGATTTAGAATCAACTAGATGAGTTTTTGTATATATATTTTATTCATTCGAGTGCATCGCCTTGGTTATCTATGGTATTTTTTTAGAAGTGAATGATGAAAATACGTTGTTGTTGTTTGTTTATTATCAAAACATGAATCATATGACTATGATGAACTGATATCCTCTTTCATGTAACGATGATATGATTAAACAATTTTGTGGAGCTTCTATTTCCTCCATGATCATAATTGGCTAAGGTTATCATCAGTTAAGAGTTTGAACAATTAACATACCTCGAACTACTTTCAGAAGTACTAAATGTTTTTATGAGTTCATTTTGTTTTTTTAAGCTAACAAAAATCCTATAGTTTTTATGGTTTTAATAAATAGAATCATCCACCCATACCTATATAATTTTGTGGTATTATTTGTTGATGAAATATTGGTGCACTACAAGACTCATGAAGAGCATTCCAAATATCATGATATCATCTTGAGTACATTAAAAAATATATCTATACACCAATGTATATAAGATTAAATTATCGATCAATTAGTTACATTTTTTGGGACACCACATCATGGAGGAAGGTGTGTCAATAGACACATATATGTTTTAGGAAGTTGTATCTTAGGATAAGTTTAATAATGTTTTTGATAACTAAATTCTTCTATGGGTAATATGTTATTATTGGATTTTCATACAAAAATATTACTAGTTGGGAAAACCTTTTTTAGGAATGAACACGATGGTATTTATGGTTGAATAGTATAAAGAACGTGGTAATTACTTCTAGGATTTGAATAAATGCATGACATTTGAACCAATAATGATCCTTCCAAAGCTATGTGAGGATTACAAACTATTTTGTGACACATTATGGATTACTCTTGGAGAAGTTTTGGTGTAGGGAGATAGAGTTGTTTAGTAAGTGTCTTAGTAGTTGAGACCGCATGATTAGAAATATCCTATAGATGACATTGACCGATCTATAGTTGTTTATGCCTTGAAGTGTTAGAAGCATTATCTATTGGTTGAAAAGTATATCATTCATATCGATCAAAAAAGATTAAAGTATATATTTTCAGAATAATATTTGATTATTCGATTGAAGAGGTGGGTTAAGTATATGCAGTTATATGATTTTGAGCTAGAGTACTTTCCCGAGAAGTGAAACATTGTTGTTGATGCTTTAAGAAATATAAAATAGACTATGATATTTTATGAATAAATCTATGAGAGAAATATGATGAACGTACATACTGAGATGCACGTTTTTGTTATGTGGGTTAAGAGAAGATGAGTCATGTATCATTTTTAGTAGAGACTACACATTTTTGATGGATCAGGGAGTGAAAGTATCAGGATATAGAATGTTCTTCCATGAGGTAAAGCCTCGAATATATAGAGACTCCTTTTGAATGGCCTATATATGATGATGATATCAACAATGATAGGCACATGTTGTTTCCACTTTTTATATAGTGTAAGAGATGCATAAATTTCATGCCTCTATGTGGGCTGTGTATCCATGTTTTATTGAAATTTACGGTAACCTATTTCAATATTATATGTGTCTTGTCATTAAAAAGGATATTTCAGGGTCCGTTCCTTGATGTTACACTTGTCTACAGGTGATGGTTGAGTATCACTGACCTGATGGTTTACTACAACCATTTCCTATTCAAAAAATGGAAGAGGGTGAAAGTAAAATGTAATTTCTACAGGGTCCACAAAACATTTCTTAGAAAAATGAAGTTATTTGGGTGGTCAACGGCAAGTTGAAAGAAATAACTCATTTATTGCCTATAAATGATACATTCTTAGAGAATAATTTTGGATTCATGTAGGTTTGGGAGATATTCCATCATCACGAGGTTCCACATAGTATAGATTTATACCGCGAATCACATTTCATTCTGTTCATCTGGTAGGTCTTGTAGAAGGAACAATATGAGTCTCTTTATCATAATCCATAAATGTCAACTCTATATTAGTTTGAGGTAGGTGATTTTGAGCTATGGGACCGAGTCACATATAGTATAATTCAGAGCATGTTTAGTTGATTAAAAAACATGTGGCTATGGCTCACAATTGGAAGATGTTTTATGGTGATAGACATCGAAGAACACATATTTCTTAAATTGGAGACCATGTATTTCATTAGGTGACTCATATATTGGGAATCATAGGATTTTGAGGCATGGAAATTAGGAACTTAGTTTTTTTGGACTCTTGAGGTTGTGGACATCATCTGTTAGATGGTGTACCGATTGACTACTCCATAGAGGTATAATGAGATGCATGTTCTTCTTAATGTCTCAAAATTTTTCATGTTATTTATGTAGATGATATTGAGATTAAGAATGATTCATATAGTAAGGAGAATTCTATATGTGTGTTGGATGCCATTGAGAAAGTGCGGTGGGGAAATACAACACCTGATAGTTAATGTATTCTAGAATCACGAGTGTGTTCTAGAAGAAACATAGGAGAGATAAATGGATATGTGGGTTCAGTGGCCTGCTATTTCTACATTATAATCATATAGATTCTTGAGATTATATACGAATAACGAGATATTATAGTGCAGGTGATTATAAGGCCCTGAAAATTTTAGGAGAAGGCTCATGCTTATTTTTTATGTACTCTTTTTACTTGTTTTTATTATATTTTTATTGGTATTACAATGAATATTTTCTAGGTGAAAGTGGAGAGTTTTTTTCACTTTTGGGCAGCACATGTTTGGAACATAGTTTTCCCAAACCATGGTTTGTGCCCCAGAAAACTATGAAACCCTATACCAAGGGGTATTTCATGGTTCACACAAGGTTTGAAAAATAATATGCCCTATTTGTAGTAATTGGGTGTCCACTAAGAGGAGGTTTATAGTTGGGAACAATGTTAAGGTTAAACTTTCTCCCAGTATAGGAAACCATGTGGGTGGAAAAACTATCCCCTGAAAATTCATTAAATATTTTCTAAACCCCCCATATGTCACGACCCTCCCTTGGGGCCCGTGCCGTGACTACCCCATGCCCGCCTTCCATAGGCCAGGGGCTGGCGACTAGCACCAAGGCGTAAATCCCGGTAAAAAGGGAAGACATTGCCTTTGTAAAGTAAACAAGCACCACAGAGTAAGAAAGCAGAAAAGTAAACAATAAGTAAAAACAGAGTACAACTGAAAGTGCGGAAAAGTAAATGGGCCAGTATAAAAACCCAAAATGAAAGTAAAGTACAACTCGAAAGGGAAAACAGAAACTGTAAAGTAAAAGCCGCTACACCGAGCTGTCCACTGGAAATCCCACCTGAATGGTGGGTATAGATAGCTCCACTGCTCCACCGGTCCCACCGTCTGCTCCATGTAGGTACCGCCCAATGGTCCACCTCCAGGTACCATCCTGCTCTGCAATCCTCAACCACGATCAACGCTGTCCGTCGTCTGCAAGAAACACAATGTAGTGCGGGCATAGCCCGTGCAGGGGTGAGTATAAGCTACTCAGAAGGGACCCCGAGACCCCTGAAGGTCTCCCAAAATCCACAAAGGATAAACCACAAAGGTGAGATACAAACACGAAGTAACAACCGACACTGCTTAGGTATATGCCCATACATATACCTAAGTAATCAATTCCAATATGCTCCAACCTCCGAGCCCAAGTACAACTCAGTCCACACAGGAAAGTATACGTATTCCACACAGGAAAGCAAAACGAAATCCACACAGGATAGCACAACACAATCCACACAGGAAAGTAACAGGATTCAGCTCACACAGGTATACTTCTTCGAAAGAAGATAAAGATGATCTCTGATCCATCTAAGTCGTCGGACCCACGAAGGATCGATAGGTAACTAACCCCCGCAAAGTCCCACACATGATCGGGCCCACACAGGACCTATAGGCGCTGGTTCACACAGGACCGCTGAGCGCAATGACCCACACAGGATCGGACCCACACAGGATCGGGCCCACACAGGACCTATAGCACTGATCCACGTAGGATCGCTGAGTGCTGTAGTCATCGTCGAATCCACCAAGGATCTCTGTACTGTCGTCGTCGCAGTCATAGTAGTAGTAGCAGTAGCAGTCATAGTCGCAGCCAGCACTAGGGTTCCCGCACACATCAAGCTCGTTCGGGAGGGTCCGCTCCACGAGCCGAGAGGCTGATACATCAACTGTCACATAACCCAGAGTTGATGTATCCAAAAGTTCCGTATCGTCAACAGGAACTCAACGCTGCAGACGGCGCGTCAATCAGACGCCCGGTCTGAGAGTTATTGGCTTTTCGTCCTAGGGGCCCGGTTGGTTTTTAAGGAATAACCATCCCAACCGTACTCCAACTGCGTCCAAACCTCGGGCGGAGTATGCCAAAAGATCCGTCTCACAAAGAGGAACACAACAAAGCTGACGGCACGTCAATCGGACATCCGTAGGTCATGATATGAACGTTTCTGCTCTGAGGGCCCGGTTGGTTTCGTGTACGAACCAACCTGGCCGAACTCAAAGTATTCCGAAACATTGAGTGCAATATACCGAATCGACCGTCTCGATCCAAGGATCGCATCTCTGCTAACGGTTCGTCAATCGGAGGTCGGTAGCTCAAGTTATGAGCAAAAGACCGAAGTCGATTCGAAAACGGGGGGTCCAGGTCAGGGCCGACCCGGCCCGACCCCCCCAGGGTCGGCCTGAACCGGGTCGCCCCGAACCGGCCGGCGGCGCAGCCCGGGTGCCACGCGCAGGGTGGCAAAGCCCACGCCTCTTCCCTCTGGCGGCGCGGCATCACGTCGCGCCTTTGACAAACAACGGCCCCCCACGTGAGGGGGCCTGCTTTTAAAAAAAAGAAATGGGGGGGGGGGGGGCGCTGCCCCCCCCCCCCCCCCCTTGGTGTACCGCGGCCCCCCCATTATGGGGGCCAGTTTTGGCCAGCCGGTGGAATTAATTCTCCCGGTTCTTCTCCCTTCCGGCCGGCCCGAACTGGCCGTCCGGTTCTTCCTCAACGGGGGCGGCAAGGACGGTCCCCCTTTCGGCTTCCGACACCGGTGGCCCGGCTAGCCGCCGGTCTTCTCGTTCCGCCACGTCCCGGAACCGTCCGCGGCCTTCGTCGTCCGGCGCGGTGCGACGGCATCGCATCCCTCCGTTGCGGCCCCGCTCCGGCCGCGGCGCCTTTGGTTTCCTTCGACGCGGCGCGACGGCGTCGCGTTCATGATAATCTTTCCACGGCGCTTCGTGACAGCGCCGCGCAATATTTGCCGTGTGATTCCCGCGTAGTGCGATGACACCATGCCATCTCGTTCATCCACAAAAAATAATTATATTCAAGAACAAAGGAGGGGGGATTCGGCCGTGTTTGTGCGGTCCCCCCCCCTCTCGTTAGACGATAACACATAAACATTTATCCTCAAGTTTTTCATGCTATAACCAAGAATGAAAATAAATAAATAATCAACAACAAACCCCTACCTCGGTTTCAAGAACGATGATCGTCAACGACCCGCGGAAGACGCGTCGCGGTGGTCAGCGTCACGGAAGAAGGACGTCGATGTCGTGAAGTGAGGATTCGAAGTTCTTTGACGACGATTTCATCGTGGGAAATCGTCACAGAAGAGATGACGCGGAAGAAGACGTCGTCGGTGTCGCGGATATGGCGTTGCGGAAGAGGATTCCCGAGAACGTGGCGTTCTTCGTCGATGTTCGAAGGTTCTTCGCGTTCTTCGTCAAAGTTTGAAGAAGAAGAAGAAAGATCCAAATTCTCACAAGGTGGCTAGAGAATTCTATCCAAATAAAATAAGCTAAAGTCTTATTTTATTTACACAACCAAAACATTTTGAAATTCAATGGTTTTAAATTAAACAACTCCACCCATTTAATAATCAAAGTTGTCATGTTCATTAAAAGAGGAGTTTAAGGGAGTTAAAAAAAAGAAGGTGAAGAGTTATGCTTTGTGTGGGCCCCACCACACTTAATCCTCCCAAGGGAGGTTAAGTGGATGTGGGTCCCACCTCTAACTCCCTTTGGGAGAAAATAACCAACAAGTTAAAAATAAAAAGTGTTTCCACATTTTTATTTAACTTATTTTAATTTTTCCCAAAACTAACTTTCATACCGCAAAAAATGCATCCTCGGAAAAGGTCTCCATAAGCAAATATCAGTTCTGCGAGTTCATCGGTGCCCTCGGAATTTGATTCCGGGCACCGGTTCAAAAGTTAGAAATTCCCGCTCATTCGTTCACTGAACGTACCCAAGCCAAACTTCGGAAATTGATTCCGAGCACTCCTGGCCTCGGAATCAGGTGCCGTTAGAAACCGCGCTCTTGTAAAATTCCAAATAAAATTAAGAAAAAATTTCCATTGAATTTTACGGGTCTTTACATTACTCCCACCTCAGGGCTTTATGTCCCTGTAAAGATACATCAAAAACTAGGGAAACAAATGAGGGTACTGAGAACACATCTGAGCCTCCCGCTCCCATGTGCTCTCCTGGTGGTTCCCGTGCTGCCATTTGATGTGCACGAGAGGAATAGATCTCCCACGTAGGACCCGCTCCTGTCGATCCTCTATCTCCACCGGGACCTCCATAAATGTCTCCCCATCGTCAACGTCAACCTCCCCATGGTCAATGATGTGCGTCTGGCCGTGCACGTATCTCCTCAGCTGAGATACGTGGATGACGTCGTGCACTCGGTGCAACTATGGTGGTAGAGCCAGGTGATAAGCCACCTCGCCAATCCTGCTGAGGACCTGGAAGGGTCCGATGAAGCGCAGAGATAACTTGCCGCCTCAGCCAAATCTCTGTATACCACGTCGAGGTGAGACCCGCAAGAAGACGTGGTCGCCATCCTCGAACTCTAGTGGCCTCCGCCTCCTATCAGCGTATGACTTCTGCCGGCTCTGAGCTGTCCTCATCCGCTCCTGGATGACCT
Source organism: Viscum album (assembly GCA_963277665.1). NCBI lineage: Eukaryota > Viridiplantae > Streptophyta > Magnoliopsida > Santalales > Viscaceae > Viscum > Viscum album. Next base: position 1,600,483,914 of record OY728119.1, on the reverse strand, counting down.
GGACCTTCTCTGTCGTGGCCTGGACCATCTCCGGTCCCACAAGTGCTGACTCCCCAGGGTCTGTCGATCACAAAGGAGATCTACAAGGTTGTCCGTACAACGCCTCGTACGGTTCCATCCCGATGGTGGAGTGGTAGCTGTTGTTGTACGCAAACTCCACCAAGGGTAGGTGGTCCTCCCAGCTACGACCAAAGTCGAGGACACATGCGCGGAGCATGTCCTCGAGAGTCTGGATGGTCCTCTCTGTCTCCCCATCCGTCTGAGGGTGAAAGGCTGTGCTCAGACGTAGTTGCGTCCTGAACGCCTCCTGTAACCCCTTCCAAAGCTGGGAAGTAAAGCGAGTATCTCGATCGGAGACGATAGATGATGGCACGCCGTGGAGCCGCACAATCTCCTGAACATAGAGACGTCCCAAGCTCTCCACTGATCCCTGCTCTCTGATGGGTAAGAAGTGTGCCGACTTGGTCAGTCGGTCAAAAATCACCAAAAGGCATAACCAAGAACTCATAGTGGCCATACCGACATCTGAAGTCCGTCTTCTGCACGTCCTCGTCTCTGACTCTGAGCTGATGATAGCCTGACCTGAGGTCTATCTTCGAGAACCACCGTGCTCCCTTGAGCTGATCAAAGAGGTCATCAATCCTCGGTAGCGAATACTTGTTCCTTACTGTCTCCTGGTTCAGGCGACGATAGTCAACACAAAGTCGCAAGCTCCCGTCCGCCTTCTTGGTGAACAAAATCGTGGAAGCCCAGGGTGAAACACTGGGTCGGATGAACCCCTTGCCCTGCAAATCCTCCAACTGTACCCGTAGCTCTCGAAGCTCGGTGGGGGCCATCTGATATGCTAGAGTCGATATCGGAGCTGTCCCGGGGTACAGGTCAATATAAAATTCTACCTCTCTGCGGGGAGGTATCCCTGGAACGTCGTCAGGAAAAACGTCCGCAAACTGATCCACCACTGCAGGAAAACCAGGACTCCGCACGTCAACTGCTCCAAGGATGAGGCTAGCCAACTGATGAGTGATGGGCTGTCCTCTCCTCCGCGGAAGTCCATCCTGTGCTGCAAAGGATCCCTTCTCGCCGGTGAAGGTGAACCTGCTCCCTTCGGAGCATACACATCGCACCTTGCGCCTAAAACAGTCAATCTGCGCATGAACCGTAGATAGCCAATCCATGCCCAAGATGACATTGTAAGGCCTCGACGCTGCTATAAGAAGATCCCAGCCGAAGCTCTCGCCTCCTAGAGTAAGCTCACACTGCCGGCACCAGTGCGTAATTGTCGAGTCTACTCCCGTAAGAGTCTCTAGCCTTAAGGATCGAGCCAACGGATCTGTCGGAATCTACGAGCTCCGAACAAGGGAAGCGGCTATGAAAGAGTGACTCGCTCCTGTCTCTATAAGAACTGCAGCAAGGGTGGAATAGACATAGATAGTACCTCGAATCATCTCGGGTGCGCCGTGGTCATAGGGATCTGCTGCCTGGAGCTGTGCCTGTCTCTGCCCGCCTGCTCCCTGTGGTCGGGGTGGACCTCCTGGTGGTGGTTGTGGCAGAGCCTCAAAGCGTCGCCCACCACCTGCTGCTCGGCCAGCTCCTCTGCCACGTCCGCCTCCTCCGTGCGGACTGCCACGGTCGACCCTCTGCCTCTGCCTCGGTGGTCCCTCAACCGTCTGCTGCTCCTCGGCACGGCGGGTCGGGCAGTCACGAGACATGTGGCACTGCCCGCCGCACGAGTAGCACTGCCTGCCTCTCGAAAGACTGGCTCCTCGCTGTGTGCCCCGCACTACTGAGCCAGTGTCCTGAGGTCGTCTGCCTAAAGGTCTGGTCTGCCTGAACCCCTGAGTCAACCGTTGACTGCCTGCTGCAGATGACTCTACCACGCACCGCCCTGCGGTGGGTCTCGGCGCTGGTGTAGACTCATCAAGGAAGCTCTAGATCAAAAGGGCCTGCTCCATTACCCCTGTCTGAGTCGGTATGCTGGGGGAGATCAGCGATGCTCTGATCTCGTGTCTCAAACCCTTCTCGATGGTCCGGGCCCGGAAGAATGGGTCTCGTACCATGTCAGTCGAGTAGCGCGAGAGATTAGTAAATCTCGCAGAGTACTGAGCGACCATCATGCTGCCCTGCCGAAGCTGAAGAAGCTCCTGGATACGCACCGCACGAAGGGTGGCTGGGACGAACTCCGAGCGGAAGAGGCTCTCAAAGTCCGTCCAATGTAGAGATGCCTCATCTTGCACCTGGAGCACCAAGCTCCACCATCGTCCTGCTGCTGCGTGCAGTAGGCTTGCAGCGAGGATCACCATGAGGTCTGCAGGTGTCCTCACTAGCCTAAAAACTCGTACCACTACCTCCAGCCAGTCCTCTGCTACTTGGGGGGTCCGTCTCCCCACCGAACCTAGGCGGTCGATGGTGCTGGAACTCGTGCACAGCTCCAAGGCGACGTGCATCGTCAGCGTCTGGAAGCATCGGTGGCTCGGCGGGTAGAGCTACCGCCGATGCCACTGCTGAAAAAGGGCCTTGCACCAAGGCCTCGTCGCTCGGTGGGTTGTCGTCACGCTCGACTCTCGGAACCCTAGCTGGCTGTCGTCGTGGGGCCATCCGGAAAAGGAAACAGGTGCGCCATGGTCAGAACAGTATACCTGGTGAGCTGATATAAAGTAATCACAAAGAAAACATTGAAACACAAACGCAATCAATGTTTTCGTGCATTAAGTCGGAAATCCATAGTCAGGGTCCTGGTGTACGGATACGTCGGCCTCCGCAGCGACACTGGACTCCTTGGACTGATAACCACACTCAATACGCTAAACATTATTGATTCACATAGAAAAGATCAGAGTTCGCGGTAAAACCGAACTCCTCTGATACCAATTTGTCAAGACCCGCCCTCGGGGCCCGTGTCGTGACTACCCCAAGCCAACCTTCCATAGGCCAGGGGCTGGCGACTAGCACCAAGGCGTAAATCCCGGTAAAAAGGGAAGGCATTGCCTTTGTAATGTAAACAAGCACCACAGAGTAAGAAAACGGAAAAGTAAACACTAAGTAAAAACAGAGTACAACTGAAAGTGCGGAAAAGTAAATGGGCCAGTATACAAACCCAAACTGAAAGTAAAGTACAACTCGAAAGGGAAAACAACAACTGTAAAGTAAAAGCCGCTACACCGAGCTTTCCACTGGAAATCCCACCTGAAGGGTGGGTACAGATAGATCCAATGCTCCACGGGTCACACCGTCCGCTCCGAGTACATCCCGCCCAGTGGCCCACCTCCAGGTACCATCCTTCTCTGCAAGCCTCAACCACGATCAACGTTGTCCGTCGTCTGCAACCAACACAACGTAGTGTGGGAATAGCCCGTGCAGGGATGAGTATAAGCTACTCAGTAGGGACCCCGAGACCCCTGAAGGTCTCCCAAAATCCACAATGGATAAACCACAAAGGTGAGATACAAACACGAAGTAACAACCGACACTTCTTAGGTATATTCCCATACATATACCTAAGTCATCAATTCCAATACGCTCCAACCTCCGAGCCCAAGTACAACTCAGTCCACACCGGAAAGTATACGTATTCCACACAGGAAAGCAAAATGAAATCCACACAGGATAGCACAACACAATCCACAAAGGAAAGTAACAGGATTCATCTCACATAGGTATACTTCTTCGAAGGACGATAAAGATGATCTCTGATCCATCTAAGTCGTCGGACCCACGAAGGATCGATAGGTAACTAACCCCCGCAAAGACCCACATAGGATCGGGCCCACACAGGACCTGTAGGCGCTGGTTCACATAGGACCGCTGAGCGCAAGGACCCACACAGGATCAAACCCACACAGGATCGGGCCCACACAAGACCTGTAGCACTGATCCACGTAGAATCGCTGAGTGCTGTAGTCATCGTCGAATCCACCAAGGATCTCTGTACTGTCTTCATCGCAGTCACAGTAGTAGTAGCAGTAGCAGTAACAGTCACAGTCGCAGCCAGCACTAGGGTTCCCGCACACAGCAAGCTCGTTCGGGAGGGTCCGCTCCACGAGCCGAGAGGCTGATACATAAACTGTCACATAGCCCAGAGTTGATGTATCCAAAAGTTCTGTATCGTCAATAGGAACTCAACGCCGCAGACGGCGCATCAATCGGACGCCCGGTCTGAGAGTTATTGGCTTTTTCGTCCCAGGGGCCCGGTTGGTTTTTAAAGCAAAACCAACCTGACCGTACTCCACCTGAGTCCAAACCTCGGGCGGAGTATGCCAAAAGATCCGTCTCACAAAGAGGAACACAACAAAGCTGACGGCACGTCAATCGGACGTCCGTAGCTCAAGATATTGGTGTTTCCGCTCCGAGGGCCCGGTTGGTTTCGTGTACGAACCAACCCGGCCGAACTCAAAGTATTCCGAAACATTGAGTGCGATATACCGAATCGACCGTCTCAATCCAAGGATCGCATCTCCACTGACGGTTTTTCAATCGGAGGTCCGTAGCACAAGTTATGAGCAAAAGACAGAAGTCGATTCGAAAACGGGGGGTCCGGGTCCGGGCCGACCTAGCCCGACCCCCCCATGGGTCGGCCCGCACCGGGTCGACCCAACCCGGGTCCGACCCGGCCCGGCGCGGCTCGGGTGCCACGTGCGGGGGGGGGGGGGGGGGGGGAAGCCCCCGCCTCATCCCTCTGGCGGCGCGGCATCACGCCGCGCCTTTGACAAACAACGACCCCCCACGTGAGGGGGCCTGCTTTTTTTTTTTAAAAAAAAAAACGGGGGGGCGCTGCCCCCCCCCCCCTTGCTGTACCGCGACCCCCCCATTATGGTGGGCCGGTTTTGGCCAACCGGGGGAATTAATTCCCCCAGTTCTTCTCCCTTCCGACCGGCCCGACCTGGCCGGCCGGTTCTTCCTCAACGGGACCGGAAAGGCCGATCCCCCTTCCGGCTTCCGGCACCGGCGGCCCGGCTAGCCGCCTGTCTTCTCGTTCCACCGCGGCCCACAACCGGCCGCGGCCTTCGTCGTCCGGTGCAGTGCGACGGCATCGCGCCCTTTCGCCGCGGCCCCGCTACTGCCGCGGCGCCTTTGGTTTCCTTCGACGCGGCGCGACGGCGTCGCGTTCATGATAATCTTTCCACGGCGCGGCGCGACAGCGCCGCGTAATATTTTCCATGTGATTCCCGCGTGGTGCGACAGCACCACGCCATCTCGTTCATCCACAAATAAATAATAATATTCAAGAACAAAGGAGGGGGGGTTCGGCCGTGTTTGTGCGGTCCCCCCCCCCCTCTCGTTAGACGATAACACATAAACATTTATCCTTAAGTTTGTCATGCTAGAACCAAGAACAAAAATAAATAAATAATCAACAACAAACCCCTACCTCGGTTTCAAGAATGATGATCTTCAACGACCCGCGGAAGACGCGTTGCGGTGGTCGGCGTCACGGAAGAAGGACGTCGATGTCGTGAAGCGAGGATTCGAAGTTCTTTGACGACGATTTCGTCACGGGAAATCATCGCGGAAGAGATGACACAGAAGAAGACGTCGTCGGTGTCGCGGGTATGGCGTCGCGGAAGATGATTCCCGAGAACGTGGCGTTCTTCGTCGATGTTTGAAGGTTTTTCGCGTTCTTCGTCAAAGTTTGAAGAAGAAGAAGAAAGATCCAAATTCTCACAAGGTGGCTAGAGAATTATAACCAAATAAAATAAGCTAAAGACTTATTTTATTTACTCAACCAAAACATTTTGAAATTCAAAGGTTTGAAATTAAACAACTCCACCCATTTAATAACCAAAGTTTTCATGTTCATTAAAATAGGAGTTTAAGGGAGTTTAAAATAAAGAAGGTGAAGAGTTATGCTTCGTGTGGGCCCCACCACACTTAATCCTCCCAAGGGAGGTTAAGTGGATGTGGGTCCCACCTCTAACTCCCTTTGGGAGAAAATAACCAACAAGATAAAAATAAAAAGTGTTTCCACATTTTTATTTAACTTCGTTTAATTTTTCCCAAAAATAACTTTCATCCTGCATAAAACGCAACCTCAGAAAAGGTATCCTTAAGCGATTATCGGCGCTGCAAGTTCATCGGTGCCCTCGGAATTTGATTCTGGTCACCGGTTCAAAAGTTAGAAATTCCCGCACGTTCGTTCACTGAACGTACCCGAGCCAAACTTCGGAAATTGATTCCGGGCACTCCGGGCCTCGGAATCAGGTGCCGTCAGAAACCGCGCTCTTATAAAATTCCAAAGAAAATTAAGAAAAAATTTCCCTTGAATTTTACGGGTCTTTACACCGTATTTTGTCCCTAAACACCCCAACTCGTCCCTACCTCATTTCTCTCATTTTGGTGACTCCCATATAGATTATAAAGGATTTTTAGCTCCCTTTTTGGTGAATCGATGTTCAGGTTGATCGATATACACCTCTCCCGGTATGTGATTTCTTCTTATTTGGATTACACTCTATACCATCTCACATAATCGATGAAGTGGATAGTTTTATTATCTTTTGGAATTTATTTAGCTATATTTTTGGATAGATATAAATTTTCTTGATTTTGGATCATTTTTTTATCTATATCTCATTTTCATCAAGATAATTTTTTGTTATCCTTCATTTATGGATTTTCATTGGAAAACATTCATCATCTATATTTAGGTCAGTGACCTAAATTAAAATTCACATATGTTTTATTTATTTTTTTGTATGTAATTATAAAATTTTGATTGTGTTGATTGATAAATTTAATCCTAAATAGAGTGGATTTAATAAAATTTACATGTGATAATGATTTGGTTTGAATTGGGTTAATTGAAATTTATTCACTTGTGATTATGAAATTATGGGATAATGGGGTTATACAATTGGTCAATTGATGGGATTTATTAATTTATTAATTTATTGTATGATGAATTAGTTGATTAATGGGAATAGAGCGATGTTTGGATTAACCATGAAGGGTTATGTAATTAATTTTTAAATTTTAACAAAGGATTTAATGATGAATTGTTCCTATTATTCCCCATGATTGACATAACAAAATATAATTGTTGTGGTAAATTGAAAAGGTTTCACATTAGTGAGAATCATTGATATGATGGTTGATGATGGACAACCATTATGTATATGAAATTTTTATTTTTGTTATATCATTATATTTGTGATATATGTGATGTTGAGGTGTGGGTAGGGATTGAAGCTACAAATACAAATATATATTAGTGGGTGTAAGATATTGGATGAGTCTCTTAATACCCATATGTGACATTGATGTTTGGGACCAGGAATTAGTATCCAAGTATCCACAAGTGTTATTGAGTGTGGGATAGGGTTAGAGGCTCTAAATACCGATATGTGGCATTGAGGTGTGGGACATGGAATGTGGATCCAAACACCCATATGTGTCAGTATGTGTGGGATAGGGACTGAGGCTCCAAATACCAATATGTGACATTGATGCAAAATAACCATTTTTTAGATTGAGTGTGGGATGAGGACTAAGCCTCCAAATAACCCTAGGATATTAATGTGTAGGACAATTAAAAGGGATCCTGATACACACATGTTGCTAGACACAATGTTATACACCCATGAGATTGGAATTAGACTTTGGATCGAAATAGTCGTGATATAAATTGAATTTAAATGGATAATGAAAAACCACATGATAATGAAATGTTATTCTCTATGTGATATGTTATAACCCTTGGGGATAGTTATGACTTTGGCATGGATAGAAGGAGATATTAATGGGTTGTGTTTCTTCATCAACCCGATATATTATGTGTTTAATCAAAGAATAATGAAATATTATTATTGTTTACTCTATGAATTATACTTATTTATTAATACAATTTCATACACTATTATTGATGATATATTGTTGTAGAAACAATTGTTGATGGAATATTGAGTTTTTCTCACAACCTACTTTGATTTCCTGATCGGTACCCAAATAGACTTCACGTTTGCTGGATAGAATATAGGAAACTACTTAATGTTAAGTGGATGAGTTTGGATGGAGAAAGGATGAGGGAACCCCACATGGTGTCGGGACCATCTTAGGAGTGTCAATATTTATTTCTTTAGTTTTTCATTTGACACACGTGACAAGTACTTGGCCTGACATATCTAATGTTTTTGAGTGGATATTATATTCATGTTTTAGTAATCATGTTTTAGTATTCACATGATTCTAGTTTTTTATGTTTATAGTTAAATCAATTGGATATTATTTATTCACTTATATTTTTGTTTTACTTTTATATAGAGTGTATAGTGTCCCCATGTTATATATGTATCCCCTCACTGTAAGTTAGAAGCCTTTGGTATATAGGGAGGCATGCTTGAGGTCACGTGACTGATAAGATCAAGGCACCATTGTCTGGAACCTTGGTATGGAAGTCACATTATCTATCACTCATTCATCTGTTATTCAATACATACATAAAAACAAAAATAACCATATCATAAAATCACTTTTCAGGGTTATTGAAAATATTTAATATATTTTTTAAAACGAATTATTCTATAAAATTGAGGTAAAATCCATAGATATTTCACAAAATACTCATAAAATTTAGAATATACAATAATTTCATGGAATAATATCATTCGCTAACAATGATATATAAGAGTATCATTATTTAATTTCTATTCTGATATATACCTCTCTACCTTAGGTATGAATTGAGAACTCACCTTTTCCATCATTTTATCCATATACTATGATTCTATTCCATATATGTATACCCATTTATTTGTTTATAACTCATGGTGGTTTATATATATATACCTTTCTCAAATCCATCATCATGACCCCATTTAATCCTTATAATAAAAATAAAATGGTTAGGATATTAATGAAAATATGAATAAAAAAAATAAATCCAAATTTTCATTCTCTTATGAAACCATTATTTTAAACATATGAAACTTTTGATTTAACTCATGGCTCACATTATTCAATCCATGGTTATCAATGTACCTTCTCATAACATCCTTTTAATGTATTTTAGGTATTTTATTTCTAATTTATAGTTTTATCTATTAATTGGACACATCCTTGGACTCCCAATGATTTAGACAATGTTTTTGGAAAATTAAATAATGTTCAAAGATGCAAGTTTTTTGTAACTTTTCAAATATTGGGTATAAATGGGTTAATGAATTTGTAGTGTTCATTCTGGGAATGGTGAATTCTTTAGTTGGTTTAGGGTTTTTATATAAGAATATTGGTTCTCTACCATATTCTTGGAGATTACATGACATGTAAAGGGTATAGAAGAAATCTACTTGGTTTCTAGATTGAATTCATGAACATGATACACAACATGAATATAATACACATCATGTAAGAGTTTAATTCCTTGTATATATTAAAGATGTGTTTATAATAAAAAGTAAATTGTTAATCAGTGTACTTGAGAGTTTTGTATTACCTGGCCTTTAAAGGGGTTACACGTCATGTAACTATTTGTAAGGCAACATTTTGGTTTCATTATCAGTTTATTTTTTATTGATTCTTCCACATCCCCCTTTATCTTGACCAAGATGGGTACTCCAACAATATTGGGAAACTCTATTCATTGAGGATTGATTAATTCCTTGTTGTATCACCATTGTGGTTGGATAAAATCCTTATGAGTGAGTAAACCTGTATGTGTTTTCATTGGATTGATCACAGTAGATATATTACATTGTGTTATCTAATGCATTGATCTATAGTGATGTTTCCAATTGTTTCTATTTAAATTCATTGAGGTTTCATGTTATGAGCAAATATATATTTATTATTGTGTTCCTTCATGCTGGTGGAATCTATTGTGGGTATGTGTGACCTACTTTTTGAGGTAAGTTGTTCTGTCTGAATCCTATGGTGGATGAATTGTATTGATCCTATATTTTATAATTTATTTATAAATAAAATTGGGATGATATTTTTTGATGGTAAATGGATTTGAGATAAAATGTGGGGTTTCAATGGTTTTTTGGAAAATTGAAAAAAGATAATTTTAAATGAATTGAAGTGATTTAGGAAATGAAATAAATAGGAAGCCATTAGTACATTTGTGGATAGTTTAACATTGGTACATCATCTATATTACCATCCATGGGTATTATCATCGGTCTTTACAATGCTCTATAGGTCTTTTACTCAAGGGAAATGATCATTATAATGTTGGGGATTTAATCATGGGTTGTTCAAATGATCTGTAGGCATGTGTTCTAAAATCTTCTAATCCACTAGTCATTTTATGTGGTACAAGTAGTCTAGTAGCCTAATCTGTTGACTTCCTTGGATTGATTTACCTATCATTTGAATTTGAATTTTTATTCATTGATATGAATTATAGTAATTGTACTATTTTGGATTTGATATGAATGCTTTTTCATTAGATAAATAGAAATGGAATTTACTCTTGAAACTAAGATGCCTTCCATTTTTTTTGTAATTTTATGAAACATGGAAGTGATTACCATGATTCAATAAAACTTCTTTTCCCATTATCATACCATGATTTTTTTAAAATGAATATACCAGAGTTATCATTCAGTATATCATGTGGTAAGTTCATGATTCTGACCATAATTTACATCAATTTCAGAATGCATTAGTTAAGGTGAATCCAAGATCCAAAGGAGAATGGGATCTATCACAAATGATCTTTAATGGGATGGAACCATACATTATGGTTATGATTGAACCTCAATAGGTAGAGTATTTTGGGAAAAAGGTCAATCATATCTTCATATTCTAGGATGCCCTTGAGATTTTCAAGGTTAAGTGTGACATGTTCATACATGAGGGTCTTAGCAAGCACTGGTGGGATTCCATGGTACGTGATGACAAGCATGTGGTCTTGGACTTGAAGGGTTTCTAGATTATATTCTTCCACCAATCATTCCAGAGTCACTAATGATGGAGAATTATTTGGAGTTCCTCTATTTATAACGAGGATAGCATGTGGTGTTGGAATACCCAAATTAGTATATTAAGATACTTAATTTTTTCACCCGAGGTGGTGAAGAGTGACCATTTGAAAGCATAGAAGTACCTGTTGAGTTTGTAACTAGATATCAGATTTCAGGAATTTATGGTGAATCATTCGACCTATCTGGAGACAATAGAAATGGATATGATTTAAGAATTTAATATTACAGGAACGTTTGGATATTCTACCTCTTCATTTCCACCTATTGGTAGATTTAGGGGAATGCTTGGAAAAAATAGAAAGTGAAAGGATCATTATAGGAGTGGTGGAGGCGGTTCTAAGAAATATGTTTCATTAATAGATTCAATTAAAACTAGTAGTGTTCCTATGAATTGATATTAGTGTGGTACGGGTGGGCACACATAATGTTTATGTCATGCAAGAGAAAATATGTGTAATAGTTGTGGGCATTACGAATATCTACAAAGATTCTACCAGTCAATATATACTCCTCAATATGAATAAGGATCATTGGATCTAAAATACAATATGGTGTAGTCATATGCTTTAAATATTGTAGTTCTCCAATAATAGGCCAAATGAGTGAAGTGCCTTTATAGATTAGATGAGTTTCCAATGGATGTAGATGAGGTCTGTCAATATTGAGAGTTACCATCATTATTTCATCTTTAGTAGTGATTACAATATTTTATAATGGTGTATCCGAATCATTTATATTTTACCATAATATTGACATGGATAACCCTTCATTGGATCTAATGGTCTTTTTTATGGACTTAGTGACACATATTGGGAAGGGGAAAGAGTATGTGGTTCAGTTTCCTTGTTTTTTTACATCAATAGTTGATGTAAAGTTAGTTTGGGGTTTTTATATTCTCGATTTAGATTTTTCTAACATCATCATTAGGATAGATTGGCTTGTTGCTAATCGAGTTGAGAATGATTATTATCATAAGCATGTCTTATTTATTATGGATAGTGGGATCTCATGCGTGTTTTTTTGAGAGTTTAATTTGATGTCTGGTTGTTACAGACATTCCAGCTCAATTCTAAAGAGTTTTGTGTCTGATATTGATGTTGATCCAGAAGATGTTTCTTTCATTATTGAACATTTGGCCATTGTTTAGGGATTTCCTAATATTTTATATGAATATTTATTTCAGTTTATTTCAGATAGATAAGTAGAGTTTTCAATTAAATATGTTCCAGGTATAAAACCAATTTTGATACCTTATTATCATATGGATCCATAGGAGCTAAGATAGATCATGATTTATATGGAAGGTTTTGTTCTAATTAGTGTTTCTCCATGGGTATCCCCATTTCTCTTTTCAAAAAAGGCATATGGTTTACACAGAAAATGTGTGTACTATTTGAAGTTAAACTGGTAAATGATTAAGAAAAAGTACCATTTCTTCATATGGATAATTTTTATCATCAGTTAATGGGGGAAAATTAGTTTTCAAAGATTTATATTTTTTTGTTTTGTCGCCAACTTTGATTTTGAGAGTCTAATATACCAAAGACTAATTTCAGGGTTAGGTATGCCCATTACAAATATCTTATAATTACGTTCTTCCTGAAGAATTATCTTGTAATTTGTATGGATTTCATGAATCATATATTCCATAAGTATCTCATCGGTTTTTTGATCGTGATTGAAGATGAACTTTGGGTATACGTGAAATTTGAGGTCATGTATGAGAACCATCTAATTTGGGTTTTAGAAATCATGATAAGTAACCATTTAAATGGAAATATTTTAAAATTTAATTCATGGATTCAAGAATTAAAATTCTTTGGGAAAATATTTTCTCACCATGTCTTATTAGTAAATCATAATAACTTAAAGGTTATCTTTTCATATGAAGAGCCATGCATCTTCTTTGAGATTCAACGCATCGTTAGTATTTCTAGATACTGTTGATGGTTCTTCACTGACATATCTAATTTGGTGTCACCTTCTCCCACTCTTACTAGAAAATTGGTAAAATTAACACAGGATTCAAATTTTCAATCTTCTTCAACAAGTTGAAATGACTTCTAACATCAGCTCATATTCTGATCACTACTAGAATTATTGTCTATACCAATGGCTCAAAAAATGTTGGAATAGTTTTGAAAACCATTATTATAGACTATAAATTTTTTTCTCTCATCTTTTTGTTCATATGCTATTTGGAAAGGGATATACCAATGTTTTATAGTGAACTGTTGGTATAGTTATAATAATATTTTATTTTACCTAGATGTTTAGTATAAACCATTGGTATAGACCTATATAAATAGTTTCAAACCATTGATATAAAACTATATCAATGGTTCAAACTATTTCTATCACCTTCTGCCAATGGGTTAAAATAATTGGTTTAGGTATTTACCAGCTGTTCCAACATTACGGTTGGTATATCTCTATACCAACAGTTTTGAAACTGTTGGTATATACCACCTCCCCCCTTAACTCCACAAGCTATAGTACCCCCATCCACCACAGACATCAACCAGAACTGCAACATCTTCACCCATAACTAGAAACAATAAAAGAAATTCACCAAACAACCACCAAAAGACACATCATCACCACCTATTTTTAAATTACCAAAAAATAAACATAACCAAATGATATAAAAATAATAATAACGTGAGAAACAAATTAATGTTTTCAAATAATGTTATGACACATTCAGAACATCACATATTTTTATTCAGAAATAATCATTAAACCTCAAATTTCAAAAATATCAGTAAAAAATGTAAGGGATCAATATATCCATTATCACCATCACCATCATCCTTTCCATCCTCATCATCATCCTCATCAAAATCGTCAACTTCATCTTACCAACCATCCTCACTATCATCCATTCCATCACATTCTCCATCACTATATCCATGTCCTTATCCCGACCTCCATTAGGACCACACCACGATGAATTTATAATGTATGCATTTTCAACATTTATAAATCATAATGAAAAATGGTATCTGGTGGATGTGATAGACATAATACTTCATTAAATTTCAAAAATTCGTTATTAGATGATTTTCTATGTTCACAGTAATGTACAACCATTTTATGGGGATTTTTTCATAGCCCTAAGCCAGTGTTTCCCATGAATTATCATTTCTAAAATTAGTGATATTTGAACTGGAACCTAAATTTGGAAAATATATACTCTAGAAAATATTTTTACTTGGTCTACAGTTTCCTCTTCCATGGTGATAATCTTCTAAATCCTGATGTTAGTAAATGTTTGGCCCAAATTTTTCTACTTAGTTATCATCAAGGTACTCCAAAACACACTATTACAAATAAATATATATTATTTGTTTAAAAAATAGGTAATAAAACATTAAATCAATAAACTATAACTTAAAGTCTACTACTCTATCAATTTGTTTACCACACTTTTATATTTATTCTCTATTCTTGACAAAAATAATTTTTATCAATGAACACACCCAGAAATATTCAAAACCTCCCAATGAGATGATATTTAATGTAGAAAACCCTAATTTAATAATGGAGGAAAGAATTTTATTTATTAAAATAAACAAATCAAGATTAATTTCATGTATAATGTGCCAAAATAGGAAGGTGAAAATTATGATAGATCAGTGTCTATTTGGTATTATATGTTTCTAGGATTTAATTTGAAATGTGTTAAAATTGGGAAATGATAGGTAAATATTTCATTTTTTGATATTGTTGAAACCATATATTCAATAATAGTCTTTTTTTCTTCAAAAAACACATAAATTAATAGGAATTATAGTCTATTTGGTTAAATAATGTTAATGTTTTGTTATCATGTGATATTTTATTATAATCTTGGTTTTGATCCTTGTTGTTCATATACAATTATACATGGTATAATTTTATTTTTTTCTTTTTAATTAAATTTTTTAGGTACAGTTCAATTTTAATCAATTTGATTGAATTATATTCAATTTATATTAATGACAAGTTATTTCATTATATTTGGATTATTTTTTTCATCTTAATTATGTTTGGTTTATTTTGGATCAGATTTATATATTTTGATTAACATATATTTATTTATAAATTTTCATTTTAATTTTATATAATTTTTTCTTCCCTCATGAAATTATATTTGGTATATGATACGTCGTATTAATTTAGTTTTTTGTTTCATTTTATTTATTCCATTTTAATTAAATATGTTTTATTAGTTTTAGTCTAATTTGTTTTATTTTTATTCAGTTTTTTGTTTCATTTTCATTGGATTATATTCTCTTCATCATAGTATTAATAATTTTTTTCTCTTTATTTATTTAGTTATGTTTTGGATTTTTTGGTTTAGGATGCATCGATTTTTTTATTCCTTCTTTATTGGTTTATGTAGTTTCATATTTATTATGCTCTGGTTGATTTTGGGCTACTTAATTCAAGTATATTCAGTTTTTCTTAATTAAAAATTAATATATATATATTTGATCTTATATAGATAACAATGAAATTTATTTATTTTTAATTCAAATTAATTATTTATTTATGGATTTTAATTTTGTGGTTCAATTTGGATCCTTTATTCTGGGCGTATTTATTTTGGATTCAATATAATTAAATTCTATTATATATTAATTTTTTTGGTTTTTTTATTTTCATTTATTTTATTTTAGGTCAAATAATTTGAACTTACTTTATCATGGATAGATTCTATTTGGTTCATTTTGCACTGATAATTGTGAATTTTGTTCAATTTTATAAGGACCCAGCCGTAAAACATTAATTAATCATGAAATAAATGAATAATTCACATTGAATATTTTTTCAGGTTTAGAGTTTTAGAGAATTAAGACCTAACTATTACATCTCACAAGATTAAAAATTAGACAATTCTACTCACTTTACATTTTTTTTCATAAAATAAAAACTCTTAAAAAGAAACATGTCTACTTCCATGTTTTAGATAGCATGTCTTTCCTTGATCCCATCCTTGACCCTATTCACCTTTAAGTCCTGTGGAAAACATTTAAAAAACATGGGATGAGCATAAAAAATCTCAATAAGGGATATAAAAATACGGAATGAAAACATTAGTCCATGTATACATAAGAATTAATGAAATCATACTTCACTCATAAGACACAAGAACTTTAACATAACTCATTAAATCATAAGATTTATGAAAAAATCATAGAAATCATAAGACATAAAGGTAACTTGAGGAATTCATAACATTCTTACATAGGGAGTAACCCTCATGGTTACGTTTGGAATACCCATTACAGTATATTCCTTAAATCTTTTGGATAAACCTTAGCATTTAACTATTTCGCATTACCCAATGCATTGGAGAGCTATCTCGGGCACACCCACCCTTACATTATCACGGAACCACCCAATTTCATAAACATTCCCCAAGAACCATAACATAATCATAACACTTATAACATGAATAAAAGAAACATAACTTTTCCACATTTCAATCAAAATATATCACATCATGATATTATAATAAATAAAAACTTCTCATAAAATCATTAAAACTCTATGAGAGTAATATGCCTTTATACTTTGAAAATATTAAAAGAAGACATTTAAAAGAGTTTTTAGAATCAATGTGTCCCATAATACTTAGAAACATTTGAAAGGGTTTCAAAACATTCATGTACAAATAAATAAATCCTTAAAAACATTTTTCAAACATGGACATGGATGATAAATGTTTAAAAGAATAAATCTTTAAAACCATTTAAAACAATGTCTTAATAAAAGAGTCCTTTTCCATTTTGAACATTTAAATTATAAGCCACATGAAAGCAGACCATTTTCAAAACATTTAAATGACTTTAGTATAGACATAATATGGATATGGAATGTCAATGGGGATGTATATACACTCTATAAAAAAATAAAAGTGCATATCATTAATAAATGCCTCAATTTGATGAAATTGAGATGCATCCCAATCAAGGGTCACTCCATTAGAGTAAGGATAAAAAATAACATAATTATGAGTGAAAAATATAAATAAACCAAATATATGTGGATACTCAGTGTAAAATAATAAGATGTTATCCACACATATTCATAGCACTACATAATCAAGAAGTTGAGGTTTAACACAAAGAATTGAAATTGGGTTAAGAAGTCCCCCTACAAAAAATCGACAGCCTAACGACATCACTTTAAAATTCTGAAAATGAGATGATGAGAGATAAGAAGGGTATCTCATCACTTGGAAATAACATTTAAAACAATAAGGATATATAATAACATATCTCATCTTACGAATATGTAAATTAAAATACCTAACAAAAAGAATTCATTTTATAAATAGGAGGGTGAAAGGTTACCTTACCGATTTGGGTAACATTCGAAACGTACACCCCATGCAAGAAGAACTATATAACATTGATGTAAATATTAATTAACAAAATTATATTACCCAAATAGTAGAATAATGGGAAGTACATACACCACTCAAAGGAAATGGTGGAAAATGTAGCATAAATATCATGGGAATAAAAGTGAGATGAAAAATCTCTTACGAAAACTCGGCAGCCTAACGACGCCACTTCAAACATCCAAAAATGGATTAATGAGATCAAATACAATATCTCATTTTATGAAAATAAAAATTACAGAATGTGGAATATAAAATAACATCCCCAAACATAATAAAGATGATCTTAAATGAAATGACATAAAAGAGACTACTTAAAAAGAAAGAGAGAGGTAGGATCCCTTACCTCGTGTCCGATATGACTCGATCATTCTTTAATATCCTAAATAATAAACTTTGGTTAATTTATAATTTCATAAGGACTTATTTTAAATTTTATTACTCATTTAATATCACATATTATAAAGTTATAATAATTATCTAATTATGCGATTTCATATAAGTTGTTTTTGTCGATGTTTGGTACATGAGTCAAAAATGAATTTGTTTGAAAAATATTGTTCATGTAGTTATAAGTAAATCATCTATAGAACAGTATTAATGATTTAAATATCATATATATCAAGTAAATATTCATTTTATACCATTCCATAACATTTGTAGATAAAATGAAATGAAATTCACCGTTCATGGAGACGGTAGGATGTACGTACGCATGAACGCTATTTTCATTTGTTTGTCATATTAATGGAGTTAAAAATAAATGAGAGATATATATATATATATATTATAATTCTAGTATAATATATATTTTATATAGGTCACATATTTTCATTAATTTCATTCTTTATACATTCCATGTATTGCATGAATGAGTCACATCACTTGAGGGGGTGGTGGTCCACACTTCCTCGTAGGAAATTATCGCATTTGCACAACATTCAAAGCATAAAGCTATGATTTAAATGTAAAAAACAGAAGAATAGAGAGGAATTATATATTATATATATAATAAATAAATATATTACCATCATAATGGCCACCATGATAGGTGGTAGGAGAATATAGAACAATCATCGTTTCGTGAGGTAGTAATTCGCCATCCATGGAAACAGTATGATCTTTAACCATTAGATGGAGGAGTGTGTAACTGTAGCTCGAATCATTCTCATACAAACATCCTAGTATATTGAAGATACTTTTTTTGTTACAAATGAATGGAATAAAAATAGTTTAGGGGGATGGAGAAGCAAAATAAAACAAAAGAACATTACAGAAGACTTTACCTTTAAATCAGGTAACTCCCCTTGGTTTGAACCAAAAGGGTTTCTTGAAAAGATTTCTACCTAAGGTAAGGATTCTATGATGAAGATAGGGATTTAGAGAGATAAAAAGTGTATAGTTTTTCCGATTCAATGGCTTGATAGACGTGGGTAAGGAGGTAGAGGTGGGGACCTTTTATAAGAGGGAGGAGGGGCACTCTTGGAATATCTTGAAAACATACTTTATTAAAAAAAAAATTCAGATATCAAAGCTCCCACAATTATATATTTCGAGGATAACGTGATAAGGGTTAGAAATACACCTTTAAATTTGATTTTGATAAGTTTAAGTCTTATATTTTACATTATCTTTTCATTTTATTTAAATCCTTCATTAATGAGGTAATCGTTGCATCATCACGGTGTCTTAAATAAATTAATTTATTTAATGTCAAAAAATTATAATGAAAATACCATGATATAGGAAATATTTTTATATTTCAAATTAATATTTATAGTCTAAGAGATCATTTACACAGACAAAACTAAAATTGATTTACTTGTGTGATACATACTTTGGTTATACTTTCCTTTTAAAAAACATAAAACGATAAAGTGTCACTATCACCCAAAAGTTATTACATGGGGACCCAAAGTTTGGAAAAATGAATCCCATGGTTGGACATGACACAACCAGTAGAATTAGGGCACAAGTTGGGGTCATTTTATATTTTTATGATATTATTTTATTACCCTTAACTACCCGGTTACTAATTAAACACGATACTTAAAGACAACTACCGTCGTTATTATTAATAATGTCCCAAAAAAAGAGTATTAATTACATAATTTTGACCTTATTATTCTGAATATTCAATCCATTTTATCAAATTTAAAAAATAGAAATTTTAGTAATTAATTTAAAATAATTCCCGTTGTCAAAACCAAAGATGGGTTTTTAACGTGTAAAATCTATCAAAATATTGATTTGTTTTTACATCCAATTTAAAACTGAAATTACATCCAATGACCAAAAATATATTATATTATAAAAACATAATTAAATTAAACCTTAAAACCAATTAAAATGACAATCTGACTATATAAATAATTTGGATGAAAAGGCAGTTTTGAATTAAAATACAGTATTTTTCACAATTCATTGAAAACGAACATTTTTCAGAAATATACCAAAATTTCACCCTAAGATATATTTGATATTCCAAATTAAAAGATGATATCAATTTTAACAAATTAAAAACAAAAAATTTAATTAATTAATTTTATAATCAATTCCTGCTGTCAAAACAAATAACGTGTTTTTAAGAAACAATGTCTATTAAAATATTGACACTGGTTTATGTTCAATTTCAAAGTGAAATTAATTAAAATGAGCACCATTGGATTAAATGGGAAAAATTAATTTTATTTACAATTTTAAACCAATTAAAAATATAATCTTTCCATATAAATATATTAGACTAAAAAGAGGTTTTGAATTAAAATACATCATTTTCACTATTCATTAAAAAATGAACTTTATCAGCAAAATAAATAAAATTCACAAAGTAAATTTTTATATCTTGTTTATAAAGAAGGATTTTATTTTTTTAAAATATAACATATAAAATTGTCAAAAATAGATTTAAAAAGGGTTCACCATCAAAAGGCGGTTAATCGACCTTTTAAAGAATATTAGAAGATTTATCTATAAAATTTGTTTCATTTGAATTTTAAGCCTCTAAGATTTATTTGGATAAATGAAAAAAATATTTGACAATAATATATAATCATTGGGTAGTTATTTCTGTTCATTACTTCCATTACAACGGTTAGGAGTTAGCTTCCATTTAAAATAATATTATTATATTATTAGTGTGCAACGTAAGATTTCAAATAAACTCATTGTTGCATATTGGGTACGCCATTGAACACAGTATTCCCTTTAAATTAATATTAATATTTTATTCACTAATATTAATAAATATGAAAATTTCATATTCATTATTTTCCAGGGATGTTACATCCTTCCCCCTTTTGGGAATCACGTTCTTGCAATTTTAAAATTAGGCTTGGAAATTTCATTGAAAGCCCCACATCAGAAAAGGAGTCGATTAAACTGTCATTTTAAAAGAAATAAATAGAAGTACAAAGGTCACCCAAGTTAACACATACTAGGATTTCATGAAAACATGGATATGGAGGAGAAAAAAAGGTAATGTTCTGATGAAGAGTGATAAAAAACCTAATTAGGAGAAAGTTAACCCCAAGAAAATCACACACATATGATGGGTTAAACGGTATTTGATTCCCTAGTAGTAAATGTTAACACACACCATTTTTGTTTTAAGTTACATTTAATTGAGTAATTTATTTATGAGATTAACTAAATCATAGGGAAACATACTCACTTTTCATGTAGACTTTCATCTTTTACTAGATTTCTAACACAAACTCAAATTTTCTCCAAATGATGAGTATTTCATGATGACTTTTTCCTATTAAGAGTGCCATATTCAAATTCTAGAGAATCACTTAACCCTAAAAAGATGAACTATATATTTCCCATGTCTTTAGACCTTAACCAAAACCAAAAATTGTTAGTCTAAGATCAGATAATACCCAAAAAGGATAATCCTTTATAAAAAGAAATACTACTCTTAATCTCCAAAATTTGTCCAACAAAACCCAAAGTTCATCAAAGACTATTCAATAAGTAGCTATCCATAACATTATACAAAGTAATCCAAACTAAGAATTAAACAAAAATCTCTGAAGGATTTAATCACATAGTCTTCCATAATAAATCATAACATTTATCTCCAAATAAAATCAGTTACTCTTAAAGTCTCATACTGAAAAGTATATAATCTAATCACATATCCTCTATGATAGGCTAATAATTTCCATAGATAACCCAAAATCAACTTTTTCTTGATTCATAAAATCATCTAAATAAAAATAATTTGTCATACTAACCAGGGACATCATGTAGTCTAGTGGTAGGCAATAAATACCAGTCGCACTCTGGTTGTCTGTTCGATTCCCGCAACAAGGTCCGATGCAACGGGTTGCCACATGGTCTATGTGTTGTCCTTTTTCCAAAACTATATAATTCTTACAACATTCCCCAAAAAGATATAAAATCATCAAAAATAACCATAACATAATTTAACATCAAGTTATCTCATGCCATTCATTTTCTATTGTAAAATATAGTAACCCATAATTACCTCAAACATAAGGATTATATAAACCATAATGGTTACCTTTATAATTATTACCTGAACTTCCACATCGAGTTGGTTCTCTCTTAGATGATGCATTATAGTACTCACCAAGGTTCATGTGGTTGATCATGACTCATGATAGTTGGTTTAGAATAACCACAAGATTTCCCATTAAATCCCCCATTTCATCCAGTCACTTAATTAGAGAACCACCCCAGTTTCCTTCAAACCAATTGTCACATTGGCGCCTGCTAGATCTATCCATTTACTAAAACAACATTTTCAGTGTGATTATATCCACAAAATCATCATGTACTAATTTAGAAGATAAACAATAAGATATACTTACTCAATCACTTTATCTAAAAACTATGACTCTTTCTAAAATCCTAACAATTATGGTAATGTTTCTTATCCTTAAAGAATACCATAACCTCTAATGTTATCTAAACTGACCTCTGATACCAACTATATGGAACCATGCTTAAAAATTACTTAATCTTGAATTAAATGAATAATTCACATTGAGTAATTTTTAGGTTTATAGTTTTATAGAATTATGACATAACTATTACATCTCACAAGATTAAAAAGTAGACACTTCTACTCAGTTTCCATTTTTTTTTATAAAATAAAAAAACTTAAAAAGAAACATGTCTAGTTCCATGTTTTAGATAGCATGTATTTCCATGATCCCGTACTTGACCCTATTCACCTTTAAGTCTTCTGGAAAACTTTTGAAAAACATGGGATGAGCATAAAAACCTCAATAAGGGATATAAAAATATGGAATGAATACATTAGTCCATGTATAAATAAGAATCAATGAAATCAAACTTCACTCATAAAACATAAGCACTTTAAAATACCTCATTAAATAATAAGATTTATGAATAACTCATAGAAATCATAAGACATAAAGGTAACTTGAGGCATTCATAACATTCTTACGTAGGGAGTAACCCTCGTGGTTATGTTTGGAATACACATTACAGTATATTCCCTAAATCTCTTCGGATAATCCTTAGTGTTTAACTCCATCAAGTTACCCAATGCATTGGAGAGCTATATCAGGCTCACCTGCCCTTAGTTTATCACGGAACCACCCGATTTCATAAACAATTCCCAAGAACCATAACATAATCATAACTCTTAAAACATGCATAAAAGAAACATAAAATTTCCACATTTTAATAACAAGAGATCACATCATGATATTATCATAAATAAAAACATCTAATAAAATCATTAAAACTCTATGAGAGAAATATCCCTGTATACTTTGAAAATATTAAAAGAAGACATTTAAAAGAGATTTTAGAATCAAAGTGTCCCATACCACTTCAAAACATTTGAAAGGGTTTTAAAACATACATGTTCATATAAATAAATCCTTAAAAACATTTTTAAAACATGGACATTGATGATAAATGTTTAAAAGAATAAATCTTTAATACCATTTAAAACAATGTTTTAACAAAAGTGTCATTTTCCATTGTGAACATTTAAATTAAAAGCCACATTAAATTAGACCATTTTAAAAACATTTAAATGACTTTAGTATAGAAATATTATGGATATGGAAAGTAAAAGGGTTGTATATACACTTTATAAAAGAATGAAAGTGCATATCATAAAGAAATGTCTAAATGAGAAGAAATTGAGATGTAATCCCAATCAAGGATCATACCATTAGAGTAAGGATAAAGAAATGACATAATTATGTGTGAAAAATATAAATACACAAAATATAATTGGATAATCAGTGTAAAACAATCAGATGTCATCCACACATATTCATAGCATGGCATAATCAAGAGGTATAGGTTTAACCCAAAGAATTGAAATTGGGTTAAGAAGTTCACCTACAGAAATTCGACAGCCTAACGGTATCACTTTAAAATTATGAAAATGAGATGATGAGAGATAATAAGGTTATATCATCACTTGTACATAAAATTTACAACAATAAGGATATATAAGATCATATTCCAAAATAAAAATATGTAAATAAAAGGACCTAACAAAAATGTAGCCTTTTTAAAAAGAGGAGGGTGAAAGGTTCCCTTACCAATTTGGGTAACTTTCGAAACGTGCACCCTATGAAAGAATGACTATAAAACATTGATGTAAATACTCATAAACGAAATTATATTACACAAATAGTAGAATAATGGGCAGTACATACACCACTCAAAGGAAATGGTGGAAAATGTAGCATAAATCTCACTGGAATAAAAGTGAGAGGAAAAATAACTTACGAAAAATCGGCAGCCTAACGACACCACATAAAACATCCAAAATGGATTTATGAGATCAAATCGGGTCTCTAATAATATGAACATAAAAATTTTAGAATGAGGAATATAAAAAAACATCCCAAAACATAAGAAAGATGAGCCTAAAAGAAATGACATAAAAGAGAGTTCTTAAAAAGAAAGAGAGAGGTAGGATCTCTTACCTCATGTCCGACATGACTCGATCGTTCTTTAATCTCTTGAATAATGAACATTTGTCAATTTATAATTTCTTAAGGACCTCATTTAACGTTTATTATTCAATTAATATGAAATATTTTAATGTCATAATAATTAGTTAATTATGCGAGTTCATATCAGATGTTTTTGTCGATGTTTGGTACATGAGTCAAAAATGAACTTGTTTGAAAATGATTGTCCATGTAGTTATAAGTAAATAATCTCCAGAATAGTGTTAATGATTTAATTATCATATATATCCAGTAATTATTAATTTTATACCATTCCATAACATTTGTAGATAAAAAGAAATGAAATACACCGTCCATGGGGACGGTAGGCCGTACGTACGCATGAACGCTACTTTTATTTCTTTTTCATATTAATGGAATTAAAAATAAATGAGAGAGATATATATTATAATTACAGTATAATATATATGTTATATAGTTCACATATGTTCATTAATTTAATTATTTATACATTCCATGTATTGTATTAACGAGTCACATCACTTGAGGGGGCGGTAGTCCACACTTCCTCGTATGAAATTATCGCATTTGCACAACATGAAAAGTATAAAGGTATGTTTTAAATGTAAAACACAAAAACATAGAGAGTAAATAAATATTATATATATCATAAATAAATATATTACCATCATAATGGCCACCATGAGAGGTGGTAGGAGAAAAAATAGAACAATCATCATTTCGTGAGGCAGTAATTCACCATCTATGGAAACATTATGTTCATTAACCATTAGACAAGGGTGTGTGTAAGTGTATCAATAATACATATTATAACAACATCCTAGTATGTTTAAAATAATGTTTTTTACAAAATAATGTAATAAAAATAGTTTAGGGGGTTAGAGAACTAAAATAAAACAAAAGAACATTAGAGAAGACTTTACCTTTAAACCGGGTAACTCCCCTTGGTTTGAACCAAAAGGGTTTCTTGATGATATTTATGCCTATGTTAAGGCTTATATGATTAATAGAGGGATGTGGAGAGATAAAATGAGTATATTTTGGCTGATCCAATGGCTGGAGAGGTGTGGGTAAGGAGGTATATGTTGGGGCCTTTTATAAGAGGGAAGAGGGGCACTCTTGGAAAGTATTGAAAAGTTACTTTATTATAAAATGATTTTTGGATATCAAAGGTCCCACAATTATATATTTCTAGTATAATGTTATAAGGGTTCTAAATCCACCCATCAAATAGGTTTTTAAAAATTTTATGTCTTATATTTTACATTATCTTTTTTATTTTATTTAAATCGTTCATTAATGAGGTAATCGCTGCATCATCATGGTGTCATAAATAAATTAATTTATTTAATGTATAGTAATTATAAAACAAATTCCATGATTTCAGAAATCATTTTATATTTCCAATGAATATTTATAGTCTATGATATCATTTACACCTAAAAAACTAAAATTGTTTTACTTGGGTGATACATACTTTGGTTATTCTTTCCTTTTAAAAAACATAACATTATAAAGTGTCACTATCACCCAAAAGTGATTCCATGGGGTCCCAAAGTTTGGAACAAGGAATCCCATGGTCATAAATGACACAACCAATAGCATTAGGACACATTTTGGGGTTATTTTATATTTTTATGATATTATTTTATTACCCTTAACTACCCGGTTACTAATTAAACATGATAATTAAAGATAAATACTGTCGTTACTATTCATAATGTCCAAAAACAAAAGAGTATTAATTACATAATGTTGAACATATTTTTATGAATATGGAATAAATTTTTTCAAATTCCAAAAACATAAATTTTAGTAATTAATTTAAAATAATTCCCGTTGTCAAAACCAAAGACGGTTTTTTGAGAAGTAAAAGCAATCAAATGATTGATTTTTTTTACATCCAATTTCAAAGTGAAATTACATCCAATGACAAACAGTATATTAAATGATAAAAAAATTAAATTACTTCATAAAACCAATTAAAATTACAATATTTCAATATAAATAATTGGGATGAAAAGGCAGTTTTGAATTAAAATACAGTATTTTTCACTATTCATTGAAAATGAACATTTGTCAAAAATATAACAAAAAGTCACCCTATGATATATGTAATATTACAAATTCAAAAATGATATCTATTTTACCAAATTCAAAACATCGAAGTTGCATTAATTAATTTTAATATATATTCCCGCTATCAAAACAAATAGCGTGTTTTTAAGAAACAATATCTATTAAAAGATTGACACTGGTTTATGTCCAATTTCAATGTGAAATTAATTAAAATGACCAGAATTGAATTAAATGGTAAAAATATATTTTAATTACACTTTAAAATAAATTAAAAAGATAATCTGGCCATATATATAAATTAAACAAAAAGGAGGTTTTGAATTAAAATACATCTTTTTCACTATTCATTAAAAAAGGAACTTTACCGGCAAAATAAAAAAAATACACAAAGTGAATTTTTATGTCTTCATTCTAAAGAAAGAATTTTTTTGTCAAATATAACATATAAAATTGTCAAAAATAGATTTAAAAAGGGGTTTCCATCAAAAGGAAGTTAATCAACCTTTTAAAGAATATTAGAATATTTATGCTTAAAGTTGGATTCATTTTCATTTTAAACCTCTAACATTTATTTGTAGAAATGAAAACATATTTGACAAGAATATATAATAATTTGGTATTTAGTTTTTTTCATTAATTTCATTACAATGGCTAGGTGTTAACTACCATTTAAAACAATATTATTATATTATTAGTGTGCAACGTACGATTTCAAAGAAACTCATTGTTCCATATTGGGTACGCCATTGAACATAGAATTACCATTAAAGTAATATTAATATTTTATTCAAAAATATTAATAAATATGAAAATGTCATATTATTTATTTACCTGGGATGTTATAGATTTACTATGGATTTTTTGTTATGTTAGGTTTGGGTCAGTCTCATTCTTCTTTATTAGATTAAAATCCAATCACATCCAACTGGTTGATATAGTAATGTCATATATTGATTTTGAGTTTCATGATTCATTTTTTTAAATAAAAAAATCTTATTTTGATGTTGTTTTGAATGATAAGTTATTGGATATATATTTGTTTTGAAATTATTTTACATTTTATTTAATTTACCATGGAAGATTATATAAAAATATCCATGAAGTTAATTTGATGTAGAGTAAGTTCTTCAAAGAGTGATTTTTTGGAGGTTGATTATTATGTTGGATATACATGTTGTATGTTGTGGATGATTTATATTATATAAATATATAATCAAAATGTTTTTATAATAATATTTTATCAATTAAAAGTTATAGAGTTTCTTTTGATGGTAAATTTGAAGTATTTTGGGGAAGTATGAGATGTATTAAATACGGTTAGAGAAGTAGGGGAGGGGTTACTATCTGGAGGTTTTTTATTAATATATTTTAGGTATTTGGAAAACCCATGATACATAAAAGTACCAAAGAAAATAATTAAGGATAATCTAGTATAATACATAATGTTTACAAAATAAATCGAGTCTTTAAATGTTAGGATACATAAATGTAACTAGGAAAATAGATAGGATTCATTCAAAGAAAATATTTAGAGGATAAAAATATTCTTAATTTGGTAGATTTAGAAAATTACTATGCAAAAGGGTATATAGGGTAGAATATGTAATTTATGATCTAAATTTAAATATAGAAAAGGAAACAATTTATTGTGATGTGTAATGACACTCTGAAGTGATATATAAGATTCATTTTTTTTCAAGAGGACTAAGTGTGACAGAAATGGAAAATTCATCATAAGTAATGGTAACCATGTTGCACTTTAAATATTATAAGAGTATTGATTTCTAATATAATAAACAAGATTACATTGAAGAATATAAAAGATTATCTATATACATTAAATTAATACATAAGAGTATATTTTATTACCAAATATAATACAATATCTATAATGTACCAAACATGAATTATAAGTTACAATAATGTTTTCTATTATAATTTCATAACCAATATTTTGTTCAGTAGAATAGTATATTTAATTAATTTTTATTACATTATGATTATTAAGTAGTTATATCATTGTTATAGGAAGAATAAAATTCATACTAAGGTTTAATTTTACCTTACATGTTTTATTATGTGTACATTCTAAGCAGTTATATTTTCTATAAATAAATCAATTGGAGAAACCTATTTTGAAAATTAATAATGTCTAATTCAAGGGGTATTTTATATCTTATGTCATGTTCAATAGTGGTGGATGTGGAAATCTATTATTATTATTTATTTTATTATAATCCATTGACGCTTAATAAATCCATATAATTTATAGTTGATGAAATTTTATTTACAAATTTTATTTAAATAGAAAATTTATAATAATGTGGTTTACCTGCTTCCTGTCATTATCTGCCATCATAGTCCACCCCAAAGTGTGGAGTTATTTTCTAGCATCCTTGTTTTTTATTTCTTCCAAAAACATCCTAAAAAATATTTTTTATAATAAATTACTAAATATTATTTATAATAATGGTAATTTTCATTAAAAAATTTCCCATTTTTTTAATAACTTGAACACATTCGTTTACAAATATGAAATTATTTCATGAAAAATATATACTAGAAACTCATTATAGAAATCCATGGCCTTTAAATCATAGTGGTGTGCTTACCTCTATAACCACCCCCTTATATCGTTTGTCTTAGCACTGGTAACACTATGATGGTCAGAGAATAACTACCACCTAGGTGGTGGGTCCCGATTAATATATATTTGAAATTAAATGCTCGTAAAAGGTACCAAATGTGGAATTCCCATCTCCCTCAATCATTGATTATTTTCTAAAATATTTTTCTTTTGTGTATCATCAATTTTTTTCATGACTTGAATTTGAAAACAAATATGGAATAAATTTTAAATCCATAACTAATGTGTACTCTTGAAAATAAGGAATATGATACATGAAATTATTAAGGAAAGCTAATTGGAATCCCAGATAAAGGATACATAAGGATATGAAAAACATCATTTTATATTTAGTAGAAGGAATATAAAAACAGAAAATAAATGTCATATTAAAATAAATACATTCAATTTATCATGTTTATAATGGGTATGATATAGTTTTCTTCTATGATAAATTTTATCCATTTCAATTTTGGACAGGTCATTTGGTTTATTTTGGTCAATTAATAATGGATTTTTTTTCATTTTTATTTGGGTTAGTTCATTTCAATCATATTTTGGGTTAGTTAATTATTTATTTGTTGGGTCATTAATTTCATGGTTTTTATTTTTATTTTAATTAGTTTAATATATTTCAATTAACTTCATATTGTTTTTTATTCAAATTTAATTGTTTCAGTTTGGTTTGGTTGAAAGGTTACTATATAGTTCATTTCAATATTAGAAAAAGAAACTCAATGAAAATTAAAACCAAAATATATTGAAAACACACATGAAGGTCTAGTTGGATACAATATATTTGTAATATATAGTAAAACAATGAATCGTATCAACCATAACAACCCAAGTAGAGATAAACTAAATGAACCAAGAATATTTATAGATGATTATATATATAATTCCCACCACTAATTCATGTTAAGACTCAACTCTGACAATTGAACTATAAGATTAATCATTGGTAATAAATTGATTATGGATAATGGGATTATGGATGGTTTCAATTCCATCATCACCATCATCAAAGATATATCATTGAATTATTTCAACAATGACAAAAATTTATGTCGTGGATGATATATCAGATAAAAAACATGGCTCTCCATTGATTCCAATATATATTTTTCATTATCATCAATAGTGAGTATCATGTAAATAAATCAGAATACACAATCATAAATAAATTTTACAAACATCGTCATAAAATTAAACCACATAAATTTCTTCGAAGTGACATGACCATGAGAGTAATAATACAATATTATTATTTTCTTGATGACTGTATAATAAGAAACATTTTCAAATCAAATTTTACTATCTGTTGCACTGGCATAATCATCTATTGTGGAAGTTACCATAACACAATCATGTTGTGTACACATGGTTATTTTGTATTCCATTTTAATAAATATACACCCATTAATCTCAATTGATTTCCATTTAGGTACCACATAATTTGGACCAAAAGAAAAATCTATTATTAATTCAAAGGAAAAGTCAACTAGAAAAATCAATACTCAAAGTATAGGTGAGTAATTAAATTAATTAAATATTTATTTTATTAATTTATTATTGTAATAATTTTACCTTTAATTTCAACCTAGAATAAATCTCTTCACATTGAAATCTTTCTCTCCATCTCAAATATAAAGATATATTCCTTCGATTATTTAATTTTTTATGTTACCCACAAAAAATATAAATATTTTAATATAAATTTATAATTACATGAAATTATATGACATATACATGTTTAATTTACTTACTTGATGTATTCTTCAAAAAAATCATAGCTAAACTGTAACGCCTTGACCCCAGATTCCTGGTACTGGTGAATTATTTTCATTTATTGGCATGATTAAAAGAAAATTAAATCCCAAAGCACCGATCAGTTTATAAATCTTGGAAAATAGATTACATACATGAGTATTAGATTATAATTAAAAACATAAAATAACATATAGATAATGCTTTGAGAAATCCATTATTCTCTTAGCTTAACCCTAAATATAAATCATAATACACTTCTTAGCATACTAAGAAAATAAAACATATGAAATGGGTGACCTCATTTGCTCATTAACGTTAAACAATACAATAAAATATTTCATAAATTACGATAATATTTAAGGAATGTATAAAAGTGTAGGAAATTACTTTTAAACATACACATGTACATTATATAGAATGAATAAATCAAATAAATCCATTTACATATTCACATGGATATTATAATAGTTCAATAATCACATTTAATATTAAAAACTAATCTTATAATGAGGGAATTCATAATTATGGATATCAAAACCATACAATCAAGGCCTCATTCTAATATAATTGTTTGTCTCATTTGACCTACCGATGCATTGAGGGGATATGGAGGGCCCCACCCATCACTTTATAAGTCCAATGCATTATTCTTATGGAGGGGGTAAACCATAACCTATATAAACATTCTTATTAATACTTACATATGAAATGTCAATACTTAAACCATAAATGGGAACACTTAAACCATAGACTAGGAATGGTATCAAAATAGAACATCCATAGTCAAACTAATTATTATCCATTCAATAAAATATGTTAAATGATATAATAATAAATAAACCTAGATTAATCATAATATCCAATAAATTATGTTGATATAGATGAAAAAAATCTGAAAAAATCCTTAAAAATATCTTGAGAAAAATCCCCCTATTCTTTGAAATCATTTATTAAAATTTTTAGCACTTATAAAATAAGACATTTAAAATATATTTTTTCATAAATGAATCCCATATAACATTGAATATTTTTAAAGTAATTAAATTTTAAAACATTCATATCAATATAAGAAAATCCTAAAAACTATTTTTGAAAACAAGGATATTATTGAGAATGATTTCGAAGAATAAATCCTTAAAACATTTTAAACGATGTTTTTGTTATAGAGTTACTTACATAAAACATTAAAAAGATTATATTTTGAATTAAAATTTAATGAAATTAAAAATATACATAAAATATAAATTATGATAGTTTTATATAAATATAAATAGTTATGTAAAATAATATAAACAATATCGAAATCAGTAAAGGATTGATTCTTTAAACATTCAAAGTGTACCATAGCACATTGAACATTTAAATCATAAGCTCAATATCATTGAATGAATCGTTAAATACAATAAAGATAAATGATTGCATGATATGAAATATAATTGGGAAATTTGATGCACCACACACAAGTAATATGTGGTGAACATGTCTTATATATCAAGAATATTAAAAGTAAGATGGAATTCAATTACCTTAGGTCTCATACTCTCTATAAGTGTCCAAAACTCATGTATAATGATTTAAAACATATTATTAACTTCAATAATAATCACAATAATATTTATGATATCATATATTATTCATTTATTACTTAATAATACCCATATATTAAAAATTCTATGTTAAAACAATGTTTTGGGTAGTAACTTGTTTGTTTATTGTACATGTTTTGAATTGTTATTCAAGATCGTATTACTTAGATAAAGATTTAATTACTTATAGAATGTAAAAAATGATTTTTATTTCATATATATTCAGAATATATATATATATATATATATATAATAGATTGATATATAAAATGTAATCCACTGTTCATAGGGATGGTAAGTCATACACACACATGAACCTTATTTCTATTTTCTAATCGTATTTCATAGAAGAAAGTAATGAACTATATGTATATATGTTAATATATATTATAAAATTATCAACATTATGTCATATATTTAATACTTATTCATTATATATATATAATAATTCTTGAATGGTTAACGTGGAGGATTAATCTCATCGTGTCCTGGAGACAATAAGTTGTATGTACAGATGACCGACAATATCATTTCTTTAATAGTAATGTGGTAAGGAAATGGATGGTATTTTGATTATAAATAATAAATATCATATAATATTTATTATTTACAACTATTTTAATCATAGTTATAACCATTTAAATAATGGATGGATGAAAAACCTTTTAAAACACAACGTGGAGATGGTAAGTCGTATGCATGCACGTATGGTGATATTGTTTTTCATAGGATAGGTAAAATGAAGAATATGGTTGTCCCATAATCATAAAAACATCTCAACATATATATGACTATATATTTATTAATTTATTTTATTTTAAAAAATTATTAAAAATAAGTATAATAAGAAATGAACTTTGAAAGTGTTAGTAAACCAATTACCTCTTCTTCGAGTGTCTCCTTTTGATTTTCACAAAGGGACCCCATAAGATAGATTTATTCCCAAATAATGGAATATAGTGTGAATTAAGGGAATTTGGGAGTAGAATTTGTTAGGGTTTTTCTGAACAACAATCCTATATATTTGTGAATAAAAGAGAAGGAGGGGTACCCCATTATAAGTGGGGGGAGGGGTACTTTAGGAAACCCCATAAATATTTATTTAGAATAAATGAATTTTAGGTTTCTAATAGATACAAAGTAATTTATATAAAGGATAATATGGGGATGAATATAAATCCTCTTAACTAATGATTTCTAGACAAGTATAGGTCACAAAAGTAACCTTATCTTTTGGGTTTAACCCATAATTAAACATTTTAACTCTTACTGTGTCTAGTAGTCTTTTTATACAATATGGTTAATATATTTACTATAAAATTATAAAAGAATGCCAATTAGATAATTTATGACATATATAACAATATACATGTTATTTTGATGAACCATATATTTTTGGGACCTTTATATCATTTAATGAAATAGTATTTATTTTAATGTATCATTTATATCAATTTTGATACTATTCAATTGATTCATTTTTATAAATATAAAACCAATGTGAAAATTATAATAAGTACTTCAAATATCTCACTAAAATATCTATGTTTTATATAATATAATTGGATGTCATTAATTATGTAAAAATATATAATTTTTCATATTTTTAATATCATTTAATTGATATCTCAATTAATTAAACAATAAATGTATCATTATTGTGTCACTAATTATTTAAACTATTTATTACCTAAAATTATAAATAAATTTCTATTATTTATATAAATATCATATATTTATAAATAATATTTATATTATAACATATCAATTATATAACCTAATATTAAAAATAATATATTTATTGAAATTTGAATATAACATTTGTAACTCTTCTTTAAGTAAAATATTATAAATATTTTAATCTAACACATGTGGCCTGAAAAGGATAATATTTTTGGGTTAAGTATTATTTTGGTCGAAATATATTTATACAATTATATTATGACAATTTTTAGGTTAATTTTATGTGATTATAACATTATTTTTACCTTTAATTACTCTATCTACCTTTGAATGTGGTAAATATAATTCAAAAGTTATTATTCAAAAAAAATTATTTTGATACTATTATACCATATTTCACATTCTTTTTACAACCATGTATATCCTTTTTTAAACTCAATTCACTGTAGAGATAAAATTAAAGTTAATGTTAATTTGTATATGTAGTTAGAATGTGGTTAAAAGGGACATTATAAAGTTCAATAAACATTTTTTGCGTCAAGTTCTATTTCAAAAATAATCCCAATGAACTACATAAAACTAATTTATCATTATGTATATATTTTTAAATGAAAATAAATTTAAAAATAAAAAATTATTCAAATGAAAAAGATGGGTTTTAAACAAAAATACAGTAATTTCACTATTCATCAAAAATTGAAACTTTTCAAAAAAATACTAAAAATAGCCTAATATTATTTTCATATTTTGAATTCAAAAATAATATATATTTCATAAATTTCAATTTCTATGAGTGTCTAAAATTAATTTTATTATTGTTCACAAAAGGACATAAAAAATAGTTCTTTTAAGAAAATCGTATTTCTAAATATATAACTATTTTACTGAACCTTTTAAATTTCTTTATAAATAGGTTTTATTTATGTTAAAACATTATAAACTACATATAAAATTTTTTATTACTGTTTATATTTATATATTTAATGAATTGTTTATAAATATATCATTTAAATATTTATAAAACTAAAGTGTTGTTTCACAAAAACATAATGTTTTGTGTAACACAATCCTAGTCAGTGTTGTGTGAAATACAAAATATTTAATTTATTTTAAAAATATATCATAATATGAAATATTAGGGTGTTATTTTCTCCCCTACTTCAATTAATTTCTTCCTTGAAATTTGAATTCAGACTTTGAAAATAAAATTTTGATACAATAAAATAATTATGTGGGAGTCACCCATCAGAAATAAGGTTAATAAATAGAATAAATTAATGTAATGAAAGGGAAGTAAAAAAGTTACAATATGTAAGACAAAAAATTGTTCCACGTAGGAAAACATAGAAATGAATGAAAAATCTAACTATTATGTTTTGATAGAGAGTGAGAGAGAAAACGATTTGGAGTAATTTAACAATCACAAAGCTAGAAGTCGGTTTTGATCTTGGGGCCTTATAAATCATCAAAAAAGTACTAGGATAGAATTTTTGGTTTCAAGATCATTTCACATAGAGTTTAAGAATTAATTTACATTTTAGATTAATAACACATGGAATCATACTTACTTGTCCAGTAGATTTTCATCGTTTAACTAATATCTACCACAAACTCATATTTATCTCAAAATATTAATATTAAAAAATATTCTAATTATCCTAAACATA
Source organism: Viscum album (assembly GCA_963277665.1). NCBI lineage: Eukaryota > Viridiplantae > Streptophyta > Magnoliopsida > Santalales > Viscaceae > Viscum > Viscum album. Next base: position 1,600,448,228 of record OY728119.1, on the reverse strand, counting down.
TAGGTTTACAAAATATTTACTTATACTTCATCTATTATATCGTTTAAATAAGGAAACCTATGTTATAATAACTAGGATATCATGTAGGACAGTGGTAGGTGTTGCACAATTATCACCCTAAGGATTCAGGTTCCTCTCTTGCAGCCTTTCCGGACCCGACGGGTTGTCCTTTTTATAAAACTATATTATTAAAAAATTCAATAAATAATATTAAGAAGTGTTTTAAAAATAAAAAATACTATCCAATTTTCCACATAATCCCTTATAGCCTTTATACTTGTCCAAAATACTTATGTCAAAACTCAGAGTCCAAATATTTATATGGAAGATTACTAAATTTCTAAAATCAACCAAATATATTGTGAATCTTCTTTTTATGAAAAAACCAAAATGTGAATAAATTCATCATGTATTCTATTAAAAAAATGGAAATTCCTTAAATTACCATAAAACCATATTGAATAAATTCATGATTTCTTATTCCTTACATAAAACACAGAATATTGGATATACTCCTTAAATCTGAAACTATTGTAAACTCCAACAATGATGGAATAAAAAACCATTAATCAGTTCTTAGGTAGTCTATAATATCTAATATACTTTATACAATTTAATTATCTCAATATCAGGAACGTATTAAGGGTTATGTTTCCCTCAACCATATATTTTTCAAAACATTTCACTTGAAACTATGCTACTTTTCTTGATACCATACAATCTCAAATCCTTAATAAAATAGTACTACAATACAGTAAATATATGCTACATAATTATTATAACCAATACATTGATAGTAAAATATTCAAATGAAATAATTCTGGATGAGGCATATTAATAATTCCTCTTCATCTGCAGATGTATCATAACTTGATCATTATCCAATATCATCATCTGGGGTATATTCCTTTGACGATTGGGACATTGATTCACATAGTGTCCCATATCCTTGGAGTTGAATAATTCTTCCTTGGAAACTATTTTATTACTGTTGCAATCAGGGAATTGGTGGAATTTTTTTCTACACAAATAAGAAATTCCCATTCCTTTGATCATTTACCAAGGTGATCCTTTCCACAATTAACACATGTGGGAAAATCCTTATTTCCCTTATTCCCTGTATCCATATTTTTCTCTACCATCCTCTTCTTCCCTTTCTTCCCTTCAAATATATTATAATCATATATTTATTTACTTATCTTATCAAAACATTATAATATATGTTCATTCGATGATAATACATGGGAGACTATTCCACTTCAAAATATTGTCTTAAGACAATGAATGATATGATCTTTATTACTCTTTGGATCATGTGTATTGATGGACTTCTCATTCCTTATGCTAGGTGCGATTTCAATAATTTGGAATATAATATATTATATTATAAAATTATGAACTTTTTATAACTCTAAATATAGTATAGAACAAACCATAAATTTATGCACCATAAATACTAGAATCATTAACTTTGGTTGCTTTTGGGGAATCTTTACTTTTAAATCCTTCATAATGGTTTGTAAATAAAATATAAATTATCATAAGAATATACCCAAGGAGTTTCAAACCAAGTGTACAAGAAGGTTTGTTTTTATGTTCAAGGTCACCTTGAGTCAATCCCAGACCACCTATTCAGAGTTATTACTCCTACGTACATATGTGATAGAACTAAATCCACTTATAGTATCCAGAATGGGAAGAATTTTCTAGAAAACCCCACATAATCTCTACGCTCTACAAATTTTAGGATGTTCGTATATATTAACTCTAAAAGTCTATCTTTGGTTTATGATCCTTATTACATGTTTTCTTAATCTATTAACAAGGTTTTTTCTAAAATTAATTTGATACCAACTATAACACCCTGGCCCCAGATGCTTGAAGAAGGTGCATTATTATCATACATTTCCATGATTATAGGGAAATAAAATCCTGAAAGAGAGATCATCATAGCAATCTTCAAAAATATATTTCATATATTGACATTACATTGTAGCTAAAAACATAAAATACAATATAGATAATCCTTTGAGAAGACAATTATTTCTAATATTAACCCTGCATATAAAACATAATATACTTCATGGAATCCTGGGAAAATAAAACGTAAGAAATAGGTGAGGTCGGATTCTCATTATGTTTAAAAAGTACAACAAAATATTTCATAAATTACCGAAATCTTTAAGGAAACTATAAAACTGGAACACAAGCCTTTTAAACATAAACTTGTACATAATTTGGAAAAAATAAATCCAATAATTCCATTTAAGAAATCACATTGATATTATACTATTCGAATAATCACATATAATATCTATAACTGATCTCATAATAAGGGAATTCATAATTTCAAACATCATAACTATGCCTTCAAGGCCTCATACCAAGACAATACATAACTACACCTTCAAGGAATCATGCTGTGACATTGGTTTGTCTCATGAGACCTACCGATGCATTGAGAGGCTATATCAGGCTCCACCCATCACTTACTAAGTACAATTCATTCCTCTTATGAAGGTGGTAAAACATAACCAACATAAGTATTCGTATTAAAAATAGCATATATAATGTGAATACTTAAACCATAAATATGAACAGTTAAACCATACATTATGAATGGTATCAAAATAGCACATCCATAGTAAACCTAATCATCAACCATTAAATAAAATATGGTTAATGAGATCATATGATATGAATCTAAATTAAGAATAAGATTCATCAAATTATGTTAAAATAGGTGAAAATGATATTATTAAATCATTAAGTATATCTAGAGATAAATACGTATTTTCTTTGAAATCATTTATTCAATACTTGTGGGCCTAAAAAAAGACATTTAAAAGGTATTTTTGAATCAAAGTGTCTCACAACAATTTAATTTTTTTGAAAGGAATTAAAATTTATAAACATTAATTTAAAAATAAATAATTTCATAATACTATTATGAAAAAATGGGAATTAATGATAAATATTTAGAAGAATAAATCATTAAAACATTTAAAACAATGTTTTAGTTAAAGAGTCACTTAAATAAAACCTTAAAAAGGTTTCATTTTTGAAAACATTTGAATGATATTAAAAATATACATAAAATTTCCATTATAATCTTTTTATATCTACATAAATAGTTATATTAAATAATATCAAGAATATTGAAATGGATAAAGGATTGATTGTTTAAACATTCAAAGTGTTTCATATCACATTGAATATTTAAATCATAAGCCCGATATATTAAAATGAAAATTTAAATACCATGAAGATAAATTTATTCATGATATGAAATATAATAGGGTTATTACATACACCATGTACAAGGAATAGGTGGTAAACATGACTTATATCTAATTAAAATTATAAGTGAATTGAAATTATCTTACCTTAGGTATGATACTCTCAGTACGTGTCTAAAACTCTTTTATAATGGTTATAAACACATTATTAAATAATAAAAAATTATAATAATACTTATGATGTGTTATATGATTCATTAATTACATTATATTATCCGTTTATTAAAAATTCTATGTTAAACAACATTTTGGGTAATAACTGCTTTGTTTATTATACCTGTTTTGACTTGTTATTATTGATTGTTTTAATTAGATCATGATTTAATTACTTATAGAATGTAAAATATTATTTATATAACATATATATTCAGAATATATATATATATATATAATATAGATATATGAAATTTAAAACATCATTCATGGGGATGGTAAACCATACACACGCATGAATATTGTTTTTGTTTTCTTATAAAAAGAATGGTAGATAGTAAATGACACACGCATATATATATATATATTAATATATATTATTACATTATATTATTATTTCATATATTTCATGATTTCTCAATATATATATTTTTATAATCATTCTTTAATGGTTGGCATGGATGATAAATCTCATTGTGTTGTGGAGATGGTAAGTCGTACATACGGACAAGAGACATTTTCATTTCCTTAATTGTAAAGGGGTAAGAAAATTAATGGAATGTTAATTATAAAGAATAAATATCATTTGATATTTATTATTTATATCCATTTTATTCATATTTATGTCTTGATAAATAAATTATGGATGGGAAACAGTTCACAGTACGACGTGGTGATTGTAAGTCGTACGTACACACACATGATGATATTGTTTTTTGTGGGATGGAAAAAAGGAGACATATGGTTTTCCCATAATAATAAAAAAATAAAAAAATATTTTAATTTGTTAGTTATTAATTTATTATGGAAACAACTTAGGAAAGGGAAGTATAAGAATAAAAAAACTTTTAAAGGGTCGGTAAAACAATTACCTCTTCTTCGAGTTTCTCCTTTTTATTTGCACAAAAGGACTATTTTTGATATATTTATAGCCAAAGTATGTCATATAAGATGAATTAAGGGGTTTTTGGAGTATAATTGGGCTTGTTGTGGCTAATATAATTGGTATTAGAGGTGTAAATAAAATAGAAGGAGAGGCTCCATTTTATAAGAGAAGGGATGGGTACTTAAAGAAACTCCAAAACTATTAATTTATTATAAATTATTTTTCAGTTTTCAATAGATCCAAAGTGAGTTATTTCGATTATAATATGTTTTTGGTTCTAAATAATTTCAAAAAATTAATTTTAAAAAAGTATAGGTCCCAAAATTGACCTTTTCTTCTGGGTTCAACCCTTATTTGAACAGTTTAACTCTTATAGTGTCGACATGTCTTTTAAAGATATATGTTTAATATAGTTACTATAAAATTATAAAAAACACAATTGGATGTTTTATGACATATTTAACACTATTCATGTTATTTTTCAGATGCTTATATTTTTTTGGATTGAATATCATTTAGTAAAATTATATTTATCTGAATGTATCATTTATTTCAATTTTGATAATATTCAATATTTTCATTTTTTAAAAATATAAACCCAAACATGATAACTTAAAAAAAATACTCCCAATATGTCACTGCAATTTTTGAGTAATCTATAAAATTAATCTATGTCACTAATTAAGTCAAATTAATTTTTTTAATATTTTTACTATACTTTATTTAATATCTCAATTTTTTAAACAAGTATTGCATCATTATTATTTCATCATTTAAATTAATTATTTCTTTTATAAAATTATTAATAAATTACTATCATGTAGATAAAATTTTTATATTTCTAAAGACTATTTATAGTCAACCATATTACTTATATAACCTCATATTAAAAATCATAATGTCTTTAAATCTGAATATGACATTTTTAACTCTTCTTTAAATAAAATATAATAAATGTATTAATTAGAAAAATGTGGCATAAAAAGGTTCATTTTTTCATCCTAATGTTTTTTTGGTCTAAATATACTTATCCAATGAGATTAAGAAACGTTTTAGGTTTATTTTATATTTTTATAATATTATTTTTACCATTAATTATCCTATTTATATTTAACCATGGTAAATAAAATTCAAATGTTAGTATTAATCAAATAATATTTTCTCATACTAGACTATATTTATCATAGTTATTACAACGAGGTAATTCTGTTTTTTGAAATTCAATTCATAAAATTGGTAAATTTAGGTTTAATTTCAATCCGTAGATGTAGTTAGAAGTTGGGTAAAATAGCCGTTCAAAAGATTAATAAAAAAAATTATATCTAATTATATTTAAAAAATTATTCCAATGATTGACATTGAACAAGTATATTTATTTTTTATATTTTTTGACATTAAAAGAAATTTGAAATTAATTAATTATTTAAAGAAACTGGTCGGGTTTAAACATAAATGCAGTAATTTTACAATTCAAAAAAAATTAAAACTTTTCAATAAAATACCAAAAAATCACCCAGAGATAATTTTAATATTCTTAAATCAAAATTGATGTATATTTTACAAAATTAAATTACTATGAGTTTCAAGAATTATTTTTATTATTTTTCACTAAAAGGACATAAATATTAGTTGTTTTTCTAAACATATAATTATTTTAACGAAAGTTATGCATTTCATTAAAATATGTTTTATTTATGTGAAAATTTTATAAATAACATTTAAATTATATTTATTACTAATAATATTATTAAATTTGATGTATTATTTATACATATATAATTTAAATGATTATAATACTAAATTATTATTTCATAGAAACTTAATATTGTGTGTAACATAAGCCTAGTCATCATTGCATGAAATAAAATCGATTGAATTTTTTAAAAATATAACATGATATGAAATCATGGGGTGTTATATAAAAAATACATTACATTTTTTATCTCCCACTCTTAAAGGTTTAATGTCGTTAATGTATATGATCATAGAATTCCCCCTATTTGGGAAATTGATGGAAAACCGGGTTCAATTTGGTTATATTGTTATTCTTTATTTTTCATTGGTTAGTTCCATCTAGTAGTCACATATGAAATATAAATTGAATATAAATCAATACATTCATGAACCATGTAACATTTCATAATGAAACCTTCAGGATGATTACTGTTTCGTATATAAGACATCAATGTTTACATATGATATCATCTGGATAACTACAAAGGGAAGTAATTGGTCCTCCAAGATGTATTTCTATTGGGAGAAGGGAATTTGGATGCATAATACATGTTAAAAATAATTGATGAACTATTATATATAACTCGAAAGAAATTAATGGTTCCAATAAAAGCAATTTTTATAAAATTAATTGGGAAAACACTTAGAAAACATATCTAGATAAGAATAGAATTAATAAATTACTGACACCCTTACATTCTGAGACAGAAGATGAAAAATTTTTATTGGAATGAACTCATGCAGAAGTACATGATAATCATGAGTCTTTAAATATTTTATCTTCAAATATCTTTGTTCATTGGTTTTGATATGTTTCTTGTATAGAAATTTGGAACATTATTATTCTCTAGTACTTCCAGAAATTGATTTATTTATTGCAGCTGTTATCACATAAGAAGAACATAAATATTTCAATTTATCATCACAAATACAGACATGATCTAATTCGAACCTATTTCTCTAATAATCTAAGTTATTCCAAGATCATAAACCATTTTTCTCTTTCACATGTCATTTTGAATATTTTAATGAAACATTTTATAGATATTTATTATTTTCAACATAAATTAAACCTACGAAATGATGTAACAAATGTGTTGACCAATATGAAAGATCAAAGAAGGTACTTTTCTTCTTACAATTGTAACATTATTAAGTGAAAACATTTATCCTATTTCTAGATTTCATCGGACCCTTCCGGAATGAAAAAACATATATCTTAAAATTTAGCAAGAATTTCTATTCCAGACAAACACTGAGATAGACTATCCAACTACAAGGTATTGTAAAACCTTCGATGATTATTACTATAAGGATGATTTATTAGAATGAAACATCAATGTAACATAAAAATTAAACACCAGTTATATTTATGTCTTTTGGATCGTGTATTATTCCCAAAAAAAGGACATGATAGTTTTACATTCATTCACAATCTATAAATCATTGCATAAATTAGAAAATAATTTACCATCAACAGAATCACAACACACATATAAAACTTTTCTTTCAAACATGCATCATACGTGTGCAAAACCACCTTCCAAATATGTTTCAACTCTAGTATTAAATTATTAATGTGTATATATATATATCATTTATAGGAACATAAGGTCCATATATGAGTATACTCATGAGTGTGAATGGTCTTTTCTTGAACATCCAAGAAGGTGTTATATAAATATGAATAAAAACTAGTCATGTAATTTGTGATGTATGCATTATCCCAAACGTATTGAAACCATCACATGATATAACCAACCTCAAATTTATGGATTCACTAAAAAACATTAATATCAAGAATAAAATTTCCACTATGTTAATCCATCTGTAAGATGAACAAACTCATCGTTATACTTCGTCTTAATGGTATCATCCAATCAAAATTTTAATGATATTTCATCAAACATAAAAATAATCTAGAGTATGAGAATATACGAAGAGTGACACATTAGTTTCTTTAGAATAAGATATGGTGTCACATCAATATTTATATTCCATTGGGATTTTAAACATTTTATACAATCATTCTTTTGGTAGTTTCCTCCCAAAATATGCTGAAATATTTCAAGAATGCATGAATTGTTTTATAGAAAATCCTCGTTCCCCAGATAAATATGTTCCATGTAATGGATTTAGGTAATGTATGTATCATTTGGATTTAATTCCTTCAAAAAAATGAGAATATTATTGATGATAGAATTGGAAATCCCATAAATGAATTTCATATGAAATTTTTGGATTCAAAATTACTGATTTTTCATTTCCACACATTATTGATATAATAGTTTCATGGCTTCATAATTCTAATTTTCACCCTATAGACATTATCATTTTAATTACATGCATAATGTGTTATTTTATCAAATTCTTATTGTGCTTCAATCCTTTCATTGTCATAATGAAAAATAAATAGAAAATCTTCATCTAGTAAATTCTCGATTCCATTCCTTTCGTTTGGATCTGAAACATTTTTAGATTTATTTTTCTCTCGATTGTGATACCACGCATAATAGTTTGTCTGGAAACTATATTTGGATATATCTTAGTTAAATTATTTATGACATAAAAAAGTTCATCTAATACAATTATGATACGGGGAGTGTATTATTCTACTATATGAAGCATTATAAAATTAAAATATTAAAAAGATCTCAATTTTTTTTGAATATCCCTTGATTTTTGATTAGATTCATATATACCTACTTTTATCCATTCTGTAAAAAAGTTATATGTCATGTAATAAAAGAAATGAAATAATATTGAAGTTAAATTGAAGATATATTTAAGGAAATGAGAATTTTTCACATTATATGAAACTATAACACACTATTCTATATGATACTCATTTTATAAACGACAAAAAAATACTATATATATATATAAATAATATAAATATAATACCATGATATTGAATTCCATTACATAATTGAGTAAAACATATACATAATAATTTTAAAATTGAGTTTATAATTGATGAATTTTTTCTCTTATTCAATTCATATTTTACCTAATAGTATTTTTATTCATTAAATTCATATAATAGATAACTATTTATATTTTACCATTTTTTACAGCAGACAATAATTATGAAGTTATGTTTGTTATAGGCATAATTAGTGTTTTTCATATTGAGGGATCTCAAAGTGAATCCATTATCAACATGAGATCAATGCAAGAAAGGTTCATATACATGTGTTTCATGCATGATTATGCATTGGATTTCTATATATAATGAACCATTAGTGAATGTGTATTGTTATCAATGATGGTTTTTAGTAAAAGAAAATTTGGATGCCTAGACATATAAGATTATTTTGTTTTAAAATGGATGCTTGATGATGACTCTTAATTAGTTGTTTCCAGGTGGTGAATGTGTGGGCTGATGCTATGGATTATGGAACATTTCTAGTGTGGTGGGTGTGCACACAATAGAATTATCATAAGTGAGATATCAAATTTTGAAGAGGAGTGCTATGGAATTTTGAAGGGGTGGTTATATGTGGGTTCGTCAGGTTCAAATAGGTACTATTTATTTTGGTTTTAATAAATTCTATTAGTTTTTTTGTTTCAATTTTTTTATATTCATGTTGGGTCAGTTTCATGAGTCCCCACAATTAGATTATTCATAAAATAATAATAAATTTTATATTTCTTCGTTATATAACTAAATATCTAAAATAAAATTATTTTATAAGAAATTGTATCCCAATAATTTTGAAAAATATTTATTAAAATTACATTTTAAAAATCACAGATATTCATTAATACTTCTTATACATATATATACCAAGTACGATGTCTGAAAAAAATGAAAAATCACTATACTTGAATGGCTTGAAACTTATTCCCCATTTCCTCTTGTATGTACTCAGGATATTCAACATATAATCTCACTCAAATCCATGATTTTTTTAATATTTAAACATCCCCCATTTCCTGTCCTTCAAAAATAAATATCATGACCCAATCACATTGAAGGTTAATTTTCATGTCTCAAAACCATTGTATTTTATATTTATAATGCACTCAGAATACCATACAACAAAAGAATACCACATTAGAATTGAATATCATGAATCTACCATTGACATAAATCACACTACCATTCACTCCATGTGTTTTCCCTATTCATAGTGTTCCAGATACAATAACCAATTATTTCAATTTATCATTATGCAAAAAAAATAATAGTTTCTATTGAAAATAATGATTAATGTATAATTTTATTAAAAACATTCATGAACTATATGTATATCAAGAATTTCCTAAATTAAATTTTTTTTCTATATTATAGGGATTTCCCAGTAATCATTGATTATAGATTGAAAAAAAGTTACTACATATACCATATATATATATATAAAATAATCACAACATAGAACTGAAATATATATCATTGAAACTGTATAATAGTATAAATCAGAAACATAATAAAACTAGAATGGCATTAAGATTTTAAAAAATCTCCACCAGTAAATTCCATTAACCTTTCGTCTATATATTAATAAATCATAACCTACTATCAAATTTTCTCATAACCCATGAAACATAACTGTGGTAATTATTTTAGGCATTCTTATACAATAAATTATATATTTGAAACAACATAAACATAGATATTTATATGCAGGGTGAGACAATGTAACTCTAAATGAAACCCCCAATAGTTCACCTATCAATGTAAATTATAAATAGGAGTTTATAATTAATATGAGATTAACTAGTATCCTAATATCGTAACTGAATAAAACCTGAATCGAATAAAATTAAACTAAACTAATTTAGTCCAGATATAAAAAATGATTAAAACAAATCATAATGAACCAATCCAAATTAAAATAAAAAAACCCAAATAAAACCAAAATGTTTTGAACTAACACAAATATACATGAACCAAATATAAAAAAATCTAAATCAAACCATATTAATCATTATCAAATAAAATTAAATACATAAATTTGTTGTGAAAAAACCCACATCAAGATTTAAACATATTATAATAAATAAAATGTGGACAAAAATTGAATCTTAAATAGTGTTTTAAACCTATAATAAATATAAAATTGACTGTTGATAGAATAATTACCCAATTATGAAGTTAATGATTTATTCATGAATAATAATTGATGTAAAATAAGATGGGAGGATATCCCCACCAGCAAGGAAGAAACTTCAATGTTGACTTCTAGGGCTCGGCCACTCTGGATTTAGATGCGGGGGGCGGAGGATCCCATTTTATATTTGAAAAAATCTTACACTGATTGATTATTTAAATTGTTGGTATAACACCTCTATAGAAATTATCTAAAAAATATTGTTATATAATAAAATTTTGGAGGCTATACCAACAAGTAGTTAATAACGTTGGGATAGGATAAAAAATTGCCTATCCCAATGGATTTAGAGGAATGTGGGTATAGACCCATTGGTATAGATATTGTTTTACGTAGTGGATAATACCTAAGCACAGTAATCAATATGTGGTTTACTATGATTATTTTTGAACTACATTGTGTTGTGTGCTCATGAAGGATGATCGTGTGGTGGCTTAAAGTACTTGTAATCTTAGAAAACATGATAATAATTACTCTACTCATGTTATAGGGCTTATTGTAGTAATTCATTCACTTAAATGATGGCAGTATTATCTTTTTGGGGATATGTTCATATCCTTTTCTGACCCAAAGAGTATGATTTGTATATTTTCATAGATTTACTTGAATCATAGATAGAGGTAGGGGTAGAATACCTTCATAAATTTAACATCGATGTTGCCTAAACCCCAGGGAAGGGGAATGCCAATATAGATGTTCATAAAAATAAAGTACCCTCATTAGATATTTTTTGAATTAAAGGAAGAGTAAAACTTGATGGGACTCTTCTCTTATTTACATTTGGATTCCCATGAAGATGTTTGAGGCATAGCCTTGAAAAATATTCAATTATATTCAACTCTTGATGAGTTTTTATGTAGATTCAGTAGAACGATGATGATTTTAGTGGAATTCATGAAACCATTTATTATTGTTAAAATGTTTCTGGTTGGTGTCTTTATTCATATGTTATAGTCCATTTTTTGGATTTTTTTTGTCCGTATATTTTTGAGGAGGTTGAATTTTTTTAATTTTCATAGTTATGCATGGGATATTAATCCAAGAACTATGAAGATGTATTATGACATGAGATAGTGATTTTGGTGTTCGGTTATGAAGATTCAAAATGATGATTATATATCATACTATTACACATTCTAGTTGATAAAGGAAGAGAACCCAAGACCTTATGGTTATATTCAATCTATTTCGTTTCATGTTTGGAAATGGGATAAGGTATCTATAGACTTAGTCTTCATATTACCACATAACCCCCGTGGGAGAAATTCTATCTGTGTGGTGATTGATCAGTTGAAAATTCAGCTCATTTTGTTCTGATCAAAGATACAATAAAAGATGAATATTTGGGTACGATGTATATACAAGAAATTTTGAGGTTACATTGTGTTAGTTTTTTTATTTTTTCGGAATGGGATCAATGGTTACATCGAGATTAATGAGTATTCTCTAGGAGGCTATAGGGACTCATGTAAGATTGGGTATATCTTATCATCCATAGATAGATAGTCTGATGGAGTGTGTTATTCCAATTTTGGAGGATATGATCCATGATTGTGTCTTGGATTTTGGGGTATCATGGGACAACCATATGAGTCCAATTGAGTTTTATTATAATAATCATTATTAGTCATCAATCTGAATTTATACTTTCAATGATTTGAATATTTTCCAGTGCCGGATGCCAATTTTTTCGGGGATGTGGGTGAAGCTTCATTAGTGGGACCGAGTTTGGTTTAGGGGGCCTCATTGATAATTTTGGATATACATTACTGTTTGTTTATAATATAGAGTTGGTAGAAATATTATATAAAACAATGAAGTCATCCTTTATAGATTTTAATTTGTGACTACGATTTCTTAAATTTTTCTCCACAGTTTTGTCCCCATTAGCTTGGAAAGAAGGGAAAGTTGGATCCAATATATGACGTAGCATTTGAGTTCATTGAGGAGCCTAGGTAGGTTTCTTCTAAGTTGGAATTTATAGATCATTTTTAAATCATTCATTGTTTTTCCACATATTTCATTCTCATAAATATCACCCAAATCCCTATCGTGTTCTGAGTTAGGAAGGGATTGAGTTAGATCCATATGTATATATTTTTGAATAGCTTGTTCATATCATTATATATCAAGTGAAAGTATTCAATAGGAATTATATTCTATTGTGATGAATTTTATGGTGTAATGTATTGGATTCTTAGAAAACATGGTAAAGAAGGTTATTGATTTGGGAGTAATGTCCTCACATATTTATTGTACTTCATTATTCCACATGATTTCCTATAGATGGATCGTCTTATAGCAGAGAGTTTGTAACATTCATTACAATATTTAATTTACTCCCCTTATCATTTTAGGGTTTCCTCTTTAATTGGGTGTTTCATGGAACACATGACGATAGAGAGAATTTATATTCTAAAATTTACTAATGTTTATGGATTTATGTTATTTTTAATTAAGTAAGGCTGGTTATAAATTGGTTAATGAATTTATGGGCTTCCTCCTAAGTACAGTATATCCTGGAATAGGTACTGGTTTTTTTTTATGAATATGGGTTTTATGTCATGTGGTGGGATATAACATTATGTGTAAAGGAGATAGTTTTTTCAACATACTTGATTATGGTTGGTTACATGATGTTTAATGGGCTTACACTACTTTTAACTTTATGGAGGTTGGTTTTTATGGTGATTTATCAGTTGATTTTTTAGTCATTATTCCATAGCCATCCATTCTCCATACCTATAGGGTTTCTATAATGATTTTGGGAGTCAATTTTTGTTTCATATTTATTTGATTGGTATTGGATCTCTATTAGGGTTGGATCACTTCTCTCTGAGTGAGTAATCCATTCTTCTTCTTTATTTCATAGTTCTTCTTACCACCATTTCATTTTGATATTAGATCCATTGATCCACATTAATTCTTCCTTTTTTCTCCCAATATCTCTCAATATATTTTTTTCTAAGGGCCTTTGTTTTGTCATGTTGCTCCTTTTTTGGATTTCATTACTAGCATGGGTGTCCAATATTTTGAGGTAAGTGGTTCAATCACTTGCCTGTATTGGATGAACTTTATTGATCCTATTTTTATAAATTGAATCATAAATATAATTTTCATGATTTTTTGTGTGTGTATAAATGGATTTGTGATAAATAATTGGTTTTCTTTGGTTTTTGGTAAATATAAAAATGGGTATTTTCAAAGAATTGAATTGATTTATGAAATTTAGCATGTATAAATCCTTTGGTATGTATGTGGAATATTTATCTTAGGTTCATCTTCAATATTACTATCAATAGGTTTTGTTGTGAGGTTCTCCAATTCTCTATAAAACTGTTGTTCTAGGGAAAAAATCTTGATATTGTTGGTGGGTTCACTCATGGGGTGTTCCTCTACTTTTTAGGCCTATGTTCTAAGGAATTTTTGTTTAATTATATTTTTTTTGGTAAAAGGAGACTTCATTCCAAGATCATTAAATTCCTAGGCATGATTAACAGGGGAATGGAATTGTAATGTTTTGGATTTGATATCGGTTCTATAAATCTTGACAAATGCTAATGGAAATTATGCTTGAAATGGATATAACTACCTTTGTTTTGGAATTTTTTTTGGAAAAGGGGCAAGGTTTACCACAATTTGATAAATATTATTTACTGCATATCATTCCTTTTTTCATTTAAAATGAGAATACCTGATTTATTTTTATAGATTATTATTCTGGAACGCCAAGGTGGGACCCTACTAAGATTGTTAGTTTACACACTGTGTAACTATTTAGTAGTGTGTAGACCTTTGAATGTGTTTTGATGAATGGAATGGAAAGGAACCTTAGTGAGACGGTGTGGATTTTTTATTTGTTGAGTTTGGGAAGTTGGTGGTTACATGTTTGGGGTTTTCCCACACTATAATATGGTTTCACTATTCTGGTTTTGATTTCTACTGTTATTTGGACCAATACATGGAGATTGTAGTTGTTTTGATTTGTTTGGTATTCACTATTTTTTTAGTTGTGAAATATATATCTCTTTTGAAGTCAAACCTATTATTTATATATGTTTCATTTTGCTGCTTCATGTGTGGTGAAATAATTACCTCTAGTTTTCATGAGATATCCAGATGCTAGTCATCAGCCCTTGGGGATATAGAAGGCCTCTTTGGTATTTGATGGGTTCGTTTAGGTACCATTTTGAGTGTGTATTTGGGTATATTAATTACACATCTCCAATTATATTATCTAACCTAATTATTTATCAACATACCCAAATCCTATATCTATTGTAAAATTACCTTATAATATCCATCGATGTGTTAAACAATCTGTTCTATTAGCCACCTTTGTATAACATGAGGTGATGATAAAGCTAATACATAGTCCTCAATTTTTAAGGCTATTACCTCTAGGTACATATACACCTGAGTATGAATCCATGTTTAGAATCTTGATAATGATTTAACTTATTATTATATAATAAATTCAAACTTTAGGAAAACATGGAGATTTTATCCGTTGTTTAAACCTATTATTTTGTATTATCATATGTTTTTCACTAATGATTTATCATCCCAATCCAAAAATAATAGAAAAAATAAAATTTAACTAACCTAATGTTTTAACTATACTTTTGAAATAATGATATACTATATCCTATAAATAATTCAATATGTTTATATATTTTAAATTTTATCCAATAGATGACATCATAATCTCCAATTTTATCTAAACCCTTAATTTATATTAAATATAGATCCCTTAGGTTATCACTCTTGGATCCGGTGGTTGAATAAGAAAAAATCTACACAAATAACATGATACACATCCTTAATTAAATGGTCATTTTTGGATAATTAGACATTTAAATTACAATTTCCTTTTTAGGATAAATGTTTTATAAAATTAAAACATTTTTTTAACTATTATAACTTTTGTTGTTTGAATGAAATGGATATTTAATCCACTATATGAGAAAATTCATAATCCATAACATTTCTTCTACTTTTATTATAAGTCCACCTAACTATATACTCATAAATACACATCTCAAATATAAATTTTCATTATAATATGAGGAAATGGAAACCTAGGAACATTTGTTCTCAAACACTCAATAAGTGTAAAAAATAGACAAGAATCAATGATAATAATAGAGCATATGAGTATAAACAATAGACTAAAGAAAAGCATAACTATTAAAATATAGATCATTAAACATTTTTTATGTTCTAAAATTGAATAATACATAAATCAAAATTATGTGGAAACATGAGTTAATAAACATGATCCACAAAAACATAACATAGTCATAATTCTAATATTTAAGCTATAATATGAAAAAAAACTATAGAGTATATTATATTAAGGATACACACAATGAGAAAAACAATTAAGAATATGAAATACCAATTGAATATGGAACATATATTAGTTAGGGATAATTATATCCATGAGACATACCATAAGTTCCAATTATAATGACGAATTATAACATGCTCATGATTGTTTTATCTCAAGATATACAATTATTTAACTAGGTCATTGGCGGGTGATACATGACCTCAACCATCATCTATCCATACGTAAGTGTACCATAATAAACAGATCATTCATCAACTCATAATAATACCATGTAAGGGAAATGAGTGTCATTCACCATGTCATAAATAACACAATGAAATAAATTGGGGGTTATATCATTTTAATATATATTCACATGAGGAAAGTATTTATTATTCGATAAATAATTAAAATATGATTACCCGGGAAAAATAGATGGGTACACTAATATATTCAATAACATTTCATATAAATAAACTTCAATGATGATGGTAAGGTATATGTGATCTATAACACATAGAGAAAATGTATATGGTTTATTTAATAATTTACTTAGTTAATAGATGTGTAAAATATTTTTTAGCCCCTTTTAATTAATGAAATGGAAAATGAGATATATATATTTGAAAGTAATTGGATGAAATTTATTCATGTTCACTGTGTATGGTTAGTAATGATAGTGGCAGTGATATATCATTTCCACAAACTAGATGGGATTATACCATATTGAAAAAGGAAGCTTTGAAAAATGAAGACATAATATAACATAATAATTATTTAAAGTTTTATCTTAGGGAGAAATAATTCAAACTGAAAAAAACCATTATGACAAGAGTGATATTGAAATTGAATCCCTAAAAATGGAGGGTTTAGAATTTTCATTTAAATAACAAAAATAAAAGATATTTCAGGATATAATATATTATATAGGAATTCTATATACCAATAAAACTGGATTTTTTTTATAAAGAAACATTCATTAAAGAGTGAAATTTGAAATATAAAAACCTTGTGGTTATTGTAACATAATAATAAAAAGAATATAATAGATTCTTAATGAAATGGACATTCAAATAAAATGAAGTAAAAGTTATACATTATTTCTGAAGTAAATAAGGAAGTGAATACACCATATAAATGATTTTTTAGTTTATAATATCAAATATTTCTCATGGAATCAATTTTAGATATATTAACAATTATAACATTGATAAATTGAAATTGAATTTTGTAATGAAATAAGATTTCTGGATACATTAAAATACATACTATTTTTAATAACATGTGTTATATTCTACACCAAATTCAATAAAATCTCAACAAAAATATATGATATTATTAATAAATCAATAATAAAAATAGATATGGTAAACCATTAATAACTACTACCATTTGAAGATAAATAAATAGTTTGTGTTTATATGGAAAATATTATGATAAAAACGTTTTATTTATATTTTACAATCTTTAGGAAATAACAAATACTATTTTTAAAATTTAAATATTATAAAATAAAATTAAGTTTTCAACTATTCTCATAATTTTTTACATAGTATGAATTTTTTAATTTTTTATGAAAAAAATAATTTTTACTAAAAAATACGGTTATTGTGAAAAATATTTTTTTTGGAATTTTTCACTATGTAAGAATATACTAGAATACTATAATAATTTTTTATAATAAAATATATATTTATGGAATATAATAAAAAATATTATTATATTCATTGAGATCATAAATTAGGTGTGAGAAATTTTTATAAAAAAATTAAATTGATAGCTTAATTAAAATAGTTTCCAGTATGTTGTTTGGATGAAGTAATTTGATGGTGAGATTAATTTTCAGCTTTCCAGTATAACTTGATAAATTTTATTTTTTTATAAATAAATTTTTTTCATTAATGTAAGTCATACTGATAATTTTTTATAATATGTAAATATATGTGAGAAAAAATTGTTTTTATTAGAATCATTTTTACTCCATTAGGTTTGTTTATTTTAGAATAAAAATATCAAACTTTCAAAAAAAGATAAAAATATTTTAAAATTTAAAATTATAAGTATCAATTTAGTTAATAATTTCATTATAAATTTTATTTTTCATGAAAAATAACTCTGTTTAAAAAATATTTACCCTGATAAAAATTAAAAATTGATAATATAGTTTTAATTTCTCTAAATGGATAATATATGATAAATAAATGTTTTTAAATAATTGGTGGGGATTATTTTACTCTTTATCATTTCGAACAATCCATTATTTTATACATTTGAGACATTTATATTTTAGTTTTCTCATGTATTTATTGAAAAATGATGAGTTCTTCCAAAAAAAATATATTATTCCTTTATACACTAACACTATTTATACCCTTCTATGATACATATTACCATATAATACCTCATTCAAATTATTCTATTTTAAACTCCATATAATCATATCCCACAAAGAGAAATCCCTAGTCCCCATTAATTATCCAAATTTCTTGAATTTCTAAGGGAAAACAATTGGAAAAATCATATCACCAACAAGGTCATATAATTATATACTAAACAAGGAAACAAGGTAATAGTTTCTATCTCAACCACATATCAATGATAAATGTTTATGTAATACTACATGTTTCCATCACAATTGTGAAAATAATACTTATATTTCATATTTTTATCTTTATTTAATTATTTTCATGATAGTAATTGATATAATTAATGTTTTACCTATCATGAATGTTTTACTAAAAAATCAATAAATATATAATAATTTTTAAAATCAATTTTTTTATTAAGAAATGTAATAATGTTATGAAAAAATTTATTATTCAATAGTGTATATGCATAAATATAATTATTTTTTAATAATCTATGATTTAATTCATATTATTTATAAAAAATATATATATTTCAAGATTCCATTGATTTTTTATTCAAAATTCAATATAACATTAAGGGTTTTCATGACATAATTCAAGTATTGGTGTCAAAATCAACCATATTTGTCTAGTTTCTTTCATTATTGGACTATTTTAACCTAAATTGATGTTAATATATATGTCCCTATTCATTTATGGGTAAACCATTTTCACATAAAATTATTCTACCTTGATTATCGTAATTTTTCATGAAAATAAATTTTCTTATGAATTAATTTTTTTAAATTTAATGAATTTTTTATCCGATGTAATTATTTTTAATTCCCAATTATTTTACCCATTAAATTATGAATTTTTTTGGTTTTATCTAATAATTTTCATTCAGTTACATTATTTTATTTCAGAGTAAATTTTTCATTATCTTTTTTCATGATGTGGGTTTTCAAAAAATTGAAATTTTAAAACATTAAAAAATTTCATTATAGCCTACAATAATTGTGATATTTAATAATCCAATCCACATTTTACATGGACAAAAATTATGTATCTTTTAGGATTTCATACATAAATATTTTTAAAAATTTATATTTTTTAATGTGTTTACACATTTTTTTTAGTTTTGGAGAAAATAGTTTTTAAGAACTTTTTTTTTTGATCAATATTTTTATTTTCATATTATAAAAAAAATTGATCAGTTTTGAAATGAAACTCTTAACTATAACTTTTAATCTATTTATTAAAAAATGTTTTCATAAATCTCTTTTTCAGAATTGGTTTTCATTATGTTCTATCTCAAATGGATTTATCCTTCATGTTTCACCCTATATTATAGTTTTATTATATATCTATTTAGGTTGATCAGGTTTTTAATATCAAAAGATTTAGTTCATGATATTAATTCATACCTTTTAGATATTAATGAACCCCATTTTATTTCATTGGTTTCCATAGATTTTTTTTTTGTTTTTTATACCAAAAATCAATTTGCGGGTTATGACATGGTTTAGAAATATACCTCACACAAATTCATTATTTAGAAGAATATATCTCATGAGATAGATATGTTATATGAAAATGATATAGGGTAGTTTTGATTAAAAATATTGACTGTGGTGGAATTAATCTATACTCACAATTTTACATCTGAACATGTAAGTAAGTATCTTTGTTCAAAAAGTGTGGCAGATATGGTATTGGCCTGTCACGAACCAGGTCGGGTCGCCATCCGACCCGGCGCCCGACCCGGTCTGTGTCAAGGACCGAAGGGCATTCTCGATCCCCACGGGCTGGGACAAGTGCCCGAGTATCCAGTTTAACAAGTGGGAACGGTATTACATGAAATACAAGACAGAAAAACAAAAAACCAGATAAATAACTGAAACTGGAAACAGACTACAAAACACACTTCTAAACTATAAACATGTTTAGGTCTACAACTCAGCTAAAAACCCAAAATGAACAACAACAGGAATAGATAACTAATCTCCAAAACCAACCTCATGCGACACGAGAAGTTTCATCCCCAAGCTACCAACACCAACCTGCACACGAAGACCAACAGCAACCAGAGCCACCATCTCTGAGCACGATGTCACAACGGGGAATACAAAAGGAAAAAAGTCTACATACACCCGATGGTGTATGCAGGGTGTGAGCGAAAGGCCCAGTAGGACGTCACCCAATAAAAAGGTTCCATGCCACAACATCAAAATGACAATCTAATGTGATTATTCAAGTTATACATTCGAAATACTTTTAAAGAAAACATTTACAAGACATATGATAAAGGAAAACACTAAAAAGAACTCATTTCAAAAACACGATTTTAAAGAGGAAGAGGAAAGTTCATTATGGGCACACACACACACACACACTCGCACACACACACACACACTCACACACACACACACACACACACTCACACACACACACACACACTCACTCACACCCAACTAGTCCTCCATATGCCGACGGAAGGCACCACGCCAAAGATGGTAGAGCACTATGGTTAAATCCCCTAAGGTTCATCTAGGTCGAGTGGGACCCTAGAACCTCGTGTTTCGGTGAAACGTGGATTAGAAGGCCACGACCCTCAGAAAACATGGCTTAGAAGGCCACGACCCTCAGATATCATATGTTTAGTTAGTGTTGCAATCGTCAGTACAGCTAACTGAAACAGGAACGAAACCCATTTGGTTCACTAGCACACTAGTTCTAGTCCACCCACCTAGATACCCAGGGTTTTACCATGTGCTCAAACAATTTTCACATTCACATAGTATATTTCTTTCTCATTTCGCAAACCAAACAAGATATTGCACACAAAAGTCCCTATTTGCATACCAAAGCACTATTTCAAAGACACATGCACACGACATGTCTCTTTATTATAAAAATACACCACCTTTAAAAAGAAAGCATATTAAACTCCTATAAACCACCATTTTAGCGTTATATAAATGCACTAATAAATCATTTGATTTATTATTGAAATCATTTAAAGAAAATCCAAGAATACCTTACACCAAAAACAGCTTGATTTTATATAGAGGAATCACTTTAAAACTTGATACATGAGGTAAACATGTCAAAAATGGTTTTACATTATTCAAACAATTTTTCATTTCAACTTCAAAGATACACAATAAGGAAAACATACCATAAGTGATTCATATACTTTGAAAATGTCTCATTAAATACACAAACACCTAAAGTGACTTGAAAACACCTTTCGCACCGGACAAACAACCCTCAGAAACCTTTCAAAGGTGTTTCTCACTCAAAACGCCACTTAAATAAACAATTCCTCAATTTATAAAACTTATCGCATGAAAAAGAAACCATTACAAAATCAATTTCACAAATTGACCCTTCTAAAACCTCATTGGCACCCTATAACAATTATTAAGCACTTCTAAAATTTACCACAACCGGATTGAAAGGAAAACATGAAAATTTCTAAAGACAAGTACTATTTTCATCACGCACGCATGTTACAACATTTTTAAAACACATTTCGCAAAACCCCTACAGCACTACCAAAACATTATAAAACCAAATTCGCATTATGAAACTAAACCATATAACATATTAAGCTAAACTAAACAAAAAAAATTAAATTATCTAAATGATGTAAAGACATGGAACCACCTACCTCGATGCAGGAAGGAAAGAAAAAAGATATGGCGCAATACTCCCGCTGCGTAAAGGTTGCACTGCACGGAACCGTCAAAAAGATCCTAAAACAGTAGAACAAAAAGTCTCACTGCCAACCCATCACAACATCAGCGATTTAATAAGTTAACTAACAATAAAACAAATTCAATAATAACTAATCAAATTGAATAATTAATAAGAAAATTTAATAGTAACTAACAAATTGATAAACAATTAATCAAATTAAATAAAATTATTAACCAACTTAATAATAATAAAATAATTTTATTAACAATTTAAAAAACATGAGATAAAAACTGTATATATTAATTAACAACTAAACAAATAAATAATAATTAAATAAAATAAAACCAACCATTATCGCGGAATTTTCTTGATCCAACCGAGGGGCGTGCAGCAGCTATCCGGCGAGTGCGAGTCGGGTTGCGGGGGATGTCCGACAGCAGAGTAGGGGTGCAGGAAGGGTGGCTGACCAGCTATTGGGAGGAGGTAAGGTGAGGAGAGAATGATAGAATGAGAGGTGGAAGGAAAAAGAGAATAGAAGAGATAATAAATATATAAATAAAATAAAATAAAAAAGAGAAGAAAGGAGGGATATGGGGTGAGGCGCGCCACTAGAGAGATGGGGGAAAGGGGGGTAGTGCGCTGGAGCCGTGGGAGAGAAGGGATGGGGAGAAGAGGCGAGAAGGGAGGGAGAAGGAAGAGAGAAGAAGAAGGGAGTGGGAGGAGAAGATAAAAGGGAATAGATGAAGGGGAAGAGAGTGAGGCACGCTGGACGTGGAGAGGGGAGAGGGCCGCGTGAGGGAGAGGGAAGAAAACAACGGAGGGAGGAGAAAACATGGGGGAGAGGAAAGAAAAAAAGAGAAGGGGGGTGGCGGCTAGGGTAGGAATTAGGTGGGTTAAAATAAAGAATAAAATAAAATAAAAAGAAATGAAATGAAATTATAAATATAAAATAAATAAATAAATAAAAATGGAGAGATATAAATATATATATATATATATACATGTATATATATATATGTATGTATACACACACAATAATAATAAATAAACTATTCTAAAATAGAAAATGATAAAGGATTTAATAATATATGTTAAAAATTGAAAAGTAATAAAAATACAAATAATATTTATAATAATAAGGAAATAAGAATAAAATAAAAGAAATACTCTCTTAAAACGTTAATATTAATAATACCAAGTAAGACCACCCATGTACCGGGCAGCCCACAAGGCTTCACCCATGCCGTGCCCGTGCATCGGGCAACGTCAAGCCTGCATCCATTTATCAGCGCAAGTGCGTACCACTAAAATTGCGCTCAGCTCGAACTCCAACAAAACAATTTACAAAAAAGGCAATATAACTTTTGGGATTAAAATTTAAATTAAATACATACCTCAATGTGAAGACCAGACCTGAAAATTCTCCCCACCATGAAATCTTTCCGTCCCCGGAATGCCACAGCTAGGGTTGAGGAGCAAAGGAGAAACTGATACCCCACTAATGTTCGAAGAGGATCTCTACAACCAACAAGTGAAAAGCAGCAAAAACAATGTGCTCAG
Organism: Viscum album; assembly: GCA_963277665.1. Taxonomy (NCBI): domain Eukaryota; kingdom Viridiplantae; phylum Streptophyta; class Magnoliopsida; order Santalales; family Viscaceae; genus Viscum; species Viscum album. The sequence continues at coordinate 1,600,424,091 of OY728119.1, read as the reverse complement.
AAAAAGTGACTCAAATGACAACCTCAAGAAGCATGTAAAAATACGTTCTGATCTGTGTTTCCCACCCCAAAGATCTAGAACGCCTCCAGTTGATTGATTCAAGAAAGCAACACTCGCACCTGCGGAAAACAACCTCACAAACCAAAACACCTCATGAATAACTGAATGAAAAACACACCATTTTACTGGAATGAAGATACAAGACCAACCCACATCTAAAGAATACTTCAATAACCTACCACTAAACCATCTCTAGGAACAAAACTGAATGGCCCACCACGGGAAAGCCCGATGGGGCTCTACACTATTAAAAAAAACATTCCGACGCCCGAGACGAGACTAGAAAATCGACACGAGGAGGCCTGGGCAGACTCCCCACCATTAAGAACCTACTATCGCCCATGATGGGTTTGGGAAATCGACATCGGGAGGTCCGAACGGACTCCCCACCATTGAAGAAGAGTCCAACATCGATTTATTCCAGAGATATTAGTACGAGATCTGATGTGGGTCTCCCCACCATTAGAACTAACAGCAGGTACACAACTTTAGAAAAAAAGATTCTTGATTGTGACCAAACACCCCACCACAAGGGGCGGGGAGGGAGGGGCCCGACTACCGGGGCATCAAAAGCATGACCCAAGACAAACTAGCATTTCCACATTCCTGGATGTGAATTATTCAGATTTGAGACAGATTTACTCAACAAACCCCATAAGGCCACTAAAGCAATTACATCCAGTGGACCGGGACCCTCAAGACTTTAATGCATGAGAAGAACACTCCTCCACATGGTCATGAAAACCTTATGCAACCAGACGACTCATTCGAACAGAATAACCATAGAAAACAATTTAAGCTGCTTTCACTTTCAACAACGATGACAGAAATGAAATCGTGGTTTTATACATTCCTGGGGTTCCTGACCACGCGCCAGCTTCACTCTGGGGCCAATGACTAGAGCCTTGATATTTGAAGCATCTCCTGCCTCGCACTCAGGTATTGAGGACTCCCGTGTGAAGCTTCTCTTTTCAGTGTCACACGCAACCTTCACTGCAACTGCGACAACACCAGCAAACACAACACATTACAACATCTCACTGATCATACACAGAACATTTACCATCACAAGAGCTGAAATGGTTCATGCGCATCACCCTTTTTTCACACTGAATTAGAACATGACATCACAAATTTTCACCGAACATGACTGCTATTGTTGAGAGGAACATTACGCTAAGGAAGACTTTAAACCGTGTCTTGAACAAAACGTGATTCCTGCAAACAACCATAGCAGCCTCATACGACTGGGTCTGCCAACTAGTATCCTAACACAAACCTTTTCTTAAAAGAAACAAACCAAGACCAGAGGTTATTCAGAATGATAGACCGCACCAACGACTTAGGTTCACTTACACCTTTTTCCCACTGGAGTCTCCTATACCACTTCGAAACCACCATTGGCTACCAAAGGGACCTTCCGCTGCAAGACGTCACCGAACATGACCCTTGTAGCCAATGTATATACTACAAATACCTTCAAGACACTGGTCAAAACGGAAAATTCCGAACCGCCTTCACCCTTCCCCGCTGGAATTACTTTCATCATTTCCAGGGAGAACCTTCAAATGCAACGACATCAAATTTCATATCCGATGAATCAGACAACATAAAGAAACCAAAACTCTGTTCAACTCCCCTCGCATTTGTCATCCCGCTGTGGGAGGATCCACTTGTTGTAAAAAGGAGAGGTGGGTTCAACTCTATAATTCAAGAATATATTCCTCTGATCAACTGGAGGGTCGACCAATGGCAAATTGCCTGTGGCCACACTTAAATCACATGTCATTATTTTATGGGGGCGTACACTAATCAAGAAAGAAAAACATGGACCCAAATCAAACTGGTCCAATGGTCAAGACATACTGCAGGCGAACAACAAACGTGCTGGGTAAACCACTGCAAGGTCTCCCTGATGTACTCTTCAATGGAATTTACTAACCACATGCTTGCATACCAACTTACAAATAAGAACTCAAACTCGGGACACAAACTATTCAAAAAGAATACTCAGATCAAAACAACACACATCCAACATCTCAAAAACACAAGGACACGCCACACAAACACCATTTACTAAAACACCAAAATTTTCCTTTAACAAAATATTTTGAAAATAAGAAATGCCAGTGCGTTGCACAAACACCAATGGTGTCCCTTGGGCCTCGCAAATGCATGTTCACGTGCCGCACTGACACTGACCTCATATCCAACCAAGAACTCATCCGCTCATTCCATTAACCATTCCCCTTTTTGTATACACTCATGCATGTGGTTTCCCATGAGAGCACCGAGGATCAGAACCAAACCCTTCCTTTTTTTTCAAATCCAAAACATCCAACCCACACATTTCAAATCTCACACACCATTTCAATTTCAAAGCGCTTCACTTGATAACATTTTCCAAGACCAAAACATTTTTACATAAAAAAACAAATTTCCACAAATCCAAAACAAAGAGACGAGAAACAATACCGGAGGAAACTAGTTCCAGCGGGTGATTGGAGCATATGGTTGGCAGCCATATGCCAGTCACAACATTGGCCATTGACAGTATTTTAGGACAGTGTCTTCAGAACCACAAGGCTTGCCAGACCCTGCGAGCTCACTAAGACCACTGACCTTACTCCCTTTTCATTTCCCTTAGACATGATTAACCACAAGGACCAATGACTCAGACAAACCTTGACTTACTTTGGTAACTCGAGCCCCGACACGAGGTGTGCTGGATAGGAACCTTACTCGTAGTCAGGACGTTGGGTTCGAACAACCTTAACTCCAATATACCGTGACTATAGCTCAAAAAGAAAACGACCCAAGAAAGAAAACCTTCTCTGATACCATTTTGTCACGAACCAGGCCGGGTCGCCATCCGACTCGGTGCCCGACCCGGTCCGCGGCAAGGCCCGAAGGGCGTTCCCGATCCCCACGGGCTGGCACAAGTTCCCGGGTATCCAGTTTAACAAGTGGGAACGGTTTTACCCGAAATAGAATACAGAAAAACAACCAACCAGATAAATAACTGAAACTGGAAACAGACTACAAAACACACTTCTAAACTATAAATAGGTTTAGGTCTACAACTTAGCTAAAAACCCAAAATGAGAAACAACAGGAATAGAGAACTAAGCACCAAAACCAACCTCATGCGACACGAGAAGTTGCATCCCCAAGAAACCAACACCAGCCTGCACACGAAGACCAACAGCAACCAGAGCCACCATCACTGAGCACAATGTCGCAACCTGGAATACACAAGGAACAAAGTCTATATACACCCGAAGGTGTATGCAGGGTGTGAGCGAAAGGCCCAGTAGGACGTCAACCAATAAAAAGGTTCCATGCCACTACATCTAAAGGACAATTTAATGTGCTTATTCATGTTATACTTTCGAAATACTTTTAAATAAAACACTTACAAGCCAAATGCTAAAGGAACACGCTGAAAAGAACTCATTTCATAAACACGATTTTAAAGAGGAATAGAAAAGTTCATTATGGGCACACACACACACAAACTCACACACACACACACACACACACTCACACACACACACACACACTCACACCCAAGTGGTCCTCCATATGCCAACGGAAGGCACCACACCAAAGATGGTAGAGCACTATGGGTAAATCCCCTAAGGTTCATCTAGCTCGAGTGAGACCCTAGAACCTCGTGTCTCGGTGAAACGTGGCTTAGAAGGCCACGACCCTCAGAACACGTGGCTTAGAAGGCCACGACCCTCAGAACACGTGGCTTAGAACACCACGAACCTTAGATATCATATGTTTAGTTAGTGTTGAAATCGTCAATCAAGCTAAGTGAAACAGGGATGAAACCCATCCAGTTCACAAGCGCACTAGTTCTAGTCCGCCCACCTAGATACCCAGGGTTTTCCCATGTGCTCAAACAAGTTTCACATTCACATAGTATATTTCTTTCTCATTTCGCAGAACAAACAAGATATTGCACACAAAATTCACCATTTGCATACCAAAGCACTATTTCAAAGACACATGCACACGACATGTCTCCTTTTTATAAAAATACACCACCTTAAAAATGAAAGAATATTCAACTCCTATAAAGAACCATTTTAGTGTCATTTAAATGGACCAATAAATCAGTTGATTTATTATTGAAATCATTTCAAGAAAATCCAAGAAGACCTTACACCAAAAACATCTTGATTTTATATAGAGGCGTCACTTTAAAACATGATACACGAGGTAAACATGTCAAAACTTGTTTTCTATTATTCAAACAATTTTTCATTTCAACTTCAAAGATACAAAACAAGGAAAACACACCAAAAGTGATTCATATACTTTGAAATTGTCTCTTTAAATACACAAACACCTAAAGTGACTTGAAAACACCTTTCACACCGTCCAAACAACGCTAAAAAACCTTTCAACCATGTTTATCACTCAAAACGCCACTTAAATAAACAATTCCTCAATTTATAAAACATATATCATGAAAAAGAAACCATAACAAAATAAATTTCACAAATTGACCCTTCTAAAACCTCATTGGCACCCTATAAAGAATTATTAAGCACTTCTAAAATTTACCACAACCAGATCGAAAGGAAAAACATGAAAATTTCTAAAGACAAGTGAAATTTTCATCACACACGCATGTTACACCGTTTTTAAAATGCATTTCGCAAAACCTCTATAGCACTACCAAAACATTATAAACATAATTCGCATCATGCAACTAAACCATAGAACATATTAAGCTAAACTAAACAAACAAATTAAATTATCTAAATGATGTAAAGACATGGAACCACCTAACTCGATGCAGGAATGAAAGAAAAAGGATACAGCACAATACTCCTGCTGTGCAAAGGTCGCACTGTACGGAACCATCAAAAAGATCCTAAAACAGTAGACCAAAAATTCTCACCACCAGCCCATCACAACATCAGCGATTTAATAAGTTAACTAACAATAAAACAAATTCAATAATAACTAATCAAATTGAATAATGAATAAGTAAATTTAATAGTAATTAAGAAAATTGATTAACAATTAATCAAATTCAATTAACTAAATTGACAAACAATTAAACAGATTAAATAAAATGATTAACCAACTTAATAATAATAAAATAATTTCATTAAAAATTTTAAACACATGCGATAATAACTGTATATATTAATTAACAACTAAAAAATCAATTATAATAAAATAAAATAAAACAAACCATTATCGCGGAATTGTCGGGATCCAACCGAGGGGCGCGCAGAGGCTGTCCGGCGAGTGCGAGCCGGGTTGCGGGGGATGTCTGGTAGCCGAGCGGGGGTGCGGGAAGGGCGGCTGACCAGCTATTGGGAGGAGTTAAGGTGAGGAGAGAATGAGAGAAGGATAGGAGGAAGGAAGGAGAGAATAGAAGAGATAATAAATAAATAAATAAAATAAAATAAAAAAGATAATAAAGGAGGGAGATGGGGTGAGGCGCACCACTGTAGAGATAGGGGAAAGGGGGGGAGTGCACTGGAGCCGTGGGAGAGAAGGGATGGGGAGAAGAGGAGAGAAGGGAGGGAGAAGGAATAGAGAAGAAGAAGGGAGAGGGAGGAGTAGTGAAAAGGGAATAGAGGAAGGGGAAGAGAGTGAGGCGCGCTGGACATGGAGAGGGGAGAGGGTCACATGAGGGAGAGGGAAGAAAAGAACGGAGGGAGGAGAAAACGTGGGGGAGAGGAAAGAAAAAAAAGAGAAGGGGTGGCGGCTAGGGTAGTAATTAGGTGGGTTAAAAAATTACGTAAATAAAATAAAAATAAAATAAATGAAATGATAAAGATAAAATAAATAAACAAATAAAAATGGAGAGATATAAATACATATATATATATATACATGTATATATATATATATGTATGTATACACACACAATAATAATAATTAAACTATTCTAAAATAGAAAATGATAAAGGATTTAATAATATAAGTGAAAAATTTAAAAGTAATAAAAATACTAATAATATTTAAAATAATAAGGAAATAAGAATAAAATAAAAGAAATACTTGCTTAAAACGTTAATATTAATAATACCAAGTAAGACCACCTGTGTACTGGGCAGGCTAGAAGGCATCACTCAGGCCGTTCCCGTGTGTCGGGCAACGTCAAGCCCACGTCCATTTATCAGCGCAAGTGCATACCACTAAAATCGCGCTCAGCTCGAACTCCAACAAAACAATTTACAAAAAAGGCAATAAAACATATGTGATTAAAATTAAAATTTAATACATACCTCAAAGTGAATACCAGATGTGACATAGCCTCTATCCATAATTTTACAAGTGAAAGTTCATGTCTGTATCTTTTTTCATAAATGGTGAGTGTCATGGAATATATCTTTTATGAAAATATTATGAGTGAACTTATTTTCAGTTATCCAAGTTCACAAATATAATAGATCCAATATTTATTATTTCACCAAATTTTCATGTCATATATTAATTTCATCCATTTAATAATCCTTAGTCCATTTTTTTACAAATTTTTCAATATAAAGTCTTACAAACATGTTTTCTGGTTTTTGATATATATCTATATCCATGTAATTCCTTTTATGATTCTACAACTATTATATAATAATCCAATGTTTCTTTATCTCGATTTATTATTATAAACTATATCCTTATTTTCTCTTATTAAGAGACCTCTATCCCACGGTTGTGTAACTATTTGTGAAATGTATTTTTTAAATAATGATATTAAAATATTTTTTATATAGTTTTTAGAAAAGAATTATTAACTTTGTATAAGATGTATAGTTTATTTAATTTCAGATATTATTTTATCTGACATTGATGTAAGGGTTCAAAATCATTCCCGAACCCTATAGATGAGGATAAGTGTAGGATGATATCTTGAAATATTGATAATTCCATAAGAATATTGTTTTACATTCAATACATACCTAGGTTGATACTGAAAATAGAGGTGGTTTTGAAAGAGATTCATCTGGGATTAATATTTATAAAATGAGTTGGTTAGGTATATCTCAACCATCATTTTTTGACCTAGTGAATTATAATGTATAGTGCACCTTGTTTGACCCTCATTTGGGGTATTATTTGGTCAATAAGTTCCTTTTTACATATAATATTGATGTATTGACAAAATATTTACATATATGGATTTTCATGAGATTTATATGATAACCAAAATAAAATTAACCTAGGATAAACTATTATTTATATAGAACGTGGAAAAAAACTACAGTGTAATTAGATAATTTTAAAAGGAAAGAAATTATTTGGATATATTAATTTATAATTATTATAATTCACAAATATTTTATTTTTTCATCCCACATTTCACGCTTTATTTTATTATGAAGGGACATCGTAAAGAAGAACCATGTTAATAGGTGTCTAGATTCACAAAAAAAATTCCTAATGGGAAACCATATTAGGTTGAATGTATTATTGATAATCTTATATTTATGATCACATAACTATTTCAAGTTATGGTTATCATCTTTATATTTTATGAACATCCAAACTGGCCAATGAAATGTTGGGGGCTTTCTAAAGAGATCATGTGATAAATATTATGATGGAAAATTCATTCAATTTACATCATGTCAAATTATTTAGAAGATACATCGATGTGGATCTCTTAAAAAATAAGATAATTGTTTATCTATTTTAAAATAAGTCATCAATAAATGACATACTGAGGAAAAAGGAAGATATTAAATAACATGATGAAGAAAAATAACGTTCTTCTGAGGGATACACTATCAGTTAAATTATTTATATGTGAGGAAGATGGGATCTATGATAACCAGTGCACTAATCCAAGGGATTTAAAATAATATTGACACCAAATACCTCTTAGATTATTCATCAATCGAAAAGACAATACAATGACTATCAATGATGGGGGAATTGGTTATTTTGATTCACTTACCATATACATAGATTTAATGGAAATATTAATGTTATATATATTTATATCAGATTGAATATATTGTTTTTTATGAATATCAAGTCACCGTAGTTATTTTTTTTTAATTTTTTAGATAAAAGTTTAGGTTACTTTTTTATTTCCATAGAAATAATCATTGAGGAAGTCATAATTTCCTTCCAAAATAAAATCAATTAAATTTTTTGAAATAAAATTTTTATCATAAAATTTACCCTACATTATTTTATAGGATATGATAAATACATTCGTAAACATTCATTACCATATCTTAATACTAGTCCAAAAATGAATTATCTATGAAGAGATCATAATTCATCCCAAGGGTTGTAGTACAGAGATATGATATTCATTTACATGAATTGGGTGGAGAAAAAATAAATGTTTTATAGCCTTCCCTATGATTCTAAGGATAATATCACATTATAGATAATATCCTACGTAATTTCATTCCTTTTACCATGTTTATATATTACTAAAAGTAAATGATAATTAAATTTCGTGGACATAATTTATATAATGATGATAGAATATAATGACTTGTGAATTTTGGATCCTTTAAAATAAAAACTATTTTCTATAACTTGTGTGAGATACAAAAGATAACATAAAAACCACAATATATTAAAGAGAAACTATTAATAAAATTTTAATAAGAACTATGATGGTAACTTATTAATATATCATACCTTTATAGAATTAATAATAATTATAATTTAATATTTAAAATGGATAAAATAAGAGTCCTTTTCTTTATAGTGTATGTTATTTAAAAATATAATTGTAATAATTTTAAAATGTAAATTTGATAAAATAAAATTCCTTATTAACATTATATATTATATATTTTTTTGTATAATTTTTCATAGAGTTTGCCGAAAATGTTTATTTTTATTAAAGTATACGGCTTTTACGAAAATCCTACATTTTTATGATTTTATCACTATATATGAGTATCATAGAATTTTGAATATACTTCAAGTATTAAAATATGTATTTAATGGATTATATTATAAATTCTTATCTATTCTTTTACCTTATAAATATTGTTTCCAACATATTAAAAATAAATAAAATTATAATTTAATTAAATTAGTTTTTAGCCATCACTATGAATAAAGTATTTTGAATGTGTGATTTAGTAGTGTATTTACATGAAATAATCATAATATTCATAAACTTTTTAATAAATAAATTTATATAATAAAAATCATTGGTAATGATAATTTTATCTAGTATAAATTTAATTTTCAAGAACCTTATTTTTCTATAAATTATATTTATGTGAATAATTGTGTTTATTTTAAATTACCCTTTTAAAAAATTAAATTTTATATGATGACTCTATCAAAAAATATAAAATCATAATATTAAAAAAATATTACATTACATATTAAATTTAATTTTTTGAAATAAATACAAATCATAAAAAATATTTACCTATCTGAAAAATAAAATTGTTAGAAAAAGTATTAAATATAAGAAATGGCCAAAACATGTTATAAATTTTTTTATAATATGTTGTTGAGAATATTTTCAACTTTTACTTGTACTAAAATAGAATATTTTTCTACTTTTGTTCCATTTCACCTTGAGAAGTATCATGGAATTTTTAAAAATGATTTTTTTTTTCATTAGGGGATTTTCCCCTATAAAAGGATATCACTTCCCTCATTCAAGGCAACATATCACCTTAGAATTCCACCTCGAACCTCAATCCTTTAAACAATCATTGAACACTATTCTACTAAAATAAATTCCCTAATAACTTAAATATTTCACATACAATTAAATTTTAAATATTTTTAAAGGGAAAAATCAAGAATATAATGTTGTAGAGTATGATCGATTATTTATGGAAATAGGGATATAGTTTTCATCTAAAACTACTATCCTTGATACATGACTATATATAAAATATATTTTAGAATATAAAAGGTTTAAATACTTATCCATTGTTATATTATTATCATGATTTTTCTATTTTCATTATATTTAATATTATATTTAATATTCTACCTCTCATGTAGATTATATTCTGAAATTACTAAATATTTAATCATTTTTCATCTCATGTCCTCTAAATTATGATATTTTTATTCCTATACACCAATTTATTAAATCTATAGTGTATACAACAATCAATAATTTATTTTTGAGTAGAACAAGATTGAGTTCTGGGAATTTATAGAACAGTATGAATTTCAATCTTCTAATTAATTTTTTTTCAAAAATTTCTTGAGAAATGATGTGTTTTCATGAATCATTTATCTTCTTTTATGTCATAATAAATCATATTTATCTATTTTAATTCATGTTTATTTTATGCTACACTATGATGATTTTATGATATTCTAAACCATATTTTATGTATAAATATTGTTTCATATGAACATGTTCTTCCTTAATGATTTTTATGTTTCATTATAATTATTTTTTAAGAAGAATTTCCAATAATTTTAAAGGATTTTGAATAATTTTCCACATTTTCTCTCCCCGCCAATGATATACATTTTTTAGTGTAACCGAATTATTTTATCACTAGTTATAATTTTCAACTAATTTCATTTTAGATCTATGTTTAATTTATCATTTCAAATGATGCGGGGTTTTAAACAAATTATTCTTCAAAATGAACAATTTTTTTGGTATTTCTAGAACCAATAGTTTTTCATATAATCAATTTTTTAATAACTATTATTTTATTTTCACATTTCCATTATTAAGGATTCCATTTAGAATTATACACTTGCAAAATATTTTGGAAAATTTCCTTTCATTTTCAATGAAAAAATGTTTTTAATTAAATAAATTTTCAAGGAAGGATTCACATAAATTTTCATAAAAATAAAGGAGGTGTTTTTTTTAAGAAACTCTTAAATATGAAGTTTATATCATTCAATAATTTTTTTAGAAATAACTTTTCAGGAATTGGGTTTTACTAAGGTCTATCTAAAATAGAGTTATGTTTTTTATTCATTCTATATTATTTTATTTATATCTAAATATATTGGGTGATCATGTTTTTAGAATGAAGATATTTATTTCATGATGTTATTTAATACCTTTGGATGTTTTTTGAACCCCATTTTACTTTTATTTTTTCCTTAAAAAAATTAATTTATTTTTTATATAGAAGATAATTGTTTATATTATGAGATATGTGAGACCTTTAAAACCCTACATTGCATTGGATAAATGATTATATCATTGTAGATATAAATATATTGTTAAGAGTTTAGTGATTGGTTGGGCTCACAAAGCATGAATGTGATGGTGTTAACCTCAATTGATGACTTTATATTTAAAAAAGTTAAAATTTCACTAATTTTATGAACGGTGAGTGAAATATAATTTTTTACTACTCAAAATATTACATGTGAACATTTTATCATCCTGCTAGGTTCATAAAAGGTGTTTCTAATGTATTTTATGTATAATAACAATTTTATGAATAAATGGTTTGTTGGGTATCTAGGTTTACAGAGATATGAAATATTTTGTTTTTGATTATGCCATATTTTCATATATATTATTCAGGTTGTTCCAATTTTCATGTTTACATTATATTTTTAATAAATTCTAAAATCTTATCCCTTACTCACATGTTATATGTTATTGATATCTATCTATATCTATTTCCTATCTATTATAATTTCATGATGATATTTTGGTATTTTTATTTTTCTTTATCACATTTTATGATCACCATATTTGGTCTTATGATATTCTACTAGGAATATAAATTATTTATAATAATCTTCCTTGCGTTTATGATATGAAAATTTATGATAGTTTTTCCATTAATGGGAATTTAATATCACCACTTTTTTATGTTTCCATTACCAAAGAAAAAAAGATGATTGTAAATTTTGATATATATATAAGTTAGTGTGTAGATGAATATTATTAAGAGGAAATGTTTAGATAAAAAGGAAAACATGATGTTTATATACCTCATCTTGATGATAATAAAGCTATTGGGAATGGGGTTTTTGTCTCGGTTTGTGAGCTGTTTTATTTATGTCTTTAGATTAATGTATTATTTTGGTTAAGCATATTTTTGTGGATTTAATGAAAATTTTAAAAAATAATCCAACAATTATGTTCAATAATTTTAAAATATGAGAATTTGGTAAGATAAATTATTTAGGAGATAATCCCACAATATTAAAAATATATAGTTTCACATGATATAATTTTTCTTAAGTAAATTTGAGACAAATAACCCCTTACATTGTGTTCTCACTTAGCCTAATGTGTTCCAACTTCATGTATAAAAACAATTGGTCTCTTTATAACCAATTTTAGGACCTTATTAAATAATATAACCTTTAATTATAATTATTCTATCAATTTATATTATTATTTTATTATTTATTTTCAATATTGGATGTTAGTAGTCTTAAATATTTTGAAATAAATTCAATATAATAGTGTTATTTTTCATTCTACTGAAATTGTTCATTATTCCCAAATCATACAAGGAACTAGAATTAAATATTTATTACAATATAGAGAGTTATAATTTCATTCTATAATTTTTTTAGATATGATATTTCAAGATGGAATCAATCATCTGAATGTTTGAATGATGCTTAGATAATGAAGTGTGATTTATTAAATAGTAAGATATCTATTTATAAAATCATTTTATATTAATTTTTTACTTTTTTTTATAATATGTCAAAATAATTTTAATTCCCATTTCTAATATGAATGAAAATTTAATTTTTATTTCAAAATAAACTTCTAATGAAAATTTATATACCTCAAAATTTCAATGAAAAAGATTATTAATCAAAGAATGAAATAAAAAATCATTAAAGATGATAGTATGATTAATTTAATGAATAACCCTATACAACCCCCAATTATGTTTATATACCTTAATATCATAATAATACTTGATAATATCTTCAAAATGATCATCCATATTATCCCAATTCTGGATATATTCTTTCTAATTTATCTTCCTTTAGTTGAAGCCTCGAGCTAAAATGAAATATTTTTTGTTAATTCGCTTCCATTGGACCCCATTAAGACCAAATGAAATAATTATATAATAAATTTAGTTAATATCATCATTAGTAGAATTGATCAATAAGAATAAATATATTATTTTTCAGTAGTGTAGAGAATGAGCTCTAAATATTTTTCTTTTACTTCTTCCAGGTTACAACCAGATCGCTTAAAATCTTCAACAAGCCCTAACTCATGAAATGGATTTTCATCAAACAGATCTTATTTTCATAGGAAAGGAAAAATTAGAAATTTTATATCAACACTAAGCTTAATAATCTTCTTATGAAACTTATAATGAAAATTGGTGTCCCATTTATGCAACTTGTTGGCCCGAACCTTTTTGGATGACCATGTATCCATGTGTTTAGTCATCTGATTTTTGTCTTTTAAAACTATTTATTTAATTCTCTTAGTCATAATTAATCTCCCTAAGGGAAAGTTTCCTTTCCCCCCTTTCTTCCTAAATGGGATTTGAATTCCTCTACCATGGATTCCCACTATACTATCCAATCATATTTCAATAAAGGTATCTTTACTATACTATGCCTCATAGAATCCCTAAACATTAATAATGTACCCATTATTGTGGAGGGTATTGTATGAAAATATGTTAGTGAGATAAAGCTTCATATCTTTATCCTATAATATCACATTCCCCTTGATCATGAACCAGATATTTGTCTTTCATCCCTTCAAAACAATTTCCCAGATTTAGAGTCAGTGTCGTACTTCTAGGACTCAAAATGTTTAGTCCATTCACTGAGACCCCATTTTAAATATAAGTGGCCAACATTGGGATTCCAATGGGAATGCATAAAAATTTACCTTCCTCAATTTATTTATTAATCATCACACCATGATTAGAATCAACTCCAATTCAAATATCCTCTAAATAAGATTACGGATTTAGGATAATATTTCACAGGACTAAAGAACCTAATGTAAAAACCCCATATACATTCAAAAGTATCACTACATTGGACTGATCCCTCATATCTAATATGGGAATTGAAATCAAACCCTTTCCACCAAGATGTATTTTTCTACCCAAACCCACATCAATCTTCTTACAATGATTCTTTATCCCACACTAGAACAATAAATCAAAGTTCCCCAATCACATACACACAAAAACATAAATAAACCTAAGACATGGAGAAATATGTACTTTGTAACATAATTCTTCCCCAATAAAAATATAAACATATTCTATTGGTGGTCCTGAAACATCAAATTAAACAAAATTTTGGGGGGAGATAGCATTGAAAACATATCTTGTTCAAAAATAAAAACATAAATTTCAGCTAGCCATATTCTAGAAAATTTGAATGATAGTGGTATAATGAGAAGGAAGAGGTAGTTCTATAAATTTAATCCATATCTATGTTATTAGAGTTTTACATTTCATGTGGACCTTATAATACCACATGAATAAGTAGAAACGTGATGCATTACAGATATGGGGAGCACTAGAGCAGTCCCAAATCAAATCGTTCTCTCATGAAATAAAAACATGATATTCTAATTATCTGGGAGTCTAGTTTTTTTTCTTTCATGTAATACACTTGATCTGAAAAAAAAACCTGTCAAAATAACCAACATAACGTCGATGATCTTTAAAATGATCACCCAATATATGATTCAAAGGGTACGAGGTCTCTGTATACTTGGTAGATGAGAGAAAGTGTTGCATAAAACCATTGAACATGACTATAACTTTAGGGATGTGAATAATATTTGGTATGTTAAGAGGATAATTAGGGTTAGAAAATGATATAATGGAACAAGACCAAGGTCCTCATAATATGATGAAAGTCTCTCACCCTCTAGAGGTGAAGGGACTGACCTAGTGGCATCAGCACCAAGTTTAGAGAATTAGAGTTTAATTCTATCGCTCATTTTTTAAATTCATATCTCTAAGAGTATATCATGAACTTTATGATCTCTCATTGATATCACTTCATGATATAAATATATATCATTATTCAAGTGGTTGGTTAAACTAACCCAAGAAAAAACATATTATATGTAATAGATGATTTGGAATTGTGTTTTTAATATCATCATAATAGAAGAAAATGATAATTTTTAGTTTTTAGTATTGTTATAAATTGGAATTAGAGTAAATTATAAGTATATGATATCATATATAAAGTTATATTTCAATGTGATGAAATCATTTTGTTTCTTATTATTCTCTTTTTTAACACTTGAATTTACGATGGTTTTTATTCGTTATATTTCATATTGGTTGAAAATTTCGACATACTAAAACATCACAAATTTAAAAAAAATAATATTTATCACATGAACCAAATAATAGAACCATACATTAATGATGTTAATGAATTTTGGAATACTGTAGTCCATAGAGGCGGTGTTCTTTATGTAACCATGGATGATGGTGTCGTTTAACTTAGAACAAGAAAAAGGAGTAATATAGTTTGTCATATAAGATTATATAAATTTTTATAAATATCATTATTTTTTATTATGTTCATCATTAAGACCAACTATGTACGTTAGCTAATAAAAACAAAACAAGATGTTTCGGGGAGTGATATTCTGGACTCCTAGATGATTGTTGGTTTTATTTTCCTTGAGGGAAAAGTATACAGTTTTTTAATATTTATCACTCCAGAATAATAAAATTTTATAAAAATTAACCTCTAATTTAATTATATTGTAATGTGAAAAAAATATTTTAAAACATAGTGATATTAATGAAATTAAATTAGGGAAAATTAGTAGTCACATTAAGGACATGTTATTTCTATTAGAAGAAACCCTAGATTGTGAGGGAATGGGATAATGTATTGTGACAATAAAAATATGTGGTTGAAATTGCAATATAGTGGGATGAATGCAGGGAATATATTCAATAATAATTGATATTTTTTTGAGTTGAATTTAAAATTTTCTAATAGTGCCCTTATATATGTTGTGATATTTATTTTTATTAAACACAAAAACTTCATATAATATGTGAAAATGTTTTACATGTCTATATGACACCATAATTCAAAATAATGGATTGGGATTTGATATATAGTTGATAACACATCATCAATTCATTTTTTGAAATGATTTAAATAATTTTCTATGTCTATTATTCCAAGAATTTTTATATTATACATTTTTGGTTTTACAATGATAATTAATTATTACCTATTTAATTTACATCTTATCCCTATAAATAAAATACACAATGTTAAATAATTTGTACCTAAATATTAAAAATATAAATTTACTTTTATTAGATTAAAATCATATTTTAATAAAAAAAATAATTCAAAGATATGTACATGTTACACATGAAACCCCATTTTTTGAAAAAAAATGAATTTTTATGAAAAATATTATGTAAAACCTAGAATTATCAATATTTCTTATTATAATGATATAAATTTTATAGTTATAGAAAAACTAAATATTATGGTGATTTAAAACAATATGAAAATAATTTTTTTTTAAATTATTATTCATTAAAACAAAATGAAAAAAATAGTTTTTATTGATAAGAATTAATTAGGCTATCAAAAATTGGTATTGATAACTCATGAAATAACTTGGAAATGTATTATTTATCTTTATAAACACATAAATGTTCATGAAATTTGTTTTATAAGTATTTATTAAATTATTACTTATAGATATATCTATACAAACCATGATTTTAGAAAAAAAAACATTTTTCAACTATTCACCTAAAAATAAATTATTTCACTAGAATATGAAAAATTAAACCTAATATAATTTAAAATATTAGTTATTTTTATAAAATTACAGTGATAACATTTATATAATTATTTTATTAAATGAAAAATAAACAAAAATAAAATAACTTTTTATCGATAAATGAATTTTTAATAATCTAGTGTTTAAATCATATTTCATATAAGTAGGTATGTAAATTAATATTTTAATAATTGTTTATAAATATAATAATAAACAATTATAATAAAAAAATTAACTATGTTATATTTAATTTAACATTTTAAATCATAATAGCATTATTTTTGAAAAATTAGTTCTTTTATAGAAATCACCTTTTAAAGAAAATATTAATCAATGAAAAGTAATCATATATAAATATTATAACTATTATTCATTATTTTATTAACCCAAATTAATATATTCATATAATTTTAATATTACCCTATTCATTTTATTCATCTATTACATTACATCATTGTTGTTTGTGACACATGGCACCCAAAATAGTATTATTTTAAGGGATAAATATCTGGGGTTATTACAAGTGTCCAATCATCAGTATTTAATAAGTCAACGATGATGAAATAAATAATAAAAGTCAAAAGTTATATACAAATAGTGATTTTATCTATGTTTTTTTCATACCTATCTATCAGTATCGATCATAGAATACAAAAAACTATAAAAAATTCCCCACTACAATAAATAAATTATATAGTCAAACAGAAAAATGAATAAGTTAATAATATAAATATTGGATCCATATTCAACCCAAAAGTTAATTTTTAATCAATTAATAATTTTCAATCATTCTATGAGAATATTTGATGTTTATTTTTTTATTTAATTGGATCATAACTCAGATATAAAAACCATGCATTATATTGTAAAAACTACCACTATGAATCAATTTTTTCACAATACAATAGTATGAAAATTAAACTTTTTTTCATTTCATGAAAAATAAACATTATTTGTAAGATGAATTATTCATTTTTCCTAACAATACTAAAACCATCTAATTTTTTCTGAAAAATTATTGATGAACACAAAAATCTTATTATATGACTTAATGAAATAGAAAAACATATATTTAATTCAAATTAAAAACCATGAGATCATATAGGAGAGGTTTCTCTTAACATAATTAACTTTTATATAAAAATATTTTTTATATATAATTTAAATAAGTGTTAAAAAAATGTTTTTTTAAAATTAAATTATAATATAACAAAAAGGATAAATAATTATCCTTAAAATTTCCTTAATTCCAACATAATTATTAAGAGAACATAATAATTACCCAATGAATTAGAGAACCATATTAGGCTAACTATTTATTATAAAAAATTTAATGGTATATAAAATCAATGAATCAAATTGTAACTTTAATTTTATTCAACAATATTATTGAAATATTGTTTTTAACCCATACGAAAAAAAATTCTGGATATTGATATATCCATTTACTTTAAAACAAAATATTTGAATATAAAATTCCCAAAAAAGGATGGTTGAAATGATATTTTTACATGGAATATTTTTAATGAATATATATATTAAATAATTATTGGTGGTAAATTTATTAGATGTCATATACATTCAATTTAAACATACATTTTTTTCCTTTTAATAAATAATGTCAAAACATTCCTTATTGAATACCAATAAATATTTATTTTAATAAAAATTAAACTAAAATAAATAGGGACCCAAAGAGTACATTATAATTTATATCTGTATATATATATATATCCATAAAAGGGTTTAATTAATATGTACAAGAATGTTAAATATTAAGAAGTTAAATATTTAAACCCTTGCAAATAGGGTTTTAAAGTAAATTACATTACATCTAGTTTGAGATAAGACATACATTAATTATATTCCTAAAAACAAACATATGTTAAATATTTAATGTATTTAAAACTTTTTTAAATTTCAATATTTTTTTAGTTATCTTATATCCATGACATAAAATATTAATCACATGAAAATGTCCTAATCAAACGCTTTGAGAGAAATCAGCTTGTATGTCAAAAATGGCATTAGTAGATTGGTGATGGTCCTATAGATAAATATTATATCATTTATAGGATCATAATAATGTTATAAATATATTTCTTATACAATATCTACACTTTTATAATCAACCATTATAATATTTTTTTTAAAAAAATAATTGCATTATAATCATAGAGATGGTAAACCGTTTTTATAAATGAGTAACATTTCTATTTTTCAATAAACATAAGGGATGAAGGTATGTATAACATGAACATTATAGAATTATAATATTATTATAAATATCATATTATTTATTTTAATACACACATATATATAATCTATCTGATATTTTGTTGAAATATGAAATACATTGGTTTGTGAGATAATATTCTATACATAGATACAAGGGATGTTTTTATTTTTAATTTTATTATAAAGAAATAAGTTGATTATTTATTTAATATTAATGAATTAAAATTGCATCATTTATATAATTTTATTTCATTTGGATTCATCTGTATAACCAATAAAAAGCATCGGCGATGAAGAAGTAAGTGCATTGCCTCGTAAGGAAGTAGTCCTCACGTACACCCAAGGCATGTATTTATTTTTCATTAGATGATTATGCAGAAGAATAAGGGTTATAATATAAACAAAATAATATTAATGAATGTTTATGGTACTTATATTATTATTATTTTTTTTGAATAATTAATAGCTGTTAGATGAAAAAATAAAACGAGAACAATCTGTTAAGAATTATAATTCTTCTTACAACGACAACCGTTGGATTATACCCAATGCCTCCATAGATAGAATTATGATCAAATAATGACTTATAAGTGGTATAGAGGTATTTTAGTTATGTTTTTTAGTTATTTTCTATGATAAAATACTATTTAATAGTGGATAAGAGAGGATAGAAAGTGTCCTTTTATAATGGGGGTAGAAGACATACATCGAATTATTCAATTGATTTAAATATTACTAAAAACATTTGCTTTAAAATATCCATAATAAAACAAATTATGATACTAAGGTGCTCAATGCCAAAAAAATTCATCCAGAATATGATATTTTTTTGGTATTTTATCTTTTTTTAACCATATGTTAGCAAGATTTACATTTTTACCATGGTGACATTTTTTATTGTGAAATTAATATAACTAATTACCAAAATAAAATTTCACCCATTAATTAATTTGTAAATTATGAATAAAAACATGGAATCCAATTAATAATGTTTAATTTCTATATCTGGAAGAAATTATTTTTATGTAATTGTGAAAATATCAATGAATTTTTTTAAATACATTTTTACGCATAAAACAAAAAATAATTTCATTATTTTTCTTGTAAATACCATATAATGAAATTTTGTTGAATTATAATCTATATATTTCATTTAAAAAAATATATAACAATATATATCAATTTAATTTATTTGTATAAAAATGAATTGCGTTCATATGAACAATGTTTTTAAAAAAATGTGTATTATCCATAAAAATGAACATATACCAAAATCATGTATAATGGTTATTCATTTGTAATTAGTTATATTACCTAAAATTAAAGGAGACTTAAGTAACCTATGAAATAATTAAAAGCATAACTTGATTTTTAATTTATTGAATAAATGAAATGTAATGAAAATTATTCACATATTTTATTTGTTATATATTCCATGAAAAATCAATATTTTTTAAAAAAACTAAAAAAATCACCATAAGTTTGACATCCCCTATCATTATGTCACATAATAGGTTCCTCGAGCCCGATGGGCTATACGACCTCAAGAAATACTCCCCAAACGTGAGAGGATTCTGACTAGAAGTGAGGGACTAGGTTTTTTCTGTGGGAGACTATGCCCACATTACAAGAGTGTAGATTAAGATATAAGTTATAACCGAGGTAAATAGCATAATCAATATGAGTAAATAGTGGAAGAAGGAAAATTTAAAAGATCTACAGGGATAACAATAATTGGATCAACTAGAGTAATTTATAATTATATATCATGTCTATAAAATAGTAGAAAACATGGGTAAAATAAAATATACAAAACAATTTTCAGTAGTGTGATAAGGCTAATTGAGCATGCAACCATTTAATCAATTCATAATTAATCAATAAGTCGGTTTGGTTTGAGCCCTGCCTTTCATTAGTGTGACAAGGCCAAGTAGCATAGAACCATTCATTTAATCCAATTTAGACATTTCATAAACTGATTTTCACCTACAACCTTCCATTAACATGTTAAGGGGTGATACTAACATACAACATATTATTTAATTACATTTTAATATGTTAAGTCATATACAATGCATACTTGCCAATTTCTATTTAAAATTTAATTATCAAATTGAATCATTTACCTTAGGAGTGTAAAGTGGTAATAATATATGGTACATTACATTTTAAAATTAAAAATTTATATCATTCTATTTAATATAGAAAATCTTACCCTTAAAAAGGTTAATTAAAGGCCCACTTAAACGACGGCAGGAACGTGTCAATTTATAAAAAAATGAAAATTATGGAAAAACAACATACATAGGATGTATGGAGTTGTTGGAATAAACACTAAAAACTATACACATATTTTAGTGATCATTACCATACATTTTTAATGATTATAAGCCTGGAATATAAATTCAACAAACAAAACTTTATGAAATCGGAGGTCCCAACACATATTTTCCAAAATCAACAAACATGAGGTGTGAGTTATTGACCACACAAATTAGGCTTGTACAATTCTCCTCATCTAGTATAAGACTCTAATTTGGCTAGTAATTCAGTATATATTTGAAAAATCGAAAAAAATCACCCCTCAAAAACTCGATCGAGAGAAAGAGAGATGAAGAACAGTTAAAAATGAATCAAGTACTTACTGATATGCATCCAACGTGATAAATGGAAGCAAAAACATACCCTAGATGAAGGAAATATCGTGATCCTAAATGTTAGTCATTTAAGAGATTCAAAATGTGAGAGAAAGGAAGTTAAGTCCACTGGATTTTGGATTAGGAAAGGAGGAAGGTTTAATTAGATCATAGAGGGTAAAAATGTAAAATTACACAAAATTTAGCATTTTCAGGATTTCTATGCACGGATTTACAATACCTATTAGAACCATGCATGTGTACCCAGAGATAGGGGGACTAAATGGTTTGGCCACACTTTTAGGGAATCTATTTTCCAACTCGGTGATATGAAACTACCCTAAAATGCAGACCATCCACATAGTTATACATAACCTTGCGACCTACCTTCATAGTTTCCTATAACCATTTGGAATGGATATTATTTTCCAAAAAGTTGGGTTATGAGCATTGAAAAAGCTTTAAAAACCCTTGGGACCTTTTATAACTTGAGAGGCATCCAAATTTGGTGCAAAATAAAACAAATTACCAAACATTAAAGGGTCCATACCTAAGTGAAAAACTAAGTTCTTATAGTATTCCCCCTAAAAAGAACTCATCACCAATTTCACCATCCAATGGTGGTGAAACACTATCTGATAACTACTCTGAACACTTGTAATGTATGATAGTCTCCCACTCCTAAGTCTCATCCTGCATGCAGTCATGCTACCATAGCACCTGTACTAGAGGGACATAATGACCT
The DNA here is from genome assembly GCA_963277665.1 of Viscum album. NCBI lineage: Eukaryota > Viridiplantae > Streptophyta > Magnoliopsida > Santalales > Viscaceae > Viscum > Viscum album. Next base: position 1,600,401,701 of record OY728119.1, on the reverse strand, counting down.
CAGAGAGCTTTCATGCTATGTTCAACCATGTGTATTTTATAATCCTCAAAAGGTAGGTATGAGATGGGTTAGGAGGATATTGGCGCTATTTTGAAACATGGAATACGTTGTTCATGGGATGATACTTCTAAGGTATAAGTAAATGATAGGACAAAAGCCCGACTCATTCTAGAATTTCAAACAGCCCTACATAATGATGTGATAACTCACCTTTATTCTATAACCATCTATAACCTAACCTGTGATATGACAAAAAAACACAATCCCTAACCACAAAATCTATAGGCCAATGATGATGGTCATCATAAGATTTTTTTTGTCTAGACTAAGCAGTATTCATACAATTTATAATCAGATGATCCTTACATAATGTCTCTTATACAAGATGAGGACCTAGTGTGGTTGCATCACCTTCCTCTAGCCTATATAGGGGTGAAAAGAACGACTTACCATATTTGTCCTCAAAAGGATCCATCTAAATTGTCACCTGAAAGTTATTATTATAGGAAATATCAAAGAGTGTGATATGATTCCCCCAATAACCACCATAATCAAGGAAACATTCTCGGACAATATCCTCTAGAACAAGTATTTTCCATTCTGATTTCCATCAGTCTAAGGGTGAAATGATTGGTTTAGAAGAACTTTTGTTCCCATATATTTCTACAATCCCTACCCAAACTTCGACATGAAATGAGTGTCCCTATCCGAAATGATAGTATGAGGGTCCCCATGTAGTCATATGATATCACAGACATACATTCTTCCCAGTTCATCAACTGAGATATTATCTTGAAAAATAATCAAGTGGGAAACATTCAAAAGTTGATCAATGAAAACCCATACAATGTCAGTAACTCTAGGTGTCCTAGTTAACTTAACAAAAAATTATATGTAAACATATTCAAATTTCCATTTCAAGACTAGAATTGGCCGCAACAAGTCTACTAGTCTCTGGTTCTCTGCTTTCTCCTTATAATAGGTGGAACACCGAGTGATAAATCCTATTATATAATGTTTTATCCTAATACCCCAGTACAGGTGTTCCATGTATCTATAAAACATGAAGATTCGTGGATGAACTTCCCACTAAGAAGTACATGAATCTTTTATAAAAACCTCTCTCATATCTATAGGAACCCAGACACATCCATGAATATGCAGTATTTTTTCACTATCTCTATAAAAATCCAGAGGCAGGAATTCTATTTATATACTCTCTAACAAAACCAATCCCTCATTATCTAAAAGTTTTTTCTACCCTTCAATTTCTCAAGGAGGGAAACGATTTGTGTCAAGGATGATAGGTAAAACACCTCGTGACTATCATGAATCTCTAGATGAATATCATAGAATAGTGTGATTAATTTCCATACATCATTGGCTTCCCATATGGCATGTGATTGAGTTTTCCAACTCAGTGAATCTATAACTACATTGTCCTTTCCAAACATATGGAAAATTTCAAAATTAGAGGATTTCGATATTCAACCCATTTCCACTATCTCAGGTTCAATTCAAAATATGTAAAGATATATTTGAGGCTCTTGTGGTCCATGTACACAACAAATACCTTACCTAAAATATACTTTCTACAATAATGTATGTCATAGAAAAACGATGCAAGCTCAAGGTTGTACGTCGAGTAATTTATCTCATGAGTCCCTAAATGAAAAAATCTATAAGTATTGACTTATCCTTCTATATCTGTAATTCCTGTAGTTTAATTCCTTATACATCACTAAATAAAACAAAGCATATAACATGTTATGGAACGATTAGAATAATTGTTGAGATAGGCCCCCCATTCTTCTTCTAAAAGTCTTTCTCACACACTTATTCCCACAGGAACTTAACTCCTGTATTTTTAAGTCCATTAAAAGGCGAAGCAATACATTAACAGTCTTGTATTAAATTCCTATAATATCCATCCATCCCCCAAGAAACTATTTATATCAGTCACATTCTTTGGATATTCCCAATAATCTATAGAACTAACCATTTCAAGGTCAAAAAATACTTCTGATTCTAATATGGAATGACCCATGAAATGAACATTGTTGGTCTAGAAGTGGCCCATATAAATATTAACATAAATATAATTCTCTATTAGTTTATTCATAATTATATAAAGATGATTTAAATTGTCTTTATAAGTGTGAGTACCCACCAATATGTCATCCATAAAGACCATGATAAAATAATTGAGATAGGGATGGAAAACATTGTTCTATATATCTATGAAAATGGATGGCACATTTATATGGTAGAATGGCATAACACAGTTCTCATATATACCATACCTACTACGAGAAGTTGTATGAGGTATGTTTTAAGGCCTTAATCTCAATTGGTGAAATCATGACCTTAGTTCAATCTTAGAGAAGACCATATCTACTCAATGCTGGTCAAATAGATCATCTATTTGAGGTAGTGGATACTGGTTCTTCACCGTAAGCTGTTTTAACCTTCTTTAATCTATGCATAGATGTAATATTACATCCACCTTCATGGTGAAAATTAAGGTCAAACACCAAGAGGATGTATTGTGCCATATAAAACCCTTGGGATCTAAATCCTCTAACTACACCTTGACATCCAGAGTCTTTTTAGGTTCCATAATGTGTGGAGGAAAGGAAACATGAGTTGCACTCGGAAAAATATTGATTGTAAACTCTACCTCTATCTTATAAGGTAAGATAGAAAAAATCATTGGGGAAAATGTCCATGAAACGATCCACCATTGGAGAAAATTTATCTTGATGTAAACCATGATCATCTGTGAAGGGATTTTAAATCTGGGTGAGAACTCCACATATCCGATGATTTCCTGGTCCCACTCTACTAGCCTAAACATCCCAGTTTCCCTTATAAAGTTCACTACCACCCTTTAGTGATGTAAAAGATACACTACATCAAATGTAGTCTTCAAAATCATGATAGTGAAAAAACCCATCCATCCCATGAATGGAATCAAATCCTGTCATCTCGAGAATGAAGAGGATCTATAAGAAAGTCTAATTATCTACCTCAAAGGGACAATCCTAACATTGGTGTATGCCCTCTAACCACACCCTTAATGGTGTATCATGGGTCTTTATGTCACAATAATAATTTATATCCAGGCCGAGTATTTCCATGATAGATTTAGAGATAAAATAGTTAGAAGAACCCATTTCAAATGCTCAAATATAAATAAGGGTTTTATATGGCACAATACATCCTCTTCCTCTTGGTGAAATAGCTTGACAACCACAATCATAACTTATTAATTGGCACTACTGGTGATAAAGGGTCTTGGTACCATTTCCACGACCTCCTCCTCATATATTCTTACCTATTTTAATACAAATCATTACATTACATGGTTAATAAGAACCCTCTATTGAAGGTGTAGCTGGTTCTTGACCTTTTCTACACGAAGCTGGTGGAATGGTTAATCAAAATCAATGAAGATTCCACATATGGATGCAATCCTGAAACTCCATTGGATCTCTATCTCAAAGTTGATTTTTGTTTCCCTATCATCCAAACTAATGAAATCCCATAGAGTTATCAAAATAGGTACTCTTGTTGTCACAGCCCAGACAAGAAACCTCGAGGGAATGAATCCTATCATTAGAAGAAATTTTGTCCTATTGTGGCACTAATCCTCTATTCATATTGTAGTTACCATCTCTCAGGATACACTTGGTGATAATATACTAATTGAAAATTTCATAAAAATGAGGTAAGATGAATACATCAACCTATGTATGGATAGCGTACACATGCCGATCCTTGAAGAATATAGCACGTGAATTCTCATCACCAGATAGAAGTGGTGAAAAGGATTGTAACTCAGTGAAACGTACTAAATACTCAATAACTAAAATATAACACTTCTTGAGATGTATGAACTCTCTAGATCTATCATCTCTCAATGTCTAATGAAAAAACTAATTATATAATGATGTCTAGAAATCATCCCAAAAGTTACCCTGATGATGACCAACCTAGGTAATCAAATACCACGAGTTCTTATATGAACCACAGAACATGTATGTGGATTTCATGATCGCCCTCACTAGAAGTGTCTCCAAATGCTCCAATATAAATAGGGTGGCCAATATCCATGACTTAGAGGCCTGTGGACTACCATCCCATGATAAAGTATAAGGATGTTCTTGCTGGAACTCATGATTGAGAATTTCCATTGTAGGTGAAACTCATAGAGAACCATGCATAGACTTCATAAAACATAGTAAAATATCCCGAAATTTGGAATTAGTTCCCATATCAGGTATAGTAGTTGGTTCATCATCTGTCACTTCTGAAAGTAAGACTAGTAGCTCAGGGCCCACCATGTATGGAGTATGGTCATCACCACCCTCCTCGCATATAATACGAGGACGTCATGGAGGCATTAGTCTACAAATTTCAAGCACACTCCTCAAATAATATGAAAAGTAGATAGATATCAACACTTATAAAATCTAAAAAAGGTATGAATCTCTACCCAAGGTATACTACCCCAACGACCCTCTTATAAGGAAAGATACTGGTGAGTGATCAAGTATAATTTTCATTTCATTTGACATTTAATTACTAGGTTCACTCCATTACCTTTAATAAACATGAAAATTCTGGATAATGATGTATAACCATTCCATTTTAGATGTCATTTTTCTCTACATAATGGAATGACATTCCCATTGAATCGATTCACATACAACTTGTCACTGAAAATGACATCCATGTATTTTTTCATAATGAAGAAACTTAGTAAATTACTCATCCCAGCCCCTGAGGGCCCATATCACCTCATTAATTGAAAACAGAAACCACTCATTCATATCTCATAGCAGCACATGCAATATATAAACATGACAATGCTCACTAATCAATCACATGCATAAAATGAAATGAAAAGAAGTGAAATTCACCTATATGGCATGACAATATGAATGACATGCAAATTATAGGTGCCTATATGATGCATTTTATAATGATATTTTCCCACATCTCATTATTCCAAGGATAAAATATAATTTCAACCAAAAAAATAATCAATAACACCACATAGCATGTGCGTCACCCAATGGTTAATTAATTTCAACTATAATAGAAAAAAAAGACCGATTATACTATTGGTGACATGGCCTTTACTTCAAACCCAGGTTTTCAAAATCCACTCTCACCTTATGACTATGTCCCATAGAATTCTTAATCTCCAATCTATTTTCTCTAAATAGTTTTATAAAAAATAGATTACCTACTTTGATAAATCTTCGTGACATCCTGGACCCAAATTCCACTTAATAGGTGCCTAAAGCTTGGTGGGACACATGAACTCAAGGGTATATCCCTAAACACTAGAGGCTTCCAACTAGAAGTGAGGGATTAGGGTGTTTCTTTCGGGAGACTATTCCCTCATTACCGAAGTGTAGTATAATGAATAAATAATAACAAAACTAAATTGGGGAAGAAATATAAGAAAATAATGTAAGCATGATGAAGTAATATTTCGATAAGGATAACAAATACTGAATCAACTGGAATAACTAATGATGATATTTCATGTCACAATAAAATTGGAAAACATAGAAACAAGAAAATAGGAATAACATGTTGAAACAAGTATAAAGTAAATTAAAATACTATCCCAAGAATCCTCACCTCCGACTTAGTCATTGTTTTTCAAGCTCCATCTCAAACAGAAATCAATAATGTTTTTGAAGGCATATGATTCCCTTTATCAACACCTATATTCATGTAATCTTCCCAGGGTACCAAACGATGTCTAGAGATGGTGTGAGATAAATCTCAGTGGGCCACAACCATTGATGTATATTATATATGGCCCATGTAATTGAAATTTAACTGTATGAAAGCATGAAAATATAATGTAATGTATTAATATGTAACTAAATATCCAAGTACCTAATTCATCCCTATGATGGTGTCTGAACATGAAACCAATTCATTTTATTTTATTATTACTAGTTTATAAATAATTCACATGTTATAAATAGTGATTGTTCCAAGATGTAATAAGGAAGCATGTAATTATATTTAATAATGATGTTCTAAGGTAATAACCAAAGCAATTTAGACCCCATGGGTTTCCAAATCAGAAATAACTATTGTGTGGCTAAGTGTAGGAGTGTTATACAAGGATCATAGTCTAAGACATCCCACAATAATATGCCTACAGAATCCAAGGAGTTCACCTTGGTAAAACAGGGCTATGTAATTTGTAGGCCCGATGGGATTTAACTATAGAACCTACTTTTCCATGAAATATTCAAGGGTTGTATCCAAGTAATCCTATAATATTATTTAATGGATCCTATGGGGTCATACTCGCACTACAAAAAATGACTTGTATAAATAGAAAATTACTGACAGACAATATATTTGTCGGAAAAAATAAACAATTCTAATTGATATTATTTTTTATTGGTATAAAATTCAAGTACCAACATTAATTTATACCAACAAATATATCTATTGTTAATTATTTTTTAATACCAACATATATTTCACCAAAAATTATATTTTTTTCTTTATTATATTAATACCAACTATTTTTTATCATCAAATGAATTTATTGGTATTAATTATTATTACCAACACTTATTTTTAACATATTATTTTTTTCTTGCATTTATTGGTCACAAACAAATAATCTACCAATAAATTTTTTTACTAGTTATAAGTTTTCTTAAAAAAATATGATTCAATTAACAAAAGTATATTGATAAATATTTGAAATATATTAAAAAACAATTCATGATATTTTCTATTTCTAATAAAATTAAAATTACCTTTTATATATATCTTATTTGAGATGAAATATAATATGAGTGAGATTTTAAAAATCATTCATATAAAAGATAAAACATTGAAAATAAATTTTTTTATTCATAATTAATAATCCATTAAAATAATAATAAATAAATAAAATTAAAAAATAAAGAAGTACATGTTTTCTCCTCGCGGTTGTTCTCTCCCTCGATCACCTCTTGTTATTCATCGCTCTCTGCACACACAATGGCTATCTCTACCTGTATCACACTCCTAGTTCATCACCATCGAGTGCACCCGCACCCGCACCAACACCCACACCCTTGAATATTTAGCACTGCTCATGCCCCTACTAATGTTCGATTTATTTTTTACACTTCCAGATACAATGACAATGAGCATACAACAGATTGGAAAAAACCCTATTTACCATTCAATCAATCGATGTCTGGGCCTCTTATCAGGTATGTAAGTCTTATATTTATGTTTTAAGCCCCTAAAATCCTTGGTATCTAGTCTTTTAGTTGAATTTCAGTTAGGGTTTCTATGAAATTCCATTGAAATGATATTTATTCTTCATGTTCTTAATTTTCTTGGGTGATTTTAGGATGCAAATTACATAATTATGTGAATCCACTCCAAATGAAATGATCATTCGTCATTTAGAACTTCCCATGGAAAATAATTTTATCCTGACATTGAATTTCACTCTTGTAGAGAATATTCTTCCACCTTCCATGACCCATAATGGAATTACGCTCCCTCAGAAAACTTGTAATTTGAATATTCTTCTTCAGGGTTCAATTTTCTATTATCAAATAAGTATCTGATAAAAACAACAACTTCTACTTATTTATTCACCTTTCCAATGATCTAACATACTACTTGTGAAAAAAATCCCAAGATTCAATTTTCAACTCTTTTCTACCATTTTTTCCTTAGTAGTCATTCCATAAAGTTCCAAACATTCTCTAGATCTTAAATTTATTTTAGCTATAACAGATTTTATCCTGTTGTGTGAGATAATAATTTTAATAATTCTAGATGTATCTATTTTTTTATATCCACAACACTTATTGATTTTATTTGATATGAATTCGACTTGCTATTGGTTTACATGAAACTTCTGTTGAGAAAAACTCCTAAAGCATAAATCAAATGAAAAACAGTAATCTATTCATCAAATATAACTTAATACAAGGAATCATCATCACTTTATTTATCTAAATTTTTTCAATGAAATATTTGAGAAGAAAATGAAAAATGACTTTGAAACCAGTCAAGTCTTTCTTACCCCGTTTTGATGATGGATTCAACCTTTATGCTCTGATACCATTTTTCATATTCTGCCCAGACAATAGTAGCCTTCCAACTTTAATTTCATTCAAATACCCCTAGATACCCTTATAAATTTTTCTTTTCATTACCTTTTACAAACTATATGTATTTTATCTCCACTAAATCTATATATTTTTTCAAACACTTTTCAAATACATGATAACATAAATGGGGATAGGGTTACCTTTCAAAAAAATTCAAGTTGAGGAGTGGCTATAATTTATGATCCATCACATTTCTTCAATTTATAACCTATTATTTCAAAACCCTTTTTATTGGTATTTCATTGATAGATACCTCTTGAGAAAAAATCATCCCAGTTTTGAAAGTTTCCATCACACATCTCTTGTGTTTTATAATTTACCTTCAATGTATAATTGATCCTATTTATAACATGCTACTTTTTCTTCTAGATTTTGCAACTAAATCATATAATACACATCTTCATATTTATCACCAGATTTATTTTTCTTCATCTATCAATAATATATGACTTTTCCCATTTCTTTCTTTTTGTCATATTTACAACCTCCTCCTCCTTAATATTCTATTTTTTTCATCATTATCCATGATGGTTACTCTAAATAATCAGCCATTGGTGTTTTGTGCACACCTATATTTCTTTTAGCATCTAATTCCACCAATTACAAGAATTGTATTTTTCAACATAACATATATCATTTTCATGAAAACATAATTCCTCCTTTATAATGGATCCATAGATTACTTCTAATCTCATTTACTATTGCTACAATATTTTTCCTTAAAAACAATGTTACTATAAATAAATTATCTCTAAAAGAAGTCACAACTCTTGTATTATCAATGAAATTTAATAATTTGTATTATACTCTACACTGAAATATGGAATCTCTGTTTGTGTAATACAATTCTTTGTCTATAAGATCTTTGTGTAATCTGTGTAAAAATCCACTTAAGTAATCTTTGTGAAAAAATTGTGTGTATAATCTGTGTCTATAAACAAAGTGAGTAATCCGTGTCTGTAAACCCTTTGTGTAATTTGTGTCTGTAAACACTATGTGTAAGTTTAGCGTGTAATTTCAATGTGTAATTTGAGTGTACAATCTGTGTCTGTGTGAAAATTTTGTATAATATTCAGTGTAAACTCGAGGTGTATATTCAGTGTGTAAACTCATTGTGCAATTTTTGTGTGAAATCAATATCTATGTGTGTAAAATCAGTGTTTAATCTCAATGTGTAATATGTGTGTGCAATCTGTGTCTCTTTGTGCAATTTGTGTGTAATAAATATGTGCAATCTGTGTGTCTATAAACTCTATGTGTAATCTGTGTCTATAAGATTAGTGTGTGATTGGTGTCTGAAAGATCAGCAAGTAAACATAGTTTTTAATATGTGTGTGCAATTTGTTTCTCTATGTGCAAAATGTGTGTAGGAAACCTGACTCTCACAACCTAAACACTATCCAATATAAATTAATGTTTGTTGCATCTATTTATTGGAATTATTATCATTTACAACCAATATGTCTGCATTCTCTTTTCCATACTTTGTTGTTATCTTTTTTGGACCTTTTTCATCCTATAATATTAGTTATCTATTTCTGTAGGAAACATGAGTCTCACAATGTGTTTTCAATAAACCATTTCACGCATGTTGGAAGTATATTATTTAACCCAAACGAGATTTTTTTTTCACTGCAACAAGTTTTCTGCTCATGGATGGTTCTGAGTTCATTGTTGTTGATATTGCTAGATTAGGATGATCATCATTGCACTTGTGTTTAGCCAATGCGAATATGGGTCCTACAACAATAATGGATCAGGTTCTATTTCCATCATCAATTAAAGCATCTGTTGAGTTACTAGTTCACATGGTCGAATGTTCAGATTTGGAAGCAAATTCTAGGTTCATTGGGTATGACTACAAAGTTACTTCTAACATTATTAGAAATGGAGGTTTAGTTTTAGTGGGCATTCCACTGTTTGTGGCTTTGGTTTAAGCTAACTTGAAGATGGGTTGGATTTTTTAGATTTTATCCAAATATTTGTGCTTGGTGCAATGCTGTATTTTCTTAACTAGATTGCTAGTTCATTTTATCCATGCCACATGATGAAGGGGTTTTCATGGAAGTGGGATAAGTTATCATCCTATCATATGTTGGACGAAATAATGAAGGGGGTTCATTTTTTTGATGTCATGCTGACTGGAGACTTCTTGTTTGTGTCAATGATAAAATCTGAAACTCTTAGTTCTATTCTAGTACTATTCATTTCTGGATCATGGTCTTGAGATTCTACTGGCTATATTGTGGCTAGTTTTCGATGAACTTTAATATGATTATGATTTTCTTTATCGCTATAGTAGTTCCTAGTGGCTGAAGTCCACGATAGGTGGTTCGAGAAGGATAAATGATTCAAGATGCTCGCTACAACACAATTCGTTAAAGGGGAATAAAACTAGACTAGTGTTGAGCCGAACTAAATGGAGGTAATGAATTTATTATGACTCAACTAAAGCTACCACATGATTCTTCCATGTAAAAAAATGAAACAAAAATTAAAGGTAACATCTATTTTCTGGTGTTATTTTTTGTTTATATAATCTTTTTATTAAGATGATCTTCTTTTTAATTTTTATCATGTGTTTTTATTTTATGTTATGTGGTCATCGATTGTTTTATATTGTTTTGATCACTAGTTATCTTCTTGTTAAGGTCACTGGTTATTTTCAGGTTGTAGTCCATGGTTATTTTTATATCATGCGTGATGGAAATTGTTGTGTTCACTGTCGCTGGTTATTTCATCTTATTATGCTCACATGTTTAATTATCTTCAAGTTGTTGGTATCAAGTATTAATATTTTTATATCATGTGTCTAGATGAAAACTATTTATGTTTGGGTTCTAAACATGCTGCTTCTAATGTTGTTTTATAAAGTGGATGGAGATCATGTCGGGTGCTACTTACAACATAAAAGGGTGTTCCACTGTGAAGGGATGGTAATGATGCGCATGTTCAAATCCACTATAGCATATGATTGCTTGTGTGAAGTGTTGGGTATTCCAAATCTAGTTTCTTTTGTGGCTGGTTCACATCTGGTGGAGCACGGAGCCCTAAGTCAGGTCCACTATAGGCTGCTTCATTACTATTCTGATTCGGTGAGCTTTTGAGTATTTTCCTAGGATTGGTGCAAGCATTAGAGGTTAGTAATGTAAATTTAGTAGAATCTTACTGTATTGTGTCAAATTCATGGCTCATGTCAAGATAACTTCTTTTTTTTACTACTTTTTGATTTCTGGGAACACTTTTACCCTCTTAGGTTAGGTTCATGCTCCCATTTTTCACTCATTAAAGATCCAGTTTCTAGTAAGAGCAGGTATTTTTGTGATATTGTTATGATTCTAGTGATTCATAATTGACCATATAGTAATTTTATAGCCTATTTTAAATTTCTATATTAATTCTTTGAAATGAAATCGAGTTTGACTGGTTGATGATTTATATGCATCTTATTTTTGTTGCCAGTGTGAGATAAGAGGACGAATCGCTTTCATCTTGAAGTGTATGAAAAGGGACTTGCTTACATAAGTGGTGAACCATGATAGTGAGATGTCAGATTTTATGCATAAGTACATGTTCAATAATGGGACATGCAACAAATGTAAAGAAAAGGGACAATCATGGTGAGCCATGACAAAGACTTTCATCTCACAAACGTCTACTGCCATCCAGCAAGAAAAGTGGCCTCCAAGAAAGGGGACCTACTTACATGTATGGATCATATTACCAGTGTGAACTAGGATAATGTCACCAAATGTATGAGAAAAAATATTTCAAATTAACATGTTTTTAAATCATGTTTTAATATTTTTTTTCCAAAATAAAGCCAAGTTTGTTGGAGTTTCATATAATATGATTTTATAATTATTATATAATAAATATAATATATTTTTTTACCAACAAATTTTGTAATACTTATTAATAATAATTTATTTTAAAAATAATTTATAAATAAATATTAATTTTTGGTATTTATTATAATATTTTTAATAATATTGTGGAGGGAAGGATAAATGTTAATAGTATTATCGACAGATAAATATGTTGTATGAATCTATTGCTAAACATTTTAACCAAGTAATACATTATCTGTTGGTATTATTATAATTGCAATAAGAATTATTTTACCCGTCGCAATAACATTTAGCGACAGAGTTTTTACCAACAATTTAGTGACAATACATCATTTGTTGGAAAAATTATTTACCAATAGAAAATCCACTTTTACCAACATATATTCTTCTATTGAAAAAACCTAAATATTTTTTAGTGTGGGAATCCAAAGTTAGACAAGGATCATAAAAAAAGTGGGTCTCAGCCAAAGAAAGTCACATCCTTGAATCGGAATAGGGTTCCCGAGTGCTCAAGGCATTCCCTATGGAATCCAGGGTGATCTCAAGTCAAGCCACTCCTATTTGATAATGATGCCATGTTTAATTCATAAGATTCAATCCCTTAACATTCGTTGGTGTGAAAATTACAAATGATCATGAAATCATTTAGTTAAGTCATAATTAATAAATAAGTTTGTTTGGTTGAAGCCATTACTTTCATTAATGTGACACCACCAAGTGCCATGAAACCATTCATTTATTCCATTTAATACATTTTCATAATTTAAGTTTCACACTGCTACAACCAATTAAAATGTTATGGGGGTATACGGATATGAAACCTATTATTCAATTACATTTAAAAATGATAATTCATATACATAGTATACTTTCTAATTTATATTTCGCATTTAATTATCAAATTGATGCACCTAAATTAGGTAGGTCACATGGTAGTCCTATATAGTACATTTAATTATGAAATTAAAAATTTAAATCATTCCATTTAATATAGAAAATTATACCCTTAAAAAAGGTTAATCCAAGGCACACCTGAACAGATTCTTAAACATGTCAAAACCCTAAAATGACAATTTTTGAAAAACATCTTACGTGGGATGGATGGAGTTTTTAGTGTAAACACTAACAAAAAACCATATATTTGGAAATAGAATAACCATGTGGTTCAATTTATTATAATCATGGAATATAAATTCAATAAATGACACCCGATGAAATCGGTGGGCCCCACACATAGTTTCCATAATCGACAAACTTGAGGGATTGGTTATAGACCAACCACCTTAGGAATGTACGATTCTATTATTCTATTATTAGCCTCTAATTCATCTAGTAAGAGATTATATCTGAGAAGAATTTAAAAATGTTCACACCTTGATAAATAGTTCGAGAGAAATAGGGATGAAGAATGGCCAAAAAGGACTTGAGTACCTAGTATTGTCTTTCCAACACAATGAACAGAATCTTGAATGAATCCAAAATTAAGGAGATATATTGATCCATATGTTATGACTTTAAAAGATTATAAATGGGAGAAAAGGGATGTTCTTTCAACTGGAATTTGGATCATGAAAGGAGGAAGGTTTAATTAGATCATTAATGGTAAAATTGTAAAATTACCCTAAAATTATCTTGTGCACAGTTTGTCTGTAACACCCTCAAATGATAAAGGGTTAAATGACTAAATGATATGACTCATGTCAACAATGTCTGCCTTCCTTTTTGGGATCCTACCTGATTAGAACTCCACAGTTAAGCGTGATTGGCCTGGAGTAGTAGTGTAGGGCCCACAACGAGGACGTTGTGCTCTAAAGGGGGGTTGATTGTAACTCCCCCAAATGATAAAGGGTTAAATGACTAAATGATATGACTCATGTCAACAAGGTGCACCTTCCTTTTTGGGAGCCTACCTGATTATAACACCACAATTAAGTGTGTTTGGCCAGGAGTAGTGGTCAGGATGGGTGACCTTCTGGGATGTTTCCCAGGGTGTGTGTGACTGAGGACAAAGTACACTGGAAAGGACATGTGTTGGCCTATAGGGAAAAATCATTAGTCAGATGACCTGTTCGGGCATGTGGGTGGACCCTAGGGTGGGCCACATGTGTCTGTGGAGCAACTGGTGGTACCTCGTAGGCCAGGACTCGGCGGCCATGTTATGTCGGGGTGTTTGTTCTGTCACTGGGGCCTAGTTGTCACAATTGGTATCAGAGGAGTCGGTTGTATCGTAAAAATTATGACTCTGATATGTATTACTGTGAAGAAATAGTGTTAAGAGTATTGAGTGGCGTTTTCAGTCTAGGGATTCCAGTGTTGGTGTGGCGGCCGATGTATCCATACACCAGGACCCTGACTTCTGATTTCTGACTCAGTGCACGAAAACACTGATTGTGAGTGTGTTTTTAAGAGTCTTCTTTGTGAACACTTTGAGTCAGCTCACTAGGTATAACTTATTGATTGTGCCACATTTGTTCCTTATCAGGATGTCGCTGTGTAGACATCCAGCAAGGGTTTCTGAGAGAGTACATGATGATGGACCACCGAGCGATAAGGCTCCGATTTTGGTCCATCATACTATGTTCCCACCTTCGGGTGGTTTACCAGCAGTACCACCACTCGTTGGGCAGCAGATGCCACGAGCCACATTGGAGGAAGTTTCACGCCGACTGAGCGCATTGCACGAGTTCCAATGGCAGAGGCCTCTGAGGATTCGAGGAGAGACAGATTCTCAGGTAGTAGAGGACTGGATTGAGTCTATTAATAGAGTTTTATGCCTAGTTGAGACACTAGTAGAGTAGATGTTGATCTTAAAAACTAATGTTTTTCATTGAGTGACCTTCAGTATGCTCCGCATAGTTATGAGGATTCATAACTTGGACCGTTCGGGCACGTGGGTAGACTATAGGGTGGGCCCCACGTGTCTGCAGAGAAACATGTGGTACTTGGTAGGCCAGGACCTGACGTCCATGTTATGGCGGGGTGTCGGTGCTATCACTGGGGCTCAGTTATCATAATTGGTATCAGAGGAGTCGGTTGTATCGCAGAACATAGGACTCTGATCTGTCTTACTATGAAGCAATAGGTTTAAGAGTAATGAGTGTGGTTTTTAGTCCGGGGATTCCAGTGTTGGTGTGGTGGCCGACGTATCCGTTCACCAGGACCCTGACGTCTGATTTTTGACTCAGTGCACGAAAACACTGATTGTGAGTGTGTTTTCAAGAGTCTTATTTGTGAACACTTTGAGTCATCTCACAAGGTATAACTTATTGACTGTGGCGCATCTGTTACTTATTAGGATGTCGCTGCGTAGACAACCATCTAGGGTTTCTATGAGAGTACACGATGATGGCCCACTGAGTGACAAGGCTCCAATTTTGGGCCCTCTTAATATATTGGCACCTTCGGGTGGTGTACCAGCAGAACCACCACCCGTTACGTAGCAGATTCCACTAGCCACATTTGTGGATGGTGTACGCCGACTGAGCGCATTGCACGAGTTCCAATTGAAGAGGCCTCTGGTGTTTCGAGGCAAGACAGATTCCCAAGTAGCAGAGGACTAGATTGAAGCGATTAATGGATTTTTATGCCTAGTTGAGACACTAGTAGAATAGATGTTTATCTTAGATACTAATCTTTTTCAGTGAGTGACCATGAGGATGGTCTACATAGTGATGAGGTTTCAATACTTGGACCGTTTTCCGTGATGGTACCTTTGGGTATTGTGCCAACTATATCACTGCCAGTTGGTCAGCAGACACTACTGGAGGTACCGATATAGGACACTTGTAGGCTTAGTGCCTTAAATGTGTTTTAGCACCAGATATTCCTCATGTTCTCAGGCGAGCCCGACCCATAGGAGGCTGAGGATTGGCTTGAGGAGGTGGCTGAGAGTTTTCTAGAGGTTATACATCTTTGGAAGGACTATGTTTCGGTAGTTGTGTATTCATTGAGGCATACCGATATTTCCTGGTACTCGATGAATATGATATGATCAGTGATTTAGATCTTGGACCTCTGAGTGAGGTGTGTTTAATGATATCCGATCGACCACTTTTTCATCTATGCATTCCTACTTATGTTAGGGTGCTAGAGAGAACCATTGTGGTTGAATGTTTATTGGATGAGCGGATACAACCAGTGAATGTTAGCAGTTGGAAAGCATGAAACTAGCGCCAATCCTAGATACTTGAGCGTGTAAAATGATTCAATAAGATAAATTGTTAAGGACATACGAATATTTAATGTGGCAGACGTGGAAGCAGCGCTAGGATAGAAGCATGAGGTGGTGAACATTTCGACATGTTACAACCACCAACCTTGTATTCCCTGTCAGGCTCCGGGAGCTGGAGGGAAGGGAAAGAGAGTAGCTACATGCAGTCAAGGAGTGTGACCCAAGGGCTCTAAGAATGATTCAAGGTACAATCTATGTCTACTACTATCTTCCGTATCGATATACATAGACATGAATCATTCATTCCTTCTACGAATCTTGTCCCAGACCTATAGTTTCTTGTTAAGACATTGATTTGACCCTCACATCTGGAGATACCTTTGAGAGGAGACTCGATAATCACACTTATGTCGATGATGTGATCTGACCCTTGAGGTGAGAGTTTTGGTTGGATCCTCTTGGTGGCAGCGTCAAGGCCCTACAAAGTAAGTTTGGGTATGGACTGGGAAACCACAGTTCATACACAAATTGAATCTATTAGGAAAAAAGGTTTTGGTTTATCTATAATTTTGGAATGAGGATTTCCTTAGTCGGCCAAAATCGAATCCCAAGAAGCACATGTTAAACTCATGCATATGAGGGTGCACCTGATTACTCTTGATTCAGCCAGCATTACCCTCGTGGAAGTAGGAACTCTATGTTTTCAGTTCCAAAATGTAGTGACAATACATGGGGACATCTTTTCAAAATATGGTTCTAGGATTACCCCCTAAAGGGGTGATGGACATCCTCTTTGGCTGGATACTACCGAAAGATCGTTCCAGACTTCTCCAGATTTGCAGCACCACTATCATACTTGACAAAGAAAGGGAAACCCTTCTTGTGGTGGGGGAGATGCTAGCATAGCTTTCAGAAGATGGGGCAGAGGCTGACTAGTGCGTCCATATTGAGGCTACCGGAGGAGGGTGTTGGGTACATAGTCTATTGAGATGCATTAGGGAACAAACATTGGTGTGTCCTGACGTAGGAGTGAGGAGTGATCGCTTATGGTTATCTAAAGTTGAGACAACATGAGAAATACTACGCTACATTTGAACTGGATTTTGTAGCAGTGGTCTTCGCCTTGAATATGCGGCGACACTATCTTATGGGAGAACATTTTATAGTCTACTCTGACCTCCAGAGTCTCAGGTATATCTTCTCCCAGAAATACATGAACATGAGACAACGACGTTGGCTTGAGTTCCTCCAAGATTATGACTTCGAGATAGTCTATACTCTTGGGAAGGGAAACATCGAAGAAAATGCTCTCAATAAGAGATCAGGCATTCAGCTGCTCAGAGAGGCGATGGAGTAGTTAGCCGTGTTGCTGATATCTCTTGTGGATTGGGATGGGTAGCTTCTCTAAAGTCTCTCACAGTCACCCCTCCACTTCTTTAGCGAGTCAAAGAGGCACAACATAGGGTCGTTGACTGTGAGACGCGACGTGATCAGATATCCACATGGCAGTCACCGGATGAATTTTCTTAAGGTGGTGAGCACATCATTCATTTCAGAGGACGTACCATGGTATCATTTTCACTTCAGAAGGAAGTGTTGAAGTAGTTCCACACATCCCCTCCAGTGGTATATCTAGGAGTGGAGAATGATGTATCGGGACCTCCGATGATAGCACTGGTGGCCAGGAATGAAGTAAGTAGTGGCAAAGTATCTCTCATGATTCCTCACTTGTCAGCAAGTGAAGGCGGAACAACAGGTCCCTGCAGGCTTAGTTCATCCATTGGAGGTCCCAGAGAGGAAGTAGGATCAGATATCCATGTACTTCATAATGGTTCTTCCATGTACATCCTGGAGACGGAGACATCTGTAGTTTGAGGATGGAGACCACATCTTTCTATGGGTCTCACCTCGAAGAGGTCAACAGAGATTTGGCTGAGGCATCAAGTTATCTCCATGTTCATCAGACCTTTTCAAGTCCTTAGAAGGGTAGGCATGGTCGCTTACCGCTTGGATCTTCCACCTCAGTTTCACTGGGTGCACGACCTATTCCACGTATCCCAGCTAAGGAGATACGTGCACGACCCGTCCCACATCATCTCCCATGGCGAGTTGGACGTTGAGGATGGGGAGACTTTCATGGAGGTTCTAGTAGAGATTGAGGATCAACTACAGCAGGTCCTACGTTGATGGTCGATACCTCTGGTGTTCATTCATTGGTAGTACGGGAACCTCTAGGAGAGCACATTGGATCGGGAGACTCATATGCATGCTTAGTAGCCCCTTTTTTTCCCTTGGTTTGAGTTGTAGCTTACAGGAACATAAATCCCTTAGGTGGGGAGAATGTAAAGACCTAGAATTTCTGTGAAAAATATTTTATTAAATACTTGGGAATTTTACGAGTTTGCAGTTTCTAACGGCGTGCGATTGCGAGGCCTAGAGTGCTGGGAATGATCCGTCAAAGTTTTGTTAAACATAAATTAATGCGCGTATGTAGTTTTCCAAAAAGTGGAATAACTCTTAAACGGTTACTCAGATCAGAAATCCAAGGCCACTATTGCTCTAAATATGGTAGGTTTTCCCTAGGCATGACTTAAGTTTAGTCGTTTCGAGCCTCCTATGAGAATACCTGAAAATGGCATAACTGTAAATAAAATAATTAGATAAAGTTATTTTATTTTCTTAATGCTTATAACTCACAAATGGTAACTCAGATTATGAATCTGAGACCACCGCTGAACACATGAGAGTTTGATTTATTTAGGCAGATACTAACTTGGGTCAACGAGGGCCACCAGAAAAAGTTAGTTTTTAGCCGCGAATAACATAATTATGTGACGATTATTTTATTTTGAAATTCATAAATTTTAAAAGATAACTCAGATTGAAAATCTGAGGGTACTGTTGGGTTCGTTGAGGCATGCTTCACCTAGTCAAAGCCTAACCATGACAGCAGTGGGTCGAGGGTGGATGTTAATAAATTTCCAAACTTTTTTTGGGTACGTTCAGTAAACGTGCGAGCAGAGTTTCATAACTTTTGAACCGGTTCTCGGAATTGAAATCTGAGGGCACCGTTGAACTCACAGCACCGGTATTCGCTTAAGGATACCTTCACCGCAGTTGTTTTTTATCGAGGATGGAAGTTAATTTTTTAGGGTTTCTAAATAAATTAAATAAAAATATGTGTAAAATGTTTTTATTTTGTGGTGGTTTAATCCTCCAAGGGGTGGCTGGAGGTGGTTCCCACCCACACATGACCTCCCATGGGAATATATTATGTGGTGGGGCCCACACAAGCTCAAAACCCCCGTAACCCCCCATTAACCCTTGGAACTCCCCATAATTTTTTGGAGCCTCATCACTTTCCACCTTCCCTCATTATAGTGCCAACACACCTAAAATTAATTAATGACAATTAATTAATTAAATTTAAAAGGTTTGAATTCTTTTTGGAATGCATGGAAACAATAAAATAATGGAGTAGAAATTATTTTGTTTTGTATGGTGATTCTTGGTGGTGGAACTTTGGGAGATCTTTGAGAGAATAGTTGGAGAACGACATCATCTCCAAAAAAGAACGAAATCCCCTCCAACGAAGAATTCCCATCTCAACCAAGGAATGATGACGTCATCTCCTCCCTATCCAACTAGGGCAAGAAAGAGAATATGCCACCAGAAAAGAATGTCTTCAGCGATGACGTCATCTACTCTCGAAGATAACGGAACAACACCGCCTTCCAGCGACTCTGCCGAGCGAGCACCGATTACAAGGTAGGGGTTTGTTTTGATTAAATTTAATCCTCGTTCCTTGTTGTTTATTATGGCAAGACGTTGGATAATTGTTATCATCTAATGTGGAGGGCGCGGGCTGAACCAACACAGCCTGATGTCCCTCCATTGGATCTTGTTTGGTTGACGTCGGAGGCGGAGTCGAAAGGGCGCGGTGCAATCGCACCTCATCGGGAGTGCGGAACCATGGACAGGGTGGACCGTAGAAAAGGGGTGTGGCGCCGTCGCACTCCACCGTAGAAGAACTTCTGCCGAGAGGGCCATGGTGAATGAAGATGTGGGGCGCCATTGTGCCACGCAGCGGAACCGCGACGTCGTCACACCGCGGTGGAGGAGCGGTGGTGTCCGGACTGGCCGACCACCGTGGGGTCAGACGTGCGGGACAATCCGGGTCCCGTGGCCCCTGAACCGGCACATCGCGCTTGTTCTGTTCGACAAACTAGGGAGGGGTGTGGCACCCCCTCCCACGTGTGGTCGACCGAGCCGGCCCAGGCTGCTCCACCCTTGGCCAGACCTCCCACGGTCGGGCTGCCGTCAGCCGGGCAGCCCACGGCCAGACCGCCCCTGGGCTGGGCCACCCTCGGGTCGGGCCGTCTCTTCAGTCCAGGACGTACCCTCTGCTCGGGTCCCTTCCTCAGACCAGATCAGACCCACAGACTGGGTCAGACCCCAGTTCGGACCGGGTCGGTCTGACTGTGTTGGACCGGACCCAGACCCGCTACGGCCATTTACACATTTTAGCCCGCATCTTGGGTTACGGGTGTCCGAATGACAAACCATCTGCGGAAATGGAATTATTAGAGTTATGTGATTCTTTTGGTATTCCCTGATTGAGGTTTGGACATAGTTGAGGTACGGTCAGGTTGGTTTGAACCTAAAAACTAAACGGGCCCCTGGAACAGGAATGCCAATAATTCTCAGACCAGGCGTCTAATTGACGCTTCGTCTGTCGTGTTGGGGTCCTTATGATGAGACGGAACTACGAGATACATCGACTCATGACTTCATGATATTTGATGTATCAACACTTGTCCCGAAAAGCGGACCCTCCCGGAATCGAGCGTGCGGTGTGCGGGAACCCTAGGGCTGGCTGCGACGATACTGTACCAGGATCCTCTGTGGGTTTACCAGTTCTGACTTCTCTTCCTTTATCATAAATGGGTCCGACAGAATAGCTGGGGCTGTATCCTGTGTGGGTCCAACTGCTTAGCTGGTCATGTATCCTATGTGGGTCAGACATCTCAGATGTATTAATCCTCTGTGGGTTCAACATTTCTGACTTTTGTTCCTAGATCCTATGTGGGTCTGACAGAATAGATGGTTCTATATCCTGTGTGGGTCTGATAGATTAGCTGGTCATGTATCCTATGTGGGACCGACAACATAGATGATTCAGTGACTGTTTCCTCTAGAAATCGTGATGACCTTATTGATTTAAGGTTCAATCTTTCAAAGTGGTTTCTAATAGGTTTGTTCGTAGAACCAGAAACATCCAATGATTCTATATCCAGTTGGACCTACTTTCCAAAGGTAGGTGGTCAGTAGTTATGAACTGAGGAGGCTTAAGAATTTTCATTTGTCGAGAGGATGGGAGGTTGGACTCATCACACCATTTTGGGGGGAATTATTGTCTACTTCGGGACTCTCTTTATATATTTAAGTTATGTTCGTGAATACTTATTACATTACCAAGTATGAAAATTAGCATTCCAATAAATCTGACAATCAATGATTAATATGTTTGAGATTTAGAGAATCTTTTATATGTATTGTAGGTTCTTCATCGATAGAGAATCATCTGTATTTGTTAGAGAATCTTAGTCAATGGTATCCTTCGACACATTATATAGAAATCTCTTGGTAATTATGATAACGGTACTGGTTTTTAATCCACTCAGCGGGGCCGTTGAAGTTTATTGTCATTCAGAAGGACATATATTATTTCAAAGTTGGGATCGTAACCAAAGAAGGGATGCCTACATATCCTTTGTTTTAGAGAAGAAATCAGAACCCACATAGTTTGAGTAAATAAGTATGAGGTTTATGCATGATTGATGGATCAGAGAAAGATTTCATAATTACTTTTTCACTCTATGATCATGTGATTCATGCTCAGTGTGAGAAACAAGAGGTATTGGTAAAACTAGATAGTTGTGCCATGAAAAATGCAATTATAAGAAATGATGTGGGGCTTATGTATGTATAACTTCCCAGATAGATGAAGATTAGGATTTACTTTAGGGAAGAAACTCAGGAACAAGGCCTATAAAGGTATATATGCTTTTTGGAGATTTGGATACTTAACTTAGTACTTAATCTTGAAAAGAATTCCCAAATTTGAGATGACTTATGACTGGGTTGTACTCCTGAGAAGGAAGCCCAAATCAACAATAAATTAAGACTGGTTAGGAGAAATTATTACTGGGGATTACTCTTAAAGAAGAGGCACAGGTTAGGGAACCTCTCATCTTTCAAGGATGAGGTTGAATGAATTAAGTCTCTCACATTAGTGACATGAAGATATGTAAATCACTAAGTTTTGAGAGATGTTCCACAGAATTCCTTTCAGATATGGATTCCAACCAAGAAATCATACCATGAATGACTTTGAATAAGGATGTGAAGGCTTTAGCTTCAAGAGGATAGGTGGATTTGATTAGGAGAGGTGAATAGGCAGGAGGGGCGCCCAAAAAGGGATAGGCGCGCAAGTCCTGCATGGGAGTGCAAGTCCTGGTCATGCATGTATACTTGTGCAACACATGGGTACATTCCCGATGGTCAACCCTTAGGTTAATACTTGGTCGAGACATGGCTCAATCCCTTAGTATTATCCATAAAGGATTCCAAAAGAGTGTTTCACCAGTTTTCTTGAAGGGATAAGGCGGCGCGGAAGTTTGGCCATTTCCCTTAAAGGCTGGCCACTTAGGCGCGCAAGTGTTGATGAGTTGCAACACTTAGGTATTTTTCCCCTATTTATAGCTTCCATTCTATGGAAGAGATTATCTAATAAGTGTTCGGAAGACTTCCAGACGAGACAAGGGTGTCGGGAGATCAAATATTAGTTTTTGAATTTTTTTCGTCATCAAATGGTGGGCCCACAAGGGGTATTTATAGGCTACTAAAGACCCTCGGTGAGAATCAAAGGGGGGCGTGCAAGTATACTTGTGTGACCATGATGAAACTTGTGTGACCCAAGTGTGAATAAATCCTCTTCCATGCCTTTGTCCATTTTTTATGTTTCTTCAAAGGATAAATCACTTTGGACTAAGGTATTTCCCTTTTTCAATCATCATACTCTATGATGGAAATGAGCGTCAATAAAAGTCCCCCCTCAGAGTTGGATCCGGAGAGAAAAGAGGATTTGACTCTGAGGAAAAAAGAGAAACCATGGGTATTTGTGGTTATTAGAAGTTTAAATTCATGCACGTTAGATATAAAAAGTCTAACGTTTAATGTCGAAATAGCTTTGACTGAATGGATTTAAATTGAATCAATTCCATGATAATTTATCTGAAAACATATGACCATATTCAAGTATGATGGAAAATATGTAAACAATTACTTTTGAAATTTTAAATCTGATGAATGATGTGAAAAAAATGGCTAAAAGGCATTAGATGAAGTAGTTCCCAAGAATGAATTTACCGCTATTTAACAAACCTGTTGGGGGGTTGAATTATGCAGGGACACCTAAGGGAATTCTCTTCATAGTCAAATAATAACATCTTTTGGTTTACAGGTCTATTATGAAGACTACTTATGCAAGACCGCCTAAGGGCACGAGCTGTAAAGTCAGGCAAAAGAACTCTCAGAAATCTACTTTTCTACTACTAGAAATCTAGTGTAAGTTTATGGGGATTCAAATATTCCAAAGCATAGATTTTGATGTATGGAGAGAGGTACTTGAATATGGAGAATATATTTCCAAACATAATTGTCTAAGAACTGGATGAATGTCATTCCTACAAATGTTTGACCCAAACATAGGGATGCGAAATATAAACCATAGACTTGAATGCTTTCATATCATGAAAAATAACATGGGACAAATATGTTAAGGATGGATATTTTTTGCGGATCCTTACATATTTTCGATAAGACCGATAAGGAAAAAAGAGGTTTTCATCCCATGAATGAAGATACCATTACTTAATAAAACCCGTTATGGGGCAGAATTAAGAAGGGACACCTAAGGGCATTGGCCGCGTAGTCAAATAATAACATCTTTTGGCTGACATGTCTATTATGTAGACTGTTTATGCAAGGCCGCATAAGGACACATGTTGTATAGTCAAGCAAAAGAACTCTCAAGCATCAATCTTTTTGTGACCAAAAGTCAAAAAAGGATATGGAGATTTGGAAGTATTCAAGGTTAGGAGTATGACACATAAAATTGGGAATTTGTTGAATGCATGTAGAGATACACAGACCAATGCTAACCATAATCATGTTGTGGATGGGTCCTGAATTGAAACGTTGGAATTCACTACATATCCCATATGGATAGGAATCAATCCATACATAGTTCATGAAATACAGTTTAACGTCATGTGGGACGAGAGTATAGGAATCCTTTGTTTAGGGTCATAGAGCTCAGACCATAATAATGAACACACTGTGTGTGTTTTCACAAGGACTTTTCATCCAAGGGACTGAAAGTGGAATTTGGGGTTAGGCCCAATGACTTGGGGTTGGATTCAAGGGATGCTCGAATGTTCCTACATATCCCATAATTATGGGAATCAAGCTGCACGTAGTTCTTGAAACACCCTCTATACATATTTGGTTCTTACATACGAATGGTGAAAAGGGGACTTTAGTGCAATGATGGTTTGACCCAAGATAAAAGGTTCAGGTATTTCCATGTATGCACGTAGTCTTTATAATATAACATGATCGGTGATCGATGTAAATAACGATTCCCTCTCAGGTGAGGGTGTCAAATAATGTTTTAATTTATTATCATACAGGATAAAAGTGAGAATAGTTTAACATCATATAACAAGGACGATGGTGAACCAATGTAAAAAGTATTAGCTCTGGTGTTGCCTCACATATCAACATCATATAAGATGGAGGTGAACCCATGTGAAGAGATTGGTTTTGGTCTTGAACCTCATGAGGTTTCCGATGTACCCAGCCTAAAAGGAAAGGATCAAAGTCTGCGTAGTTCATTTAAAGAATTAATTGGTCATCAAGTCGTTCTTGAGGACAATGACCCAAATCAAAATGGTGTTGGGACTTATGCATGGTTAGCGGCCCCGAGAGGGTGTTATGGTTGAAGTTTACTCTAAACTCACGTGATTCATACTCGGTGTGAGAAACAAGAGGTAGTAACAAACATAATGATGCATAGTTTAATGTCAAGTAGGACATATGAAGGGATTATGCGGTTTAAAGTCTTGCAGTGATGACTATTGGTACTGCGCAGTGTAGTGTCATGTAATTGGGACAAAATACAGTTTAACATCATGTAGGACGTATTAAGGGACTTTGTTCAGTTTTACATCAGGTAGGACGAATGAGTAGTACAGTTTAACGTCATGTAGGACAAATATTGGGACACAGTTTAACATCATGTTGGACAATAAGGGTGTTGTATAGTTTAGCATCCTGTAGCTAAGATGATAGGGACAATATAGTTTAACGTCATGTTGGATGAAAAGTGGACATCGTAGTTTAATTTCATGCAGTGAGGATAAAAGAAGACACAATTTAACCTCATGTTTGACAATTTAGGGACATTTTAATAGTTTAACTTCATGAAGTTAGGACTTCACAGTTTAATGTCCTGTTGGACATTAGTGCCAATAGTTTAAGGTCATATGCATAGACCGTAGATTATGCAGTTTAATTTCTTGCTAGACGTAAGGGATTTATGTAAAGTTTAGAATCATGTATCTAGGACATCATAGTTTAACATCATGTGGGATGTAATTGCGAACAGTTTAAGGTCATATGCATGGATTGGGGATGGTGCAGTTTTAACATATTGTTGGACAATTAAGTATTTATCTTACACAAAATACTTCTTAAGAAATCTAGCATTGGTTAGAGTAGTAATGAGTTCTCCATCCATTTAGATTAAATAATAAGCTCCATTAACATAGACCTTATGTATTGAATAAGTTCCTTCCCATTTGGTCTCCAGCTTGGTAGGTTTCCTTCCAGGTATCATTGGAGTTCTGAGAACTAATAGCAATTCTCCATGAATGAATGAACGAAGATGAACTTTTTTTTAAAGCTCATGATATTAAATTATGATAGACTTCCATGTAGCGACTCGGGTTTTTGGCCCTGTCAGACTTTGGAATATTTCTATGAATAATTCCAGAGCTAGGCGCGAAGACGGCGTGCGATTCCGAGGCCCGGTGTGCCGAAAATTAATTTTATAAAAATATTAAGTATTTTTATACTATGCACGTGGCGGGGGTGTGATATCTCCTAATCGGTAGCTCAGAACGGGAATCTGAGGGCACGGTTGCGTCTGGAACGTGCCGTTTACCCTAGGCGGGGTGTAAACTTTGCGGGCGCGGGCCTGCGGTGGGAAACGCCACCAGGGGCGTTTCCGTAAATAAGTGGCAAGTTTGTGTGCGAGCGTCGGCTCAAATAACTTCTGAACGGAGTCTCGGATGGAAAATATGAGACCGCCGTTGCGTTCAGAACGGCGCGTTTACCCTAGGGGTGACCTTACTTTTGTTCGCATCGGGCGTCGGGTCCGAGGCGGGTTTGGCGCCGGCGGGCCGCTAATATAAATATCAGCGCCCCCCCCCCCCCTTTTATCGTTCGTCGCCGTTCTTCGTCGTTCTTCGCCGCCACTCTGCCGAATCGAGCAAACGGAGCGCCTACAAGCTCAGAATTCGACGGCGGACGTTCCAGGAGTGCGCAGCGGAAGCTCGGGAGCGCGGATCTGAGGCAGAACGTCGGCGTTTCGCCCGCGAGGTAGGCGGTTTTGAGTTTTAACCCCCGATCCCGTTTTTGCTGCGTTTTTCTGCAAATTGAAGCCGTAGCAGTGTAGATCGGGTCCCGAGGGTCGCGTAGGCGCCTCCGGATCGCAAAACGGACCACCGGGGTGCCCCCGGCGGTCCGCGGAAGTTCCGCCGGCGCGACACCGGCGCGGCGGCGCCGGCGCCGGCGGTTTCCGGCAGCCCGCGGCGGAGCCGCGGCTGCCGGCGGCCCAGCGCGGCGGAGCCACGGCGGAGCCGCGGTGGCGCGCGGCGGAGCACCGCCGGCCAGGGCGGGCCGGCGGCGGCGGCCGGTCCAGGCCGGCCGGACCGGCCGTTCCGGGCCGGTCCGGCCAGTTTTCGCATACGGGGGTCTTTAAACCCCCGTAACTTGCACTCCAGGAGTCGGATTCGCGCGCCGTTTGCGGCGACGTGTCCCTGACGACGAGGCGAACCCTCCGGTGTGGGTTCGAGAGTTTAAAGGTTCGGGATCGTGGCCCGGGAGCTAGAAACGTCGTCTAAAATAATATTATTTTATTATTTTACGACTTCGGGCCGTTGTAACTTCTACCCGGAGCGTCCGATTGACGTGCCGTCAGTGGCGTTGAGACCCTGATGGTACGACGGACTTTTTGAGATGGTTTCCGGGTGTTGGGTTTGCGAACGGGGTGCGGGCCCCACGAGGCCGGGTTTTGGCGTTTGCGGGGAAACACAGCTTTTACACCAGCAGTCCGATTTTGGCGGATGGATAGTCAATCCTGTGTGTTTTTCCGAGAGGATCGCAATGGCGCGATCCGTTCGACGAGTTTCGGAATCCAGGCGTGGGCCCCACCCGAGCCGGCCTTCGGTGAATAGTACCTTTTTCACCGGGTGTCCGTTTTGGGCGAGCGAGTAGTCGATTCCGCTTGTTTTTCCGAGGGGATCGCCGTGGTGTGATCCGCTCGATGGGTTTCGGGATCGTTGTGTGGGCCCCGCACGAGCTAGCTACGGTGAATAGTGCCTTTTTCACCGGTGCTCCGTTTCGGGCGAGTAAACAGCCTATCCTGCGTGTTTTTCCGCGTGGAACGCGATGATGGCCTCGGTTTTGGCTTCAGAGGTGCGCAGTGTGGCTTTGAGGCGAGTCCCTCGGGTTAGCGACGTTTGGACCAGTAGTGGTTGAGGGTTCTCCCTTGGTTCATTCCTACGAGGGTTCGTGTGGTGTCACAACTTTCGTATGGGTTTGTGATCCTCTCGATGGGATGTTTAAACTGTTAGAGTTGTGGTATCCCTCCGGTGGGCCCGGAGTGGATCCTCTAGCATCTTTACCCTAGATCGGGTTCTTGGTATCGCTGTGACCGCTTATTCACGGGCGGCGATCCCCTATCTAGCAGGTTAACCCCGTAGGGTTTGTGGCATCATCGGGAATATGATCCCCTACGCGGTGGGTCGTGCATAGTAGGGTTGTGGCATCGTCGGGTTTACGATCACCTACTCAGCATGACGTTTATAGTAGGGTTGCGGTATCGTTGGTTATACGATCCCCTACTCAGCGCGTGGTTTCGGTAGGGTTGCGGCATCGTTGGTTCGATCCCCTACATCGCGAGTTATACCAGATAGGGTTCCGGTATCGTCGTGACCATCTTTATATGGACGATGATCCTCTATCTGAGTGTGGAGCTTCTGTCGAATGCCAGATCGGGTTGTGGCATCCCCCAGCGGATCCTGGGTGTGATCCCCTATCTGTGGAAACTACATATGCCGGATCGGGTCGTGGTATCCCCCAGCGGACCCTGGGAGTGATCCCCTATCTGTGAGCTACGTATTCCGGAGTGGGTCTTGGTATCCCCTAGCGGACCCTAGCGGTGATCCCCTATCCGAGGAGTTTGGTGGTTGTAGTGTTTCAGCGATGTTTCCTCAGTGAATCTATCCGACGAGCGTGGTCTCTCGGGCGAGCATCTGAGATGTTTGCGAGTATCCCGATGGTGTGTATCTCTCGGATGAGTGTCATCTGGTATGACAGTGTTCGTGGTGTACTCTCCTTGTTGTGGACAGTTGCTGGTGACGAGGTCGGTACCTCTTGTGGCTTTGTGGCGTGAGCTGTGTATATCTGGATTGTTCAAGGTGTATGTATGAGCATACACCTGAGCTGAGCTGAGCTGAGCTGACTAGTTGTGTTTAGCCGAGGATGGTCACGAGATGGAGTTTCTCTCTCGTCTGGGTTCCCTCTGGCTGGGTTGAGCTGACTGTTGTCTTTCAGTTGCTCCCTTGGGTTTTGGGTTTTTGGGGTGCCTACTGAGTATGTTTATACTCACCCCTGCACGGGCTTTGCCCGCACACGTTTGTGTCTTGTGCAGACCACAGGCCTTTTGACGGAGTCCCAGGAGGACCCGGAGCAGGCGGAGCTTAGTGAGCGGGTTGACCGGGGTGTTTACCGGAGCTGTGCCGAGGGAGTTTTCCGGCGGGTGTTTGTGGCAGCGTTCCCCTTCTTCGGAGCAGGTTGGACGCGCTTTGTAGTTTTCTTTTGGTGGGCCCTGTTTTGCCCTTGTACTTTTGCTGTTGCACTCTGGTTTGGGATAGATTGTATGCATGCATTTACTTTTCAGTTTCTATATCTCTGCACTGCTGTATGGAGGTGTTTATGGGTGCGTGTGTACAGGTACCTTAGGCTAATGCCTCCCATGTGTGTGATAGCCTACTCGGCGCTGGTCGCCAGCCTCTGGCCTATTGGAGGCGGGCTTGGGGAGTTGCGGCTCGAGCCCCGTTGGGTCGGGTCGTGACATTCCAAGTTGTGCATGGTGCACAATATTTTCTCATCTAATAATTCTAATTCATACAATCACTTTTGAGATTTCTCAAGTGTAAATGACTGATTGAAAATGGATACTCTGAGCGAGGGTAATTGAACCTCAATGGGAAAGACAGCTTTCGTTCAATATTCTAATGAATATGGATTTGATCGTGTTGTAGTGTGGGTGGTGGTCCAATAAACCCATAAAGCATGAAAGATTTTATTAGTCCACGATTTCTTATCTTTATCCACCATCTTTTGCAGCATGTCTGAAAGAGTCTTGTTGAAATTTTCTATCTGGCCATTGGATGCTGCATAATATCGAGATGAATGATTGGATTTGATGTTGTATTCTTGATACAACATCCTCACCTCAGATGAACAGAAGTTGGTGTGATTTTCCATCAATATGGTATGAGAGACACCAAATCTAGTAATGACGTTAGAATTGATGAATCTAACAATGAATTTAGAATTGCCTTCTTTTAGGTTCATAGCCTCAGCCCATTTGGAAAAGAAGTCAGTAGCAGTAAGAATCTACTTAAACTACTTGGATGTAGCTAAAGGGTAAGGTCCTACTACATCCATTCCCCATGTGGAAAATGGTCACGAGTATTTATGTGTTTGAAGAAACTTTGGGGGTTGATGAATGAACTTGGAATGTAATTGGAAGGAATGACAATTCTTTGTGAAATCAACACAATCCTGTATCATTGAAGGCCAAAAATATCCAAGCCTTCGAATTTGATTAGATAGTCTGTGTCGAGACTGTTGGGCACCACAGAATCCTGCATGCACTTCTTTAATGACAACCATTGTCTCTTCATCATCAATGCATCTGAAGAGAACTCCATCCGAACGTCTTTTGTAGAGAATTTTATCTTGGGGATCCTGGCTATCATAAAGAGTAAAATTTACCACACGTTGCCGGATTTGTTCTTTCCCAGCTCTATCAGGTGGAAGTGTTCCATTTTGAAGGTATTCCATGATAGGTTTCATCCATCCTGTAGTATGACCATATGGTTCAGATATGGGACTAATGTCATTGATTTCCTTTGTTTTGATTTTAACATAAGGTTAAATTGTTCGATAGTGGGCAATACTGATGGTTTTCTTGTCCCGATTTGGATCTTCCAGAGTTGTGGCTATATTAGCCAGTGCATCAGCTTGGTCATTTTGTAATCTCGGGACATAACAAAATGTCGGTTATGAAGGAAATTCTTCCATTAACTCTCTAACCTAATCATACAAAGAGATTAGTTCTTCTTTTCTGATTTCATAATCCCCATTGAATTGTTTGATTACTAGGTCTGAATCCCCTTTCTCCATTAAGTGATTTGCTTGTTCTTGAAGTGCCTACTCCAATCCTGTGATAAGAACTTGGTATTCTTCTTCATTATTTGTACCACCTCCCAACAATGAGAATGAATAAGTAGCACTTCCTTTTCTAGGGAAATGAGTACAATTCCTAACCTAACCTTGTTGAATTTACGATCTTCCATTTTATTCCCTGTTGGAGTTTTGGAAGGACCATCAATGTACATTTCCCATGTTTGAAGATTATCATGAATATAGAATACTTCCTCATCAAGAAGTTCAGTATCTAAAGATGTATCATTTACTGAAGGATGTTCAGCAAGGAAATCAGCCAAATCTTGGCCCTTTATTGCCTTTTGAGATACATACTGGATATTAAATTACTGCAAAATAACTGCTCACCTTGCCAGATTCCCTGTAAGCATTGGAAGACAAAGGATGAATTTTAGCGGGTTATTGTGAGATAAGAATGGGACCATGTGATGTTATAGGTAGTGTCTCAACTTTTGAACTGCAAAGATTAATTCTAGGCACCACTTCTCAATATTTGAGTATCGGTTTTATGCTTCATGCATAGTCCGACTGAGATAGTAGAGGCTGTTTTCATTCCCATCATCATTCTTCTGAGCAAGAAAGGCACCCAATGATCACTCTAAAGATTTAACATCGAGGATAAGTGTTCTTCCTTCAACAGGTTGCATTAACACTGGTGGACTCATGAGATACTTCTTGAGAATATCGAATGCTTCTTGACATTCTTCTATCCACTAGTAAGTGACTCCCATCATCATCAATTTGGTGATGTGTAAACTTTTTCCTGCCAAATTGGTGGTGAAATGCCGAATATAGGCCAAGTGTCCTTGAAGTAATCTTAATTACTTTAAATTTCAAGGTGGCGACATATCAAGGATTGACATTGTCTTCTCATGATCGACCTCGATACCAAGATGGCATACAACTAAGCCGAGAAATTTTGTTGAGGTTACCCCAAATCCACATTTTAAGGGGTTCATCTTCAAATTATGTTGCCGATGTTTTTGGAATATGACTTCCAAATCAGCCAAGTGATTAGAATGTTGGCTGGATTTAACCACAAAATCGACCACCAAACATTCAACAAACATCCCTAGAAAGGGTTTGAAGATATGATGCATGGCACGTTGATATGTTGTGCCTGCATTCTTCAGGCCAAAGGGCATTAATCGATAGAAAAACACACCCTGATGGGATCTGATGGCTGTAGATTCCTCATCTTCTAGAGCCATTCTTATTTGATTATATCCTGAATATCCATCCAAGAAGGAAAGTGCTTCATAGCCAACTGTTTCATCAATTAAGAGTTCTGTTATCAGAATTAGAAAATCATCCGTAGGACAATGCCGATTATAATCTCTGAAATAAATGAAAACTCCAATTTGTTTGATCTTATTTTTCACAGGGACGATATTAGCCAACCACTTGGGATATTGAACTTCTCTGACGAATTTATCTTTGATAAGCTAATCCACTTCAGCTTCAATTTTGGAAGCATAGGTTGGGAGTGTTCATCTAGAGGCTTGTTTGAATCCTCGATGTTCTTCTGGAATACTCAATCAATGAGTGGAAACATCAGGAACAAGCCCTATAATCTCTTTATAGTTCCATGAAAATATATCTCGATTTTTCTTTAAAAATGAAACATACATCTCTTGCTCTTCGAGAGTCATGGCCGCACTAATTAAAGTGGGGCGTGGATCTTCTTTTCTACCTAGATTTATTTCTCTGAGTTCATACACGGTGGTAGATATACCCTCTTCAAATGCTGGAGGAGAATCCCTGAGATCTTCCTCTTATTCTTCAACATGTGTTATTTCTTCTATTTCTACTTGCATAGTAGATGATGAAGTAGAATTTCCATGATCAGTATAGATGTTAAAATTTGAACATCTTGAAGAAGAAGCTTCCATTTCCGTACCGATTGATGATGAAGGGTATTCCATGGGTAATATAGAGGAAATGATGGATTGAGAATCGACATCATCATTCACCTATGAAATTTCTATAACTTCTTCTGGACTGATTGCCGTAGTATAGACTTACTAGATTTCAGCGGATGAAATGGAGATATCTCCATTTGATCTTTCATCATTTCTTGGTGGATCACCACTTTCTCCCATGTTTTCTGGCTTGATTTTCATAATTGACATTATGGAATTTTCCATAAGAGTATTTTTATTTGGGTATATCCTATCAATTTCACTGATAGGCAATACATATTTTGTACTCACATGTGTGAATGTGTTTACTGGAATCTTTTCCAAACCATATAGAGAATTAACTTTGGTAATCTCCCTTGTTGTGGATTTCTCCTTTCCCTTCATCTGATAGAATTCCACCTCAATGTATTCATATTCACATGTCTTGAACGGGGCCATATCACCATACAATGTCCCAATTTTACCATCGAAGCAATATTTGAGACATTGATTGTATGATGAAGGGATAACCGCATTTTGATTGTGCCAGGCTATTCCAATCAAGATGTTGAAAGCTAGGTCTTGATCAACAACCATGAAATCTGAATTGGATACAAGATCTATAAACTAGGTTTTGAGTGTAATCTCGCCTCGTGGTTCTTGTTCATTTTTATCATATCCTTATAACATCAAAGTAGAATGAGATAAATCAGATTCTGTGAGGCCCAATCGATGAAGTGTACGAATGGGGATGAGGTTTACTCCTGAACCATTATCAATGAAAACTATCCGGACGTCTACAACATTGAACTTTTTAGATAAGTACAATGGTCTAATATTTCCATGCACGAAATTATCTTCATCTTCATCTATGAACGATATCACTGCATGGAATTCTGCAGGATTATTTTCTACATGGTAGACATTAGCTGCAGCAATTTCAGTTTCAAATTCATGAGGATTTGACAAAGCCTTGATGAGTTCCTCCAGAATATCCATTAATAAATTCAAATCATCAAGAATTGATAAATTGGCGGGTATTTGGTCCAAGTGTTTTAATACATCATACATTTGATCCAAAGATCTATGTTTCCCAACAAGAACATGTGGTTTCTCAGGTACCTTATAAGTAGATGCTTTGGAAGTAGATGCATCTTGTATCAGGGTTGGATTTTGAAATATTCCTAGATTTGGAAGATTAGACAGAATAGGAATATTTACTTGCTGATAGGGAGAAGGTGGAATCTCCAACCGATCCTCTACAATAACTGTAACAGGAATGAGTCTAATATTGGTGGAGGAATTTTCTTGTTCTTTTTGAGCCCGTTGAAGGGCTCTGCCACGATTTTCTACTGCATACAAAGTTCTAGCAATGGTAGAATTGGAATAGTGGATTCTGGGATATCTACGTCTTTTTATGAATCCCAGACCTCTGGAACTGCCTCTAATTACTCTATTTGATACAGGGATATCATGCTCATCAAAATTGAAACTGTGGTTGGTGTAAAGATATGTTAAATGAATCATATTAACAGAACAAAATATCATCTCATCATCTGATGAAGATTCTACCTAATTAGCCAATTTGGCTATACTGTTTGGTGGGGCGGTGCCCGTTGCTTTGAAGTAGATGGCATAAAATCTTCCAGAGTCAAAGACAACTTAGGCTTTGACACGATTTCATCTTCTTCTAATTATTCCTCTTTCTTTGAATTATTCCGCCCCTTTGAGGATTTTCCCTTTGATGAAGCGGGCTTTGTTGTGGAATTCATTGCAGAAGAAACAATTGGTTACTTCAATTGCAATTTCAAAATGGCATGAGATCGGTTGATCATTTTTCTGACCATCCAATCATCATATTTTTGAGAATTTTTTTTTCTTGACTTATTTCCACACGCATTCTTCCTCTGGATTTGTAGCAGTAACACATGATACCTAAGCTGAAGAACCTTTACATTTGACATGTCCTGAGTCCACCATCTTTTGCAGGAGGTCTTTGAAGACAAAACACTCCTGAATGGGATTCCCCAACATCTGACGAAATGGGAAATAATTTGGATGGTCTTCATCTCTTTCCTTATTCGGCCTCTTGGGCCATGGAAATCGAACCAAATTATTTTCCAGAGCTGAAATGAAGTAACCAGGAACTTTTTCATTTCGGAAAGAGTAAACATTACTCTAATTCTCAAATTAATTCCTTCTTTGATCTCTTTGATCATCTTGATGAAATGGCCTCTATTGTTGATGCTCAAGAGGAGGATCCCTTCGAGAAGATGAAGGCCTTGAAGTAGAAGCAAGTACGGGTTCTTATTTTAGCATAATTATAGAAATCTCTACTTTACCCATTCTCCTTCCTAGAGCTAATGAAATTACACAAGATTTATCCTTAGTATTTATAAAAGAGTCTTCAAGTAGTTGAGCGATTGAAATAAGGTCTCGAAACCCTCGTGTGTATTTCATAGGTATCAATGGTGTGTGCAACTCATCACACAAATTTTCCACACAAATTGGAAACAACTCATCTTGAGGGAGTGCTAAGCTCAGGGAATATGTTAATCCATTTCAACGTGCAATGAAATCTGAAACCTTTCATTATCCCTTTTCATACAATTTGTATGATAAAAAACTGTTCTATTTGGAAATTTTGAGATGAATTTAAGAAGGAATTGTTGACGAAGATCCTCCGGCCCGGTAATTGACCGGGATTGCAAGCATGTATACCAGACAAAATCCGGCCCTTGAAATGATTTTACAAAACACCTGAGCTCAACTGCTTCTTTTTGCTGAGGGGTTTCCATCATAGGATCGCAATGAGAAACAAAATGTGTTAAGTGTTGCTCTTGGTCTCCCGAGCCATTAAATATTTGGAATGTGGTACTTGAAAAATTTGATGGTGGAGGAATTACATCTACCCATTCAGGGTAATCTCTCTTCTCTGGTTGAACCGGTGCACGCTTTCCTTCCATAGCTTCCAACCGAGCCGTTAATGACTCAATGGTAGTCATTAAATTTTGAGAAACATCTCGTTGAGCTGGGACCTGTGTAGGTGCAATAACTGGAGCTTGTATAGGTGTGGCGACTGAGACTGCCACTTATGGTAGTATTTTCAGTTGTTGTTGGGTATAACCCATAGGATTAGACCTCTGAGAGTGTACTGCAAAAGGAGGACAATATTGATCCATCTAATTAGCAACAACAATTTCCCATGGCTGACTGACTCCTACATGCTTAGGAGGATGAATACCCTAGAGTAGCTCTGCATTCAACCTCCTCAATTCCTTCATTTCTTCCTCCTATTGTGCAAATAATCTCTCTAGTGATAGCGATTGTCCTTCTCCATAGGAAGGGTATGTATCCTAATTCTTTCCTTTCCCTTTACTGGACACCTTTTGGAGAGGGGGAAGTGTGTTACATGAAGGATTACCTAGATTCTGGGTAATCCTTTTATTTCGTGTACAAACACCTTCTTCAATTGTGTTTCTGTGTACAACCTCTTGAGAAGGAACCTCTTCATCTGATCCCTCCGAGTGAGCCTCATCTGGGGGATCAACAATAATGGCATTAATGAAATTTATTGATGCATAATTCATTTCATCCTTTCTATCGGCATTTCTGCAATATTGTCTTCTACCATGTCCTTGATTAGACACTGCCTTTTGTTAATTCGATCCCTCAATAACTTCTTGACAAACCGTAATGTGGAGTGAATCTCCAGATAATTTTTCTCTTCATTCTGCTTGTGGATTATTCCCTAATTGAGAGAAGGCTCACTTTCTCTAAGGGAGAGATTGAGGATTTCAAAAAGTCCCAAATCCTTTGGACTGGGGTTGTTCCTGCTATTTCTGCTCAACTCCTTGAATCGAATTTATTGATTCAGACAATTGGGTTAAAAGGGTCCCCAGTCTGGAAACCTAGGGTGGTTCTTGAGCTGCTATATCTGATACTTTCTTGAATTCTCTCTAGATCTTATGGAATTTAGTCCGGAAAGTGGCTGGATGCATCAAACTACATCCACTCTTATCACCCAGCTCAAAAGACCGTTGGATGATTTCCGACACTTCTGTAACTTTATGATGTGCTTCCTCCAAAGGAAAGTCCTATTCAATATTCTTGTTTGCATGATTCAGCAGTAATTGAACAGCTTGTTCTCTGTATTCCATATTCTAGGAAGAACTAGTTGAGGCATGTTCTTGAGCGTGCCTTTGATTACAAACAAAGCCAATTGGTTATGGCCGGCCATGGGCAATAAAATTTCATGAAACCATTTTTGGCGGGCTTTGCGGACTGGAGAGTACAGTCTAATGTATTACTCCATGAACACCTCATCCCTTGATATGAATACCAGATATGGCATTGGAAATTATCTGGTGCAATCTTCTTATTGAACCAAGGCATGAACGTTGAAGGGATCCCTACTGTTTTTCAGCCTTCAGATATCTAGAAACTGAGAGAGATGCCAAGTCAATTTGGTGTTATTACCCTTCTATTATCTTGACATTATTTTCATATTCATCATAAGATACTATTTCCTTTATCAACTGACAAATATTTTTCCATACATTGAGATGAATATCATGAATTCCATCTTCTGTCAATATCTCTGGAATGTTATACTGGGAGTCAGCCAAAGGCCAAAACATAACTGTCACATCACCTTTCGCTAGTTGTTTTCTCATATTCAGTACATCTTCTTTATCATTTAGTGAAGATTCTTCTACCTGATTAGACCAATGAATGTGATTCCTTGTGCTTCATCAGATTCAACAAGATCGGTAGATAATTCACTGATCAAACTAGAAGATGAACAACCCAGGGGTGGTTCGGAGAATAACCTACACCCCAACCTATCTTCTGATTGAGAATGTATTTCACCTGCTATTGGTAAAGCATCAGACATGATTGGCTTAAATTTTGAAAGTGCCTTAAGAATAGAGGGCTTTCTCATCACTACATTTTCTATTGAAGCATTTTCCAGGCAATGTGAATTACTGCTGTGGAGACGACTTTCGCAGCTAAAGTCATCATAATGGGGGGGATGACCACCATGGTGGGTTATAGAAAACGATGAAACGTTTTACTCCTTGGTCTTCTGGTCACACAGAGGGTTATTGGGGATCTCACCTAATGATAAATCGTTGAGATTGACCAATCCATCATGAAGCAAGCCTTCATGAGGAAGTATCTGAAACAGATCTTCAAAATTAATGTCCCGACTATTGGGAACTGAGATATTAGAATCTTGAGTTGCAAAAAATAACTGTCTGAGTGAATCAAGAACTCTAGCATTGAGCAAGGCCTTATTACATATTGTCCCTTGATTTCATGACTATTCTGGATGGGTCTTTTTCTTAGATTCCTTCTTACTCACTTTAGGAACAACTTGTTGAAAAAAGCAGTTATTATGGGTAGGTTGATATGCCTACTCAGGAGAAAGGATCAGGTTAGGCTGATTTTCTCCACTCAAATTAGGTGTATGTTCCTGACTTGGTTGTCTGTATGATATGGGGGAGTATGCAGACCAACCCTCATAGACTGGAACAGAGGTGTGTGTCCAATCTGGAGTGAACTGTTGATGTGTCACTCCACTGGTAGGGATGGATTTTCATTTCTTTCCCTGTGATGCTACAAAAGTTGTTATGATATCCTGGCGGGCATCCAGAATATGAGCATGGATTTTATTCTTCTCATTCACCATCATCAAAATGTGTTTGGTGACTTCAGCTCTCGGAACAGGAATATACGTCCATTCTATGCTTGGAGTAGGTGTATGTTCCTTCTCTTGTCCTCATTTTCCTATCAGTGAATTCTGAAAGTACTCAAGTGTGGGGGCAGAGAGTTGAGTCTTCTTTCTTTTTGTTGCTGGAGCTTTCCGACTAACATCTCTGGGTGCTACCAAACAAGACTGTTGATAGGCTTGATCAATACTGCTAGGTGTATGTGCCTGCTGAGTACACTCCACCGAATGTGGCTGAAAATATTCCTTCAAAACTGACAGACGTGGCTACTGGCAGGATTTATGATTGTAAGAAAGTGTATGTGCCTGTTTACTAGTTTTCAACACATTGGGTTGGAGGGTTTCATCGTGTGTAGTCAGACGAGCCTGCTGACTCGCTGATGACTATGTTCTTATCTATAGTACTCTTCCAGAATTTCCTAGTGGGATTGGCATGTTACTGCAAGACGAGTCTGTTGGCTAATGAAATTAAAATGGATGTGTGTGTGTGCTCGCTCATTGCTTGCCACCATGTTAGGTTGGTGGACTTATCCGGAAATGGAAGAGATAAGAAACTACTCACTGTTAACCATTCGTCACCTCTGGTGGTTCATCTAGACTACTCGGGTTTGAGGAACCTAAGCTGAATGCCTAGAGACGACACCCTCATCATGTTGAGGCCGCACTACCCACAAGTCTGGCGGCGATTATTGGTGGGATTCCTATGGAATGACTCATGTTTCTTTTAATTAAGGCCTTGAGTGACTTTCTCATTCACCTCCTCAGAATATGGGAGGGAATGGTTGTTGTGTTCCAGGGATAACCACCCGAAACAGTTGGAGACGGTGGTTAGTACCACCTACTACTTGATCACTGGTCGTCGCTGTCTGGACGACGAAGGTGAATTATTGACTTGGAGGGCTTGTCGAGCGGCCTAAAGAGTCGGAATGGTACTGTTTTAACAGTATTCCTTAACCAGTGCATTTGATACCCAGCGTTGAAGAAGATGAGTAGGTGATAGTGTCCTCGGAGTGGATGACGATCCAGTAGGAGTAGCATCATATTCATTCACAGAAGAGTTTTTCGCAATAGAGGCATTAACAGGTGTGAACATAAGAGAAGCCATTTCTGTAACACAGAAGATCTTGGAAAGGAGATCCTGTTTGATATAACAAACATAATCAATATAAGTTCAGCCACTACATCTTTTGGATGAGAAAATATGTTATTGATTGTTCCGTTGGCCCTCTCATTGATTTTAAATAGGGGCCTAAAAAATAAATAAAACCTCATTTTAACTTGTTTAAGGATTCACGTCGGGTTCACCAATTTTTGATCCCTCAGAAAATGGGGATGGCCTCATTGATTTAAGGTTAAAACATTCCAAACGGTTTCTAACGGGTTTGTTTGTAGAACTAGAAACATCTAATGATTCTATATCCATTTTTTCTTACATTCCCAAGGTATTTTCTCACTAGGTAGGAACTCATGAAGCTTAATAATCTTCATTGGTCGAGAGGATGGGAGTTCGGAATCATCACACCCTTTTGGGGGGAATTATTTTCTACTCTGGGACTCTCTTAATAGATTTAAGTTATGTTCATGAATCATTATTATATTACCAAGTATGAAAATAATCATTCCTTTATAAATCGGACAATAATTGATTAATATGTATGAGATTTATAGAATCTTTTATATGTATTCGAGGTTCTTCATCGATAGAGAATGATCTGTATTTGTTAGTTATTATTATTCAATGGTATCCTTTGTCACATTATATAGAAATCACATAGTCATTATGATAACCATACTGGTTTTAAAACCACTTAGTGGAGCACTTGATGTTTATTGTCATTCATAATGACATAGATTATTTCATAGTTGGGATCATACCCGCAGATGGGCTACCTACGTATCCGTTGTTTTAGAAAAAGAATCTGAACCCACGTAGATAGAGTAATGATGTATGAGGTTTATTCATGATTGATGGCTTAAAGAAAGATTTCATAAATACTTTAACACTCTAATCTCACGTGATTCATTCTTGGTGTGAGAAACTAGAGGTATTCATAAAACTAGACAATTGTGCCATGAAAAATTCAATTATAAGAAATGATGTGGGGCATATGTATGTATGACTGACCAGATAGATGAAGATTAGGATTTACTTCAGGGAATAAACCTAGGAACAAGGTCCATAAAGGTATATGTTCCTTATAGATATTTAGATACTTAACTTAGGACATAATCCTGAAAGAATGCCCAAATTAGAGAGGACTTATGATTGTGTTTTACTCCTGAGAAGGAAGCCCAAATAAAAATTAAATTAGGACTGGTTAAGAGAAATTATTACTGGGGATTACTCTTAAAGAAGAGGCCCATGTTAGGGAACCTCTCATCTTTAAAGGATGAGGTTGAATGAATGAAGTCTCTCACCATAGTGACATGAATATATGAAAATCACTATGTTTTGGGAGATGTTCCACAGAATTACTTTTAGACAAAAAAGACAACCAATAAATCATTCCATGAATGGATTTGAAGAAGGTTCTGAAGGCTTAACATTGAATAGGAGAGGTGGATTTGAATAGGAGAGGTGAACAGGCAGGAGGGGCAACCAAAAAGAGAGAGGTGCGCAAGTCCTGTGTGGGCACGCAATTCCTAGTCGCACATGTATACTTTCGTGACACATGGGTACTTGCATGATGGTCAAGCCTTAGGGTAATACTTGGGAGAGATTTGGCTCAAGCCATTAGTATTAGCACTAAAGGCTTCCAAAAGTGTTGCGTGTAATGTTTCTTGAAGGGATAAGGTGGCGCGCAAGTATGGCCACTTCCCTTAAGGGCTGGACACTTAGGTGCGCAAGTGTTGATGAGTTTCAACACTTAGGCCCTATTTATACTATTTAGAGCTTCGATTCTATGTAATAAATTACCTTAGAAGTGTTCAGAAGACTTCCAGGAGATACTAGGGCGCCGAGAGCTCAAATATGAGTTTTGGAATTTTTCCGTCATCAAATGGGGGGCCGTCAAGGGGTATTTATAGGCTGCTGAAGACCGTGGGAGAGAATCAAAGAGGGCGCGCAAGTCACCAGCATGACCACTATGCGGCGTGCAAGTATTCTTTCATAACCATGATGAAAATTGCATGATCCATGTGGGAAGAAATCCTCTTCCATTCCTTTGTCGATTTTTGATGTTTCTTCAAAGGATAAATCACTGTGGACTAAGGTATTTCCCTTTTTCAATTGTTAGACTCTATGACGAAAAGGGGCATCAATAGTGACTACATCTGATCATCTATAACACTTTACAAAAGAGGTATATCTGTGTGATCTGAGTCTTTTCTTTCAACCATTATCATCGTGGTGATTGACTTTACTTCCTTTGTGGACTGGGTTGTGCTTGGGCTCGAGAGATGGAGATGAACTGTGATTGGTAACTTAGTTATATGTATGGGAATATACCTAAGTAAGGTTGGTTGAAACTTTGTGATTGTATAATTCTTCTATGATTTATCCTTATTGGATTCTGGGAGACCTTCGGGGCACTTGGTGTCCCCTACAGAGTATCGTTATACTCACCCCTACATGGGCTATGCCCGCACCTCATTGTGTTGGTTGCAGACGAAGGACAACATTGACGGAGGCCGAGAGCACTGGGACTTGATGGTACACAGAGGTGGACCTTACGATGAGTCGGTGCACATAGGATTCTTGCGGATGTAGTGCACTGAGGATGCTATCTTTACCTACCATTCCGGTGGGATCTGTGGTGGATGATCCAGGAGATGCTTGTTGCCTTCCATTTGCTTTTTCTTTCCTTTGTACATTACAGTTGGTCTTGTATTTCCGACCCCTTTTACTTTCCATCATTTTTTCTGTATATAGTTTTTACTTGGTGTTTTACTTCCAGTTGCGTACTCTTTTGTGTGTGTGTTTCAGCTTATAAAGGCATTGCCTTCCCAGTTTAGGGATTTATGCCATGGTGCTAGTCGCCAGCCCCTGGCCTTTGGAAGGCAGGATTGGGGTAGTCACGGAACGGGCCCCAAGGACGGGTCGTGACAATGTCCACATGGTTTTTCAAAACATCTAAAAACCATGCATGGGTAACTATAGATAAGGGGTTGTATGGTTAGACCACATGGTGAGGGAAACTGTGAACCAACCATGTGAGGTGGCTATGCCTGAAAATGAAGTCCAAAATTATGATTAGATCTAACTATGATTCCTTCCTACAGGGTTACTATAACCTTTTGATAGGGTAATTTTTACTAAAAAGATGGTTTTTGGGCTCTGAACAAGCCTTGGACAACCTTGAGACCTTCATTAACTGAAAAGGCATCCATATTATGTCAAAAAGTGAATTAGATTTAATTTAAAGGATCTATACCTGAGTGAAAAACCGGGTTCCTATAATCAGATAATACTGAAATTCTAATTTTATAAATGTTATTCAGTTACTAAAATAAAATATGTAAAATTTTTATAAATTTATTATAATTTAAAAACATTGGATAAAGTGAAAACATATTTATATGAAATATATTTTTGAGACATAATTTTTTTTATCAAAATTGAGTAATTTTTATTATCATTCAATAAATATTCGTTAATTAACTAAAACATGTAAATATATTTTCTATAATGAGGATAGTAATAAGTAAACCTACAAATTTCCTAAATTGGATGCAACTATTACATAATAATATTTGTATACTACATCACAATTCAATTAAAGCATAGTATTGTATATTCCGCATGCTAATGAATATATTTCTTAAAAAAATAACTCTAAAATATTGGTCTATTATAATTTGGGACTTTCTGTGAACAATAGGTGTAGAAATATATCCAAATAAAATAAATAATTCAATACATAAATATTAGAATACATGAAATTATTTTCCTATTAACAAATACCTTCTTTATTGGTGGATCGATCATTGGAGAAATATTTTTTAATTAATCCATGTTGATTTCAGTTTAATTCGATCATTAAATCAAAAATTCCAA
Organism: Viscum album; assembly: GCA_963277665.1. Classification (NCBI taxonomy): domain Eukaryota; kingdom Viridiplantae; phylum Streptophyta; class Magnoliopsida; order Santalales; family Viscaceae; genus Viscum; species Viscum album. The sequence goes on along the minus strand of OY728119.1, from coordinate 1,600,358,009 downwards.
TATAAACCTAGAAGAGTGTCTACCTAATGTGTCTCTCTAAAAATCTATATAGTTATAAGACTAACCCTGTAGAATATCTAAACCAGTTATTAAATAATATAATTATCAAGTTTAATTGATTTAATTATTTAGAAAAATTGTTCAATCATTGTATTTATTTCCATTAAATCCACCCATGACGGTAAAATATTGTGAGACTCAATGTGAACAATCCTTATGATGATCTTATCAAAAAACCCACAGTCAGAATTCTATGGATATAATATTTTAACCATAGGAAAGAAATATATCGATAAATTCTTTTATTATTGGAAATGATACCCATTCATTTGGATCAGTATATTTTAAATTTTTAACAAATCAGTTTTTTTCTCCCATGAATCCTGGGACATAGTTCTAACTATAATAGAAATCCCATATTAATATATTTTGAATTATCTAAAGGATTTAGAAGAAAAACTTGAGGGAATAAATTCTCACCTCGAAAAATGATTTTCTCCCTAAAATAAAAATTATAAATGATAACCTGAGGCTAATAAGATTTTATTTAAATCTCATGATGCAACAAGAACTCCAGGATGTTCTTGTGCTCCCAAGGACAAACACCAGTTTAATGGCTCTCTAATGAAGGATCTTATAAATATGGACCACGATCACCACCATATACTTAAAAAATGTTTATTATTTCATGTGGTTCATATTACCATATTTAATAACATGTTGCAAGAAATGACAAATTCTTCACTTCTACAAGATGTGGAAGATTCCACATAGTCAATATAACAGAAGTGGTGAAGCAATGATACAAGAAACCTCATAAATCCTACATAATATCTGAAATTGATCATTTTTATTGGGGATTTCTTGCTAACCCAACCAAACCTTCAAATACTCCATCTTCAATAGATCATCATGAAATAATAGTCTCCATACTCAAACTCATAGTGTTTATAAAAAATTTTAGAATAATATTTCATCTAACTATGAGTGGTCTTCATTTACATGGGAATCTTTTAAACTATCTACATCATCACATTACCGAACCCTAAAACCAGACAAGATTATTACACCTCTCTATACAATATAGGGTAACTTACAAGGGATTCCTAATAGTTCCTTCAATTAGTTCCATATAAATAGTGTAGTTATAGATGATATTTCAAATGATATCCATTAATGATAAGTGGTCCTTCATGATCAGACTGAAGTTGGAAATGGTGGAAGTAAACATGTCCTCAAAAACCTAAATGATATATTGTGTCTAGACATATTCCTTTGGAAGGAATTCCATTCCAATCTATTATTAGACCCGAAATACACTAGAAAATATCCACACCAATAGATATGTGAAATGAGAATCATAGTTAATGAAACTCGTTTTTTGGTAACCCATGAATCTAAGAAATATCTCAAATGTAAATGGACTAAAATTTCTCAACTGAACTCTTCTAAAAATTCAAATAAATACCAGATGTTATTCTAATATGGTCAATAATCACCCGGATATAAACATGGAATCGTATTATTCTTTGATAACCCATAAAAATCCATCTATATGGAATCCCACTTCCATTTTAGGAAATAAAGAGGTTGATTCTTTTTTACAAGAATATGGGGTCATGCCTTCATAATTCAATAAAAGACGAGTCATAAAACAAAATATCATATACATCACCTCATGAATACAATCCAAAAATACTATATAATTCCTCCATTCGAATTATTCAATATAAGATATAGGGAAATGGTGGTACTATAGAAGTCAATCTTCACCTCCTCAAAAAATGTATCATAAACTATTGATCATCCTAGAAAATTTGATATATTCTCCCCATATTAATAGAATCCATATATTAGATGTCTTAAGGATAGATAATCTCATTTAAAATAAAATTTTATATTTTCCAAATGGTCCCCTATCCCACATAGGAGAAGGTTTATATTAACTTCTATTATTTAGAGATACTTGAGGCCTTTAGAAACCAAAATAATATATTATAATGGGGTGTAAATTCCTAAATCTTCCTATAAAAAGTAAGAATGGGACTTTCTATTATGGGAATCTACCACAATTTTTCCCATATTAGTGTAGATAAAATCTTGATTTCATAGTTTTATAATAATTATATCTAATGAACCTATCCCAATTTTTTTTCCTCTCTTGGAAAATATGTACCTAATACTCTTATGTTCTAAGAAAAATATAAATAACTCTCCCAAAAGATAATTCCTATTCACCTTCATGGTGAATAATACATCTAACAATGCATTGTCTTGGGTCACATATTTCTTCTCATTATTTATGAACATCCATGACCTAGAAAATATCACCACCAAAATTTTCATCATAAAAATATTGAAACAAGATATAGAGGCATCTTAGAACACCAAATACTCAATAAATACTACTTCAAGTCTCAAAAAATCAGTATTGGGAATCCTATACCTTTACTCCTTAAATGGTTTATAAAATTTCTCAATCCAAAAAAATCCTTTATTTTGTCATGTTATTCAAATATTTCTTATTCTAAACAATTAAATCTATAACCCATTGATAGAAACCAACCAAAATGATAATAAATTACACCTATGAAACACTATAGGGTGAATAATAAGACAAAACATAGACTATATTCATTTTCTTTTTATCAATACCATTTCTAAGATGACATTCCCAAGGAATTGATCATCTTCATTCTATAACATTAATTTAAGGATGTTACCATATTACTGGTGCTAATAGAATAATTTTAGAAGTGTTCACCTCTTCTAATATGATTTAATTAAAATTTTCATTTATCAAGGAAAAAAAACAGTAAAATAAAATAAGAAGATTCTAGTTTATATGTCTCAAATACCTGTTTAAGGGAATTTATAAAACCAATGAGAATATATAAGAACTATTAATTTCAATACAAACATAAAATTATTGTCCTTGGAATGTTAACCTTACAAACTCATAACTTATTATATCTAGATCTAACATAAATATTTAAGAACCATATTATTACCTTTATCTTGATGAGTTGGACTTCAATCATTGAGTAATTGATTATTTTCTAGAATTTCTCAATATTTAGTTTGTAATAATGAAAGTGTAAAATCATTTTCCCACCCAATTGTTCATTAAAAATATTAGAGACATACATTTGGATAAACTTTTCCAGATAAATACCCTCTCATGAATTTCTAAAAACTACACCCCCATCTCCTATAGTTCTGAACGTTCTATATGATATTCTATAAAAAATATCATTGTAGTCCTATGTTGAAAGATAACTCTAAATATTATTTATAAATGTGGACTTTGATAAAAAAATATTTGGGGGAAACAACTAATAATTCTTCCAATAACATTGGAATATAAGTTTTTTAAAATCCCACTACACAAAGGGACAAGAATTTTAACTGATCAAACATTGTTTTAAATATAAAGCTTATAATCCCCACAATTCCTAGTAGTTATTACTATTCCCCATGAAAGGTGAATTTCAGACCATCCATCTGTTGGAATAGGAAAATATTCTAGTGACATATTATCTGAGAATATAAAAGGGATAGATGATCATGTCCTATAATGATGTTATAAAACATCATCATATCTTCAAAGAGATATCACGTGAGGTATTCTCTATTAAGGTAAATATCTTACTATTAAAGGATTTCTAAAATAGAGTAATAAATCTATAACAAATTAGAATTCTATCAATGGAAATTATATATTTATGATTATTTCATATAGTATAAATGACATAAAATCACATATAAAACACAATACAAAAATATTAAATTAATAAGGAACGAAATAAGTGGTATTTCATGATTTTAAGGAACCTATACTAAGAGAATAGTAACTTGACAATTGGAATAGTAATATGACCATTATGAATAGTAATCTAGACAATAGAATAGTAACCACACCTATGAAAGTATAAATAAAATGTAAATATCTTATAAATGAAAATATAATATATTTATATCCTCGAATAAGAAAATAAATTTTTTATAAATGGTAAATTAAGTATTCGTAATTTCTATCAAAGGTAAAAGTTTATTTAAAAAAATAAAATTAATTAATTTATTTAAAAATAAAACATATTTTCATAAAAATTATTTAAAAATTAAAAAAAATCTTATGATTATATGATTGATTTATGATAACTTAATAAATTTTCAAAGTGTCATAAAATTAATTTTATTTTTAATATCGGTATTTTTTTAATAAATTATTATTTTAATTGAACATTAAATTTATAATATTAATAAAAATATTTACAAAAAATGTAATACATTTATAAATTCTACATATTCAAAAATTGTTAGGTTTAGTTTTTTGGTAATTTTCTAAAATATTTGATTTTTTGGTGAATAGTTATATATAGTAATATATGGTATTCGAAACATAAATTAATTACTGAGTCATTGTTGATGAATGGATGAGTTAAGAACAAATTCTTTAAAAATCCAATGATCAATTTACTTTATTTTTTCATAATAATCAACACTATTGATATTTATAACCTATAATAACAAAAAAATTGATAAAATAATCAAAAACACCCCTCTCCTCTGACTATAAATACCAAACCTCACCACCTCTTATCCCCACTCCTTATAATATTTGGATATTGTGTATATTTTTCCCAAATCCTCTTTGAATCCTCATCATTATTCCTAATAGAATTTATTCTCAACAAAAGAGAAAACCCTAGTGCATTAAGGATGTTCTCAAAAAGGTGTAATAAAAGAGATAAAATCCTCAACCATTCCCTTCAAAATTCTTCTTTATTCTACCTCATCCATTTCTCAAATATCCAAAGTAAAATGATAGCTCTCATATAATACATATACTTTAATTTTATTATGTTAAATTTATATTCAGCTTTAGATATCTTCTCTTCTCCTTTTATCTTAAAAATTAAAAAAACGTTCGTGTTGTGTCGATTCACCGCCTCCATGGATGATGGTTTTTCATTTTCTATTACATTCTTCATATATGGTTAGAAAGCCATTTAAATCGATTACACCATATTTTAAAATATACATTAAAACTTTTTTATGTTATGTAACTAATATATATTCATGATTTTAATTTTTAAAACAACAATTTATTGTGATAATTGAAAATTCACCAAAATAAACTAATGATCATCATTGAAATTTTGTCCAATGAATCATTACCATATCTTAAAATGATTTATGCGATCATTTAAAATTATTGTTGTTCATAAATTTCATAAATTTCTTCTTTATTATTTTTTATTCCATTTATATAGTGGATTCCTTAATTAAACTCAAGGGGGACAATTATCAAATCCATGAAAGGAATTATCCTAGATTACAAAAATTAAACACTATAAATCATATAATTTCCCATCAAAGAACCTAATAAAATTATAATTAATCGCATATATGTTTTGGTGTTTTTTAATTATATTATTATTTAATTTAATTTGATTATCCAAGACATTATGTTCAATTGAAGAACGAACTCAAACATAAGGTAAGGGATTCTCTTTAAACACCCATTATTCCTTTCTGTTAAAATTTCTCTATCTTTAAATCAGTATAATTCTTGATTCTCCTTATTTAGTACTCCTAAATTCTATTTTTTTGCACTATAAATATGTACCCATCTCATTTATCCTATATTTTATTAATAAATACATGTTTTAAATGGTTCCCTTTTCAATTCTTCAAGATATTAATTCTCTATTAAGGGGAACATCCCAATTTCTTATACATTTTCAGGTACACTCCCTAATCCGTATTAAGGCACTATTATGTCCCTTAAATCAAAAATTTTATAATAAGAACTATTTAATTTCATTTCCCATTTTATGAAAACAATTTTTTCTTTTTCCTCTTTAAATACTTCTTATATTTTCATTCGAACCACACTAAAGTAGTTTATTTCTAATATTTTTGTAAATCCATTTTTTACATGTTTTCACCTCATTTAGATATCATTTTTCATTATATATGCCTATCTATCTCTTATTAATTTATATTTATTATTTTAGTCTATTATTTCATGGACACCATTATAATAGAACTAATAGTTATGCCTTATGACATTATTATGATACCCATATATTTCCATGGGTAATCCTTGTGTTTATTCCTTATGTATGATTCTTCATTTGGCTCACATATTAAATTACATGTTTTTTGGGGTCACCTATATATCTTTCCAATGTATTAGGTAATGTTTTAGTCTCATAATACATCATGTTGGGAGATGGAATAAACATTATTCCATTATGGGAATTTCTCCACCAGGTGATATAATCCTGGAAGTTAGTCTTGAATCATGTTTATGTCATGTTGAATGTTGATTCCAAATTCCTATGATTCTATTATTACATGAAACCGTTTTATATTTTTTATTCTTCTGTATGTTAATTAATGTTCCATTCATTTTTATGTCATCATATTATGCCTTCTAATTCATGTTCTGTGTTTTATTCTTATGATTTTCCCCTTACAAAAATATTTAACTCACCCATTTATTATGTATTCCCCAGGTCATTCCATGCACATGTAAGAGATAAAAGGTTGTTAGGATATCATTATAGAGTATATGTAAATTATGTTTTTATTTTGGTTCTATGATTTATAATTATATACCTAATCCACAAAAGACACTAGACATCACAATAATTGGTCTTTATTTGGTGGTTAACAGTGTTTTAAATCATATAATAGTATGTTTTAAGTTATATGGATTCTATATTTGGTATTACATAATTGTCTAGGTAATTTTAAGTATTATTAGTAGAAAACATTAGTAAGAACCCTAGGTATAATTCTATCACCATAGATAAAATAGATTAAAACTTAGGGAATCACATGTTATGATATACTTTTCATTTTAAAGTTTATCCTGCTATGTTCAATGTTTTCTTTTTATGTACTTATTATATATGTTTCAAATGCCCCTAATTATCCTTTATTTTGTGTATTTAATGGATTGAAATAATGGAACCCATGAAAAAAACAAATTTGATCGAAAATGTGAGGAATTCCCCAATGAAATTCCAAATCTAATGGGAAAAAGCACTCAAAAAATCATGATAGTACCTAAAAAATGGATCATGTTATGAATAATAACATGAATCATGTGGAACACCATCCTTATTCTAGGAAAATAATTTTGTGGTAGAATTATTTATGTGAAATAGGCCTCTTATCATTAGGGTATATTCGAATCCCATTATCATAGAATAATGTGTTAACTCCACTGACAATATATTGATGTCATCCAATGATCAGAAGAATATAAGTTTGTGCTCGAGGACTATTGTTTTTAGGGGAAAGCTAATATGTAGGGGACACTGATAAAGAATAAAAAGTTTAAAGTAAAAAATTAAAACCATCGAATGGGAAGCATTCTCGAAAATATTTTTCAATAAATATTTTACCCAATCTCACTATCTTATGGTCAAAAAGGTTTTCCTAGGACTGATGAATATGGAGGATGAGTCTATTGGGGCATAGGAGGAAACAATTAAAATTCTTTCACAATAAACCTATGGATTTTTCATGAACATTGGATGTAACGTGGGTTACATCTTAAGTGGAATAGATTAGATTCTATGTAAATCATTTGTGATTTGAGACATTTACAACAATGAGGAGATTGTTCATTATTCCATTAAGGATAAAATAGAGACAAGAGATGCTTAGTGTTATTATAGGCCCAGAGATAAAAAGTAGAAAGTTAATTTAATATGGTAGGATCAATAGATAAATACCATGATGGAAAGAAAAATGAAAATCCCGCATCTCAAAAGTGTGGGAAGAAGAATCTTGGAAATTGCATAAGGGGGATGATGGGATGCATAAATAGTGGAAGAGAGGGGAATCTGTTTAATAATAGATGAAGATATATAAAGAATCCCAATAATGAGGAAAATTAAAGGAAGGTAAAGATCAACACTAATTATATTGTGTAGTTTATTAACAAAAAGTAACATGATAATTATGTGATACAATGCCCTATGCCAAGGGTTTTCAAAGGAAAAAAACAAACTCTATGAAAACACAGAAGGGAATATGATATCACTACTGCTATGGTGGAACCAAAAAATAATGTTGTGACAAGTATTTTGGCGATTCATCCAAGAATAAATAATGTAATATTTGATTATATTACTATAAATTCTTTCCTATCCTGCATGTTTAGTATAACTATTCAAACATCACCTCATAATATGGAGGTTGAGTAAAAAATGAGAACAAAAAATGGGGAATTATTTCATCTGAAGTATATAATTCCTCCCATGTAAATATTTATGTATTGAACCTCTCTACAAATATAGTCTTACCACATTTGGTGGGTTTTGATGTTATTTTTTTCATGTATTGACTATCTTTATATAAATACAATAACAACTTTTGTGAAAGGGATATCACTCTTCAAATACTGAGGCATCCTTATATTGTTTATAATTTTATGGATGATGATTAATCTTCTTTAGAATCATCATATCCACCCAGGATATTATTTTGTTATGATAAATCATATCATTCTCAAATTGTTAAGAAGAATCATAGTATCTTGCTCGAAGGAATTCCCATTATGATGGACTACACTTATGTCTTCCATAATGAATTGTCTAGACTTTCTCCCAACCATGATGATGAGTTCTCAATTGAAATTATTCATGGATCTATTTCTATATCAAGGAATCATTATATAATGGACACCATTGATTTGTATTAACTAAATAGGTAGTTATTAGGGAATCTAGGGAAGGGTTTTATATGCCCAAGTGCTTCACCATGGGGTGTTCCAGTACTCTCTATTAAAAATAAGTATGGCACAATGTGTCTCTTTATTGATTATCACGATCTCAAAAAATTAATGATAAAAACATGTATTCCCTTCCATTAGTAGATAAATTTTTTGATCAGTTGTGTTGGTCCATGTATTTATCTTATGCGGAACTTTATCAGGGTTATCAAAAATTAAATGTGAATAAAAATATATTCCAAATAATTGCGTTAAAATGTGTTATAGACACTATGAGTTTATAGTGATTCCATTTGGAATCACTAATTCTCCAAAAAAATTATGGACTTAATGAATTGAGTTTTTATAGATTATTTCAACAAATTATTGGTAGTCTTCATTGATGATATTATAATGTACTCCAATAGAAAGGAGGAATATGAGGAGAGTTTTATTACATTGATAAATATGTTTTTAAATGACAAACTCTAACAAAATTATAGTAAATTTTAATATTTCATGGGGAAATAATAAATTTTCTTATATGTTATAACTAGTAATGGAATATCTATGGACCCTTCTAAGATAAAGAAAATCTAAGAGTAGACCAGGCCAACAACTGTAAATAATATTTCTAGTTTCATTGGTCTATATAGGTATTAATGATTATTTTTGAAGAACGTATCATATAAAAACCCATACTTTATATACATTGTTAATACTTCAAAATTGACGTACACTTATTACAACATATAAAAAAACCATGAAAGGACCTTATAGGTATAGTGTCTTTAGAAACTGGGAAACATTAACAACTATTTCATAAATCATCTACATTGTCTCCCATTTATTTCATCATATCTAGAGTCCCCTTTTGGAATATCCTACTTAATAACAATCTTCCTAACCTGGGGAATGAAAACATACAAAAGGGTGAGCTCAAATGCTCAGTAAGGGTTAACAAAAGACATAAGAACATAACATTTTGGAAATCTTAACCTACAAAAGAGATCATAATTTTATAACATGGGATAAATCATAGTAGTGAAATGTAATCCAAATAATCATAACATAAAACATGAATCTTTTTGGAATACACACATAATCATAGAAAATAATTTCGTAGTAGTCAAGAATCATTGCCAAGACTATCTTAGTGGAGAAAGTCCATTTCTGAACCGAGTTCACACCTCGTTTCAGTCCTATTTCACTCTATCGGTTTAACATGTCATTCCAGAAATGTCTATCTCATGAGATATAAATCATTACCCAATTCATTGGAGGGAGATATATGTCTCACACTTCTCATAATGATACCATTTTTATGTGTGCCACAAAATCATAAATCATACATCGTAGCATAACCCATGTAATTAAAATGGGATTCTTAAACATCATACCATCATAAAATAATCCATATAAGATAAAAGGACATCATAAAATTAATTCCATCATAACATAATCAAATCAATGTAAAAATATGGATATAAATAGAACCTTATATTTTCGTAGATGGAAAATAATCTTGATAAAACACTTGAACTCCATTCTTGAGGAAAATATCCTTTCTACTTCAAAAACATTTTCCTTTCATAAAATTTCATATAATTTTAAACTAAAAGAAGTTTATTAAAAATAAACATGAAAAATTGTAAAGTAAGATTCATGGAAATAATGTTCTCTGTAATCATTAAAATCAATTCATGTCGTATAAGTAAAAAAAACACTCTTCTCGTACTTTGGCTGGAAAAGTCAAAAAGTACCTCGTACGAAAAATGAAAAAGGATTCCTTTCATATATTTTACTAAAAAATGACCGAAGGGTAAAATTGGATTTAAAAAATTGTAGGAGTATATAAATAATATTACATATTGAAGAAACATGGATGTGGATGATAAATATGCCCCAGTAAATTCTAAAGAATAAACAATCTCGGATAAAAATAAGATTGTGATATTTTCCCCTAACTTAGGACAGATTTGCTTAATAAGTGTCTGAACCTACTTTATAATGATTTAAACAATGTCATTGTCTTATTCCAGAATCATACGTTTTTTATGATATCATGTATGGTCATATTCTTAGATTCTTATTTGTAATATTTCATTGTTACTTGTTATTTGGGTGTTTATTACATTTTGTTCTTACGCATGTTTTGTCGAATAAATTCTTATTCTTCTTTTTTAGGTTATAGAAACCTCATTTATAGAATGATATTAGTGTAATACATATCATATTTATTTACTCAATTCATTTATGTATTCATTATGCAATGAAAATCATGTAGAATGAGTCGTATCACATCGTGGAGACGGTATTCCGTACGTACGCACGACCGATGATATCGTTCCCAAGATCATGGAATTGTATTGGAGTGTATGTATACTATTTTAGAATCAATATCACTTTACAATAATCATATATAGTTATTATTTACACCATTATACGCATCCAAGTAAGGTGGTGGTGGAAAATAGATTACACCATGGCGTGGAGACGGTATTCCGTACGTACGCACGCACAGTGATTTAGTTTTCCGTAGGATGGATAGATGGTGAAATAGGTTTGTTTCATAATTATAATAACATATCAGTATATTATTTATACTGATGTTATTACTTCATAGTGAAAAAAATAATTAAGAAGAAGTGAAAGAAGAAATAAAGTTTCAAGAATCGGTAACGGAAATTACATCTTCCTTGAAGAGCCTCTTTGAGACCTCTTCTTAGGGCACTAAAATTGGTCTTTGAAGAAGAACAAAAACACTAGGATGTTTTTAGGGAAGTGGAGAAGATAATTTTTCAGGGTTTGGTTGAGCATGAAGGATCCAAGTGGTGTGAGTAAGAGAGGGAGGAGGTTCCCTTTTATAAGGGAGGAGTGGGGAACCTTTGGAAAAACTAAAAATATTATTTTATTATAAAGTCATATTCGGTTTTTAATAGCTTCAAATTGGTTTAGTTCAAAGCAAAGGTGAGGATGGGTCGAAATAATCTCATCCAACAGAATTTAGACATGTTTAGATATCTATTTTAACCTTATCATTTAGATTTATCTTTAATATAGATAATTTAACTTTTACCGTGTCTTCTTGTTTTTTCTTACACTATAAGGTTAATAGACGTACTATAACAAGCCAAAAGAACCCCAAGTTGTTTATTATTAATATATATAACCGTATCTATGTCATTTGGCTGAACCATAGATTTTTAAGAATAAAATAACAATTAATAATATAATATTTGTTTTAAAACCTATTTTATGTCAGTTTTGACACTATTTGGTAATTGATTTTTGTGAAAATCATAACAGAACTATTAGTTCGAATAAAGTTAATTAAATAAATAATAACATGTCATTTTAAAATATAAAATTATTGGAATTCATAAAAAGTCTAAATTACATTTATTTGGGTATTTATAACATCAATTATGTCAATATTTCATTAATAATATAATTATTGCATCATCAATGTGACATAAATAAATTGAAATATTTAAAGTCTAAAAATTACAAATAAAATTCCATTATGTATGAAATCTTTTTATATTTCTAAATATCATTTATAGTCGAATTTATCTTATGTATAACCCTATATAAAAAATGATTTACTTATTAAACGTTGATTTTAACTATTCTAACCCTTCTTTAAATAAATTAATATTAAATATCCTAATCTAATCCATATGGGCCTAAATGGTCATATTTTATTTCTAAGATTGTTTTTGGTCGAATTACACTTATCCAATATTATTAGGACATGTGTTAGGGTAATAATAATATCATTTTTACCCTTAATTACCCTATTTACTTTTAACCGTGGTAAAAAATAGTAAATAGTTACTATTCACAAAAAATTATTTTCATCTCATTGAAGAACATATTAGTCCTTTATATTAACCCTGTCTCTCAGATTATCGAAATTCCCCTCACAGAAGCGGTAAAATTATGTTTTATATGAGTTTGGAAATTTCCTAGGTGGTGGTTAAAAGACGGTGAAAATTTCAAAAACATTTGTATATATCTGAAATTATTATAAAATGACTACAATTAATTGCATTGAACTTATATAAGTATTATGTATAAATTTCGAGCTAAAATATATTTTAATAAAATAAAAAATTATTTAAATAAAAATTCGGTTTATAAATAGTAACCCAGTGTTTTCACTATTCATCAAAAATTGAAAGTTTTCCGAAAAATACCAAAATTTCACCCTATGCTAATTTCGATATTCTGAATCCAAAAATGAAGTCCATTTTGAAAAATAAAATTTAAAAAATTTCAAAAAGTGGGTATTACTATTCATAACGGCTAGTTTTAATAATATTTTAATAGCATATCGTTGTTTAGTAAAACCCGGTATTGTGTAGGACACATGCTATCGAGGAAGGTCGTGATTGCGTGTAATTCAAGACAAGCCAGGGTTGCGTGTAGTGCATGACTCCTTTGTTGTTGCATATAACAAAATACATTCAATATATATATATTTATACTCAATGATTTGTAGAATAACTACTATCAAACTAACATGAAATTTTGTGTAACATGATCCAAGATTAGTGTTGCGTATACTGCAAGCTAATACGGTGTTGCATATAGCGCAAGATAATCTTGGTGTAGCATACAAAAAAAATATGAATGAAATTAAAAGTAATATATATTATAAAATCTTAAGTTGTTACATTTTACCCCCCTTAAAATGAATTTCGCCCTCGAAATTCATCGGGGATATAAATCGTTAACTATTCATAGAAACCCACATCCTAAAAAAGTATACTAAAACTCAATTTAAAAAAACTAATGTATGAAATGTAACGATTAACCAAAGTAACTCATCACTGGGTTTCCATACAGGAGAACATTGGTGAAAATATTTATATGGAAGAAAAATCTAACCATCAAGTTCTGATGGAGAGTGGTAGTGAACATGGATATTAAAAATCCACCAATCAGAAAGCCATAAATTTGTGATGATCTAAGATACCATCTAATTTATCGGATATAAGAGAACTAGGACAACATTTTTTTGGTTTTCAATATCATTTCCCTAAAGTTGAAAATTTTGAATTAGAAGAAATACTTTCTTGATTTTGGTACAATCTCACTGTTGTTCGTGATTTGAACAATTTCCACTTCATATCTTAAAGAAATGAAGTTGAATTTGTTATTCGTGAAGTGTTAACAGATCATGTGATAGAATGATGGTTCATTCCATCTGTTTCAAACAAAAGGCTAGAAAAAGTTATCAAATATACATAATTCCATCTATAGTGAGATTAATCGTATATGATTCCAAAAATTGACTTATTCTTCATATATAATACCTCTTAATAAAATAAAACTTGTTTCTACTGACCAGCGACTTCTTGTAGGCTAGTGGTAGGTGATAAATGCCAGTCCCACTTCGGTTGTGGGTTCGATTCCCACAGTCTTGTCCGATGCGATGGGCTGTCGCCCGTCCTGCATGTTGTCCTTTTTTTTCTAAAAATACATTATTATATCTTTTCATCAATAATATCGAAAAAGTTTTAGCCTTAAACAATACTAACTTATGTCCAGCATAATCCATTCCAATCATTAGGCTTATCCAAAATACTGATGTCCAATCTCATATTATGGTGAAAATGATTACCAATGATTTCATATAACAAGCATGTTAATACCATCGTTGATCCCCATATATCATAAGATATGTCTTGTTGGTCACATTCCAAACATTCAAAGGCCTTAATCATGTAAAAAATGAATATCCATTGAAACATAGTGAAAACATGAATGCAGTTAAAAGTTAACACTTTCCACATACCAAAATCCTCAAAATTCTATATAATCAAACCATGATATCACTTAATCCTTATATCAATCACGAGCTCATGAATACTGTTAAACCTTTAATTTTATCCTTATCCCTTCATTATGGGAATATCATCTTTTTTCCAAAATATTTGAATCACTTTTCATGGTTACCAGTACCATAAAATTGTTGAAAACCACAATAGACTAATACAAAAATATTCTAATACACCATAAAAGTACCTCAACAACATTATTATTCAATACATAAACACTTCAATCCACCCTCTTCAATGATTGTCCTAGAATAAGTCCTTCCTTGATTTAGAAGTATCTTTTAAGGTCAGGGAATTGAGTTGAGTAATGCCCATGTTCTCCACAAATAAGATATTGAACTCCATAACAGTCTGTCACTCTATGACCCTTTTCTCCACACAGATAACATTTTTCCCTCCATTTGAGGTATTCCTCAAGGTTTTTCTTCCCTTCTTTAGAAATATCAATCTTCCTTTCTTTATGCTCCTCAACATGCGAACATGCAAAAAAGTCTATCTTCCTTTTATTTGATGAATTAGGCATACCACTAAATTTGACCTTGTTAATCATATATCACGATGACTGATTCGACATAATCACAATATATTTCTCTCTAGGAATTACTCAATTTTTTTGCTCATAGTCTCCAATTTGTCCATTGGATTCAATGTTAACAGAATTCCTTCTAGTTCCCTCCATTGACTAAAACACAAAAAGAATTTTGTGAGAGGCCAAAATCATACAAGGAAAATAACATTGTCAAGGGGGAGTACCGTTAATATCTGACATCTTAGGTTAAATTCTATGATTGTTACCGTAGTTATAGGACTATTACCTATACTTATACTTAATCTTAGGGACATCCCTAGACATTCCTTCGAAATATACCTAGGGATCTCACTATAGTTTTCGCATCCTAGTTTCCAAAGGTTGACTATACATTTCCTCTAATAAGAACTATAACGACCCATACTTTACACACATTGTTAATACTTCTAAATTGAAGTAAATTTATTACAACATATAACAAAACCATGAAAGGACCGTATAGGTATAGTGTCTTTAGAAACTGGGAAACATAAACAACTGGTTCATAAATCATCTACGTGTCTCCAATTTATTTCATCATATCTAGAGTCCCTTTTTGGCATATCCTACTTAATAACCTTCTTCCTGTCTTGGGGAAAAAAACATACCAAAGGGTGAGCTCAAATGCTTAGTAAGGGTAAACAAAAGAAATAAGAACATAAAATTTTGAAAATCTTAACCTGCAAAAGAGATCATAATTTCATAACATGGGATAAATCATATTAGTGAAATGTAATCCCAATAATCATAACATAAAACATGAAGCTTTTTGGAATACACGCATAATCATAAAAAATCATTTCTTAGTAGTCAAGACTCATTTCCAAGACTATCTTAGCGGACAATGTCCATTTCTGAACCGAGTTCACTCCTCGTTTCTGTCATGTTTCACTGAACCGGTTTAACCTGCCATTCCAGCCATGTCTATCTCATGAGATATATATCTTTACCCAATGCATTGGAGTAAGGAATAGGTCCCACCCATCTCATAATGATACCATTTTTATGTGTCCCGAAAAATCATAAATCATACATCATAGCATAACCCATGTAATAAAAATGGGATTCTTAAACATCATGCCATCATAACATAATCCATATAAGATAAAAGGACATCATAAAATTAATTCCATCATAACATAATCAAATTAATGTAAAAATAAGTATAGAAATAGAACCATATATTATCTTAGATAGAAAATAATTTGGATAAAATGCTTGAACTCCATTCTTGAGGAAAATATCCTTTCTAATTCAAAGACATTTTCCTTTTTTAAAATGTCATATAATTTTAAACTAAAAGAAGTTGATTAAAAATAAGAATGAAATATTTTAAAGTAAGCTACTTGGAAATAATTTTCTCTGAAATCATAAAAATCCATTCATGTCGTATAAGTTAAAAAAAACATTCTTCTCGTACTTTGGCCGGAAAAGTCAAAAAGTACCTCGTACGATAAATTACAAAAGATTCTATTCATATCTTTTACTAAAAAATTACCGAAGGGTAAAATTGGATTTAAACAATTATAGGAGGATATAAATAATATAACATATTGAAGAAACATGGACATGGATGATTAATATGCCCCAGTAAATTCTGAATTATAAACAATCTCGGATAAAAATGAGATCGTGATATTTTTCCCTTACCTTAGGTCTGATTTGCTTCGTAAGTGTATGATCCTCATGTATAATGATTTAAATAATGTCATTGAATTCTTCCAAGAATCATAATTATTTTTATGATATCATATATGGTCATATTCATAGCTTCTTATTAGTAATATTTCATTGTTACTTATTATTCAGGTGTTTATTGCATGTTGTTCTTATGCATGTTTTGTCGAATAAATTCTTATTCATCTTTTTAGGTTATAGATAATTCATTTCCAGAATTGTATTAGTGTAATAAATATCATATTTATTTACTCAATTCATTTATTTAATCATTATTCAATGAAAATCATGTAGAACGAGTCACATCACATCGTGGAGACGATATTCCTTACATACGCACGAGCGATGATATCGGTCCCATGATTGTGGAATTGTATTGGAGTGTATTTATACTATTTCAGGATCAATATCACTTTACAATAATCATATATAGTTATTATTTACACCATTATACCCATCCAAGTAAGGTGGTGGTGGAAAATATATTACCCCACGGCGTGGAGATTGTATTCTATACGTATGCACGCGCGGTGATTTTGTTTTCCGTAGGATGGATAGATTGTGAAATAGGGTTGTTTCATACATATAATAACATATCAGTATATGAGTGATACTAATTTTATTACTAATTAATGAAACAACTAAATAATAATATGTGGAAGAAGAAATAAAGTTGAATGAATCGATAACGGACATTACCTTTTCTTTGAAGGCTCAAAGTGGTGTGAGGAAGAGAGGGAGGAGGTGCCCTTTTATAAGGGAGGAGAGGGGCACCTTTGGAAAAACTAAAAATAATATTTTATTATAAAGTCATATTCAGTGTTTAATAGCTCCAAATTGATTTATTTCTAAACTAAGGTGAGTATGGGTAGAAATCCTCTCATCCAATAGAATTTAGACAAGTTTAGGTATCTATTTTAACCTAATCATTTAGATTTAACTTTATGTAAGATAATTTAACTTTTACGGTGTCTTCTTGTTTTCTTAAACTATAAGGTTAATAAACATACTATAACATGCCAAACGAACCCCAAGTTGTTTATTATTAATATATATAACCTTATCTAAGTTATTTGGCCTAACCTTAGATTTTTTAGAAATAAAATAACAATTAATAATATAATATTTGTTTTAAAAACTATTTTATGCTAATTTTAACACTATTTGGTAATTGATTTTTGTGAAAATCATAACAGAAATATTATTTATAAAAAAGTTAATTAAATCAATATTAACATGTCATATTAAAATAGAAAATTATTGGAATTCATAAAAATTCTCAAATTACATTTATTTTTGTATTTATAACATCAATTGTGTCAATATTTCATTAATAATATAATTATTGCATCATCATTGTGTGATAAATAAACTGACTTATTTAAAGTCTAAAAATTAAAAATAAAATACCATTATGTAGGAAATATTTTTATATTTCTAATGATTATTTATAGTCTAATTTATCTTATGTACAACCCTATATTAAAAATTATTTACTTATTAAACGTTGATTTTAACTATTTTAACCCTTCTTTAAATAAATTAATATTAAATATTCTAATCTAATCCAAGTGGGCCTAAATGGAAATATTTTATACCTAAGGATGTTTTTGGTAGAATTAGACATATCCAATAGAATTAGGACATGTGTTAGGGTAATTATAATATCATTTTACCCTTAATTACCCAATTTACTTTTAACCGTGGTAAAAAAAGTAAAAATTTACTAATCACCAAAAATTATTTTCATCTCATTGAACCACATTTTAGTCCTTGATATTAAAAGTGTCTCTCGTATTTTCTAAATTCCACTCACAGAAGCGGTAAAATTTTGTTTTATATGAATTTGGAAATTCTCTTAGGAGGTGGGTAAAAGACGGTGAAAAGTTCAATAAAATTTTTATATATCTAAAATTATTATAAAATGACTCTAATGAATTGCATTGAACTTATATTTGTATTATGTGTCAATTTTGACCTAAAATAAATTTAAATAAAATAAATAATTTTTTAAATAAAAATTCGGTTTTTAAATAGTAACCCAGTGTTTTCATTATTCATCAAAAATTGAAAGTTTTCAGAAAAATACCAAAATTTCACCCTAGGATAAATTTGATATTCCGAATCCCAAAATGAAGTCCATTTTGAAAAATAAAATATATAAAATTTCAAAAATTGGGAATAACTATTCATAATGGCTAGTTTTAATAATATTTTAATAGCATATCGTTGTTTAGTAAAACCCAGTATTGCATACAACACACTCTATCGAGGACGGTCGCGATTGTGTGTAATGCAAGCCAAGTCAGGGTTGAGTGTAGTGCACAACTCCTTTTTTGTTGCGTATAACAAAATACATTGAATATATATATATATACTCAATGCTTTGTAGAATAACTTCTATCAACCAAACATGAAATTATGGGCAACACGATCCAAGATTAGTGTTGCGTATACTACAAGATAATACGGAGTTGCGTATAGTGCAAGATAATCTTGGTTTTGCGTACAACAGAAGATATGAAAGAAATTAAAACGAATATATCTTATAAAATCTCAGGTTGTTACATATCATGATTGTAAAACCCATTAACCATGATGACATAGAAGGGATTGATGTTTTTAAGGACTAGTGAATGTGAATACTACTTCAATGAGTTGAAAAAAGTCTTATCACTATATCAGTACTCAGACATAGAACAAGTGGGGAACACTTTATGGTTATAATGATGCTTGAAATAAGGGCTTCGACTGTGTACTAATTTATAATGATAAATATATAGCCAACACCTCAAGGTAGTTGAAAATTCAGGTGAAAAAATATGTCACAAAAGATCTAAAGTTGGAATGTGTGATATTAATGTTATTAAATAGAAGGAATTATATATATGAGAAGAACTGTGATATATATACTAATCATATGATCCTCAAATATATATTCACACAAAATTAGATTTATATGTTCCAGAAAATATGGATAGAGCTATCAAGGATTGTAATTTCTCAATCAACTACCATCCATATAAGGAAAATAATGTAGCAGATTCTATATATAGGAAAGATCTTGAAACATTATAAATTATGATAATTGAGAAGGATGAAATCTTCTTTGACTTCCAATGGATAAAAATGAAAATTCTTAAGGAAGAAACATCATATATTCTTTCTCAAAAATATTTCTCAACCATAACCCATGGGCAGAATAAAGTACGCTCAATGAAATTATGAGTACATTCATAAAAAGGTGTAATCTAAATGAAATTGGGAATACTCAGAGTTCAAAATTGATGAGGAGGGAGTCATAATAGTTTATTTTAAAATTATGTGTACCATCCAATCTATAGATAAATAAATATCTTCTTAATAATGCATATATCTCAACATTATCTGTTCACCTTGGGAGATCAACAATATATCAAGGTCTCTAAGAGAACTATTGGCTGGATAATGTGAATAAGGGGATCACTGAATATAAATCAATGTTCCTAGTATATCAACATGTTATGGATGAATGTAAAAGTATGATTTGATAATGAATCCATTTCCTATACCAACATTGAAATTGGAAAACATCATGATGGAAATTATCACTAGACTTCTAATGTAAACCATAGTACTTAATTATATATGGGTCATTATGAATCTTATTACAAATACAACTCAATTTATTTATATTCTAGAGTACTTCTCACTTCACCAACATGGACGTATATACATCATTGAAGTGGTGAGAATTCATGGAGTGACACTATAGATTATAACTGACCGAGAGTTGATATTTACCTCCACATGCAGGAAATGTCTCCAAAATTCTCTAAACACTGAGCTATACATCATCTCCTCTCATCGTCCTTAAAATTATGGACAATCTAAGTGGACTCTTCAGACACAGGAAGACATGTAAAGAGAATGTACTATGGAATTAAAGATAGGATTGATCTAACTTATACCTTAGGTTCAGTTATATTACAAAAAATAGTTTCCACTCAAGCATCTAAATTGCACCATATGATTCCCTTTGTGGGAAAAGTTGAATAACATCAGAATTATATGATAATTTCAATGAATGTAATATGATATGACTTGAAATGGTTGAAGAAATGGTAGAAAAGATGAAAACTATTTAGCAGCACATCAAGGAAACCCAATGTTAATAGAATATCTATGGATTCAATTGTTGAAGAAACCTAGGGTTTGAGGTTGGAGATATGGTATTCCTCAATATATCTTTATGGAATATGATCTTTATATTTGAGGAGAGGGGAAAGCCAAGTCCCATGTATATCGACCACTTCAAGATTCTTGATCGCATAGGAGTTGTGGACTATGGACTAGCACTTCCATGTACCACATCTCAAGTACATCATGTATTCAACATATATCTATCAAGGAATTAAATACCTGGTTCCATACATGGATTGAATCAGGAGGTGGTACAACTAGATAATGACATCTTGTATGAAGAGAAGCTAGTGAAGATCTTGGATAATAGAGATAATGTTATATGAAACAAGACTACTCACCTTGTCAAATTACTATGGAATAACCATAGGTACTAATAGGAAACATGAGAACTAGAGGAAGCAATTAAGTATAAGTACCCACACCTATTTTCAACTTTGAAAGAAAAACGAAATTTTGAGGGTGAAATATTTTAAGGGGGGAAGAAAGTAATGACCCAAAAATTAATCAATGAAAATTATATTCTTAAATTTTTTTCATATAGTATAAAACCTATAAAATCACAAATAGAAAAAAAGAAAAACAATACAAACGATGAATGATTTAAATAAGATGTATTTCAAGAAATTAAAGAACCTATAACAACAAAATAGTAACCTGACCATTGAAATAGTTATGCGACCATTGGGAATAATAATCAAACCAATAGAATAAATACCTATCCTATAAAATTATAAATAAAATTTAGGTGTCATATAAAATAAAATATAATATATTTCTATAATGGAATTTGTATATAAATGTTTTAAAGATGATTAACTAAGTGTTGATATATTTCTGAAACCTAAATTTTATAAAAAATATTATAAATAATATAACGGTTTAAAAGAAAAATTATATTAATAAAACAGAATCAAAAAATAATTTTTTATTTTATTATTAATGCATGATAATTTTATGATATGTAAATTAATTTTTCAAAGTATAATAATTTTTTTAATATTTTTTTTATTTTTACGACTAAATGATAATTTTCATTAATAGTTAAAATTATCATATTTAGAAAATAAATTTCATTAAATGGATTGAAGTTTTGAAATATACATGTCAAAAATGGTTGGGGTGAATTTTTGGGATATTTGAAAACTATTTTAATTTTTTTAATAATGAAATACGTTAATTTATATTATTTAACAAATAGATGAATTATTGAGTCATGGATAATGTATAGATGATGTATGAATCCATAGGTCTGAAATATTCTAATACATTTACAATATTCATTCATAGGAATAACCACTATTGATATTATTGAGCCAACAAAATCAACTAATTAATAAAATAATAAAAATCACAAATCTCCTCCCAAAATAAATACCATGGCTCGCTACCTCTTCTCCTCACACATTCTAAGATTTTAATCTTTCTAATATTCTAAAAAATTCATCTCCAAAGTCTCTTTCCCTTATATAGGAACTTATATTCTCAACAAAATACCAATACCTAGTGTAACACCCCAATTTTTTCTAAAAACAAAAAGAAATACACGGAACATTGTTTCAAGTAGATATTTATAACTAACCTTTAAACATAATTTTCCACTTCTATGATTTGAATTTCAAGAAACTATCTTCCACAATTGTGTTCAGTAATTTATTTGGAGTCTGATGAAACCAATATGTTTTTTTATGAATAGAAACATACCATTATGAATAGTAATATTAATGAATATTAAATTTTAACATTATTTTATTTTCTTAAGGATTTAAGATAATAACATATTGGTTAATTTTTCATCGTGATATAGAAGTAGTTATAAAATTAGAATTGTTAATTTTTGAATTAAGTATTATTTTATTTAAAAATAAATATAGTAATATTTATAATTTTTTTTAAGGAATTCATTTTTTGATTCTACACATCGAAAAATGGTTAGGGTAGGTGTTTGGTATTTTTAAGAAATTCTTTAATTTTCTATGAATAGTGAAATACGATAAAATACTGTATAATCAACTTATTAGAAAAATTCATTATTTATGACATCATAAGTGAAGAAAGGCCACTTGGTTCGAACCAATATTCCATTATTACTATTTTAGTTCACATTAACTAATACTATTCATAATCTTTGGAAACAATATTATAATAATTATTAAAATAATGAAAAATACCCCCTCTCCTCCACTATAAATACCATCGTCACTTTCCTCTCCTTCCCACACCTCTGAAGCCTTGAGTCATGCCTAATTTCTTCCCAATACTCCTCCCAATGCTCTTCCCCACGTCCTAGAGTTTCTGTTCTCACAAAAATACCTAAATCGAAGCCCTTAAGAAGGATCTCAAGGAGAAGAGATCAAGAGGTAAATGTCCTCTTTTATTTTCATTCTTTTCATTCATTTTATGTTATTCTCTTCCTTTTCCTTTGGCGTATGTTGGGATATTTCATTACATATCCACCTTACTGTCCATATTATGTAAGAGTGATTATATATCCCCTTTCTCTCATCAAACTATTTTTTATGAAATTTTAAGAGACATCGTTATGCTGTCGAATTTTCATGAGATATTTCTCAAGTTTTCTTTTATTTCACGATTTCTTTCTTTTATTATTCTATCCCCACCTCCTCTTAAAAAAGAGTAATGAAATCTCCATAATCATATATATTATATATGTTCTCATGTTCATGTGAATTTCATCATCAATCTTCTTCTCTTCCCCAACTTGTTCAAGGAATTAAAAACCTTGTCTCTAATGTGTCGAATTACCGTCATCGTGGACAATCTGATTGCAATTTGCCTTAATTCCTTAAATTATGGTCTTGAACCAATTTTTTTTGTTCAACCAGGTAATAATATATTTATTATGTCTCATAAATGGTTCTGGAATTCTTTTTTACACATGGTATTAATTTATAAAACAAAATGAGGTTGTTATTATCAAAGAACCTCTAAAATGATATAAACGAACATCATTAATGTTTTATCTTATGAATCATCCTCAAGTAAGAATTCAAAAAGATAATTGGTAAAATTAATGTTACTGGATATATTTAAATACTACTCAATTTCAATTCTTGAGTTTCACTTCCAATCGACAAGAACATCCACCATGAACCAATCATGGAAATCATGTAAGGAACTCACCCAAAAATAGTGCAAGGAGCTAAATACTAACAATTAAAGGGTGAAAAGATGTTATGAAATGATCACATAATATTTTATAAACATGATCATGTTTCATTAAAATACTAATAACAATATTTTAACCATTATACAATAATATTAAACAAGTTTGAAGTAATACAAACCTGGGGTAATGGAATTCTTAACCCGGTTTCCATTATTTGGGTTAAACTTCTACTTCATTATTTATGTGGCATTAAAATTGATTATCTGATGGTTTTTACTTATATTATGTTGAATTATTTCAAATTATATAGTATATAAATATTCCATCTACTCTTTTAAGTCTCAATTCTATTGTATAATATTTTTAAGAGGCTTTCTTTTAAAATACTATTTTAAAATTCTGTTTTACAAAATTCAAAGGCAATGTTTTTATGCTATTATTCATGTTGAATGATAATGTTCTGGTTCTTGGGAATTGTTTATGATGAATTTTGGGACCTCTATCTCCCTAAAATCCATTGGGTATGTGTATGTTAGAGGTCTGTTGTATGGTTACTCAAAGTGTAACTGCGATGGTTACACGAAAAGTAAGGTAGTTGTGAGGGTTACAAATTATAAGGTAGTTGTGAGGGTTAAAATATTATGTATGTAATTCCCTATGAGACATTTATGACTATATTTATGTTCTTAGGTTTTTTTGTATCTTTTTTAAATCTCATGTAACACAAAGTAATTATATATGGGTGACAAGTATGTCTTCTAAAAATGATTTCATTTGTTCCGAGTATTCATAGACTAAGGTGATCTTTCCTTATTTCTCATCCCTTACTGAGGTATTGTGATCATACCAAATTTTTAAATGATTTTCACAGGTTAATAGATGTGTAAGTCAACATATTAATCCATGATAAATGTGGAAGAATTTTCAAGGAGTGGTATTTATGTTTTAATGATTTATATTTAGAAAAAACATTGAAACTGTTTTTATGGTATACACTCTGTAAAAATGTTTAATGTTATGAATGTATTATATCTCAATTCTCTGAAACTATAAACATAAATATATCCTCAATGTAATAGGAAGTCTTTTCTTGAATAAATTCGAGATTATGTATGTATTAAGGTTGGGTCCTTATAGTTGGTATTAGAGGATGGTTTAGATAACTTTAGGGGTTAGGGTTATGTTAATATAATACGAAAAATGATTTTCACTATATGTTAAATTCTAAATGTTATAGAATTTAAATATTACCATGTTACTTCATCGAAGATATGTTTGTTCAGAATGGTTTTCCACAAAAAGAACAGGGATGCTGAAGAGGAGAGGCATCGAAATAATTACATCCTTCCGGATCTACAGCCCGAAATGGTAGGGATTGGAATTGAGAAGTTTGTGATAGTAATGGATAAGCTAATGAAAGCAATAAATTGTGGTGGAACCCATGAAAGAGAAAAAATAGAGCTACCACAATGGAACATCATAGTAGTGGAACATTTAATGAGACAACTCCCTCCTGATTTCAATGGATCTTCTGAACTAGTAGAAATTGATGTTTGGATCAAAGCCCTTGAAAAGATATTGGTTATCATAGGATGTTCATACATTCAAAAGGTAACTCTTTCCATTTACCGATTTGAAAGGAAATATGGTCAGTGGTGGTCAATGGTAAGGAATATCATGGGTAGAGAGGATTTTTATTCCTTAGAGTGGGACAAATTTAAAATTCTTTTCTATGAAAAATATTTTCATAAGGTGGTGCGACATAGGATAGAGAAGAAATTCCTTTAATTGAAATAGAAAGAGAATGATTCAGTTGTCATGTATTAAGAGAAGTTCACCTGAATGGAGAGGTATGCTCCAAATATTATTCTGGATCTTGATAGAAAAATCAACTACTTTTAATCCAGACTGAATCCAAGGTATCAAAGGGCGTTGGCCTCCAATGAATTCACAAGTTATGAGAAACTTGTCTGATGTGCTGAGAGGGTAGAGATAGAGTTTGTTGATGATCATGTACATTTTGGAAATAAGGAGAAGAAGAGTCCTATATGGAAATTTATGGGTAAGAATAAACAAAAGGAATCTGATGGTAAGAAAATCCAATTTCCAGTTTGTGAAAAGTGTGGAAAGAAACACCCCAGGGAATGTCTTAGAAAAACTAGGAAGTGTTTTAACTATGGTAAGTTTGGACATATGGCCTGAGATTACAATGAAAATGGTCCTAAGACTGATCATTATAAGAAGAATATAAAGTGTTTTAAATGTGGTGAAATGGGTCATTATACAAATTCCTACCCAAAGAGAGAACCAAGTGATGCAAAGAAGCCAGGCAACAAGAAGAAAGGTGTAGTGATATCCTTTGTGACTACGTTAGTAGATTTTAGGACATCGAGTAAAGTTGTATCATGTACTTTGTTTTTTCACTCATGTTTTGCTAATGTTTTGTTTGATACGGGGTCTACACATTCCCTCATCCTTGAGAAATTTTCTAGTAAATTGGAAATATCACCTCAACAAATGAGACTTAAACTTGTTGTTAAAACACCAAGGGGAAATATTATTTCAAAGAGGAATTATAAGAATATTTATATTGTGGTATGTGGAAGGACTTTACCTAAAAACCATGTTGTTTTACCCTTAGTCTAGTTTTATGTTATTCTAGGAATGTATTGGCTTTCTGTTTATCATGAAAAGATTGACAATAGAGCTAAAAAAGTTTTTTTAAGAAATAGTTTCTATTTGTATACAAGAACTACCCCATAAAATTGATAACATATCAGGAAGATGAGAAGCTATTGAAAAATGGAAATGAATGTTATCTTTCTTATATTGTTGAAAACAAGGGAACTATTCAAATTATTGATGTTATAGTGGTAATAAATACATTGATGTTTTTTCTGATGAGTTACCAGTTGCCATACCTGATCAAGAAGTAAAATTCATAATTGACTTAGTTCTTGATGCTAAGATAATTTTAAAACACCCTTATCATATGTATCTAATAGAACTTCTTGAATTGATAAAATAGTTGCAAGATTTTCTTGAGAAAGGTTTCATTTGTCTTAGTTCTTCACCATGGGGAGCCCCTGTTTTGTTTGTTAAAAAAAGATGGTTGTATATGACTTTTCATTGATTATAGAGCTTTGAATAACATCACTGTTAAAAACAAGTATCCTTTAACATATATCGATGACTTTTTGGATCATCTCCAGGGATCTCATTACATTTCCAATATTGACTTGAGATCAGGATACCATCAGCTGAAGGTGAAAGAGGATTACATCTTGAAAACATCCTTTCGTAATAGATATGGGCATTATGAATTTGTTGTTATGTCATTTGGATTAACTAATGCACCTGTTTTATTAATTAATCTTATGAATATAGTATTTAATGAGTTCTTGGATAATTTTGGGGTTGTATTTATTGATGAAATTCTGTTATTTTATAAAATTTAAGAGGAGCATAAAAATAATCTAAGGGTTTTTTTACAAACCATAAAAGAAAAGAAATTATATGGAAAATTTAGAAAGTGTGATTTTTTGGTTGCTAAACATTTCTTTTATTGGGAACATTGTAAATAAGGATGGAATAACAGTTGATATTATTAAAACAAAAGTGGTTGATGAATGTACAAAACCCACAAATGTTATGGAGATTTGTAGTTTTCTTGGATTGGATGGTTATTACTAACGTTTTTTAAGAACATTGCTCGGTTATCTAGCTTGATAACTAAGTTTACACAGAAAGGGATTAAATTTGTTTGGACAGAAAAATGTGATGATTGTTTTTAGGAACTGAAGAAGATATTTGTTAATGCACTAGTTTTGTCCTTGCCTTCCTGAAATGGCGAGCTTTTCATCTATTGTGATGCTTCATTGAAGAGACTTGGTTGTGTTTTGTTGAAGAATGATCAGGTAATTTCCTATGATTCGAGAAAAATTAAACCTCATGAGATAACTTATCCCACACATTATTTGTAATTGGCAGCTGTAGTTTTTGCTTTGAAAATTTGGAGGAATCATTTATACGAAACCAAATGTCAAATATATAGTGACCATAAAAGTCTGAAGTATATATTCACATAGATTGAATTAAATAGGAGTTTGAGAAAATTTCTTGAACTGATAGAGTATTATGATTAAAAAATCAATTACCATCCTAGAAAATCAAACAATGTGGAAGCTTTATTGAGTCGTAAATATCAGGCATCATTAACCACGATACATTTAGAACATAATCCCTTGATTAATGATTTGATGAATATTGTCTTAGAAGTTGATCATGCAGGAAATACCTCTGTTTTGATTCATGTTTCAGGGAAATCTTTGTTGTCAGAAAAAATTATGCGAGCATAGAAGGAAGACCATGAGCATAGAAAAAGGTAGAATTTGTTAAAATGGGTATGTTTCCAGAATTTATCCATGATAAAGATTGGGTTTTAATATTTTGAAAAAGGTTGTGTGTACCTAGTGATTCTTAGTTGAAGAAAGATTTGTTGCTTGAAGCTCATCATTCTTCATTTTTGATTCATCCTGAAAGTACTAAGATGAATACAGACATTAAGGAGTATTACAGGTGGGATGGATTGAAAAGGGATATTACTGGTTTTACCATGAAATGTTTCACATGTCAGCAGGTTAAAGAAGAGTGGATGTTACCGAAGGGGATGCGTCAGCCTTTGTTAGTGCCAGAGTGGAAGTGGGAGAATGTATCCATGGACTTTCTGGTGGTACTACCTAAGACATATCAATGTAACAATGCAATTTGGTTTGTTGTTAATCAGCAGTCAAAATATGAACATTTTCTTTCTATTTGAGATATAATGTTTTTGGATCAAATTTCTCGACTATACCTCCAGGAAACTGTCAGGTTACATGGAGTTCCTCATTCCATTGTATCTGAATGGGATCCCAGGTTCACTTCTAACTTAAGGAAGGGAATTTAGAAGTCATTGGGCACATAAAAAAATTTCAGTACAACTTTTTATCCTCAATCAGATGGTTAGTTAGAACGAACTATTCAGACTTTGGAAGATATGCTTTGAGATTGTTCAATGGATTGTCTGGGAAGTTGGGATCAACATCATTCTTTAGTTGAGTATTCTTATAATAACAACTTTAATTCCAGTATATAGATGGCACCGTTTGAGGGTTTTTACGAAAAAGTGGTGTCAAACTCCAGTGTTTTGGGATGAAGTCAGTGAAATAATGTTTATGGGGCCATATTTAGTGGAATAAGTGGTTGAGAAAGTGTGGATGATTCAGCAGCACATGAGGACACCTCAGAGAAGGCAGAAACATTATGCAGATAATAGAAGGAAAGACTTATTTTTGGAGGTAGGTGACCATGTTTTCCTAAAAATCTCTCCTTGGAAAAGTGTGATGCATTTCAGTAAGAAAGGGAAGTCATATCAATGGATCATCGGTCATTTTGATATCTTGGAGAAAGTGGGAACAATTGCATACCGTGTAGGTTTGCCTCTGATTTTGATTCAGGTACACAATGTTTTTCATGTTTCGATGTTGAGAATGTATGTGCCAGATTCATCACATGTCATGAGCCCAGAAGCAGTTCAGCTGGAAAGAACCTTTCTTATGAAGAGAAACTAGTTAAGATTATTGATCGAATGGAACAAGTATTGCTGAATAAGGTAATCCACCAGGAAAAAGTTTTTTGGAGAAACCCCATGGTTGCTTAAGAAACATGGGAGTCTGAAAATGCTATGAGGGAAAAGTACCCTCAGTTGTTTAATAAGTAAATAAAATTATGACGACGCAATTTCTAGAAGGTGGGGATAATGTAACACCCCATGTTTTTATAAAAATAAATAGAAATGCATGGAACATTTTTTTAA
This sequence comes from Viscum album, assembly GCA_963277665.1. NCBI lineage: Eukaryota > Viridiplantae > Streptophyta > Magnoliopsida > Santalales > Viscaceae > Viscum > Viscum album. The sequence goes on along the minus strand of OY728119.1, from coordinate 1,600,328,009 downwards.
GTAGATATTTATATCTAGCCTTTAAACATAATTTTTCCACTTCTATGTTTTGAATGTCATGAAACTATCATCTACAATTATGTTCGGTAGGATATTTGGAGTTTGATGAAACCAACTTGTGTTTATGTTAATATTAACATACCCATAAAAATAGTAATATGACCCTAATTAATAGTATATTTTATTATTATTTTATATTCTTAAGTCATTATGATAATAACATCTTAGTTAATTTTTCATCATGATATAGAAGTAGTTATTGAATTAGAATTTTTAATTCTTGAATTAAGTATGATTTTATTTTAAAATTAAATTAATAATTTTTAAAATATTATATTCAAAAAAGGACTTCATTTTTTAAATCTACACATCGAATAATGGTTAGGGTAAATCTTTTTGATTTTTCTGAAATTTTTTAATTTTTGATGAATAGTGAAATGCGATAAAATACTGTATAATCAAATTATGAATAAAATTCACTATTTATGACATCGTTAGTGATTCAAGGCCACTTGGATAGAATTAAAATTCCATTATTTCTATTTTAGGTAACATGTAATAAGACTATTTATAAACATGTGCCAAAATATTATAGTAATGATTAAAATAATGAAAAATACCCCCTCTCTTCCACTATAAATACCACCCTCACTCCCCTCTTCTTCCCACACCTCTCAAGCATTCCTACATTCCTAATTTTTTTCAAATACTCATACCAAGAAACTTCCCCACGTTATAGAGCTAATGGTCTCAAAAAAATACCAAAACTAAAGCCCTTAAGAAGGATCTCAAGGAGAAGAGATCAAGAGGTAACCATCCTCTTTATTTTCATTCTTTTCTTTCATCTTATTATATTCTCTTATTTTCCTTTTTCATATGCTAGGATATTTCTTTCCATATCATCCTTAATTTATATATTATGTAAGAGTGATGATATATCCCATTTCTCTCTTCAAACTAATTTTATGAAATTTTAAGAGACGTCGTTAGGCTACCGAATTTTCATGAGAAATTTCTGAAGTTTTATTTTATTTCCAGATTCCTTTATTTTATTCTTCTTTCCTCACCTATTATTAACCAAGAGTCATCAACGCTCCATAATCTTTTATATCGTGTATTTTTTAATGTTCATGATAACTTCATTATAAATATTCTTTTTCCCCCACTTGTTCAATAAATTAAAGACATTGTCCGTGATGTTTCGAATTACCGACATCATGGATGATGGGATTGTAATTTTCATTAATTCCATCAATTATGGACTTGAAATCATTTTTATGGTCGAACCAGGTTATAATATATGTATTATGTCTCATAAATGGTTCTGTAATTCTTTTTTACACATGTTTTTTATTTATAAAACAAAATGTGGTCGTTATTATTGAAGAACCACTAAAATGATTTAAATGAACATCATCAATTTTTTAACTTATGAATCATCGACATGTAAGAATTCATAATGATAAATTGTATAATTTATGTTACTTTACATATTTAAATACTATTCTATTCCAATTCTAGAGTTTCACTTCCAATATTCAAGAACATCCACTATGAACAAATCATGGAAATCATGTAAAGAACTCACCCAAAAACAGTGCAAGGAGAAAAATAAAAACAATTAAAGGGTGAAATAATGTTATGAAATGATTATATAATATTTTATAAACATGAAAATGTTTCTTTAAAATATTAATAACACTTTTTAACCATTATAAAGGATGGTTAAACATGTTTGATGTAAGACAATCCTGAGGTAAGGGAATTCTTAACCCGGTTTCCATTCTTTGGGTTAACCTTCTACTTCATTGGTTATGTGGTATGAAAATTTATTTTGTGATGTGTTTTTCTTATATAATGTTGAATTATGTCTAGTTACAGTTTATATACATACTCTATCCACTCTTTTGAGTCTCTCTTCAAATGTATGATTTTTTAAGAGGTTTTTCTTTTAAAATCCTCTTTTAAATTTCTATTTTACAAAATTCAAAAGTAATATTTTTATGCAATTATTCATGTTTTATGATTATCTTCTTGTTCATGGGAATTGTTTATGATAAATTATGGGACCTATATCTACCAATAATTCATTGTGTACGTGTATGTTGTAGGTCGGATTTATTGTTACTCAAAGTGTAACTGCGATGGTTACACATAAACTAAGGTCGCCGTGAGGGTTTCAAATAATAAGGTAGGCGTGAGGGTTACTCTATTATATAAGTAATACCCTAAGATCCCTTTATGAATATATTTATTTTCTTATGTTTTGTGTGTATCTTGTTTTAATATCATGTCACACAAGGTAATTATATATGGGTGAGAGTAATGTCTTTTGAAAATGCTTTCATTCGTTACGAGTATTCATGGACTAATGTGCTCTTTAATTCTTTTTCATCCCTTACTGAGATATTATGCTCATACCATGTTTTTAAATTATTTTCACAGGTTAATGGATGTTTAAGACAAATGATAAATCCATGTTAAATGTGTAATAATTTTTAAGGGGTCGTGTTTAATTTTAAATGTTTTATATTTTTTAAAAACAAGAAAACGGTTTTTATGGTATCCACTCTATAACAATGTGTAATGTTATAAATGTATTGTGTACCAATTATATAAAGATATAAACGAAAAAAGATCCTAAATTTTAGAGGAAGTGTTTTCTTTACCAAATTTATGATTATGTATGTAATAAGGTTGGGTCATTACACCTAGTTCCTTGAGGAGGTACTCAATGAGATTAAATACAAGAGGTAAGATCCTCCACCTTTCCCTTTAAAATATTCATGTCTTCCTCCTCATCCTTTACTCCACTATAAAAAGTGACAACATAACTCCAGTATGATAAATATAATTTAATTTTATTATGTTAGTGGGATAACCATCATAAAATTTATTCTCTTTTCTTATTACCTTAAAAATGAAAACATTGTCTGTGTTGTGTCGATTCACCACCTTCATGGATGAAAATTTTTCATTTTCATTAACCAACTTAATGGATGGTTGTAAAACTACTATAATGATTTAAAAAATATTTTAAAATGTAAATTATAGATTTTTTATGTTTTCAAACTAATATTTATATATAATATTATATAATATAACACAACTAGTTTGTGATAATTGAATATTCACCTAAATAACATAACATTCATCATTAATATTTTATCTAATGAATCATTCACATGTATGAAAACAAAATGATTCATGGGACCATTTAAAATTATAGAGGCTCATAAATATAATATATTATACAGATGGGGTTTTTCTTCTATTTGGATAGAAATCTCATAATTAAACTCAAGGGAACCGATCATGAAATCCATGAAACAAATACTCCAAAAATGACACAATTAAACACTATTACTGAACTAAATAGCCATAAATGAACCTAATAAAATTATTAAGAATCAGAAGTATTTTTAAGAGGTTCTAAATTAAATTATTGATTAATTTAATTTATATTCTTGGACATTGTGTTCAATTTAAGAATAGTTTCATACATATGGTATGGGATTCACTTTGGACCCCCATTTTTTCTTTCATGTTATGCATTATCACTTAATACCACAAAGTAATTGTAAATTATTCTTATGTAATCCTTATAAATTATATTTTATGCTCCAAAAATATGTACCTAGCTAAATTCATCATTATTTTATGGGGAAATAATTTTTGTACTATTTTCCCTTTTCAATTCCTCCTGATAAGCTTGCCTGATTAAAGGGAACTTCCCAATTTTGTACCCATTTTAAAGTATAATCCATAATATATTTTATACCACCAATATTTTTCTAAAATAAATGTTTTTTTCATGAAGGTATACATTATTAAATTTATGGTTTTATGAAAATAATTATTTCTTTTTCTACATTAAAGACTCTTATATTTTCCCCTAAATCGCACTAAATTGGATTATATTAAAATGTTTCATATATACAATTTTTAAATGTTTTCAAATTATTTGGAATAAATTTATCATTTTATAACCCTATGTTTACCTTATATATGTCGTTGTATTATTTAAATCCTTTAGTTATTGGAATCCTTTTTTATACAACCATATATTATGCCTCATTACATGATTACAATTATTATTTCTCTCAATAGGAAACAGTTATGTTTATTCTGTATGTTTGATTATTTATGTGGAACACATAAGAATTAACATGTTATTTTGGGATCACCCAAATTTCCCTTAAATGAATTGGTTAATGTTTCAGTCTCATGAGATGTTATGTTGAGATGTGGAGTATACATGATTCTTTTATAGGACTTTTTCAACCATGTGATATAGTATTGGTAATTATCCTTAACTCATTTTTATGGAAGGTTATATATTACTACCACATTACCATGATACCATTATTACATGATCCCATGTTCTATTTTTTAGGCTTCCATATGATTATTCATGTCCAATGGACTTTTATATTATCATGATCTTTCTTCTAACCCATGTGCAATGCTTAATTCCAATGTTAATTCCCTAACTAGGATTTTTAGAAAATCCCATTTTCCATGTATTCCCTAGTTTATCTCATGAATATGTAAGAGCTAAAAGGAAGTTAGAATATCATTATTGATTTTAAATAAAATAATTTTTATTTTTGTTCCAGGATTTATAATTATGTACCTAATAATATAAAGACACTAGAATTAAGGAACCTTGGTTTTTATTTGATAGTTAATTAAACTTAAAATCATGTCATAAAATGTGTAAAAGGATATGGCCACTATAAAATTCATGTTCGATACTATAGCAACAATGTTAAGAATAAATACCTTTCAAGAATCTATTCATTTCAAAAAATTTATAAGTAGAAGACAAAATATATCATGAATGTATCGACATATACTAGAGATATAGTATATAAGATAGAGATTGTAATATGGAAATTCTCATGCACCACTTGGTCATACCCATCCAGATAATGAAACTATCAAATCCCTATAGCCACCATCCCACTAATCCTTATGAAGTTTACTAGTTGGTGGGGGTGGGATCTGAATATAAAGATGTCTTCCGCTTACAGATCCTTAGCAAGGGACTCCCCTAAAGCATATAATACCATTATATTCTTGAGGGAAATATATAACACCCATGGTGGATCATTGATAATGAAATTTACTTTTCTTTAGAGGTCAATCCAATGAATATCAACTAATTGCAACCCACCGAGTTAGGTAATCAGAGACAATGTTAGTCATCCCTTTGAAATTATAACATTGTATTTCTTTCAGATGACTCGACTATTAGAGGGATCTGAGTATTGTGATCCCTATGAATGAATATTAATATCTGAAGACCACAAACCCTAAGAACCCGATGTCTAAGGTCTTGCAATTGTAAGAGATGACTTCACTCCATGATATTCACTACCACCTCCTACTCCTTAATTACACTAATCTGGTAATACCTCTATCACAAAGGCCCAACTTAACATAAAACATTATGTTTGAATAGAAATATAAACAAATATATATATTATATCCGGATATAGTGATAAATACACTCTACTCACATAGATGTACCACTAGGTGATTGGACCACTATGTTGAGGCCACATCTCTCAATTGTTCATCATGATGACCTAGTCTCGAATTCTATGTTGAACATCATCACTAATGTAAAAAAAGATTAAAATACATACCATGGTAACATGAGAATATCTATGAATCCAAATCAATATGGAAATGAAAATCCAATACCCATTCATATATGATTCGTGTGACACTAAATTCACTAAAACTCATGTATAAATATGCTAAGTGGACAAGATGGTAATTAGGGTTCTGGTGTATGGATTCATCAGCTACCACACCATCATAGATTTCCCTTATATGAGATAAAAAATCATAACATTTTAACACCATTTACCAAAATAACCATGTCAATACAATGAATAAATCAATATTTAAACTTCATCACTAGGATATAATACACTATAAAACTCTATCATAGAAAAATTCATTGGCCCCCACAGAACTAATATAATGGTGAGAATGTCACTATAATATCACCAATAATAGGTCAGGACCTGGATACTAGTTCTTAGAATGAATATCGCAAAACTGGGAGGCCTTATCCAAATCAACTAATAAAACCACTCATATATGTATATCAAAACCATATATAATAAATAAAATATTATTACTTGTAGATGAGAAAAGTGAATATCGAATCCTCTTTGAAAATAATATAATAAAAATTTATATTCATGATAATTTTTATGGTTACAAACACATTTCCCATAAAATTTAAGCAGTGTACCATCCTAATAAAAAACAAGTTTCATGATTCCTGCCCAAAAATTCATAACTGACCATCACATATGACCCCCCTTCACTGAGTACTAATAATGACAGTGATTATATCATTATATCCATGTGTTTATGTTTTTATAATTATATTGTACCCCCATAATGATAAAAATATAAACTATGTGGGTCTCATGCCTTGAGTATGGTGTCCTACGAGTACGAGGGTGTTGATCTTTAAATGGTGGAGGACCCATATATCACTGTAAATTTAACATGAGAGGGTCCCACTCGACAGATATAATACCCATTTAATGGGGACAAGATCAAAGGATATCAAATATAATTTTTAATGGATATATTATACCCACACCCTAACATAATCATGCCATTAGAAGTCCTTTAACCCTGATGTTTCTTTAGAAATAAAACTCAATAATTATTGTTAGCCTAATGTGCTATATGGAGTGTTATAATCACACCACCTCATGTCATACCAATTATGAAGAAAACTCAACCATGACATATTAAATTGAATTTTAGTTCATGAGTACCACTAGGGAAACTAATTAAAAGTTACAACAAATGATATTTGAATGGTAGAACTTTCTAATAAAAATAAAACATATTTCAATAGGGGTATAGGTGGTGTACGCATAATGTATTTTTTATGTTTCTTGTTGATTAAAAAGGTGTGCAAAAACATCTATATAATGGGTGGTCCATGGATCATGGTATATGGGACATCCCAGGGTTCTCTGTATATACTCTTTTTATATGGATTAGTCGTTCATGTAGGTTAATGCAACATACATGCATGAAACACAATGTTTCATGTGACTATGAGTTTTAGGTATGCACAAACTGTATATGTAAAGCTATCAGAATAGAGTCGCATGATGTGTTAGAAATCCATAATACCATGTGGTTTATAACTCAACTCAAAACCCAAGTCACAATATAATGTCAACAACACAACATGTGTTATTTTGGAACACAAGACATGTATTCTAAAATTTCAAAAATTGTTGATTCTACTTCTAAAATCATCAAAATACAAATAAATCCAATTTAAATAATACATGAAGCGATATAAAAGGAATAAAAATCAATGTAAACTCATATATTCATTAATTTTTAAACTCTTAAGGTTCATAATTTGTGTTCCCATTGATCCACTAATGGAAATTCATGTTCAAAATCATCTAACATTTATATCCTGAACTAGTTATCAAAGGTCATACCACTCTCTACATTTATCCTAGAAACCATCACCAATGATGTTAATCAACCAATCCAACATGAATTCACATTTTTATTGAAACTCAAACCATATTGATTTTTGAATCACCTTCATACGACATTTTGATAACTAAAACAAAAAATGTGTAAAAATGAAACAATAGAAAATGTGATCTCATCTATGGTCATTGTAAATCTAGACATCAATAATAATCATTGAAAATAAAATATAGATGAAAAATATCCATTGAATAAAAAATAAATTTTTATGTCAGAGAAAAAAATATCCAAAATAATTATGCCATGTTTGGTTCGGTGGGTGGAGGATGAAATACAATCCTGAAAAATATTCTATTTTTATAATATCAAATAACATGGGAAAATGTGAAAAAAGAAATAAATTTTTTTAGATTGATCATTTCTTAGGAATGGTTCAATATTTATGAATATGTTGATTTATGTGAAATATAATGGATAATTCATAAATTACCAGATTTTCTCAGATGAGGCTACCCTGGTTGTGTATTTCTATTAATGTACATACATATGATTCTAACGCTTGATAATGTTCATAATAGGGATTTAATATGTGGAGAATTATGTTTTAGAAATTCAATTATTCAATTAATTAGTTGTTGAATTTTCAATTATAATTAACATCAATCATCCGATGATTATAAATTATTTTGAGACTCGATGAAAAATATATTTTTTCACTCCTATATATAATAAACACTTTCATGATTCAATAGTTGATTTGGTTTCCCTATCTGATGATCCCGTCAGGAATAAAATAATAATTATCAATTTTGGGGACATATGATATACATAACACTACACCAATTTGAATGGAAACCCCATAATATTATTTTGAAATAAAAAAAGGTTCCTTATGTGATAGCTATTGTTGTTACACACACTAAATGTTAGTTTATATTTCTATATTTGGATAAATGGATTAGGAATTATATAATCTTTCTCTATGTTGAATGATGGGTTCTTGGATGGGACTGTTACAAAAACACTAAATCCAAGTCATAAAAAAATCCATGTTAGTTAAGTTTTCTTAACATCTAGCATGGCTTCCAATATATCTATGGAAACCAAAAAATATTAATATTAAATGATCTATAATATGGAGAATATATGACATGAATCACAATATATAGTAACAATAAATAATGAAATTATCATTTAAAATAGAATATTAATGTATAAAAAATGAAATTACAGTGACACATTAGTATTCAACATAATGAAATCATACAAAACATTCAATAAATAAAAAATATATTTTGTTATATATTACACAAATAAGGAATGTAACACTACCCATAAGAACATATTAAGAAGTAAGAAATAAATAATATTACATAATGATGTCAGACTATAAATCATGAGTTGGTTTTTAGTCTCATATACAACCCCTTTAATCTATTAAAACGTATCAATTGTATCACTACTGTTCCAACATATATATCATAAATAAGGGATTGACATAGAACATAGTTGACTTTTCAGGTGTTAATATTTCACTGAGAAGGACACCAGAAATAGACCCCCTAATATATTCCACATCATACTAGAGTAGGCATAAGAATGAAATAATATAGTGACATATTCTTTGATGGAAATCACAACTAGTCCTTTTTTGTTATCGAGGTCATCAAAATAATCATACCCACATTATTTGGTATTTTTTTTTAAATCGTATTAATCATAAAATTAATTGAAAACTATTCTTCTAGGTGGTTTCCATATCTCTTAATAGCATACCCATAAGGGCTGAAAATACATCACCATAGTGTCACAAACTCAAACCCGTATATCAATAAACATCATCAATCATGAAAGGATATATATCATTAATAAAATATTTTTTCTATAATTATTTTAATTTATTATCGATAGTATTCTATCTCAAACTAATTAATTTACTAGTTTTATTAATAATAAGAGAAAATAACTCTATTCCCTAATAATATATCTATAATATGTAACGTGTATATTAAAATGAATGCCTTCTATCTTCTTGCTACATTATTTGTAGTAAAAAGTACTGAAAAATGGATTATACTCTTTAGTCACACTATTTTTTAGTGATAACATGTATATAACGATGTCACTTTCATGCATTAGCCTATTTATCGATTATAAAATGGGAAATAGTTCGTTCCCATAAAAAAATAATTGTAGCATCATGAAATAGTATAGTCATATAGTATCCAATTAATAATTAGTAGAGAATTTTTTTCTTGAAATAACATTGTCTAACAACCATTTCAGGATAGTAAACTCAGAACCTTTCATATATATTGAACAACTAAGATCTCCTTGTCAGAATATTTCACTTCTAATGTATCCCATAACACGTTCCACTAATTGGGAATCCACCCATATAACACATATATTACATTACCGACAACACAACATATATGTCACTACATCATATAATATTAGAATATTATGAAACATTTGATTAATAATTATTTATAAGAGAAACCAATACACTATTATAGTACATTAAAGAGAAATGATCTCACTAGGATCCATATGTTGGGTCATATTATATTGAAGTAATATATTTTTCCAAAATTGTGAGGCTATACTAATTTCTATTGTTTTTAAATTTATTTTATTCAAGATACCATCTCATCTCTCACCTAAAATCCTAATCCTCTATGTTCATTTCCACAATGTTCTCAACCAATCATGGATATTACTCAAAAATAATGTCCCTAATAATATTAGAGAATTTTTTTCCACACCATCCAGTAATTACATTATAGTTAATTTTCCATCAATAAAAATTATTCTATACATGTATATAACACTAAGACCATGCATTTAAACCATAAAAAACCATCTCAAAAATACTTCTCAAAATCCATTTTTATTATTTTTTCTCTCACTCTAAATGATTTCCATATTAAAAATATATCATAACTAATATATGAATTTTTCTAATCTAAACTAACAGCCAAAGAAAAAAAGAAAGAGGTCTTATAAGGATTTTCCCTTGTGAAAAAAACCCAATATCCAAAATCATCCCTTAAAGGTAGGATTAAAATAATCCATAATGAAAAAAAACTGATTCCAAATCAACTAAATGGTCCATGATCTCTAAAACCCTAAATTTGTTCATGAGTTCCCATTCATAGATACTTCAAATTATTTGCAACCTAAAATTTCTAATTATGGAATATTTTATATACATTATTTACGCAATAATTGGTAATTGACTAAGTGATCGATCCTAAAATAATTAAACATCATATGGGACAATGTTTTTATAATTTTAATTTCAACACATTTTTCAATTAATATTGAATAATCACTATTATATATTAGATCCAACTAATTAAATTATCATTAATTTACCTGAAAATAGATATTGAAGGATTAACATAATAATTAACTTATATAAGAAAATGTACTTAATTATTACTTTAGTTATAAAATATTGTATTTCAAGATGAATTATATTTATTCACATTAAATTAATTAATTATTCTAATATTCCTAAATATAGTATTTTTACAAAAAAAATATTTATGATTAGATAACTATGGGGATATATAGTAAATATATATTAATCATTCCCTATAAAAACTGATTTCCCGAATTTAGTTATCAATAATATACGATAATGGATATGAAGATCTATAATAAGATTAGAAGGGAAGATTAAATTATATGATATCTTCATTTTATGTGGTATCTAGTTGGGAATTATATTGTGGAATTATATAGTGTTTATAAATTTCAATGAAATTTCACCTTTTAAAAATATTATGCATCAACCACTTGGAACCTATTTTTCACCTTTAGGTACCCAGTGGATCCCCTATGATCACTACTTAATTTGAAAACTCTAGTCACCTAGTAAGACACTAATTTGTACCCATTAGCAACTACAGTAATTTGTTACATTTTACCACCTATTTAATAAGTATCAATAATTTCCAAAAATTTCATTTTATCTTAAAATAATGGATAACAATCAATAGAGATATCCCATTCTAAATAAATTAAAATATCATCATAATTTTTAAAACTCTTCAAACTCCATGTCTTCAAAAATATTATCTCCCTAAAATTACAATTTTTTGTACTTTTATAAGTAACTAAAAAATAAAAACCTGTGAATTTTCATGTCTTATAATAATATATGGACATATCCTAGCCTCAAATTTAGGCAGTGAAGTGAAAATTTATTCCTAAATCATGATTCAACATTATATACCCTCATCTTATCCACTTATAAGATTTCATTAAATACTGTTTCATTGACAACATACTTCTTGATCCTAACACAAACCATTCATTTACTAAATATCATTACTAATGTTAAAGATATCATATATTTTATAATATAATGATAAAATTATCAGTTAGTTTTTAGTTGCACTGACCTCCATCAAAAACATCTACACTAATGCAATAGTACCTCTATTCTACCGTCATCAAAAAGTTCTAGAGCCATTTATATAGTAAAAAAAATAAAAATCACACATACAGTTAATATAAAACCATAGTATAACTCAAAAAAATTTATTGTAAACTGAAGAACCTCATGTCATCATGTCTTCGAGAGTATCAAAATTAACCAAATTCTAGGTCAATCTCTAACTATTTATTGAATCATAAAATGGATTGTGTATCAAAAAATGAATATATCATAACATCATAGTCGAATCTAAAATATGATATTTTGTGAGGGTCCTTGTGGAATCAGTATACATACTCCCAATTTTTAAGGTAAATATTTTTTCACTGGTTTGTTGGTGTTATTATATGGATAACCACCCCTAATAGAATTATTATACCACTGAGTGGCTGATCAGATACACCATAACGAATGAATTTTTATTGCATCATTATAGAATTAGAAAATCAAAATATTCTTAAAACAACCGTTACTCATGTGAAAAACATTATAGCATATTAAAAAAGTCCATTAATTAGTGATCATATGTTTGATGACATAAAACTTCTCTCTTAAACCATGATATGGTAATCTCCTAACATCGACTTTCATTATAACTAGGAAATATGGTGCTACGAATTTCTTATAAATCTATAAAAACATTATGAAATTTCATTTACTGGGTTTTATTAATGATTTATTCCATAACTTGTTTCTATTTTGAAAAATAAAGTATATAGTAGACATGAATTACCTATTTATATAAAATTAATTAATTTAAACTTCATGTACACTTGATTTAAATTTTGACCACAGGTTACTCTCGATGTGGAATACATTTATTTTTAAATGGTGGTCACACTATTATATAACCATAGATATAATCCATTTAATGTGACTACTCATTGCTGCATCATCCAAATGATCAAATCACCCTGATTGCAATATTACGTGAGAACTATCAGATAAGCTTCATATTCATTTCATTAATGAAATTACTCACACCTCATTCATGGGTATACAATGTTATGGTGCACCCCAATACTAGTATTTTATATAATCATTCCCTTTTCTCTATGTACCAATCTCAATGGATTCACACTAAATATGGAATATTTTTCAAATATTATAAAACACTCAAATTCTTGTCATGGGAGGAAACTATCAATTTTTTAAGGAATATGGAAACTATAACATCATTCCCATCCCTCTTAAAATGGAGAATAATTTATTATTTACCATTATATAAAATAATATTCCTAACTCCTTGACATACTACAACATTCATGAATTAGGTCAACATTTCTCACTCATAATGATTGATAATATCTAGTTCACATAGGACACACAAAATGTACCTCTAGGATATTAAGTTAGTAAGCCTATGAAAACAATATTATAATTCTACTACATCTCCAAGTTTCAACAACCACTATTATTGTAAATTAGTAAAACTAATTTCTTAACATAGTATAACTACCCTACTATTTATTTAACACTTAAACATGATTTATTACATATGCATGTACTTAAGACAATTATGAGGATTCAGAGGTCTATTTTAATAGGAAATTAGGAACATTAAATAACAAAATAGAACATAAAATACAATATCTTTATTGAAAACATATTCTAAATGACCGCAACATTCCATCATACATAGCATTGCATGGGATAACTTGAGGACATACATAAGAAAAGGGTGAGCTATAAAGCCAAGTAATGGAGTTAAAATTGAATAACATGTAGAATAAAATACATGTTAGGAAATAGTAATATCAATGGATCATAAAAGAAACATGAAAATAAGTGCATGATATATCATGATTATCATAACATGGATATGTGGAAACAATATTTAACATGATGTTAGTGTGAGCCAAGTCTCACTGCACATGTAGCATGAGTAAACCCTAATTACACATAAATAATCATGGATAAGCCCTCATTTCACATGAATTATCATGATTCAATACTCATTGAACATGAAATATCATGATACTATTCTTTACCAAATTCATTGGAGTGCTATCATGGCAAACCCTTCTTAATCATTTCATTTTATGCATAATTGTGCCACATATCAAACAACATGGATTCATTAAACATCATAATTTAGTCCACAAATAAGATATCTGGAATACATAAATCTATGTCCTCAATCAAAATATACATGATAATAAGGTTGAATACCCTTGATATAGAAATGCCAATGGTATTCACCTACACGATGATTTTGGAATGGGAAACTTTAGGTGTAACTTCAGTAGCGTAACGATATCAAATTTAAATTATAAAATTGGTTTATGATAGAGAAAGGGTTATCTCATAATTTATAACTGAAATGGACAGTAATGGGGTCATGGAACATAATATCCTATCATAGGTAATGTAATTTATGTGAAAAATATAAAATAATTTCTTGAATGAAAATGAGGAGAGAGAAATCCCTTACGGAATTTTGGCATGGTAACAAGTGTGCATGGGAGACATTGATGAGAGATAAAGGGGTATATAATCATTTAAAAATATGGAGAAAAGTATAGGGGATGTTTGAAATCATACACCCAAATTTGTAATTGAAAATAAAATGGAATAACAATATAAGGAAACATGGACACAAATAAAGAATGGAAGTGAGGATCCCTTACTTTGAAGTGTGATCCCAAAGGCTTGGGATAGGCTTGGGTAAGGCTTCTTGGGATATTTAGGTGACTTGGTATGAGTATATATAGATTCGAACAAGGTTTTTTCAATCTCCAAATGGTTTTAGTGAAGAGGAATGGGAGATTGAGTGGGTTTATATAGGAAAGGAGAGGGAATTCTTTATTATTTAGGTTTTGGACAGTACACATTAAAATAATCAAAAACACAAACTATGTCATGGTTATTTACTATTGTTATTGAAAAGAGGAGTGGAAGAAAATATTTTATAAGGGCAATGGTCTAACTAATTAAAATATTGGGCTTTCTTATGTGGAGGTGAGTCACACTTTCAAGGAAATATTTTTAAAATGTTAAAAATTTTTATAAGTCTTAGAGGGTCCACTAAGGCATTGAAAAATTAATCAAAAAAATATAAAATCATATTATTTTAAAGTTAAAACATATATTAATAGAATATAAATTTTATAGTATTTTATTAAATCCCTATTGGGTCATTATGATGCCATAAAATACATTATATATTTAAATGATATTTAATTTTTACCTAAAAATTTGACTATATTAAAAAATTATGAAAAATTCACAGTTAGATAATTTGAACATCCTGAATCCCAAAATAACATTCATTTTATTTATAAAATTTTCTAAATATGTGAATTTTCAATTTTAAAATAAAAACCGTCATTTATTTAAAATTCATCGGTTTTGACAAAAACTGCTTCCAAACCATAATAAAAATTATAATTTTATAAAAATTGTGTGATCATTTATATTTTTTTAAAAAATAGTAAGAATATTTTATTGGAATTTTATTTAATTGAAAAATACATTAATTCATCAAAATATATTTCTTAATGGAATATTAAATAAATATACTATTTTTCATTTAAACACCATTTACAAAGTAAAAAAATAAAATTAATGTATATTATTTATTAAATACAAAAATAATGCACATAATCATAGATCTGGGGTCTTTTTTACATAACCCCTTATAAAACCCGCATAATTCCTAAGGGTAAGGTGTGTGATGGTGACAGACTCTTGGGGCAGCTCAGATAACATCACCCTACTGGTAATCTCTATTAGCATCCAATTCTCCCATAAGCGGTTCCATTCAAGCTTAACGTGTTGAAGCTAGAAATGAGCCTGTTATAGTGAAAATCATAGTGATGCTACCTCCCTTCTGAACTCCAGAAAATGGGTTTTGTACGGAGAAACTCTAATTGATGAGGTCATCACTTCCTTGATCTGAGTAAATTAGATTTGTAAAATCCATAATCATGTAATCACTATTCAACATCTATATTAGCAATGGTAACAATTATTAACAGTATTTTAAAATAAAAAACATAAAACCAAGGAAGCGCGTTTGTTTTATATAACCATTTTTCATAATAATACATTTAATTAGATCAATATAAATTTTCATTAATAAATGTTTGGGTAATTAAGATCTTACCCTTAATATATTTCACCCTTGAAATTTCCTTTTCCCACACTATGATAGATGAGGGTCACTCGGCTTCATCACTTCCTCTAATTCCCACACTACTTATTTAAAATTTTGTTTTTGTCACAACATATTGAAGAGGGGAATTGTCTTATTTCATAAAAAAATTTCCCAATGATCTAAGATATTAACTGAATTATATTCATAAGGAAGGTCATTCTATAATGGTACCACCTCATTATTGAGTACATATGGTGGGCCAGGTATGTACTTCCTCAAAAGTGATACGTTAAATACATCATGTACTTGACACATGTTAGGTGGGAGTTCTGGTCGATATGCCACTACTCCAATGCATTCAAGGATCTAAAAAGGTCCGATGTACATTTGATTAATCTTTCCCTTCTTCCCATGAATAATAACTCTCTTACAAGGTGATATAAAGAGGAAAACCATTCATCCAACATCATACTCTAGGTCTCATAGATTATTATTAGCATAGCTATTTTATCGAATCTGAGCAGATTTAATTTTCTTCTAGATGGTCTTGACCTTCTCCACCATTTCTATTACCATTTATGGACCTACGAGTTTTCTCTCCCCATCATCATCCCAATATGTCGGTGTTATACACCTATTACCATAAGGGGTTTCATAGGGATCCATTTGGATGCTTGATTGGAAACTATTATTTTAATATAACTCATCCTGAGGATGATGTTGATCCCATCCTCCTCCGAAGTCCATTGATCATGTTTCTCAACATATCCTAATGTTTTTGTATAGTCCGCTTAGATTGAACATCAGTTTGAGGATGATAAGTTGTACGAAAGTTCATATTATTAATCAGAGTGTGTTGACGACTCTCACAGAACATAGAGGTGAATCTTGGATCTCGATCGAATTCAATAGATAGTGGTACTCCATGTATTCTTACCACTTCTCTGATGTATATCTAGTTCATTTGATCCAATAAGAGCTCCTTTATAATTGCAATGATGTATTCAGTCTTTGTAAGACAATCCACAATAACCTAGATATCATTATTTCCTTTGGATTTCTCTATAAGTCTATGAAAAAGTCGAACGTGATGTTTTACTATTTCCATGTTGTTATGGGTAATGGTTTCATCATACCCGTAGAATTATACCTCTCATCCTTCAATTTATAACACACCAGGCACATTGATGTATACTCAACGATCTCTTTCTTTATGTTATCCCACCAATAATGATATCAAATATCTTGATACATCATTGTTTTTACTGGGTGAATAGATAAATTAAAACTATGTGAATCATCCCAAATTTCATTCTTTAACTCTGGATTGGATGGAACACATAGTCTTGTCCCAAATATCAAAATTCCTTCTACATTAACATTGAAATCCAATGATTTCCATTTTCTGTTAGTTTCCACTTTCTTCTAAATTCCAATATCATCTGTTTGAGCATCATTTCAACTTTCCCAAAGAGGCGATTGGGAAAAAATTTGTGAAAGGATTAATGGTGTTCCCTTATTTATGATTCAAATGTCCATGCTCCTAAAATATAAGAAGTTTGGAGCCATTTAAATTCTCGTCAATGTTATAATTGTTGGGTCCTTTTTTCATAGAGAATCTACCAACTTGATCTCTTTCCTAGGTTGGTAATGAATTGAGCAATCATAGTCATTGATCATCTCCAACCATCTTCGTTGAATCATGTTCAACTCTTTCAATGTCAATATATAGATGAGGCTATTGTGATCCATATATATTTCACACTTCTCCCCAAAGAGGTAATTTCACCAAATTTTTTATTCAAAGAATAATACAACCAATTCTAGATCATGTGTTGGAGAGTTGTTCTCATGAAATTTCCATTGGATTGAACAATAGGAAATTAATTTGACATTTTTCATTAACACACAGCCCAGTCCTTTCTTTTAAGTATCGCTAAATACCACAAAAAGTTATTCACTTATGGGTACTATGAGAATAGGCGTAGTGATAAGATTTCCTTTCAACTTCTTGAAGCTATCTTCACATTCATCACTAGAATAAAACATGACTCCCTTCTAAGTTATATTGGTAAAATTGTTTTACAATTATGAGAAATTTCTCACAAATTGGAAATAATTTCTAGAAAACCCAATATATCATTAGATATCTGTCATAGATATTGGACTCAACCATCCCTCGATTGCATTTACCATGGAGGGATCCATAGATATCCCATTTCTTGTGATTATGTGACCTAATAATGGGACATCCTTAAAAAAACTCACACTTGATATAATTTTCATAGATATTGTCCTTTCTCAAGGTCTCTAGTATAGTGCTTTGATTCTCTTTGTGCACATCCTTGGTTTTGGGGTATATTAAAATATCATCTATAAATACTACCAAAAAGTGTCGAGGTAATCTCTAAAGACTCTATTTATTAATTTCATGTAGATTATTGGAGCATTAATGAGTCATAAAGGCATTACTATGAATTCATGGTACTAGTACTTTGCCCGAAAATCACTCTTGGGTATATCCTCCTTCTCCACCCTTACATGGTAATCTCCCAATCCCAGATCCACCTTGGATAACTATTTTTATCCATGTATCTAACTGAACAAGTCATCAATTCATGGAAGAGGATACATATTCTTTATTGTGATTTTTTTGAGCTAACAATAATGAATGCAAAGGCACATTGACCCATCCTTCCTCTTGACTAAGAGGACTAGTGCACCCCATGGTGAAGCACTTGGGATAAATCCTTTTTCCAGATTCCCCTATAGTTGTTTCATTAGATCGTAATTCTCAACGACATCCATTCTATATAGAATCTTGGATATTGGAAAATCCCCATGTATAAGATCAATCAATAATTCAACTTCTCTTCTTAGAGGAATAATAGGTAATTCCTCAAGAAACACTTCAGTGAATTCCCTCACAGTAGGAATTTCATAAAGGATATTGGCTTCCTTATACTCTATCATCTGAGAAAGATACTCATTTTCATAGGGAATTAATATCCACACATGATATGATGGTTCTAAAAAATATTCATCCTCCTCCTTGAACTATTACATAATTGGGGGTTTATTCTCCATATGGAGAGTGATTTCACTCTCACGACAATTTAAGTTGGCTCTATATAGGTAAATCCAATACATTCTAAGGATTTCATCAAATTCGACTTGAGGAAGTGTGACAAGGTTCTATGGGAAGTTAAATCCACAAATTGAAAGAGAGGAGGAGTTATATTCATGGGATGGAATAATTGTTTTAATTTCTGTTTTCACAAACATATTTACTTCCATGATTTGAGATGGTTTTTGGATTGTTCTACTAAAATTTTAGAGTATAAAATAATGCGTAGAAGTAGAATAAAAGTATGTTTTTTATTATTGAATGAATAACTGGTGTACCTGTCACTAATTAGTTTTGGGGGTTTTCTTCATTGGTATTGATGGAAAAAGCTCACCCACGCATCCATTGAGGTTTTTGGTTGCTTTCTAAAGCCCTTAGCCTGGGGAACTGGTTTACAAAGTGCTCTGGTTATTTTCCAATGAATAAATGAACATTGTGTTGAGGGTTGAATGTAGTGTTCCTCTCCTCTATCACAACAACAAGATTTACTTATAGGAAATTAATGGATAGTTTTCATTCTCTTCCACACCTAAATCATTTCCTAATACCCTTTAGGCAATTTCCATGGTGCTTTTTTCTACACCTTTGGAAAGTGGGGTGCTGGAATCTCTTATCACTGTTGGATTTGTTCATCAGGCTGCCAAAATTAATGTTCACTTTCTGCTTCTTATCCCTATGATATCCCAGGGATTCTCCAGTTTTCATTTCGACTATGAGGATAAATTGAACAATTTACTCATAGCTATCGAATTCATGGATCACTAGGTCTTTCTGTAGGATAGGTTTTAGCTCACCAAAAATGTCATAAACCTTATATTTGGGGGTAACGACAAAGACAGAGGAGTATCGTGAAAGCCTTGTGAAGTTTTCCTTGTACGATCTGATGGATTCAACATCGTTTTTCTTGAGGGCAAGTAAGTTAGTTTCTATTTTTAGTTGGAGTATGTGAGGAAAATATTTATCAATAAACATTTTCCAGAAATTCTTCCATTCCAACACCTCGATATATTCCTTAGGAATCATATTTTTTATCAATGTCCTCCATTGATCAGCTTCACCCTCTATACGATAAGCAGCTAGAAGAACCTTCTCTTGTTCATAACATTGATGGATAGGGAAGAAATTATCTGTGATGTTGGTCCATTGTTCGGAGATTTAGGGATCAGATGGCCCATTGAAATTATTAGGTTGTTGTCTCATGAAGCCCTTGATTTCTTCTTGTTCTTTCTTAGGGGGTTGGAAGTTCCTCTTGACCCATGTTTCCATTCATATCTTGAGTTAATTGAGAGATTATCGTGAATTTTTTTATTCTCACTCCCATCGGACTGGGAATCTAATTAGATGAGTCATCACATTGATCTTCAAATCAATTGTTAGCATGATTCCTCCTATTACCGACAATTTTTTAGAATAAAAGGAATGTTAGGAGTAAAAAATAAAGGGGAATCCAATGAAAAAAATGGATAACTTATAAATTGAATTTTATTCCATAACTTCAAAATATATAGGCTATAATATATGTTATCCATGATCTACTTCCCAACATATATTCTTAGGAGAATTTTTTTATACGCTTAATAATCGTTTATACTAATCTTATGAATTTACCAAATCATATTTTCCTAGAGTGTCCAACCAAGAGTGAAACAAATCCCATTGTCATGCCTCTATTCTCATTCGAGTATAGCTCAAAGCGGTGTTTTCCGTTTTTACCCCTAGATACATTTGTGCGAGATCCACCTTTACTTGTTCGTATCAAGAGAGGGATATATTTTCATGATAAAACACTTACTCTATACTCACCAAAATTTAGGGATGTTTTTTATTATACTTAGTCATATATCTAAGGATTTCACTAGGATTTTATAATTTTAATACAAAATAAAACAAATCCTATCATCTGATACCAACAGTAACAACCTTACTCTTTATTACACACTTAAACATGATTTATTACATAATCTTTCACTTAATACAACTATGAGGATTAAGAGGTCTTGTGTCATAGGAAATTAGAATCATTACATAACAACTTAGAACATAAAATACAACGTATTTATTAAAATCTACTTTTATATGTCCAAAACATTTCTTCATACTTATCATTTCATGGGATAACCGGAGGACAGACATAAGAAAAGGGTGACCTATAAAGACCAGTAAGGGAGTGATCAAGGAATAAAATGAATAATACTATAAATGTTAGTAAATAGGAATATAAATGAATAATAAGATAAACATGAACATAATGGAATGATACAACATCATTATCATAACATGGAGATGTGGAAACAAAATTTAATATGATATTAGCAAGATCCAAGATCATTTCACTTGGAGATTGAGTAAAACCTCATTGCACCTGAATTAGAATGAGTAAACCAAAATTTCACATGAATTAGCATGAGTCAACATTAATTTCATAGAACGTATCATGATACTATTCTTTACCCAATGCATTATAATTATGGCATGGTGTAACCTTCTTAATCATTTCATTTCATCCATAAGTGTGCCACATATATCATACGACAACGATTCATTAAACGTCATAATTTTTTCAACGAATAATAGATATGGAATAAAAAAATATATGTACTAAATCATCAACTACATGTGAATAATGGTTAATACCCTTGATAGAAAAATGGGTATGATATTCACTTACACGATGATTTTTTCATGGGAAAATTTTGGTGTAACTTCGGCAACATAATGACATCTAATAGAAATTGTAAAATAAGTTGATGAGAGAGAAAGGAGGATCTCATAATCTATAAATGAAATAGACAGTAATGGGGTCATGAAACATAATATCACAACATTTCTAATGGAATTTAAATGCATAATATAAAATAATTTCTTAAATTTGAATGAGGAGAGAAAAATCCCTTACGAAATTTCGATATAGTAACAGGACTGCATGAGAGGTATTAATGAGAGATAAAGGGGTATCTCATCATCAAAAAATAATGATGTCAGTATAGGTGAGGTTCTAAATCATACCTAAACATTTCTAATTGAAATTAAAAGGGCATAACAACATAAGGAAACTAGGACTTAAATAAGGAAGGAAGGAAAGTGAGGATCCCTTACTTGGAAGTGTGATCTCAAAGGCCTAGTAGAGTCTTGAGAGAGGATTTTTCGAATCTTGGGGAGCATTGGGAGGATTTTATATAGATGATGATATTGGTGGAAGAGCTCCAAATGGTTTGAGTGAAGATGAATCAGAAATTGAGTGGGTTTATATATTAAAAAGAGGGAATTATTATTTTTTAGGTTTTGGACACTACACATTAAACTAATCAAAACCACAAATAATACCATAGTTTTTGCTATTGGTTTTAGACAAAGTAAGGTGGAAAACATTATTTTATAAGTAAAATTTCCTAAATTATTAAAATATTAGGATTTATTATGTTGGTTGAGTCACACTGTCAAGGAAATCATTTTAAAATGGTAAATTGTTTTATAAGTCTTGGAGGGTCCACCAAGGCATCGTAAAATTAATCGAACAAATAAAAAACCACTTTATTTTAAAGGTAAAAAGTATAATGGTTTAGTATACCTTTTATAGTATTTTATTACATCACTATTGGATTATTATGATGCCATGAAACACATTATATATTTAAACAGTATTTAATTTTTACCCCAAAATTTGACTGCCTCAGAAAATTATGGAAAATTCACCATTAGATAATTTTGACGTAATGAATCCAAAAATAGTATTAATTTTATCTAAATAATTTTATAAATATGTGAATTTTCACTTTTAAAATAAAAACCAACATTTATTGAAATTTCATGGATTTTGAAAAAAACATCCTTCGAACAATAATAAAAATTTTAATTGTCTAAATATTATATGATAATTTATATTTAATAAAAATTAAATTAGTAATAATATTTTATTAAAGTATTATTTAATTAAAAAATCCATTAATTCATAAAAAATATATTTATTAATTGAATATTAACTAAAAATATTATTTGTGCTCTAAAAACCATTTACAAAGTAACAATAATAAAATGAATCTATATTAATTAATCTATAAATAAATAATGACCATAATCATAGTGCTTGGTTATTATTACATAACCCCTTATAAGACACACATAAGACCTAAGGTTAAGGTGAGGAATGGTGACATACTCTTGGGGTAGGTCGGATAACATTGGCTGGGTGGTAATCTCTATTGACTTCCACTTCTTCCAAAGGCGTTTACATTCAAGATTAACATGTGGAAGATATTCTTAGGCTTGGTCAAGAGGAAATCCCAGTGACACTAACTCCTTATAGAGCTCTAAAAAATGGGCTTCATATGGATTAATTCTATTGGATGAGTTCATCATTTCTTTTGACTGAATAAATTGGATTTTCTAAAGCCCTATATTTATATTAATCATGTTATCAATGTTAAATAGATATATTAGAAATGGTAATAATTCTTAACGGCACTTTAAAATACAAAAACATAAAACAAGGGAAGTTCATATTTTTTATATAACCATTTTTTATAATAAGATATTTAATTAGATCAAGATGAATTTTCAATAATAAATGTTTGGGACGTTACACATAAGGACACCTACATATCATATAATGCATTCTCAAATTAAAATTAAATAGTACAAACCTTTTTGACTTTACCCTAGATGTCACATAAATAATAACTCCCTTATAACCTATATAAGATTAATTTAAATAAATTATTTGAATTTTTTGGCCATCATCAATATATGTTTATATTCATGTGATCAATTTTAGCTAATGAAAATATCTATACCATATCCAAACTCATTACACCATGAATGTTTTCCCATTGGTCCAAGGTTTAAATTCTTATTACCATTTATTGTTTCTATAAATCGAACACAATATATCTCTAATGAATAACTACTTTTTCATTTATTCCTAAAATATTTAATGTTTTATAACTATCAAGACCCAACCTTGAAATATATATATCATTTATACATCCTATATAAATCCTATCTCATAAAATAATTTTTATATTACATATCATATGAAACATACTCAATTGAAAATATAGAGTATTAAAAATAACTAAATAACCTAGAAAACTTCTCAAAGATTGAAACCATATAAATATATATGTAATTATCTTGACATTGCTTTAGCCATAACATATTCCTAGAGTCATACGTGTAAAATTATTTTCCCATAGGACAATTTAACATGTATAAAAGTCATTGAAATCGTATATTTTTAAAATATCAATAACATTATTGAAACTTTCTATACATAAAATATGAAAACTAAAATTAATATTCTAACCCATACCTTTAACATAACCTACCCTTATAAACAATTGTCATGATATATAAATCATAATCCCACCCATATAGTGATATATAATTTCAACATGAATAAAAATAAATCATAATATTTTATTTGTTATAAAAAGTAGAAAACTAATTATGATTTATTTTTTTGATTAACAATCAACCAATTGGTTTCAGGAAAAATCCAAATAATTTTTTTCAATATAATAGTAGTTAAAAAAATTCTATGATGTTTTCTAAAAAAAAATTCTTTGGGAATCCTAATAATTTTTTAGAACGAATATTCTTCTAAAAAATGTGTGACTTTCATAAGAAGTCATGAAAATATATATTATTTATAATTAATTATTTTTACTCATATATTTACACCTTATACTACCTTCATCCAGGAAAAATATTGATAAAAAATCCCGATATCATTGAATAAAAAATCATCCAATCTAAAAATATACACAAATAAGAAACCCATAACCACTGTTTCATTTACATACATTATATATCAATTCACAAAACATGATCCCATGGACCATCACAACATCCCTTTATTCATATCACATCATACAATATTTAAAAATTATTTTCCTTATAAGAATACTTTGATACAATTTATAACACCCATTTCCAGATCGTGGTATCAAACAAGGGTAAATACCCTATATATGGGTGAATAAATGTATCATTGTTTTAAAAAGTTCTCTTACATATCTATTTCTTTACTGAGAGAAAAATATCCATCATTAACTCAAAAAAACATATAATGAAATTAATTTAGTAATAGATGCTAAATAATAGTTATTTTGTTCACCAATACTAGGATACGAGCAAGGATCAAACACGCAATAGTGTTCTAATGTTTAAAAACTAACTATCATACAATACAATTTAAAAATTCAGAGTATAATCAAGGTCAACATATTTTATAGCAAATAAAAACTGAGAATACACTCCTTACTAAATATATTTGAGCACACTAATACTCCTAGAGAAATATCTAGTTTATTTGAACAATATTTGAAACTTTGTAGATGAACATTTTGTTGATATAATATTTATTTTTTATTAATAAAATCAATTATCCTTTCTTATGTATGACGTTATATATGAAAATTCAGTTCTATTATAAATCATATCAATGAGAAATTTATCATCAAGTTACTTCAAATAAAACCATTAGTATAATTTCATTTTGAGTATATTTATTTATTTTGTGTTCTTGATTTATTACTTTACACGTATTTTTATCACCTTTCCTAACTTACAAGGTATTTTATTAATGGTGTTTTTATTTCTAAGTAGTTTTTCAGAGTAAATATTTTTCCATATAGAACATTCATAGAATCCAATATTACATATATTATTTCATTAGATAAATCTATTATTCCCCATTATTTCGTTCTCTTTATCTAATAAAGTGCGTAAATAGGGCATTTATTGGTTAAAAACCGAAAAAATAAATCTCTTCATAAGATTAACTTTTTTTTAAATTTTTTAAATCATATTTATATAAAAATAATTCTTCTTTTATATTAGTAGAGGCATTAACATATTATTATCCTCTGAAATCCAATCAGAACCACCACCTATCTTTTATAAATGATGAAAATTATATTTAATTCATTCATGAATCCATTATACATCATATAATCCTTCCACCATTCATTATTATATAGTGGTGACACCATGTAATTCCATCATCAATTCTTTAGTTAATTCACGATCATTCATCCTTATTTAAAAAAACCATTATGGAATTTAGAAATGGTTTATCCCAAAAAAATATTTTCTACTCAATAAATATTTGGTTATTTCATAAATTTCATTTGTAATAATTTCCCAACCATAATATTCATTAAAAAACTATTCATTCGAATAATTCATTATAATATTTACGTCCACTTCATTATATATATTGGAACATAAATAATTAATGGAAATGATATTTCAATTATCATACTTTATTTTTTTAGATCCATTTTTCATTAAATTTGTTTTTGTCAAAAATAATCATGGCCTTAAAATGACATACATAATACAGTTATATAAACTAGATAATAAGTAGTAAGTTAAAATTATTTCATTCTAGTTTTTTAAATATTTAATTTTGATAATCATATCCCCAAAAACATTAATACAGGTTTGAGTTATTTTTCATAAAAATCTCCCTGCTAGTTTTTTTAATAATCCTCCATATTTATTAATTAATTAATGGGGGAAGACTATGTTATTTTCTACAAAAACTATTGACACATTATAACTCTATATAGTAATACATCATTCTAATAACACATACATTAGGCCAATATTAGTCTAGAATATCATAAAAATTGAGTTTCGTGAAAATTTATATAAGAATCACTTAATTATACTTATTCATTCTACGTTATCACTAATTAAAAATTCATAATCACACTAAAAAATAAATTCTACTAACCCTACATCTATTATTATCCAAATTAAGGATTATAATATTCCTCCCATTTATATTTTTTTTAAATAAACTCTTATCCATTAACTATATGTGTTGATAAATATCTCCCCTTCTCAAAAATCCTAATTTTCATTGTTCTAAGGGCTATAATGTATAACAAAATCCAATGAATTAATCATTCTGGGGAATAACGACCTAATATAAACATAAAAACATTATCCTTTTTAAGGATTTAATAATTAAATCTCATAATGATTCAAAAAACATGAGGATCAATAGGTTTAGTGTTGTTGGTATTAGCTACATAAACAAAGTATTTTTCTATACAATAATTTTCTTTATAATTTTGGCCCACTATAAAATTTTCTAAATATGTTACATAAAATAACCACCTTTATAATCAGTGTATTTTATGAACAGGAAATGGGTGTACTAAAACTTTTAGTAATTGAAACACTTTTCACAGTTTAATAGATCATAAAAATAGAGTATAAAATGGGAAAAATTTAAATGAAATAATAAAGGATCGTAAAACCATATATGACCATGAAAACATATGGTATAGTAACATAAGATCATGAAAATATTAATGAGAAACAATAAAATGGTTCACATGGATCAATTGAGTATAAATAATATTATAACTTGTGATCTTGACATATAAGATAATAATAGAATAAAGATAAGGAAAAATAATGAAAAATATATTTTAATAAATAAAATGTGTCACGTAAATTTAACATAATTTATAGAAAAATATGGAAACATGGAACAACCATTATAATAGGAAAAGTTTGACAAAAAAATACATATACCATCTAATTGTTTATATAATTATCCAATATACCCATGGGAATAGGATACAACCACTTCTGTATTGGTTCATCTGTATTATATATCATCTTATATTCCTTTTAGACCTTAATAAATAATACCATTTACACTTTGAGTTAGGATAAATGCTTATGTGTAACTCATTATCTTGGTGTACATTCCATTTTATACCTAATTGGTCTTGCATAAATATTCTCAGACATATTTTCCCTTTGGGTACATCATCATGTATACCCATTTTAGTAGACGAGACATAAACATAAATCTATGACATTGAGGGTGATATTGGTCCCCACCTTTCATTCTCCCTATATATATTCCCATAAAAATTGAATCATAATAGTATTTTAATAAACCAATAAAAAAATAATGGGGTTATTAAAAGGTAAAAATGTGAATTACTCACTTTTCATAATGTACCTAGAAAATTAAAATGGGATAGTTAAGACAATTTAATTGTAAAAAAAACATTAATTAAATAATTTAAATAAAAAAACATTATCACTCATAAAAATCACAAACCATGAACTAAATAAGTCATTTGATATCAAACCTCTCTTTTTGAAAAACAAATCAAATCATAATAACATATAGACGTTAATAAAAACATCAATTCATATATTAAAAACTATGGTGTCTATATTATATTTAAAAACCAAAGATCTCAAAAAAAAACATTTCGAAAATATAATTACATTTAACTTTGAAATCATTAATGGGAAATAAATTTATTATAAAAAATTTATAAATACATCGAAATAAAACTATGTTGAAAATACATAATGGTTTTAAAAAAAGAACTAAAAATTCATTGAAATTGTTATAATTTAAAATAGTTTTCAATTATATAAAATTGAATAATAAATAATTTTTTTATTTGAATTATGTTAAAATAGTTTTGGAAATATTAGTTTTAAAAATAATTTGTAATATTTGAATCTTGAAAAAATTAAATAAATGATGTGAAAGTACAATGAAAACATTTATTTATAAATAGAATATTTTATAATAGAACATATTAAAATGACATAAATATTTTCCAAATAAAATGTGGATTTGATGATGCAATATTTTATTTGGTAATGATAGAATAACATTTTCATCATTTTAAAGTGAAATTGTTTAAATCCAACATAGCATAAATTAATTTTAAACCTCTAATTAAAAATTAGCAAAATAGAAATTGATATTTACACAATATATATATAGAGGAAGAATCTTATTGAGTATTTATAATATATATGAATAAAAATTAGTTAGATAGATTTCCATGTTTGGGTGATCTTGTTTTTTAGATAGAAGATGTAAGTAAATCCTTTTGGATTCGGTCACATTTCAATACAAAATATTTATGGATAATGACCATGAAATTTAACATATAGTAAAATGAATGAAGATTTAATTCATTATTTAATATATAATATAGGCCATATAAAAACAAAAAAAATATAAATATATGTATATTAATGGAAGGAAATTGAGTTGAAAATATCTTATCTTGTTACAGATTCCTACTACTCATGTTCTTTATAGAATTAGAGACTATATAATTCATTTGATGTTCCCTTGAAATTAATTTTCCTATATTGATTATGAGTGATCAGGGACTTAGGTCAATGTTTTTTTATTCTAGGGAGTAAAATGGATGTGTTTCAAGGAGGAAATCTATAGTGAAGTACATCTTTAGAGGGTGTAGGTATGTACACTTTTTTAAGAGGGAAAAAGGGGTAATTTTGAAAATATTCATCATTTTTCAATATTTTCATGTAACTAATAATATATCAATAAATGAAATGTAAAAAAATATAGAGTACAGCCCATGATAAGTTAAAAAAAGTTCTCATCCATTAATTTTTATACATGGTTAGTGTGATTTATAGTATTTTTTTTAATTTTAACATTTTCCCCAATTCAACTTTTAAGTTTTCACATAATTTTCCACCATAGTAATTAAAATTAATGAAAAAAATAAAAATTTGATAAATTTACATAATATTAGAAATTTGATTTCATATTTTAAAATCAGTTGGACACATAATGATTCTTAATGTGTGAAATTAATATTTTAAAATACAGACACTTAATCGTAGATAAATAGATAAAAATTAAAGTTATTAAGAATTGAATATATATACATATATAATATAATTATATATCATATATATTTTAATTAAATAAATATATTTATTAATAAAAATAAACTTTATGATGCACATATGTCAATCCAAAATTAAATTTCACCATTTAAAAAAATAATTAGAGTAAAATAATAAAAACAATTTTTTAGGAACATAATAATTTTGTTCTATTTTAAAAAATTATGAAAATAGAATTATAATAACATTGAATAATTTAATGTGTGATATGTTATCCCATAAATAATTATTTTATTACTTAAATGTTATGTAATATTATAGGATAATATTATTTTGTGATAAGAACATGAAAATTATAATTATTTTGGAAATTATATTTTTAACATAAAATCATCCTTTTAATAAAAAATCATTACTTCACACTCTGTAAATTTTGAAATGAGGAATTCAAAAATGAATATAATTTTAGATAATTTGAATGTAGCTAGTTAAGAATTTAACTTCTAAAATAAAAAATAAAAAATACTGAGAATTGATTTCATTGAAATTATAATTTCTCAATATTAACTCGTAGTAAACATTTATATTTAGAATATTTAATGATATAATATATAGTCTTTAATATATATTTTTAAAATATTTTTCTCTTATTATGTTTTGGTTTTTTACATTGGATGTAGCATGCGACACTAGTAATAGAATTGAGTGTGTAATTAAGGGCACCAAAAACATGGATACTTCCACCCCTAAACTAACTAATTTTTGACCTCACAATTTTAATTAGAAATTAAAAATATTGATATTTAAGGGTATCCATAAGATTTATATGACTTGAGTGATAATTTCTAACGTGGTATCATAATTACTAATTCAAGTGATATTTTAAAACTCATATATTCTTTCCAAGGATTAATATCTAAATATTGAGTTTCCTTCTAAACATATGGCATAAAAAACCTTCAGGATTTAGTATCATAATCCGTATATTTGAATTAGTTTTTCATTATGGATCACAATCATCAATGTAATGATTTATGACCATAGGTTGATTTTAAATATTTATAATGAGTTCTTTATTCTTTCAATATAGGAGGAATCCATGTGAATAGTGTTTTTAACTATCTAAAATCATATTAAATTACCCTTATGGGTGAACTAATATGATTTAAATGAATAATATTCCTATAATCATCCAAGTTGGTTACAATAAAAAATATTATAATAACAAATCATTATCATTATTGATTTGATGCTCATAAGAAAAAGTATTAGGCTTACTATAGTGGATCAAATTGGATTCAATTGTACATTTACAAGTTTAGAGTAAATAGTTTGTGTACATTTTTACAATGATTTTCATGAATTACCTTCTCCTGTTTGTATAACATATGACTTTGTCGGTTTTTTTCTCATGAAGATTTATATGTTTCCTATCCTTATAAGTTGTTGTGTTTGGGGATCATTTATTATAATGCCAAAACTATAGAAATTAGAAACATTGGATGTTATTCACCTCTATTCATTTATCATATCCTTTATCTCATCTTTAAAATGATGAAATCAATGGAAAATATCTATACACCTAACACACATTTATATCCCTCTGATACCTTCCCCTAGGCATTTTCTATTGTATTTTTATCATGATAAAGTTTGAATCTATTTTACTTAGTCATATCAGTAGATAATATTTTATAAAATATCATAATTATATTCTTTTGTGAGTTCAAATATTTTCACATACTATTTTTATTATTCATAACTCAAGAGAGTTTGGTGATCATAACTAAAAGTTTTACATTTCCAGCTTTAATCCCACTGGGATAATCATTACAATTTTTTTCAACAAATATAATAATAACATTCTTTCTCCTTTCTCAATTGGTTACTATAACCAAAAATATATAACATTGTGTAATCAATTTTCACATCATAATAAAATTATATTAAAAACACAACATTAAATATTTTTTCACTATTAAACCATTATAATATCATTTAGTTCATCCAAAATCACTCTTTGGTCTATGTATGTTTTAATAGGTTGGGATCTCCCATACATCCAATCCTAGTTCATAAAAATAATAAATAATTATTAATGGAATATAAATACAATGTAGATAGAAAAATATTTCACTAATTAGTGTCAAAATAGGTGTTCAGTTAGTCCTATTTTTCTTACACCTTGTGATGATTGAGTATCCAACATGATCTCTTCATGATTATTACCCCAATGAAAATCTATTAAAATGTCTCTATCCAATTATATTATAAAAAAATAAATGTATTTCTTTGTATAACCATATATATAAAAATTTATAGATATTTGAGAATATCATCCAATACTGAGATTCACCCCTTAGTATTTTTCCTTGGGTTATTAAGAAAATGCTCTAAAATAATCTCTCAAATTAACAAAACTAATGTCCACAAATAACTAAACCATTCCTTTTATAAAAACTATTGGTACACATGATTAACATCCAAAATAATATATTGATATAATTATTTAAATATTACACAACATATATAGTTTAAAAATCATGAATTATTAGTTTTAGTGTATTTAATATTAAATACATTAATATATAATTTTACTACAATTGGTAATGTTTCTACATAATTCTTCTCCCCTAGAAAAATTCCAAGATATCTCACATGATATCATCATCATCATAACTATGGGACTGGGAACATAATAAAGTGTTGAGAATAAATGAAAATAACAATGAACATATCAAATACTAATTAATCTTAATCTTTGGAGAGAACATGATGAAGATGTAAATGTCATAATATAAGATAAAAATATGTTATTTTATAATCATAAAACATGTTTGAGTAACCGAATATCGTAAAAATAATTAAGGAAGCATAAAATATATAATATATATGAAACAAATTTCAATAATAATATTATATGAGAAAACATAATTAAAGTGTGAATATAATAAAAACAACTCATAATGATAAAAATATTTATTTCATGAAAATTGTATGCATAAAGATAATTTTCACTAATTTAAATAACTAATTTGTAATACAGAACAACCTTCAACATTGTAAAAATATATGAATCAAATTCCTTGTAGCTTTTTGGGAATAGGATAATCCTACTATGTAACTTTGTTCTTGGGATCAAAATTCATTTATACACCATTTTCATGGGGATAAATCTCATAGTGTACCCATAGTCTTAGCATAAATCATCCACTTTAGTCCTTAAATTGGGATGAATCATTATGTGTGCCTTATTTTCCAAGGGTAAATTGTATAATGTTAAACATTATCATTGGTAAATTTTCACTTTAAACTTTTTCCTTGGAAAAAATCATCATCAAATAAACCTAAGAGAGATATAGGACCCCACCATTCCTCATCTATTCATAAGTGTTCCATGAAAAAATAAATTATAAACAAATCATAATTATCCCATTAAAAAATAATTGGTCTCATAAACATACAAATAAAAATCATTGAAATTTTACAAATATACCACATAAATAAAATGGGATTCATAAATATTTAAAATTTTATAAGATAATATCATGAATTAAATAGTTTGACAAAAAATAATTTTACTAAAACATAATCAATTAAATTTTACTGATTAAATCATTACATAATAAAACACTCATTTTATTAAATAAATCATTAAATATTAACATATTATGGGTGATTAAAATATATGTTAGGATAGTATTTCAAGTGTAAATAAATGTAAAAAAATTAACATTTTAAAAAACACTTTTAATTAATTTTGGTGTAAATTATATTAAAGAAACATTTTTTGGAGGGAATTAATTTTTTTTATTATTGTGATTTAAATAATTCCAAATGAAGGATCCTTGAAAATATATAAATGATTCAAAAAAAGAAGAAATACATTGAAAAATATTTAACTTATAATAAATATTTAATAACACAGACATTATAAGAAAAAAAATCAATAAAAGTATATGAACATATATTGAATAATGTTTCTTTTAAAAAGTATATTTAATAATGTATAATTGATAGAAATAAAAAATTTTCAATAAAATAATTGAAAAAATTTGGAAATTTTTATTTTCCGAAATAATATTTAATAACTAAACCAAAATAAATACATTAATGTTGTTAAGTGATAATGTGTAGTCAATGATAAAACATTTTATTTTGAAAGGTTGGAAAACCCGTTCTAACATTCTAATGTAACCCTGTTAAAAACACACATGACATAAAAGATTATAAAACAACAAATTTTGAAATGTGGTAAATTGAAATTAATGTTTTTGAAAGATATATAAATGATAAGAAAATTATATATTCTTTATACTGAATGAGGAAAAATTTCTCTCGATGGACAATCAATTTCTAGAGTTCTCTATTTTTTAAAGAAAGTTAATATAAATCCATACGTCCTGAGTTAGGTATAAATTAGAACTTTTTATGGAGAATGAACATGATATCAATGTTATCATTCCTTTAATGAATATTTAATAAATGATATTATATATTATATAGGTACTATACAAACAAATTGAATAAAAATAGTTGTGTTTCAATGGTGTATATTTAAAAATGATACCTTTTTACAAGATTCATTAGGTGTACGTGCTTTACTTGGATCGAGATTTAATCATTTCGTGGAAGGACTCATAAAATCAAATGTATAATACTAAATATGAATGGTATTGTATTGTAGAATTTTTTGATCAATTGAGGTGGGATTTTGGTGTCAGTCCCTTATCAATTTAGATTCAAGGCATGTCAGGGGAGGTTATGCAGGTGTGTGTGGTATTTTTGATGAACTCCCCCTTATATAATTCTATTGAACATAAGGAGAGGGAGGTCCACTTGGATGATGATATGGTCATTAAGACGGTTTCATCTAGCCTTATTAATGAAGTTGGAGCTAATAATGATGTCTGTTAAGATCAAGTAAATGGTAGACATCCTTAATGTTTTCTTTTTTGATGATACAAATAACAAACCCCAATTTATGGGAGAAGGATTTATGAAACCCAATGGTTCAAATATTATAGTACAAGACTCATAGGATAGACCATATTATTTTTATATAGTTAAGTATGAATGAATTGTTATCCATTATAAAAATTAGTTCTTAGTGTTGGGAAAAGAAGAGAGTTATTCTTTTAAAGAATTACATGAAGTGGGGGTGGCCCAGGGAGCAAACCCTCTATGAGATTGGATGTTTCTCAAGAGGATATGGGTTCTGATTCAGACTTCCATATTGAGTCCAAGAAAGTGGAAATTGAGTCGAACAATATTAGATCCTTGTAAAGGAAGGTAAATAACACTATCATTGATTCATATGGTTTTATTAAGCACTCTCAAAAGTCGTGAAGAAGAAAACACTACTCTTACATACCAAGTCCTCTCGTTTCTAGATCCTCAAGTAAAGGAAAGATAAATATGATGGTTTAAAACATTGATGATTAAAATTACCAGAGAATCTATAAATTTACTAACCAACATCTAAATTCAAACAATACTAAGGAGTAATAATCACCAGCAAGGGAAGCATCAGTCATCAATCTGAATATTGTATAAAATATGGGTGATGAATTTGATATCCAATCGAGTGGAAAGGAATTGATAGATTGTGATTAGTGGGAATAAATCATTAATTGAAAATAATAATTTTTATATATGTATTTATAGGTAATTAATATTCAAGATTAGTTTTACAAGATGGTTAAGAGGCATATTCTCGTAAACCTTTCCAAGGATCTGGGTGACTGGATTCAAAAACAACTTGGCATATTGGCCCAAGGATTCAATTGGAAGAAGATTACTGTAACATCCCAGGTAATTATAAAATAATACATTTTAATATATATTAATATTTATGAATTAGATATTAAGTTCACTTAAAAGGGGACTCTATATACGACAGCATACTCAACACTCAACAACGGGTTTCTCGGAAATCTTATGTGGCACAGAAGACTGACATATACCAAACAAAAATATATTATTAGTGTTATTATTATAAATCATTGTTATCGCCAAGATATTTTATTATAGGGAATAAAAAAACTAACTATATTATTTTTAAAAATGTTTACTAAATGTTTTTACATTCATATAATAAATTTTAGAGGCTTAAAATGAGAATAAATTTAGTTTTAAGTCAAAAATTGACTAATATTTTTAAACGGCGGTGTTACCACCTTTTGTTGGAGGACACTTTTAAATCTAGTTTTTTTCACTTTTATATATTATATTTGAAAATATAAACATATTATTTAGAATTGGGACATAAAATAATTACTTTGGTTAAATTCTTGGTATTTTTCTGATAAAATTTATATTTTAATGAAGAGTGATAAATATTGCAATTTAATTCGAAATTAATTTTTCATAGAATTTAACTATGTAGTTAGATTATCTTTTTAAATGGTTTTAAATTATAATTAAATAATTTTTTATCATTTAATACAATTTTGTTCCTTGTAAGTAATTTCACATTGAAATTAGATATAAACGCATGTTAATTATTTGATAGTTTTCACTTTAAAAAACATGTTTTCTCTTTTTGGAAACAAGGACTAATTTTATATTAATTACTGAAAATTCTATGTTTTGAATTTGAAAAAATGGATTCCATATTTTTAATCATAATTTAAAAATTATCTAAATACTTCCTTTTTATTTTTTGGACATTAGGAATAGTAACATTATTAATTATTTTAATTACCACAGTTAAGGGAAAATCAGGTAATTAAAGGTAAATATAATATTATAATAATATAAAAAACCCTAAAACTTGTCCTAATTTAAATGGATGAGTGTATAATTACCATGACCATCCTTTGATATATTTTAGGACTACATGGATCCACATGGATGTGATTATGACACTTATAAATATTTTTTAAAAATAAAGACAAAAATGTCTTAATCATGTTTCTCATAACTAAAACAATTGTAATATGGGGTTATAAAAGTGTTATCTTAAACTATTAATATTAATTATAAATATAGAAATACTATATACATGATGGTAATTTATTTATAATTTTTAGGAAATAAATAATTAAATTTAATGGTGCACAACGATGATTTAGTAAATTTCAAATTAATGAAAGAATCAAATAAATGGTATGATAAACAGTAAAATAAACATTATATGACATAATTTAATTCATGAAATAATTTTATGGACCATTATTACTTTTTAATTATTATTTAAAGGATTTTTTTTAACTTAGCTTCCTGTTATGATTTTTTTAAATTAATCTAATGAAAATTGTCGAAATTGACACTATTGGTATTTTAAAATATAAAATATTTTATTAAATTATATTAAATTCCTAAAAAAGAAATATTAATATAAATCATTAGGATAAGTACAAATATTTCATAAATGGATCTTTTTTGGGTCTTCTGAAAGATTATGGTAACTACATTAACCCAAAACGTTTAAATAACATAATATCACGGTAAAACTAAGAAGGTTACAACAAGGGTTAAAACAAAACAATATAATTTAAAAAATACTAAAAACCCATATAATTTTTATAATATGATGGTTATTCGACCAAAAATAATATTATATTATATATAAACAATTTTGGGACTAGTTTTATTGGAAATTGAATTTATATTAATTTAAGATTTTAAAAGTTTCCAAGGGTGCTCCTCCCATCTCTTATAAAAAGGAACCCACTCTTCTATAATAATTCCAATTTCAAATCCAATTCGTACTTAAAATATCTCACCAGAACTATTCCTGAAATCCCAACCAATATTCTTTAGTCCTTAGTTTAGGAAAAAAACCTCCTTAGAGGTGTTAAGGTGTTCTTCAATGGTG
The DNA here is from genome assembly GCA_963277665.1 of Viscum album. Classification (NCBI taxonomy): domain Eukaryota; kingdom Viridiplantae; phylum Streptophyta; class Magnoliopsida; order Santalales; family Viscaceae; genus Viscum; species Viscum album. Next base: position 1,600,290,340 of record OY728119.1, on the reverse strand, counting down.
ATCAACTGAAGAAGTATTATTTTTTATGTGTTTTTTATTTCTTCTTTCAATTCCTATAAATACTATTACTATAAAATGAAATAATAAATATAGTATCCTTAATATATTTAGATTTAATTATTTTTATACAATCACCTAAATTCATCTCCAATCTTATCAAATGGGAATTGAACGTTTCATTCATCTGTATGGAAGACTACCGCCTCGCGAACAGATATAGTTAATTTTTACTTACGGTCTATCAAGACTAGTTAAAAAGATTGAATAAATATCAATATATGATATTAATTAAATATTTATCATTTAAAAATTATAATATTTTATTTATGTTCTTACTTTCTATGCACATAAAAACAATAATGTTGTTCGTGCATACGCACGAACTATCACCTCCATGAAGCGATGTGAATCATTTTTATTCACCACATCACTTGTATGATATACATAAGTATATTTAAATTATTATTATGATTTTAATAATATTATGATAATTCTATAAATTTAAAATAATAATTACCTTATTTCCATAATGATCAAGGAAAAATAAAAATGTTACTCATGTGTACGTACGACCTATTATTTTCATGAATATATTGTTATTTATTTTTCTTAAACATAATTAATGAATTGATTTAGAAATTATGATTAATATATAAAATTGATGATTATTTAATTAATACTACTTTGGATATGATTTACTTATGACCACATGGACTAGTGACATCAAAATCACGTTCATTTTCACCTCAAGTACCGAATATCAACAAAACATCTTATATGAACATAAATAATTATGTAAATTTTATAACATGGTAATAAGTGATATAAAATAAATTATAAACATGAAAAATGTTCTTAAGAAAATATAAATTAATCCATGTTTATTATTCAGAAATATAAATATTGTATATGAAGATTCGGACTCATGATAAGTGACTTTGTCTCAATATCCTTTTATTGAGGTATATTTATGATAATATACACCACCTTTTTTTATGCAGTGTAAATTCATCCCCTTTGACATTTAATTTCATTCAATGGTTTTCAAAAGTAATCATTGTTATAGGAATAATTTGACTAAATAAGAAAAGGAATCTTTCTTAATGTACTCAACAATAATGACATTTCTGCCATTGTAGCCTTTATTTTATATTTTGATTCTCCAAAAAGTCATAATGTTTAAAAAAAATTAATATCGTATTCCTTTTTTAGGTATTTTGGTACAGAAAATGGTTTTGATAATTGATTGAATATATCAATATCTTGAAATTATATGTTATTATTGCAATGTGGAAATGTTATTTTTTCATTATGCATGTATTATGTGATATTATTATATTATAGTTCTTGGTCATTTTGATGTATACATGTGTTTATATTATAAACTGAGGGTGGTTTATCCTAGATAGCTCTCTAATGCATTGGGTAATGAGACAGTGTTTAATGATATGTTTTATCCTAATAGATTTCGTTAATATATTGTGATGGGTATTCCAAATGTAACCATGAAGGTTACTCTCTATGTATCTATAAAAGCTACAATGTATGTATGGTATGGATTCCACTGGTTACCTTTAGGATTTACGATTTCTATGATGTTTTTTAGGATTCTTATGATTTCATGGGTTTATAAATATTCATGTAATAACATTTTATTTCCTTATTTATATCCCTTACAATGGTTTTTGTACTCATCCCAAGTTTTAAAAAAATCATAGGGTATAAGGATGGGAAAAAGAAAGGAAGAAGTCAAGAAGATATTTATCAAGAAAAAAAATCATGTTTACTTTTATTTGTTTTATATTATACATGAAATGGATACTATTTTAGTTCTATTCACATTGTATGTAAAATTTATGGCCTAATTCTCTAGAAATCGAAAAATGAAAATATCCTCAATGTGAATTATTGACCAAAATCAAGATTACAAAATGTTTAAGGATATGGCCCTATAGTTAGTATTAGAGGTCGGTTTAGATAACTTTCGGGGTTAATATATTGTTAATAGAGTATTCCAAATTAATTTTTACATTATGGTAAAATTGAAATGATATAGAATTTACCGCTTACCATATTTCTTCATCTATTATATATTTTTTCATAATGGTTTTTCATTGATGAAATAGGGAAGCTATGCTGGGATGACATCAAGAGGGAAAACAACTTCCGAATCAACAACAATAGATGGTTATAATCAGAACTGAATAGTTTGATCTAGTGATAGTGTAGTCAACTCAGGCTATAAATGGTGTTGTTATCCATAAACGAGATTATCCAAATCAACCAGAGAGAAACATATCAAAAGTGGATCATTACATGATGCAACATCCTCGAACACTCAGAGGATCATCTGACCTCTTGCTATCTCATGGGTGGATTAAAGTACTAAAATAGATTTTCAATGTCATGAGGTTTTCATACAATCCAAAGGTTAGTCTTTTTATTTACCGTTTTGAAGGTGAATTCGATCAGTGGTGGTTGATGGTTAAGAATATTTGAGATAGTGAGAACCTTTATTCTATTGATTAGGATTAATTCAATGTTATTTTTCTTGAGAAATATTTTCTTAAGGTGGTTTGACTTAACTAGGAAAAACAATTGTTATAATTGAGGAATGATGTGGGCTTAGGGGCTGTATACGAAGAAAAATTTACTTCACTGGCAAGGTACACTCCAAATTTCATTTGAGACCTTGATAGTAAAATAAATCATTTTTCCTCAGGATTAAAGATAAATTATCAAAGGGAATTTTATTCTTGTGAGTTCAAAAGTTATGAAAAAGTTTTCGATGAATTGAGATGGTGGAAATGGAGTATGTTGATGATCATTTCTTCCTTAAAAGACAACTGAATAAGATGTTGAGGTTGTAGAAGAAAAGGAAGAATTATTAAAAAAAAGTCTGATTTTAAGAAAATTAAGTTTATAACTTATGCAAATTGTTGTAAAATGCACACTGGGGAATTAATTTTGAATTCTAGTAAGTTCTTCCGATGTGGTAAGATGAGACATAAGGCTTGTAATTTTAAAAAAAAGATAATGGCATTGTTAAGAAAAAATCTGATTTATAATTAGTAATATTCTTTCTGTTCAATGATATGGTTCATTATGTAAATGGTTGTTTGATGAGGAACTCTAATGAAGGGAAGCATGCAGACTATAAGAAAAAAGGTGTGGGGAAATCTTTTGAATCTACTTCAGCATATGATAGTCCATAAAATTGAATTGTATCTGGGACTTTGTTTGTTTATATAGATTATTACAATGTGTTGTTTGATTTAGGGTCTATAAATTTTTCCATTTATAAGATTTTTTTTGGAAAATTTGGAGTTATACCTTAAGAAATGAATCTACAACTTATGGTAAAAACAACTAGCTGGTATTTGGAGGAAAAAAGAAATTATATGAATCTTCTTATCGTTTTCTATCAAAATAATCTACCAATAAACATTATTTTTTTGCCTCTAGTTGAGTTTCATGTTATTCTGGGAAGGTGGTAGTTTTTTATTTACCTTAATAAGATTGAATTTAGATCTAAAGTAGTTTATTTCTAAAAATAATATCAATTTGTGTATAAGAATAAACTCTTACCATTGATAACATATCCAGAAGCTAAAAACTGTTAAAATATAGAAATGAATTTTTCCATACACATATTGTTGGAAACAAAGGAATTGTTCAGATTAATGATGTTTCAGTTGTGAAAGGGTATCTTTATGTTTTATCTGATGAGTTTTCTAGTACTATTCCTAATCATGAATTTTAATTAACTATTTCCATAGTTCCTGATGGTTTGCTAATTTCAAAACCCCCTAATTGAATGGCTCAGATTGAACTTTTAGAGTTAATTATGAAATTAAAATAAATATTAGATAAAGGTTTCCTTTGACCTAGAACATCAATATGGGGTTCTTCTGTCTAATCTGTTAAAAAGAAATATGGTCTAATGAGACTTTTTATTGAATATATAGACTTGAATAACATCACTGTTAAGAACATGTATGTTTTTCCTCATATCGATGATTCTTTTGGTCATCCCATTGGAGCACAAACATTTTCAAAAGTTGACTTGATGTTAGGGTGCCATCAGTTTAACGTAATGGAAGTAATCATTCTGAATACCACATTTCATACTAGATATGGACATTATGAATTTGTAGTTTTGTTAGGTGGGTTAACTAATACACCATCTGTATTCATGGACCTTATGAATATAATATTCCATGAGTTCTTGGATAATTTTTTGTTTGTGTTTCTTGGGGATATTTTGATATATTCTAAAATTAAAGAGGAGTATGCAAGTCATTTAAGGGAAAATGAAATAAATTATATGGGAAATTTACCAATTGTGAGTTTTGGTTACAAAAAATTTCATTCATCAGTCACATTGTTTCTAAATATGGAATAAATATTGATCCTGGTAAAATAAAAGTTGTTAAAGAATGGCCAAGACCCACAAATATAACTGAGATTCACAGTTTTGTTGGTTTAGCAGGAAATTATAGGAGGTTTCTGGAAAAACCTTCATGGTTATCTATCCAACTGACTAAGCTAACTCAGAAAGGAGTCAAGTTTATCTACAAAAATAATGTGAAAACTTTTTTCAGGAATTGAAAAGATCATTAGTAAATTCTCCAGTTTTGGAACTACCATCCAAAAATTATAAATTTGTTATCTATAGTGATGCCTCGTTGAAAGGACTTGGTTGTGTCTTAATGAAGAATGTTCATGTAATTGATTATGCCTAATTTGTGTTGAAAACTTAGGCATTAAATTACCTTACACATGATTTGGAAGTATTTGTTGTTTTTTGGCTTAAAAAGTTTGGATGCATCATCTGTATGGAGTAAAATGTAAATTATATACTGACCATGAAGGTTTGAAGTATATATTCACTAGGAAATAATTGAATATGAAATAGAGAAAACAGTTGGAAATAATTAAAGATTATTATTTCACAATTCATTATCGACTTGGAAAAGAAAATAAAGTGTACGATTCTCTACGTCAGAAAAGTAATGCTACATTAACCATGTTACGTTTGGAATTTGACCCTTTTATTAATGATATGATGAGATTTTTCATGGATGTTGTGGGTGAAAAAAATTCCTATTTTTTGATTTAGGTGTTAGTGAAATCATCTCTATCCGACATAATTATGAAAATTTAGAAGTAATACAATGATTTGCAGAAAAAGGATGAATTAGTTTAGATGGGTACGTTACCTGAATTTAGCATTGATAAATATTATGTTTTGAGATTTTGGAAGAGGTTATTTGTGCCTTGTGATTCCAAAATGAAGAAATAATAGTTATGTGAAGCTCATTGTTCTCTATTTTCAATTCATCCTAGATTTACTAAGATCTACAGAGACCATCGAGGTTATTACAAGTTAGATGGAATGAAAGGTGATATTGATGACTTTACATTGAAGTGTATGACTTGTCATCAGGTGAAAGTAAAACGGTTGTTTCTAAAATGAATGGTTTATCCTTTTCTGGTACCATAGTGGAAATGGGGAAATATATCTATGGATTTTTTAGTGTTATTACCAAATAATTTTTGAGGTATCAATGAGATTTGGTTTATTGTTGACAAATTGATAATATTCCCATTTTCATCCTATTCGAGATACATTATCTTTAGATCAAATTTCTCAGTGGTATCTTAGAGATATAGTTAGGTTGTATGGAGTTACCCCTCTCCATTATTTCTGATTGTGATCCTAGGTTGACTTCTAACTTTTGGAAAGGCCTTCATAAGTCATTATGAAATTAATTAAATTTCAGTACTTCTTTTCATCATCAATAACATAGGCAGTCAGAATGAATAATTCAGTTCTTAAAGAATATGCTACAAGCTTATTCAATGGATTCCCAAGGAAGATGGAATCAACATATTTCTTTGTTATTATTTTCATATGATAATATTTTTCATTCCAGTATACATATGGCACAATTTGGGTAATTATATTGAAATTGGTTTCGAACTCCATATTTTTGGTATCAAGTAGGTGAAAGAATGTTTATGCCACCAGAATCAGTAGAATAGATGGCAGAAAAAGTTTAGTTGATTCAGAAACATGTGAGAAAATCTCATACCAGAAAAAAATTTATTTAGAAAACTGGAGGAAGGATCTTTCTTTCAAGGTAAGTGATCATGTCTTTCTCAATGTTTTACCATGGAATAGTGTTATGTGTTTTGGTGAGAAGGGAATGTTGAATCTATAGTTCATTGGACCCTATGAAATCCTATATAAAGTTATATCAGTTGCTTACATAGTGGATTTACCTAATATTTATCCTAGTTACACATTTTTTTTATTGTTTTAATGTTGAGAAAGTTTTTTTCCAATCCAATTGATGTTTTCAGTCTAGAAGTACTTCATTTTGAAGAGAATATTTCTTATGAGCAATTGAAATTCTAGATTCTTGACCATAGAGAGAAAGTGTTGTTAAATAAGATGATCTCTTAGGGTAATGTTTTATGTAAAATCCATATAGCTGAAAAGGAAACACAGGAATCTGAAAATTATATGTGATAGAAAGACCCCCACTTATTTGATAATTGAATAAATCTGTGAGGATGCAATTTCCAAAAGGGAGAAGGATGTAACATCCCAGGTAATTATAAAATAATAAATTTTAATCTCTATTAATATTTATAAATTAGATATTAATATTACATAAAATTGTATTCTATCCATGATGGTGACCTCAACACACAATAATTTTCTTCTTTGAAATCTTATGTTGCACGCATCACTATGTTATACCAAAAACTAATACATTATTTGTATTATTATTTTAAATGGTGGTTATATCCTAGCCATTGTATTGGAGGGACTGAACATAACTAACTATATTATGTTTAAACATGTTTATTATATGTTTTTATATTTATAAAATAAATTTTAATGGCTTAAAATGAGAATAAATCATGTTTTAAGCATAAAATACTCTAATATTTTTAAAAGGTAGTTTTACCACCTTTTGATGGGAACCCTTTCTAAATATAGTTTTTTCAATTTTATAATTTTTATTTGAAAATCTAAACTTCTTATTTATAATAAGGGCATTAAAATTATCTTTGGTTTAAATTTTTGTATTTTTCTGATCAAATTCACATTTTAATGAAAAGTGAAGAATACTGCATTTTAATTCAAAACTTCTTTTTCATATAATTAAATTATGAAGTTAATTATCATTTTAAATGGTTTTAAAGTATAATTAAACAAATTTTTTATCATTTAATACAGTTTTTCTCATTATAAATAATTTCACATTGAAATTAGATATAAACGCATGTGAATCTATTGATGATTTTTACTTAAAAAATATGTTTTCTCAATTTGAATATGGGGATTAATTTTAAATGTATAGCTTAAAGATATGTATTTTTAATTTGGAAAAATGGATTCCATATTTGGAATCATTTGTTACAAATTAAGTAAATATTTCCTTTTTATTTTTTGGACATTATGAATAGTAAATTTAGTAATTGTTTTAATTAAGACGGTTAAGGGTAAATTAGGTAATTAAAGTTAAAAATAATATTATAATAATATAAACATACTGTAAAACATTCATAATTTAATTTTATGAGTTTATCCTTACCATTATCATCTTTGATTTTATTTTAGGACCACTTGGATCCACTAGGATGTGATTATGACACTTATAATCATTTTATTTAAAATAAAGACCAAGATGTCATAATCATGTCTCTCATAACTAAAACGTTTTTTATATGGGGTTTTAGAATATTTATCTTAGACTATAAATATTAATTTAAAAGTAAAAAAGATTAATTACATCATGGTAATTTATTTCTAAATTTTTAGGAACTAAAAAATTAAATTTATTAGTGACGCAAAGATTATGTAGTAATTTCCATATTAACAAAAGAATCAAACAAATGATATTATATGTATTAAAATAAATATTATCTAATATAATTTATTCCATAAACTAATTTTTTGTATATTTGTGACATGTTTTGGATGATTTAAATGAGTTGGTTTGAACTTATATTTCTGTTATGTTTTTTAAACCAACTAATGAATAGTGTCAAATTGACACTATTAGAATTTTAAAATATAAAATGTTTTTTTAAATTATATTAAATTACCAAAAATATATTATTTAGCAAAACCTGTTAGTATAAGTCAAAATATGTCATAAATTTCACTTTTGTGGGTCTTTTGATATTTTATGGTAATTATATTAACATATAAATTGTAAATAACATTATATTATGGTAAGATTGGAAAGGGTAAAATAAGGGTTAAACCAAAAATATAATGATTACAAAATATGAAAAACTTTTATAATATTAATTTAATGATAAGTATTTTACTTAAAATCTTAAAATCTTATAAAAAATTATTTCTCGCACATTTGGAAATTAAATTAAAATTATATTAATTTAAATTTTAAGAGTTTCTAAGGGTGCCCCTCTCCTCTCCTATAAAGAGGTCCCAACTCTTCTCTAATAATTATTATTCCAAATCATATTTTTCTAAAATATCTAGGAAAAAATCTTTGTGTAATCCCTCCCTACATTCTTGAGGCTTTATTTTAGGTATAACACCCTCCTTAGGGGTTTTAAGGTGTTCTTCAAAGTTGATCAACCAAAGAAGAGGTATCATTTTTATGTGTTTCTCTTTTATTTCTTCTTCCACTTACTCTAAATTATCTTCCTCTAAGATGAAATAATAACTATATTATCCTAAATATTTCTATATCTTATTATTTTTATATCATCACCTACATTCATCTCCAATTTCATCAAATAGGAAATAAACATTTCATTCATGTGTACGGAGGACTACCACCTTCCAAACCGACGTAGTTTTTTTCCATTTCCATCGATCACGACTAGTTATAAATATAGAACCGATGTTTATTTATGATATTCATGGAATATTTATCATTTTTAAAAAATAATATAAAAATGATAACATCGATCGTGCGTAAGTGTGAACTATCACCTTCATGATGTGATGTGAATTGTTTTTATTCATAAAATAACGTGTATAATATATATAAGTATATTTAAATTAGTATTATGATGTTAAAAATATTATGATAATTGTATAAATATTAAATAATAATTACTTATTTTCCATAATGATCAATGAAAGATGAAAATGTTACTCATGCGTATATACGACCTACCGTCTCAATGAATATGACATTGTTTATATTTATAACCATAATTAATGATTTGTTTTCAAAAGTATTATTATTTTGTAAAAGTTATTATTATTTCTTGAATAATATTTTAGAGATAACAGAATTATTACCATATAGACAAGTGACATCAAAACCATGTTCATTTTCATCTCAAGTACCAAATATTGACAAAACATCTGATATGAATTTAAATAATTATGTAATTTATTTAACATGATAATAAGTGATTTGAAAGAAATAATAAATTTGAAAAAGGTTCTCAAGAAAGTATAAATTAATCCAGGTTTAATATTCTGGACTATAAAGATTGTGAGTGACAAGTTAGACTCACTGTAAGGGACTTCATCTCAATATCATTTCATTGAATCATATTTTGATACTATACACCACCTTCTATTATACAGTGTATATTCGACCCCTTCGATTTTTAATTTCAATCAACAATGCTCAAAAGGAATCATTTTTATACAATTCATTTTACTAAATAACAACGGGATTTTTTTAAATATATGCGGTGATAATGACATTTCTATCATTGTGACCATTATTTGATATTTGGATTCCTCTATAAGACTAAATGTTTTTAAATGAAAAATAAATACCATATTCCCTTTTTATGAAATTTGGTATTGAAAATTATTTTGATAATGGATTAATTATATCAATATCCTGAAATGATATCTAATGATTTCATTGTGGAAATGTAATTTTTTCTTTTATTCGTGTTTTATCTGATATGATTATGTTATGGTTCTTGGTAATTACTTTTTTATATGGGTGGTTCCATGATAAACCAAGGGCGGGTGAGCCCTTGATATCTCTTCAATTCATTTGGTAATGAGATAGAGTTAAACGATAAGGTTTCTCCTAAGATATTTAAAGAATATACTATGATGGGTATTCCAAACGTAACAATTAAGGTTACTCCCAATGTTTTTGTGAAAGCTACAATGTAAGTATGATATGGATTCCACAAGTTACCTTTATGATTTATCATTTCCCTAAAGTTTTCACAATTCTTATAATTTCATGTGTTTTAAAATATTCATTGACTAACATTTTTATTCTTTATTTATATCCTGTACTAATCTTTTTTTGCTCATCCAATGTTTTTAAAATGTTTTCATAGTGTTTAAGGATGGGTAAGAGAAAGGAATAAGTCGAGAAGATTTTTATCAAGAAAAAGAATTCATGTTTAATTTTAAATGTTATATATTATGGAATAAATGGACATGATTTTAGTTGAATCCACTTTTTATGTAATAGTTATGACCTAATTCACTAAAACTCTAAACCTGAAAATATCTTCAATGTGAATTATTGACTTAAATGAAGATTATGAAATGTTCAAGGCTGGGGCCTTATAATTACTATAGAATATCTCATTCGATCTTAGGATAAGTTGGCATGGGATATTTAAAACTTCCTCAAAGATGATCCGAACAAGAAGGATAACACCCCCAATGGAGTCTCTATAGAGGTAAGATCTATAAAAGTCTCAAATTGCAAATAATAGATTTAGCTATTACGTATGATATTGGTTGATTGTTTAAATGTGAAAATTACTGGTTTACCACTTTTTCCTTAAAAGAGTATTTTCTTAATAAAAACATATTTTTGGGTAAAAAATGTCAAAAAAATATATATTTTATTACTTAAAATGTTTTAATTTTATTTGAAAATATTAAATTATGATAAGATCATAAATAATGTAATTTTCTGAAAAACAATATCCTTTGACGAAAAATCATCATTTAAAAAAATCAAAAATATATTCTCTATAAATTTTCATCTTAATAATACAAATATTAATAATATTGTATAAAATTTAAATTATAAAATTGGTGAAATTATGTTTTATAGAAAAATAAATATTAAAATGAAAATGGATTTTTTTGATGTAACATTTTTCTATAATTATTCATATTATCTCTTTAGATTCTAAATATTTAGGGGACTTCAATCATATTCATTATTATAGATTTATATATTAATTTCAATTATAATATTGAAGAGTTATTATATTGGGTGTGGCGTGTGACACTTGTTTTAGAACATAGTATGTATTTTAAAAGATATAGAATCATATTTTGTTACAATTGGTTGTTTTATGCTTACATTATTAATGAATGTTAGGTCCACTGGAAATTGAGATACAGATAATATTTCTTAAAAATCTCCTTAGGTAAGGCCATTTCTAGGATATCTATCAAGTGAAGATGCGTACGAACATATGAAAATCTTAGTAACCCATTTTCATATGTTTCCTTGATGAATATATATATTATATTTATTTTCTTCTTGTAAGAGTAATAAATGAGTGTCTTTCTATGGTCGATATACCATGAAATATCACATTTCATACTGATAGTATAATTCACTTAATATCATACCTTGATGTAATTTAATCAAACATAATTTTTACCTATGTGAGTGAGTTCCCACGATATATTCTAATTATTTAGTACTCAATAAAATAAAATCACATCAACATTCTATAGAAATAATAAAATCCTCTAAAATAGAATGAATCACATGATTTTTACATTATATTATCCATTAAATTTTAACCTTCTATATATTTATATCCCATTAACCACTATTGATATATGGAATTGTGAATAATGAAAGAAAATTTATTTTTAATTTAATAAACTATAGCACTATTTTTATTACATTCATGTGGGTTTAATTGGAATTGATATAGTATCTTGTGACATGATTTGTGGAAAATACATGTCTAGATCCTATAAAAATTATGTACAACACATGCTTGATGAACAACTTATAATTTTCTAATATTGGATATAATAAAATAGAATGCAGAAATAAGTGATTTTTTTCCTTAAAGTTGTCCATTATAAACCATTTCTAAAAATCTTTTTAAAAACTACATTTTGAGATGAGTGTTTAGTTCCATGTATCACCTTCATTCCATGGATACTATCAACTATCCTATCATCAACATTTCAAACTCACACATCATTAGTAAAAAATATTCTTGAATTGTTATTAATTATATACACAAATAATTATTATGTGAAAATATATAAGAACCATCATCCATTGATTAGAAACATCCTTGAAATAAAATTAAGATCAACTCAAGCGCACTAAATGTAATGAAGTTTTTTGGAATACTATGCCTCTAGATCTTCATTTTACCCATAAGATCATTTATTCATTTTAAATTATCTATTTTTATCTTCATTGAAATAGAATACATGTTGTTTTACAATTTAAACTTCCTTTTAATGTTCTCCATTTATAAATAAGGATTTTGAATATATCTTGGAAACCAAGAAAACTACATTATAATATTATGTACATGAATATATAAAATACTTTAACATATCCATACAAGAAATTTTTTTCTATATAATTTCATTAAATCAGATTTTAATCATTAAAAAAAATCAGTCTCTTATTCTCAATGTAAATTTCATATTTATTTAGTTTTTTTATATAAATTCCAATTATCATATTGAATTTATTTTCCAGAAACCCCAAAGCATTCTCTATAATTACATTAAAAAATATTTATTTAATTTATCTATACATTTTCATGGTCGCACTAAAATAATTAGTTACCTATTAAAATTCACTACACACTAAATAATAGAATATTGTTTTTCCTATAAATAAATTAGTCTACATATATATGATAGATATGTCTTGTTAGAGTCATTATTATGACAAATTATTTTAGAGTTTTTTATAAAAATATTAGTAACTATATATGTAACATCATTCTACTAATTATAAATTATTTATTTATAAAAGAAATCACCTCCTTATGGTCCTCTAGATTTTCAGAACTCTCAATCACTTTCCTCTAGTATATATATAAAATTTTTCTTAACATTATAATCAATTTTTACTATATTGAAATCCTAGATTTTAATAATTATAAAAAACTATTGATTGAAAAAAATGTATATATTTATCTTGGGAAGTTATCAATGGAAAATCCCTTCATCTATATATTCCTAAAACAAATTTTTTCTCCTTATAGAGAAATAATAACACACTTTAAAATATGAAGACTTATTTCATCATTGTATTCTTTTCTGAAACATCTCATATAAGTTATTTTTATTCAATGTAAATAAATCAATGTTAGTAATGTACACTGATTTTCAGACTGTATCCTTTTAAAACATACAGGTCATTCTAAATAAACACATTCAAGAGAAGTTTTTTACAATATGCTAAAACCTAAAAAAATACACTATTTTATTGAATAATTGCCATCACCAAGACTTAGTGTTTTATCCCATTCTTAAAGAGTAAATCAATAAACTTGTTATTGATAATCATCATGATATTATAGATAATAGTTTATGAATTTTCATCATAATCATATGATAATCTTTTCTCAAATAGATACTTGTGTAAATTAACACAAGAGACATGGGGGTAAACACCCTCAACCATTAAACCCTAATTAATTCATCAATGAAAAATATATAATACTATTTTTTGTTTGTGTATCTTTATGATATCAATGAAAAAACCTTAAATCATAGTATTTCTACAAACCTCATTGATTTTATTTCAAATTATATTTCCTTTCTAATAGGAACCACTTGTGTGAGAATGTTCCCATGATAACATTTGTTATCATAAGATCCAAATTTATTCATAGGAAATTCCTTTGAATATCAGCATAAATCATCATTCCTTTTGTACCAAAATATATTTTTCATATATATTGAAAATTATAAAATACAATATATTCCGAAAATATGATAGATATTCCTAATCACGTGATTCCCAAACATTATAAAATATCTATCATTTCTATTGATGATACTATCTATATTGTGTAAAATGATTGAATACCTCGATTCAAAAATATGATTACTTACAGAATATTATAGAAGTAGACTTTAAAAAATGAAATTTACACAACTCATGTATATGAATCCAATTTTAGATTTCCCATAGAAAATTATTTTAAATCATTTTTTATTCAGATATTATATGAATACATCCTTTTTTATATGATTACCATGAGATTATTTTTATGTTCATATTGTATGTGAATATGATATCCATAATACATAATTCATCATGAATAGTTAGTTTTACAAAAGTATTTATTTCCCATTCTATCTTATATATTTTCATCATGATCCATGAATTTAACATAAATACTAGGGATATATGATATTTTTTATCCTATATTGAATATAATAGACTAACATTATCTTATAAAGATGAACATCTATTTTCTGTTTTCATAAATTTTTTGATTCTTTGAAATACTACCTATAAAAAGTTTGAGTACCCCGATGAAAATTTTACTCTAACATTGATGTTTAGTAACTTTAAATATATCTATATCCACCATAATTTAAGTAGTTATAAGAATCATTATACCATGAATGGTGAACTTTTCATAGATTCATTCACTTATCTTATGAAATAATATTTCACATAGTTTATAACCCATATGTTCGGAATATCTTATCTTCCCCCAATAATGACTTCATATTTATTACAAGAATGGTGAAATTTTCTTTCATCATTGGTGTCGGTTCTTAAGGATTAAAAACCACAAACATTTCAATCTTTTAGTGATATTACTGATAGATTGTTTCTCATTTTGATGTTTTATTTGTTAATATATAAATTTACCTAACAATATTGATGTAAATCCATTATTCTCTTGCACCTTTTTTAAATCCCAGTTGATTAGATTTTTTAATGCCTTGATGAAAATGAAGAGCCTCTTGTAATCATTGATTCTTTAAATGTATTAATGATATCTCCCTCAGTATATTCAAATATTTTTATACAATAATTCATTATGTAAGAAAAACTAAAGATAATATTAGTATAATAATCAATATAAATATTTTAATTTATATCCCTACCTAATATTTTTATATTTTCAAATATTGATATTCCAATTTTTTCATTTTATATATGTTTATCCTCTTATTAATATTGGATAGGGTTTAATATTAGAATGCAAACAAATAACATTCTACTTTTTAGATTTATAAAAAACCATTTCAACATGTGCGTCCTTTAAATATTGATTGAGTTCAATAATACTTTATACTTCTCTATAATTTTCAATGATGCATTCCATTATTTATGGCCTTTATAAAACTTCAATAATAAGTTTTTCAATAAGTTCATTATCCTAAATCTTCATTTAATCTATCACTTCTATTCTATAAGATTCATATTATATAAATTTCATAATTATTAATTAATTCTGATTTTTTACTCCACATGATATTTTTAACAAACTAACTCAGGTAAACTAAAGTATACACTAGATTTGGACGTCACATAGTGAGGTTGTGAAGGAAAATAGAATAAGGTCTTGTATATAATATAAAAAAGAAAAAATAAATATTGTTGTGATGAATAAAATGAAACAACCATATCCATAAAATACACACCAAATGATAGAAACCTAAAATTATGAATAAATAAAGACCAACAAGTCTCCATATGATGAATAGTCACCTCCAAACCAGTCTGTTATGAAGACAACTACCAAATGAGAATCCCAATTTCTAAATGATTCCCTTTCTTTTTTTGTATAATGAAATAAAACATCTAGAATCTCCCAAATGAAATGGTAGGGTGTGATAAAAATACCTAGTAGGATACCTCTATAGTACCTATAAATTTCTAATAACAATAATGAAACAATTGTCAATTTTAGACAAAAAAAATTAAAAATTAAAAATCATAAATCAAATCAATTTTATAATCATTTTGGCATTGGTTTTCGTATTATCCATTCATTTTATCAACCATAATTATCAAAAGTATAAGTGATAAAATAGGAAAAAATATACTTACATCAATAGGTAATAATGTAAACACATATCAATGAAATAACTTGTCATGTGAACTGATGAGCACAAATTTGTAGAAAAAAAAGTGAGAAAAAACCCATAATAAAAAATCTGTGCAATAAATAACCATAAATGTAAAAGAATATATTTTTGGGAATTATTATATAGAATAATTTAAACTGGAATCTATAGAACCTAAATAATAATATCATTTTATCCAACCAATATCGAGTCCTAAAATGGTCCATCTATATCAAAAAATTTAACTCCCAATGGTTCTACACACACTAAGGCTACCCATGTCTCTTTCCTGATGTACCGAAGGACAAAAAACTGTAATGGTCAAAATACATTTCCAAACCATGAATATAATTTATATAACATTTTCAAAGCCAAGCTAATTTTATTTGGTGCTTGAAAATCCAAATCCAAATCAAATAAGTCCATTTTCAATGAAATCCCTTTTGGAAAACATTCTCCATAGAAAAGAAACATTTTTAACAATATATTACTTAAATTAAATGAACAAACCAATGGAATTTATCAAGAATACCATGAAATTTGTCTTATTAACCCATTTTATAGAAACTCCTACATAGAAATGTTATAAAGTAATATTCCTTCGATAATGGTGAGTAAAATCCACAAGATCAGCCTTCAAAAGAAAAGGAATGATATGAAACTACAAAGGATTTATAGAAAGAACTATTTAATCATGATTCTAAACCAAAAACGCATGATGTATAGTTTATATGACTAATGAAAGGAAGAACCAAAAGTTTTAAATACTAAGAGAGGAACACCACAAAAAATGGCGATGGATCACTGATCAAATGATCTAGAAGGAGTGCATATCTTCAAAATCATATTGGGTGATCTCTAGGTCGATATATGGGTGCCTGACACAATATTATACATTAATAACATGTATAAGGCCTTAAAATGAAAGTATTCCCGACAATTAAATAGTGTGTAAATAATTCAAAATGTATATTTATAGATTAAAATTATCCACCAAAAAATACATTTCATATTTATTAATGATTGATATATTTATCATTACATAACCTGAAAATATTTCCAGATGTGTTAATTATTCACACCCTATATCAGTTCGTGGAATAAGTTGATCCATGATTACACTTCATTTAATCCCTTAAAAAGTGTGTAAATCCCAAGAGGACTGTAAAAACAGAATGTCAAAGTAGAAAACTAAAAAACCCACATCAGGTATTCTCCGAACATGGTAAGAAACATACTATGTATTTGAAAATTTTACACTTGGACCACATTAATTCAAAAAAACATATATCCTAAAATTTTAGGTTATATTTTCATATAAAATATATCCATCATTGAGATGCCTAAAAAGGCACCATAAAAGGAATATAAAAAATTAGAAACAAAGGATGACATAAAAATTGTAATAGTATGATACAATATCCACACCATAAATGATTTATTCCACCAAAAATACTTCTGATTCCAAGAATTGAAAAAAGTGAATTCCACTACTTCCTCATCAAAATTTACCATACCCAAGCCTGATAGATGTCACATCCACACTGCTATTATACCATGACAGAGGAATAATTTTACCACATATTTCCTTCCCTCGGTAATCCATAATATCAACTGGATGCTCAACCTAGGTGATTTCATTCCCAATATCAACATATTACCATCAAATCATATGATATGGAAGTGGTATATACATCCTCACCTTTGAAACATACATTATTTCTTGAATAGAAGTCAAACCAAACCTTAGCTCTAACTAATTGGACTCCATTCCTAGTCATCCATCAATATAAAAGGGGACCAAAAACCTCAGTGCTAACTAGTCCTGTTTACCCAACTGATGATGTCCTAATAGAGGAGAAAATCTAAGTAAAAAATGATCATCAATATCAAACTCTAGCAAAATATGATGACAGTAAACTTTAGATTTCATGTGAATCTATGACGTGATCAATATCCTCTAAAACAACTGCACTATCTATGTAATCTCCCAAATAAAACATTTCCCAACCATTTATTGCAATCCCAATTATTCCCAGTATAAGGGATATTTACATGGAAACCATACAAATCCTTAATGGGAACCATCCTAATCAATCCATGATAGCTATTATTATAGGAAAATTTTACCAGAGGAAAATTTATTTCACATGATCCTACCAAATTAAGGGCACACGCCCAGATAATATCCTCAAGAACCTAGACAATCCTCAATGACAATTCATCCATTTATGGATGATAATTCATGATCAATATAATTTTAATACCCATCGCCACCTTAAAACCATCCCACTTGGATTCCATGTGAAAAGAACATTAAAGGCCATGGAAATCACATCCCACTCCCATACCAGAATTGGTAAGGGATGCAACAAAACAACATGTATTTATTTGTATATCTTAATTTCATATTATTTAAGACATCGCTTTAGAAAATACATAGTTTAACACCACATAACCTTCCACCAATATTGATACCTCATGTCATGATACAACTTGTTACCCTATGGTGAAAAAAACATTACGACTAGTGTACACTATATAACAATTGCTTCCTCAGTAAAAATAGAACAATAAACATAACACAGAGGAAAAAAGCACCACAGGAATACCAATACCACTCACCCAAGGTCTCCAAACTATTAAGGATGTCACTAAAGTGTTGGAACATAGTGTCTGACACATGATATTGTTGAAATATCTCATATAAGGACAATTAATCTTTCACCAAATCCAAGAACACCTTTCCACCAACCTCTTCCACTCCCAAGCTCATCTCATCAAACAAACTCATCATAGACCACTAATCAACCATTTCCTTCATGGATCTTGTTTATAATTTTCTTCTATATGCATTGGGTATCATATTTCCCTTAAAGGTAGTGTATATAATAACAAAATAGAAAGACAGAAGATAATATACCCACCATCTTTTTCACAAGGTCATTCCCCCTTGTTTGAAAATATATTTCAAGATATTATTAGTAGATTACACTTTAAATTTATTCCAAAATAGGTCATATCACTACATATTGGGATCATGATTAATCATTTCCAAATCAATATTAAGGGTAGGGTATATATTCACTCGAGGTCATAATTGGCATGAGCCATTGGCCACCACTAATTTCCCCAACATCAAGACACATCTGAAACTCATACAATAGGAATTTTATAATAATTCATAACATATATTGAGTTATATAAGAATCAAAACTCTTTCTCAAGTCATCCCCCTTTAATATCTTTAAAGGATCTCCAACATTTGTCATTCCATATAAACATTACACCCATATGCATTAAATCAGTCATCAAAGATTCAATCTTAGATAAAATTGAAATAAACTATTTACAGTAACCATCCAAACAAAATATGTTACAGATATTAAAAAAAATTATGGGATTTTCTAAAGACATCACTACAAGTATCTTTTTTGGATCCACTAAGATTACCCTATCATATATCACCTTCGCTAAAACATTTACTTCATAGATCAAAAACTGACATTGGGAGAGCCTACCTTATAGACAATATTCTTTCAATGATTAAAGAGTGATACAGAAATGGTTCCTATGCTCCTCCCCTAAAATTTAAGTAGACCAATATATCATTAATTAACAATTCAAAAAAATAATCCTAGAATAGATAAAAAAAATATTTTTCATCAAATACATAGACACTATGAACATATTAGTCACATTGAATGGAGTAATAAGAAACTCAAAATTCCCATACCAAATCCTGAATGCAATATTAAGAATTCTATATTATAAAACCATAAACTAGTGGTAGCCTGACCATAGTTCAATCAATAAAAACTAATATTCCCTTCTTATCTAGAAAAATAGTTCACCAATCCGAGTAAAAATATATTTATTCTTAATGGTCACTCGATATAACTTGTGATAGTCAATATAAATATTAAGGACCTTATATACCTTTACAGAAAAGAGGATAGGAGAAGACCATAGGGGCATGATAGGAAAAATAAATCTTTTCGCCTCTAGATCATTCATATTGACATTAATTTCAACCTACATAATAGATTCGATTTGATAACATGAAATATAAATGGGCATTGTACTAGGGAGTAGGTCAATAGTAAACATGACCTCTCTGATTGGTGATAAATGATAAAAATAATATAGAAAATTCCCAGGGTACACAATCAATAATACTCGAATTATAGTACCCAAATAAGGGTAAATTGCATCAAGAAACATCTCTAAACAATTATCATGAGATTACCCCAGAATAAGGAACAACAGGCCCTACGCTTACCGATATAGAGTCCTAATCACCCTAAAATACATGAGTGACCCCATCAGTAGATAAGATTATTACCCATGGGTGATAATAGTCTATTTGGTTCCTAACATTGAATATTTAATCTATATTGGTAATCAAGTCAAAGATGTCATGATCAAGAACTAAGATGTCCAACTCTACCATAAAGGAATCTATCATCATGTGACATGTGGGACACTTTAAACCTTATTCAAAAATTATTCTGAAAGGTATAGAAATATAAAAAATATGGCATATATTCCAAATTGTATCTAGGACTACTTCATATTCCTCTTACACCTAAATAGTCAAAACATATTCCCAATCTTATCCACATAAACATACCCCATGAATTGTAAATACTTCATTCCCTATATAAATTCATGGAATCTTTTAAGAAACAATTATAGGTTGTTTAACCCATATTCCTCCAATGGCCCGAAATCCTTCATTTTTTTTATTTTTGATAATCCACCTTTCAAGGGATGAGGTGGAACCCTACAATTCTCATAGGAAAATGATTACATGTCCATAGGCCATAGAGTAATTCATTTCCCATAGGCACAAACATTACATACAACCCAGACTAACAACTTGGAACTGCTCCTCCCCAACATCTTTACCGTGAAATCAGCTTTCCACCTTTTCATGGTTGTTTGACTAGGAATTCCCGTGCATTCACAGGCTTGTCCCAATGGTAGGTGCCATACCCTCTCATTCTTGAAATCCATTTATCGTCTGCTGTGGTGAAAGCTCCTTGGTCATCCTCCTTGTAGAGCATGTTCCTTGTAGGTTTGTCTTGTTTGCATCTGCACAAAGTTGGCCTAAAGTCCTTGAGGTGGCCCGAAGGCCCAACTGACCTAAAGTCCAGGGTTCCCGAAGGCCTATGAAGGACTCGGGGACCAAATCGGAGGCCTGATGGCCTAAATGGGGGCATATTCCCGACTGCTACAGTGCCAAACAGTGCCTGCTACAGTACTGCAATAGTACTGCAGTGTTCCTACTATAGTACCCACTACAGTGCTGCTATAATACCCCTAAAAATTCTGCCTCTGCCTGGATTTGATCCCTGGTTGCTTGGATTCACCAAAAGAGACCTTTCCAACTGGGCTAAGGCTCTTATGCATTGTGTAACCCAAATAGACAACATGTCAATCCCCAACATCCTGAAACAAAGAATGTTTAAGTAGAAAACTAAAACACCCAACTCCGAGTGTTATCTGAACATGGAAAGAACTCCACTATGTCATTGACCCATTTATAACTAGACCCCATTAATTAAATAAAAAATGAATCCTTAAACATTATGTAATTTTACCAGAAAATATCTCTATTTCTGATAATCCCACAAACACACATAAAGAGGATGATAAACTAAGAAAAAATGGGAGTACTTGAAAACTATAACGGGGTGTTACAATACTCAGAATATTTAAGGATTTTAATATGGGAAAAAACTTTTTCTTGAACATTTCATAAAATATCATTACATATAATAGCAAGGTAAAAAATAGATCTACATTGAATGAAAGTGGTTGTATGTTTCCATTTGAAAATACATATCCCATTACAAATTTTATAGAGAGGAATGGATTAAATTCACTAACATTACTACCATTAGGATTATCTTCATATAACGGATTATTTATTTCCTTGATGTCAACTTCTTAATGCATCACTATTTCAAAATCACATATTTATTTATTACACATTTCTTATCAATCATATTGAAGTGTATACTGTATAATATGATCTCATTTCTATCTATTTTCAAGAGAAATAAATTTTTTAATATTTAACTAAGTCAAAAAACATGAATGATTATTCATTTATATTTTATAATCATTAATTTTTTCTCCCAATACATTCATATCTATCATAATATCAGTCACGTGATAAAAAATTTCAATAGTATTCTCGTTTGAGGCATCCTCACTTCATTAAAAAAATTATAGAGACTATATTAACCCATAAAATACAATAAATATAGTATTATTGATACTGATAATATTTTAAAACACAGAATATGGGGATTAATAAAATAAAAATTAAGTAGGAAATTTTTTTAATTATTCCCTTAGCCCCTTTATTAATAAATAATCTATATCGAAGAATTTATTATTTTACAACGGTAAACCTAAAAATTTCCCATCGGAAAATACTCGAAATATAAATTGTATAAAAATACATTCCAAAGTATCAAATTTATTTTTTCATTAGATTCATCTTGAGAATAATTTGTTTATATCAATGAAAAAATTCCCTTGGTGATTTACATCTTCCTTGAATAAAAATTGAGATTGATTTGATAGATTTAATCCCTTAACATTGATCCCATTTTCTATTACCATACAAGATAAAATAAGCTATGTATGGTTGTAGTGAATAAGGGACTGATAATATTTAAAAAATCACATACTGATCATGTTTTTTTAGTTGACAAAAAACACTATTCACATTATTTCACATCATTGTATAATTAAAATATAAACATAAAAGGTAACTAATTTATTTTATTAGTTCACTAGCACATGGATAAGTGTATATAGAACATAAATCACACTATGTTAGCATACCATCATTTTATGTTGTGTACTTATATTCACATGTTTGTTGGAGTTTCACTATCCCCCAAGATTACAAACAATTATAACGGATAACCTACTCATATCCCAATAAAATTCAATATAATCTTCTTATATATAAATTTTTAAATTATTTGAATCATCTATAAAATTTTTTAGAATTAAATTATCATGATTGAATGATCCTTCTTCTTCAATAATTTGAATTTTCACATTTCATATATATTTTCATGATGGAAAATTACTTTTACATAAAATCCAAAATATGTAAAAATGACTTTGTATTTTTAAATCCTTTAGATTTTGAAATATTTATTTATAATATATCATCAATGTTTTATCAAAAACATTCCATTCATAATGATTAGATTATTTAAAATTCCTTATTTATTTCCAATTTTATTCGTAGTACCCTTCTAACCATGTATGTTTATTTCTATATATGGATTCCTACATTGTTTCTTAATGGAATCCCTCTTTATTTAATTGATGTTTTTTACTCACTTAAATATTATTCCATTTATCACTTATAAATATAATGTTATTTATATTGGTATATTTATGTGTGAAGTTCTAAAAAATAAATGATCCACATAATATTATAGATCATCCCTTAATGTATAAACTACTTCACTTAAAATATATCTTTTGGTTCAAAAGTTTTTGGTGGAAATATTATATTTTAAATTAAGGTCGAATAATAACATTCATATACCATTAATAAACTATATAGATTTTTTTTGAAATTGTATTAATTATGATATCATTCTTCTACTATTAATTTCTGAAAAAGTCTTTCTCAGTTTAATTTTTTCACTAATAATTTAAATCAATAGTTTTTCTTATATTTTATTTTATAAATTATCTTCTTTTAGGATTATATATAATATTAATCCTTCATGATAATAATTTCTACCACATTAACCATATTTGGATTAACATATTTAATATATAAAATTTTTACCCAAATTAAATTAATGGATATAAATATTAATTTGTGTACTTTCATTGAGGAATTTCATGCATTTATCTTAAAAATCGGCTTTGTAAAACATTCTTGGATTGAAAAAAATATTTTACATGATATTATTAATATATATTTATTTTTATAAAAATGTATTTTATAACACTTAAATTTCATGAAAACAATAATACGAACTACGTACTCTTCTATAAATCATATCATTATGAATTCAAAACTATTCACCATTTATAGAACATTTTCAGTATTAATTATTACTAAAAAGAACATAAAATCCCCAAAAACAATCATAGAACATTTTTATCACTATTGAAGTCATCCATTGAAAATCAAGTATATGTGAAATGATCCTAAGTATTACTCCTCATAGTCTATAGTATATAGAATATTCTAAATTATATATGGTAAATAATGGGGCATTTTTTCAATTCAAATAATAAGATACAATATTAGGGAAATAAATTAATCAATTACCAAATATAAAAATAAATGTACATGAATGGAATTTAGATAATATAATTTCCCAAAAACTAAATAAAATATGCACCATTTACAATTAAAAATAATTATTATCTATATTACATACCTAATCAAAGGATCATCCATTCTAATTATTTTATACATAATATAAATTGAATAATTAATTTATATGAGGAGGATAAAGTAAAAAACATGGGAGTGTTTTCAATTTTATCTACCTCCCCATAATGTTACTCTATTATGATAAAAAACATAACCATATATTAGACATGTATATTACATACATTATATTTACATCCACCATGGTTTATAGTTTGGGTGCGAGCCAAACAAAAATATGAAAATGACCAACAAGAACCATAATATTGACTACATCATTCTAGTGGTTGAAAAAAATGTAATATATGTCGTGATATATAATATTAAATAAATAATGTATACTAATTTCATGATTAACTACACATGACAACTATGGGATTAAACTTATTCATATCAGAGACAATTCAAGATGTCAGTTATATCAAAGGTAGAAATGATGAATGCAAGAAGTAATCCTATTCTATTTCCAATTATCCATGAGTGATAACAAGTTTAACTCCCGAAATCATAGTCTCAAACCACTCTATTTAATTTCATTATAATATTTATTAGATAAAATATCTCTCTCAAATGGTTTAATCATTTTATTATAACAATTATGATAAATTAAATCTTAATATAAATATAAGACTTCCATAAATGGAAGCAATTATATAAGATCATGTATTAATATACTATTAGTTTTAAAATTATCAGTTTTTTGTATTCAAAATAGATTATTTTACATCACCCACATTTACAATTATATTAACATGTATGTTAGATTAAATACCTCTCATAGGATAGTGAAATTATTCAAAAAAAATTCATAGTCTCCCACCAATCTTTTATTCATGGTAACATATATTATAATTAGTTACCATAGAATAAAATAATGGATTATTATGCCTTACCATTGGATCATGTTGTATACATAATAATTGAATAATGATAATTCACTCACAAGAACGATGCATCACATCCAATATAGGATAGTAGAGGAGAAACACATGTCATGCGCAGTCCAAGACTATGATCATTGATTTCATTCCACCCATTTACAATATCATGTATTTATAAAAAAATTGAATATTTTCCAATCCTACATAACCTGAATCACTCAAACCATAACCATGATTGATGAAATTTTAGGACACTATTATATGTAGAAAATGTTCACTGAATATTCATTATAAGTTTTACTAACCAGGGCATCCAAAAAAATGAAAGGGTGACCCACTAAATTTATCTTTCTGATCTATCTTCAGTAACTTATTATTGATACTAACTTATTATAATCAACCATGATTTTATTATAAATCATATTAAAAAAAATTAATATTTGGTCACTACTAAATTATAAACCTCAAATTTTGTTTACCATATAAATTTTCATAACGTTCTCATCTCCTCTTATCTTTTCCCAAAATCAAATTTCTCCTAAGAGATATCCAAACCTATATGGTTGAATGAAATAAATGTAAACTAATAAGTGTTTATGCTCGGAATATTGTGGAATATATAGTCTTTTCATAAGAATCATAACACAGTATCTGCAGTATTACTCACAATATCAGATTAAAACCATTTAATTTATGTGCACCACCGTCTAACCAATCATGCTAAAATATAGGGACAATAAGAAACCATAATCATCAATGATAATGTATATATTATCTTATAAGGAACCATATCAGGTGAAAAATGTATTGTATAAAATGAAAAAAAAATCCTATAAAATAAACAATCAAATAAATAATGGGTTAGGAAAATCAACATGGCCTGAAATTTACTCCACCAACTAATTCAAAGATAGTTTCCTTGAATACCAACACCACTATATCATGTGAACCAATCATAGAATACTTTTAATTTAACTAAAACCTTAAATCCAAATTCAGGGTCAATTATAGATTACAATGATTCATTCCCCTCATTTTAAGGAATAAAAAAACCTATTGATAAACATATTTTCCAAAAAAATGACACTTCCATTAGTTTAGTCATTATTTAAGATAGTTTGTAATATTGTAGTTCACCATAACATATACCCCCACGAATTTATGTAGAATCATGAAAAAAAATCTTCATATATTTCATATAAGGGACCTCTAATTAATTGTTATTAATAATATACAATCCATCACACCAAGTTGATTCAATGACTTCCAACAAAAATATACGAATAATCTTAATTGGGAAAGATTTTGGGCTTACAACTTAAAATCATATAATACAATATAAATATCGAAATAATTGTTATTGAGTACCCTAATATAAATAATTTCAATTTTAAAACATCTCATTTTTAAGAACCTTAAGTAATAGTTGGAAGATAAAAGGGTAAGATAAACAAAATGGGTGTAGATTACTATTGGTTTTCTAATAGAGTGTGTGGGAAAAAAATTTTATAATTTCATACCAATTTTAGAGAGAGAGAGAGAGAGAGAAAATGTATTAAATATTTTAATGACAAAATTGGTATGTGGTGGCCACCAACATGATCCGTATGGGATATGAGTGATATAGTGGAAGCCTATTTGGTACCTATTTGACCTCTAGGTCTCACATCCCCATTCAATCTCATAAAGTATTCGATGCACCCTATCCATGAACTTAGTGGTAATTATATCACTTTCTTATAGAATATAATGACTTATATCATATAAACAATGACCTCAAAAATTCCTCACCACCTAAAAATATTTCTAACAACACCAAAATGAAAAATATTATGATTCCAAAAACAATATCGAAGACATGGTTTTTAAACCATCCCTTGATAAAATTCTATGAATAACCAATTTTTTAGATATTTTACTATTATATAATAATGTTTCAAATTATATTTTCAATTCAAAATTTGAATTATGTGTTTTTTTAGATAATACATTTCCTTTACACTAAATTAAAATTTTATGAATGTTAATATAGATTGTTTACTTTGATAAAAAGTTATTGTAAATCCAAAATATGAATGTTAATGTAATGAAAAAATTTATTAAGTTAGTTTAAAAAATTTATTTGTAACAATATTTTAATTATTTAATAAATTTAATTATTTTAATATTATGTTTAATATGAATTATATATTTCATGTTTTCATCAGTTGTAATTATATAATTTTCAATAAAACTTTATTTATTGAACTAGAGGTATGCCATATATAAGTTTATTTATTGGTTTTCTTGAACATGGAGTCAATGATATGTCCCAAAATTCATTAATATTAATATTAATATATCGTTAAGGATTCATACCCTAGTTGATTATGATTTCACAATATAAAACAATTTTTATAGATAAATAGTTTTAATTATTTTTTTAGACAACTCTTTCAATATTTATGTACTTTATAAATAATTTGAAGAATTTAATAAATAATATATAGTTGATATTTTTCAAATATAGACAACCACCAATTTTATACTATATTGAAATACAATTGTTTATAATTATTTTTGAAATGTTTTTCAATATGACAAATAAAAAATATAAAATAATGATACAATATCATACCCTCACATATATAATATTATTTAAGGTTTTTGTATTTTTAGATTGATAATTTAAAAAAAATCGTTTCAACTAACCCACTCTTATCTCAAACATAAGAAACATTATATTATTATATGAACATTTAAAAATAATTGAGAGATTATATTTTAATATTCAATCATATTTATGAAATTAACTATTATATTTATTGAGACAAATTTTTCAAATTCTCATATTTAAATCAATATTATTACCAAAATTCATTGAAATTATTTTATTTCTTTCATATTTGATAGAATACTACTACTGTGGATGGATATCCAACTCATTACAATATAAGAGTACTTACACACAAATAAATTGGCCTTACATTTTCATTATGGTTGTCTTAACCAGGTTGTTTATTATAAATTTGTAGGATGAATGCTTAGGAATACCTTATAAAAAATCTATTCAGTTAATATCTCATGTTTTGTAGATAATAATATTTTATATATATTAATGGGTAATAAATTTTTCATAGATCTATAAATATCATTTCTCTTTTAGAGATTCTCTCAATCCCTTCTTTCATTATGTGTTATTACGTACATCAAGCAATGGTGACACCCTTTCACCCAATTTCAATATCCTCTCAATATAACCTCTTTTATAATGATAAGTATTTCTTCCATATTTTTTATCACATGATCTAAATTCATTTAAATCACTCTTACAGTGTATCTCTCTTATTTTTTAGTTTAATTTCATTCATCATATTATACTTTTCTTGATATATAACCATTTAATGAGTCTTCTATTTTTTAACTTCCATATATGTGTGTTTTTATGCCAGAATAAATATCCTCATGCTAGATGTGATCCATGTGTCTCAACAATCCAATTTTATAAAGGTGTGTGGAATTCACTATCTTGATTGTTTTTTTCAGATCCTTAATTGAAACAATAATATAGGATATCAAAACCTCTATCAATGGATTCATCCTTCACGTTTTCCACAAATTTCATGCCTCCCTTTAAAACATAACACATATTTTGAATTTGATTCATAGTTCCATTTTCTAGTGGAAATTATTTAACGACCCCGCTATTTTCTATAATATAGAAGCTACATATGGATGGATCATATGATGATGTTGGGGATATATAGGGTCTAAAAATATTTTCACCATTAGAGGTTGTCAAGGAATCTGAAACTCATAGACAAAGGTATCTTAGGTGAATAACTTATGGAATCTAATGATCACAATGATACAACTTATACTCATGGTGTAATGTTTCCAAGACACATAACCTTAGGAATATTATGATCATCACACTAGGTATACCATAATAATAATTCAAGGAATAACATGTTTTCAAAATCTAAAAACATATTCATGTCATATAAGTCTTCCTATGATAATCACATAGGTCATCTACATCTTGTCACACAGGGTAAAAATCCTAAAATAATAACCTATCGAATGACGATAAAGATAAAATAGTTATCACTTATGATTATTATTCTCATCAAATTATTTTAAAAAGTATCATGACCAAGGGAATATGGTGCTCATTACACATGGTTAGTATATTATAATCATCACCTAAGGGTTGGTAATAGAGATCATATTCTCGTTACATATGCTCATTATGCTCATCAAATAAGTAATATCTTACTCACCACTTGAGGAAACATCTATGGATTTTCACCTATAAAATTGAGAAGGGATCTTCTATTTGTCACTAATTATTTTTTGCCTCATTATATAAGGTTTATTAAGCTCATCACCTAGGTCTTGGTTTTATGATCAGTAATGTGGTGTCAAATATTTAAATACAACCTAAGTAGGGATATCATATACTCAGTTCTTATGGGCCAATCAAATATTAAATTTACAAGGGGGATGATCAAATATTGAAATTCCAACATAGTTATGATACCTATATACACCCCTCACATACATGGTTGCCACAAGTTATCTTCTTATTATAATGTAAAAATTTACTCAGGGCAGTGAATTTTTAGGGTGGGTGTTCGATATTCATTAAAAATATGAACATGGTTTTGTGTTTTTTTCTCTTGGGGTATTGAAATGGTAAATGGACTCATGTCTTTTAGATGGTGTGGTCAATTTTGGATCATTTCATAAGGAATCCCATTTTTTAAGGAAAAATGGTTATTGGGGTTGGTAATGAACCTCAAAGTGGAATCTTATGCATCACTCTTAAGGGTAAGTATCAAATTCCAAATAGTTCAAGTGTGCTATTTAATTTCAGGCCACATGGAAGGACCATGATGTTTAACTTAATTTGGTATAGATTATTATTCCATCGAAGAGGTAAGGTAAAATGATGTTGTTGGGCCTATACAATGAAATTATGATAATGATAGGGTTGTAAAAACATAATCATCACATGAGGTATCTCATGATCATCACATTATCACACTTGTTTGTTTCACATAGTGTAATTGATGTTCATGAAATAGGTAATGGAAAAAAATTACCATCTTTTGTTGTGGATGTCATTACACATTTTAACATCATGTGACTTTTTCATTGTTGTTTCATAAACATTAGTATTCCTAGTAGATGTTACTATAGTACAGGGAAGGGATATAGGGATCTTTCTTGTGATTATCGAGGGAAATTATTTTTGGATTCCTTAATAATTTCATATTCAGTGATCATGTATTGACTTTATTGGACTTTTACAAGGGAAAATATTAATGCACACCAAACATTTATTGCATCAATTAGGTGGTGTAACAGGAGATTTTCTTTGTATAATAGTGGAATTCAGGGATAATTCCATTCAAAATCATTGTATAAAGGGAATATGAGAGAGGTTTTAGGATTATGATTATATATAAAATATTCCTAAAAATCACAAAATTAATGGATATGAGGAACATATGCACTTAACATTGGAAAAACATGTTTGGGGAAGGAAACATTAAATCAACTCATAGGGACTCGGTCACACAAAATTCTCATTAGGAAATATTTTGTAATTAATTTATTAATGATGAATAACAAAAGTTTGTTCTAAAAATTAGCATGGAATGGTTGTGTGCATCCGTTGGTGTCCGGTGAAACTTAAGGATCCATAATAGAAGGGAATCTAGTGTGATCATGGGGGTTCATTTATAAAAGTAATGAGATTATATCCCAAACCTAAAAAAAGACATTAAGGATCTATGTGTGGAATTAAATAAAAATCTATAATAATTGTGAATCCATTAGAGACATTGGTTATGGTTATTTGTGATTGAAAGTGATTTATGACCAAAGAGAATGTCAATTTTACTTCCAGTGGTTCATCCCAAAAACTGAGGTTAATGCCCTATTTGTTGATACATTAGTTCAAAAAAGGAACTTGTATATGAAAAACCTAGGGGATCGTTAAATATTTTCAACATTGGGAATGTTTGTGGATATGCATTTATATTGGTTTCTTGTTCTCTCAATTTTAGTTTCACGACATTAGTTCCATTACGATTGGTGCCTAACTCAAGTATTCATTATTGTAATGGCCATTAAAATCACCATTCTTGAAAAACTAGTTGTGTATATTTCTCAATGTTGTTCCCAATATTTTAATGTTATGAAAATGACTCATAATAACCTCAATAATAGCCTTTGGACTTTGTTTCTCCCACTATATAGGTGTAGGCATGCTTCTTGAATATGAAAATGAAATTTTCACTACCCGTAGAAGAATGATTTATAATTGAAGCTGATGAGGAACCATAATTTTAATTCCAATGATAATGAAATTTTATAGATATATTTATTCTATTTCTTGCATCCCTGGCGTATTTCAGGGAAAAAAATTATTTCAACAGAACAATATTTTCTTGAAACTCAAAAAATGCACAAACCTCTTGGGTCTTTATGTTGCTACATTAATAGAACACTTCTTTTTATGACCCATTTTCACCATCACTACATGAATGATCCGAACTAACATTCCAATGAAAAATTCCTCTATAATCACATAGAAGTTTCACAAGATAGGTTCATTTTCACAAAATTTTTATATTATGTGTTATATGATTTTCCATCCATAAACAACCCCATAAATGGATAAGAATACTACTAAAGTCATTGAAAATACAATTACCACTACTGAAACATCCATGAGGAATGAATTATTTGAAATTCAAGAGATATATTTGGAATAGAGATTACTATTAGAGAACCATGCATTATTGAGTATTTAGATCGACTCACAAAGAGAATATCTTTTCAACAGTTGACGAATGATATATAAAATTCTACAACAAAATTATGTTATTCTACTTAATGTATATAACTGTCCTATATGAGAATGTTTTCCTCGTGAAGGAGAGATCAAATGGTGGAATATTTTTTCTACTCTCCATATTGGGATGGGAAATTATATAACATTCATTAATAGTATCATCATCCAGACCTGAATTAGTTGTATAGAATTAATAGTGGTTGAGGTTTTCCCATGTAATTATTCTATCAACATATGGGTGAGAATATTATACATCTACATGGTTAGTTTGAAGATTAGGATCTATGATTAGGGGGAACATCTTGGATGAGTTTTCCTATTCATATTGTATATTCTATTTAGTTGTGAAATACATAGATTCGTTGTATATTATAATGATGTATTGTTTAGTATATATATACCAAAACCGTGTATATAAAAATATAGATTTACTACAGCTGTTTTTGGTGAATATGGTTTCTAGAAAATAGCACCTTTCACATTCACCATGGGTTCTTCTAGAAAAAAATATAAATTCTAACAAATCAATGGGATCCCTCAAACATTATTTAATAATTATGTTCTTATACTAACAACCAAAACATAGTGGGATGTAGACTAGAAGCCTTTTTCAGGGAAGATATTTCTTGATACTTTTATGAAGATACAGTAACATCACCAAATCCTCTATCTTGAAATCTAGTTTAATACATGGACATTTACGTACTTTAACATTATTTTTGGTTAAATTCCATCACAATCAATGAATTTAATAGGATTCTAGATTTGTATAAAGATAGGATATTACTTTCTTATATTGGAGGAATGAAAATATTCAAAAAATCTGGTTAGAATGTGAAAAACTAGAACCTAGATGTCAGACATGATATATTCCAATATGTGGTTTTTTCACTGGGTTGTTTGTTTCCTTGAAAAAATAAACACAAAGGAGTTTGGAAATACAGTGTGGTGATGGAATTAATTTTATCATATAAAAATCGGGTAAAATAATTATTCTATAATCTTATATAATATAGAATAAATTTCAACTCATCGTTAGAGTAGAAATGATCTGGTGTATTTTTCTCCCTTTTCTATTCGTATATTTATGGAAAACATCTATCTTAGGGGGGTATGAATTTACAATTACTATTACCCCTATAAACACCAAAATCCAACCTAATTTCCTCAAACTTATTGGTTTATGACTGGGGTCAATCAGTAAAACTATAGAGGTTCTATATATTAAAAACATTATAAATTATTAGTTTTGTACATTCATATCCCCAAGTAAGGAAATGATAAAACAAATACCTTATGTAGATTCTATATTTTCATATATTCTATAGAAGGGTTTTGGAAAAAAAATGATATATGAGAGTACATTCTATGATCCATACACTACTTTCACAATCACTCATCAATCCAGATGCATCCAATAGCTAGTATCAAACATGTATAAGGGTTTTTACTCAAAAAGGAACCCATGGGTCATATTACAACTCTAGGTAATGTTTATCTTGGTGGGATATATGGAATGAATCATTCTTCAACCTAATGTGAATTCAATCAACCATACCTTTAATTATGTGACCAACTAGTTATTATCATACCTAGATGTCTTTTTATTATGATACTTGAGGCTCGTGGCTTTATTTGAGGAACACTAGGGGTAATAAGTTAGGAATAAATATTCTATCATGGGTTATATTACATTTACAATATTGGTCTCATGTTTTGGATGAATATAGAAGTATGGAGACCTAGGGGTCTCCCTATTGTCATCTATGTTGGGTCTTCATCCCATCATGTTTAAAAGTTTTAAATATCCCAATGAATAGGCCCTAGAAAAAATTTGGAATGATCTATATCCAGCATGGGAGGTTCAGAAATTTTATTGGGGAAATATATAAGATACATTATACTAGTGGTAGAGAATGTGATCCACCCTGGGATTTTGGGATGTTAGGAAAAAGTTGTTGTAATATCACACCTTAAATCCTTAATGAAGGATGATCATGTTGGATAAAATATAATTACCAGAAATTGGTCTTATTTGAATTTTCAATTATATTTACCATTAGTATAGATTTTTGTACCACTCAATAATAGAATCAATGGAAAAATAGTACTAAGAGGGTTATCCCTACACTAGTAGAGTGCATGCCATGCTTGGTGGGATCCATAATGAAACACCAGTTGGGTAAGTACATGAATCTATGAAATAATCATAGGATAATGATTTAGGGGGTTTTTAAAATGAATATTCTTCGCGTAATTCCATAGATTCGAGTAGTCTCTAATATTGTAGTGGAGTATATTATAAGGATAAATTTATTGAAATTATATTCTATGAGGTATGTCACATGCTTATATGGTCATTGTCAGATCAAATGTTTCAGTATTACAAACTCACACATTTATATATATATGTGTGTGTGTGTATGATAATATCCATTCATGGATGAGTATAAATCCATTCTAAATGTGGTGTATATATCTTGGGAATATGATAATAATTCCCATGACTCTTCTTAGGAGATTTCATTATGGGAGATAGTGGAGAAAAAAGGGGATAGAGCTACCATATCCATAATATTCTAGAAATTAAATGTAGTCCATGCCCTAGATTTCTTGAGGTGTATCTATTCACTAAAAAAATCCCATCTAGAATAGATGGTCTATTTAATCCCTCTACAAACAATAGGTAAATTTATTTTCATTCATTAGATTTATGTCCACCTAAGATTACATTTTTATTATTCATATAGTCTAATTTTTTTCTTCTAAGTAGTGCATCTGATCTGGACCATAAATGATATTTTAAATGTAACTTGGTTCCTTATTTCATAGGAGGGTGTCCAGTTGTAGAATTTATATTTTAGATTCACATCATAGACAGATCTATAGGTGGTGATTCCATTCTGGATGTGGTTTTTGAGGAAATTATAGAAATTGAAACCATTAGAACCTTCAACTAATCCAATCATATTACATCATGGATCACTATTTACATTCCTATTAACATATATCAGACTAACCCCTGATTATTTACGATAGTATATGTGGAATAATCTCCCTAGAGAATAATCATGAAAAAGATTCTAAAGGCTCTTATCCTTCCCCATCAATAAATGAATTGGTGTTGGTTCTTGATATTTCAAATACTGATGGTGGTTAATATTCAAATATATCAATTTATGCATTGGGATTTGAGGAATTTTCTTCTAAGGACATGAGAAAATAATCTTAGTGGGAGGATATCACATCAATATGGAGGGTTGTTGAGAATATGTAAGAGTCTCTAAAAGTTGAAAGGAAAACATTTGAAGAGGTTCAGGTGAGGCTAGTCTTCCCTTAACTATATAGTCTATCCATTTTGATATGTTTCTGCTAGATGATTCCACTACTGTGCTACATGAAACCATCCAAGTGTACCGTCCTTATCAATAATAATATCATAAAGATTATAAGTTTTATATCATCAAGGATATATGGGTGATCTTACATAGGTCTAGGAGTAGAAATTGAAATATTGTCACACATACACCATGTGTTGATTTAGTTTTTTAGATGGGATCTATTAACTATTGGATGGTGAAATAAGACACTGGAATATTGGGATACTTATCACTCCCAGAACCATCCAAAAAAGTCATTTTCAATTGGGTTTATATAAAATTTAAAATATTTCATCAAATCTCATAATAAGCACACTTTGTAGGGAGAATTGATATTTTAGTTGTGGAGTAGGATTGTTTCGATCCACACTAGAAATAATTAAAATTTGAGGTTGTTGTCTCTGAACAAGAGGAAATCATCTACCAATAAATTGTACAACTAGTGGCAGACAAAGCTCAGAATTTTATGTTGATATCTCTTATTTAATTATGATAGACTGAGAAAGGAATGATATAGGTCTAGGTGGATGAATTGAGACATCATGTGGTTGATGATGTGGTGGACCAATGATGGTGGTGGAAAACACATGCCTCAAGTCTACAAATTTTTGTCGATGTTGAGCTAGTTTTCTCCAATGTGGGGACATTTTTTCTAATAATGGAGAGGATCCAATGTGTGGATGAAAATTAATATCATTTTATATGTCATGAAATAAAAATATCACATTTTGAAATTTCATGTTTTTATTTTTTCACTCAATTGAATTTATAAAACTACCTATTATAAATCAAAATTCTCAGGTGATTCATACTCAATTTGAGTAAAAAAGAAAAATTACTGTCCATTAAATAACATGAGATACTAAGAAGGATGAAATTAGTCTATATAAGAATATTAGATTAATAAATATTATTGGTTATAAATAATATATAATTTGGGAGGTTGTGCCTTCATGTATTTGATTTCCTTAAGGACGAGCATGGTGATCAAGGGTGTAATACTAGGTGTGATAAAATTTATTGTGAGAAAAAACAATGTGGTGATATGTAAGATTTTAAATAATTAATAAATACATATGGATAAAAAAGGAATTTAGATTGGGGATAACCGTTTAATATATTTGAAACATGATATACAAGACTGTTCTACTGAGGATATCTCTTTGGGTTGGGTGAAAATGTCACGACCCATCCTCGGGGCCCATGCCTTGACTACCCCAAACCCGCCTTCCATAGGCCATGGGATGACGAATAGCACTAAAGGCGTAAATACCTAAACTGGGAAGGAATTGCCTTTATAAAATATAAACACACACAAATTGAGTAAAATCTGGAAGAAAGGCACTAAGTGTAACTGTATACAAAAAGAAGTGTTGAAAAGTAAAATGGACGGAAATACAAGCCCAAAAATAAAATATACATACAAGGGAAAGAAAGTACAACTAAAAGGGGAGAAACTGTTGAAAGGTAAAGAGAAGCTCCTAGATCGTCCACCAGGGAATCCTACCTAAAGTTTAGGTATAGATCTCGAACAACTCATCCTTGAGGTATGTCTCGTCTAGTCCATCTATGGGCAGCCTCTCGTTTGTCACCCTCAGCCTCGATCACTATTGTCTATTGTCTACACAGAACACAACAAGGTTCGGGTGAAGCCCGTGCAGGGGTGAGTATAACAATACTTAGTAGGGGACCCCAAGACCCCTGAAGGTCTCCTAGAATCCACTAAGGATCGACCATAGTAGTAAGATACAATCAAAATGTATCAACCATCCCTACATAGGTATATTACCATACATATTCCGAACTTTCCAATCACAGTTCGGCTCAAACACTTGAGTCCAAGCACAACCCATTCCACAAAGGAAGTAAAGTCAATCATCTTGATGGTTATGACTCAAAGACAAGACTCAGCTCACATAGGTATACAACTCATGTAGAGGGGTAGAGATGATTAGTTGTACCCACTGAATCATCTCCTCTGTCGAACCCACGTCGGATCCTGGAACGGTATCAGCGTTGTCGAACCCACGTAGGATCCTGGTAAAGAAGTCATCACTATCAAACCCATGGACGATCCTGGTCTAGTACTGTCGTTGTCGAACCCACGGAGGATCCTGGTACAGTATCATCACTGTCGAACCCACGGAGGATCCCAGTACAGCATCATCGTTGTCGAACCAAGGAGGATCCTATCATCTCAATCGCAGCCAGCCATAGGGTTACCGCACATAGCAGGCTCGATTCTGGAAGGTTCTTCTACATGATCCAAGTGTCGATACATCAACTACCACGATGTCTTGAGTTGATGTACCCCATAGTTCTGTCTCATCATAAGGAACCCAACATAATATACAACATGTTAATCGGATGCCCGGTCTGTGAGTTATTGATATTTCCGTTTCAGGGGCCTGGATGGTTTTTAGGTTCAAACCAACCCAGCCATACCCCAACTATGTCCAAACCTCAAGAGGGGTATGCCAAAATATTCTTCATTCTCTAATCCATCCGTCGCTGCAGACGGCTCATTGTTTGGACAACAGTATCCCAAAATACAGATGAAATGTGATTTCGGATTACGGGTCCAGATAGGGGTCTGACACGGTCCACAGGTCTGACCTGGTCTGATGGAGTGGTCCAGCCCAATGGCGGTCTGGCCCACATGGGCGGCCAGGCTCGGTGGTGTCCTGGCCCGGCTGGATAGCCCCCGTGGCTTGGACGGCAGGACTGCGTGGCCTAGCTGGATGGCCCGCATCACCTGGTTGACCAGCCCGCGTGGCCTGGCGAGCCGACCCGCATGGCCTGGTTGGTTGGCCCACGTGGCCAAACTAGCCACTCCAAGGGCGGGTGCTGCGCCTCCTTAGATTCTGAAGGATCCGGCTCTAGGTGTTGGTTTAGAGTTTCACAGGACCCGAAGGGTCCGGCCTTGTAGAGTGCCACCGCCGACCTCATCCGGCCGCCCTCTTTCAACTGTCATGGCCTTTAGCTGAGGTCCCTCTCCGGCATTGCGTGAGGGCGCTGCGTCCCTTCGCCACGGCCAACCCTGGACGTGGTTCTGCTTCACCAGTGCAGCTTGACGGTGCCACGGCCCTCTGCCACGACCCTCTACTGGCCTCCGCGTGGCACGCTAGCGCCGCGCCCCTCCACCATGGCCTATTGTGGTTTCAGATCCTCCTCCACACTGCAGGATGGTGTTGCGCCCTCTTGGTGACTCGGTGGCCTTGCATTGTCGGATTTCTTCGTGGTCGGCCTGATGTCGGCCTCAATTGCTCTGCCTCCTCTATCAACAAAATGAGAACAACAACAAGGGGGGAAGGTCAGACCGTGTTCGTGCAGTCCGAGCCCTCCTCATTATGTTGTTAACAATCGGCATATTTCAAACACCATTTGAACACCTAATTTTGGAAATAAAACTCACACATAAAACAAATCAAATCCCCCTACCTCATTTCTATGAACGTTGTCGAAGGCACGGAAAAATAATTTGAAGATGTCGTCGTATGTTGCACGTGTCACACGCCACCAATCTTGGGCTTGAGCATCGTTCTTGTTCTTCGTTGGAGATGGGGAGTTCTTCATTGGAGAGTAGTTCTCCAAGAACTACCTTTCTCTTTCGCCATCCCAAATCATCCCAAAAAGAAAAAGTATCCAAATTGTTGTGTCTCAAAAATTTAATCGTTGGCTTGTCTTAATTAATTTACAGAATTAATTAATGGGAGGTAGAACCATTAAAGTGGATAAGGTAAACAGGCTCCCCATTATAGGGAAGTTCAAGTGTTTCTCCCATTTATGGGGAGTTCAAGGGGTTTAAAGGGGGGTTAGAAGAGATAAAGGCTCAGGTGGGCCCCACCTAATAACATCCTCCAAAGGAAGGTTAGAGTGTGGTGGTCCCCACCTCTAACCTCCACTTGGAGGTTTTAACCATCCAACAAATAAAAATAATGTAATACATTTATTTTTATTTAATTTTATATAATTTAAAAACCCCATAAACTAACTCCCAATCTCGTTAAAACTCAACTGTGGTGATGGTCTCCTTAAGCAAATATCGGTGCTGTGAGTTCAACAGTGACCTCAGTTTTCAATTCCGAGCACCGGTTCAAAATTTAAAAAAACCCACTCATACGTTTACTGAATGTACCCAAACAAAACTTTATAAATTGATTCCGGGAACACCGGGCCTCAGAATCAAGTGGCCTCAGAAACTATGGACTTGTAAAATTCCAATATATATAAGAAAAAAAATTCCACAAAATTTCCGGGACTTTACTTTCTCCAAACCTCCAAGATTTATGACCCCGTAAGCTACAACTCAAACTAAGGAAACAAATGGGGGTACTGATCACGAATCCGATCCTCCTGCTCCCATGTGCTCTCCTAAAGGTTCTCGTGTTTCCAGCGAACACACACCATAGGTATCGACCATCCACGCAGGACCCGCTCCTCTAGATCCTCAATATCCATGGAATCATCCATGAATGTCTCCCCATCATTGATGTCCAACTCCCTATGGTCGATGATGTGGGATATTTTGTTCACGTATATTTTCATCCGAGATAAGTGGAAGACGTCATGAACCCGTTGCAACTGAGGATGAAGAGCCAGGCGGTAAGCCGCCTTGCCTACTCTACTGAGGACCTGGAATGGATAGATGAATCATGGAGACAACATTCCGCCTCAGTAAAATCGTCGTAGACCTCATCCAGGTGAGACCTATTGAAATACGTGGTTGCCATCCTCGAACTGCAGTGGTCTTCATCTCCTAACAGCATATGACTTCTTCTTTCTTTGTACAGTCCCCACCCACTCCTGGGTCAGTCCAGCATAGAGTCAATCTTCAATGTTGGCCGTAAAGTTCCTCAAAAGGTTCCATCCCAATGGTGGTGTGGTAGTTTTTGTTATACAAAAACTCTACCAAGGGTAAATGATCCTCTCAGCTATGACTGAAGTCAAGAATGCATGCACGAAGCATGTCCTCGAGAGTCTGAATGGTCCTCTCAGTCTGACCATCTGTCTGAGGATGGAAGGCAGTGCTCCAGTGATGTCACGTCCCGAAATCCTCCTGTAACCCCTTTCATAGATGGGAAGTGAAACGAGCATCTCGATCGGATACGATCATTTATGGCACACCATGAACCCGTATGATATCCTGTACAAAGAGGCTTCCCATTATCTCTATTGAACTCTTCTCTCTGATTGGTATGAAGTGGATCGACTTGGTGAGTCGGTTGACAATCACCCAGATAGAGTCATGTCCTGTAGATTTACTTAGAAGTCTCAACACGAAATCCATGGATATCCCGTCCCACTTCCACTCTGGGACCTTTAAGGGCTGAACCAGGCCTGTTGGAACCTGGTGCTCCGCCTTCACTTGCTGACAAGTGAGGCATTGTGTGACAAACTTCGCTATCGCCTTCTTCATACCTAGCCATCAGTGCTGTCGTCGAAGGTCCTGTTACATCTTCGCCACTCCTAGATATACCACTAGAGGTGAAGTGTGGAACTCCCTCAACACTTCCTCTTGAAGTGAAACTGGTACCATAGTACATCCTCTGAAAAGGATGTCATGCTCCCCACCTACAGATAATCCATCAGGTGCATGTCCGATGGATATCTAAGCACATAGTGTATCACAGTCAATGTCCCCACATTGTGCCTCCCCAAATCACTGATGAAGTGGAGGTGTATTTGTAAGAGACTGCAGAACAGCTGCTCCATCCCGATCCTCAAAGGATATCTGCAAGGAGGCCAGCTGCTCCGTCACCCATCCTAGCAGCTGAATTCCTGATCTCCTACTGAGAGAATCTGCTACAACATTCCCCTTCCCAAGATTATAGACTATTTCAAAGTCATAGTCCTGGAGGAACCCAAGCGAACACCATAGTCCTAGTTTCAGGTCCTTATACGAGAATATGTTCCAGAGACTCTGGTGGTCAGAGTAGACTTTAAAACGCTCGCCCATCAGAAAGTGCCGCCACATCTTCAAGGTGAAGACCACTACTACTAACTCCATGTCAAGGGTATCATAGTTCTGCTCATGTTGTCTCAAATGACGATAACTATAAGAAATAATTTCTCTCTCCTGCATCAAGACACACCCGAGTCCGGTCCCCAATGCATCGCAGTAAACTACGTTCCCAACTCCCTCCTCTGGTAGCCTCAAGATGGGCCCACTAGTCATCCTCTACCTCAGCTCCCGAAAAAAATGTTGGCATCTCTCTATCCACACAAAGGGTTTCCCCTTCTTCATCAAAGCTTAAAACGGTGCTGAAACTCTGGATAAGTCTGGCACAAATCTCCGATAGTACCCAGCCAGTCTCAGAAAACATCGTACCTCTGTCACACTCCTAGGTAGCTCCCAAGAATGTACTGCCTCAATCGTCACCGGATCCCCTGCAACTCCAGCCTCTGAGATGACATGTCCTAGATGGTGTACCTCTTGGATCCAAAACTGTCACTTCGAGAGCTTACCATAAAGATGGTGCTCTCGAAGTTTTTCCAATACAACCCGCACAAGGTATGCAATCTCCTCCTGTGTAGCTAAGTAGATCTAAATTTCATCGATGAAGATTGTCACAAATCGATCAAGGTATGTCTGAATGATACAGTGCATGAGTCCCATGAACACTTCTAGTGCATTGGTTATGCCGAATGGCATAACCAAGAACTCATAGTGGCCGTACCAGCATATGAAGGCTATGTTCTACACATCCTCATCCCGTACCCTGAGCTGATCATAGCCCAACCAAAGATCTATCTTTGAGAACCAACAGACTCCATTTAGCTGATCAAAGAGGTCGTCAATCCTTTCAAGTGGGTACTTATTCTTCACGATCACCTGGTTCAGGCGCCGATAATCAACACACAATCTGAAGCTCTCTTATACCTTCTTCGCGAAAAAAATCAAGGATTCCCTGGGTGAAACACTGGGTCGGATAAATCCATTCCCTTGCAAGTCCTCCAGTTGTACTCGAAGCTCATGAAGCTCGGCAGAAGCCATTAGATATGCTAGAGTAGATATCTGTTCCATTCCGGGGTACATTTCAATGTAGAAGTCCACCTCTCAGCGAGGAGGTAGTCTTGGAACATTGTTAGGGAAAGAATCCACGTACTGATCCACCAAAATAGGAAAACTCGGACTCCACACATCAATCGCTCTGATAATGAGGCTAGCCCACTGATGTTTGATCGGGTGCCCCCACTTCTATTTAATTTCATACTACGCTGAAAAGGATCCTTTCTCAATGGGTAAGGTAAACCTCATCCCATCCTCATAGACACACCACACCTTTTGCCTAATATAGTCAATCTGAGCATGAACTGTGGATAACTAGTCCATACCCAAGATGACGTCATAAGGCCTCAACGCTGCTACGCGGACATCCCAGCCGAAGCTCTCACCTCCTAGAGTAAGCTCACACTATCGAAACCAGTGCGTAATCATTGAGTCTACTCCCGTAGGAGTATCTAGCTATATGGATGGATCCAATGGCTCCGTCGGAATCTCCGAGCTCCGAATGAGGGTAGCAGAAATAAAATAATGACTCGCACATGTGTCTATAAGTACAACAACAAGGGTGGAGTAGACACAGATAGTTCCTCAAATCATCTCAGGTGTGCCATGGTCGTAGGCCTCGACTACCTGGAGTTGTGACCACCCCTTTTGCCATCTCACTGTGGTTGGGGTGGACCTCTTGTTGGTGGTAGTGGTGGCAGGGCCTCGAAACGTCGTCAACCACCACCTGCTCACCCAGCTCCTCTGCCACATATGCCTGCTCCCAGTAGACCACCACGATCGAACCCCTTCCTCTTCCTAGAAGTTCCCTCTAATATCTTTCTCTCATATGTAAGGCAGGTCGGGCAGTCATGAGCCATGTGACCATGCCCACCACATGCATATCACTACCTGATCCTCGTATGGCTAGCTCTGTCTCATGTGTCCTACATAATCGAACCTGTATCATAGGGTCACCAGCCTAATGGCCTGGTCTTCTTGGACCTCTACGACATCTGTCTACTTCCGGCTATAGAAGAATCTGCTACGTGTCTCCCTATGGTGGGTCTCACTGCTAGTGACTGCTCACCAAGAAAACTCTCCACTATAAGGGCTCGCTCTGGCACCCCTGCATGTGTCGGAATGCTGAGGGAGATCATCGAAGCCCTGATCTCATGCCTGATTCCCGTCTCGAAGGTCCGGGCCCAGAATAATGGGTCTCGTACCATATATGTGGAGTAGTGTGAGAGGTTGGTGAACCTCACTGAGTACTAAGCTACTGTCATGCTACCCTATTTTTGATGTAGTAACTTTTGTATCTGCACTGCATGAAGGGTGGTTGGAACAAACTCCGACTGGAAAAGACTCTCGAAGTCCACCCAGAGTAGTGATACCACATCATGCACTCGGAGCATTGGGCTCCACCATCTTCTTGTTGCTGCATGCAGGAGACTCGCGGGAAGGATCACCATGAGGTCGGATGATGTCCCTACCAATATGAAAACTCTCACAATAGCCTCTAGCCAATCCTCAGCTACCTGTGGGTCCGTCTCTCCCCTAAACC
Organism: Viscum album; assembly: GCA_963277665.1. NCBI lineage: Eukaryota > Viridiplantae > Streptophyta > Magnoliopsida > Santalales > Viscaceae > Viscum > Viscum album. The sequence goes on along the minus strand of OY728119.1, from coordinate 1,600,246,201 downwards.
ATGGAAACCTCTGGTGCTAGAACTCATGAAATGCAATCAGATGGCATGAAATCTCTACTGATAGAGCTAGTGGTAATGGTGGCCCAGCGGGTAGTGGTACCACTGGTACCTCTGCTGTGATGTGGCCCTACACCGAGGCCTCTTCTCTCGGTGGGATTCCATCTCGTACGAAACTCGGATCCCTAGCTGGCTGCCTATGTGGGGCCATCTTGAAAAGAAACATGTGTTCCATGGTCAAAACAATATACCTGGTGATCTGACATAAAGTAACCACGAAGAGAACATTTCAAAGGAAACACACACGCAATACGTGTTTTCTTGCACTGAGTCGGAAGTCAAAAGTCATAATCCTAGTGTATGGATACGTCATCCGCCGCACCAACATCGGTTTCCCTAAACTGATAACCACCCCCAAAACAATTAACACTATTGGTGTTAAAAGAATCAGAGTCCAATTTCTACTGTAAAACTGCCTCCTCTGATACCATTTTGTGAAGACTTGTCCTCGGGGTCGGTGTCATGACTACCCCAAGACCGCCTTCCATAGGCCAGGGGATAACGACTAGCACCAAGGGCGTAAATCCTTAAACTGGTAATGCATTTCATTTATAAACTATAAAAAACAAAAATAGAATAAAAGCTGTAAGAAAGACACTAAGTATAATTGTATACAAAAAGAAGTGCTGAAAAGAAAAAGAGCCGGAAATACATGCCCAACAGTAAAATACAGATACAATAGAAATCAAGTACAACTGAAAAAGGAAAAAATAACTGAAAGGTAAAGAACAACTCCTAGATCATCCACCGTGGAATCCTACATGAATGGTAGGTAAATATCTCGAACAACTCGTCACTGAGGTATGTCCCGTCTATTCCAGCTCTGTGCAACCTCTCATCTGTCACACTCAACCTCTATCACTGTTGTCCTTCGTCTGCACATAACAAAACAAGGCGCGAGGGAATCCCATGTGAGGGTGAGTATAACAATAGTCAGTAGGGGACCCCGATACCCGTGAGGGTCTCCCAGAATCCACTATGGATAGGCCACAGTAGTAAGATATAATCAATAAGTATCAACCTTACCTACTTAGGTAAATTCCCATATATATACCTAAGTTACCAATCATAGTCCGGCTCCAATACTCGAGCCCAAGCACCACCCATTCCACAAATGAATTAAAGTTTATCATCTTGATGGTTATGAATGAAAGACAATACTAAAATCACATAGGTATACAACTCATGTAGAGCGGTATAGATGATAAGTTTAGCCACTAAATCATCTCCTCTGTTGAACCCACATAGGATCCTGGAACAATATCAGCACTATCGAACCCTCTTAGGATTCGGGTACCGAAGTCATCACTGTCAAACCTGTGGAGGATCCTGGTCCAGTATCGTCTCTGTCGAACCCATAGAGGATCCGAGTACAACATCGTCGATGTCGAACGCATAGAGGATCCCGGTACAGCATCATCGTTGTCAAACCCACGGAGGATCCTATCATCTCAGTCGCAGCCAGCCATAGGTTTTCCGCACACAAAACACATGATTCTAGGAGTTTCCTCTCCTCGAGCCAAGTTTCTATACATTAACTACCATGAAGTCCCGAGTTGATGTATTCTGTAGTTCCGTCTCATCATAAGGAACACAACACGATAGAAGGTGCGTCAATCGGATGCCTGGTCTGTGAGTTATTGGCATTTCTTTTCTATGGGCCCTGTTGTTTTTTAGGTTTAAACCAACCAGGTCATACTCCAAGAGTGTCCAAACCTGAAGCGGGGTATGCCAAAAGATCCATCCTACTCTAAGCCTTCTGTCGCTGGAGACGATTCATTGTTAGGACACACGTAGCCCAAAATAGAGATGAAATGTGATTCCAGGCTACGGGTCTGGATAGGGGTCCGACCCGGTCCACAGGTCCGACCCGGTCTGATGGAGCGGTCAGAACTAATGGTGGCTCTGCTCGATGGAATTCTAGCCCACATGGGTGGCCCGGCCCAGTGGCGCCCCAGCCCGGCAGTGTGGCCCGCGTGGCCTGGTCGGCCACCCCACGAGGGGGGTGTCGCGACCCTCGGCTTTCAAAATGAACCGGTTCTAGGCGCCGGTTCGGAGTTTCATGGGACCCGAAGGGTCCCGCCATGTGAAGCACAGCCGGTGGCCAACTCAGTCGGACGCCCTCCTTCCACCTCTACGACCTTTGGTCGCGATCTCTCTCCAGTGCGGCGCCTGTCTACTGCGGCCCGGCTAGCCACGACCCTCTGATGGTCTCCACACAGTGCGACGACAATGCACACCTCTGTCGCATCATGTCATTTCCGCAGCTCCCCTTCTGTGTGGTACGATGGTGTCGCGCCCTCTTGGTGACCCAGCAACCTTGCACCGCTGGTTTTCTTCACGGTTGGCCCAATGCTGGCTGCCATTGCTCCACCTCTGCCGTCAACACAACAAGAACAATAACAAGTGGGGAAGGTCGGACGTTGTTCGTGCGGTCCAATCCCTCCTCTTTACATTGTTAACAATTTTCATATCTCAACCACAATTTGAATGACGAATATCGGAAATAAAACTCATACATAAAACAACTCAAGTCCCCCTACCTTGTCTCGATGAACGTTGTCAAATGCGTGGAAAAATAATTTGAATATGTCGTCGTACGTTGCACCCGTCACATGCCATTGATCCCAAGCTCGAGCTTCGTCCACGTTCTTCATTGAAGATGGTGTGTTATTCGTTGGAGAGTAGTTCTCCAAGCACTACCTTTCTCTTTCACCGACCCAAATCCACCCAAAAATAAAAAGTATCCAAATTATTGTGTCTCGACAATTTTATCGTAGGCTTGGATTAATTATTTTACAGAATTAATTAGTGGGAGGTTTCACCATTAAAGTGGAGATGGAAGGTGAAGAGGCTCCCCATTATGGGGAAGTTCAAGAGTCTCCCCCATTTATGGGGAGTTTAAGGGGTTTAAAGGGGGGTTAGAAGAGATAAAGGGATCGGGTGGTCCCCACCTAATAACATCCTTCCAAGGGAGGTTAGGGTGTGGTGGGCTCCACCTCTAACCTCCACTTGGAGGTTTTATCCACCCAAAATTTAAAAAAAGTAACACCTTTATTTTTATTTAATTTAATATAATTTAAAATCACCATAAACTAACTCCCAATCTCCTTAAAACGCAACTGCGGTAATGGTCTCCTTTAAAGAATACCAGCGTTGCGAGTTCAATGGTGCCCTCGGTTTTCAATTCTGAGTACTAGTTGATATGTTATAAAATCCCGCTCATACGTTTACAGAACTTACCCAAACAAAACATTAGAAATTTATTTCCGACACACCGAGCCACAGAATCAAGCGTCGTCAGAAACTGCAGACTCGTAAAATTACCATGTATTTAACAATAATTCCATGGGATTTCCGAGTCAATATAGAAAATATGTTGTAATGTTATTTCATTACTATAGTCTATTCCAATATAAGATGATAATTATGATTCCTTGGGAGTTTAAAATCTAGATGAGAGGCATACATTTAGATAATTATGTCATCAGAATTTGGGATATTTTAATGACATGAATGGTGAATGTGGATATAAACAAAGGGGGCACAAAGTGTGTTGTTATAGGAGTATGACACTCAGGAAGTGTTCTCACAATCCCAAGGTCATGTCATCACAAACTGATCTTATCAATTTAGTGTACCAAACACATAAAAATACTTAGGGAAATGGGAGGAAAGGCATTCCAACATGATGGGAAACCAAGGAATAAAATTGGACAATACCCTGGCATGGAGATTTATAATCTTCATCACTTTTAGTTTAAGGTCACATATCATTGACCTAAATGGGGCCAATGGTTTTTGGTTTCAAAACATTGAATTTTATTTGTACATTTTTAGTTCCCACACTCAGGACTAGGGTGGAAACTACATTATAATTTCATTCTTCTAATACATTATGTTTCTAGAGTTTATGTTCATACATCTTGGACTGGGGGTTTTCCTATTATAACCATGCAGATAGAACTATTTTTCCCTGTTTAAAGATAGTGGATTAGGGTCATAAATTTATCTAGTTTATGTTCATAGGTCTTTTACTTTGAAGAGGTTTTGGGATTTTTATAGTATTGAAAAAAACATGACATATATGTAATGACCCATGGTTTTCCAATTTTCGTTTACCCTACCTCACCCATAGAAGTGAAATATAGATTATAGTTATGATTCTTTTTTGTGATAAGGTGGTTTTATTTTTTGGATATGGTAAAAAAGCTCATGTGAATAGAAATATTCTTTAGGGTCCTACACTAGTTTACATATTTTAACTAATAAATAGGTTTTACAGATTAATATTTTCATTCATGTATAGAGCACTGACCATTTACACCCCCATATGGATACAACTATTATGCAAGAGATATAAATTTTCTTATGGAAAAATGGTGACCCAACTAGATTCAGTTAAAAAAATTCATTTAATGAAAATGAAGTGTATATTTTACATTAACATAGCTCAAATTTATAGAACGAGTAATTGTTCTGATGATAAGGTAAGAAAGGTCTCAACATATTTTTTTATAGAGCAGTAAATTCCAAGATGTTGAAAATTATAGTATTTTGTCTCGGTTAATGATACAATGTATGCTTATCAATACATATATCTTAATGTATGAATAAATCCATATGTAGTACGTGTAGGTGACATTGTATAATGTTACCACCATTAAATATTTTTTCTATTAAGATAAGACTAAGTTATAATGTGGTTTAAAGTTCTGTGATAGTGGAAACACATAGTAGCTTAATCTCATATGACAAGTAATTTGAATATATTATGTAATTTAACATTGGTAAGGATGAAAAGGGGGTATCACAATCATCATTTGGTGCAAATAAATTCAAAATACACATTCCATATCAGTTATACTCATTGTCGGAAATTAGGTGTAATGAAATTCTACTAATGTTGCATGAGAGTTTATGGGATGAGCTAGTTTGGATAGGAATAATACATTGATTGTTGAAAGAGATTATAATAATGGGGATACAGGTCGATAATGATTCCATATGACCAATTCAGCTTATCAATATTCCAAAATGAATGAAAGTGAGTTACCAAGGATGTTAAGACTCCTTCCTGAGAAAATTTAAATGAATGAAAGTACATTGTTCCCTTCCTTATCAAAATTTCAAGGGAGGTAATGAAGATTCTATGGATGACACTTATTGAAATAAAAACACAAGATATATATGAATATCATTTAGAGTGGGGGTTAACAAATGTTATTATCCACGATTTTTCATGATTAAAAACACTAGAATAATTATTTGTTTCTCGCAAACCCACTAGGGCATGAGAAATGTGTGGTGGGAGATCTATTCCAGAATTGTTTTTTCATAATATAGAAGTTATATCACGTGTGAAAATATTTGTGGGTAAACATGAACTCCCATGACACAGTGGGTTAATAAGGAATGGATGATCAATGAGAGAACTGAAAACACTGTGGTGGAATTATTATTCATTACGTTTTTCGATTGGATGAACCATGATTTTGAAACACTATAACTAAAGGATACATAATAATGAATAAGAAATATCTTGATTAATATTAAATTTTCCATAGAGTGTATGATTTTAGGACCCCTGGAATACAATATAAAGGAATATGGATTTTAGTATGATACTACTTAGATGAATTCCATTTGGATTCAACACAACCCATGGGTGATGGAACAAAATATTGTTTGAAAATGAAATTTAAGGTTATAAGACATTGTGGAGGTAGTGGGGAACTAGAATTTGGGCCTCATGTAGAGGATCCACATTCCACTAAAAACCATACAACATGGGAATCAATTCACATGTATTTCTAGATGGGGAAATTGTAAGTGACCATTATTGAGTTGTGGAATAAGTCAACTCCATAGATCTACATTGAAATTGGTCCATAATAGGATGATTTCTCTGGAGAAATAATGGGATTAATCTTTATTGGAATTAGGAAATGTATTTCCACTATATAAAATTAGGGTATGGGAATATAATTCATAACATGGTCAGAAATTTGGAATTCAAAAATCACTATATATCTTGTGAAATGGTAAAATATTCACATTTAGTTATTGATAGATGGTGTGGTAGGAATATATAATAGAAAAGGGGACACATCATAGGTGATGATCCTAATTGTAATGCTACTCAAATTCCTAAGAAAATGACTCTATCAAATAATTTGAAAACATGTGGTGGCAATTGAAAAATGTTTCAGGTATTTTTTGGCCATGAAATGTAATACCATGTGCAGTGAAAACATCCTCATTGAAAAATGATCAATGTTTATGGTCCTAATGTGTAGACTAAGTTACATCATGTTTATGATCATAGAGTGTGAAACAAGGGGGGATATGGAATTCTCATATAGATAAGTTGAAAGTTGCAATGAAGGGATTTCTAATGGTGAATATAAAATCTCATTACTAAAAAATTCATCTTATAGAAGGTGGAAAAAATGTTTCAGGGTCATGATTCTCAGACCAAGGGGAGATATGTAGTTTAATTTAATGCTTTAAGTACTATATGAGAAATATTATTGGAAACCCTAGGTGGAGACTAAAATCAATATGAAATAAAGAGAAATATTACATAGAGGGCATCCTAAGTGTTTGTGCATTTTATGATATAGTTTCAAAATAAATAATCTACTGTAAATATGTAAATATGTGGTTATGAAATAAATTTGAGCAATAATCCACTAAATATTCTAATCCCATGTTGATAATTCAATAAATCTTAAACAAGGAGTATAAGAAGAAATTTTATGACACATGAGAGTTTATAATAGGGGTTGAAGGGTTTTGGTTTCAATGATACGATGACCATTAATAGGGTCTCAAAATAATGGAGGAAGGTTGAGAGGATACCAAACATGAATGAATTACATTATCGACTAGTGAAACTGTGCTAGTGGGGTAACACTGAGGAGTACATTTTTTCAAGTAGAGATATAATTTGGTTGAAGTAAATCCCCAATTTACATATTTAAATAAAAAAGTGGTATTATGTTATTTGGGGATGATTACGGTCTATTTTCAATCATCTAGGTCTTACAATTGCACTGTAATAGATGAGGTGAAAAAAATAGAAGAAATGTAAAATGTTATTTGAACCATGATATTGATAAATTGTCAATGGAAAAACTTTTGAGATGTGATTCTTAGATTACTATTAGGACTTTAGAAAAAAATTACATCTATAAAAGGGATTCCATTTAGGAACCATGGATTATGAGAATCCAAATAGAAGGATACCCAAAGTGTGTACATTGATTAATAATACTTATTTGTATATATACCAATCTTATGAGTTTTATGACACCATTTACATGGATAACTAGATTTACCATATCAACATAGGTGAGGGTTAATCTCATACCATTGGAGGATCACTGCCTTGTTCCATGTGAGTGTTAGGAAACCAATAGATATTTATTAGAAAATGATTAAATTTAAGTATGATGATACACCCATTAAAATGGCGATGGTGGAATTTGGGATGAAAATAGAAGATCTTGATGTCACTAAATATCCTTTGAAGAGGAAATTAAGTGAAATATGTTTCTGGAAGGTGTTTTTATTGGATAAAAGCTTGTAGAAGTGTTGGTTTATCTTCCCAGTTGAGTAAAATGAGACAATTATGAATTTTATGAAATCATAATGAAATATACAAGATATGTTGTTTTATAATCATGTGACTAGGTCTATGGTTGAGTTAATTTAAAATTACACAACCAACATTTTAATCGTTAAATTTAACATCCTCCATTGGAGATGAAATGATATAAAATTTTTATTCATGAATCTTAGGTTGGGACCGTGTAGTTTAACTTCTTATAGTGGGGATAAATAAAGAGGATTTGTAGAGTTTTTTATCATATGTCGATAAACTATGTGAATGGTTTTTATAGTCTTTATAACACAAAATTTAGGGAAAACCAAATGTCAATTGTGGGATAAGATGATAGTTTCCACTAAAACATCATCAATATGGGTTATGTACATAGTTTATGGTAATGATTCCTCAACCTTGGGTGGCTAATAGTTTAAGATATGGTAGTGTGGACTAATGTTGTGACATAATAAATTTCTATAGAAAATAAAATACGATTTAAATATAGGGAGGAGGGACGCAAAATTCTCATAGAAAACATAGTTCATCTTTTCAAAGGGGTAGGTGATCATAGAGTAGGTGCACATAAATAATATTAATGAATTATATGTAAATGATTTGTGTAATCCGAAAATGACGCTTAATTTCATAAATTAAATATTTTAGGAATCTTTTCTATTGTTAAGTTCGTATATATTTAACCATGAATGAAGGTATATCATGAAACATGCAGAGTGAAATAGAACTAGTTTTAAATTTGATATTCATATATCTTGTAGATGCCTCTATAATGGAGAAGAATGGGAAAAGTATTCACTAAAATATTTTTCTAAACCAATTGGGTTTGATGAGAAGAATAAATAATTTTTCAAGGGATCCCTGATGAACATTGAAATATTTTCACTATTTTTCTTTTCATGGTATAAATTTATCTTAAGAATTTAAAGGGTAACATAGTGAGAGGTTTTATAAAATTTTCTAAGGTATCCCTTTGTAGGATATTTTCTAAAAGAAAATTTCATTTATTTCCACTAAAGAAATTGGGTTATGCTAATATAGGAATTGGATGATGGGGATTGTGTTTGTAGAAAATTTAAAATAGAGTGTGGTTAATATTAAAGTTCATCAATTGTATACCAATATGTGGTAGAATATATTTATCACAGGGATAATAACATTTATGATTATTTATGATCATTATGCTGGGAATTTGAGGGTCATTCTAGATAGGTTTATCCAAAAAAAATACCAGGATTATATTGAGTTAATTCATGTCATGTGAATGGTGAAAAAATCCTTACATTAATAGAGGGAATATTGGGATTAGGACATAGAATAGTCTAAGGAATGTGATGCACACAATTTGGGGACATAATTCGTAGACAAAGGGATACCACACGCAGATGGTTTTAGTGTGTGGACTATTTTTGATCTTGGGATTCTAATGGAATATATAATAGTAAAAACATGATTTGAATGGAGGGAATGATATATAAGTTTGAAAAAAAATTAATTAGATATATGAAATTATTTTAATGTTTTAGTTCTTTAGAAAAATATATTATGGGGTGTTTTTGTGTCCAAAACATCAACCGTGAGGGTGTCCTTCCCATGTTCATTTGTGTGCATCAATTTTCTTATAGAAAATCTAATAAGACTTATAATCCCCCACGAGTCATGATAAATATGGGAAATATGGAGTAGTGGGGAAAATCATGTGAAAACCTCAGTAATGGTAATAGTAAACCGATTTCATTCCTTATTAATATTTAATAATAATATTTTAGTGATTTATATTCATAATAGTAATTTTTAGTAATTTTTTCATCAAAAAAGAAAGAAATTTATTCATACAAAATTTTATTACATGTATTATATTTTCATATTTAATATTATAATTACAAGAATTATAAAATTTTAATTTCAATTAAGGAAGTTATTTTCATATCTAAACATATAAATTATCTTAGAGTTTATTTTTTTTTGAAATTTTATAAATTTTTTATCTTCAAGAGAAGAGCATAAAATTAAATTTTTAAGATTAATATATTTTGTTTAATATTATGTAAAATTTTACAGTAAATTTTGGATATTTGTTTAAATTTTATTTAATTAATTTTTGTTGCATATATTCTATAACATGTAATTAGAATCAACACTACACCTTATATTTTTATAATAGATTTTTTCATACTTAAATATTGGTTATTTCCCGAATTGTTTTCATTGTGTTTTGCATGTTTATATTAAAAATAAATATTCCCAATTTTAGAACTTTAATTAAATAAAATGAATTCTATATTTGGAATCATTTTTTAAAAAATTAATAATAATGGAAACTTTATTTTTAATAATTATTAATTTTTACTTTTGTAGAAAAATCATGTTATCATGGTAAAAATAAAAATGAGATAAAATGGTTAAATATAAAATAATGGTGGTTAATATGCCTAAATAACATGTATAAATACTATTTTTTAGCATATATCAATATTTTCTAATATTTTATTCATGTATGTTTCATTTTGTATCAATTTCACATGATTATGATGCTTATATATTTAAATATTTTGAAAATTTTTATTTATTCCCTTTACCTTACATGTCAAGGAAACCCCCTCTCCTATCATATCCAGACATTAAGAAGCACTTATTATAGCCAATACCAACCCATGTCACTTTCTATCATACCTCTCCACATATTTGAGTCCATGGTTTGATATTAATACCATACTATAAAGGTATCACATATAAACCAACAGGTGTTGTCAGAAGAATAGTTATAGTTCTTAAAAAAATGTTTTCATTATAATTCTTCATTTACATCCTTAAATTTTTTAAAAAAATTTTTACTTAGAAAAATAATTATAACAAATTTAAAAAAACTAATTATGTTTTAATGTATAACCATTTTTCATATCTTTGTATATCTAATGGGAAATCATATAATCACTTAAGTGTATGTGTTGATAACCACCACCATGAATAAAGGTTTATAATATTTTATCATATGATCATATGTCTAGTAAAATGTAGGAAAAAATGTAATACATCACAGGAAATTAAATATTTGTGTAACTAAATAAAAAATGGTAATAAATTAAATAAAGGTAATAATAATAATAAAATGAGCATGAAATTTATCATTATAAATTTAAGAAAACATATATAATTTAATTATCTATATATTAGAGAAGGTATTAATCTAGATGTGACATGTTGTACTGAATTATATTGTCAATTACCCTTCAAGATAATTCTATTATTTTTGTCATATTTTTTATTTTGGGTGGTGTATAAAGAATACTATATATTAATTATGTCATTCTATTATGAAATTTTTTTTCCTAAAAGAAATTCTAATTTATTTCATTCAATGCATCATTGCTAAAAATTTCATCACAATATATGGTATATTATTTTACATGTTTTTTTTAAAATATTTTAATGTATTTGAACTCCATATCCATTTTCCATTAATTATTTCAAGAATTTTCTTATTTATTCAGAAAATTCTGTAAAAATTCATTGTTACCATATATTATTTTCATTACAATGGGTTGATGTTGAATATTTTCATATTTTTCTATATGGGATAATTTATTATTTTTTAAAAATGGAGAAAATAATGTTTCATACTTTATACAACATAATATTGTTTTCTAAATTCCATAACCATTATCAGTTATGAATATTCCTTTACATTATTTCTTGTTTATTATAAAATATAATATATTTTTTTAATTTTTTTAATTTTTTTTAAAATATTTTTTTAAGGGAAAAATGATTTATTCATTGTTATGAGAAAAATTAATGTGTTTTTCATATGAGTCAAAAAGATTTTTTCAAGTGGATTATGTTAAAAATAGGAAATCTAAATACTTTTTCATAGATATCGTGCATGAGAATTTATGTGATGTTAGTTGAGCCTGCTAAATATTATATGATTAGTTATCCTAATACAATTTTTAGAATGGGTGATCCAAAAATACATTATATAAAACTTGAGTGAGATATATCTCTCGAATGTGTTGGTTAATAATCTGTATTAGTAAAGGAATGAATTAAGGATTTAACCATGGAAAATTATACTATATATTTTACTAATAACCATTTCATTGTAACAATAGTGAATAGAGGTTCTAAATAAAATGTTTGAAAATGTATATAAGGGTTCAATATAATGGATCTCTGTTTTAAAGGTTTTCATTGAGAATATTGTATTTTCCCTATGCGTTTATGAATACTTTTGTATTCTTAATGAATAATATGAAAAGCTGAAAAATTTACTGGTTTTCATTTTTTCCTTTAAAAAATGGTTTTCATTACTTTATATTCTTTATAGTTATTTTATTAATCAACTAGAATTTTCAAATATTTTTCATAGGGTTTAATGATTTTTGGAAAAAAGATTGATTTCATATTGAAATACATGAATATTTTTCCTAGAAAAAATGTGTTTCATTTTATTTTTTTAAACTATGGAAAAAATAAACACTGACTAGACATGAAAATATTATAATATATGGGATTTCTAGTTTTGATTTATGACATATTTTTTTAATACTCTAAACCATAAGTATCTTGAAATGTAAGAAAGTTATTTTTTTTAAATAGTCAATACTATGTAATGTTTTATGTATGGGCCCTTATATTTTATATTTCCATGAAGGTTTAAATAAATTTATAGTGTATGAAATTATTAATAAAATACTGATGATATATTCTAACATTTAGTTATATAGAAATGAAATTGAAATAAAAGAATACCATCTTTCTCCATCTAATCACTATCTGTTCAAAATGACATTCCACAAATAAAACAAGAAAGATAATTTAGAAGGGTTTCAAGAAAATAAATACCCTTTAAAAATATCAACTTTTAATTTTTTGAATTGGAATTAAGCATTTTATATTATTTATGGATTAATTTGAATAGGTTATACATGGTTGTGGGATCCATGTTATAGATAAACCAAATTCACCATTTCATAACATGATAATAGAATATAATTATATACAATTGAACCCTCTGGTGGTCAGGGGATCCTCCAATCTCATGTTATCTGTGGATAAATCAAGGAATTGGAATATATATTTGATGTCATGAGATATTTATAACATAAAATGGTAACAATTTCATTTTACCATTTTGATGTAGAATTTTATAAGTGATTTTTATTGGTTAATAATAGTATAGAGTTATATTTGTTTGACTATATGGAATGATATAGATTTAAGAATATTTTTTAAGAGAAATATTTCCTAAAGGAAACTTCACTCTGAATAGGGAATCAATTAATTGAATTTTAACAATGGGGGAGGTTTTAGTAGCATTTTATAAAACACAATTTATAACATTGACCATGTATGCATTGAATTGTATTATATACCATGATGGTAAAAAATATTATATTTTTATCAAGAGTGAAAACATTTTATGAAGAGAATTAGCCTCATGATAATTTAATTTTCTTGAGAATTTTTTAGCTTAGTATGTGAATGTTGTGATAGATATTTTTGACATTTATGTGCCTAATGATGTTAAGAGTACGAATAAGTCAATTGGGAAACCAAAGATGGATCTATCTACTAAAAAATCAAGATTTAAACCCCATCAACATATTTGAAATGTGGTAAAATACATTCCAAAAAATTATGACATGATATAAACAGTTTTACTATAATGGTAATTTTGGTAATATTGCCTGTGATAGAATTGAAATGGGTCATATTAAATCCTACCATGGGGAAACAGATAGTGAAAAAATGATGAGATGTATTAATAAAATGTGTTTTTGGTATTATTATAAAAAAATTATATTATTTACTCATGTTGTAAATAATAATGAAAAAAATAAAAAAAATATGTTCAAATCATTTTTTAATCATACGTTTGATGATGATATAACTAATAAATTATTAAGGTGTATGTTATTGGTTTATTAACATTATGAAAATTACTTATTTGACACTAGATCGTCACATTCCTTCATTTAAAAGAAATTTTCATATAAATTTAGAATAAATCCTCATGAAAAGATTATATAACTTTGGTTGAAAACTCATAGTCTAAGTATTAATGAAATTGTTATTTATAAGAATATTCCTACAAGTATTGTTGGCATAGTTTTCACACCAAATTTCTTCTTTAAAGGTACTTATATTTCTTATATTTTTATCCTAACATCCCCTCCACCTAATTTACCCCTATGTATCCACAATTGTTTGTGGCTTTTTATGTTGTTTTGAAGGGAGAAAGGAGGGTGTATGGTTTAGCTACACTATTTTCCAAACCGAGCACACAAAGAGAGCGCCTATGTTCATGTCATTAAAAATGTGTTAAAATTACTTCTTTTCCATCTAGGGATTTATCCAAACTCAGACCTTTCTTCCCCCATTCGGCCCTTAATTCCTTTTTCACCCTCTCAAACACATAAAGACTCTCTTGGATCTTCATTTTGAATAGGGATTTGGTGGAGGAACTTCAAACAATCTCAAGTAAGTGTTTCTACCTCTTAGTACATCCCTTTTTCGTGATGAATCTTTAAATTTTATTTGAAGTCCCAAATGATTAAAGGTTAGTCTTTCTAAACTATGGTTTAACCTTGGGTTTTATTTTTCCAATATTCTATTTTTAGGCCTGATCTACCTTCCTTGAGGTGCAGCGGTGGTGCATTTGAGTTTTCACATAAAGGATTCATGGGTTTAACAAATTTGGTAGGTGATTCAATTTTATAAGCAATTTTTGTGAATTATATTTCATTATTATGGTAGTTTAATGTTTATTTCATTTAAATGTTGCTGAAAAAATTGGTTTTAGTTGTATTTATATGGAAAATGAATTTTAAGTTTTATTTTTATAAGAAATTTAGTATTTTTCTTAGAAATATTTTTATTAGTTAATTTTGGGCATCCTTATAACACCCCATTTGATTTTATTGTGTTTTATTAGGGATTAAAATATTGTTTTATTGTTTATCTATTTTTTTGTTGCTACAAAAAACTTTTTTAATGGTGTTTGTGAGGCATATTAACTTTAAGTGCCATGTTTGTGAGAAAATGGAGGTTTTACACTGATATCCCTTCTTAAATATAATGGGGATTCCCAGAAATTATTATTTTTTGGTTTCATTGGAAGGTTTTGGACTTCCATTTTAATTTTGGTAAATTAATGTTTTAACATGGTGTGCAAAGTGGGGGTCTCAAGTTGTTTTGAGTACAAAACAAGACATGATTTTGAGAAGTTGTTAATTAAAAATCAAAATACTTTGTTGTGTGTTTTAAGTGGTATAATGTGTGTACATCTACTGTATGGTTTATATTTGACCAGTAGTGGTGTTTTTATATTCCAAGGGATGTGTTTTTCTTGTTGACGTTTTTTTATCATAAAGGGGGAAGCCCCGGTACCTAGATGGGTGGATATTTACTAGTATGGCTAGTAATCCAGATGGGTTTTTTTCCCTTTTTCAATGAGAAAATGGATAAAAAAACTCTAACTAAACTATATGAATGATGTATTGGGACACCAGGTTATGGGTATGTTCTCTACTAGTGGATCGTGCACCGGAAAGGATTGGTGACTTGGTTACTTTACACTGATGTACGAGGTACAAAGGGCCCGAGACTATCTAGTTTCCTAGGGTTGTTCCCTATTTTGGTGAAAATTGGATTTTTCGAATATACCCTTACCTTAGTGTTTGTTTTTATGTAAATTATAGTAGCTTAATTTTCTTATTTAAATGCGTTAACATTCTGAAGGTTTTAGTTTGAAAACTGTTTTGAATTGAAGGTTACATTTCTTGGAATTTATCACCGTTTTTCTTTACATATTAAAACTGCTTTCTTTTTCACCTTGTATTTCATACTCTTCAGAATATTTAAGTGGTATCCTATTGGGAATATTCTCATAGCCTACATACACCCCTTTTGGGTGAGTATACTTGGTTATGTTTCACTCAAGTAAAGGCAAAGCCTCAAGTGAAGGTGGTTCGGGTTGTTAGTCCCCTCACGTGGTGCGGTGTTGTGGAGACAGATTGGGGGAGATGACCCCTTGTCATGTGGGGTAATTTTGGTTCAATTGATTTTGACTTAATTTATATTTGGACCTCTTGTACTTTATTTAAAACCATGTACTTAGATATGGTTTTTGATAAGGATTGTTTGGCATAAAGATTTTACATTCTTATTGTTGATTGTTTTTAATGTTTTATGCTTTGTTACTCAGGTAAATCATTCCCAATATTAATTTATTAATAGTCAGGAACTTGTTCCAACCCATGGGGATAGTAAACTCCCTTTGGGTCATTTCATGGGTTGGATTTGGTACTGGAATTAGTGATGACCAGAATCAGTTCGGGACAAAATGGTTTCAGAGGAAGACAATGTTTTTGGGTTATATTATTATTTTGGGATGAGTCGGGATAGACAGGAGCTAGGAATTTATGGACTCTAGGTTTTGGTCATTAGTAGGGTTCATGTCCCACACATCTCATTCTAGACCATGATCCACTATGGGATGTTGGAATTGTTGGATTGACTTCACTTCTAGGTGAGACTTGTGGGCTACAGACCACATGTGGACATCAGGAAAGGGTGGAATAGTTGTTTCTTTTATTATCATGAAGTATTTATATTATTTATATTTTATTTATTTGATTAAAATTTTCAGAATTTTGGTATTGAATAATTTTTTTACTGTTGCATTTTGTAGAAACATGCCTCCTTTGAAAGCTCCCATGCGTCCACAGGAGGAATCCAGAGAGAGTTCTCCCACACCAATTGATCGAAGGATAGTCGAGGTCGTGGTATGGGCTGTCCAGAATTTTGGAAAAGGACCTAATGTTGTTCAATTTCTTCTTAGATAGTATTATACTGGTATAAGGAAGGACAAGTCCCAGGAGTTCTTGAAAAATAATCCTCCCACTTTTCGAGGCAGCATAGAACCCTAGTATGTAGATGAATGGCTCAAGAAGATAGAGCTCATGTTAGAGTTCTTGGATAAACCCAAGGAGATTAGGGTGAAATGTGCATCCTTCTGTTGGAGGGTCCCAGCCAAAGCTGGTGTAAATCAGTATTTCAAACTGGGAAGAATGGGCAGATGCACTAGGGAGACTTAAAGGTTGTCTTCAATGAGAAGTTATGCCTTGAGGTCTTGGCATATGATAGGTCCCGAGATTTTATGGATCTTATTCAGTGGAATCATTCTGTCATTGAGTACATCAACTATTTCACTGAGTTGGTTCAATATGCTCTTGAAATTGTCTCGAATGAACAAGAGAAATCCCAGAGTCTTGAGAAAGGCTTGCTTCCAGAGTTATACTCCCAGGTGTTCTTGTTTAAGCTAAGGAGTTATGCCGAAAGGGTTGATCATGCGTGCATGGTAGAGATTTACTGGAAAAGGAAGGGATGTTTTCTCTATATCAGTATCAGTAGTGGGTAGTGGAATCATTTCATAAAATAAAAGGAAGCGGGAGGAACGTGTGAAAAGGGAAGTAGTAGTTCTGGTCAATCATCCAAACAGTTTTCATCTGCGACTTCTGATGCGAGATCAGTCATATGCCACAAGTGTGGGATGTCGGGGAACATCCGATAAGCATGACTTCTTTCTCCAAATACTTGTTACCAGTGTAGAGGTATGGGGAATTTGCAGTGCTTTTACAGGGTGGCACGTCCACTTCCGAGTGGGGCAGGGTCAGTGGCTTCAAGAGGTGTGCCATCATAGTCTGAGCCGTCGAGGACTGAAGGATCTCAATTTTGTGGTTGTGGTGGTAGGGTTGGTCAATATTTTGGGATGATCTAGTTTAGGGCACATCCACTAACCAGTGGTCATCCTCAGGTATAGATCAGACATCTCTATGTCGTGGATCAAGCACCAGCATGATCAGAGGCGAGACCGTCGACAGTTCATGTTATCATTTTTATAGCATCTTCAATAGATGCTACTCTTTTTGATATTGGTGACTCTGTTTCATTCATTTTGGCCCCATTTTGTGGACATGATGACTTTTCGAACCAATATTTTTTCTTTGGAAATGGATTTGGTTATGCCGCTTGGAAATAAGAAACACCAGGTCTTAGGTGGTTTTCATGTGATCTTTTTGTGTTATGGATTGAGATTGAGCGGGACCCGTTGGAATTAGAGATGGATATTTTTGACGTGATTCTTGGCATGTATTGTCTTGTACACTTTCTGTCACACATCAATTTATATTGGCGGTGAGTGATTTTCATAGCACCTGATAGAAGTCTTCAGGTTTTTCGTGGAGAATGGGATCCTCAGTCACGTCGTGAAGGACCTATGCTCCCAGAGTTGGGAAGTATTATCTTCCAATAATATTTTCAGGTGCTAGAGGATGATGGTCTTTCCCATGAAGGTTCACTACCTCATTTATTGAATGATTTTTTGAGGGTATTCCCAGATGATTTTTCAGGTTTTACCCTAGAGTAGGATGTGGAGTTCTTGATTGATCTGGAGATAGGAACACAACTGGTATCTCTTCCCTCATATTGCATGGACCCCACTGAGCTGAGGGAATAACATATATATCTGGATGACTTGGAATCCAATGGATTCAATCACCTGAGAATCTCTCCTTGGGCCGGTCCTATATTTTTCGTGAAAAAGGCTGACGGATCCCTCCATATCTGCATTAACTACCGGAATCTGAATAATGTAACAATTAATAACAAATACACTTTTCAAAGAATAGATGATTTATTAAATCAGTTGAAGTGGGAGAAGTGGGTCTCAACAATAGACTTGTGTTCGGGATAACATCAACTCAGGGTAAAAGAAGTAGATATCCCGAATACATCCTTCTGAAGAGGGTATGGTCACTTTGAGTATTTGTTCATGCCCTTCGGATTGACCAATTCTTCAGCGGTAGTGAAGAATCTCGTTAATAGGGTGTTCCATTAGTAACTTTATTCATTTTTGTGGTGTTTGTTGATGACATTATTGTATACTCCGACTCTAAGGAGGAACACGGACATCACTTGAGGTTCATTTTGGTCACTTTGCGGGATCACCACCTCTATGAAAAATTTTGAAAGTGAACTTTCTGGATCAGGGAGGTGAAATTTCTTGGGCATGTGATCTCAGATCATGGGGTATTAGTGGACCCCGAGAAGATCAGTGCGGTCATTTAATGGGAGAAACCGAAGTATTTGTTCGATGTCAGAACTTTCCTTGGTCTGGATGGTTATTGCAGGTGGTTTTCTTTGGGTTTCTCACAGTTTGCTTCCCTGATGACCGCATGCACCCGGAAAGGGGTGATGTTTGAATGGGCACCATAATGTTAGGCATCCTTTGAGGAGCTGAAGCGGCGGTTTAATACCACCCTCATGCTTATTTTTTCTAAGATTGGGACGGGGTATGTGGTCTATTGTGACACTTTAGGTATGGGTCTTGGGTGTGGGATTATGTAAGATGATCACACAATGGCGTATTTCTCTCCCCAAATCCGACCCCACGAAAAGAATTACCCAACCCACGACTTGGATTTGGTCACAGTGATGCATGATTTTAAGGTCTTTCATCACATTCTCTTTGGGGATAATTTTTTGATCTTCTCGGAACAAAAAATCTTGGCATATATCTTCTTGCAGAGGGACCTTAACTTGGGGTAGCGTCGCGGGATCGAGTACTTGTAGGGGTTCGACATTAACATTGTATATACCATAGACAACAGTGATGTGGGGGATGATGCCTTGAGCAGAAGAGTTCTGTTGTATGCATTGAAGAAATCCAGTGATTACTGGACTTTGATGGGACTTTTTTCTTAGATTCTTATGGAGACGATGAAGAAAAATAGGGGTGTGTTCTAGGAGAGAGTTAAGATAACACTTTCTCTGTTTGAGTTGATTTATCAGTAATATCCTATTGATGATATTTTTCAATGGTTGAGGCATTTTTTCATGGTGGGGAGATGTCCATTGATTGGTCATCATCTCTAGAGGGCATATTATGCTTCAAGGGCCGCTCAGTAGTGCCATCATCCCTATGGAAGGTGGTGATGGAGGATCGCTACCTGTCTTAATGGGATATCAATCTAGGTGGCCCCAAGATTTATTATGATGTGTGATGAAAGTTTTGGTTTCTAGGTATGCAACAGGACATAGAGGAATCTGTCTCGAGATGCTACACAAGAGAGCAGATGCAAGCAGAGCATCAGAGGCCCTCCAGTTTTCTCCAGCCATTACCCATTCCTACCTAGAAGTTGGATGAGATCAATATGTACTTCATTATTCTCTTTCCTTGAAAACCTTTGGGTAAGAATTCCTTTTTTGTGGTGATTGATTGTATGACCAAATCAGCCAAATTCATTCCGATCAAAGATACAGGTAAAGTGGATGAGTTGGGCCATTTGTATCTTCAGGAGGTGGTGAGACTTCATGGTTTTCCATTAGTAGTTGTCTCAGAACGAGACCCCAACATCACTTCTCCATTTTGGGAAGGTCTTTATAAGTCCTTGGGGTATCATATTAAGAATATCATGGCATACCATCCTCAAACAGATGGTCAGACATAGTGGGAAAATTAGATTTTGGAGGACATGCTTCGAGTGTGTGTTATGGACTTTGGAGGTTCCTCATATATCCATTTGGAATTGGTTGAGTTTTCTTTTAATAACAATTAACATTCCTTTATTAGAATGGCTCATTTTTAGGTTATCTATCGTCAGCACTCTCGGTCCCCCTTCGTTGGGATGAGGTAGGTGCGACCTCATTGTTGAGGCTGAGTCTTGTACAAAAGAATTCTAAGAATGTAAAATTGATCAGGAAGTTCTTATTGATATCTTTGAGTCCCCGTAAAACATATTATGACCAGAGGTTTTGGGAATTATAGTTTTATATGGGTGACTAGGTATTTTTGAAAGTATCCCCTTGTCTAGGCCATCGTTGTTTGTGAAAACAAGGGAATATGATGCTGCGGTATGTCAGACCTTTTGAGATTAGTGAGGAAATTGGAAAGGTGTAATACAAGTTGGATTTACCTTCTCATTATAAATCCATACTTGATGTCTTCCATGTCTCCCAGTTGAAGAAATAAAACCTGGATCTGTCCCATGTGCTGAGTTGGGAAGAACTAGAGATAGAGCCAGACTTGTCTATTTTTGAGTGCCCAATTCAAATAGTTGAATCCCAAGAGAAGCTTCTCCAAGGGAGGTCTATTCCACTAGTCTAGTTTCTTTGGGAGCATGGTAGTGATACTCATGAGACTTGGCAGTGTAATTCTTGGGTTGAGGACAATTACCCATTTTTTCTGATCAAGCCTATAGTCGAACTTTTGGGACTAAAAGTTTTCATGTTGGGGAGAATTTTCACACCCATGTTCTTCATTAAATGTAATTATATTTCATATATTTTTATCCTAAAATCCCCTATGTTTCCCCTAAGGATCAAAAAATTTTGGTAGATTTTGAAGATTTTTTGAAGGGTTAAAGGAGGGTGAACGGTTTTGGTGTACGGTTTGACAAACCATGCGCATATGTCCTGGTCATTAGAATTTTGTTACAATTACTTCTTTTCCCTCATGGGATTTATCCAAACCCAACCATTTTTCCCTCATTTGACCCTTACATATTCTTCATCATCCCAAGAACCTAAAGACTCCCTTGGATCTTCATTTTCAAGGGGGTGTGGTAGAGGAACATCAAACAATCTTAGGTAAGTGTTTCTCCCTCTTAGTTTCTCCTCTTTTATTAAATTTTATATCAATTTTCCTTGAAGTCCCAATTGAACAGATATTAGCTTTTGAATCTAGGGTTTAACCTTGGGGTTTCTTGGTTCAATAATCCATTTTTAGGCTTGATCTACCTTCCTTGAGGTGTGGTGGTGGTGCGTTTGAGTTTTCTCACAAAGGATTCAAGGTTTTAACAAATTTTGTAGGTGACTTCATTGTGTATAAATTTTTTGTGACTTAGCATCCTGTATTATATAATTTCCATGTTTATTTCATTTTAATGTTGCTGAAAAATTTAGTTTTAGTGGTATTTATTATGAAAATGAATTTTAAGTGTCATTTTTATGTGAAATTGGGGGTTTTTCATAGAATTATTTTTGCTGGTTCATTTGGAGATTACCTATAACTACCTGTTTTTTTATTGGGATCTATTAGGGTTGAAAATACTATTTTGGCTATTTATCTCTTTTGGTTGTTGCTGTGAAAATCTGTTTTAATTGTGTTTGTGAGGCATATGAACATTAAGTACAATGTTTGTGTGAAAATGGAGGTTTTACAATGATATCACATCTTAAATCGTATGGGGATTATCTAACAAAAATTTGGATTAATTCGAAGTGTTTGTACTGTCAAATTTGTTTTGGTAACTAATAGTGTGCACATGGTGTGAAATGTGGGGGTTTCAAGGAGTTTTTGGTACAAAACAAGACAAGATTTTGAGAGGTTGTTTATTAAAAAGGAAAACATGTTGTTGCGTGTTGTAAGTCGTATAATGTGAGGGTAGATACTATATTGTTTGTAGCTGAATAGTAGTGGTGTTTTTATATGCAAATGGATGTGTGTTTATTTCTTAAATTGTTTCAGCACAAAGGTGGAAGCCTGGGTACCTAGATGGGTGGATATGTAGTAGTACGACTAGTGAACCAGATAGATTTTGTCCCTATTTCACTGAGAAAATGGATAATGACAACTCTAACTAAAATATATGGATGATGTGTGGGGAATAACAGGTTATTTTTATGTTCCCTACTAGTGGCTCGTTCATAGGAAAGGATTTGTGACATGGTTACTTTACACCGAGGTATGAGGTACATAAGGCCTGAGACTATCTAGTTGCCTTGCGGTGTTCCCGGTATTGGTGCTCATTGGATGTGTGGTATTTACCCTTATATTAGGGTTTGTTTTCCTGTAAATTACATTATATAAATTTTCTTATTTATATTTTTTAACATTCTATAGTTTTTAGTTTCAAAACTATTTTCAATTGAAAGTTGCATTTCATAGAATTTATCACCGCTTTTCTTTACATATTAAAACTGCTTTCTTTTTCAACTTTTATTAAACACTCTTTGGAATATTTAGGTGTTATACTATTGGTCTTAGTCTCACACCCTACTTACACCCCTTGTGTGTATGCATACTTTTTTATGTATGACGCAGGTAAAGGCAAAGCCTCGGGTGAAGGTGGTTCGGGTTGTTAGTCCCCTCCTATGGTGCGGTGTTGTAGAAACAGCTCGAGGGTGATGACCCCTTGTCATGTGGGGTATTTATGGTGGATTTTATACTATATTTATTTATATTTGGACGTCTTTTAATTTATTTAAAACCACATACTCGGATCTGTTTTTTTTTTAAGGCTTCTTTGGTATGAAAATTTCAAATTCTTATTATTGATTATTTTTAATATTTTATTCTTTCATACCTAGGTAAATCATTACCAAAATTAATTTATTGATACATGGGAACTTTTCTATCCCATTGGGATAGAGGACACCTTTCCGGCCTTGTCATGGGATGGATTTTATTCTGGTATTAGTAGAGACTAGATTTGGTTTGTCATAATAGTTTTCCCTAAAAATCTTACAGCACATCCCATAATAGAGTTTTATAGAAGCACCCTAAATTTTCGGTATATAAACCTTTATTTATTTATTTCATGTTTATATAATTATTGGGTTTTTTTAATGATGTATTTTGGGGATTTGTCAGTTGTTGAAAGATTTTTTGGAGGTTTATATTTTGATCATTGCAATGAGAAACCCATTAAGAACCTCCAGGACTACATATAATAAAAATCAAATGGCCCTAGGTATGAAAATGTTCAGGTAATGTTTTGGAGAAACACTTTTAATTCTTAGAAAAAACCGTACACATTGATAAATTTGGAAAATAGGTGGTTGGGACATAGTTTTGTTGACCATCTGAGAAAATTATTTATGGTTTTTCCTAAGACAGTTGAAACCACACAATTTGTGCACTATTGTCCACATTTTGTGTGAGGACTACTCTATATGCAGTTGGATGCCTAAAAATCATGGATTTAGTTCAATTTACCTCCTTAATCACTAGTTTTTTCCTAATACACCCTTAAAAAATTAATTTTCCAATTATTTATTTAGAGTTGATTATCTTTGATATGGCAGAATGGTCTATGTGATCCAAATTTTGATGTATACATAGATTCTCTCATATGTTCTCATTCTTCCACATTTTCACAAGATATTTTATCCTCCTCTCTCTCTCTCTAAAAAACTTATATATCATCAGATAGTGGTAGATTCACGTTCTTTGTCTGATTTCCTGATGATATGTTATTAAATTGGTCTAATGAATTATGATATAACTTCTAATCTATAATATCTATGATGGTTTGTAGAAGTTGTTGTGTAATTATTTGTTTTATCCAAATATTGATTGGGAGGTGGATTCTATATTGAATCCTCTTGATTATAACATTCTGTCTTTGTTTCTAAATGATTTAATTGATTGAAATTGTTGTAAAACCTTTGTGTGATCATATAGAAACCTCTTTAGTGATGTTTTCTTGAATATTATAGAGATTTGTTGGTTTTATGGAAATAAATTTGGGTTCATTATTTTAAAATTTTAAGATCCCAACCTTTTATCAAGATGTCTCATACTCATTTATAGGTATTATTTAACCCTTTTATGGTATATCTTGGTTGGGTTTTTTTTGAGGTGTTTCTTGTAGAAATTCATAAATTTTAATGAAGAAGTGGGAGTGCAGAGTTAGTGCATGGTTTTCCCAAATTGGCCGCCTACCCCTGACAAACTGCGAAAGCATAAAAAGTTGGGTATTTCTTGGGTAAAAGAAGGATTTTCGAACTATGAAACCTCTTAGTAGAAACTATGAACCCCCAATATGAGGGACACCGTTGGGTAACATGGTTTGGAAAATCGACACCCCTCCTATGAAAAAATTCGTGTGGGTTTTATGATTCCAAATTTTTTATGTTTATTTCTCAATCCTTTTGGTTTTTATCCCTAAAATCATACTTTTTCCTATCTCATTATCCTAATTTTTTAGTGTTCCGGAAGAGGATTCCAAGACTCTACAAACTCCATTATATAATAATCAATGATCTGATTGATTTATATTTACATATTTCGTTATTAAATTGTTTGTTGGAGTAGTTTACTCAAGAGGGGAGGGGTGAATTGAGAAACTATAAAAAATTTTGTTACAAAAATATTGTTTTAAGAGAAATGGTTTTCCCCAAAAAATAGATACAGCCCAATTTATCATGTTTATACTGTTATAAGAGTTTTACTATTTAAATAACTTCTTAGTAGATTGATTAATTCTCAGAAATCATAATATGTATTATTAATATTACTTTTGAATTTTTCCTGCTAATAAAAATCAGTTATAACTTCATTCCAAGACTAACTATCAAAGTGAAACTTGCGTTTTCTGGATTATGCAATAAAGCATTAAAATAGAGAAGACTAAATTTAAATATCACATCAGATATGAAACAAGTTTTTGAGTCTCATGCTGAGACCTAATCCACTCCACTTGGTGATCACCTTCCACCAATGAGTTTATATAAATAAACATCGATCCACACCCCGGATCGGGGATGACAGCAGTACCCAGACTGTCCAGGTCACATAGGGACCTCTTCCATAGTTTTTTGGGTAAACAAAAATTAATTACCAGGCCACACAGGGACCTCTT
Organism: Viscum album; assembly: GCA_963277665.1. Lineage (NCBI taxonomy): Eukaryota > Viridiplantae > Streptophyta > Magnoliopsida > Santalales > Viscaceae > Viscum > Viscum album. The sequence continues at coordinate 1,600,220,866 of OY728119.1, read as the reverse complement.
CCACAGTTTTAGTGGGTAAACAAAAATATAAAGAGTTTAGTGTAAGGATTTATAAATCCTTCATTTTAGTATAGGTGTCAGTGTGTGTATGGAATATACAGAGTATAGACACTTATCAAATCTATGTAAAAGAATTATTGAGAGATTTTAGATATGATTTTAGAATGATCTAGTGATTTGAAGTGCAGCTCTGGTCTCCTTTGATTAAACAGAGATGCTTCTGAGTCCTTCTCTAGTTTTTGTCTTAAAAAATAGAGTGTCATGGTTTATCTTGTGTTCTTCATGAGTGTTGATAATGTGAAGATGTTATTTGGATTCCAGTTTACTTAGTATGTTCTCAGTAGTGTCATATCGCATGTATGAGACAATGCTTTCTTTGAAAATTTTGCAATGTGTTCTTCGTGTCCATGCTCACAGGCTTATTTTTCATTCAGTATCGTGCACTCTGGTTGTTTGGAACTCTCCAATCATTATCTTCTAATGCATGTATTTTAGCCGATAGGTTCCATGTGTTTCATAACTCATACCTCATAATATGTCTACAAAGAAACATTAATTATATAAGTGCATTAAAGTCATCAAATGTGACCGTTAAACATTAAATTGAATGATGATAAAATAGTTTAAGAAACTGTGCCATAGTGTGTTATGAAATCGGTGTCTCCTTCAAACGGTGTCTGAGTGTCACGGTCTTAGTGTCACGCTGTCTTGTTTACGGTGTCTTGGTCACGGTGTCTTGCTCACGATGTCCTGCTCACAGTGTCCTGCTCACGGTGTCATTCTTGCTATGTCTTTCTCACAGTGTCTTGTCTTCATTGTGTCTTGTTCATGGTATCTTGATTTACGGTGTCTTGCTTACGGTGTTTGTCTTACTACGTCAGGCTTCACAGTGTTTTGATTATGGTGTCAAGCTTCACGGTGTCTTGTACTTATGCAACTAACAGTATTCAGACTTAAATGTTAATATGCATGAAATGGATTGAGCTTAACCCTTATAAAGCATAAGTGAACTTGAAACATAAATACACAAGATTGGATATAATTTAAGAGTTAACTAGATTGATTGAGATTTATGATCATTGATGAGATTTGTGATCATTAAAACATGATTAATACATGTGGAGTCTAACAATATCCCCCTTTTTGATGATCACAAATCATGCACATTTAATGTGTAAAATTGATGAAACTATAGAGAAAATAACATATAGAAACATTATGCAAAAACTTCTCCCCATTTTGGGATTATCAAAAGGTGGAAATAAGATAGGGTAAACATTTCACATTCCATTAAGTGTAAATAATTCGGTACAAAATAAAAAAAAGTGACAAAAATAATGGCATCCCCATCAAAAAAGGTGTAAGCACTTGTCTTCTTCATAGATTGGCCTTCTATTTGCTTTTATCAGTAGCATAAGAGGAATCCATAGGGGCAGTGGTTGGTGTAGAAGAAGGTGGAGAGGTGGTAGATAGAGAGGGTAAAGGGATACCTTCAAAGACTAAGGGATCCAAGGTAGGAGCAGTAAAAGATCAAGGTAGTTTCTGATCAAGAATTATAGGCCTCATCTGTCTGAGAGCTTGGCCAACAGACATGGTAGTTGATGCTAATGAAGAGGTGAATGTAGGAAGTCCAGGTCTGAGAGGTGTATATGCTGGAAAAACAATTTTTGTACTCTGGACATGATGATAAGTTCTCATGAGTTTGGTGAATTCTGCAATAATTTGTCTACCATACTGCAAGGATTTTTCAAAGTCAACTTTTTTTTCTATGAACTTTTCCATCAATCTAATAAACTCGGTTAGCTTCTGGACATGTTTTTTGAAGGCTGGAGTTACAAGAGCAATTAACAGATTCTCTATATGGTATTTGAAGTGGTTGTTCATATTAGTCTTGGAGAAAATTCAGTTGATATAGAAATTTAATTTCTTAGAAATCTCTTGTTGGGCCTCATTTGCCATCTTCGAATGAATTTTAAAAGGTCAAGAAATCTATCACTTTTCTTGACAACTTCAAAGAAAGAAGCCACATTATAGCCACTGAAAGCATTCTGAAGCACTTCTTTGACTATAGATCTGAGAAAAGAGTTGTCCAAGGAAGGTGTAGAGGATTCACCAGAGGTATTAGAAGCTTTGAAGGATGTGGTCCGAGATTTGAGCTAATTCAGTACCTTTTGAAGACAAACATTGTACTCATCAGTGAGTTTATTCAAGATCACCACATGCTCTATCATTTCCTTCAACAACTATTTGTTCCTTTCAACAATATTTTCATCGAAGGATAACAAATAAGGGTGAATCTGAGACAGAACATCTCGAGAGATTTGAGAAACAGTGGGTTCTAAATGAGCAGTAGTAGGCTTCAATATTGAATGCAGCTCTTTCTACATGTCTTCCTCCATGGTTCTCGGGTTTGTGACTTCATTACTAAGCAACTTATTTTCAACTCGAACTTATGGAATTTTATGGAGCATCTTTGGTTGGATTTCCCAGATAATTTTCTCCAAAATCAGTGAGGCATATCTCTCACTCAAATCTGTCACAGAACGAGGTTGGGAGTTCATAAGATTATGAACTATAGATAATATAGTGTCTCCAATGTCCTTCAAATAATTTTTACTGGCGAATGATAGTTGTTCAGGTAAAGGTTCAGGTGAAGGAATTTGTACAGGGGCATGTTCAGGTTCTGGTTCCTTCTCAGGTGCAAAGTTAGAAACTGAATTCAACTGAAACATGGAAGAGAGATCAAGCCTGTAACACCCCGATATTTTATGAAAAATATTCTTTTAATTTCATTAATGTCTTGTGTTGTATGCTACACCAAGATTACCTTGCTCTATACGCAACACCGTATTTGCTTGCAGTATACGCAACACTATTCTTGGATCGTGTTAAACACAATTTTCATAATAGTTATTCTACGCAACATTGAGTATATATATGTATATATTCAATGTATAAATGAAATTTTTTTGGATTCTTTTATAAGAAAAAATGAAGGATTCTTGCACAACACGCAACCCTGACTTGGCTTGCATTACACGCAATCACGATCTTCCTCGATAGCGTGTGTTGTACGCAATATCAGGTTTTAGTAACCAAAGATATATTGTTATAATATTATTATGAACTAGCCATTATGAATATTATTAACTAAATTTTAAATTTTATAACATTATTATTCATCTTACACATTTTCTATAAGAATAAAATATTTTTTTCGGGTAAAATAAGTATTTTTCAAAAAATAATGTTTTGCCGCCTTTTGATGGTGCACCAACATTAAATCTATTTTTTGACATGTTTATAAGTTCAATTTTAAAAAATAAAATTCTTCATTGGAATCAAGAAATAAAAAATTACTTTGGATAAATTTTTCATATTATTCTGGTAACTTTCATATTTTGATAAATAGTAAAAACACGCTATATTTTAATTAAAAACCACTTTTTTCATCAAAATAATTTATATGGTTAAATTATAATATTTAATGGTTTTAAAGTATAAATAGAATATATTTTTACCATTTAATATAATGTCTGTCATTATCATTTATTTTACATTAAATTCATAGGTTAAATCAATTCAATCTTTTTCAATGTTTTAAACAAAAACCCGTTTTCATTCGACAACGAGATTAATTTAAATTTAATTTCTGCAAATTATTTATATTGAATTTGAAAAAATGGATTCTATATTTGGAATCATTGGGTCCAAATTATGTTAATAGGCTACTTTTTATTTTTGGGAATTATGAATAGTAACTACGGTAAATTTTATTTACCATACTTAAAGGTAAATCAGGTAATTAAGGGTAAATATAATATTATAAAATTACCCTAACACATGCCAAAACTCTATTGGATGGCTAAAAGTAGACCCATATCACCTAACGGTCGGATTAGATTCATTTTATGGACTTTTGACTATGAATATAATTTAATTATTATTAAAACCAAAGAAAGTGACAACATGTCACTCTCTTAAATCTTATAAGTATAATAATTTTAATTTAGTGATAAACATTATAAAACTTCGAACATTAATAGTATCCATAAATATAATAAAATTATCTGCATCATGATAATTTATTTAGAATTTTTAGGGATTAAATAATTGTCATTAATGGTGATACATTAATGGTGCAGAAATTATTTATTAAGTGAAAAATCAGTAATAAAGTTTTTATTGAAATAATAATACCCATTAAAAGGCCCAAAAACCAAACCAAAACTTATTGGTAGTATATATATATACTATAATAATCCAATGACCTAATATATAACCGTTTTGAGTCTTATAAAAGTGATGAATGACACTAGTATTATTTTATTTTAAATTATTCCAAAGATGTCACCTTGATAATTTAATAAATATAACAATTTTAATATTGTGATTTTAAGATGATAAATTCGAGTAAAAGTATTATTGTGAAATTTAATATATTTATCTTCATCATAGGATTTTATTTTTAATTTTTATGCAACAAATATGTATATTAAATAATTATACAAAAATGTTGTAGTAATTATTTTATTAAGTGATAAACCAAATAAATTGTTTTAAAAATAATAAAATAAATATTATATGAACTATTTAATGCGCTAAAATAATTTTATAGATACATATGACATTTTATGAATCTTTTAAAGCTTTTATTTTGAACATAACTTCTGTATATATTTTATTTAAATTCAAATAAATGAATAGTTCTAAAATAGACAGTACTGTTATTTTATAAACATGACATATTATAAAATTGTTTAAAAATCACAAAAATATTTACAAATTATAAATTTAAATTTATATGGTATCAAATGTTATAATGTATCCAATTATGGACAATTCACAACAAATAAGTAATTATTTGTTATAATTTAAAATTTAGAATGTTATTACCACAAATAAAATTAAATTGATTAAGGATAAATCAAGTTGATAATGTTTAAAATAAATTCCTAACATGTCTAAATTTTATTGGATGATGAGATTACAACCCTATAACCTATAATATTCTAATATGAGTCATTTTTGGAGGTTTTTAAGTGGGGTTAGATTTATTATAAATTAATAATTTTTACATTTCCAAAGGTGCCCCTCTCCTCCCTTATAAAAGGGAACCCCCTCCCTCTCTTCCTCACACCACTTTGAGCCTTCAAGCTCAGCCAAACCCTGAAAAATTCTCTTCTCCACTTCCATAGAAACATCCTATAGGTTCTGGTATTTTTCAAAGTCCAATTTTAGTCCCCTAAGAGAAGGTCTCAAAGAGGCGCTTCAAAGAAGAGGTAATGTCCATTGCCGATTCTTTCAACTCTATTTCTCCTTCCACTTCTTCTTCTTTAGTTGTTTCATTATGAAGTAATAAAATAAGTATTAATAATATACTAGTATGTTATTATAAGTATGAAACAACCCTATTTCACAATCTATCCATCCTACGGAAAACGAAATCACCACACGTGCGTACATACGGAATACTGTCTCCACGCCGTGGTGAAATCTTTTTTTCGACCAACACATTACATGGATGGGTATAATGGTGTAAAGAATAACTATATATGGTTATTATAACATCATACTGATTATGATATATTATACCATCCACTCCAATTCTATTCAATAATTATGGGATTGATATCATCGATGCTGCGTACGTACGGTCTATCGTCTCCACGACGCGATGAGATTCGTTCTCCATGTTAACCATACATTAATGATCATAAAGTTTATTTAATGAATAATAATGAAATATATGAAATAATAATGCTGCTGGATTTATGTATATATATATATATATGCATGTAATCTATTTAGTTTCATTCAATTCAATAAGGAAACGAAAACAGCGTTAATGCGTACGTACGGCCTACCGTCTCCATGAACGGTGTATTTCATTCATTTTATCAATCTATAATATATATATGTATATGAATATATATTATATATAAATCATGTTTTACATTCTGTAATTATGTAAATAAGGATATAAGTAATAATATCATGAACGGAAAGTCAAAACACATACGATAAATGAAATGATTTTACCCAAAACGCTGCTTTAACATTGAATTTACAAAAGAACGGGTAATATAAAGTCATAAGTGAAACATATATGATATCATAACAATGAATATGATTCTGTAATAAGTCAATGACATTATTTAAATCATTATACAGGAGTTTCGGATACATATGAAGCATATCGGACATAAGTAAAGGGATAAATTTTAAATCACATTTTTATCTGAGATTGCTTATACGTAAGTATTTAATGGGGTTACGTTTATCATCCCTGGCCATGTTTTCAAAAAAATGTTTTCATAAAATGTTTACCATTATTCTATGAATTTTTAAAGTAATTTTTACCCTTTATTGAATTTTTACCACATTTTATGAATGGAATCTATCCTTTGGTTACCATATAAGATATTTTTTTGACTTTTCCGACATAAGTATGAGGAGAATGTTATTTTTAAATTATACAGCGTGAACGGATTTTTACAGTTTCATAATTCCCCATTTTCAAGATGCTTCCTCTACAAGATTTCATGATTATTTCCAAAAAAACCCTTATCTTTTAAAATTGCATGGAATTTTGTGAAAAGAAAATTATTTTAAAGAAGAAAGGATATTTTCCTCAAGAATTCATTTCAAGTGTTTTGTCAAAACTATTTTCCATCTAAGATGAAATTATTTCATATGGGTATGTTTCAAGTAAAATTTCTCTGTGATTTAAATGGTGTCAATTTTCTTATGATAAAATGATATCAATTGTTTATGGATTATGTTATGATGGCATGATGTTTAAGAATCCTGTTTTATTACATGGGTTATGCTATGATGTATGATTTATGATTATGTGGAACACGAAAGAATTATTTCATTATGAGATGGGTGGGACCTATATCGCTCTCCAATGCATTGGGTAAGGATTTATATCTCCTGAGATAGACATGGCTGGAACGACAAGTTAAACCGGTTCCGTAATACATGACTGGAACAAGGAGTGAAATCGATTCAGAAAGGGACTCTGTCCACTAAGATGGTCTTGGCAGCAACGCCTTGGCTACTATGGAAATCATATCAAGTGCTTAATGATTTCCAAAATTACATGTTTTATTCCCATGCTATTTTATGATTCTTAATTTTTCTTTATGATTAATGCCTTACGTACTTCCATGTTTTATGTCATTGCTCAATCTTTTGATGTTTAAACATTATGTTCATGTTTTTAAGTTCAAATGTATATGGTATGTTTTATTTTACCCATGCTTACCCTTACGGAGCATTTGAGCTCACCCTTTTTATATTTTCATTTCTCCAGGATATAAAGAAAGGTTTTAGGCAAGAAAAAAAGGGGAAGATCTTTATGGGAGATGTTGAAGATCTTTCACCACGATTAGAAGATTACGTTCCAAGTTTCCAAAGACACTAAACAATTACGGTCCTTGTGTGTATATTTTTGTTATGTATTAAGTATTCTGCTAAATTAATGTAATGTCCATGTACGTCAAGATTTTGGTCTCTACAGTTGGTATCAGAGGAATGGTTTAGTCAACATTTGGAAACTAGGATGCGAAAATGTTAGTGAGATCCCTAGAGATATTTCTAAGGTATGTCTAGGAATGTCCCTAAGGATAAGTATACATATAGGATATAGTCCTAGAACTACTGTAACGATCTTAGAATTTAACCTAAGATGTTAGATATTGAGGGTGCTCCCCCTTTACTATGTTGTTTTCCGTAGCATGATTTTTTCCTCTCACACTATTCTTTTTGGGTTTTAGAAAATGGCTGGAAACAGGAAGATTCATGATAATGGAGGATATGACGGGCAATGGAATGGTATTATTCATGAGAAACCAAATGAATAGGGATTTGGAATTCTAAAAATCTTTCTTATGCCTAATTAGCAATCTCATAATATTATCAATAATCTCAACTTGTTAAGTTTCTCGAATCAGATAATAAGAGAAAAATGGAGTTTCATGATGATCATAGAGGAAAGAAAGTTCAATTTCCCTCATGTAAATCATGTGAAAAGAGGCATCGGGGAGATTGTTTCAAGGGAACTGGAAGATGCTTTGGGTGTTGAAAAGAAGGAAACAAAGCCAGTAAGTGCAAAGGAAAAGGTTCAGTTAACACCATGGATGAGAATAATGGTATTGATACGACATCAAAAATGGTTAAATGTTTTAAATGTGGAATGTATGGGAATTACGCAAACCAATGCCCTAAGGGAAAGTCTCCTGAAGAGAATCAGTATGGCCGTATGGGTAGTATTTATGTTTATGATGATGAAGAGACTATAAATGATATGTGAGATGAATGAATTGTTGAAGCTCGGTCAATGGTTTGATAAGGTAGTGGAATGATTACATGTTTATCAAGTGTAATGTTGTATATGTAATCTCATGGTACTATGGAATAAAGAGACATCTAAGGATTGTTACACTGTTGTCTTTCCTTGAGTTTTGAAAGTGTATGATTAATGGTACCAGTATCCATGAAAGGTTATTCAGATATTTTTGGAATGTAGATGATATGCGCATAATGAAGGGATAAGGAGTAAATTAAATGTTTGATAGTATTCATGAGCTCATGACTGATATAAGGAGAAGGTTATTCATGGTTTGAGTATATAGAATTTTTGGATTTTGGTATGTGGAAAGAGTTAACTTTTGACAGCATTCATGTTTTCACTAAGGTTTAATGGGTATTCATTTTTCAAGAGAATACATGATTAAGGTATTCACATGATTGGAATGTGACCAATAAGATATATGGGGATAAATGATGGTATTCACATGCTTGGTTGATGACATTTCATGTAAGAGTTTTCTTTATACTATGAGCTTGGACAGAAGTATTTTAGATAAGCCTAAATATTGGAATGGATTATGTAAGAAATAAGTTAGTATTGTTTATGGATATAACTTTTTTTGATATTATTGATGGGATGTAATAGTAATGTAGTTTTAGAAAAAGGACAACCTGCAGGACGGGCGACATCCCATCGCGTCAGACAAGGCTGTGGGAATCAAACCCAAAACCGAAGTGCGACTGGCCTTTATCCCCTACCACTGGCCTACATGAATTTCCTGTTTAGTAGAAACTAGTTTTATTATTTTAAGCAGTATGATTAATGAAGTATATGTCCATTTTAGGAACTATATAAGATTAATCTAACTATTGATGGACTTATGTATTTTTGATAAATTTTATAACCTTTTGTTTGAGACAGATGGAATGACCCATCATTCTATCACATGAGCTGCTAACACTTCACTAATGAGAAATTCAACTTCATTTTTTTAAGAGATGATGTGAAATTGTCCAACGAACGAACAACGGTGAGACTGTACCAAAATCACGAAAGTATTTCTTCTATTTCCAATTTCATCAAATTTACAGAAATGATCTTGAAAACCAAAAATGTTTTCCTAGTGCCCTTATATCTGATGAATCAGATGGTACCTTAGATCATCACAAATATATGGCTTTGTGATTGATGGCTTTTTCATAGCCATGTTCTCTACCACTCTCCATCAGAACTTGATGGTTAGATTTTTCTTCCATATCCATATTTTCACTTATGTTCTCCTACGTGGAAACCCAGTGATGAGTTGATTTGGGTAACCGTTATATTTGATACTTTAGTTTTTCAAGCCATGTTTTGGTATTCCTTTTTACGATGTGGGTTATATTAAACAAACTTTCGAGTAGTAAACCATTTATAACCCCGACGAATTTCGAGGGCGAAATTCATTTTAAGGGGGGTAGAATGTAACACCCCGAGATTTTATGAAAAATATTCTTTTAATTTCATTAATTTCTTGTGTTTTATGCTACACCAAGATTACCTTGTGCTATACGCAACATCGTATTAGCTTGCAGTATACGCAACACTATTCTTGAATCGTGTTACACAAAATTTTGATAATAGTTATTTTACGCAACATTGAGTATATATATGTATATATTCAATGTATAAATGAAATATGGTTGGATTATTTTATACGAAACAATGAAGGATTCTTGCACAACACGCAACCCTGACTTGGCTTGCATTACACGCAATCGCGACCTTCCTCGATAGCGTGTGTTGTACGCAATACCGGGTTTTACTAAACAATGATATATTATTTTAATATTATTATGAACTAGACTTTATGAATAGTATTAACTAAATTTTGAATTTTATAACATTATTATTCATCTTACTCATTTTCTATAAGAAAACAATATTTTTTTCGTGTAAAATAAGTATTATTCAAAAAATGCAGTTTTGCCGCCTTTTGATGGCGCACCCACATTAAATCTAGTTTTTGACATGTTTATAAGTTAAATTTGACAAACTAAAATTATTATTTGGAATCAATAAATAAATATTTATTTGGATTAATGTTTCATATTATTTTGTTAACTTTCAAATTTTGATGAATAGTAAAAACACGCTATATTTTAATTGAAAATAACTTTTTTCATCACAATATTTATATGGTTAAATTATAATATTGAATAGTTTTAAAGGTTAAATAGAATATATTTTTACCATTTAATATAATTTATTTCATTTTCATTTATTTTATATTAAATTCGTAGGTTAAATCAATTCAATCTTTTGCAATGTTTTAAACAAAAACCCATTTTCATTCGACAACAGGATTAATTTTAATTTAATTTTTGAAACATATTTGTATTGAATTTGAAAAAATGGATTCCATATTTGGAATCATTGGGTCCAAATTATGTTAATAGGACACTTTTTATTTTTGGGAATTATGAATAATAACTACGGTAAATTTTATTTACCATAGTTAAAGGTAAATCGGGTAATTAAGGGTAAATATAATATTATAAAATTACCCTAACACATGAAAAAATTCTATTGTATGGATACAAGTATACCCATATCACCTATGGGTCAGATTAGATTCATTTCATGGACTTTTGACTATGAGAATAATTTAATTATTATTAAAATCAAAGAAAGTGACAACATGTCACTCTCTTAAATCTTATAAGTATAATAATTTTAATTTAGTGATAAACATAATAAAACTTCAAACATGAATAGTCTCCAGAACTCTAATATATGAATCTACATCATGATAATTTATTTATAATTTTTAGGGATTAAATCATTATCATTAATGGTGATACATTAATGATGCAGAAATTATTTATTAAGTGAAAAATCAGTAATAAATATTTTATTGAAATAATTATACCCATTAAAAGGCCCAAAAACCTGACCAAAACATATTTTTAGTATATATCTATACCATAATAATCCAATGACCTAATATATAACCGTTTTGAGTATAAGGCCCCAGCCTTAAACCTTACTTAATCTTGAGTTATTACAAGATTACACGTTGAGGATCTTTTCGGGTTTAGAGTTTTAAAGAATTAGATCATAAAACTTGCATTACATTCCACATATAAACAAAGTGGTTACATAAAGTTAGTATTCTTCATTCCCATCAATGGAAACACATTTAAAATAAAACATGTATTATTTCTTGACACATCCTTGACTCTATCATCTTATCATGTACCTTTCCCTTGACCTGTGAAAAACATTTCAAAAACTTGGGATGAGCGTAAAAACTCAGTATGGGTTATAAAAACATGGAAAGGAAACATGAGTTCATATATACATAAGAATGAAATCATACTTTACCCATAAAACATGGGCACTTTAACATACCTCATAAAAACATGAATAAATCATATAAATCATAATACGTAAAGGTAACTTGAGGCATTCATAACATTCTTACGTAGGGGGGTAACCCTCTTGGTTACGTTTGGAATACCCATCACAGTATATTCCCTAAAATCTCTTCGGAGAAACCTTAACGTTTCACTCCTTCGCGTTACCCAATGCATTGGAGAGCTATAACGGGCTCACCCGCCCTTAGTTTATCACGGAACCACCCGTCTTCATAATAATGCCCAAGAACCATAACATAATCATATCACATAAAACATGCATAAAGGAAACATAACATTTCCACATTTCAATCACGAGATATCAATACAACACATTGATATAATAAAAACATTATGAAAACCATTTTCAATACCAAAGTAAAACATGGTATTTATTTTTCTTTTAAAAAAGAAGATATGGCTTGTAGAGGAAGCCAAAACTCAAATAACGGTTATGACGGTGGAGAAGTCGTTGTCGCCGCATACGTACGACAAAAACATTCCCTTTTGTCATTTAGTAAACGCTTCGTATAAAAAAGATTCCTTTTGAATAAACTTAAATGTCAAAGGGGTTTATACACCGTATAAAAGAAAGTTGTGTATAAAATAAAATATGTCTCAACGAAAGGAGATTGAGACGAAGTCCCATACAAAGATAATTTTTAAAATAAAATAGATACATTATGTGTATTCACTATATGTACACATAAATAAAGTAAAAATACAAGATACGACATAATAATATAATGACATAATTTGAAAGTAGGAGATTAACCCAAAGAATGGAAATTGGGTTAAGAAGTTCCCATACCTCGTATCTGACTTGACCCGACCGTTCTTTAAACTCCTGAATAATAAACTTTAGTTAATCTCTACTTGCTTAAGAACCTTTTTCAAGTTCATTATTCCTTTTATACCATGTTATGAACATCATGTAATCATTTAAGTTAATAATGTTCATTTTGTCGGTATTTGGTTCTTAAGTCAAAAATTGACTTCTTATACTTACAAGTTGTTAATTTGGTCAAAGGTTCATTATATCCAGAATGGTATTCATGATGTAGATATCATATATGTCATATATATACAGTACATACATGTATTTAAAATATTACATAATCATTTAGAGGTAAGAAATGAAATGCACCGTTCATGGAGACGGTAAGCCGTACGTACGCATGAACGCTACTTTCATTTCTTTGTCATATTAATGGAATTAAAACTAAATGAGACTTATGTATATTTTAATTCCAGAATTATATTCATCATTTAGATATATCATTAATTATATATATCCATTATATACATGTACTTTTAATAGTACATTACATTTGGGGATAAGAAATGAAATGCACCGTTCATGGAGACGGTAGTCCGTACGTACGCATGAACGCTACTTTCATTTCTATCTCATACTTTAATGGAAATAAATGATAATGATATATATAGGTATATTATAATTCCAGTATAAAATCATATATAATAACTTTAAATCCATCCTTTACACGTCCCACATATGGCATTAACGAATCACATCACTTTTAGGGGGCGGTAGTCCGCGCTTCCTAAAATGAAGATATCGTGTTTTACCCATAATGGAAACCATAAAGGTATGCCAAAAATGAAAAAAAAGAAGCTTAAGGAAAACATAAACATATTATATATCATATATAAAAATAGTGACATCATAATGGCCACCTTTGAAGGTGTTAAATGAGTATTGAACAATCATCGTTTCGGGAGGCAGAATTTCGCCATCCACGGAAACCGTATGTTCTTTAACCATTTGATGTAGTTGTGTGAGAGTGTAGCTCAAATATATCTTATAACAACATCCTAGTATATTGAAGATACTGGTGTTGTTACAAAAGAAGTAAATAAAAGGAGTTTAGGGGGTCGGAGAAGCAAAATAAAACAAATGAACATGAGAGAATGAATTACCTTAAAAAGTGTAACTTCTTTTGGTTTGAGCCTAAAGGCTTCCTTTGAAAGGATTCTGCCCAAAGGGAATCCTCTAGGATGAGGAGAGGGATGTGGAGAGAGCAAATGGGCAGGGGTTGGCCGAGCCAATGGCTTGAAGAGTGTGTGAAATGAGGTAGAGGTGGGGGCCTTTTATAAGGGGAGAGGAGGGGCACTTTTGGAAAGTAAAGAAACATTACATTATTTGAAAATGTGTTTCGGTTTTAAAAGGTCCCACATTGATGGAATTCGTGGATAAGGTGATAAGGCATCGAAATCCATTCATCCAATTGGTTTTGGCCATGTGTAGTTCATAGATATTACATTATCTTTCCATTTTATTTAAATCGTCAAATAATGATGTCATCGCTGCATCATTATTATGTCATAAATAATTAAATTTATTTAATGTCTAAAAATTATAAAAAAATTACTATGATTTAGGAAATCTTTTTAGCTTTCCAATGACTATTTATAATCGAAATTTGGACTTGTATAACCCCACTTAAAAATTGTTTTCGCAAAACATATTATGTTTGTGTCATTTTCACTTTAACATTTAATAAAAAGTAATTTATGTTATTTCCCAACAAAAGTGGATACATGGGGTCCCCAAGTTAGGCCATGACTTTTCTTGGTCGGCCATGACACAACCAATGAGGTTGGGACATGTGTCTAGGTCATTTTATATTATTAAAGCATTATTTATACATTAAACTACCCTAATTACCACTAATCGCGATTAAGAACTTAATAAGTTACTATTCACCAAAAAATTATTTTAATCTCATTGAACCACATTTTACTTCTTAATGACAACCATGTATGTCGGATTTTCAAAATTCAATACACATTAGTGGTAAACTTTAATTTAACTGAAAAAAACAGTTTGCTTGATTACCACTTAGTGGTTTCACTATTCATCAAAATTGAAGTTTTTCAGAAAATTACCAAAAATTCACTCTAAGCTATATTTGATATTACGAATTCAAAAATGAAGTCTATTTTACAAAATTCAAATCATATAAGTCACATTAATTAATTTAATAATTAATTCCCGCTGCCAGAAAAAATAGCGTGTTTTTACAAAACAATAAGTATCAAAAGATTGACACCAGTTTAAGTCTAATTTCAAATCGAAATTGATTCCAATGACCACCATTGGATAAAATGGTAAAAATATATTCTAATTTCACTTCAAAACCAATTCAAAACATAATCTAATCATATAAATAAATTAGATTAAAAAGTATTTTTGATGTAAAATGCAGTATTTTTCACTATTCATTTAAAAATGAACATTGTCGGAAAATTACCAAAAATTCACACAAGGTAAATTTTGATGTCCCAATCATAAAGGATAATTTTATTTTGACAAACATAGTTTCTAAAATTGTCAAAATATAG
Organism: Viscum album; assembly: GCA_963277665.1. Taxonomy (NCBI): domain Eukaryota; kingdom Viridiplantae; phylum Streptophyta; class Magnoliopsida; order Santalales; family Viscaceae; genus Viscum; species Viscum album. The sequence continues at coordinate 1,600,205,782 of OY728119.1, read as the reverse complement.
ATTCAAAAATGGTTTTCCATCAAAAGGCACTAAAACAATCCTTTAAGAATATTAGTGTATTCCATGCATAAGATTGTATTTATTTTCATTTTAAGCCTCTAAAACACTATCTTTATCATTAATAGACATAGATAAAAAATATCTATTATTCATTACTTACTTGGGATGTTACATCCTTCCCCCCTTTTGGGAATTGCGTCCTCGCAATTTTATTCACTTATCAAATTAAGTGGGGGTATTTATCTCTCATAGCATTTTCAGATTCCCACGTTGCCTCTTCAATCACATGGTTTTTCCAAAAAACCTTTACCTGATGAATCACCTTATTCCGTAACACTTGCTCCTTATGGTCAAGAATCTGGACCGGTTATTCCTCATAAGATAGGTTCTCTTCCAGCTGAACTACCTCTGGACTCAAAACATGAGATGGATCTGGCATATACTTTCTCAACATAGAAACGTAAAAAACATTGTGTACCTGAGATAAACTCGGAGGTAAAGCCACTCGGTATGCAACTGATCCAACTCTCTCCAGAATTTCGTATGGTCCAACGAACCTTGGACTCAACTTTCCTTTCTTACCAAATCTCATCACACTTTCCATGGTGAAACCTTGAGAAAAACATGATCACCTACCTCGAAAGATAGATCCTTCCTCCGGTTATCCGCATAACTCTTCTGCCTGCTCTGAGCTGTTCTCAGGTGTTTCTGAATCAGCTGAACTTTTTCTGCCATCTCTTCTACCAATTCTGGTCCCATCAACTTCCTTTCACCCACTTCATCCCAGAAAGCTGGAGTTCGACACTGCTTCCCATATAATGCCTGAAATGGTGCCATCTGTATACTGGAATGAAAACTGTTATTATATGAAAACTCAACCAAAGAAAGATGTTGGTCCCAACTTCCCTGATAATCCATAGAACAAGCTCATAGCATATCCTCCAATGTCTGAATTCTTCGTTCTGACTATCCATCTGATTGAGGATGAAAAGCTGTACTAAAATTTAATTCAGTACCCAACGACTTCTGAAGGCCTTTCCAAAAGTTAGAAGTAAACCTGGGATCACGATCCGATACAATGGAGAGAGGAACTCCATGTAACCTGACTATCTCTTTAAGATACAAACGGGAAAGTTGATCAAGAGAGAAAGTATCTCGTATAGCAAGGAAATGAGCAGATTTGGTCAAGCGATCAACAATAACCCAGATTGCATTATTACCTCGAGATGTCTTTGGTAATCCAACAACAAATTCCATGGATATATTCTCTCATTCCCACTCTGGAACTGGTAATGGCTGAAGCATCCCTTTCGGTAACTGCCGCTCTGCTTTAACCTGTTGACATGTCAAACACTTCACAGTAAAATCAGCAATATCTCTTTTCATTCCATCCCACCAGTAATACTCCCGCAGATCTCTATACATCTTAGTACTGCCAGGATGAACTGAAAATGGAGAACTATGAGCTTCACATAACAACTCTCTCTTCAACTGTGAATCACAAGGCACACATAACCTCTTCACAAACCTCAAAACACAAACACAACTTATCCAAGAACTCATGGAAAATTTTATTCATTAAGTCCATGAATACAGCAGGTGCATTGGTTAGCCCAAAAGGCATTACTACAAATTCATAGTGGACATATCTAGTACGGAACACAATCTTCGGAACATCTTCTTCTTTTACTATCAACTGATGGTACCCCGACCTCAAGTCAATCTTCTAAAAATACTGAGCTCCCTGGAGCTGACACCACTTCATTCGATGGCCCAACATCTGCTGAAGTAGTTGCAAAGGATTTCACCACCCCTTTCTGCTTGTAGTCTAACTGCTTCCCATCACTCAAGCTCCTTGTCGGACACTCGTTTGCATAGTGACCCATCTCATTGCACTTATAACATTTCACTAACTGTAAATCAAATTTGTTTTTACCTTCACCTTGATCCTTTTCAGTGCAATCACGAGCCTTATGTCCCATCTTACCACATCGGTAGCACTTCCCAGAATTCAGAAGACATTCCCCAGCATGCCTTTTTCCACATTTATCACAAACTGGAAACTTAGTTTTCTTACCATCAGACTTTTTTAAAGAATTCTTACCTTTCTCCTGCCACCTCGGTCTCTTCTTCTGCTGGTTGTTATAGAAAACTTGGTCATCGACAAACTCCATTTCCACCTTCTCAGCACATCGAACAAGCTTTTCATAACTTTTAAACTCTCGAGAAGCTAATGCCCTTCGATACTTTGGCTTTAATCCTGAGTAAAAACGATTGATTTTACTATCAAGGTCCCGGATAAAATTGGGAGCATACCTTGCCAATCGAGTGAACCTTTCTTCATAGGCAGCCACTGAGTCTTCCTCTTGCCTCAATTCCAAGAATTGCTTTTCCATCCTAAGTCGAACAGCCTTAGGAAAATACTTCTCAAGAAACATACCTTTGAATTCATCCCAGTCAAGAGCATCAATCTCATCGGCATCCCTGATATTTTTAACCATAGACCACCACTGATCTGCTTCACCCTCCAAACGGTAAATAGCAAGACTAACCTTTTGATTGTCTGAACACCCCATGACATCAAAAATCTTCTCCAGTGCTTTAATCCACCCTTCAGCTAGCACAGGGTCAGATGATCCTCTGAATGATGGGGGATGTTGCCTCATGAAATGTTCCACCACTGACATGTTCCTCTGCGGTTGATCTGGCTGATCTCGTGCATGGATACCACCACCATTTATAGCCTGAGTCAACTGTGCCATCACTGCAACAAACTGTTCAGTTCCGATTCCGACCATCTCAGGTTGCTGATTTGGAAGGCTGTCTTCCTCCTGATGTCGTCCCAACATAGCTGCTTTGTTTCCTCTGCGGAAAACCATTCTGAACATGGAAATATCTTAGGCGAAGCAACATGGTAATCCGTAAATGCTATATCATTTCAATCATATTATAATTTAACACTTTTCTAACTCCTAAAGTTGTCTAAACCGACCTCTGATACCAACTATAAGGCCCCAGCCTTAAACCTTACTTAATCTTGAGTTATTACAAGATTACATGTTGAGGATCTTTTCGGGTTTAGAGTTTTAGAGAATTAGATCATAAAACTTGCATTACATTCCACATATAAACAAAGTGGTTACATAAAGATAGTATTCTTCATTCCCATCAATGGAAACACATTTAAAATAAAACATGGATTATTTCTTGACACATCCTTGACTCTATCATCTTATCATGTACCTTTCCCTTGACCTGTGAAAAACATTTCAAAAACTTGGGATGAGCGTAAAAACTCAGTATGGGTTATAAAAACATGGAAAGGAAACATGAGTTCATATATACATAAGAATGAAATCATACTTTACCCATAAAACATGGGCACTTTAACATACCTCATAAAAACATGAATAAATCATATAAATCATAATACGTAAAGGTAACTTGAGGCATTCATAACATTCTTACGTAGGGGGGTAACCCTCTTGGTTACGTTTGGAATACCCATCACAGTATATTCCCTAAAATCTCTTCGGAGAAACCTTAACGTTTCACTCCTTCGCGTTACCCAATGCATTGGAGAGCTATAACGGGCTCACCCGCCCTTAGTTTATCACGGAACCACCCGTCTTCATAATAATGCCCAAGAACCATAACATAATCATATCACATAAAACATGCATAAAGGAAACATAACATTTCCACATTTCAATCACGAGATATCAATACAACACATTGATATAATAAAAACATTATGAAAACCATTTTCAATACCAAAGTAAAACATGGTATTTATTTTTCTTTTAAAAAAGAAGATATGGCTTGTAGAGGAAGCCAAAACTCAAATAACGGTTATGACGGTGGAGAAGTCGTTGTCGCCGCATACGTACGACAAAAACATTCCCTTTTGTCATTTAGTAAACGCTTCGTATAAAAAAGATTCCTTTTGAATAAACTTAAATGTCAAAGGGGTTTATACACCGTATAAAAGAAAGTTGTGTATAAAATAAAATATGTCTCAACGAAAGGAGATTGAGACGAAGTCCCATACAAAGATAATTTTTAAAATAAAATAGATACATTATGTGTATTCACTATATGTACACATAAATAAAGTACAAATACAAGATACGACATAATAATATAATGACATAATTTGAAAGTAGGAGATTAACCCAAAGAATGGAAATTGGGTTAAGAAGTTCCCATACCTCGTATCTGACTTGACCCGACCGTTCTTTAAACTCCTGAATAATAAACTTTAGTTAATCTCTACTTGCTTAAGAACCTTTTTCAAGTTCATTATTCCTTTTATACCATGTTATGAACATCATGTAATCATTTAAGTTAATAATGTTCATTTTGTCGGTATTTGGTTCTTAAGTCAAAAATTGACTTCTTATACTTACAAGTTGTTAATTTGGTCAAAGGTTCATTATATCCAGAATGGTATTCATGATTTAGATATCATATATGTCATATATATACAGTACATACATGTATTTAAAATATTACATAATCATTTAGAGGTAAGAAATGAAATGCACCGTTCATGGAGACGGTAAGCCGTACGTACGCATGAACGCTACTTTCATTTCTTTGTCATATTAATGGAATTAAAACTAAATGAGACTTATGTATATTTTAATTCCAGAATTATATTAATCATTTAGATATATCATTAATTATATATATCCATTATATACATGTACTTTTAATAGTACATTACATTTGGGGATAAGAAATGAAATGCACCGTTCATGTAGACGGTAGTCCGTACGTACGCATGAACGCTACTTTCATTTCTATCTCATACTTTAATGGAAATAAATGATAATGATATATATAGGTATATTATAATTCCAGTATAACATCATATATAATAACTTTAAATCCATCCTTTACACGTCCCACATATGGCATTAACGAATCACATCACTTTTAGGGGGCGGTAGTCCGCGCTTCCTAAAATGAAGATATCGTGTTTTACCCATAATGGAAACCATAAAGGTATGCCAAAAATGAAAAAACAGAAGCTTAAGGAAAACATAAACATATTATATATCATATATAAAAATAGTGACATCATAATGGCCACCTTTGAAGGTGTTAAATGAGTATTGAACAATCATCGTTTCGGGAGGCAGAATTTCGCCATCCACGGAAACCGTATGTTCTTTAACCATTTGATGTAGTTGTGTGAGAGTGTAGCTCAAATATATCTTATAACAACATCCTAGTATATTGAAGATACTGGTGTTGTTACAAAAGAAGTAAATAAAAGGAGTTTAGGGGGTCGGAGAAGCAAAATAAAACAAATGAACATGAGAGAATGAATTACCTTAAAAAGTGTAACTTCTTTTGGTTTGAGCCTAAAGGCTTCCTTTGAAAGGATTCTGCCCAAAGGGAATCCTCTAGGATGAGGAGAGGGATGTGGAGAGAGCAAATGGGCAGGGGTTGGCCGAGCCAATGGCTTGAAGAGTGTGTGAAATGAGGTAGAGGTGGGGGCCTTTTATAAGGGGAGAGGAGGGGCACTTTTGGAAAGTAAAGAAACATTACATTATTTGAAAATGTGTTTCGGTTTTAAAAGGTCCTACATTGATGGAATTCGTGGATAAGGTGATAAGGCATCGAAATCCATTCATCCAATTGGTTTTGGCCATGTGTAGTTCATAGATATTACATTATCTTTCCATTTTATTTAAATCGTCAAATAATGATGTCATCGCTGCATCATTATTATGTCATAAATAATTAAACTTATTTAATGTCTAAAAATTATAAAAAAATTACTATGATGTAGGAAATCTTTTTAGCTTTCCAATGACTATTTATAATCGAAATTTGGACTTGTATAACCCCACTTAAAAATTGTTTTCGCAAAACATATTATGTTTGTGTCATTTTCACTTTAACATTTAATAAAAAGTAATTTATGTTATTTCCCAACAAAAGTGGATACATGGGGTCCCCAAGTTAGGCCATGACTTTTCTTGGTCGGCCATGACACAACCAATGAGGTTGGGACATGTGTCTAGGTCATTTTATATTATTAAAGCATTATTTATACATTAAACTACCCTAATTACCACTAATCGCGATTAAGAACTTAATAAGTTACTATTCACCAAAAAATTATTTTAATCTCATTGAACCACATTTTACTTCTTAATGACAACCATGTATGTCGGATTTTCAAAATTCAATACACATTAGTGGTAAACTTTAATTTAACTGAAAAAAACAGTTTGCTTGATTACCACTTAGTGGTTTCACTATTCATCAAAATTGAAGTTTTTCAGAAAATTACCAAAAATTCACTCTAAGCTATATTTGATATTACGAATTCAAAAATGAAGTCTATTTTACAAAATTCAAATCATATAAGTCACATTAATTAATTTAATAATTAATTCCCGCTGCCAGAGCAAATAGCGTGTTTTTACAAAACAATAAGTATCAAAAGATTGACACCAGTTTAAGTCTAATTTCAAATCGAAATTGATTCCAATGACCACCATTGGATAAAATGGTAAAAATATATTCTAATTTCACTTCAAAACCAATTCAAAACATAATCTAATCATATAAATAAATTAGATTAAAAAGTATTTTTGATGTAAAATGCAGTATTTTTCACTATTCATTTAAAAATGAACATTGTCGGAAAATTACCAAAAATTCACACAAGGTAAATTTTGATGTCCCAATCATAAAGGATAATTTTATTTTGACAAACATAGTTTCTAAAATTGTCAAAATATAGATTCAAAAATGGTTTTCCATCAAAAGGCACTAAAACAATCCTTTAAGAATATTAGTGTATTCCATGCATAAGATTGTATTTATTTTCATTTTAAGCCTCTAAAACACTATCTTTATCATTAATAGACATAGATAAAAAATATCTATTATTCATTACTTACTTGGGATGTTACATTGAGTCTTATAAAAGTGATTATGACACTTATATTATTTTATTTTAAATGATGCCAAAGTTGTCACCTTCATAATTTAATAAATATTACAATTTAAAAATTGTTATTTTAAGATGCTAAATTCGAGTAAAAGTATTATTGTTTAAGTTAATAGATTTATCTTCATCATAGGATTTTATTTTTAATTTTTATGCAAAAATTAAGTATATTAAATAATTATACAAAAATGTTGTAGTAATTATTTTATTAATAGATAAACCAAATAAATGGTTTTAAAAATCATAAAATAAATATTATATAAACTATTTAATGATCTAAAATAATTTTCTAGACAGATAAGATCTTTTATGAATCTATTAAAGCTTTTATTTTGAACATATCTTTTGTATATATTTTATTTAAATTCAAAGAAATGAATAGTGTCAAAATTGACACTATTGTTATCTTATAAAAATAACATATTATAAAATTGATTAAAAATCCCAAAAACATTTAAAAATTATAAATTTATATTTATATTGTCTAAAATGTTATAAAGTATACAATTGTGGACAATTGACAACAAATAAGTAATTATTTGTTACAATTTAAAATTTAGAATGTTATTACCAGAAATAAAATTAAATTGAGTAAGGATCAATCAAGTTGATGATGTTTAAAAAAAATTCCAAACATCTCTAAATTTTATTTCTTGATGAGATTACAACCCTATCTCATCTAATATTCTAATATGAGTCAATTTTGGAGGTTTTTAAGTGGGGTTAGATTTATTATAAATTAATAATTTTAAGATTTCCAAAGGTTCCCCTCTCCTCCCTTATAAAAGGGCACCTCATCCCTCTCTTCCTCCCACCACATTGAGCCTTCAAGCTCGGCCAACCACTGAATAATTCTCTTCTCCACTTCCATAGAACCATTCTAGAGGTTCTGGTATTCTTCAAAGACCAATTTTAGTACCCTAAGAGGAGGTCTCAAAGAGGCGCTTCAAAGAAGAGGTAATGTCCATTATCGATTCTTTCAAATCTATTTCTTCTTCCACTTCTTCTTCTTTAGTTGTTTCATTATGAAGTAATAACATCAGTATAACTCATATACTGATATGTTATTATAAGTATGAAACAACCATATTTCACCATCTATCCATCCTACAGAAAATGAAATCACCACGCGTGCGTACGTACGGAATACCGTCTCCACGCCGTGGTGAAATCTGTTTTTCCACCAACACCATTCATGGATGGGTATAATGGTGTAAATAATAACTATATATTGTTATTATAACATCATACTGATTTTGATATATTATACCATCCACTCCAATTCTATTCAATAATTATGGTAACGATATCATCGCTCATGCGTACGTACGGACTACCGTCTCCATGACGCGATGATAATCATTCTCCATGTTAACCATACATGAATGATCATAAAGTTTATTTAATGAATAATAATGAAATATATGAAATAATAATGCTACTGGATTTATGTATATATATATATATGTCATATATTTAGTTTCATTCAATTCAATAACGAAACGAAAGAAGCGTTCATGCGTACGTACGACCTACCATCTCTATGAACGGTGTATTTCATTCCTTTTATCGATCTATAATATATATATGTATATGATGAATATATATTATATATAAATAATGTTTTACATTCTGGCATTATGTAAGTCAGGATATAAGTAATAATATCAAGAATGACATGTCGAAACACATACGATAAATGAAATGATTTTACCCAAAACGCTGCTTTAACATGGAATTTATAAAAGAACGGGTAATATAAAGTCATAAGTGAAACATATATGATATCATAACAATGAATATGATTCTGTAATAAGTCAATGAAATTATTTAAATCATTATACAGGAGGATCAGATACGTATGAAGCATATCGGACCTAAGGTAAGGGATAAATTTTCAATCTCATTTTTATCCAAGATTGCTTATACGTAAGTATTTACTGGGGTTATGTTTATCATCCATGACCATGTTTTATAAAAAAGTTTTCATAAATTTTTACCATTCATCCATGAATGTTTAAATTCATTTTTACCCTTTATTTACTTTTTACCACATTGTATGAATGAAATCTTTACTTTGGTTACCATATAAGGAATTTTTTTTAATTTTCCAACAAAAGTACGAGGAGAATGTTATTTTTATCTTATACGGCGTGAACAGATTTTTACAGTTTCATAACGCCTCATTTTCAAGAATCTTCCTCTACAAGATTGCATGATTATTTTCAACAAAACCCTTATCTTTTAAAATTTCATGGAATTTTGTGAAAAGAAAATGATTTTAAAGAAGAAAGGATATTTTGCTAAAGAATTCATTTCAAGTGTCTTGTCAAAACTATTTTCCATCTAAGATGATGTTATTTCATATGTGTATATTTCAAGTAAAATGTCTCTATGATTTAAATGGTTTCAATTTTCTTATGGTGAAATGATATCAATTTTTTATGGATTATGTTATGATTGCATGATGTTTAAGAATCCCATTTTATTACATGGGTTATCATATGATGTATGATTTATGATTTTGTGGCACATGAAAGAATGATTTCATTATGAGATGGGTGGGACCTATATCTCCCTCCATTTCATTGGGTAAATATTTATATCTCATGAGATAGACACAGCTGGAATGGAAAGTTAAACCGGTTCAGTAATACAGGACTGGAACGATGAGTGAACTCGATTCAGAAATGGACTTTGTCCACTAAGATTGTCTTGGAAGCAATGCCTTGGCTACTATGGAAATCATATCATGTGCTTAATGGTTTCCAAAATTACATGTTTTATTCCCATGCTATTTTATCATTCTTAATGTTTCTTTATGATCTATTCCTTACATAATTCCATTTTTATGTCATTGCTCAAACATTTGATTTTTAAACATTATGTTCATGTTTATAAGTTCAAATGTATACGGTATATTTTATTTTATCCATGCTTACCCTTACTGAGCATTTGAGATCACCCTTTTTAAGTGTTCTTTTCCCCAGGATATAAAGAATGGTTTTAGGTATGAAAAAAAGGGGAAGATCTTTATGGGAGATGTTGAAGATCTTTCACCATGATTAGAAGATTACGTTCCATGTTTCCAAAGACACTAAACTATTATAGTCCTTGTGTGTCTGTTTTTTGTTATGTATTAAGTATTCCACTAAAGTAATGGAATGTCAATGTACGTTGAGCTTTGGGTCTCTACAAAGCCCAGTTTTAGTAACCTGCTGAGACTCCCTCACATCATAAAAATTAGTAAATTTGTTTTGAGTTTCCACATGACATGACTCAGTTGGATGTGAGGCTTCATCAGACTATTGATTTTGGGTTTCCTCCCCCTCAACAGATTCTTCCTTTTCAGGATTGAGAGGCTCATGAGCATGGTATAAATCCATATTTTAATCGCTAAGTTCTTTATTCATCTATTGTCTACCCTGATGAAAGTCTATCTACGTCCTCTGTTCTGCAGAGGGTATTATTTTAGGAACAGGTTGTTCCTCAGGGAGTTCTTCCATATTTGGTTGTTCCATAACAGAGAGTTCTTCTAGATTTTCTTCTTTCACACCAGGTAGTTCTTATATAATTTCTTCTAGAACACCAGGGAGTTATTCTACTATAGACTCTTCCATGGCTTACTGTTGTGATTCTATGACACCTGATTCTTTTTTAGCCTCAGGTTGGATTTCCATATTAACATCTTTACTAGGGGTTGGAACTCAATTTTATGAATAACTGGATGAACAATAGTCCTTTACTCTTCAACAAAAACTTCTTCCTTATGAGGTACTTCGGCTTCTTCTTACTCTTCTTCTGAATACTCACCATTTTCATCTACTTCCAAACCAAGATAAGAAATGCATTTTGGTCTTGATGGATAATCCACAGGAATAAACTTTTCATAAACCTTATTGTTGTCTTCCACCCATTCCTTTTTCCAAGGATTTCTGTTTATCTTCATTCTCCTGATGGTGGAATTAGAGAGATAGTACTCACAATCCATAAGTACTTATTCATTAGGTCCAACAATGCCTTTTGCAACAACCATGGATGATATCAACTGAGAGTAGAACAGAGAAGTGGACTTGGATGTAACCTTGATCAACTCACACATATGGTGAATGATGTACTTTCACAAGTTAATATTGTATCCATTCTTCATAAGATGAATTAAAAACACATCTTGGTAATGTCCGTTTCCGATTCTTTCAACTCTATTTCTCCTTCCACTTATTCTTCTTTAGTTGTTTCATTATGAAGTAATGACATCAGCATAAATCATATACTTATATGTTATTATAAGTATGAAAAAACCCTATTTCACAATCTATCCATCCTACAGAAAACGAAATCACCGCGCGTGCATACGTACGGAATACCGTCTCCACGCCGTGGTGAAATCTATTTTTCCACCAACACATTACATGGATGGGTATAATGGTGTAAAGAATAACCATATATGGTTATTATAACATCATACTGATTATGATATATTATACCATCCACTCCAATTCTATTCAATAATTATGGGATTGATATCATCGCTCGTGCGTACGTACGGACTACCGTCTCCACGACGCGATGAGATTCATTCTCCATGTTAACCATACATGAATGATCATAAAGTTTATTTAATGAATAATAATGAAATATATGAAATAATAATGCTGCTGGATTTATGTATATATATATATATATATATTTATGTCATCTATTTAGTTTCATTCAATTCAATAAGGAAACGAAAACAACGTTCATGCGTACGTATGGCCTACCGTCTCCATGAACGGTGTATTTCATTCCTTTTATCAATCTATAATATATATATGTATATGATGAATATATATTATATATAAATCATGTTTTACATTATGTAATTATGTAAATCAGGATATAAGTAATAATATCACGAATGACAAGTCGAAACACATACGATAAATGAAATAATTTTACCCAAAACACTGCTTTAACCTGGAATTTACAAAAGAACGGGTAATATAAAGTCATAAGTGAAACATATATGATATCATAACAATGAATATGATTCTGTAATAATTCAATGACATTATTTAAATGATTATACAAGAGGTTCGGATATGTACGAAGCATATGGGACCTAAGTTAAGGGATAAATTTTCAATCTCATTTTTATCCGAGATTGCTTATACGTAAGTATTTAATGGGGTTACGTTTATCATCCATGACCATGTTTTCAAAAAATGTTTTCATAAAATTTTTACCATTCTTCCATGAATTTATAAAGTAATTTTTACCCTTTATTGAATTTTAACCACATTTTATGAATGGAATCTTTCCTTTGGTTATCATATATGGTATTTTTTTTTGACTTTTCCGACATAAGTACGAGGAGAATGTTATTTTTAACTTATACAGCGTGAACGGATTTTTAGAGTTTCGTAATGCCTCATTTTCAAGAAGATTACTCTACAAGAATGCATGATTATTTTCAAAAAAACACTTATCTTTTAAAATTTCATGGAATTTTGTGAAAAGAAAGTGATTTTAAAGAAGAAAGGATATTTTCCTCAAGAATTCATTTCAAGTGTTTTGTCAAAACTATTTTCCATCTAAGATGACATTATTTCATATGTGTATGTTTCAAGTAAAATGTCTCTGTGATTTAAATGGTGTAAATTTTCTTATGATGAAATGATATCATTTGTTTATGAATTATGTTATGATGGAAAGATGTTTAAGAATCCCATTTTATTACATGGGTTATGCTATGATGTATGATTTATGATTTTGTGGAACACGAAAGAATTATTTCATTATGAGATGGGTGGGACCTATATATCCCTCCAATGCATTGGGTAAAGATTTATATCTCATGAGATAGACATGGCTGGAACGGCAAGTTAAACTGGTTCCGTAATACAGGACTGGAACGAGGAGTGAACTCGATTCAGAAAGCGACTTTGTCCACTAAGATGGTCTTCGCAGCAATGCCTTGGCTACTATGGAAATCATATCAAGTGCTTAATGGTTTCCACAATTACATGTTTTATTCCCATGATATTTTATCATTCTTGATGTTTCTTTATGATCTATGCCTTACGAACTTCCATGTTTTATGTCATTGGTCCAGCATTTGATGTTTAAACATTATGTTCATGTTTTTAAGTTCAAATGTATATGGTATGTTTTATTTTATCCATGCATACTGTTACTGAGAATTTGATCTCACCCTTTTTATGTTTTCTTTTCCCCAGGATATAAAGAAAGGTTTTAGGTAAGAAAAAAAAGGGGAAGATCTTTATGGGAGATGTTGAAGATCTTTCACCACGATTAGAAGATTATGTTCCAAGTTTCCAAAGACACTAAACTATTACGGTCCTTGTGTGTCTGTTTTTGTTATGTATTAAATATTCCGCTAAAGTAATTTAATGTCCATGTACGTGAAGATTTGGGTCTCTACAGTTGGTATCAGAGGAAAGGTTTAGTCAACCTTTGGAAACTGGGATGCGAAAATGTTAGTGAGATCCCTAGAGATATTTCTAAGGTACGTATAGGGATGTCCCTAAGGATAAGTATACATATAGGATATAGTCCTTGAACTACGGTAACGATCTTAGAATTTAACCTAAGATGTTAGATATTCAGGGTGCTCCCCCTTTACTATGTTGTTTTCCCTATCATGATTTTTTCCTCTCACACTATTCTTTTTGGGTTTTAGAAAATTGCTGGAAACAGGAAGATTCATGATAATGGAGGATATGACGGGAAATGGAATGGTATTATTCATGAGAAACCAAATGAACAGGGATTTGGAAGTCTAAACATCGTTCTTATGCCTAATTAGAAATCTCATAATATGGTCAATAATCTCAACTTGTTAAGTTTCTCGAATCAGATAATAAGAGAAAGATGGAGTTTCATGATGATCATAGAGGAAAGAAAGTTCAATTTCCCACATGTAAATCATGTGGGAAGAGGGATCAGAGAGATTGTTTCAAGGGAACTGGAAGATGCTTTGGGTGTTGAAAATAAGGACACAAATCCAGCAAGTGCAAAGGAAAAGGTTCAGTTAACACCATGGATGAGGATAATGGTATTTCTATGACATCAAAAATGGTTAAATGTTTTAAATGTGGAATGTACGGGAATTATGCAAACCAATTCCCTAAGGGAAAGTCTCATGAAGAGAATCAGTATGGCCATATGGGTAGTATTTATGTTGATGATGATGAAGAGACTACAAATGATATGTGAGATGAAATAATTGTTGAAGCTCGATCAATGGTTTATGAAGGTAGTGGAATGATTACATGTTTATCATGTGTAATATTGTATATGTAATCTCATGGTACAATGGAATAAAGAGACATCTAAGGATTGTTACATTGTTGTCCTTCCTTGAGTTTTGAAAGTGTATGATTAATGGCACCAGTATCCATGAAAGGTTATTCAGATATTTTTGGAATGTAGATGATATGCGCATAATGAAGGGATAAGGAGAAAATTAAATGTTTGATAGTATTCATGAGCTCATGACTGATATAAGGAGAAGGTTATATCATGGTTTGAGTATATAGAATTTTTGGATTTTGGTATGTGGAAAGAGTTAACTTTTGACAGCATTCATGTTTTAACTATGGTTTAATGGGTATTCATGTTTCAAGAGAATACATGATTAAGGTATTCACATGATTGGAATGTGACCAACAAGATATATGAGGATAAATGATTGTATTCACATTCTTGGTTGATGACATTTCATGTAGTAGTTTTCTTTATACTATGAGCTCGGACCAAAGTATTTTAGATAAGCCTAAAGATTGGAATGGATTATGTTGGAAATAAGTTAGTATTGTTTAAGGATAGAACATTTTTTGGTATTATTGATGGGATGTTATAGTAATGTAGTTTTAGAAAAAGGACAACCTGTTGGATGGGCGATAGCCCATCGCGTCGGACAAGGCTGTGGGAATCAAACCCACAACCGAAGTGCGACTGGCCTTTATCCCATACCACTAGCCTACATGAAGTCCATGTTTAGTAGAAACTAGTTTTATTATATTAAGCAGTATTATTAATGAAGTATAAGTCCATTTTAGGAACCATATATGATTAATCTCACTATTGATGGACTTATGTATTTTTGATAAATTTTATAACCTTTTGTTTGAGACAGATGGAATGACCCATCGTTCTATCACATGAGCTGCTAACACTTCACGAATGACAAATTCAACTTCATTTCTTTAAGAGATTAAGGGGAAATTGTCCAAAGAACGAACAACAGTGAGACTGTACCAAAATTATGAAAGTATTTCTTTTATCTCCAATTTCATCAAATTTACCGAAATGATCTTGAAAACCAAAAATGTTGTCCTAGTGCCCTTATATCAGATGAATCAGATGGTACATTAGATCATCACAAATCTATGGCTTTGTGATTGATGGCTTTTTCATAGCCATGTTCTCTACCACTCTCCATCAGAACTTGATGGTTAGATTTTTCTTCCATATCCATATTTTCACCTATGTTCTCCTACGTGGAAACCCAGTGATGAGTTAATTTGGGTAACCATTACATTTCATACTTTATTTTTTCAATCCAAGTTTTGGTATTCCTTTTTACGATGTGGGTTCTATTAAACAAACTTTCGAGTGGTAAACCATTTATAACCCCGACGAATTTTGAGGGAAAAATTAATTTTAAGGGGGGTAGAATGTAACACCCCGAGATTTTATGAAAAATATTATTTTAATTTCATTAATGTCTTGTGTTGTATGCTACACCGAGATTACCTTGCGCTATACGCAACATTGTATTAGCTTGCAGTATACGCAACACTATTCATGGATCGTATTACACTCAACTTTGATAATATTTATTCTACGCAACATTGAGTATATATATGTATATATTCAATTTATAAATGAAATATGGTTGGATTCTGTTATACGAAATAATGAAGGATTCTTGCACAACATGCAACCCTGACTTGGTTTGCATTACACGCAATCGCGACCTTCCTCGATAGCGTGTGTTGTACGCAATACCGGGTTTTACTAAACAACGATATATTATTTTAATATTATTATGAAATAGTCGTTATGAATAGTATTAACTAAATTATGAATTTTATAACATTATTATTCATCTTACTCATTTTCTATAAGAAAAAAATAATTTTTTCGTGTAAAATAAGTATTTTTCAAAAATTGCAGTTTTACCTCCTTTTGATGGCGCACCCACATTAAATCTAGTTTTTGACATGTTTATAAGTTAAATTTGACAAAATATAATTCTTCTTTAGAATTAATAAATAATGATTTACTTTGGATAAAATTTTCATATTATTTTGGTAACTTTCATATTTTGATGAATAGTAAAAACACGCTATATTTTAATTAAAAACAACTTTTTTCATCGCAATATTTATATGGATAAATTATAATATTGAATGGTTTTAAAGTATAAATAGAATATATTTTTACCATTTAATATAATTTATTTCATTAGCATTTATTTTACATTAAATTCGTAGGTTAAATCAATTCAATCTTTTGCAATGTTTTAAACAAAAACCCGTTTTCATTCGACAATTGGATTAATTTTAATTTAATTTATGAAACATATTTGTATTTAATTTGAAAAACCTGATTCCATATTTGGAATCATTGGGTCCAAATTATGTTAATAGCATACTTTTTATTTTTGGGAATTGTTAATAGTAACTGCGGTAATTGTTTTTTACCATAGTTAAAGGTAAATCGGGTAATTAAGGATAAATATAATATTATAAAATTAGCCTAACACATGAAAAAATTCTATTGGATGGATAAAATTATACCCATATAACCTAAGTTTTATATTAGATTCATTTTATGGACTTTTGACTATGAAAATAATTTAATTATTATTAAAACCAAAGAAAGTGACAACATGTCACTCTCTTAAATCTTATAAGTATAATAATTTTAATTTAGTGATAAACATCATAAAACTTCAAACATGAATAGTCTCCAGAAATATAATAAATTTATCTACATCATGACAATTTATTTATAATTTTTAGGGATTAAATAATTGTCATTAAGGGTGATACATTAATGATGCAGAAATTATTTATTAAGTGAAAAATCAGTAATAAAGAATTTATTGAAATAATAATACCCATTAAAAGGGCCAAAAACCTGAAAAAACTTATTTTTAGTATATATATATACCATAATAATCCAATTACCTAATATATAACCGTTTTGAGTCTTATAAAATTGATTATGACACTTATATTATTTTATTTTAAATGATGTCAAAGTTGTCACCTTCATAATTTAATAAATATTACAATTTAAAAACTGTGATTTTAAGATGATAAATTCGAGTAAAAGTATTATTGTGTAAGGTAATAGATTTATCTTCATCATAGTATTTTATTTTTAATTTTTATGCAAAAAATAAGTATATTAAATAATTCTACAAAAATGTTGTAGTAATTATTTTATTAAGAGATAAACCAAATAAATGGTTTTAAAAATAATAAAATAAATATTATATAAACTATTTAATGATCTAAAAAAATTTTTTAGATACATATGATCTTTTATGAATCTATTAAAGCTTTTATTTTGAACATATCTTCTGTATATATTTTATTTAAATTCAAATAAATGAATAGTGTCAAAATTGACACTATTGTTATATTATAAAAATAACATATTATAAAATTGTTTAAAAATAACAAAAATATTTAAAAATTATAAATTTATATTTATATGGTCTAAAATGTTATAAAGTATCCAATTATGGAAAATTCACAACAAATAAGTAATTATTTGTTACAATTTAAAATTTATAATGTTATTACCACAAATAGAATTAAATTGAGTAAGGATAAATCAAGTTGATGATGTTTAAAATAAATTCCAAACATGTCTAAATTTTATTGGTTGATGATATTACAACCCTATCTCATCTAATATTCTAATATGAGTCATTTTCGGAGGTTTTTAAGTGGGGTTAGATTTATTATAAATTAATAATTATAAGATTTCCAAAGGTGCCCCTCTCCTCCCTTATAAAAGGGCACCTCATCCCTCTCTTCCAACCACCACATTGAGCCTTCAAGCTCGGCCAAACACTGAAAAATTATCTTCTCCACTTCCATATGAACATTCTAGAGGTTCTTTTATTCTTCAAAGACCAATTTTAGTGCCCTAACAGGAGGTCCAAAGAGGCGCTTCAAAGAAGAGGTAATGTCCATTATCAGTTCTTTCAAATCTATTTCTTCTTCCACTTATTCTTCTTTAGTTGTTTCATTATGAAGTAATAACATCAGTATAACTCATATAATGATATGTTATTATAAGTATGAAACAACCCTCTTTCACCATCTATCCATCCTATGGAAAATGAAATCACCACGCGTGCGTACGTACGGAATACCGTCTCCACGCCATGGTGAAATCCGTTTTTCCACCAACACCTTTCATGGATGGGTATAATGGTTTAAATAATAACTATATATTGTTATTATAACATCATACTGATTCTGATATATTATACAATCCACTCCAATTCTATTCAATAATTATGGTAACGATATCATCGCTCGTGCGTACATACGGACTACCGTCTCCATGACGCGATGAGAATCATTCTCCATGTTAATCATACATGAATGATCATAAAGTTTATTTAATGAATAATAATGAAATATATGAAATAATAATGCTACTGTATTTATGTATATATATATATTTATGTCATCTATTTAGTTTCATTCAATTCAATAAGGAAACGAAAGTAGCGTTCATGCGTACGTACGACCTACCGTCTCTATGAATGGTGTATTTCATTCCTTTTATCGATCTATAATATATATATGTATATGATGAATATATATTATATATAAATCATGTTTTACATTCTTGAATTATTTAAATCAGGATATAATTAATAATATCAAGAACAACAAGTCGAAACACATACGATAAATGAAATGATTTTACCCAAAACGCTGCTTTAACATGGAATTTACAAAAGAACGGGTAATATAAAGTCATAAGTGAAACATAAATGATATCATAACAATGAATATGATTCTGTAATTAGTCAATGACATTATTTAAATCATTATACAGGATGATCGGATACGTACGAAGCATATCGGACCTAATGTAAGGGATAAATTTTAAATCTCATTTTTATCAAAGATTTCTTATACCTAAGTATTTACTGGGGTTAAGTTTATCATCCATGACCATGTTTTCTAAAAATGTTTTCATAAATGTTTACCATTCTTCCATGAATTTTTAAAGTCATTTTTACCCTTTATTGACTTTTTACCACATTGTATGAATGGAATATTTCCTTTGGTTACCATATAAGGTATTGTTTTGACTTTTCCAACAAAATTACGAGGAGAATGTTATTTTTATCTTATACTACGTGAACGGATATTTACAGTTTCATAACTCCTCATTTTCAAGAATCTTCCTCTACAAGATTTCATGATTATTTTCAACAAAACCATTATCTTTAAAAATTTCATGGAATTTTTTGAAAAGAAAATGATTTTAATGAAGAAAAGATATTTTGTTCAAGAATTCATTTCAATTGTTTTGTCAAAACTATTTTCCATCTAAGATGACGTTATTTCATATGTGTATGTTTCAAGTAAAATGTCTCTATGATTTAAATGGTTTCAATTTTCTTATGATGAGATGATATCAATTGTTTATGGATTTTGTTAAGATGTTATGATGTTTAAGAATCCCATTTTATTACATGGGCTATGCTATGATGTATGATTTATGATTTTGTGGAACATGAAAGAATGATTTCATTATGATATGGGTGGGACATAAATCTCCCTCCATTACATTGGGTAAAGATTTATATCTCATGAGATATACATGGATGGAACGGAAAGTTAAACCAGTTCAGTAATACAGGACTGGAACGATGAGTGAACTCGATTCATAAAGGGACATTGTCCACTAAGATGGTCTTGGCAGCAATGCCTTGGCTACTATGGAAATAATATCATGTGCTTAATGGTTTCCACAATTACATGTTTTATTCCCATGCTATTTTATCATTATTAATGTTTCTTTATGATCTATGCCTTATGTACTTCCATTTTTATGTCATTGCTCAAACATTTGATGTTAAAACATTATGTTCTTGTTTTTAAGTTCAAATGTATATGGTATATTCTATTTTATCCATGCTTACCCATACTGAGCATTTGAGCTCACCCTTTTTAGGTTTTCTTTTCCCAAGGATATAAAGAAAGGTTTTAGGTAATAAAAAAAGGGGAAGATCTTTATGGGAGACGTTGAAGATCTTTCACCACGATTAGAAGATTACATTTCATGTTTCCAAAGACACTAAACTATTACGGTCCTTGTGTGTCTGTTTTTGTTATGTATTAAGTATTCTGAAAAATTAATGGAATGTCCATGTACGTTGAGCTTTGGGTCTCTACAAAGCCCAGTTTTAGTAACCTGCTGAGACTCACTCACATCATAAAAGTTAGTAAATTTGTACTGAGTGTCCACAGGACTTGACTCAGTTGGATGTAAGGCTTCATCAGACTAAAGATTTTGGGTTTCCTCCCCCTCAATGGGTTCTTCCTTTTCAGGATTGAGAGGATCATGAGCATGGTATAAATCCATATTTTAATCGCTAAGTTCTTTATTCATCTCTTGTCGACCATGATGAAAGGCTATCTACGTCCTCTGTTCAGCAGATGGTATTATTTTAGGAACAGGTTGTTCCTCAGGGAGTTCTTCCATATTTGATTCTTCCATAACAGAGAGTTCTTCTAGATTTTCTTCTTGCACACCAGGTAGTTCTTCTAGAATTTCTTCTAGCACACAAGGCAGTTATTCTACTATAGACACTTCCATGGCTTACTGTTGTGATTCTGTCACACCTGATTCTTTTTTATCCTCAGGTTGGATTTCCAGATTAACATCTTTACTAGGGGTATGAACTCAATTTTATGAACAAATTGAGGAACAATAGTCTTTTCTTCTTCAACAAAAACTTCTTCCTTATGAGGTACTTTGCCTTCTTCTTACTCTTCTTCTGGATACTCACTATTTTCATCTGCTTCGAAACAAAGATAAGAAATGCATTTTGGTCTTTATGGATAATCCACATGAATAAA
Organism: Viscum album; assembly: GCA_963277665.1. Taxonomy (NCBI): domain Eukaryota; kingdom Viridiplantae; phylum Streptophyta; class Magnoliopsida; order Santalales; family Viscaceae; genus Viscum; species Viscum album. Next base: position 1,600,184,665 of record OY728119.1, on the reverse strand, counting down.
CTTCTCATAAACCTTATTGTTGTCTTCCACCCATTCCTTTTCCAAGGATTTCTGTTTATCTTCGTTCTCCTGATGGTGTAATTAGAGATACAGTACTCACAATCCATAAGTACATATTCATTGGGTCCAACAATGCCTTTTGTAACAAGCATGGCTAATATCAACTGAGAGTATAACAGAAAAGTGGACTTGGATGTAACCTTGATCAACTCACACATATGGTGAATGATGTACTTTCACAAGTTAATATTGTATCCATTCTTCATAAGATGAATTAAAAACACATCTTGGTACTTAAATACAGAAAATTCACCTTATCTTGGACTAACCAAATTTTGAACAAATTTAAATAGAAGCCTTGTTTCCCTATCAAGTTCAGCTGCTATGGCCCTTCTCTTGGTAGAATTTTCGGTTAGGGTTTTCAGAGCATCTTCAAGGTCAATGAAATAAGTTGTAGGTAGATGTTCTCTCTGATAATCATCATAAATTACTTTGTGAGGTATACTAAGTCATGCATACCCTAACCTCGATGAGAAGGAGCATCTTTGTCTATTAATCCAGCTCCTCACATGAAAACATTCACCAGAGTCAAAAGAGAATTGTGCGTACTGGTAGAACTGAGCTACTAACCCAGGATAGATAGGTCTTTTCTCCCTGGGGAACCACTCTAACCAGCCTTGTTCTTTTAACATATTCAAGACTAAAGATTTTCTAGATAAAATCCATTCATGGAAGATTTATTTATGAGGAACAACACTTTGATTTACTAGGTTCGGATTCAATGGTCCTTCGAGCGTCATCTTAGGTGATATATTCTTCTTCTTCATGTGGTGCTTCTCAGGTTTGGATGATGACAAACGATTCATTCTTGGAATCCACTAATGGTTCGATAGAGAGAGAAAGAGAGAAGGGGTTGCAAGGATGATGGGTTTTGAAATGAGAGAGATTCCAAGTGAAGAATCGAGTGAAACTTTTTGTTTTATCATTTGGGAATGTCAAACATCACAAAAATAAAAATTCAGGAAAGTAAAAGAGGTTAAATAAAAATTACCGTGATACAGATTTAAAGAAAATCATAAATATTTTTCAATGTGAAATTTTGAATGTTTGTTATGATGAGATAGTGATCGTTCGTCACGGTGAGACAGTGAGTGGTCATTACGGCGAGACAATGAGTGAACGTCACGGTGAGATAGTGAGTGAACGTCACCATGAGACAGTGAGTGAACGTCACTATGAGACAGTGAAGGTGAGACCATAAGTAAAAAGTGATAATGGTGAGACCGTAAACATGAGAAACAATAACTATGAAACTGTAATAATGAAATAGTAAAGTAAAGAATAGTAAAATGTTGAAAATTAAGACAAGTAAGATATCTATTTGAGATTTATCATTCCAAGATCATGTATGATGTAGTCTATTCCCTTAGAATTTAATTGTTTAGTTAATATATCAGCAAGTTGATATTCAGTACCAACGAATTCCACGACGATATCAACTTTCTGATAATGATCTCTCAAAAAGTGATGTCCTACGTCAATATGTTTTGTCCTAAAATGCGAAACAGGATTTTTGAGATGTTAATAGAACTTGTGTTGTCACAATTTATTGGTACATGTCTAAATTGATATCCATAATCTTTTAATGTGTGTTTCATCCACAAACTTTGGGCACAACAACAACCAAAAGCTCTGTATTCAGCTTCTGCAGTGGATAATGCAACATAATTTTGTTCCTTACTACACCATGATTTTAATGACTTTACTGAAAGGTTACATGTTCTAGAGGTTCTCTTTCTATCTAAATTACAGCCACCTAAGTCAGTATCAAAATAACTAACTAGTTCAAATGATTGTACATTAGGATTGAACAGACCTAGATTAGGTGTATTCTTGAGGTATTTGAAAATTCTCTTTACAGCATTTAAATGAGATTATTTAGGATTTTCTTGAAAACAAGCACACATACACACACTAAACAAAATATCCAAACAGCTAGCGGTTAAGTAGAGTAAACTTCCAATCATTCTTCTATAAGTGGTTTGATCAAAATATTTTCCATCTTCATCAAGAACCAACTTATAGGTGGTACTCATGGGTGTGTCACTACTTTTAGTGTTATCCTATCCAAAACCTTTTAGAATATTTCTACTGTAATTACATTGATTTAAAACAATTTCATCATTATTTTGAAAGATTTTAAATCCAAGAAAGAATTTTAGTTCACCCATTAAACTCAGTTCAAATTCATTTTACATCATTTTAGAAAAATCAATACAAAATGAATTTTTAGGTGATCCAAAAATAATATCATCTACATAGATTTAAAAAACGAAAACATCATTAGAAATTTGTTTTATAAAGAGGGTAGGATCATCTACTCCTTTTATAAAACCATTGGAAAAATGAAAAGTACTCAATCAGTCATACCAAGCTCTTGGGGCTTGTTTTAAACCATATAAAGCTTTTGATAGTTTGAAAACATGATTGGGAAAATGAGGATTTATAAATCCAGGGGGTTGTTTAAAAAATACATCCTCATCTATATACCCATTTAAGAATTCACTCTTAACATCCATTTGATATAGTTTGAAATTCAGATGTGCGGCATAAGCAAGTAGGATTATGATGGCTTCAAGTTTGGCTACTAGAGAAAAGGTCTCCCCATATTCAATTCCTTATTTTTTACTATAGTCTTGTGTAACAAATCTATCCTTATTCCTAACTATATTTCCAGCTTCATCTACCTTATTTCTAAACACCCATTTATATCCAATGATGAAAATTTCCTTGGGTCTTTCAACAAGTTTCCAAACCTTGTTTCTTTCAAATTGATTAAGTTCTTCTTGTATAGACATTACCCAAAATTCATCGTTGATGGCATCATCAATGTTATTAAGTTCACGTTGTGATAAGAAGGCTTGTTGTTCAACCTGATTTCTAATAAAAGATCTAGGTTGTGTTCCATTATCTAAGTCTCCTACAACATCATATAAGGGATGGTTTTTAAGGGTTCTAGCCTTTTTAGAAAAAGATGTACTTGTGATTTCAGGTTCATCAATAGATTTTGGTTCATTATGACTCGATTGTAGAGAGTTTCCAGAATTGGATGTTTTCACATATTCTTTAACAGAGGAATTTGAGGATTCTGTGTTGATGTTCATATTTGATACATCATCCTTCTGATTTTCTGGGATTGTTCTAGGCACATGTGGATCTATTTCATCAAACATGATATGAATATATTCTTCCACAAATTTATTGCTCTTATTTAATACTCTATAATATTTACTTAATATTGATTAACCTAGGAAAATTCCTTCATCACTTTTTGATACAAAGTTTTCAGGATTATCCTTAGTGTAGAGAATAAAGACATTTCAACCAAAAACTCTAAAGTATTTAACCTTAGCCTTCCTATTGTTCCAGAGTTCATATGGGATATTTTTGAGAATTGGTCTAAGAAAGACTCTATTGATTATGTATCATGTTGTATTAACAGCTTCAGACCAAAAGTAAATAGGTATGTCATATTCACTAAGGATTGTTCTCGAAATTTATTGTAGGCCTATATTTCTTCTTTGTATAACACCATTCTGCTGAGGTGTCCTAGGGGAAAAGAAATTGTGACTATAACAATTTTGTGATCAAACGTATTCAAAATCTTTATTTTCAAACTCACGGCCTTGATCACTTCTTAAAGATTTAATTTTAAGGCCCCTATGATTTTCTACAGACTAGTCAAAGTTAGTAAAATAAGGGCAGGATTCACTTTTGTGAGCCATGAAGAAGGTCCTGGTATATCTAGAAAAATCATCTACCAGAACATAAACATAGTACTTCCCATTTAAACTAGAAACTCTACATGGTCCAAGAAAATCCATGTGAACCAATTGGAGAGGTTGATAAGTAGAAACTTCTTTCTTTTATTTGAAAGTGATTTTGTGTTGTTTTCCCTTTTGACAAGGATTACACACTTTTTCATTTGAAAACTCATGTTTGGGTAAGTCTTTGACTTGGCCTTTTCTAGTTATCTTTCTAAGGGATTGAACATTATTGTGTCATAGTCTTCTATTCCAAAGCCGGTATTCTTTATGAAATACACTTAAGCATGAAAAATTTTGAGATGCTAAGGAATAAAAATTAACAGAATAAATGTTCTCATTCCTTGATGTAGAAAATAATAATTCATCTTTAGAATTAAAGGAATTACCGGCATCATTTAAAAATTTAACATAATATCCTTCATTACATAATTGTGAGATACTAAGAATATTTTATTTTAAGCCATTAACAAACAGTACTTTAGAAATTAAACTTGAATTAGAGTTACCAATATGTCCTAATCCAATGATCTTCCCTTTGGAATTGTCACCAAATGTGACATGTCCTACGTGTAATTTTATTAGGTTCTTGAAGCATGAGTACTCTCCTATCATGTTCCTTGAACATCCACTTTCCAAGTACCATATATTTTTGCAGGAGCTCTTTAAGGCGCTTTCCTATAACATGATCAAGAAAAGGCAGATTTTTCCACCCATTCTTGTTTTGGTCTAGTAACATTAGTAATAATTTCACTAGGAACCCATATTTGTCTCATAGGTTTCTTAGAAGCATTAGGTAAAGTGTTTGAAAAATAAACTATATTTGGTCAACAAAAACTTTAAATAGTAGATTATGTATCATTACTTGAACTAGTTGAAATGTTTTTATAATTGGGAACAAAATTATATGTCCTAGATTTTGAAACAAAATTCATTCTACCAAGGTTTCTTTTACCAGGTTGATAACCAGTCGTAGTATTATATTTGAGGGAAATTTGTTTTCCTAGATTTTGGGTAAGGGTATTTTCCCCATTATTAAAATTTTCTAAGTCACTTTTTAATTGATCATTAGTCATTTTTAATTCATTTTTTTCTTTGAACAGCAGAGCATTTATCTACTTTTTAGTAGTAAGTTCATATTTTACAGTTACAGTGAGAACATGTTGCTTCTTCAATGATTTATATTTGTCTTTTAATTCATTGCATGTCTCTTCAAGCGTGTTATAGTATTCAGAAATTTATTCATTATTCATATTTTCAAAGTCACATTCCTCTATAGAATAGTATTAATTATATACAGAAGAGTTCAGTGTAACCTCAGATGTATTTTTCATAAAACACATATTGGATTTGTTAGCCTGTTCATCAAGTGATGTATCTATGTTTCATGAACTATCCTCATAGGCACTCCAAGTTTCCTTCATTTCCTTTTTGTACTTATTATCCTTTCCTCATATTTATTCATATACTTGTGCTTTAGACAGTCATTAGTTATATGTTATTTGTGCTTATATTCATAGTATAGAATTTCATCAGTTTGGTCACTTATTTTCTAGACCTTTTTGAAGCTTCTTTTTAAATCATACTTTCCATTGAAGTTAGGCTTTCTGAAAAAATTTCCTCTATTTTTAGAATCGTTTGAATCTTTTGGCTAGTTGAGCCATCTCCTCATCACTGTCATGTGATGATTGTTCAATGGTACAACTTTCTACAGAAGTTTCCAGTTACTCTTTTTATTTTTGATTCGAGAAGGTGGTCTTGAATGCCAAATATTTCCTCTTTGGTTCGTCCTCCTCTTCTTTGTTAACTTTCCGCTCTTCCTCATACATCATCAGTTTCCCAATGAGTTCTTTTTTAGGTAGATTTCTGATGTTGCATTATTCTCTAATTGAGACAGAGGTTCCCCTACATCTTTCAGGTAGACATCTAAGGATTCTCATGATTTGTTCTTTGGCAGTGACTTCTCTTCCAAGAGAAATCATTGTGTTGACAATCTCATTGAACCTGTGATACATGTCAGAAAAAGGATAATCATGTTTCATTTTAAAATTATCATATTTTATAGATTATGTATTAAGTCTCATTTCATTTACACTAGATGTGCCTTCACGTGAGATAGACAATGTATCCCAAATTTTATGGGTAGTTTACAAGTAGAAATCCTATAAAATTATTCATCTCCTAAGGAACAGTACAGAGCATCAGGGATTTACAATTGTTATTGTAAACAAGTTTTATAGGTTCATCCCATGTAATTATATCATTCACAGGGAGTTTGTATTCAACTATAATGGATGACCAAATTTCAAAGCTCATACTCTCTAGATGAATTTTCATTTTAATTTTCCATTGAGCATAATTGGTTCTATAAGGCCTCGGCCTTAAACATTACTTAATCTTATGTTATTACAAGATTACACCTTGAGGATCTTTTTAGGTTTAGAGTTTTAGATAATTATATCATAAAACATGCATTACATTAAACATTTAAACAAAGTGGTTACATAAAAGATAGTATTCATTTTTCCCATCAATGGAAACATATTTAAAATAAAACATGGATTCTTTCTTGACATTTCCTTCACACTATCATCATATCATGTACCTTTCCCTTGACCTGTAAAAAACATTTCAAAAACTTTGGATGACCATAAAAAGCTAAGTAAGGGATATAAAAAATATGGAAAGGAAACATGGGTACATATATACATAAGAATGAAATCATACCTTACACATAAAACATAAGAACATTAACATACCTCGTCAAATAATGAATAAGTCATAGAAATCATAAGACATAAAGGTAACTTGAGGAATTCATAACATTCTTACATAGGGAGTAACCCTCTTGGTTACGTTTGGAATACCCATCACAGTATATTCAATAAATATCTTCATAGAAACCTTCATGTTTCACTCATTCATGTTACCCATTGCATTGGAGAGCTGTATCAGGCTCACCCGCCCTTATTTTATCACGGAATCACCCATCTTCATAATAATTCCCAAGAACCTCAACATAATCGTATCACATAAACCATGCATAAAGGAAACATAACATTTCCCCCTTTCAATGAAAATATATCAATGAAACACATTGATATAAAAACATTATGAAAACCATTTTCAATACCAAAATAAAAGAAAAGTAAAACATGGTATTTATTTTTCTTTTTAAAAAAAGGTATGGCTTGTAGAGGAAGCCGAAACTCAAATAATGGTCACGATGGCGGGGAAGTCGTTGTCGCCGCATACGTACGAAAAAAACATTCCCTTTTGTCATTTAGTAAAATGTTTCGTATAAAAGAAGATTCATTTTGGATAAACGTAAAAGTAAAAGGGGTTTATACACTGTATAAAAGAAGGTTGTGTATAAAAAAAATATGCCTCAATGAAAGGAGATTGAGACGAAGTCCCATACCTCAGGTCCGACTTGATTCGGTCGTTCATTAATCTCCTCAATAATAAACTTGAGTTAATTTCTACTTGTTTAAGAACCTTTTTCAAGTTCATTATTCCTTTTATATCACTTATTGACATGTCATGAACTCTATGTAATTATTTAAGTTAATAATAATCGTTTTAACGATCATTGGTACTTGAGTAAAAAATAAACCCTTTATAATTACAAGTTGTTCACGTATCTATTATATCCAGAATGGTATTCATGATGTATATATCATATATATCATTTATATCCAGTACATGCATGCATTTAGGATATTATATAATATTTAGAGGTATGAAATGAAATGCACCGTTCATGGAGACGGTAAGCCGTACGTACGCATGAACGCTACTTTCATTTATATTTCATATTTTATAGAATGGAATCATAATTATATAAAGTTATATTATAATTACAGTGTAATATCATATATCATATCATAACTCCACCCTTTATACATCCCACATATTGTATTTAATGAATCAAATCACTTTGAGGGGGCGGTAGTCCGTACTTCCTTAAATGAAGATATTGCGTTTACCCATAATGGAAACCATAAAGGTATGCCCAAAATGAAAAATACAGAAGATTAAAGAAAACATAAACATATTATATATCATATAGTGTCATCTTAATGGCCACCTTTGAAGGTGTTAAAAGAATGTTGAACAATCATCATTTAGGGAGGCCGAAATTTTCCATCCACGGAAACAGTATGTTCACTAACCATTAGATGTAGGTGTGTGTAAGTGTAGATCTAATCCTTCTTATAACAACATCCTAGTATATTTAAGATACTGGAGTTGTTACAAAATAAATGAATAAAAAGAGTTTAGGGGCTTGGAGAAGAAAACTAAAACAAAAGGACTCAAGTGAAGACATTACCTTAAAATCGGGTAACTCCCTTTGGTTTGATCTCAAATGATTCCTTGGGAAGACTTCTGCCCAAAGTGAGGCTTCAAGGAGTAAGAGAGGGAAGTGGAGAGTCAAAATGGGCAGGGGTTGGCCGAGCCAAAGGCTTTGGAAGTGTAGGTAGGAAGGTAGAGGTGGGGGCCTTTTATAAGAGGAGAGGAGGGGCACTCTTGGAATGTAAAGAAATGTTACTTTATTTTAAAATGAGTTTCGGATTCAAAAGGTCCCACATTGATATAATTCGAGGGTAAGGTGATACGGGTTCGAAATACACACATCCAATAGGTTTTGGACATGTGTAGGTCATAGATTTTACATTATAATTTCATTTTATTAAAATCATTTATTAATGAGGTAATCGCGGCATCATAATGATGTCATAAATAATTTAATTTATTTAAAGTCTAAAAATTATAAAAAAATACTATGATGTAGGAAATCTTTTTAACTTTCCAAATACTATTTATAATACAAAATATCACTTTTATAACCCCATGTAAAAATTGTTTTAGTAAAATAACTCATGTTTGTGTCATTTTTACTTTAACATTAAATAAAAAGATATTAATGTAATTTTCCTACCAAAGTGGCTCCATGGGGTCCCCAAGTTGACCCATGGATTGTATTGGTCGGCCATGACACATCCAATAAGGGTCGGACAAGTGTCTAGGTCATTTCATATTATTAAAACATTATTTTTTCCTTAAACTACACTAATTACCACTAATCGCGATTAAAAACATAAAAGTTACTATTCACCAAAAAATTATTTTAATCCCATTGAACCACATTTTACTTCTTAATGACAACCATTTATGTCGGATTTTTGAAATTAAAAACACAGAAGTGGTACAATTTCATTTAAATGAAAAATCAGTTTTTTAAGTACCACTTAGTGGTTTCACTATTCATCAAAAATTGAAGTTTTTCAGAAAAATACCAAAACGTCACCGTAAGCTATATTTGATATTCTGAATTCAAAAATGTTTTCTATTTTAAAAAATTCAAAACATATATGTTTCATAAATTAATTTAATAATTAATTCCCACTGTCAGAGCAAATAGCGTGTTTTTATGAAACAATAAGTATCAAAAGATTGACACTAGTTCAGTCCAATTTCAAAGTGAAATTGATTCCAATGACCACCATTGGATTAAATGGTAAAAATATATTCTAATTTCACTTCAAAACCAATTCAAAAGATAATCTAATCATATAAATAAATTATATTAAAAAGGGGTTTTGAATTAAAATACAACTTTTTTCACTATTCATTAAAAAATGAACTTTATCGAAAAAATACCAAAAATTCACACAAAGTATATTTTGATGTCCTAATCATAAAGAAGAAGTTTATTTTGACAAAAATAGCTTATAAAATTGTCAAAATATAGATTTATAAATGGTTTTCCATCAAAAGGCCGTAAAACAAACTTTTAAAAATATTAGTGTATTCCATGCTTAAGATTGGATTTATACTCATTTTAAGCCTCTAAAACACTATCTAATTCACTAATAGACATAGATAAAAATATCTATTATTCATTACTTAATTGGTTTTTTACATCCTTCCCCCTTTAGAAAATTGCGTCCCCGCAATTTATTTACTTATCGAATAAATGGGGGTACTTATCCCTCATTGCATTTTCAGATTCCCATGTTGCCTCTTCCATCATGTGGTTTTTCCACAAAACCATTACCTGATTAATCACATTATTCCGTAACACTTGCTCCCTATGGTCAAGATTCTGGACCGGTTGTTCCTTATATGATAGGTTCTCTTCCATCTGAACTACCTCTGGACTCAAAACATGAGATGGATCTGGCATGTACTTTCTCTACATCGAAATGTGAAAAACATTTTTTACCTGAGATAAACTCGGAGGTAAAGTCACCCAGTATTCAACTGATCCAACTGTCACTAGAATTTCATATGGTCCAATGATCCTTGGACTCATCTTTCCTTTCTTACCAAATCGCATCACACTTTTCCATAGTGAGACTTTTAGAAAAACATGATCACCTACCTCAAAAGATAGATCCTTCCTCCTGCTGTCCGCATAACTCTTCTGCCTGCTCTGAGCTGTTCTCATGTGTTTCTGTATCAGCTGAACTTTTTCTGCCAACTCTTCTACCAATTATGGTCCCGTCAACTTCCTATCACCCACATCATCCCAAAAAGCTAGAGTTCCACACCGCTTCCCATATAACGCCTCAAATGGTGCCATCTGTATACTGGAATGAAAAATGTTATTATAAGAAAAATCAACCAATGAAAGATGTTGGTCCCAAACTTCCCTGATAATCCATCGAACAAGCTCGTAGAATATCCTCGAAGGTCTGAATTATTCGTTCTGACTGCCCATCTGATTGAGGATGAAAAGCTATACTAAAATTTAATTCAGCACCCAACGACTTCTAAAGGCCTTTCCAAAAGTTAGAAGTGAACCTGGGATCACGGTCAGATACAATGGAGAGAGTAACTCCATATAACCTGACTATCTCTTTAAGATACAAATAGGAAAGTTTATCTAGGACAAAATGTATCTCGTATAGCAATGAAATGATAAGATTTAGTCAAGCGATCAACAATAACCCAGATTTCATTATTACCTCGAGGGGTCTTCAGCAATCTCACAATGAAGTCCATGGTTATATTCTCCCATTTCCACTCCGGCACTGGTAAAGGCTGAAGCATCCCTTTCAGTAACTGCCCTCTGCTTTAACCTGTTGACATGTCAATCACTTCACAGTAAAATCAGCAATATCTCTTTTCATTACATCCCACCAGTAATACTCCCACAGATCTCTATACATCTTAGTACTGCCATGATGAACTGAAAACGGAGAACTATGAGATTCACAAAATAACTCTCTCTTCAACTGTGAATCAAAAGGCACACACAATCTCTTCCCAAATCACAAAACGCAATCATTATCAATGTTGAATTCAGGAAACTTACCTTTCTAAACCATCTCTACCTTTTTCTGCAACTCACTGTCTTGCTTCTGTGCTTTTTTGATTCTGTCTAATAGAGAAGATATCACTGATACCTGAAACAAAACAGAAGAACATCCTGCACCAACAACATTTATTCCAAAGTTCATCAAATCCTTACCTAAAGGATCACGTTCCAAACACAACATTGCTAATTAAGCATTACTTTTTCAACTCAAAGCATCATCCACTTCATTTGCTTTTTCTGGATGGTAATGAATTGTACAATCATAATCCATGATTAATTCTATCCATCTCCTCTATCTCATGTTCAATTATTTCTGAGTTAGTATATACTTTAATCTTTTGTGATCAGTATATATTTCAAACTTTAATCCATACAAATGATGCCTCCAAATTTTTAAAGTGAAAACAACAGCAGCTAATTCCAAATCATGTGTAGTTTAATTTACCTTATGAGTTTTCAAATTTCGTGAAGCATAAGCAATTACCTGTTCATTCTGTATTATGACACAACCAAGTCCTTTCAATGAAGCATCACTGTAGATAACAAACTCCCCATTCTTGGAAGGAAGTGCCAAAACTGGAGCATTCACCAATCTTCTTTTCAATTCCTGAAATCAATCTTCACATTCTTTTGTCCAGATAAACTTAACACCCCTCCGAGTTAGTTTAGTCATTGGACTAGATAACCGTGAAAAATTTCTAACAAACCTTCGATAATAACCTGACAAACCAAGGAAACTATGAATCTGTATTACATTTTTGGGTCTTGGCCATTCTTCAACAACCTTTGTTTTTGCAGGATCAACAGTTATCCCATCTTTAGAAATAATGTGACCAAGGAAAGAAATTTGTTGCAACCAAAACTCAAACTTCCTGAATTTCCCATACAATTTCTTTTTTTTTAAGGTTTGCAAAATAACCCTTAAATGAATTTCATGCTCCTCTTTACTCTTAGAGAACACCAAAATAATCAATTAAAACAACCACAAACTTATCCAAGAACTCATGGAAAATTCTATTCATTAAGTCCATGAATACAGCAGGTGCATTGGTTAGCCCAAAAGGCACTACTACAAATTCATAATGGCCATATCTTGTACGAAACGCAGTCTTCGGAACATCTGCTTCTTTTACCTTCAGCTGATGGTACCCCAATCTCAGGTCAATCTTTGAAAAAAACTGAGCTCCCTGGAGCTGATCAAACAAATCATCGATATGAGGCAAAGGATATTTGTTCTTAACAGTGATGTTATTCAATGCTCTATAATCAATGAAAAGTCTCATAGAACCATCTTTCTTTTTAACAAATAAAATAGTAGCACCCCATGGTGATGTTCTAGGTCGAATGAATCCTTTCTCTAATAAATCTTGCAATTTCTCCTTCAACTCTAAAAGTTTAATTTCAGCCATTTGATAAGGGGGTTTTGAAATTGGCTTAGCATCAGGAATTAAGTCAACAGTAAACTCAAATTCCCGATCTGGTATTACTCCAGGCAACTCATCAGGAAAAACATCAGGATACTCATTTACCACTGTGACATCATTAATCTGAACGGTTCCTTTATTTTCAATGACGTGTGCAAGGTAACATTCATTTCCATCTTTTACAAATTTCTTGGCCTCTTGATATGTTATCAACAGTAAGGGTTCATTCTTGTACACAAACTGAAAGTATTTCTGAAATGAAACTTCTTTAGCTCTTCAGTCAATCTTAGCATGGTAAATATAGAGCCAATCCATGCCCAGGATAACATCAAACTCTACTAGAGGTAGAACAATAAGGTTTTCAAGTAGGTTCTTTCCACAGATAAGGATAGGAAGATTCTTATAAATTATTTTTTCCTCAACATTTCCCCCAGGTGTTTTTACCAAAAGTTCAGGAGTCATTACTTGAGATGGTATTCCCATTTTACAAGAAATGTTTTCTGAGATGAAAGAATGTGTGGACCCCAAATCAAACAACACACTGGCATAATCTGAAAAAACAAACAAAGTACCTGATACAACTTCATTTGATTGCCCGACATCTGCTGAAGTAGTTGCAAAGGATTTCACCACCCCTTTCTGCATGTAGTCTAACTACTTCCCATCACTCAAGCTCTTTGTCGGACACTCGTTTGCATAGTGACCCATCTCATTGCACTTAAAACATTTCACTAACTGTAAATCAAATTTGGTCTTACCTTCACCTTGATCTTTTTCAGTGCAATCACGAGCCTTCTATCCCATATTACCACATCGGTAGCACTTTCCAGAATTCAGAAGGCATTCCCCAGCATGCCTTTTACCACATTTATCACAAACTGGAAACATAGTTTTCTTACCATCAGACATTTTTGAAGAATTTTTCCCTTTCTCCTGCCACCTCGGTCTCTTCTTCTGTTGGTTGTTATAGAACACTTGATCATCGGAAAACTCCATTTCCACCTTCTCAGCACATAGAACATGCTTTTCATAACTTTTAAACTCATGAGAAGATAATTCCCTTCGATATTTTGGCTTTAATCCTGAGTAAAAATGATTTATTTTACTATCAAGGTATCAGATAAAATTTGGAGCATACCATGCCAATCGAGTGAACCTTTCTTCATAGGAAGCCACTAAGTCTTCCTCTTGCCTCAATTCCAAGAATTTCATTTCCATCCTAAGTTGAACTGCCTTATAAAAATACTTCTCAAGAATCATACCTTTGAATTCATCCCAGTCAAGAGCATCAATCTCATCGGCATCCCTGATATTTTTAACCATAGACCACCACTGATCTGCTTCACGCTCCAAACGGTAAATAGAAAGACTAACCTTTTGATTGTCTGAACACCCCATGACATCGAAAATCTTCTCCAGTGATTTAATCCACCCTTCATCTAACACAGGGTCAGGTGATCCTCTGAATGATGGGGGATGTTGCCTCATGAAATTTTCCACCACTGACATATTCCTCTGCGGTTGATCTGGCTGATCTTGTGCATGGATAAAAGCACCATTTATCGCTTGAGTCAATTGTTCCATTACTGCAACAAACTGTTCAGTTCCAATTCCGACCATCTCAGGATGCTGATTTGGAAGGTTATTTCCTTCTACATGCCTTCCAAGCACTGCTACCCTGTTTCCTCGGCGGAAAAACATTCTGAACAAACATGTCTTAGATGAAACAACATGGTAATCTTCACATGCTACATCACAACAATTTGAGTATAAAAAAAATATTTTTGGATAATCATTTAATAAAATTCTAACTCCTAAAGTTATCTAAACTGACCTTTGATACCAACTATATGGTCCCAGCCTTAAACATTACTTAATCTTGAGTTATTACAAGATTACACCTTGAGGATCATTTCAGGTTTAGAGTTTAAGAGAATTAGATGGTAAAACATGCATTACATTCCAAATTTAAACAAAGTGGTTACATAAAAGATAGTATTCATTTTTCCCATCAATGGAGACATATTTAAAATAAAACATGGATTCTTTCTTGACACTTCCTTGACACTATCATCATATCATATACCTTTCCATTGACCTATGAAAAAAATTTCAAAAACATTGGATGAGCATAAAAAGATCAGTAAGGGATATAAAAAATATAGAAAGGAAACATGGGTACATATATACATAAGAATGAAATCATACTTTACCCATAAAACATAAGAACATTAACATACCTCGTCAAATCATGAATAAGTCATAGAAATCATAAGACATAAAGGTAACTTGAGGCATTCATAACATTCTTACGTAGGGAGTAACCCTTTTGGTTACGTTTGGAATACCCATCATAGTATATTCCCTAAATCTCTTCGGAGAAACCTTAACGTTTCACTCCTTCGCATTACCCAATGCATTGGAGAGCTATATCGGGCTCACCCGCCCTTATTTTATCACGGAATCACCCATCTTCATAATAATTCCCAAGAATGTCACACCCCGACCGTGGATGTCCGTAATTTTTCTCCTATCTTGGTCCCGGTTTATATTTTTCAAGGTTTGATTGTGTTGGCGGTTTCACGCCGGTGCGCGGTCATCGCATCGCTAGCAGTGACCATGCGTTCGGCCCGGGTGACTATGTGTTCACCCGGAATTTTAAATATTAAAATTTTTATGTTAACATTTTATTATTATTACCATTTAAATTGTGTTGTCATTATTGTAGTATTTTTTATATATGTTTATAGACGTGTATATCAATGTATATATATATATATGTCTATATGAGTATATATATTCTTATATATGTTTATGTCTATATATGTTTATATATATATATGTTTATTGTAATTACATTTATATGTTTATAGGTATATATATATCTATATATGTATAAATATATATATGGGAGTTATTTTAAAATGATTGTATTATTTTAAATATTTGATCATAATAATTATTATTATAATTGGATAATTATTATTATTATTATTATTGTTATAATTATTATTATTATAGTTACGATATTATTATTATTATTATAAAGGTTTACTATTTTTATAAAGTTTTATTATTACAATTAAGATTTTATTTTATTTATTTAATCAATTTATCATATTAATATTATTATTATTATTATTTTTATCATTATATATATATATATATATTATAACCCCCTAACCCTAATCCCGTTTCCCCCCTAACCTACCCAGCCGCCCCCTCTCCCCTCTCCTCTCTCTCTTCCCCGTTTTTATTTTCCCCTTTTTCTGGTTTGGCCGGCCGCGGCCCCTCCGGCGCGCTCCCCTTCGTCCCGCCGTCGTTCGGCTCCCGCTCAGCCCCAGACGCGCCGCGCGGTCCTCGGACCTCACCGCTACCCACACCCGACTCCCCCGACCCCTCATGTGCGCTCCATTCCCGGCCTCCTCCCCTTCCGGCTGCTGCGGCTCCTTCCGGCGCGCCACCTCCCTCCGACCCCATCGCAGGCACACCCCCACTCCGGCCAGTCCCTTCCGGCCAGCCGCCCTCGGCCGCGCCGCACCGACCACCGTGCCGCCCTCCCTGCTCCCTGCCGCCTCGCCGCACCACCGCCCCGGTCTCCCTCCGCCATCCGGGCTCACCCCCCCTGACCGGCGACCTCCCTTCCCGCGACCCCCTGTCCAGATGGCTTCCGACCGCCGTGGCCACCCCACCTGCCGCCTCCCCCCTCACCTCGCTGCTCCGAAACCCCCCCTCCGTGCTGTGAGTTTTTTTTATTTTTATTTTTATTTTTATGTTAATCTTATTTTTATATAACGTTTATTATTTTTATCATATTAATAATATTATAATTATTTTATTATTATTATGTCATTATTATTATTATATTATTATTATTATTATTGTTATGTTAATATTTTTCTATTATTATTATTATTAGTATTATTATATTATGTTATTATTTTTATCATTATATTATGTTATTGTTATTATTATTATTATTATTATTATCATTATTATTATTATTATGTTTATTATTATTATTGTTATTATCATTTCATATTATTATTATTATTATTATTATTATTATTATGATTACTAACATATTATTATTATTATTATTATTATTATTATTATCATTATTGTTATGCGAATATTATTATTATTATTATTATTTTGCTATTATAATTACTAAATTGTTATTATTATTATTTTTATTATCATGTTAATATTATTAAGTTATTATTTGTATTACTATTGTTGTGTTATTGTCATTATTATCATGATTATGCTATTATTATTATTATAATATTATTATTGTATTATTATATTATAATTATGCCATATTATGATTGTTATTATTATTATATTATTATTATTATTATTATTATGTTATTATTATCGTTGAACCCGTTTAACGGTCTTTTGTTTTAAGACCAGTTTGACGGCGCAATACGGTGCGCCCTTTTACGCAACGGGAGTTTTGCGCTGTGTCGTCCTTCGTTCCGATTCGAGGTAGGTCTCCCTTTGCAGTTGCCTTTAAATTAAGAATTTATTTATTCCTTGTCATTTTATTGAATTTTAGTAAATTTAAAAGTAATATTAATTAGTTTTTATAGTGTGGTGATTTGCTGATAATGCAAACTGTTTAATTCTAGCGTTTCATTGAAAGTGTTTTCTTGGATTCAATTGTGGGATTCCATGGTAATATTGCTAAATGGTTCTTTATGAAATGTGAAACTGTGTTTTGAAATGTTTTTGGTGTGTATAAATTAGTCGGTGTATTGTTTAGGGAAAATGGTGTTTTTCTTAGAAACTTGATTAGAGGAATTGTCGTATGACCTTTAAACTTGTTTTTGGAAACATTATGTGTGGTTCTTGGTAGTTGAAAAATGTTTTCTTTTGATGCGTGATTAAAATATTGGAATTCATTTGAGAAATAGTATTCCTTAAAAAGGTGATTAAAGGCCCATTTGGATCTTGATAAAAGTCGGGTGCGTTTTGATATTGGAAAATAACTCTACTTGTGAAACAATTGTGTTCCAGGTTTGATATGATGACTTTGGGTTTCTTAAATAAAGCTCTAAGTGTGTTTCTGGTTTTCAATGAAATGGCATGTGTCATATCCCTTTAGAAATTATTTAGTATTAAATGGTCAAAATGTAAATGATATGACGGCCCGGTTGGCACTTTATTAAATGTGAAGTGATTATACATATATATCTATATATATATGTACTTATGAGGGCATCTCTACAGGGGGACTTCCCTTCGAGGGTTGTCGTGTAGCGATGTCCGTGTAAGGGGTTGGCAACTGCGGTGAGATGAGTCACGCGTGCGAGGGTCTCCCACTTACACAGTGTTACAAAAACCACCATGGGTTCCTGGGCGTCATGTAGATTATCGAGTGATGGTTGCTTGCTAACCCTGATTAGACGGGTTAGTACCCCCGGGAGTTGTGGACAGGCCAGGAGGGATGTGCCACTGGTTGGCTATTAGGGCGGCCAGTTGGTTATTGACTATGGAGTACCACGCCGGCAGGTAGTCTGAACCCGAGTACGTCCAGGGGATTTCTGGGGATGTTTAGGATCACCCATGGTTACTGCTGATAACTTCTGGTTTATTTTTACTTGCACTTGGTTTTCCTTGCTTGTCTACCATTACATTCACTTGTTTTCCCTGCTTGTTTACTTTCAGTCATCCTTCACAGCCTATACTGTTAGACTTTGGGAAAATGGTTTTCAAATGAAAATACATTATTCTTTTTGTGTAAGATTTAAAAATGTAACACTTTGCTTTTTATAATGAGCTTAAAACTAATGATTGGGAACCAAATTTCGAAAAAGAATAAGAGAAATGTCTCGTGTTTTGATTTTCAAGTGAAACATTATGAAATCTTACTTTTATACATTGTAGTTCAAACCATGAATATATAGATTCTTTATTTATTGGAACTGCTTTGGGATTTGTTGTTGGGCTCACCTACTGAGTACTTTTGTGCTCACGCATATCTTTTACCATTTCAGTTGCAGGTTCCTTTTGTTTAGGTTTTCCTGGCTTGAGTCGCTCAGTGAGAGAGCGACGTTGGTTGTAGTTGGGTGGTGACGCGCGAGGTCACATGGAGGTATGTCATGGTGTAGTTTTGTTTTTGTCTTTAGTGTTGTCTATTTGTTCAGTTTATATTCTTCCTTTTGATCCTGATTTTTGGTTTGGGCTGAAATCGTTCCCAACGATTGATGTTTTAAATGCCCGACACTTGTTGCCATCCCGAGGGGATTGGGAACGCCCCTCGGGACTTTCCGCGGACCGGCTCGGGTGACCGGATCGTTCCCAACGATTGAAGTTTTAAATGCCCGACACTTGTTGCCATCCCGGGGGGATCGGGAACACCCCTCGGGACTTGCCGAAGACCGGCTCGGGTGACCGGTTCAGGGTCGAATCGGGCTGGTTCGTGACAAAATGGTATCAGAGGTGGTTCTTGTTATTTGGGTTGTCTAGTAGGTGGAGATTAGGACTGTCGGGACTCGAGAGGTAGGTACGGGAAGGTCGTCCTGAACCCTCGCCCGTCCCACACCTCGAGTCGCCAGGGGTAGTCTGGGAATTGTGTATTTATCTCTTTCTAGTTTGTTTTGGATTGAGAGATGACAACGGAGGCAAGCCGACGTTACGTCGTGATTTCACATGGAGTAGTGACCCATGTGGGGTCTGATTACATAGTTTGAATTCCTCCTAGTGGTCGACGCTGGCTTGGGACATGGCCCACTACCATGTCACCAGGTTGAGCGTGACTACTAGTCCCTCACTCCAGTGGTTGATGCAAATTTGGATCCTGCTTTTGTTTTGGTCTGTGTATGTACGTTGTTGGAAATGGAAATGTGTTTTGAAAAATTGGACTGGTTTCTTTTAAAGGACATTAAATATATGAAATGGGTTTTAAAACTGAAATCTCTTGATTTGGAAATCTATTGTCTTCTTGGAGTTGGTTGAGAATGATTTGGGATGAAACCCCAGGTCCTCTTTATGAACGTTTGCACATGTGTGAGAATGCATGGAAAAAAATGTGTGTTGGTGCAAGTAATGTTGGACAGTGGATGAAGACATGTGCAACGGTTCATGAGATTACATGGGTGTGTATTTGAAATTAAAGGCTTGACCATGTTTTCTAAATTGGTTTTAAAGGGGAAATGGTTTTTGAAAGTTTATGGTTTGAACGTTTTTGTTTTGAAAGTGGATTGGTTTTGGAAAGTAGTCTTGAAAAGGGTGGTTTTATAATCTAAAATAAAAAGGGAATTTTTTTTTAAAAAAAGGGAGATTTTTATTTTTGGTTGTGTTTGTGTTTGTTTGGTCTATGTGCTGACTGTTTTTGATGAATGCGCTTTTATTGAGGATGTTTCGGGTTGATATTGGTTTTGGCTTTGGGTTTTATATGTCGCTCAGGAAATGCCGCCCAGAAAAGTCTCTAAGGATTCTGATAAGTCATGCCCATTTTTTGGTCCTCCCCAGGCTTTGCCTATTCTCCATGGTGATCAGGGTCCATTAGAGGAAGTGAAATGGCTCGAGGAAGTGTATCATGTCTTTAGAATGTTGGGAACTCCCGATAATGTTAAGGATCGTGAAATTATGGAGTTGTTTGAGGGTCCAGCTCTGGACTAGTGGAAGATAGTAACCCCATCATCAACGCATGTTGAAATGACATGGGATGTCTTTATAATTGTTTTTATCCAATGGTTTGTACCTGAGGAAGTGAAGCTGGAGAAAAAGAGAGAACTAGTGCATATTCAACAAGCCCAACGGACGGTAAAGGCATTTGTTGACCATATCAAGGAACTGATTTCCTTTTCACCAGAGGTAGCGTCACGTGAGCTCATGAAGGTCTCTATTTTCACTGGGGGTCTTCGTCCATAGGTCAAGGAGCGATTCCTCCCTTCTAAAGACCTTTGTTTCGAGAAGCTGGTGGAGGATGCATTTTTGGCTGAGTTGGTTTTCGAAACACAGTTGGTTAGTACTCCAGCATCCCCAATTGTTTGTAAGAGTTCCCCCTCTAGTGTGGAAAATATGCCAGAGATACCTGTTCCTCAGGGGTTATCCTGTTTGGTCCCAGCTTCCAGTTCTTCAGATCGTTCAATGTTATGCTATCAGTGTGGTCGTTTCGGGCATTTAAAGTCATCTTGTCACAACCCTCCGAAGACGTGTCATCGATGCGGTTGTCTGGGTCATCTGGAGAAGTTTTGCAGGAAGCGTCGCTTGAAGAGGACGCTGTGATGGGAGAATTTCAGTACCTGACTATGAGGCAGAAGATGCTTCGGCCATCAGAGCCCCAACCACAGGTCTTGGGGTGAAGCTCGCGCATAGTCAGGAGTTCCCAGGCATGTGAAGCATTGGTTCAGGTTTTGTGTTCCGTGTTAGTGGTGGAACAATTAGAAATCTTTTCACGTTTGTCTATCTTCTATTAATGTTTCAAAATCGTTGTAAGTACATTTTTTTACTATGATGTAATGATGAACTTGTTCAATTATAGTCCAAGCAATCTTGTCTGTGTGGATGTAATATTCTGAATCGTGTGTCTTTCTTAAAATTGTGTTTTACCCTTGTGTGGGTTGACCTCGTTGTAGTTATGTTGTCGGATGCGGACATGTTTCGTGGATTTCAATGGGTCATGTTTCCGATTCGATGTCCGGTTAAGTCGTTTCTGTGGGTTCTTCCTAGTGTTGAAGTTGTTGACTCTAGTCATGTGTTCATCGTTTCGACGGAAGTGTTATTTTGATTGTGTTATAGGAGTCGGCTTGTATTGGTTATGAGTTCCCGCACTGGACCCGCCTTATTGTGATAGTATGTGTTGGGTGTTATGTTTTCGAACTAGTTAAGTTCTTGTGGTGGGGAGAACCACTTCGTGTTCTCCCCTCAATCTCGGACCTCAGTTTTCTCTTGAATCGGCCGGGTTTGACCTGTGTAGAGTAAGGTCATCCCCGAGATTCTCAGTTCTCTCTGGTTCCTTTAGTTCCATTGGGGCATGGACTTAAATCTTGACTGACTTTTGGCCTGGTGACTTTTTGGGGGCAGAAAGTGTCTATGGTGGGGAGAATTGTCACACCCCGACCGTGGATGTCCGTAATGTTTCTCCTTTCTTGTTCCCGGTTTAATTTTTTCAAGGTTTGATTGTGTTGGCGGTTTCGCGCCGGTGCGCGGTCATCGCATCGCTAGCGATGACCGTGCGTTCGGCCCGGGTGACTATGTTGTTCACCCGATGTTTTAAATATTAAAATTTTTATGTTAACATTTTAGTATTATTACCATTTAAATTGTGTTATCATTATTGTAGTATTTTTTATACAGGTTTATAGACGTGTATATTAATGTATATATATATATATGTCTGTATGTGTATATATATATGCTTATATATGTTTATGTCTCTATATGTTTATATATATATATATGTTTATTGTAATTGCGTTTATATGTTTATAGGTATATATTTATCTATATATGTATAAATATATATATGGGTGTTATTTTTATATGATTGTATTATTTTAAATATTTGATCATAATAATTATTATTATAATTGGCTAATTATTATTATTATTATTATTATTATTATTATTATTATTATTATTATTATTATAGTTACGATATTATTATTATTATTATAAAGTTTTACTATTTTTATAAAGTTTTATTATTACTATTAGGATTTTATTTTATTTATTTAATCAATTTATCATATTATTATTATTATTATTATTATTAATATCATTATATATATATATATATATATTATAACCCCCTAACCCTAATCATGTTTCCCCCCTAACCTACCCAACCGCCCCCTCTCCCATCTCCTCTCTCTCTCTCCCCCGTTTTTCTTTTCCCCTTTTTCTGGTTTGGCCGGCCGCGGCCCCTCCGGCGCGCTCCCCTTCAGCTCGCCGTCGTCCGGCTCCTGCTCAGCCCCAGGAGAGCCGCGCGGCCCCCGGACCTCGCCGCTGCCCACACCCGGCTCCCCCGGCCCCTCCGTGCGCTCCATTCCCGGCCTCCTCCCCTTCCGGCTGTTGCGGCTCCTTCCGGCACCCCCCCCCCCCCCCGCTTCCCTCGACTGGCCTCCAGACCTCCGGCGCACCACCTCCCTCCGACCCCATCGCCGGCACACCCCCGCTCCGGCCAGTCCCTTTCGGCCTGCCTCCCTCGGTCGCACCGCACCGACCACCGCGTCGCCCTCCCTGCTCCCGGCCTCCTCGTTGCACCACCGCACCGGTCTCCCTCTGCCATCCGAGCTCACCCCTCCTGACCGGCGACCTCCCTTCCGGCGACCCCCCTGTCCAGACGGCTTCCCACCGCCGTGGCGACCCTGCCTGCCGCCTCCTCTCTCACCCTGCTGCTCCGCAACCCCCCCTCCGCGCTTTGAGTTTTTTTATTTTTATTTTTATTTTTATGTTAATCTTATTTTTATATAACGTTTATTATTTTTATCATATTAATAATATTATAATTATTTTATTATTATTATGTCGTTATTATTATTATTATTATATTATTATTATTATTATGTTAATATTTTTCTATTATTATTATTATTATATTATGTTATTATTTTTATCATTATATTATGTTATTGTTATTATTATTATTATTATTATCATTATTATTATTATTATTATTATTGTTATTATCATTTCATATTATTATTATTATTATTATTATTATTATGATTACTAACATATTATTATTATTATTGTTGTTGTTGTTATTATCATTATTGTTATGCGAATATTATTATTATTATTGTTATTATTATGATGTTGCTATTTTTATTACTACATTATTATTATTATTATTATTATCATGTTAATGTTATTAAGTTATTATTTGTATTACTATTTTTGTGTTATTGTCATTACTATCATGATTATGCTATTATTATTATTATAATATTATTATTGTTATTATTATTATTGTATTATTATATTATAATTATTACATATTATGATTGTTATTATTATTATATCATTATTATTATTATTATTATTATTATTATGTTATTATTATCGTTGAAACCGTTTAACGGTCTTTTGTTTTTTGACCGGTTTGACGGCGCAATACGGTGCGCCCTTTTAGGCAATGGGAGTTTTGTGCCGTGTCGTCCTTCATTCCGATTCGAGGTAGGTCTCCCTTTGAACTTGCCTTTAAATTATGAATTTATTTATTCCTTGTCTTTGTATTGAATTTCAGTAAATTTAAAAGTAATATTAAGTAGTTTTTATAGTGTGGTGATTTGCTGATAATGAAAACTGTTTAATTCTAGCATTTCATTGAAAGTGTTTTCTTGGTTTCAATTGTGGGCTTCCATGGTAATATTGCTAAATGGTTCTTTATGAAATGTGAAACTATGTTTTGAAATGTTTTTGGTGTGTATAAATTAGTAGGTGTATTGTTTAGAGAAAATGGTGTTTTTCTTAGAACCTTGATTAGAGGAATTGTCTTATGACCTTTAAACTTGTTTTTGGAAACTTTATGTGTGGTTCTTTGTGGTTGAAAAATGTTTTCTTTTGACACGTGATTAAAATTTTGGAATATATTTGAGAAATAGTATTCCTTAAAAAGGTGATTAAAGGCCCGTCTGGCTCTTGATAAAAGTGGGGTGCGTT
This sequence comes from Viscum album, assembly GCA_963277665.1. NCBI lineage: Eukaryota > Viridiplantae > Streptophyta > Magnoliopsida > Santalales > Viscaceae > Viscum > Viscum album. The sequence goes on along the minus strand of OY728119.1, from coordinate 1,600,160,468 downwards.
TTGATATTGGAAAATAACTCTGCTTGGGATACAATTGTGTTCCAGGTTTGATATGCTGATTTGGGTTTCTTAAATAAAGATCTAAGTGTGTTTCTGGTTTTCAATGAAATGGAGTGTGTCATATCCCTTTAGAAATGATTTAGTATTAAATGGTCAAAATGTAAATGATATGACGGCCCGGTTGGCACTTTATTAAATGTGAAGTGATTATACATATATATCTATATATATAAGTACTTATGAGGGCATCTCTACAGGGGGACTTCCCTTCGAGGGTTGTCGTGTAGCGATGTCCGTGTAAGGGGTTGGCAAGTGCGGTGAGATGAGTCACGCGTGCGAGGGTCTTCCACTTACACAGTGTTACTAAAACCACCATGGGTTCCTGGGCGTCTTGTAGATTTTCGAGTGACGGTTGCTTGCTAACCCTGATTAGACGGGTTAGTACCCCCTGGAGTTGTGGACAGGCCAGGAGGGATGTGCCACTGGTTGGCTATTAGGGCGGCCAGTTGGTTATTGACTATGGAGTACCATGCCGGCAGATAGTCTGAACCCGAGTACGTCCAGGGGTTTTCTGGGGATGTTTAGGATCGCCCATGGTTATTGCTGATAACTTCTTGTTTATTTTTACTTTCACTTGGTTTTCCTTGCTTGTCTACCTTTACCTGCACATTTTTTCCCTACTTGTTTACGTTCAGTCATCCTTCACAGCCTATACTGTTAGACTTTGGGAAAATGGTTTTCAAATGAAAATACTTTATTCCTTTTATGTAAGATTTAAAAATTTAACACTTTGCTTTTTAGAATGAGCATAAAACTAATGAAAGGGAACCAACATTCGAAAAAGAATAAGATAAATGTCTCGTGTTTTTATTTTCAAGTGAAACATTATGAAAGCTTACTTTTATACATTGTAGTTCAAACCTTGAATATTTATATTCTTTATTTATTGGCAGTGCTTTGGGATTTGTTGTTGGGATCACCTACTGAGTACTTTTGTGCTCACGCCTATCTTTTACCATTTCAGTTGCAGGTTCCTTGTGTTCAGGTTTTCCTGGCTTGAGTCGCTCACTGAGAGAGCGACGTTGGTTGTAGTTGGGTGGTGACCCGCGAGGTCACGTGGAGGTATGTCGTGGTGTAGTTTTGTTTTTGTCTTTAGTGTTGTCTGTTTGTTCAGTTTATATTCTTCCTTTTGATGCTGATTTTTGGTTTGGGCTGAAATCGTTCCCAACGATTGAAGTTTTAAATGCCCGACACTTGTTGCCATCCCGGGGGGATCGGGAACACCCCTCAGGACTTGCCGCGGACTGGCTCGGGTGACCGGATCGTTCGCAACGATTGATGTTTTAAATGCCTGGCACTTGTTGCCATCCCGGGGGGATCGAGAACGCCCCTCGGGACTTTCCGCGGACCGGCTCGGGTGACCGGTTCAGGGTCGACTCGGGCTGGTTCGTGACAAAGAACCTCAACATAATCGTATCACATAAAACATGCATAAAGGAAACATAACATTTCCAACATTCAGTAACAAGATATCAATACAACACATTGATATAAAAACATTATGAAAACCATTTTCAATACCAAAATAAAAGAAAAGTAAAACATGGTATTTATTTTTCATTTAAAAAAATTGTATGGCTTGTAGAGGAAGCCGAAACTCAAATAATGGTCATGGCGGCGGAGAAGTCATTTTCGCCGCATAAGTATGAGAATAAAATTCCCTTTTTTCATTTAGTAAAACGATTCGTATAAAAAATATTCCTTTTAGATAAACGTAAAAGTCAAAGGGTTTTATACACTGTATAAAAGAAGGTTGTGTATAAAACAAAATATGCCTCAATGAAAAGAGATTGAGACGAAGTCCCATACCTCGGGTCCGACTTGACTCGGTCATTCTTTAATATCCTGAATAATAAACTTGAGTTAATTTCTACTTGTTTAAGAACCTTTTTCATGTTCATTATTCCGTTTATATCACTTATTTCCATGTCATGAACACTATGTAATTATTTATGTTAATAACGATCGTTTTAACGATCATTGGTACTTGAGTAAAACATAAACCCTTTATAATTACAAGTTTTTCATGAATCCATTATATCCATAATTTTATTAATGATGTAGATATCATATATATCATATATATCCTGTACATGCATGCATTTATAATGTTATATAACATTTAGAGGCAAGAAATGAAATGCACCGTTCATGGAGACGGTAAGCCGTACGTACGCATGAACGCTACTTTCATTTCTATTTCGTATTTTATAGAATGGAATCATAATGATATAAAGGTATATTATAATTCCAGTGTAATATCATATATAATATCATAAGTCAATACTTTATACGTCCCACATATGGTATTTAACGAATCAAATCACATTGAGGGGGCGGTAGTCCGCACTTCCTTAAATGAAGATATCACGTTTACCCATAATAGAAACCATAAAGGTATGCCCAAAATGAAAAATAAAGAATCTTAAGGAAAACATTAACATATTATATACCATATATTGTCATCTTAATGGCCACCTTTGAAGGTGTTAAAATAATGTTGAACAATCATCGTTTCGGGAGGCCGAAATTCACCATCCACGGAAACTGTATGTTCTTTAACCATTAGATGCAGGTGTGTGTAAGTGTAGCTCGAATCCTTCTTATAACAACATCCTTGTATATTGAAGATATTGGAGTTGTTACAAAAGAAATTAATAAAAAGAGTTTAGGGGGTTGGAGATGCAAAATAAAACAAAAGGATTCAAGTGAAGACATTACCTTAAAATCGGGTAACTCCCTTTGGTATGAGCTCAATGGATTCCTTCGGAAGACTTTTGCCCAAAGTGAGGCTTCAAGGAGTAAGATAGGGACGTTGAGAGACAAAATGGGTAGGGGTTGGCCGATCCAAAGGCTTTGGAAGTGGGGGTAAGGAGGTAGAGGTGGGGGCGTTTTATAAGAGGAGAGGAGGGGCACTCATGGAATGTAATGAAATGTTACTTTATTTTAAAATGAGTTTCGGATTCAAAAGGTCCCACATTGATATAATTATAGTGTAAGGTGATACGTTTTCTAAATCCACCCATCCAATAGGTTTTGGACATTTTTAGTTAATATATTTTACATTATCATTTCATTTTATTTAAATCCTTTATTAATGATGTAATCGCTGCATCATCATGATGTCATAAATAATTTAATTTATTTATAGTCTAAAAATTATAAAAAAATACTATGATGTAGGAAATATTTTTAGCATTCCAATTACTATTTATAATCAAAAATATGACTTTTATTAACCCATGTAAAAATTGTTTTAGTAAAATAACTCATGTTTGTGTCATTTTTACTTTAAAATTAAATAAAAAGATATTAATGACATTTTCCTACCAAAGTGGCTCCATGGGGTCCCCAAGTTTACCCATGGATTTTCTTGGTCGGAAATGACACATCCAATAATAGTAGGACATGTGTCTAGGTCATTTCATATTATTAAAACATTATTTTTACCTTAAACTACACTAATTACCAATAATCGCGATTAAAAACATAAAAGTTACTATTCACCAAAAAATTATTTTAATCCCATTGAACCAAATTTTACATCTTAATTACAACCATGTATTTCGGATTTTTTAAATTCAAAACACAGAGGTGGTAAAATTTCATTTAAACGAGAAATCGATTTTTTAAGTACCACTTAGTGGTTTCACTATTCATCTAAAATTGATGTTTTTCAGAAAAAATACCAAAACTTCACCATAAGCTATATTTGATATTCTGAATTCAAAAATGTTTTCTGTTTTACAAAATTCAAAACATATAAGTTTCATTAATTAATTTAATAATTAATTCCCGCTGTCAGAGAAAATAGCGTGTTTTTATGAAACAATAAGTATCAAAATATTGGCACTAGTTTAAGTCCAATTTCAAAGTGAAATTGATTCCAATGAACACCATTTGATAAAATGGTATAAATATATTGTAATTTCACTTCAAAAACATTTCAAAAGATAATATAATAATATAAATAAATTATATTAAAAAGTGGTTTTGAATTAAAATACAACATTTTTTACTATTCATTAAAAAATGAACTTTATCGGAAAAATACCAAAAATTCACACAAAGTAAATTTTGATGTCCCAATTATAATGAATAAGTTAATTTTGACAAACATAGCTTATAAAATTGTCAAAATATAGATTTAAAAATGGTTTTCCATCAAAAGGTAGTAAAACAATCTTTTAAAAATATTAGTGTAGTCCAGCTTAAAATTGGATTTATTCTCATTTTAAGCCTCTAAAACACTATCTAATTCACTAATAGACATAGATAAAATTATCTATTATTCATTACTTACTTGGGATGTTACAGGTTCCATTAGAGAATGGTTCTCTTTTGGTTGCAGCACCTTCAAATCTATTATCCATAATAACAAATTAATTTAGAAGAGATAGAAATTTAGAATTAATAGAAATTTACATATCTTTAAAGTAAAACTACAATCACAGTTGAGTAAGATTACAAAAAGTCCTAATAAAGAATCCTTTGAAACCAAATGTTGGTCGGAGTAGTTTACTCCAGAGGAGAGGGGGGAATTGAGTAACTATAAAAATTTCTGTTACAAAAATAATTTTTTTAGAGAAATGGTTTTCCCCAAAAAAATAGTTACAACCCAGTTAATCAAGGTTATACTATTATAAGAGTTTGACTATTTGAACAATTTATTATAATATTGATTAATTCTCAGTAATCTTAATATGTATTATTAATATTACTTTTGAAGTTATCATACAAAGATAAATCATTTATAACTTATTTCCAAGACTAACTATCAAAGTGAAATTATCATTTTATGGATTATTCAATAATGTAGTAAAACAGAGAAGACTAAATTTAAATAGAACAGTGGATATGAAACAATTGGTTCAATCTCAAGATGAGACCTAATCCACTCCACTTGGTGATCACCTTCCACCAAGCAGTTTATATAAATAAACTTTGATCCACACCCTGGATTGGTGTTGACAATAGTACACAGACTGTCCAGGTCACATAGGGACCACTTCCACAGTTTTTATGGGTAAACAAAAATTATTAACCAGGCCACACAGGGACCTCTTCCACAGTTTTCGTGGGTAAACAAAAATATAAAGAGTTTAGTGTCAGGATTTATAAATCCTTCAGTTTAGCACAAGTGTTAGTGTGTGTGTGGAATATACAGAGTACACCCAATGCTCAAAAGTAAGTTAAAGAATCACTGATAAAGATTAGATATGAGTTTAGAATGCTCTAGTGATTTTTAGTGAAGCTCTGGACTCCATTGATTAAATAGATATGCTTCTGAGTCCTTCTCTGGTTTTTTGTATTGAAAAACAGAGTGTCATAGTTCATCTTGTGTTCTTCATGAGTGATGATAATGTGAAGATGTTATATGGATTCTATTGTACTTCATATGTTCTTCAGTAGTGTCATATCACATGTATAAGACAATGATTTCTTTAAAAAATTTGCAATGTGTTCTTCGTGGTCATTCTCACAGGCTTGTTTTTCATTCAGTATCGCGCGTTGTGGTTGTTGGGAACTCTCCACTTTTTATCTTCTAATTCATGTGTTTTACCCAATAGGTTCCATGTGTTTCATATCTCATACCTCATACTATGTTTAAAAAGAAACATTAATTGTGTCAATTCATTAAAGTCATCAAATATGAAAATTAAACATTAAATTGAAATTTGACAAAATAGTTTAAGAAACGGTGTCACAGTATGTTATGCAAATGGTGTCTCCTTCACATGGTGTCTGAGTTTCACGGTTTGAGTGTCACTGTGTGTTTTTTACGATGTCATGCTCATGGTTTCTTACTCAATGTGTCCTGCTCACGGTGTCTTTCTCATTGTGTCTTGCTTACAGTGTCTTCCTCACGGTGTCTTGTCTTCACGGTGGCTTGCTCACAATGTTTTTCTTCACAGTGTCTTGCTTACGGTGTATGACTTACTATGTTAGGCTTCACGGTGTCTTTCATATGGTGTCAAGCTTCACAGTGTCTTGTACTTAAGTAACTAACAGTATTCAGAAATAAACAATAATATACTTGAAATGGATTGAGCATAACCACTATAAAGCATTAGTGAACTTGAAACATAAATACACATGATTGGATATAATATAGGAGTTAACTAGGTTGAATGAGATTAGTGATCATTGATGATATTTGTGATCATTAAAACATGATTAATACATGAGGAGTCCAATAGTAATATCCTCTGGGATGGTTTCCATTCTCGATACCAGCTTTCTATCTACTTTTGTATGCATTATTTACTACCTTGGACATGGATTTAGATATAGGTTTTTATATATCTTAATTTATTTCTTCATGATCTATGTTATGGTTCTAGATCTCATTTTTCATTGTGAAATAAGTCATTCTATTTCAATTTGAGGAATTTTTTTCTTTATAGAATGTTTATCAATGATTTTGAGGTAAGTGGTATAAATTCTAATTCGTATAAAGTTTAATTATATTTAATATCTATAATTTTGGAAATTTAGCATCTGTATTTTTCATTTGAAACATTAATTTTGTTAATTAATACATAGATTAATTAATGCACTTATGAAATTGATGGGTTATTGGTATTATGTAATATGGATTAATGAATTTGGTCAAATAATGGGATTATGGGATTGATTGAAAATTTAAATTAAATATATTTTATTCCTTATCCTTTAAGGATTAATGGTTTATATGATTAAATATTGATAAATTGATAAATGATGAAATTCTCATATTATTTCCATGTGATTAAGTTGAACGTCCACTGTTTTTTGGTTTAATTAAAATGGTGTACCATTATGTGAATAATTCATAAGATGTTTAATGATGATTACCCCTGATGAATTTGAAATATTTGATGATATGATATATGTGTTTATGATATATGTGATAACATGTAGGGGATAATAACTGATGCTTCAAAATGACAAATGTGATAACTATTAGTGTGTTACATAGATTGATGCTTCAAAAGCCTGTATATGATAACAATGAGGCGTGGGATGAAGACTGATGCTTCAAAAGTCCATAAGGTGTTGTACGTGATGTTCTAGGAACAAAATGTTAGAATTGGAGTATGTTTCCAAGTATATATTTAACATAAGTGAAATTAATTAAATAAATAAAGACCATGTCAGGAAGAATAGTGATTTTACCTATGTGATATGGTTCAGTCTCAAGCATAGGCTGAAGCAGGTATTATAAGGCCCCAGCCTTAAACCTTACTTAATCTAGAGTTATTACAAGATTACACATTGAGGATCTTTTCAGGTTTAGAGTTTTAGAGAATTAGATCATGAAACTTGCATTACATTCCACATTTAAACAAAGTGGTTACATAAAAGACAGTATTCATTCTTCCCATCAACGGAAACATATTTAAAATATAACACGGATTCTTTCTTGAAACATCCTTGACACTATCATCACATCATGTACCTTTCCCTTGACCTGTGAAAAAAATTTCAAAAACTTGGGATGAGAATAAAAAGCTCAGTAAGGGTTATAAAAATATGGAAAGGAAACATGAGTTCATATATACATAAGAAGGAAATCATACTTTACCCATAAAACATAGGCACTTTAACATACCTCATCAAACCATGAATAAATCATAGAAAACATAAGACATAAAGGTATCTTGAGGCATTCATAACATTCTTACGTAGGGAGTAACCCTCTTGGTTACGTTTGGAATACCCATCACAATATATTCCCTAAATCTCTTCGGAGAAACCTTAACGTTTCACTCCTTCGCGTTACCCAATGCATTGGAGAGCTATATCGGGCTCACCCGCCCTTAGTTTATCACGGAACCACCCATTTCCATAACAATGCCCAAGAACCATAACATACACGTATCACATAAAATATTCATAAAGGACACAAAACATTTCCACATTTCAATCACAACATAACATTTTAGTATTTTGAAATAATGAATCCATACAAAAAGAAACCATTTCCAAAGCCATTTAAAACATTTAATAAAAAGATTTTTGATTCAAAGTGTCCCATACCACCTTGAAGCTAAAAATTTTAAACCATTAATATCCATATAAGTAAATCCTTAAAACCATTTTTAAAACATGGATATTAATAAGAACAAATAATTAAAACATTTAAAATGATATTTTGGTTAGAGGAGTTTTACCAAAATTAGAGACACTTGAATACAACAATTGAGGAATAACATTTAGTCAGAACTTTATAATATCATGAGAATAAATGAATTCATGATATAATACTCCAAAGGACAGTATATACACCATATAAGAGTGAATTGGTGCATAACAACAATGAACCCTCAATAGAAATGTCAAATGTGATGAAATCCCTTATAAGGAAGGTATCTATAAATTAAGGACAAATCAATCTCAAAAATATGTGTGACAAATATAAATACACCCAATATAAGTGTATATTAAGTGTAAAACAATAAAAGGTCATTCACACATATTCAAAGGATGACATATTCAATAACTACATGTTGAACCCAAAGAAATCGAAATTGGGTTAAGAAGTTCCCTTGACAGCCTAACGGCGTCACATCAAAATGAGTTGATGAGAGCTAAAAAGTGTATATCATCACATGGACATAAAATTTACATCAATAAGGATATATGAGAACATATCCCAACATAAAGATATGTAAATTAAAAGACCCATCAAAAGAAGTCTTTTAAAAAAGAGGAGGGTGAAAGGTTCCCTTACCGACTTGGGTATCTTTCAAAACATACACCCCATGAAAGAAGGACAAAATATAATTGATGTAAATACTCATAAACGAAAGTATATTACACAAAGAGTAGAATAATGGGCAGTACATACACCACTCAAGGGAATTTGGGGAAAATGTAGCATAAATCTCACGGGAATAAAAGTGAGATGAAAAATCCCTTACGAAAACTCGGCAGCCTAACGGCGCCACATAAAACTTCCGAATATGGATTGATGAGATCAAATAGGGTATCTCATCACATTAAAATAAAATGTACAGCAAGTGGAATAAAAAATAATATCCCCCAACATTACAAAGAGGAGCTTAAAAGAAGTGACATAAAGGAGAGTACATAAAAAGAAGAGAGAGGTTAGATCTCTTACGAAAGTTTGGCAGCCTAACGGTGCCACTCAAAACTTCCAAAATGGATTGATGAGAGAGAATAGGGTCTCTCATCACATGAAAATAAAAATTACAGTAAGTGTAATATAAATGATCATCCCAATAACAAGAAAGATGAGCTTTAAAAGGAATGACATAAAAGTGTGTACTTAAAAAGAAAGAGAGGAGTAGGATCCCTTACCTCGGGTCCGACTTGACTTGATCGTTCTTTAATCTCCTGAATAATAAACATGAGTTAATTTATAATTCCTTAAGAACATTTTTCAAGTTCATTATTACTTTTATACCACTTATTACCATGTCATAAACATTATGTAATCATTTAAGTTAATAATATTTGTTTTGCCGATATTTGGTTCTTAAGTCGAAAGTGGACTTATTACAATTACATGTTGTTCATGTGGCCAAATGTTTATTATATCCAGAATTGTATTCATTATGTAGATATCATATATGTAATATATATCCAGTACATTCATGCATTTATAACATTACATAATCATTTAGTGGTAAGAAATGAAATGCACCGTTCATGGAGACGGTAAGCCGTACGTACGCATGAACGCTACTTTCATTTCTATTTCGTATTTTATAGAATGGAATAATAATGATATAAAGGTATATTATAATTCCAGTATAATATCATATATAATATCATATTTCCATCCTTTATACATCCCACATATGGTATTTAATGAATCAAATCACTTTGAGGGGGCGATAGTCCGCACTTCCTTAAATGAAGATATCGCGTATACCCATAATGGAAGCCATACAGGTAAGACAAAAATGAAAAATAAAGAAGCATAAATAAAACATAAACATATTATATATCATATATAAAAATAGTGACATCATAATGGCCACCGTTGAAGGTGTTAAATGAGTATTGAACAATCATCGTTTCGGGAGGCAGAATTTCACCATCCACAGAAACCGTATGTTCTTTAACCATTTGATGTAGTTGTGTGAGAGTTTAGCTCGAATAAATCTTATAACAACATCCTAGTATTTTGAAGATACTGGTTTTGTTACAAAAGAAGTAAATAAAAAGAGTTTAGGGGGTTGGAGAAGCAAAATAAAACAAATGAACATGAGAGAATGAATTACCTTTAAAAGTGTAACTCCTTTTGATTTGAGCCTAAAGGCTTCCTTTGAAAGGATTATGCCCAAAGGGAATCTTCTAGGATTAGGAGAGGGATGTGGAGAGAGTAAATGGGCTGGGGTTGGCCGAGCCAAAGGCTTGAGGAGTGTGTTAAATGAGGTAGAGGTGGGGGCCTTTTATAAGAGGAGAGAAGGGGCACTTTTGGAAAGTAAAGAAATATTACTTTATTTGAAAATGTGTTTCGGTTTCAAAAGGTCCCACATTGATATAATTCGTGGATAAGGTGATAAGTCTTCGAAATCCACTCATCCAACAAGTTTTGGACATGTTTAGTTCATAGATTTTACATTATCTTTCCATTTTATTTAAATCGTCAAATAATGATGTCATCGCTGCATCATTATTATGTCATAAAAAATTTAATTTATTTAATGTCTAAAAATTATAAAAAAAATAATATGATGTAGGAAATCGTTTTATCTTTATAATGAATATTTATAATCAAAAATATGACTTGTATAACCCCACTTAAAAATTGTTTTAGAAAAACATATCATGTTTGTGTCAATTTTACTTTTACATTAAATAAAATGTTATTTATGTCATTTCCCAACCAAAGTGGATCCATGGGGTCCCCAAGTTGACCCATGGCTTGTCTTGTTCGTACATGATACAACCAATGAGGTTAAGACATGTGTCAAGCTCATATCATTTTATTAAAGCATTATTTTTACCTTAAACTACACTAATTACCACTAATCGCGATTAAAAACTTAATAAGTTACTATTCACCAAAAAATTATTTTAATCTCATTGAACCACATTTTACTTCATAATGACAACCATATATGTCGGATTTTTGAAAATCAAAACACAATGATGGCAAAATTTAATTTAAACGGAAAATCAGTTTTTATAAGTACCACTTAGTGGTTTCACTATTCATTAAAAATTGAAGTTTTTCAGAAAAATCCCAAAAATTCACCCTAAGCTATATTTGATATTCTGAATTCAAAAATGAAGTCCATTTTACAAAATTCAAAACCCATAAGTCACATTAATTAATTTAATAATTAATTCCCGCTGTCATGTCAAATAGCGTGTTTTATGAAACAATAAGTATCAAAAGATTGACACTAGTTTAAGTCTGATTTCAAAGTGAAATTGATTCCAACGAACACTATTGGATTTAATGGTAAAAATATTTTCTAATTTCAATTTAAAACCACTTCAAAATAGAATCTAATCATATAAATAAACTAGATTAAAAAGTGGTTTTGAATTAAAATACAACATTTTACACTATTCATTAAAAAATGAACTTTATCGGAAAGATACCAAAAATTTACACAAAGTAAATTTTGATGTCCCGATTCTTAATAAGAGTTTTATTTGGTCCAAAAGAATGTATAAGAGTGATCAAAACTATATTTAATGACGGTTTTCCATCAAAAGGTGATAAGTGAACCTTTAGTGAAAACTAGGGCATATACGCCTAAAATTGAATTCTTTCCGTATTTTCAACCATTATCTTTTATTGGATAAATGTAAAAACAGTTAAAAACATATATAATCATATTTTAGTTATTTCTATCCATTCCCGCCATTACAACGGCTACATGTTAACTACCATTTAAAATAATATTATTTTCTTATTAGAGTGCAACGTAAGATTCTCAAGAAACTCGTTGTTGCTGTTGGGTACGCCATCGAGCATAGTGTACCCTTTAAAGTTATTTAAATATTTTATTCACAAATATGGATAAATATTATTTATTTACCTGGGGTGTTACATCCTTCCCCCCTTTTGGGAATTGCGTCCTCGCAATTTTAAAATTGTGCTTGGCAACATCCTTGAAATTCCCACATCAGAACAAAAGTCGATAAAACAAACACTTTAAAATAAAGAGAGATAAGTACAAAGGTCACCCGAGTTAACCCATACTAGGATTCCAAGTATGAAAATATGGACATGGAGGAAAAAACATAGGGTCATATTCTGATGGAGAGTGATAGAAAACATGTTTAGGAGAAAGTTAACCATGAGAAAATCACAAACTTGTGATGGGTTAAATGGTATTCGATTCCCCAGTAGGAAAAGTTAATAGACAACATTTTTGTTTTAAGTTATTTTTTATTGAGGAATTTATTCATAAGGAAACATAATCACTTATCATATTGACTTTCAACTTTTATTAGATTCCTTACACAAACTCATATTTTCTCCAAAAGACGAGTATTTAGGAAGACTTGTTCACATTAAGAGTACTATAATAAACTTCTAGAGAATCACCTAATCCAAAAAATAGAACTATATACTTCCCATGTCTTTAACCAATACCAAAACCAAAAAGGCTAGTACAAGATCAGATAATCTAGAAAAGGATAACCCTTTATAAAAAGAAAATCTATTCTTAATCTCCAAAATTTGTCCAACAAAACCCAAAGTTCAACGAGGACCACTTGTCCATAAAATTCTTCAAAGTAAACCAAACTAAGATTGAAACCCAAATATTTGAAGGATTTAGTCACATAGTCTACCAAGTTAAATCGTAACATTTATCTCCAAACAACATCAGTTGCTCCTAAAGTCTCACATTGAAAAGTAATTATCCTAATCACATATCCTCCAAAATCAACTTACTCTTAATTCATAAAATCATATAACTAAAAAGAATCGGTTAAACTAACCAGGGACTTCACGTAGTCCAATGGTAGGAAATAAATACCAGTCGCACTTTGGTTGTGGGTTCGATTCCCGCAGCTTTTTCCGACGCGACGGGATGTCACACGGTCTGCGTGTTGTCCTTTTTCCAAAACTATATAATTCTTAAAACATTCCCCAAAATGAGATAAAATCTTCAAGAATAATCATAACATAGTTTAACCTCAATTTTATCTCATGCCCTTTATTTTCCATCATATCATATAATAACCCATAATTACCTCAAAAGTAAGGATCATATAAACCCTAATGGTTACCTTAATAATTATTACCTGAATTTCCACATCGAGTTGGCCATCTCGTACATGATGCATTAGAGAACTAACCAAGGTTCAAGTGGTTGATCATGACTCCTTGATAGTTGGTTTAGAAAAACCATGAGATTCCTCATTGAATCCCCCATCTCATCGAGCATCTTAATCAGAGAACCACCACAGTTTCCTTCAAACCCATTGTCACTTTGGTGCCTGCTAGATCCAACCATTTACTAAAACCAAAAAGGTCAGTGTGAGTATATCAACAAAACCATCATGTACTAACGAGGAAGGTAAACACTAAGATATACTTACTTATTCACTTTATCTAAAACTAGGACTCTTTCTGAAATCCTAACCATTATGGTAATGTCACTTATGATTAAAGAATACCCTAACCTCTAAAGTTATCTAAATCGGCCTTTGATACCAACTATAAGGCCCCAGCCTTAAACCTTACTTAATCTTGAGTTATTACAAGATTACACATTGAGGATCTTTTCAGGTTTAGAGTTTTATAGAATTAGATCATTAAACATGAATTACATTCCACATTTAAACAAAGTGGTTACATAAAAGACAGTATTCATTCTTCCCATCAACGGAAACATATTTAAAATATAACACAGATTCTTTCTTGAAACATCCTTGACACTATCATCACATCATGTACCTTTCCCTTGACCTATGAAAAACATTTCAAAAACTTGGGATGAGCATAAAAAGCTCAGTAAGGGTTATAAAAATATGGAAAGGAAACATGAGTTCATATATACATAAGAATGAAATCATACTTTACCCATAAAACATAGGCACTTTAACATACCTCATCAAACCATGAATAAATCATAGAAAACATAAGACATAAAGGTAACTTGAGGCATTCATAACATTCTTACGTAGGGAGTAACCCTCTTGGTTACGTTTGGAATACCCATCACAGTATATTCCCTAAATCTCTTCGGAGAAACCTTAACGTTTCGCTCCTTCGCGTTACCCAATGCATTGGAGAGCTATATCAGGCTCACCCGCCCTTAGTTTATCACGGAACCACCCGTTTCCATAACAATTCCCAAGAACCATAACATACACGTATCACATAAAATATTCATAAAGGAAACAAAACATTTCCACATTTCAATCACAACATAACATTTTAGTATTTTGAAATAATGAATCCATACAAAAAGAAACCATTTCCAAAGCCATTTAAAACATTTAATAAAAATATTTTTGATTCAAAGTGTCCCATACCACCTTGAAGCTAAAAATTTTAAACCATTAATATCCATATAATTAATTCCTTAAAACCAGTTTTAAAACATGGATATTAATAAGAAAAAATAATTAAAACATTTAAAACGATATTTTGGTTAGAGGAGTTTTACCAAAATTAGAGACACTTGAATACAAAAATTGAGGAATAACATTTAGTTAGAACTTTATAATATCATGAGAATAAATGAATTCATGATATAATACTCCAAAGGACAGTATATACACCATATAAGAGTGAATTGGTGCATAACAACAATGAACCCTCAATAGAAATGTCAAATGTGATGAAATCCCTTATAAAGAAGGTATCTTTAAATTAAGGACAAATCAATCTCAAAAATATGTGTGACAAATATAAATACACCCAATATAATTGTATATTAAGTGTAAAACAATAAAAGGTCATTCACACATATTCAAAGGATGACATATTCAATAACTACATGTTGAACCCAAAGAAATCGAAATTGGGTTAAGAAGTTCCCTTGACAGCCTAACGGCGTCACATCAAAATGAGTTGATGAGAGCTAAAAAGTGTATCTCATCACTTGGACATAAAATTTACATCAATAAGGATATATGAGAACATATCCCAACATAACGATATGTAAATTAAAACACCCATCAAAAGAAGTCTTTTAAAAAAGAGGAGGGTGAAAGGTTCCCTTACCGACTTGGGTATCTTTCAAAACATACACCCCATGAAAGAAGGACAAAAGATAATTGATTTAAATACTCATAAACTAAAGTATATTACACAAAGAGTAGAATAATGGGCTGTACATACACCACTCAAGGGAATTTGTGGAAAATGTAGCATAAATCTCAAGGGAATAAAAGTGAGATGAAAAATCCCTTACGAAAACTCGGCAGCCTAACGGCGCCACATACAACTTCCAAATATGGATTGATGAGATCAAATAGGGTATCTCATCACATTAAAATAAAATGTACAGCAAGAGGAATATAAAATAACATCCCCCAACATTACAAACAGGAGCTTAAAATAAGTGACACAAAGGAGAGTACTTAAAAAGAAGAGAGAGGTTAGATCTCTTATGAGTGTTTGGCAGCCTAACGGCGCCACTCAAAACATCCAAAATGGATTGATGAGAGAGAATAGGGTCTCTCATCACATGAAAATAAAAATTACAGTAAGTGTAATATAAATTATCATCCCAATAACAAGAAATATGAGCTTTAAAAGGAATGACATAAAAGTGTGTACTTAAAAAGAAAGAGAGGAGTAAGATCCCTAACCTCGGGTCCGACTTGACTCGATCGTTCTTTAATCTCATGAATAATAAACTTGAGTTAATTTCTAATTCCTTAAGAACATTTTTCAAGTTCATTATTACTTTTATACCACTTATTACCATGTCATAAACATTATGTAATCATTTAAGTTAATAATATTTGTTTTGCCGATATTTGGTTCTTAAGTCGAAAGTGGACTTCTTACAATTACATGTTGTTCGTGTGGCCAAATGTTTATTATATCCAGAATTGTATTCATTATGTAGATATCATATATGTCATATATATCCAGTACATTCATTCATTTATAACATTACATAATCATTTAGAGGTAAGAAATGAAATGCACCGTTCATGGAGACGGTAAGCCGTACGTACGCACGAACGCTACTTTCATTTCTATTTCGTATTTTATAGAATGGAATAATAATGATATAAAGGTATATTATAATTCCAGTATAATATCATATATAATATCATATTTCCATCCTTTATACATCCCACATATGGTATTTAACGAATCAAATCACTTTGAGGGGGCGGTAGTCCGCACTTCCTTAAATGAAGATATCACGTATACCCATAATGGAAGCCATAAAGGTAAGACAAAAATGAAAAATCCAGAAGCATAAATAAAACATAAACATATTATATATCATATATAAAAACAGTGACATCATAATGGCCACCGTTGAAGGTGTTAAATGAGAATTGAACAATCATCGTTTCGGGAGGCAGAATTTCACTATCCACGGAAACCGTATGTTCTTTAACCATTTGATGTAGTTGTGTGAGAGTGTAGCTCGAATAAATATTATAAAAACATCCTAGTATATTGAAGTTACTGGTGTTGTTACAAAAAAAGTAAATAAAAAGAGTTTAGGGGGTTGAGAAGCAAAATAATACAAATGAACATGAGAGAATGAATTATCTTTAAAAGTGCAACTCCTTTTGATTTGAGCCTAAAGGCTTCCTTTGAAAGGATTCTGCCCAAATGGAATCCTCTAGGATGAGGAGAGGGATGTGGAGAGAGTAAATGGGAAGGGGTTGGCCGAGCCAAAGGCTTGAGGAGTGTGTTAAATGAGGTAGAGGTGGGGGCCTTTTATAAGAGGAGAGAAGGGGCACTTTTGGAAAGTAAAGAAATATTACTTTATTTGAAAATGTGTTTCGGTTTCAAAAGGTCCCACATTGATATAATTCATGGATAAGGTGATAAGTCTTCGAAATCCACTCATCCAATAAGTTTTGGACATGTTTTGTTCATAGATTTCACATTATCTTTCCATTTTATTTAAATCGTCAAATAATGATGTCATCGCTGCATCATTATTATGTCATAAATAATTTAATTTATTTAATGTCTAAAAATTATAAAAAAAATACTATGATGTAAGAAATAGTTTTATCTTTCCAATGAATATTTATAATCAAAAATATGACTTGTATAACCACACTTAAAAATTGTTTTAGTAAAACATATCATGTTTGTGTCAATTTTACTTTTACATTAAATAAAATGTTATTTATGTCATTTCCCAACCAAAGTGGATCCATGGGGTCCCCAAGTTGACCCATGGCTTGTCTTGGTCGGCCATGATACAACCAATGATGGTAAGACATGTTTCAAGCTCATATCATTTTATTAAAGCATTATTTTTACCTTAAACTACACTAATTATCACTAATCGCGATTAAAAACTTAATAAGTTACTATTCACCAAAAGATTATTTTAATCTCATTGAAGCACATTTTACTTCTTAATGACAACCATGTATGTAGGATTTTTTAAAATCAAAACACAATGATGGCAAAATTTAATTTAAACGGAAAATCAGTTTTTATAAGTACCACTTAGTGGTTTCACTATTCATCAAAAATTGAAGTTTTTCAGAAAAATCCCAAAAATTCACCCTAAGCTATATTTGATATTCTGAATTCAAAAATTAAGTCCATTTTACAAAATTCAAAACATATATGTCACATTAATTAATTTAATAATTAATTCCCGCTGTCATGTCAAATAGCGTGTTTTATGAAACAATAAGTATCAAAAGATTGACACTAGTTTAAGTCTGATTTCAAAGTGAAATTGATTCCAACGAACACTATTGGATTTAATGGTAAAAATATTTTCTAATTTTACTTTAAAACCAATTCAAAATATAATCTAATCATATAAATAAATTAGACTGAAAAGTGGTTTTGAATTAAAATACAACATTTTACACTATTCATTAAAAAAATGAACTTTATCGGAAAGATACCAAAAATTTACACAAAGTAAATTTTGATGTCCCGATTCTTAATAAGAGTTTTATTTGGTCCAAAAGAATGTATAAGAGTGATCAAAACTATATTTAATGACAGTTCGCCATCAAAAGGTGATAAGTGAACCTTTAGTGAAAACTAGGGCATATACGCCTAAAATTGAATTCTTTCCGTATTTTAAGCCATTATCTTTTATTGGATAAATGTAAAAACAGTTAAAAACATATATAATCATATTTTAGTTATTTCTATCCATTACCGCCATTACAACGGCTACATGTTAACTAACATTTAAAATAATATTATTTTATTATTAGAGTGCAACGTAAGATTCCCAAGAAACTCGTTGTTGCGTGTTGGGTACGCCATCGAGCATAGCGTCCCCTTTAAAGTTATTTAAATATTTTATTCACAAATATGGATAAATATTCTTTATTTACCTGGGGTGTTACAGGTATAGATTTTTTCTGCTGTTATCATGTACTCCAACGATTTATGTTGTTAATTAATGAATAATGAAATTTGATTAATATTTACATTTTTTACTTTAATATTTATACAACATTATACATTATCATAGACTTGATATTGTTTTAGATATCATTGGTGGTAGCCTATTGAGTAGTACTCAAAACTTATGCAGGCTTCTTGATCAGTACTCAAATAAACTTGATGTTTGTATGGTAGGATATGGGAAATATCCCTATGTTAGAAGGGTGAGTTTGAATAGAGCATGGATAAGGGAACCATACATGATGTTGGGACCCTCTTGGGAGTTGGAATTATTTCTTTATTTTGGGTTTTACATATTCACACTTGATACATATGAGGCATAATATATCTGTTACATTAATTTAGATATCGTTTTCCTATTTTAGTATGTCATGTGATAATATTTTGTATTAGTTATGGTGATATTTTGGTTATTTTTAACGTTTTTTGGAAATTGTTTATATATTTATACTATTAAGAAACTTTGATAAAGAGTGTATAGTCTCCACATGTTATATATTTGACCCTCGCTCCTAGTTGGTAGCATTTTCTATATAGGGAGATGCGCTTGAGGTTATGTGATCGACCATCTCAGGACACCATTTTGTGAAAACTAGGTTGGGACATTAAAAGGTGGTATCAATGACATAATTTTATTTTATTTTATTTTTTCTTACTATTTAGTAAATTATGAATTGAGACTTAGACGAATCTGACCTTGTTTAGGAGCTCATTCAAGGGAATAGGTAACCCATATATGGGGGTATAATCCTTGTACCATGTATGGGATTTCTATTATTAACTCTTGTTGTTATATTTGGATGTTATTTCACCTCAAGTGATGCACTTTTTTGTATGACTTTATGGTTTTATGATATTTTATTATGTGAACCAGTATGGCATAAGGGTTGTGTAATCATGCATCATTCTAGGAAATCATGAATTATTTTGACACTCATAATTTTAGGAACATATGAAAAATTAGGGTTGGAATGAATTGTATAAAATGAAAAATATCTTATTCCCTGTGTATTTTAAAATAAAATAGTGACAAATATAAAATTTAGAAATTTTAAGGGATTCTAAGTGTGATAATTTGAAAAGGATTATTATGTATTTAATATAAAGACTAAAAATATGAAAATTTTAACATGATATAGCCATGAACTAGATGAGGTGTGGTGGGGGTAGTTAAAGAGCCTCAAGTTTGACAATGTGGTGGGGTATGATGGATAATTTATTATGGATTTATGAGAATAACTATTGTTAAAATGTTTTAATGGTGTGTAATGGGTTCTAAAACATGTTCCAAGAATTTTAATGATATGAATTCACAACAATTCATGTTGATATAAAGATAGGAGGATGTGGTTGGAATTGTGCCTCTAGTAGGGGAACATGAGCCTCTGATAGTTCTGGTTGAGGAAGTTGTATTAAAGTTCCATGAGAACTATGGTCGCATTATGAATTTTGTTGAAAGAGACATAGGGAGGGTTTATAAGTTCATGTTTGACCAATCTCAAGAGTTTTAGTTGCATCTCCCTCCAAAATTTTCCAGAGAGGGTGGAACTAAGACAACTATGTTTTTGATTGAGTCTATCGAGATGATACTTTACCATCTAGAGAATCATGCTGAAAAGAAATTCAAACTATCTTCTTACATATTATGTGGTCCAGAATATTATTGGTGGGACATCCAAAAATGGGATGAAAAACAAGATAATATGGAATGGATGTAAATTGAGGATATGTTCTTGGAGAAATTTTACCCTGAGACACTGAATAAGGAGAGTGAAAATGAGTTTATGAGGTTGACTTAGCGTAGTACATCCATGATGGACTGTGCAGGATGCTTCCCAAATTTGTAATGTTTTATTTTAGAGTTGGTAGGAAATGAGGATATTGTAGTGAAATATTTTTACAATGATATTAATGGTGATATTAAATCCCATTTTATTATATTTTGGTTGAAAACGTTTTCCGAGGTGGAAAACTAGGCTCTAATTATTGTGGGGAACATGAAGAAATATTCCAGTAGAACACATGTGGTGTCTTATAGTCAAACATAGGTATGTATTCTGAGATTCGGAAGCTTTTCTTCGAGAATATTAACTAGGGATATCGCAAGCAAAGTGGCCAATGGTAAGGATTTGTTACTCGTGACCATACATTAGTGATCTTCCATCAATATAGTAGGTCGGGTCATATTCATAGAATGTGCCCCTAAAAACTTGTAGAGTGTGGAGTTTGTGGGAGTATAGGTAATATGTAAAGGTTTTTTAGTAACAAACAATATATGGGTGGTGAAAATGAGATATGTAGACTGAGAGTTATGGAAGTTTATCTTTTACACCATATCAGTCTGGCAGTTATATTACAACAATACATGGTGGTCGAGGAATTGGATGTGGTACTTCTTGGACTAAGCACCCATATCAGTAGTGTGGTTTAGCTCAGGGGACTTATGATGAATCATGGGAAAGGGGGGCATGATAATTTCATGTTGTTCAACCTACGTTGGTTGATATCAAACCTTTTATATCGATAGTTATAGGAAATATTCTCATAGATTAAACAATTTCTATTTCATTATGTGATAGTATTTCCTACCATTATTTTATATCAACATAAATTGTGAATGGGTTGAGACTGTTAGTGGAGTTTGTGAGTGGGGCTATAATAATCAATGCACCTTTGAGAGTATGGTTGAGATACATATTATTGTGCAATGTGAATTCTGTTGACATTGGAGAGTATTTTTTTCTATGGGATCTTTACATCCTTAATATTTCACGCTTTGAGTTGATTTAGATCATAGATTGGATCATCGAATATCAAGCCCACAAGGATTTTTACAGAAGGTGAGTGACCATTACATCTCCATAGAGTCTCAATTATGTTCATTTTTGTGAGTGGGATATCAAGTTAGGATGTGCATGGACAGTTCATATGCAACCGGGGGAGATCACCACCCAAGTTGCATGTATATTTCTAGATGATGTGGGTGTAGATAATGATGTCTTTCCACCCATAGTATATAGGATCTAGGATAGATTTCTTGAGGACATCATATGGATACCACTTTAGATAGTTGTGGAGTTTAAGATTGAAATAATTCATGTAGATGAGATGGATTTCATTCTTCTATATAGAATATCACAAATAGAGATTCATGATCATAATAGTAAACTGGAATTTTTGAATTTTAATGGTTTTATCCATCTGAGTACATATCCTAAGGGTTATTTTATCTTGTTTTCTAAGAATCTTGATTAAAAGTCATGGTTATGTGTTGACTATTGTAATTCGGAGTAGATGATAGTGAAGAACTAGTATCCTCTTCTGCGTATTTATTATCTCTTTGACCATTTAAGTGGAGTTTGTATGTTCTCAAAGATGGACATAAGATATTAATATCATCAGCTATGAGTTGGACCTTATGATATATGACTGACACCTTTAAGAAACACGTATGGCCAATATAAGTTTGTTATGATGTCATTTTGGCGGAAAAACTCTCAAACAATGTTTATATCCTAGATCAAATTAATATTCCACCAGTACCTAGATTTGTTTTTTGTTATTTTTATGGATGACATCTTGGTGTACTCCACGACTCCTGAGGAGCATGCCCAACATGTTGACATCATCCCGAGTCCACTAAGAGTGCATCAGATATACACTAAGATATCTACATATAAATTCTATATTGATTGGTTACACTACATGGGTTACATAATGTTGGATGAATATGTGTTAGTGGATCTAGAGATGGTGTCAGTAGTTTTTTCATAGAAACATCTTAATAATGTTCTTGACAACGGTAGCTTTTTGGGGTTATCAAGACAATATTAGATGTTCATCCAATACTTTTCCACCTGGAATCACAACTTTCAGTAATGACCAGGAAGGGATTGATTTTTTATTGGTTTGAAGCATGTGAGAATGATTTACAGGAGTTAATGAAGTGGTTTTCTACCTCTCTAATTTTGATCCTACATGAACTAGATGTGGCGTATACATTGTTTTGTGATATACGTATGATCAGACAGAGATTTTTATTGATGAATGGGGTTGAGTTGTGGTGTATGGGTCACAAAATTCGATGCCACATGAACGTAAAAACCCTTTGTAAGTCCTCATGTTAACGGAAGTGGTTTATGATCTAAAGTGTTGGTGGCATTATTTGTTGGGAGAAAATTTTATTGTTTATACTGATCAAAATAGCTTAATGTATATATTTTCCTATATATATTTGAGTCTATATTAGTGGAGGTGGGTTGAGTATATGCCTTAATTTTATTTTAAGATATCATATATGCTCAGAAATGGAAATAGTGTTCTTGATGCTTTATGTTGGAAAATAAGGATTATGTAGTTCAGGAATATAGTTCTGAGTGGAATATGATGACGTTACGAGATGATATGTATATTGAGGATTAGGATGTCCTAGAGTAGATGAACCTCATATCAGTATACTCTTTGTCCAAAATCTTGAGTTAGGATACAGATATACAATGTGAGGACCTAGAGTGTTTTTCCCTGAGGGACATCCTTAAAGGCGGGGAGTCACCTTATAATTAGACTATAAATGAGAATGAGATCATCTATGTTTGGAACCACTATTTGTTTCTAATAGAATATGGGGGGATGTGATGTGTGAGTTTCACACCTAGAAGTGGGAGGTGCATCATGTTAGGACCAAAATGTATTTCGAACTACAATGATTGTAATGTTGTCTAGGAAATAAAATGTAGATTGAAGTGTTCACAACATGATGGTGCATATGTCAACAATTGTAGGCCAAACATCGTCAAACTGGTAGTTTACTACATCAATTTACTCTTATGATGTATAAGTTGTATGAAATTTCCATGGATTTTATGGTATTTCTATAGAAGATTCCTCAGAAGAATTATGTTATTTGGGTGATAGTGGATCAAATGATTAATGTAGTAAATGTTTTACCTATTCAGGTGACTTTCTCAGTTGATATATTGGGGTACATATACATTTTTGATATAGTCATTCTACACGAGGTTCCTTCAAGTATAGTTTTAGATTGTGACTCATGTTTCATTTCACATTTTTTATAAGGCTTACAGATGTTTCTTGGAATTAAGGTATTACTGATTATATATTTCCACCCACAATAAGATCGATTGTTAGAACACACTACATAGGCATTAGAGGATACTCTATGGACATGGGTTTTCGAATTTTACTGGTATTGAGAGAATCATATAAAACTCAATGAAACTACTATAAAAATATTTATCATTCAACTAATCATATGTGACCATATGAAGATCAATATTATAGGATATGCAGATCTACACTATGTTAAATGGTGGTAGGTGAGTCATAGATATTGGGATTGAGATTCATGGGGGATATTTCATAGTAGCTTTAGGTGATTCAAAAACATATGGCTGTTGCTCAAAGTAGGAAGAAGTCATATGAAA
Source organism: Viscum album (assembly GCA_963277665.1). NCBI lineage: Eukaryota > Viridiplantae > Streptophyta > Magnoliopsida > Santalales > Viscaceae > Viscum > Viscum album. Next base: position 1,600,136,438 of record OY728119.1, on the reverse strand, counting down.
ATAGATGTCAATGACCCCTTGAGTTTTTGGAGGGTGATAGTGTGTTCCTTCAGTTATCTCCTAGATTGGTTCACTATATTATTTAGAGGTTGGGAAAATTGCAACCCAGGTTTATTGGTGCTTTTGATATTAAGGAGAGAATCTGACCAGTGGAGTTCTGATTGGATATTCCAAATAGGTATAGTGTTATTCATGATGTTTTCATGTGTTACAACTTCATAGGTATCAACCTTAACCTTGTCATGTTATATTTGTGTATGATGTTGATATTGAGATTGATGCGCCCATTGATCAGCATACGATTTTTATTTTGGATCTAGTGAGAAGGGTTTTAGGGGAATGACTATGTGGATAGTAAAATTATTGTGGTAGCATGGAGTATTTTGGTAGCAAACAAGGGAGAAATAATAAGATATGTACTCTCAGTGGCACAAATTTTTTACCTTAGAATCATAGAGATGTTTAGGATTACAACATGGGAATGAGATGATATAAGGTGGGGGAACCTTATTTTTCTAGATATGTCTCATGCTCATTTAAAAGGTACATTTTTATCTTTTTTTGTTAGATCCTAGATATAATTTTTTGGATGTTATAGTTGAAGATTTATAAATATGGAAGAAAATTGGGTAGTGAATGATTGGAACATGGTTTTCCCAAACCCTGTACCCACCCCCAACAAAATGTGTAAGTCCCAATAGATGGAAATTGTACCGTCGATGCATGATTTCTCAAACTTTGTGCCCTATTAATATAAATTTTGTTCCCCTTCCAATGAAACAATGCATGTGGGTTTTATTATTCCTAATATCTTTTTGTACTTCTCAAACCCCACAGTTATTACCCTTAATAACCCTACATCATCCTAAATCATTATCCAACATTTTTGGAGGATCCAAAGACGATTCCAAGGATCCATGAATTCCATTATTGATGATTCTAAGAGGCAGTGTAAGGATCTACATCTATTATGGTATATAATTTCTTCTCAGTTAGTTTCTTTTCCAAATCTTGTATTTCTCTCACATTTTGGATGGATGGTCTTCTTTTTGGACCATGAAATTACATATCATATTTGATAGATATTATTTTTTTCATATTGATATTTTTTTGTTCTTTATATCATTCTTCATTTGGAAATCATTTGTTCTGTTTCAATTTTTTTCTCTTGAGAACGTCCATAAATGGTCTTGATATAGATGGTCTAAATTTCAATACCCATAGACTTGAATTATATTGTATGTATAAAATTATGGAAATTCAATTTCCATGTTTGGAAATTTAAACAAGAATTGGATTAATTATGTTTTAGGTTAATTATTGCAATTATTAAATTGATGGGTTATGGGAATATGGAATTGATAGAATACGTATTTTCTAAATTTTTCAAATAATGGGATTATGGGGTTTATTTAAAATTGGAATTAAATGGATTGGTTGGATTAAAAATGAGTTTTGAATGGTTTAAATGATTAAATGTTGTTAAATGGATTGGTGAAGAAATGATCATATTTTTCCACTAGATTAAAATTTTAAACCATGATTTTTTTATTAAATTGAAATGATGCACTTTTATGTGAATAATTGATAATAAGTTTAATGGTGGTTAACATTAATGAATTTGTTATATGTGATGATGTGATATATGTGATGTTTGTTATATATGTGATAACATGCATGGGACAGGGACTAATTCTTCAATATTTCATTCATGATAATTATGAAAATGGGATAAAACCCGATTCTTTAAAGTCGTGTATATGATTGCAGTGATGTGTGGGACATGGACTGATTCTTTAAAATCCCACAAGGTAGTAAAAATGATGTTCCAGTACCAAAAATGTTGGAACTGGACTATGGTTCCTAGTGGACTAGATGTAAAATTAAAATCAATTGAATAATAAAAGGCCATTTTAAAATGAATTTTTATTCTCCCTATATGGTATGGTCTAGACTCTGGCATGGTCTGAAGATTGTATGGATGGTTCGGGTTTTATTATGAACCCATTTATTTTATGTTGTTAATTAAAGGATAATGAAATGTGAAAAAGTTTTATCTTTTTATACGTTATTATTTGTTTAAATTCATACACTATTATAGATTATATGTTGTTTTAGACACTATTGGTGGTGACCTAATGAGTTTTACTCACACCCTACTCCGGCTACCTGGTCATTACCTGAATAGACATTATTCTTACATTACATGATACGATAAGGGAAAGATCTCTGTGTTAGATGGATATGTTTGGATGGAGTGTGGATGAGGTAACAATACATGATGTTGAAATCGCTTGGTATTTTTCATTGTAACCTTACTTCTGGTTTTACTTATTGATACTTGACACACATATGGAATAATATATATAATTTTTTAGTCTGGATATTATTTCACTATTTTGGTTTATCTTGTGATACTAGTTTTTATTTTTCATGGTAATATTATGGTTATTGGTTATAATTTTTGGTTATTTTTTATTTATTTCTTCTATTGTGATGATTTGATAAATAATGTTTAGTCTCTCAATGTTAAATATTTGACTCTCACTACTAGTGAGAAGCCTCTAGTATATCGGAATGTGTGTCTGAGGTCATGTGACTAACCTGTTTATGGAATTAGTGTGTACAACACTGGTCTGGATGTTAAAAAATGATGGCTTCAAAATTATGGTTTGTTTTTATTCATGGAAAATGATATGTTTAAATGATTTAAATAAAGAATGGATTTTTTGAAAATGGTTTGAAATGGTATATGGGTATACATAGTTAGTGTGAGTTCATTTTGTTGATGTGACACTGGATAAGTGGCGTGTACCATTGGGGTATAATAACATGAACCTGTAGAAGGGGTGTGTGCCATTGGATAACTTGTGTATTGGTTACCTTGTGTGTAACACCCCATGTTTTATATGATTTTTCTTTAATAAATTGAAATTATTTGATGTCTTTCACTGCATGCTACACTAAGTTATGTTTTCTTTATTCATAACATCAATTTAAAATTGAAAAACATACAAAACTGATTTTAACCTATGGTACAAGAAACACTATGTTTGTATTTAGTTACAAACAATATTGAATTACTTTGATATCTCGTGTTACATGCATATTCGATTTTTACCTAACTACAATATATTATAAATATTATTATTGAATATGATAGTTATAAACCAGCCATTTAAATGGAAGATATAAATAAGATTATTAGAATTACGAAAATATTATTTACAATTTTTTTAATAATTATTTGGTGATCAGCTAATTAGAAATTAAAAAACCCCTTTTTAAAATAAAAGGAATTTTTTTTCTGAAATTTTTTTTTTCACAAAAATGTGTTTTCAATCAATAAATTAACCAAATCAATTTTTGTTAATTATTATATGGAAAATTATATTATAATTATTCAACAATATTTTTAACAATCATCTTATATATTTTCTAGTGAATAGATAATAAAAAATCCGATTTTATAGTTAAGAATGTGTATTTATCTAAAAACTGTTTTGTCTCTTTTTTATGGCATACTTATTTTAAAACTAAATTTTTCTGAATTTATAAAATAAAGTTTAAAAAATAAATATATTTTTTGATATGATAATCTCAAAAAAAATTGGGTAAATTGTTAATGTTTTTTTTTTGTTTTGTTTTTTAAGAATAGTAAAAAATACAGAACTTTAATTTAAAATTGCCTTTTCATTTTAATAAATTAAAATGTTAAATTATATTTCATGTTTGTATAAAAATATAATTAGTTTAATAATAAATATACTGATCTCATTTTTTTAATTGGAATCATTTTCATATTGAATTTATAAATAATAATTTTATAAACGTTTCATCTTTTTTGACCTTAAAATTATGTTTTCTCATTGCATCTGCTTGCTTAATTTTAATTTTAATTCTACTACTTATATGTGTATAATTTGGCCCAATTACTTACATATTTATAATTATAATGATTTATTTCATCTAATAAGGAAATCAAAAAATTTTACCATAATGATTTGTGAAAAAAATTAATTTTAATTATATTAAGTATGGTAAAAATGAGTTTACATATTGTTTAACCTAATAATATAATGGTTAAAATGACCTACCCATTTTTAAAAACCCCATTTGATGGAAATATATTGACTTTATTAACTTTATGATTTAATGATATATCTTTTTGGATACTTCCCCATGTCAGTGACACATATAATAAATTAATTAAAGAAAAAGGAAAAAACTACCTTCTTAGATTTTAATGTAGATAAATCTTAGGGATATGGGAAAAAACTACATAGGTTTGTTTATAATTGTTATCTTTTAATGTAAATTATTGGTACTTATAATAATTATTTATATTTATAAATATTATCTTTTAATGAAAATTATTTTTACTTATAATAATTATCTATCATTCAATTATAAAGATGATACAATTACCTAAAGTGATTATAAAACTCCAACATGTTATTTATTTAATTAAAATTAAAATAAAATAAATAATACTAAAAAAATAAATTTTAAGCAAATTGAATAAATTATTATAAAAAAATAATTTTTAGATGAATTTATCATTTTATATAGGTCTTAACTTAATAGATTTGAATTACATAATTTTCTTGATATTTTGAAATTTAAATTAAAAAATAACATTAAAATTTGCTTTATGGATATATTACAATAAATAATAATTTATTAAATGATTTAAAATTACAATAAATTATTATCCCCGTCCAAGTAATTTTAAAATATTAAAAAACATATAATATAGTCCATTAATGTTCCAATGTATGTATTATAATGAAAATATTGACCCCAAAATAGTAAAAAGTATTGTTAGGACACTTAGGGTAAAATTACTGTTTTTATGCAACACATGTGGCTTTGTTAAAATTTCATTCAAACACATATATGGTTATTATTTTAAAAATTGGATAAAAAATTTATAATTAGTGGGTATAAATGGTTTAATAATTCCCACTTAATTTAGTATTAATAGAAAAATTACTTTTCTTAGAAAACTAGTTAATATAATGAAAAAACAAAAATTTTAAAACACAAAAAATTATGAGTTAAAGAAAAAATGGTTAAAATTGCCTTTTATTGTTTGATGGAGATTTATCTCTTCTATACCATATTTCTATACAATTAATTATCAATATTGGGGCCTCATAAGGTATGGAAAACCTCCAAAAGTGAAAACATTTGAGTATTTACAATAATACCACTCCTCCTCATATTTAAGAGGTCCCTCACTCTCACCACTTCTTCAAACCCTCAAAAAATGGCTCTGAAAATACATTCCCAAATAATTTATCCCCATTCATCCACTCATATCATTGTCCTTACATTATTAAGAATGATAACCAAGGATGTCTGTTGGTTTAAACCAAAAAGTTGTGTCTGATGAAGAGGTGAAGTTCATCAAAGAACATTTTTATTGTCATGACCCCCTCCCCACAAAGTGTACCCCTCCTGGGCTGGCAATGTGAGAAGGGAGATAATGACCCCCCGAGTTCCGCCTCTAGTAGGCACCAGGTTGGCGACTAGAACCGAGGGTACAATAACCACACAAATGTTAGGAATTACCCTCTAAGAGAACACATGTGGAAGAGAGAGATAAGATATACACCAATCAACTACAACTCAGAACTAGAATATAAAAGAAACCAAAGTTCATATATGAAATGTCATGAAAACTTATGACAACTGGAAGGGAAAAACTACATGTACCAAAAAAAAAATTAAAACAGCAGCAACCACAAGCCCGAACAGATCCTGCAACCCCAAGCTAGTAAAAACCTACTTGATCTCCAACCTGCTTCAAGTGACCTGAAAAAAAAAATAGTTTATATATACATAGGGTGAGTATAACAGTATACTAAGTAGGATCCTCCCTGAATCCTCTCATGTAAAAGTAAAGAATGATTGCTAAAGCACAGTGAACAACAAGTGAAACTAACTCATCACCTAAATAAAAAAACTAGGTTACCAACCTCACCATGGATACTCTAACCAAGTAACACATACAAGAATATAGAATATAGTAATGAATATCAATGTACCCCTCTAATACTTCCCCACTGGTTTGCTGCTTTTACCCAACATTGCACGTCCTACGAATTTTTCTCCAAAAAGTCTTTCCCGTAGACACCTGGGTGAAGCACTATAATCTGCCCCTTGTGCACCACAAAGGCTTTCTCGGAGACACCTGGGCAAAGAACCACACCATCCTAACAACCAAAGTAACCAGGTAGTTTCCGGGAGCCACCACGTCTCACATAACGTGTATCATGTGTCGGGTATTATACCTCAATCCATTACGGCTCATACACCCCATAAAGATCCTCATGTCATCACATCTTATACATGTTACACCTATAGTAGTCCATAGGATACTATATCTAGAATATATGTGTGTGAATAACCACAAGACATTACATCCCTCTACACATATATATGGGGAAAACTAACTGATGTGGCCAATGCACAAGTATCTACCAAGAGAAATAGTGGGGCCAAAGGGGGTAGTCAACCATTCATCCTCCCACTGGAATGTTGGGGAAAACACCTCCCAGGGCTCAGAATCCTTGGGGTGTCATTTTAACTTACCAACAGGGTAGAGTAGTGTATAGAAACACAAAAAGTATAGAATAAATTTTATCTGAAAACCACAATATGGGAATTACCTAGTCTTAGACACAACTGTAGCTAATGTCTCTTAGACTCTGTGATGATACTTCTAAGACTAGGTATCCTATAAGCACACACCATTTAAAGAGCTTTATTAGATTACCTCATTCCCTTCTTATCAGTTCTAGTGTACGTTAATTATTTCTTTAAACATTAAACATGAACAATTCAACATTATGTTCCATTATCAACACACCCAAAGTCAGTTATTGTTTCAAAATTACAACCTCATCATTATGTTCCAGCAACCCCATCCCCCTGGGTTAACACCATTTATTCAATCCTTCATTACAGAATTACTTTCCCATATTCCTAGGAATTCTTGAAAAGAATCCTATGCTACTATCACAAGGGGCTCAACAAGGTGAGTAGATGTACTTCCCATCGAATCATGGCTGACTATAGAATGAGCGTAGACCCATACTCCCTGGAGATTCTAAACACGGAAAGCACGTGGCATACCACACGCGTCTTTGCCTCTTTCAGAATGAGGGTAAGCAAGACTAGCTGCCTTGAGTAGTGGGGAAAAGTAAAAGAGATAAGCAACCAATAAAAAATCACCAAGCATCCAACAATCACATCCATTACATTAAATCATCCCTGGTGTCCTCCCCGACACCCACATGCATAAACCGATGCATCTCGCCACTCTAGGTGTTATCTGCTACCACAACCAAAAGTATTCATGCCTCCACATATCACAACATCCTTCTGGACTCACATTAAAGAACTAGTAGTAGGAAAAAAACATCACATAAATGGGCTCTTGGATATTTAACAATCAAGAGGGTAACTTAGAAACCTTTTATAAATTATCAATGAAGTAGTTATTTAATCCATCTTAAATTAACATATTTATTAAATGTAGGTTCCAAAATTCTGAAAACCTAATCAGTAAGCTGTCACAAATAAATAAACATGATTACTGCACTAATTTGATTAACATCAAATTACAAAAAGAACTGGATTCATTTTCATGCCTCTTTATCTTTAGCCAAACAATTATCAATTAATCTCGATTTACGTTCTTTACCGATTTTCCTCAAGAACAAACACCTAAACAAGAAAGCATAGATATCACACTATCTAGAAAAACAAAAGGCAATAACATACGATAGATATCAATTTATTTATCCAGTTCAAATATTTATTATGTCAATTCCATTGTGATCCACTGGGATGAATCATGGTAATGATACAGACGCACGTAAAAGAAAAGAGAAGCAATGAATCCCCTACCTCAACAATTATTGACATTCTTTATCCACACAACGGGTCACAATCCTCCTCTCGCGACAACTGCATCCACCTGAGGATGCCACGATACGACAGCAACAACCAACCCCCAAGAAAAACCCATTATAAGCATGGAGATTACATGCTATAATATGGAAAGGAGAACAAGAGAAGATGAACCCCAAAAGAACTATTATACAACATACCTTATATCGAAGATTGATCGATACAGCTTGGTTGCAACAAAATAGAGAAGAACCAATCCTAGGAGTAAAGTTTGATTGTGAAACTCCTACAAGAAGGATTGAAAGGTTCTAGCATCTCATAGCTGATAACAAAGATAATGAACAAGGGAGAAAGATATCTTGTCCCTTTTTGAAGATTTAATGGGGCGACGGTTTAAGATACGCTTAATTCCCCATTAAAAGCAGATCACATTAACCCACACGGTTTGACCAAGTAAAAAACATCCCGAGCCATAGGAATAATTAACTTAGGAGTTATGGCCTTTGAATTGTCCTTAAGAGTCCTTAAAATAAGGATTTAAATGTATTTTACGTCAAAATAAATCTCAAAAGGGGAAAAATTGTATGATGTTGGAAACACTGTTCACCTACCGTTATTGTACACCTATCATTACTATACACCTACTGTTACTGAACACCTACCGATCTATGAAACTGATCTGTGAAACCGATCTGTGAAACACTATACACCTAACATTACTGTACACCTACAGTTACTGTACAACTACTGTTACTGTACACCTACTGATCTGTAAAACCGATCTGTGGAACCGATCTGTGAAACCATTCTGTGAAACTGACCTGTGAAACATTGTACACCTACTGTTACTATACACCTACCGTTACTATACACCTACCGATCTGTGAAACTGATCTGTGAAACCAATATGTGAAACTGATCTGAGAAACACTATACTCCTACCATTACTGTACACATACCATTACTGTGCACCTATCAATAGAACAAATCATAGAACTGGAAACACTGCTTACATAACTGGAAAACGGAAAAGTGTTGGGATGAAGACACCCTACCTCCCAGAACACCTCTAAAATAATAATTCAAGAAAGTAATGGACCAGAGAGGTCCAAGACATTACATTTATTTTTTTAAAACTCATTAAAGAATTTTAATATAATGGTAATATAATAACCTCAATATATTAAACATACTGATATTTTTTATGTTAAGTGTATGACCTAAAACCACACATACATCCATAAAATTTGTTTGTTAAATCATCATTCTTGTGTATAAGGGGTACAACATCTTGAACTAATTTCATTCATTTTTCCATTACCACATATCAAGGATGATAATAATAATGGTAATATTATTTATATATTATATTTATTATATTGATTATTAAGTTTGTATTCTTTAATTATTATATAACACATTATATCCGGATTTACATCTTATAGGAATACAATAATGTCATTCTTGTGTGTCTTAGAATACCCCCTCATTAAGCGATTTGATTCATTAACACTTTACATGGAATGAATTAATTATGGGTTTGATAGAAATATGGGATATATATGATACAAAAAAATAATTTATTTATAATATATATATATATATTTAAATCTTCCTTATTTCTATATGACAAAAAATGGAAATAGTGTTCATGCATACGTACGACCTACCATCTCCATGAACGGTGTATTTCATTTCGTATCAAAAAAGTTTATGAATTAACATAAAAACATATATAATTAATATATATGATATCTATTTCTTTTTTCAAATTTTGGGGATGATGAAATTATGATTGAAGCAAGAGGAGAAAAAATTAAAAGTTTAAAATATATGAAAAAAGTGGTTATTAATTAAACAAAACTTTAACTTGGAATTGTTAATAAATAGGTAATAAAAGATCATAATAAAATCATATATGTTATGATATTTATGAAAAAGGAACCATGATAGAAATATAAATAACTTGTATTTATTATATTATATGTTTGAATGGGTATAATGGAAATCAATACTTAAGATAATGGGATCTGTAGTCTCACTTTTATTTCTGAGAGACATATTTTATATTCACTAGTAGTCTCATTTTAGTGGTGTATATATTTTCGTATGAAATAAAATATCATGAATCTTGTGAATTTAATGATAAATAACATTTCAACTGATATTATTATTTCATAAGAATTTATATTCAAAAAATACACTTGCAATAATGGATTTTCATCTCACATTTTATGTTTGTGAGGCACATGATATAGTCAACACCTCTTTCGTCTATGTGGTGTCTGTGAATCCCATTAATTTATTTAATGATTATTCTACTAAAATTCATTATTTTTTAGAAAACCATTTATGAGATCTATATCATGGGGTTTACAATTCCAAATTTACCAAATAGGTAAATTATTTTTGTCTCAATTTTCCTTCTTTGAGACATATGTTATGATATGTACCTATATTCTTTCATGAGATGTATATAAAGACTTTTATATAAGTAATATCAATAATTTATATATCCAAGTGAAATTTTATATCCTATTTTCTGTTAATAGTTAATGGGGATTAAGATTCAAGGTTTCTAAAGTGCTAATAATTTAATGTTATAATCACATCATTCATCAATATTCTTTATGACTGTGATTCCCATGACATAATATTATGGTTTATATCTCAATAATTCACTTTAATTTTTTCAACTCTAGTTATCCATGATTTCATTATGTGGTGGAAACATTTTTCTAAACATTGGTACTTAAATATAATTAATAATGGTTTTTAGAAAAATTTGACAATATTTCTCATTTCGGACAGAAATATTTTTTATTCGAAAACTATGTTTTCTAAAAAAATCAAAAATATTTTTAAATGTTATTTTAAGATCATTTACAATGAAATGGATTTAAATTTTTTCTATTTTAAAAATTATTTTAAATTATTTTCAAATATTTCATTATATGATTTCAATATTATTTTCAAACAAAAAGGGTTTTAAATGGTGTTACATTTTAAAAAGTGTTTTTCAAATAATATATGATAATTTCCTCAATAAAAATATTAAATTTAATTTAAAATATATTTTTAAATTTTCTAAGGTTATATTCAAACAATGGGAATTTAATTTTTTTTTTACAAAAGTGATATTCATAGATATGTTATTTTCATTCAAAAATATTCTAATTGACCTTTCAAAATCATTATCTATCTAACATGGAATCCTGTGATATAATTTATTTTTTATTGGGGATATTATTCATGTATAACATTCAAATTCTTTATTTGAATGGTTTATGTTTCTATTACATGATTATTATGAAAACAATTTCTCTTCCACAAGATATACCATGTTAAAATGCATATTAAACCTGCTTCTATGAATGGAATATAATATAGAGGAATGATTATAAGACATGTATTTTTAGTATACTTTATGATTTGATTAAATTATTTTGATATACATTTCATTTCAAGGGATATGATCTGGTGAATTTTTATGATCTTGTGGAACACATATGTATTATTTCTTTGTTTCATGAGTGGGAACTATATATCCATCTAATTCATAGGGTAGTGAAAAAAGATATATGTGCTCAAATTTTACATGGGTTTTTCTCCCAATCCTGTATATGATGGTACATGTGTGTTTAGACTAATCCCAATGATGAGGGTACATAAGTGTTCATCCCAATACCAAATAAGAGGGTACATGGTTGTTTATCCGAAGCTAAAATATGAGGGTATAGGGGTGGTTATCCCAAGACCAAAAAGAAGAGTAAATGGGTGGTCATCTAATTCCTGAATAAGGTACATGGGTGGATAATCCAAGTCAAACATGTTATGAATTTCCTAGTGGGTATCCTTGACATATGATCTTCTATTCTTGTGTGTATGCCCAAAATTTATTATCTTGTGAAATGTTATTATCTCATGGATCATTTTATTTTAATATGTTATGGATCAATTATTATGAACATCATATTATTATTCTATGTCTCATGATTATGATATTTCATTTTTAGTTAATGGTTTTCAAATTTTATGATCGTGTTCTTACAACCTTACGTTCATGTTATTCTTACTTATATCCATTATTTACCAATACTGATCATGTGGGATCTCCCGTTATTATGTTCAATTTCCACATTCTATAAATAATTGTTTTATTTAGGTGTAAAAAATTTGAATAGCATGTGGGAAACATTGAAGGCATTTTACCAGATTAGATGATTGTGTTCCCAGTTTTTAAAGACACTAAACTATTATAGTCCTTTGGCACGTGTTTATGTAATTCATTGTATATTCATAAAAAGTATGTAATATCTATGTATTCTCATACCAGGATACTATATTTGGTATCATATGAATGTCTTAGATAACCCTTTAAAACTAGGATTAGAATACATTACTGAGACAACTAGGGATATTTCTAATGATATGTCTAGGGATGAATATAAGGAATATTTTAAGGATGAATCATTGTTTAGGAAAATGTAATGTAATTTTTGTTATGTATTGAGAAAGTGGTTTCTATGAAATTAAATAAATGCCTAGATACGAAAATTGAATTTTTCTCTGTCATATATTTACATATGAGTAACAACCTTGAAAACATTATATTGAGATAGACCTGATCGAGAATTGGTGCACAATAGTGGTCCATGCTACAAACCTAGTTTGATGCTCCTAAGGTATATTCTTTGGGAATAGATAAACTCTTTACAACCCATCATGAATGATTTAAATATATTATGACTATGAATGACCTAGGATAATCATAAGGAATCATATATTAAGATGAATGTGTTATGGTTTAAAAATCATATGAGTGACTTTCATGATTATGTAGTTTTCCACTATGATAGATTAAGATGGAGGTGTTATGGTTTACAAATCCTATGAGTGATATTCATGATTTTGTAGTTTTCCACAATGATTACTGTTTCTCAAACTATCTATTTATTTATAATTCAATTGAGGGGACATAAAGAAACTAGGATGACATTAAATGTGATCGAGGAATTTTTAGTTCGATACTAAAGGGAATGATGATTTAAGTGAAGGGTATAGTGATATTTTTTAATCATTTCTCATGGAACATGATTAACAACATGCACCTTAAAAAACACTTGGACTCACCAATAATGATAAGGATATAGTTCAGTGAAAGTTAGGAAATTTTTTTACATTAAAGATAGATGGTTTAGCATTTTTGTTTGGAGAATGTGGTAAGAAACACCCATGTTGGTGTCTTATAGAAACTTGAATATGTTTTGAATTTGGAAAATATTGAAAAAAATAATTGTAAAGGGAAAATGGAATGTTTAGTTGAGATAATTAATGTGAATATTGGTATCCCTAATATATTATTTAAAATTTAATGATTTAAATTTGGAATGTATGGTCATTATGAAAATCGATTTCCTAAATGGAATGCTTGTGAAAATAATCATAAATGTGGTACGATAATTGGTTATATTTCTGATAATGAAGAATATTCATATGAAATGTGAAAAGAAAGTAGTTTTATGTAGTAAGATGACAAAATTTAGTTAATTCTTAAGTAATGATGTTATATGAATGGGGTATTTATGAATTTTAATTCAACAATTGTATTATCTGATGTATAAAATATATAAGTATTGTTCCATATAATCTTTTCATTAAGGAGGATAAATAATATGATGAATGGTGATGATGACCTAGAAAAGTGATTTAATGAAAATATTTTATGTAAAACGTATGATTATGGGAATATAACCCTTAATAAGTTGATGATGTTGTGAAAATAATGCTATTTATTATAAAGATGTGTTGGATAATAATAATGTATATTTTCAGTACTGATTACCTTAGAGTAGAGTAATGATTTATGGATAATGTGTTTTATGATATCACAAATGGAGTTTATAACTTTTTTTAATATAATTAATGTATCCAATAATCTATGTTCTATGTATGGAATGAATAATAATCTATGTGTTAAATAATATTTTATGGTAATTACCATGTTTCAAGATAATATATGAATAAGGTATTCATATGTTTGGTATGTGAAAATCAAGGGTTAGTTTATGATATATAGGGAATCAATGTTAGGATAATTTTAAAAAATCTAGTCACCTTCTTTTTCATGTTTGGGATTTTAATTTTTTGAATGGGTCATAAGGATAACCATTTATAGAATGGTTAAATTTTAGCTTTGTAAAAAATTTAGATATTATTATATTACTTCACTTTATGAATATTTATTCATATTTTATCACATGTGATAACCTTATTAGTTTCTATAAAATTGTTATAGATATAACGATAGAGTTGTTACTCTTTTATGGATCTTACAATTAATTTAACATTATTTTTGGTGCTTTAGGAAAAAAATCATTCAAGTATATTCATTTTTTGGAATAAGGGATAAATTGGAAATTGATCGTAACACACCCAAAGGATGAAACTATTATTATGAGATAGAAAGGTATCATGATAGTATATTTCCTCCTACTCATAGATTATAAAATAATTCCTCTCCTTTAGTAGAAGGGTCATTAATTGTTTTCCTAGTACCTTCATTTCTAATGAAATTATTATCTTGTCAGTCATAACATAATTCTGGTTTTGATCCCCTTAACATTCCATTGTTCATTAAATCTCTTGTAATAATTGACTTCAATCACTATGTATTATTATTTAAACATCCCTTATATTTCCACATTATAACATGCAACATATGTTCTCTTATGTTTAATCCTAGATAGGAGTTAGTTTGGTTAATCATTATGTTTCCAACATTAACCCTTCAATGTATATTTTACTATTCATTTTTATAATGTGTGTTTCTATGAAAGGAACATTTTTGTTCTAAACCATTATTGATTGTGAATAATTTTTAGGGGGAAATTCATTTAAAGGGGGTATAATGTAACACCCTAATTTTTTTATGAATTATTATTTTTTGATTAAATTCATATTATTTAATGGATTAAATTGCACAATACACCATGTTATTATTTCTTTGCACCTAAATCCAAGTTATGGTTACACTATATGTAATATAGAGTATATATTTTGTTAAATGAAACACTTTTTTTGGCTTATGTTAAACACAATATTGAATTCCTTAAATATCATGCGTTACACACAGGGCCATGATTTACATAACTAAAACATACTAACAATATTTTCATTTAATATGAAAATTATAAATGAGACACTGTAATGGAATGTGTGAATAATATTAAAAAAATTTGGAAATATATTGTTTACATATTATCTATAACTATTTTGTGACCAATTATTAGAAATAAAAATAAGACCCTTGAAAAAATAAAATGAAATATTTTTCTAAAAATTATTTTTTATTTGATCAATTTTGTTTTCTATCAATAAATTAACCAAATAACTTTTTTAAAATGATTTAAACTAAATTTATGTCGTTAAATTTGTACTCTGAATGAGTCAAATATAAAAGGTGAAGGAAATGAATGCACTCTATACACCACTAGGATTTAAAATTTTTTGAACGTTAGTCACATTTTAATCATCATTGATTTGGGGACGTCAGAGGCTAGGGTGGATGAGACATCTGAATCTCTAGTGGTATTTGGTGAATATCAGTCGAATGGATTCCTTCCTCCTACATTTCCCATCCTACAACCTCAGTTCTCATTTAAGGATGTTCTCTATCATCCTCAAAGCTTCAAGGATTCATGGGAGGTCCGCCTGTGAGGCATATTTGTGGTCAGTGTAATCCATGGATGGTTATTCTATAGTGCTCTCTGTATCAATGGCTTTCTTTATGGAAGCATCGTCTCATCTCTAATAGACTCTGGTGGATGGATTTTGTCCAGATAGTCCCTTGCTGAATTTGTTTTAATTTTTTGTGGATTCATGGGATGTATATTACTCGGATAAGGTTTTTGTGTGAATTGAAGGTCTTTAAGCATCATGATTTCCTTCTGTGAAGATTTCCTCAATGCTTGGAGCTTAAGACCAGATTCTTTGGGAACTGGAGATTTCACCTGGTCTTCTGGTTGATGGTGACCCACCATGGAAAATATCCCTCAAGAATGGTGGTCTGGATCTCACTCCTAGGATTACTCGTACCCTTTCATTATGTTAACTTCCTATTGGGGATTAGAAATTTACTATGGAACATCATTTTCAGGGATGAATGAATGCTTCAGTTTGAAGAGTAAGCAATGTCATGGATGTGTGTTGAAATGGATATGGCTCTCCCCTTTCAATTGAGGATCTTGTTCTAGGTGGAGGGAATATATCCTTATTCTCAACTCATGTTTTACCCCTATGATCTAAAAAATTATTCACAATTTAAATTCCAAGGCCACAAATTACCCACCTCTTATAGGAGGCATTGGGCTCAGTCAGGAGGACATCAATCAATGATATCTCATCATGATGAATATTTATAACCCTTCAATTAAAACAGTTCTCAGATGGGTTCTTTGATGTCTGGAGAATATTTGTAATACAGTTGGGTATCTATCAATCATTCCCAAGGAGACCATCCTAACCTCCATGGATATAATTTCTTCCAACAAAGTGGTGAACTTGTGAAAATATTCTTTCCCATACAATCAACCCATTTTCGGCATTTACTCTCCCTGTATTCAATTTTCAGGATCCGTTCTACTTAAAATCTTAGTATGTAATAGTGAATTATATCATTTTTGGATAGTTTAAACTAGAATGATGCTTTATGGGGGTTTATTGGGGGAGCTAACTTTTGGATTTCCGGAAAATGTGCCACCATTTTTTCAATAGGAACATTTGGGAGATTCCCCCATAAAAAAGTTGGAATAGAATAAATCTACCCATGAAGAGGAATGTATGGATGGGATGCTACTAAATCCATTTATATCTATTGTTTCTGGTCATTGACTTTAAAAATATCCATCCTGGTCATCCTATGTTGGAAAGGTGTCCATATATTTACTATAATTGAGTGAGATGTCTTTCAGGTGGATATGATGCATATGTGTTTCTTATTGTTGTCTCTCTCAAATAGTTTTAGTGCATTGATGCTGTCTTAGGAGGAAGCCACTTATGAGATTACTATCTTCTCATCTACTTCTAGTGAAGTTTGTATAAGGGCTCCTGGAAAACAAATTTAATGTGTATCTTGTGTTGAGACTAAAGGCACATTAGCTCCTATGGATAATACCTGATTCCCACATTTCTAATGATCTCACTGATCATTTGAAATGATATGGGTCTAGGGGGATGGGTGATGTCAGATTTTATCCATTCTAAACATCGGTACTCCAAAGATTTGGTTGTGAAAATCCTTGGGCCAAAAAAATAGTCTTCTTAGATCTCAAACATTTCCTAGAAGATTGACCTCCCTAGAATTTTTTCATGGAGATACTTTCAATCATCATATATGTGTCTTTTTTAGGAATGATATTTTGGTTTATTTGTGGGTTTTTATAATCAACTTATATCTATGAATGTTAAATATGGAAATCAGGATTCATCTTCCCTTTTGTATATTCCAAATGTAAGGCTAAGGAATGGTAAGTGTTGCGGCAGGAAGTGGGTTGTATTGTTTTATGAATCTCAAAAAGGTTTTTAGGGGACTTTTAGTATAATTCTTGAATCCATGGAGAATAAAGTAGGTGTATTTTTACTTGGAAGGGATCAAAAGGAATTTTTGTTTTGTGTTTCATGTAATGGTCTCCTGAACATGGTTTTTATATATAGAAATTCACATGGTGGAATAATTTGAAAAGGAATTGATGCACCCGGTATAGGCTGATCCAATGTTTTTCTAACCTCAAAGAAACTTATTCCTTTACGAACATAAGGTTCGAGCACCTAGTATGATCTCTTTTAGATCATGCACCTATTATATCACTCAAGGATTAGTGGTTTTTATTTTCCATCTAGGAATCTCTACCACCTTCTTGTAGTAGTTTTGTTAGGGTTGACACACTTGGTCTCTACTATTTTAGACTACCTTCAACTTGTCCTTCTTGGGATATGCATGAAAATATATAAAATAGTAGCTTTGAGGTATATTTTTATCTATTATATATTAAATAATTTTTTTAATAATCATCTTATCTGTTTTCTATACATGAGATAAGAATAAGTCCTTTGTTTCTCTTAAAAATGTATTTTCCTAAAAATAAATTTTGTATCCTTTTTATGTTCTACAAATTTTAAAACTAAATCATACCACTTTTAGAAAATTAATTTTACAATTAAATCATTATTTTTGAAAAAGAAATACAAAAATTATCATAGTGTGAATTTTTGAAACATTTACAAAAGGTCTCATTCTTGATGAATAGTGAGAAATATGGAATTTAAATTGAAAAGTGACTTTTCATTTATAGATTTTGAAATGTAAAATTATATTTTTAATTGGTCTCATAATTAGAATAGTTAAATTTTACATCTATTAAATAGTTTTTTCATTATAATTACTCTCTAAATGGATTTATTTATAATAAAATTGTATACATTTAAAAATTTTCACTTTAAAAACATTCTTTCTCATCATGGTTTCCAGAGTAATTTTAAATTAAATTATTCCAAATCTGTTAGTATAATTTTTTCAAATGGATTCCATATTTATAATCAAAATAATATATGTTATCTAAAAATGTGAACTTGATTTTATTACCAAATTATTTGTGAAAGTTGTTAAAATTAACTACAATGAATAAGGTAAAAACTTATTAA
This sequence comes from Viscum album, assembly GCA_963277665.1. Classification (NCBI taxonomy): domain Eukaryota; kingdom Viridiplantae; phylum Streptophyta; class Magnoliopsida; order Santalales; family Viscaceae; genus Viscum; species Viscum album. The sequence continues at coordinate 1,600,117,814 of OY728119.1, read as the reverse complement.
CTTAGTGGTTAAATTAAAAATATATGGGTTAAAAATACCAACCCCTTTTTGTAACACCCATTTGTATGACTTAATTTGACCTTGTATCCTCTAGGATTTAGTTTTATATATTTTTGGATACTTTTACCTGATATTGACCCACAAAATAAATAAAGTGAAGAAAAGGAAAAAAAATGTACCTTCCTTGATCTTAATATCTATAAGGCTTTTGGATAAGGGAAAAATGAAAAAGGATTGGTTATATAGATTTTTTAACTATAAATTTATATTTAATTATCATAATAATCAATATTTTATTTTTATATTAGAAATATGTACATAATGTTTTCATAATATTTCATAATATTAGTTATTTATTTAATAATAAATTAAAGTAAATGATACTAAATATATTAAAAGTGATGAAAATTCATTCCATTAATATTTTAGATTCATATATCATTTCACACAATTGTGAACATAATATATTCAAATTCCATCATTTTAATTTTATTTTTAATCTTAAACTAAATATATAATATCAAAATAGACATTATTGTTATTTTATAATAAATGATGCTTTATTTAGTTATTTAAAATTATTAAAAAATTCTATTATATTCCACGTGATGTTAATTTGTTAATAAATATAAAATATGGTATATTCATGTACAAATTTTTCTTTTATAATCAACATATTTATCCCTAAGTTTTAAGAAACATTAGTAGTGTGGTTAGGGTTAAAGTAGTGTCTTTTCCAATTACATGCATTTCTGTTAAATTTAATTTCTTAAACACATGGTATGTTTTATTTTAAAAATTAGATATAATATTTAGTTTTATTTTTATATTCATTTGAGAATCTATCTTTCATTTGGTTTAGGGATCAATAGTTACCATATCAGTAGATCATTTTTGTCATCATTTTTGTTCTTTGTGATGTGTGTTATGATATGAACCTATATTCTACCATGACGTGTATATACAGACCCTTTTAAATCTTATATAATGAATTTAACTATTCTCTTGATACTTTAGGTTTCATTTTATGTTAATATTTCATGGGATAAATGATTCAAGGTTAGGAATGTGGTGATAATTTTATGATATAATATCATCATTTATAAGGAATATTTATTATTATCATTCTAATGATACAATATTATGATATAACTCTCTAGAATTATCATTAAATATCTTATCTTCAAGTTATTCATGATATCATTATGTAATGGTATAATTTTTCTACTATTTATAACTTAATATAATTAATAGTGTTTTTTAATAAAATCTGACCATATTTATCTCTTCAGTTGAAAATACCTTTTATTCCCAAATAATGTTTTCTATGAATCATTTAAATAGTGTTTGAAAATGATATTTTAATATAATTTTCAATGAATGGTATTCTTAACATTTTTTTTTATGTTTTTTAAATGATTTTATATTCTTCCTTAACATGATTCCATGATTATTATTAAAGAAAAAAAATTTCAATAGGTTTTACATCATAAAATGTGTTTTTCAAAGAAGAAAGTATATTATCCTCTAGAAATGTTTTAAATGAATTTTAAATTTTCATTATATATTTATAATGTTATTTTAAAATTAATATTTTTTTAATAATTTTTTATGTAAGGTTATTCATTAAGAAATGATCCATGTGATCTTTTAAAAACATTCTCCATATTAAATGAAATCATTTGATATAAATTATTGTTTATTGGGGATATTATCCAAGGATACCATTAATATTATTTATATGAATGGTTTATGTTTTTATGGAATGATTTTTATGTAACCCATGTCTCTTCCAAATGCTATACCATGTAAAACAATTTATGAAATCCACTTTTCCATGGGTTATTCTATGATGAATTGATCATGAGACCTATCTCTACTTCATAGGTTATAATATGATGAAATTTTATAATACCAATTTAATTTTATGGATTATAATGTGATTAATTTTTATCATCTTGTGGCACATATATGTATGATTTAATAATGTGAAGTGTCGGACTAATATTACCCTCAAATACATTATTTAATGATAAATTCAATATGAAATCACATGGAACACTTGTTTTTAGAACAAGACTAATGAAAAGGATACACAAGTATTTAGTCAAATCCTATTGATAAGGATACATGGGTGTTTAAAAATCCCAAATATGGGGGTACAATAGTGTTTAGCCCAAGCCCAAAGATATAGTTATATGGGTGGTCAGCCCAGACATGAAAAGGAGGGTCCATGGGTGGTCATCCCAATACGAAAGTAGGTACATGGGTTGTTATCCCTAGACAAACATGTCACGACCCGTCCCCCCGGGCCCGTACCGGGACTACCCCAAACCCTCCTTCCATAGGCCAGGGGCTGGCGACTAGCACCAAAGGCAAAAATCCCTATACTGGAAGGCATCACCTTTATAACTTGAAAATTCACACAACAGAGTAAAAGCTGGAAGCAAAACCCTATGTAAAATTGTATAATATTACAATGATAAAAAGTAAAAGGGGATAAAAATACATGTCCAACTGTAAAGTACAATTACAACTAAAATGGACAAAATAGATGAAAGGTGAAAAGCAGCTCTTGGATCATACACAACCGAACTTACCTGAAAGGTAGGTATAGATAGCCCCCTCAACACTCCACATTTATCGGTCTCCTCTGTGTACTGACAAGTCGTATGGTCCACCTCCAGGTACTGTCCAGTCCTATAATACTCAACCTCGGTCAGCACTGTCCTTTGTCAGCATCCAACACAATGACGTGCAGGGGTGAGTATAACGATACTCTATACGGACGCTGAGACCACCAAGGTCTCTCAAACTCCACCATGGATAAACTAAAGACTATGAAATCAACAGATATCCATTACTTAGGTATATTCCCATACATATACCTATGTTATCATGTAACCCATCTTAATCATGAGGAAATTACAGAAGACACTAACTCATCTCACACAGGTATACAACTCATGTTGAGAGATAGAGATGATCAGATATAGCTACTGAATCATCAATGCTGTCGGACCCACACATGATCCAGGACAGGCAGTTAGAACTGTTGGACCCACACAGGATCCAAGAACAGTAGTAAGAGCTGTCAGACCGTCACAGGATCCAAGAACAACTATTCTGTCGAACCCACACAGGATCCACGAATAGAAGTCAGAGCATAACCAGCCACAAGGTTTCCAAAAAGCATGCTTGATTTCGGGAGGATTTTCTCCTCAAACCAAGATTCAATACATCAACTTCCAAAATGTCCCATAAAGAAGTATCTCAGAGGTCCTCCACATCATAGGGTTCTCAATGCAACAGACGACGCGTCAATCAGACGCTCGGTTTCTGAGTTATTAAACATTCAGTCCTGGGGGCCCGGTTGGATTCGTGCACAGTCCAACCTGACCATCTCTCTACTATAACCCAAACTCACATGGGGGTATTCTCAAAGAGACTGTATCACTCCATGAAAACCAAAGCCACTGACGGTTCATCAAATGGTCGTCTGAAGCCAAAGATATGGACAAAGGAATTAAAGGGTCCGCAATGGGCTTGGGTCCGGTCTGACTCGGTCAGATCGACCCAGTCAGACCATATTGGTCTGTCTTGGCCCATTTTGTGGACCTGCTTGTTAGGTTCGGCCCGGTCTTCTAGGCCCGACCCAATAGACTACGAGGGTGTTTCGGCTCGGAGGTTGTTGCAAGGGGTGCGACTTTACCCAAAGGGTGCGACCGGTTTGGATCAGTCAGCTCTGCGAGAGGCGCGGTTCAGATATCTTGGCTAGTGGCACCACGAGGGAGGGCATGGGACAACTCGGTAGGTTGGCACGGCTCGGTCGGTTCGGTCGAGAACCAGGGTGCGGCCTGGGTAGGCCTGCGGGACAGCCGGGTAGGCAAGGTGGCGGCCTGGGTAGGCTAGGTAGCGGCCTGGGAAGGCCCGGAGGCTGTCGAGGCAGGCCGATGGGGTGATCGAGCAGGCCAGGTGGTGGACTGGGTAGACCAATGGGGTGGCCAAGTAGTCTGGTAGGCGTGCCAGTGGGCAGCCGGGCGGTGGGCGGTCGGGCGGCCGGTTCGGCCGGTGGAGGGTGGCCGGTTCGGCCGGCGGTAGTTTGCAGCGTTGTGGGGGTGGTGCGGTTCACGGAGGCCCTGGGGAGTGTGGCCTTTGTCTTCTGCCACCTTTGTCACCTCATTGTTTCGTCGAAATGCAAATGATTACCATAAACAAAATCGGCGGAGGGGTCGGCCCATGTTGGTTTGGCCTATACCCTCTGTGGTTAGGGTGGTATCAAGAGGCTCACAAGTATGAAGCAAAACAACCCTCGTTCTTCATTTTTATAAGAAAGAAGAACATGGGAAAGATCATACATAGATAAAATTAAACCCCTCCATTTGTTCATCGTTCGTCATTCATTGATGGAGTTGCAGAAAGTGGATGAATAATTTCATCGTTCGTCGCGTCCGCCAAGCACTTCCAAACCCATGTTGGGTCGGCTCGTTGATGACGATGCGGAAGTCAGTCATCGAAGATGTCTCACAATGGTTGAAGCTTCGAGGAAGAAGTCTAAGAAGTTCGGCGTTCTTCATTCTTCATTCTTCATTGATAGATGAGGTTCCTCGTTGAGAGCATTCTCTCCAATCACCCAAGTGAAATCGTTATTCCAAATAATATATTAGTTTACCTATTATTTCATTGGAACACAATTGAAAAGGGTGAATTAAATTAAAATTCTCCACCGAATTAATTCACGTTGGTTGGAAAAAATTAATTGGGAAGTTGGCACAATTTAAAATTAAGGGGAGGTCAAGAGGCTCTCCCTTATTAATGAGGGATAGTTGAGAGGTTATACTATCCTCCCATTAATAAGGTTCGCATGGTCCCCACCCCTATTATTCAAATGGGAGGTTATGTGGTCTCGGGTGTTCCCCACGTCGTAACCTCTTACAGGAGGTTATGTTCGGGTGGGCCCAACCACCATAACCACTCATGGGAGGTTATGGTGTGGTGGTCCCACCTCCAACATCCATGAGGAGGTTTTCACTACCAGTCACCCACATGGACACTTAAATAAAATAAAGTGTAGCTCACTTTATTTTATTATGTTTCCAAGGAAACCCAAAAACTAACTTCTATCCTTGACTCACTGTCATCGAAGTGAATGTATTCTTAAACGAAAACTGGAGCTAAGAGTTCAACGGTGGCCTCAGATTTCAATTCCAAGAACCGGTTCAGAAGTTATAAAAACCCGCTTGTATGTTTACTGAATGAATCTAAACAAAACTTCAGAAATTGATTCCGAGCACACCAGGCCTCGGAATCATGCACCAAATTGAGTCGTGACCCCTGGATGTAGGTGGAAGACCCATCACGGTGTCCATGGATATCCTATCCCACTTCCACACTAGGAACCCTACAGGCTGGACCAAGCCTGCTGGTACCTGGTTCTTCTCGTTCACTTGCTGATAAGTGAGGCATCAAGAGACAAACTCTACTACCACCTTCTTCATACCTGGCCACCAGTGATATCGCTGATGGTCATGGTACATCTTCGCCAATCATAGATTTATTGCTAGAGGGGATGTGTGGAACTCCTTCAAAAAATTCTCCTGAAGTGACACTGGAACCATAGTATGTCCTCTGAAGAGGATGACCTGCTCCCCACCTTCATAAAATCCATCAGGTGTCTTCCCTTTGGATATATGAGCACATCATGTCTCGCAGTCAGTGTCCCCATGTTGTGCCTCCCAGACTCGCTGAAGAAGTGTAGGAGTGACTGTAAGAGACTGAAGGAAAGCTTCTCTATCTGGGTCCGCAGAGGAAATCTATAAAGAAGCCAACTACTTTGTCACCTCTCCTAGAAGTTTTATACCAGATCTCTTGTTGAGCGCATATGAAACAACATTCCCCTTCCTAGGAGTATAGACTATCTAAATGTCATAGTCCTAGAGGAACTCAATCCAATGTCGTTGTCTCATGTTCAGGTCCTTTTGAGAGAAAATATACATGAGACTCTTGTGCTCCGAGTATATGGTAAAACATTTGCCCATAAGAGAGTGCTATCACATATTCAAGGAGAAGACCACCGCTGCTAACTCCAGCTCAGGGGTAGCATAGTTCTTCTCGTGCTGTCTCAGCTGCTGAGAACCATATACGATCAATTCTCGCTCCTGCATCTGGACACATCCGAGTCTGGTCCCTAATGCGTCCCAATAAACTATGTACCCTACACCCTCCTTTGGAAGCCACAACACGGGGGGGGGGGGGCACTATTCATCCTCTACCTCATCTTCTGAAAGCTCTGATGGCATCTCTCTGACCATTCAAAGGGTTTCCCCTTATTTTTCAAGGATGATAGTGGTGCTGCAACTCTGGATATGTCTGGTATGAACCTTCAGTAGTACCCATCCAAAACCAGGAAACTCTGTACCTCTGTCACACTCTTAGGTGGAACCAACTATATCGCCTCATTCTTCGCTGGATGTACTGCAACTCCATCCTTTGAGATGACATGTCCCAGAAAGCGAACCTCTCGGATCCTGAACTGGCACTTTGAGAGCTTACTATAAAGCTAGCGCTCTCGAAGTGTGTCCAGTTCTTCCTGCAAGTGGTATGCATGCTCCTCCTCAGTATTCGAGTAGATCAAAATGTCGTCGATGAAGACTACGACAAAGAGATCACGCTATGGATAGAAGATCTTGTTCATGAGTCCCATGAACACTACTGGAGAATTTGTTACATCGAATGGCATAACCAAGAACTCGTAGTGGTCGTACCTACATCTGAATGTCATCTTCTACACATCCTCTGTAAGGACCCTCATTTTGAACCGGGTTAAAAAGCGAAGGATTTTTTGAATATTTTGTTTACTAAATGGGTCATTTTTAAAACCGAGCCTTGGAATTGAATTTCAAGAGTTGGAACGCTTTTTTGTATTGATTTTGGGCATGGTAGAAGGCCTGTTAAGTTTCTCAAGTGTCCTGGGAGTTTTCAGAAGTGCCCGACCCTTGTTCATAATGAGCTGTAGAGGGCGTACGGTTGGCACACGATTTGGCTAACCGTGCGGCCTAAACCGTGCGACATTATTTTAAGAGACAGTGGCTTGTGCACAGGCAAAACATGGTTTCCCAAACCGTGCTCCTAGCCCATGCTAGAGATCTCTTGGAGGCAGAAGACTCTACACAGTTTGTGCACGGTTTGGAAAACGGTGCGGGTCAAACCGTGTGGTTGGGTGTGTTTTGGGTTTTTGATTAAATTTAAAATAAAAAATAAAATAAAAACCTAATATAATCTCTCCCTCACCCTCTCCCAACCCGCAAGAATCCATGTGGATCTCCCCTTGTGCCTCGCGCGACACCCCCTCCCGGCCTCCTCTCAATCGAGCTTCCTCCTCGGATTTCCGGCTGTTTCTTCGCCGAATCTCCACGGTAAGATCACCTCTATATACTCATCACTCTTCTTGGATTATTTCGACCTATTTGTTGCCTGCTGGGAATTGTCCAAACACCCTAGGGTTTAGGGTGATGTGTTTTTCTGTTTTCCTTTGATTCTAGGTTATGCAGAAGGTGTGTTGGGACTCCTTGGTGCATGTTCCGGAAACCGCCGCCAAAGGCGATGTGGTTCGGGCAGTTTTGGATCATAAGGTTGGTTTCTGGGTAAGGTTTTCACCTCTTGTTTTGTTTTTAACTTGTTTAATTTGGGGCTTTTTATGTTTATGAGTTCCTATCACGTTGTTTATAGTGTTTTCGAGGTTTTGGCATGGTTTCGAGTTGCCAAAGACTAGGCGACTCGCCTGCAACTCTTAGTTAGAATGCACCAAGAGCCGGAGTGGATGGATTGATCCACCTGGAGGTAGGGTCCCTCTCCTTGCCTTAAATTTAAGTAAAGTAAAAGTGAATTTAATATTGCACTACCTTATCATTTTATTTCTTCAAGTTTCATTCCGGATAAATGTTGTTGTGCAAATCGTGTGAATTGCAGGGATAAGATAAAAGAGGTTGATTGTTCACTAAACTAACGATTTCATAATAAAACCGCTCAATCAGAGGTGAGCTACCTTCAAGATAAAAAGTAGTGATAGATTTTTTATGCTTTCCTGCTGTATTTTTGTGGTGTTTCTTTGATGCTTTGAAATGTGAACTTTCCTTGTTGAGACATGTAGACAGGCATGGCTGTGATACGTGTGTTTGGGTCAATTTTCCATGATAGGCAAATTGAGTAAGATGGTAACCTTAGTGGGATGACCTAAGACTATATGAAATGTTCCCTATATAAGGTATAAAAGGGTTAATGATTGATAAAAACATATTCTTTAAGATGAAATGGTCAATGTAGGAATGAATGGTCTTTGGTGGTATGACCACGCCTAGGGATAACGAAATGAGCACAGCTTATGTTAGTAGATTGAATATGTTAATTACTTGATATAAATACTTGAGAGGAGTTTCCTTAAGAATACTTGTGAAGAACGTGTGTGTGGGTACTTATATAGAAATGAGATATATGATTGATTGTGAATGTGGAATGTTTACTTGAAATGCATAAGAGGTACTGCCTTATGCATTGTATTATAATGCTAATAATGAATGTGTATGATTATGGATGGGAGGCAGTTATACTCCATGCCAGTGTGACATTACATGTGATGGAAGGGAGGCATTATTACCCCTTTCCAGTTTATTTATAGGGATGATAGGCATTCTTACCTCGTGCCCATTATTTCAATAAATGTATGGAAGGGAGGAATTATTTCCCCTTTACAGTTTATTTAGGGATGAGAGGCATTCTTACCTCATTCCCACTATTTCAATACATGTTTTTAGTGGAGGAATTTTTACCCCTTGCAAGTTTATTTAGGTATTATAGGAATTCTTACCTCATGCCCAATATTTCAATACGTGTATGGAAGGGAGGCATTCTTATGCCTTTCCATTTGATTTCTGTTGATGATTACATGCCTGAATGGGAGGCAGTTATACCCCATGCTGGTAGAATTAACATGTATGGAAGGGAGCCATTCTTACCCCTTGCTAGATGACTCATAGGGATGAGAGGCATTTCTACCTCGTGCCCACTGTTCTTTATTAATGGGTGGAGGGAATTCTTACCCCACACCATATATAATATAAATACATTATATATATATATATGTATGTGGTGACATGATCAGGTTACTTTACTGGAAATGAGGCTAAGCTGGTATAACCATCAGGTGTCCCTTGGGAACCTAGACTGGTGTATTTACTTATGTATTCTAGCTTAATTCTTTCTCCATACCTGCTCACTGTTTAATTATTATACACTATATGGATTGGGTTTTACACCAGTGGTGTCGGACTACTAAGATTTATATCTCACACACTACTCGGGCTTCCATTGCACTAGGGTACCCGAGATGACCTTCTTGCTTGCAGGACCAAGGTTGTTTGTTGTGTTGTTTGTACCTGAGGAGTTATGAGCAAAGGACCAAGCGGGAGCTTGGGATGATCAAGAGATTCTTCATTGGGATCTGCTATCTTTTCTTTTTGTATTGTTTTTAAATCATGTTGTATTGTTTACTACTTTCAAAAATGTATCATCATCTATACATGCATTCATTGTAAACTGGCGTTTGCCACCTTTTATAAAAATGATCACTATTTGTCTTTTGCTGCTATTTGTTCATTGTTTATCTGTTACTGCTTCCGCTATTGAATGTTATCTACTTTGAGATACCACTGTTCAACTTTGATATGAGGGTATAGTCTCCCCACTATCAGCTCCCGAGACCCTCGCTGCTAGTTGGTAGCATCTGGCGTGCGGGGAGACGCGCTTGAGGCCATGTGGCGAAACAAAGTCACATGGCTCGATTTCTTGTGGCTTAAGAACCGTAGGGTTTAATGGGTGCTTAAGGTCATGTTGGACATTATTTAATGCAACATGATCATTTGAACAACGCTTCATGACCCTTGTAGGTTGGGTGAGGTTTTACGTTGTTCCCGAAGGCTTCCCAGTGATGAGAAGTTCTAAGGTGGGAAGGTTGTAATGACCCGCGTTTTGAACTGGGTTAAAAAGAGAAGTATTTTTTGATCTTTTCATTTACTGAATGGGTAATTTTTAAAACCGTTCTTTGGAACAGAATTTCGAGAGTTGGAATGCTTTTTTGTTTTTGTTTTGGGCGTGGGTGAAGGCCCGTTAAGTTTCTCGGGTGGCCCGAGAGGTTTCGGAAGCGCCGAACCCTTGTTATTAAGGAACTGTAGAGGGTTCACGGTTGGCGCATAGTTTGGATAACCATGAAACCTTATTTTAAGGGACATTGGATTGCACATAGGCTGCGCATGGTTTCCCAAACTGTGCCCCTAGCCCATGCGAGAGATCTCCTGGAGGTAGAAGACTCAGCATGGTTAGCGCACGGTATGGAAAACTGTGCGGGTCAAACTGTGCGGTTGGGTGTGTTTTGGGTGTTCAAAACAGTGGGGGTCAAACTGGCATTAGGAAGTTATAACCCATTCCAGTAGAATGAAAGCGTATGGAAGGGAGGCATTCTTACCCCTTTCCTGCTAACTCATAGTGACGAGAGGCATTTCTTCCTCGTGCCTGCTATTATTTTTTAATGGGTGGGAGGCACTATTACCCTACTACATATGTAATATAAATGAATTATATGTATATATATGTATGTGGTGACATGATCAGGTTACTTTACCGACAATGATCCTAAGCTGGTATAACCGTCAGGTGCCCCTTTGGAACCTAGACGGGTGTATTTACTTATATATTCCTGCTTACTTATTTCTCCATACATGTTCACTGTTTAATTATTATTCACTGTCTGGATTGGTTTTGTCATCGGTTGTCCTGGCCTACTGAGATTTATATCTCACACACTACTCGGGCCTCCATTGCACAGGGGTACCTGAGTAGACCTTCTTGCTCACCGGACCTAGGTTGTGTGCTATGATGTTTGTACCTGAGGAGTTTGGAGAAAAGGATCAACTGAGAGCTTAGGATGCTCAGGAGATTTATCATTGGGCTCTGCTGTCTTTTATTTTTGTATTTTTTGTAAAGCATGAGGTATTGTTTACTACTTTTGGAAATGTATCATCATCTATATATGCATTCAATGTAAACTGGCATTTTCCACATTTTATAAAAATGATCACTATTTGTCTTATGCTGCTGTTTGTTCATTGTTTATCTATTACTGATTCCGCTATTGAATGTTATCTACTTGAAGACACCATTTTTAAACTATGATAAGAGGGTATAGTCTCCCTACTATCACCTCATGAGACACTCACTGCTAGTCGCTAGCCTCTATCATATGGGGTGACACGTTTGAGGTCATGTGGCGACCGGTCCGGCCACTAGTTTCATGGTGAGTCAGGACGGGAATTTACTTCCTCCTCTCGAAATCTGAGCTGGTGATAGCCTGATCTGAGGTCTATCTTTGAGATCCACTGTGCTCCCTTCAGATGATCAAATAGGTCGTCAATCCTCGGGAGTGGGTACTTGTTCTTCATAGTCACCTGGTTTAGGTGACGGTAGTCGACAAAAGCCTCAAGTTTCCATCCACCTTCTTGGGGAACAGAATCGGGGTTACCCAGGGAGAAACAATGGGCCGAATGAATCCATTCTCCTGTAAGTCCTCTAGCTATACTCGTAGCTCACGAACCATCACGGGAGCCATCTGATATGCTGGTGTAGATATTGATGCCATCCTGTGGTACAAGTCAATGTAGAAGTCCACCTCTCTGTGAGAAGACAGTCTTCGAACATCATTAGGGAAAACATCCGTGTACAGATCCACCACTATACGATAGCTCGAACTCACCACATCAACTACTTCGAGGGTAAGGAAAGCCAATTGATGAGTGATCGGCCGCACCCTCCTATGAGTAAGTTCGTCATGTGTTGAAAAGGCTCCCTTATCCCCGACTAAGGTGAACCTAGTCCCATACGTGTAGACACACACCAATTTTCACCTAATATAGTTTATCTGATCATGGACTGTAGATAACCAGTCCATACCCAATATAACATCGTAAGACCTCGACATCGCTACAAGGAGATCCCAACCGAAGCTCTCACCTCCTAGAGTAAGCTCGCACTACCGACACCAGTGCGTAATCGTCGAATCAACTCCCGTATGAGTATCCAACCGATAATATCGAACTAACAACTCCATCATAATCATTGAGATCCGAATGAGGGAAGTGGCGATGAAAGAGTGACAAGAACCTATTTCATTAATAACTTTATCTAAGGAGGATTAGACACAAATCGTACCTCAAATCATCTCTTTAGCGCCATGGTCATCAGCCACAGCTTTCTGGAGTTGATCTCTCCCCTGTCCACTTGGTCCCTGCGGTCAGGGTGGATCTCCGAGTGGTGGTTGTGGTAACACATCGTAACATTTCCCACCACCAGTTGCACGACTAGATCCTCTTCCACGTATACTTTCTCCCTAAGGCCAGCCTCGATCAAACCTCTACCTCTACCTGGGAGGTCCCTCGACTGTCTGCTGATCATCCGAATGGCAGCTCAGACTGTCATGAGCCATGTGACCCTCCCACACCACAAGTGAAACACTATATATTCCTCACATGACTGGCTCAATCTCGTGTGCCTCCCACAACCGAAACCATGTCCTGAGGTCATCAACTAGATGGTCTATTCCGCTTGGACCTCTGCAACAACTGTTTGATGCTAGATGTAGAAAACACTACAACTTGATGCCTGATGGTGGGTCCCGCTTCTAGTGACAGCTTAGTAAGGAAATTTTCCACTAAGAGGGCTCACTCCTACACCCCCGCCTATATCGGGATGATGAGGGATATCATCGAAACTTTGATCTCTCACCTGAGCCCCTGCACGAAGGTCTGGGCCCTAAAGAATGGTTCCCACACATTATATGTGGAGTCACGTGAGAGGTCGGGGAACCTCATTGAGTATTGTTCCATCGTAATGATACAATGTTGTATATGTAGTAGCTCTTGTATCTGTACTGCATGTAGGGTGGCTGAGAGAAACTCAACCCAAAACAGGCTCTCGAAGTCTGCCCAGAGAAGTGTTGCCTCGTCATGCACCTAAAACATCAGGCTCCACCATCTGCCTACTGCTGCCTGAAGAAGACTCATGACAAGGATCACTGTAAGGACGGCTAGGGTCCCTACTAGTCTGAAGACTCTCACTATAGCCTCCATCCAATCCTCAACTACCTGCGAGTCTGTCTCACCCCTGAACCTGGGCGGCCTCTGGTGCTGGAACTCATGAAACACGCTCACGTGGAATGCACTTTTTACTCCTACGGCTGGTGGTATCGGTTTCCCAATGGGTAGTGGTGCCGATGGTGCCTCCGCTGTGATAGTGCCCTGCACTGATGCCTCGTCGCTCGGTGGGCTATCATCTCGTACAGCTCTTGGAACCCTGGCTGGCTATCTATGTGGGGCCATCCTGAAAATATACAGGTGCGCCATGGCCAATAAGTTATACCTGGTGAGCTGACTCAAAGAGATCACAAAGAAAACTCTTAAAATATACACGTAATCAGTGTTTTCGTGCACTGAGTCGGAAATCAGATGTTAGGGTTTTGGTGTATGGATACGTCAGCTGCGGCCCCAACACTGGACTCCCTGGACTAAAAACCACACTCAGTACTCTTAACAATATTTCTTCACATAAAAGAAAGACCAGAGTCTTATGTTCTGTGGTAGAACCGACTCCTCTGATACCAATTTGTTCGTAACAGTCCCCATGGGCTCATACTATGTCTACCACAACCCTGCCTTCCATAGGCCAGGGGCTGAAGACTATCACCAAAAGCATAAATCCCTAAACTGGGAATGCATTGACTTTATAACTTGAAAACGCACATAATAGAGTAAAAGATGGAAGTAAAACACTATGTAAAACTGTATAATAGAACAGTGCTGAAAATTAAAAAGGGGCCAGAAATACAATCCCAACTACAAAGTACTAGTACAACTGAAAAGTAAAAAATAGTTGAAAGGTGAAAAGAAGCTCCTAGATTGTCCACCGCGGAACCTAACTGAAGGGTAGGTAGATATAGACTCCTTAGAATTCTACATCTATTGGTCTCCTCCGTGTACCGACAAGCCGTATGGTCCACCTCCGGGTACCATCCAGTCGTGGAACACTCACCCTCGGTCAGCGCTGTCTGTCGTCTGCATACAACACAACGAGTTGCGGGCATAGCCTGTGCATTGGTGAGTATAACGATACTCAGTATGGACCCCGAGACCACCAAGGTCTCTCAAAATCCACCAAAGATAAACCACAGAGTATGAAATCAACAGATAGACATTCCATAGGTATATTCCCATATATATACCAAAGTTATCAAGTAAACCATCTCAATAATGAGGAAAACACATAATTCACTAACTCATCTCACACAGGTATACAAATCGTGTAGAGAGATAGAGATGATCAAATATATCCACTGAATCATCTAAGCTATCAGACCCACTCAAGATCCAGGACTAGCAGTTAGAACTGTCGAACCCACACAGGATCCAGGAACAGTTGTTGGTGCTGTTGGACCCACATAGGATCCAGGACCAGCTATTCTATCGAACCCACATAGAATCCAGGAACATAAGTCAGAACTGTCGGACCCACATAGGATCCAGGAATAGTTTTCAGAGATGTCGGACCCACACAGGATCTAGGAACATCTATTCTGTCGAACCCATAAAGGATCCAGGAACAGAAGTTAGAGTGCAGCCAGCCACAGGGTTTCCACAAAGCATGCTTGAATCCAGGAGGGTCCGCTCCTCATTCCAAGAGTTGATACGTTAACTACCCCAAAGTCTCACGAAGAAGTATCTCATAGGTCCACCATGTCATAGGAATCTCAACGCAACATACGACGCATCAATCAGACACCTGGTTTGTGAGTTATTATCCTTTCAGTCCCGGGGGCCCGGTTGGATTCGTGCACGATCCAACCTGACTGTATCTCAACTGTAACCCAAAATCCGATGGGTTATTCTCAAAGGGAATGTCGTGCTCCAAGAAAACCAGTTCCGCTAACGGTTCATCAAACGGTCATTCGGTTCCAAAGATATGGCCAAAGTAAGTAAAGGGTCGGTAGTGGACTCGGGTCTGGTCCGATTCGGTTGGACCGACCGGGTCTGGGTCGACCCAGTCATACCTTTTGGTTCTAGCTCATTCCATTGGGTGGCCCATACTATTAGGTTTGGCCCGGTCTGTTGGGGTCTTATCAGTAGACTATGAGGGTGGTTCGGCCCGGAGGTCGCCGCGAGGGGTGCGACTTGGCCTAAAGCGTGCGGTCAGTTCAGTTCAGCCAGCACCACGAGAGGCACAGTTCAGGTGGCTCAGCCTGGGAGGCCGAGCCGGTTTGTCTAGTGGCACTGTGAGGGAGGCCACATGCCGGCTCGGTAGGCCGACGCGGCTCTTCCAATTCGGCAGAGATCTGTCGTGCATCCCATGGTGCCCGGCTGGGTGGTCGGGCAGGCCTAGCGGCGGCATGTTGAGGCCAGCAGGGCTGCCAGGCAGGCCAGGTGGAGTCCTGGGTAGGCCAGGCGGGGAGGCCAGTCAGGGCGGTCAGGCATGAGGGGTGGCGTCCTGGGTAGGCCGGTGGTGCGGGTGGGCAGGATGGGAGGTGGGTGGGCGGGTGGCCGGTTCGGCCAACGGCAGTGCAGAGCGCCACGAGGGCAATGCGATTCATGGAGGCTGTGGGTAACATTACCTTTGTCTTCCACTGCCTTCATTGCCTTGTTTCTTCATCTGATGCCAATGATTAACATAAACATGATTGGAGGAGGGTTCGGGCCATGTTGGTTTGGCCTGCACCCTCCGCGGTTACAGTGCTATCAAGAGGCTCGCAAGTATGAAGCACAACAACCCTTGTTCATAGTTTTTAGAGAAAGGATGAACATAGGAAATATCATCCTCAGATAAAATTAAACCCCTACCATTGTTTTTTGTTCGTCATTCGTTGACAGAGTTGTGGAATGTAGATAAAGAAGATCATCGTTTTTTGTGTCCGCCAAGAACTTCCAAACCCGAGTTGCGTCGGATCATTGATGATGATGTGGAAGTCGGTCATCGAAGACGTCTCATGACAGTTGAAGCTTCAAGGAAGAATTCGAAGAATGTTGGAATTCTTCTCTCTTTGTTTTGTGTTGAACGATGAGTTTCCTCATTGGGAGCTTTCTCTCCAGTTACCCATGTGAAATCATTGTTCCAAATAATATATTAGTTTATCTATTATTTCGGTGGCACAAAATTCAAAAGGGTGAATTAAATTAAAAGGATCCACCTAATTAATTCACTTGTTTTAGCATTTTTTAATTGGAGAGTTGGAACCATTTAAAATTAAGGGGAGGTCAAGAGGCTCTCCCTCATTAATGAGAGAGAGTTGAGAGGTTATACTCTCCTCCCATTAATAGGGGTGAGGTGGTCCCCGCCCCTATTATTCAAATGGGAGGTTATGTGGTCTCAGGTGGTCCCCACGTCGTAACCTCTCGTGGGACGTTATGTTCGGGTGGGCCCCACCACCATAACCTCTCATGGGAGGTTAAGGTGTGGTGGTCCCACCTCCAACTTCCATGAGGCGGTTTTAATTACTAGTCCCTCACAAGGGAGCTTAAATAATATAATTTCTAGCTCACTTTATTTTATTATTTTTCCCAGAAAACCCAAAAAATAACTTCTATCCTCGACTCACTATCATCGAAGTGAAATTATTCTTAAGTGAAAATCAGCACTATGAGTTCAACGGTGCCCTTGAATTTCAATTCTGAGCACCGGTTCAAAATTTATAAAAACCCTCTCGTACGTTTATTGAACGTACCTGAAGAAAACTTCAGAAATTTATTCCAGCCACACCGGGCCTCGGAATCATTCGACAAAAATTTTCATAGACTCATAAAATTCACATGTGTTTTTGAAAAAAAGTTCCATGGAATTTTTGGGACTTTGAAAACATGTAATAAATGTCTTGTAAGGTATCCTTGATATAATATTTTATATTCTTCTGTTAATTCCTCAAATTCCATGTCTTATAAAGTGATATGTTATCATAGATCATGTTCTTTTATAATCTTATGACTCGTATCTCATGAACATCCAATATTTAGGCGATGACACATGATTATGATATTTTATATATATTATATTATTTCCAAATGTTATGATCATGTTCTCATACCCTTATTTTCATGATATGATTACGTATATTATTTATTTACCCATACTGAGTATCTAAGCTCACTCTTTCTTATGTCCCCAATCCCTAGGTTATAAATAAATGTTTTAAGTATTAGTAATAAATGGGATGATATTTTTGGAAAAATATAAGATCTTTATCCATATTAGAAGATTATTTTCCCGGATTCCAAATACAATAAACTATAATGGTCCTCAGACGTGTGTTTATGTAATGAATCAAATATTTATAAAATATTATTTAATGTAGATGAATGTTAATCTCGGGAATCTATATTATGATAACATGGTAGATCGATGATAGACAACTCACGAGTATGGAACTATCAACAGAAAATGCATGTGTGGGTGTGTGTGAAATCATGAAATTGGTATGCCATATGATATGTGAATTGTGTTAAACGATACTTCTAACTAATTTCCTTAGAAATTTTTTTTGACATATATATATACTACATAAATTTTTTTTGTTAATTTTTATAAAAATATGATTGTAATAGTTTTCCAAGTCGATAGAGTTGTCACAACATTGGGGAAATCCAATTGAGTGTAGACACACCACCTTCTTTGGAACTGTTGTGCATTTGTAGGGGTCATCTATCACCAAACTGGTAATGGAATGTCAACTTAGTTATTTAGTGGAAATTCTTAATACCATGTGGCATGTATAATCGATTTGGAGATATGATCATGAATGGAGTTTCTCTTGGGTTTCTCTAATTACTTTTGGTTTTGTTATCATTGGGTTTCCTTAGATTTTTTCACTTGGCTTCCACTTTGTACACTAATGTGTTTGTAGCCCAATTTGATTTAATTTGAGTTTATTTTTTTATTAAAGAATAATATAGAGGTCGGTTTTTATGGTTATAATGGTTTGTTATTTTATCATCGAAGGGTAAATCATCCCCCAATTGTTTATGAAGACCTTGGAATTTATTTCCACACACTAGTGTGTTGAGGATGTCACATAAGTCAAGTAACACCCAACACCTCTACTGAATCCAATTTTTGAGGGGTGAGATGTTATAAATGGTTTAATATTTTTTAACCCATGTGTATCATTCTTGGTATGTTTTTATATCCATGTAATTGTATAAATATATTATGATTTTCAAAATATGAAATGTAGAGCATAAATTTTTTGTCTAACCATTTTTTTCAAATCTTCATGTTACCTTGGATTTTGGGTACATTACTATTTTGAGAAACTTCCAGGATTTTTCACCTCATCATCATTGGTCTAGATTATGATAAGTGATTAATATATATTTATAGTAATGAATTATCTCTAGGAGTTTATAATACATTTTTATTAATGATTTATATTTTATGGAAAAAGTGTTTATTTTTTGAAAATATTGTAAAATCATTTCATTTTTGAAAAGCATGGAGGAATTTTGGAAATAGTTTTGAAAGAAAAAATTATATAATATTTGATATTCTTATTGTGATTTTTATGATATTGTAAATTTGAAATTTATAAGACTTAAATTTCTAGATATTCATACTAAATAGTGTTTATTATGGTTATAGTGATTTTAATTGTTTAAGCATCATAGTAACCAACTCGAAGAGGAATCAGATAATGTATTTGAACCTGATTCATAAGAGAACCAATAGCTAGTTCAGATTATTGTCTTGTATTTTCAAGATTTGGATAGAGGGAACATAAGGGATGAACCAAGGAAAGTGGATCACTCATTTTAGTTCCAAGACAAGAATCCACCAAACATTCAGGGGGATCTAGAACAAGAAAAATTTGAGGTATGGAAGAATATGATCAATCAAATCTTCAATTTCATTGGGAAACAATTTGAGCTAAAAGTGATGCTTGAAACATTTGTGTTAGAGGACTTATCATCATAGTGACAGGATTAACAATTTAGGCTAAATTGGTCCCAAGCATGACATTGAAGGACTTTTAAGAAAGGATCAATAAACAATTCTATTTTCCCATGTTCAAAATTTCGATAAAAATAGAATTTTTCAGTTTCATGTAAGTGAATATTTTATTAATACAACATATTGATAAATTTATGTATTTAGTTCTCTTTGAACCAGAATTTACTCATGAGCTCACTTAAAGTCATCCATTTATTTCTTGAGGTTGAAACCAGAAATATAATAAAATATTTCATTCCATAATGTAACATATTATAAATATATTGACAATAGATATGTAGTGGAAGATTGATATATATTTGTAAAATAGTCGGAGGAAGAATTTTATTCTAATGAGAACTGGTTAGAAATCCATTATTAGGAATAAAATAATGAGGGAAACCTATTCTTAAGGGAGTGGGAAATATAAAAATAATACTATGGTGTATGAATACATTCATACTAAAAAAAGTAACTTGGGATATATTCAATGTGATTATTTTGACGTTATGAATAGAGAACATATAGAAGCACCTATTGCATGTCAAAATTGCAACAAGACAGGAAACCTTCCATGATATTGGCGAAGTAATCCATGGACGAGTTCTAGATACACATATCATTTTTTTCAAACATTGTATGCTTTGATGAGAAGAGTGTATCAAAATAACTCTCATCTACAGAATTGGATAATCCATGCTGAATCTAGGAATATCACGACTCTTCATCCATGGAAATCTCAATAGGGTAACAAAGAGAAATCTTTAGTCAGTAAGCAAATATAGGGAGATTAGAAAGTGATCATGGTCGATCAATCAAGATCATTAATAGTGATATGTATTATTCTTGTAAATTCTACCCTTATGAAATATTTTTTTGACACAGATGCATGCAATTTATTAATTTATTCACATGATATTGATATTATGGGTTTACATATTGAGATGATGCTTTATATTTTGAAACTCCAAACACCATTGGGAAAATTAAACTATCAAGCCTTGAAATGTGTAGTGTATTTGATAACAATCGATGAGACTATCATGGTATGGTATATCTATTTAATAGAAATGGAATGAAATGGCTTGATTGTTAGAATGGATAGGATGACAAAAAATTTATCCCATATTGATTAATATGCATGACATGGGAGTTTGAAATCATATTATGATATTAGAAATCTTTTTAAATTTGAATTTCTTGTGGTTATAGGTAGAGTAGAAACCTTGGTAATAGTTTTTTGAACTATCTATTACTAGTTATCAAAACTTTATTTAGAATCCATTGAAAAAATGAATAATCAATTTTTTCCAACCATAGTGGATAGGGTTTTTAATATTTTGATGGACAATTTATTAGGGTTTCAACCAAAAAGGGAAATATATTTTATGATTCATATCATAATATGGAACATCCATATCTTGCTCCTGTGTTATTATATTACATTAAAATAATTGACGTAATTGAAGGATCAGTTGAAAGAGGTGCAAAATAAAGGGGTGAACTAACTGAGAAAGTCTCACTGAGTAGCAATAATTATTTTTGTGAAGTAGGATTTAAATATTTTTATTTTTTATATTATAATAGTCTTAACCATGTTTTGATAAATAATAATTATACTCATCTATAAATGGATGATCTGTTCAATCAATTGATAGGATCCCGGTGGTTCTCTAAAATTGAATTATTTTAGATATATCACCAATTACCAGTTTATAAATATGATATTTCAAAGACAGCATTCAGTGGTAGATATAACCATTATAAATTCAATTTTTTTCATTTTGTTCATAAAAATGAAATATCCAAATTTATGGAAGTGTTGAATCAGATATTTTAAATGTATCGAGATTCCTTTATGGTGGTGTTTTAAGATGATATACTATTGTATTATATGACAAAGGCATATGATAAAAAAATATTCGAAATGGTATTGGGTGTCTTGAGTGATCATAATTTGTTCATACTTTTATCAATGTTTGATGTCTAGATACATGGGGTTGGTTTTATTAGACATTTCATTTCTAAAAAAGAATATATGTAGAAACAGAAAAGATAAAAGATTTTATCTCATATCAACCATTGAATAATTTCTTTGAGATATGTAATTTCCCTATCTTGAAGGTATACTACAAATATTTTGGATGTGACATTCCATGTTTGGAATAACCTATGATAGATTTGAAGAGTAAAGGTGTTCCTTTCTAATGCATTGTGGAATTTCATAAATCCTTTCAAGATTTTAGGTTATACATACATCATCACATATCCATATAATGAAAGAGTTTTCATAGGACTCTGTAATATATTATTATGCATCATGATTGGGGTTGGTAATTGTTCTCATTAATGGGGATCATGTTGTTACTTTTGGTTCAAGAAATTTATTATTTTATGAGAAGAACTAACCAACATTTGACTTTAAATTAGTTGTTGCAGTCTATGTTTTGAAGAGATATCATCAATATCGTTTTGGTGAGAACATTATGTTGTTTATAGACCATAATAGTTTGAAACATATTTTATCACAATGATATTTGAATCTAATGAAAATAAGATGGATGAAATACCCTCAAATATTGGAATTTTACATGGTGTCTACACCAGTTAAAGGAAACTCTGAAGAATATGAATTAAGAACCAATAAATATAATCATTTGGATAATAAAGCATTAGATTAGTGGAATTTTATATTATTAATAGATAAAAATCATGTGTACTGTACCGACCAGGGTGATGTCGTAGTTTTTTTCCTCATTTCTTATGTTCCTAATTTCGTTCAACGTGTTAAAGATGCTTAAATTTATTATTATAAATATGTTTCCATGAGTTCAAATTTAAATTGATTTGGGACCATTTAGGGATAGAAGATAGATAAGTTTTTGATTTTACGTTCTAGATATCTAATAATGGTACCTTTTTTACGTCAAGAAAATAAAAATTAATGGTCACCACCATAAAAAATTGTATGTTCATCTAGGAATTCAAAATTTGTATAGAGATATGAATGAAAGGTTTTAAAAGGACGAAATGAAAAGGTAATTGGAATGGTTGTTTTTAGATTCCACACCCATCAACAAGTAATGGCATAACACCAATGACGATGAGACATGTTTCAGTCTTTAACAATTCTCAAGTGGAAATGGGAGCAGATAGTTATAGATTTTGTGACATGTTTACCATGAATTTTTAGGGAAAATGATTATATCTAGGTAATTAAAGATCAAATTATGATTTTGGAACATTTCATCCATATTATTGAATCCCATATGGTGGAGTACTTTTATAAAATTTAAATCCAACAGGTTATAAAGAGACATGGTGTTCTAATATCTATTATTTATGATCGATAATTTAGGTTTAAATATAATTTTTTTAAAATACATATAGAAAGGTCTTGTAACAAAGTTGAAAATTAGAATGGTGTATTATACTAAAATTTAAAGATAACCTAAGAAGAAAATACAAACATTAGATAACATTTTATGTTCTGGTGTATTATATTTTTGTGGCTCTTGGGATGACCACATATCATTACTGTAGTTCTCATACCAAAATAGTTATCATGCATTGATACATATGGGTCCTTTTGAAGAATTTTAGGGGTATAATTTTCATTCTCCAATTTATTATGTGGAAATTGGCGTGACATAAGAATTTGGTCTAATCCCTATTTTATAGACAATGGATAATATTTAATTGATCAATAATTGAATGGGTATGTATTATAGTCCTCCAAAACCGTATGTCGATCATCTTCAATGAATGTTTCTGTATTAGGTGAGTGATAATGTGTTCTTTAAAATCACAATAAGGCTTTGGAATTTTTGTTTGGGGATGGTGTAAAATTTATCTCACTGATACATAGGTTCTTTTGAGATACTTGAACTAGTAAGTGAGGTGGAATATTTGTTATATTTTCCACCATAGTTTAGTTCAGTTCATAATGTGATTTGTGTATCTCAATTGAAGAAGTATCAACCTAATTATAACCATGTGATTTTGTGGAATTACATTGACCAAAACATGGATCCTTTTTTGATCTATGTGCTGATACAGATTGGGGATAAGCAAGAGAACATTTTTAATGGGAAAATAGAGAGTTTTTTTTATGGAAATATTATTGGATATTGGAAGAAACATGGAAAATTGAAAGGAAATGATGGAAAAATGGAAAGAAATATTTTAGGAAAACTACATTCTTATACGTTCTGGAGATAGAATTCATATTATAGGGAGAATATATCAACCTCTATTTCTGGTACAAAATCCTTTATTTATATATTTTATGTATATATATTGATTGGGATATATTTTTTAATGTTTCTTTGGGTTTTTAAAAGTTTTTGAGGATTTTATGGAGGTTTGAATTTTGATTACAATTTGGAGAAATCATGTGGTGACTTTAGGAAACCTTTTAAGGGAAATCAAAGGTCACCGATCAGGTGCCTGACTACCGCATGGGTTTTCCAAACAGTGCAAATGACCATGAAAAATTGTTCACTTTGAGTCATTAGGGGAACACATGGTTAGGAAATGATTTATATAACTTTGTATGAAAACCATGATAGGTGTGGATTCACTAGTAGAAATTTTATGGTTGGTACATGATTTTTCAAATAGTGCATATTAACCATGCAGCGTGCATTTTACAATCCTAAAAATTTGGATCTTATTCAATTTACCTCCCTAATAACTCATTTTCCACTAATAATTACTTAAATATTATTTCTTTTACATCTCTGTATTGAGATATAATTCACTTTGATCTAGGAGAATGTTCTAGGTAATACAATTTTATTGACCAGAATGGGCCGAAGCACTTTATTTTTTTATTCTTTTTTTATAACCCCCCTTTAAAGGGTTGAAAGGGAAGCTTTTACATTTCAGGACCCAATGGTCTTCAAGAAATTATACTATTACAGACTATGACTACATGAAGCTACCACACCCCATCATCTGTATCATGACCATCACTCCACCTTTTCATCTCTGACTGGCTACCTTTCCTGTGTATAGGTGCATAGGCCGGGTACTGATAGAAAATTTCATATCCTCTCATTATTCCAAATATGTTAGCTCTTATCTAGTGAATGTGAATTTCTATGAATCATCTTCTAGGGATTGTTCCTTGTAGGATATTTCTGGTACCATCTACACATATAGTGACCCTAAGGCCTTAAGGTGGCACAAAATATTTACTAACCTGATGGCCTGGGTGGCCCAAATTCCTTATGGAATCTAGGCCTAAGCCAATGGACATAAGGTGAATATTTCTGGCTTTTAGAATACCAAAGAGTACATGCTACATTTATTGCTACAATACTTATATAGTAACCCATAATTATGCCTATACTCAGAATCTAAAGTCTATTGGAGATCTGCATTCACTGTTAACTACTATTTGTTAATCATTTTCATTATATCTCTTCTCATCCCCTCTCTAGTAAAATTATATATCATATATTTGGGGAAAATATATTTTATTTATTTAATTTCATGATTTTATCTTACAGAATCGGTTGGAGGGAACAAGATATATGTTTGAATATGGATAATCTACGCCGGTTTTTAGATGTTTTTTCTCTTCATTTTAACCAATGATTGAGAGGAAGGTTTCTACTATCTTAACTCCTATTGATTTAAACTTGAATTTTTTGTAACAAATTCATTGAATTTATTCGAATTTTTTTGAATCCCTTGAATTATTTTATGGAAACCTCTTTATTTATGATTTCTTTGATATTCTGAAAATTGGTTGGTTTTTCAGAATGAAATTTTGATTAATTATTTTAAAGTTATAGTTTCTGAATTTTGGTTTGGTTTTGATGCATGGAAAATGTTTTGATGAAATTATTTAATGAAATAATGGATTTTTGAAAAATTAGTTGTCATGGGGTTTGGGAGTACAATATTTGTATGAGTTAATTTCATTTATGTGTCCCAGGTTAAGAAACATGTACAATTTGGGTACAATTATGTGACAGTAAATAATGGGATTGTTCCACTGGGGTACTTGAGTATTGGTAACCTTGTGATGACTTGGCATATTACAAAGATACCACTCATGATTATGGAACTATCGATGGTGTAAGATTGCATGGATGTGTGTAAAATCATGAGATGGGTATTCCAAATGAGTTGTAAAATTGATTAAAGGTTTGTTTTGATTACATTCAATGGAAAAATATTTTATATTCGGCATAAACATCATTATATTTCCTTAAAATGTTTTATATTAATGTGATAACATTTTTTGACCTAATGGTGTGAGTTGGGAATTCATTGTAAAAATATATCTAAATTTAGACTCATTCCCTACTTCAGAACTGTTGTGAACCTTAATATTTCATTACTCGATACATTGGTAAAGTATTTTTATCTAATTTATTTATTAATTATTCTTGATACCATGGGAATAGATAGTAATATTGAATCTTTGAGAATTTTGGGAGTTTTTTTATGTCATTGAATTCTATAAGTTTTTTTTGTGATTGGTTTTCCTTATATATTATCACCTGATTTTTTCTTTGTACTGTGATATGGTTGTGGTTTAGTTTGTTTTTTATTGAGTATTATCGTATACTCATGAATCATTTATAGGGTGATTGTAATTGTTATCATGGTTTGGTTGTTTTATCATCAAAGTGAAAATTTTCTATAAATTATTTATGAAGTACATGACATTAATTTCCATTATTTAGTGTCTTGGGGATGTAACCTATAGCTAGTAAAAACCACATACTCTTCCCAAACTAATGGGTGAGGGGCATGATGTTATATGTATGTAATTTGTTTTGAATAGATTGGATGTTAGTTTATCAACCTTGATAGATTATCGTTCAATGAAAAATATATTAAATGTTTTCTAACCTTTCAGAATGTATCAAGAATCCAAGAAATTAAATAAAAGTTATAGTGTATTTTACCAAGATCAAAATATTGAAAAATATAAATTATTCTTATAAGTAATTTACATGTAGTGAATAAATATATTGATTTATTTCATCATTGTTTTCATACTATTATTCAAAATCATAAGTTTCATTTTATTAGAATCTCTGTATCTAATGTTATACAATTTTTAAAACCCGCATATTCAATGTCACACAAAGTAATTTTGGAATTTAAAAATATGCTTAATGAATTTATTTTTAAATGATTCATTCACCCTTGAGATTCACAATGGGATGTGTTGAGACCCCAAGCCTAGTATCCCAGAGATGGTGTCTACTTTATTACATTGGAATAAAATAAAAGGAATAATATCCCTATGTACCTAATAGTTTAGTATTCTTAGTAAGCTATATATATTCAAATTCCCTTATTACATTTGAAAATAAAAATTGCAACATAGATTTTTTCAAGAAAAACATTATTAACTATAGAAAATACCTTCATATAAATCATATTAAACTTCATGGAATCCTAGGAAAAGGAAACAAAACAAGGGTTAGAACAAATTAAAAAAAAGGGTTATGTATAACCGCTGATACAATTAACAAATAACCTTAATCAAATGGAAACATAAATAACAAAACACATATTATATATAAATTATAGGTTAAAGAATAATCATTATGGAAAGGTAAATAACTAGAAACACATTAAATTTAATCAATAAACTAAGAATAAAATTCATGCATATATAATATCAGTGTAATAATATCATAGACAGTAAGATAATTCATAATCAATAAGGAATGTTATATAACTGAAAAACCAAATTCCATTTAATCGACAAACAATAAATGGAATATATGTATAGATAATATCACTATAAAAACTATAATGTATAATTAAAACTAAATTCAAAATGAATGAAATTAATAATTATTACACATCATGATCTTATTAATCATGATATATATACTCTCAAATCCTTTCACAAGATGGTTTGAAACTAAATGATGAAACCCTTTTAATGATAATATAAGTATTCACCTCATTAGAATTATGATGCATCATGGGGATATATAATTATATGGAACTCCCAACGCTACAAGTCCAAATCATTCCTTATATATTGAATAAAATATTTATTTTTGGAAAAATCCATCTAATCATCAAACATCAATATTAAGTAATGAATTAATATATATATATATACCTAGATATTCCAAAAACATTAAATTTAGTTCCCTATAGGTTGAAATGATAAAATTTTTAGGTAATAATAATATCCATGAACAATGATATTGATATTTAGGGTAAATTTTAAGTCAAATGATCATAAGAAATTTAATATTTCAATTGAATGTCAATGAATACAAAAAAATGAATCAAGATTGTGAATGTCGAAAATCACCTTAGTAAAAATGATCATAATACATCCTGAGGAAGAATAAGAATTATATAAACGAAACATATCATTTTTTGAATATATTTAAAATAGAGGGTTGGTATTTTTGACAAATAGAACCATCATCAAAAGATCATTAAAAACATTCTTATGGAATATAACCTTTTCATTTCCAAAAACACGTTTTAAAATAAAAAGTTCACATTTTTTTTAATATTTTAATTAATATATCTTTTTAAAAATATATTATAAACTATAAACCATTAGGTGGACTTTTTGAAAAGAAAATTATTTACAATCTATGTATGTTAAAACAATGTTTCCTTGTACATTTTTGGTCAAATCCAAAAAATCCTCATTTGGAAAATGAAATAAATATTTATTTCAAAATATTTTTTTAAAAAATAATTCAAAAATATATTTGATAATACATTTATAAACGGGTAATATGATTTTTGGAAAAAATTAAAAATAAGGTTTTGGAAGAAAATAGATTTCAAACCGAAGAGAGAAATGATATAGATTTTATTCAAAAAAAATTATAAATAATTTTAACTAAAAAAGTGAATAATGGTATTGTTATATAAAAATTTTCATAAATAACCATAAGATGAAAGATTTAAGAGTTTATTAAAAAATTATGACAAAATTTCCATCAATATAAATTAAGGTTTAAAAAATAATGATTTAGAATAAAATATGAAATAAATGCTTAAAAATATCGTGACATTTAATTTAGAATTAATCAGTGAATCGATTATGTGTATAAAATGTAGATACACATGATAAAATTGAAAAAAAATCCTTACACACATAATCATATAATCCCAAAGATAATAAATATGTAATACAACCTCATGAAATGAAATTGAGTTGTGTAATTCATTTATGCTTGGTAATTTTGAAGTCAAATCCCATTGGATGAAATAATTCCAAAAGAAAAGAAAAATATCATTAATTCTTAAAAAATAATGATAATACATGTCAAAGAGGTAGTATATAAAACATATAGAACAAAATAGGTGCACACCATTATAGTTTCCCTCAATGAGTGGAAATTGAGATGAAATCCCTTACCCTATTCATCATTTTAATTAAATATGATTTAAAATTATTTATAGTGGTTTAAAAAGGTTATAATATTATACCAAAACCATGTTAATTTTTATAATATCATATATGGTCCTTTTATAACAACTTACCACCCATTAACTAATTCTCATTCCTTATTTTCATTGTTCCTAGTGTTAGTTGTCTCATTTTCTTATGTGTATTTCATCATGAAATATATCAATCTTGTGAATATTAAATATTTTAATAATATATAATATTAATAATGACATAATTATGATATTAATATAAAAATTATAATTTTAAGACAATTCAGGAAGGTTGTTTTAGATAAATGAAGTTCATAACAATCATTGAGACATTATATTGTACGTATGCATGAGTAATATTTTTCTTTTTTCAATGATAATTATAAATAGGAAGTAAGTAATATTTTATCTTTCTATAAAAATAATAATATAATAGGAACCATATTATTTCATTATATATCTTCAATGTGGGGTGGTGATGAGAATATATCTTTATAGTTTCATGATGGCTGCATTCCACACGTACAAGAACGATGTTATCATTATTCAGTGATAGAAAATGTAATAAATAAAAAGATATACTAACTTTTTAAAGATGAAATATTTTTCATTAATATCATAATTATTTCATATATATCACATATATTCATTATATATAAATTTATTACCTTCCATTTAAATCATTAGTGAAAAAATGACATCACTTCATGTGGTGATGGTCTGTTATACACATGAGTGACATTATCGTATCCCCTACCGAAAGGAACACAAAAATATATCCATGATATAATGAAACCATATATTTTTTTATTAATATATATATATATATATATATATATTATACATCATCATACCAACCATGATTGGTGGTAATGGAGACACAAATGACATCCGTTAATGAGGAGGTAGTCTTCCATACACATGAATGATGATTTTTATAACCCATTTTACGGATGAGGGGATAATTTTATGTCATTAATTTTGTATAAAAACAACTTTGGATGTGTAAGATACTACAGATATTGTAAAATCTTGGTTTAATTTTAATTTAATGATTTGGAGGATGAAATAAAATAATAATGCTCGTCAAATAATGTTAGCACATTTTCCGGTAACCTCCCTAGGATTGCACCAAAATACACTATATGTTAGATTTAATATAGAAATAAGGATTATTAAATGAGAATAAGTAATTTTGGAATTTATTTTCAATGATCATTGACGAACAAAAATGGTTTTATGGTGTGAATATAAGAGGAGATGGGGTGACAATTTATAGGTTATGTGAGTGACAAACTTGTAATTTTTAAAATAAAAATTTGAACCCCCATTTTCTACACACCAAAATAGTCCAAAGTTATTATATATCCTTATAATTCAAAATTTCTAAATATGGTCATAAATTATACTTTAAATCATTTTTTTGGACATTTTATCCATTAACATTTTAGTTTAACCCCTGGGTAAATAAATTTTTACATTAACCGCGGTAAATAAATTTTTTTCACTATTCATTTTTGTCAAAAAAATAAGTCGACCATTTTAGATAATATAAATTATCCGGATTCAAAATATTGAATATATTTTAAAAAATTTCATTCATAGAAATGGAAAAAATATTATTTTAAATTAATCATGTAGGCAGGTTGATAAATTGGGTTTTCATATATAAAATTTTCCAAATATTATTTAGTTTTTATATCAAAATTAAATATTAAATTGATTAAAATATAATAAATTGGATTAATAAACATAAAATATAACTAATTATAATTTAAAATAATTAAAAATTTAATTTATCTTTATAAATATTTTAAATTAAAAAAATAGATTTTCATTTAAAATTATGTTTTTTAACTATTCATTTAAATAAAATTAGAAAAATACCAAAAAATCACTCAAATATTATTTTTATGTTACGATTCAAAAAATTAAGTTCATTTTACCAAATAAATTTTCTAAAATATCTAAAAATAACTTTAAATTATTTCTTAAAGGAGTGATTAAACAATCTTTTAGAAAGTTTACATTTTTAAAAAAAAAAATCCATTAAAGGATTATTAATTTATTACTAATAAATAGATTACCATAATATTCATAATTTATTTATTTCTATTAATACCCTCCAATTTAATTTATATGTTATAATTTCATTGTATATTACGGTTCATTTATAATCAGGATTTCATGCTCTGCATACTATCAAAGATATTAAATTTTAATAAATATATGGCATGGGTTGTTTATGGTAATTATTACGTATAACATGTGATATAAACTAAAATGTTATTATTTTATAATTTCT
This sequence comes from Viscum album, assembly GCA_963277665.1. NCBI lineage: Eukaryota > Viridiplantae > Streptophyta > Magnoliopsida > Santalales > Viscaceae > Viscum > Viscum album. The sequence continues at coordinate 1,600,087,042 of OY728119.1, read as the reverse complement.
TGGTGTAAAATTATCCCTATATTAAATAAATTTCATCCCATCAATTTAAACATGAAATTAGTAATCAAGGGATCAGAATTTTGTAATATTATTGTTCAAAAATAAACATTGTAAAAATTGATTGTTAAAATATCCTGTTAATAAGAGATAAATGGGAGTGAAAAGGACATATAGAATAACACATTACTAGGTTACTATGTAGGAGAAAATTAGTGGAATGTGAAGATATGAACATGGAAAAAAATCCCAAATAATTTTATAGTGAGATAGAGGCTATTCATTATAAATAATTGAATTATAAATGGAAAGTAAAGGACCTCAATACAATATATATGTGATGATTTAGAATTACATTTTATTCATTCGATAAGAAGGTATTATAATTAAATTTTTTTCAAGATCGTTTTTATTTATTTGAATAATTATTTTTCCTCCTATGTATATAATGAATTATACTTAATTGATATGTATTTGTTTTATATGATCAATATCATCATCTGGTGGGGTTTTGGTCAATTTTGAATTCATCACACACTCCATGAAGTTAAAAAATTAATTATTTTTTAAGCACTAAAATTTACTTTTAATAAACCATAATAACCATAAGAGAGAGAAAAGTATTTGAATTTATCTCTAACTATAATACTAAACCAATATGGTTATAAAAAGTTATCCAATAAAATGCATTAATATATAAACATAAATAGTAAATCCATTAGTTATTTATTAGTATATATATTTATAAAATTTATATAGTAAAATGATAACTAATATATCACATAGGCCAGTGGTAAGTGTTAAACCCTTTTCATCATTCATTTGGGGTTTTATGCCCCATGCCTTGCCTGATATGACAGGTTGTCACCCACCATTTAGGTATAATTTCTATAAAACTACATTAGTATAATTCATATAACATTAAAAAATATATTGGATAATCATGAAACAAAGATAATCATTAAATAACCTTTAAAATAAGTTTCTCAATAAAAATTATTTTTTTTACAATGTATAATAGTCTTATATGAATATTATTATAATGTTATTAATTATCATATTAATCATAAATTACATTAGAAACATTCTAGAGGAAAATATCTGTTTTATTTCAAAAATCACCGTTTAATAATAATGTTAACAAAATATTTTAAAAGTACATTTTATCTGAAATGTTACTTTGAAATATATAATTTAATATTTAAAACATTGACTATTCATGATGATAGAAAATTCCATCTATGCCAATTATGAGAAAACAACGATTCCTTTCACATTTTTGGAAAAATAAAAACAATAATTATTTTGAAAAATACATGAATATTACATTTATATTAATTTTGAATAAGTAAAAATAGGAAAATTCCATTAATAAATAAATTGTAAAAGGTTAAAAAAATTATGAAAATATATTTTGGTAAAATAGATTCAGATGAAAATAGATTACCATTAAAATAATTAAATGAAATCAGATTTTATAAAATTGTTTTGTAAATTGTTTTTAGTTATAATTAATTGAAAATGTTACTTATAATTAAAAAAATATTTAATAAATATAGAAGAATAATATTAATGTGTTTATTAAAAATGGTCAAATAATTCTTTCAATGGAAATTCATGTATGAATAATCCTAATTAAAATGAGATTGTGAAATAGACCATTCAAAAGATCAAAATGATTAAGTGGGAATTAATAAATGAAGAAATTATGTGAACCAAATTTAATTACACATTTAGCAATTCAAAATAAAAAATAATAATGTATTCATAATTAATTACACACATAATAATAGAATATCCAAGATAATAAAGAATTAATACAACCCAATGAATAGAAATTCAATTATGAAATTTATTACCACTTTTTAATTATCATGTCAAATATCCTTCGATGAAAATAATAAAATTGAAACATAACATAAAAATAACTTTTGTTGAATCATGATTTCATAAGTAAATGTGTCAGTATATAGACTATATAAAAATAGTTTTACAACATTACCATGTGCCTTAATAAAGTGAAATTGAGATGAAGTCCGTACCTCACACAAATTTTTCATTGAATATTACTTAACCTAATTTAAAGTGAATTTAATATTGTGATTAATTTATAATTTAATCATATTAATATTTAAAATATCATATATTATCATTTTATAACATATTTTCACCATTTAGTTAATTATATTTCATTATTTTCTTTGTTTCGTGTGTTAATTGATTTGTTTTCTCATGTGTGTTTCTTTTGGAAAATATAATTATGGAACATATTATATAGTTTCATCACATCCATAATAATAATCATGACATAATTATAATTTTTTAAATCAATTATTCTTTTATTAATAATCATGAAAGATGGTTTTGAGAAATGATGTATGTTACCATCAAGGAGAAGGTTGGACTTACATACACATGAGTAACATTTTTAATTTTCAAAAAAACTTATTATGGAAAGGAGATAATTATTATTTTTTTAAAAAAAATTATCATATCATAAATATTATATTATTTCATTATATATCATAAACATGGGGTGGGGATGAAAGGAGAGTTGCATCACTCCGTAATGGTAGTAGTGAACACATACACAAACGATGTTATCATCATTTAGTGAGTGAAAAGGTAAGATGGGAAATGATATATTATAATTTAATAATGATAAATATTTCATTAATACCACATATATTAATTTAATTTGTATTTAATACCTTATATTTAAAGCATTAGTGAAAAACATTCAATTGCATCGTGAGGTGGTAGTCTGCCACATACTCAAGTACGTTATCATATCCCTTACAGAATGGAATGTAAAAAAGTTATATTTCATAAATTGACTCCATAGGTATAATAATTTTGTTAATATCTTATACATTTATATATATACTTTAAATCCATCATCAAACCCATCAATGTAGGGTATTAATGAAAAATTGAATTAAATACGTTTGAAAGGCGGTAGTCCTCCGTGCGCAAGAATGATTATTCGTAATCCATTTTATGGATATGGGGATAGTTGTAGTTCATGAACATAAAAAAACAATATATATTTATATATATGATACTATGGTAATTTTATCATCATGTTCTAATAATAATTTAAGGAGGTCTAGGAACATGTAAACCAATAATGTTCATTGAATAATGTTACATTTTTGTTAGGTAACATCTTTAAGAATACACCATATTCACATTCTAAAAAATTAAGTAATTTATGATGAGAGTATATATTTTTGTATTATATATATTTAAGTATTGGATGATCTAATTTTTATTTAATGTGTGAAGAGAAGAGTTGATGGGGTGTCCTGTTATAAGCGAGGTGAGCTGAAAACATGTAAAATTTGAAAATAAAAATGTGTACCCACATTTTTTACAGACCAAAAGGACACATATGGTAAAATTATAAAAACATAGACATTATATTTTTGCTATATGGTCGTCCAATATATTTTATAAAAAAATTTACTTCATTTAAACCCATATATTTTTAGTTTAACCCCATGGTAAACCATTTTTTTCCTTCCAAAGTGAATAATTTTTACTATTTTAATGTCAATAATGGAAAAAAATATTTTAACATTATCAGATAATATAAATTATTCCAATTAAAAATATGGATTCTATTTTTCAAAATCAAATTTAGGGGATTATAAAATTTAATTTAAAATTAATATAGTAGATGCAGTGAGAAATGGTATTGCAAATAGAAAATTCTTAAAATAATACTATATTTTTATAAACAAATAAATAATAATATGACTAAAAAGAACAAAATTTGATTAATAGATATATAATTTAACTATTTTTAATTTATAAAAAATTATATATAATTTATTTTTATACATAATTAGAACAAAAATGCAGTATTCAATTAAAATTTATTATTTTTTCCGATTCATTCATAAATGAAACATTTGAAGAAAAATCCAAAAAAATCACCATATGAAAATTTTTATATGATGATTTCAAAAATTTAGTTCATTTTATTGAATTAATATTCTAAATGTTGAAGAAATTAATTTTATATTATGTGTAAAAATGGAGACTAATAATCTTTTAGAAATAATATAGTTCTTTCAGAAAACGTTTATTTTTTTATTAAATGATTCTTTTTATTTTTAAACAATAGATAACCATTATTTTCTCAATTTAGGTATTTCTATTCATAATAGAAAATTTAATTGCTTGTTAATAATGGTATACTATATAATTTTTCATTTAGACTTAGGGTTTTCGTTTCATAATTTATTAATTAGATTAAATTTATAGAAATATATTTCATGGGTTGTTTATGCACAATGATATGTTTTATAAAAAATAAAAAATTCAATGTTCTTTTTCTAGAAATTTAGGATTCTATAGGGTTTTTCTATTATAATTTTAAAATTAAAATTTTTTCAATTATTATTTACATCGATTATAAATCCTTGAATATCATCACTATTAATAGAAAGAGTCTATTACCTCATATCTATGATTATTTTGAATATCTCTCAGGAGTGAAATATTTTTTGAAGACTTATCACGAGTCAAGGTACCATGAGTTTAATGTTATTTATGAATATATTATAAATATGGATTTTTAAACACAATAATTGAATTAGGAGTTTCTGTAAATTCCCATTAGCTTACCAAAGGAACTAGTTGTATTCATGGATCTTATTAATAGAGTTTCCCATTACTATTTTTGTATGTTTTTGTTTGTGTTTTGTAATGTTATTTTGGAATATTCTGAAATTAATGAGGTTCCTGATATACACATGTGGACTATTTTGAAAACATTGAATTAAAATAAGTAATATTTAAATTTTAATAATTATGAATATTGGTGTCAAAAGATATAATACCTTGGGTATATTATTTATAAATATGGAAAAATAGTTGAACCTTCTAAAAATGAGGAGGTAAAAAAATGGAGGAGGCAAACAAATGACATAGAGCTTCTTAGTTTTATTTTATTACCATTTTACTAGCTTGGTTTTTTCAAATACATTTCTCAAATATAAACCCCACTAACCATGTTACCTCCAAAATGAGTGAAATGATTTTTGAATAAACTTTTTGATGAATGTTTCATGAAATTTAATAGAAGATGGGTAAATTCCCCTGTTTTGTCCTTTCAATTTAAAAATGTGGAATTTTTCATGTGTAACTATGCTTATTTTAAGGAACATGGGTTTTTATGATACATATTGATTATGTAGTTTCTTATCTTTGATGTTAATTGGTACCTTAAGATTTAATGTAATCTAAAAATGATCAGTTACCTAATGCTGTGGTTTTCTATTTAAAAATCATGACAGGTAATTTTTATGGTGTAAAAAATGAAGTATATATTGATAAAATATTTTTGTATAAAAACCTATCACAATAATTTTAAATTTTAATATTTATTTAATATTTAATTTTTTATTCAATAATTATCCATTTGTGATCTATTTGTCCAGGGTAAGGCTTTAATATATTTTAATCTTTGGAAAAATTATTATTGTTTCATCAGCCTCATTTATAAATAGGATACCCCATCCACAAACTTATAAAAATATAATTATAATCATACATTAGGAACTCAATTACCAAATACCGTACTAATATCCCTAATAACATCCTTGAGATAATGGTTTTATTAGGATACTATATTAAGAGTTTTTTCATTTTAAACCTAAGGAGCTTGTCCAAATAAGAGGTGTAATACTTAATGGACTGTTGTTTATTTTAATTTTTTTACCTCTTTAAAACAAGTCCATTTTGTTAAATAATAAAAAAATTATCTATAATATAGTTAAATGGTATTACATTTATAGGATAACTCATTTCGTCTTATTTTTCATATCATGTTAAATAGAAATATCGCTCGTGAGTACATATAGACTATGACCTATACGAAGCGATGTGTTTTTTTAATTAATTGATCATTTGGGTGGTTAAAATATTGTAATAATTATTATATATTATAATAATAAAATAATTATCAGTATATAATGATAAAAATGAATTTATTTTATATCTACTATATATATTGAATTATGATATCATCGTCTGTGAAAACATGTGGGATACTACCTTCTCAAAGAAACCAGATAGATTATTTATTTTTAAGTTACTATTAAGGTAATAATGATGTAACTAAGGGATAAATATGAAAATTGAAAAATATTTATTATTCTAAAAAATTATAATATTATATATATTTTTTATTTTCCAGTTGTTTGAAAAAATAAAACATTTTTCATGCATAAATATGAATGTTCATCTTCATGAGAAGACATTGTTCATTTTTTGTGACAAAAAAATATTTAGGGTTTTAAAAGTGAATACAATTAACAAATATGACATATATGACAGTTTTAATATTTTATATATTATTTAAATATATATCATTTGACCATATACAATGCATCGATGTAGTTTTGAGATTATTAACTAAACATCCCCAAAACATATAATGTAAACTTAACTATTTTAGGGAGTAAATAAAACATTTTAATATATAAAATAAAAGTAACTATATTAATGAAAATGAACTGAAATATTTTATTATGAAATAATAATAAAAATAATTTTTTATTATTATGGATTTAGGGAACATATTAATCTAGACGACACATAAGGCACGTGATTTCTAGTTTTAATTCCCTTTCAATGAGAATTAGGCAATTAACATGAAATGTTTTATTTTTGGTAATATATAAACTACCAAATAGATGAATTATTTAAGTCCATTATGAAATTAATATTTCTAAAACAACATTATTCATTATTTTTTTTAATGATTCATTTGTTAAAAGTTATCGTATTACACGGGATTTTCATTTAAGTCATTTTTAAAATGGGTTGGACACTTTATCCTTGATATCAATTCTATTTCAAATGTTTCATGAATGTTATTATTTATGATACAAAGGGTATCTATGTTCAGTTATTATTATATTTTACTTTATTTACTACTTTTTAAAGAGTAATATTTTCAATGTTTTCCGAAAGGGTTAATTTTGACATTTTTTACAAAAATGAAAAGATATTATTTTTTTAACATATAAAAAATTACCAAATTTTATTAAAATAATATATATTATTAATTATAATAATTCCTTTTAATTTTTCAATGGTAATTCTCATAAAATATATTTTACTCAATATTTTTTTGGAATTTTGATGTTTAAAGTTTTTTCTATGGAAACAATAACTTTTTTTCATCTTTACAAGATAACTAAAAATGTTTTTCCATGGGTTTAATAGGGGTTTTCATGTTATTTATGATGATAATGATCAAGACTAATGTTTATGATTCTTGATATTATAGGTGACTATTATATATGATAATGAGTTTTCTCGATACAACTTATAAAACTAGTGATCCCAATATAAAATATATGAGGAGTGAGACCAATTTCGCTTATATGTTGGGTTGGACACATATCACTATCCAATAAATTGGGTAATGTTTGATGAAAATATTTTAATTAAAGATAGATCTTACCGGGGAGGTTTATCTAATGGATTTAAATGATACATAGTTCTTTCTAATAATAGAGAACCTAGGTTATGGATATAATTCCTTTAAATTCATAACATGGTTTTAATTTTCATGTTAGGGGTTTCGAAGATTTTATTTAATAAAAAATTAGTTTCCCTAGGTGGATATGTTTTATTTTATAGCCTCTCAGAATAATGAGATAAATGAAAAAATATTGGTTTTTATGATTTCCACCAGACAATAAAACTATTTTCATAATATATCATATTGATATTTTTGATCCCATCCGATATTTTATAATTTTGTTCACTGGTATTATGTATGAGTTTTTAAAAAGAAGAATACATGTTGAAATGCAAGATTATTTTTTATTCATAAAAAAATTATTTCATTTTAATATTTTATAATATTGTAATAATTGATAGTATATTGATGTTTCCACATTATAATAGTTATGACCTAATTAAATAATAATAATAATTTATAAAGATCCTCAAAATGAGTGAAATTAAATTACTATATTGAATTATTCGTTATTTTAATTTATGAGGTTAGGTCCTTATATATCCAAGGTAAATAGGGAGTGTAGAATATGGGAAGATAAAACTATTCCCAAAAAGTTCCTTTAGAGAATGAATTTCTTAGATAGACGTAGGGATGCATGAAAAGATAATGCTGATAGTGATGAAATTATAATATAATATAATATAGTGGAATTGAAATAAATATTGATCTTATGGATATAAATCAAGAGAGAAAAAAAAAGTCAATTTAGAAAAAAAATTAATTTTTCATGTTTTTAGGTAGGCAGGTTCAACCACCAAATATTCTCATTTGGTGAAAATATCATATTCATCATTGACAATGTTAATAAACATGAGAACCATATTTTTTCCTTATAAATATGTTAGGGCATATAAAATTTATGGGAATAAAGATTATGGACTGTTTTTATCATAATAGAGGATCTCATTTGATTCTTGGGGATTTATGGGTCCTAAATGACTTGGACTCAAAGTGGAGGGTTCTCACTAAAAGGAAATTTGGAAAAATTAAATGTTATGGGTGGTATGAATCCATCTATTGAATCACATTAATGGGGTGTATATATGTAAGTAAGTAAAAACTTTTACCAGTGGTAAACCTATTGGTGTTATTTTCTAGACCTGTGACAAGTCATCAAAAAATCCATATGTATCCCACAATATGAGAGTAAACGCACATATAGTTTTTATTGTTTGTTTTGTAGGAAGCCAATGCAACACAAGAGTAGTAAAACAGAAAAATCAAACAAATAATGGGGTCACCATCTTTAATGATAGAGAAAATCAGTTTATATAGTTTCGACATCAAATAAAAATTCATTAAAAATATATTTTAAATCTCTTATGCACATACTATTATCATATAATGAAATGTTATGAAACATGGACATTGGGATTATAGTTTTAAATTGTATTGTTAGGATAATGACCATGAATATTAATATCTTCTGAAAATTATGTGTTATAAAATATATAATTTCATATTATGAAGATATTATTTGATATAATTTATCATCATGTGACTAGGTTTTTGAACACAAATTCAAAATTATGAAATTCAATTTTTTGGATCCTTTCATCATTGGGAAGAGTGATGCACTCTCCATCAAATAGTGAATAATTAGTTTTAATTAATAGAGTATAAAACGTTTATGGTTAAGGTACTCAACTATTGTTTTGAAAAAATGGTTATTTTTATTAGGTTATCACTGGAGTCCTCAATACCAATAAAACTCCACCCTTAAAAAATAGTAGAGATAGACCTTTTTACCAATGCCCAAGACACCTAATTATAATAGACCTTAAGGTTTTTTTAATCCATTTATAATATTCTCAATAGTATATTCTAATTTACAAAAGTATATTTTAAATATATAGTCTGAAATATATTGATTATATATAGTTTCTTGTAGAAATTTACAATAAACCTCAATTGAAATTACTACTTCTGTTATATGTATTAGGTAGTATGGGGTAACTTTCATGGAATTTTGGGTCATCTCATAATATACCCATTAGGTATTAGTGGTCCAATTAAGAAAAAATATCTTTTTAGATAAAAAAATCTATAAAATCTTTTGGAGGTTCTCATTAAATTACACAATAAGTCCTTTCACACATGCATGGTATCAGGAAGTGCAGTTGAACTGGATTTTATAGTTTTCATAAGCATTCATTATCTCAATGGAATAGAAATCAATCTAATTTTCCTTGAGAAAAATGTGATGAATAATAAATTAATGGTTCATATGGTTTCTAAAATACTCATTCATATACCTTTTCTTTATCTCATTTAGTGGAATATAATTTTCCAACATGGTGAAGATGTTAGTGAAAGTAAGGATAAACACACACTATTAGGTTGTTGCTGATGGGTAGTACCCCTTGTCATCCTATCCCCACAAGAAAAAATTCATGTTTTATATAGTATCATATAGATTCTATGTAAGATTATTCATGATTTTTTCAAGAATATGGAATGCAATACACTTTTTAGTAATCCTTATGCAGTTATAGACCATGGTGGTCCAACATTTCCTAATATTTGGTTTTGGTTAGAGATATTCATCATTGATTGATGATTACCTCATGATCCAGCATGGACCTCCTATATTACATATGGGATGTATATACAATGTATACAATGAAAGAGTAGTACCTAAAGTCTATATCAACTTAGGAACTGATCTGAGTTTGGACCATGATCGAGGTTTAAATTATTTATGTAGCAATGGATTTTCTTCTAGCTAGCTAAGTATGATGGTAGTTCCCATTTGGAAGGTATGTTAGGATATAACTCATCATTTTCGGTACTTATTTTCTTTATTAGGGAATACTTTGTTTCTTCATTGGATATTCATGTTACATGTTGAATCACCCAATGGTCCTTCTAATTAGGATTAATAGTGGAAATAATATTCTGATGTGCCTCATGAATTTAAATTCCTTCATAGTTTTTCTCTATGTGAAACATTTCCATGCTTACTAAATAATATGAATGGTCATTTAGGAACTATTTTTCATGATTCACCTTTATCTTTGAAGGAAATAGAAATCCGTCTTATGGACTCCCTCTAGAAATGGGAAGTGCATTTCATTTTGGATAATGTAATCAATATTGATTATCTCAATGTGTATATTTTAGTCACCCTTCATCTGCAATCATGGGACATCAAAAACGAGGGTGATCACGAGACCCATGATTTGATATTTGTAGATGGACTCATTTTTTCTATCCTTTTGAAAAGAGGACTGAGTAAAATAGAAAAAAAGTTATAGAGTTATGAGGATGATCCTAAGGCTGACCATATTGAGTTTAGGTTTTTTGAGTCTTATAAGTTATGGGATCTATGAGGAAATGTAAATGTTTGTCTTCAAGAGTGGAATCACTTGGTCAATTGAAATGATATCATCATATGGTATGTCTACATCTAGAGGAAGATCTTAATAGGTTGGGTCCACAACAATGAAATCTTCTTAATAATGTCCCTTGATAGACTTCAAGGGAATGAACCTGTTTTCAATATCTTATAACATTACTACTGACATTACAAAGCACCCAATCTATATAGAGTGACTAATGATATACTTTAAATGATTTAAATCAAAGAGAAGATGTATCTCATAATGATATATGTAATTTCATATCAACTAAAATATAAATACCATGACAATTCAGTTAGTATCAGTGGGATTATATTTATCCTTTCTATCTTGAAGTACCTGGCTGAGTTAGTATAGAATATTATATTTTTTTCATAATTTATTGTGTGTTGGGAGATCATTATAAGTCTTCATATAGTAGTGAAGAAGAATTAATTAGTGTTGTTTCTTCAAAATTATGTATTTAGAAGATATTTAATAATTTCATTGGTTGTGGTTGTGCATTCCACATCCCATTAATATATGATGCCTCTAATTACGAGTAGAGAAAGTGGATTAAATATTATTTCCCTCTTAGTAACAAAATTCATATATATGATAGATATTCTTAGAGTCCCCATAAATATAAATGATTTAATAGGTGATCCAATTTACAAATATCGATAATAGTATTTATTTTATTCATGATTCCTCTATACATGTTGACAATATTGAGAAGCATCTCAGAGATAACCCAAAATTTACACATTAATGAGTTTATTTTTAAGTATTGTGTGGATATCATGTGGAAAACATTATTGATATATTTGATATAGCCTTGAAAATTATGAAATTTAACAACCAAATCAACTACATAGGTCTCAAATGAAAATCTAATGAAAATATTGAATATTTAATCAATGGAATGTTGATAGGTTTCTCTAACATTCATCTAGAAATAAAAATAATCAATAGAGTGAATTAAGATAACAATGGAGCTCTAATAGTAATGGATTTTATATCTTCTGGATATATATATATTTCATTATTCAGAAAATAAAATTCCATTATAGATAGGGCCTAATTTTTTTTGAATATGTCAATTATCAACTCAGTAACAAGTACTAAGATGAGAGACTTGGGGTAGTGATTGATCAGGTGCTAGAGGTTTATCCAGACCCTAAAATTTTTATTCTCCTATGTGTCTTTCATGATATGTCCACCCACAAGGTAATATTTATATTCCCAATAAATTTTGTATTTGATCAATTTCTCAACATCATCCTCAATAATGCCATAGTGGGAGGGATAAATTCTGCTAGGAACCCATTTGAATCTATTGTGGCTAATTGGAAGGCCAATATGGTTGATTAAAAAATAGGGATAAAGACATATAATATATTTATAGATCAAGGAAAATACATTACAATTATACTTTAGGAACACAATATATTATTTTTTTTCTCCATTATAGACATGATTAAACTGATCAGTGTTAGACTTGGTTCATATGTACTACCAAATATGAAAAGTATGATTATATCAATGATAGTTAATACACATTCATCAATAGAAGTAGGGGATTCATAAAAAATACCTTAACTGCTGGAGGGAGTAGACAGAAATTTAGAAACCTCATAATATTAGGTAATAATTTTACCATCATCCATTTTTCCTTGGAATCATCAATTTTAAAATCTTTACATTATGGCTCTATAGAGTCTATTGAAATATATTTTTAGAATCTAATACATTGTGGTCTTCAATGGTGTGTTCATCCTATAATTTAAAAAAAATAGTTGTTGATTGAGATTCAATGGTTCAAACCTGACCATTGAAAGAACTGAATATAGACATAATTGGTGGCCATATAATGGATTTTCTAATATGTAATATGAGTGGGTCTCTCTTAATTTATTGTTTCCTTACCTTTATAAAGGTTTGATATGATTTATAATAATTACACTCTCATTTAGATGATTAAATAATTAAATAGATATTGGATTTTATTCTCCATGTGGCATATTTGAATGATGGAGGTAACCTTTGGATCCTACTAATGACTTTTTGATGTATTTTTCATGTCATGTGAAGTATTAACACTAATCTCTTTTTTAACTAGAGGGATTATTCAAATACCTTTTTCAAAACAAAACATCTACATAGTTTACTTTATAATAATCATAGGGATAAAATCATTATAGAGTATCCATAAAAGACCATTTATTTAGTAATTTATTTATTGATGATATGATGTATGGAAAAACATGATTTGGAAACCAAGGCCTTCCATGAAAGGCAGTTTTGGTAGTAAATTGCAAGACATCTGTGAATATTTTTGTTTTAAAAAAACTACCAAGGATGGTCTTTATATAAATCATTCTCTGTAACACATCCATTACCAGGTAATATCAATGTTCGTACTTTTGGATGGGGTCTAATTGACATCATCGTGTCCCAAACTATCGAGTGAAAAAATTGAAATTAGATTCATCATGGAACTATTATCTATTAATAACTAGTAGATATCTATTATTTTTAATTGGCATGATACATAAAGTTGGCATTTTATCCACGGAATTATGGAGCAATCTTCATATCTATAGTTGGGTATTATGTATTTTCACTCTTTTTATAACAAAAATTAATAAAAAAATTATTAAATAATACATTAATCATTATTTTAATATAATAAATCACACAAAAATCACATAATACACAGATCAAAAGGTATAGTTTCTGAGAAACTAGTTTTCTAAACATATTATTTTAAAACACATGATTTTTTTATAATTTCGTTATTCTATAACCTTGAAAGACATTTCATAGGATGTATCCATCATGATAACCTGGGGATTGAAAATAGAAGATTTAGGTGAAATTAAATTCTAGGAAAGGGAAAATACATATAAAAGTATAATAAAATTTAAGGATGAGTAGAATATTAGGAAAACATAAATAAACTAATAAGATGTTATAATACAATGAGTGATAATAAAAAAATATAACAGGGAGACATAAAATCAGAAAACAATCATTAAGAAAGTGTAAAAGATTAAAAAAATAACATGTAAACATGAAATAAGGAAAATTATAGTTGATAAGCAATAATCAATAAAACAAGTGATTTTATAGTAATATACTAAAGCATTACACTTTGAATAAAATGATAAAACTATATAGAAATTTTTCATAACATGATAAAATTGAAAAGGAAGCATATCCATAAGCATATGACAACCTGTGTGATCAAACTCATTATGACCACCCCTATGTGAATAATCTCATTATTACCCTAAATAAAAATGTGTGGAAGATCATCATTCCTACACCAATATGAAAAAATGTGTTATCTATATACCAGAATATATCAGTAGATATAAGCTAATACTAATGAATTGGTGGGAGATATAGGACCCCACCTATAATTATTCATATATATGTGTTCCACCCAGTCATTATCAAAAATTAAATAACCAATGGAAAATTAATGGGCTTCTAAAACATATCACAGAAAAGGAACATAGGAAATCATAAGATATCAATTTATCATTATCTATGATGGTCCATAATATAATAAAATATAAATTATCAATTCATGATTGATATTTAATTTCAAAATAATGAGAACAAAATCATGAAATATTTTTTAAAACATTTAGTATTTATCTTTGAAAATGTCAATGTTACGAGTACATTTTCCAAATGATGCTTTTGTTTTTATGAAAAATTCAATGAATAAATTACATGAAATAGATTTTTTTAAACAATAATTTTTCCCATGAAATAATGAATTAATATCAACCAAAATGGAATGTATTAGAATAATGATGTTCACTAATAAATTTGTTAAATCGAAGATATAATTATTAGTTACCAAGTTCCTTAAATTTACAGCTGATTTCCATGAATGTTTTTACCCTACCATATCATAATTATAAAAAAATTAATTAACTTTTTTATAATCATATTCTCAAGTAATTATATTTATAGTCATTAGTAATAACTATTCTCTTCATGTATTAGTTTCTTGAAGTCTCTTTTTAAAATCTGGTGTTAATATTTTTTATGATTTTGTACTAGGCTAAAAAAAGTGGGGTTTATAATCAATAATATAAAAAATATAATAATATTGAAACCATTAAAGGCTATTATATTTATGTTTAATAAATACTTATAATTCTATAAATATATTAAATTAGACTTTTAGTCACATATCGTGAAAATTTAATCATGGAATAACTAGTTTCATATTATTTTTATTTTAATATGTTAAATTATAATGATTTTAACATTTTATGTTTCATGACCCATCCCCTGGGGCCCGTGCTGTGACTACCCCAAGCCCACCTTCCATAGGCTAGGGGAAGGCGACTAGCACTAGAAAGGAATATCCCTAAAACCGGGAAGCATTACCTTTATAACCTGTAAACTCACACAACCAATCACACAACAAGATAAGAGAACAAAGTAAATTTTATAGTAAAAAAAGTGTGTACAGTAATTAAAGGGGCTAGAATACAAAAAAAATTAGAAAGTACAAGTAAATCTGGAAACAAACCCTGTGAACACCCGCCAAGGATCCTAACTGAAGGGTAGGTACAGCTCTCGAATGGTCATCTCTGTGGATTGTCTCATCTAATGCCCACCTCCGAGCAGCCTCATGTCATGGTACCCTTGACATCGATCAGTGTTGTCTGTCATCTGCACATGACACAACAAGGTTTGGGCATAGCCCATGCAGGGGTGAGTATAACGAAACTCAGTAGGGACCCTGAGACCTCCTAAGGTCTCTCAGAATCCACGATGGATAAAGCAGAAAGTACAAAAACAATAGTCAACTCTACTAAGGTATATGACCATACATATACCTAATATATCAAGTACACCCATCTCATTCATAAGGAAAAAAGGCCCAAATCCTTAGCCAAAGGCTCAACTATCCCATAATGAAAAGAATACCCTGAAAGTAACACCACAGAGGTACGTACCACAAAGGTAACACCTTTCATGAAAAATACCACACGTGTATCACCCCAAAGGTAACTAACAAAAAAGTAATGCCACACAAAAAAATACCACAATGGTATCACCGCACAAAAGTGTACTAGAAAGGTAAAGACTTAGCTCAAACCAGGTATAACCTAAGTACGGAAGTATAGATGATTAGCTATATTTCTAGATCATCTTACATAGTCGAGAATCTCTTCTATTTACCCACACAGGATCGAAGATGACCCACACGGGATCTGAAGATGACCCACACATGATCTAGATATGACCCCCATAGGATCAGTATATGCTGACCCACACAGGATCGCAGAGCTCTAACCCAAAAAGGATCCAAATATGACCCACATAAGATCTGAAGAATTCTCCAATACAGCCATTCACAGGGTTACCGTACAAAGCATGCTTGTTTCCAGGAGGTACTTCTCCTCAATCCATCATTTTATACTTCAACAACCACAAAGTCCCATGAGAAATATCCCAATGGTCTGTCACATAAAAAGGGTCCCAACGCGATAGACGACACATCAATCGGACGCTCGGTCTCTAATTTATTATCATTTGTGTTCCAAGGGCCCAGTTGGATTCGTGTTTGATCCAAACAGGCCATACACCAACATTACCTAAAACTCAAGTGTAGTAAACCAAAAGTACCCACTCTATCCAAGGATTATGGTGCCGCAGAAAGTTCGTCAATCAGACGCTTGAATCTCAAGATATGGCCAAAAAGGCGTATCTGGGTCAATATAGGCCCAGGTCTGGTCCAACGAATTCGGATCGACCCAACCCAGTCCAGGTCTGACCTGGACTCGCTGGCCCCTAGTCGGCTCAGCCCGGACTGGCTGGGTGGTGGCGGGCCCAACCCACTAGGCCGTGATCCGGCCCAGCCCTCTCAAATGGGTGTGGTCCGTCGTGGAGGGGCTTGCCCTATCCTTAACGTAGGGGAAAGGTGCCCCCAAGTATTTAGAATGGACCAAGGGCCGTTCAGTCACCCTGCTGGCACGCGGGACCACCGAAAAAATCCTACTCGGCGTGATGCGGCCGTCCGAAACGGTCGTCTCTCCTTCCAGCGGTGTGGACGCGCGCCGCTGCTCTACTGTGGCCGGCCAGATGCAGACCAACCTCCAACCTCTTCTACAACCCAGTGGTTGTGGTATCTAGCATCGGCAGTGTGGACACACACCGCCGCTTCTCCACGTGGCTGATCGGGATTTTGGCCACCCCCCTTCTCCACCGCAACTGATAGGTCACAACATCCTGCTCAACCAGCGGCACGGACACGCGCCGCCCTAAATCCATGTGGCCGGCTTGCGTGCCAGCCGTTTTCCACCCACCTCCATGACCAATGGGCTACGGCCTCATCCACTACTGGGGACATGGACGTGCCACCACAGTTCCACGTAGCTGGTCGGGTGTCGTCGCCACCTTTCTCCACAACAATCAACGGGTCATGGATTCCTTCGGTGGTGTGGTTGCAGCGCCACCCATGAAGAACACATAAATCAAGAAGGATTATGGGGGATTGGGCCATGTTTGTCTGGACCACACCCTCTACGTTATGGGATAGAAGGAATATCAAGAGAATTGAATCAATGTAAAAAAAATCATGAAGAACGATTTCAACAATTCCCTAACATGACATTCATTGGAGACAGCGCGAGGAAGTAGATATAATCTTTGAAGATGTCGATGTCTATTATTCCCGCAACACGCTCCCGATACAATCTCGAGCGTCATCCCCATCGGAGGTTCATTCTTTGTTGGGGGATATTTCTCCAAAGGCTCCCCCCCCCCAAGTTCTCTCATTACCAACCATCCCCAACCAAGACTTGAGGATCCACTTAATTAAGTTCAAGAATTAATTACATGATTAATTAAAAGTTGGAACATCAATTGGTGGAAACCCAAGTGTTACCCCCCCCCCATTAAAAGAGGATTTTGAGTTCAATGGTGTCCTCAGACTTCTATTCCATGCACCGGTTCAAAAGTTACAAAATTTCTCTACCAAGTTCACTGAACGTGCCTTAAAGAAAGTTCGTAAATTCATACCGGGCACTCTGGGCCTCAGAATCATGTGCTATAAAATATTTTCAGAATCATAATATTTTAATATAATTAAAATAATTACATGGAAGAATCTGGGTTTTTAAGTTCTCACCACCTCAGGGCTTTGCATCCCCGAAATCCACAACACAAAATAGAGAAACAAGTGGGGGGTACCGATCATGAATTTGAGCCTCCCACTCCCATGAGCTCTCTTGGAGGTTTCTATGCTTCCAACGAACATGCACCAGAGGTATCAACTTCCCACAAAGGACCTTCTCCTGTTGATCCTCAATATCTACTGAAACCTATTAAAATGTCACCCCATCGTCGATGTCCAGCTCACCCTAGTCAATGATGTGCGACAGATCATGTATGTATCTCCTCAGTTGGGATATGTGAAAAAAGTCATGAACCTAGTGCAATTGAGGGGGAATAGCTAGACGGTACACCACCTCTCCAACTCTTTTGAGGACCTGGAAGGGTCTGATGAACCTCAGAGATAACTTGTCGCCCCAACAAAATCTCTGCAAACCTCGTCGTGGTGAGATCTGTAGGAAGACATGGTCACCATACTCAAACTCGATAGGTCTCCATCTCTTATCAGCATACGACTTCTGCCAGCTCTGTGCAGTCTTCATCCACTCTTGGATGATCTGTACCTTCTCTTCGTACCATCTCTGGTACCATGAGTGATGACTCCCCCTGGGTCAGTCCAGCATAGAGGTGATCTGCAAGGTTTCCCATACAATTCCTCAAATGGTTCCATACTGATGGTTGAGTGGTAGTTGTTATTCTATGGAAACTCTACCAAGGGCTAGTGATCCTCCCACCTATGGATGAAATCAAGGACGCAAGCACGCAACACGTCATCAAGGGTTTGAATGGTTCTCTCTATCTAACCATACATCTAAGGATGGAAGGCAGTGCTCAACCGAAGCTACATCCCAAAAGCCTCCTGCAACCCCTTTCATAGCTGGGAATTAAAACGTGCATCATGATCGGATACATTCTTATATGGCTCCCCATAAATTGATACAATCTTCTTCATGTATAGGCTTCCCAAGCCCTCAACTGATCTCTGCTCTCTCGTAGGTAGGAATTATGTCGACATGGTGAGTCAGTCAATGATCACCCAGATAGAATCATGACCCTAGGATGTGTGTGGAAGTCCTGTCATAATGTCCATGGAAATTCCATCCCACTTCCACTCTGGCACCTCTTGTGGCTAAACTAAGCCTGTTGGAACCTAATGATCTACCTTAACATTCTAAAAAGTGAGGCACCGTGAGACAAACTTTTCCATTGCTTTCTTTCTTCTCGGCTACTAGTGCTGACGCCGAATATCCTGGTACATCTTCTTCACATATGGATGTACGGCTAGAGGGGAAGTATGGAACTCCCTCAACTCTTCCTCATGTAGCGCCACCAGTATCATAGTACGTCCTCTTATGATTATGACATTATCCCCACCTTTGGAAAATCTATCAAGTGCATGTCATGTGCATATCTGAGCATGTCGATCCTCATAGTCAGTGTCCCCAAGAAGTGCCTCTGTGACTCGCTGAAGGAGTGGGGGAGTGACTGTTAGCTACTGAAGATATGCTACTCTATCTCGATCCACAGAGGATATCTACAAAGCGGCTAGCTATTCTATTGCCTCACACAGAAACTGTATACCAGATCTCTTTATGAGTGCATCTGCTACTACATTCCCCTTCCTAGGAGTATAGACTATCATGAAGTCATAGTCCTTGAGGAACTCAATCCAATGCTGTTTTTTTTAGGTTCAGGTCCTTCTGAGAGAAGATATACATGATACTCTTGTGATCAGAGTAGACTGTAAAACATTCTTCAATCAAGTAATGTCTCCACATCTTCAAGGCGAAGACCATTGTTGCTAACTCTAGGTCAAGGGTAGCGTA
Source organism: Viscum album (assembly GCA_963277665.1). Taxonomy (NCBI): domain Eukaryota; kingdom Viridiplantae; phylum Streptophyta; class Magnoliopsida; order Santalales; family Viscaceae; genus Viscum; species Viscum album. The sequence goes on along the minus strand of OY728119.1, from coordinate 1,600,067,180 downwards.
GTTTTTCTAATGATATCTCATTTATTGAGAACTATAGGTGATCATTGCTCGCTCCTGCATCAGGACACATCCAATCCCATCCACTGATGTGTCACAGTAGACTACATACCCATCGCCCTCCTCTAGTAACCTCAAGATGGGGGGCACTCGTCAATCTCTACCTCAGCTCCTGGAAACTCTGTTGGCATCTCTCCGACCACATGATGGGTTTACCCTTCTTTGTCAATGCGGATAAGGGTGAAACAACTTTAGAAAAGTCAAGCAAAAACCTTAGGGAGTAACCGGCCAAACCCAGGGAACTCTGCACCTCCATCACAATCATAGGTGGATCCCAAGAAATCACAGCCTCAATCATCGCGGGATCCACCAAAACTCTAGCCTTCGAGATAAAGTTTCCCAAAAAATGAACCTATTGGATCCAGAATTAGCACTTCAAGATCTTACCATAATGATGGTGCTCTTGGAGTGTGTCCAGAACTCTCTATAAAGGATAGGCATGCACCACCTTTTTCACTGAGTATATCAGGATATCATCGATGAATACTACCACAAATTGATCATGGTATGGCTGGACGATCCTGTTCATGAGTCCCATAAACACTACTGGGGAGTTGGTCATGCCCAATGGCATAACCCAGAACTCATAGTGGCCATAAAGACCCCTGAAATCCATCATCTACACATCTTCGTCTCATACCCTATGCTGGTGACAACCTGATCTGAGGACTATCTTCGAAAACCACCGTGATCCCTTCAGCTAATAAACATGATCATCAATACTCAGGAGTGGGTACTCGTTCTTCATGGTCACATGGGTCAAGTGCCGGTATTCCACATAGAGTCTCAATCTTCCATCTGCCTTTTGGTGAACAAAATTGGTGCTTCCCAAGGAGAAACACTGGGCCTAATGAACCCCTTGCTCTGCAAGTCCTCCTCTAGCTATACTCATAGATCTCGTAGCTCCATAGGATCCATCTGATATGCTGGTGTAGATACCGGTTCCATCATGAGGTACATGTAAATGTAAAAGTCCACCTCTCTATGAGGAGATAGACCCTGAACATCATCATAAAAAACATCAGTGTACTATTCCAGCACTACAGGATTGCTCAGACTCTCAACATAAACTACTCCAAAGGTAAGGCTATCCAAATGATGTGTGATCGGCTGCACCCTCCTCTGGGTAAGTCCATCCAATGATGCAAAGGTTCCCTTCTCACTGGTGAAGGAATACCTGGTCTCATCCTCGTAGACACACCACACTTTGTGCCTAATACAGTAAATCTAAGCATGGGTTGTGGATAACTAGTCCATACCCAAGTTGGTGTCTTAATGCCTCAATGTCGCTACTAGAATATCAAAGAAAAATCTATCACCTCCTAGTGTAAGCTCTCACTAACAGAACCAGTGTGTAATCATCGAATCTGATCCCGTAGGAGTCTCTAACCATAAGTATTGAGATAACGGCTCCACAAAAATCTCTGAGCTCCGAATGAGGGTCCTGGAAATAAAAGAGTAACTTGAACCTATGTATATATGTGCTGAAGCTATATTGGAGTAGACACAGATCGTACCTCTAATCATCTCTAGAGTGTTGTGGTCGTAGGCCTCATATTCCTGGAGCTGAGCTCCTCCCTATCATCCTGCTCCCTCTGGTCGGGATGGACCACCTAAAGGTGGTGGCAGTAGAACCTCAAATCGTCGCTCATCACCTACTGCATGGCCATCTCCTCTGCCACGTCTGCCTACGGCCTACGGACCTCTTCGATTGAATCTCCACCTCTTCCCAGGTGGTCCTTCGATTGTTTTCTAGTCATCTGTATAGCGGGTTGGGCAGGCACGATCCATATGACCCTGCCCGCCGCACGAGTAACACTGCCTTCTCCTCGCCTTCCATGCTCTGTCTCGTGAGCCTCGCACAACCACCCGTGTATCCTGTGATCGTCCAACTGTAGGTCTATTCCTCTTGGACCTCTACATCATTTGTCTGCTACCAGCTGCTGATGACTCTGCTACATCAGGTCTGGTGGTGGGTCTCGCTATTGGCGATTTCTCAGCAAGGAAACTCTCCCAAAAGAGTTCTCACTCTAAAACCCCCACCTTCTTTTTTTTTTGCTAAGAGAAATCATCGAAGCTCTAATCTCCCGTCTGAGCCCTTTCATGCAGTTATGGGCACTGAAAAATGGGTCCCACAACATGTCATTGGAGTAGCACAAGAGGTCGGTGAACCTTTCTGAATACTGAGCCACGGTCATGCTGGCTTACTGCAGGTGGAGAAGATCTTGTATACGCACTGAGCGTAAGGTGAATGGGATGAACTCTGCCATGAAAATGCTCTTGAATTCCACCCAGATGGGAGTCACCTCTTCATGAACTTAAAGTATCAAGCTCCACCATCTTCTCACTACTGCGTAAAGAAGACTGGCAGTAAGGATCACCATGAGATAAGCTAGTTCCCCAACCAGTCGAAAAACTCTAACCACGACCTCCATCCATTCCTCAGCCACCCATGGATCCGTCTCTCCCTATAACCTCAGTGTAAACTTGCACTGGAAATCATGAAATGCACTCAAACTACACGCACCCTCTGCTGATAGAGATGGTAGCATCGGCAGCCCAATGGGTAGTGTTGCTGATGGTAAACCACTTGATGGTACAACTGCCGTAAGGGGGACCTACACTGAAGCCTCGTCGCTTAGTGGGCTGTCATCACATACCCTACCTGGAACCATGGCTGGCTGTCTGAGTGAAGGAATCCTAAAAATACACAAGTGTTCCACGTTCATTAAGTTATACATGGTGAGTTGACTCAAGAGATCACAAAAAAAACTTTTCAATAACACACACGCAATCAGTGTTTTCATGTACTGAGTTGGAAATCATAAGTCAGGGTCCTGGTGTATGGATACATCGGTCGCTGCACCCAAACTGGATTCCCCAAACTGAAAAGCATAGTCAACACACTTAACACTATTTTCGAATCAAAAGACCAGAGACCAAGTTCTCCAGTAGAACCTCCCTCTGATACCAATTTGTCGAGACCCGTCCCCCGAGGCTCATGTTGTGACAACACCAAGCCCACCATCCATAGGCTAGGGGCTGTCAACTAGCATCGAAAAGCCATATCCCTAAAACCGGGAAGGCATTGCCTTTATAACCTATAAAATCAAACAACCAATCACACGACAAGATACGATCACAAAGTAAACTATATAGTAAAAAAGTGTGTATATCAAGTAAACAGGCCAGAATACAAGCCCAACTAGAAAGTACAAGTAAAAATATAAACAGCTCCTTTGAACACCCACCAAGGATCTTACCTGAAGGGTATGTACATCTCTTGAACAGTCGCCTCAATGGATTGTCTTTTCTAATGCCCACATCCAAGCATCCTCTAGTCCTGGTACCCTAGACTGTGATCGGCGTTGTCTATCATCTTCACTTGACAAAACAAGGTGGGGGTGTATCCCGTGCAGGGGTGAGTATAACAATACTCAGTAGGTACCCCGAGACCCCCTAAGGTCTCTCATCATTCACAAAGGATAAACCACAAAGAAAGAAAATAATAGTCATCCCTACTAAGGTATATTCCCAAACATATACCTAAGATATCATGTACACCAATCTTATTCATGAGGAAACAAAAGGCCCAAATCCTTAGCCAAAATATTAGATGTCCCACAATGGAACGAATTCCACAATGGTAGAACCACAAAGGTAAGTACCACAAAGGTAACGCCTCACGGAAGAATACCACACAGGTATCACCCCAAAGGTATGTACCAAAAAATTAATGCCACACAGAATAATAACATAAAGGTATCACCACACAAAAGTGTGACACAAAGGTAAAGACTTAGCTCACTCCAGGTATAACTTAAGTACGGATGTATAGATGATAATCTGTTTTGCTAGATTATCTTACTTCTTCGAGAAGCTCTTCTGTTGATCCACACATGATCAAATATGACCACATAGGATCTAAAGATGACCCACAAAGGATCTATAGATGACCCATAGAAGATCGGTATGCACTGACCCACAAAGGATCACTGAGTGCTGACCCACATAGGATCCGAGGATGACCCACACAAGATCTGAAGACTCCTCAAATAAAGCCAGCCACGGGTTCCCGCACTAAGCATGCTTGTTTCTGGGAGGATATACTCCTCAAACCATAAGAAAACACTTCAACATCAACAAAGTACCACAAAGAAGTATCCAAAAGGTCTTTCACATAAAAAGGGACCCAACGCGATAGACAACCCGTCAATCGGACGCCCGGTCTGTAAGTTATTAGTGTTTCCATTACGAGGGCCATGTTGGATTCGGGCTGAATCCAACCTAGACATACTAAAACTTTACCAAAAACACAAGTGGAATATAACAAAAGGACCATCTCGATCCAATGATTCTGGTGTCGTAGACGGTTCGTCAAATGCACACACAAATATCAAGATATGGTCAAAAAGGCATATATAGGTCCAAATGGGCCCGGGTCCGGTCCGACTCGATCAGCCGACCCGGCCCATCCCAATACAGGTCTGCCCGGATGGGATGGGATGTGGCAAGCTCGGTCCACTGAGTCATGGTCCGGGCCAACCCACAATGGGGGCGGCCCAGTCCACTAGGCATGGCCTGCTCTGCTAGGTGCGGTCTGTTGTGGCAGGGCTCTCCCTAGCCATAACTGAGGGGGGAGGCACCCCCAAGGATTCTGAAATGCCCAAGGGTTGTTTTATTTCCCTGCTAACACTTGGGATCACCAGATCAGTCCCTCTCAGTATAACGTGGTAGGAAGAAATGGTCGGCCCTCCTTCTAGCAGTGCAGACGCGCGCCGCTGCTCTACCACGCCCGGTCGGATGTCGGCCGCCATCCGACCTCTGTCGCGACCAAGTGGTCGTGGTCTCTATCTTCGGTGGTATGGTCGCGCACTGTTGCTTTTCCACATGGTTGGCCAGTATGTCAGTTGCTGCTCTACTCTTTCACGAATGATGGGCTGCGGCCTCCTGCTCTACTGGCTGTGCAGGCTCACGTCGCCCTGCCTACATTCGGCCAGCTGGTGTGTTGGCCACTGTCTACCCACCACTGTGGCTGATTTCCCCCAACCTACTTCACTACCGGCAACACAGATGGGCCGTCCCGGATGCACACAGCTGGCTGGGTGCCGGCCGCCATCTTTCTTCCCCGCGGCGGACGAGCCGCAATCTCCTTCAGCGGCACAACCACATAAATAAAAATGGGATGTGAAGGGATCAGTCCATGTTTGTTTTCCCTTCTCCCTTTGCATTAAACAATAGAAGGAGGTTCAATAGAAATGAATCAATACAAAAAAACATGATGAAATATTTAAACAATTCCCTACCTTGACGCTTGTTGGAGATGACGCGAGGAAGGAGATGTAAACATTAAAGATGTCAATGTTCGTTGTTCCTGCAACATGCTCCCGATCTGAGCTCGAGCATTGTCCTCTTCGGAGGTTAATTCTTCATTAGAGGATCTTTCTACAAAGGATCTCCCCCAAGTTCTCTTCTTTCCAACCATCCCCAACCAAGAGGTGAGGAGCCACTTAATTAAGTTCAAGAATTAATTACATTATTAATTAAAAGTTATCACATCAATTGGGGGAAACCCAAGAGTTACCCCCCAATTAAAGGATGAGTTTAGGTAGTAACCACCACCATGAATTTAATTCTGAGGTTTCAAATAAATAAATAAAATAAAATTTGATTGTTTTATTTTATAAATTTTTAACTCTCCCACAAAATTATGAAAAAATAACTTCTACTCTCGACCAACTGTGGCCGAGGTGAAGGTCTTCTTAAGTGATAATAGGTGTTGCGAGTTCAACGATGTACTCAGATTTCAATTCCGACCACTAGTGCAAAAGTTACAAAACACCGCTCACGCGTTTACTGAGTGTACCTTAAATAAAGTTCAAAAATTAATTTTGGGCACTTCGGGCCTTGGAGTAACGCATCGTCAATTTTTTGTGGACTCATAATATTTCCATATAATTAGAAAAATTACATGGAAAACTTCAGGACTTTAAATTATGTTAAAAAATTAATATATTATTCATATATATTAAATATATATATCATATATTTTTTTAAAATATTAACTAACAACTCCGACATTTTTAGGTGATGGAAAAAAAAGAAACATGTTTATTTTTGGAGGTGGTAGTTCTCGCACCATATAACAACCCAAATTGTTATGAAATTTTTTTTTAAATAAACTAAAATTATTTTATGTCATTAATTTAATTTTAGACCAACATGATCGTAATTTATACAGAATATCATGGTAATCATGTGTTATAGGAAACATTGGTTTAGCTTGCATTAGACAAAACGCCAACTTTTACCAAAACCATGTAGTATTGCTAATATAATTATATAAACATAACCATTATAACCTAGATATTAAACATACTTATATGGATAGAAATATATAATTCTAAAATTTTATTTATAATGTTTTTATATAATTAATACATATTGATAATAAAATACATAAATTTTCAAACAGTATATATGTGTAAAAATACTATTTTCTAATAAATTTCTTTTCTTATTTTTTTGGAAGATAATAATAATAATTATTGAAAATATTATAAAATAAATTATTTCAAATAAAATATATTTTTTAATTATTTAAATATATTATGTCTATGAATAACTTAAGTTAAATATTGTGTTTAATTTATTAAAAATAAGTTTTCCTAATTTATACATACTATATGTTTTCTTTCCTTTTTATATGGCTCCCAACAATTATTATTATTTATTACAATATTTTTTTAACAATGTATGAAACCCAAAGGAAACATGTTACTGCAAAGTATGATGGAAAAGGAAATGATTATCCTCCTTATAATTCATATGATATGGGATCTATAATGAAAAATATTGTTGTTATTCTCACACAATCTTTTCAAGCTATTAATCATAATAGACTTCCAAACAATAAAAATAGGGAAACATATTATGTTGAGTCATTATTGAGGAAAAATTCATCTTGATTTAGTGATACTTCTGATCCACCTATTTTTGAATAATTCATAAATAACACTAAAAATATATTTCCTATTCTCTAGTGTTCAGATCATTAAACCATCATTTGGTTATCAACCATTTGGATGGTGGATCAGATTAATGGTTGATTCATATCAAGAATACAAGTTAATTGGATGGAATTTATGACGTGGGTTTGGATGAGTTTGACAAATTATTTTTCAACAATTACTTTTCTCATATTATTCAAATGAATATGGAAAAGGAGTTCCTTGAGATAATGTTAAATGATGAAGAATTTTTCAATATTTATGAGAAGAATTTTATAGGGCTTGTGATGTATGCTTCTGGTATTATCATCAAAACTGAATTTAAGGTTGATCGATTCATAAATGGAAAAAAACATAATTCTCAATACATAATTATAAATACAAAACTTAAGTATCTATGAATAAATTATTTTATGTACTATTAAGGTGGAAATTTTGGATAGAGTTACATATCAATATCAGTGTTTTGACATGAAATGGAATATAGTGTTAAAATAAAAAACTATGAAACTTGGAGAGAACCATATGAGATTTCTTTTATTCTCAATGTGTGGGAATAATCATAGAGGAAATTTACATAAGGGTTCTAGTAAATTTTTTATTTGTGTAAGGGAATATCAACGAGAAATTGATTGTCGAAGTGATGGGAAGAATATATATAATTTTTTTATTACAGATAGTTTTTCATATAATGTAAATCCTTCATTGTATTGCTTCATGTTTATGTAGAATGGTCATTATGATAATCATTAACCATTATGGAGGGTTAATGATGATGATAGACATCATCATATTCTTCAGCCAAGGGATAAGTGGAAATCTCATGTGACCACTATTTTTTGAAATGGGTACATTAATGATGTGGTGGAAGGTACATTTACCATCCACTCTATATGGTATAATGTATTTTTGACTCTATATATACCCATTCATTCATATCTAAATAATATTATAAGGATATCATGATTCTACCCAAATTCTTAGATTTAGAATTAGTAGTGAAAATCCATAATGGTGCGATGAGTACAACTCCAGTGAGTGGTTCCTCTATGGTTGATGTCTGGGGGAATATGCTTCCAATAAATTTGGTTTCTCTTCATCTAGTTGAATTTTTTGTCATACTAGGAATGGATTGGATTTCTATGGAAAATCTCACATCAATTTTCAAGGAAGGGAATTTTTATTTTATATTAAAAACAAAACAATGATTTTTTATCCATATGAAGATATGTACATACATATAATGGAGATTACATCCTTTGTTTGGGTCTAAATTCCTATTCAGATGGTGTTTTTATCCAAAATTATTGTGTAGATACTTGAAATAGATGATATTATTATTTTTATGGAATTTCTTCATGTTCTTCAAAAATAATTTCCAACAATTCCACAAAAACATGAAGTTGAGTTCTGAATAGAACTCATTCTAGGCGTTACACCAATGTTGATGCTACTTTCCATAACAGAATCTAATGACTGAAAAAGGGAAATACCTTAGCATAATGTGATTCATCCTTTGAAGAAACATAAAAAATTAACAAAGTCATGAACATGGATTTTTGTATACTTGGGTCGCGCGATTTTTATCATGGACATGCAACTATACTTGCGCACCTCATATTGGTCGAGTTGGTGACTTTTGCGCCCTAAGTTATTTTCACCCAAGGACTTCAAAGGCCTATAAATACCCCTTCCGGGACCCCATTTCAAGAACGAAAAATCCAGAAACTCAAATTTGAGCTCCTGGCGCCCTAGTCTCTTCTTAAAGCCTTCCGAACACTTCTAAGGTATTTTATACCTATAATAGAAGGTCTAAAGAGAGGGAACAAGGCATAAGTGTTGAAATTCATCAATACATGCACGCCTAAGTGTCTAACCCTTAAGGTAATTTAAGACACTTGCGCTCCGCCTTATCCCTTCAACAAAACTTGAGCGCCACTCATTTAAGAGTCTTTTGGGATAACATTAAGGGATTGAGCCAAGCTTCGCCCATGTTTTACCCTCTGGGTTGACTGTTGCGCAGGTATACATGCACGACCAGGACCTGCGCGCCCAAACGGGACCTGTGCACCTACCTTCTGTTGGGTGCCCCTCCTGTCCATTCATCTCTTTTATTCAAATATACATTTCCTCTTCAAGATTTAGCCTTCATAATCCTCTTCAATGCCATTTATGGCATGATTCATTGATTGGATTCTTTATCTAAAAGGAATTATGTGGAACATCTCTCAAAACCTAGTGGTTTACTTCTTTTTATGTCACTACGGTTAGAGATTTCATTCATTCAACCTCATCATTTTAAATAAGAAAACTATTCATGGGCATCCTATTTAAGAATAAGCCCCAAGTCCCCTATTGTTGGGCATCCTCCTTAGGAGTAAGCCCCAAGTTCCCAAAGATGGGAATCCTCCTAATGAGTAAGCCCCAGTCTTCAAGTTCCCTAAATTAGGGGCCTCCTCCTCAAGAGTAAGTCCCAATCATAATTCCCTAACCTTTGCCTCCTTTTTCAGAATAAGCCCCAACCATAATTTCCTAACCTGGGCCTCCATTTTAGGAATAAGACCCAGTCACAATTTCCTAACCTGGGCCTCCTTTTCAGGAGTAAACCCCAGTCCAAGTCCCCTAATTTGGGCATCCTCCTTAGGATTAAGCCCCAAAACCCCAAATTCCCTTAACATGGGCCTCCTTCTTTGGAGAAAGCCCCAGTTCTTATGTCCCTTTAACATGGGACTCCTTCTCAGGAATAAGCCCCAGTAATAATATTTCTTAACCAGTCTTAATGTCATTTGATTTGGGCCTCCTTCTCAGGAATAAAATCCAATCACAAGTCCCCTCCTAATTAGGGAATCCTCCTCCGGAGTAAGCCCAAGTGAGATTATCCAAATCACCATAAAGCACATATACCTTTATGGACCTTGTTCACGGGATTCTTCTCTAATGTAAGTCCTGATATTTATCTATTTGGGGAATCATACATACATAATCCCCACATCATTCCTTATGACCACATCTTTCATGGCACAAATTGTCAGGTTTACTGATACCTCATGTTTCTCACACCGAGCACGACTCACGTGATCTTAGAGTGTAAAAGTAACCACAAAACATCTCATTGGGACGTTAATCATACATAAGACCCGCAATACCAAACTGAACTCTATGGACTTTTATCTCTACCTTAAAACTAGAGTACGTAGGAAGCATTTTTGAGGTTCAATCCCATCACACATTAATTCTCATCTCTCCCGTATGACGTTAAACTATATCTTAATTCTCAAACGACATGGGTTCTGATTTATTTTCTAACAAGGATATGTAGGTAGCCCATCTGTAGGTATGATCCCAACTTTGAAATACTTCATTTCCTTTTGAATGACAATAAACATCAAGTTCCCCACTGAGTGGCTTTAAAACCAGTATGGTTATCATAATGAACAATATATCTTTATATAAAGTGTTAAAGGATACCATTGACTAAGAATTTTAAGAAATAAAGATGATTCTCTATCGATGAAGAACCTCAAATACATATAAAAGTTTCTAAAAATCTCATACATTTTAATAATTGATTGCCAGATATTTATGAATGCTCATTTTCAAACTTGGTAGTGTAAAAAGGATTCATGAACATAACTTAAATCTATAAAGAGAGTCCCAGAGTAGACAATAATTACCCCCAAAAAGGTGTGATGAGTCCGACCTCCCATCCTCTGGACCAATGAAAATTTTTAAGCCTCATCGGTCCACAACTAATGAGCACCTACCTTTGGAATGTAGGTACAAATGGATATAGAATCATTGGATATTTCCAGTTCTACGAATAAACCCGTTAGAAACCTATTGGAATTTTTGAATCTTATACAAACAAGGTCATCCCCATTTCCAGAGTAAACAACAAATGGTGAACCTCACGTGATTCTTTAACCAAGTTAAAATGATCTTTTACTTATTTTTAGGCCCCTATTTAAACTCAATGAGAGGGCCAACAAAAAAATCAATAAAATATGTGCTCATACAAAAGATTTAGTAGCCGAAGATATCTTTATTATGTCTGTTATATAAAATAGGAACTCTTTTCCATGATCTTCTGCATTACAGAAATGGCTTCTCTTAAGTTCATTCCTGTGAATGCCTCTGTTGTGAATACCTCTACAGCTACTCCTGCTGGATCGTCGTCCGCTCTGAAGAAGACATCACCTACTCAGTGTCTTAAATGTTGGGAATCAAATGCACTTGTTAAGTAATACCGTCAAAACGGTACCATTTCAACTCTGGAGGCTGCTCAACAAGCCCTCCATTTCAATAATTCACCCTGGTCGTCCGGACACCGAGGACCTGCGATCAAGAAGCAGGCGGTGCTAACCACAGTCTCCAACCGTTTCGGGCCGTTATCCCCGGAACACAATCACCATTCCATCCCATATTCTGATGAGGTGAATGAGAAGGTCACTAAAGGCATTAATTCAAGGAAATATGAGTCCTTCCCAAGGGCTCCCACCAACAATCGTCGCCAGACTCGTGCAGTAGTGTTCCGTCAACATGATGAGGGTCTCGTCTCAAGGCGTTCGGCTCAGGTTCCTCGAACCCGAGTAGGCAAGACGAACAACTTGAGGCAATGACTGGTCAACAGTGAGTAGGTTCTTATCTCTTCCATCTATGGAAAAGTCCACAAACCTAACTTGGTGGAAAGAAATGAGCAGGCACACACACCTGTCCGTTTTAATTCTATTGTCCAGCCGACTCGCAGGACAGCAACATGCCATTCCCGCCAGGCAATTCAGGCAAAGTAATATAGAATGAACATACACCTGTTTATAAATCATCAGCAAGTCAGAAGGCTCGTCTGACTGTATATGATGAAGCATTCCAACCCAATGTGTTGATAACTGGTAAATAGGCACATACACCTGCTTACACTCATCAATCTTACCAGTAGTCTCGTCTGCCGGTTTTAAATGAAGTTTATCAACCATGTTCGACGGAGTGAAATTAGTTGGCACATACACCTACTAGTATTGATCAAGCCTACTCACAGTCTTTTTTGGTAGCACCCGAATAAGTCAATTGGAAATCCCCAATGACAAACAAGAGGCAGACTCAACTCTCTACCCCCACGCATAAGTACTGCCAGAAATCACTGACAGGAAAAGGAGGGGAGGAGTAGGAAAACACACCTACTCCAAGCACGAAATGGACGTATATTCCAATTCCGGTAGGTGAAGTCACCAAGCACATTCTAACAATGGTGAATGATCATAAGAAAATCCCTGTTCATATTCTGGATGCCTACCATGATATTATAACAGCTTCTGCAGCATCACAGTGAAAGAAATGCAAATCTATCCCTACCAGTGGAGCGACACATCAATAGTTCACTCCAAAACAGATACACACCATTGTTCTAGTACAAGAGGATTGTGGGGAATACTACCCTATATCATACAGACAACCATGTCAGGCCCATACACCTAATTTGAGTGGAGATAATCAGCCTAACCTGACTATTTCTCCTGAGCAGGCACATACACCAACCCATAATAACCAATTTCTTCAACAAGTGGTTCCCAAAGTGAGTAAGAAGGTGTCTATGAAAAAGAACCGTCCGACACAGTTAATAAATCAAGGACCAATCTGTAATAAGACCTTACTCGATGCTGGAGTTCTTGATGCAATTCGACAATTATCTATTGTAACTCAAGATTCTACTCTCTCAGTTTCCAATAGAGGGAACATTAATTCCAAAGGTCTGCATCAGACAATTCTTCATGAAGGATTGCTTCATGATAGTTTGGTCTATCATGAAGTATCATCTTCATATGAGATCATGATAACCATCTACGTGGCCAGAAGACTAAGGAGCAAAACGTTTCATCTTTTTTTTTGTAACCCACCATGGTGGTCCTTCCCATGATGATGAATCTAGATGAAAAATTCCTCTCTGTAGTAATAATTTACATTGCCTAGAAAATGATACGATGAACAATGTAGTGACGATAAACCCATCTTATCTTGAGGCAATTGCAAATGTGAAGCTAGTCATGTATGATGCTTTACCGCTATCAGGTTAAATGCTTTCTCAATCAGACGATAGCTTGCGGTGTAGTTCATTCCCTGAACCACCCCTAAATCATGCATCTTCTAGTTTGATAAATGAATTCTCTACCAATATTGTTGAATATCATTAAGCAACAAAGAAGCACCAGCTTTGGTCTAATCAGGTAGAAGAATCTGCATTGAACGATAAAGAGGTGGTACTGAATAAGAGAAAACAACTAACGAAAGGTGATGTAACAGTCATGTTTTGGCCTTTGGCTGACTCTCAGTATGACATTCCAGAGATGTTGATGAAAGATTATATTCACGATATTTATCTCAACAATCAGAAAACTCTTTGTCAATTGAAAAAGAAAATATTATATTATGATGAATATGAAAATCATGTCATGATAATAGAAGGGTTACAATGCCAAATTGAATTGGCCTCTCTCTCAGTTTCTCCATATCCGAAGGCTAAAAAGAATTAGAGATCCCTTCAATTTTCATGCATTGGTGCACTAAGAAGGTTGCACCAGTTAATTGCCAAAGCCTCATCTGGTATTCATATCAGGGGGTGGGTGTTCATTGATCACTGCATTTCACTGTACTCTCCAGTCAAAAAATCACACCAAAAGTGGTTCCATGCAATGTTATTGGCCATGGACGACCACAACCAATTGTTTTTGTTTTTAATCAATGGATTTCTCAAGAAAATGGCTCAACTAGTTCTTCCCAAAATCCGGAATATAGAGAACATGTTTTCGAATTACATTTTCATCTGGAAAACGAGAACATCGAACATGCTTCTCGTTTAGAGAGTTCACATCATCAAGTGAAAGAAGTGTAAAAAATAATCCAATGGTCATTTGAACTAAGTTATTTGAGTGGATTTAGGTTGATGCATCAAGCTAATTTTTGGAATGAAGTCTGCAAGATCAGGAGAGATTTTTATAAAGTCTCAGATGTAGCAGCTCAAGAGCCACCCCATCTTGCCAGATTTAGGACTCTTTTGGCTCAACCCTCAAAATCAACAAACATGATTCGAGGAGTTGAGAAGAAAAAATAGGAACAGCCCCAGTCCACTAGACTGGGGAATTTTTCAAATCCTCAATCTCTTCCTCAGATAAATTCAGTCTTCTCTCGATTAGGGATGAAGACCCAAGTGGAACGAAGAGCCAAATTATCAGGATATTCCCTCCAAATTACAGTTCGCCAAGAAGTTCCTGAGGGATCAACTCAACAGAACGAAGTGTCTCATCATGGACATGGGAGAAGACAATATCACAGAAATGTCGGTAGAATATATGCAATGCGTTACACATCAATAAATGTCATCAATTCCATTGTTGCTGATCCTCCAGAACAGGAGGCTCATTCAGAAGGATCAGTTGAGGAAGTTCTGGCTCAAGAGGTTGTGCACACATAGGAAAATTAAGAAGGTGTGCATACCCGGAATCAAAGTCTTACCCATAATTTAGGTATTCCTTCCCGTAACCAACTCCCCCCTCTTCGAATGGTGTCCAAAAAGGGGGAATGGAAGAATCATGTTACATACCCTTCATCTAAAGAAGGCCAATCACTCTCACTAGAGAAAATATTCTCACAAAAATAGGCGGAAATGAATGAATTAATGAGGTTGAATGCAGAAATACTTAAAATTAGTCTTCCTCCTAAGCGTGCTGGCATCATTCAGTCAAGGGAATTTGTGGAAGCTACTGAGATGGATCAAGAATATCCTCCTTTTTCTGTACACCCTCACAGGTCTAATCCTATGGGTTCTACTCAACAACAACCGACAATAATACCATCAGTGGAAGTCCCAGTCGCCACACCTATCCAAGATCTAGTTATTGCACCTGCTCAGGTCCAAGCTCAACCGGATTTTTCTAAAAAGTTAATGACTACCATTGAGTATTAACAGCTCAGTTGGATTCTATAGAAGTAAAGTGTGCGTCGGTTCAACCGGAGAAGAAATCTTACCCTGAATGGGCAGACGCAATTTCTCCCTCATCAAATTTTTCAAGTACCACATTCCCAATCATTAATGGTTTAGGAGACCCAGAGCAACACATAACACATTTTTTTCTCATTGCGATCCTATGATGGGAACCCCTCAGTAACAAGAATTAGTTAAGCTCATGTGTATTATACAGTCATTAAAAGGGAATGCTTTTGTCTGGTATACAAGATTGATATCCCGGTCTATTACTGGGTGGGAGGATCTTCGTCAACAATTACTTCTTCAATTAAGCTCAACATTCCTAAAGACAATAGTTTTTTATCTTACAAATTGTAAGCAAAGGGATAATGAAAGGGTTTTAGATTTCATTGCTCGCTGGATGGGATTAACATATTCCACGAGCTTAGCACTCCCTCAAGAAGAGTTGTTGCCAATTTGTGTGGCAAATCTACGCGAGACATTACTCATGCCATTTATCCCTGTGAAATACACTGGAGGGTTTCTAGACCTTACTTAAATTGCTCAATAGATTGAAGGTTATCTTATAAAGACTAAGGATAAAGCTTGTGTAATTCCATCAGATCTAGGAAGGAGAATGGGTAATGTAGTTACTACTACAGTAATGGTTAAACAAGCACCTATACCTACTTCTACTTCAAGGCCTTTATCTTCTTGAAGGGCTCTGCCTCTTGAGTGTCAAAAATAGATGTCATTTCTTCAATATGATCAATGAGATCAAAGACGAAAACAATTTGAGGATTTAAATAGAAAAATTTACTTTTTCCGAAATGTTCAAGTTCGTGGTTACTTCTTTTCGGCTCTGGAAAATTATTTGGTTCAATTGCCAAGGCCCAAAAGGCCAAATAAGGAAGGAGATGAAGACCGTTTCAATTATTTCCCATTTCATCAGATATTGGGGCATCCCATTCAGGAGTGTTTTAACTTCTAATACCACCTAAAAAGTATGGTTGACTCAGGACAAGTCAAACTGAAAGGTCCTTCAGCTTAGGTAACATGTTTTACTGCTACAAATCCAAAGGAAGAAGGTGAGTGGCAACAAGTAAAAAACCAAAATGCGCAGAAATATGATAATTGGATAGTCAGAAAAATGCTCAACCGAACACATGCCATTTTACAAATGCAATTGAAGAAACCAATTGAGTATTCTGCTATGAATGCCACAACAAAACACTCTTCATCAGAGGGATAATCCTCAAAGAAATGGCATAATTCAATGAAAGAGGAAAAATCAAAAGAACATGAGATCGTGTCAAAGCCCAAGTTGTCTTTGACTCTGGAAGATTTCATATCATCTACTTCAATTCCACGGGCACCGCCCTACCAAACGGCATAGCCTAAATAGGCTAATCAGGTAGAATTTTCATTAGATGAAGAGTTGATCATTGGTTCTGTTAACATGATTCATTTTACAAATCCTTATGCCAGTCACAGCTTCTATCTTCCTGAGCCTGAGTTAAATGTATCAAACAGAGGAAATAGAGGGAGTTATAGAGGTATGGGATACAGAGGAAGACGTGGATTTCCCAGAGACCACTATTCCAATTCTACCCCTGCTAGAACTGTGTATGCAGCAGAAACTCATGGCAGATCCTTGCTGCGAGCACAACAAGAGCAAGAAAATTCTTCCACCAACAGCAGATTTATTCCTGGTATAGTTATTCTGGAGGATCGGTTAGAGGATCCACCTTCTTCCTCTCAGCAAGTAAATTGACATATTCGGTCTAATCTTCCAAATCCAGGAGTATTTTCAACTCCCACCCCGATACAAGAAGCATCTACTTATAAAGCATCAACCTCTAAGGTACCTACGAAACCACATGTTCCTATTGGAAAATGAAAACCTTTGGATCAAAAATATGATGTTTTGAAACATTTGGCAAAAGTACCAGAAAATTATTCAATTCTGGATGCCTTAAATATATCCAAGGATCTTCGAGAGGCACCCATTGAGGCTTTTTCAAGTACTCGAGAGTTCGAAACTGAAATTGATGCGGCCGAAGTCTATCATTTAAAGTATAATCCTGATGAATTCCATGCAGCGATATCTTTTACAGATGAAGATGGAGATGATGTCATTCATGGACATATCATAAATTTGTATTAATCTGGAAAGGTCAGTGGTGTGGACATCTGAAGAGCATTCATTGATAATGATTCAGAAGTCAACCTCATCCCCATTTGTACACTTTGTTGATTGGGTCTCACAGATTCTAATTTATTTCCGTCTACTCTGATTTTGCAAGGATATGATAAAAATGAACAATAACCACTTGGAGAGATTACACTTAGAACTCATTTTGGAGACCTTGTATCCAATTCAAATTTCATGGTTGTTAATCAGGATATATCCTTCAATGTTTTTCTTGGAAGACCTTGGATACATCAACATGCGGCTATCCCTTCAGCATACAATCAATCTCTCAAATACTGTTTCGATGGTCACATTGGGACATTGTATGGTGATAAAGCACTTTATAAACATGTGAATCTCAATACATTGAGATGTAATTCTATCACATGAAGGGTAAGGATAAATCCACAAAAAGGGAGGTTACCAAAGTGAATGCTCTATATGGTTTGGAAAAAAATCCTGTAAACCTATTCACACATGTGAGTACAGATTATGTGTTTCCTATCAGTCAAATTGACAGTATAGACCCGAATCCAAATACTCTTATGGAAACTTCCATAATGTCAATTATGGAAATCAAGCCAGACAGCATGGGAGAAATTTGTGATTCTCTAAGCAATGATGAAATCTCAAATGGAGATATCTTCATTTCATCCGATGAAATCCATCAAGTCTATACTTCTCCTACCAGGCTAGAAGATGTTATATCAATATCAGAGGTAAACGATGATGTCAATTCTCAATCCATCATTTCCTCTTTATTACCCAAGGAAGATCCTTCATCATAAATAGGGTCAGAAATGGAAGCCTCTTCTTCAAGATGTTCAAATATTAACATCTCTCCCGATCATTGAAATTATGCTTCATTATCTACTATGAAAGTAGAAACAGAAGAAGTAACAAATGTTGAAGAAGAAGAGGAAGATCCCAGGGATGCTCCTCCATGTTTGAAGAGGGTATATCTACCACTGTAGATGAACTCAGAGAAATAAATCTGGGTACAAAAGAAAATCCACATCCCAATTTAATTAGTGTGGCCATGACTCTTGAAGAGAAAGAAATGTATATTTCATTTTTAAAGAAAAATCGAGATATATTTTCTTAGAACTATACAGAAATTCCAGGGCTTGATCCCGATGTTTCCACTAATCATTTGGGTTTGTCAGAAGTACATCGAGGATTTAAACAAGCTGCAAGAAGAACACACCCTACTTATGCTTCCAAAATTGAAGCTGAAGGGGATAATATTATCAATGATAACTTCATCAGAGAAGTTCAATATCCCAAATGGTTGGCTAATATTGTCCCGGTGAAAATGAAGAATGGAAAAATTAGAGTTTTCATTGATTTCATAGATCTTAATCAGCATTGTCTTAAGGATTATTTTCCCGTTCTGATTACAGGACTCTTGATTGATGAAACTGTTGGCTATGAAGAACTTTCTTTCATGGATGGATATTCCAGGTATAATCAAACATTAATGGATCCACAAGATGTAGAATCTATAGCCTTCAGAGCCCCTCGGGGTGTATTTTGCTATCGGTTAATTCCCTTCGGCCTGAATAATGCTGGCACAACATATCAATGTGTCTTGCACTGTATCTTCAAACCCTTTTGAGGGAAATTTTATGAATTTTATATGGAACATTTGGTGGTTAAATACAAACAAATTTCTAATCACTTGGCTGATTTAAAATTCATATTCCACAAACTTCGACAACATAATTTGAAGATGAACCCCTTAAAATGTTCTTTTGGGGTAACCTCAGGAAAATTCATCACCTTTGTTGTATGCCATCATGTTATCGAAGTCGATCCTAAGAAGGAAAAGTCAATCCTTGGTATGCCACCTCCTCGAAATTTGAAATAATTGAGAGGACTTCAAGGACAATTTGCCTATATTTGGCGTTTCATCGCCAATTTGTCAGACAAAAGTTTACCCTTCACCAAATTGATGAAGAAGGGAGTCACATAACAGTGGACTGAAGAATGTCAAGAAGCATTCAATATTCTCAAGAAATATCTCTTGATTCCACCAGTATTAATGCCGCCTGTTGAAGGAGGTCCACTTATTCTTTTTGTGACATCCTTAGAGCGATCATTGGGAGTCTTCGTTGCCAAGAAGAATGATGCTGGGAATGAAAATAGCCTCAACTATCTTAGTCAGACTATGCTTGAAGCAGAAACCTGATATTCAAATATTGAGAAGTGTTGCCTAGAATTAATCATTGCGGTTCAAAAATTGATATACTACCTGCAGCATCATGAGGTCCAATTGTTATTTCACAATAATCTACTCAAATTCATCCTTAGTCATCCAATTCTTACAGAACATCTAGCAAGTTCAGAAGTTATTTTTCAGCAATTTGATATCCAGTATGTGTCTCAAAAGGAAATAAAGGGTCAAGCTCTGGATGATTTATTTGATGAACACCCTTCAGTGGAAGATACATCTTTATATACTGATATTCCAAACGTGGAAGTATTTTCTATTCAAGATAATCTTCAAACAAGGGAATTGTGCTTTGATGGTGCTTCTAGAAGTCCAATAGAAAAAAATGGAGGATCCTAAATTCAAAAAAGATGGATTAGGAATTGTAATTATTTCCCCAGAAAAGGCCATGCTACTTTATTCGTTCTCATTGTTGGGAGGTGGTACAAATAATGAATGAGTATACCAAGCTCTCATTGTTGGATTAGAGTTGGCGCTTCAAGAACAAGTGAATCATTTAAATGTGAAAGGTGATTTAAACCTGGTAATTAAACAAGTCAATGGGGATTATGCAATCAGAAAAGAAGAAATAATCCCTTTGTATGATTACGTTAGAGAGTTAATGGGGGAATTTCTTTCGGAACCAACATTTTCTTATGTCCCAAGATCACAAAATTCCCAAGCAGATGCACTGGCTAATATAGCCACAACTCCGGGAGATCCAAATCGGGATGAGAAAACCATCCGTATTGCCTGCCGTCATACAATTTCACCTTATGTTAAAACCAGAACATAGAAAATCAATGAAATTAGTCCCTTTACTGAACCATATGGTCATAATACAAGATAGATGACACCTATCAGGGAATACCTTCAAAATGGAACACTTCCACCTGATAGATCCGGGAATGAACAAATCTAGCGACGTTTGATCAATTTTATTCTTTATGATATCCCATATCACCTAGAGAAAATTCTATGCAAAATATGTTTTGAAGGAATTATCTTCAGATGCATTGACGGTGAAGAGGCAATGGATGTCATGAAAGAAGTGCATGCAGGAGTCTGTGGTGCCCACCAGTCTGGACATAGACTATCTAATCAAATTTGAAGGCATGGATACTTTTGGCTTTCAATGATACAAGATTGTGTTGATTTTACAATGAAGTTTCATTCTTTCCATGTACATGCCAACTTCATTCATCAACCCATAGAGTTGCTTCATACAAATAAATACTCATGGCCATTTCCCACATGGGGAATAGATGTAGTAGGACCTTATCCTTCATCTACAGCCAAACAGTTTAAGTATATTCTTTCTGCTACTAACTTCTTTTAAAAATGGGAAGAGGCAATAACTCACAAAGAAGTTAGTTCTAAAACCATTGTTAGCTTAATCAAGTCAAATATCATTACCAGATTTTGTGTCCCTCATACCATATTTAAGGACAATGGCACCAACTTTTGTTCTTCCAAGGTAAGAAAGTTGTATCAAGAATACAACATCAAATCCAACCATTCCTCTTGGTATCATGCAGCGGCTAATGGCCAAATAGTTGCCTTCAACAATACACTTTCAAATATACTGCAAAATATGGGGGATAAAGATAATAAAAAATGGCCTGATAAACTCTTTCATGCTTTATGGGCTTATCGGACCACCAACCGCACTGCCACGCAGTCAAATCCATATACATTGTTATGTAGAACAGAAGCAGTCTTGCCCATTGAGGTTCAATTACACTCACTCTGGTTAGCCATATGTGATCAGTCATATATGGATGAACAATCTCAAAAGATATTGGATGAATTGGAACGATTAGATAAGAAAAGACTATGCACCTTGCACCACTTGGAAGTCTATCAGAATCGAATAACACGAGGTTTCAACAAAAACATTATTCTTTATTCATTCATTCAGAGAGAATTGGTATTGTTTCTCTGAACTTCAATGATACCAGGAAAGAAACATCCCAAACTGGAGACAAAATGGGAAGGAACTTATTAAATACATAAAGTCTACTCTAATAGAATTTATTATTTAATATCAATGGATGGAGAACTCATCACTAATCCAACCTATGACAGATTTATGAAGAAGTATTTTGTATAATACAAATAATCAATGGTCCATGCATATGACCTTAAATTATTTGCACTTACGTCCAACACAATATTAAAATGTGCCATCCTTACTATATAACGTTAAACTATACAACCCTTCTTAAGTCCTTACTACATGAAATTAAACTACACAGTCCCTTCTTCGTCCAACATGACATTAAACTATGACATCCTAGATACATGATGCTAAAATATACATAAGTCCCATACGTCCAGCAAGACATTAGAATGCATAATCATCGGTCCATGCATATGACCTTAAACTATTCGCACCATCTTCCAACATGACGTTAAACTGTGCCATCATCCAACATGACGTTAAACTGTGAAAAAGTCCCTAATACCCCCGACATGACATTAAACTATGTCCTATTTTTTCCTTACTTCATGACATTAAACTGCATAGTCCCCCTTTTATCCAACAAGATGTTAAACTGTATTGTCCCCATCATCATAGCTACAGGACGCTAAACTGTGCAGCACCAATAGTCCTCACTGCAATACTTTAAACTGCATAGTCCCATCAGATGTCATACATGACGTTAAACTATTCATCATTAGGGTTGTTTCTACCTCCGGTTTCTCACACCGAGTATGACTCATGTGAGCTTAGAGTAAACTTCAATCATAACACCCTCTCTGGGACGCTAACCATGTGTAAGTCCCGACACCATTTTTTAGGTCGTTGTCCTCAAGAACAACTTGATCACCAATTCATTCTTTAATTGAACTACGTGTACCTTGATCCTTTCTATCTAGGATGGGTATGTAGGCAACCTCTCTAGGTTCAAGCCCAAAACTGATCTCTTCACATCGGTTCACATCCATCTCATATGATGTTGATATGTGAAGCCACCACATAACCAATAATTTTTACATTGGTTGACCATCTTCCTTTCTATATGACGTTAAACTATTCGTAATTTTTGTCCTATATGACAATAAACTACAACATTATTTGACACCCTTGCCTGAGAGGGAATAATTATTTACATTGATCTCTAATCATGTTATATTCCAAAGACTACGTGCATACATGGAAATGCCCGAACCTTTTATCTTGGGTCAATCCATCACTGCACTAAAGTCCCCCTTTCACCCTTCACTTGTACGAACCAAATCTGTACAAAGGGTATTTAAAGAACTATGTGCGTCTTGATTCCCATCCTTATGGGATACGTATGAACATTTGGGAATCCCTCGAATCCATCCCCAAGTCTTTGGACATAACCCCAAATTCCACTTTCAGTCCCTTGGCTGAAAAGTTCCCCTTGGTCCAAGCTCTATGACCTTCAACTATGATTTACTATACACTCATCCCTCATGACGTTAAACTGTATTTCAAGAAATAGGTATGGCTTGATTCCCATCCTTATGAGATACGTAGTGAAGTCCAACACCTCCATTCAAGACCCAGACACAACATGATTATGGTTAGCATTTTCTTGTTTATCTTCAATATGAATTATAAAATGCCCATTTTAATGTATCATACTATAAACCATAAATACATCTAGATCTTTGTAACCCTTTTCTCGACTTCTGGTCACAAAATGTATGGTACCTGAGAATTATTTTTTCTGGCTATGTAGAACGGGCCCTTAGGAGGCCTTGCATAAACAGTCTACATAATAGACTTGTCATCCAAAAGATGCTTTTATTTGACTATGCATCCAATTCTCTTAGGTGGCCCTGCATAATTAAACCCCCTAACGGGTTTGTCAAATTGTGGTAATTTCATTCATGGGAGGAAAACTTTTTTTGTCCTTATTTTTCTTAATGACTATATGTAGGGATCCGCAAAAATAGCCATCGTTAACATATTTGTATCATACTTCTTTTCATGATCTGAAAGTATTCAAGTCTATGGTTTATATTTTCTTTCCCTAAATTTTGGTCAAACCTTCGTAGGAGTGACATTCATCCAATTCATTGATAATCTTGATAGGAAATATCATCTCTATATTCAAGTACTTATTTCCATACAGCATACTCTGTGCTTTGGAAAACATGAATCTCCATAAACTTCCACTGGCTTCTTAGCAGTAGAAAAGTAAATTTATGAGAGTTCTTTTGCCTGACTTTGCTGCACGTTCCCTTAGGCGGCCTGGGATAAGTAGTCTACATAACGGACCTATCATACAAAAGATGTTATTATTTGACTATTCATCCAATGCCCTTAGGAGGCCATATATAATTCAACCCCCTAATGGGTTTTTTAAATAGTGGTAACATCATTCTTGGGAAATACTTCTTCTAATGCCTTTTAGACCTTTTTCATATCATTCCTCAGATTCAAAATTTCTTAAGTCATAGTTTACAGCTATTCCCCCCTAATTGAATGTGGTAATATGTTTTTAGATAAATTATCAAGGAATTGAGTCAATTTTAATCTAGTCGGTCAAAGCTATTTCGACCTTAAACAATGGCCTTTTTATGTCCGATGTGCATAAATTTAAACTGCCCACAAAAAGAAAAATGAACTCTGAACAAAAGTCAATTCCCAGCTCAATAAACATATACCTTGTATAATTTAGGTAATATTGAGAAATTAAAAATATACATGGTTTGTAGGGTTATTTTTATAATCCTAGAAAAAATTAAACTATTTTTACTAGGCCCATTGGCTTAGGAAAAAAATTAAAGTAGGTAGAAAAAGAAGGAATGAACAAATTATTGAAGATGAAAGTGTTTTTCATTAGATGCACAAGAGTTAGAAGGACATCCACAGATTGGATTCTCTTCTCTTTTTTAGTAATTACAAGAGACTTTCAACATAACTCTTCATTTGATTTACGGCATTCCTAGATTAATCAGCAACCAACTGGAATTCACTCATTCAATTGGACACAATAAGAGACTCTGTGATACTGACTCTTCTTGGAACAACTATAAAAGAATGTTCTTGAGTGCGGTTTGAGAAAATTTTCTACTGATCAAAAAGTGACTCTATTTCTGTCCAAGAGACTTGGATGATGGATACATGGATTTGAGAATGGATCATTGGAAGTAAATAGAAATTTTTAGAGAGTACACTTTTCAAATATTTTTTCTAATGTCATGATAGTCTTCTCTCCATAAACCGGTAGTGGAGAACATATCATCCCATGGTTTTCCATTTTCATATCTACAAGGAAATGGAATTGAGGAAAATTTTGAAAGTTTGCATCATTTTTGCTGCTCTTAATGCACAGCATAACAGAAATAGTGGAGTAACACTGCGGATACATCTCAGGCATATAGATTTTTGAATTTGGAATGTTGACTTTTTACAGATGACCATGGCCATACAGAGGCATGTAGATGCTTTGTGGAAAGTTAAGATGACACTTCTTCAAGTACATGGCCAAATCTTGAAGAGTGTTGTCACAGATATCATAGTAATCATGGCCCACAATGTTCATCATGTCATCAATCGGCTTACTAGCCAGTTCATCATCCATTCCAATTCTTCTAGAATCCATTGAATCTGCAAAAATTTCAAATAATTAACTCTTCAGTGAGTTGATTTTTCATGTAATTTGTGAAGAAAAATGAAAAAATGGCTAAGTCATTAAGGCGCGCAAGTCCAATTTTGGAGCACAAGTATAGTTGTGTCGTGCATGTTTTGGGTGTGCAGGTATCACCACGCAAGTCCAAATACCTCTACAGAAGCACGACACAATGAACCAGGGAAAAATAAGTAACTTTCGCGACGAAGGAAACTTGCACGACGAGAGCTCAAAAGTTTGAAATCTGGGTGCTTTGCGAAAGAATGAGGTGCATATTTATAGGCTAGGCTGCACCCTTGCACGTCGAATCCTGCACGGCTCGCACCAGCACGACGCCATCTGCACGCCAATATCTGTGTGCTCAAAACTTGTGTGTCGCCCTTCCTTGGCCTTCTTCTTTACATCAGAGTCACATCCTCATTCCTTTCGGATATAACACTGAGGGGGGACTTTTGTTGACGCTCCTTTCCATAACAGAATCTAATGACTGAAAAATGGGAATAACTTATCACAATGTGATTCATCCTTTGAAGAAACATAAAAAATTGACAAAGGCATGAACATGGATTTTTTTTACACTTGGGTCGTGCAAGTTTTATCATGGTCATGCAAGTATACATGTGCGCCACATATTGGTCGTGCTAGTGACCTGCGCTCCCTAAGCTATTTTCTCCCAAGCTCTTCAAAGGCCTATAAATACCCCTTGTGGGCCGCAAATTTCGAGGACGAAAAATTCCGAAACTCATATTTGAGCTCTCATGCCCTAGTCTCCTCTCAATGCCTTCCGAACACTTCTAAGGTAATATCTTACCTATAATGGAAGGTATAAAGAGAGGGAACAAAGCCTAAGTGTTGAAATTCATCAACACCTGCGCGCCCAAGTGTCTAACCCTTTAGGGAATTGAAGACACTTGTGCACCACCTTATCCCATCAACAAAACTCACGCGCCACTCATTTAAAAGTATTTAGGGATAACACTATGGGCTTGATCCATGCTTCACCAAAGTTTTACCCTATGGGTTGACCGTCGCACAGGTATACCTGGGCGACCGGGACCTGCGCGCCAAACCGGACCTGCACGCCTACCTTCTTTTGGGTGCCCCTTCTTTATATTCATCTATTTTCTTAAATTCTACATTTCCTCTTCAATATTTACCCTTCATAATCCTCTTCAAATCCATTTATGGCAAGATTCCTTGATTGGATTCCTTATCTAAAAGGAATTCTGTGGAAAATCTCTTAAAACCTAGTGATTTACATATCTTTATGGCACTAAGGTTAGAGATTTCATTCATTCAACCTAATCCTTTAAAATGAGGAACCTATTCATGGGCATCCTCTTTATGAGTAAGACCCACGTCCCCTATTCGTGGGAATCCTCCTCAAGAGTAAGCCCCATGTTCCCAAAGATGGTCATCCTCTTTATGAGTAAGCCCCAGTCTTCAAGTTCCCTTAATTCTGGGCCTCCTTCTTAGGAGTATGTCCCAATCATAATTCCATAACATGGGCCTCATTTTTAGGAATAAGCCCCAGTCATAATTTCCTAACTTGGGCCTCCATTTCCGGAATAATCCCCAGTCATAATATCATAACCCGGGCCTCCTTTTCAAGAGTAAACCCTAGTCCAAGTCCCCTAATTTGGGCATCCTCCTTTGGAGTAAACCCCAAATCCCAAATTCCCTTAACCTAGGCCTCCTTTTCAGGAGTAAGCCCCAGTTCTCAAGTCCCTTTAACCTGGGCCTCCTTCTCAGAAATAAGCCCCAGTCATAATTTCTCTTAACCAGTCTTAATTTCTTTTGATTTGGGCTTCCTACACAGAAATAAAACCCAATCACAAGTCCACTCCTAATTTTGGAATCCTCCTCATGAGTAAGCCCAATGTTAGAGTATCCAAATCCAAATAAATACCATATAACTTTATGAACCTTGTTCACGGGCTTCTTCTCTAAAGTAAGTCTAGATATTTATCTATTTTTTCAATCATACATACATAATACCCACATCATTCCTTGTGACCACATCTTTAGTGGAACAAATTGTCAGGTTTACTAATACCTCTTGTTTCTCACACCGAGCATGACTCATGTGTGCTTCGAGTGTAAAATTTACCACGACACATCTCTTTGTGTCATTAATCATACGTAATCCCCATAATACCAAACCAAACTACATGGACTTTGTTCTCTACCTTAAAAGTAGAGTACGTAGGAATCCTTTCTGAGGTTCATCCCCATCGCCCATTAATTCGCATCCATACCATATGACGTTAAACTATATCTTAATTACTGGACTACGTCGGTTCTGATTCCTTTTCTAACAATGATACGTAGGTATCCCATCTGTAGGTATGATCCCAACTCTGAAATACTTCTTGTCTTTCTGAACGACAATAAACTTCAAGTGCCCCGCTGAGAGGCTTTAAAACCAGTATTCTTATCATAATGACAAAGAGATATTTATATAATGTGTTAAAGGATACCATTGACGAAGAATCTCTAAAAAATATAGATTATTCTCTGTCAATGAAGAAAATCAAATACATATAAAATATTTTCTATATCTCATACATATTAATCATTGATTGTCCAATCTTAAGGAAAGATCATTTTCATAAATTGTAGCATAATAAGGATTCACAAACATGACTTAAATCTATAAAGAGAGTCCCAGAGTAGACAATAATTCCCCCAAAAAGGTGTGATGAGTCAGACCTCCGATCCTATCAACCAATGAAAATTATTATGCCTTATCGGTCCACAACTAATGATCACCTACCTTTGGAAAGTTGTTTCAAATGGATATAGAATCATTGGATGTTTCCGGTTCTATGAATAAACCTGTTAGAAACTGATTGGAATTTTTGAACCTTAAACAAACTTTGTCATCCCCATTTCCAGAGAAAACAACCAATTTCAAATACTACTTATAAAATGGCCTTGAATGAGTTGTAGGAATAGAAAAATAATTTCTATGAAAACATTGAAAAGGGATTTATTAATCCATGTGTGTCAGCGTGGCGTGAACATGTACAATTTTTTTGAAAAGAAATATGGATCAATGAGACTCTCCATTGATTAACATGATTCAAACAAGATCAGAATTAAGAACTAGTATCCTATTTCCAATATTGATGACTTTTTGATCATGTTCATGGAGCCCAATATATTTCTAATATTGAAAATTATTTTGGATATCATAAATTGTGTGTAATGAAGTAGGATATACCTAAGAAAACATTCCATATGGTGTATAGAGACTATGAGTATATAATTATTAAATTTGGTCTTACAAATTTCCATACTAACATCATGGATTTAATGCATAGTTCCTTTATATATTACATGTATTAGTTTCTTTTTAGATAATATTTTTATGTAGTCAAATAAAAAGGAATAATATGAAGACCACTTTAGTGTTTTACTAAATAAACTAAATATGGAGAAACTATATGAAAATGTATCAAATTGTGGATTTTAGATGAAAATTGATTCATTTTTGCATCATATAATATCAAGGGAGTGTATATTAGTAAACCGATAAATGATAAATGTTATTTAATGTTGGCCTCGACCAACCACATTGATTGAGATCCTCATTTTTCTTGTATTTTTTGGATAATATCGGTGGTTTGTGGATAATTTCTCGCAACTATCTAATCCTATGAAAAAATAAACTTAAAAGAGATCTGGGATACTATGTAAATATGAATGGGAGGACGCTTTCTAGGAACTTAAGATGATATGAGTCATTGCACCTAGCTTACATTACCCTATATTATTAGATGATTTATGATCAACTGTGATGCATCCACGAAGGGATTTAGATATTTTATTAGAGAAAATTACAAGTCTATAACTTAAGACATGTGATGATTCATGATCAAAATTACCAAACTCCTTATTTAGAGATAGATGGGGTAATATCTACATTAAATACATATATGAATTATCTTTATGCTAAAAGGTTTGATATATATACCTTTCATAAAATCTTAATCTATATATTCACATAGATGGAGTCGAAAATGTGACAGGAAGTATTGTTAGAGATAGTTATTGATTATGATATCTCATTACATTTCCACCCTAAGAAATCAAATGAGTTGGCCAATTAATTGAGTAGAAAGGATCATGCTAGATTATCCATGATGAGGATTTTAAAAGATCAAATATTTTTAGATTTTCAAAGGATGGATATGGAAATTCTAGAGGAAGTGAAAAAATATTTTTGTTATCAATTGAATCATAAACCATCTATTCAAGTATTGATTAATGAGGTAGAGAAGGAAGATGTGGAGCTGTAAAAGAATGGTTGAAATGTTTTTGATTTTATCCTTGATCATTATAGAATTATAAGGTTTAGGATCCATGTATGTATTTTGTCCATAACATATTTTATGATGGAGTTGGTAGAGGATGTTTATAGTTCTTTATTCTCAATCCATTCTATAAGTATTAACATATATAGATATTTGAATGATTACTTTTGGTGGTATAGAATGAAGAGATATATCCCATAGTGTGTATATCGGTTCTTGGTTTGTTAGAAAGTTAAGGATGGAAGAGAGAAGTCTAAGGGGATGTCTCATTCATTTTTTATACTAGAATGGAAATGGGAGAACATAAACATGGATTTTGTCATTTTTCTCCAAAGTAGATCTAAATGGAATAATGATAAATGGGTTGTAGTGGATCACAATACTGTGTTATCTCACTTCATAACTATCAAAGATTAATTCACTCTAGATAAGATTTCATATATTTATATTATGGAAATGGTAATAATGAATGGAGTAATAAATTATATTATATCTGATCAAGATCTGAGGTTTTCCTCAATGTTTTGGGGATTTATTCAGAAATATCGTTATATAGATTTGAGTTTCATCTCTTTATATCATCATCATAAAAATTTAAATTATAAAAGTTAAAAAAATACAGGATTTGTGGAGATATTATTATTTCAATTTAAAAGGTGAATGGGACCAACACCTTCCTCAGGCTGAGTTTTCTTACAATTATAGAATTCATTCAAGCCTTCAGATGGATCATTATAAAGACCTTTATATAATAAAAATATAGATATCCTATGTGTCATAATGAAGATATTCAATGAATTATTGTAACATACCAGGTAAATAAAGAATATAAAATTTTTATATATTAACTATTAAATTTTCTTTAAAGGGGATGTTATCTTCAATGGCGTATCTGATACACAACAATGGGTTTCTTTGAAACATTATGTTTCACACAACGTTGAGTTATACTGAAAAATAATGTAATATTATTATTATTTTAAATGGTAGTTAACAGATAGCTATTGTGTTAGAGGGAATGAATAGAACTAACTAAAATATTATTATATATAAATGTTAAATGTTTTTACAATTATTCATTAAAAGTAAGTGGCTTAAAATGTTAATGAATCTAATTTTATGCATAAATACTCAAATATTCTTTAAAAGGTCGATTTAAATCTTTTTAATAGAGAACCCTATTTAAATCTAGTTTTGGTCAGTTTTATATGTTTTATTTGACATAATAAAATTCTTCTTTAGAATTGGGACATCAATATATAATTTGGGTAAATTTTTGGTATTTTTCTTTTAAAATTCATTTTTTTAATGAATAGTGAAAAACATTGTATTTTAATTCATAACTACCATTTAATAAAAATTATTTATATGGTTATATAATCTTTTTAAATAATTTTAAAGTGTAATTAGATTATATTTTTACCATTTAATCAATTTTTGGTCATTGAAAGTAATTTCACTTTCAAATTGGGCATAAACAAGTGTCAATCTTTTGATAGTTATTATTTCTTAAAAACATGTTTTTTGTTTTGACAATGGAATTAATTTTAAAATTAATTAATGAAACTTCTATCTTTTGAATTCGGTAAAATAGAAATCATTTTTTAATTTGGAATATCAAATATTGAAAGGGTTGAATTTTTGGTATTTTTCTGAAACCTTCAAATTTTTATGAATAGTGAAAGCAGTGAGTGGTTGTTAAAAAACCAAATTTTTCATTTAAATGAAAATTTATCACTTCTGTGAATTGAATTTCAAAAATCCAACATACATGGTTTTAATAAGTAAATAAAATTTGGTTCAATGAGATGAAAATAATTTTTTGTGAATAGTAACTTTTGACTTTTATTTACAGAAGTTAAAGTTAAATATGGTAATTCAAGTTAAAAATAATAATATAATAATATAAAATTACATTAACACTTTTACTAACATTATTGGATCAGTCATGGCCGACCAATACAATCCTTGGGTAAGACTTTTTTCCTTCTCAATCCATTTGTGTAAGATAATGACGTTAATAACTTTTTATTTAAAGTTAAAATAAAAATATGATAAACATGTATTGTGTTTATAAAAAAATTAATTTTGTGTTATATAATTGATATATTTTACTGTAAATATTAATTTTTGGATATAAAAATATTTACTAAATCATGGTATTTTTCTATAATTTTTAGACATAAAATAAATAAAATTATTTATGAAACAATAATGATGTAATGTTTACCTCATTAATGAATGATTTAAATAAATAAGAGTACAAAGAATAAAAAAACATTCAAACCTGTCCAATTATTATTGGATGATATTATTTCCACCATGGGTTAACTGTCTTTAATAAGTTTTGGACCTTTAGAAACCGAAAATAAATATATAATAAAATAATATTTTCACACTTTCCTAAAGAGCCCCTCCTCCCCCTTATAAAAAGCCCTCACCTCTAACCCATTACTCAAAACTCTCAATCCCCTTGTCTCATCCAAAAACTTCCTAAATAAGTTCTCAATATCCCTATCTTCCACCTAGAAGACTTATCTTAGGCATAAGGCACTTCAAGAAATCTTTTGGTTCAAACCAAAAGGAGTTACCCGATTTAAAGGTAACACTTTCTCTTAAGTTATTTTATTTTATTTTATTTCTACAACCCCCTAAACTCATTTTATTAATTTATTTTATAAAAAAACTAGTATCCTAAATATAATAATATTTTTTATTAGAATTATTCTAACTACACCTACACACACCTCCATCTAATTGGTAAATAACATACTGTTTCTATGGACGGCGAACTACTACCTCACGAAATGATGATTGTTCAATCGTATACTACCACCTCTCATGGTGGCCATTATGATGAAAATATATTTATATATGATATATATTATGATTATTGATTCTCAATTCTTCTCTATTTTTCATTTACAAACATACCTTTATGCTTTCCAATATGCGTAAACACGAAAATTCCATTTGAGGAAGGGTGGACTGCTGCCCCCTCAAGGTGATATGATTCATTCATGACATACATGGAACATATAAAGGATTGTGTTAATGAAATTGTGTAACATATATTTCATATGATATTATAATATAATTAAAATATACTAATGTATCATTATTTTTTATTCCATTAAATATGAAATATAAATTAAAGTAGCATTCATAAGTACGTACGGCTTACTGTATCCATGAACGGTGCATTTCATTTCTTATCTCAAGATGATATGTAATATTATAAATACATAAATACACTGAATATATATTATATATATTATATCTAAATCATCAATATCATTATGGAGATAATGGAATTTTGACCACACGAACAACTTTTAATTATAATAAGTTCATTTTTGACGCAAGTACCAAATATCGACAAAACGACAATTATTAACTTACATGATTGCATAATGTTTATAACATGGTAATAAATGATATAAAAGGAATAATAAAATTGAAAAAGGTTGTTCAGAAATTATAAATTAACTTTAGTTTATTATTTAGTAGATTAAAGAACAAACGGGTCAAGTCGGACACCAGGTATGGGGTTTCTTATATCAATTTTAATTCTGTGAGATTTAAATTGACCAGAACTTATTTATTGAATGTGGTGTATTGTGTACTGAAATTTGGTATATATTATCATGATTGAATTTATATTTATGTTATTCTATTATTCATTTGGAGGTTATTAACTTTTTTTCATACGACTCAATTGATTTCAATGTGGTTAGGGGTTTTCATCTGACTTCTTATTCCCATTAGATTCATGTTGTATTTGTCACTATTTTCTTTGTGTGGTGTACGAACTTCCCATGATTTTACTATTTGTGCAATATAATTTCATTTATGGGTATTTACTTCTTCATCATATGATACTTCTATAATTTGTTTATTGTTTTATAAGTTACCAAATCGTTAAGGGAATTTTCACCCTCCTCTTTTTAAAAGGCATCTTTTTTATTTACAACTTCTTATGTTGGGATATGTTATTCTATATCCTTATTCCTATAAAATTTATTTCCAAGTGATGAGATACCCTTTTTTCTATCATCAACTCATTTTATGAATTTTAATGTGACGTCGTTAGGCTATCGAATTTCAGTAAGGGAACTTCTTCACCCAATTTCAATTATTTGGGTTAAGCTTATACTTCTTGATTATGTCATTCTATGAATATGTTTGAATAACCTATGATTTTTTACACATAATATCCACTTATATTGGGAGAATTTATATTTTTCACACATAATTATGTCATTTTTTATCCTTAATTTAGTGATACCATCTTTATAAGGTATTTATTCTCAATTTACATTCCATTAAGACTTCATTGTTTTTATGCACCTATTAACTTTTATATGTTGTATATACTGTCCTTTGGCATATTATATCATGAATACCTGTATTCTCATGATATAATAACGTTTTGATTAAATGTTATTCCTCAATTATTTGTATTCAAGCACCTCTCATTTGGTTAGGAATTCATTAACTAAAATATGGTTTTAAATGTTTTAATGATTTATTGCTGTAATTATTTCACATTAATTTCCATGTTTTAAAAACGGTTTTAAGGATTTATTTTTATGGGAATTAATGTTTTAAAATGTTAATTTTCATTAAAATCATCCAATTAGTATGGGACTCTTTGATTCAAAAATATCTTTATTAAATGTTTTAAATAGTTTTGAAAATGGTTTGATAAAGCATTGTTTATTTCAATATCATGATTTTATATATTGTGATTTCAATGTGGAAATGTAATCTTTCATTTATGATTACGTTATATGTTATGAATATGTTATGGTTATTGGGAATTGTTTATGTATATGGGTATTTCCCTGATAAACCTAGGTCAGGTGATCCCGAGATAGCTCTCTAATTAATTTGGTAACGTGAAGGAGGTAAATGTTAATGTTTCTCCAAAGAGTTTTAGAGAATATAATGTGATGGGTTGTAAGATCCCAGTTTTTAGAAAGGCATGTTTTCATTATGTTTTGGTTGAATCCCTTGTTTCGGGCTTCAAGGGATGTTTCCTGAAGGTGCGAGAGGCCATGGGGGTGTTCTGGGGGCTCGGGGCATGGGAAAAAGGAAAATCTGGGCAATAGGCCAGGGTGCACGGCCTGTGCATGGCCAGGAAAACCGTGCAGCCTTCCCAGGATAAACCATGCGACCCTTCCTCTTTCGGACAGAAGCATGCGCACAGATTGCGCATGGTTTTCCAAACCGTGCGGCTAAATCATGTAACCCCTCCTCCTCCGGATAGTGGAATTTGCACGGTTTGAGCACGGTTTTCCAAACCATGCGGGCAAATCGTGTGACCACTTAAAGTTGGGAAAAATTACAAAATTGCCACTCCGAGATTTTAAACCCCAACTCGGGATTTTCCGCTCCACTCCCCCCTCTCTACAATAGGATGAACTTGGCCAAGAAAATATTCCCAAGGGTGGTTCTCCTTTGATTCTACGGATTTTTTGGTCCCGTTAGTTGTGGATCGAAGCTCTAGGTAAGGCTAATCTCATCCTTGGTTCTCTGTTTGGTTTAGGATTTGTATCTTCTCTCCGTCTCATTCTGAACCTCTAAAACCCTATCTTTTGGGTGATTTTTAGGATGAAGCTCCAAAGTATAGTTGGATCGAGGTCTAAGGACTCGATTGAGAGTGTGTTCAACTGTGGTTTCAAGGTAGGTGGTCTACAAGTGATATCGCATAGTTATTTGGGTATTTGAGCATATTTAGTTGTGTTCTTTCTTTCCTTTGGTTATGTTTTGGATAACCCTGGAATTTTTGGTAATAATTGTGTTTAAAATGGAAAATGGGAACCCTCATGATCCCCATGGGATGTGTTGGGATAGACTTGACCTAATTAGGGCCATCCATGGGATGAGCCGACATTTCCAAAATTTAGGGATTCATATTTAACAAGTGACCTTGTTGTAATGAATTATAGAGCCCTTGATAAATGTGTTGGAATGATTGGTTGAACTTGGAATAGAAGTTAGGTGATGCACCTATACTTGGAAATAAACTAAGGGTTAATGTGGAATGGGTGAAATGGTTGATTCATTGGAACGATGAACGGTATAAATGGGTTAATGTGTAAACTGATTAAAGTCCATAATGGGATAGATTATGGGTTTAATGTTGAATGTATAGTGAGATTGGAATAAAACATGGGAATTGGGTGAATGGTTAAATGATTTGAAATGGTAATGTGTTAATGGGTTAAGCCATGAGGTGGATTCCCATGTGGGTTATTGTGAATAGTGTTTCCAAAGGGAAATGGTTTGGATGGTTGATGGTTACTTATATATATAATCATGTGGACATGGATTCGTAGAGTGCGGTGTGGCATGCGGATCTATGCCCACGGTTCAATTGAAGACTGAGGTACAAAACTCCACCCAAAATGCACGGGTTAGGAAAGGTGACTGAGGGTCTATTCTCCTAACGGTTGCATCCACCCGGACTGAGGCTTCGAGGTGAGGATATGGTTGTTATGAGGGGTTTAGTCCTAGTGAGATAGGATAATGATGTTTTTACCCTCTTTCATGTGGTTGTTGGCCTTATACCCATGTAACATAGTGTATGTGATTATCCCATGGAAATGTGATCAAATTTTAAATGGTGATAATGGGTGTGTAATGAATGGTAATTGAAGTGGCAATGGCTTGGCTCTAAATTGGTTAATGGTAACTTAAGTAATTACCTCGCAATTATCTATCATATTCATTTTCATGAACTATCTGTTGAGACTGGATATTTTGTAGACACCGTTGGTGGTGTCCTACTGAGTTATACTCACACCCTTCTCGGGACGTTGTGGGGTACCCGAGAAGACTTCATGTTTTCAAGTCAAGAGAATGGAAAGGGTACTTGGTAAATAGTTGAGTGGACATGGTTAGCACTTGGTGTAGGATTCCTACTTGGAGTCGGGACCATTTGTGGATTTTTGCTGGTGTCTTTATTTTGGGGTTTTGTCCACTTTTCCACTTGTAGTATGACAAAACATATTTGATTGTTGGAAATGGTTGTTATACATGTTCCTTGTTTGTTGATTATTATTTCCGCTATTGGTTTATTTCTATTGTGTCTTACTCTGATAAAAATGGGGTATAGTCTCCCCACTTGACCACATAGACCACCGCTGCTAATCGGCATCCTTTGGCATACAGGGAGGTGCGCTTAAGGTCATGTAACCACCCGTCTCGGAGCACCCGTTTAGTGGATTCCAGGTCGAGGACGTTACCAAGTGGCATCAGAGGAGGTATTTCTTCTCTATCTCTGAGGTCTTGTTATTTGGGATTTGTATCCAAGGTTTAAGACGTTTCGGGCCTTGGTAATGAACTCGTTCTTGAGAGTATTTAACCCAGGTAAGGGGGAAACCCATGTCACCCTGGGTGGGAAATGATATTCTTTGTTGTGTGATGTTACAGTTGATGATATTTCACCATTGGGTGATGCACATGTGGTTTAATGTGATTGTTTTATGAAATTTGGCTCATGGCCTTAACGGCCTGAGGATTTTCATTCATGAATCATTGTGGGAACATAGGGATATAGGTGACATGCATTGTGTTGTGCACATGCATGGGGTGGGTGTGTGAGGCAGGAAAGTAGGGTGTGTCATGCATTTCATGAAACCAGGAAATAATGAGAAGAATGAAATAAAACAAGTGGGTAAATGATGTTTAATGGAGTCATCAATGTTTATGGTATGCGCTCTAAAATATTGTGCTTGGCATTGTAGATAAATGCCACCACAACATCGGTTACCAGTTGGGAAACGGGAGGATGATGATGAGAACACTCCTCCAATAGAGGAGCAAGAAAATGTGGTAATCAATGAAGGTAGAGAAGACCAGTTCTAGGAGAACTTGGCTCACATTATGCAGATGATGGATTGTGACCCAGGGAGGGTTGCACCATGTATGTTTGAGCTGACCAGGGAGTTCTAGCTGCAGCACCCTCCGACTTTCACCGGAGAGGGTGGACCAGAGGCAGCGAAGTTCTCGATAGAATTTTCCAGATGATACGGGACGATCTGGAGACCCCTGTTGAAAAGTGAGTGATGTTGGCTGCTTATATGTTGTGAGGCCAGGCCAGGCGTTGGTGGGAAATTTAGGCTCAAATCGAGCAAGCTGTGGGAATGTCGTGGAAGGTTTTTCATGAAATGTTTTTGGAGAATTTCTACCCAGAGACTTTGAGTTAAGAGAGGGATGCAGAGTTTATGAGCCTTACTCATGGATTGCTATTAGTGATGGAATCTTCTAGTTTCTTCACTAATTTGAGACGCTTTGTACCAGTGTTAGTAGGGGATGAGGCAGCAGTAGCAAGGAGTTTCCAGGATGGGACAGGACATGAGATCAGGTCTCAAGTAAACATCTTCAACTTGAAGAGGTTCGAAGAGGTAGTAGATTAAGCACTTCTCTAGGAAGGAAGCCTGAAGGGATCTTCAGGTAGTGGGATTGTGGTGTCAGCGGGACAGACTAGAAGTGCAGCAACTGAAGGATGATAGCGACGCTATGAGAGCTCGCAGCATGGTGGAAGTGTGGAAAGGGGCTAGAAGAGAATGTTAGTCTCTCAGAGTGGAAACTAGGTGTTCTGATATCAGTGCAGTAGGCCGGGGCATATGCGTGGTTAGTGTCCTTGACCTCCCGTTGAGTTCTGTTCGTGCGGCCAGATGGGACATGTGAAGAAGTTCTGTAGGAAACCTCAGCAAGTGGGCGAGTATGATGGTGGAATGCAGGTACCAGATACTGGAAGGGGATCAGTTGTCCCATATAAAGAAAGAATTTGGATCTCTAAGGTCCATACTGGTAGGGGCAGTGGGCGTGGAACTCCAGGGAAAGATCGCTCATGCTAGCAGGGCAGTGCAGTGTAGGGCGTTCAGGCTGGATCCTAGGGTAGAGGGTCAACTCCGCTTCAGGAAGTTCATTTTTCACCTGGTGATGGTGAGGCTGGACCATCGAATTTTCGAGATACGTTCCTTGTAGCTTATACTCTTTCTAGTGCATTGTTTAACACAGGTTCCACACACTCTTTTGTCTCTGCTGAACTTGTTGTAGCGCTGGGTTTAACTGTGGAGCGGGTGTGTGGATTTATGTCAATGGACAGTCCGTTGGGGGTGTGGGTTGAGGATATCAAGAAATTCAAGGGGTGTGCCTTGGACATTGGTGGGTATCATTTTCTGTGGGATTTATTCATTCTCAAGATGTTAGGGTTTGACCTAATCCTGGGAATGGATTGGTTGGTGTAGTATCGGGTGCACATAGACTATTACCATCATAGAGTATTGTTCAAGTTGATTGAGGGTGATTCTTTTGTCCACTGTGGCGAATGGGATGTTTTAGTAGGGCTTGCATGTCCGTTTTTTCAACATATGAGGTTACTAACAGCTTGAGTGGCATGTCTCATTCTTGATGACAAAGCAAGAGGGGAGTATTATATTTTCCCTCTTGTGGTGGATCCGTTTTAGGATGTGTTTCCTAAGGATTTCTCGGGGTTACCCCCTAAGAGGGATGTTGAGTTCACGATCAATTTCATGCCAGGAGCGGAGCCAGTTTCTATTTTGCCATACCGAATGGCCCCGGAAGAACTCTAGGAACTAAAGGTACATCTTGAGGATTTTGAGTGTAACAGTTTTATCCGTCCTAGTACGTCTCCTTGGGGATCTCCCGTTATTTTCGCAAAGAAGGCCGATGGGTCGTTAAGTCTATGTGTTGACTATCGAATGTTGAATCAAATTACGGTGAAAAATCAGTACCCTCTTCCTAGAATTGATTGCATGTTTGATTAGTTGAGAGGTGAATCAGGGTTTTATAAGACTGATCTGAGGTCGGGTTATCACCAGTTGAGGGTGAGTTCTTCCGATATACCGCAGACAGCATTCCAGAGTCGGTACGGGTTGTTTGAGTTTGTGGTAATGTCTTTCGGCTTTAGTATTACACTGGAGGTGTTTATGGCTTTGATGAACTGGATATTTCATCCCTAATTAGATCGGTTTGTGGTGGTATTTTTATATGATATCTTAGTGTACTCGAAAACTCCTGACGATCATGCCCAACATCTTGACATCATCTTGGGTACACCAAGAGAGCATCAGCTATACAACAAGCTATCAAAGTGCCAATTCTAGATAGGTGAGGTGCATTTTCTGGGTCACATCATCTCAGAGGGAGGTGTGTTAGTGGATCCAGATAAAGTGCAAGAAGTTGTATCTTATGATCAGCCCACGAGTGTTTCTGATGTTCGGAGTTTTCTTGGTATGCCTGAGTATTACTGAGGGTTCATTCAAGATTTTTCTCACTTGGCAGCACCAATCTCGAGCTTGACCAAGAAAGGAATCAAGTTGGAATGGTCTGAGGCTTGTGATAATTCCTTCCAAGAGTTGAATAAGAGGCTGAAAACCGCACCTATCTTGACCTTACCTGATCCAGGCAAGAAGTGCATTGTGTTTTCTGATGCGTCCGGAATCGGACTTAGGGCTGTGTTGATTGAATATTAGCAGGTGGTGGCTTACAGGTCAAGGCAGTTGAGACCCCATGAGTGGAATTATCCCACTCATGACCTTGATTTGCATGCAGTACTATACACCTTGAAGTGCTGGAGGCAATATCTGTTGGGAGAACAGTTTACAGTGTTTACCGACCATAAGAGTATAAATTAAATCTTCTCACTGTTGGATTTGAATCTTCGGCAGCGAAGATGGGTTGAATATCTCTAGTATCTTGAAATTGAGTTGGCATACACACCAGGAAAAGGGAAAAAATGTTGCTGATGCTCTGAGAAGAAAGGTTCAGAATTAGGTGGTTTAGGAATCTAGCACTAGGTGGAAGGTGATAGATTTGTTTGCAGAGATGCACCTGGAGGTGAGAAGGAGAATGGTCAGGTCACTCTTGCTTCCATGACGATGGAGTAAATGCTTTTGAGTCGAGTTAAGGAAGCTTAGCTTCATGATACTAAGTGTTTGATCATGAAGGAAAAGATTAAAGATGGTGATCTACCTTCTGGCTAGGTTGTCAGTGTAGATGATGTTGTTCGTGTTTGTCATCGTGTGGTTGTGACAAATTTTATGAGAGAAGAGTTGATGCTTGGGTTCAATGCATCAAAGTGGGAAGTGCATCCTGGTTTGACCAAGATGGACCGTGATCTCCAAAGGCAGTTTTGGTGGCCTAGAATAAAGAAGTAAGTTGCGGGATTTGTGGCACGGTGTCTTACCTGTCAGCAGGTGAAGGCCGAGCATCAACGCCCAGGTGGTATTTCTCATCCATTTCCCATTCCAGAAAGGAAGTGGGATGATGTGACAATGGATTTTGGCGTGGGTCTTCCAAGCATGACACAGAAGAATGATGCGATATGTGTTATTCTGGATCGGTTAGCAAAATTGGCTCATTTCTTACCGATTCAGAAGACCCTTACTCTCAACCCGTTAGGTGAGTTGTATGTTCGAGAAATATTGCGGCTGCATGGGGTGCCTCAGACCATATCTTCGGACCCAGATCCGAGTTTCACATCGCGTTTCTGGAAAGGGTTGTAGAAGGCGCTTGGTATGAAGGTGTTTTTGAGTACGGATTTCCACCCGCAGACGGACACACAGTTGGAGCGTACTATCCAACTGTTGGAAGACATGTTAAGAGATTTTGTCTTGGACCTTGGTGGTTCTTGGGATTGAACCCTATCGTTGATGGAGTTTTCCAAAAACAACAATTTTTAGACTACGATTCATATGGAACCATTTGAGGCGCATTATGGGAGACCATGTAGATCTATGTTGTGTTGGCTAGAGGCTGGTGAATCCGAGTTGCTGGGGCCAAGTCTCGTGCATGAGACTTTAGAGAGAGTTAAGTTGATCAGGAAGCAGATGGCTACGGATCAGATTAGGAAGATGTCATATGCTGATCGGAGGTGTAGACCTATTGAGTTTACGGTGGGTGATAAAGTGTTCCTTCAGGTGTCACCAAGGTTGGGTCACTGTCAGATACAAAGGATGGGTATGTTGGCGCCCAACTATGTGGGACATTTTGATATTGTGGAGAGGATCAGACCAGTGGCCTACTGATTCGCTCTTCCACAATGGTATCGTGGGATGCATGATGTGTTTCATGTGTCGTAGATTCGGCGGTATCACCCTAACCCATCTC
Organism: Viscum album; assembly: GCA_963277665.1. NCBI lineage: Eukaryota > Viridiplantae > Streptophyta > Magnoliopsida > Santalales > Viscaceae > Viscum > Viscum album. The sequence goes on along the minus strand of OY728119.1, from coordinate 1,600,025,672 downwards.
ACGTGGTTGATGTTGAGGATGTGGAGCTCGAGGACGATGTGTCCTTTGAGGAGCATCTTATCCGTTTGGTGGATCGTAGTGAAAAGGTCTTGTGAGGCAAGGTTGTGTCATTACTGCGAGTAATATGGAAACATGGGAATGTTTAGGAAGAAATATTGGAGCGGGAATCAAATATGCGGGCTTAGTGGCCTAAACTCTTCTCTTCGGTGGAGCAATGAGGCTTGGGAACTCGGCTCGAGGACGAGCAGTTATATGTTGAGGAGATTGTAAGATCTGGAATTTTAGAAAGTTATGTTTTTGTTATGTTTTCATTGAATCCCTTTTTTGGGCTTCAAGGTATGTTTCCAGAAAGTGTGAGAGGCCTTGGGAGTGTTCCGGGGGCTCGGGGCATGGAAGAAAGGAAAATCTGGGCAATAGGCCAGGGCGCACGACCTGCACACGTCCATCTAAACCGTGCGGCCTACCCAGGCTAAACTGTTCGACGCTTCCTCCTCTGGACAGAAGCATGAGCATGGTTTGTGCACAGTTTTCCAAACCATGTGGCTAAATCATGTGACCCCTCCTCCTTCGGACAATGTCATGCACATGGTTTGCGCATGATTTTCCAAACCGGGCGGAAAAACAGTGTGACCACTTAATGTTGGGAAAAATTACAAAATTTCCACACTGGGGTTTTAAACCCCAACTCGGGATTTTCCTCTCCACTCCCCCCTCTCTACCCTAGGACGAACTTGGCCGACCGAATCTTTCCAAGGGTGGTTCTCCTTCAATTATAAGGCGTTTTTTGGTGTCGTTGGTTGCGGATCAAAGCTCTGGGTAAGGCTAATCTCGTCCTTGGTTCTCTTTTTGGTTTAGGTTTTGTATCTTCTCTCCCTCTCATTCTAAAGATCTAAAACCCTAACTTTTGGGTGAGTTTTAGGTTGAAGCTCCAAAGGTTGGCTGGATGAAGGTCTAAGGACTCGATTGAGAGTGTGTTCAACCGCGATTTCGAGGTAGGTGGTCTATAATTGATATCCCATAGTTATTTGGGTATTTGTACATGTTCAGTTGTATTATTTCTTTCTTTTGGTTATGTTTTGAATAAACTTGACATGTTTGGTAATAATGATGTTTAAAATGGAAAATGGGAACCCTCACGATTCCTGTGGGATGTGTTGGGATAGAATTGACCTAATTTTGGCCATCCATGGGATGAGCCATCATTTCCCAGATTTAGGGATTGATATTAAACAAGTGACCTTGTTGTAATGAATTGTAAAGCCCATGATAAATGTGTTGGCATGATTGTTTGAACTTGGAATAGAAGTTAGGTGATACACCTAGACTTGGAAATAACCTAAGGGTTAAACTGAAATCGGTTAAATGGTTGATTCATGGGAATGGTGAATGGGTTAAATGGGTTAATGTATAAACTCATTAAAGACCATAATGGGATATATTATGGGATTAATGTTTAATTCTTAGTGAGATAGGCATAACACATGGGAATTGGGAGAATGGTCAAATGATGTGAAATGGTAATGTGTTAATGGGTTAAGGCATGATGTGGATTCCCATGTGGGTTGTTGTGAATAGTGTTGTGGAAGGGAAATGGTTTGGATGGTTGATGGTTACTTATATATATAAGCATGTGCACATGGCTTTGTAGAGTGGGGAATGACATGAGGATCCATACCCACAGGTTGGGTGAACAATGAGGTTCTAAACTCCACCCTAAATGCCCAGGTTAGGAAAGGGGACTGATGGTATATTCTCTTAACGGTTTCATCCACTCGGACTAAGGATTTGAGGTGAGGTTATGGGTTCTATGAGGGGGTTAGTCCTAGTGAGATAGTATAATGATGTGTTTAACCTCTTGCGTGTGGTTTTTGGCCTTAGACTCATGTAACATAGTGTATGTGATTAACCCATGGAAATGTGATGAATTGGTAAATGGTGATAATAGGTGTGTAATGAATGGTAATGGAAGTGGCAATGACTTGGATCTAAACTGGTTAATGGTAGCTTAAATAATTACTTGGCAATTATTATTTATAATCCTTTGAATGCACTATCTGTTGAGACTGGATATTTTCTAGACACCGTTGGTGGTGGCCTACTAAGTTGTACTCACATCCTGCTCTGGCCGCCGTTGGGTACCCATGTAGACTTCATGTTTTCAGGTCAGGAGAAGGGAAAGGGTCTTTGATAAATAGTTGAGTGGACATGGGTAGCACTTGGTGGAGGATTCAGACATGGAGTCGGGACCATTTTTGGGATTTTGGTCATTGTCTTTATTTTGGGGTTTTGTCCACTTTTTCACTTGTAGTATGACATGACATATTTGATTGTTGGAAATGGGTTTTATTCATGTTAATTGTTTGTTGATTATTGTTTCCTCTATTGGTTTATTTATGTTATGGCTTACTCTGAAAAAAGTGGGGTATAATCTCCCCACTTGACAACATAGTCCCCTGCTACTAGTCAGCAGCCTTTGGCATACAGGGAGGCACACTTAAGGTCATGTAACCACCCGGCTCAGAGCACCGGTTTAGTGGCTTCCGGGTTGGGGACGTTACATGGGTATTCCAAATATTACTTGCTGCATAGCTGTGAAAGCTACAATTTGTGTTTGATATGGATACCATAAGTTGCCTTTATGATTTATGATTTATGTGTATTATTCATAAATCTTATGATTTCATAAGGTATGTTATGATTGAAAAGTATGGTTTCATTGATTTGTATTTATTGATGGTTTAATGTTTCCTTTACTTATTTTATAACCCTTACTGATCTTCTTAGGATCATACCATGTTTTGAAAAAAAATTTCACATGACTTAAGGATGAATAGGGTCAAGGATGGGATCATGGAAAATTCATGCTGTCTAAAACATGGAACTAGATGTGGATTTTTTTAAGAGTTTTTATTTTATAAAAAAAATTGAAACTAAGTAGAAGTGTCTACTATGTATTTTTTTGAGATGTAATGTAATTTTTATGGCCTAATTCTCTAAAAATCTAAACCGGAAAATATCCTCAATGTGAATTATTCATTTAATTCAAGATTATGTAATGTAGAAGGCTGGGTCCTTATAATTGGTATCAGAGGTTGGTTTAGATAACATTAGAGGTTACGGTGTTATTTAATTATAAGTGACATAACCATAATGGTTAGAATATTAGAAAGAGTCATAGTTATTTTAGAGGTGATAAATGGTTACAAAATTTTGTGGTGAATGATGAAATGTATTAGATAACCTTTGAGGATAAAACATGTTATAGTTATTTTTGAGGAATTTTATATTTTTTTGTAATGTTATGAAATTATATAATTTTTTAAAAAGGTCAACTCATAGACTGAGTGAAAACCCATTGCATCAGACAAAGCTACAAGAATTGAACCCACAACCAAAGTGCGATGGGGATTTATCACCTACCACTGGACAACGTGAAGTCCCTGGTTCGTATGACTAATTATTTTTAGTTAAATGAATTTATTGATTAAGAATAAGTTGATTTGGGATCTTATGTTTTATCAAATAGACATCATTAGTATAGGAAAATGTTTTTTTGATTATGTGATAAAGGTTATTTTGGAAGAAATTCTCTATTTTGGGAACACTATATACTTAAGGAAAATGGAATACTATGGGATTTAAATTTGGAGTAATGGTTGAAATATTATTTCGGAAGAATCTATGTTTTTATTATAAATATATAGTTATTTGGGATATTTATGGAAATAATTAACCTATCAAAGAGAATATGTGATTTGGTTAATTACACATCAGTATGAGAATTTAAGAGTAGTCGATTATATTTAGAGATAAATGTTATGATTTCTTGTTGAAGACTAAGTGACTAAATCCTTATGAGTTTTGGGTTACAATCTTATTTTGGGTTACTTTGTAAAATTTTATTAACATTTGTTTATTGAATGGTCTTTGCCACACTTTGGGTATTGTTTGTTGAATTTTGGGTATTAAGAATAGTATTTCCTTTTATAAATTATTATCCTTTTTTGGGGATTATCTGATCTTGTACAAAACATTTTGGTATTTTATGATGTATAAAGACAGTGGAAATATATAGTTCATCATTTTTGTATTATATGATACTCTAGATGTTGATTCTAGCACTTTTTAATGTGTCCAAGTTAGTTTGAATACAAATCGTTTGGAGAAAAGATGAGTTTGTGGTAGAAATTTAGTAAAGGATGAAATTCTATAAGATAAGTAAGAATGTTTCCTTATGTTTTTAGTTAATCTCATAAATAAATTCCATAAAAATATGAAATGTAACTTAAAAAACATGTTATATTAAATTTTCCTACAAGGGAGTCAAATACTATTTAACCCATCACAAGTTTGTGATTGTTGGGTGGGTAACTATCTCTTAATCATGTTTTCTACCACTCTCCATCAAACATTCTCTTCCATATCCATTTTTTTCTACATGGAATCCTTGTATGGCCTATCTTTGGTGACCTTTTTATTTATTTTTCATTATTTAAAAGTGATATTTTTATTGAATCTTTTTCTGATGAGGAACATTCAATGATGTTTTGAAGCCTAATTTTAAAATTGAGAGGACACAATTCCTAAAATTAGAGAAGGATGTAACATCCCAAGTAAATAAATAATATAATATTTTCATAAATTAACTATTAATTTTACTTTAAAGGGGATTCTATCTTCAATGGAATAACTGATATGCAACAACAGGTTTCTTTAAAATCGTACACTACAAACAACGTTGAGTTATACTAAAAAATAATATTATTTTAAATGGTAGTTAAAAAATAGTTATTGTATTGGTGGAAATAAATAGAAATAACTAAATGATGATTATATATTTTTGTTAATTTTTTTTACATTTATCCAATAAAATTTAGAGGCTTAAAATGTGAATGAATCTAATTTTAAGAAAAAAGACTCTAATATGCTTTAAAAGGTCAGTTTACCGCCTTTTAATGGAGAACCCTCCTTATATATATAGTTTTAGTCACTTTTATATGTTCTATTTGACAAAATAAAATTATTCTCTAGAATTAGGACATCGAAATTTACTTTGGTTATTTTTTTTGTTTTTTCTAATATAATTCATTTTTAATGAATAATGAAAAATAATGTATTTTAATTCAAAACTGTCATTTGATATACTTTATTTATATAGTTAGATTATCTTTTTAAATTATTTTAATGTGTAATTAGATTATGTTTTTACTATTTAATCCAATTTAGGTCATTGGATGTAATTTCACGTTCAAATTTGGCATAAACAAGTGTCAATCTTTTGATAGTAATTAATTCTTAAAAACAAGCTTTTTTGTTTTGACAATGGGAATTAATTTTAAAATAAATTAATGAAACTTTTATGTTTTTAATTTGGTAAAATAGACATCATATTTGAATTCAAACTACCAAATATATATTAGGCTGACTTTTTGGTAGTTTTTCTGAAAACCTTCAATTTTTGATGAATAGGGAAAACACTGAGTGGTAGTTAAAAAACAGAATTTTTCATTTAAATGATATTTTACTACTTATATGAACATATTTTCAAAAATATGACACATATGGTTGTTATCATTAAGTAAAATGTGGTTCAATGAGATGAAAATATTATTTGATGAATAGTAACTTTTGACTTTTATTTACCACGATTAAATGTAAATATGGTAATTCAAGGTAAAAATAAAATTATAATAATATAAAATTACCTTAACACTTGTACTAACCTTATTGGATAAGAAATGGATGACCAATACAATACGTGGAAAATACATTCGGCCTTTGAAAGCCATTTGGTAAGATAATGACATTAATAACATTATATTTAATGTTAAAATAAAAATATCATAAACAAGTATTGTTTTGATAAAAATATAATGTGGGGTTATATAATTGATACATTTGACTATAAATATTCATTTTAAAGCTACAAATATTTCCTATATAATGTTATTTTTTTTATGATTTTTAGACATCAAATAAATAAAATTATTTATGACACAATGATTATGCAATGTTTACCTCATTAATGAAAGATTTAAATAAATAAGATTATAATGATTAAAAAAATATCCAAAACTTGTCCAATTCTTATTGGATGATTTTATTTCGACCCTGAGTCATCTTATCTTCAAATTTAATAAGTTGTTGACCTTCATAAACTGATTGTTTTTATATAATAAAATAATATTTTCACACTTTCCTAAAGATCCCCTCCTCCCCCTTATAAAAAGACCACACCTATAACCCATTAATCACACCAATAAAGCCCCTTGGATCATCCAACCTCTTCCCAAATAAGATCTTAAGATCTCTATCATCAACCTAGAAGCATTTTTTTAGGCAGAAGGCACTTCAAGAAATCCTTTTGGTTCAATCCAAAGGGAGTTACACGATTTAAAGGTAATATCTTTTCTTAAGTTCTTTTCTTTATTTGGCTTCTACAACCCCTATACTATTTTTATTCCTTTATTTTATAACAAAACTAGTATGCTCAATATAATATTATTCTATTATGATATGTATTCTAACTACACATACACACACTACAATTTAATGGGTAAATAACATACTGTTTCTGTGGACGGTGAACTACTACCTCACGAAGCGATGATTGTTTAATCTTCTACTAACACCTCTCATGGTACCCATTATGATGATGCTATATTTATATAATGTATATATTATGTTTTTGTTTTCTCCATAATTATGTATTTTTTGTTTACAAAAATACCTTTATGCTTTCCAATATGTGTAATCATGATAATTTCATTTGAGGAAGTGCAGACTACCACCCCCTCAAGGTGATATGATTCGTTCATGACATTCATGGAACGTATAAAGGATAGAGTTAATCAAATTATGTAACATATATATCATATTATATTATACTATAATTATAATATACCTATGTATCATTATGTTTTTATACCATTAAATATGAAATAGAAATAAAAGTACTGTTCAGGCGTACGTATGGCTTACCGTCTCCATGAATGGTGCATTTGATTTATAATCTCCAAATGTTATGTTATATTATAAATACGTATATATACTGTATATATATGATATATATGATATCTAATTCATTAATATCATTCTGGAGATAATGGAATTTTGACCACATGAACAACTTGTAATTATAAGAAGTTCATTTTTGACTCAAGTACCAAATATCGACAAAACGACCATTATTAACTTATATGATTTCATAATGTTTATAACTTGGTAATAAGTGATATAAAAGGTAAAATAAACTTTAAAAATGTTATTAATCAAGTATAAATTAATATTAGTTTATTATTCATAAGATTGAAGAACAAACAGGTTAAGTCAAACACGAGGTAATGGGTTTCTTATCTCACTTTTTAATTTATTGAGATTTCCATTATTTGACACTTATTTATTGCATGTGGTGTATTTTTAACTACCATTTGATATATATTACCATGATTCTATTTATATTAATGGTATTCTATGATTCATTTTTTTGATTATTAACTACTGGTCATACGACTTAATTGATTACAACGTGGTTAGGGGTTTTCATCTCACTTCCTATTCTCATGAGATTCATGCTATATTTGTCACTATTTACTTTGTGTGGTGTATGGACTGCCCATTATTGTAATATTTGTGTAATATAATTTCAATTATGTGTATTTACATCTTCATCATATGACACTTATTTTATTTGGTGTATGTTTTGTAAGTTACCAACTCGTTAAGTGAATTTTCAACCTCCTATTTTTAAAAGACATCTTTTTTATTCACATCTTCTTATATTTGATGTGTTATTCTATATCCTTATCATTGTAAATTTATTTCCAAGTGATGATATTCCATTTTATCTCTCTTCAACTCATTTTATGAATTTTAATGTGATTTCATTAGGCTGTCGATTTTTTGTATGGGAACTTCTTCACCCAATTTTAATTCTTTGGGTTAAACTTATACTTCTTGATTATGTCATGCTATGAATGTGTGTGAACAACCTAGGATTGTTTTGCACTTAATATCCACTTATTTTGTGTGTATTTATATTTCTCACCCATAATTATTTCGTCGATTTATTCTTAATCTTAGGATTCCATCTTTATAATGGATTTCATCTCAATTAACATTCCATTGAGACTTCATTGTTGTTATGCACCAATTCACTTTTATATGGTGTATATAATGTATTTTGGAATATTATATCATCAATACCTTTATTCTCATGATATTATAACGTTTTGATTAAATTATATTCCTCAATTATTTTTATTCAAGCATCTCTCATTTTGTTAGGAACTCTTTATCTAAAATATCATTTTAAATGTTTTAAAGATTTATTCTTCTAAATCATTCACATTAATGTCCATGTTTTAAAAATATTTTTAATGATTTATTTATGTGGACATTAATGTTTTAAAATGTTAATTTTATTTAAAACATTCAATGTTGTATGGGACACTTTGATTCAAAAATATCTTTATAAAATGTTTTAAATTGTTTTGAAAATTGTTTGATAAAGCATTGTTTATTTTAATATCATGATTTGATATATTGTGATTAGAATGTGGAAATGATATTTTTTCTTTTATTATTTTGTTATGTGTTATGATTATGTCATGATTATTGGGCATTGTTTATGTATATTAGTGTTTCCGTGATAAACCTAAGGTGGGTGAGCTCGAGATAGCTCTTTAATGCATTTGGTAACATGACAGAGGTAAACTTTAATGTTTCTCCTAAGTGGTTTAGGGAACATACTATGATGGGTATTCCAAATGTAAATCCCTAAATAGCTATTAATGATAAAATGTATGTTTGATATGGATGCCAAAAGTTACCTTTATGATATTTGATTTATGTCTGTTATTTATAAATCTTATGATTTCATAAGGTATGTTAGGATTGAAAATTATGGTTTCATTGATTTGTATTTATGGATGGGTTAATGTTTCCTTTATTTATTTTATAACCCTTACTGAGATTTTTTTCTCATCACATGTTTTGAAATTTTTTTCACATGAATTAAAGATAAATAGGGTTAATAATGGGATCAGGGAAAATTCATGTTGTCTAAAACATGGAACTAGACATGACTTTTTTTAAGAGATTTTATTTTATGAAAAAACTTGAAACTAACTAAAAGTGTCTACTTTGTAACTTTTTTGAGATGTATTGTAATTGTTATGGCCTAATTCTCAAAAAATCTAAACCTAAAAATGTCCCCAATTAGAATTATTAATTTATTTAATGTTTAATTAATGTATAAGGTTGGGTCCTTATAATTATATTGTAACATGAGATAATAGAAGAAATGGTAGAGAAGTTTAAATTCATTCAACAATACATCATGGAAGCTCATAGTGGGAAAAATGTTATGGTGAAAACAATCAATGTGATATATAATTTGAATTTTTTTAAGGTTTTTCAAATAAATTCTCTATCTAATGATCTTGTTATATATTTGAAGAAAGGGAAATTATTTCCTATGTATTTTTTTCCTTTTGAAATTATTGATCAGATTATGATAGTATCATATCTATTGGTTCTTCCAATGAACATCAAAATTGTAAACTATTTCTTCCATTTATCTCCCTTGAAGAAGTTAATACCTAACCCTTCTCATTTACTAATATCAAAGTTCATACCACTGGATCATGAATTATCTTATAAGGAACAACGAGTGTCGATTTTTGATCGTACATAGAAATTTATATGAAACAAGACCACTCAACTAGTCAATGTTTTTTTTAAAAACCCACCAATTTTAGAAAGATATGTGGGAACTTTTTGATATGATGAGGAAGTTTCATTCCCATTTTTCTTTATCCAAAGGATGAATTTGTATGGTGAAATTCATTTTTGGGGTTTAGGATTAAGATGTAACATAACCAGTTGTTGTGAATTAATTATTTTTTAAATAAATTAAATTTCATTAATTAATTATGTTTTATGTTACACCATGATATGTGTTCATTATAAACAAATCCAAGTTAGTCATGAACTAAACACAACACCATCTTAACATTGGTAATATACAACACTGAATTTTAAAAAAACATGTTATATTACTTATATAGTTATTTAAAAATGGTCGTTATAACTTAACAATTAATATTAGTGATAATAATCATCATATCGAATTTTAAAATATTATCTATAGTGATATTATATAAATAAAACATATGGAAAATAACATATATAATTTTCTATAAAGTCTTTATATATTTAATAAATATTCATTTCTCAAAATATGCTTTTTATTTCATTTTCGGAGGAATGATAAAAAATAATTTTTCTCTTTTAGAAAATTAATTTTGTAAATTAAACTTTATTTTTGAATTAAAAATTTCAAATATATCTTTAGATGTAATTTGGGGCCTTTTATATAATGTTTCATTTTTCAATGAATACTTCAGAATAATGAATTTTAATTGAAAACTTCCCTTTCGATGAATTTATTTATAAAAAATTGTATTTAAAATTTGTTTTAAATTTAAAATAATTCATTTATACCTAATGTAATAGAATTTAGGTAATTTAAATTCATTTCACAATGAAATTAGATATAAAATCTATAAGGACCTAGCCTTAAACATTACATAATCTTATAAATTCCTTTAGAATTCACTTCTTTATATTCTTAATGATCTTTGTAGTTTAGTGCTTCATAAAATTAGAACATAATTCGTAAATATCTACCATAAGAATAAAATGTGGGTAAAAATAAAAAATATCCATTTTATAATAATACAATTTCTTTTAATAAAGATATGAAGTCTTTTCATGAAAAGTCTTCACAACATTGATATTAGCTTCTTCTTTTCTCTTACCCATCATTAATACATGTGAAAAACATTTTAAAACATTGGATGAGCAAAAAAATATCATCAAGAGATATAGAAATATGGATAGAAACCATTAGTACATGAATAATTATTAACATAAGAAATCATTCTCATAAACACATACTTCTCACCCATTAATTATCAAATAGTTAATTTGGGAAAACATGAGATTTCCATAAAACATAGGAAAAATAAATAATACAATAAAGGTAAATTGGGGCATCAATTACTTAATATTTTAACCTTCATAACTATAATATGATTTATATCCCTCATGACTACCTTATGATGTAACCCTCTTGACAACCTTATGGTGTAACCATCACAACTACACTTACAATAAACGTATGATCGACATAAACATAAAAATAACCAATGCATTGAAAGGATATTTAGGTCACACAATTCATCATCATCAATTCTCAATAACCATAAAATAACCATAAAATAATCATAAAATATGAATACTTTCATAAAAACTTCTCATTAAAATTTTATAAAATAGATGTTTAAAAGAGAATTTTCAAAGAAAAGTCCCTTACAAATATCTTATAATTGATGTGAGAATTACTAGAATGAAGGTAATATGTTTATACACTCTAAATCCACATACTAAAACTTATTATAATAAAAAATTAACTACACAAATAATCTTATTACCACATTATTAATGATGTAGGGTTAACCCAAAGAATTAAAATTATGTTAAGAATTCATTTACCTTGGGTTTTTCTTACTTCAAACATGTTAAAACCATATGTATGTTGGTTTAGAGAGTGTTAATATTATATTAACTAATCACATTAATATTTAAAATTACATATATTATATTCTCATAAGATATTTCTTCCCATTTATTAATAATATTGTGTTATTTTCATTGTTTTGAGTGCATTTATTTCATGGTTTTAATGGTTGGCTTATAATGGATTTTCTTGTCGGAAGGGGGAAAAATTCCATAATTTAAATTACATGTAATTAATAAAATTAAATAATATTAAATGGTATTTTATATAATTTTTTTATATGGTATGAGTATGAATCATTAGGTAATACATTAGTGATGAACCTTAGTTGATTTTGGTCAATTTTGATCATTACGAACCACTATTGTTTCATTAATTAATATTATCTATAAATTTTTTTCCATGGCCATAAATAACATAAAATAAGTATAAGAAAACATTATGTAACCATATTAAGGTTTTATTACCAGCCTAAAATGGGGAAATGGAAATTGAAAACAAATCATCCACAATGTTAGTAAATCAACACATCGTGGATGATATTTTTATTTCTAGAATAAATGTAGAGGAGAAGAGTTGTAATGATGAAAATTTTTCCATAAACATTATAAAACTCCAGTATATATAGGATAAAAGAGTTTCCATTCCTCTTGGATAAGTGGAGGTGAATAGAGTATAGGAAATTAAAAGTAATTTAAAAAAAGAAAATGAAAGATGATTTTTACCCCGTGAATCCTTCTTTTTGAGAACCTCCTTAAGGCCCACGGTTTTGGCCGTTTGGTTATACCAGTAGGTATTTTTAAATGTAATAGGATTGGGAATTGAATTTGATAAAAAAATAATCAATAGACAAGCCTTTGAAGTGTGAGAAGAGGAGGTGGTGAGGGGTGGTATTTATAGTGGAGGAGATTGGTGTTTTCTCTTTAGCATATTCATTTGATTATCAATTTGGATCAAGACTATGAATAGCCTAAAATTATCATCAAATATATTGAAATAATGAATTTAATTTATAGATTATTGTTCTTACATAATTCATGACTCAAGTAATAGTGTATTCATCATATTATGTATATATACTGTAAATTACCATATTTTACTATTCACAAATAATTCAAATATTTCTGAAAAATCCAAAAAATTAAACCCAACCATTTTTCGATGTGTATAATTAAAAAATTAACTGAATTGTTTGAAAATAATTTTATCAATATAATAAATATTTTTTAATTAAAATCTCAATTTATTCTAAAAATACTATTTATAAAATTATAACTAATTTTATAACACATTGAAAAATTAATTAAAGTCTCCTAAAATTGGCTTATAATCATAAGACAAAAAATAATAATTTATTTATCTATTTTATGAATATTAATATTCTTTTATATCAGTAAATTAAATATAAAATTATAGTTAAATATTTTTGATTTACAAAAATACCAACACTTAATTTAAAATTTCCAAGAAAAATAATTACTTATTCCATGATATAAATATATCATGATTACATTAATAAGATACAAAAAAATATTTATAATCTCATAAGTGACTTTACTATTCTATTGTCTGTATTACTATTCATAATTGTCATTTTAATGTTCCTAAGGTCATGTTACTAGACCATCAGTATAAATCTTTTAATTTCTATAAATATCATTCATTTTATTATAAATTTATAACAAATTTAAATATTTAATTCCAGAATTAAAAAATTATTTTATAAGTACCTGGGTTGTTACATTCTCCCCACCTTCTGGAAATGGTGTCCTCGCAATTTTTATTTACTTATTAAACAAGTGAGAATACTTTTCCCCCATATCATTTTTAGAATCCCATGTTGATTCTTATACCAAGTTTTTCTCCACAAAATCATAACTTGGTGGATTAACTTATTCTGTAATAGTTTCTCTCTATGATCATGAATTTGAATAGTTTTATTTTCATAGGAAAGGTTCTATTCTAACTAAACTACTTTTGGGCTCGAAACCTGAGATAAATCTAGAATATTATTTCTCTATATTGAAACATGAAAAACATTATGTACCTAAAATAAACCCGGAGGCAAAGCTACTTAGTAGGCGACTGGTCCAACTTTATTCAGGATTTCATAAGTTCCAATGAATCATGTACTTAGCTTTCCTTTCTTACCGAAACACATAACACTTTTCGATGGTAATATTATAATAAAAACATGATCACCTACCTCAAAATAAATGTGTTTCCTCCTATTATCTACATAATTTTTATACCTTCTCTGAGATATCATCATGTGTTTCTAGATCATCTTAACTTTATCATCCACTTCCTATACTAATTCTGGTCTCATTAATTTTTTCCCTAACATCATCATAAAAATATGGAGTTCGATGCCACTTTCCTTACAATTCCCCCAAAAGGTTCCATCTATAAGATATAATGAAAACTATTATTATAAGAAAACTCAAATAAATAAATACATTTGTCCCAATGTCCCTGGTTTTCCATTTAACATGATCGTAGAATATCCTCCAATGTCTAAATTCTTTTTTTAGATTTCCCATCATATTGAGGATGAAAAACAGTGCTACAATTTAATTTTGTGCCCAATGATTTTTAAAGGAATTTCCAAAAGTTAGAAGTGGTCCTAGGATCATGGTCAGATAAAATGGAACGAGGAACTACATGTAACCAGAAAATATATTTGAGTTATACTCAACAAAGCTCTTCGAAAAACACAGTATCTCTAATTGGAAGGAAATGAGCAGATTTTTTCAGCTAGTCAACAATAACCCAAATCACATTATTACCTCAAGAATTGTTTGGTGGTCCCACCATTAATTCCATGTATAAATTTTCCCATTTACACTCAGGAATTAGAAAAGGATAAAGCATCTCCTTTGGTAGTTTTCACTCTTTTATAAACTGTTGACACATCAAACATTTCACAGTAAAATATGAAATATCTCTTTTCATTCCATTACACCAGAAATACTCCCAGGGTTCTTTTTATATCTTAGTATTACCAAGATGAACTGAAAATGAAGAACTATGAGCTTCTCTTAACAAATCCTTCTTCAACTATGAATCATAAAGAACAACTATTATCTTTCTATGTATTAAATCATAATCTTTATCAATGTTAAATTCTCTTCTCTTACTACTTTTAACCAATTATACATTTTTTGTAACTCATGCTCTTCTTTACACGCTTTCTTAATTTGTTTTTATAGAAATGACTACACTAACCCCAGAAACAAAATAGTTGAATTTCCTACACCAAAAACATCCAAGACAAAATTTATAAAATAATTAATCAAGGTGACTTGTTCTAAATGTAACACTGTTAATGATGAATGACGTTTTTCAACTCAAGGAATCAACAACTTTTTTTTACATTCAATGATGGTAATTTATCGTGAAATCATAATCCTTTATCAGTTCAAGACATATTCTCGACCCCATGTTTAATTCCTTTTTTGTGAATACATATTTCATAATTTTATGGTTAGTATATATTCCACATTTGGATCTATTTTTGTGATGCCTCTAAATTTTTAATGTGAAAAACACAACTGATAATTCCAAATCATGTGTGGGATAATTTAACTCATGGGGTTTCAATTTTTCTGAATCATAACAAATTACCAGATCATTCTGTATCAAAACACAACCAAGTACCTTCAAAGACGCATCGTTGTAGATGAAAAAACACCATTTTTTTAGGGTAGGGACAAAACTAGAGCATTCAACAATCCCTTCTTCATTTCTTGAATTAAAAAATCACATTATTCTATCCAAATATATTTAACCCCAATTTATGTAAACATAGTTAGAATTATAGACAACCATGGAATTTATTTAATTGACCATCGGTATTAGCCTTACAATATAAGAAAAATAAAAATATCTATAACTTTTTTAGGTCTTGGAAATTCATAAATCACTTTTTTTAGTAGGATAAATTGTTATTCCATTGTTATTTATAATTTTTCCAATAAAAGAAATATGTTTCATCCAAAAATCATATTTGTTTATTTTTCATTATAACTTCTATTCTTTTAGAGATTTCACAAAAATCCTTAAATGTTTTTCATGACCCTATTAATGTTTTGAAAAGACCAAAATATTACCAATAAAGTCATTTTAAAAAGTATCCATATATTCATATAATATTCTATTTATAAGAACCATGAATATAAAATGGGAATTTTTCAAATCAAATGGCATAACAAAAAACTCATAATTTCCCCATGTAGTATGAAACATTGTTTTTAGGATGTATTCATACTTCAATTTTATGTGACGGCACCCAGACCTCAAGTTAATCTTTGAAAAATACCAAGCTCCCTAGATCTGGGCAAACAAGTCAGAAATATGAGTAAAATGATACTTATTATTAATAGTAATGTTATTAAAATCTCAATAATCAATGAAACGCCTCATGTAAACATATTTATTACTAAGAAAAAAAAGGAGAACCCAAGGGTGAAGTACTAAGATGAATGAATCCTTTATATAGAAACTCCTGAAAATAGATTTTCAATTCTATAAGAACCAATTGATTTATTTGATAATGGGGTTTTTAAATTGTCTTAGAATTAGGAACCAAGACAATATTAAATTCAACTTCTTGATTAGGAATAAAAATAGGAAACTCATATAAGAAATCATTCTGTTATTCATTTAGCATGAGAACAACATTAATATAAAAATTTCCCTTATTTTCAAAAATATGAGCAAGATAATATTAATTTCCATATTTTAAGAGTTTCTAATCAAAATGATATGTTATCAATTTAATTGGTTCATTCTTGTATAAAAAATAAAACTCTTTCTGGAAAACATCTTCCATAGCTCTACAATCAATCTTATAACGATAAACCGAACACGAATCCACACCCATAATGACATCAATCCTTAATAAGTGAAAAACATAAAGGTTTTAAACTAATTTATTTCCATATACAACAACATGAATTTTATTATAATGAATTTTTTCCTATAATATTTCCCACGGGTGTTTTAACCGTAATTTCTTGCCTCATTTCATAAGGTAAAATCTCCAATTTAGTAGAAAACTTCAAATTGTAGACCCCATGTTAAAAAAGAAATTAACAAAATCTGAGTAAAAAACAAAGTAACTGATACCAATTCATTGTATGGCTAGAAATATGCTGATGTAGTAAAAAATGATCTCACTACACCTTTTTACTTTTAATAATGCTACTTTCCATCATCCAGATCTTTCTTTGGTAAAGTATTTCTAAAATGACCCATTTCAAAACATTTAAAACATTTTAAAGTTTTCTTATCAGAATTCATATTATGAAAACTTTCAATAAAATCTCAGGCCACATGTATAAAATTTCCGCATTTAAAGTGCTTCCCAGTTTTAGTAAGGAATTCTCTAGGGTTTTGTTTACCCCGCTTTTCAAGAACTAAAAACTTGACTTTCTTACTATTATATTTCTGTGATTGATTCTTACCCATCACTTTCCATCTATAAATTTTTAATTCTTGTTTTAAAAGTATATGTGATCATAAAAAAACTCCATTTATACCCACTAACCACATAAAAAACGTTTCTGGTAACTTTTTAATTCATGGGAGGCCAATTCCCTTCCATATCTTGGCATCAATCCTGAGTAAAAATGATTGAATTTTCCATCAATATCTCGAATAAGATTTGGAGTGTACCTTACTAATTCGGTGAAGTATCCTTCATTCATGTCCACGGAATCATAATCATTTTATTCCAATTCAACGAATCAATTTTCAATCTTATGTAAAATAATTTTTAAGGAAAATATTTTTAAATTCATCCCATTCAAAGGAATCGATCTCATTATCCCTGATATTCTTGACAATTGACCCCCACTAGTTAGCTTAAAATTAAAAAATGATAAATTGAAAGACTAACATTTTGATTATCTAAACACCCTATAACATCAATTATCTTTTCAAGGGATTTAATCCATCCTTCAATTGCCACTGGGTTAGAATATCCATTGAAAGTAGGTGGTTGTTGCCTCCCAAAATGTTCTACTATTGTCATGTTTCTTTTTGGTAGCGCTGGTTGATCTCTTTCATGAATTACACCTCCATTTTTATCATCTGTCAACTAATCAATTATTATTACAAACTATTCGATTCTAATTCCCACAATTCTAGGTTATGGATTTGGAATGATATCATCCTCTTGGAACCTTCAAACTTATACTTCTCTATTTTTTCTATGAAAAACCATTCTAAACAGACATATATTAGATGAAGAGACATGGTAATATTCAAATTATATATCATTTAAACATAAAAATAAGTTAAAGTCATTTATTTTATTCTATTAACATCATTATAACCCCTAAGTTTATCAAAATTGTGGTATGATACCAACTATAAGGACCAAAACATAAAAAATACATAATAAGTAAATTCATTTAGATTCAATTATTTACACGTCCAAGGATATTTTTGGTTTAGATTTTTTGAAAATTAGGAAATAATTCATACATATAAACCCACAAGAAAACAAATTAGTTACAACTAATACAATATTTCTTTCATAATACAATTTTTTTTAATAAATTCAGGAAATATTTTCATGAAAGGTCTTCACAACATTCATTTTGGCTCCTTCTTTTATCTTACCCATCCTTAAACACTATGAAACACATTTTGGAACATGGTAAGAGAAAATAAATCTCATTTAAGGGATATAAGAAGAAGGGGAGAAACTATGAGTACATTAATACTTATAATCATATGAAATCATTCTCACAAATATATAATTATCTGCCATTAAGTATGATATAGTTACTTTATGAAAATACGGGATTTCCATAAAAATAGTAAACATAAATAATACTACAAAGTGTACATGGGTAATCTCTTAATAATGATTCTAACCCTCATGGATACCATATTATTTGTAACCCTCTTGGTTACCTTATAATGTAACCCTCATGACTACCTTATGATGTAACCCTCACTAACACCTGATGGTGTAACCGTCATAGTTACACTTGGAGTAACCGTACAGTTGACCTCCAACCTAAAAATAACCAATGCATTGGAGGTAGATATAGGTCCCACCATTAATAATGAAAAACTCCCAAGAACCATAACATAATTTTAAAATAAGAATATTTCTATAAAAACATCCCTTTTGATTTTAATAAAATAGAATTTTAAAAGACGATTTTAAAAGAAAAGTCCCTTAAAAATATTATATAATTGAAGTGAGAATTAATAGAATGAAAGGAATATGTCTATACACTGTAAATAAAAAAAATAAATCATAATAAAAAACTATTTTCACAAAAAATCATATTACCACCTAATTAATGAAGCGGGAGGTTAACCTAAAGAATGGAAATTCGGTTAATAATTTTATATCCTCATGTTCGTCTTACATCAAACAAGTTGAAACATTCTTTATAAAGTTTTAAAGAGTGTTATTAAAATATTTCGTAAATAAATTTATATTTATAATTAGTTATATGATGTTCTCATAACATCTTTCAACCCATTTATTAATAATATGTTGTTATTTTCAATGTTTTGTGAGAATTTATTTCATGGTTCTCATGTTTGGCTTATTATGGATTTTCTTTTGGAAGGGAGAAAAACTATAAAATTAAAAACACATGTTATAATAAAATAAAAGAATATTAAATGGTATTATATATAATTTTTTTTGTTTTTTAGGACTATGAATTGTTAGATAAAACATTAGTGATGAACCTTAGTTTATTATGGGGAATTTTGATCATTAAGAACTACTTTTGTTTTACTAATTAATATTATTTTTAAACATTGGTTACATAAAATAATATAACAAATATTACGTGTAATAAAATATTATTTTACCATATTAATGGTTTTATAACCATCCTTTAAGTATTTAATGGGAATTGAAAACACATCGTACACGGTGTCAGTAAATCAATAATTTACAGATGATGTTTTTGTTTATAGAATAAAAGGGAGAGGAGAAGAGGTATGATGATGATTTTTTTTTCAATAAAAAAGAATAAATTCTATTATATATAAGATATGGATGATTTCATGCATCTTTGATATGGGTAGGTAATAATATTATATGAAAACAATTGAAAACAAAATGAAAGAGGATCTTACCTCTTGAATCCTCCTCCATGAAAACCTCCTTCATGACATTGGTTATGGATTTTTGTTGAGACTAGAAGGTCATGGAAAAGGGGAGAGGCTTGGTAAGGGAATATGATATAAATTAATAAGGTTACTTGGACTTTAGGTGTGATGATAAGAGGTGGTGTGAGGGGTGGTATTTATAGTGAATGAGAGAGGTTTTTTTTCATTATTATATTCACAGTTTATAAATTTTTCTCAAGAATACGATTTTTTTTTAGAATTATCATCAAATATATTAAAATAATGAAGGTATGTTAGATATTTTTGTGCTTATATATTTCATGTCTCAAGGAATAGTGTATTTAAACTATAATGTATATATACCATAAATTAAAATATTTTACTATTTACATAATGTTAATGTATTTCAAAAAAGAAAAAGAAATCAACCCAACCATTTTTTAAATTAAGGAATTCAAAAATTAAATCCATATTTGAAAAAAATCCAAAATATTTAATATATAATTTTTAATTAAAATCTTAATTTATTAAAAAAATACCAATTTTAAAATTATAACTATATTTATAAAACATTGAAAAATTAATTATAGTCTCATTAAATTATATAATATTAATAATAAAACAAAATTATAATTTATGATTCTATTTTATGAAAATAAATTTTATTTTAAATCATTAAATTAATTATAAAATTATTATTAAATATTTATGACTTTAAAAATAAAAATAGTTAATTTATCATTTCTATAACATTTATACACTTATTACATCATATAAATATTTCATAATTACACTTATAAGATATAAAATAAATATTTATTCTCTAATTAGATGAGGTTAGTATTCTATTGGTTAAATTACTATTCATAATGGTTATGTTAGTATTCCTAACGTCAAGTTAATATTCCATCAATATAGATTCCTTAATTTCTATCAATATCACTAATTTTAGTAAAAATTTCGGATGAATCTAACTATTTAATTCCATAATGAGTAAATATTATTTTATAAGTACGTGGGTTGATTTTAAAACTATGTAATCTTTTTTTCACTTTAAGAACTTGATTTCTCATAACAACTTCATGATTAATATTAAATTAATTTTTTCCACTTCAATTAATAGAATTTGTAAAAATATATTCCATATTTTAAATAAAACTAATTTATATTTTTTAATGTGTCTAACATAATTGTTGAACAATATCAATAGTGATTGCAGTAAAAATTAATTACCGTTGTTAAGGTAAAAATGAATTACCAAGTTGTTAAACTAAAAATATAAGTGTACAAATTACCTATAAAATATTATAAATAACTATTGAATGGAAATTGTTATTCCAGTAAACCATTATTTTCCTATAATGGTACATTTATGACCCTTTTTACATGTTTTAAAAAAGTGGGAGAACTCCATTCTTCTCATAAATACCAAGTGTGTTCTCTCCCCAATATATAAAAGGCCCCTCCATCTTCTCTAATTTTTTTCACACCATAAAAACTCATTGGTTCATCTAGTACCTTTAAAAATCACAAAAAAAACATCCACAAACTCATCATATAAGACTTATTTTGGGAAACAAATCCATCATAGTAATTATTTTAGTGAATACCTGTGGAGGATACCCAAAGAAGAGATAACATTCTTCAATAAACATTTATTATTTCTTCCTTAAAGAGATCAATTATTTTTATATCTTTCTTATATAATAACCTAATTATGATACATGTACTTATATTTTTATATGTTATGTTCTTGAACTATAAACCTATCCACTTCTATCAAATGAATTATTAAATATTTATTCATGTGTATGGAAGACAACCTCATCGTGAACAGATGTCATTAATTTTTCCATTACCACATCTGAATGATGGAAATAATGACGTATTTATTTTTTATATATGATATTAGTTGTGTTTATGATGTTATTATTATTATTTAAATTTAATATTACATGTACCATTTTTCTATTCATTTTTTGAGAATCCGATAATGTCGTTCATGAGTACGATAGACTACAACCTAACGGAGTGATGTAAATCATACTCACATTACATAGAATGTATTAAGTATATGTTTAATAAATATTATATATATATATATATTACATAATAATGATTAAATAATTATAATATATATTTCATTAACTTTTAATTCTTTCCACCCAATAAGAAAATTAGAAAAAATGTTCAAGCAGATATACTACCTACCATCTCCATAGAAGATGAAATTCATTTCCCATAACTAAATTATATAGATCAAAACAAATTCATATATACTAAATATATATTATATTTAAATAATTATATCATTCTGGTGATTATGGAACCATGATCAATGTTATAGGACAAAAAAAATTAAAAATTATAACATATATGAAAAATAAAGTGGTTATTACCATAGACATAACTTTAACATGAAATAATTAATAAATGGGTAATATAAGGGTATAATAAAATGATATATGGTATGATATATATGAATATGCATATTTAATTTATGCATAATAAACTTATATTTGTTATAAATGAGTTTTTAATGAGTATGACAAAATTCAAGACATAAGGTAAGTGATTTTTGTCTAAATTTTCTTCCTTTCAGACTTACGTTATCTTATGTGACTATATTCTTTCTTGAGGTGTATATAGATACCATTTTAAATTTAATATAATCAATTTAATTACTCAAATTATATTTTTAGTTTCTTTTTATTTTATTCCTTCATGTGGATTATGATTCAAGGTTACAAAAATGGTTATATTTTTTTGTTACAACAACACCATTTATTGGAATTGTTTATGATTAAGAATATAATATTAAAATGATATGATATTCCACTCATAAATACAAAATAATTTAATTCTACTATGGTTATTTATGATATTTTTTTATAATGGTGCCATTATTCCACTCTTTGGTACCTAAAATTATTAAAATAGTGTTTTTATGTAAAATAGACTTTATTTCTCTATTATATCAGAAATAATTGTTTTCCAAATCCATGTTTCATAAAAATGTTTTCAAATATGTATTATTACACTTTTATGATTTAATAATATATTTTTACCCTTGTTTTACCATTATAAGAAATGTTTTTAAAGGAACCTCAATTTAATTTTTTAAATAGTGCCTCATTATATTTTTCCCAAAATGTGAAAGGAATCAGCATTTTAACAAAATGGAATGAAAACGAATTTTTTGAATTAATGAATAAAAATTTATTCAAAACATTATTTTTAGTTTTTCAATTTTATTTTCAAGGAAAATATTTTTTAAAATGGTTAATTTTTTAAAAATAATTTTTCAAATCAAAAAGGATATTTTCATTGAGAAATGTTTTCAATGACCTTTAATAATCATTTTCTATATAAGATTTCATCTGTTGACGTTACCCATGAATTATTAGGGAAATGATACAAAGATAACATTATTATTTTTTCCCTTCATGGTTTATGATTATTATTACATGCGTTTTTATGTAACTTGTTTCTCTTCTAAGGGTTATAACATAAGGATATTATTATAAAATAAGATTTAAGTAATGAGTTATTATATGATTAAATGATTATGAAACCTATAACTTATCTATGGGTTATGATATGATTAAATGTTTAAGATACTAATTTCATTTCATGTTTTATGATTTGATTTATTTTTATGATATTTTCTCACACTTATGTATGATTCATAATGTGATGCTTGGGACCTATATCCCACCCCATACATTGCCAGGGATTTATATATCATGTGATAGAAATTACTAGATCATTGAGTCTACTAAGTTGAGTAAGACAGAGTTGGAATGGGGAGTGAATCTAGTTGAGTAATACAAGACTAAAATATGGATTAATCTAGATTTATTAATAGAAGTTATCCAATATGATGGTATTGGTAGTGATTCATGACTAATAAGGAAATACTTTTATATTGTTATGTATATTCCAAAAAATCCATGTCGTATTCCAATGCTACGCTCTCATGGTTCATGTCATTTGACTCACTTATGATTAAATTCTTATGAACTATAAATCTTTATTCCATAACACAATATTTTGATCGTTGATATTCATGGTATAGGTTTTAAATGTAATTATCATGTTCCCATAACATAATTTTCATGTTATGATTACGTATCATCTTTGTTTTCCCTTACTAATCACATTATCTCACATATTCTTATGTTTTTTCCTAGTGTATGAAGATATTTTTTATGTTTGATATTTATATGAAGGTTGTTATAATTAAATAAAATAGTGGGAGATGATGTTGCTCACTTATGGAGTACTTTTTATATTTCCATGTTTCTAAAGGAACAAAATTATTATGGACCTCAGGTGTGTCTTTATCTAATGTAATTAATATTCATAATAAATTGTGTAATTTCTATGTATGTTAATTCAAGGTCATTATACACCGCATGATTCACTTTACCATTTCTCTTAATGGAAAAAGGTATGGGAATTAATTTTTCTAAAATAATTATCAAAACATACATGTATAATAATGGAAATTATGTTAGCATTTTTTTGTGGTGAAATTATTTTTTTAGAAGAATATTATTATATAATTTAATTTAAATACAAAGAGAGGTTTAAGAACATATTACTCACTTCTTCATTTGTTTCCATTGAGAAATATATTAAACATTTATGTGATGGATGAATGAGAATTATTAAGCCTTTATATGTTCGATAATATTTGGGGGAATATGTTTCAGTATGGTATGGAGAATACTGTGGTTTTTTTTGTGTTTGGGAATGTTAGTAGAGGATTTCTCCTTATATAAGTAAAAATGAATAGAATTTTTGTAAATACTCAAAACTATTCAAAAATGGTATTTTACACTATATACATAAGCCAAAAAAATTAATAAAAATTTGGTTTAGGGGTGATCTATTTTAGTAAAACATCCACCATTAATAAATAAACCTATTTTTAACATTTTATTTTCTATAAATTTATGGTTACATGCATTTTCCATTTTGTTTTCACAATAATAACTATTTTTTACTATGTAACTAATTGTTTAAGACTAAGAATAATGTTAAAATTATTAGGTAATTTAGTCCCAATGATTCAAAATATTTAATCTAATTTATCATGTAGAAGTCCTATGTGTGTGGAAAACTAATTTTTACTCAAAATCACAAAATTCCAATTTTCATAAAACATATTGTTTCAATGAGATAGATTTGTATCATTGGGTTTTATTTATAAATTAAATATGATGAATTAAATTTTAAAAAAATTAATATTATTAAAAAATTATTTTTTATATAAATAAAAACCAAAACTTAATGCCATCATGTTATTATTAATTAAAAAAATGTCATAAAATAGTTTACATTAAAACTAAATATAAATATTTAAAATATTGTGCATGAGGTTATAAATTCAAAATATAATTTTAAAATTTTTTATTACATATTATAATATATTATTTTCTATAATTTTATTTTATGAACATTTATTTTAATAATATAGTAAAATAATTCCATATAAGTGATGACATTAATTAAATCACTATTTTAACTAATCACATGAAAATGTATTATTTCAAAGAAATAATAAAAATCTATATTAGGATAATATGATTGAAATAACCAACTATGATGTGAATTTTTTAAAATTCCCATTGTAAAATTTTAATATTTAACATTAAAGTAAAATATTAAAATAAAATGAAAAGGACCTATTTATATGAAATAAAAAATTTCCCTCATTAATATTTATTTTAAAATTAGAGATCATAAGACATTAAAAATATATGTTTTAAAAAATATATTATATGCATAAAATATTATTTTATTAGTTTCTTTATTGAAATAATTATGTCGATATTTAATGTGTATATATTATATATATATATATACCATTATTATGTTACCAATTTTTATGCCTTTTAGTTTTATTGATACATTATAATAGTCTATAATGGTTTTTTTCCATTTTTTCTATGGAGATCGTAACAGAATAGAGTATTAAATTATAGAGAAAAACTCAAGTCATTACAATTTACTCCCCTTGAAATAATTGTATTCTTCAGATTTCATTACATGGAAGAAAATAAGTGGGTTCATTTCTATCATCACATCCTTAGGCTCAAACATAGACTCCAAAAAGTTATGATTTCTCAATAGAACATTAACTAGATGATTGGTCTTGTTATGCAGCACCTTGTCTATGCATTCTATAAATTCCACAGATTTTCCTCAAATGAATGATCATCATCAAGTTTTATAGCTTCTGAGCTTTGGAAATGTAAAGGGTCTTGTGTTTAACTTCTCAAATTAAATACATGGAAGAAATTTATTACTTAAAATATATTTATACATAGTTCTAGAAGATAGGTTACAACCCTGGCGTGATTAAGGAATATTAAGGGAACGGTTTATCTAAGGATAATCATCAATTTCTTCCCAAATATCATTACTCTCATTATTATATATATTCCATATAATAACTTTTCACCATCTTCTAACTATAGATCTTATCAATTATTATCTACATAACTCTTTAGTGGATTATGTAATTATTTCATATTGAACTAAATGGTCTGATCATTTTTCATCACTTCATGGATAATGTCATGACCTATCTCCATCATTCCTCTAATCATTCCAGCATGTCGGAGTGGTTCATATCTACTCATAAAGATCCTCATATGTTTTCCTATAAATTATATAATAGAAAAAATTTATAATAAATGACTATTGGGGGGGGTCTTATTCCATTATCTATAGAAATATATTAATCATTATCATATAAGATTTTTTATAGTTTTAATTCCCATCTCTTACGTTCTATCTCATTTTAGATGATATGAAGTGTTAAAGCATAGATATATATCAAAATAATTCTTAATAAATATCTATAATCATTAAGTAATACTTAGATCCCAACCAGATACAATATATTGTGGTAAATTATATATCCTCACCACTTATCTTATCTATATTATGGTGGGTTCTATAAGTGAGAAATATTTATTAATAGGTATAAAATGCACTAAATTTATATGGTTATCGACTAAAACCAAAAACAATTATGTCCTCTTATTTTTTTGGTAGTCCTATGATGAAGTAAAGGGTGACGTTTTACCTTTTTCATACATTTAGGTGATAAGGGTTGTAACATACCATTATAATTTTTTCATTCAATGTTATAATTCAGGAATTCCAATCATCAAGATATATATTCATGAATATCACTCTCCACAATATTCCACCACAATATTCCGTTAAAATCTATATACATATTTTTTATTCCCTGATGGATATAGGAGGATGAACTGTGATTATCATCCAAAATTTACCTTTTAAATTCCATCTATGATAAAACACAGAATTGGGTTCCAAACCTTTTAATACAATAATTATCAAAGTTGTTCTAAGGTATAATTTATATCTTTTTCTATAGATCAATATAATTTTTCTAGGATTCCATGATCATTAGATTAATGTAAGGATGATAAGTATTTTTTACAATATATTTTTTATCTCATGATAGTAGAACATTAGGATTATTCCTATATAAATATATGAGTATTTTGGCCCTTTTTTATCCTCTTTATTGATATATTTTCATTATCAATCCTTATCAGAGAATCATTTGACTTATTTTTTTTCACCAAGAGGTTATTTATTGAACAATAATAATCATTTATGAACTCCAACCATCTACATTGATTCATATTCAATTAATTTTATGTGAATATACATATATCAGGATTCTATGATCACCACACACATATATATATATATTAATTTAATCTATATTTATGATATCAAAAAATCCTAAATTTAATGATAATGGATTAAGGATCTAAATCATTCATTCAGTAATTTATATCGTGAATATTGAATTTTCTTTAGCCATAAGAAATTAAATTATTATTCAATATGCGGGAGAAACCCAAAACCATTTTCAAATCATCACATTATATTACATTCCCTTCCCATATATTGGGTAATGTATATATATGAGTAGTAATCAACCTCAATTTTAGTTCATTAAAACATTGTTTGAATTAATATATCTAATAAAACATTACACCAATTCATGTCTACATGTTTATTATATTTTATAGTTGTGAGAAATTTCCTAAAAAACATACATAATATCCTACTACCCTATGAAATCTATGATTGTCAATTATAGTGTTTAGTCTGGGCCATTTCTCAATATCATTCACTTGTGATAGATCTAATATTATTCCAATTATTGTGATTTTATGAACCATGAAATGTATTTTTGTTGAAAAAATTTACATTTTCAGAATTTTTCATAGAAATTTTTATTTTTCAAATTCTTTAGTACAATATTTAATAGATCATCATGATATTGTTTTCCTTTTTAATTTATAATAATATCAAACATAATGATAACAAAAAAATTATCAAGGTAGTAACTAAGAACTATATATATTATTTCCATCAACTAAAATAGTTAATTGGGATATCCAATCAATATAACTATAAAATCATAGTGTATATAACTTTTATGAAAAGATATCATAAATATTTCATCCCTACTAAACCTTAACTGATATTATCGATATCTAAGGTGTATTATATATAAGTATTTAACTCCTTGTATTTGATCAAATAAACCAACAATATTGGGTAGAAGATACCTATTTATCATCATGAGTTCATTAAAATCAATATAATCAATTCATATATATATATCAATCAATCATTTAATTTGATAAATTGAACGAGAAAACACGATGGATAATCACTAGGGCCTATGAAACTGTTTAAAAATTATCTTGTCATTACATCATTAACTTATTTATTTCAATTATATATATTAAATACTAACTCCTTGAGATAATCAAGGATCTTGGTATGAGTTTGATTAAAAACTCAACATAGTTCTAGGGGGAAGACTTTAATTTTCATCATGATATACATTAATATATCCCCTAAAATAGGTATGTTATAAATATTAGCAATCTCCCGAATAATTTGAGCCAAGATACCATCATTATTGGTTAATATAACCCACCATATTTGACAGCATGGTTATGGAATTATTTTTTAATGTTTAATAGGTTATACATCAGGTTCATCAGGCATTAGAGAAAATCTCGGTGTTTTCTATAGGGCCTTTTCATTACACTGGCTGTGAAATTAGTTCACACCATGTGATGGATTCATGGAATAATCTTCTTAAGGCAGCAGATAAAAATTATAGGTTTAAAAAATTATTCTTAACATGAATAGAATTAATGTTGTTTATATTTCTTCTAACCTTTTAAAAAAGATGATTCCATTTTCCACGTACATTCAATATTGAAGAATTGCATCATTCAAATATGATTCATGACAAGAATACCTTATTCCCATTGCTTTTATCTACCTATAACATCAATACCATCTTATTTGAAATGTTTTATATCCCTTTTAATCCTACATCCCTCTAATGTTTTTCTTTTTTGTTACATCTCTTCCATGTTCCACCATTTGTGGTTAAATCTTCAGCCTAGTTGGGTTCTTCTGTTTCATTATGTGAATTTGTTTTCATCTCATTAATATCATTAATATTTCTTTTTAAGTGGTATTAGAATTCATTTATGGGTTTTTTTTCATGATATAACTCTTCTTCAGTACCTTCTATAACCATTGTTCCATTGTCTTGTAGGGGATAATCCTTTTGTTGGTTGTGATGTGGTCATGAGTTTCGCGAGGTTTTAGTTAGACTAACCTCCCTATAAAACCTTTTTTTAAATTTTTATGTAATATGTAAGAATTATTATTATGGACTCCAATTTATTATCTTTATTTCCTATCACTGTGTGTGCATCCTATATTGTTTGGTGAGAGACCCGGGACTAATTTAGGCAGTCCCATGTCTAGACTATTCTAGGGGATTCTTGAATTCTCTTGTTTTGTGAAATTTTCTCTAAAATTTTATCATGATTGATTGATTTGTTTTATTTAAAAATGTATTGGAGAAAGATTAATATTTCCCTTTTTTTGGTAAAATAAAAAGTTATTTTCATATAATTGTGGAATGGATTAATGAAATAGGTTTCAATTCATTCCTTTAAAAAAAATTATTTGAAACTATATAGTGAACTGTGATTTTCCATTTTGAAATTAATTTACCAATTTAGCACATGGTAATCATTGTGTATTTAGGTGGTAGGTGAAATATTGGGCCTCAACTATTGGAATTTCCACAATGAGCTTCAATATCTAGTACATTCCTATGTTCTATAGGCTATATTGCATGGGGATGTGATTTTGATATTGTTTGGAGGTTCACTCATGGGTTATTCCTCTCTTCCCTAGCCCCTATGTCCAAGGGACATGATTACACATTAGTCTTATAATTGATAGGGTTATTTTAGATAACATTAAGTATTGTGAACCTATATATGTTTAACATTGTGATTTTTCTTGTACTACTTTGGATTTTATACACTTTCATTGACTAAATGTAATCATATTTTTGGATTTATGCATCAATTTTTTTCACTCATTTTTGGGAACTATTGAGAAAACCTGAATTGTTTACCATTCGATTGATATAAGAATACATTAACATCTTTTCATTCCTTTTTACCTAAAATAGATTATATTGGTATTATTATATAGACACGTGTTATTGAAATAATGGGTGGGATCCTACTGATATTGTTTAGCTCATACTCTACACATTCCCTTGAAACTATGTACACATTTTATTGTCTTCTAATATAGGGAATGGTAATATTTCATAGTAATTAATTGAATCTTATGTCATTTGGGTGTGGGTATATTATGGTGAGATATTTTGTTTCCACCCACATATTACACAAAGTATTTTTTAAAAAGATTAACTAAGATTTGGATTTTTGGATTTGTACTTTTTGGTTTTTATCTATCTACATTGAGTAAGATCACTACCTCTTTTTCACTTTTTAATGTCCAATAACATTTCTACTTGTTTATTCACTTATATATATATACATATTCTATATATATTATTTTAGATAGTTATAAAACATTCCCTTTATTCATTTTTCAATTGTAGGGAGTTATTCACCATCTTATAGGGATTAGGAATACCCTTTGGGTCAGTATCAGATGGTTTGGGGTACCGGTTTTTAGGGTAACTTAGGTCGGTTTATTCTTATTTGATATCATAGGTTGTTTTCCCCTAATTGACATTTTCATGGGAGATTTGGTAGTAATAATACATGAACATTAGGTCATGATAGGTAGGTTTTGTTGAGTTCCTAGCCATATCATTTTATGATGAGCCTCATGTTACAATGGGATGATAGGATGTATCACTCCTGAATCGAGTTTGGACATTAATCTCTTTTTTTAAATTAAAATTATCCTATTAAATATAATTTTATAATATTTTTTGTTTTTATTATCATTCCATTGATATTTCCTCCACATGTTCCATAGGAGGGTGTAGTGGGAGATTTCATACAAGTGAATCCTCCTCCAGATTATAGTCTTATAGAGGCTATATTTTGCAATTTTTTTGTTGCTGATAAAAATAAACCACATGTTTTTAACCTGACTATTCATGTGAAACTGTGAATAGTCTAGTATCAACTTCTAATTTCAATCATATTATAAGAAAAATAATGAATGAAAGAAGAACTTGGAGATAGTGAAAATTATCTTTCACCTAATTAGCGTAGTTAATAACTAGAAGAAAAAAGAATTTCCAAAATTGAATTGATTACTAACTAATACAGATCCAAGGAGAAGACCAGACCTTGATTTTAAGTTAGGATGGAGAATATATTCTGAATCCTAGTTTAGGCATAAAATGAGGGCTCCCCAATCTCACTGTTGTCTGATGTGAGAGAAATAGGAAAGTAGTTTTCAGTGATAAGAAAAAGTAAGGGATGTTTTTTAAATTCACCCAAAATAACGGCCTGAATGGTTTGGATGCATGGTTGGAAAAACCATGTACTAATTGTGCATCCACTTATGTAAGGATGGGAACCTCCTATAGTTAGTGCAAAGAGTTTTCCAAATTTTTCTCAAACCATGTGCCTCAGTAATTATAAAAAATTGTAAAAAAATTATTTTTTTCACTAAAAATCACATTGTTTATCAAACCTAGTGGATTACTAGGGCCTTCTTTCATACACATAGGGTTTGGGGTAACCATGTGTCCTTCCCCACATAGTTTTTTCTAACCGTGGATCATGTTTTCATTTCCATAAATACAGGTTCCAAAATCCAAAAAATCCTCGAACACCCCAAATACACCAACCACATAAAATAGTATTCACTTTAAATTGTAATCAATAATTTGAACTAAAATAAAATGGATCCATACCAAATAAAAAACCCATGTTTTTAAAATATTCTCCCCTTAAAGAAATTAGACATTGGATTTCCCTCTTAGGGGTGGTCAAGAATCAGCTAAGAATAACTACATCCACTATGAACTTATGTTTCCCTCCCACTCCCAATTCTCAACATTTAAACAACCCTGGTTCAATACCAACTATCCTAGGGGAACTGGATATATTTTTAGATCCTTCATGATCATATAATTGATATAAAAATTATTCTCATCAAGTGATGAATCTCTTTGTAACTCCACCTCATTTGGTTGAAAAGAATGTGATGATTATGAATTATAATGACTTATCTGAGATACATGAAAGACATCACGTATAACCCAGTACCACTAAAATAACTGCAACTAATAGGTTACTAGCTCGAATCGATCTGAAATCTCGAATGACCAGACATATTGCAGTGAAAGCTTACCATATATCCTGATCTACCTTTGTCTCAGCCCCAGTGAGATATGTAGAATGAACCAATCCCCACCCTTGAAATCTATATGCAATCTACACAAATTCGTATAATATTTAGTATGATAGTTTATAGTATACATCCTCTTCCACATTGACTAGACCTGATCAAAATTCTACTATATGACACATGGTCCTATTAAAGCTACATCACCTACCTCTAACCAGCATAGGGGAAATCATCATGGTTTACCAAAAAATACTTAAAAGTTTACATCTATGTACCTTAACTTCCTCTAACCATCATGGGGGATATCGACATGGACTACTGTAAAAATCCTCAAAAGGTTCCTTATGTATCTTTTCCTGATAGATATTATTACAGGTGAATCCCTCCAGGGGAATATTCCTCTCTTAAGAGTCCCCAAAATATACATTTCATTCTTGAAACATGTCCTCAAGAACCTATATCATACACTTTGACTAGACATCAGTCTATGGGTGGTAATCAATGCTCCGTAGTACCTATGTAACATAAAACCTATGGAAAATATGCTAGACAAAAATATAAAATGGATTTCCCTATCTGAAATGATAGTGTGAATGACCATGTGATGTCATACTATCTAATAGATACAAATCCTCCCAAGTTCATACATAATGATTGACTCCTTGATCAAAAAGAAAGGATCATCCGTCGTGGTCCTTTCAACAAATACCAACATAGTGTTGCTACCTTGAGGTGACATCAGCAAACCAATCACAAAATCCATCATGACTTCATCCCATTACCACTCAGTAATAGGTAAATTCTATAAAATTTAGGCCTCTCACTAATGTTCTTCCTTCACCTATTAATAAGTGAAACACCTCATAAAAATCCAATTTCCTCATGTTTCATACTCGACCACTAGTACTGACAGATTAAGTCAGAGTACATCTTTTGGACACCATGATGAACTACCTAGAATAAATCGTTAAACTCCAACAAAATCTCCACATGTATGTCCACTGAATCCCAAACACGACCATGAATATAAAAGATCTCATATTATTTTAATGTATAAATACGAGTTGGGTCCCCACCTACCACAGTCTCTCATAGTACTAGGA
Source organism: Viscum album (assembly GCA_963277665.1). NCBI lineage: Eukaryota > Viridiplantae > Streptophyta > Magnoliopsida > Santalales > Viscaceae > Viscum > Viscum album. The sequence goes on along the minus strand of OY728119.1, from coordinate 1,599,992,129 downwards.
ACTCAGAATCTAATAGCTTCTTTGTCCTTACTCTATCTAGCACGATAGAGTTCAAAACTATTGATAATAGAAATTACATACACTAACTATCCTAAACCACCTAGTGTATCTCAAAGAAAAAATTCATATGAAGTCACTCACTACTGGCCTACTAATGTTCCTATATCTATGTCTTTTATCTTAGTGCATCAGCCACTAAATTACCATTCCCTGGCATGTAGGGAAGCTTAATGATGAAAGACTATAGGTATTCATCGCACCATCACTTCCTAATATTTATATCATGTTATTTAAATATGTACATGAGGATTTTGTGGTCCATGTACACCACAAAATACTCTCCTAGTAAATAATGTTTCCAATAGTGAAAATACTGAACAAAAGCATCTAACTCGAGATCATGAATTGGGTAATTCCTCTCATGTTCCCTTTCTTGTCATGAACCATATGCCACAACTCTATCTCCATGCATCAACACTACTCCAAGCCTGAAATATGTTGCGTCGCAATACTTAGTGTATCTTCATCCTTATTTTATAGAGCCAGGACCGGTGATGAATTCATTCTCCCTTTTAACTTCTAGATGGATATCTCACAGTTATCTTTCCATGGAAACATCACACACTTCTAAGTCAATCCCATGAGAATTGTTTCTAGGCATGATAAATATTTAGTTAATCACATGATTCCTCTTACCAAGGCATGCACAAAACACACACCCCATGGGTAGTTTAATAAATACATAGAAATGGGTACACCCCTTGGATGACCTTGGTTAAGAAAAGAACCTCCAACAAGTCAAAAGGAAAATAAATTTAATGCATAACATGTTCTGTTTAATTTAATTCAACTATTGGATTCAATTTTGGGGCTATTCTGGAATGTCTAGTGGGTGGAATAATGTGATATATCTTAATAAATAACCTAAACAATCATGAAATTTATAGACCACCTACCATAGGTCCATAGTAGAGTGCTCCTACAATATCAACTTCAGATTTCAATCATATCAGAATAAATAAAATGAACGAATAGATAAACTAGAAATATAGAAAATTATCTTGCACCTAAATAGAATAGTTAATACTTCGAATAGTGAACAATGAATCAAATTTAATTGAGTACCTATTGACCCAAATATAGTGAGATGATTGATGCTCAATTATGATTTGGGATGGAGAACATATTCCAAAATCTTGTTTAGGAATTAAAGGAGAGATCCCCATTTTCACCGCCATCCAACATGCTATAAATAATAAAATATATATGAGTAATAATAATAATTATGCGAATTTTTGTAATTTCATCCAAAATACTAGTCCAAAACGTTTTTAAAAGAGTTTGGCCAAACCATGTGCCAACCATAATCCCACTGCTATATGAAGTGGCACCTCACATAGTTTGTGTGCATGGTTTTCCTAACCACATGTAAATCATGTGTTTCAAATCTATTAAAAACTTTGTAGTTTTTACACATACATGTGCCAAAAATCACATGTTTTATTAAACCATGAGGCTCTATAGATCCTTATTTCAAATCCCTACGTGGATTGGGGTAACCATGTGGTCTGCCCCGCACAATTTCTCTTAACTGTGAATCATGTATGTTTTTTTTAAAAAGATAGGATACTGGCTTTGAACAAGCCTTGGAAACCCATGATATCCCCACAACCCCAAAGGTTATTCACATTAGGCCATAATAAACCATTTAAACAAAAAATATTCATACGTTATTTGGAAACCTGGTTCCTATTGAGAATAATTACATTGAAAAATTACCTAATGATTAGGTATATAGTTCTTTTGAGTTGAGGAGTCAATGTATAATCTTTTTAATGAATTTATTGGGATCTCTCTGAGTTTGGATGATTATTAAGGTGGTTTTGGTTTTTTATGTATGAATATATAGTTTTCACTATCTACAACAAATTAATATATTATGTAAGAAGATGACATATTGTGTAATAGTTCCTAGGATCATGTCATGAGATGAGTAGACAACATGAATGATTACACACCAGGTAATTTTTATGCATCGTGTAATGTTAAAAGATTACCTTTTAATAAAATTGTGATGGTTCGTTATGGTGTATCTTATTAATGAGGATTATATGATGTGTACATTTATTACGTTCCATGTAAATGTCATAGATGATTATTTTAGGGCTCTACATCAGATGAATGTTTATTAATTATTATGTATCTTTTTTCCTTATTGACTTAGGGATCAACTCTGGGGATTTTGGTAGCCTCTGTTCATTCTAGATTGTGTTGTTTGACATTAGATCATCTGGGTAGTTTCATTGAATCTCCTTGGGTAAGAAACTCTTTTCTATCATTCATTTACATTGATTTTTCTAGGTACTTTTCATGTCACTATTTTTTTTAAATGTGTTGATGTTTATTCTTGATTCTCTATAGATCCATTTTTTGATCTTGTTATCAGAGCCACTTCTTTATTGGTTTTGGTGCGACATGGGAATGTTATGAAGATATGTTTTGTTTCAACTTCTCCTCCAACCATTTTGACTATTTGAATCAATTATGAAATTTTAGGTTTGGTTTTAGGGCATCCTTTATGGTTATGTGTTGTTCATTGTTAGTGGGTTTATTTGTGAGAATGTACAATCCATGTTTTGGTGTTAGCGGTTCCATCTCTATCCTATATTGGTGAACTGCATTACTCTTATTTTTAATAAATTATTTTATTAAATGAAATTTCATGATTAAAATATATTTTTTATCATAGATTTTTTTTTATAAAATATTATTTTCCCGTAGATTTGGTAAATGGGAAAGGTTTTTCCAAGCATTGTGAAATGCGTTCATAATTTGTTTTTCAAATAATGGATTGATGGAAATGATTTGATGAACTAGTTTTGAAAATGGAGTTCATGGGAAGAATTTGGTACATAGGTGAAAGGAATTATTATAGTTATTTTCCACTATTGGGGGGTTTTCCCATAGGGATTTACTTTTCTCATAAAGCCTATTATTCAAGTGGCTTGTCAGACAAGTCAGGGTTCAATTTCATGATCGGTCCTCTACTTTCTTGAAATGACGTATATGTCTATTGGATTGATGTATGCATGATTTTCTCATTTAGTTGTGAGTTTATTAGATATCCTAACCTAGTTTGATTCTTGGTGTGATATTACTTGTGATTTATATCCAATTTGGGATGATTTTTTCTTATACTATTTTGATAGTACTTCAATGGATTTGATATGATATTTGAACTATGCATTTGTTTGACTAGATATAACTTATGTGATATATGGGTATGAAACACATTGAAACTGATTTACCTATTTTACTTGGAAATGTGAAAAAATATTAAACTAATCTATTTTTTCATGCTTTTGATATAGAAACTCATAAATTTATATCATTCCTTATTTTCTTTAAAGTTCATATTTCTAGGATTATTGTTTATAGGCTTGATATTGAATACCTGGGTGATACCCTACTGAACATGTTACCTTACACCCTGCAAAACCCTTAATTAGTGAGTATACATGGTTATAAGTTTTAATGTAGGGTAAGGCAAGGTTCCATAGTAAGGGATAAAGTTTTTATATCAGCTATGTTTTTTGTAGCTGGTGGTGACATGGTTGGAGTTTTCCCAACTTATCATTTGGAACTGCTTGAGTAGTTGTATGGTTTTTTGGTCCTTTGTATTTGGAATTGTCACCTGGAGATTATTTATACTCTTGATTTGTTTGGTCGGTGTTTTTTGTTTTCAGTTGGGGAATATACTTATATTTTCTACTATTTTATCTGTTGTATATATATGTCATGTGGTTGCTTTTAATTGGGATAAATCCTTCCATCTTGTCATTGTTTGACACCCACATTCTACCCTCCTACTCATGCATATTAGGAATTCCCGTCAGGTATGTAGACAGTCTAGATGGGTAAACATTTAATAGGGTATTCAGGTTGTTTTATTACAGTTTGGTATAAGAGGAGGCCTTTTATCAAGAATCCCTATCTTGGGACATTTTCTAGACTAGATATAGCATTGTTGTGATGTGAGAGATATATTGCATTTAGTTTCTGACTAGCTCTTATCATTATTAGGATCATGTTTCCATGATATTTTGGGATTCATGTATACTATTTTGTGTTCTTGATATAAATCTTAATTTTTTTTCTTTTGGGTTTTCTATTTTGAATATGGATTTTTATGTTGTATTTCCTTTTTTTGTGTACTAGTATTCCTTCAAGACGTGTTCGTAAATTTCCTTAAAAGGGTGTAGTTGATGCCTCTGAAGGGGATCCTATGATGGATCAGATCATTATCAAGGTTATCATGTGGGTAGTTTATGTGGATTAATAGAATGTATTAAAAGATCATAATTCTATTTTTTAGGTACCACCATGAGTATAAGAGAATGTGATTGATCAAAATATTTATAGCATAAGAACCCATCATCCTTTAATGGTTAAAATAAACCTCAAGAGGTGGAGGAAAAAAATGAAAAGACCAATTAGATCATCAACTTCTGGAAACACCTGAGTGTATCAAGGTGGTGGACATATTTTTCATACACGAGGAACCAAGAAAGCTATTATGGGATTTCATTTTATAAGAAAATAGGCATGTGAGATAGGATTGGGACAGTTTTAAGTATCCCTTATTATGGATATTTTTTATCAGTACTTGATTATGGATAAGTATCTAGATATACTCTCTTTAAGGATGGGAGATCATTCAGTTTCGATGTCAACAAATTAGTTATCTGATCAGGTTCATTTTCTACCAGAGGTTGTGATGAATTACCATCTAAAAGATAAAAATTACCAATAGGGTTTACGATAAGATATAAGATTTCATGAATTGTTTATGAATCTTATGACCAATGATGAGATATTAGAAAAAATATGATGGATGAACTCAATATTTCATGCAAGGTAGGATATTCTTCTCCTTCTCTTCCACATAGTGGAAACTTTAGTTGTGTTCCCAGGAAACAGAGGAAGTGGTAGGAATATCACGGGGGTGGTGGAGGTGTATATCAGTAATATGACTCTTCTAAACCTCCAGTTACAGCCAGTGGCATTCCTATGAATTTCTATATGTGTGGAGAGTTCAGACACACATGATGTTCTTTTTTGTGAACTACAAAGATGTGTAATAGTTGCATACAATATTGTTATTTGTTTCATTTCATTCAAGAAATATATACACCTCGATATGATTATGGATAATTAACTTCAAAGGTTACTATAGAATAGTCTTATGCTTCAATGACTATAGGGATCTAGCCACATGTCATAGGAGTGAAGAACCTACATGAAGTTGATGAGTTTCCAGTGGAGGTATATGATGGTCTAACTGTAGTGAGAGGTACCATCTTTATTACATCTTCGATATCAGTTGATTTATTTGATATTGGTACTTCAAACTCATTTAAATATGGATATTTTTTATATGATTAACCATCCAATATATCTCATTTCTATTATTATGAATTTAAGAACACCTCATAGGAATAGGTATGAGGGTGGGTTTCATTGTGCTTTTGGGGATCTATTGAAAATTGATGTGGAGTTAGTCAAGTATTAAATTGTTCTTGATATAGATGTCTTTTATATCAATGTGTAGATGTATTGTCTTACTTCTCATCATTATTTTATTTCTTTTTATCATTGACTTGTCTCGTATCTTGTGGATGATGGGAGATCACTTGTGTTTCAAGGAGAGTGGGGTCTGAGATCTAGTCATGCTGGACCTTCCCACCCAGAGAATAATATTTTTTAATATACTGTTGAAGTTTTTCATGATGAAATCTATTATGGTGTTTATATTACCATTGTTATTTAGGACTTTATATATGTTTTCATAGACAATTTCTCTGGGATTATTCTAGAGAAGGTGGTAGAGCAAACAATTGACCTAATTCTAGGTGTATATCTAATATCGATTCCTTATTATCATATGGAACCAATGGAGATGAAACAGATCAATATTTTTTTGGAAAATATGGTGGTGAGGGGTTTTGTTTTCCCTATTGTATCACCTTGGTAGCCTCGATTCTCTTTTCCATAAAGGCAAATGATTCACTATTATTGTATGAGGATTTTTGGATGTTGAACTCAGTAACCTTTAAGAAAATGTACCTATTTAATCATGTTGATTTTTTTGATCAACTAGAGGTGGGAAGTGGTTTTTGAAATCTTTCCTTTGGTCAGTTTATCATTAGTTAAGAGTTGAGGAGTGTGATATACCAAAGATATATTTTAGGAGAAGGTATGTCCCTTATAAATATCTTGGGATTCTGTTTGAAAAAAAAAACTCTCCTATAGTTTTAATGAATTTGATGAATTGGATATCCCAGTACTATCTAAAAACTTTGGTAGTGTTTGGGGATGATACATTGGTGTATTCAAGATTCATTCATGAGCATGAGCACCATCTGAGTTTTGTTTTAGAATTCACGTGGAGTCAATGTTTGTATGGAAATTATTCAAAATTAAAAAAAATGTATTCATGAAGTGATGTTCTTGGGGAATGTGATTTTGGAGCATGGATTATTAGTTTGCCTTGTGAATGTGGTAGTTATCTTTTCATAGATATATCCATGGAATTTATTTGAAATTACGATCTTCCTTGGTTTCACTACATACTATCGATGGTTTTTTAAGAATTTATATAAGTTTAAATAACTTATAATTACTATATCAAGGAATGGTTGAATTTATTATGGGATAGAAAGTTTTAGTCTTGTTTCGATTAGCAAAAATGACTTCCCAAATCAGATCCTAATTTGATCTTACCTGAGCCCAATATGGGGTGTGTGAATTTATGTGTTACTTATAGCACTATTTTGGGTTTCTTGCTTATATAGGATGATAATTTTTTATCTTATAGTTCTCTTTATCTTTGACCATATGAGAATATTTATCCCACTCTTGATTTTGAGATTGCCAGATTTTTTCATGGACCTATGTATTGGAGACAATATCTTTTTGGGAAAAGGATCATGATATTTTCTGACCATAAGTATTTGAGATATATCTAATCTCAGAAAGACGTGAATCAAAGAGAATGGTGGTTATAATAATACCTTAATATGTTTGTCATTGATATCGCTTACACCCTAGTGAAATGGAAGGTTGTCACAGACACTCTATGTAGGAATGTGCCATCACAAGTTATTTTTGAATCTAAGGAAGTGTGAAACTTTATAGGGATTTTATTAGTTTCATATACATTCTATAAGGAATGTTTCAAGTATGGTTCAGAACATTTATAATTCATCATCATCTCTCATTATGTATTTTCTACAGAGTCCGTAGTAGTATGATGGGTAAAGGGGAATTAGAGAAACCTTTTATGGTGTTGAGACCATTTCTGGTTATTCTATCTCATTAGATGGTATTATCAGTTTTAGGGATTGGTTTTTCATCAAGATTGTATGAGGATATTTCTATTTTATTTTCATATTTCATCATTTTAAATTCATACATGATTAATAATGACATATTATGACCATAGATGACAATTTTAGTGGTCATGTATGAATCGTCACATTTCTAATTATGTGTCCCAATGTTACACCTACCAATAAATAATGTTAGAGGATTTTAAACCTTTTGGATTTCTTAAGAATATTCTCATGCCAGTTTTTAAATTGGATAGGGTATCCATTGACTTTATTGTTTGATTACCATGTACTTCCTAAAGGGGAAATTCTATATTGATGGTGATTGATTGGTTGAAATAGTCAAATAATTTTATTCTGATTAGCTATACAACTGAAGTATAAGATATGAGTATTATGTATAAGAATTAAATTTTGAGGATATTTGGGGTTACTTATAACAATGTTTCAAAAAAGAGACCTATGTTTATTTTGACATTATGAAGGAGTCTCTAAGAGGTTATGGGACTTCGATTATATTGAGTACATATTATCATCCACATACAGATGGTCAGACAAAGCATGCTATAAAGATTATATAGGATATCTTACATGCCTATTTATTATATTTCAGTGGATCTTGGATATCCATATAGAACTAGTTGGATTAGATTATAACAATATTTATCTGTCATCGATCCGAATGGATCCTTTAAAGGATTTTTATGGTCACCCATGCATATCACCTCTTTATTTTCCATAGGTTGGTGAATCTTCTTTAGTGGGGCCAAGTTTTGTTTAAAATACATCTTTGAGGATTCATGATATAAGTAGGCATATGGTTATATCACAGAGTCGTAAGAAGTATTATATGGTTCAAAATCATCCAATGGAATTATTCATATGTGATTTGGTTTTATTTAATGTTTCTCCTAGTTTCATTCATTAGAGGCTTTGAAACTTGGGAATGTCGGATCCAAGATATGAAGGGCTATTTGAGGTCACTAAGAATCTTGGGAAGGATGCTTATTAGTTAGCATTTTTGGTTTATTTTATGGTAATTAATAATTTTATACACATACCATTTCTTAAAAAACATCATCCCAACCCCTCTCAAGTCCTCAGATTGGAAGATATTGAGCTAGGGCTAGATGATTCTACTATTTATTATCCAATAGAGATCATTGATTCTTAAGTGAAAGTATTATATGGGATATTTATTGTGTTGGTTAGAGTGTTATGGTGAAACAAATCATATTTTCAAGATACATGGTTATGTGAGTAATTGAATTGGGATAATTAGCCTCTCTTATTTACCAAAATACATTCTTCCAAAAGACAACCTGAGGATGGAAGGTCTTATTAAGGGGGTTTTGTAACATCATGTTACCCTCTTTTAGTAATATCCATACAATTTTCCTATTTTAATCATTAATTGGGAACATCTTAGGATGCCTAAGGATGGAGAATTTTTTTTAAGGATAATGACCTAATGTTCATGTTTTTATGTTTTTTGAGTTAATAGAGTCTAGGTATAAATATGTTAATGGATTTTTGGGGTTCTCCACAATTTTAGTGGACTCTTGTGGTGTTCTGAATTTTTCGTGTATGAATCCATATATTTATCTATATAAATAAAATTGACATGTCATGTAATGGGATTACATGATGTGTAATGGTTTCTAGGATCATTTGTTGAGCTGAGTACATAGCATGAATACACACCATGTAAGGGTTACACATGGTGTAATGCTAAATGATTTTTTTTTAAAAAGTTGATTGTTTATTCTGTGTATCTAAGAATTGAGTATTATATGACATGTTAATGTTTTAAAAGTCATAAAAATGTCATAGATTAGAATTTTAGGGTTCCACATTGGATTAATAATTATTCATTATTTTTTATCTATCACCCCTTTTGACCTAGGGCCTTTCGCTGGTGATTTTGGAAGCTTCCAATCATTCCAGATTCATTGGTTCGATATTAGATAATTTGGGTAGCTTCATTGTATCTCTCTAGGTAATGGATCCTTTGTACAAATTCATTTCATTTTATAATTTTATTCATGTTTCATTTCGCTATTGGTTTTTTTAATTCATGGTGATTTTTCTTCTTGATTATCTATATGACCATTGTGTGATCTCATTTTCGGGGTCATTTCCTTATTTATTTTATTAAGGTGGGTGAACATTCTCTAGGAATGTGTTTTTTCCTTTCTACAATAATCCATTTTTTTAATTGAATAATTTTTGAGATGTGAGGATTGATTAGAGGGCCTATATTATTGTTGTGTGTTTTTCCTTATTGGGGGAATCCATTGTTGGCATGCGTGACATGAATTTTTATATAGGTGGTTCCCCATTAATCTAGTATTGGTGAACTGTATTTCCACTTTTTTTGATAATCCATTTTATTTAATGAAATTTAATTATATGGCTATTTTTTTGTTCATGTGGATCTATAATTTAATAAAATAGAGTTCCCCCTAGTTTTGGTAAATGGAAACTGGTTTTTTAATGCATTATGATGTTGTTTTGTAAAATGGTATTCAACACATGGTTTTATGGAAATGGTTTCCCTACCTATTTTGAAAGATAAAGAACATGAGAAGCGTTGAGGAATTTATTGAAAGCTAAAGTAATTGGTCTCATCAAATATCAAGGGGTTTTATAATGGGGATTTACGCTCCTCTCTATGACTATTATTCTAGGGAATTGTTAGAACTTTTGGGGGTTCAATTTTCAGGGTATTACCTTACACTATAGACTTGATTCATATGTCTAGTGGCATGATTCATCTATGATTTTCTCTGTTAGGTACATATGGAATAGATATCCTGACCTTCTGTGATCCTTGTTTTTATGTTACCTTTTCTTATTATCCAATTTTAGCTACTATTGTTTGGTATTGTTTTTATTATTCTTCCATGTATTTGATATGTTATGTGATTCATTATTTGGTTTCAACTGATATATCTATTTTGATATATGGATATGAAATTATTAGAAACAGATTTACCTATTTTATTTGAAAAATTGAAAAAGGATAAATGAAACCATTCTTCCATGATTTGAATACATAAACTGTTAAACTAAAATCATTCCTTTTTATACAAAGATGATTCTCTTATATTATTAATCAACGATATGATATGGAAAACTTGGGTGAGACCCTACTTAGCATGTTATCTTAAAACCTGTGAACATCATGGATAGTGTGTAGAACTATTTATATCTTTGGATATAGGGAAGGGTGAGGAACTATAGTGAGGTGGTGAGAATTTTAGTAGGAGGCCTTTTGGGTATCTCGGTGAGATGGTAGGATTTTTACCACATCATCACATGGGGATGTTAGAGAACCTATTTGTCTTATAATTCTGTTTAGTTTGAATTGTCATTTGGGGAATTATTAAAACTATTTATTTTTTTTAGATTTTGATCTTTGTTTTCAATTATAAAATATATTTATCTTTTCTGTTGTTGACTTTTTTGGGTATATATGCCATGTTGTTTCTTTGGGTTGGGAGAAATCTTTCACTCTCTTCATTTTTTGATTCCCAAGAGCTATTCACTAGACCTTAGGGATTGGGAACAACTTTCGAGTATGTGGTAGGTAGGGAAGGGTACATTTGTGAGAGGGTATTCATGTAACTTCATTACATGGAGATGTAGTGTTTCCCATTGAACTCATAACATGATCCTCGAAAATATCAACAACACTATCGATAATGACATATAATGTGGTAATATAATTAAAGAATAAATTTCATCATCTTTTGGGTAATGTTTTTATTCGACCTAGTGGTTCTCCTTGTGGAGTACAATTTATTTTTGTAAAAAATAAGGATGAGTTAATGCGATAGTGCATTGATAATAGATAACATAATTGGATTGTAATGAATAAAGATTATTATCTAACATGGATTGATTATTTTTTAGCTATATTCATGGTGATCAATTTTGTTTCATGATTGACCTCCGATCATGGAATCATCTATTAGGGGTGAATAAATATGATATCCCAAAAACTGTCTTCTAATCAATATATGGTAATTTTGAGTTTGTTTTTATGATCTTGGGATTGATTAATTGTCTTTTGATATTATAGGATATGATGACTAGGTTCATTTATGATTACCCTAATAAATTATTATCATCATTTTTTAATGGTATTATTATATATTCCAAAATTATTGAGGAGCATGGAGATCATATAAGGGTAATATTACAAATTATAATTAAGTAGAATATATTTTGTAAATTTAGTAAATGGGTGTTATGGTTATAACAAGGTGAATTCCTTAAGAACATTGTGAAATTTAATGGAATATCAGTTGATCTTTCCAATATAAAGGAAGTGAAAGAGTGACCACATCCTACTACTATAACCAATTTTCCAAGTTTTCTTGGTACATAAGGATTCTATTGAATGTTTAGGAAAAAATCAAAATATTTACAATCCATTGACCATGTTTACTTGAAAGGAATATATATTTATCTTAAAAATGGAGTATGAGGAATTTTTACACAAAAAAATGATGAGGTGGGTTTGTGAAGAAGTGAAAATGTTAACCTCTAGTATAGGAGAATTTTTCATTTATAGTTATGCCTCACAAAAAGTATATTTATGTGGAATATACAATAATGAAACTGTGATTGATTATATATCATGGTAGTTATATCATAATGAAAAAAATGTTCATAACCATGACCAAGAGTTAGATATGGTAATCATTTCTCTGATGATATGAGTAACTATATTTATATAAAAAATTGTGATATACAATCAAACCACCAATTATTGAGGTATATATTCACATAGAAGGATATCAACCCTCATTATCGAAGATGGTTACAGATAATAAATGGATTTAATAACTCTATTAATTACATTAATGGAATATAAAATTACTTAGAAGTTTCTCATATAAGATAGGAATATCTTACTCTATCCATGATGAATATTGAGAGAGGCGGCATATTATTTCATATGAAAATGATAGAAATGTAAATTTTAATAGAAGTTAATACATCTAATAATTGGAATATTAATTCCCAACCATCTATTTATGGAAATTTTATGGAGGTGAAAAATGATGACCTTGAGCATAGTAATATGGTGGAGCCATTCATGGAGGGGAAGCATCATGAATTCCACATGTATGAGAATTGTGTCACTCAATTTTGGACTAGAAAATGTATGACTTAATAACCATAGATATATAAAGATCTATTGATTAATAAAAATATATTATCTATCTCTACATATCCATGAAAAAGTAAGATGTACTATGATCTTTGAGATCACATCTATTGGGAAAAAATCAAGAATATTAATGATGAGTATACCTCAATGTTCTTGGTATATTAGTATTCTAAAATAGAGAAAAAAATTCCAAGGGGATGATGAAACTATTTCACACGCCCATAAGTAAAAGGTACAACATCGCAATGGACATTGTCACTGTTATGCCAAATACATCCAAAGGAAACAATATGATATGGGTTCTTGTGGATTAACTCACCATGATTCCCCACTTTATTTCTATTTGGGAATATTTCTATCTTGAGAAACATTCCATGATAAACATAATGGATGTGGAATGGTTGTATGGGGTACCACATTAAATCATTTTTGATTGAGATATGAGGATTAAATCTAAATTATAAATAATTCTCAAATAACCTCTGAATATTGAATTAAATTTCATTGTGGCCTAATACCCCCAAACTAATGGACAATATGAAAAAACTATTAAGAAACTATAAGACATGTTTAGAAAATTCTCAATGAATTTATTTGGGGATGTTATCATTATTTCCTATTAGTTGTGTTCTTATAAAAAAATATTCCACTGTATATTTAAAATTTCAACACATATTGAACTATATAGAAAGCATGGTAGAAATCATACACATTGGTATGATATCAGTGAATGAAATCTAAAAGGACATAATATTATGCAAGAGATTATAGAAAAGGATCAAGACATCCAGCAACATATAAAACCATATCAGAGTTATAAAAATTTCTTTGCTGATAATTATTAGAGGGACTTAGAGATTGATGTGTGAGAATTTTTTTCATCAAATATCAACATGGATGAGTGTCATGTGATTTGGAATGAAAATAAAAGTAACCACTATATATATTAATACCTTTTAAATCATTGATCACATAAGATATGTTTTATATCAGATAGGAATTCAACCAAACATTTCTCATATTCATGATATGTAACACATATCACTTCTAATATTGTACATACTCGATCCCTCAAAAGTATTGAATCTAGAGATGTTACAACTGGATAATTAACACTCATATAAGGATAATCTGGTGAAGTATTATACCTTAGAGAAAATTTTATATGTAGCAATCCAACTCTCCTAGTCAAAGTACTATGTTTATACAATAATAACGAAGCGGAAACCTGGGAATCAGAGGAAACAATGAGATAGAAGTACCCTTATCTATTCTCAATTGTGAATATGACTTGAAATTTTTGGGATGCAATTTATGAAGGGATTAAGAATGTAATGATATCTACCATATTAGATATTTTTTCCAGAATAATTGCATCTTATATTTATAGAATTATCCTTATACAACACAATGGATAAATGAAAACAATATTATTTTATTAATAAAAAATTATATTAGTTAACATCTAAACCAATTAAAATTCCAAACATTATAATCAGAAAATTTTTCAATACAAAAAAATGTTGAATGGGACAAAATATTTTTATATACTAGTATCATATCCCCCATGAACAATATTATATAAAATAAATATATAAATATTAAAAAAATAAAAAATTTAGAAAATAAAAAAATATATAGAAAATGAGAGAAATTGTAGTGAATATTGTTTGAATAAAAGAAAGGGTATTTATTAGAGGTAATATGATTATTGGAATAGTAATATGAAAACTATTCAATATGATTATTGGTTATTATGACCATTTGGAACTATGAAAAATGGTAAACAATTGACCATTAGATTTATTGTTTATAAAACATAATGGAAAATGATAATTGTTGTAGAATAGGGAAATTATGGCCTATAATAGTAGAGTCATGGCTTTTAAATACCAATTTTTAGAGCTTAGGTGTAGTACCCCATGGAATTAAAAATAAATTTAATATAGAATTCATGAATCACTAAGTCTCTCCAAAAAATTAATTTTTTAGTAAAGAATACACTTATAACCTAGATGTTAGATATAATTTTTCCTCTTCTATGTTCTGTATTTAAAAAAATGGACATTCACAGTTGTGATCAGTAAGATATTTATAGTTTTATAGGATCAACATATATTTTTTTGAATAGTAACTTGACCCTTATGAATAGAAATATACCCTTATGAATAGTAATATGACCCTTATGAAGATTAACTTCACCCATGTAAGTAGAAAAAAAAATTAGGCACCTTATAAATGAGAGTGAATATTTTAAAAATTAATAATTAAGTGTTCATATTTTTTTGAGTAATAAATATAAAGTTATATTTTTAAATTAATAATTTTTTTTAAAATAAAATTTATTTTCCTAAAAAAAATTTCTAAATAAATATTTTTTGTCTCGTTATATTTGGGTAATTTTATGAGACCTCAATTAATATTTGAAAGTATTATAAAATCAATTTTAAATTTAAATTCTGTATTTATCAAATAAATAATGATTTTATTTGAAATTTTAGTTTCAAATATTTAGAAATTTTTTTTGATAAAGTGGAGATCATTTTTGAATTATAAAATTTGAAAAATGGTTATGGTGAATTTTTGGGATTTTTCTAAAATACTTGAATTTTAGTGCGTAGGAAAATATGATAATTAACAAGAAATGTTAAATACATGATTTATTGAGTCATAGGTAATGCATGGAGGACATTATAACACTTGGTTAAAACTCACATTCACTTATTACTATTTTTGGTCACATCAATCAACACTATTTCTTATCTTGAGAAAAATAATAAAATAATGAATATGATATTCAAAAATCACCCCTCTCCTCGACTATAAAAGCCACTCCTCACCCCCCCCCCCCCTCATACCCTCACTCATTTAATCCTTGAAGCATCTCGATGTTCTTACCTAATACTCTTCCATAGTCTCTACCAATGTATAGGATCTCTTGGTCTTTCCAAAATACCAAAATCCCTCTTATAAAGAGGTTCTCGTGGAGGATATTTCAAGAGGAAACCCTCTTCCTTTTTCATTTTATTTGACTTCATTTTGTTTAATTTTATTATTATATCCTCAACACATCTATCCAAATTATCATGATAACTATATTATCATTTTTATACTATAAATATTCCATGTTAATATAAGAACCATCATCAATCTCTTTACTCTCTCTCGTTTTTCAAACAAAATCATCATCCAGGAAGGGCCGATTGACAACCTTCGTGGACAACAAAGTTTCATTATTCAATTTATCCTTAATGGATATTCATTAAACCATTTTAATGGTTGAATTTTTTTAATGTTAATATTAAAAACTTTTCTATTTTTTATATGTATCATGTTTAAATAATACCAAGAAATAATACAAAATGATTTCATTATGATCCATAACCACCGTAATAATCTAAATGATTATCACTAAATGTATTATCTCATGATTCATCCTTATAATATATAACCCAATGATATATATATAGCTTTTTAAAATTTTTGATTCTCATTAACAACATGAAATTCTTATTCTAGAGAATTATACCAATTTTAAATGAACTCCATTACTTATAATCAAGTGAACTGATCATGAAATCAAGGAAACAAACACTCCATAACAACGGAATTAAATGATATAGCTTATCAATAAGGGCATATATTAACTTAATAAATAAATAATGAATATAATATATTTATATAATGTTTTGAATTAATTAATTAATGGATTTAATTTTATTATCCAAGATGTTATGGTCAAGTGCACAACATGTTCGGACAAAAGGCACATGCGTTCTACCTGAACATCCATCTTCATTCAGGTTACTATTATTCACTACATACCTCAATGAAAATCTTAATTATTATTAGGTACTATACATGAATTTTGTGTGAATGTTATATATATTTTTACCAAACAGGATGCTTCTTTTTTTTAGGGAGTTACATGTTTAAAAGGATCATTCAAAAAATTCTTGATAAATAATCCCCTTTCAATGGAACTACTTGAATTAATACCTATTTTATAATGAATAATGTAATATTTTTTTAGAAACTATTATTTTTATAAAATCACTAATTTCATTATTTAAAACTAAATTAATTAACTTCTGGTTTTATGCTATGATCTTTCTAAAAGACCTCTTCTTTTAAAAGTAAAAGAGTATTTATCTTAAGAATAACTCAATGATTTTATATGAGTATTTTTCATCAATTTCAACACACTTGTTGATTATTATCTTTAATTGGGAATATTTTTTTTTGATATCATCTACCATGTTTTATTGAATGGTTTATGATTAGTTTGATTTTGTATGTTCTATATTGACACCATTAACCATATTACTCATAATGGTCTGTGTTTATGTTTAATATATGGGGAAAGTTAATTACATTTCATATGTTTTTTTCTATAGAAATGTATATATTTCTTTTATGTTTATCCTTATTCATATGAGGAATTCATTGGATTTATTGTGTGATGCATGGGGCCCACTATATCCCCTCAATGCATCGGTAGGTCTCATGAGACAAACTACCCTAGGATTTTACACATTATGTATAGTATCCTGGTCAAGGCCTTAACGGTATGATTATGATATCTGTAATTATGTAGTCCCTCATTATGAAACTAGATATGGATAGTCCATGTGATTATTTTACTAGTAGAATATCCGTGGTTATTATTTATGTCATTATTTAATCAGTATTTATTCTTTCTATATTATGCTCGATTTTATTTTTAAAGGTATGTGTTTTTAGTTATTAATCATGCTAGTGTTTATGTTTATGAATAATTTCACTATATTATTTACCCTTACTATGCATCTGATCTCATCCCTTATATTTTATTTTTTTTCCAAGATGAAAAGAAGTGTATTATGAATGACTTGTAAAAATAATCTAGAATTTATGGGAGTTACTAGTGTATTTTCTATATTTTATTTCATTTCAAGTTATAATGTTGAACTTATATATGTATCTAGTCTTCAAAAAATAACTAAGATATTTGGTTCCTTAGGATAGAACATTATTATAATCATTCCAATGTAAGAAAATAATGCACCGGCTCTGGGAAAAAAGTGTTAGGGTGTTACAGTTGTTGTCAAAAGATGTTTAGTAGAAAAACTGGAAACTAGAAATATAAAAAATGGATTATGGAACAATACCATATGGTATACTTTGAGGATAAGCATAAAAGAATTTCCTTTAATTTTTTTAATGAAGAGATTATGTGGATCCTCCAAGAAATACATCCATGTCTGAATATTTTAAGTGGAAGTGGATCTGGAACAAATATACCTAGGAGTAACAACTCTGATAAGGTGTTCCGATCTTCACTTGGGGTAACTTGGTAGATGATAATGGGCCTTACTATTTACCTGGTTTGACACTATATATGGATATTCTTATGATAATTCACATTTTCTTTTCAAGCCATTATGAAGGATCATAGAGTTTTAAACAAAATATTAATTGACAGGGATCCTATGTACATAGATCTAACAAGGATGGATATGGGAATTATTAAATAAGGTGAAACATCACTACTTTTTCAATTGGATTACCAGCCATATTTATTAGAAAGATATAAAATTTCTCAATAAAATGATGAGAATATTTAAAAGAAAATTAAAGTTGTGAATCATGGGAAGGTGGATGAATTCATGTGTGAGGATGGAAGAAAGAAATTTGGGAGGAGGTTATGTTTTTTCTTTATCCCCAAGATAAATAGGGATTTATTAGATTATTCTCATAGATTGAATTTCTCTATACACCCTAGTATCACTATGATGTACAGATATTTGAAGGAAATTTTTTTCTGGGACTACATGAAGCAGGAATGTTTTTATTATGTATCAAGATGTCTAGTCAGTTAACAAGTGAAGGCTGAAAGACAACATCCTAGAGGACTCATGCAACCTCTACCTATTACTATAAGGAAATGGGATGATCTCACTATGGATTTTTTCACTGGATTACCAAAAACTCCATTGAATAATGATTCAATTTGGGTGATTGTTAATTGACTTACCAAATCTACACATTTCCTCACGATAAGGGAGGATTTTCAACTAGAGTGCCTAGAATGACTCTATATTAATGAAGTTTTGGGAATTCATAGAGCAACTCTATCAATATTTACTGATCATGAACCAAAATTTACATCAAAATTATGGAAAAGTATTTAGAAAACTTTTTATACTGAGCTTCGATTGAGTAATTCTTATCACCCTCAAATTGACAGGTAGTCAGAAAGGATGATCCAAACATTAGTAGAAATGTTTATATCTTGCTCACTTTATTTTCAAGGTGTGTGGGATCTGTATTTACACTTGGTGGAGTTTTCCTACAATAAGAGTTTCTATTCAAGTATGAAAAAGACACCATATTAAGATTTCTATGGAAATAGATATCGTACACTGACATATTGGGATAAAGTTGGTGAAAGAATTCTTGTAGGCCCAAAGGTTGTAGAGGAAACAAAAGAATAGGTATAAAATATTAAAACTCATATCAAATCATAACAATGAAGTAAAAAAGAATCATGCTGATAATCAAAGGAAGGATTTGGAATTTCATTTGGGAGATCACATTTTCATGAAAGTATTTTTATAGATGGGTGTTATAATATTTTGGAAGAAATGGAAACTGAGCCTTAGGTACATTAGACCTTTTGAAATTCTGGAGAGAATTAGAGATATTTCTTCTGATTTGGGACTGATTCTTAGACATTCTAAAGGACATAATGTGTTCCACATCTCACCGTTGAGGAATTACATGTCATACCTAACACATGTACTCACTTCTGATGGTATAGAATTAGAAACTAATTATCGTATTACAAAGAACCTATTTGGATTCAAGAAAATAAATAATAGGTGTTAAATAAATAGATGACTCATCTGGAAAATCTTCTTTGAAAAAATCATAAAATTGGTGAGGCGTCATGGGATACTAGGGAGCTTATGATGAAAAACAATCCAAATCTTTTTATGTGGTAACATTCTGGTAATTTTTAGGAAGAAGTTTTTTTAGGGGGAAGAATATACCAACAAAAGGAATTACAAAAAAAAATAATATAAAATTAATGAAACATTGAGTCTCTACAAAACAAGCAATTTTTTATTATAGAACATAGTTATAACCTAGTTGTTAGACATAATGTTTCCACTTCTATGTTTTGAATTTAGAAAAATGGATATACACAGTTCCGATCAATAAGATATTTAGAGTCAGTGTAACACCCCAAGATTTCATAGTAAGTTATTTTTTCAAAGTGATTCAATAACTTGCGCTACACGCAACAACGAATTCAAGTGCACCATGACTTAAAAAACTAGTCATTCAAAAGATGTTATGAATAGTATTAAATTAATTATGAATTTTATATAATACTTATAGTTTTATAATACGTATTATGATTTTCTTAGACATAATATAAGAACAAATTAATTTTTTTCAGATAAAATAAGTATTTTTCAAAAAATGCAATTTTACCACCTTTTAATGGTGATCCCTTTTTAAAACCAATAATTAAAACATTTATATATTACATTTTACAAAATAAACCTTTTAATTAGAATTGGGACATAAAAATCTAGTTTTGAAATAATTTTTGGTTTATTTTTGATAACTTTCATATTTTGGTGAATAGTGAAAAATGCTAAATTTTAACAGAAAACAACTTTTTTAATCAAAATAATTTATAGTGTTAAATTACAAATTTTAATGGTTTATAAGAATAATTAGATTATATTTTAATCAGTTAATACAATGTTGGTCATTATAAGTAATTTCATATTTAAATTTGACATAAACACATGTCACTCTTTTAATAGTTTTTACTTTTTAAAAACCTTCTTTTTGGTTTTGATGATGGGAAATAATTTTAAATTAACAAATTCAACTACTATGTTTTGAATTTGGTAAAATAGACTTCATTTTTAAATTTTTAATATCTAAATTATCTTAGGATTAATCTTTGGTATTTTCCTGAAAACTTTCTATTATTGATGAATAGTGAAAACACTGCGTTATTAGTTAAAACCAACATTTCCTTTAAATAATTAATTATTTTATTTAAATTTATTATAGATAAAAATAGATATATAATAGCTATATATGTTTAATGTAATTCATTGGAGTCATTTTATAATATTTTTAGATCTATAAAAAATTTATTGAAAATTTATTGTCTTTTACCCACCTTCTTGGAGCATTTGAAAATTTGCATAAAACATAATTTTACCACTTATGTGAGTTGAATTTTAAAAAACAAAGAGAAATGGTTGTCCTTAGAATGTAAAATTTGGTTCAATAAGATGAAAATATTTTTTTGTTGAATAGAATCTTTTGACTTTTATTTACCATGGTTGAAAGTAAATAGGGTAATTAATGGTAAACAATGATATTATAATTACCCAAACACATTTCCTAATTCTATTGTATAAGTATATTTAAAAAATAATCAACATCAGAACAAAAATATGATCCTTAGGTCCACTTAGATTAGATTAGGGCATTTATTATATTTTTTTTAAAGAAATGTTAAAAGTGTTAAATTCAACGTTTATTAACTAAAACATTTTTAATATGGGGATAAACATAGGATAAATTCGACTATAGATATTAATTAGAAATCTAAAAATATTTCCTACAAAATTTCATTTTATTTATAATTTTTATACATTAAATAATTAAATTTTTTTAGGACACAATGATGATGAAGTAATTTTTTATTTAATGAATGATTAAAATAGTTGATATTATAAATATAAAAATAATTATAAATTCAAAATTTTGATGCATGAAACTAATTTTATAGGTTAATATGACTTTTTAGGGTTTATTATATGAAATTTTGTCGAAGTGATAAGGTTTTTATCACTTCCCAAAAACAAAATACCTAATAGTGTGAAATTTGACATAAATGAGTTTTTAAAACAAATATTATATTATTAAATTATATAATATTCCTAAAAATATAAGGTTTTTCCAAATGGATTAAATAATATTATATATTCCATTAATTAATCACTTTAGGTTCTCTTGGAATTTTATACTATGTTTATTAACTATATAGTGTAAGAATACAAGAAGACGCGGAAAAAGTTAAATTATGTAACTGATAGTTAAATCTAAAAGTTAAGGTTATAATGGTAACCTAAACCTGTCTAAAACCTATTGGATGAGATACTTTTGACCCATCCCCACCTTATCCTAAAAAAATTATTTTTGAGCCATTATAAATTGAATATTAATTTATTATAAAATAATATTTCATGTTTTTCCTAACGTGCCCCTCACCCCTCCTATAAAAGGGAACTTCCCCTTCTCTCAAATTCACACCTCCATATCCATTTTTCTCTACCAAACACTACCAAAATACCCTCCCAACTATCCTACCTTCAACCTATATTCCTTAATTTGGTCATAAATCCAACATAAGGATCCCTTTTTATCAAATCAAAAGGAAGAAACCGAAGAAGAGGTAATGATTTCACCACCCTCTTTCAAGTTCTTTTCTTCTTCCACTTACTCTTTCTTTGTTATTACAATACCTAAATTATACCTCCAGTAAATTATATATACATTGATGTTATTATAAATATGGAACAACTATATTCATTATTTAGCCATCCTATGAATGATAATGTCACCAAGCGTGTGTACGTACGGCTTTCCGTCTCCATGCCGTGGTGTAATTTGTTATTCTACGCTATGTTATTTGGATGGATATAATAATTAGTAATATGTATATAAATAATAAAAATAAAATTCTAATGTATTTGTAAAATTAATATACCATCAAGTTCCACATATTTAAGGAAATTATATGGTCACTCGTGCGTACATACGAATTACCGTCTCCACGACGCGATGAGATTAATTTCTGCGTTCACCATTCATCGACGATTATAAAAATATATATTACTAAAAATTATGTATTATAAGATATAATAATTCAAATATAGATATATATATTTATGTATGTATGTATTTATGTACTTACTTATATCTTATTAACTTACTTCCTTTCAATACGATATGAAAACAGAAACATCATTTATGCGTACGTACGACCTACCGTCTCAATAAACAGTGTTTTCCATTTCATATATCTATTTGTTATAAAAATTTATGTTCTAAATATATATGATATATAAATCAAGGTTTATATTCTTGAAGTATTTAAATCATGATCTAAATGATACGATCAAGAATAAAAAATTTAAATACATACTATAAAGAAGGCGATTATTACCCGAAATGTTAATTTAGCATGAAAATCATTATTAAATGGGTAGTAAAAAGTCGTAAATGAATCATTTATGATATAATAAATATGAATATGGTTATGGTATAATCTAATAACATACAATGGTCATTATACAGGATGTTAAACGTACCCTCGACCAATGGACAATGCAAGGTAAGGGTTATTTCCTCAATCTCATTATTATCTAGGATTGTTCATGTGTAACTATTTTATTGGAAATACTAATAATAAATACCCATATTTTATAAAAAAAATTCAAAAAATAAGATTTTATGGTTTTATGGTATGGTCTATTTAACTAGATCATCATTTTAAATTTTTTAAATATTTATCTTTCTTAACCATTTTTATTAAGGTCCATGTTTTCAAAATGATTTTAAGGATTTATTTATATGGACATGAATGTTTTGAAATTATTATTATTGTCAAAAGCTTCAAATTGGTATCGAAAACATTGATTCAAAAATATATTTTAAAATAATTCCTTTATAAATTGCGATACTTTTAAATGATTTCATGAAAAAGGGATATTTCTCTCAAAGCATTTTTCTGATCATTTTCATCTATGTCAACATCCTTTGATGGATTTTAAAATTGTTTGAAGTTGATTTATTATAGATACAATCTTCCATATTGTATTGAAGGTTTTGTTCTATGTTTGATTATGGATGTTATATTTTTTTACCATTCATGGTTTATGGTTAATGTATTGACATTTCGTATGCTAGTTTTAATATGGATGTTTATATTATGTTTCAACATTTTAAATGAGGAATGCATTGGACTTCGTAAGTGACAGGTGGACCCCATTATAGCTTCTTGATGCATTGGTAGGTCTCATGAGACAATTATATGTGGAATTGGCCTAGACCATTCCCAATTTGATATATATGGTTTTGGCCAAGGCCAAAATCATTTTTAGACAACTTGGCTAAGGCCTTGACAAGATGTTTCAGAATGTCTGGTATTATACATTCCCTCATTATTAAATTTGTTATTACATGTGATTATTCGACTAGTACAATATCCATGTGCATGTTTATTTTGTAATGTATGATTTTTTTCCATATTATTTTCAAGTTTATGTTTGATAGGCTATTGTTTTTATTACACATCTTTCCTTAATATTTTATAGCTTCTGCTAAATTATTTACCCTTACTAAGCATCTGAGCTCACCCCTTTCTTTTGTTTTATTTTACCAGGATATGAAGAAGTTAGTAATGAGTGACTTGTAGGAATAATCTATGAGAATTGCACATTTCTAATGAAATAAATTACTATTTTTTTTCTTTTCATGTTGTAATGGTGAGCTTATTTATGTAATCTATTTTCCAAGACTACTAAACTGATCGGTCCTTCGGGACATGATTCCTTGTGATCATGTCAATGCTATGTAATAATGCACCGACTTTGGGTAACTGGGGTTAGGGCATTACAGTTGGTATCATAGGAAGTTTAGTACAAACCATTGAAACTAGATTTAGATAAACTTTTATTAGAGCACATTACCCTAAGATATACATTAAGGATTATTATAGAAGAACTTCCTAGAATTTTGGAAATGTATAGATTTTGTGTATTTTCGGAGCAATACATCCTTGTCTAGATACGAGAAGGTAGAGATGGATCTGGCACAGAAGTACCTAGGAGTGAAAACTCTAATGAGGAGTTTCAGGCTTGACCCAGGGTATCCTGGTACATGACAACGGGTCTTGATACACTCTTGGTTACAACACTCCTGGGGGATATGCTTAGGATAATTCACATTTTCTTTACAAACCATTATGAATTATTTATGAGTATATACCTCCTCAAATAAAATATTTTTATAATTATAGATTATATCCAAAAACACTTAAATTTACATTAGGTATTTTACAAATTTTGAATTATGAATTGTGATTCACAAACTATCCTAGTGTATTCCATTATTTAGAAATGGTGCCCAGTAGAAGGAATGAGAACTCCAGTAATACATTTGATCCAAAAAGTATGAAGGATCGTATCTTTCATTGTATTAAACCAACATTGATAAATGAAATAGTCTCCCATGTATTCTCAACATATGAATAAATATTATCATGTGTTAATAAGATATGTAAATAATTCTCTAATTCATATGGCTTTGAAGGGAAGCTAAAGAAGAAAAGGATGGTATACGAAAATATGGATAAAGGGAAGAAGGGAAAGAAGGATTTTCCTATATGTGATAACTGTTGAATGAATCACTGTGGGAAATTCTTGAAGGTAATAGGGTTTTTTTATAAGTGTGGAGAAAAAGGACACCAAGTACTTGATTTAAAGGGTAAGAAAAAGTGTTCAAATGTACAATGCTTCATCTACAAATAGTTGGGTCACTATGTGAATCAATGTCCAAATCATCAGAGTATGCCCCAAATGATGTTATTAGATAATAATCAAGTTATGATACTACCACAGATGAAGGGGAATGATTCGTGTTCTTTTGATGTTATTAAAAAATTAAGTCATTTTAGTTTTGTATCGATGATATACCAATTATATGAAATATTGAAATAAATAAGGATTGTATTGCAGTACTATTTCCTTGAGGATTTGAGATTATATGGTACTATGAAAAGTGACTCACCAACAAGTTAATCTTATTTGAAAATACATGGTTGAGAGAAAGATAAACCATAATATTGTTCTGATACTGAGGTAGTGGTTTTGGAGTAAGAGATGGTTGATTAGTATAAATTATATTGGATATTATTGACTAACTTGGAACTAATTAATGGTTTGGTTATTTAATCTTTGTTGTAGTATTCAATGATTTTGGATATAAGGAATATATCTAGTACTCTATAAGACATAAAGGAGAATAAATATAATCAATAAGGTTATATGGTAATTTAGGGTTTTACCGTCTTTTAAAAGAAAACATGATGATGGTATTTAAATGTTATTACCTGGAAAAAAAGATCTTCATTATGTTTACCTTATAAATTTTAGACATTGATTTTGCAAAAAAGTATTTTGGATAATTATAAAGGTTGGAATAGATTATATTTGACATTGGATACTATTTTTAAGGTTAATTCAATTCTGAAGATTATTTTTGGATTGTTATAAAAAAGGACAACTCGGAGGTCGGGCGACAACTCATCGCATCTGGTAAGGCCGCGAGACTAAAACCCTCTTTTGAAGGGTGACAAGGGTGCATCACCTACCACCGGCCTATGTGATGTCCGGGATTATATAATGTAGTTTTTTTAAAGGATTGATAGTTGAATTATAAATTTTTATTTTTAGAACCCTATATGATTAGGATAAATATAGAATTTTTATGTTCTATTATCTTTTAGAGTGAAAGATGAGTTTCTGGCATAAATTAATTAATGGGTGGAATTCTACTTGTCAGGAATATTTTTATTATCTATAAAGAAATTAATTCATAAACATTAGTTAATGGGTCTTAAAACAAAAAATGTGTTATCCTAATACCTTATGTTTTTTAAACCAATGATATTTTAAATCTCCATATATTGATGGCTCTTAGGCCCTCAATTTTATACATGTTTGTGATTGATAACCTCAATCACTCAATATAAATGCTTATGTTTTTATTCCAATTATGTATTTATAACTACCACCAATGTTCTCCTATTCTAAACCTTAATTTTGTGGTGACTTTTTCATTTCCCTTTCCATCTTATTAAGATTAAATTTTATTAACCCTATTTCTGATATGGGTTTTCCACAAAGGTATTTTTCTATTTTAAACATTTTATTTTCAATGAATATTTTCAAATTTTGAGGACGAAATTTATTGAAGGAGGGGAGAATGTAACACCCCCAGGATTTCATAGTATGTTATGTTTTCAAAGCGATTCAATAACTTGCGCTACGCGCAACACCGAGTTCAAGCGCACCACGACTTACCAAACTAGCCGTTCAGAAGCGGTTATGAATAATATTAAATGAATTTTGAATTTTATATAATCTTTATAGTTTTATAATCCATATTATGAGTTTTTTAGACATAATATAAGAACAGATTCATTTTTTCAGATAAAATAAGTATTTTTCAAAAAATGCAATTTTACCGATTTTTAATGGAGAACCATTTTTAAATCCAATAATTGAAACTTTTATATATTCAATTTGAAAAAAATAAAATTTTCCTTTAGAATTGGGACATAAAAATCTAGTTTCGATAATTTTTTGGTGTTTTTATGATAACTTTCATATTAGTGTGAATAGTGAAAAATACTAAATTTTAACTGAAAACAACTTTTTTAATAAAAATAATTTATAGTGTTCAATTAAACATTTTAATGGTGGGGAAGTATAATTAGATTATATTTTTATCATTTAATACAATGTTGGTCAATATATGTAATTTCACATTTTATGTTTACATAAACACAGGTTAATCTTTTGATAGTTTTTACTTTTTTAAAACCCACTTTTTTGTTTAAACAACGGGAATTAATTTGAAATTAATAAATTCAAATTCTATGTTTTTAATTTGGTAAAATAGACTTTATTTTTCAATTTGGAATATCAAAATCAGAATAGGGAGAATTTTTTAAATTTTTCTGAAAACATTCAATTTTTGATGAATAGTGAAAAACAATGTGTTATTGGTTAAAACCGACTTTTCATTTAAATAATTATTTAATTTATTTAAATCTATTTTAGGTCAAAATAGATACATAAAACCTATATATGTTTAATTCAATTTGTTGGAGTCATTTTATAATAAGTTTAGATATAAATTTTTTTTATGGAAATAATAACGTCTTTTACCCACCTTCTATGAGCATTTGAAAATTTGCAAAAAACATAATTTTACTACTTATATGAGTTGAATTTAAAAAATCCAAGATACATGGTTAACCTCAGTAAGTAAAATGTGGTTCAATAATATGAAAATAATTTTTGGTGAATAGTAACTTTTGACTTTTATTTACCACGGTTAAAAGTAAATAAAGTAATTAAGGGTAAAAAATGATATTATAATTAACCTAACACATGTTGTAATTCTATAGGATAAATATATTTCAAATAAAATCAACCTTAGAACAAAAATATGATACTTTATATCAAATGGGATTAGATTAGGGTATTAAATATTTTTTTAAAGAAATGTTAAAAGTGTTAAATTCAATGTTTATTAACTAAAAAATTTTTAATATGGGGTTACAAATATGATAAATTAGACTATAAATATTAATTATAAATATAAAAATATTTCCTACATAATGTTATTTTATTTATAATTTTTAGACATTAAACAATTAAATTTATTTATGACACAATGATGATGCAATTATTTTCTTATTAATGAATGATTAAAATAGTTGATATTATAAATATAAAAATAATTATAACTTCATACTTTTTATACATTAGACTAATTTTCTAGGTTTATATGACATGTTTGGGTTGACTAGATTAAATTTTTTAAGTGATAAGGTTTTTAGGACTGCAGAAAAACAAAATACCCAATAGTATCAAAATTAACATAGATGAATATTTAAAACAAATATTATATTATTAAATTATATAATATTTATAAAAATCTAAGGTTCTTAAAAATGGATTAAATAATACTATATATGTCATTAACGAACCACTTTAGGTTCTTTATGAATTTTAGTGTAAGTTTATTAACCACATAGTGTAAGAATATCAGAAGACACAATAAAGTTTAATTTTTTAAGTGAGAGTAAAATCTAAAAGATAAGGTTCAAATGGTAACCTAAACTTGTCTAAAACCTATTGGTTGAGAGTATTTCGACCCATACCCATCTTATACTCTAAATAAATCATTTTTGAGCCATTATAAATCTAAAACAAATTTATTATAAAATAATATTTTATGTTTTTTCTAAGGTGCCCCTCACCCTTCTTATAAAAGGGAACTTCCCCTTCTCTCAAATTCACACCTCCAAAGCCATTTTCCTCGGCCAACCACTTCCCAAATATCCTTAGAACGATACTACCTTCATCCTAGATGCCTTAATTTGGTCATAAATCCATCCTATGGATCCCTTTTGATCAAATCAAAAGGAATAACCCAAAGAAGAGGTAATGATTTCACCACCATCTTTCAAGTTTTTTTCTTCTTCCACTTACACTTTATTTGTTATTATGATACCAAAATAATAAATCCAATAACTTATATATACTGTGATGTTATTATAAATATGACACAACCATATTCATTATTTTATCTATCCTATGAATGATAATATCACCATGTATGCATACGTACGGCTTACTGTCTCCACACCGTGGTGTAATTTGTTATTCGACACTATGTTATTTGGATGGTTATAATGACGATTAATATGTATATAAATAATTAAAATAACATTATTATATCTTTTTAAAATTATTATACCAGCCAGTTTCTCATCTTTAAGGAAATTATATTGTCGCTCGTTCATACATACTAATTACCATCTCCACGACGTGATGAGATTCATTTCCACGTTCACCATTCATCGATGATTATAAAAATATAT
This sequence comes from Viscum album, assembly GCA_963277665.1. Taxonomy (NCBI): domain Eukaryota; kingdom Viridiplantae; phylum Streptophyta; class Magnoliopsida; order Santalales; family Viscaceae; genus Viscum; species Viscum album. Next base: position 1,599,962,791 of record OY728119.1, on the reverse strand, counting down.
ATTACTAATAAGTATGTAATATAAGATATAATAATTCTACTATAGATATATATTTATATATGTATATATTTATGTATTTATGTACTTATATATATCTTATTCACTTACTTCCTTTTAATACGATATGAAAACAGAAACATCGATTAGGCGTACGTACGACCTACCGTCTCCATAAACTGTGTTTTCCATTTCATATATCTATCTATTATAAATATTTATATTCTAATTATATATGATATATAAATCAAGGTTTATATTATGGAAGTATTTAAATAATGATCTAAATGATACGATCAAGAATAAAAAATTAAAATACGTACGATAAAGAAGGCGATTATTACCCGAAATGTTAATTTAACATGAAAATCATTATTAAATGGGTAGTATAAAGTCATAAATGAATCATGTATGATATAATAAATATGAATATGGTTCTGGTATAATCTAATAACATACAATGGTTATTATACATGAGGTTAAACGTACCCTCGACCAAAGGAAAATGCATGGTAAGGGATATTTCCTCAATCTCATTATTATCTAAGATTGTTCATGTGTAAGTATTTTCTAGGACATACTTATCATCAATACCCATATTTCATAAAAAAGTTTTCAAAAGGAATATTTTAAGGTTTTATGGTAGGGTATATTTAACTAGATCATCATTTTAAATGATTTAAATATTTATCTTTTTAAACCATTTTTATTAATGTCCATGTTTTCAAAATGATTTTAAGGATTTATTTATATGGACATGAAGGTTTTGAAATGATAATTATTTTCCAAATATTCAAAGTGGTATGGGAATATTTGATTCCAAAATCTATTTTATATAACATCATTTTTAAATTGTGAGACTTTTAAATATATTCATGAAAAAGGGGTACTTCACTCAAAAATATTTACTGATCATTTTCATCTATATCAACATCCTTTGACGGATTTTAAACTTGTTTGATGTTGGTTTATTATAGATAAAATATTTCATTTTCTAGTGAAGGTTTTGTGATATTATTGATTGTGGATGTTCTATTTTTATACCATTCATATTTTATGGTCAAAGTATTGACATTTATTATGCTAGTTTTAATACAAATGTTTTTGTTATGTTTCATCCTTTTCATATGAGAAATGAATTTGACTTAGTATGTGATGGGTGGATCCCACTATAACTCCTCAATGAATCGGTAGGACTCATGAGACAATTAGACGTGGAATTGTCTGAGACCTTTCCCAATTTGATATATCTAGTTTTGGTCGAGGCCTAAATCATTTTTAGATGTCTTGGTCGAGGCCTTGAAAAGATGTTTTAGAATTTATGGCATTATGCATTCCCTCATTATGAAATTAGTTATTACATGTGATTATTCGACTAGTAGAATATCCATGTGCATGTTTATATGGTAATGTTTGATTTATCTTTTCCATATTATGTTCAAGTTTATGTTTGAAAGGCTGTTGTTTTTATTAAACATATTTCCTTAAAAATTTATAGGTTCAACTAAATTTTATATCCTTACTAAGCATCTGTGCTCACCAATTTCTTATATTTTATTTTCCCTAAATATGAAGAAGTTAGTTATGAGTGACTTCCAGGCATAATCTAGGAGTCTTGGACATTTCTAATGGAATAAATTAATATGGTATTTCATTTCAAGTTTTAAAGGTGAACTTATGTATATACTCTATTCTCCAAGACTACTAAACTGATCGGTCCTTCAGGACTTGATTCCTTATGATCATTCCAATTCTATTTAATAATGCACCAACTCTGGGTAACTGGGGTCAGGTCGTTACAGTTAGATAGTATTAAATTACATTTTTCGTGAATAATATCTTGAAACATATGTATAATAATGTTCCCTTATGAATATTAATATAACCCTTATAAAGAGTATCCTATCCCATTTAAGTATAAAAAAAATTAGGTACCTTATAAATGAGACTTAATATTTTAAAAATTAATAATTAAGTGTTGATATTTTTTGTGAGTAATAAATATTTAATTACAAATTTAAATTAATCATTTTATTTAAAATAAAATTCATTTTCATAAAATGTTTTAATAAATAAATATTTTGTTTTCCTGTGAATTTACGGTAGTTTTATGACACCTTAGTTAATTTTTCAAGGTATTATAAAATCAGTTTTAAATTTAAAATCTATATTTTCAATGTAAATAATGATTTATCTAAAAATGAAATTTCACATATTTAGAAAATTATTTTGATAAAATGGAGTCCATTTTTTAATTCTACATGTCAAAAAAGGGTTATGGTGAATTTTTGGAATTTTTTTAAAATACATGAATTTTTAATTAATAGTAAAATATGATAATGAACTATAAATATTAAATACATGATTTATTGAGTCATAGGTGATGTATGGATTATTTAAGCACAATTGGTTCAAACTCACATGAAATTATTACAGTTTTTTGTAACAAAAAAACACTATTTCTTATATTGAGAAAAATAATACAATAATCTATAAGATATTCCAAAATCACCCCTCTCATCCACTATAAAATCCACCCCTTCATACCCTCTTCCCCTCACTCCTCTAAGAAATTAATCTTCTAAAAGTTCTTCCCAAATAATTTTTCCTATACTATCCCTACATCATGGAGCTCTTGGCCTTATCAAATGACCAAAATCCCTTCCATTAAGGAAGTTCTCAAGGAAGATATTTTAAGAGGTAAACCCTCTTCCTTTTTGTTTTAATTTCACTTAATTTTATATTATTTTATTATTCTATCCTAAAATACCCTATATAAATGATCATGATAACTCTATTATCATTTATATACTGGAAATATATCATGTTAATGGAAGAACCATCTTCAATAACCTTACTCTCACTCTTTCTCTTTTATTTTAAAAATTAAATCATCATCCTAGAAGTGTCAATTTACATCCTTTGTGGACGATGAAGTTCCATTCTTCAATTTCTCCTTCATGTATCTCCAATAACCCATTTTAATTGTTTAATAAGATTTAAAAATTAATATTAAATTGTTTTTATGTTCTGTATGTATCGTATTTACAGAAATCCAAGTGATAATACAAAATGAGTTTATTATAAACAATAACCACCATAATAATCTAAAATATTATCACTAAATGTATTATTTAATGATTAATACTCATAATATATAAATATATATATATATATATAACCATTTATAATTTTTTATTGTAATTAAAAAAATTAAATTCCAATTATGGAGAATTATACCAATTTTAAATGAACTTTAGTACTTATAATCAAGTGAACTGATCATGAAATCATGGAAACAAACATTCTTAAATGATGAAAGTAAATCATATAACATATCAATAAGGACATAAGTGAACATAATAAATCTATAATGAATCAAATATATGTATATATGTTAATTAATTAATTAATTGATTTATTTAATTTAATTATCAAGGACGTTAAGTTCAAGTGCAGAACATATTTGGACATAATGTAAGGGTGTTCTACCCAAACCTCCAATTTCATTCAGGTTACTCTTATTATCTATATACCTCAATAAAAATATTAATTATTATTATATAATCCTCATGAATTATGTATGAATATTCTATATATGTGTACCAAACATAATCCTTCTTTATTTTATGGGGAGTTACACGTTTTAAAAGGATTTTTCAAAAATTCTTCCCGATAAACAAGTCTGTTTCAAAGGACCTACTTGAATTCTTACTGATGTTTAAATGCACAATATAATCTATTTTTAGCCACCATTATTTTTCTAAAATCACTCAATTTATTTTTAAAACCCCACATTGGTTCACTTCTATTTTTATGCAAATACGTTTCCAGATTAAATCCACTTTTCAAATTAAAAGAGTATTTATCTCAAGAATAACTCGATGATTTTATAAAAGTATTTTCATCTTTTTCAACACTCTTATTTATTATTATTTATAATTAGGATAAATATTTTATGATATCAGATACCATATTTTATTGAATGGTTTATGATTAGTTTTATTTTGGATGTGTTTTCTGGATACCATTAACCATATTACTCTGATTAGTTAGTGTTTATGTTTAATGATTTGGGAAAGTTAATTACATTTCATATATTAGTTTCAATATGAATTTATATTATATTTAAGTTTATACCCATTCATACGAGTAATTAATTGGACTTATTATGTGATAGGTAGGGCCTTATATATCCCCACTATGTATCGGTAGGTCTCTTGATACAAACTAGCCCGGTTTTTACCCATTATGTATGATGTCTTGGTCGAGGCCTTGATGGTATGATTATGATGTTCGGAATTATTCATTCCCTAATTATGAAACTATAGATTGGTAGTACATGTTATTATTATACTAGTATAATATCCATTGTTATGTTTTATGGAATTATTTAATTAGTTTTTATTCACTCCATATTATGTTCAAGTTTATTTTTAAAGGTATGTGTTTTTAGTTTTTCATAATGCCTAGTGTTTATTTTTATGATTACTTTAGTTTTATTATTTACCCTTAATGGGCATCTGATCTCACCCCTTTCTTATGTTTTATATTTCCCCAAGATGTGAATAAGTGTATTATTAATGACATATAGGGATAATCTTTGAGTTATGGGATTTACTAATGGATTTGTTATATTGTATTTAATTTCACGTTTTAATGATGAACTTATGTAGTATCTAGTCTTCCAATACTACTAAAATATTTTATCTTTCAAGATACTAATTTCTTGAAATAATTCAAATGTAAGAAAATAATGCACTGGATATGGGAAACTGGGTTCAGGGCATTACATTAGGTGTGTGGTACCTTCACTGAGTAGAGCCTCAACAATTGTGGCTCAAACAAAATTGACTACATAATAAGTTCCTGTTAGTAGAGATCACTACCTGGTCATTGTTAGTTGAGCCACCCTACGAAAAAACCACCATTGTATACCTTAATCATATGGAATATAGTTTTTTAATAAGGGTTTATGTATTTATACCATAACATCATTAAAGTGTAATTTCATTTATAGAAATGAAATGGTTATTTTTTTAAATTTCATTTACAATATTTATTTCTTTAATAAAATATTAATTAAAGAAAGATGAATTCAATAATTTGACATTTTTCATACATAGAAAATTTTATTTTTAGAAAAAATATTAATTTTTAAAATAATATAATGTAATCATTAAAACGTTAATTTTTATAAAATAGCCTTTTAAACGATTAATTATTTAAATATAAAGGATAATATAATTTTTTAATGACTTTGGAAAATTCCATCCGTGTCAGAAATTTTTTGATGTCATAAAAAATATTATTTATTAATAAATTATTATTTTTTACTTAAATGTTACAATTAAAATATTTTGAAAATTTTATTGATAAAATAAACCTTATATTTTAAATCATTATATAAAAATTAGTTTTGGGTGTATTTTTTAAATATTTCTAAAATACATTATTTTTTTTGAAATTTAAAATATATGTTATGTGTCTTCATTATGTTTTAGGAATTAATATATATGTAATAATTATTTAATAATTAATTAAAAATATTTCATGATAAAAAAATAAATTTTTTTAAAATAATAATTTTAATATATTTAAGTCATTTTCCGAAACTAAAATTGACTTTCCATGATCGAAAACAAAAAATATGAATTTGGAAACTGTATTTGGAGGAAAATCTTGTTTCCTTGTAAAAAATAATATTAAAATATGGATTTCATTTCAAATAGATTAATATATTATTAAACAAGACTAAAATTTCTATATATATGAGATCAATCTATGTGAAGTGTAATAGTTTTTTCATTTTAAACCACCCCAAATTAAAATACCTATATTTCAAAAGTATTAAAAATTTCTTTCATTTAACTTTAAATACCAACCCATCCCCAATTATTATCCACTAAAATCCATAATACATGAAATTATAGTCATTTTACCTTCTAAAGTGTCCCTCCAAGGTATCCTTATATCCTTCCGTATAGCGAACCTACTTTTTCTTACATTACTATCACATTATTTTAATAATAAACATAAATAAAATTCCACAGAGAGGATATTAATGTTTAGTTTCTTGGGAAAACTAGTACCATACAAAACTTTTACGTCATAAAACATTCACAGTAATTTAATACCTTCTTCTCTAGATTCTTATTGCTCATTGTGTTATCCTTAGTACATTTAGTCACCTAAGGTTATACATAAAAAAGGGGTGATATAATATCCCAGTAAGAGGATAGATAATAACATGAAACAATATTACATGGGGTTAGAATAATCATAACATCATCATCATGTGATAATTTATTAGATAAAGGCATGGAATGTGGAAATACAAAAAAAAAATGAAACATCATGTCATAGTGGTCAACTACAACACATAGTTATGGACAATGCTAGAATCATGTTCACACAAATTTCACATTCCACATTAGATAAATTATATTACACAATCTATTATAGCACTATATAATTTTGGGAGAACCCATCACATCTTATCATTTACTTTGCACTATATAATTTTAGGTGCACCTATCACATCATAACATTTACATTATCATGCCTGTTACATAGAACATATATCAATATTAGACAAAACATAACTCATGTAAATGAATGGGTTTAATTTAATAAAGAATAAATTCAAAAAATTTGGGTTCCCAGATGAAAAATTTTATAACATTCTTGATATAAGATTCATCAGCTTTGAGTGAAGAAGAAACAATCTCGAGAAGTGTGTGTTTTTTTAAGAAGGGTTCTTTTGAAAACAAAAATTATCATAATCTCAATTAAAAAAAATTTATATTCCAAAAAAGGTGATATAATTATGAATAAATGATATTTATGGAAAATACATACTGAAAATAGAGTGAAGGAGGGAAAACTCAAAGAGAGTTGGGTTTGAGAATTCCCCTTATCTTGTGTCTGAATGCTTTATTCACATTAATGTATTCTATAATCACATTAGATTAATCGGATAACATTTAAATAAACTTTTATACATGAATATAATTCATTATGTTTTTATTAAGTTCTTTTATGTTCCTTTGGATGAGTTATAGAGTTTAATTTCACCGTTCAGGATTGTTCGTTTTCATAAGTTTCATGATCGTTTTGTTTGTATAACGTAATGGATGTTCATTTAAAATGAGGATGAACATACCTAACTTTTATTATATATTATTAATGATCCTAAAAAATAATAAATGAAATTACAAAGTATTTTCTTATATACCATGAGGATGGTTCCTTAGATAAAAGTTAATAATGATCGTTTTAGGTTAATTTTGGTGGCTTTTCGAACACAACAATCTTGTTTTGTTTTAACATTTATTATTATGATTATAAGTTATTTACATAACATAAAATTTTTTATAAAATACACTTTAAAATAAATTTAGAACCATTTAATGGCTTTATTAATATCCTAGAATATGTTTAAGGAAAATGAATGTGCATCACTAATGATGTCGGTAAATTGACACATCACGGGTGACGATTTATTTTTTAAGATAAAAGAGAGATAGGGTAATGTTTAAGGTTGGAAATTCCATAAATATGATATAATTGCAGTATATTTACGGTACTAGATTTATAATTACATTTGAATGATTGTATGTGAGGGTAGAATAAGAAATGAAAATGAAATTGAAATGAAATTTAAAGGAAAAGATAGAGGATTTACCTCTTGAATTATCCTCTTGAGATCCTCCTCAAGGAACATAGGATTGGTCTCTTGATGATAGAAAGAGAACATGGACGTGGGGAGGGGATAGGGAAGATTTTTGGGTAGAATTTGGGCAAGGCCCTAATGCATAATAGGTAAGATGAGAAGAGTGTGTGAGGGGTGGTATTTATAGTGGAGAGAGCTGGTTTCTCAATATAATATTCATTAGATTTTAAATTTGGTTCAAGATAATTAATACAATGAGAATTATCTATAAATATATTAAAAATAATGAATAATGGTTATACATTAAGGTTCTTACATCATCCTTACTTCAAGAATGACTCAAAATGCATATATTAAGCATTTATAAAAAATTACTGTATTTTACTATTCATAATAAATTCAAGTAAAGAAAAATCCCAAAAATTCTGCCTAACCATTTTCAAACATGTTTAATTTAAAATTGAACATCATTTTATGAAAATAATTTTCTAAATTTGATAAATTAATTTTTTTAATCATTATTTCCTTGGAAAATGGAGATTTTAAAATTATAACTTATTTTGTAACACTTTGAAAGTTTAATTAAGGTCTCATAAATTATATTAAAATCATAAAACATCAAAATATTAATTTATGAATAACTTTTATGGAAATAAACTTTCTTTTAAATTAATAAATTAATTATAAAATATTAATTAAATATTTATGACTTATAAAAATACCAACACTTAATTAATAATTTTTAAAATACTTACTTATAATATTATATAATTATATCATATTTTGACTTATAATATGCCAAAATTTTATTTATAAATTCATGGTTGAGGCTAATATTCATTTGGCTAGTTTACAATTCATAAGCATCATATCACTATTCCTAAGGTCAAGTTACATTGTCATCAATTTTTGTTCCTTAACTTCTAGGAATACTTATTAATTCATTAATTATTCAATTAAAACGTTTTTATTATGATCCATAAGTGATTTTATGTGATTTATTCTATGTGTAATTACTATAATAAGGGAGAAATTCTTTTGATAAAATTTTGTGTCATTACATTCTTCCCTCCTTTTGAATATCACCCTCAAAATTCCAATCTACATAAAGAGATAAGGGTACTTCTCATTCATCGCCTCCTATGATTCCCATGTTAATTATTCATAATTATGATTCCTTTAAAATACATTGACAATGTGGGTTGTCTTGTTGTATAGAACCTTATCTCCCCTTTCCAGAATCTTTACTAGATGCTCCTCATAAGAGAGATCATCTTCCAACTATACCACCTTTGAGTTCATTACATGTGAGGGGTCCGGTATGTACTTCCTCAGAAGTGATACATGAAACACATCATGAACATGAGCCAAATTTTTTTTGATGTGAAAGTCAATAGGCCATAGATCATATGTGATCAAGGATCTCAAAGGGGACAATGTACCTTGGTAATAGCTTCCCTTTCTTTCCAAATATCATTACTCTCCTCCATGTTTATATTCGAAGGAATACTTCATCTCCAATGTCGAAATCCCAATCCCTCAGATTATTTTCAATATATATATTTTTCCAACTCTTAGAAGCTTTGATATTCTATTGGATTACTTGAACCTTTTCTGTCATCTCTTGCACAAGATCAGGTCCAAGTAGATTTATTTTTCCAACATCATCCAAATAGGTTAGAGTTCTACATTTCTTTCCATATAGATCTTCATATGGAGTCATCTGAATACTCAAGTTGAAGCAATTTTTATATGAGAACTCAACCGATGATAAATTCTGATCCCATCCAACTTTGAACTCTATAGAGAAGGATCTTAGTATATCTTCGAGTGTCTGAATATTACTTTTAGATTGGACATCAGTTTGGGGGTGATATGACCTGTTGAAATTCAATTCGGTACTGAAGTCATGTTGAAGACTCCTCGAAAATTTAAATTTGAAAATGGGATCATGATCAAATAAATTTGAAAGTAGAACCCCATCCATTCTCGCCACTTCATTCACATATATCATTTCAAGTTGTACAAGTGAGAGATCCTCGAAAATAGTTATAAATTGGGTAGTCTCAGTGAGTCGATCCACCACAACCCATAATGCATTATTTCCTTTAGATGTCTTTAGAGATACCGGTGATAATGTCCATAGTGACATTGTCCCATTTCTACATGGGTATAGGAAATGGTTTCATCATCCCCTTGGACTTTTTTCTCTTAGATTTAACTTGCTAACATATCAAGAACCATAATATATACTCAAAAATATACATATTAATGTTGGCCCAATATACGTGTTTTCAGAGATAATGATACATATTGGTACTCCTATGATGGATAGATAAAGTTGAGCTATGTTCATGGTACAATAGATTCATCATTATCCTAGGTGATGAAGGAACACTGATCTTCATTCCAAACTAAATCACATCGTCATCATCATTATAAAACTCATGCAACTTCCCTTACATTATAGCATTCACCTTCTTCTGTAACACCAGATCATCCCTTTATGCCTCCTTAATATTCTCATGGATATATGGTTGGGAAATAATTTGGGAAACGTATTATTTATGCCCTTTTTTTATGATTTATAAATCCATCCTTTTTATGTTCATGAAGATAGGGTCTCTCTCAGTCTACAACATGGATAGAGTAGTAGGTTCTTTTCTGATAATAGCATCAGCTACCTTGTTCGTCTTTCAAGGATGATAGTTAATAGAGTAATCATAGTCATTTATTATCTCTAACCATCTCCTATTACTCATGTGGATATCATTTTGTGGGAATATATAATTTAGGCTCTTGTGATCAGTATATATTCCACATCTCTCACCATAGAGCTAGTGTTGTGAGATTTTCAAAGAAACAATCAAAGATGCCAGCTCCAGATCATGTGTCGGGTAGTTATAATAATGGGTCTTAAACTTAAATGAAGAATAGGCTATCACATTATAATTTTTCATAAGTTCACAGAAAATTCCTTTCTTGTACAAATCACGTTATATCACAAAACATTCTCAACTTTTTGGTAATGTGAGTATAGGTGCAGTGATCAGACCTCTCTTTAGCTCCTTGAAGCATTCCTCGCATTCTTTCATCTAGAAATACTTTACCCCTTTCCTTTTTATCTTAGTTAGTAGGCTTGATTATCGTGAGAAATTTCTCAATAAATATCGATAATACCATGATAATCCAAGAAATATATAAATTTTTGTGACACTAGAGGGTCTGGTTCATTCATCAATTGCCTTTGTTTTTGAAGGGTCCACAAGAATTTCCCTCACTTGTGATCACATGTCCCTAGAATGTGACTTGTTGAATCCAAAAGTCACACATTTTGAACATGGTGTATAACTTATCCTTCCTCAATGTCTCTAACACAAGCCTTAGATGTTCCTCATGTTCCTCCTTACTCTTGGAGTACATAATAATTTCATCAAAAAACACTACCACAATTTTTTTGATGGATTTTCTAAAGACTCTATTCATTAAATCCATGAGGATTGTAGGGGAATTAGTAATATTGAAGGGGATCACCAAAAACACATAGTACCCATACCTTGTATGGAAGGCAGTCTTCTAAATATCTTCATTCTTCACCTTAAGTTGATGATATCCATAATGGATATCTACCTTTGAGATGTATTGATCTCCTCTCAACTGATCAAGTAAGTCTTCAATCCTTGGAAGAGGATACATGTACTTTATAGTGATATTATTGAGTTATTAATAATTTATATACAACCAAATTTATCCATCATTCTTTTTGAAAAAGAGCACTAACACACCCCAAGGTGATTCCCTAGTGTGTATAAACCCTTTTCCCATGTGCTTTTAAATCTTCTTATTTAACTACTACAGTTCGATATGAGACATCCTATAGGGACCCTTTGAGATATGAGCAGCATCATGTATGAGTTATAATGATATCTCTACCTCACAATCTAGGGGTAGTATGGGTAACTCTTCAGGAAATAAATCATTGTATTCCCTCATGATGGTAATTTCCTCTAGGTTGATACCTTCCTTCGACGAGACCATATGAGTGAGGTATTCCTCTTTACATGGAATCAAAACCCAACCCATTGATGGATTTTTTTAAAGAGACTCATGATATTCCTTTAAATTTAGAGGAGGATGGGATGGTTTAGAATAACAAAATATATTTCCTATTATGAATATTTGATGTGTGCTCTATATAATGAGATCCAATCTATTCCTAGTATTGCATCGAATTCCACCAAGGGAAGTATTACAATATTTTCTTGAAGAATCTTCCCATATACCCCAAAATTAGAAGATTCCAACACTAGGGTTATAATTATTGAACCTCTTGGATTTTTTATATATATTTCTACTTTATGGTTTTGGGGATTCGATTCAATAGTTCTAGAAAACGTGTAAGATATAAAAGAATGCGTAGAACACAAATCAAATAATACTTTTTCAATTCTTGAGTTAATAAGATGTAAACCTTGTATGACATTGTTTTCATGATCCACATATATAGTAGTGATGGGATATGACTTCCCTTGATCCAATGGCTTTGGTTGAAGATCATGTGAATTACCCTCAAAGACTCAAGGTTTAGTGCACTAACTTCCATAGTTAACTTTCTTCCTACAGTTGTAGCATTAGACAATGGGTGGTGCTCTCCTTTTCTCCACTACATTATCCTGCATCTTGTTGTCTTTCCAACATTGATAATCTTGATGGCCTTCTCTCCCACACTTGATGTATTAACCTGTCCCTTTGAGGTAGTTCCCATGATGCTTCTTCCCAAATTTTTGAGATGTGGGTGGTTGATTTTTCATTCCACATTTGTCATCAAATCCCCCATCTTGAAACTCAATATTTTGTTTCTTATCAACATAGACATGAGAGAATTATCCAAACTCCATTTTCACCTTGAGATCATATCGAACAAATTCTTCATAACTCCCAATATCTCGAATTGTAAGATCCTTTTTAAGGTTTGGTTTTATACAACTAATGAATCTATCAATTTTTCTATTGTTCTTGATAAAAAATCCTGAATCATACCTTGAAAGCCTTGTGAAATTTTCTTTGTAAGCATTGAGAGATTCACCATCCTTTTGCTTCAGATCTATGAATTCAATCTCTATATTTGTTCTACGTTTTCGAGGGAGATACTTGTTATAAAACATTATCTTAATGTCTTTCAACTCCATCTATTCAATTTTGACCCTTGGCTTGGTGTTATTAATCAAATCCCACCATTTATTGGACTCTCTATTTAGATGATTAACAGCTATAGTCACCTTCTCTATCTCAAAATAGTAAAGCACAGAAAATAACTTCTCCATCGAGTTGACCCATTGTTCCAAAACTAGTGGATCATAAGATCCACTAATGTTTGTTGGTCATTTCTGCATAAAACACTCGATATCCAGTTGCTCCTTATTTATTGAAGGAGGAAATTACATATTATTCATGTTATTGTTCAGAACCACGGATAGCTAGGTAAAAATCACCCTGAATTATTGAACTCCACCTCCCAAATCATTATGGAAGCCATTAGGGTAATCATTTCCTTATACCTCTCACGTGTTTGTAAAATCCCAGTTGCGGGGACCACTCCACGGGTACTCCAAACCCAGTTCATGACGTGACCTCAAGTGAATTTCCCCAAACGCCAGAGGCTGCCGACTAGCAGTGAGGGCCCAGGTCTGATAGTGGGAAACTATGCCCTCATTTGTCATAGTGTAGCGCAGTGGAATACGAGATAAAACATACAACAACAGTGGAAGTAGCAATAGTATATATAAATGAAATGGATAACTGATAACAAAACGGGAAACCAGTAGTCATTTATATATGAAGATTTTTCATTTCACTATTCTATAAAACTTCCAGAACATGTTATACCATAATACAATACAATACAACTGAAGTACAAGTACATGAAATCGAAAACCGAATAGCCAGCGACATCGTGAGCCAATGCTCGGTCCCATGCTCTCTTACACCTCAGCATAAATCAAGTACCTGTGTAGGGTCCTTTTCCCTTATCTAAACCTACAGAAACGTAATCTGTTTGGGCTGAAAAACATGACCCAAACAGGGTGTGAGAAATATATCTCAGTAGGCACCCACCAAAGGCTAGTTCCCAACTGTGTGAAATCATGCAACAATAGTGTGCAGTATTTAAATGCAATAAAGTAAGAAGTACTGAAATGAACTAACTTAACCAGTTATATTTCCATTTTAATATTCATTTAATTTTTTAGTTTAAAATACCCCCATAGTGAATATTTTAAGTAAACAGCCAATGTCCTTAGACACGTACGACTCCTACCCTCAGGTAAAGAGAATCTAACCACAAGAATCTGCCCATAGGCATAAGGATATTGCCATCAGGCATAAGAAGTGTCTCTCACAGGCATAGAATCAGCATCCCACAGGCACGGAAGATGTTTCCCACGGGCTAGGTAATACAATGCCGACAGGCTAATCACAACATTGCCCTCAGGCTAAACAGGTAACAGGGCCAACCCCAACATCTAAACAAGCAGTAAAACAAGAAATTCCTCTCAATGAAATTCTTCAATATTTTCATTAAAGGCATAAAATAAACAAGTCATACCCTCAGGTATCCTGGCCAAATGGTTAAATAGAGGAACGAACCCCCGGGGTGGTCCTGGATCCAAGCAGCGATCCCAAACAACATTTTAATATCACAATTAATTACCTATTCAATTATAGGTATTTAAAATAGCCATGGACTCAGCCATAAGAAACCCCAACATGGGTTCGTTGCACTAAAATACACAAAATGCACAACACTTTAAAAAATAAACACCAAGCCACCTACCTTAAACACCCCCGAACGATATACGCGAACAACTCATTCTAAAACGTCCCAGAACACCGTAGATCTGAGGTAAAATAATTTTATCTTAATAATATATAACTCCCGTTAGGGGAAGAATTGGAAGGAACGGTGAAAGAAGAGTGTAGGGCTTACATGTGTGGTTCTAATGATATTTTCCAAGGAAGAAACAGATTCCGAATGTGCGCTCGGCAGATCTCCAAAGCTTCGGCCTCCTCTCCTGAGCTAACTCTTCCCATTCTAACACATCCCTGTGAATAGGGGAGGATACTACCCATTTTAAGCAAAAAGAAAAACAAATTACACAGTGTGTACTTCAGAGTACATGGCGTGTACTTCACATTTTTAAACTGTTCCTCTCGTGGCTTCCCGCCAGCATGGCACTGTTTATCTGCCGACATGACTACACAGCGTGTCTCCTTGAGTACACGGCGTGTTCAGTCGCACAGTTGGCCACTGCCTTACTATTCGCCTGCCGACTGACTACACGGCATGTAAGGGACCACTACACGATGTGTGCTTGCTTCCTGCACACTTCATCGCCGACATGGCCACACACCTTGTGTACTCATTCCACGCGGCCAAAAGTACATGGCGTATGGAAAAAGTACACGGCGTGTACTTTCCAAATATGGGATTTTTTCCCCATTTGCCTTATTTTCATATAAACACTTAATGGAAAGTGAAAAGAAGAAGATCATGCCTCATAACTAAGAACCGGGATCTTACAAACTTCCCTCCTTAAAGTAATTCATCCCTGAATTTCCCTTCCAAGGGTGGTGAAGATAAAGACGTGAAAAAATCCGGCCACTGAGCATGTAAATCAGTCTCCCGCTCCCAGGTTTTGTCCTCCACTTGGTCATACTGCCATAGCACCC
This sequence comes from Viscum album, assembly GCA_963277665.1. Classification (NCBI taxonomy): domain Eukaryota; kingdom Viridiplantae; phylum Streptophyta; class Magnoliopsida; order Santalales; family Viscaceae; genus Viscum; species Viscum album. The sequence goes on along the minus strand of OY728119.1, from coordinate 1,599,947,391 downwards.
GTACGAGAGGAACTGACTGGCCTCGAAGAACATTCATGCTCATGTCAATAATACAAATCAGATTCTCCTTAAAGGACACATCTAACTTGAGCTCAACCTCCTCGGGCTGAAAGACGTGAGACAGGTCTGAATGATAACGATACAGTTGAGATACGTGGAAAATGTTGTGCATGGCTCGGTACCTCTGAGGTAACTACAACCGATAGGAATCCAGCCTGACTCTCTCCCAAATATCAAATGGCCCCACATACCTAGATGAAGGTTTACCCTATCTCCTGATCCGCTTGTGTCCCAGCCTCAGCGAAACACGCAATAAAACCTGATCCCCGACCACGAACTCCAAAGGTCGTCTGCAGCAATCAACATAAGATTTCTGATGAGACTGTGCGGTAGCCATTATCTTCTGAATCAACTGGACCTGCTCAGAAGTCTCATGCATGAGATGTGGTCCTAGTAAAGCTACCTGACCTACCTCTAACCAGCACAATGGTGACCGTAATGGCATACCATATAAAGCCTTGTAAGGTGCCATCTCAATAGTTTCCGAAAAACTGTTAGTATAGGAAAACTCGAAGAGGGGTAAGTGATTCTCCCAAGATCCCCCTTAGTCTAGGACTAATGCTCACAGCATGTCCTGAAACACATATATAGTACGCTCTGACTGGCCATCGGTCTGAGGGTGGTATGTTGTGCTCAGCAGCACCTATGTACCCAATGCCCTCTGAAAACTCTTCATGAAACAAGATGTAAAACGAGAGTCCCTATCTAAAATGATAGAACGAGGGACCCCATGAAGATGTATGATCTCTCAGATATACAACTTCCCTAGCTCATCATCATTGAAGGTCTCTTTGATCAGCAAAAAGTGAGCTACCTTCATGAGTCTATCCACAACAACCCATACGGACACATTGCCTCGAGGTGATCTCAGCAAACAACTCACGAAATCCATCACGACATAATCCCATTTCCACTCCGGAATGGGTAACTGTTGTAACAGTCCAGTTGGTCTCTAATGCTCTGTCTTCACCTGCTAACATGTGGAACACCTCGTCACAAAACCAGCTACTTCTCTCTTCATACCCGGCCACCAGTACTGGCGTCTCATGTCACGGTACATCTTTGTAACCCCTGGATGAACTGCTCAAGCTGAAGCATGAAAATACCGCATCATTTCCTCGCGTATATCCCATGGAACCCGCACTCGTCCAGGGAAACACAAAACCTCATCATCACACATCGCCCAACCAGGAAGAGGGTCCTCACTTGACAACAAATCCCATAGAACTAGGCCTTCTGAATAAGATAGTTGTCTCATCCTCACTCTATCCAAGAGGGTAGAAGTCACAGCTAAAGATGAAAGATAAGTCTTCCCCTGACTATCATGCACCTCCAAATTCATCTCAGAGAACAAATCCATGAGCATCCACTATCCACTGGCCTCCTGCACTGCATGTGTCTGAGTCTTCCTACTCAGTGAATCAGCTACTAAATTACCTTTACCAGGTGTATACGCAAGTTCAAAATTGAAGGACTGAAGGTATTCGACCCACCTTCATAGCCTTAGATTCATGTCACACTGAGTAAAGATATACTTGAGACTTTTGTGGTCGGTGAAGATCACAAAACGTTCCCCCAACAAATAATGTCTCAAACAGCGCAACGCATGAACAAATGTAGGCAACTCAAGATCATGTGTTGGGTAATTCCTTTCATGTGGCCTCAACTACTGAGACCCGTATGCAACTACTCAATCGCCTTGCATCAACACTGCTCCCAACCCAATACCTGATGCATCACAGTAAACTGTATAGCTCTTTCCCTGCTCTGGGAGTATTTGGATCATTGTTGATGTCAACCTTCCTTTCAGGTCCTAAAAGGCTGTCTCATAAGCTTCCAGCCATACGAACTTCACACCCTTCTTAGTCAAACCCGTCAACTGCGCTTCTAAGCAGGAGAAGTCCTGGATGTAATGCATGTAGTAACCAGCCAGCCCCAGGAAACTTCGTATCTCAAACATGTTCTTAGGCTACTCCTAGAAAAATACTGTTCTCACCATCTCTGGGTCTACTGCAACTCTTTCCTCTAAGATGATATGACCCAGTATGTGAATCTGGTCCATCCAAAAGTGGCACTTTGAGAGCTTAGCATATAGCCGATGCTCTCTCAGTGTACTCAATACATCTCAAGATGGGTGGCATGGTCATGTCGAGTGTGAGAATAAACCAAGATGTCTTCCATGAATACTACCACAAAATAATCCAGATAACGATGGAAGACATGATTCATCAGAGCCATGAAAACTTCTGGCACATTCCTGAGTCCGAACGGCATAACAGCATACTCGTATAGACCATACCTACTCCTGAAAGCTGTGAGAGGTATATCAGATGGTCTAACGCACAGCTGATGATATCCTGATCTCAAGTCAATCTTCGAGAACACTTGTGCTCCATGAAGTTGATAAAAAAAGATAATCAATATTTGGAAAAGGATATAGGTTCTTAACCATCAACCGGTTCAGCTTCTGATAATCCACATAGAGTCTGAGGGTACTGTCTGCCTTCTTCAAAAAAAGGACAGGAGAACCCCACGTAGAAGTACTGGGTTAGACGAAACCCTTTGTTTATAACTCCTCTAACTACCTCTTGATCTCCTGCAACTCAGGTGTAGCCATCCTATAAGGAGGAATGGACACTGGTGCTGCTCCAGACATAATATCAATAGAGAAATCACCCTCACGCTCCAGAGGAAGACCTAAAAATTCGTCCGAGAAGACATCCCTGAAACGATCAACCACTGGAGGTAAATCCATATGACAAGTCCCCTGGTCGTCCATATATAAGATTGCAATCTGGGATATGACTCCACCTCGCCCATGATGCTCTGGTCCAGCTTGACTCACCTGAATATCCCATTCTCCAATGTATAGAAACTCTCTGCCCTCTGGTGACATGAAACTCAACCTGCGACGATAGCAATCTACAAAGTCTCAAAAGGGAACCAACCAGTCCATCATGAGAATGATGTCATAAGCTATCATCTCTAAGACATAGTGGTCCCAAATAAAGTGACACCCTCCAACCTCAAGGGGGAACTATTTACACTGACGCAAACCAGTCGTTCCAGTCCCCAACAGAGTGTATAAGGTCATGATATCAGAGAAAGTAGAAACACATAACCCAAGGCTCTCCACAATGGGCATAGATATGAAACTATGTGTAGCACCCAAATCAAAAAGTACTGAAGATAAAACAAAAGCTACAAGGATAGTACCTCTGACTGTAAAAGGTCTAGGATCCTGCTCTTGCTGGGTCTGTTGCACTGCATATTCATGCCCAGTGTCGCGGCCCTGTGACATAGCCTGGCTACCCCGAGTTTTCCTACCCTGCTGCCTCTGAGATCCTGGTGTCTAGCTACCTTGGCTACGACCACCATCCCTGTCTGCATGCCCTGACGTATTCCAGCTCCCCAAAAGGTAAGAAGCAGCTGGTCGTTCTCCCGCACGCGGAGTCTGCACAGATCCCCTATCACTAGACATCGGTGGAAACACCCTGCAAAAGCATTGCAGATGACCCATCCTTCCACAAGCTCGGCACTCCACTGTGTCTCATGGACAATGTGACCTCTTTTTCCCCTCTCTACCACACTGGTATCACATGACTTGGCCACCTGAAGCATTCTTCTGACTGGTACTGCCACCCTAAAAGAACTCCATCTGTCTCTTTCCCTTTCCAGCAAAAATAGTACCAGTAACTGGTGTTGAACCACACTGGCCCACACCACTAGATTCTCGCAGGTTCCTCTCTGCGATCAGCTCCTGATTCACAATAGCATGTACAATAGGAAACCTTAAAACATTCACCAGTGCCCGAATGTCTTACCAAAGACCATCCTCAAAACGTTGGGCTCTCAACATCTCATCAACCCCCAGAACGGGTGCAAAACGCTGAAGCTCGGTGAAACGAGCAGAATAGTCCATCACTGACATAGCGCCCAACTACAGATTCAAGAACTCTAGAGCTCTATCTACCCTCAGCATCTATGGGAAGAATAAGTTATAGAAGACTGCCTGAAAATCCTCCCACGACAGGTCTCTATGATGCTCTGACTAGGTGGTAACATACCACCACCTATTGGCCGAATCACGTAGAATATATGTCGCGAGCTTGACCCTCAGCTTTGGAGGCTTCTCAAGATGCTTAAAAATAGTCTACATCGACCCCATCCAAGACTCAGCAGCCTATGGTCCACCATCCCCTGAAAATGTCGGAAGATTCTACTGATGTAATACACGTGTCTCCTTGGCCATAGATGTGGCATCCGGTGGTGCTCCCTGAATGGTCTTCATGAACCGCAATAAGCCTTCACAGAACTGCGCCTTTGTGCCTGTGTTTGGTATAGCATCTGGCACCGCATCTAGCTCTACTAGAGGATTCAATGGTATCCCATGGCCCACCATCTCTGTAGTATTCTTGTCACCGCTCTCCTGGAGAACAATGCGCGGTCGTCTAGGAGGCATTAATCTACAAGGTCTACAACACGCTTTAGATTCAAGATTAACAAGACTGAAAACGAAGAAACCACAAAAGGGAACAGGAAAAAGAAGGCATCCAAAATTTCCAAAACAAGACTACACATCGTGTATAACAACTACATAGCGTGTACTTGACATCCCTTCCCCTTCCCAGGTCCTTCGACACGACTAATCCACACGTCCCTCGTTTGAAAAAAACTACATGGTGTTTATATTATCTACACAGCATGTATGGTGTTATTTCCAACAGCCCTTGTTGCTTGTGGCATGACCGAATACTCGGCTTGATACTACACGGCGTGTTACACCTGCACATGTCATGTACACTACCCCGTTTCCCCGTCACACGGTCAACTCTACATGGTCTGTCCTTGGACAAGACTATACTGGGTGTTCCCATAGGTATACGGCGTGTTCTAGACGAGCTCCGCCAACCCGTGTTGTTAGTTACACGGCCAGATACACGACTCAACCTACATGGCGTGTTCGATATACACACGGTGTGTACCCGAAGGATTTCACCGACCTGTGTTGTTAGTTACACGGTCGGGTCCCCAGGTCACACTACACGACGTGTTCGTCATGGACACGGCGTATTCGTCGTAAAGTTTCCTCCGCCCATGTTGTTGGTTACACGGTGGACACCGGGTCCTCACTACACGGTGTGTACATAAGCAACCCGGCATGTTCGCCCCAAGATCTTCCCTTCCCCAGGTCGCCGCCCACATGGTTTGTGACACGGGAAGAAACTACACGACGTGTAATCAGGATACATCGCATTTACCCAAAAAGTTTTATTTTTCATCCTGAACAGAAGAACATACACCGCGTGTCTATAGTACTACATGGCGTGTAAACTAGGTTTCCAAACATTATGCCTCAGAAACATCTCCAGAACCCAGAAAATTATGAAAAATAACACCTAAGTGCCAAATTTCGATCCGTGAGGTCCCATACTACCTAGAAATCAATGTTTGACATCTTATTTATGTTATAACATGATAAACAGTCAATGATCCACCAAATTCCAGTCAATGGGGGCCCATACTCCCCAAAAACCGAAGTTTGGCATTCATTCTACAAACCGGCTCATACAAAATACCCTATTATGTAGCAGGTAGTTATCAAGAAGCTATCACAACAACATGATTTTCTAGCACATCAGCTATCATAACAACATGCAATTTCTAATGCACCTACATTGCCTGAAACTATGCATGGCATGTGATTTCTAGTATGTTCCTAAATGATGCATGAGATGGCATACCCTCATCTCATCGGGTTACAACTAAATATAACCCATAGATAAAATATAAACAGCACAATCACAAGTGCGCCAACCAATAGTGAAATAAAATCAAATGTAAATTGCAAAATCAGAAAATTGCAACACGAGGAAAATTGGCTTTTCCATGTACCTGGGTTAGCTACGCCTGAGCACAGCTTATTACCAACTACTGTTCCATCCTATCCCTGACTAAGGCTCCAAATAGTAAGTCAAAGTAAAGAACTCCTATGATTCCACATTGTAACATCCCGGTTCTAGGTACCACTCCACGGGTGCCCTGAACCCAGTTCGCCACGTGACCTCAAGCGCATTTCCCCAAAAGCCAGAGGCTACTGACTAGCAGCGAGGGCCCATGTCTGATAGTGGGGAAACTATGCCCTTATTTTTCAAAGTGCAGCGTAGTGGAATACAAGATAAAAAATACAAAAACAGCAGAAGAAACGACAGTATATATAACTGAAATGGAAAACTGATAACAAAAAGGGAAACCTACAATCATTTATATATGAATATGCAGCATGTCGCTATTCTATAAAAATTCCAGAATATGTTATACCGCAATACAATACAATACAAATGAAGTAAAAGTATAGGAAAGAAAAAAACAGAACACCCAGCGGCATCGCGAGCCAATTCTCAGTCCCATACTCTCATACACCTCAGCAGCAATCAAGTACATGTATAGGGACCCTTTCCCTTATCTACACCTACAGAAACGTAATCTTTTTGGGCCGAAAAACATGACCCAAACAGGGTGTGAGAAATATATCTTAGTAGGAACCCACCAAAGGCCCGTGCCCAACTAGATGAAATCATGCAACAACAGTGTGCAGTATTTAAATGAAATAATGTAAGCAATACTAAAAGTAACTAACATAACAAGTTATATTGCCATTTTAATATTGATTTAATCTTTTAATTTAAAATACCACGACAGTGAATATTCTTATTAAACAGCCAATGTCCTCAGACATGTACAACTCCAACCCTCAGGTAAAGATAATCTAACCACAAGAATATGCCCACAAGCATATGGATATTTCCCACAGGTGTAAAAAGTATCACCCACAAGCATAGAATCAGCTGCCCCCATGTATGGAAGAAGTTTCACACAGGCTAGGTAGTACAATGCCCATAGGATAATCACAACACCTCCCTCAGGCTAAACAGGTAACTGGGCCAAGCCCAACATGTTAACAAGCATTAAAATAAGAAATTTCTCTCAATGAAATTCTTCAATCATTTCATTAAAGGCATAAATTAAACAAGGCATACCCTCGAGTATCTTGGCCAGAAGACTAACCAGAGGAACGCACCCTCAGGGTGGTCCTGGATCTAAGCAGCGATCCCAAACAGCATTTTAGTGTCACAAATAATTACCTATTAAATTCTATGTATTTTATATAGCCACGACCTCATCCACACACCACCCCAACATGGGTTTGTGTCACTAAAATAAACAAAACGCACAACAGTTGGAAAAATAAACACAAAGCCACCTACCTTAAACACCCCCGAACGATATACACGAACGATGCCTTCTGAAATGTCCAATAATTCTGTAGAATTGAGGTAAAATAATTTTCTCTCAAATGTAAATAAATCCCGTTAGGGGAAGAATTGGAAATAATGGTGAAAGAAGAGTGGAGGGCTTACCCATGCGGTTCCAATGAGATCGTCTGAGGTGGAAACATATTCAAACGTGCGCTCGGCAGATCTCCAAAGCATCAGCCTCTACTCCCAAGCTCCCTCTTCCCGTTCTAAGCCTTCCCTGTGAAAAGGGGAGGTTATTACCCATTTTATGTGAAATAAACAAAGTACACAGCATGTATATCCGAGTACACGACATGTAATTCCCATTTTTAAACTGTTCCTCTGGCGGCTTCCCGCTGGCGTGGCACTGTTCATCTGCCAACATGACTACATGGCATGTCTCCTTGAGTACATTGCGTGTTCAGTCGCACAGCTGGACACCGCCTTACTATTTGACTGTCGTATGACTATATGGCATGTAAGGGACCACTACATGACATGTACTTGGTTCCTACACCCTTCATCGCCGACACGACCACACTCCCTATGTACGCATTCCACACGACCAAAAGTACACAGCGTGTGGACAAAGTACATAGCGTGTACTTTCCAAATATTTGATTTTCCCCCCATTTTCCTTATTTTCTTAAAAAATCTTAAGGTAATGAGAAAAGATGAAGCTCGTACCTTAGAACTAAGAATCGGGTTCTTACAGGTTTGTTAGCATGGTTTCTTCTGGTTCCCACCATTTTCTAAAATATAAATGTTTAGAAAAAAACATATGTAAATAAGTCATAAATAATCTATCCCTTTGTAAAATTAACTCTAAAGTCATGTCTTATGGTATCCCTATGTTTAGAAAATATTCTTGTGTTCTTACATATAATTAGTATCATATTATGGGTTTCACTAAGGTTATCTAATCTTAATTCCCAAATTAACTAAACTATATTATGATACCAAATATAGTGACCCTGATTAGTAATACTATTACATACTTTTAATGATAAGAAAAATAAAAACTTTACACAATGGCGATCCAAAGGTTTTGTGTCTTGGTAAAACTAGGACCATACATTACTTTTATAACATAAAACATAAACATTTATTTAATTCCTTATTCTATAGCTTTTTATTGTCCCTTGTGCTCTATATAGTACATGTAGTCACTTTAGGATATACATAAAAAAGGGGTGAGCTAAAATCCAAGTAAGTGGATAGATATGATCATGAAACAATATGACATGGGGTGAGAATAATCATAAAATCATAATCATGAGAGGAAGTATTAGATAATGTCATGGAATGTGGCAATGCATAAAAATGAAACATCATGTCGTAGTTGTCAACTACGACACATTGTTATGAACAAATATAACATCATGTTCATGCATATTTCAAATTCCTCATGAGATAAATCACATTTCGAAATGAATTGGTTCCCTATATAATTTTGGGTTCCCCTTTCACATATTATTATTAACTTCGTTCTATATAATTCTGATTGTACCCATCATATCATAACATTTACATTATCATGCAAGCCACACAGAACATATATCAATCTTGGATATAAAATAACCCATATAAAGAAATTAATTTCATTTCATAAAGCATAAATTCAAAAACATTGGGTTCCCAAATGAATAAGGGAATATCATTCTTGATATATGATTCATCAACTTTGAGTGAAGAAGAAAAAATCTCAACAAGTGTGTTTTTTGAAAGGAGAGTTCTTTTGGAAAACATTATGTTTGTCATAATCTCTATTAGAAATAATTTATATCCCAAAAAAGGTTAATATAATTATAAATAAATGTTATTTAAGGAATATCCATACTAAAAATGGGTTGAAAGAGAGAAAACCCAAAGAAAGAGAGTTCGGATTGTGAATTCCTCTTACATTGTGTCTAAACTCTTTATTCACATTAATGTTCTATATATTCAAATTTCATTAAATAAATAACAACTAAAGAACCATTTATATATTAATCTAATTAATTATGTTTTTATTAAGTTCTTATATGGTCCTTTGTATGAGTTATAGAGTTTAATTTTTTCGTTCATGATGGTTCATTTTCATAGTTTTCATGATCGGTTTGCTTGTATAAATTAATGGAAGTTCATTTAAAACTAGGATGAACATACATAATTTTTATTATATACTTTTAATGATCATATAGAATCTTAAATTATCTTAAAATTTATTTTTTATATACCATGAGGATTATTCATTAGATAAAAATTAATGATGATAGTTTTAGGTTAATTTTGGTGGTTTTTAGAACACAACGAACTCATTTTGTTTTATCATTTAGTATTATGTGTATAAGTTATTTAAATAACTTATAAAAGGTTTTAACATACACTATATAGTATATTTTAAACAATTTAATGATCTTATTAACATCTTTTCAGGTGTTTAAGGTAAATGAATGTGAATCACCCACGATGTTGGTAAATTAACACATCCCGAGTGACGATTTCATTTTTAAGATAAGAGAGAGAGAGAGAGAGAGAGAGAGAGAAAGAAAGAGAAAGAGGATTTTAATGATAGATCTTCCATTAACATGATTTAATTCTATTATCTGTATTTTACTAGCGTTATCATTCCATTTTGATTAATGGAGTGAGTAGAGAATGAGAAAATAAATTGAAATTGAATAGAAATTTGAAGAAAAAAGAGAGAGGATTTACCTCTTGAATTCTCATCTTGAGATCATCCTAAAGGCACATAGGCTTGGTATTTTGATGATACCAATAGATCTTGAAAATGTGGTAGGGGATAGGAAAGAGTTTTTTTAGAATTTGGGCAAGGCTCAAATCTTGAGATGTGTGAGGAGAAGAGGGTGTGAGGGGTGTTATTTTTAGTAGAGGAGAGAGGTTTTTTCTCAATATTATATTCATTAGTTAATTATATTGTCTCCATAATGTAAATAGTTTGAGAATTATCTATAAATATATTAAAATAATGAATTATTTTAATTTATTAAGTTTCTCACATCATCCTTACATCAACAATGACTCAAAAATTCATGTATTTAGCATTTATCAAAAAATACCATATTTTACTATTCATAAAAAATTCAAGTATTTAAAAAAAATCCCAAAAATCACCCTAACCATTTCTAGATATATAGAATCAAAAGAAGAACTATATTTTATGAAAATAATTTTCTATATATTATTAGTTTAATTTTTATGATCATTATTTACTTGGGAAATACATATTTTAAAATTATAACTCATTTTGTAACACTTCAAAAAATTAATTAAGGTCTCATAAAATTATCTTAAAATCATTATACATAAAATATTAATTTATGAATTCAGTTTATTAAAATAATTTTTCTTTTAAATAATTAAATTAATTATAAACTTATAATTAAATATTTATGGCTTATAAAAGTACCAACTCGTAATTAATAATTTCTAAAATATTTACTTACTTATAAAATGATATAATTATATAATATTTTCACTTATAATATGTAAAAAATTTATTTATACTTTCATGGGTGAGGCTACTATTCATTTGGCCGGTTTACTATTCATAAGGGTCACATTACTATTCCCAAGGTCAAGTTAATATTTAATCAGTATTGGTTCCTTAACATATAAAAATAATTTTTATTTAATTAATTATTTAATTATAAAGTTTTTATAATGTTTCCTAAGTGGTTATATGTGATTTATTTGATGTATTATTACTATAAAAAGGGATAAATTACTTTTCATAATAGTTTGGGTTGTTACATTCTTCCCCCTTTTTAAATTTTACCCTCAATATTTTATTTTACATAAATAGGTGAGGGTAATCCTCCTTCATCCCTTCCTTTGGATACCATGTTGCTTCTTCATACTTATGGTCCCTCCCCAATACTTTTATATGGTGGGATTTCTTATGTGTAAAACCTCATATCCCCTCTCTAGAATATTTAATGTTTTCTCCTCATAAGAGAGATCATTTTCCAACTATACAACCTATGAGTTCGGTACATGTGAGGGGTCTAGTTTGTACTTCCATATAAGTGATATGTCGAACACATCAGGAACTTGATACATATTTGGTGTAAGTTCAAGATGATAGGACACGACACCTATGCGATCAAGGATCTTAATGGGTCCAATGTACCTTGGTCTTAGCTCCCCTTTCTTTCCAAACTACATTAATCTCTTCCATGGTGGTATTATAAGGAAGAATTTATCTCCAACATTGAACTCTAAGTCCCTTCATTGTTTTTTAGTAAAGATATTTTTCTGAATCTGAGTAGATTTGACAAGCTATGGGATGGGTTAAACCTTCTCTGTCATCTCTTGTAAAAGATCAGGTCCAAGAATCTTTCATTCACCAACTTCATCCCAAAAGGTTGGAGCTAGAAATCACATTCCACACAGAGCATCATATAGAGCCATCTGAATACTTGAGTGGAAGCTATTGTGGTATAAGAACTCAACTAATGAGAGATGATAATCCCATACACCATTTAATTATAAAGATAATCCTCTTAGAATATCTTCGAGCATCTGAATAGTAATTTCATATTACCCATTATTTTGGGGTGATAGGTCAGGCTGTAATTCAATTCATTACTCAAGGAATGTTGAAAACTTATCTATAATTTAGATGTGAACATGGGATCACGAATAGAGACAATTGAAATTTTAAACCCATTAATTCCCACCACTTCCTTCACATATATATTTGGAATTTTTTCAATTGAGAGGTCTTCACAAATAGTAATAAAGTGACTATTATTGGTGAGTTAGTCTACCGTAACCCAAATAAAATTATTTCCTTTGCATGTCTTCAGGAGACCTGTAACAAAGTCCATACTGACATTCTCCCATTTCCATATGGGTATAGGCAATAGTTTCATCACCCCTCTGGAATTTTGCACTCTGATTTAAATTTCTAACCTATCAAGAACCTTGAGATATACTCCACAATATCCTACTTCATGTTTCCCCACAAGAAGTTTTCTTAGATATCACGATACATCTTGGTACTCCTGAGATGGATAGAGAAATTTGATCTATGTAAATTGTCGAATAGATCATTCTTTATACCACATGATGAAGGCACATAGAGCCTCATTCAAAACTGAATCACACCCTAATAATCATTATAGAACTCTTGCAGATTCCATTTATTTACCACATTCACCTTCTTTTGTAACTCAAGATTATCCCTTTGTGCCTCCATAATATTCTAGGGGATATATGGTTGGGATATAATTTGTGAATGGTGGGATTTATTCGTTTCCATTATGATTTCAAAATCCATCATTCTCATGTCCAAGATGACAGGGTCCCCCCCAATACACAATATGGATAGAGAAGTAGGTTGTTTTATACTAAGAGCATCAGCTACCTTGTTCACCTTTCCAAGATGATAGTGAATAGAGCAATCATAGTATTTGATTAGCTCTAGCCATATCCTTTGACACAAGTTGTGAACATTTTTTTGAATATGTACTTTAGACTCTTATGATCGGTATATATTTCACACCTCTCACCATTGAGGTAGTACCGACAAATTTTCAAGGAAACAATCATAGTTTCTATCTCTAGATCACGCATCGGGTAGTTCTTTTCATGGATCTTCAATTTCCGTGAGGCGTAGGCTATCACATTATTATTTTTCATGAGTACACAACCCATGAATTTCATGGAAGCATCACTATATATCAAAAAACATTATCCACTTTATGGTAATGTGAGTACAGGTGTAGTGACCAACCTTCTCTTTATCTCCTTAAAGATTTCCTCACATTATTCCATCCTGACTATTGTACCCCTTTCCTTATTAACATAGTTATTGGGATTGAAAATCATAAGAAATTTCTCACAAAACATCGATAGTACATTTCTAATCCAAAAAAACTGTGGATTTTTGGGACACTAGAGGGTCTGGTCTATTCCTCAATTGCCATTGTTTTTTAGGGGTCTATAGAAATTCCCTCACTTTTTATCACATGTCGCATGAATGTGACTTGTTTTATCCAAATGTCACACTTTCTGAACTTGGCATAAAACTTATTCTTCCATAATTTATGTAACAAAAGACTTTGATGTTCTTCATATTCCTTTTTTCTCTTAGAGTATATGAGAATTCCATCAATAAACACTACCATAAATTTTTTGATGTAAACTATAAAGTTTCGATTCATCAAATCCATGGTGATCGTAGGGGAATTAGTAAGTATAAAGGGAACCACTAGAAACTCATAGTTCCCATAACTTGTACAAAAGAAGTCTTATGAATATCGTCCTTCTTCACCTTTAGCGGATGATATCTAGAATAGAGATACACCTTTGAGAAGTACTAATATACACTCAACCGATCGAACAAGTCATAAATACATGGAAGAGGGTACTTTTACATTATGGTGATCTTATTGAGTTCCTTATAATCAATATACATCCATTTTGATCCATCCTTCTTCTTGACGTATAACACTAGCGCACCCCAAGTTGATGTACGAGGGTGTATAAACCCTATGTAAAAGTTCTCTTACATCTACTTCTTTAACTCCACTAGTTCGATAGGAACTATCCTATGGGGACACTTTGAGATAAGAGTATCTTTAGTTATGAGTTCTATTGAGAACTCTACATCCTAATCTGGGGTTTTTCTAGGTAACTCTTTATGAAATATATCATTATATTCCCTGACAGTGGGCATTTCCCCTAGGTTGATACCTTTCATTGACTCAACCATTTGATTGAGGTATGATTCTTAATAGGGAATCAAAACCCACAACAATGAAGTATTTTTCAAAGGATATTCATGATCTTATTTTATTTTTTAAAGGATTATGGGATGGTTCAAAATAAGAAAAGATATTTCCTTTTCTAGATAGTTGATGTGTCCTCTATATAGTGATAGCCAATCCATTCCTATTATAGCATTGAATCCTTCCAAGGGATGTATTACAAGATTTTCTGTAAGAATATTCCCACATACACCAATAGAAGAAGAGTCCAACACTTAGGTTGTAATGATTTCACCACTTGATTTTTTTACAGAAATCTCTACTTCATGGTTCTGAGGCATCGATTAAATAGTTCTAGAAAACTTTAAAGATATAAAGAAATGATTAGAAACAGAATAAAATAAGTTTTTACCATTCTTGATTGGATAGAACGTGTACCTTGTATGACTTAATATTATTTCTCCACTTCTATAGTAGTGATGGAATAAGACTTCCCTTTCTCTTTTTTCTTTCGTGCATGATGATGTTGATTACCATCAAAGACTTTAGGTTTAGTTCACTAGCTTTAATATTTCACTTTCTACATACAATTTTAGTATTAGACCATTGGCGGTGCACTCCTTTCCTCCACTATATTATCTGGAATCCTCATGTCTTTTTGAAATTCATGAGCTTGGTTGAATTCTCTCCCACACTATAATTGTTTACCTATAACTTTGGGGCAGTTCCCATGATGCTTCTTCCCACATTTTTGACATGTCGGTGGTTGAGTATTCTTTCGACCTTTCTCATGAAATCTCCTGGATTGAAAATAAATCTATCCTTTATTATCACCATAGCTAGGGGAGCATTCTACAAACTCCATCTCCACATTGATAACACATCAAAAAACTTCTTCATAACACTCAAAGTATCTAATTGCAGGAACCCTTTAATGGTGTGGTTTTAGACCACAAAATAATCTGCCAATTATGTTATCATTGTTGATAAAAAACCCAAATAATACCTTGAAATACTTGTTTAATTTGATTTAGAAGCCATGAAATATTTTCCTTCCTTTTTATTCATCTTTATGAATTTTATCTCTATATTTTTTCAAAGAGTTCGATGGAAATACTTGTTAAGAAACATTATCTTAATGTCTTCCCACTCTATATCATCAATTTCATCCCTCTTCATAGTGTTCTTAATGAAATCACACCATTGATCGACCTATCAATATAGATGATAAACAGCTAGAGTCACCTTCTCCATCTCAGAATAGTGAAGCATAGAGAATAACTTCTCTATTGAGTTGACCCACTATTTCAAAACTAGTGGATCGAAAGATCCACTAAACATTGGTGGTTGTTGTTGCATAAAACAATTGATAGATAGTATATCCCTCTTTTTAAAAGAAGGGCCTTCCAAATTATTCAGTTTATTGTTCATAACCTGAGATAGCTAGGTAAGAATCTCCCTGAAAATTGGAACTCCACCTCCCAAAGAATATGTGATGACATTTGGGGAATTGCTACATTGTCCCTTTCACAGGATGTTGTCCTGGTTTCTACTGGTTCCCCCCATTTTCTAAAATATAAAATGTTAGAACAAAACATAAGTCAAAAAGTCATCAATAATCTATACCTTTGTAAAATTAACTCTAAGGGAATATCTTCTTGGATTCCTATGTTTAAAAAATCTTCTTGTGTTCTTACATATACATAGTCTAATACTATGGGTTTCACTAAGGTTCGCTAATCCTAATTCCCAAATTAACTAAATTGTAATTTGATACCAACTATAGATACCCTAATTTTTCATACATTATTATTACATCATTTTAATAATAAAGAATATAAAAACAATATACAATGAGGAACTGATGTTTTAGTGCCTTGGGAAAACTAGAACCATACATAAATTTTACCACATAAAACATAATGATTTATCTAATTCATTCTTATCTATATTATTATTGTCCCTTGTGTTCTCCTTAGTACATGTATTCACTTGAGGATATACATAAAAAAGGTGTAAGCTAAAATCCTAGTAAGAGGATGGATAAGATCATAAAAATATATGACATGGGGTGAGCATAATAATAACATCATCATCAAGAGAGGAATAATTAGATAAAGGGAATGGAATGTGTCAATGTATAAAAATAAAACATCATGTCATAGTGGTCAACTACGACACATTGTAATGCCCCGACCCAAGATACCCATAGTTGGTGCATTATTACATAATATTGACATGATCACAAATGATCAAGTCTCAAAAGACCGATTAGGTTAGTATCCTTAGAAGTACTAGATACATTAATAAGTTTTACATTACATTATAAAATGAAAAACTACAAGAACATAGTCTCCATAGCCCACACTTATATCCCTTAGACTATCCCTGTAGGTCAGTCATAATATACTTCTTCGTATCCTGGGGAAAAAATTAAACATATAAAGAGGTGAGCTCAGATGCTCAGTAAGTATAGAAATATTAAGGAAACATTCTTAAATAAGAATAAACATTTAAGGAAATGTATAAGACTAAAAAAAATTAATTTTAAAATTGAAATTCAGCCTAGTATGGAAAAGATAAAATCAAATAATTCCATTTACTTATTCACATGGATATTATACTAGTCGAATAATAACATGCAATATTAATAGCCACATTCATAATGATGGATTTCATAATTCCAGACTTCATAACCACATAGTCATGGTCTTGTTCCAAGACTACAAATAATATTTTTTCAAGGCCTTGTGCCAAGAAACTAGTTTGTCTCATGAGACCTACTGATGCATCAAGGAGCTATAGAGGGCTCCACCAGTCACTTATTAAGTCCAATTCATTCCTCATATGAAAACGTTTAAATATAACATAAAAATTCGCATTAAAACATTCATATTAAATGTCAATAATTTATCCACAAACCATGAATGGTATAAGAATAACACATCCACAGTAAAACATATCACAAAACCTTCAATACAATATGGAATATTTGTATCCTAATAAATCAACATCAAACAATATTAAAATCCATCAAAATATGTTGACATAGATGAAATAATTTTTTTTAGAGAACTATCTCTTTCTATTTTGAAATCATTTAAAAGTCATATAATTATAAGAGTAACCATTTATTTTTAAAATATTTTTATAATATTGTAAGGGAAGTTTCGAGGATTTTATAACGGCGGAAAACAGCTGCACTCACCATATAAGTTAAAAAAATGTTCTTACATAAATTTTGTCGAAAGGGTCATAAATTACCTTTTTTGGAAAATGAAGAAAATATTCCTTTCAAAATATATAAGGTCAAATAAGTGTATAAATGACTTTAATCCATTTTCTAGTAAATAGAAAAAAAAATGTTTTAAATACATTTTTTAAGAAAACACGGATGTGGATGATAAAGATGTCCTATTAGATACTTATGAAAAAACAATCTAGGATAATAAAGAGATCGTGAAATTAACCCTTACCTTGTAATTTTCCTTGGTAGATGGTAGGTTAAGATTCTATATAATGGTGAAATAATTTTATTAAATTATACAAGAACCATATATATTAATATGATATCATATATTCACCTCCAACAGCCCGAAGGCCTTCATTTTTTATTGATTCTGATAATCTACCTTTCAGGGGGTGAGGTGGAACCCTTACAAGGCATGTAGGAATATGTATTACATGGCCTATAGGACATAGAGGAATTCATTTCTTGTAGGCTTCAAAAATAAAATACAACCCAGACTAACTACTTGGAACTACTCCTCCCCATCATCTTCATCGTGAAATCAGCTCTCCACCTTCGCATGGTTGTTTGACTAGCCGTTCTCGAGCATGCACAAGCTTGTCCCGATGGCAGATGTCATACCCTTTCATTCTTGAAATCTTCTTAGCTTCTGCTATGGTGATATCACCTTGCTCATCCTCCTTGTTGAAACTTGTTCCTTGTAGGTTGTCTGTTTTGCATCTGCACTTAAAGTGTCCTGAAGGCCTTGAGGTGGGCCGAAGGCCTTACTGGCCCAAATGCCTAGGTGGATCAAAGGTCTTAAAGGACTCGGGGACCAAATCAGTGGCCCGAAGGCCCAAAGGGGGGAATAATTTTGGCTACTATAGTTCCAAATAATTCCTGCTATAGTTATCGCTATAGTACCTGCTATAGTTCTTCATAGTTCCTTCTACGGTACCTGCTACAGTACTGTTACAATAACCCTAAAATTAGCCTCTGCCTGGATTTGATCCTGTGTCTCTTGAATTCACATAAATAGTCCTCACCAACTAGGCTGAAGCTCATGTGAAATATTATATCATATATGATCTTCTAATATTACTTTGTTAATGATATTTTAGTAGTATCATCATTTCAAGTGTTAACTGATTCTTTTTCCTTTATATACTTGGTAATGTAAGCCATATTTCTTATGGATAGGATGTATTTGATTCATAAACATAATTATATTATGTTCATAGACAATATTTTTAGTCATAAAATGAAAATTATTCTTGAATGATTATGATGGGGAATGATCTCATCGCGTTCATGGAGACGGTAGTTCGTACGTACGCACGAGTGACGATATCACTCTTATGATATTAAAATTGTATATAATTGGATGGTATATCATATATACAGATCAATATCATGTTTTATTTATTATTTAAATCATTTTTACTCCTTATTATACCCATCCAAATGATGAAGTGATTGAATAACAAACTACATCACGATTTGGAGACGGTAATCCGTGCGTACACACATATGGTGACATTGTCATTTATAAGATGGATAGAATAATGAATATGGTTGTACCATTTTTATAATAACATCACAGTATATAGAAGATACTAGATTTATTATTTTATAATGTAAAAAACAAATAAAGTGGATGTGGAAGAAGAAAATAACTTGAAAGAGGTGATGAAATATTTACCTCTTCTTCGGGTTCTTTTTTCTGATTTGATCAAAAGGGCTCCATAGGATAACTTTAAAACTAAATTAAGGCCTCTAGGATTAAGGGAGGTCATTTTAGAGGATATTTGGTCTGGGTTTTTCTGATCCAAATGGAGTTGAAGGTGTGAATTTGAGAGAAGAAAAGGTTCCCTTTTATAAGAGTGGTGATGGTCACTTTAGGAAAAGATTGGAATATTATTTTATAATAAAATCATTTTCAGTTTATAATGGCTACAAAATGAATTATTTAAAATATAAGGTGAGGATGGGTTGAAAACCTCTCAACCAATATGTTTTAGATAGGTTTAGGTCATCATATTAACCTTATCATTTAGATTTAACTATTAGTTAAATAATTTGACATTTACCATGTCTCATTTATTTTTATATTATTTGGTTAATAAAATTACAATAAAATGCCATGAAAACCCAATGTGGTTCATTATTGACATATATAATATTATTTATGCCCTTTTTCCAAAACTTATATTTTTAAAAGTATAATTCTAATTAATAATATAATCTTTGTTTTAAAAACTCTTTTATGAAAATTTTGACTCTATTTGGTATTTTGTTTTTGTTAAATTCATAGCAGCATTATTACTTCAAAAAAAATTCATTTAATCAACCCTAACATGACTTATTAACATATAAAATTAATTTAATTCATTTAATATCTCAAATTAGATTTATTTTTATTTTTATAATATCAATTATTTTAATCTTTAATTAATAAGTTAATTACTGCATCATCATTGTGTCATAAATAAATTTTATTATTTAATGTATAAAAATTATAAATAAAATACCATTACGTAGGAAATAATTTTATATTTATAATTAATATTTATATTCTAATTTATATTATGTATAACCCTATATTAAAAATGGTTTACTTATTAAAATTAAATTTTAACTCTTTTAACTCTTATTTAAATAAAATAATAATAAATGTCCTAATCTAATCCATGTGGACCTAAAGGATCATATTTTATTCCTAAGGTTTGTTTTGGTCGAATTACACTTATCTAATAGAATTAGGACATCTGTTAGGGTAATTATGATATCATTTTTACCCTTAGTTGCCCTATTTAACCATTAATCGTGGTAAATAAAAGTAAAAAGTCATTGTTCACCAAAAATTATTTTCATCTTATTGAACCAAATTTTACTTATTGATATTAACCGTGTCTCTTAGATTTTTTAAATTCAACTCATAGAAGTGGTAAAATTATGTTTTATATAAATTTTCAAATGCTCTTAGGAGGTGGGTAAAAGACTGTAAATAGTTCGATAAACTTTTATATATCTAAACTTATTATAGAATGACTCCAATGAATTACATTGAACGTGTATATGTATTATGTATCTATTTTGACCTAAAATAAATTAATATAAAATAACTAATTATTTAAATAAAATGTTAGTTTTAACCAATAATGCAATGTTTTTTCACTATTCATCAAAAATTGAATGTTTTCTGAAAAATTCCAAAAATTCACCCTAAGCAAATTTTGATATTCAAAATCCAAAAATGAAGTCCATTTTGAAATATAAAATTTATAAAATTTAAAAAATTGGGTATTACAATTCATAACGACTTGTTTGATTGGTCACGGTGTTTTAGAATATCAAAGTTACGTGCAATGATAGCTATTGTATTATTGAAAGGGAAACATACCGTGGAAGCTTGGTGTGTTACATTATTCCATCATTCAAATAATTTCATCCGTGAAATTTCTATAATACCACCACAAAAAAAAGATTTGGGTGGTTCTTTATCATAAGTTCCTCTAGTTCCCACGTTTCCTCTTTCATCTTATGGTTTCTCCATAGAACTTTTACCAGACGAGTCATCGGGTTTCTCAGCACTTGTTGTCTTGTATCAAGAATTTTGACAGGCACTTCAAAATAAGATAGATCATGTTCCAGTTCAATTTCCTCATAGGTGAGTACATGTATTGGCTCAGGCATGTATTTTCTCAATAATGATATATGAAACACATCATGAACTTTAGAGATTCTTCTAGGCATTTCCATATGATAAGTTACAACTCCAATTCGTTCTAGAATTTCGAAAGGTCCAATGTACCTGGGACACAATTTACCCTTCTTACAGAAACATAGAACACCCTTCCATGGAGATACCTTCAAGAAGACGTGTTCTCCTACTTGAAACTCCAAATCCTTCCTTCGGTTATCAGCATAGCTCTTTTGCCTACTTTGGTCTGCTTTGAAGTGGGTTTGGATAACATTCATCTTTTACATTGTTTCCTCAACAAATTCTAGGCCTATGAGTTTCCTTTCACCAACATCATCCCAACAAGTTGGTGTGCGACATCTCTTTCCATATAACACTTCATATGGTGCCATCTGAATACTTGAATGGAAGCTATATTTATAGGAAAATTCTAAAAAAACTACTTCAAATTTGGGCTATAGCCACGGACCTATAGCCACAATTTTATAGGTTCGTGGCTATAGGTTTCATACTGCCACAGATTTTTTTCCAATCCGTGGCTAAATCCACGATTCCGTTTTTTTCCCCAATCCATCGGGCTTCCTCCAAGCCTCGTGTTTCCTCCTCCACGAGCCCTCCTCCTCACCGCGCCCTCCTCCTCCACGACGCCTCCATGTCGCGCCCTCCTCCTCCCCGACGCCTCCACGCCACGCCCTCCTCCCCGACACCTCCACGTCGTGACCCTCCTTCCCGACGCTACCCTCACCAGCAGCACCTCTCCAGCGATTCCCCATGGCGGATGGCCTCCCCTCCCTTGTGCTCCCTCACCAGTCGTGACCTCCCCTCCAGGCGCACACGCCTCCGGCGCCCCACCTCCATGCGCGCACGCCTCCGGCGCACCTCCTTGTTGGCTGGTCCACCTCCAATGACCGGACCCCTCCTGGTCGAGCCCTCTTAGCACCGCCACACCAACTCCACCTTGGGTAGACCCTCCATCTTTACTAGGATTTTGATAATTATTATTTTGGGAGATCCAAACGATGGCACCTAGTCCCATCCTCCACCTCCCCCACTTCCTCCTTCTGCTCTCCCTGCTATTCTTCACACACCTCGCCACGCCGTACTTGCATTCTATCATCGACCACATTCCCGGATTCGAAGGCCCCCTTCCCTTTTATCTCGAAACCGGTTCAGTCACCAACACACCCACTCATAGCTTCTATTCATCTCTATCTATTGTGAAGTACATGTGGAGTGGGTGAGGGAGCTTGCAGGTACATTGGTTTGGGTGAATCCGAAGATGTGCAGCTCTTCTACTACTTCGTCAGATCTCAGAATGAACCAAAGAATGACCCGCCCATGCTTTGGCTCACAGGGGGCCCTGACTTCTCATCCATCACTGCCCTAGCTTACCAAATCGGTAGGCTTCGACTCCCCTTCCCTTCACAGCTCTGTGCTTGTTTCTTCTGAATCCAGAGAAGGTGAAGCAATTACTCTGTATGCGTGGAAAATGCAGGTCCAATCTCTTTTAAGACGGAGTGCAGTGGAGTCTTGCCCAATTTTTTTTTCAATCCAAATACATGGAAAATGGTATTATTAATTTTTTATCCTCTACATATCAAAGAAATAAGTGACCTATATTGTTATTTTTCTTCAACTTCAGGTATTGAGTATCATATTTATAGATTCGCCAGTTGGTACTGGATTTTCATATCCAACATCTCACGAAGCTGCGTATTCCAGTGACTCTTTTGCAGCAAGCCAACTCAACAAATTCTCAAGGAAGGTGCAATGGACATTTCCCTGTTCAATTCAGTCTTATTTTCTGCCATATAATTACGAAGCCATTGAGATGGGTGGCATTTTTATAAATGTTGCAGTGGTTGAATGATCACCCAGAGTTCATCTCAAATACCTTCTATGTCGGTGGAGACTCTTATTCTGGTATCATTGTTCCACCAACCTTCTTGAAGATATTAGAAGGTAAAATAACCTCAATTAATTGTGCTATCTTTTTCTCGCTGGTTTCTCTAAGAGACAAACTTGAATGAATCCTATTCCTACTTTTTCTCCTTCCATTTTCCTAGATAATGATTTTTCATGTCTTTTAAGATGAAAAATACTTTGCCTTCACATGGGTGATTCAGGAAATGATGAGGGTATGCAACCCACTGTCAATCTCGAGGTTTGTCACAAAAAAAATTCATGAAATCATTCTATAAAAGCTTTTCAGAATTTTAATTTTTGGATCTGGGTTAATGTAAAAATTATATAAGCAAAATGCCTGATTTCAGGGATATTTACACGGCAACCCTATAACGGATCGGTTCATTGAAGGCAATTATGCAATTCCATTTGCTGATGGAGTGGACCTTATTTCTGATGATCTCTATGAGGTAACCATTTCTAGAGTTCGATAAATACTCAATTGATATTATTGAATTTTAATGTTCAAACCAATTTTCAATTTCAGACAATGAGGAGAAATTGCAAGGAAAACTATGTCAACATAGATCCCAACAATAAACATTGTTTGGAAGATATGAAGAGGTTCAACACGGTTTGTGATTTCCACTTAATTTCTATATATACCATAACAATTTTCATCGTTAAAACAGATCCCTTTCTTGGTATTTGCAGTGTATTGAAGGGATTATTTTGTATCATATTTTGGAATCAACTTGCCTGACGCGACCCTCCTTCCCGACGCTACCCTCACCCGCAGCACCTCTCCGGCGATTCCCCACAGCGGACGACCTCCCCTCCCTTGTGCTCCCTCACCAGTCGTGGCCTCCCCTCCTTGCGTACACGCCTACGGCGCCCCACCTCCATGCGCGTACGCCTCCGGCGCCCCCCCTCCCTACGCGCATGCCTCTGGCGCACCTCCTTGTTGGCCAGTCCACCTCCGGTGACCGGACCCCTCCTGGTCGAGCCCTCTTAGCACCGCCACACCCTCTCCACCTTGGGTAGAACCTCTATCTTTTCTTGGTTTTTGATCATTTTCTCACATAAACGTTCATTTCTAGAATATTCAACCCATTTCACTAAGTAGGTACGCCTAGAACACAAATTAATTTTTAATTATTACCTTAAATATCGAAGGTTCGAGATGGGTCTGAGGTATTATATTTAGTTGATTTTTATTATCTTATGGCTTATAGCCTTCTTGGACGAGACCATAAATGGTTATTGGTGAGATTTTCTTATCTTGTAAAATATTGTTAAGTGGAGCTTCGATTTCTATAGTTGTTACCTAGGGTGTCTTCTTAATAAGAAATGAAATTCTAGGATGTTCATTTTTTAAGAGGACCAGTTTTAGGGGCCTCATTATGAAAATAATAGGTTATTTTCAATCCTTGTATAAGGCCTGGTCATTCGAAACCTAGATAAATGGAAACCCAGAACATGTTACCATTGTGGAAAAATTGGTCATCTCAAGAATTTTTTCAAAACAATTGTCCTTATGCAGTAAGGTAGAATCCACACTCACCATGTTTTTTCTCATTCATTTTGATTCTTCTAATGGTGTTATATCTTAACATAAGGCCAAATGGTATGTTTATGTGTCCAAGAGTGATGAGGGGGAGCTAATACTAAATTTCATTATATTGTAGAGTATGCACTAAAAGAATCTATACCATGTCCAGCTACTATAAAGGTATGGTGTTTATTTTTTATCTCTATGTTGTTAGAGTTAATTGGTATTGACTCGGATGAAGGAAAGTGGAAAAAATTGTTATAAAAATAGTATAAGTTTAATAGTTGGGTGTGTTAAAAAATAGTCCACTGAGCTCATGAAAAAACATTTGAATTGCTGAATCACCCTACTATTCTCCCAACAGATCCTGATGTTGTGTAGAAATAATACTCAGTCCCATGATCCCACAAGGGTCAAGAAAATCAGGTATAAGAAGATGAACCTACACCAAGAACAAATTTGTGTTGGACACTCTTAGATATCAGACATGCAAATATAAGGAAATGGGCACCAACCCGCCAAATGAAACCATGACCACCTTCTATCCAAAAAGAACCACCTAAAGAAGTTATTTGAGTAGAATAATCTTCTAATTAGTAACTAATCTTCGACCCCGTTATTGTCATAAATTTAATAGAAACCTTATCCAATTCAGCTCCTATAGCTAAAAGCAATAATAAACAATTCGTATCCCCCCACAAACAGTAGCCCCTCCATTTAATAACCCCCACCCACCACCAAGGTGTCGAACAGAACAGCTTGAATGTCGGGTTTCATGTCCTCAAATCACACAAAATTTAGAAAAGTTCTTGAATCGTCCCTACTGTTTTGTTTACATCCACATTCCCCAAAAACTAATTCCCAGCTCACCATAATCCTGACAAGGATAAGCTCTCTCTTTTATCCTGTTCTGATACCACCATCACTAGCTGGTCCATTATGGACACTTAATGAGTAGTTTTTCACTGACGTTAACCTTACACCATATTCTATAACTCTATTCTGCTATGCCAATAATGAGGAAATTTCATTGGGCCAATAGGGGGGGTTGTCCTGCAGGGGGGGCTGTCCAGCATGGGGGGGCTATCCAGAAGGGGGAGGGGGTCCAGGGGTGGTGTCCAAGGGGTGTCCCGGGGTTTAGGGGGTCATGGTGGTGTCCAGGTGTGGTGTCTAAGGGTGTCCAGTGGGGGTCCAGGTGGTGGTGTCCAGGGGTGTCCAGTGGGTGGTGTCCAGGGGTGTCCAGTGGGGGGCAGCTGTGATTGAATTTCTGATAAAAAGTTCTGGAATTTGGAACTGATGAATTATTCACGTGTAAAAGCTTTTTGAGTATTCAATGGAAATCTCTACCTTAGCTACTGGTAATGTTTGTTTTTTCCTGCAGGGTCTCAAGCAGGAAGTTATTGTTGATTTAGTGGAACAGTGCCATGCATACAAGTGAAGAGTGGTACACTTTGTTCATTTGATATATAAAATTTGGTTTTCCTGCACTTAGAATGTTATGGGTTATCTTGTGCTATTTTTAATCATGGATGCTACTAGCATCTATTAAGACTTACTAGTTTGGTTATTTATACAGGAATCCATATCCCCTGGGAATGTATATCTTGAATATGGTATTTTATTCTCATGATTTTATTCTATGTAATTGAATTGTTTCTATACAGAATTTCATTTTTGTTGCTATGAGAATATTGTAATCCTGAATTGATGTGTAATACCTTTGTTTAATTCTTGTTTCTATTTTTCATAGATCATGTGTGTCCAGGGGGGAGGTATCCAGGCAGGGGGGAGGTGTCCAGGAGGGGGGGGGGGATGTCCAGGAAGGGGGTGCTGCGGGGTAGGGGGGTGCTGCGGGGCAGGGGGGTGTAGGTGGGGAGTGTTGTCCGGGGGGAAGGGTGTTGCGGGGCAGCGGGAGGGTGCAGGTGCGGTGAAAGGGGGGTGTCCAGGTTGGGGGGGTGTCCAGGAGGGGGGGCTGGCAGGGGGGATACAATTGGGGGGGGGGGCAGGGGGCTGTCCAGTTGGGGTGCGCAAGGGGGCTGTCTGGGGGGTATGGGGGTTGTCCAGTGGGTTTCAGGGGGGTGTTCAAGGGGGAATGGGGTGCAGGGGGGTGTCCAGGGGCTGTCCAGGGGGTGCAAGGGGTGCAAGGGGTGTAGGGGGAGGGCTGTCCTGCAGGGGGGATGGTTGTCCATCAGGGGGAGGGCTGTCCAGCAAGGGGGGAGGGCTGTCCAGCAGGGGAGGGGTGTCCAGCAGGGGGAGGGGTGTCCAGCAGGGGGGAGGGCTGTCCAGCAGGGGGGGCTGTCCAGGCAGGGGGAGGGGCTGTCCAGGCAGGGGCGGGGCTATCTAGTAGGGGGGAGGGGTTGTCCAGGCAGGGGGAGGGGCTGTCCAGGCAGGGGGTGGGGCTGTCCAGCAGGGGGGAGGGGCTGTCCCGTAGGGGGGGAGGGGTGTCCAGCAGGGGGGAGGGCTGTCCAGCAGGGGGGAGGGGTGTCCCGCAGGGGAAGGGGTGTCCAGGCAGGGGGAGGGGATATCCAGCAGGGGGGAGGGGCTGTACTTGAGGAATGTCTAGCTGAGAAGGAGCATGGGGTATTCCTCTAGGTATTCCTACACATTTCTAGATCTCCAAACCTCACCAACATAGGTATATCAGGGGTCATCCAATCCTCTAGTCATCACATATTAGCATTCATTTATTTAAATCTTCTGAGAAAACATCCTCTCATGCCATCCATATCATCCGATTTGAAACTAAGTGGAAGATGTTGCCCCGTGAATGTCGCTGGACCGGGCCAACACATTGTGGTCACGCTGCGGTCACGCCGTGATTTGGCCCTACTCCAGGATGACACCCTGTGGCAGTTACTCCTCCAGGATGACACCCTACGGCGGTCACGCCGCGGTCACACCGCGGGCACGCCGTGGGCATGCCGTGATTTGGCCTTGCTCCAGGACGACACCCTGCGGCGGTTACTCCTCCAGGACGACACCCTGCGGCAGTCACGCCGCGGTCACTCCTCGGTCACGCCGCGGTCACGCCGTGATTTGGCCCTGCTTCAGGACGACACCCTGCAGTGGTTACTCCTCCAGGACGACACCCTGCGGCGGTCACGCCGTGGTCACACTACGGTCACACCGCGGTCATGCCGCGGTCACGCCGCGGTCACGTCGCGGTCACGCCGTGATTTGGACCTCCTCCAGAATGACACCCTGCGGAGGTTACTCCTCTAGGACAACACCCAGTGGCGGTCACGCGGTGGTCACGCGGTGGTCATTCCGTGGTCACGCCGCAGTCATGCCGCGGTCACGCCGCGGTCATGCCACGGTCACGCCGTGGTCACGCCGTGATTTGGCCCTGCTCCAGGACGACATCCTGCGGCAGTTACTCCTCCAGGAAGACACCCTGTGGCGGTCATGTCGCGGTCAAGCCACGGTCACACCGCGGTCACGCCGTAGTCACCCCGCGGTCAAGCCGTAGTCACGCCGCAGTCACGCCGTGATTTGGCCCTGCTCCAGGACGACACCCTACGGCGGTTACTCGTCCAGGACGACACCCTGCGGCGGTCACGCCGCGGTCACGCTGCGGTCACGCCGCGGTCATGTCGCGGTCACACCGCGGTCACGCCGCGATTTGGCCCTGCTCCAGGACGACACCCTGTGGCAGTTACTCCTCCTTAGAGAAACATTGAATGGTTAGCTCTATAATTTTTCATATTTCCTCATTCCTAAACTATATCTCCTCTCAGTGCTGCCTCTCATCCATCTTTCCTCAAAATGTGCATAGCTGGTGGTACAAAGGCTCGATTCAACTGAAAACATTGGTTTGGAATTGTCTGGCATATTTTATTGTACATGTATCACATAATATTTATTCGGTAATTCTTCTTTTTCCTCATCCTCTTCACATGTTGTCCGAACCAGATCATCCTCATCCTCTGCACATGTCGTTTGAACCAGATCAGCCTGTTGTGATGGAAATTCAATGTCTTATTTTGGCTGTTTTAGATGAAATTCCTTCCATAATTCCCTCATCTCATGGAGAACTCATTGGAGGAGGATGATCACTGCCAAGTTGATTTTTAAAGGTTGCACACAATCTGTTTGATTCAATTACAAAGAGGCTGTTCTATTCTGAGGGCCTATTTCATGCTGGAGTTCCCACATTTCCCCCACAAGCTGGCAAAGGGAGGTCTATTTGGGCCTATGCAAACAGGGCATGTTTGTTATGGACAAAGATGCAACTAGAGACATTGTATTCTTGAAGAGTTTCCATGAAGGGTCTTCACTGTAGAGGAGACTAGCTCTGGTCTGTATTTGGTAGTTGCTTCCATGTTGGATCCCACAACCGTTTGACTGAATTTCACACCAAACCAAGCCCTGCTAGTGACTATTTTTCGAGGCACTATAAAAATCCCATGGCCAACCCACCAAAATCAAACCAGCTATTCCAGGGCCATTTCCACTCTCACTAAAAAATCCCAACTCAAGCCCTAATACAATTCCATGCTCCCACTTCAATTCAGCCACTATGAACTCCTTCCCAGCCCCCAACCATTTTTCAATCCACCTAGGCAACCCATCCACCACTTGACCACCAATCAGGCCTACCCTCCTCTCAAATTCTAAGCCACCAACCCCACATTTTCCACCAGGCATCCCACTTTAAAACCATTCCAAACCTCACCCAATTATAACCAATTAAACCAGACCCCTTAACATTTGAAGTCCTCATCTAAATTCATATTCGAACTCACTTATTTTAGACCCAATCAGCCCTGCCAATTCAGAAAAACAAGAGCATCCTACTTAAAATCCTGTCCAACTTAGTTTCCTTCATGCTTTCCCCCATGAGTCCACAACCTCACCTCAAACAAATTATTAACCACCCGGACACCTGGAAGCCACCAGAGGAGAGAGAAGGTTTATATATATTTTTTGTAATATTTTATTCGATTAGAAGAGAATTTTTTGGATGCTGCCACTTGTAATGAGGTACTTAATTTCCTCTCCCTCTTTCTTTCATTAAATATTAGACATATCCTATGTAAAAAAATCATTCTCCACCTCGGGGGAAGGAACTCTCAGCTACCGTTCTTCTTTTCTTCTTCTTGGTGATGAATAAAATTCCCCAAGCATATTGGGAAAATTTTATTCATTTTTCTTCATTTACTTCTGATTTCAGCAGCCGGATTCGGCCTTTTAGCAATAGCCCATGACATCCATCTGTTGCCTAGGGGGTCCAGTGGGGGGGGGTCTGTTCTGGGGTGTCCAGGGTCTGGGGGGGCTGTCCTGGGGGTCTGTCCATGGGGTGTCTAGGGGGTCCAGTGGGGGGGGGGTCTGTCCTAGGGTGTCCAGGGTCTGGGGGGGGTCTATCCTGGGGGGTCTGGGTTTGGGGGGGTAGGTTCTGGGGGGGTGTCCATGGTTTGGGGGCTGTCCAGGTTCTGGGGGGGGGTCTGTCCTGGGGTGTCCATGGTCTGTGGGGGTAGGACTGGAAGGGGTGTCCAGGGTCTGGGGGGGTCTGTCCTGGGGTGGGGTCTGTCCTGGGGTGTCCAGGGTCAGGGGGCAGGGGGGCAGGGGGCAGGGGCAGGGGTGTCCAGTAGGGGGAGGGGTGTCCAGCAGGGGGAGGGGCTGTCCAGGCAGGGGGGAGGGGTGTCCAGCATGGGGGAGGGGTGTCCAGGGGGGTGGTCCAGGGGTGTCCAGGGGTGGTGGTCCAGGGGGAGGGGTGTCCATCAGTGGTGTCTATTACTGGTATTCTTTTTTGGACTTCAACAGATTATGCAAGGACTCGGCTAATGGTCCTTCAACAGATTATGCAAGGACTCGGCGAATGGTTATTCAACTTATTCCTCTTCTCCCCCAAACTGTAACTCTTTCTCTCTCTGTACTGCTTGCTCTCAATATAGAAATTTACCATTGTACCTTCTTGTTTTTCTCCTCTCTCAATTTTATTCCTAAAAAAATGTGTGTCCTCTGTTTCTATCAACCATCAGCACAGCTTCTATAATTCATCAACGTGTATTACTTCCACCTATTTCGCAAATAATATGTCCCAAGAAATGTATGTTCTGTGTTGTTGTCAGTGGCTATAGCATGGTTATACCAACGGATGAAAATTCATTGGTGGATATATGTGCGATTTGGCCAATATTCTCTCAGGCTCCTCCTACGGAACCCTCCCCGACTCACTCCCCTCCCCCAACGCACTCCCCTCCCCGGACGACCGCGCCTCCCCCCTCCCCAGACGACAGCGCCTTCCCCGATGCTGATGGACTCCCCTACTCCCCCGACGCACTCCCCTCCTTCCGACGACCTCTCCTCCCCGGACGACCGCGCCTCCCCCGACAGACTCCCCTCCTCCGTCACCATTAATATATTTGAAGGCTAACTTGGATTCTCCCTTCATATCCATTTGGGGGAAATAAATATCATCTGATAACTGATGACCAATAATGAGAGCCTAATAATTTGCCCCATCATCAGTGAAACCATATAAAAATAGGATAAAGTATGATTGGACGTCTTGTGTTGGTGTGATAAAGGCAACCACCAGGCCTACTCAATTAAGATTGGAATTATTAAGCATCATTTCAGTCGATCATTGAAAATCACCATCAAAATATGTTTTCTAATACTCTTTGACATGATCCACTAAGTGGGTAGCCTCATATGGGAAATCAACATTCAGGGGTAGTTCTTTAGGGGTGGATGTGTGTCCAGTGGGGCTATCCGGTTTGGGAATGGGGGCTGTCCAGTGGGGTGTAGGGGGCAGGGGGCAGGGGCAGGGGTATCCAGCAGGGGGAGGGGTGACCAGCAGGGGGAGGGGATGTCCAAGCTGGGGGGAGGGGTGTCCGGCAGGGGGGGAGGGTTGTCCAGGGGGTGCAGGGGGTGTCTAGTGGGGTTGTCCAGTGGGGCTGTCCAGTTGGGGCATAGGGGCTATCTAGTGGGGTGCAGGGGGGCATGGGGGACTGAGGGCGGAATGGGGGGTGCAGGGGGGTGTTCAAGGGGGTTGTCCAGGGGGTTGCAAGGGGGTGAAAGAGGGATGTCTAGGAACCTAATCCCATGCAGGATATGAATGTCTCTATAGAGAAAATTCAGTGCTGTCCAGATCTGGAAAATATCATAAAACATCCCACAGATACTTCACAGGAACCAGATATAACTATTTCACCACCTATAGATAGTGATCATGGTCCAGGGGGGAGGGAGGGGGTGCTGTCCAGGGGGGGTGCTGTCCAGGAAGGGGGGTGTCCAGCAGGGGGGAGGGGTGCTAAACATGGTCTGTAAATCTGATGTAGTTAAGTCTATTCCTGTCTTATCTCATGCTGCTAAACATGTCATAATTGGTGAATTGGTACCTGTTAAACCTGAATCTGGCAGTGCTGAAGATGTTGTGGTTATCAGATCAGGAGGAAGGGGGACTAGCAGGGGACTGACAGGGGGAATAACAGGGGGCCTAGCAGGGGGCAGGGGGCCTAGCAGGGGGTAGGGGGACTAGCAGGGGGCATGGGGCTGGCAGGGGGCAGGGGGGGGGGGGCTGGCAGGGGGACTAGTAGGGGGGAATGGGAGGGGGTGGCAGGGAGGGAACTAGCAGGGGGCAGGGGGCCGGGGTGGCGGGGGGTGGAAGGGGGGATTAGCATGGGGCAGGGGGGAAAGGTAGCGGGACAAGCAGGGGGTGGAAGGGGGGAGGGGTGTCCAGGAAGGGTGGAGGGGTGTCCAGGCAGAGGGGTTGTCCAGCAGGGGGGAGGGGTGTCCAGGCAGGGGGAGGGGCTGTCCAGCAGGGGGAGGAGCTATCCAGCATAGGGGGGAGGGCTGTCCAGCAGGGGGCGGGCTGTCCAACAGGGGGGAGGGGTTTCCAGCAGGGGGGGGATGTCTAGGCAGGGGGGAGTGGTGTCCAGCAGGGTGGGAGGGGTGTCCAGGCAGGTGGAGGGGGGGGGGGGGGGGTTGGCAGGGGGACAAGCAGGGGGCAGGGGGGGCTGGCAGGGGGAAAAGCAGGGGGTGGCAGGGGGGGACTAGCAGGGACAGGGGGGACTAGCAGGGGGCAGGGGGGACTAGGAGGGGGTGGCAGGGGGCAGGAGGGACTGGCAGGGGGTGGCAGGGGGTGGCAGGGGGTGTCTAGGGGATGTCGAGGGGGTGTCCAGGGGGTGTCAGGGGGGGGGGGGGGTTGGGGGTATTTTTTTATGGATTTGGACAC
The DNA here is from genome assembly GCA_963277665.1 of Viscum album. NCBI lineage: Eukaryota > Viridiplantae > Streptophyta > Magnoliopsida > Santalales > Viscaceae > Viscum > Viscum album. Next base: position 1,599,914,743 of record OY728119.1, on the reverse strand, counting down.
CCTATAGCTTCAGTTTAAACCGTGGCTATTGGTTTATTACCATGGTTATTAACCGTGGCTATATACATAATGCCACGGTTTTAAACTGTGGCAATTAAGCTTGTCCGGTCTTTAGTATAGCCACGGTTGTAACCGTGGATATAGTTATACAACCACGGTTTGAATAGTGGCTATATACCTATAGCCACGGTTGCAACCGTGGCTATAGTGTTAAAGCCACGGTTTGGAACCGTGGCTATAGGTCTAGGCCTATAGCCACACCAAACTTAGACACGGTTTGAGGAACTGTGGATATTACCTATAGCCACGGTTTTAGGGCCAATATCCACGGTTTAGAACCGTGGCTATAGCACAAATTTCCAGTAGTGAAAGGTAAATACTGATCCCACGTACCTTGAAAGTCAAGTGAGAAAGATCTTAACATGTCTTCTAAGGTTTGAATAGTCTATTCTGATTTTACATCAGTTTGACGGAGATAGGCAGTGCTCAAAAGAAGTTCAGTATCGAGGGCTTTCTGAAGATATTTACAGATTCTTGATGTAAAATGGGGATCTCAATCACAAACAATTGATAAGGGTACTCCATGATGTATTACAACTTCATTAATATGTATTCTTGCTGAACATTCAAGTGGTAAATATTCTCTTATAGAAAGAAAATGTGCTGACTTGGTAAGACGATCAACAATGACCAATATTGCATCATTCCTTCTAGGATTCATTGGTAGCCCCATGAAAAAGTCCATCATAATATTATCCCATTTCCACTTTGGTATGGAAATTGGTTTCATGACTCCTCTAGGTTGTTTCCTTCCAGCTTTCACTTGTTGACAAACCATAAATCTTGATACAAAATCAGTAATCTTCCTATCCATGTTGTCCCATAAAAAATGTTCCTTCAAATCTCTATACATCTTAGTGCTACCATGTTGTATATAGAAATTGGAGCTATGAGCATCATCCAATAATTCTATTTTTAGATCAGGTAAATTAGGAACACATTGCCTCTTCCCAAATTTCAAAATCCCATTTTCATATATGAAGTCACTCAATCTCCCATCATTCAAGACATTAATTTTCTTTTGAAACTCCTCATCATCAGCCTAAAAACATTTTATCCTTTCTAGTAAAGATGGTTTGGCAGCCATTTGAAAAAGTAATGATTTTTCACCTTCCATGATTATTCCCATATCCATTTTAACTAGATCAATGAAAATAAGATCCCTTTCAACTCTCATCTTGTTCAAAACTCCATAAGCATTTCTGCTCAAAGCATCTGCGACCCTATTTTCATTCCATGGGTGGTAGTGTATTGTTCAATGATGATACTTGAGTAGTTCAAGCTATCTCCTTTTCCTCATGTTGAGTTATTTTTGAGAGAAAATATAATTCAAACTCTTGTGATCAGTATAAATCTCAAATTTTTCACCATAGAGAAAGTGTCTCCATATTTTCATAGGAATGATTACAATTTCTAACTCAAGATCATGAGTAGGATCGTTTTTCTCATGAATTTTTAGCTATCGTGATGCATAGAAAAAAACGTTATCATTATGCATAAGGAAACAACCATGTCCTTTCTTTGAAGCATCACTATAAATAACAAACCCATCATTCCCCGATGGTAGATTCATGATAATAGAATTGACTAATCTTCTCTTCAATTCTTCAAATAATTCTTCACACTCTTTTGTCAAAAAAAATTTAACCCCTTTACAAGTGAGCTTTGTTAATGGGTTATCCAACCGGGAAAAATTCTGGATGAAATGTCGACAATAACCTACTAAACCAATAAAACTTTGTACCTCCGTTATACTCATCGGTGCTAGCCATTTTTTTATTGTCTTGGTCTTTGAAGGATCAAAAGAGATCACATCCTTAGAGGCAATATGGCCAAGAAAATAAATCTCCTGAATCCAGAATTCACACTTCCTAATTTTCCCATATAATTCATTACTTCTAAGAGTATTTAGAATAATTTGCATGTTATTTTCATGATCTTCGTTTCTTTTGGAGTATAGAAATATATCATCAATAAATATCACTACAATTCATAAAGATATTCCTTGAAAACTCTATTCATCAGATCCATGAAGACAGAGGGTGCATTAGTCACCCCAAAAGTCATTATTGTAAACTCATAATGCCTGTACATGGTTAGAAATGATTTTTTCAGATTGTCTTCCTTCTTCCCACACAACTGATGATATCCATATTGAAGGTAAATATTTGAAAAATATTGAGCTCCATGAATTTGGTCGAATAAATAATCAAAAAAAGGTAGGTTATACTTGTTCTTTATTGTTATAGAATTTATTTCTCTGTAGTCAATGCACAACCCCATAGATATGTCTTTCTTCTTAACAAAAATAACATGGGCTCCCCATGGAGAAACACTAGGGAAAATAAATCCCTTTTTACTCAATTCCTCTAGTTGTTTATTTAGTTCCCCTAATTCTATAGTGGTCATTCTATAAGGGGTATTTGATATGGGCCTTGAACCAGGAGTTAAATCAATGGAAAACTCAATTTATCATTCTGGAGGATGTCTAGGTAAATCTCTTGGAAGCACCTCAACATATTCTTTTACAATAGGTACATTATCTATTTGAACATTTCTTTCCTCACCCAAAATTATTTTAATCTATTCCTCCCCAATAATTGAATTTATTTGAGTTACTGGGGGTGGATCTAAATAAGTATTAGGTGGTTATGTTTCTTCTCTAAATATTAGGTACTCCTTATCATCGTCGATAATTTTAACCTCCTTCTTCTTATAAAAACTTTTCACATCATGGTTTGAAAGCCAATCAATACCATGGATTATAACAAATTCAATCATGGGTATGAAAATGATATTAGCAAATAATGAAAATTTATATTCCTTAATGGGAACTGATTCACAAAACGTTGTAGCAATGATACTTCCCTGAAGTGTTTTTACTGACAACTCCCTTGTTAAGTCAAATTAAAAATATCTAATTTTCATAGCAAACAGGGAAGATATAAAATAATGTGATGATCCAGAATCAAATAAATCATTTCCCAAACCTGAGTAAACCATTATATTACCTGCCACCACATCTTTCAGACCTTCAACCTCAGCAGTAGTGATAGCATAAGCTTAGCCTTGATCCCTAGGACTTTTCTGAGGTTTGTTTCCTTTGGTGTTTAGTACTTTAAATTTCATAATTTACCATTTCTCTAAAATTTTATCATTCAGCATTAACATCCACTTTCTTCTACTTGCAATCACGAGCTTGGTGGCCTTTTCACCACACTTGTAACAGACTATCATTCCCTCCATGAAAGTATCGGGGTGTTTCTTTCCACATTTACCATAGGATGGTTATTCAACTTTTCCCTTTTTCTACTTATTTCCATTTCCAAAGTGTTCCGCATATCTCTTTTTCTCTTTCTTTTCATTAATGTCGTAAGACTTAGAGAATTACTTTTCTGTCTTGATAGCACATGAGACAATATCTTCGTACGACGAGAAGGATTGTGAGACTAATTCTCGACGAAGAAATGGTTTTAACCCATCAAAGGAATGATAAATCTTACTTCTTGGGTCACGTATATAATCTGCAGCATTCCTTTATAACCTTGTAAAGTTAGCCTCGTATTTTGCGACATTCTCGTCCTCCTTTTTTCTCAGACTCAAAAATTGTCTTTCCATATCCGCTCGATGGTCATGAGGAAAATATTTTTCTAAGAAAATATCTTTAAACTCCCTCCATTCCATATTTTATACTTCATCGTATTCCTTTGTGTTTTGAATCAATGACCACCATTGATCTACATCTCTCGTGAGGCGATACACTTCCATGAAAACTTTTTACCTTTCGCTACTCCCCAAAGCGTGGAATATTTTCTCCAAGGAACTTATCCATTACTCGGATACAAATGGATTTGTAGTCCCATTTAATGTTGGTGGGTTTTTCCTCATGAATTGTTCTAACATTTATCCTCCGCCTTGTGGATCATGGTGCCCCATACAGGTAAGGTTATTATTCATAACATGAGTGAGTTGTCTCAGTATGGTGATAAGCTGATCAGTACTAGTTGCATCACTAGCTTCACTATAATTATCTTGAGTAAAAGGGAAATAACTACATGGATTATGTGGATTGATACAGTTTCCATTCCTTCTACTAGGTTCCATTTCTAAACAATGGCATACACTAGATTAGTTTATGAATCGCAATACATAATTCCAAACTTGTAAAACAGTTAACATAAATTAAAAAATTTATGGATATAATCCATAATCATAAAAAAAATTTCTTTTAGTAAGTATATACTCAATTCCCTTCACAATAGATTATAAGGAAAATGAGAATTATCCTAAGAATATCCCCCAGTAGTGTCGTAACCAAGAGTTCAGCATGTCCCATTGTCATGCAACAGTTCTCGTTCAAGTCTATCTCAAACAGTGTTTTCGGGTTTTACCCCTAGGTACATCTGTGACAGAGCCGCCTCTACCAGCTTGTATACAGACAAGGATTTATTTCTTAGAAAACTCATAAAATCTCTACAATACCAAAATTCTAGGAAATTATTCTATACTAATCCTCAAAGTCTATCTTAGGGTAATATTCTCTAATCATGGTTTTTCTAAATCTAGCTTCGAAAGTGTGTACTAAACATTCTATGATACCAATTTTAATGTTCCAATCCTAGTTACCTAGAGTCAGTGCATTATTACATAATATATGAAAGATCACAGAAGATAAAATCTCTAAAGACCGATTAGTTTAGTAGCCTTGGATTTACTAGATACATTCATAATTTTTACATTTCATTATAAAATGAATAACATAAACAACATAGTCTTCATAGGCCACACTCATATCCCTTATACTATCCCTGCAGGTCTGTCATAATATACATCATCGCATCCTAGGAAAAAAATAAACCATAGAAAGGGGTGAGCTAAGATGATCAGTAAGGATAACAACATAGCGGAAACTTTCTTAAATAAGCACAAACATTTAAGGCAATTTATAAGACTTAAACAAAAGTCTTTTAAACTTCAAATCGAACCTAATTTTGAAAAGATAAAATCATATAATTCCATTTATTTATTCACATAGATAATCTACTAGTCGAATAATCACATTCCATATCAATATCCACTTTCATAATGATGGAATGCATAATTCCAGACTTCATAACCATGTAGTCATGGCCTTGTTCCAAGACTACCATTAAAATTTTGTCAAGGCCTTGTTCCAAGACAGTAGTTTGTCTCATGAGACCAACCTATGCATCGAGGAGCTATAGCAGGCTCTAACCATTACTTACTATCCCCAATGCATTCCTCATATGAAAAGTTTTAAACATAACATAAACATTCGTATTAAAACTAGAATACACAATGTAAATATATTATCGATAAACCATTAATGGTATAAGAATAACACATCCACAGTAAAACATATAAAAAACCTTAAATATCATATGGAATATTTGTATCATAATAAATCAACTTCAAACAAAAATTAAAATCCATCAAATGATGTTTACATAGATGAAATCAAAACATTTTTCGAGAAATATCTCTTTATATTTTGAAATCATTTAAAATTATGATAATTATAAAAGAACCCATTTATTTTGAAAATATTATTATTATATTGTAAGGGAATCTTTTATGGAGTTATAATGGTGGAAAATAGTTGCACTCGCCGTATATGTTAAAAAACATTCTTACATTAATTTTGTCGAAAGGGTCATAAAGTACCTTGTTTGGAAAATGACAAAAATATTATTTTCAAAACATATAAGGTAAAATAAGGGTATAAATGACTTTAACACATTGTCTAGTAAATAGTAAAAATGTTTTGAAATACATTTTTTATGATAACATCGATGTGGGTGATAAAGAGATCCCAATAGATACTAACATAAAAACAACCTCAGATAATAAAAAGATAGTGAAATTAACCCTTACCTTGTACTTTTCCTTGTTCAAGGGTAGGTTAAGTTCCTATATGATGGTGAAATAATTTTTATTAAATTATACAAGAACCATATACTTTAATATGATATCATATATGATCTTTTAATATTTCTTTGTTAATGATATATTAGTAGTATCATCTTATTGGGTGTTAACTGATTCATTTTCCTTTATATGCTTGGTTACATAATCCATGTTTGTTATGGATATAATGTATTTGATTTATATACATATTGATATTATGTTCATAAAAATATTTTTAATCATAAAATAAAAATTATTCTTGAATGCTTACGATGGGGAATGAATCTCATCGCGTTTCTGGAGACGATAATCTGTACGTATGTAGGATAAAAAATATCACTTTTTTGATATTAAAATATTATAAAATTGGATGGTATATCATATATAGAGAATCATTATCATGTCATATTAATTATTTAAATCATTTATTCTCATTATTATACCCATCCAAATGATGAAGTGTTTGAATAACCAACTACACCACGATGTGGAGATGGTAATCCGTACGTACGCACGTATGGTGAATTTGTAATTTATAGTAAGGATAGAATAATGAATATGGTTGTATAATTTTTATACTAACATAAAATTATATAGAATATACTAAATTTATTATTTTAGAATGGATAAAACAAATAAATAGGAAGTGGAAGAAAAAAAGAACTTGAAAGAGGTGATGAAATATTTACCTCTTCTTCTGGTTCTTCCTTTTGATTTGATCAAAAGGGCTCATTAGGTTGGCTTTATGACTAACTTAAGGCCTCTATGATGAAGGTAGGATAGTTTAGAGGATAATTGGTCCAGGGTTGGCCGATAAAAATGGCTTTGAAGGTGTGAATTTGAGAGAAGGGTAGGTTCCCTTTTATAAGAGAGGTGAGGGTCACTTTTGGAAAAGCTTGAAATATTATTTTATAATAATATCATTTTTGTTTTCTAATATCTCCAAAATGATTTATTTAAAGTATAATTTAGGGATGAGTCGATAACATATCAAAAATATGTTTTAGATAGGTTTAGGTGATCATATTAACCTTATCGTTTATATTTAACTCTTATTTAAATAGTTTGACATTTACCATGTCTCTTGTTATTTTTATATTATATGGTTATTAAACTTACTATAGCATGCAAAGATAACCCCATTTAATTCATTATTGAAATATATAATATTATTTAATCCCATTGGATGAACCTTATATTTTTAATAATAGAATACCAATTAATAATATAATATTTGTTTTAAAAACACTTTTATGTCAATTTTGACACTATTTGGAATTTTGTTTTTTTAATTCATACCAACATTATTAATTCGAAAAAAATTATTTTAATCAACCCTAACATGTCATATTAAACTATAAATTTAATTTAATTCATTAAATGTTTCAAATTAGATTTATTTTGAAATTTATAATATCAACTAGTTTAATCTTTCATTAATAAGGTAATTACTGCATCATCATTGTGTCATAAATAATTTTAATTATTTAATGTATAAAAATTATAAATAAAAGACCATTATTTAGGAAATATGTTTAGCTTTCTAATTAATATTTATAATCTAATTAATCTTATGTATAACCCTATAATAAAAATGTTTTAGTTATTAAACTTTGATTTTAACTCTTTTAACTCTTCTTTAAATAAAATAATAATAAATTTCCTAATTTAATCCAAGTGGACCTAAAGGATCATATTTTATTCCTAATGTTTTTTTGGTCTAATTAAACCTATCCAAAAAAATTAGGACATGTGTTAGGGTAGTTATGATATCATTTTTACCCTTTATTACCTTATTTACTTTTAACCGTGGTAAATAAAAGTAAAAAGTTACTATTCACCACAAATTATTTTCATCTTATTAAAACACATTTTACGAATTCATATTAAATTTGTCTCTCAGAGTTATGAAATTCAACTCACAGAGGTGGTAAAATTAAGTTTCACACAAATTTTCAAATTCTCCTAGGAGGTGGGTAAAAGAGGGTAAATAGTTCGATAAAATTTTATATATCTAAACTTATTATAAAATGACTCAAATGAATTAAGTTGAACATATATATGTATTATGTATCTATTTTGAACGAAAATAAATTAAAATAAAATAACTAATTATTTAAATAAAATGTCGGTTTTAACCAATAACACGGTGTTTTAAACTATTATTCAAAAATTGAAAGTTTCTGAAAAATAACAAAAATTCACCCAAAGTAAATTTTGATATTAAGAATCCAAAAATGAAGTCCATTTTGAAAGATAAATTTATTAAATTTTAATAATTAAGTATTATTATTCATAACGGATTGTTTTATTGGTCGCAGTATATTAGAATCTCGAAGTTGCGTACAATGCAAGCTATTGCATTATTCAGAGGGAAATGTACCGTGGAAGCGTGGGGTGTTACACACATAGTTGTGAAAAAATATAGCATCATGTTACTGCATATTTCATATTACTAATGAGATACATTACATTAACAATGCAACAAGGAGCTATATAATTCCATATGCACCCAACACATCGTATCATTTACTTTATAATATATAATTGTAGGAGCACCTGTCACATCATAATATTTACATTATCATGCATACAACATAGAACATATATCAGTATTAGACATTAAATAGCCCATTAAAAGGAATGGGTTTCATTTAATAAATAATACATTCAAAACTTTTGGGTTACCAAATAAAAGAGGGAATAACATTCTAGATATTGGATTCATTAACTTGGAGTGAAGAAGAAACAATCTTGAGAAGAGTGTTTTTTTTAAAAGAGTTCTTTTTGAAAACATTGGTTTGTAACAATCTCAATAAGAAAATATTTATATCCAATAAAGGGTATGATAATGATGAATAAAATATTTTTAAGGAATATTCATACTGAAAATGGGGTGAAAGAGGGAAAACCCAAATAAAGAGAGTTGGGTTTGAGAATTCCCCTTACCTTGTGTCTGAATTATTTCTTCACTTTAATCTCATGTATAATATCATTAGATTCATTAATTTAAAATTTAAAAACCTTTTATACATTAAAATAATTCATTATGGTTTTATTAAGTTACTTTATGGTCTTTTGGATGAGTTATAGAGTTTAATTTCATTATTATAGATTATTTATTTTCATAGTTTTCATGATTTGTTCGTCTGTTTACATTAATGGAAGTTCAATTAAAATAAAGATGAAAATAAATAATTGTTATTATATGTTATTAATGACCCTAAATAAGCTCAAATTATCTGACAAATTATTTTTTTTATATACCGTGAGGATATTTAATTTGATAAAAGTTAATGATGATTGTTTTAGGTTAATTTTGGCGGTTTTTCAAACACAACAAACCCGTTTTGTTTTGTCATTTAGTATTATGAGTATAAGTTATTTCCACAACCTAAAAGTGTTATAAAATAAACTTTATATTTTTTTAAACCATTTAATTGTATTATTAACATTCTTTAAGGTTTTTAAGGAAAATGAATGTGCATCACCCACGATGCTAGTAAACTGACACATCACTGGTGCCGATTTCATTTTTAAGATAAAAGAGAGGGAGGGAGGGAGGATTTCAATGTTAAATAATAAATTAACATGATATAATTCCATTATATGTAAGTAAATGTAGTTATCATTCCATTTGGACGAAGGTGGGTGAGTAGATAATAAGATAAGACATTGAAATTGAAAGAAATTTAAAAGAAAAATAGAGAGGATGCACCTCTTGAATTCCCCTTTTGAGGTCCTTTTCAAGGACCCTTGGATTGGTCTTTCAATGAGTCCAAGAGATCCTGGACGTGGGGGTATGGATAGGTAATATTTTTGGCTAGCATTTCAACAAGGCTCAATGTTTTATTGGTGTGGGGAGAAGAGGGTGTGAGGGGTGGTATTTATAGTGGAGGAGAGAGGTGTTTTTTCAATATTATATTCATTAGTTTATTATTTTCACTCAAGAATATGAATAATTTTAGAATTATCTTTGAATATATTAAAAAAATTATGTATAGTTTTAAATTAAGGTTCCTACATCATCCTTACATCAATAAGGACAAAAAAATGCATGTATTTATCATTTATCGAAAATTACTGTATTTCACTATTCATAAAAAATTCAAGTATTTCAGAAAAATCACAAAACTTCACCCTAACCATTTTTGACATGTATAATTAAAAAATAAACTCCATTTTATGAATATAATTTTCTAAATATAACTAATTTAATTTTTAAAATCATTATTTACTTAGAAAATACAGATTTTAAAATCATAATTGATTTTGTAACACTTTGAAAATGTAATTAAGGTCTCATAATATTATCTTAAAATTATAAGAAATAAACATATTAATTTAAGATTAATATTTTTTAAATAAATTTTCTTTTAAATTATTTATTTAATTTCAAAATTTAAATTAAATATATATGACTTATAAAAATACCAACACTTGATTAATAATTTTTAAAATATTTATTTACTTATACAATTATATAATTATATCATATTTTCAAATATAAGATGTCAAAATTTTATTTATACTTTTATGGGTGAGGATACTATTCATTTGGATGGTTTACTATTCATAAGGTTCATATTATTATTCCTATGGACAAGTTACTATTACATCAGTGTAAGTTCCTTAACTTCTAGAAATACTTCTTATTTAGTTAATTCTTCATTTATAAAGTTTTTATTATGGTACATAAGTGATTTTATGTGATTTATTCTATGAGGAATTACTGTAAGAAGGGAGAAATTCCTTTGATTAGATTTTGGTTCATTACATACTATTTCAATCCTCATTTTTTATGAAGAAACTCTTCAAGGTAATAGAATTATCAATTTCCTCATTTCCATTCAACTTCCTATTTTTTGGATTGTCTTCTAAATTTTTCAATGAAATATTTTCATAATAATATATATAATCCCATTATAACCAGAATTGTGTATTATCACTAGGAGACCTTTATCCCCTCCCCTTATGTCATTTACTTAATCCACACTTGAAAACATCATGTTGTCAAATCCATTTCTTAAATTTGTCTCTTTCACATGAAAATTACTATATTGTAAATACAAAAACCATTTACTTATCCAAGGATATTCAACTATATATAAATATAATTTATTTATTCATTTATTTAATTTTATTATACTCAGATTCCTTTTATGGTTTTTAAATGATATAATGTTCAAGCCACATTGAACATACGTAAGAAAATATTGTATATGAAACCATTTCTTTATTATCCATTGGTTATTGATGAAATAATTAATTATCATAAATGTGACACAAATGAATTAAAAAAATTTAATGGTGAAACTATATTTTCCTATAATGAATTGAGTAAATAATTAATCTATATAGATGACATGCTTTAGGATAACACGATGAATAATCAATGTTAATATGATTTACGGAACCTTGGGAATAAACCTTGGTGATATGCCTACGAGTGACTCATTTTTATATTGTATCCACATTTACATGTTCTAATTCATGATCATTCTATTATGATATACCTCATGGTCTTATGATCATGATCTGTTGTTATACTTCATGTTCACATGATAAATATCTCCATTGTTAATTCTATTTCTGGGATTTATGATCACCCCTTTCTTTTAACTTATGTTCCTAGGATATGAGATGCAGTAAAGGTAACATAGAATGAATAAATAGATAATCCTTTAATGTGGATTATATATTTCTAATGTTATTAATATATTATGTTTCTAGTATTCATAAAACAAAACATTAAAAAATATATTGTTTTATTTGGTGTTGTTCCATGTAATGCATGTTTTATGAATAAAAATGGTGGGTTTCGAAAAAAAATATAATAAATATCCCAAAAACAACATCCCATGAACCCAACCAATTATAGTCCTAATGCCTCACATTAGGAAGTATATGAACCATATTCCAAAAATCTCATTATTGGATTTATAGGTATAGGATAACACTTTTTTATCATTGAGGAGGGAATTAGAATATTTAAATGCCAAGATCTACTTTGATAGATGACTAAATTAATGCACATATAAGATATGTAATATTTGGTGCGGTGCCTTAAAAAATCATCCATTTTTGTAACTATATTTCATTTTGTTTGAAAATGATAACTCAAGGGCTTCCATAAAAATCCTTAATCTATATTGTATCCAAATGATTTGATGAATCAATTATCATATTGCCCTCACACTCTTTCAATCATAGGCATGGTAGTTCCTATAAATGAAAAGAAAAAAGAAAAAGAGGATATGGTGTGTTGGATAATCCATATGAATATTTTATATTTTATAACCCTCGTGATGGTGTTCATTCTCCTTATATGTCCATTGATACATTCTTTATCGTTGGATTCATAACCTAATACATTATGAAAATGAATACTTTATGAATGAATTAATTTCATACAATCTTCCCTTTAATTCATAATTTGGTATTCCCATGTGTTTGACCATATATATCATCTCTATTAATGATATCATAACCCAGATGGAAGATTTGAAATATTACTATTAAATGTTTTTCATCCATATCATGGTTTGGGAAATCTATATGATATCTATATATTATGAAGAATGATATTTCCATGAAACATGTTGCATGAAAATATATCATATGATATGATATCTCATATCATCATGTACCATATGGTAATCATACCTCAATGGTATAAAGGTTTTGAGAATATGTACATGTTTCAATAAATCCTTATATTAATAGTGTCATATCATGTTACAAAGAATAATATATAATTAATTGTGAAAAAAATTACAAAACAACTTTTATATACCAATGTAAACAAATATAAAATTATATAAGAAACATAAATGGGAATCAAATTATATGTAATACCATGTGACTACCAATACAATTATCCTTTGTATAAATAGAAAAACAAATTTTTAGTAGTACTCACAATCAAATCATTCCCCATTCATTTAAGTACAATGTGTAACCCCACTTATCCTTATACAATAGAACATTAATCTAAAATAATTAATTCATTATTATAAATAATCATCATTCTATAGAAACGTATTAGTACTGCTCAGGATATAATCTCCTCTAGTGTGATCTTCATCATACACATGGGTCTCTATGTTGGTGTTGACTATATATATCATATACAGTCTTCCACTCTATAATGATAAATACATCCATGAAATAGGGTTTCCATGGGTTAGAATTTATATAAACCCCATAAATATATCTAATAAATTCCGAATTATCTAAATCACGAATATCATGGGTGAATAATATGTAACCAATTTTATGATTCATTGCAATACTTCTAATCACATTTCACTCACTCGAAATATAATATCATCATATATTATTTTTTGGTATACTTATCTACTTCCATAGTCAATAAAAATCTATAGGGCATATGACACGCTCGCCATACATGATGAAAAATACTTTATTTGATAATATCTATTAGAAAATATGATTACAAACATATTATTCCTCCACTAACTATTTAAGCTCCAAGGTCTATTTACTAAATTTATTATAATTTAAAGGATCTTATTCATTGGATCACAACAACATAAGGTAGGGGTGATGCCAAATATGGATATTTTACATTATATATAATTAATACATAAAACAATTTGTGAATCATTGGAATATTATTAATCTGGATAAAATAAAAACTTTCACCCCCACCCCACACACATAGAATGATACCACAAAAAGGGAAGAGAGATAGTGATTACCCAAGTCTAACCTCTAGTGGGCCCAAGGTTGGTGACTAACACCAAGGGTATAGTAAACATGAATATGTGATGTAGTAAAATCTAAGATAAAGATATGTATGAGATATATAAGAAATATTCACCAACCAAAAACTGCTCAGAAATATATACAAAAAGAAAACCCAAGTGAAACCATGTAATGTCATACATTACTAAACAACTAAAGGGAAAATATAAGTACCAAAAAGGTAAAGACTAAAGCAACCATGAAGACCAAACAACTCCTACTAAACCCTGAGCTAGTAATATCCAACCCAATAACGAACGTCCACAAATGGACTTGAAAACCAATTTATATATATTTAGGGTGAGAATAAATGTATACTCGGTAAAATCCTCCCTGGATCCTCTCCTGAAAAAGATAAAGAAAACATTCTAAATCACTATGAACAATAATGAAACTAAATCGCTAGTTAAACATGTATACTATGTTCTAAACCTCCCCATAGATATATCACACAATGTATCACATACGATATTTCACATAATATAATAGTAAAACATCACGGGTACCCCGATCCCACTTCCCTACTTCTTTGCTGCTCTACCCCAACGTTGTACATCCTTAGCATCTCTCTTCAAATTTAATCTGTAACACCCCGATAATTTGTTTAATAATATTAATTAATTTAATATTAAGTATCTTTATTAATAATAATACATTTAAATAATTATAATTTATAGCTCTCAAATTAATTAATATTCTAAAAAAATAAATACTATTTTACAGTATCATTTTTGTGTAAAAGAATATTTTAATATGAATATATATATATTTGATTATTTATAAAAAACTCACTTTTATGAATAGTTTATTTAATTAAATATAATTTATATATTGAATATTATAATTATTTTGATAAATACTAAATTATGTTACAAATATATTTACTGTTAATATGACACCCCAAGATTTTGTGGTATATTTATTCAGAAATATTTTCAATTCATTAGACAGGTTATATATACATAACATTGTGTCTCTACGAAACAACTCTTTTTTATAGTTATAACCTAGCCATGAAACATAATTTATCCCCTTTCTGTATTTGAATATTGGAAAACAGGCATACACCATTGTGATTAGTATGTTTTTTAGAGTCTAATAGAATCAACTTAATTTTTTTTTGAATAGTAACACGACACTTATAAATAGTAATGTATCCGTATGAATAGTGATGTTACCCTTATTAATAGTAAATTGACCATTATGAATAGTAAGTTCACCCGTGAAATCATAAAAAAATTTGGCACCTTATAAATGAGAGTGAATTTTTTATTAAAGATAAATAATTAAGTATTGGTATTTTTGTGAGTCATAAATATTTGTGTAAAATTTTAAATTATTAAATTTATTTAAAATAAAATTCATTTTCATAAAATGTATTCCTGAATAAATATTTTGTTTTCATATGATTTTATGATAAATATATGAGACCTCAGTTAATTTTTGAAAGTATTATAAAATCAATTTTAAAATTTGAATCAGTATTTTTCAAGTAAATAATGATTTTATTTGAAAATTAAATTTCACATATTTAGAAAATTATTTTGGTGAAATGGATTCCATTTTTTAATTCTACACACTGAAAAATATTTAGTGTAATTTTTTATTTTTTTCTGAAATTCTAGAATTTTGTGAATAGTGGAATTTGATAATTTACAAAATATTAAAAATAAATAAATCTATACATCATGCTTGAGCCATGGATAATGTAAATGGACATTGGTTAGAACTCAGATGAACTTGTTAATATTTTTTTCCAAAATAATCAATATTTTTCATAGTCTTGATACAAAATAATAAAATAATGAATAAAATAATGGAAAAACTCTCTTCTCCTCCACTATAAAAACCACTTCTCTCTCCCTCTTTTCTTCACTCCTCTAAGCCTTGAATAGTCTCAAATTTATGTCTAAATACTCTTCCCTAGTCCCTCCACACCTCTAAAATCCATTGGTCTTTCCAAAATACCAAAACCTCTTCTCTTAAGGAGGTTCTCATGGATGATATATAAAGAGGAAAACCCTCTCCATTTTTCTTTAAATTTCATTTTCATTTTCTTTTACATTCTTATATTATCATCACCTACATGGTCCAAATGATTATGATATCTCTATTATAATCTATATAATATAATTATATCATGTTAATTGAAGATAAATCATCAATATCATTACTCTCTCTCTTCTATTTTAAAATCAAAATCATCATCCGAGAAGTGCCAATTTACAACCTTCGTGGATGGCGAACCTTTGTTCTTCATTTTGTCCTTCAATTCTGGTCATGAAACCGTTTTAATGGCTGAAACATATTCTCAAATATGTATTATATCTTATATAATGATTCTGGAAACATAATTGGTACATGATACTTAATAATATAACAAAACAAGTTCATTGTGATAGAAAGACCATCATAAAAATCTAAACGATTATTAGTAAATGACTTATCTAATGATTCATCCTCATACCATGTAACAAAATGATATATATATATATATTTATAACCATTTTAACTTTTTTATGTTTATTAAAAATATATAAATTCAATCCTAGATAATTATATCCACTCCACATGAACTTCCATACTTATAATCAAGCGAACTGATCAAGACTATCAAGAAACAAACACTCTTAAACGACCAAATTTAATCTTAAAAATTATCAAAAGTACATAAATGAACTTAATAAAATTATAATATATTATATAAATGTATAATAAGTTCATAATTAAATTATTAATGGGTCAAATTTCATATTCCATTACTTTAAGTTTAAGTTCGTAACATATTCGGACATAAAGTACGAGTTTTCTCGTCTCACTTCCATTTTTTGTGAGATATTCTTTATTCACAACTATTTATTATGTATGGTGTATTTATACTTCCCATTTATGTATCATATAATGAATCTATTTTTTCCTTGGTATTCAATGTATCATTTTATGATTATTAATTTTGGGGTATATTATTTTATTGATTACAAATTTGTAAGGAGTTCCACCCGAACCTTTTTTTTTCTTTCGGGTTATTCTTTAACTGTCCTTACCCAGATGTAATGCTTATTTATTTTTATGTACATCTTATATATTTTGTTTATAAGGTTAAAAATAATATATTTATATAATTTCATATTTATTTTATGGGGATTATATTTATTTTAATAGTTCCCTTCTTAATTCTTCTTGATAAACAAGCCTGATTCAAGGGAACTTCTTGAATTCTTACCCATTTTCAAGTTAAATATATAATCTATTTTAAGCCATCATTATATTTTAAGAATAAATAATTTTATCAAAAAAATATAATATTTAATTTATGGTTTTATTATAACAAACATGTCATTCGTCTTTGAAATCTCTTTAATATTTTCCTTAAACCACACTAAAATGTTTTATTTCTAATGCTTCATTAAAATACATTTTACATGATTTATCTTAAATTGGAAAACATTTATGCCTCCAATATATTTTAATGGTATTTTAATTTTTTTTTATAAGATTAAAAATTTTACAATATGATTTTATGACAAATAAAAATTATTTTCCAAAAGAACTCTTCTATCCAAAATAAAGGGTTTTTCTCATCTCACATTTAATTCTATGAGATTTATGACTTTTTCACCACTTTTTACTTGCATGTGGGGTATGTAATTACCTTTGATATATCAAATCATGAGTCTTATTATTCTTATGATATTATATAAAATTAATAACTAAATTTTTCAATGTGGTATGGGACACTTTGAAATGTTTAATGAACATTTTTATGAAGAGTTAGTTAATGATTTAATTAGAGTATTTTCATTTAGGAATATGATTAAAATATTTAAAAGTGATATGGGACAATTTGTTCTAAATATAATTTTTTTTACACATGTGAGGAATGCATTGGAATTAAAAAGTTATGGATGGGGCCCGCTATAGCCCCTAGTGCATCGGTAGGTCTCATGAGACAAAACAAGATTTGACATTGTCTTAGGCATTGCCCTATTATTTTTAGAAGTCTTGGATGGGGCCTCAAAAATAGGTTTATGATTTACAATTTATGCATTACCATAATATGATATTAGTAATAGATAAATCATGTGATAATTCTTCTATTATATTATCCATGGTGATGTTTCATGTGATTATTTATATGGAATTATTCATTCAGTTTTTATTCCTTCCTTATTATGCTCAATATTATGTTTTAGTGGCATGATTTATTCACTTTGACATATTATTTATGATGTCTTATGATGTATCACTTACCCTTACTGAGTGTCTGAGCTCACCCCTTTCTTATGTTTCCTTTCCCAATGTTATGAAGAAGAAAACATTGAATAAGATTTCAAGGATGAAGTTTATTTCATATTGAATCATGTTTTATATAATTTTTCCAATTTATTATAGGTATCATGGATATAATATGGTATTTCAATACTGATAAACTTATTGGTTTTTCGGTAATTTATTCCTTTTAATCATTCTAATGTTTTAAAATAATTCACTGGCTACAGGCTTCTGGGGTCGAGGTGTCAAATAATCCCTCCCAAAAACACCTGGGATGGGTATCCAAACATGCACATTGTTCATGTAATGACCCGGAATTTTAAATAAATATTGTTTCCTAATTTTATGTGTTATTTTTATACTCAACAAATGTTTTATTTGATAAACATGATTATAATTAGAATGAGACCATTGGGTTTTGACTGTTATATGACCATCGGTCAATATGACCGCTGTGAACAAAATGTTTTGAATATTGTCTCTATATATAAGTAATCATGGTTGATTATTATAGAAAGAAGATTCGATGGCCTCACCTAGTAGTCTTGGACCGATCGAAGCCCATCTAACAGAACTTGGGAAGGAGGTAGCACCATTGAGATTTTCTCTGGACCAAACCCAAGCCCAACTTCATCATGTGAAGCTAGAACGGAATCGCCTTCACGAGAAGTTCAAACTGATAGAAATTACTACTCGGGCAATGTTGACCGAGCCGCCCCAAGATTCTATCACCCTAGCACACCTTACTCTTAGGTCCTATGCTGGTATTATAAGGGGCTATGTAACGAGACCGTAACTGCCTTGTGTAATCCTTGTTTTAAATAAAAATTGGGATTTCTGCTTATGATGAAGTTTATGAATTTTCAAATGACCGGATACAAATAGTATGCATATTTTGATGAATTTTCAAAAGAATATTTAAAAAAAATGTTTATGTAAACCTTAAATAACTTAAAATGTGTAATGATTTTCAAAAAAATGGTCTTCTACAATTATGTTCAGTACGAAATATGGAGTCTAATAAGATCAACTTGATTTTTGATGAATAGTAATTTATGAATAGTGATTTTATGATTAGGATTAGTAATATGACCAAATGGATTAGTAATCTAACTTAAAGAAAGTTTTAAAATAATCTAGGCACGTTGATTAAGTAATGTGATTCAATAAAATGGTTAAATAATGGTTTCATAATTTATTATTCAAGAATTAGTTTTTTCGGGTGAATAGTGTTTTTAAATCAAAATTTAATTAAAAATATTTAGAAAATTATTTTTATAAAACAGATTTCATTTTTGAACTCAGAGCACCGATATTATGCTATGGTAAATTTTGGGGTTTTTTTCTGAAAAAACGAATTTTCGGTGAATAGTGTTTTTATTTAAAAATTAATTTAAAAATATTTAGAAAATTATTTTTATAAAATGGTGTTCATATTTTTAATCAGAGCGTTGATATTTGATTATGGTGAAATTTTGGGATCTTTCTGAGAAAGTTGAATTTTCAGTGAATAGTAAAAATGCAGTTTTAGGGTTTCGGTATGTTTAATGACATAATAGCTGTGTCATGATGATTTCATGAGTAATTTTAAGGGGTGACCGGCCAAGGGTGATGAATTATTGTTTTGGGGGCCCCATTTGGCCTAACTCCATGATAAATGCCAAGGGAGAGCACATGGGTTTGAGAAAAAGCACATGTGAGGTGTCCTTTGGCCATTAATGCATTGTCCCCTCACATTCCCTATAAATACCAAGCCCTCCTCTCATCCATTCAACTCCCCACTCTTCCCCAACGAAGTTCTGGTCTCATTACCTCCCATGGAGTCCTCCCAAGGTTCCCCCAAGCCCTCAAGGTCCAATCCTTTGAGTTTTAAGAGTTACGTTTTAAGGTAAGGGATCCGACCTCTCTCTTTCTTTTCAAGTAATCTCTTTTATGTCATTTCTTTTATACTCCATGTTCTTATGTTGGAGGATGTTCTTTTACATTCATCCTACTGCCCATTTAATGTTCATATGATGAGAGACCCCCCTTGCTCTCATCAATTCGTTTTAAGAATGTTTAAGTGGCGTCGTTAGGCTGCCGAATTTTTAAGGGATTCTTTCACCTTCCTCGTTTTCAAGTTCTATTTTCATTCAAGTCTTTCATGTTTCTTTGTATTATGTTGGGGCATGATCTCTAAATTTATCATACTGATCTTTTATGATCATATGATGAGAGACCCCATTTTATCTCTTCAATTCAATTTTTTTGATGTTTTATGTGGCGCCGTTAGGCTACCGAATTTTTTAAGGGATTCTTTCACCCTTCTCTTTTTCAAAGTTCTACTTTCATGTCAAGTCTTTCCAGTTAATTTATATTATGTTGGGGTATGATCTCTATATCTATCATACTGGACTCTTATTTTCATATGATGATAGACCCCATTTGATCTCTTCAATTCAGTATTTTGAAGTTTTAAGTGGCGCCGTTAGGCTGCCGAATTTTTAAGTGGTTCTTCACCCTTCTCGTTTTGAAGATCTACTTTCATGTCAATTCTTTCAAGTTCCTTTTTGTTATGTTGGGGAATTATCTCTATATCTATCATACTGAACTCTTATGTTCACATGATTAGAGACCCTATTTGATCTTTTCATATCGTTTTTGTTGAAGTTTAAGTAACGACGTTAGGCTGTCGAACTTTCATAAGAGAAATCTAATTTTTGTCTTCCTTCCATGTTTTTCATTTCAAATGGTATGTCCTTGAAATTTCATTACCATGATCATGTATCCTTATTATTCTGTCCATCTACTGTTTTATGGGTCATTTATGAATGTTTGACTCATTTTCCCTCTCTTTTTAATGTCTTCTAAAACCTCGTAACATCGCCGTTATGCTGTAGAATTTCCATCTCAAAATGTCTCTCTCTTTTTCTAAAGTTCTTTTATATTATTAAGTGAATACTCAAAGCTCTTTCTTCTAAAGGGGTATTCACATATATACCAAAATGTTCTATTTTAAATTCGGGGATTTACATACTTGAGACCCACCTTCCTTTTCTGTGGGTTTTAAAGTGACGTAAAGATCATGTCTTTAAAACTGTTTTTAAAACGTTATGATTATGAAATGAAACCCATTTATTTTATGCTATGTGGGTGTAGATGCCGGAAAAGTCCGTTGTTCCAAAACGAAGCTCTGGATGCGGAAAGCGAAGTGATATTTGGAGTCAGAGGCACGTTCCGGAGGGCCCGGAGGACTTGCGCGAAATTTCAGAGGCCCGCGCGCAAAGTTGAGTCGTGGCGCGCAATCCTTCCGGGATGCGAGCAATCGGCAGGGCCGGCGCGCAATTTTGCGCGCCCCTAGCTCCCGCGGCTCCCTTGCGCGCGAGGTCCGGATTTTGCGCCCGCGATGGGAATTCCGCGCCCGTGAAGCGAATTTCACGCCTGCTGCCAGGATTCCGCGCCCGGGGTTGCCTATAAATATAAGGCGACCCCCGACGTTTTGAAGGTTGCCAGAATTCGAAGCGTCGCTCGTTCGCGCAATCCAACCCCTTCCGCGCGCAATGCCGATCTTCAGGTAACCTCCTTTCTTTCGCGCAATAGAGCCTTGGGGTTCGCCTTCGCGCGCAATCCCCTTGGCTCCTTTCCTTTGAATAATCCTTAACCCGAAGGGCTTTGCGCGAAAAAGAAGCCTCTTGCGCGCAATTGCCCCCGGGTGCGCGCAATCCAGCCCGATTGCGCGCACCCCCCATTTTCAAAGTGGCCATTCGTTAGAGAATGAGCCGTTGCCCCCGCGTGCTACCCGAAGCCCGGTGCGCGCAATCTCAATCATCCGCGGGCAAAGGGTTGGCCCGATTGCACGCCAGCCCGCCATTTTGCGCGCCGACCTGCTGTTTTGCGCGCAAAGCTCCTCTTTTGCGCGCAATCTGCCAGGGTCGCCCCCCTTAACCTCCTGAGGGTACCCGCCTGCGTGGCGCCCGATGATCTTCATCCTGGGTGCCTGCACCATGCGTTGTCTTCCCGTGCGGCCCTCCAGGCTCGCGCGAAGTGACACGGACCCATCGGCGGCAACCAACGTCCAGCATGACGTTAAACTGCACATTTGTCCAGCATGACGTTAAACTGCACATTCGTCCTGCATGACGCTAAACTGCATCTGTCCAACATGACGTTAAAATGTACTACGTCCAAGATGCACGACGCTAAACTGCCTAGCCCCTATCGTCCGTGCTGCAAGACGTTAAACTGCCAAGCACCTTCGTCCTCAGCACACGACGTTAAACTGTACTTCGTCCGGCAAGACGTTAAACCGTCCGCTTCGTCCTCAGCACACAACGTTAAACTGTACTTCGTCCGGCAAGACGTTAAACCGTCCGCTTCGTCCTCAACACACGACGTTAAATTGTACTTCGTCCGGCAAGACGTTAAACCGTCCGCCTCACCCGATCCCGTGCCTCGCACGCAGGGTCCCCCCCCGGTTTGGATGTGGCCCCCACCTGCTCGTCTCTGCAGGGATGTCGGGATTGTCCCTCTTTAGGGACGATTTAATGGGAGCGGCTTTTCCCTACGGGGGTAGGGTATTACAAACCCCCAGTTTCTTGTGGGGGGGCGCACATGTGTATCTCCATTGCGCTCCCCCACTGCCGAAGCCAGTATAGGGTGTGACTGGGATCGAGGTGTCTCCTACTTTTGGTCCAAGTCCCTTCCAACTGAGTTTTGCCGCATCCGGGCTGCCTCAAGTGCGTAAGTCCTGACAGAATGAACTACGTGGACTTTGATCCCTGTCTTCTAAACAGGGTACGTAGGAAGCCTCCATGAGGTTCAAGCCCACCACCTGGTCGTCCCGGTCGTATTCACGTCGGTTCGTCCATCAGTGGACCCCTCCTGGGTTCACCCTTGCGTCGATTCACCTATGAATCCGCCCCTGTGGGAGACTGCCCGTGTGTATCTCCACTGTGCCTCCCCACATCCCCTTTTTCCATTTCTCCTTTTATCGTCCAGCATGACGTGAAACTGTGATCCACCCGGCCGTTCCATCCCCCTCTGTGCGAGGTGGTTCGGTTCAATCCTCCGCCCGGCGGCCTCGATCTCTTCGTGAGTCGGCTTGCCGACGTCCAGCATGACGTTAAACTGTATACCTGAACTACGTTGACTTTGATCCGTGCTAACGCGTGGTACGTAGGAAGCCCCTACGGGGTCCAAGCTCTTAACTCCATCATCCATCCTGATCCTTACCCGGGCCGCCACATCCCGGTGGGGTCATGCCACTTCACTCCACTCCACATCACTTGGGAAGCCGCCCATGTGCTGGCCCCAGCGTCGGAGGTTCCCCACAAGGGGTTCTGTCATCTGATCCACTCTTCGTGTTGATCAGTCCGATGCCGTCCCCGCTGGACGTTAAACTCGCGGCATACCCCGTGTTAAACATGGGAAGCTGAGGAAAACCTCAGGCAACACAGTTCCCCGCACCCAGTGCGGGATGCCTCAGGCCATCGTGCCTTCGAGAAGCCCTATTAGGGACGGAAGATAGACGTGCAGAGCCGCAGTGTTACGACACGCCCCCAGCACCCAGAGCCACCCAGCCTCCTCACCGCAGGTTGCTGCCCCGACCAGACTCCTTGGAGCGTCCGGGCGGAAGCAGCGTAATTAACCGGTGTCCATGAAGATATGGCGCCGGGAACGAGATTCACGAGCATGTCTTAAATCTATGAGGGAGACCCGGATTAGGCGACGAGTTCCGAGGAGATGTCCAAGGAAGGAGGAGCCGACATCCCATCATCCCGGTTTCGATCAAGGAGCAGACGCCCCTGAATAAGGGACGGATGCCGCCCGCCTTTGGAAAGCGGGACTGCGGGACCACAAGCCGCGCGCCCATCCCCTCGGGTTGACGGGTGCACGCGCGAACGCGTCCTGGCGGAACAGCGTAACTCGACGCACATCCGCACCGAAACAGAAAAATGGTGAACCCGACGTGAATCTCTTCTCCTCGATGCGAGGACCGATGGCTTTCAGAGGTGTTGGAAGACCGGCATGTTGCCCGGCCAAGCATTCAGTCTTACCCGCCAGGGGCTGGGGAAGGGAAATCGGGCACTCTGTCTCACGACGTCGATGGCCTGGGTTCCCCCCCCATGGATGGCGGGTGTTGGGTATGCTTCGGTTAATACCGTCGAGCTGGTAAATCCCTATTCGGTTCCCGACGTTGAAGAACACCAGGTGGACCTCCCTAGTGTCCCCGGTCGTCGCCACCGTCGGAAGAACCGCAGCAGCAGGAGTCGCCGGGGCACAGCCGTTGGCACCTCCAGCCAGGCCGTACACGCCACTGAGACTAGGCAGCAGGCTCAAAACCGAGCACAACGTGCGCCGCCCCCCCATTCGGGGATGACGGATTCGCCTCCGCCGCTGTTTGTGGTGTGGGACCAGGAAAAACTGCCTCAGCCGCGTCACGACCAGCTCCGCCCTGCCACGGGTCCATCCCGGCCTCCTGACCCCAGTACGGTGACCATTTCCCGGACTGCAGCCAGTGAACAGCGAGATGCGCCAAGTACCAGTCGGCCGCCGATCCAACCGGCAAGGCCCGTCATGCTTCCAACCGCAGAGCAACCTCCTGCAACCAGGGGCTCACGCTTGGCCAAAAAGTATGATGTCCTGAAGCACTTGGCCGACATCCCAGCAAGGCTCTCCATCCTTGAGGCTTTGCGCATGTCATCTGAGATGCGCGAGGCACTCGCTGAAGCCCTGAAGAGCCCCCTCCAGTTTGAGACAGAGGTTGCGGCTACAGAGGCCTTTCACGCCGAAACGATCGAGGACGCCGAATGTCAGGCAGTTATCTCGTTCTCTGGTAAGGATGAAGACCCTCCTATACAGGGACACATTCGTCCGATGTATGTCACTGGCCAGTTCAATGGCCTTGAAGTCCGGCGCTGTCTTGTCGACACGGGGTCCGGGATTAACCTGATTCCAACTCGGATGCTCCGGAGATTGGGGTTGTCTGAGGATGACTTGATCCCCTCCGACCTCAGGATCCAGGGGTACGACCGCACCGAGCAAACCCTGGTCGGCAAGATACGTTTGAAGACCCAGTTCGGTGAGTTGGTTGCCAACACCGAATTCATGGTAGTCTCTCAGGACACTGCGTACAACTCATTGATGGGCAGGCCATGGCTCCACCTTCACGCGGCGGTTCCCTCATCATACCACCAATGCCTCAAATACTCCCTTAATGGTCGAGTAGGCGTGCTTCAAGGAGATGCCTCTCCTTTTGCCTCGTGTGAAGCCCGCTATCTGGACGCGGACTATTACAAGAGCAAGGATAAGCAGATCCTGGCAGGTGAGGTTGAGCCTGTCGCTGTTGCAAGTGATCCCTGGGCAAGTCTGGATGACGCTTACGTCCTCCCGATTCACCGGTTGGACGTCGCCATGGTCTCGACGGCCTGCGAGTCTCCTGATGAGATGACTGCGACCGCCCGCACCAGCACCAGTGGCCCAGTAGGATCTGGTAGCCCCAATGCAGTTTCCAACGCAGTCTCTCCCGTGGACGATCCCTCCCCGAGTGGAGAGGATGTGGAAGATGCACCCCCAGCCTTTGAGGAGGGCGTCCCCACCACGGTCGATGAGTTAATACAGGTGAACCTTGGAACCGAGGCCGATCCAAGACCCACATTGGTCAGTGCCGCCATGCCCTCTGAGGAGCGGCAGCAGTACGTGGACTTTCTCAGACAGCACCGTGATGTGTTCGCTTGGGGCTGTGACGAGATGTCGGGGCTAGATCCTCAGGTAGCCGTCCACCGCCTTGGTCTCCCGGCGAACCATCGCGGGTTCAAGCAGCCTCCCAGGAAGATGCACCCGTCCCACGATGCCATGGTTGAGGCCGAAGTTGACAAGCTTATCAAAGCCAACTTCGTGAGGGAAGTTCAGTACCCCAAATGGCTGGCCAACATTGTGCCGGTCAGGAAGAAGAACGGGCAGATTAGAGTCTGCATCGACTTCCGCGATCTCAACCGCCACTGTCCGAAGGATGATTTTCCCCTTCCAGTGACAGAGCTGTTGATTGATGCCACGGCAGGGTTCCAAGCCCTCTCCTTCATGGATGGATACTCCGGATACAGCCAAATTCGGATGGCCCCTGAGGATGAGGAGTTCACTGCCTTCAGGGCCCCTCAAGGTACCTTTTGCTACCGGGTCATGCCCTTCGGCCTGAAGAATGCAGGTGCCACCTATCAACGGGCGATGCACCGCATATTCAAGCCAATCCTAGGCACACTGGTGGAATTCTACGTCGACGACTTGGTTGTCAAATCGCGCCAGCGTCAGGACCATCTCAAAGATCTTGAGAAAGTGTTCGGCATCCTCCGGTCTCGCTGCCTGAAGATGAACCCGTTGAAGTGTGCCTTTGGGGTCACCTCCGGGAAGTTCCTTGGATTTGTGGTAAGATACCGGGGTATTGAGATCGACCCAGAGAAAATCAGGTCGATTAGCCAGATGCCTCCCCCAGGTACCATCCGGGAACTGCAAGGGTTCCAAGGCCACTTAGCCTATATACGCCGATTCATCGCGAATCTGGCTGGCAAGTGTAAGCCCTTTTCTCGGCTCATGAAGAAAGGTGCCACCTATGTATGGGATAAAGAGTGTCAGACCGCTTTCGAGGAAATCAAGCAGTACCTGCTTCAACCTCTGGTTCTGATGCCGCCTGTATCCGGAAAGCCGCTGGTCCTCTATGTGACCGCCCTGGAACGGTCCCTTGGCGCCCTTCTCGCCCAGAAGAACAACGAGGGAACAGAGAATAGCCTCTATTACCTCAGTCGCATGCTCCTTGATGCGGAAGTTAGGTATTCCCCCATCGAGAAGAGCTGCCTGGCGCTCGTATTTGCCGTACAGAAATTACGACACTACTTGCAGCACCATGAGGTACAGTTGGTTTCTCGGGTAGACCCGTTGAAATATATCCTGAGCCGACCTATGTTGACTGGCCGTCTAGCGCGGTGGGCTGTGATTCTCCAGCAGTTCGACATCAGGTATGTGTCTCAGAAGTCCATCAAAGGGCAAGCATTGGCAGACTGTCTAGAAGCTCACCCGACCTCCGCGGATCAGCCGCTGGATCTAGGCTTTCCTGATGAGACCATTCTCTCAGTTGATCGAGCCGATCCATGCTGGCAGATGCACTTTGACGGTGCCTCCCGGAGCCCCACTGGTAGAAGACTCGATAATCCTAAGCTCAACAGAGTGGGCTTGGGCATCGTCTTCATTACCCCGGAGCGAGCCGTGCTGCCATACTCGTTCCTGTTGTCAGAGGGCTGTACCAACAATGAGGCGGAATACCATGCCCTCATCACCGGCCTCGAGTTGGCTCTCGAGATCGACGTGCCCCATCTGTGCGTGAAAGGGGACTCCGAGCTGGTCGTTAAGCAGATCAACGGCGACTATGTTGTCAGGAAGCCGGAACTTGTGCCATTGTTGGAGTGCACCCTCCTTCTGATGGCTCGATTCCCTTCTCGGCCAGAAATTGTCCATATTCCCCGGTCGCAGAACGGTCGAGCAGATGCTTTGGCCAGCCTTGCTGCGTCACTTGCGGAACCTGAACAGGACAACCTGATCGTCCACGTGACGCGCCGCAGGCTCATCGCTCCCGTTATCCCGGAAGAAGATCGCGGCCCGTTGGTAAGTAATCTCACCACGGTTGCCCCTATGCCCGGAGCCCCGAGTACCCCAGACATGACAGTCGGATCAGCCCCTGATTGGAGGACGCCTTTGGTTGAGTACCTCCAACATGGCATTCTTCCATCGGATCGGGCCGAGCACGAGCGAGTTCGACGCCGCGCATCGCAGTTTGTCCTCCAGAGCAGTCCCGGCCTAGAGCAGATCCTCTACAAACGCGGGTTTGATGGTGTTCTCCTCCGTTGCCTTCAGGGAGTTGAGATCCCACGAGTCATGAAAGAGGTTCATGCTGGTTCATGTGGCGTCCACCAGACTAGGCCGAAGCTGTCCCACCAGATTCGGAGGTTGGGATACTTCTGGCCATCCATGATCCATGACTGCATCGAGTATGCCAGGAGGTGCCATGCGTGCCAGGTTCATGCGAACTTTGTGCATCGGCCGCCGGAGCCTCTCCATACCACTAGGTATTCCTGGCCCTTTGCAGTCTGGGGTCTGGACGTTGTGGGACCTTACCCACCGGCGACAGCTCGCCAGTGTCGGTTCATTCTGACCGCCACGGACTTCTTCTCCAAATGGGCAGAGGCGATTCCGCTCAGAGAGGTCAAATCCTGTTCGATCGCTGACTTCGTGACCTCCAACATCATCTATCGATTTGGAGTGCCTCACGCTATCCTCACGGATAACGGAACCAATTTCCGAGCAGCCGAGTTGAAGAAGTTGTACGCCAAGTATAACATTCGCTCGAACCATACATCTCGCTATCATGCGCAGGCGAATGGACAGATCGAGGCGTTTAACAAAACCCTCTCTAACATTCTGCAAAAGATGGTTGGTCAGAACAAGAAGAGTTGGCCGGACAAGCTCCCCAACGCCCTTTGGGCTTATCGGACGACGACTCGCAATTCCACCCAGATGACCCCTTATTCCCTGGTGTATGGAGCTGAGGCCATCCTGCCCATCGAGATCCAGTTACCATCCTTGCGCACTGCGGTATACGACCAGCAAGCGCCGGACAGAGTTGCTGAAGCCCGTCTAGTCGAGTTGGAAGCACTGGATGAGAATAGACTTCGCGCCTTGCACAACTTGGAGAGGCATCAAAGCAGAATGGCTCGAGCTTTCAATAAGAAGGTTCGCCTCCGCTCCTTCCTGCAGGGTGACCTAGTGCTAGCCCTAAGAGCACCGATGATCCCCGGCAGGAAGCCGCCCAAGTTGGAGCCCAAGTGGGAGGGACCTTTTGTTGTCCAAAAGGTCTATCCCAATGGCGCGTACTCCCTAGCGACTATGGATGGTGAGCGTGTCACTCCTCCCACCAACGCTAGGTTCCTCAAGCAGTACTTTGTCTGAGTGTGCCACGTCCTGCACGACGTTAAACTGCATACGTCCAAGCTGCACGACGTTAAACTACCTAGCATATCGTCCGCGCTGCAAGACGTTAAACTGCCAAGTGTTTCGTCCAACACGACGTTAAACTGTACTACGTCCGAGCTACAAGACGTTAAACTGTTCAGCATTCGTCCTGCATGACGTTAAACTGCCTCTCAAGAACTACGTGCAGCTTGATTCCCATCCTTATGGGATACGTAGGACCGCCTGGACATTCATGCTTCAGGCCCAGCCCCATCCCTTGGGAATTCCCATCCCATCTTGGGCCTTTGGCCCAGTTGCCTCTGGGTATGTGGCGTATGGTGTGAACGCGGGGCTATGCCCTCATTCACGTCGGTTTGCTCCCCACGCTGTACGCCCCCCACGTTTGGGGATGCCTTCTGCTCCCTCCTTTCTTCTCTCTTTTCATCCTGCATGACGTTAAACTGCACTTCAAGAACTACGTGCGGCTTGATTCCCATCCTTAGGGGATACGTAGGACCGCCTGGACATACATGTTTCAGGCCCAGCCCCATTTCCCGGGAATCTGTATCCCGCGTCGGGCCTCTGGCCCAAGTTCCCCTCCTTTTTGTGCGAGGCGTATCGCGTGAGCGGGGGATTATGTCCTCATTTGCGTTGGTCTACTGGCCGTGCCGTACGCCTCCCCCGTGTGTGGACTACCTCACACCTCCCATCGTCCTGCATGACGTTAAACCGCCTCTCAAGAACTACGTATGGCTTGATTCCCATCCTTATGGGATACGTAGGACCGCCTGGACGCTTGTGTTTCAGGTCCAGCCCCGTCTCTTGGTTGATCACGGGGATCTGCCCTCTTTTGGTTGCTCTCAGGGTGAGTCCTCCGACCCTTCCCGGTGATCTGTTAACATGTTTTGGGTACTCCGGTCTATGGCTCGTAGCGTCAGATTCAATCCCGACAAGTCCTGTGTTGCTTGTCAGGTCTCGCGCTTCCTCTTGTTCGAGCCTTCACTCAAAGGGATCCTCGTTAGCGGTTTGGGTACGATGCCTCAGTGCTCTCCTACCGCTCCGGGTCGATTTACCGACGAGTACTCGGCCGCAAATCGATATAAATCCTGCGATTGAGAGGTTGATGCTCGTTTGCTTGCCCCGTCTTAGGCTGACGCGATCGGATGTTGTGTTGCGAATATGGTCAGCAACGTCCTTGATCGCCATGTCGGCTCTTTCAGGCTCTGAACATTGGTTGCGCAGTCCTCATCACACTCCGCCTTTGTGCGTTGTAGTGGAATCTCGACACTCTTCATACTGACCTTCAGTACACCTCTACACGTTAGGCAGACCAACCAGGGTAATGATGTCGTTCGAGGCTCTCATGATCTGAGCACCAAGGGTATATGCGGATGTACTCCCTAAGGGCCATGCGTAGCTGGACCCTCGTCCCCATAAGGAGGAGGGAGTCGCCCGAACAATCGCGTTCTGGGCCCAGTATATCTGGAGGCTAGCATCTCTGCCCCTCGGGTGATGGACATACGCAAACCCCTATCCCAAGACTCTTCCCCTGGAATCGTGCGTGACCGCAGGGCTGGGTATGTTCCCACCTCCGCCGTGTTCGCCGTACCGCGATAAGCGGATTCCTCCATGGTCCGAACCACACGACCTTAAACTGTGTTGTCTGGTCCTACCACACGACCGTAAACTGTGATCGTCTTGGCCGCCCGACGAGAAACGGCACTGCATCGTGATGTCCTCCTCAGGGGACACTCATGTTGGGCGCTGGTTAATAACCACACCATTCATCAATGCCTTCTGTGGCTTGATTATTGTGGCGACGCCAGAGATTTCTCAATCACAGGCATGTCTCCGCACAAAGAAAAACCATTCATCTTTAAGGACAAACAAGAAATATCAAATGCCGCTCCTTCTGTGTGCGAGGGTCAGACCCGCACTCTTCCCCGCGCTGGTGCCCGATTGTGTTGCGCCGCGCTTCAAGAACTACGTGTGGCTTGATTCCCATCCTTATGGGATACGTAGGAACGCCCTGATGTTTGAAACTTCGGGTCCAGCCCCCCACCTCTTAGAGATTCCCCCTTCTCTGGGGAGTCCGCCGCCTTCGGGTCACCCTCAAGGCGTGTCCCTCGACCCCTTGCAGTGGTCCACCGGTGTCAAGAGTACTCTGGTTTATTGCCAGGAGGGTCAGGATCCTCTTGGTCAGGTTTCCTCCGCTTTTCAGGCTTCGTGCTCCCTTTCATTCGGACCCATCGTCTACGCCCTGGGTGGAGCCCCCGTGAACGGTTCGGACACAATGCCTCAGTGCTCTCCCACCGACTCGGGCCGGTACCCCCAATGGCCTCGGGCAGCAAATCGATATGAATCCTGCGATTGAGCGGTCGATGCTCGTTTGCTGGCTCATTCCATCAACGGTTAGTGCGATATTGATGCTGCTTTTCCGCCACGGTCGGCAGTACTCCCATATCGTTACGCCGGTGCCCCCCAGTCCTTGAGTGAATGGCCGCATGATTCACATTTTTCACCTCCCATTCTGACCAGGCGAAACCTCGACACTCTTGACACTATCCCTCAGTGCACCTTTGCATATCCAGGGGATAGGACCACGATGCGGCGTACTTTGAGGTCCTTATGGTCCGAGCTCTAAGACCTTAAACTAAGATCTAGCCCCATGGTCCGAGCTCTAAGACCTTAAACTAAGATCTACCCTTATGGTCCGAGCTCTAAGACCTTAAACTAAGATCTCTCCTTATGGTCCGAGCTCTAAGACCTTAAACTAAGATCTCTCCTTATGGTCCGAGCTCTAAGACCTTAAACTAAGATCTACCCTTATGGTCCGAGCTCTAAGACCTTAAACTAAGATCTCTCCCCATGGTCCGAGCTCTAAGACCTTAAACTAAGATCTCCCCTTATGGTCCGAGCTCTAAGACCTTAAACTAAGATCTACCCTTATGGTCCGAGCTCTAAGACCTTAAACTAAGATCTCTCCTTATGGTCCGAGCTCTAAGACCTTAAACTAAGATCTAGCCCCATGGTCCGAGCTCTAAGACCTTAAACTAAGATCTACCCTTATGGTCCGAGCTCTAAGACCTTAAACTAAGATCTCTCCTTATGGTCCGAGCTCTAAGACCTTAAACTAAGATCTCTCCCCATGGTCCGAGCTCTAAGACCTTAAACTAAGATCTCTCCCCATGGTCCGAGCTCTAAGACCTTAAACTAAGATCTCTCCTTATGGTCCGAGCTCTAAGACCTTAAACTAAGATCTCTCCCCATGGTCCGAGCTCTAAGACCTTAAACTAAGATCTACCCCCATGGTCCGAGCTCTAAGACCTTAAACTAAGATCTCCCCTTATGGTCCGAGCTCTAAGACCTTAAACTAAGATCTCCCCTAAACGGGATTCTACGTCCTGCATGACATTAAACTGCACTTTCAGAACTACGTGTGGCTTGATCTCCAGCCTGATGGAGTACGTAGGAACGCCCGGGCATCTCGACTCGGGTCCAGCCTCAGGGATCGTTAAGTCCCGCCCCTCCTCGTCGCCGGCCGTCTGGCCTGGCTTCTGGTAGAGTGGTGCAGTTGTGATATTCTCCCCGATTCAGCTCGGGATGCCCCATTGCAATGATGGGAAGTGACGGTTTCCTCGTCAAAGAGGTGCTGTCTGAGAATTGGGGTGATTCACGGCCAGATTGGTGCATCCGCCTAATACGCTTTCCCCACGGTGGCACATTTCTGAGAGCGTTGGATTCTGTCCGAACAATCGTCACTTCGCCCCACGCTTCGCATGCCCTGTTGATCTGGATTTCCACCCTTGTGTCTGAAGGAACCCCCAAAGCGGTATTCATGATGACATGTGGTCCGCCTCCTGCAATATGAATGATGACCTTCGGTCCGTCTATTGCAGTTGTTATGGTCGATCCACTGTCCGCCTACCGTCTTGGGCATTTCCTGGAAGGCCGACCGTTGTGGATGTCTGGATTCGGGACACGCGATTCACCCTTTCTCATTTCCCTATGTTCGGATAAAATCTCAACGCCCCTAGCGTTGTCCCGCTCGTGTGTTGAAACAAGTTGGGGGGATGATACATTGATTAGGCTTGAGGTCTCCTTCCCTAGGAATGACCTCCCTCTTTTCTCCAGCAATCCAGGCCCAACTATGGATGCCTGATGCTTGGTTAACGCTCCCGCAAGACAGTGAATTGTGGTTGAGCATGTTAAGACAAAAGATGCAGATAAATATATTGGTTCATACAAATGGATCAAAGTAGCGGAAGCAAATGTTTTGGGAACGGCAAAACAAATCCCTTAGGGATTAGCGTGCTGAATGAGTCTTTCTAATGCCGCTACCCTTTGGCTGGTGGCCTCCAGAGCTGCTTCTCGCTCTCTGCGTGCCCTCTCTTCGTCGGCGGTCGCAGCACGCAGTTCGTCGATTCTGGCCTGTGCACGCTCCCGCTCGACCTGAATTGTGACCATCTGTTGGCCTGCCTCCGTCAGCTGTACTTGGGCATCAACCAGCTGGGCTGCTAGTTGCTCCACAAGCTCGGTACACGTTGCGACGAAGGCCTCCTTCTCTGCCGCCTGCCCTTCGAGGTGCCAGACTTCCTGCTCTGCCGCGAGGAGTGCCCGCGTGCTCTCCGACATATCCCGACATTGTGTGACGTCGGCACGCCGGCAGCTCTCGCGCATCTTTTCGGCCATGAAATCACGGACCGTCAGATGGAGGCGTTGAGCATCAGCTCCCCCGGCACACAGGAAGCGCAGCCAGGTTTGAAGTGATCCCATGCGCCCCAGCCACTCCGATGGGTCTCGCTTGAGGAAGCGCTGGATGCACTTCCACCCCCTGCGGCACGTTATTCGGCTCTCCTCGACCGCCTCCGCGTCCGAGTCGTCCATCTCCTCGGGGTCGGCAGGCCGGTAGGCAGGGAAGGCAGCCAGCAGGTCTGCTGCAGGGTCCGCCCCTGGGAGGTCCTCATGAGGGATAGGTTCCCCAACATCTGGGCGACCTTCTTCTCTCTCCCCAGCGGCGCTGACACCCTCGTCATCCCCTGACCTCTCTCCGATGTCAGCACCGCCGGCGTCCGCAGCCCCCTGATCAGCAGTTGGTGGGGCCGGCTCGGTTTGGGAATTCTGTTCCGGAGCAGGCGGCATGTCCACCACTGGTCCACTCATAGATGGCCCGGGTTCGGCAACCCGACGAGCCTCCAGTGTTGAGATCACTGTGCGGGGCATGCCATGGTTAGTCACGGATCGTCAATGGCAAGCACCAGCAGTAAAGCAAGGAGAAGTAAGGAGACTTACGGGAGTTCAGAGCGTCATCTTCCGCTATCCCAGCCCCCGCAGGAACAGTTGCAGCAGGGGGCCCTTCCGCGCTTGTCAATTCGATAATGGGTGCCTGGCCCCCGCCTCGTCCTGCTGGCTCCTCTCTTACTCCCGCTGAGGACGCCTGACCAGCATCCGTGTGCTCCTGAGAAAGGTGGAGAAATGGGTTAGAAGCTGCATAAGAGAATGGATGAAGCAGGTTGAGTAGGGATAGAAGCGGACCTCGAGGAGCTCAGTGACATCAACGTTGTCAGAGCCGGCCACCACGCCGCTCTCCCGTGGGCTCCCCTGATGGGATCTTCCCTCGGAGCCTTCATCCTCCCCCATTTCCTCCTCTTCCTCGGAGTCGCTGCCACTTTCGTCTTCCGCCGGCGGCATCTGTTCTGGAGCGGGCTCGAGACCGAGCATCACCTTCACCAGAAGGGATGGCTCCGCACGCTGACCACGTTGGCGCGCGTACTCGTCCATGGCCGTCAGATACGCATACTGCCGGTTGAAGTCCACCCTGTCGGCAATATGGAGGCGCCCGACCTCTGGCAGATGGATTCCTTCTCTGAGAATCTTTCTCCAGATGGCGTCGGTCCCCAGTGACTGCCGCAGGGTCATCCATGCCGACCACAGCGCCGGGAAGACTGCATCGTGGGAGGGTTCGAGCAGACGTCTCACCTGCTTCCCGGGCCGCTCTTCGACCACTGCGCGTGCCCCCTCTCTGGGCGCCAAGGTCGTAGCGGCAGCCTGCGATGTGTCTGCCGCCGAAGTCCCTGCTCGCGCCGGCTCTGCTGCTTGGCGCGCCTCCGTTCTCCCCCGTGTGGTGGCGCCTCGCCTCCTTCCTTGACGCCCGGTCTCCGCACGGGTAACCTCGAGCCGCCGAACTGGCTTCCGTAGAAGCCCCTCGGGGTACGCGATGGCCCAGTGTTCGGCGTACTCGGTTGCCAAGCCTGCGTCAACCCCGGTAGGAGGGAGAGTGATGACGTCGCCAGAGCCGAAAGTGGCAAACATCAGCCACATCTGGCGAAGGACGCAAGGGTTCGTCTCCTCCCGGACAGCAGTGAATACCCTCTTCGGCATCCGCTGAAGGCACCCGAACTGCCTGGCGAACCGGGTTGGCACGTAAGGCTCGCAGATCACATTCCTGTCGATCCGAGCCACGAGCACCCCGCCCCGCATGTTCAGGAAGTATTCATGCTACTCCAGCAGACCCTGCCCATTGTCGATCATCTGGCCGACGGGAGTGGTGAACGGACTGAAGTTGAAATTGGCATGATTGCCAATCCGAATCCTCACGCCCTCCTCACTTAGGGTCATCGGAGCGACCCCCGCGATGTTCAGCAGGGAGGGTCGCAGGCCGTTGCCCGGAGGAATGATGGCGTTCGGAAACGTGTACCCACCGAGGTGAGCATCCACCCAGCCGTGGAAGAACTGAAAGGGCCCACAGATCCTTCGTGGCGACCCCCCTCGTGAGATGCGTCCCAGGTTGGCATACAGCCTCGCCAGCACTGGGACCCCGAGGTTGTATCTTTTGTTGGCGGCCATAGCGCCCGCCACCGCTAGTGTCGCCGGGCGAACGCCCATTCTCGCGTCCCGCACTGGTAGGAGCCACCCACTCAGAAAGGCGGCCAGGAACGCCGCGTACCGGACGTTTGGGTCCCGGGCCTCGATGACGCGGTACCCCCATGAGCGGTAGTCGCCTGTCTCCTGGACCCGCCAGTACGACCCGTTCCGGTTCCTCTGAGCTGCGGTCGGGCACCGCTTCCCCCTGCCTGGCATCTTGACCGCCGGGTCATGCTCCAAGAACTGGCCGAACCACTCCGTGTAGGCTATGTCCTTCTGGAAGTCCTTGATCCCGAGCCACTGCGTAGCCAGGTCAAGCAGATGCCAGGTCAGAATGGGAGTCCGTGAACTGTCTTCCCAGGTGTTCTTCGGTGGCAGGAACTCATCGTACTGGTAACCCTCCAGCGGGATACCTCCGATGCAGTGGATGTCCCAGAGACCGATGCCGACCTCCCCATGGTGAAGATGGAAGGTGTTGGTATCCGGAGACCAGCGGGTGAACAGCTCCGGCCCGAGCTCGGACTGCTGGTAGAAGTGGAACTGCGACGTCCACACCGCCTCAAATAGGCCGATGTACCGCAGCTCCTCTGCGAAGTGATCGCAAGTGTGAAGTACCCAGAACGCCCAGGCCCACTCACTGGTGAAATTGCCCCCAGACCGCAAGTCCTAGTCCTTCAGCCGGCCCTTGGTGTCGTCAGTGACACTCTGGCGATATGTGCTCGAGTAGAGGGCTGGAGAATTCTCCGCAGTAGGCTCACCCCCGTCAATGGTTCGCGTCCTCGGGTTCAGGACATAGACGTCCAAGTGCCTGGTCTCCCTGGCAGGATGCCCATTGTTGGTGATGTTATAGCGGAGAAGCTCGTCCTCCCGAGTCACCCAGGTCCGTGGCGCATCAACCTCGAACCCTGGCACCGGAACCTCATCTAGGATGCCGAAGTTCCAGAGCGGCAGGTTGTCCGACAGTGGATATGTCTTCTGGGCCGGCGTCAGCAAGTCGAACAGGGATTGATTGTTGGAAACAATCTCCTTGGCTCCATAAACCTCCTCGTTCGTCGCCATCTCAGCTCTGCGAGTGGCGGCATCCCCCTCATTTCCTTGATGCGCGGCCATCTCAGAAGTTTCGGGAGTCGTGCGGGTTAAGGGATGAAGTGTGCGGGATCGGACGAGGCTGGTAGAGAAGTTTGAAGGTTGGCGCGCAATCCAAGTGGACGGCGCGCAATTGGGAAGACTGTCGCGCAAAGTTCCGGGTTTTCGCGCAAAAACAGGCGAAATCCGGATGGTTTTGCGCGCCGATCGGGCGAATTTCGCGACCGAAAGAGGCAATTTCGCGCACGAGAGCGTTGAGAGCTTATCGCGCGGAAGGCCTGTGTACGGAACGCGGAACCCCGGACCCCTATTTATAGACGAGGTCGGGATTCCGCGCCGCGCGGAACACTCGATTGCGCGACCGCAGCTGCGAATTGCGCGCCCGTCGCCCCTTTTTGCGCGCCTAAGTCCCGCGCAGCCCAGGACTTCGACATTCCGGCGTCACCCTCGGAACCCGATCGTTGCGACCTCTCGCCGATTAAATTCCGAGGGGGGGATTTTGTAGACGCCGGAAAAGTCCGTTGTTCCCAAACGAAGCTCCGGATGCGGAAAGCGAAGTGATATTTGGAGTCAGAGGCACGTTCCGGAGGGCCCGGAGGACTTGCGCGAAATTTCAGAGGCCCGCGCGCAAAGTTGAGTCGCGGCGCGCAATCCTTCCGGGATGCGCGCAATCGGCAGGGCCGGCGCGCAATTTTGCGCGCCCCGAGCTCCCGCGGCTCCCTTGCGCGCGAGGTCCGGATTCTGCGCCCGCGATGGGAATTCCGCGCCCGCGAAGCAAATTTCGCGCCCGCTGCCGGGATTCCGCGCCCGGGGTTGCCTATAAATATAAGGCGACCCCCGACGTTTTGAAGGTTGCCAGAATCCGAAGCGTCGCTCGTTCGCGCAATCCAACCCCTTCCGCGCGCAATGCCGATCTTCAGGTAACCTCCTTTCTTTCGCGCAATAGAGCCTTGGGGTTCGCCTTCGCGCGCAATCCCCTTGGCTCCTTTCCTTTGAATAATCCTTAACCCGAAGGCCTTTGCGCGCAAAAGAAGCCTCTTGCGCGCAATTTCCCCCGGGTGCGCGCAATCCAGCCCGATTGCGCGCTCCCCCATTTTCAAAGTGGCCATTCGTTAGAGAATGAGCCGTTGCCCCCGCGTGCTACCCGAAGCCCGGTGCGCGCAATCTCAATCATCCGATCGCA
Organism: Viscum album; assembly: GCA_963277665.1. Classification (NCBI taxonomy): domain Eukaryota; kingdom Viridiplantae; phylum Streptophyta; class Magnoliopsida; order Santalales; family Viscaceae; genus Viscum; species Viscum album. The sequence goes on along the minus strand of OY728119.1, from coordinate 1,599,876,606 downwards.
AAGGGTTGGCCCTATTGCGCGCCAGCCTGCCATTTTGCGCGCCGACCTGCTGTTTTGCGTGCAAAGCTCCTCTTTTGCGCGCAATCCGCCAGGGTCGCCCCCCTTAACCTCCTGAGGGTACCCGCCTACGTGGCGCCCGATGATCTTCATCCTGGGTTCCCGCACCGTGCGTTGTCTTCCCGTGCGGCCCTCTAGGCTCGCGCGAAGTGACACGGACCCATCTGCGGCAACCAACGTCCAACATGACGTTAAACTGCACATTTGTCCAGCATGACGTTAAACTGCACATTCGTCCCGCATGACGCTAAACTGCATCCGTCCAACATGACGTTAAACTGTACTACGTCCAAGCTGCACGACGCTAAACTGCCTAGCCCCTATCGTCCGTGCTGCAAGACGTTAAACTGCCAAGCACCTTCATCCTCAGCACACGACGTTAAACTGTACTTCGTCCGGCAAGACGTTAAACCGTCCGCTTCGTCCTCAGCACACGACGTTAAACTGTACTTCGTCCGGCAAGACGTTAAACCGTCCGCTTCGTCCTCAACACACGACGTTAAACTGTACTTCGTCCGGCAAGACGTTAAACTGTCCGCCTCACCCGATCCCGTGCCTCGCACGCAGGGTCCCCCCCGGTTTGGATGTGGCCCCCACCCGCTCGTCTCTGCAGGGATGTCGGGATTGTCCCTCTTTAGGGACGATTTAATGGGAGCGGTTTTTCCCTACGGGGGTAGGGTATTACAAACCCCCAGTTTCTTGTGGGGGGCCGCACATGTGTATCTCCATTGCGCTCCCCCACAGCCGAAGCCAGTAGAGGGTGTGACTGGGATCGAGGTGTCTCCTACTTTCGGTCCATGTCCCTTCCAACTGAGTTTTGCCGCATCTGGGCTGCCTCAAGTGTGTAAGTCCTGACAGAATGAACTACGTGGACTTTGATCCCTGTCTTCTAAACAGGGTACGTAGGAAGCCTCCCTGAGGTTCAAGCCCACCACCTGGTCGTCCCGGTCGTATCCACGTCGGTTCATCCATCAGTGGACCCCTCCTGGGTTCACCCTTGCGTCGATTCACCTATGAATCTGCCCCTGTGGGAGACTGCCCGTGTGTATCTCCACTGTGCCTCCCCACAGCCCCTTTTTCCATTTCTCCTTTTATCGTCCAGCATGACGTGAAACTGTGATCCACCCGGCCATTCCATCCCCCTCTGTGTGAGGTGGTTCGGTTCAATCCTCCGCCCGGCGGCCTCGATCTCTTCGTGAGTCGGCTTGCCGACGTCCAGCATGACGTTAGACTGTATACCCGAACTACGTTGACTTTGATCCGTGCTAACGCGCGGTACGTAGGAAGCCCCTACGGGGTCCAAGCTCTTAACTCCATCATCCATCCTGATCCTTACCCGGGCCGCCACATCCCGGTGGGGTCATGCCACTTCACTCCACTCCACATCACTTGGGAAGCCGCCCATGTGCTGGCCCCAGCGTCGGAGGTTCCCCACAAGGGGTTCTGTCATCTGATCTACTCTTCGTGTTGATCAGTCCGATGCCGTCCCCGCTGGACGTTAAACTCGTGGCATACCCCGTGTTAAACATGGGAAGCTGAGGAAAACCTCAGGCGACACAGTTCCCCGCACCCAGTGCGGGATGCCTCAGGCCATCGTGCCTTCGAGAAGCCCTATTAGGGACGGAAGACAGACGTGCAGAGCCGTAGTGTTACGACACGCCCCCAGCACCCAGAGCCACCCGGCCTCCTCACCGCAGGTTGCTGCCCCGAACAGACTCCTTGGAGCGTCCGAGCGGAAGCAGCGTAATTAACCGGTGTCCATGAAGATATGGCGCCGGGAACGAGATTCACGAGCATGTCTTAAATCTATGAGGGAGACCCGGATTAGGCGACGAGTTCCGAGGAGACGTCCAAGGAAGGAGGAGCCGACATCCCATCATCCCGGTTTCGATCAAGGAGCAGACGCCCCTGAATAAGGGACGGATGCCGCTCGCCTTTGGAAAGCGGGACTGCGGGACCACAAGCCGCGCGCCCATCCCCTCGGGTTGACGGGTGCACGCGCGAACGCGTCCTGGCGGAACAGCGTAACCCGACGCACATCCGCACCGAAACAGTGGGTTATTTATGAAATTTTTGATGATGATATATGTGGCTCTCATGATAATAAAGGCAAATTTAAGGGTGCGCCCTGATAGCGCTCCAATGAATTGGGTAATGATGTAACCACTAGAGATTACAATTTTAACGATGCCTTGGTGAATAACCTTGGTAATTTTTAACGACACCTTGGGGATGGACCTTGGTGAAACGAAATGATTGTCAATATTAAATGTTGCAGCCACATCTTCATGATATGAAAGATGTTATTTTTATTATGATATGCCTCCTTATTTCATTCTCATGCCTTAAAGTTCTTTTTCATGACCTTATTGAAGTATCTAAAGTTCACATGTAAAATGTTTCTCTTGTTTTCCTTACTGGGATTTTTGCTCACCCCTTCTTTTGATGTATGCTCCCAGGTTATGTGATGCATTAATGAACCTAGGATGAACATGAGGAGAAGCCTTTCAAGTGTTTTAGAAGAATGTTTTATGTTTTCATGTTTAAAGTTCCTGGTTTCCAAGACACTAAACCTTAAAGATCCTCGGTTTTGTAAAATGTAATGAAAGTTTATGTGATAAAGAGGCGGGATGTTATAGTTGGTATCAAAGGATGGTTTAGTTATTTGTGGAAATTAGGATATGAAAACTTTAGGAAGAACCCTATAGAAAAGTTTAAATATAGGAAATCTTCCTGGTATTTTGGTGAGTATTGAGTAAGGGGTTGCCAAGCAAATACATCCCTGTCTGGATACGAGCAGGTAGAGGTGGCTCTGGCACAGATGTACATAGGGGTAAAACCCAAAAACACCGCTTTGAGCTAGACTCGAACGGGAACTGGTACACGACAACGGGCCTTGCTGCACTCTTGGTTACGACACTCCCGGGGGATATGCTTTGGTAAATTCATAAGCTTAGTATGAACCATTACTAAAGGAACAAAGATAAAATAAAATAAAGATTCATAGAAGAATATATGATCATAGATAACCTAGATTGGAACCTAGGGGATCACAAGTTAGGGTATACTTTTCTTCTACAAGTTATCCTTATATGATTTAAGCTCCTTTTCATGATTATTGGTTAAGTATTTAAGCCTCTAATTATAATTTATCTTCTTAGTTAATGGTGGGAGATGGAAGAACATGTCCCAATAACCAATATGATAGGAAATGCAACGATTTCCATATTAATATGAAAGAGATAATTAGGGGATTAAACTCTGATTATTATTTTGGATGATGTTCACTATTTTTGGGACCCTATATGATCGAGGTAAATAGACTACTATGGTATTTTCTTTGAAGAGTAGTGTTGACTTATATTTTGAAGAATCAATGAATTTAAGGTGGAATTATAGTAATTTAGGTTACTTATGGAAATTATTAACCTATCTTGGGGTAAATATGTTTCGGTTAGTTACTTTTTCATAAGATGTTAGGAGTGGTTGATGCTGTTTGGAGATGAATGATAAAGTTTACCTTGGAAGACTATGTTATCAAATCCTTCTTATAATTGGGATTCAATATTAGTTTGGTTTATTTTGAGGATTTTTAAGGACAGTTATTTATGGAATGGACTGTGATGAACTTTGGGTTGTACCATGGAACTTTGAAGATTTAAAAGTAGTTTCCATTCCTATGAGATTATTTCTTTTTGAAGAGTTGTTTTACCTTACCCTTTCTGTTTTTGGGATACTGTTTAAAGATAGAAGAAATAGATATTTAATCTTTTGTGGATTATGAAGATGATTCTTGTGTTTTGATGAGACCAAGTAGTTTTGAATGCTCATAATTTGGAGAAAAGATTTGTTTTGGGTAGAAACTTATTAAAGGATGAAACTCTACATGAAGATAAGTATATTTCCTTATGTTTTTGTTCTATGTTGTAAATGAATTCATCAAAATTATGAAAAGGAATGTAAAACAAAAATGTTGTTGGTTTACATTTCCTACTAGGTAATCAAAGACCATTTAAACACATCATAAGTTTGGGATTTTCTCATGGTTAACTTTCTCCAAATCATGTTCTCTATCACTCTCCCTCAGAACTTGACCCTTTGTTTTCTCCTCCATGTCCATGTTTTCCTACATGGAACCATAGTGTGGGTTAACTCGGGTGACCTTTGTACTTCCCTTTCTTTCTTTTAAAGTAATAGTTTTACTGATTCCTTTTCCAATGTGGGACTTTCAATGAAATTTCAAAACCCAATTTAAAAAAAAAATTGCGAGGACGCAATTTCTAAAGGTGGGAAGATTGTAACGACCCAGAATTTTAAATAAATATTGTTTCCTAATTTTATGTGTTATTTTTATACTCAAAAAATGTTTTATTTGATAAACATGATTATAATTAGAATGAGACCATTGGGTTTTGACTGTTATATGACCATCGGTCAATATGACCACTGTGAACAAAATGTTTTGGTTATTGTCTCTATATATAAGTAATCATGGTTGATTATTATAGAAAGAAGATTCGATGGCCTCACCTAGTAGTCTTGGACCGATCGAAGCCCATCTAACAGAACTTGGGAAGGAGGTAGCACCATTGGGATTTTTTCTGGACCAAACCCAAGCCCAACTTCATCATGTGAAGCTAGAACGGAATCGCCTTCGCGAGAAGTTCAAATTGATAGAAATTACTACTCGGGCAATGTTGACTGAGCCGCCCCAAGATTCTATCACCCTATCACACCTTACTCTTAGGTCCTATGCTGGTATTATAAGGGGCTATGTAACGAGACCGTAACTGCCTTGTGTAATCCTTATTTTAAATAAAAATTGGGATTTCTGCTTATGATGAAGTTTATGAATTTTCAAATGACCGGATACAAATAGTATGCATATTTTGATGAATTTTCAAAAGAATATTTTGAAAAAAATGTTTATGTAAACCTTAAATAACTTAAAATGTGTAATGATTTCCAAAAAAATGGTCTTCTACAATTATGTTCAGTACGAAATATGGAGTCTAATAAGATCAACTTGATTTTTGATGAATAGTAAATTATGAATAGTGATTTTATGATTAGGATTAGTAATATGACCAAAGGGATTAGTAATCTAACTTAAAGAAAGTTTTAAAATAATCTAGGCACCTTGATTAAGTAATGTGATTCAATAAAATGGTTAAATAATGGTTTCATAATTTATTATTCAAGAATTAGTTTTTTCGGGTGAATAGTTTTTTTAAATAAAAATTTAATTAAAAATATTTAGAAAATTATTTTTATAAAATAGATTTCATTTTTGAACTCAGAGCACCGATATTATGCTATGGTAATTTTTGGGGTTTTTTTTTGAAAAAACGAATTTTCGGTGAATAGTGTTTTTATTTAAAAATTAATTTAAAAATATTTAGAAAATTATTTTTATAAAATGGAGTTCATATTTGTAATCAAAGCGTTGATATTTGATTATGGTGAAATTTTGGGATCTTTCTGAGAAAGTTGAATTTTCAGTGAATAGTAAAAATGCAGTTTTAGGGTTTTGGTATGTTTAATGACATCATAGCTGTGTCATGATGATGTCATGAGTAAATTTAAGGGGTGTCCGGCCAAGGGTGATGAATTATTGTTTTGGGGGCCCCATTTGGCCTAACTCCATGATAAATGCCAAGGGAGAGCACATGGGTTTGAGAAAAAGCACATGTGAGGTGTCCTTTGGCCATTAATGCATTGTCCCCTCACTTTCCCTATAAATACCAAGCCCTCCTCTCATCCATTCGACTCCCCACTCTTCCCCAACGAAGTTCGGGTCTCATTACCTCCCAAGGAGTCCTCCCAAGGTGCCCCCAAGCCCTCAAGGTCCAATCCTTTGAGTTTTAAGAGTTACGTTTTAAGGTAAGGGATCCGACCTCTCTCTTTCTTTTCAAGTAATCTCTTTTATGTCATTTCTTTTATACTCCATGTTCTTATGTTGGAGGATGTTCTTTTAAATTCATCCTACTGCCCATTTCATGTTCATATGATGAGAGACCCCCCTTGCTCTCATCAATTCGTTTTAAGAAAGTTTAAGTGGCGCCGTTAGGCTGCCGAATTTTTAAGGGATTCTTTCACCTTCCTCGTTTTCAAGTTCTATTTTCATTCAAGTCTTTCATGTTTCTTTGTATTATGTTGGGGCATGATCTCTAAATTTATCATACTGATCTTTTATGATCATATGATGAGAGACCCCATTTTATCTCTTCAATTGAATTTTTTTGAAGTTTTATGTGGCGCCGTTAGGCTGCCGAATTTTTTAAGGGATTCTTTCACCCTTCTCTTTTTCAAAGTTCTACTTTCATGTCAAGTCTTTCAAGTTAATTTATATTATGTTGGGGTATGATATCTATATCTATCATACTGGACTCTTATGTTCATATGATGAGAGACCCCATTTGATCTCTTCAATTCAGTATTTTGAAGTTTTAAGTGGCGCTGTTAGGCTGCCGAATTTTTAAGTGGTTCTTCACCCTTCTCGTTTTGAAGATCTACTTTCATGTCAATTCTTTCAAGTTCCTTTTTGTTATGTTGGGGAATTATATCTATATATATCATACTGAACTCCTATGTTCACATTATTAGAGACCCTATTTGATCTTTTCAAATCGTTTTTGTTGAAGTTTAAGTAACGCCGTTAGGCTGTCGAACTTTCATAAGAGAAATCTAATTTTTGTCTTCCTTCCATGTTTTTCATTTCAAATGGTATGTCCTTTAAATTTCATTACCATGATCATGTATCCTTCTTATTCTGTCCATCTACTGTTTTATGGGTCATTTATGAATGTTTGACTCATTTTCCCTCTCTTTTTAATGTCTTCTAAAACCTCGTAACATCGCCGTTATGCTGCAGAATTTCCATCTCAAAATGTCTCTCTCTTTTTCTAAAGTTATTTTATATTATTAAGTGAATACTCAAAGCACTTTCTTCTAAAGGGGTATTCACATATATACCAAAATGTTCTATTTTAAATTCTGGGATTTACATACATGAGACCCACCTTCCTTTTCTGTGGGTTTTAAAGTGACATAAAGATCATGTCTTTAAAGCAGTTTTTAAAACGTTATGATTATGAAATGAAACCCATTTATTTTATGCTATGTGGGTTATTTATGAAATTTTTGATGATGATATATGTGGCTCTCATGATAATAAAGGAAAATTTAAGGGTGCTCCCTGATAGCGCTCCAATGCATTGGGTAATGATGTAACCACTAGAGATTACAATTTTAACGATGCCTTGGTGAATAACCTTGGTAATTTTTAACGACACCTTGGGGATGGACCTTGGTGAAACGAAACGATTGTCAATATTAAATGTTGCAGCCACATCTTCAAGTTATGAAAGATGTTATTTTTATTATGATATGCCTCCTTATTTCATTCTCATGCCTTAAAGTTCTTTTTCATGACCTTATTGAAGTATCTCAAGTTCACATGTAAAATGTTTCTCTTGTTTTCCTTACTGGGCTTTTTGCTCACCCCTTCTTTTGATGTATGCTCCCAGGTTATGTGATGCAGTAATGAACCTAGGATGAACATGAGGAGAAGCCTTTCAAGTGTTTTAGAAGAATGTTTTATGTTTTCATGTTTAAAGTTCCTGGTTTCCAAGACACTAAACCTTAAAGATCCTTGGTTTTGTAAAATGTAATGAAAGTTTATGTGATAAAGAGGCGGGATGTTATAGTTCATCACAAAAATACACAACTCCATACCACCAAAAATATACAAAAAAGTAGTTTTTGGAATCCACCATAGGTAGTATTACATATCTCAAATATCTGGTATTCCTCCTTAAGAAATTAAATCCATTACACCAAGTATGTATCTCATTCCATCATATCCTATACATGTCACACCGATAATAATCCATTGGATTCTATATCTGATAATAAATGTGTGTGAAATAACCAAAATCCATCACAACCCTCTACACACATATATTTTGAAACTAACTATTATGCATACCAAAAAAAGTAACTACCAAGTTAGAATAATGGGTCTAGAGGGGGTAGTCATCCATGCATCCACCAATTATGATATTGGGGAAAACACCCTCCTAGAGTTCACTAGGATTCAGTTTCCCTAACCAACATTAGTGTGGAATTATATGAAATCACGGAATATATATTATATAATATATATTACAACCATATTGTGGGTATAACTTAGTATTAGACTCAACTACAACTAACATCACTCGGATTCCCGGCTGCTAATGTTAAAACCAGATATCCTATAATCACAAAATCATATAAAAGAGCTATATTATTTATTTATTTCATTGGTGAATTTACTATATATTAGTTAATTCATTATCCAATAATTACCCAAAAAAATTCCACATTTTATTAGGTTGCATTAAATATCTGAGTAAAGATATTACCTATAGGAATAATCCAATCATGGACTTGGTTTATCATGATTAACATATTTTTAGAATTTTTATCCCATCATCAACCAACCCCATGGGTTACACATTTATTTAATTCATTATTAACACCATTCCATATATAGGTGGTCTTGGAAAACCATCCTAAGATACCAATAGGATAAAACACACAATCAATCACCTATATATACCTCATGAAGTGGAAAATAGAATGAATAAAAAATAAAATGTCCATCAGCAAATAAACCTATTAAAGTCAGCATATCATCCCTTAGAATATCATAAATGGGTAAGACTGGATTAAACTGGATCCACCATCTCCAGTTCCATCCCCATCACCCACATGCATATACCGATGCATATTTTCATCATATTCTTTACCTACTCTCATGTCAACTATCAGTAATACTAGGCTCTGTAGTATAAGGCTCACAACACATTCAGGCCTCCCCACCCCATATCACACTTTATCACTCCAGGCATAGCCATACTATGCTCTCAATAGAAGAATCATAACAATATCACACAATAATCATAAATAATGAACAATAAAGTAATATGGAAATTGGGTCCTAAAAACAAGGCATTCATCTAACTCATGAAAATGATCTCTCACAACTCCAAAATAGGACACTTGACCTTCCCAAGAAAATAGAAAAATCATCCCCTAGAAAAGAATATTTATCCCACCACTGGTTCTTATTCCATTTTAATTTAACATATTAATTAATTAATTGGTTCCAACCAATGGAGACCTAAGGAATCAAGATATATCAAGCTATCAATGTAAAACCATTCTCTTTTCATTTCTTCCAATTTAAAAAACCCAGAGAAGTACCATTTTAAATTAACATTCATTTTCAATTATTATCAACAAGTATTATTTAGATTATATTTACGATTCTTTCATTATGGCACACCCACTGTGTATTAATATGTACCAGCATCATGTTTTCATTAAAACACATTCGCACTTTCCAATGGAAAACAAAATTCTCCAAATTCATTGGTGATGTTTGATCCATGATTGAAACTAGATGATTGGGTGTCATATTTTTCTTCCGTGGATTCATCCTCAGAATCTATCAACTATTTTAGGTATCCTTCATGTATTTGATTCACGTTCCGGAAACTCATTCTCAATGACATCTCTTTGTTGACACTGGTTAATTATGCTTCTTCTGTGTAGACATTCCAAGGGGTCTTTATAGGAAAGAAAACATTGGTTAGGAGATTAGTCAAATTTGGTATCGCTGGGATGGTTAGATGCTGGGAACATTTTACACTTCTATTCATCCTCATGGATATATCCATGGTGCTGAACCCTAAGGCATATAATGTAAATCATGAGGTATTTTATGCCAAAGGTATTTCTTTTAAGTCGTTCACATTGGTTATCCCATGTTTAACATGAGGAAGAATAGTGAGAGTAGTCATGATATTGACATCGTTTAGAGTGGAAAATCATTAGAATGCTCTACAGTGGTGGATCAGAGAGGTATATGCCTAGAAGGGGAATCCTAGAAGGTTTATTGGATGACTGGATCATAACACCCTATGAAGGCATATCTGGGAAGTGTATCTCATAAATGGAATTTGTCACACCATAAAGGTTGATCAGAACACCATTGAAGGTAGAACATGGAGGTACACCCCTAGAAGAGGGAACCAATGTTTAACATTGGTTAGGATTAAACCTCATGGAGGCATCCTATATACATTATTTCTAAGATATGGATAAAAACCTATTTTTTAAGGGATGGTGTGGGGATTATGCATAAGAGATTCCATTCTCAAAAATATTTCTCTGGGTAAGATTGTGGGGGTTACACATGGGAGCTACCCATTGTGCATCAAGGAACATAGATGATACAGATGGGGATTATGCATAGGACCAGCCTAGGTGGATGGAATGGTTTTTCTAATATGTGTAGGCCTAGGTAAAATAAGGTTGGATTATGAGATGATTGGATAGACTGGATGGAGTGGATGAAGTGTGTTGGGTTGTTGGGTTTGGACCTCATAGAGGCTTCCTACGTATCCTGGTTAGTTGGTAATTAAATCCTACATAGTTTGAAAATGTCATTAGGGATTATACATGATGAGGATGCCCATGGAAAGAGAGAATATGGTTGGTTCTTACACCTGGAATATGCCCATTTTTTTGGGATTATATATGGAGGAGTCCCAAATTAGGTCTTGGAATGTGTGGATATCATGATCTCTACAAACCTATAATCCCATGTTATTCAAGCTCAATGTTAGAATCAATAGGTAGTAATAGACATGGAGAACCCATGGATTGTATTTTCTATTGGTTGATAGATTATTAATCCTAGAGTGAAAGAGATATAACATTGACGTACCCATCTTCTAAATTGTTTTGGAATACATGGGAGGTGAGGAGGGGAAAAGAAGTTTCCTCATGCAAGAAAGAATAGTGGCTCAATCTTTGAGGGATTAATAGGAGTTTTTCATTCCCTGTGTAGAGGATTGCATTCCATATGAGAAGGTTCTCATTCTGTTCCACTCATAAATGGTACATATTGCATCCTTTTCATAGGTTAGGATCATTGTTTAATGTCATGTTTTAAGGAAGATGGTGCAAGAAATTTTTATGTAATGTAGGGCAGACATGGGAGACTCACTCATTACCTATTGGGCTTATATAACTTCATCTCATTATACATTGGGAGGAGGTTGAGTTTAGTAATTCTAGGTTGGAATGGTATAGAAGACTGGTATTTCATGAAGCCCACATTTGAATCCTTATCATGAAAAGAAATGGGTATTAGCATACCTATTCTAAAAATAAAGATGTAAATAAGAATATTGAGCCACATTTGAAGTGTATTGGCCCATAAAAAAGGGTGGAACAAGTCACATAATTAAAGAAGGTGTATCTGAACTAATCTTGGATGGGCGTTGGAGTTTTGGAAACTCAAATTTCACAAAAAGGTATTAAAAGAATGCAGGTAGCATGGATAAGGCCAAAATATGGGATTATTGAAGCCTAGATTCCCATAGAGACATTCTTCACAATGAATAACTACTTCACGATAGACATGGGATTCAAAAAGGGTTAGGATTCGTTAAACATGGGAACCACCCCCCTTAGGATGATTTTCTAGTTTGGGAAAATATTTCTTTAAGAAGGCTGAATGATTCAAAAATCCTCAATTAAACCTAACAGCATTACTCCTCTATAAATAGAATATGAATTCACGAAAGGTATTATCAATTTAGGTGTATTTATTTTAGAACATATAAAATGGGGTTCCAGTAATCTAGGATACCATGAATGATCCATTTTCATCTGGTTATTGATGTTCAGGGTGCTTCATGAATTGTGACCAATTTAGATATTGAAGAGTTAGGTCACCTTATTTAAGGTGGAATGAGTTTTGTATTTATAGGTGAAAGGGTCTCGTGAAGCTTGGATGTGGTTCACAAAGAAAATGTGGGCTTCATGACTAGTCGTAGATGTGTCGAACTAACAGAGCACAATGTCAACCTTTTAGCATGGTCACAGACAATCATCGGATTCATGAACCATTCCATCATGGCATCATTACTTCAAAGATGGAGATAGATCATTGTAAAGGAAATTCAAGATGTATACCTTTAAGGATTTTCATGGTAATTTTTTGTCTTGGATGTGATCCAAATTGGATGGATCCTCCTCGACTAATCTTGTGGAATATATTTTGGTTCCAAAATACCCCCCACTCATAATGAGACTTGATGGGAAATATAGGGTTGGATTTTAAGGGTGAATCATATAAAATGTTTAAAATGTAATCTATTTCATGAAGGACCTTCTTAGTGCTCACTTGTTATGTTTCCACATAGAGTTTGCTAGCACAAACGACGTCGCAAATCGCCAGCCACCATATAACTATAAATAGTGTCGGTGGTGACCCTCAAAGGAACCCGGTGTTTTTTAAAAAAAATAATCTCACTCTCTTTTCAATAAGCTCATAACCTCCATCATTCTTTCTCCTTGAATGCTTAATTAGGAATATAAATTTCATTCCTTTGATCTGCAAATGCTTTTTAGCTACCCATACATGGAACATTTCTTTTTTTTTGGAAGCAAGCACCACAACCCTGAGCTATGAGAATACATCTCCATGTACAAGATTCTTGAACAACCTATGCTAACTAGCCTTCAAAAACCACTAAGTCATAGATTAAATTTCCATTTATAAATATTCTTGTTAAGTCCCTTATAAACGCTCCCCAATGTGAGAAAATGGAAAACAAAATACTGATTAGATAATATGCTCGAAGAACCTTGTATGATGAATCATGGCTCGAGCTGCTATCGGAGGCATAGAATGAGTATCCTCTATGAAAGAGGTATATGTTGTATCAATTTGGTTTGAGATATGATGTCTTAATTTCAGAGTAATGTAGATATAAACTAGCCTACTAGTTTAGGGGTATACATGGGAAATACTAATGGTATATGGATCATGTTGTCCATATCGAGACAGATCAATCACACATCACAGCTGACTACCTCTACAATCAAATCAACAATATAAAATGGGAGAACTAGAGGACAAGGAATCCTTGGGTTGTACAAAAAATCATCAATGTGGGTTTAGGGAACTCGGAAGAAGGATACAATGATAGTTAGGATCTGTGCTAGGGAAAAAACATCACCGTTGAATGGTCCTGAGCCAACTGGGTATGCATGTCATGTACTGTATTTGGGGAAAATATGAAGACAGTATGAATTTATGAAGAGTCATGGGCCTCTCAGTTTTATGTCTACCAGCCATAGGAGATCATTTCGGAGTTGTTGAGAATTTTGTTTTTAGGGAGCAACACATTCCACCTTCATCATGGGGATTCCCACATCATCTTTTGAGACCATAATCATATATCTATAATCCCAGTTCTGAGGGTAAATTTGTGATGATATTATCCCCATATAAAATGTGTAGGAGTATTAGGAGAATATTCCATCTCTATCAAAGGAATTTCTAGATCTGGTGTAGGGAATTGAGAAAGATAATTCGGGGACAAAGGGTTTCTACTATAAGTAGTGGTTCAATTATTTTTTGAACTACCTAGAAGGGGGACCTACTGAAGGGGATGTGGTGAATAAGATATTTATGACATGGCCATATACATGCCTTAGGGGGTCCCAATGGGACAAGGTGGAAACTTAACAGTGGATTCTAGAAGAAATCTAATGGAATCTATGAGTATACAACCTCAGGACTCAGACTAAAACCATAGTCAGGTGGATGGATTTATCTTGACACATATCTATGGTTGGATTATCTCAGTGAGGGACACACACATGGGGGTGCGGTTTAACACCTTTATAATGGTGTTGATGTTGGTGATACGGTATTGTGTTAATATTGGAATCCTCATGATGGAAAAGTTGTACAATGTACTTAGTCACATTAGAAAGGGGATTATAGAGCATTGCATGTGTGTTCCATTCCACTTCCTATTTAATTTTTGGCCACACACATGGGGGGATATTAATATTTAAACACAATTTCCCCTACTAAAAATACTTTTAACTAGTGATTCTGAACATCCCAATGAGTTTCCCCCTCAAGACGGGTCTGATGGAGGTGTTAAGAAAGGCTGGTCCATCGTATTACTCCACATTCCTCATGTTCCCTTTGCTGACTGGGGTGGTGACTGAAGACACCATAGGGAATGAGGATAAATAATCATATATCATGAAATTCTGAAGATGGGAGCTGGAATAAAGGGTCGTCTATGATCCAGTCTACAAGACATATAAACTCCAATGGTTTGTGTGGCAGTTCAGGTGCCTGTAATGGTAAACATGAATGTGTACTCTGGGGTGCATCATGAGTTACATATTTTAGTGATGAGGTAATATTTGGCTCATGTTCACAAAAGAATATGGAAAGATGTGGAATGACCTACCACCACCTATTTCTACATATAGGATAATCTATGAATATTTGAAGATTTAGGAAACCTCATATCCGAGGCTAATGAAGTGGTAGTTAACCATCGAAACTAATGAAGGATTGATCCCTCTACCATGGGGATGAAGTAGATCAGAAATAGTGAATGAAATATAGATAGAGCAAGCCTAGTGGGCTGGGCAGTAGTAGTGGGACCATTAGTTCATAGGCTCAAAAATGAAAGAGGAAAATGAAGACGAGAAACAACATATGGTTTAATGATCTTGGGAAAGAAGGACCAAGAGGATGGGGATACATCAAGGGGGTTCTACTGAAGATCTGTCTCAGTTCCCAAAATGTCGTTACATCATGTGGAAATTCCATGTGATGTCATATTCCCTGAGGTTTGAGATAACTACGCAATTTACATGAAGTTATATGATCCTTACATTATGTGGGACCACCTCAATGGGTATGGGATGCACCATTCTATGATTTTTTTATTCCAAAATTGGAGTCCTCAGGTCCCAAGAAGATGGGGGATGCTATGTGATAGAGGTGGAAGACCTAGTGCACTACCAAGGATTTTGGTATCTGATTAAAGACTACGTGAAGGTGATGCTACACATGAATTCTCCAGCGTAACGTTCAGTAGATGATATGACTATGTTCCATCCCTTTCCTAAGGAATAAAACTAATCATGGGGAAAAATACTGATAAAGGGATCACCCTAGAGTTTTGCGAGGTCATATCCTATATAGGGGAGATATCTTAAGTATTTAATAAAATCTCTAAATTAGTTTCCCATGATTCATTATTCCTCCCCCATTATCTTGGTCATATAAATCAATCTTATTTTGTGCATGAGAATATCGAATAAGGGATCCCCACTAGTAGGTATGAATGTGAACTGACAAGTTTTGGGGAGTGTGCTCTTGGGACTTCCCCCAGGACAGAAACTACTGGTGTGCCAACCATTGTGAATGGGGTTAGTGTAACCACCCACAAATATCTGAAGCTCCTGAAAAACTATTTGGGTCCACACCTTGGAATTACAATGGCAACATCCAAGTAGACCGATATATCTATGCTTAGCTTTTTTAAATTGGTTGTCTTTACATAGGAATAATTATCATCTGATGGGAAGACTAACTAACATTTTCCTTCTATGAACAATACTGGATGTATGATGTGATCTGTTACTAGAGAATGTCGAGGAATTTGGGGTTTCTTCACATATAGCTATATCAGTCCATGTCGAGATGGTTGTCCAATATGACCAAGCAATAGTCCCATGTAAATTGTTTAATGTGTTTGTGAGTGGCACTACTGTAATGGAGGAACTCAAGGCTATAATGGACAACATCGTAAATGTGGAATAAAGGGAAGAATAAAAACTCTGTGATCTGGAGCCCATCCCATATGATAGGATTCTAGAGGAGGACCTTGCTGCTAAACTCCATTCCACATTCATGAAGTATGATCCTGAAGATATGGAAGACTCTATTCAATATGTTTCGGAAGAAAATCACCCCAACCAATTTATTTCATAGAAATTCATTCAATTTATTATTGACTAGACCCCAAATATACAACTGGTGGTCCATATGGGGTATCTTAACCATTGGATTCAAAATATATACTCTGGTGGGGTATATTCTTTCGATCTCCACATGACGAATTATGACAACCACACTGAAAATATATGATAAGGAATTCAACACCTAGGTGTTTCCTAGAACCAGGATAAATTTGACTGCATTTGGAAGCATCAGGAAGTCAATTAGAAGATCTAGATCCTATACGAATAATCATACAAGAATTCCACATTCATTTCCACACAATCTGAACTCATCACACAATAGAGTGCCTAGCTATTATAGGACTGAGCATAGATAATGAAAGCGGCATGTTAACTAGATGATCTCTATGATGAGTGATTATGAGAAGATATCGAAGCTAATGAGCTTCACTTAGTGGATGTGGAGGCGGATACGGATCTCAAAAGGATGCAATAGACCCTGGAGGCCACGTGCCAAAGGATGATGGAGCTAGATTAATTAATCTCACGAGTAGAGCTATAGGGAAAATTTTTCAGGACCCATAAGAGGTTCCAATATGTTTATTTCCCTACTACGGTCACTACCTCCTTTTTTATTTTAATATTTTATTTCGTGAATGGAAAAAATTAGCTTCTTTAATTACCGTACACCGATCATACATTTTAGAAAAATAATGATAGATCCCTATGATCACATGGGTAATTCCTAGTATGAGAAAAATGGGATGACCACATGATTTCTAATTTGTATGAGAGTGCCAGATAATCATCAAACACTTGGGGTACACTATTTATAACTGATCACTGAGATTGTTTCGTATGATAGAGAGGTTGTGGGTAGAGAATATGGCTCTCAGAATATCCAACTCACTTATCTGACGTATGCTAGTGAAAAAATGGGACAAATCTAGGGGATTTAGAATATATATAAACAAAGGATAATGAAAAATTTGAAACACTATGCCAACATTTGGAATGAAAGGAGTGTGTCACAGTAATTAAAGATGATTGTTGACCATTTTCAACATATAACATCTATACTTTTAGCCTAGAATGGGGACAAACAGACATAGTTCAACCGCTAGACATGTTCAAAAGACAGAACCTGAATTAGAATGTATTCTTATGTCTTTTGAAACATTGTCCCATGACTATAGATGAGCCAAAGTGGAATGAGACCAATCTATTTGAGGGTATCTTCAAATGTGTAAGAGGATGAGGATCAAAATATAGGTCACATGATGTTGGGAAATGGAGTGATGAAATGTTCAGATGGATTCCAAAAATATCAAGATTACGACACAATAACATGGAGAACAATTGTGCAGGCACATTGGTTTGAAAAAATATTGAATCAATCTTCTAGGGGAACATCATCATGAATGACATGAAATGATTGAATATGATAACAATTTGGAGGATGTCCAGTGATGGATGGGAAGGCCTATTTTCATGAGGTCCCCAGATGCCTTGTAGTTTTAACTTGGGTAATGTGGACAATAGGCTGAAAATTTATCATCATACGGTAAGGATGATTCATGGTATAGTTTGAAGTCATGTGATCAGGACATATCTCATAGTTTCATATCATGTGATTGGGGCACTACATAGATTTTAAGTTCAGGTGTCTTGTACTAAAAAAATAGTTTAAATTCATGTTTATTGGAGTGTAATTCTTTTTTTAGTGTCATAGTGTTCATACCACAAGATTCTTCAGATGAATATGTGTAGCGTGATGAGTTAAGAAACTTGATGTGAATGAGTAAAAAAGACTCTCAAAAATAAACCACAAATTATTAGGAGGTTTCACTTGAAATTTAATGTGAGGATATTTTGACTTAATCCCCTAGTTTAAGGTCTTAGGTACTCGACCACAAATTTTTTTTGTGTATCTTGGACATTTTGGTACACAATCTACCCAAATTCCTACGCCCATGTGATCCATTATTGGTGTAGTAAACAAGGAATGGTAAATGGGGGGCCTTCTCACATGTGAAATCACACATTAGGAGTTGGACCAATGGTACTTGAATTATAGCATGACACAAATAAATGGAATGGAGGTAAGTCGATACATTCAGGATCTAGATTCGGAGTGAAGAATAGGAAGGGATCAACTATTAACATTTTTCAAAACAAAGGGACCATGTCAATGTTAGACAATAATGGGTAGAGAAAATTCAAGATCAATTGTTTACCGTGTTAGAAACACAGGATCTAAAATTATTACTAAAGATCCATTAGGATGTTGGACTGGGATGGGGATTGATCAAAAAAATGTATTGATTCCAAGATGTTAGGGGGTCTATACAGATTTAAAGGTGTTGGAAATTATAATTGAGAAAGACTCAATGTGTGTAGAGGATCATATTGAAAAGTGGGATCCGAACTCAAACAATAAAAATAGTTTAATGTCATGTTTCATGGGCCATGGAAAATTTTTAAAAGTCATCTTTCTTGGAATATAATGGAAAATTATTAGTATTATGGTATATAAATGGAATTTGGGAGGCATAAAATGAAATTAATGAGGCTAAAAATGATTTCTTTCTATTGAAGATAATTAAAAAGAAATAAATATGGTCTATAATCATAATTCTTGGACTGCGATTTTGTCCAATTGGTTGAATCATTAATAGAATTGTGTTTTGGGCTAAAGGAAAAATAATCTGAAATCAATATGTATCAGATAATTACGGGAATCATGAAACATGTAGATCTAGAACACATTATGGTGAGAGAAAAACAAAGGTGAGGATGATCCTCTCAAGTAAGGGAAATGAGGCATCCTAAACTTATTCCAGGTGGGGTCATATTTTAATTCCATGCATTGTCGATTTTAGGTTATGTAGGTTAAATTCATGTAACTAAGACTATAGGGGCTACAAATAGTTTAAATTCATAATTCAAGGACTTGTTGCAAGTATTTTAAGTTTGTATTGCATTGATCATGGATGAAATTGGAATTGAAATTTGTTCAAGTGATACAGGAGTTATGATTCGGTGAGAATTAGTCAGAGAGGCCTTGAACCACAAGAATCAACCCTTTCTCCAATTATGTATAGTTTAAAGTTATACATTCTAGGCTATAGGGTTGAATAGCTTATATTAATGATGAGTGTACTAGAAAAAGGGTCAAATTATAGGGTATTTGTGTGACATAAGAGTGGCATAACCTAATGTGAATGATCCATGGAGGCTCCCATACAAATTGTGCACCTTGAAATTGGCTTTGTGCATTATAAGGTCGTGTTCTTATACCATTAATGAAGCCAATGGGGATTAGGATTTGATAATTTTGTGTTTAGTCCTGATGAATAAATGTATTCGCATCACTATGTATCCCATGGATATGGGAATCAAGACACACAATGTTCTGGAACATTGTGTTGTGAGAGACCATCACTAGTAGGAGAAATCATCTCTGACAGGGGAACTGAGGAAGTTGACTCTTAGTTTATGGACATGGAGTTTGGACAATGAGGGTGAATGTATCTATTGGGGTATGTGTAGTGTGGTATTATGACAATCCCTATGTAAATTAAGGCTAAGAGGGCCCAACACCACACAACACATCCCTGAGAAAATATATATACAGTTTTAAGTCATGAAGATTAGATTTTAATGAGTCCAAGGGGAGGAGGATTTGATATAATTATGGCAAGACTAGAAGAAAACATTTATGGTTGTCAATACTTATCCCATACGGATGGGAATTAATATACACATAGTTGTCTAAGGTAATCTCCTTGCACAGGTCTGACCCATATATAAGGAGCGGAATTTCTTTCATTGTCATATTTTTGTTCATCATCCTTTTTTAGTGAATTTTGTAGGAAGAAAAATTGAAGAGTCAATTCATATCATGTTTCGATAGGAATAAATCCAGACGTAGTTCTTGAATATGGAATGGTAGATGACCGACGTTGAAGGTGATGTCCTCTCTGAAGATAACATCACTGTGTTGTTTAGTTTTTTGTTATATGGTCCGGATGATGGTGCTATACAGTTTATCATCATGTGGCTATGATGCTGGTTGTTATATAGATTAATGTTATGTGACCAGGATGATAGCATCATAGTTTAACGTCATGTGTTATGTATAATATGGAGGAAGTTTTCAAAGGGCAATGGGCATGGAATGGTAGTTGTAACCATAATGTCCTAGGAGACCCAATACATCACCACACATGCCCAAGGAGAACTTTCACATATTTTAATTTCATGATTATTGGATTTAATATCTTTGTTTATGTTCATTTATTTTGGAACCTAGGATGGGTATCTCAACCAAAATGGATATGTGAGGCACTATAAGAATAATCTATATGAATGAAGGTCGAGGAAGACCACGATGCATGACACTATCCAAGATAGATTCCCATAAAATTTAATTCCGTGATTCTTTTACTTAGGAATCCAATTAACATTGTGTTTCTAGGTTGAATGTACGTTCCTTTTATGCTCATGTAGATAGAACAATCAATGTTTTCTAGTTTAATGCCATATAGCGAAGATGCCAGATCCTAATATGAAGTATTTCTTTAGAAACATAGCATTAATAGAAGGATTTAAGTGCTCCCCATTCAGGGTATCAAAGAGTTCATTCTATTGAGATAGACTTTATGAATGATTTAAGTTCCTTGCCACATGGGATCCAATATGGACAGCTTCCTCTTTGGTATCATTAGCATTCTGAGAGAAATCATTGTGTCACTTTATAGGAAGGAACATAGGTGAATCTCCTTATTGAATGCTCTTTCTATCTAATTTTAATGTCTCTCTTGATTATGCAGGGACTAGAACCTATTTTCTTTGAGGAATTCTAGAACATCAAGACATAATTATTCCATTTATCTAGAAATTTGTTGTTCATAGATAGTTGATTGTAGCAAAAAAAACTATGTCTCCATGGTTGGGACTCCCTATGTTCCATGAACTTGGGAATATAGAGTCACCTGGATGAATTTTTGGGTCTTTTTCCAATAATCCCAAAGAGAAATGGGTAATTTTTTCAACTATCTATTCTTATTATATCCTACCATATTCTACAGGATGTCAGAGATTGTTTTAATTAATTCCTTGATATATCTAGTTTCCTATGCATGGTAATGAGAAGTATTATAGGACCAGATATTGTACATGTCATACAACATCTTTAACTCAATAAAATATAAGTTGTTTTCATTGTCTATAATAATAGCATGAGGAACTCTAAATCAGTGGATGATGTGATAGCTCATGAATTAAAAAACTGATCGTGCCTTGACTCCATTAATAGGAACCGCTTCTACCCACTAGGAAAAGAAATCCTTAATGGCCATAATGAACTTACACTAGATAACTATCTCTTATGAATATGGTCCCACAATATCTATTCCTCATACCGTAAAGGGTTAAGAATAATTGGTATTATGTAGGGGATCTTGTGATTGATGGACACAATTGTACGGGATCTGACACACATGGAACCTCATGGCGTACTCAATGGATTAATGGCCCATGGTGGGAAAAAAAGCATCCCATCATTCGAATATTGTGGGAGAGCTTCAACCCTGTCTAATGAGCACCATAGGACACAACATGAACATCCCCCATAACCTGGTGAATCTCATATCCATGGATGAAACATATGATAATTCCATCAAACCCTTGTCTTTAGAGATTATTCTTTATGTTGGACCCACTATGGAGGGTGAACTACAAAATGTGTTGAAATATTCACTCTTGTTTGTCTTGATCTAGCAGGAGAGTGTCGTTTTGGAGATACTTGATGAAAGGTGTTTTCCAATATAAGGTCTCTTCAGCTGTGGGAGGATTCAGAGATCTAGATGTGGAGGCACTAATTGTGAGGTGGTTTACCTAAGGGATATTTTCATTATCATCTATGATTAATAGAGAGATGATCCCTCGAAGTACCACATGAATGAATAGGTCATCAATGTCAGGCCCTGTAGAAGATGCATCTAAGTTATCTAGAGGGTCAGCTTGACTATTCTATGATTGGAGGCCATGAGTCACCTCTAGCTAAGAATGGAACTAGGCTATCATCTGTTGAGTGCACTCTAGAAGGGGAACAAGCTCTAGATTCCTATTGATGTAATCACTATTTTTTATTTTGATGAATAATTAGGAGTCTCCCTTCACATGAATGAGGGGGGGATTATTATGAAGATCCCTCCTGAGATGAGTAATGAGAGATTGATACTCTATATCATTATTGGTGTAACCTTCTGATATTTGGAATGAGTAGGTCATGACACCCTATGTCGGGGTGATTAAGAATATCACCTAGAGTACTTTATTGATAATGGGATCATTGATCATTCTACTACTTCATCTTCAAGAGGCACCATTTGAATGAATCTAATATCACAGCATGTCCTAATCCACTTAGAGGATAGATTCATCTAGGAAATAAACATCTATAGGTTCTTCTACAGGGTATATATGGGTGAAAAATATTCTTCCAATGTTCGACACTTGATGGCCTTCGGCATAACAAACCTGATATCGAACTACTAATGAATCATTTCCCAGCACGTCATAGGTCCTGTCATCATTGGACGATTCAACATATAATTTATTAGGTCAACATGGGTCACCATATATATCTCATGATTTTATAGGTAGTGACGAAACTTATTCACTGAAAACACTAATGAGAGGATGATCTTATCAATAGGATATTATTTGTACTCCGAGATTAGGATCATGTGACTGAGATAGTATAAGAAATTCTATGTCTCTTCTTTGTTTCTCTAATTGAATAGGGAACTAAGGGGTCATTCAAGGGAAGTCACATACAGGATCATAGGATTTACTTATTCCTGTTTCATCGAAACCGGATGATGTAAAACATATTTCTTAATTTCATCAAATGTGGTCTATAAAACTTCATCCCACTAGTATACGGTATCTTTCTTTACGTTACTAGATAAGGGCTTACACTTGTCAGATATATTCTCAATAAATCAGTGTATATAGTCTAATTGGTCGTGGAGGCCTCATATCTCTCTAAGTTTTCTCAAAGGAGAGATCTGGTGGATGGCCTTGATCTTCTTTGGGTCGATCATAACTCCTATTTATCACATGAAGAAGCTGAGAATCTTCCAAGAGGTAACCGTGAAGGAAAAATTAAAGGGTTTTATCATCAAATTCCTAGAGAGAAGAAAGATAAATACTTTCCCTAGATCTTTGATATGGTCATGATTTTTCCAGTATATAACCACAAAATCATCCATGTAACATTCCACTAGCATTTTAAGGATTGGTTTGAATATGCATTTCAAGTATCACTAATAATTGACTCATGAATTATTCAAATCAAAAGGCATTAAATGATAGTAGAAAGTCCCTTGTAGTGGTTTGAAGGTGGTGGACTCCTCTTATACGAGGTTCACCTAGATCTATTTGTATCCAAAATATCAATCCATGAATGAGAGATCCTGGAAACTAGATGTGGTTTTGATCAACAACTCTATCACTAGAAAGGGAAAATCATCCATTAGACAGTGGAATTTGATGTCCCAAAAGTCGATAGAGACACTGATCTTCTCCTTCATCTTCTTGATTGGAATAATGTTGGAATGTCACTTGGGGTAATGAACATCCTCAAAAAAGGTGGCCTTATATGATTATCAACATCATCCATGAACATGGAACCATGATAAGGATTTATTTTTATGTGAGGCTACTGGAACCCATGATGACTCATTGGGTGACCAAGATAGTGGAAAATGACTTAAGGGTCTCGTCAGGTAATCTCATCATATCTATAGGAAAATGCATCTCGATGTTGATACAGGAAATCCATGTACTATGGTTGTTACTCCAGAGGAATGGATGGACTAATCATAATTTCCCTTGTATTTTACTTGGTACTAAGGTTCACTTAAACTATCTCAATGAAAGTGGTGGAGACGTCCTCTTCAAATACAGGAGGACTGTCTTCCAAATCATCTTTATATTCTGTGGTAGGGGAATCCGTAGGTGGAGATAACTCATCCATCTCGACTGATTTTGAGGGAACACTATAGATGGATTGTTTATCATACAGGGAAACATTCTAGGAGACTTCTACTCTAATTAAACTAAGGTGATATATGTTCTCATGTCGATTCCTTCAAGCCTTCAGTCGTTGGTTCCATGCTTAATGTTAACGAAATGGTGGTGGGTTGACTTCTGCCAATTCAAACTAGATCAGACGAACAGATGTGTCTGATATATATATTTAGTCATAGGGGGAAGATCACAATATCTTACTTGGGTAGTGGGTATGGTATTACCCGATTCGGGCCTGTGTAAGAATACAAGGTAATATTTTGATGTTCTTTATACTTAGGGACACGACACCACTTCCTACTAAAAATAAAAATGATATTTCCCAATTATGGATTTGTTTACTCTAACTTGTGAATCAGTAAGATGAAATAATCATCCAATTATATGCATGGGATGGTTTCTATAGTGGTGTGATTGAACTTATTGGTATGAACTAGATTTTCCATTCTCTTATAATAGTTGGAATCTATATAGTGGGATTTATAGGAGATAAAGAGAGACGCATCACCTAGGATCATGCATACTCCACTTTTGAGGGAGTATTTGAGGCATTGGTGATAAAAGGAGGGTACTTCCACAAACATATAGAGCCAGTTCCTACCCATCAATGCATTATTAGAGGTATCATATGATACATCCATGAATTTAGTGTTTTCTATCAGGCCACCCAATTGGGTCCTAAAACGGATTCTCCCACATAGTCACTTCTTGGTCCTATAATATTCCTTAATTTTATGATTAGATGGACTTAGATCATCTTTAGTAAGTCCAAGAATACAGAGTATTTGGGTTGGCATAAGATTGATCCCAGAACCTCCCACTACTAGATAAAAATGGACCTCCATGCCATTGAACTGACTGGTGATATACAGAAGGATGATGTACCCCTACACGAGGGATCCCTCATCTTCTATGGAGAATGATATTATGTCTTATCATTCTTCTCACTCAATCTCCAATTTATAGAAGTTATTTTCTGCCGCTACATATATTTTAAACTATTGGGGGCTCTTCAAGGCCTCTCTGAGGGCTTCACACATAAAAAATAATAGTAGGATAGCATATAGGATGAAGATATTTTCATAAATGCTGGAGAAGTGCTTTAACACATCATACATAAACACTAAATGCACATTTCTACCTAAAGGTGGCACCCATTGGTGGGAGGCATGATAAGAACTACTGGATGAACCACTGTATTCTGATTAGTTCAAGTAATGTCTTGCTTCTCATCAAACAACTCAACAAGAACCACTATTAGACGATGGATTACTGATTGAGACTAGTATTTCACTGGATATGGTCAATCGTGGGGAAATCCCAACTTGTTTTCCTGATCATGTATCACAACCATTTGTGGTAGAGATTTTGGTAGAGTAGGCTGAAAGGATTGTTCCTGTTGAGATATGTGTAGAACCTACTCTCTACTTTTAGTAGAATTCATGGAATTTATTGGATCACTTTACTGATTTGTATTCCTTCTAAAACATCTTTGACATCATGAGTCATAGGCTCTTAGAAAACTTAACGGATACACTCTATCATTGTGGAGTAGGAAAGGATCCTCCAACTCACTGATATTCAAGGAGGCGTACTCTTATTCATCATCAATGTATTATTCAAATAGCGGGCCGAATCTTGGTGGGATTCTTATCTCTAGAGTCATGAATTCACTGAGTGTGTGGGTAGGATTCATCACTGTAGGGGAGATTTTCTTCCACTTCCTCCATCAATTCCAACATTTTTGATATTTGGAATGCTTAAAAGTAGATACGATAGAAATATATAGAGAGTATGTGGTAAATTTTGGAGTTATGGGATGTCCCAAGAGGGAAAGGATGAGTCCATGGGAATAGGAAACTTCACTTCAGGACAACCAGTCATCAGATGTAAGAGCCCCACAATTAGAAACTTGCATCCATTCACCTAAACCCTTTTTTTCACTATAAGGTTGAGCAGATATGTTTTTCACCTATGTCGGTACTTCACCCAACATAACCACATAATTTTCATCTTGATCCAGAAGAAAATATTATGAAACATATCATTTCTTGATGTTATTTACAAGGATTCTGTGGTAAGGGTAGTTGTTAGGGATGTTAGTGAGCTGGGCCTCATGGGGCTTCCACTACTTTGGTAGTTTTAGATAACCATATTATAATGAATTATTGAAATAACCTAGAAACAAGGAATATTTAAAGGAGTAAGTTTGGTTCCTCTTATATGGGAGGGGAGATCAGAGAGGTTGGACTAAATGAGGTTATGGAGCCTTATGAGGGGATAGATTCACATTATCTCATTTGGGCAGTGGTTCTTAATGGGAGGTTGTTGATTCTTCACTGGAAGACGTGGACCCAAGTGATGTTTTTGTATACAGAAAGGCTTCACTAGGTGAGGCTCAGTTAGAAAAAAACTATAGCATTTATGGAGCCTATACCCGTATTATAGTTTCACTATCTTCCATTGAAGTTCTTCTTGAAGCTTCTGGAAAAGGCAGTGGGTGTGACTTTATGGATTCATATAAGTATTCCTCTAGAAATTGAGCCTTTTAATAAAATTACCAAACTCAACTTAGAATGTTTTTTGTAATGAGGGTCGGGACCAATTTAGTATTAACATTCCCCACACACATCAATACCAGTTGTTCATGATTCAATGACATATCTATTGTATATGTGAGTCCCTTCCACTGGGTGATGAATCTAGAAATGTGCTCATATGGATGTTTCTAGAACATAAAGAGGATGTAAATACTTGTCTTTTGCATATTGGAGATGAATTTATTGAGAAAATTCATATGGAGGAATTCCAAACTAGTAATAGACCCAATAGTGAACTGGTTGTACCAGATGAACAGAAGTCCTTCCAATGACTATTTGAAACATCATGGATTTGCTACATCCTAGTACTCTAAGGTCTCCAACATGGGTATACACCTTGAGATGAAGTGGAATAGATACTGTAGTGGGTCTCCAATCTCTTTTAATGGTTTGAAGGTAGGTTTCCTAAAATATGGGGGGTGCTTGAATGCCATACCCACATGTTGGGTATAGCTTTCCATCAGGTGGTATTTCCACTTGTCGCATCACCAGGGCTTCAAGGAGAGTTGTGAGAGATGATATGAAATCATATTGTTGTGGATTCATATCCTGATGAGTATTCTTGACCACCAATGCATTGACCAGATCATCAAACTTGTAAGTAGGCTAAGTGGATCATAGGGAACTTTGATATGGGTCCCTGAGTGGGTTATCATGCTGCTTAGGATGCTCTGGTGAATTGGGAGAAACATACCATGTTTTCATTCTATAAACCGCTATATCTACACTATTAGGATGTTTTAGATTGAGAAGAACAATTGATTGAAACTTTCCGAGAATGACTTGTGGTTTCCCCTAATAACCAATCATATGAGGAACATGATGCAACTGAGAAGAGCAATGGTCTAGGAACCTCTCAGCAGGTATCTCATCAATGAGCCTATTCTGATCTGTGATCTAATTTTTTAGTGTTTCCATAGTTATATTGACCTCCATCATCTATGAAACATTGTACGGGTCCAAGGGATAAGAGTTTCGAATATTATCTTTACCCTTATTTTTATATCTTACGGTGGGAAATGATGCGGAGGGTTCCACAAGACTAAGTGACTTCCTTTTCTAGATAGTGAGAACACCTATATAATGTCAACCTAATAATGTGATAAATAATGGGTTAGGTTATATTCTTCAATTACTACACTATCATCCCCATTCATATTAGATATATTTGGTATGACTATGTTTACCACGATGATGCTCGGAGGCATATCCTCGATGTCACTAGGTAGGTCTAGTTTTCGCTAGATTGGACTGAAGTGGAGTGAAGAGGATATTAACTATCAATGGAAATAAACCTGTGTATATTCCTCTTAAATAATTCCATATAACACTGTGAAGCTGTAAATGTGTCTTTTTTAAGGATCTAGTGGAAAATGTGTGATGTGTGATGTTGAGCCACTGTGAGTGATGCCAACTCGACCATGCATCACTACTATTTGTTGTCGCTGAAATGTTATTGACATATTGGGTAGACCAAATGATGGTCACTGAGTTGAAAATAAATCTCCTAGATGGTTTTTAGATGTATCTATCCTCATCCTAGGTTAGGTACTTTGGGATGTAAATGTCGAGAACCGCATTTGGCCAGAATAGTATTGACAACGAATTGGTAACCAGAGTGTCCCACAAACCTCCATGTTTAGAAGTGGGGCCATACTCTTGCTTAGCCCATGTCTCAATATATACTTTATGGGGTACTGACAACGACACTAAATGGGATCTGTGTGGTGATGTACTAGACGATGGAGAATTCGTTACATGAGCTAATTATTTACTGCATGGCGGGTCATCTCTCTAATGTGGCACCGACCGCATCATCACATCCCTATAGGACTGGGTTCTCACCAATACCACTTGTGTGAGGTAAGAGATGCACATATGTGGTTATAAAATATTTTAATAATATATCAGGATTAAAAAAACTCTCTGGGATCTCAAGTATAGGTAGAGAATGAAAGAGGTGATGACATGGATGATTGCGTTGTGATACCCTAGAAGGGATCCAAATCTTCCTCCACCTACATGTACCTATGAAGGGATTCATGAATATTTTGGAAATCACCTTTCAAGATGATGAACCTAATGTGATAGGATACTATGCTAGACTCTGAAGTATATTAATGTGTTGAAGGTTCCATCATTGAATCATATTCTTCTTTAGAGGCTGAGAAGCTAATGGTACTAACGGTGATGTGGTGCTTCTCAAAATTTTTCCTTCGATAGTGGAAGTTACACTTATTCCTTGGGATGGTTAATTGGGGTAGTATAGTGAATAGGAATGATGAGTACCTTAATTTTGTTGTTTTATGGCTTGGGTAGGACCTACGCTTTTATTTTTTGGGATATAAGGTGGACCTATGTATCAGTTGTTATCAGATCGTGGATAAAATCTACATGGACTTACTAATAGGTGTGGAGGACCCTCAATTTATCTATTGACATATCAAGGATAACCACTACTTGGGTCAATGGTAACATGGAGAGGAACTCCATGTTGGATATGAGATCAGGGAGGAACTCCTCTTTGATGGGATGAAGTGCATGGAGGGCCTTCACACTGATCAAACTATAGATGAGGAGGACCTCATTGTTGAGAAACATGATTACAGGGAGGAACTATGTAATATTTGTTGGATTCTTGGGGAGGAATTACATTTTGGTGAGTATTAGAGCATGTAGTACCTCCAATTGATCTTATGGGAACATGGATATAGCCTTAATATTGACCATTGAAGGAGTTGGTATGACCTCCACTCTAGTTGGATTTTACATGGTGATGACCTTCCTGTTGGTTTCCGATGATATCATGAGGAGGAACTCCATATTGATCATCAATGATAATAGTAGTGAGTCCTCTTGGATTGGTTCTAGAGAAAGGAGGACCTCCTCTTGAGTTTGGAATGGTTAAAGGGAGAACTTTGCATTGATGGTATATGGAATGGGGAGGACCTCTATATCAAGAACCATAAACATAGGGAGTACCTATTTATTGGATTTTGATGAAGTTGAGAGGAACTTTTCTTTGACTAATGTTGGGAACATTGGGAGTACCTCTATGTTTAGTGTGAAAGAAGGAAGGACCTCAACTTTGTTTAGAGATCTTATGGGGAGGGCCTTTGTATTAAATATCCTCATCACATACGATCTCATAATGGATTTTGAGAGTGTCAGCGATTGACAGAGTCAACCTATCAAGCATGTGGGATTGCTGGGGTCTCAATCACATCTTAGAATTGATCAGTCCCTACTATATAGTAGCATGAATTGGGTGGAAGGTTTCACTGGTGGAATGATTCATTGAAGCTATTAAAGATGATTCCCCTTGTCAAGTATCTTTTTAAGAATATGCCTAATGTGGTCATTATGTCATTTGGACTGGGGCCAGCATAGGAAGGGTGTAGTCCACATGAACATAAACTTGGGGGATTGGTCACTACTGGCATTGTCAAGGCCTAGTGGTATCCCTCCTTGGCGGGTCCAGGGTAGTAGTCCAAGTTAGGATGACTCAGAAATCCCACAACTCTTTAGCATTGGTAAGAAAGTCACCTGATCACTCTAGAGAGAGGATCTAAAAGTAGTTAATTGTTGGAGTTGGCAGTAGTGGATCCCTATGTGACCCATGGGGAAGGAATGTCGAAGAGGTGAAAAATCAACCAGGTTCTAGAGAGAAATATCCCTCAAGGTAATGACCTATTTCTTCTCATACCAACATACGAGTGTGTCCATCACTATCCTATGAATGATCGCCATGGGTGATATTGGGAATGGTATCCTATTATACATAGTAAAGACTAATGTCGTGGTGGAGGTAGATTTGTGAAATATTTCTGCATTGACATTTCTCCAGCCCCTACATCTATAGGCATTAGGTGGTTGGTTTCCTATAACTTGGTTCTTGTCAAGTTGGAATATTCACCTATCTGTATGGGTATCAGGAAAGTAATGCCAAATGCCCCAAATTTCATACAATCTTATATTTATTTAGAGATATATCTTCATTGATGATGTCATATTCCATAATTTCAAACATTTGACAGCCCATTTCTGGTGAGTTCTATGTTGATGCCACTATTTTCTTAGTGGGGCCTAGTGTCAGATAGATGGACTTGGTTACATTCTCATCTATTGAGGTCTCAAACACTATTTGTATCCATGATGAGGAAAAGAGTTTCACATCATGTTCACCATTTATGTTTTTGATGACTTTGTCAGGGTGTTCATGCCATGTGTTAATGTTCATGGGAGTCACATTTCTATTTCCCAGTATTCCCCCTTTCCAATGGTGGGTAGAATTCATCACATTCATCAGCTATGTATGCTCCTTGGCCAAAACAAGATTATGGTATGTTGGCATCTCCATCCATGGATTCCTGCTTAGAATTCATCACGTAATTTTGGTCTTCGTCATAGATTTGTGTCATGTTCCTGAAACTCATTATTGGTGCCATCTATTTGTGGATTACAGTTAATTACATTTCTTATATCTAGACATTCTATGGGGACTTAACAATTCATCAGCCTTCAGTCATGAGAGAAATCATGATAGGCATCAATGGATTGTATTGATTCTAGGAACATTAATCACCAATATCCTCCCCCATAATATAGAATCTAAGGGAGGCCTATTAAGTGTGAAACACGAGGCATAGAATTTCAATCACGATGTATAAGATGCGAAATGTAAAAATTCCAAGGATTTTACCTCAGGTATCCCATGGGTAGAATGAAGTATAAATATGATATGGATCATGATATTAATGTCTTTTGGAGATGAAAATTGATCAGAACTCCCCAAAGAGGTGAATTAGGGAGGTACATCATTAGGTGTGGGAACATGGAAGGTTTACCAGGTGTATGGATTAGAATTAAATATAGAGGTAGATCTTATATGTGTATCCCATAAAGAGAATGTGTCGTATAATATTGGATGATCAGAACACCCCTAAAGGTGGACCAGGGAGGTACACGTCTAGGTGGGGGCACCAAGGTTTACCATTTGTCAATATTAAACCTCATGGAGGTATCCTACATAACCTATATAAAATACAGGGATCAAAACCAACATAGTTAAAAGGATGGTGTGGGGATTATACTTAATATATCGCCTTCAAAATAGGATTTATCTTATATGGATTGTGTGGGGCTTGTGCATGGGATCTGCCTGGGGTGCTTCCAGGAATAGTGATGATGTGGACGGGCTTAACACATAGGAGGTGACCAATTGGATGGAATGATCATTCCATGATGTGACAGCCTAGAAAAAATAAGGATGTATTATAGTTATATTGGATGGAATGGATGAAGTGGATGAAGTGTATTATATTTGTTTGGTTATTGGGTTTATACCCCAAATAGGATTCCTATATATCCTAGTTAGTTGGGAATCAAATCCCAAGTAGTTTGTAAGGGGACTTGGGGCTATCTCTGAGTAGGAAGACCATGTAAATGGAGTATATTGTTGGGGATTTAGTATGTAAGATTCCCATTTGTATGTTCCTTAATCATGGAGGTGGCCTAGATGAGGTTTGGAATTGTGTGGATATCATGATTTTTGCACACATCTAATCTCATGTGATTCATGATAGGTGTGAGAAACAAGATATAGTAGTAGGCCTAATGATTGAAAAGATCACATTGCCTGCTAGTGCACTAATGGTGTGGCCTATAGGAAGAGAGAGGGAGTGAGGGCATTAAGGTACCTATCTCCTCACTTGTATTCGTATCCAGGGGAGTCAAGGAGGGGAAAAAGAGCTACCTTCTATAATAAAAGATAATATCTTACTCTAGGAGGGATTCCTATAAAGATTTCATTACATGTACGAAGGATGTCCTTCCTTGTGATGAGGATCTCATTTTGTGTCAGTCATACATAGGACATCCTGTGTCCCTTTCATAGGGTAGAGTTACGTTTTAACATAATGTTTCAAGGATGACGGTTCTAGGTAGTTTTACTTCATGCAACTTAGATTTTTGGAAATCATTATGTTCCCCTTAGACTTACGTAACTTAATCTCATGCACCCATGGGAGGGGGTGGCTTTAGTAATTCCAGGTTGGAATGATGTGGATGGGTGTTAAGTCATGAGGTCCACAATGGAATCCATATATTTAAAATAAATGGGTTTTAGGGTACCAATGATGTAATGAAAATGGTAAAAAATAATCTCAGGAACCACATTATGTTGAGTGTTCCTCAGGAAATAGTGGCAGGTGTCACATAAAGACCAAAGGTGTAGCTGAACCAAACCTAAATTGGTGTAGGAGTTTTGGGAACTAGACCATATCAAAGTGGTTTTACTATATGTGAGGATGCATTGAGAGGCCTAATATAGGAGTTTAATGAAGCTTAGGACCCCACATAAAGGTGTTTCACGAATCATAGTTTCTATGTGATAGAAAGAGGATTTGCAAAGGGGGTGGCTTCATGAATCATGGTAACACCTCCCCCCGCCAGGATGAAGTACTGGCTCAGGAAATGATTTCTACATGAAGGCCGAATGATTTGTAACACATCAATTACCCCTAAGGTAATTCCTCCTTCGAGAAGGGAATATTACTTCACGAAATGAATCCACCTTTAGGTAGAGGTATTTAATATCATATTTAAGGGTTTTTTATGCTTGGACTCCTTAGATGATCAATTTTAGTTTAGTTCATGATTCTAATGGTGATTCTAAAATTGGGAGAAATTTGGATGTAAAAGAGCTGGGTAAATATATTTAGGGTGGAAATAGCTGGGAATTTATAGGCAAAAGTGTATCACGAAGATCCAATGTGGTTTATGAAGAAAATATAGACTTTTTGATAGGTTTTGGATACCTCGGACTCATGGAATGTCAACCTTTTAGAATGGTCTTGGAGCATCATTATATTCCTAGAGCATTCCACCAGGCCAACTTTCATTCATAGAGGTAAAGGGATCTTCATGAAAGGTCTTCATCAAGCATACCTTTATTGATTTTTTGGGGCTATTTTGGCTTGAATGTGATCCAAACAATCCATGTACTCCTCGACTAATCCTATGGCATGTATATCAGCTCAAACACATGCTTCTCATCATTTTATGAATTACATTCATCATGAGGATGATCAATTCAATTAATTATTCATATTACATAAATTTAATCATCATAAAATTATGTTGATAACTATATTCAATAAACATGTCACATTATTATTAAGAAAAATATTTATTAATTAACTCACAGCATTACATTCTTTGAAAATTTAAATCAAGAATATAATTCTAACAAGTAAGTCATAGATATCACACTGTTTAGAAAATAAAGATTTAAACCACTATCACATTATCAAGAAACTACATGTGATCTCTATCTAATTCCTTTAATTGGGTTCTATAATTATTAGGTTAATTTCATTTCCATCAAAAAGGATAATGCATGATCAATTTATGATTGTAGGTAAATAAAGTAGGTGAAGTAACAAATACCCTACCATAAAATTAATTAATGTTTTCACCTGATAATGGACTGTAATATAAATATTTGATCACCTCTCTTATGATAACTACAAACATAGGGAATGACATGGAACAACTGCGCCATAAACCGATAAAAACATTGTTAGAAACATGGGTGACCAATCACCATAGCATAATAAGAAGAAATGGGAAGAAAAAAGATCAATATGAGAGAAACCTCTAGAAAACAATGGAATGATGCACCTTAAATCACCACATATTGAGACAAAATCATATTAATCAATCCCCTTTGAAGGAATATCCAAAAAGATGAAGGGGTAAGTTTCTGTTCTCCAGGTATGAGAGGAAGTGTTGCTGCAATTGGTTTTGTGAAAAACCTACGTTGAATAATAATTTTAAAATGTACATCATATATGATTTAGTTGAATTGTTAGTCATCTTTCACATCATGTAATCCTCTGGGTTTGGTTTCTACAAAAAACATATCACATCTTTATTATATATCCTCCAAATATTACATGTCATGAACCTACACTACATAATTAATGAACCTTGATTACATGATGTTTAATGATTAGATGATGTGCAATCTTCCTTCTTCCAACATTTTATCACCAAACCCCTCAAGAACATATCCAAGCCTCCTTCAAGATCCAAAAGCCTCAGAAATTGGAAAAGGGTGAGACTACAAGAATCTAGGACCTTAAATTAGATACTCTTAAAAAAATCTAATCCTTGAGTATTCAAATCAAAGCAAAGATAAACAAAAATGGTTCATTCAAAAAAGCACCCCGTTAGATACCTCTTAAAGTTCTCACCACCATAGGAGCTCAACCACATCACTCAAAGGAAAAAAAGATAAAAAAACCAACAACTTGAAAATGATCCTAAACACTCTCATAAGGGAGATACCTCTAAAATGAGAGTAAAACCATAACATTAAACAAGAGAAATCCATCTTATAAACCAGAAATATCAACATCCACAAAGGAAAAACATTACAAGGGAATTACTAAAAATAAAACATATCAGGGTACGAAGTGTGAATCAATAAATCATGTTCAAGGTACACTCATCCACACCACCATTCCATTAAAATACACAAACCAACAGAATATCGATCCTTTTCAACACCTTCTCTTGGTGGTGCTGGATCCCCATAGGACGTTCCTCGATGATTTAATAATCATCAAAAATTATTTCAGCCTAATATATGACATGAGAGTCGTCATAAATATAATTACGAAGAAGTAAAGAATGAAAAAAAATCATGTATCCAACTCATGTGTGGGTATGTTCAATCTGATACTCCATAACTCCAATATGAGCCAACAGCTCAAAAGGCCCAACAAACTGTTGAGTAAGCTTACTCATATGACTAAACATTCATTTCCTATGAAAATGATTCAACATTAGGAAGAAATGATCCCCAACGTACAACTTTAGAGGTCCCCTACTATGATAGGCATATGACTAGTAATTATCCTTTTCTACCTTCAACCTCTCAAGAATTACCAGAACCATCTCTCCTATATTTTGTAAATGTTATCGCCTGATATTTTCTTCCTCTCTAACCCCAATCCAATATAATACAGGACATCATGGTTGGAAATACATAGAATAAAATCACACCATAATAATGGTGGAGTGTAAATTATTATTGTATGAAAACATAACCAAAGGTAGGTGCATCACCAACAAAACACTAAAATCTAGAATAGAAGAACACAACATGTCCTCAAGATTCTGGATGTTCCACTTTGTATGATTGTCTATCTATGGATGAAAATAATTGTCAAGGAATAGCTGAGAAGTAATATCATTCTAGATAACTCTCCAATACCTATAGGTAAAATAAGGATCTCTATTATATTTGATCATCCTTGGGGCTCCATAGAGTCTCACCACCTTTTCTTGATACTACCTCTAAAAACCTCCACTGAGCACTACTCCATGGTTTCATTAAAGTGAGATGATTTCATTAAATGATCAACTACAACCTGTATAGTATTATATCCTCCTTGAGATATAGGTAAAATGGTAATTATTTCCATTGTGATATCCCCCCACTTCTATAGGGGGACATATAAATTCTAGAGAAAACCAGTGGGAACATACTGCTTGGAATTCGACTTCTATTATACTAAACAGTGAAAAACAAACTCTACGACATAAAAATTCAACCCAGCCCACCAAAATAGACCTCTCAATGTTAGTTATATCTATTTAATGTTGAGATGTACCACCAAATGATAATTTTAAAACTCAGGGAGAACCATGTCACACATTTCTAAATGAAAAAAATGATTCCCTAGAATAACACTCGGTGTTTCCCATCCTCAGACCAACCATCAAGGGAATCACTAAAAACAACTCAGTCTCTCCCATTTCTATATGCATCACTGAGGTTAATTTCATTTAATCTAGTTTAATAATTATGAGGTTAATTTAATTTCCATATAAAGGTATAAATTATTATCAATTTACAATTTCAAATAAATAATGTACGAAACGAAATAAATCCCTTAAATTAAATGTCGTCAATGTTCTTCACATGAGAATGGACTACGTCTTGGATCTATGATCACCTGTCCTATATAAACTTCACCCATATGAGGATTCTTTGAGACAACCACCCCAACAACCAACACGAAAACCCCATTAGAATCATGGGTGAACAATCTCCATAGTATAGAAAGATGAAATGGGAAGAAAAGTGATAAAACATGGATAAATCATTAGAAAATGAAGTAATAACTCGCACTTAATGACCAATGATCAAATAAAAAATCCCATGGATTGATCACCATCAAAGGAATCTCTAAATCATCAAAGGGGGAGGTCACTAGTCTCCCTATATGAGGGGAAAACTGCAACCACAGGGTTTTTCAAAAACCCGAGTGGCTAAAACTATTTAAACTGTACAACCTCGGGGATTTTCTAAATGTATAAATCTTATTTCAGGTTGTATAATACTCTGGGTTTGGTTACCAATTAAAATGAATAACCTTTTTGATTTATATCCTAAAAAACATAAATGTCATGAATTTGCACACCAAAACACATGAACCATGATTACATGATGTTTGTGGATTAGACATTGCGTAATCTTCCTGATTCCATTATTTTATATCCAAATCCCTCTATACCACTTCTAAGCCTCCTCTATGTTTCATGATCCTCAGAAACATGAAATGGGTTGGAACATATATATTCATCCCCTTACAATGACACACATACTGACCACGCCAATTCATCACAACCAATAATACTTCACGTCAATCATTAGTTCTGGATATCTGAATGTCTCACCTTGATAGGTTACTTGGAAATTCCCATCATGAAATATATATATACATATAGTTATATATATATATATATATCTTACATGAATGAATGATAATGTTTAGGTATCCATTTATATAAAATGATACATTTAATATCAAGAAAATAATACAAGAATAATTAACCAAATAATATATCATCTTGTGACATAATGTAATGGACCGGACCTCTCTAGTCCTTTAATTTTTTGAAATGTGGTGTTAGAGGTGTTCCAGGAGGACAAGGTAACTTATCCCCAACGCTTTGAAAAAATATTCCTTTTCGATGAACCGTTTCAACGGTAGACAGTAGGGAACTATAACAACAAGTTACGTATTCATTTACTTTTGATGTTTCTAACTACCCTTGTTTTGGAGTAGTGACTTGGGGGTGGGTTGGGTGAATCTTTAAGGATAATTAAAGTGAAGTAGATTTCGCACGGGCTGCGCACGGTTTGTGTAAACCGTGCGTCCATACTGTGCGTACCTAATGTTGGAGGTCGTGGCTAACGAATGGTTAGCGCACAGTTTGTCTAACCATGAAGCCTAACCATAGACGGAGTGTTTGACGAGGTAGTAGCGACCACACGGTTAGCGATCAGTTTGTCTAACCGTGCGATCTAACCATGCATGCAATTAAATTAGATCCTAAAATTGTGGATCTCAACCATTTCGCCTGTAACTTGATCGTCTAAGCTCCTAAGTGGCCATAACTCAGGATTACCCTCCCTTGAAGGTAGAATAACCTCTCCCAAGAGTTTTTGAAGAAGTAGGAAGGCTTCTCTTGATGAATTGATGTCGGTTTCATGAGGTATGTGATTGTTCTTCTTCAGTGTTCTTCATTCTTGATCGGTTTCTTAGATCCACTTGGATATACTTCCCTTCTTCTCCCGGTTTCGTAGATCAATGTCCATTATGGATAGATATAAGTGTTTCAATGCCTAATATGATGATTTTTTTCTTGGTTGTGTTAGGAGAAGAGATATAAGGAGGATTCTTAGAGAATCAACCCGGATTTCTTGTGAGTTCTTCGTTTGTTGGGGTTTTCGTCAAAAACCCTTGAGGTAGGGGATTCATTACTTATCTTTCTTTTACGTGTGACTGTATTATTAGAATGTTTAATCCCACTAGATAATAATAGAATTGACATAATAAATATTTTTAATCGGATAAATAATTTTTTATCAATAGTATGATATTGCGTCTTATTTTTCTAGATAGTGTGATATCTATGCTTTCTTTTCTTAGCTATTTTTTCTTGATGGAAATCGGTAAAGAACGTAAACCGTGGTTAATTGATAATTGTTTGGCTAAAGATAAAGATCCATGAATATGAATCTCATTCTTGTTGTAGTTTTATATTAATAAAATTTGTGTTGTAAGAATGTTTAATCTTTTGTGATAGCTTACTAGTTAGGTTTCACGATGTTGGAACCAGCAGTTTATAAACCTATTAAATCAAGATGGATTAAAGAATTTGATTTTTTGATAATTCCTTGAAGGGTTCTAAGTTACCCTCTTGTGTGTTAAAAGGTCCATAGCCCAATTGATGGGATGATTTCTTTTCCTGCTTCTTGTGTTGAAACATGACCCTGGAGGGGTGTTGTGATATGTGGGGGCATAAAGGCCTTTTGGTTGTGGTAGCGGATGATGCCTAGAGTGGTGAGATGCATCCATTTATGAATGTGGGTGTCGTAGAGGACACCAGGGTTGATGGAATAGGATTGATGTGATTGTTGGATGCTTTCCAATTTTGTGATTGGTTGATTATCTGTTTTACTTTTCCCTACTGATCAAGGTAGATGGTCTTGATTACCCTTCTTTTGAAATAGGTGAATACACGTGGGTTATGCCAGGTACTTTTTGTGTTTAGCTTCTCATGCTTGAATGGGTCTATGCTCTTGATATAGGTGGAAAAGACACGAAGGGTAGTACATCTACTCACTGTGTTGAGACCCTTTGTGTTAGTAGCATAGAATTATTTTCTAGAATGCCTGGGAATATGGGAAAGTGATTCTATAATGAATTTTTGAATAAATTGTGTTAATCATTGGGGTTTGAGTTTCTATAACATAATGATGTGGATATAATTTTAAAGTGGTGGTGGACTTTGGGTGTGATTCTAATGAAGCCTAATGTGGAATATTTCATGGTTAATTAATGTTTAATGAAATAACTAATGTAAAGTGGAACTGAAAAGAAAAGGGAATGAAGTAATATAATAAATTCCTTTAAATGTTTGTATGCTTATAGGATACCTAGTCTTAGAAGTAGGATCCTGGAGTTTGAGAGATATTAGCTGTAGTGGTGTCTATGTCATTTTTATGCCCATAGTGTGGTAGTGAGATACAGTATAGTATGTACTTTATGTGTTTTTATACACTACTCCACCATTTCAATAAGGTAAACTAACACCCTGGGGATCCTGAGCCTTGGGGGGGGGGGTTCCTAAACATTTCGATGGGAGGGTGAATGGATGACTACCCCCTTTGGCCCTGCTCTCTTCTCTTAGTACATACTTGTGCTGGTAATCACAATGGTTAGTTTCCCCATATATGTGTGTAGAGGGATATAGTGGCTTGTCATTATTCACACACATATATTCTGGATATATTATCCTATGGACTACTATAGGTGTAACGTGTATAGGCTATGATGGCTTGAGGATCCTTACTCGGTGTATGGGCTGTAATGGCTTGAGGTATAATACCTGATGTATGATACACATTATATGAGCTGTGGTGGCTCCTGGAATCTACCTGGTTACTTTTGGTTGTGAGGATGGTCTGGTGCTTCGCCCAGGTGTCTGCAGGCAAGCCTTTGTGTTGCATGAGGTGCACAGTGTGGTGCTTGGCCCAAGTGTCTGCGGGAAAGACTTTTTGGAGAGAGATGCTTAGGACGTGCAAAATTGGGGAAAAATGGAAAACCAGTGGGGAAGTAGTAGCGGGGTACCTTGGATATTATTTAATATATGTTATATTCTTGTATGCGTTACTTGGTGAGAGTAGCCATGGTGAGGTTGGGAACTTAGTATACCTTCTTAGGTAACGAGTTAGTTTCATTTGTTGCTCACTGTGCATTAGAATACTCTCTTTAATTTTTCATGAGAGGATTCAGGGAGTATCATGCGTAGTATAATATTATACTCACCATATATATATATAAACTTCTTTTCAAGTCACTTAGAGTAGGTTAGAGATCAGGCTGGTGTTTACTAGCTTGTGGTTGCAGGAGCTGTTCAGACTTGTGGTTGCTGCTGTTTTTACTTTCTTTTGGGTACTATTAGTTTTTCCCCTTTAATTTTTATTACTTCTACATGAAATTTCATATGTGTACTTGGGTTTTTTATATATTCCAGGTGTGAGTTGGCGTTGATTGGTGTCTATTATATCTCTCTCTTCCACATGTGTTCTCTTAGAGGGTAATGCCTCCTCTCACACTCTGTTTTTTTCATTGTATTGATCTGGTCCATTGGAAGTCTAGATCCTTTTCATGGGTATTTGGTGAGATTAATATTGAGTTTTTAAGTGTCATATATTTCTAATCACCCTAATTTGGGTTCCCCATTGTTTGTTTAGAAGTTTTGAAAGAAAGGGTGGTTACTTCAGGATTTGGGCCAACTGTGAGCACATTTCCAGTTTTAAAAACCGAATTTCTTTCTTTTATAATGCATTATTTTTCATCCTTTTAAACCCATTAATCTTCCAACTTGTCATATACTTATATATTAAATAATAATTATCCTTTTGGACCCCGTAGAAATTAATAATAATGGTTAATTGGGGTTACTTATTTTGGTATTGGGCCAGAACATGGGCGCATTTCCTGTTTTATAAATAAATAATTCGTTTCATTTATATATTTTACATTTTTTAATATTTTTCAGTGATTACACCTCCCCCTAGAATAAAATAACCCTATACTCACCCTCAGAATCTCTTTACCCTTTTTGGAGATCATATGGGTCGCAGATTCGGGTGAATGTTATCAGGATACCTCAAATCTCCCAGAATTGATAAGGTAAATCATTTTATACATAACTCATTAAATTAGTGATATTTTTCAAAAATATATTCTTCACCTGGTTCTTCTAGGCCTTAAGAGACTCTACATGAAGTTTAATCCCATTCCCTTTTCTTTGGGGGTGCAGATCTAATAGAATACAGAAAGTTTTCTTGTGGAAAAGGTGAGATTCCATCTCCTTTATCCTCCCACTTCTTCCTCCTTTCATTATTTATTGGTTTTATAATCTCCCCTAGTCATGATAGACCTAGTGTTCTGTTATACCGTGGTTTTTGATGGATTTTATCTTTATTTAGGTCTGGTCTTCATAGTTTTAGGGTTTATAAACCCGCGACTTGTGATTTCGGGTGTGGGTTTCCATTACGCCAAGGTTTTGAGGTAGGATACCCCTTTCACAAACCCTTATCATTTAAGTTTTCATCATTTTTATTCTATTATATCCTTATTTATATGACATTTTCTATAATGAAACATTGTTTCTAAAGGTTTTGTTTGCAAATTATGTTTTATGACTTATTTTGATAAAAATATATTTGTTTTGGTGTAAATGTGCACTCCTCTTGTTTGATAAATTATTCCATGGGCTTTCGCACTAGTTTTATGGTATTTTGAATATGTCTCAGTAGATTGATTAAAATTATGTCATGAAAGTTTTGTTTTATCCCTTTTTAAGTGCTTAACATAAGTTGTTTTGTTAAAAATTGCATGCCATGTGTTTTGTAAATTGCCCGGTTGGCTTTTATGTGACTAGTTCAATTTAAAATAATTTGTTTGGATTTTAAAATATATTTTCAGCATGTAATAAAATTATTTTGGGATCCTTTTATGGTTTTAAAATTTGGATTATTTTTTACAAACAATTTGTTTTTTTACAACATGTTTTGGCCCGAGTTGCGAAAAATGGCCCGTTTCACATTGATATAAAAATGTTTCTATTTTGAATAGGTCACCTAAGTGTTTTAAGGGATTTATGAATGTGGATTTATTCTATAAATGTTGTTTACACAACTCTTTAATAAAATTTAAATGCATAACGTCATCGAATGTTAGTTTTGAGAAAATGTTTAAAGTCCTGTCTGGAATTTCCTAAAAATGGAGTGTATTACTTGTATATAGCATGTTGTTCAATTGGTATTGTTTTATAATCCATGAAATGATTTTATTAAATGTTTTTAGGGCTTAAAAATATGATTTTTTATCGTTTTGATGTGTGTTTATAATTTAAAGAGAGTTTTTGAATGAGTTTTATGTGCAAAGACTCAATACACATCATGAAATTATTTTACGAAAATATTTAGCGGTTTGTTGATTTGTGTAAGAAATGTGAAGAATGTTTATGTAATGTTTGTGTTTTTATGGTTTGGGAATGGAATTTGGATGTGAAATGTGTATTTGATAATATTTGTAACATGATTGAGCACTAAAGGGAATCACGGGTATCTAGGTGGGTGGACCTGTACTAGTATGCT
Source organism: Viscum album (assembly GCA_963277665.1). Taxonomy (NCBI): domain Eukaryota; kingdom Viridiplantae; phylum Streptophyta; class Magnoliopsida; order Santalales; family Viscaceae; genus Viscum; species Viscum album. The sequence goes on along the minus strand of OY728119.1, from coordinate 1,599,833,742 downwards.
AGTGATTCTGTGGGGTTTGGCCCCTATTTCACGTTTTAAGTTTGACGATGAAAACACTAACTAAACTATGATGATGATGATTATTGGGGACCACTAGTTTATGGGAATGTTCCCTACTAGTGGCTCGTTCATGAGAACAGATATTTATTATGGTTACATTCACCGAGATACGAGGTACCTAGGGCTCACAGCTGACTAGTACCTAGGGGTGTTTGCATGACTTGTGCTCATTGGACCATTTGTAGTAAGCATCATCATATGGTTTTTTTGGTTGGTAATTTCAGTAGTGTGTGTGATTTATTTAAAAGTAAAAATTCTTTAAAGAATCCCTCATTAAAACAATTTTCATTTTGAAGTTACACCTCTTTGAAAAATTGTTACTTGCATTTTTTGTTTATAAAACATGAATTTTTTTTCTTGATAACTAGTATAGAAAGGAGCATCATTTGAAAAACATACTTTTATATCTTGTATTTAAAACATGAAATTTATGTTTCTTATTTTTAAAGGAAGTTCATTGGAAATAGAATATCGGGCTAACCTACTGAGTTTTAATACTCACACCTATAGTCTTCTTCTTTTTTTAGCCCCTTTATAGGTTTCTTCTTGAGTTCGATCACCTTGGGCGATGTTTGATCATTGTGTTGGAGAGTGACCAGAAGTGTCACATGGAGTTATTTTGTCATCAGGCTTGTTCAGTTGAGTATTAGTTTTTGTTCTACTTTTCATTTCTTTTACACATATTGGTTATTTCAATTTTTATATAAATTCATTTTGGGATGTCCGTTTATTTCCTCGTTTCATATGATTGTTTATGTATGTGTGAAATCATCCCCTTGTGTACTCTATTGATGACCTTGGTGCTTGTCTCCATCCTGGGAGGATCGGGAACGCCTCTTGGGACTTGTCGCAGGCTGGCCAGGGTGACCAGTTCAGGGTCGACTCGGGCTGGTTCGTGAAAAAATGGTATTAGAGGAGGTCGGCTCTTAGTAGACCTTTATTTATAGAGCGCCATTGTTATTTTAGGGTTGTCAAGGTAGATAGATTAGGATTTATGGGACTTGAGGGGTAAGTGCAAGAACAGCATCGTGAAATCATTCTCGTTCTAATCCTCAAGTTTCCATGGGAAGTCCGGTTTTATTAGTTTCCTTTGTTTTGGTTGATTGTTTGGTGTTGGGATATGAAAATGGGATTCTGACTAATGGCCTCCCTGAGCTCGCAGGGCCTGGCAATCCATGTGGAGTTGGGGAATGGTCCTAATAGCTCTCTCTGTGTTGGTGTTGTGTTAGACCTATGGACACCAACCATATGGTCCAGTCACCCACCGACATTAGTTTCCCTTTTCTGGGTCTCTTGAACCTTTCTTGAATTCTGAATTTTTGTTTTTAAAATCATTGTGTGAGAATTGTGGAAATGTGATTCAAAGGAAGGATTAGATTTTAAAAAGTGAAAAAGGGGGTTTTCAAAAAAATAAATATAAGAATGGTTTCAGAAGGTTGTATTTTTGTGAAAAAAATGTATGGAAGTGGAAATGATTTAAAGGGATTGTATTATCCATAATCTAAACTATTGGTTTGTTGAAATAAATTTTTTTGAAATTGTGAATCATTTTAAGGTGATTATGGATCTTTGTTTTAAATGGGGTATTGTCATATGTTAAAAAGTTTTTGAAATGGATAAATTAGTTTTGGGAATTGGATTTGATCGGTTGGTGTTTTCCTAGAAAGGGTATTGGTCTCAATGGAACTCGGATTATGAAAATATACCTTGCCGAATTTTAAAAAAAATGGGAAGGGGTTGTTTAGAGTGGTTTGGTTATTTTAAATGTTGTTAAAAAAGAAATGGGGTAGGTTTTTTAGCAATTGGTTCTCAATGAATTGTGGTTTTTTTTTGTGAAATATGAAAAAGGTTTTTGACTTGGTGGTTGGTGTTACTTTTGAAGGTAAATGATTTTTGGAATGATGTTGTTTTGTTTTAGCCATTGGTGCTTTCATGGGTGCTCACATGCATTTTCTTATTGATATCATGAAGGATGGACTATATGAAATTGTGGTTGGGTGCATGGGGTGGCATGGAAATGTGCATGTGGGTGAGACTTGATGAAAAACTATTGGTGAATGTGGAAACCCACCAAGTTAGTTTGTTTGTCAAAAGTGTTTTGAGTTGAAAGATTTTGGCCTTTTTTTATAAACCAATGGTTATGTGGATAGTTTTTTTCTATGTCGTAGAAGATTTGTTTATAAAATAAGCTTCATTGTGATCTAGAATTAATACTCTTGTTGTATCTTGAGATGAGATCTTGTTGGTGGCATGGTTTTGGAGTAATTTTTATTGGGTTGCTAAAGATGTTTTTGATGTTGTGATGTGGCCATGGATAGTTCTCCATTGGAAATATTTCCTGCTGATCAACATGAGGATTCATTTAAAATGTTATATCCACCTCTTTTGATGTCGCCTCAACCTATTTGTTGGAATAGAGAGCTGTTTGGTATATATTAAAAGTGCTTCTAGGTCGTGACAATTCTTTTGGGCAGAGCAGTTGTGTTCGGTGATGTTGATGGGTTTCATCGTATTCCTTGTCCATTCTACCCCAAGTTCGGAGGGAGACAGAATATTGAAATATATCTATGAGTTCCAATTTAGATAAAGGTTTTTTTGGGTGAGAAAGTGAGTTTTTTTGAGTGGTGTGATCGTTATCACCTGACTGTGGTGCAGTAGATGCTTCAAGAATCAGGGCTCTAGCCATAGGCCTCAGAGTGAAGCTTTTCACATAGTCAGGAAATTACCAGAGGTGTGGAGTGCTTGATTAGGATCATTTCTCATCTATTTTGGTATGTTATTTTCTATGTAAATTTTTTGGTTCCTCATTTATTTTAATTTTCCTTTGTCATAACAAGCGTGGTAGACTTACCCCTCACATAGTGTCTATGGTTATGCCTCCATCGATATGGGGTTTTCAATCAATGTCCCTGTGTGGACCACCTGTAAAAATAAGGTGCAGTCTTGGTGTTACCTATTCATAGGTGGAGAGTTTTGGGTAGTTTCATTGTTTCTTTTGTGGTATCATTGGCCAAATTATTGGGTCCCTTTCCCTCTCATCCCCAAGTGGTGGGGGTCCATATCTGTGCTGAATGTGTTAGCCATGTTATTGTCCACTCCGTTCGAGAGTGGGTGGTTTATATGTTCATGTTTTAACCATATTAACTTGGTATAGTATGTTTTTGTATGAGGGTTTTGTGGGCTTGTGTGAGTGAGGCCCAATTCTAGCTCATGTTGTATTCTTGTCTGTTCGTTTCTAGTTGGTTTCTAATGGTGGGGAGACCCACCATGGGTCTCCTGGATTTTCATCCTAAGAACTTTTCTAGTGATTTTTGTTTATTAAAGGTGGGGAGTCCATTATAGAATTCTCTAGAATATTTGGATTTTGTGAGTGCTCTCTGGTTTGGGTGATGGTTGGGTTCCTTGGGAGAAGGCCCAACAATCGGGTTCTTGGTTTGGCTGTAGAGGTGGTGGCTTCATCTTTCCATTGATTCTCCAGACGTGGTTGTGAGTTGTGTTTTGTTTGGGCAAGAGTATTAAGTTTAATTGTGGGTGATTGTTATTTCATTATCATTAGAGGATATATTATGTTGTTAATGAATCCTTAGTTATTGATTTTTTTCAGCTGGAAAGAGTTATGGCTTTCCAGGGGCAGAAAGCTTTAATGGTGGGGAGAATTGTCGCACCCGGTTTTTTTGTCATTCTATTGATCCGGTCCAATGGAAATCCCAATCCTTTTTATGGGTATTTTGTGAGATTAATCTTGATTTTTTATGTTTCATATATTTCTAATCACCCTAATTTGGGTTCCCCATTGTTTGTTTAGGAGTTTTTGAAGAAAGGGTTGTTACTTCAGGATTTGGGCCAACCGTGAGCCCATTTCCAGTTTTAAAAACTGAATTTTTTTCTTTTATAACTCTTTTTTTTAATCTTTTTTCACCAATTAAACTTCCCACATGTCCTATACTGATATATTAAAACATCGTTATCCTTTTTTACCCCATAGAAATTCATAAGAATGGTGAACTGGGGTTACTTATTTTTGTATTGGGCCAGACCATGGGCCCATTTCATGTTTTTTTAAAAAAATAATTTTTTAATTTTTTAATTTTTTAATTTTTTTAATATTTTTCGGTGATTTAACCTCCCCCTATAATAAAATAACCCTATCGGCACCCTCAGAACCAATTTACCCACTTTGGATCTCATATGTGTTGCGGATTAGGACGACAGTTCTCAGGATACCTCAAATCGCCATGAATTGATATGGTAAATTGTTTTATAAATAACTCGTTCAATTCGTGATTTTTCTAAAAAAAAAGTCTTTATCTGGTTCTTCCAGATCTTAAGAGACTCTACATGAAGTTTCGTCCCATTCACTTTTGTCTAGGGGTGCTGATCTAATGGAATACAAAAAGTTCTGTTGTGAAAAAGGTGAGATTCCATCTCCTTTATCCAGCCTCTTCTTCCTCCTTTCATTATTTATTGGTTTTATAATCTATCCTAGTCATGATAGTCCTAGGGTTCTGTTATACCATGGTTTTTTATGGATTTTATCTTCATTTAGGTATGGTCATCATATTTTTAGGGTTTATAAACCCGCGACAGGTGATTTCGGGTGTGCGTTTCCAATACGCCAAGGTTTTGAGGTAGGATACCCCATGCACAAACCTTTATCATTGAAGTTTTCATCATTTTAGTTATATTATATTCGTATTTATATGATATTTTCTACTGTAAAACTTTGGTTATAAAGGTTTTTTTTGAAAAATATGTTTTATGACTAATTTTGTTAAAAATATAGTTGTTTTGGTATAAATGTGCACTCTTCTTGTTTGATAAATTATTCCATGATCTTTCACACTAAGTTTATGGTATTTTGAATATTTATCAGTAGCATGATTAACATTATGTCATTAAAGTGGTGTTTTATCCCTTTTTATGTTCTTAACATAAGTTGTTTTGTTAAAGAGTGCATGCCATGCCTTCAGTAAATTGCCTGGTTGGCTTTTATGGGTCTAGTGCAATTTAAAATAATTTGTTTGGATTTTTAAATATATTTGAAGCATGTAAGAAAATTATTTTGGGATTATTTTATGTCTTTAAAATTTGGATTTTGTTTTACAAACATTTGGTTTTTTTGTTTACATCATATTTTGGCCCGAGTTGCGAAAAATGGCCCGTTTCACATTCATATAAAAATGTTTGTGTTTTGAATATGTCACCTAAGTTTATTAAGGGATTTATGAATGTGGTTTTATGTTGTAAATGGTTTTTAAACGCCTCCTTAATAAAATTCAGATGCATAACTTCATCAAACATTATTTTTGAGAAAATGTTTAAAGGCCCGTTTGGCATTTCCAAAAAATGAAGGAGTGTATTACTTGTATATACCAAGTTGTGCAATTGGGATTGTTTTATGATCCATGAAATGATTTTATTACATATTTTTAGGGATTCCAAATATGATTTGGTATGGTTTTGATGTGTTTTTATAATTTAAATAGTGTTTTTGGATGAGTTTTATGTGCAAAGCCTCAATACAATTCATGAAATTGTTTTATGAAAATATTTATTGGTTTGTTGATTTGTGTAAGAAATGTGAAGAAAGTTTATGGGATGTTTGTGTTTTTATGGTTTGGGAATGGAATTTGGATGTTAAATGTGTATTTGATAATATGTGTAACTTGATTGAGAACTAAAGGGAATCCCAGGTATCTAGGTCGGAAGACCATTACTAGTATGCTTGTTATTCTATGGGGTTTTGCCCCTGTTTCACGTAGCAAGTTTGAAGATGAAAACACTAACTAAACTGTGATGATGATGATGATTGGGGAACACTAGGTTTTGGTTATGTTCCCTAATAGTGGCTCGTGCATGAGAACAGATATTTATTATGGTTACTTTCACCAAGATATGAGGTACCTGGGGCTCACAACTGACTAGTACCTTGGCGTGTTCCCATGACATGTGCTCATTGGACCTTTTGTAGTCACCGTCAGCATACAGTGTGTTTGGTTGGTAATTTCAGTAGTGTGTGTGATTTATTTAAAAGTAAAAATTCTTTAATGAATCCCTCATTAAAATAATTTTTATTTAAAAGTTGCACCTCTTTTAAAAATTGTTACTTGCATTTTTGGTTTATAAACCATGAAAGTTTTTTTCTGATAAATTTTATAGAATGAAACATCATTTGAAAAACATATTTTTATATCTTTTATTTAAAACATGAAATTTATGTTTCTTTTATTTTAATGGATGTGCATTGGGAATAGAATATAGTTCTATCCTATTGAGTTTTAATACTCACACCTATAGTCTTCTTTTTTTAGCCCTTGTACAGGTTTCAGCTTGAGTTAAATCGCCTTGGGGGAAATTTGATCATTCTATTGGAGAGTGACCAGAAGTTTCACATGGAGTTATTTGGTCATCGAGATTGTTCAGTTGAGTTTTTTGTTTTGTTCTACTTTTAGTTTCTTGTACAAATAATTTTTACATCTATTTTTATATAAATTCATTTTGGGTTGTTAGTTTATTTCTGTTGTTCGTTTGATTATTTATGTAGGTGTGAAAATGTTCCCTTGTGTACTCTATTGATGCCCTTGGTGCTTGTCTCCATCCCGGGAGGATCAGGAACGCCTCTTGTGACTTGTCGCGGGCTGGCCTGGGTGACTAGGTCAGGGTCGACTAGGGCTGGTTCGTGACAAAATGGTATCAGAGGAGGTCGGATCTTAGCAAACCCTTCTTTTTAGAGCTCCTTTGTTATTTTGGGGTTGTCAAGGTAGATGGAGTAAGATTTTTGGGACTTGAGGGGTAAGTGAAAGAAGAGCATCGTGAACTCTTTCTCATTCTAATCCTCAGGTTTCCATGGGAAGTTTGGTTTTATTAGTGTCCTTTGTTCTGGTTGATTGTTTGGTGTTGGGATATGACAAGGGGAGTCTGACTAATGGCCTCCCTGAGCTCGCAGTGCCTAGAAAGCCATGTGGAGCTAGGGAATGGTCCTAACTACTCTCTCTGTGTTGGTGTTATGTTTAACCTATAGTCGCCAACCATATGGTCAAGTCACCCACCGACACTAGTTCCCTTTTTTTTGGGTCTCTTGAACCTTTCTTGAATTCTGAATTTTTGTTTTTAAAATAATTGTGTGAGAGTTTTGGAAATGGTATTTAAAGGAAGGATTATATTTTGAAAAGAGAAAAAGGGGGTTTTCAAAAAAATTAAATATAAGAATGGTTTCGGAAGGTTGAGTTTTTTGTAAAAAAAAATGGAGGGAAGTGGAAATGATTTAAAGGGATTGGATTATCCATAATCTAAACTAGTGGTTTGTTGAAATAAAATGTTTTGAAATTGTGAATCATTTTAAGGTGATTCTGGATCTTTGTTTAAAATGGGGTATTTGAAGATGTTAATTTTTTTTTGAATTGGATAAATTATTTTTTGGAATTGGATTTGATCGGTTGGTGTTTTCCTAGAAAGGGTGTTGGTCTCAATGGAACTCAGATTATAAAAATATACCTTGCTGAATTTTTTAAAAAATCGGAAGGTGTTGTTTGGAGTGGTTTGGTTATTTTAAATGTTGTTAAAAATTAAAAGGGTTAGGTTTTTAAGCAAATGGTTCTTAATGAATTGTGGTTTTTTTTGTGAAATATGAAAAGGAATTTTGACTTGGTGGTTAGTGGTTGGAATGATTCCGGTGCTTTAATGGTTGGTGTTCCTTTTGAATGGTTTTTGGAATGATGTGGTTGATTATTGTCATCAGCATTTGGTGCTTTCAAGGGTGCTTTCATGGGTGCTCACATGCATGGTTTTCATTCCTGGGGTGGCATGGAAATGTGAATGTGGGAGAGACTTGATGAAACACCATTGGTGAATGTGGAAACCCACCAAGCTAGTTTGTTTTTCAAAAGTGTTTTGAGTTGAAAAACTTTGGCCTTTTTTTATAAACCAATGGTAATGTGGATAGTTTGTTTTCTATGTCTTTGAAGAGTTGTTTATTAAGTAAGATTCCTTGTGATCAATAATTCATACTCTTGTTGTACCTTGAGATGAGATCTTGTTGGTGGCTTGGTTTTGGAGTAATTTTCATTGGGTTGATAATGTTGTGTTTTATGTTGTGATGTGGCCATGGATAGTTCTCTGTTGGAAATATTTACTTCTGATCAACCTAAGTATTCATTTCAAATGTTAAATCCGCCTCTTTTGATGATGCATCAACCTGTTTTTTGGAATAGAGATGTGTTTGGGATCTATTAAAAGTGCTTCTAGGTCGTGATAATTCTTTTGGACAGAGCAGTTGTGTTCGGTGATGTTTATGTGTTTTTTCATTTTCCTTGTCCATTCTACCCCTAGTTCGGACTGAGACCGAATTTTGATATATATAATTATGATTTCCTATTTAGATAATGGTTTTTTGTGCTAAAGTGAGTTTTATTGAGTGGTGTGATCCTTATCACCTGACTGCGGTGCAGTAGATGCTTCAAGAATCAGGGCTCCAGCCATAGGCCTCGGAGTGATGCTTTTCACGTAGTCAGGAAATTACCAGAGGTGTGGATTGCTTAATTAGGATCATTTCTCATCTGTTTTGGTAAGCCAGTTTCTATGTCATTTTTTTAGTTCTTTTTTTCTTTTAATTTCCCTTTTTCGCAACAAGCGTGGTGGACTTACCCCTCACATAGTGTCTATGGTTATGCCTTCATGGATATGGGTTTTCAATCAATGTCCCTGTGTGGACCGCCTATAAAAATAAGGTGTAGTCTTGGTGTTACCTATTCATAAGTGAAGAGTTTTGGGTTGTTTCTTTTTTTCTTTTGTGGTTTTAGTGGACAAATTATTGGGTCCCCTTCCCTCTCATCCCCAAGTGGTGGGGGTCCAGATCTGTGCTGAATGTGTTGGCCAAGTTCTTGTCCCCTCCGTTCAAGAGTGGGTGGTTTATATGTTCATGTTTTAACCCTATTAACATTGTATATTGGGTTTTTTTAGGAGGTTTTTTGGTCTTGTGTGAGTGAGGCCCAATTCTAGCTCATTTTGAATTCTTGTTTGATCATTGCTAGTTGGTTTCTAATGGTGGGGAGACCCACCATGGGTCTCTTGGATTTTCATCCTAAGAAATTTTCTAGTGCTAGTTGGTTTTTAATGGTGGGGAGTCCGTTCTAGACTCTCCTAGAATATTTGGATTTTGTGAGTGATCTTTGGTTTGGGTGATGGTTAGGTTCATTGGGAGAAGGCCCAACGATCGGGTTCTTGGTTTGGTTGTGGAGGTGGTGGCTTCATATTTTCGTTCATTCTCCAGATGTGGTTGTGAGTTGTGTTTTGTTTGGGAAAGAGTATTAAGTTGAATTGTGGGTCATTGATATTGAATTATCTTTAGAGGATAGATTATGTTGTTAAGGAATCCTTAGGTGTTTATTTTTTCAGCCGGAAAGTGTTATGGCTTTCTGGGGGCAGAAAGCATTAATGGTGGGAAGAATTGTCACACCCGGTTTTTTCTTTATATTGATCCTGTCCATTGGAAATCCCGATTATTTTCATCGGCATTTGGTGAGATTAATCTTGAGTTTTTAAGTTTCACATATTTCTAATCACCCTAATTTGGGTTCCCCATTGTTTGTTTAGGAGTTTTTGAAGAAAGGGTGGTTACTTCAGGATTAGGGGCCAACCGTGAGCCCATTTCCAGTTTAAAAAACCGAATTGGTTTCTTTTATATCTCTTTTTTTCATATTATTTCACCAATTAAACTTCCCAATTGTCCTATACGGATATATTAAAACATCCTTATCCTTTTGGACCCCATAAAAATTCATAATAATGGTGAATTGGGGTTTCATATTTAGGTATTGGGCCAGACCATGGGCCCATTTCCTATTTTTTTAAATATAATTCGTTTCTTTTATATCTTTTTCATTTTTTAATCTTTCTCGGTGATTAAACCTCCCCCTCGAATCCAATAACCCTATAATCACCGTTAGAATCTATTTACCCACATTAGAGCTCATATGGGTCGTGTATTAGGGAAAAATTTCTCTGGATACATCAAATCACCCAGAATTGTTAAGGTAAATCGTTTTATACATAACTCATTCTATTCGTGATTTTTTTAAAAAATATTCTTTAAATAGTTCTTCCAAACATTAAGAGACTCTACATGATGTTTCATCCCATTCCCTCTTCTCTAGGGGTGCAGATCTAATGGAATATGAAAAGTTTTCTTGTGGAAAAGGTGACATTCCATCTTTTTTATGCTCCCTCTTCTTCATCCTTTCGTTATTTCTTGGTTTTATAATCTCCATAGTCATTATCAACCTAGGGTTCTATTATAGCATTGTTTTTTAGGGATTTTATCTTCATTTAGGTCTGGTATTCATAGTTTTAGGGTTTATAAACCCACGTCGGATGATTTCGGGTGTGTGTTTCCATTACGCCAAGGTTTTGAGGTAGGATACCCCTTGCCAAACCTTTATCATTTATGTTTTCATAATTTTAATTCTATTATATCCATATTTATATGATATTTGTTACTGTGAAACATTGGTTCTAAAGGTTTTGTTTGCAAATTTTGTTTTATGAATTATTTTGTTAAAAATATAGTTGTTTTGGTATAAATGTGCACTCCTCTTGTTTGATAAATTATTCCATGAGCTTTCGCACTAGGTTTATAGTATTTTGAATATTTCTCAGTATCTTGATTAACATTATGTCATGAAAGTGGTGTTTTAACCCTTTTTAAGTGCTTAACATAATTTCTTTTGTTAAAGAGTTAATGCCATGTGTTTGGTAAATAGCCTGGTTGGATTTTATGTGTCTAGTGTAATTTTATATAACTTGTTTGGATTTTTAAATATATTTTCATCATGTAAGAAAATTATTTTGTGATATTTTTATGGCTTTAAAATTTTTTTTACAAACAATTGGTTTTTTTGTTTACAACATGTTTTGGCCCGAGTTGCGAAAAATGGCCCGTTTCACATTCATATGAAAATGTTTGTGTTTTGATTATGTCACCTATGTGTTTTAAGGAATTCATGAATGTGTTTTTATTCTGTAAATGTTGTATACACACCTCCTTAATAATATTTAAATTCATACCTTCGTCAAACGTTAGTTTTGAGAAAATGATTAAAGGCCCGTTTGGAATTTCCTAAAAATGAAGGAGTGTATTACTTGTATATACCAAGTTGTGCAATTGGGATTGTTTTATGACCCATGAAATGATTTTATTAAATGTTTTTAGGGCTTAAAAATATGATTTGGTATGGTTTTGATATGTTTTTATTATTGAAAGTGTGTTTTTGAATGAGTTTTATGTGCAAAGCCTCAATACACATCATGAAATTGTTTTACGAAAATATTTAGCGGTTTGTTGATTTGTGTAAGAAATGTGAAGGAAGTTTATGGGTTGTTTGTGTTTTTTTGGTTTCATAATGGAATTTTGATGTGAAATGTGTATTCGATAATATGTGTAACTTGATTGAGCACTAAAGGGAATCCCGGGTATCTAGGTGGGCAGACCTTTACTAGTATGCTAGTGATTCTGTGGGGTTTGGCCCCTGTTTCACGTAGCAAGTTCTATGATGACAAATCTAACTAAACTATGACGATGATGATGATTGTGGACCACTAGGTTATGGTTATGTTCCCTACTAGTGTCTCGTTCATGAAAACAGATATTTATTATGGTTACTTTCACCGAGATACGAGGTACCTGGGGCTCACAACTGACTAGTACCTAGGGGTGTTCCCATGAATTGTGCTCATTGGACCTTTTGTAGTCACCGTCAGCATATGGTGTGTTTGCTTGGTAATTTCATTAGTGTGTGTGATGTATTTAAAATTTAATGTTCATTAAATAATCCCTCATTAAAACAACTTTCATTTTGAAGTTTCACCTCATTGAATAATTGTTACTTCCATTTTTGGTTTATAAAACATGAAAGTTTTTTATGATAACTAGTATAGCATGGAAAATCATTTGAAAAACACAATTTTATATCTTTTATTTAAATCATGAAATTTATGTTTCTTTTATTTTAAAGGAAGTGCATTGGGAATAGAATATCGGGCTAACCCACTGAGTTTTAATACTCACGCCTATAGTCTTATTTTGTTTTAGACCTTTTATAGGTTTCAACTTATGTTCGATCGCCTTGGGATATGTTTGATCATTTTGTCGGAGAGTGACCAGAAGTTTCACATAGAGTTATTTGGTCATCGAGATTGTTTGGTTGAGTTTTTGGTCTTGTTCTAGTTTTAGTTTCTTGTACAAATAATGCTTACTTCAATTTTTATATAAATTCATTTTGGGTTGTCCGTCTATTTCCAATGTTCATTTGATTGTTTATGTATGGGAGAAATCGTTCCCTTGTGTACTCTATTGATGCCCTTGGTGCTTGTCGCCATCCCGGTAGGATCGAGAATGCCTCTCGGGACTTGTCGCGGGCTGGCTTGGGTGACCAGTTCAGGGTCTACTAGGGCTGGTTCATGAAAAAATGGTATCAGAGGAGGTCGGATCTTAGCAGACCTTTATTTTTAAAGCTTCCTTGTTATTTTGGGGTTGTCACGGTAGATTGAGTAAGATTTCTGCGACTTGAGGGATAATTTCTAGAAGAGCGTCGTAGACTCTTTCTGTTCTAATCCTCGGGTTTCCATGGGAAGTCTGGTTTTATTAGTGTCCTTTTTTCTGGTTTATTGTTTTGTGTTGGGATATGACAAGGGGAGACTGACTAATGGCCTCCCTGAGCTCGCAGGGCCTAGCAAGCCATGTGGATCTGGGGAATGATCCTAATAGCTCTCTCTCTGTTGGTGTTGTGTTTGCCCTATGGCCACCAACCATATGGTCAAGTCACCCACCGACAGTAGTTCCCATTTTTTGGTCTCTTGAACCTTTCTTGAATTCTGATTTTTTTTTTAAATCATTGTTTGAGAATTTTGAAAATGTGTTTTAAAGGAAGGATTGGATTTAGAAAAGTGAAAAAGGGGGTTTTCAAAAAATTAAATATATGAATGGTTTCAAAAGTTTGTGTATTTGTGAAAAAAATGGAGGGAAGTGGAAATCATTTAAAGGGATTAGTTTATCCGTAATCTAAACTAGTGGTTTGTTGAAATAAAATGTTTTGAAATTATGAATCATTTTAATGTGATTTTGTATCTTTGTTTTAAATGGGGTATTTTCAGATGTTAATTTTTTTTGAATTGGATAAATTAGTTTTGGGAATTGGATTTGATTGGTTGGTGTTTTCCTAGAAAGGGTATTGGTCTCAATGGAACTCGGATTATGAAAATATACCTTGCTGAATTTTTTAAAAAAATGGAAAGGGATTGTTTGGATTGGTTTGGTTATTTTAAATGTTGTTAAAAATGAAAAGGGGAATGTTTTTAAGCAAATGGTCCTTAATGAATTGTGGTTTTTTTGTGAAATATTAAAAGGGGTTTTGACTTGGTGTTTGGTGTTCCTTTTGAAGGTAAATGATTTTTGGAATGATGTTGTTTTGTTATAGCCTTTGGGGATTTCATGGGTTCTCACATGCATGGTTTTATTGATATCTAGAAGGATGGACTATATGGAATGGTGGTTGGGAGCCTGGGGTGGCATGGAAATGTGCATGTGGGTGAGACTTGATGATAAACCATTGGTGAATGTGGAAACCCACCAAGTTAGTTTGTTTTTCAATCGTGTTTTGAGTTGAAATTTTTTGGCCTCTTTTTATAAACCAAGGGTTATGTGGATAGTTTTTTTCATTGTCTAAGAAGAGTTGTTTATTCAGTAAGATTACATGTGATATAGAATTCATACTCTTGTTGTATCTTGAGATGAGATCTTGTTGGTGGCTCGGTTTTGGAGTAATTTTCAATGGGTTGCTAAAGGTGTGTTAGATGTTGTGATGTGGCCATGGATAGTTCTCTGTTGGAAATATTTCCTCCTGATAAACCTAAGGATTAATTTTAAATGTTAAATCCACCTGTTTTGATGTTGACTCAACCTGTTTGTTGGAATAGAGAGCTGTTTGGGATCTATTAAAAGTTCTTCTAGGTCGTGATAATTCTTTTGGACAGATTAGTTGTGTTCGGTGATGTTGATGTGTTTCATTGTATTCCTTGTCCATTCTACCCCTAGTTTGGAGTGAGACATAATTTTGATATATTTCTATGATTTCCTATTTAGATAATTTTTTTTGAGAAAGTGAGTTTTTTTGAGTGGTGTAATCCTTATCACCTGACTGCGGTGCAGTAGATGCTTCAAGAATCAAGGCTCCAGCCATAGCCCTTGGTGTGAAGCTTTTCAAGCTGTCAAGAAATTACCAGAGGTGTGGAGTCCTCGATTAGGATCGTTTCTCATCTATTTTTTTAAGTTAGTTTCTATGTCTATTTTTTGGTTCCTAATTTCTTTTAATTTCCCTTTGTCACAACAAGCGTGGTGGAATTACCTCTAACACAGTGTCTATGGTTACGCCTTCATGGATGTAGGTTTTCAATCAATGTCCCTGTGTGGACTGCCTATAAAAATAAGGTGTAGTCTTTGTGTTACTTATTCATAGCTGGAGAGTTTTGGGTAGTTTCTTAGTTTCATTTGTGGTTTTAGTGGCCAAATTATTGGGTCCCCTTCCCTCCCATCCCCAAGTGGTGGGGGTCCAAAACAGTGCTGAATGTGTTGGCCAAGTTCTTTTCCCCTACGTTCAAAAGTGGGTGGTTTATATTTTCATGTTTTAACCGTATTAACTTGGTATAGTAGGTTTTTGTAGGAGGGGTTTTTTTGGGCTTGTGTGAGTGATGCCCAATTCTAGCTCATGTTGAATTCTTGTCTGTTCGTTGCTAGTTGGTTTCTAATGGTGGGGAGACACACATGGGTCTCCTGGATTTTCATCTTAAGAACATTTATTGTGCTAGTTTTTCTTAATGGTGGGGAGTCCATTCTGGAATCCCCTAGAATATTTGGATTTTTTGAGTGCTGTTTGGTTTGGGTGATGTTTGGGTTCACTAGGAGAAGGCCCAACAATCAGGTTCTTGGTTTGGTTCTGGAGGTGGTGGCTTTATCTTTCCGTTGATTCTCCGAACGTGGTTGTGAGTTATGTTTTGTTTGGGAAAGAGTATTAATTTACATTGTGGGTGATTGATATTTCCTTATCTTTATAGGCTAGATTACGTTGTTAAGGAATCCTTAGGTGTTGAATTTTTTCAGCTGGAAAGTGTTGCGGCTTTCCGCGGGCAGAAAGCTTTAATGGTGGGGAGAATTGTCACACATGGTTTTTTTGTCTATGTATTGATCCGGTCTATTGGAAATACAGATCCTTTATATGGGTATTTGGTGAGATTAATCTTGATTTTGTATGTTTCATATATTTATAATCAACCTAATTTGGGTTCCCCGTTGTTAGTTTAGGAGTTTTGGAAGAAAGGGTGGTTACTTCAAGATTTGGGCCAACCGTGAGCCCATTTCCAGTTTTAAAAACCGAATTTGTTTCTTTTATAACTCTTTTTTTTCTTCCTTTTTCACCCGTTAAACATACCACTTGTCATATAATGATATATTAAAACATCCTTAAACTTTTGAACCCCATAGAAATTCATAAGAATGGAGAATTGGGGTTACATATTTAGGTATTGGGCCAAACCTTGGGCTCATTTCCTGTTTTTTAAAAAATAATTCGTTTCTTTTATACATTTTTCAATTTTTAATCTATTTCAGTTCTTCCACCTCCCCCTAGAATCCAATAACCCTATACTCACCCTAGGAATCTATTTACCCTCTTTGGAGCTCATATGGGTCTCGGATTAGGGAGAAAGTTCTCAGGATAACTCAAATCTCTTAGAATTGATAAAATAAATAGTTTTATAAATAACTGATTGAAATGGTGCTCATTTCCAAAAAAATATTCTTTACCTGGTTCGTCTAGACCTTAAGAGACTCTCCATGATGTTTCATCCCATTCCCTTTTCTCTAGGGGTGCAGATCTAATGAAATACGAAATGTTTTTTTGTGGAAAAGGTGAGATTCCATCTCTTTTATCCTCCCTCTTCTTCCTCCTTTCGTTATTTAGTGGTTTTATAATCTCCCATAGTCATGATCGACCTAGGGTTCTGTTATACCATGGTTTTTGATGGATTTTATCTTCATTTAGGTCTGGTCATCATAGTTTTACGGTTTATAAACCCATGATAGGTGATTTCGTGTGTGTGTTTCCATTACACCAAGGTTTTGAGGTAGGATACCCCTTGCACAAACCTATATCATTTAAGTTTTCAACATTTTAATTCTATTATATAATTATTTATATGATATTCTGGCTGTGAAACTTTGGTTCTAAAGTTTTTGTTTGCAAATTGTGTTTTATTCCTTATTTTGTTAAAAATATAGTTGTTTTGGTATAAATGTGAACTCCTCTTGTTTGATAAATTATTCCATGAGATTTCGCACTCAGTTTATGATATTTTGAATATGTCTCTACAGCTTGATTAAAATAATGTCATGAATGTGGTGTTTTATCCCCTTTTAAGGGCTTAACATAAGTTGTTTTGTTAAAGAGTGTATGCCATGTGTTCGGTAAATTGCTCCGTTGGCCTTTATGAGTCTAATTCAATTTAAAATAATTTGGTTGGATTTTTAAATATATTTGCAGCATGTAAGAAAATTATTTTGGGATCCTTTTATGGCATTGAAATTCAGATTTTTTTTACAAATATTTGGTTTTTACAACTTTTTTTGGCCTGAGTTGCCGAAAAATGGCCTGTTTCACATTCATATAAAAATGTTTGTGTTTTGAATAGGTCACCTAAGTGTTTTAAGGGATTTATGAATGTGGTTTTATTATGAAAATGGTTTTTACACACCTAATTAATAAAATTTCAATTCATAACTTCATCAAACATTAGTTTTGAGAAAATTTTTAAAGGCCAATTTGGAATTTCCTAAAAATGAAGGAGTGTATTACATGTATATACCAAGTTGGGAAATTGGTATTGTTTTATTATCCATGAAATGAATTTATAAAATGTTTTTAGGGATGAAAAACATTATTTGGTATGGTTTTGATGTGTTTTTATAATTGAAAGGGTGTTTTTGAATGAGTTTTATGTGCAAAGCCTCAATACATTTCATGAAATTGTTTTACGAATATATTTAGTGGTTTGCTGATTTGTGTAAGAAATGTGATGAAAGTTTATGGGATGTTTGTGTTTTTATGGTTTGGGAATGGAATTTGGATGTGAAATTTGTATTTGATAATATGTGTAACATTATTGATCACTAAAGGGAATCACGAGTATCTAAGTGGGAAGACCTGTATTAGTATGCTAGTTATTCTGTGGGGTTTGGCCCCTATTTCAAGTAGAAAGTTTGACATTGACAACACTAACTAAACTATGATGATGATGATGATTGGGGACCACTAGGTTATGGGTATATTCCCTACTAGTGGCTCATTAATGGGAATATATATTTTTTATGGTTACATTCACTGAGATATGAGGTACCTGGGGCTCACAACTGACTAGTGCCTAGGGGTGATCCCATGACTTGTGGTCATTGGATATTTTGTATTCACCGTCGGCATATGGTGTGTTTGGTTGGTAATTTCAGTAGTGTGTGTGATTTATTTAAATGGTAAAATTATTTAAAGCAGCCCACATTAAAACAATTTTCATTTTGAAGTTTCAACTCTTTGAAAAATTGTTACTTGCAATTTTGGTTTATAAAACATGAAAGTTTTTTTCTGATAACTAGTATAGCATGGAACAACATTTGAAAAACATACTTTTATATGTTGTATTTAAAACATTAAAATGATTTTTCTTTTATTTTAAATGAAGTTCATCGGGAATATAATATCGGGCTAACCTACTGAGTTTTAATACTCACGCCTATAGTCTTCTTCTTTTTTAGCCCTTATGCAGGATTCAGCTTGAGTTTGATCGCCTTGGGCAATGTTTGATCATTGTGTTGGAGAGTGACCATATAACAACCCATAATATACATACATTTTTATTACATCAGAATTGAAGCATACTTATTACAACATATTACAAAACCACGAAAGGACCGTATAGGTATAGTGTCTTTAGAAACTGGGAAACATAAAAAACTGGTTCATAAAGCATCTACATTGTCTCCCATTTATTTCATCATATCTATAGTCCCTTTTGGCATATCTTACATAATAACCTTCTTCCTGACTTGGGGGAACGAAAACATACAAAAGGGTGAGATGAAATGCTCAGTAAGGGTAAACAAAACAAAAATCAATCACATCATATTCATAAGAACATAACATTTTGGAAATCTTAACGTACAAAAGAAATCATAATTTCATAACATGGGATAAATCATGGTAGTGAAATGTAATCACAATAATCATTACTTAAAAAATAAAACTTTGTGGCATACACACATAATCATAGAGAACCATTTCTTATTAGTCAAGACTCATTTCCAAGACTATCTTAGTGGACAAAGTCCCTTTCTGAACCGAGTTCATTCCTCGTTTCAGTCCTATTTCTCTGAACCGGTATAACCTACCATTCCAGCCATGTCTATCTCATGAGATATAAAATCTTTACCCAATGCATTGGAGGGAGATATAGGTCCCACCCATCTCATAATGACACCATTCTTATGTGTTCCACAAAATCATATACCATACATCCTAGCATAACCCGTGTAATAAAAATTGGTATCTTAAACATCATGACATCATAAAAAAATTCATATAAGATAAAGGAATTTATAAAAATAATTCCATCACAACATAGTCAAATCAATGTAATAATAGGGATATAAAGATAACCCTTTATTATCTTAGATGGAAAATAATTTTGATAAAATACTTGTACTCCATTCTTGAGGAAAATATCCTTTTTTCTTTAAAAACACTTTTCCTTTCTTAACATGTCATAAAATTCTAACTAAAAGAAGTTGATTAAAAATAAACTTGAAAACTTTTAAGGGAAGATTCTTGGAAATAATGTTTTAAAAATCCATTCATGTCGTATAAGTTAAAAAAACATTCTTCGTACTTTTGTCGGAAAAGTCAAAAAGTACCTCGTACGAAAAACGAAAAAAGATTCCTTTCATATATTTTACTAAAAACTCACCTAAGGGTAAAATTGGATTTAAAAAATTGTAGGTGGATGGAAATAATATTACATATTGAGGAAACATGGATGTGGATGATAAAATACACCCCAGTAAATTTCAAAGTATAAACAATCTCGGATAAAAATGAGATTGTGATATTTCCCTTACCTTAGGTCCAATTTGCTTCGTATGTGTCCAAACCTCCTGTATAATGATTTAAATAATGTTATTGACTTATTACAGAATCATAATTACTTTTATTATATCATATATGGTCGTATTCTTAGCTTCTTATTAGTAATATTTCATTACTACTTGTTATTCGGGTGTTTATTACTTTTTTTGTTTTATGCGTGTTTGTCGAATAAATTCTTATTCTTATCTTTAGGTTATAGATACCTCATTTACAAAATGGTATTAGTTCAATATATATCATATTTATTCATTCAATTCATTTATATAATCATTATTCAATGAATATCATGTAGAACGAATCACATCACATCGTGGAGACGGTATTCCGTACGTACGCACGAGCGATGATATCGTTCCCATGATCGTGGAATTGTATTGGAGTGTATGTATACTATTTCAGAATCAATAAAACTTTACAATAATCATATATATTCAATACTTTCACCCTTATACCCATCCATGTAAGGTGGTGGTGGAAAATAGATTACACCACAGCGTGGAGACGGTATTCCGTACGTACGCACGTGCGGTGATTTCATTTTCCGTAGGATGGATAAGAGGTGAAATAGGGTTGTTTCATATTTATAATAAAATATCAGTATATAAGTGATACTTATGTTATTACCTCATAATGAAACAACTAAATAAGAGGTAGTAGAAGAAGAATGGAACTTGATGAAAACGGTAGAAGGTATTACCTCTTTCTCGAAGTGCCTCCTTTTAAATTTCTCTTAAGGCACTAGAGTTGGTCTTGTGATAAGACCAGTACCTCTATTAGGTTTATAAGGAAGTGTGGAAGTGAAATAGACAGGGTTTGGCCGAGCTTGAAGGCTCAAATTGGTGCGAGGAAGAGAGGGAGGAGGTGCCCTTTTATAAGGGAGGAGAGGGGCACCTTTGGAAATATAAGAAATATTAGTTTATATTAAATCCCAACCCCATTTAAAAACTTCCAAAATGACTCATATCCAAAGATTAGATGAGATAGGGTTGTAATAGCATCAACCAATAAAATTTAGACATGTTAGGAATTTATTTTAAACATTATCAACTTGATTTATCCTTATTTATCAATTTAATTTTATTTGTGGTAATAATATTCTAAATTTTAAATTATTATAAATAATTACATATGTGTTGTGAATTTTCCATAATTTGACACTTTATGACATTTTAGACCATATAAATTTTAATTTATAATTTTTAAATATTTTTGTGATTTTTAAACAATTTTATAATATGTTATTTTTATAAAATAACAATAGTGTCAATTTTGACACTATTCATTTATTTGAATTTATATAAAATATATACAGACAATATGTTCGAACTAAAAGCTTTAATAGATTTATAAAATATCATATGTATCTAGAAAATTAGTGTAGCACATTAAATAGTTCATATAATATTTATTTTAATATTTCTAAAAACAATTTATTTTATATTTTAATTAATAAAATAATTTCAACATCACTATTGTGTCATAATTAATGATAATTATGTAATCCCTAAAAATTCTAAATAAATTCCTATGATGTATATAATTTTATTAGATTTCTGGAGACTATTCATGTTCACAGTTTCATTATGTTTATCACCAAATTAAAATAATTATACTTATAAGATTTAAGAAAGTGACATGTTGTCACATTCTTTGGTTTTAATATTAATTAAATTATTTTCATTCAAAAAAGTCCATTAAATGAATCCAATCCAACCCTTAGGTGATATGGGTTGACTTTTAGTCATCCAATAGGATTTTGGCAGGTCTTAGTGTAATTTTATAATCTTAGATTTACCCTTAATTACCCAATTTACCTTTAACTACGGTAAATAAAATTTACCGTAGTTACTATTCATAATGCCCACAAATAAAAAGTAGTCTATTAACATAATTTGGACCAACTGATTCTGAATATAGAATCCATTTTTCAAAATTCAAAACATATAAGTTGCAGTAATTAATTTAAAATAAATATCATTGTTAAGAAAATGGGTTTTAGAAGTTAAAACATTGCCAAAGATTGAAAAGTTTTTACCTATGAATTCAATGTAAAATTAATGCTAATGACATACATTATATTAAATGGTAAAAATATATTCTACTTATACTTTAAAACCATTAAATATTATAATTTATCCATATAAATTATCTCAATGAAAAAAAGTTGTTTTTAATTAAAAATTAGCGTATTTTAACTATTCATCAAAATATAAAAGTTATCAGAAAAATATCAAAAATTTATCCACAGTAAATTTTTATACCCTGATTCAAAAGAAAAATTTCATTTTGTCAAATTGAACTTATAAACAGTTCAAAAACTAGATTTAATGTGGGTGCGCCATCAAAAGGCGGCAAAACTGTATTTTTTGAAAAATATTTCTTTTATCCAAAAAAACTGATTTTTCGTTTATACCTCATTCTAGAAAATGTATAAGATGAATTAAAATGTTACAAAATTCAAAATTCAGTTATTACTATTCATAAACGCTAGTTTTAATAATATTTTAATAGCATATCGTTGTCTAGTGAAACTCAGTATTGTGTACGACGCAAGCTATCGAGGAAGGTCGCGGTTGCGTGTAAAGCAAGACAAGCTAGTGTTGTGTGTAGTAAAAGATTCCTTTGATGATTTATAAAACATAAAAACCAAATATTTCTTATAAAAGTCTCGGGCGTTACATTCTACCCACCTTAAAATGAATTTCTCCCTCAAAATTAGTCACTTTGTAACAAACAGATGGGGATACATCTCCCTCATCATATCCTCAAGCTCCCATGTAGCTTCTTCTAATTGGTGGTTCCTCCATAAAACATTCACCAAGAGAGTGGTCTTGTTTCGTAGGACTTTTTTTCTACGATCCAAGATCTCTATCAGTTGTTCTTCATAAGAAATATCTTGATCCAGTGGTACAACTTCTGAGCTGAGTACATGTGAAGGATCAGGTATGTACTTTCACTGGAGAGATACATGGAACACATCGTGTACTTGAGAGAGATTCTGTGGAAGTGCCAATAGGTAATCTACCTTCCCGACACAATCCAGTATTTCTAAAGAACCGATATATCTAGGGCTCAACTTCCCCTTCTTTCCAAATCTCATGACCCTCTTCCAGGAAGATATTCGTAAGAACACTTTATCACCCACTTCAAACTCTAGGACTTTTCTTCGGTTGTAGGCATAACTTTTCTGTCGACTCTATGCTACTCTTATGTGTTGTTGAATAGATCAGACCTTTTCTTCCATTTCATCAATGAGATTAGGTCCTAATATCTTTCTTTCCCCAACTTCATCCCAGCAAGTTGGAGTCCTGCATTTCATTCCATAGAGAGCTTTATAAAGAGCCATCTGAATACTGGAGTGAAAGATATTATTATAAGAAAATTCCACCAAAGGTAGGTGTTGATCCCAACCACCTTTGAAATCCATAGAACAAGCTCTGAACATATCTTCTAGAGTTTGAATTGTTCTCTCAGACTGACCGTGTGTCTGGGGATGATAAGAAGTGCTGAAACTCAACTTTGTATCCAGAGTATGCTGAAGACTTCGCCAGAACTTCGAGGTAAATCTCGGATCCCGATCAGATATAATAGAAAGTGGTACTCCATGAAATCTTTCCACTTCCTTTACGTATATCCTGGAAAGATGATCCAGAGATAAATCCTCTCTAATAGCAATGAAGTGTGCATACTTGGTAAGAAGATCAACTATGACCCAGATAGCATTATTGCCTTTGGATGTTTTAGGAAGTCCTGTGACAAAGTCCATAGTGATGTTTTCCCATTTCCATTCGGGTATGGGTAATGGTTGTAACATCCCCTTAGACTTCTGTCTCTCAGCTTTAACTTGCTGACAAACCAAGCATCGAGAGACATATTCAGCAACATCTCTTTTCATCCCATACCACCAGAAGTACTCTTTCAAGTCCCTATACATCTTCGTGCTTCCAGGATTAATAGAGAATGAAGAACTATGAGCCTCATCCAGCAGCTCCTTCTTTAATTCGGGGATTGGAGGAACACAAACCCGATTCCTGAACTTTATTATCCCATCACAATCAAGGTTGAATTCAGGAACATTTATCACCTTCTTTTGTAACTCTACATCTTATTTCTGTGCCTCTTTAATCTTCACATGTATAGATGGTTTAACATTCATTTGAGAAAGATATGATTTTCCCGCTTCCATTATAATTCCAAGATCCATCCTTTGTAAATCCATAAATATTGGATCTTTTGTGATCCTCATCATGGATAAACTGGCATGGTCTTGTCGACTTAATGCATCTTCCACCTTGTTTGCTTTCCCAGGGTGGTAATGAATTGAGCAGTCATAATCTTTAATCTGCTCCAACCATCTTCTTTGGCTCATATTCAGCTCCTTTTGTGTGAAAATATACTTTAAAATTTTATGATCAGTATAAATGTCACACCATTCTCCATAAATATAATGCCGCCAAATCATTAATGCAAAGATTACCGCAGCTAACTCCAAATCATGTGTTGGGTAATTTTGCTCATGGATTTTCAACTATCGTGAGGCATAAGCTATCACCATATCATTTTGCATAATAACACACCCCATACCCTTCTTGGATGCATCACTGTAGATCACAAACCTTTCTCCACTACAAGGCAGTGTGAGCACATGTGCACTGGATAAACTTTTTTTTCAACTCCTTTAAATTCTCTTCACATTCCTCCGTCCAAACAAACTTAACTCCTTTCCAAGTCAACCTGGTGAGTGGATTAGATAATCGTGAAAAATCATTCACAAAACGTCGATAATATCCTGCCAAACCAAGAAAACATTGGATCTCATTTACTGTTGTTGGTCTCGACCACATTTTTAAAACCTCTGTTTTTGCTGGATCCACAGATATCCCCTCTTTTTAGATTATGTGACCCAAAAATGCAACTTTTTAAAGACATAATTCACACTTGGTAAATTTGGCATAAAGCTTCTCATTTCTCAGGATCTTCAACATAATTCTCAAGTGATCTTCGTGTTCTTCCTTGAAATTTGAATAGACAAGAATATCGTCTATAAAGACTACCAAAAAATGATCATGGTAGTCTCTAAAGACTCTATTCATCAGATCCATTAAGATATCAGGGGCATTAGTAAGACCAAATGGCATCACTATAAGTTCATAGTGTCCATACCTTGTACGGAAAGATGTCTTTGGTATATCCTCCCTTTTGACCCTTAATTGATGATACCATGAACGAAGATCAATCTTGTAAAAGTATTGAGCTCCACGTAGTTGGTCAAATAAGTCATCAATGTGTGGGAGAGGATAATTGTTCTTGATAGTGATCTTGTTAAGTTCTTGATAATCAATGCAGAGTCTCATCGATCCATCTTTCTTCTTAATAAACAGAATAGGTGCTCCCCAAGGTGACGCACTAGGGCATATGAATCCCTTATCAAGATTCTCTTGGAGTTTCTTCTTCAATTCCTTCAACTCAATTGGGGCCATTCCATAAGGTGTCTTTGAAATAGGCAATGCACCCGGTATGAGTTCTATTGAAAACTCAACTTCACGATTTGGTGGAAGACCTGGAAATTCCTCCGGAAAGAAATCATCAAACTCCCGTACAATGGGAATATTATTAATCGTCAGTTTCTCACCAACCATTTGAGATAAATAACCCTCATTTAGTGGAATCAAGACCCATAAGATGGAATAAATTTCCACTGGAAGGTTATGTTCATCCTTGCATCGATAGACGATCCTAGATTGATCTGGAATATGAAATGTGACTTCCCTTCATTGGAAATTGATATGATCTCCATATAAAGAAATCAAATCCATGCCAAGAATCACATAAAATTACACTATAGGAAGGATCACAAGATTTTTAGGAAGCACTTTCCCACAAACTTCAATCGGGGAAGAATTATAAACTTTTGATGCAACTGTTGTGCCATTAGGTGTTGTTATAGCTAACTCAACATCTAAGTGTTGAGGTAATACAGTTATACTCTTAGAAAATTCATTAGAAATAAAAGCGTGGGTGGATCCAGAATCAAATAAAACATTTTCTACTTTAGAGTGGATGGTAAGTGTACCTTTCACCACATCATTATCGTACTCCACATCGCTGATAGAAATTGCATGTGACTTTCCTTTGACTTTAGCCTTAAGAGTTTGTTGACGTCGACCATCATCATCAACCCTTGCATTAGGGCGTTTATTGGCATAATGTCCCATCTCCTTGCACTTGAAACATTGAAGTCTAGTAGGTTCATTATGTGTATCCCTTCCTTTGTTTGCATCATTAGACATCTTCTTCCCATCATCGCGACATTCAAATGCCCGATGACCTTCCTTTCCACATTTGAAACATTTACTTTTCCCTTTAAGACAACTCCCTCCTTGTTTATTTCCACACTTTTAGCATAAGGGAAAGCTCATCTTCTTTTCAGTGTGCTCTTTAGATTTTCCTTTGAATTCCATGTTCCTCTTCTTATCAAACCCATATGACTGGTGGGTTACTCCAATATTCATCTTGACTTTGAGAGCACATCGAACGATTTCCTCATAGCTATTGAAGTCCCTTATGGCTAATGCCCTTAAAAGACTTGGTTTTAAGCCACTAACGAATCGATCGATCATACTCTCAGGTTGGATAATAATACCAGAAGTGTACCTTGCAAGTATTGTAAAATTTGATTCATAGGTACCAACAGATTCATCATCCTTTTCCATCAGTTCAAGAAACTCTTTCTCTATCTATGTTCGGATAATACGAGGGAATTACTTATTGAAAAATAAGTTCTTGAACTCATCCCATTCCATGGAATCAATTTCATCCCTTTTCCTCGTATTCTTAATAAGATTCCACCATTGATCAGCATCACCTTCCAAACGATACACTGCTAATATGACTTTATCATGCTCAGAACATTGAATAACTGAAAATATCTTTTCTGTAGTACTAATCCATTGTTCAGAAACTAATGGATCAGTAAACCCGCTGAATGAAGGTGGACGCTGTCTCATGAAGGATTCAACAGAATGTTTCTCCTTCCTTTGCTTGTTTGGAAGTCCTGTATGATTCATAGCTTGAGAAAGTGGTGTGAGCAAGGATACATGATTTTTCTTTCCATCTCCCATAACGTTTGGTTGATCAGGGGACAATCATTACATTTCCCATCGCATTCCGCATTAACACGGTTCCTTCGGGTTCCAGCCATTGACTAAAACCAAGAAGAATAGTGTGAGAAACACTAATTATAATAGGAAAACCACATAATCAAGAATAAAATTTCACACTTAAGGACTTATCCTAGGTTATTCATGGCCATTTCTAAAACACTAAGACTGTGTTATATGCTTAAAATTATCCTTAGATTTCTTACTAAGGCTTTCACATCCTAATTTCCTAATTTTGGCTATACCTTTCCTCTGATACCAACTATAGAGGTCTGGAATTACTTCCAGTGGACTATAATTGATACCTATCAGGGCACTCCATGGGAGGCTACACCCTCTAGGCGGGACACACCACCATCCCCAGTGGCAGCCATTTCCTCATGAAGCCCTTGGGTGGAGAGCCATGCTTCGTCCAACGCTCACATGTGAGAGTTCCCAAGGATCGGACACATTCCTACCTCTTTTTTCCTCTGATACCAACAATAATGACCCATACATTACATACATTGTTATTACATCATAATTGAAGCATAATTATTACAACATATAATAAAACCACGAAAGGACCGTATAGGTACATTGTCTTTAGAAACTGGGAAACATAAACAACTGGTTCATAAAGCATCTACATTGTCTCCCATTTATTTCATCATATCAATAGTCCCTTTTGGCATATCTTACTTAATAACCTTCTTCCTAACCTGGGGGAAAGAAAACATACAAAAGGGTGAGCTAAAATTCTCATTAAGGGTAAACAAAACAAAAATCAATCACAACATATTCATAAGAACATAACATTTTGGAAATCTTAACCTGCAAAAGAAATCAAAATTTCATAACATGGGATAAATGATGGCAGTGAAATGTAATCACAATAATCATAACTTAAAACATGAAACTTTGTGGCATACACTCATAATCATAGAAAATCGTTTCTTATTAGTCAAGACTAATTGCCAAGACTATCTTAGTGGACAAAGTCCCTTTCTGAACCGAGTTCATTCCTCGTTTCAGTCCTGTTTCACTGAACCGGTATAACCTATTGTTCCATCCATGTCTATCTCATGAGATATAAAATCCTTACCCAATGCATTGGAGGGAGATATAGGTCCCACCCATCTCATAATTATACCATTATTATGTGTGACACAAAATCATAAACCATACATCATAGCATAACCCATGTAATAAAAATGGGAATCATAAACATCATGACATCATAAAACAATTCATATAGGATAACGAAATTCATAAAAATAATTCCATCACAACATAGTCAAATCAATGTAATAATAGGGATATAAGAAGAACCCTTTATTATCTTAGATGGAAAATAATTTTGATAAAACACTTGAACTCCATTCTTGAGGAAAATATCCTTTATTCTTCAAAAACAATCTTCCTTTCTTAACATGTCGTAAAATTATAACTAAAAGAAGATGATTAAAAATAAACATGAAAACTTGTAAGGTATGATTCTTGGAAATAATGTTTTAAAAATCCATTCATGCCGTATAAGTTTAAAAAAACATTCTTCGTACTTTTTTCGGAAAAGTCAAAAAGTACCTCATACGCAAAACGACAAAAGATTCCTTTCACATATTTTACTAAAAACTCGCCGAAGGGTAAAATTGGATTTAAACAATTTTATGTGGATGGAAATAATATTTCATATTGAGTAAACATGGATGTGGATGATAAAATACACCCCAGTAAGTTTCAAAGTATAAACAATCTCGGATAAAAATGAGATTGTGATATTTCCCTTACCTTAGGTCCAATTTTCTTTGTATGTGTCCAAACATCCTGTATAATGATTTAAATAATGTTATTGACTTATTCGAGAATCATAATTATTTTTATGATATCATATATGGTCGTATTTGTATCTTCTTCTTAGTAATATTTCATTATTACTTGTTATTCGGGTGTTTATTACTTTTTTTGTTTTTATGCTTGTTTGTCGAATAAATTCATATTCTTCTCTTTAGGTAACAGATACCTCATTTCCAGAATGGTATTAGTGTAATATATGTCATATTAATTCATTAAATTAATTTATATAATAATTATGCAATGAAGATCATGTGGAACTAATCACATCACATCGTGGAGACGGTATTCCGTACGTAGGCATGAGCGATGATATCGTTCCCATGATCGTGGAATTGTATTGGATTAAATGTATACTATTTCAAAATCAATAACACATTGAAATAATCATATATATTCATTACTTTCACCCTTATACCCATCCAAGTATGGTGGTGGTGGAAAATAGATTACACCACGGCATGGAGACGGTATTCCGTACGTACGCACGTGCGGTGATTTCATTTTCCGTACGATGGATAAGAGGTGAAATAGGGTTGTTTCATATTTATAATAAAATATCAGTATATAAGTGATACTAATGTTAGTACCTCATAATGAAACTACTAATGAAGAGGTAGTAGAAGAAGAATGGAACTTGATGAAAACGGTAGAAGGTATTACCTCTTTCTCGAAGTGCCTCCTTTAAACTTTCTCTTAAGGCACTACAGTTGGTCTTTTGATAAGGCCAGTACCTCTAGTAGGTTTTTAAGGAAGTGGGGAAGTGAAATGGATAGGGGTTGGCCGATCCTGAAGGCTCAAATTGGTGTGAGGAAGAGAGGGAGGGGGTGCCCTTTTATAAGGGAGGAGAGGGGCACCTTTGGAAATATAAGAAATATTAGTTTATATTAAATCCCAACCCCACATAAAAACTTCCAAAATGACTCATATCCGAAGATTAGATGAGATAGGGTTGTAATATCATCAAAAAATAAAATTTAGACATGTTAGGAATTTATTTTAAACATTATCAACTTGATTTATCCTTATTTATCAATTTAATTTTATTTGTGGTAATAATATTATAAATTTTAAATTATTATAAATACTTACACATGTGTTGTGAATATTCCATAATTTGACACTTTATGACATTTTCGACCATATAAATTTTAATTTATCATTTTTAAATATTTTTGTGATTTTTTAAAAAAATTTATAATATGTTATTTTTATAAAATAACAATAGTGTCAAATTTGACACTATTCATTTATTTGAATTTAAATAAAATATATACAGAAGATATGTTCAAACTAATAGCTTTAATAGATTCATAAAATTTCATATGTTTCTAGAAAATTAGTGTAGAACATTAAATAGTTCATATAATCTTTATTTTAATATTTTTAAAAACAACTTATTTGATATTTTAATTAATAAAATAATTTCAACATCACTATTGTGTCATAATTAAATATAATTATTTAATCCCTAAAAATTCAAAATAAATTCCTATGATGTAGATAATTTTATTATCTTTCTGGATAATATTCATGTTCGAAGTTTCATTACGTTTATCACCAAATTAAAATTATTATACTTATAAGATTTAAGAATGTGACATGTTGTCACATTCTTTGGTTTTAATAATAATTAAATTATTTTCATGGAAAAAAGTCCATTAAATGAATCTAATCCGACCCTTAGATGATATGGGTCGACGTTTAGTCATCCAATAGGATTTTGGCAGGTGATAGGGTAATTTTATAATCTTAGATTTACCCTTAATTACCCGATTTACCTTTAACTACGGTAAATAAAATTTACCGTAGTTACTATTCATAATGCCCAAAAATAAAAAGTACTCTATTAACATAATTTGGACCTAATGATTCTGAATATGGAATCCATTTTTCAAAATTCAAAACATATAAGTTGCAGTAATTAATTTAAAATAAATCTCGTTGTTAAGAAAACGGGTTTTAGAAGTTAATACATTGCCAAAGATTGAAATGATTTTACCTATGAATTTAATGTAAAATTAATGGTAATGACATAAATTATATTAAATGGTAAAAATATATTCTATTTATAATTTAAAACCATTAAATATTATAATTTATCCATATAAATTATCTCAATGAAAAAAAGTTGTTTTTAATTAAAAATTAGCGTATTTTTACTATTCATCAAAATATGAAAGTTATCAGAAAAATATCAAAAACTTATACAAAGTAAATTTTTATACCCTGATTCAAAAGAAGAATTTTATTTTTTCAAATTGAACTTATAAAAATGTCAAAAACTAGATTTAATGTGGGTGCGCCATCAAAAGGCGGCAAAACTGTATTTTTTGAAAAATATTTATTTTATCCAAAAAAACAGATTTTTCTTTTATACCTCTTTCTAGAAAATGTATAAGTTGAATTAAAATGTTATAAAATTCAAAATTCAGTTATTACTATTCATAATGTCTAGTTTTAATAACATTTTAATAGCATATCGTTGTTTAGTGAAACTCGGTATTGCGTACGACGCAAGCTATCGAGGAAGGTCGCGGTTGCGTGTAAAGCAAGCCAAGCTAGTGTTGTGTGTAGTGAAAGATTACTTTGATGATTTATATAACATAAAAACAAAATATTTCTCATGAAAGTCTCGGGCGTTACAGACCAAAAGTTTCACATGGAGTTATTTGGTCATAGAGATTGTTCAGTTGAGTTTTTTGGTTTTGTTCTACTTTTATTTTCTTGTAAAAATAATGTTTACTTCAATTTTTATATAAATTCATTTTGGTTTGTCCGTTTATTTCCGTTGTTCGTTTGATTGTTTATATATGGGAAAAATCGTTCCCTTGTGTACTCTATTGATTCCCTTGGTTCTTGTCGCCAACCCGGGAGGATCGGGTACGCCTCTCAGGACTTGTCGTGGGCTGGGCTAGGTGACCGGTTCAGGGTCGACTCGGGGTGGTTCGTGAAACCTCCCATTTGTGTGTTTACTATACCCTCGGTTCTAGTCGCCAACCAGGGTCCCACTGGAGGTGGGTCTTGGGGGTTATTATCTCCCTTCTCACATTGTTGGCCCAGGAGGTGTACACTTTGTGGGGAGGGGGTCGTGACACATAATATATTAGATATGATTGATTATGATATTAACATTATGTTGGCTACACTTAAGGTTTTATTTCCCAAATTATATATATGTATGTTATTAAAAATATATATTAGTGTAACAAACTAATAAAACCCTCTATCCAAAAATTGTATTTGGTAACATCTATAATTTATCAATATATTAATTATATTGATAAATAGGGATCATAATAATGATGAATAGATAACTAAAAATATTAAATATATTTAACATGGAAACATTTAATGTTATGATGTTAATAAATTATGTTGTATAAATTGAACTCCTTCTTTGTAATTTATTATTCATGGAACCCTTTTAATCCATTATTATCGATGAATGTATTATATCAATATTTTTTCTAGTAGAATAAATTATTAAAATATATTGAACTTCATAGGTCAAATAATATACAAAAAAACCTATATGCTAAAATACTCTATTTAGAATATAATAATATAACTCACCAACACAATTGTACTTATAAAAAATTACATTTCCTTTTATTTAGAATAATTAAAATAGAAACTATTTTACTTTTATCTTATATTATTTCTAATGTGTTTATAACATTTTAATGAAATAATATTGTTCTTTATATTATTTCACTAAAGCCAGATGGGGAAATCCTTAGTATTCTAATGTAAAATAGATATTTCCTTTTTATTTTTTATATAACATTTTTATTCATGTCTACTTACTAATACATTTTAGTGAATATAATGAATCATAAACCATGTTTATTGAATCCATTTTCACTTATTTTTGAATAAAATTATTTATAAAAAATCCAACATAATAAATTTTACTGTAAATGAGTTGAAGACACATATCCTTTACAATGAAACGTTTTAACATGATATGTTTTAATATATTATAACCAATGATGTATGAAATATTTTCTTCATAACATGAATACAAAAAAACTTTCGAAATAAAATATTAGATTTTTTTTGATATCCTGTATATTTATAGATTTTGTATAAAATATATTTGGAATCATTTTTTTATTTAAAATAATATAATATTTTTATATAACGTCCAAAGCATACCTTTAAATTACATAGAGTTTCACAAAATCCTTTGGGTACTCTAGAAAATTCAATCATATGTAATTGTTAACATATTTTCCTAATTTTACTATTAGGTTTCAATGACATTGACTAGGCACTAGATGAATCATTATTAGACTATCCCACTAGTTTTATTCTTTTGGTTTCAACATCTACTCAATATTAATAATTATACAACACTAGAACTACAACATCACATACACAATTTATCTATTTTATAGAGTTATAATTTCATTAACATATTTTCATTGATGTTATGTATCAAATTATTACAACTAAATGAATTATTTTACTAAATAATCATTATTGGAACCAATAAGACTCACTAATTCATTAATACATCCAATCATATTTAAAATTCGAGTGGAGAATACTGATTCATAATCCATTTTCATATAAATCCTTTTAAATATAATGGGAATAAATATATTATTCTGATAATAATCAAGATTAATTTATTAAAATAGTTTAATTATGGTTTACCTATGTTGCAGTTTGATTAATATATATATATATATTATTCTATTGTTTAGAATTATTATTATATTTTTAAAATTAAAAAAATATTATTTCATTAAAAATATACTATTTAATTATTTATCTCAATGTTAACCTTGAAAATTACTATGATATTTATCAACTATAGAATAATTTATTTAGATGACTATCATAATCAACATTAATTTAATAAGGAAATTTATAATTTCCCAACAAAATAATGATTCCATTAAAATTCTTCATATCCATTTTTGTCCCATAATCAATATTTCTATATTAAATGACTCCACATTCTTGTTTTTATCTAAAAATAATTTTTTAATATTTCCATCATACTAGTCATATAATATATGAAGGAAAACATAATTCATTATACATCAAATGTATAAACTCAACACCATTCCGCCAGAATGATTCTATGTATATTACCAGATATGTTTATCATAATGATCATAGTACGATATAGATACCTATGTCTTAGGGTTATCCAATTACTCCATTCTTTAAATAAGCTAATCCTTGGTCACATAAATTCAATAACACATACATGGTTGAATGATTGGGGTTGTGATATGTTAATAATTTAGATGGAATGTAATGGTTAATATATTTTAATTAGGATTTTAACTCAAAATATTATCTCATTTTATTCTGTTTACATGTATAATTTCATCAAATAATTTTTTTGAAATCCTATTCCACCCCCAACAAATATTTTCAAATCGTATTGTTGTTGTACACAATAGAATAGTCATTGCATTAAAAAAATTGAAAATATAAAAGGCAATGATATTCATACATACCCAAATTCATCCAACATATAATATAAATTAAACCCATTAATGTAAAGGAATTGAATTTTTTGAATTTATTAATTATTATAAGAGAATATTTGGAACAAAGAATAACATATCCAATCTTTTCATGATAAGGTATAATCCTCTGATCCATTAAGAAGTCCAACCCAATGTCTATCTCTTAGTGGATACATTACTCATGAGACATCTAAATTATATCATATTTCTAAAACATAACATATATAATTGATGATTAATAATGTAATTAATGATCATAAATAAATTTATTCTTAAGACAAGGGTGAAGAAAATAAACAAATTTATCAAACCTAGACAGTAACTCAATAAATGAATGTTTGAAATTTTATATATTTAGTTTAATTATTAAAATAATTCAAAAAAAATTTAATAATATAAAATTTATACTCATGAATAATTTATAATAAAAAAATTATATAAATGGAAACTTCAAAATTTTATATAAAAAATATATATTTATGAACAAATTTTAAATAAAAAATCATAAACAATTTTTAATTTCCCTTGATCTATGGATTCTAAATAAATAAATAAATAAAAGTAATTTATATTTAAATTTAATTTAAAATCATTCATATTTTCCATTATATGGAATTTGATGTAAATATATTATATTATACTAATTATGAAAATTTGATATTCGAATTATATTATGTACATAATTAATACAGTCAACATTTCATATATTTAATTTAATTTATACTTTAATCATATTAATTATTATAAAATTTATATAGTTCAAATAATTTCTCAAAGAAGGCCTTTAATTTTAAAAATTATTATTATGAAATTTTAAAAAATTCATTATTTAAAATATGAAGTCATTTACAATTATTCCAAGTTATTATAATTTGTATACATTTTAAAAATTAAACACATAATTAGAATATAGAAAATTATATCTATAATATGGGTCCATATATATATATTGGAATAAATAATTTATCATTATTATATAATATAATTGATATATATTTATTTTCTAATTGATCGACATTTATTAAATTAATCATAAACAACTTCATAATTATTTAATTTTGGAACATTTTTATAATGTAAAAATTTCACTAATATAATATATAATATGATTTATAAAAATATATAAAGAATATATTAATTTCATAGTATACTACATTTAAAAAAATAATTTTTCAAATAATATCATATTTAATGATATTAGTAGGTCATATGGTTTGACTTGTCACATGTGAAAGATAAACATGTACACTTTGTATCTTATGTTCTGATCAATATGATACATTCTATGATATGTTTTGTGTACATGGTAGGATAAATTAGGTACACTAGAAAATCATGAAATAATATATGAATTCACATTGGATTAATATAGAGTTTAATGTTAAATTGAAACATAAATTGTTTTTAGATTATTGCATAGATTCTGTATAATATTAAACAATTAATATGGTTAACATTGTGGTATTTATCTTTTTAGAACATCAATATAATTATCTTGTATAGGTGTTTTATAATGTTAAATTTATACTTATTGTACACAATTCCTATCAAATGATGTTATAAACTGCATAAGACTACATGATTTTCGTAGGTATCATTTTCTAGGATTGGCATAAATATCAAATATATAATATCATGAACTATATTTAATCATTAATAACTGGTAAAATATAAAAAAAATTAAATAGGATATAAATTAATATATATTAAATTCTAAAGGATTTACACTTTTCTTCTTATGACAATATCACATATTCTATCATCAAACAACATAACAGAATACGACAACCAATATCAAAACAACATCCATAGTTTAAATACATCAATAATTTTCAATAATATACAATTTGACATATAAAACAATCATTTTATATTTATATTGATATTAAAATAACATGTTAAATCTTTGATAACGCTTCACTATTTTAAATGATCATACTACACTTTCTTAAGATAATAGAAGTTATTTGAAACCCTTAATCCAAAGATCTATGTTGATCAATAACTAAAATCATTTGACTAAAAAAATAAGAACATATTATTATGTAATATACACCATAATACTTTTTCAACTTTTATCTTTTATAGTTTATGATAAATATTACTCAAGGTAACCTTTTGGTATCCATTATATGTATCAAATTATCCTTTTCCATATGGAATGGTAGTAACTCCAATTATAATGATTGAAAAAGAGAATTTTCGGTGTGGGTGAATAATTAAGATGAATTGATAGTAAAGGATACCATCTTGATGTTTTCCAACATCATAATATTTCTATTAAAAAACTCATAATAATAAAATTCACTAACTCATACATTAACAACATATGATATTCACATGCATCTATTTCTTTCATTCATCAGAAGAGTAAATTTTTAGATTTTCCAAATACCTTAATCATATGAGACCACTCAATTAATTATAAATTAACTCACATGAATTATTTGAATGATATCTCATCATGTTCCACGAAAATATATCAAACTATGTGATTTATAAAAGAGTGACATATTATTTTTTCAATATAAATAATATTTATGATGGTTGATGGAATATATCCTTCATAATTGACTTCCAAAACTGCATAAAAAATCATTTTCAATATAAAAATAATTCTCTCATAATCATGATCCTCTCAAAAACTCATTAACATCATAGAAACATCTAAAAGTAAGAAAAATTGGATTGACTATTTATCTATATTCCTATCAACCATTATTATCATATATTGGTTCATATTTGAGAAAATGTCCTTTAATGGTGTCATATAAGAAAGGCAAATGTCACATTTTTCATTTCAAAAGTAAAAAAGTAATAAATAGATATAATATCATTTGAAAACATATAGAACTAAATTAAAAACCTACCAAGTCTATCCATTATCATTTCAAATTTATATATTGATTTTGACACTAAATTACATTCTAATCTAACCATATAGTAGATTATTATAAGACAGCCACACAAACACAATTCATCCAACAAATACATTTCACCAAAAATTATTCCTTCATTCCTTAATTCATCACATAATCAAAATATAAAAATTGAAAATTAAAAATAACACTTATAATCACTTCACATCAATCACTGCAGGATTTATAATATATCCCTCGAGTCATTCAACACATTTCAATCCCATTTATTAATATTTTATATTTTCAAAGAAATTATTCATTACTATATTTCTCAATATGAATTAAAATCTAAAATTAAAATCTAAAAAATTATTAAATAATTTTTATATTCATCATAAAAATATCAATTATCAGTTATGTGATATAATAATGTAAAGTAAATGAATTATAGTTTAATTTGAATAAAAATATTATTCATAAAAATCATTTAACACCATTAAAGTGGTTTTAAAAATCATCAATGTTCATATAAATACTAAATAATTCAAATGATGAGTATTTTTCAATATTAGATCAATTAGAAAATCATTAAATCAAAATTATATTTCAAAAAAATTCTAGAAAAAAAATGATAGATATATATAAAAATTAATAATTGTCATTGATTGGAGATTAATACGGGAAATCATGTGAATGAATAGTATGAAAACAATATTTATTTATCATCAACCACAAAAAAACATTATATTATACCATATTGAAATATTTTATGTAGTAAGGATCCAATCACGATAATGTGAAAACAAATATTTTGCAAAGACATATGTTATTATGTTAATGGGATGAATGATTCAACTTTTTAAATATCAATATAATTTAAAATACTTTAGTAAAAAGTAATCATAGATTCAAAAATTCATAAAATACCATAATAAATTAAATTATAGACAATTTTAATGATTTTTCAATGATAGTTAGAATTTAAAAATAATCTCATCCTCATGTATAATGTAAAAAATGCTTCCAAAAAATATCACAAATAATTTATTATAAATCTATAAAATATAAGAACAATTATTTCTATACAAGTTATCTAATATTTTATGGAATATATTTGTTTAAAATTTATGGATCCATATATTAATATAATAAAATTTTAAATCATAGTAGACAAAACATGCCTTTCTAGAAAATTGCTTCAATATTCATAATTACCTATAATATTTAAAAAAAATAAAAAAAACAATTTATTTAAAATTTTAGTATATAATACTATAAATGAATACAAATAATTAGTGTAAAATATTATTTTATAAATTATAAAAGTTTCATGAATAAAAAATTATACAACATAAAAATATTGATATTTTATTTATCCATAAAATTATAAAAGTAATTTAGAATAATTCTAAAATAAAATCAATAAAAAAAATTAAAACTGGACAAATTATTTGAGTTATACAATATGATATATATATATATATATATATATATATTAAATCCTTATTTTATATTAATTACTCACTCTAAAATCATTAAACACAAAAATATTTAATTAATCATCTATGAAAATCCAATATATAACATTTAAAAAATTTACATACAATCAAAAAATGATATTTAAACTAATATGATACGTAAATATTTGAAGGAAAAAAATAATTATAAATTAATAAAAATGATACACAATATTTTGAAAATCAAATATATTTTATAACACATTGATCAATAATGTATTTTATATTATTTAAATGAAATTTATAAATTTAATACAGTGTCCTAAATAATGTTAATTTCTAAATGAGAATAAATACAAGGAGTTTCCAAATCATATACCTCATTCAAAAATGTTTAATAATTAATTATAATTTTTAATTAATTTTTCAATCATGTGGTGGTCTGAAAATTTATCAAACTAGAATAAAAATTAAAATTAAATCTAAATAAAAAATAAAACTAAGAAACCATTGATTTAAATGTTAAGGAATACCTTCTAATCTGTGATACAATTCGTATGACAATTAATACATGTTAATAATCTGATTTTTACAATATATCATGTTGAATGATGTTTGATAATCATGTAAGAGTGATAAATTTATGGATAAAAAATAATGTTAAATGGGGAGGGTTTGTCAATAAATCACTAATAAATGATCTGATATTTCTTATGTAATGACCTTATAGGTTATAAAAAATGATTCATTGGACTGTGGTTTATAAAACATTATTTTATTTTCATATTCAATCTCTAATGGATGATGTGAAATTCACCATTACTATATAACCACAACCTAATGCAACATTCATTTTTGCAAGGGTCACACTATATTATAATATAGAACATTATGGATTATATGAACAAGGGTTATAAAAGAGTTATATCATAGTGAGTGATTTATTTATGATTGTATTTAGAGTGGGATATAGTGTGGAATAGATTTGTTTAGTTATGAAATCACACCATTCTTGATTAAGAATCCGTACATGCAAGAGAGAGTAGCTATGTCCTAGAATGTAAACTGTGATCCGGTATAAGGACCCTTATAGCCTGTTTAGAATCTATATAAGTGTGGATGTTTTAATTACATAATGATGTATATATTCCCCCAATGTAGAAGATATATATTAGTTATTTAAGATATATTAATCAATATGATAGTTGTGTGTCAGAATGTACACCATACATATATCTTAAGGTATATTCTCTTCAATTGGGTATATCATCACATAAAATATAGAGATATTGTAGAGAAAAAACCATAGTCTATTCTTGTTAAAAACCATTAGAATAGTTTATTATACATCATAATCCTATAAAAAAAACAATCCACTCTATGATTTAGATCAAAATTCAAATGATAATAATTAAAATTAAAAAATCATACACATTAGTTATCATCAATGATAAACATGTGATAAGATGAATCATAATGTAGAGTTAAATTTCCTGTTGGTTAAATGAGTTGTATCAAATTTAAATTAAAAATACATTTTATAAATCACAAGTAAATATTATAATGGATCATGGTATAATACCTCTAGTTTATTATAATTCCTCAGCCGTACACTCCCAATTAGATCCTAGTGAGGATGACCCATGACCTAATGTATAATTATATGAAAAATAGAGGATACATATTATGTTTTATGGATAAAAATAGTTTTGGGGAGGCTATTACATCTGATATTAATATTTTCAGTAATTTTTATATCTAAGAATGATTTGGTATTACTAGTTCAAATCTCATAGGTAGATGATCCTCTAGAAAACTCCTATAAATGTTCCTTCCTTTCCATTTTATTTCAATTTTCAATAAGTTACCTTCAGTTAAAAAAGTATTTTGAATTCTTTTGATTTCTCTCCTAGATATTAGTAAATTATTTCCCCTGTTTAATCTCTTATTAATATCTTTCTTTGTTCATAGTCAACCTTTGGTGGATTCCGTAAATAGAATAGTTAACATATTCTATCATTTCAAGATCTCTATGATTATTTGGTTATTTGACTTTTGTAAAATAATTTTATTTATAACGATTGAGAAATATATATCTTTCATGTGGTTAGAAGAGAGGAAGGGAACTACTAGAAATGGAGTTTATCCCCATTCATCTATTCCCACGGTTTAATGAACCATGGGTATAGATGGTTTTTAGTTGTCTATACCCATGATTTTATTAAAACCATGGGTATTCAACCCCTAACTATTATGCTCCTCCTCAATCATCCATTTTGCTCCCCTAACTTCAAATCTTCCTCCCAGACCTCCGACTCCCGGCCATGTCCTCCCCTCCTCAACCACCGCCTCCCGGCCATCCGGCCTCCGCCTCCTGGCCCTCTCCTCTCCTCTTCGACCACTGCCTCTTGGACATATGACCTCTGCCTCCTACCCATCTCATCCCCTCCCCAGCCTCTGCCTCCCGACATTGCCTTTGCTCCTGACCTGGACCTCCTGGCCTTCGCCTATGCCTCAAAATCCCATCCATCACCTCTTAAACAAGTTAATATTGAACATCTTACTACAAATTAGGATATAATTTTGAAATGATTCAAGATCTATTGTTATTTGTTAATCTCCTGGCTAATTCATCCTTTTGTAAATATGTTTTGGAATACACAAAAATTAGTCAATCAATTATCAATCTTTTAGGGTTTTAGAAACATAAAATTTATCCCGATGGGGCATGGATACTTTCACATACAATTTTATTCTCATGAGCTAAAGAAAAAGGCATGAGTAATTGGATATATTGTTTTCATTCTGAGAATAGTGTTCTTGTAAGAGTGGGATCATAGATTTAATCTTATTGAGGTGATAAACTCGAGGGATTATGTTTGTTTGAAAATACTTGGTATTTATTGTATTTTATGTCATAAAAAATCTCTATGAAATTGACGATACTCTAGGTGATCCCATTAAAATGGACCAATAAATAGAGGAATCCATGTTTGGCTTCTACGCTTGTATCTTGGTCGAAGTGAACCTAATCCCCCTTCACATTAGGAAGGTAGCATTCTGTATGCTGGATAATGATTTTTGTTTGAGAATTGAATATGAGGATACCCAACTTATTCCAGGGTGTTAAGCCATTTGGATTGTTAATAATGAACGTCGTAATGATTTATCAGGATATTTTTATTCTAATAAGAGGAAAGTTATAAAATTATATTTCAAAAATAAGAATGGTAATGAGTCTCTGATAGTTTCTGACTCGAATTAGATAATTTACATAGGTTGTGAGTTAAGGTCAGATGATACCTCATCTAAGGATGCTCAGGACTACCTAGGTCAGGGGTAGATGATTTCCTTAAGGGGACAAACTTGTTGAATAGGGGTGGTTCAAGATATGGCTGATGGTGATGATATGGTTAGGTTATGGGTAGTTGGAAACTCTTCCATTTCAAGATGGGCATGTTTTTGGTGAGAAAGATGGTAAGTGAAATTAGTACTATAAGGATATTGCGGTCCTAGATTCATAGGGAATGGATAAAAAATGGTATAAAGCAATGGAGGGGGATTATAATGATTTATAGAGTCTTGATATAGATATATAGTAAGGTTACTAAATTTTCATTTTCTCTAGAATTTTTAGGTTCTACTTAAGAAAATAATGATGTATGATTTTTTATCCTTAACGTTATCCAAATTTTTTACTTACTGTATTTGGTCTTTAATGATATTTTAGAGCTTCACATTTATTCTCTTCCTTGTATAAGATGAATGATATTGTTACTCATCACTTGAAATTAATGAAAATTCATCCCCAACATGTATACTCTCAACACCTTCATCTCATGAATTTATTGTTATGAAAAAGTCTCACTTCTTAATGTTCTTCTTGTAATTTGTCAAGGTAAAACCCCATTTATGATACTTCACTCTCAAGCTCAGATTACTGTGTTTCAAAATTTTACTTTCTACTACTTGATCCCATCATTTACCCTTATATATAAATTATCTCTCATCATTACCCTTAATATGCACTAATTCTAATTATCACATTCTAACAACTAAATCTCGAATATCTATAATAGACCATGATCATATTAATGAAATGTAATGTTCTGAATTTCTAAGAATATTTTGTTTATTTTTTTATGAAATATCAGACATATAAATTATTCAATGGTAAATTCCCATATAAAAATTAGGGCTCGTTACAACCATGATGTAGACATAAAATTTGATGGATTTTCTTTATTAATTTTTCATAAACTTATCTCGAATTCACTTATTACCCATCAATGAGTATGATTATAGTAAATAAAACATAAAAATTTCATTCAATATCCCGGAATGGATTTTATGCATTACAAATTTCATAGTAATCAAACACTAAAAATGGTTTTTAAACACTGAACTATTTTAATGAATAATTGTTTTCGTAATTATATATACCTTAGAGTAAAGATCAACACTATACTAAAAATGTTATAATTATGATCTAATCACAACCACCTTAATCAATTAACTTAATAAGGGATCTTAGACTCTAAGACATGTTATGTTTTTTTATCATCAAGGGATCTTCAATTTCCTTCTTTTTATTTGTCAAAAAATGTGGAACAACACATGAACTCTTATATAAGTTTCAACTGCCAACTCCCTATGTCTCCCAAATAAGGAACACTCTCTATATATTTTCCATTTATCATCTCCTATAAAAATTTAAAGAGATTCCATCTCCTTTTTAAAAAATAGATAATTTATATTCTCCAACCCTCTAGTACTATAATTCATTTTCTTCATTCATGCTTAGACAGCAAAAATTTTCAACATCACCCACTTGGAATAAATTGACTCCACTCATATTCTCTTTTAACCACTCTTCCATCCTCAACGTTCTCAACAAATAGACCCATAATTCCTAACAATATATATTTCCTTTGTCATGAAGTTGAGAAAAACTTAATGGATTGTGTTTTAATCCATCAACATAAAGAGTGTTTTTTGATTTAAGCTTCTCATTCTCAATAACAATTAAACCAACTCCTTTATCATTTAGTGACCCATAATTTATGAAGGTAACTAAGAATCCATTTCATTTTTCAATATATTAATATTTTATTAAATATTTTATCATGTGAGTAGAACATCCACTATCCAAGATCCATGTACTTTCCCCTTTGGATACATTGGGTAAAACATCAACAACTAATTCTTTATCCTTCACTTTTCTATTCTTATTTTGAGGATTTTGAGTATTAAAAATAAAATTTTTTCAAGATGGTATAATGATGAGGCATTCATTTTCATCATTAATAGGAGAGTAAAACCTTCTATAGACTTATTTAATAATATCAAATAGGTTCTATGATTTCTATATAGAATTTAAAACACATTTCTAACTTTTACTCCTTTAAAGGGGTTGAAACCCCCAAACATTGATTCTCAATACTACCAAGTATATCATGATGTCTATTTTAAAAAACATATCTTTTCCATATGAACAAATATTCCAAAGTTCCAATGGAATCCATAAAAAGTATATCATTTAAGCATCATGTTGTAAAACAATTTGTAGGATGCCGTGAAACATTTTTTCAATATTAATTCCAAAACATTAAAGTTATAACTACTCAATTTTCATTGATTGTTTTATTCCCCATCAAGTAACCCCTACCAAATAATCTATAAAATTATAAATTCATATTATTAAAATAAAATTTTCTTCCCATGTGTATACTGCCTTTATATATATAAAGGAGTATTTTACATTGATTTTTTTTATTCCCCATCAATGACCACTTGGGAGTGTATTTTTTAACTTTTTTCATTACTTTACATGTCAAGGTAGAACTTTTTTACTTTTTTCTTACTTATTCAATCATGGATTCCTCTTGTCATTAAATATTT
Organism: Viscum album; assembly: GCA_963277665.1. Taxonomy (NCBI): domain Eukaryota; kingdom Viridiplantae; phylum Streptophyta; class Magnoliopsida; order Santalales; family Viscaceae; genus Viscum; species Viscum album. Next base: position 1,599,789,740 of record OY728119.1, on the reverse strand, counting down.
TTTTCTAGCTACTAATATGATTTGGTTAATTTAATAATAAAATTGATAGTAACTAATTTTTTATATATGATTTAAATTTTTGATTGAATGATAATTTTTTTATTGTTATAGATTGGATAGAAGCTTGATGTATCGTACTAATTGGATTTCAACCGAGTTTCAAAATAATTTTGGAAATTTTTTTAGATTTTGCATTTAAAAATGGGTCAGATGGAGGTTGAATACAGTGTCCCTACTATAATTGTGTTGGAATACCATGGTTAAGACAAGAAGAAGTTAGTTACCATTCAATAAAATTTGGATTTCAAGAAAAATATAATGTTTGGTTTCACCTAGGAGAGACGAGTCAATCTTTGACTGTTCATAAACAAAATGAATGAAGTGACATGGAGAATTTGATATTTGATCAATTTCCATTTTTGCATTATTCCGAGAGAGATTGCATGCTAGTGTAAGAAGAAAATGATATCAGTACACATGAGGAAAATGCTGAAGACGATGATGTTGAGAGGGTGAAAAATTTATTCGATGATTCCAGAACTCCAGTATATCAAGAATGTACTAAAATGACCAAGTTGTAATTTTTACTGTGGTTATATCATGGGAAAACCATGTATAGGATTTATAATATCGTCATTGATTATATTCTTACGTTTTTAAAGGACTTGCTTCCTGATGGTGCATATATTCCCTCAAATCATTACATGGCATGGATGTTAATTATGCATCTTGGATTTGCTACTAATAAAGTCCATGCTTTTTTGAAAGATTGCAGTTTTTTTTTGGAGGAAACATCTGACCATAATGACTGTAAAGAATGTGGTACATCTCGATGGAAGACAAATGCATATGAAATGCCATCTCGTGTGCCACAGAAAGTCATGTGGCACTTTCCATTGATTCCCATAATTCAATATCTATTCATGTATCCAGAAATCTCAGTCAATATGCAATGGAACGATGTTGAGAAAATTAATGGTAATGATGAGCTAGTCCATCCTGAAGATGGACTATCATGGCGGATATTTGATGCACAACATCCTGATTTTGCAGTTGAGGTGAGTAATGTCATATTCGGATTATCATGTGATACTTTTAATCTGTTTGGTCAAATGCTTACTACTCATAGCATGTGGCTTGTTTTTATTCATTTTTATAATCTTCCTTTGTGGATGTGTATGAAAAAACCATTCAATTTCTTGAGTATATTGATATTTTGACCTTTGAATCCTAGTAATGATATACATTTCTACTTATATCCTTTAATAAAAGAGTTGAAACAACTTTGGGATTTAGGTGTGAAGGCATTTGATGCTTCTTCATAGAATGCACTTCAGATGCGTGCTACCATTCTATAGACCATAAATTATTTCCCTTCTTATGCAATGATGCCTGGGTGGATCACCTAGGGAAAACGATCATATCACGTTTGTATGAATAATACATGATCAAGAATGCTTAAATATCTTCATAATGTCAGTTACATGGGGTATCACTGATTCTTTCCAATGGATCATCAATACAAGAAGAATTTTCAGAGGTTTGATAATAATGTTGGCACTGAAGAAGCACCTAAATGTATGTCAAGAAGTGATGTGCTTATTGAATTGAAATATTTCATCTTTTCATTAATGAATGGTCATTTGAAATCTCGAAAGAGGAAGAATGCTGATTCTGAAGTCACTTACAATTGAAAAAAAAGAGAAGTATTTTTTTTGTGTTTCCATATTGGTCTACTAATTTTTACATCATTGTTTATATGTAATATATACTGGGAAAAATATATGTGAAATGTTTCTTTATATTATTTTAAATTTTAATGGGAATACCAAAGATAACTTCCGACCCCGTCCGGATTTATTGGATTTGGGTATTCGACTAGAACTACATCCTGTTTGTATCAGTGAAAACAAATGGAATGTTCTCTATGCTTCTTATGTGATGACACTGTCATAAAAAGATCAATTTCTGCAAATATTGGAGAATATCAAGGTTTGAGATGGCTATTCCAACAAAATATCAAAATGAGTCAATATAAGACATTTGAAATTGAAATCCATAAAAACTCTTGATTATCACATCCTTCTTCATGAATTGATTCCAATAAAAATTTGGCATTTTCTAACCAATAATGTAAGGTTTTAAGTGATTATGTTGTGTCATTTTTTAGAGACCATTGTGCTAAATGGTTATCCAAATCATTGTTGATAAAAATGCTGCAAGAGGCACCTTTATTTCTGTGTGAGTTGGGAAAAAATTTCCTCCATCCTTTCTCACTTGTATGTTGCATTTAGAAATTCATCTTCCAAATGAGACACTTCTTGGGGGACCAGTCACTTTTCGGTGGATGTATCCCACTGAAGGGAATATGTGCACAATGAAGTCATACGTCTGAAATAATAATTATCATGAAGGTTTCATTGGGAGGAGTTATCTGGCCCAAGAATGTATGGTTTTTTTTCAATATATTTGTCTGATGTGAGAACAATCCATAATAGACCAATGAGAAATGAAGATGAACATTATGAGGAAATTCAACCCTCATTTCCATCACTTTCCCAAACCGGTGGAATTTTCGGGTCATATACATTGGTTACATTGAGCTTTGAAAAGCGGAATATGGCACATCGTACAGTCTTATTTAATTGTGGTTTATTCGATGCCTATATCATGTAAGTAATTTGAATATATATATGTTATTTCATACTATATCATATCACATATTCCTTCTAATTTTATTGTTATTTTATGTAGAGAACATAAACAAATTATAAGTAGAGTTCATCGGTCATTACTGTTGAAAAGGAGAGAGGCCATGCATTTCCAAGAGTTCCCATCTTGGTTGAAATCAAAGGTATGACCATTACATTAAATAACTTAATATATATATATATATATATATAATTATATTACTCATATTTATTCCAAGTATTGAGTTTACTTGTTGACTTCATTTCTCAAGAATTAAGAGTGTTGGCTTTTGGTCCTAATTCTTCGGTTCATGACTACAAATTTTTAATAATAAATGGTTATAAATTTTTTACAATTGATAGAGAAGTGAAAATGTGAACAAAACATGATGGTGTTATGTTTACTACTAGAACGGATTGTTATGCCAGTGCATCCGATAGTCGACCTCGATATGAAGATATGTATTATTATGGACTGGTTGAAAAAATATTGTTATTGGATTACTACATTCATGGTCGAGTCACTATGATAAAATATAAATGGTTTGATTCAATTACACGACATGGTACATTTATTGATGATTGCATATTTATAGTTATAGACATGAGTCGGTTCCTGCTTACCGATGAACCATACATTTTGGCATCAATGGAAAAACAAGTTTTTTATTTGAAAGATCATCTGAAACCTGATTATGGTGTCATTAATTAAGTAATCCCAAGAAATATTTTTCATGATGTTGGGGATGAAATTTTCACCATTGACGCCCCCATCATTATTATCCAACCTATTTTATTTGATGACACAAATAGTCCCATTTTGAGAGATGATGTTGAACCTGAGGTAGTGGAGGGCAATATATAAAAGCAACCATATATATTCATAGTTCATTCAGTTTACCTTGACGTGAGTTTCTCAGGTTGGTACTAATGTAATTACTTTAATTTAGTTTTATTTTGCAATGATATGTCTATTTTATTATTGTTTGGTTTCGTTTCATTCCATTATATTTATTTCAATTCATAAAACTGGGTTTAAAATGTGGTTTTAAAAATTGTGTAACTTGGTTGTAAATTATCATTACTGAAAGATGTTATTACATTTTTTGTCTAATTTGGATTCTAATATGTATGTATGATTTGTAAAAAAAATTTCTAAAAAATATTTATTTCATTTTTATGCAGATTATGAAGAAAACCACAGAAGCTCGCAAGAAGAGATTTTTGAGGTTGATCCTATTAGACGCGAGTGTGAGTTGTCTTCAGTGAGTATAACAATTCTAATATTTATCTTCTGCATTAAATATAATATCAAGTTCATATTTATGATCAAATTTTTTTAGGGATATATAACTCCAGAGTTTCTTCTTCCTAGTATGGGACTGAGGAGGGATCCTGCTAGATCTAGGCGGAGCTCCCGTCTTTGCACTCCCCACACTGACCCGTCAGTGGACATCCCATCTAACACACATGTCTGCCCTCCGCTTCAGACCCCTGGAATGTTCCCATACATGTCGTCATCATCATCCTATTTTCCCTCTTTTTACCATTCCATTTTCACATCAACTCGACCGATGTTCTCACCAGCATAATTTCCATATCCATTCATGTATCCTCAGACCTACTACACATATTCTAACATGTCTATGCATCCTCCTTTTCATACCATCCATCCTACACATGTTGAGTATGTTCCTTCTATTTCCACTCCTCCTCATTAAGATCATCCAGAACATGCTGTGGAATAGATACTTCCTCCAGAGGATGCTGATCCAGCACAGTCCACAGATGGCTCACAACCTATTCAGGAGCCTACATCATGTTTTATTATTATAAATGATTAAAATTATAGAATTTCACTTTTGTCCTATTTTATTTTCACTTAACTCTTCTCTTTTCACCTCTTATCTTCTTTTGTGGGATGTTCTAGTAGGCTGCGTGGGTGTACTCGAATGCAGGATGCCTAGAATCGTGAAACTCAGATTATGGTGGACAACAATTCTCAAAATCAAATGTTAGGTAAAAATTCTAAGGATTGTAGATGTTTCATGGCTACTTTAGCCAAATATCATGATATCATTACGGTGGAACCGGTCTCATGGAGGCATATCAGTGCTGACGTCAAGGATAGGGCATGGGCGCATATACGGGTACTGAAATATTATAAATTTTTATTTATATTAGTAATGTATTTATATGACTTAACATGTTCATTGGAAAGTTTATTTAACCTTTGTAATGGTGAAGCTGCCAAAGCTACTAGTTTAAGTGATCTTGGAGGGTATTGGCCATCATTCAAGTATGAGTTATGTAAGAACCTGTTTTGTAGTTCTGAAGTATAGGTTTCTTCTCTTCTCTTTTCCTTAAGTGATTTTATGAAAGTAAGGAAAATGGGGAAAAATTCCCAAATTTGGAAAGTACACACCGTGTACTCTGTCCATACGCCATGTACTTTTGGCCGTGTGGAATGAGTACACATGGCGTGTGGTCGTGTCAGAGATGAAGGGTGTAGGAACCAAGTACATGTCGTGTAGTGGTCTCATACACGCCGTGTAGTCAGTTAGCAGGTGAATAGTAAGGCGGTGGCCAGCTGTGTGACTAAACATGTCGTGTACTCAAGGAGACACGTCGTGTAGTCATGTCGGCAGATGAACAGTTCCAAGCTGGCGGGAAGCCACCAGAGGAACAGTTTAAAAATGTGATGTACTCACCGTGTAGATGGATGTACACGCCGTGCACTTAAAATGGGAAGTATCCTACCCTGTTTACAGGGAAGGCTTAGAATGGGAATAGAGCTCGGGGGAGGGAGGCGGAATCTTCGAGGATCCTCTGAGCGCACTTTTGGAATCTGTTTCTGCCTCGGACGATCTTGTTGAAACTGCATGGGTAAGCCCTCTACTCTTCTTTAACCGTTCATTCCAATTTGTTCTCTAATGGGAGTTATTTTCATTTAATAAAGAATTATTTTACCTCAGATCAACGACGTTCTTGGATGTTTCAAAAAGCATTGTTCGCGTATATCATTCGTGGGTGTTTAAGGTAGTTGGCTTGGTGTTTATTTTTCTAACTGCTGTGCGTTTTGTGTTTTTTAGTGCCATGAACCAATGTTGGGGTGTCGTGTGGATGAGGTAGTGGCTATTTTAAATACCTATAATAGTATAGGTAATTAATTGTGATATTAAAATGCTTTTTGGGATCACTTCTTGGATCCAGGACCACCCCGGGGGTGCGTTCCTATGTTTAGCCATTTGGCCCAGATACCTGAGGGTATTCCTTGTTTATTTTACGCTTTAATGAAATTATTTTAGAATTTAATTTAGAGGAATTTCTTGTGTACTAGTTGTTTCTATGTTTGGCATGGCCCAGTTACCTGTTAGCCTGGGGGAATTGTTGTGATTAGCCTGTGGGCATTGTACTACTTAGCATGTTGGAAACTTCTTCCGTGCCTATGGGTAGTGGATTCCGTGCCTGTGGGCGACACTACTTATGCCTATGGGAAATATCTGTATGTGTGTGGGAAGATTCATCTATATTTAGATACTCTTTACCAGAGGGTAGGGGTTTACATGTCTGGGGACATTTGGATATTTACATAGAATATTCACTGTGGTGGTATTTTAAATTAAATGATTAAATGGATATGATAATGGAAATATAACTGGTTAAGTTAGTTACTTTCAGTACTAATTACTTTATTGCATTTTATTACTGCGCACTGTTGTTGTATGTTTACACGCAATTGGGCACGGGCCTTTGGTGGGTGCCTACTGAGATATATTTTTCACACCCTATTTGGGCCATGATTTTCGGCCCAAACAGATTATGTTTCTGTAGGTATAGATAAGGGAAAGGGTCCCTATACAGGTACTTGATTTATGATGAGGTGTAGGAGAGCATGGGACCTAGAATTGTCTCACGATGCCGCTGGATGTTATGTGTTTTATTTCCTATATTTGTACTTCAGTTGTATTGTACTGTGATGCAGTGTAACATGTTCTTGTTTTTCATAGAATAGTGACATGCTGCATCTTCATATATATATATGTGACTGTTGGTTTTTCTTTTTGTTTTCAGTTATCCATTTTAGTTATATATACCATTGCTTCTTCTGTTGTGTTGTATGTTTACATTATATTCCGCTATGCTAAACTTTGACAAATGATGGCATAGTTTCACCACTATCAGACATGGGCCCTTGCTTGTAGTTGGAAGCCTCTTGCATTTGGGGAAATGCGCTTGCGGTCATGTGGGGAACCGGGTTCGTGGGACCTGTTGTGTGGCACCCGGAACAGGGACGTTACAAAGTGGTATTTGAGGGGGTTCTTTTCTTTGAATTACAATTTGGATCCTTAGTCAGGGATAGGACGAGAATGGTAGTTGGTAATAAGTTGTGTCTGGGTGTAGCTAACCCATGTATAGGGAAACGACAATTTCCCTCATATTACAATTTTACTGATTTTTCAATTTATAGTTGACATGATTTCACCATTGGGTGATGCACTTGTGATTGTGCTGTTTTTACTTTATCTATTGGTTCTATTTAGTTGCAACCCGATGAGATGAGGGTATGCCATCTCATGCATCATTTAGGAACAAACTAGAAATAACATGTCAGGAATAGTTCCATGCCATGTAGGTGCATTAGAAATTTCATGTTGTTGTGATAGTTGATGTGCTAGAAAAGCATGCTGTTGTGATAGCTGCTTGATAACTACCTACTATATGATACTGTATTTTGTATGATCAGGTTTGTAGAATGAATTCCAAAATTTGGTTTTTGGGGTGTATGGGCCCCCATTGACCGGAATTTGGTGGATCATTGACAGTTTATCATGTTATACCACATATAATATGTCAAACATTGATTCGTGGGGTGTATGGGCCCTCACGGATCAGAATTTGGCACATAGGTGATGTTTTTTAGTATTTCTTGGGTTCTGGAAAAGTTTTTGAGGAATACTGTCCAGAAACCCAGTATACACGCCATGTAGTACTGTAGACACGCTGTTTATGTTCTTCTGTCCGGGAAGAAAAATAAAAATTTTTGGGTACACACCGTGTATCCTAATTACACACTGTGTAGTTTCTTCCTGTGTCACAAACTGTGTGGGCGGCAACACAGGGAAGGAATGAGCATGGGGAAAACACACCATGTCACTTATGTACACGCCGTGTAGTGAGGACCCGGTGTCCATCGTGTAACCAACAACAAGAGCGGAATAAACTTTACAAAGAACACATCATGTCAATGAAGAACACGTCATGTAGTGTGACATGGGGACCTGGCCGTGTAACTAACAAGGGTCGATGAAATCCTTCGAGTACACGCCGTGTGTTTATTGAACACGCTGTGTAGGTTGAGCCATGTATCTAGCCCTATAACTAACAACATGGATCGGTGGAGCTCTTCTAGAACACACTGTGTTCCTATTGGAACACGCCATGTAGTCTTGTCTGAGGACATACCATGTAGAGTTGACCGTGTGGCGGGGAAACGGGGTATTGTACACACCTTGTGAAGGTGTAACACACCGTGTAGTGTCAAGATGAGTAGTTGGCCATTCCACAAGCGACACGGTTAGTTGGGAATAACACCATACATGACGTGTAGAAAATATACACATTGTGTAGTTTTGTTCAAACGGGAGCCGTGTGTCTTAGCCGTGTTGAGGAACCCGGGAAAGGGAAGGGAAGTCATTTACGTGTCATGTGGCCATTATACACGTTGTGTAGTCTTGTTTTTCAAATATTGTAATACTTTCTTCCTCTTGTTCCATTTGTGGTTTCTTCATTTTCAGTCTTTTTAATCTTGAATCTAAGGAGTGTTTTTGACCTTGTAAAGTCATGCCACCTAGAAAACCACACGTTGTTCCCCAGGAGAGAAGCAACGAGAATAATCTAGAGATAGTGGGCCATGGGATACCATTGGATCCTCCAGTAGAGCTAGATGCGGTGCCATCTGCTATACCAGACACAGGCGCAGAGGCACTGTTCCGTGAAGGTTTATTGCGGTTCATTCAGACCTTTCAGGAAGCACCGCCAACAGCCACATCTATGGCCGAGCTAACACGTATATTCCAGCAGCAGCATCTGCTGACATTTTTAGGGTATGGCGGACCATAGGCTACTGATTCTTGGATGGGGTTGATGCAGACCATTTTCGAGTATCTTGAGATGCCTCTAGGGTGGAGGGTCAATCTCGCAACATACATTCTTCATGATTCCACCAAAAGGTGGTGGGATGTTACCCCACAGTCAGAGCATCAAAGAGACATGGCATGGGAGGATTTTCATGCAGTATTCTATGAATTATTCTTCCTATAGACGCTGAGGGCAGATATTTCTTGAGAGTTCATGAATCTGTAGTAGGGAGCTATGTTGGTGATGGACTATTCTGCTCATTTCACTGAGCTTCAACTTTTTGCACCTGTTCTGGTGGGCGATGAGACGTTGAGAGACCGACGTTTTGAGGAAGGTCTTCGGTATGAAATCCGGGCACTGGTTAATGTTTTCAGGTTTCCTACTATACATGCTATTGTGAATCTGACGCTGATCATATAAAGGAACCTATGAGAATCTAGTGGTGTGGGCCAGGGTGGCTCAGCACTAGTTATTGGTACAATTTTTTCTAGCAAGAGGAAGAGACAGGTAGGGGTGTGGCAGTACCAGTCAGACGAATGCTTCAGGTGGACAGGTCATGTGCTACCAGTGTGACAGAGAGGGGAACAAGAGGCCAATGTGTCCACGAGACCCATTGGAGTGTCGAGCTTACAGTAGGATGGGTCATCTGTAGCTCTATTGTAGGGCGTTTCCACCGATGGCTAGTGAGAGGGGTTCTGTGCAGACTCCGCATACGGGAGCCGGACCAGCAGCTTCTTACCAGTCGTGAAACTGGAATACGTTAGGGCGTGTAGGCAGAGATGGTGGTTATGGCTATGGTATCTAGACAGTAGGATCTTAGAGGCAGCATGGCGGGACAACTTAGGTTATCCAGGCTTTGTCCTAGGTCCACGACACAGGGTAGGCATATGCAGTGTATGATAACCCTTATTTTATTACAACTTAAAAATGATTAAATACATAAAACATCACTTGATACAATAAATAAGATCGGGAGGTTTAGTGTATTTGGGGATTAGGATCATTACATAAAACATAAAATTTGAAATACAACATCTTTATTGAAAACTTCCTTTACATGACCACTACATTCCCTCGTACTTAGCATTGCATGGGATAACCTGAGGACATGCATAAGAAAAGTGTGAGATATAAAGCCTAGTAAGGGAGTACAGATGGAATAACATGAAGAGTACAATACATGTTAGAAAATAGGCATATCAATAGAGAATAAATGAAACATGAACATAAAGGCATGATAAAGCATGATAATCATAACATGGAAATGTGGCAACAACACTTAACATTGAATTAGCATGAGCCGTGGCTCATTGCACATGGAGCATGAGTAAACCCTCATTGCACATGAAGCACGGGTAAACCCTCATTGCACTTGAATTAGCACGAGTCAACACTCATTACACTTGACGTATCATGATACTATACTTTAACCAATCCATTGTAGCGCTATGAGGGTGCACCCTTCTTAAAAATTTCATTTCATGCATAAGTGTGCCACATGGATCATAAAACATTGATTCAGAAAACATAATCATTTATTCCATGATAAAAGAATGTGGAATTCATACATGAAACTTTATAATCAATGAGTAAATGTGTATAAAGGTGAATACCCTTGATGGAGAAATGGGCATGGTATTAACTACACAATGACATTGGCATAGAAAATCGGTGCGATTTCGGCAGCGTAACGGCGTGACATAAGAATTCATAAAATTGGTTGATGAGAGAGAAATGGGTTCCTCATCATATTTACATGTAATGGACAGTAAGGGGGTCATATAGATACATGTCCCAACAATTGAAAAGGAATTTAGATTCATGATACTAAAGTATTGCTTGAATGTAAAAGAAGTGAGAGAAGTTCCTTTCGGAATTTCAGCATAGTAAAGGGTGTACATGGGAGGTATTTAATGAGAGATAGAGGGGTCTCAAATCATTCAAACAATAAGAGGGAAGTATGGGGGAGGTGCGAAAACATACCCCAACATTCATAATTGAAATTAAAAGTGCAATAAAACTTATAGAAAATTGACAAAAATGAGAAAGGAAGAAAAAAACCTTATTTGGAAGTGTGCTTCCAAAGGCTAGAGAGAAGCTTGTGAGAGGCTTCTTGGGAGCTTGGGGAACCTTGGTAGGATTCTAGAGAGAGTAGGGCAGAGGTTGGAAGAACTCCAAAAGATTTTAGTAAGGAGTTAGTGGGATCTTGGGTGGGTTTATATTGTAAAGGTGAGAGAATTCTTTATTATTTAGGTTTGGGACCCCTTATATTAATCTAATTCAAACCACAAACCATCCCATGGTTTTTTCCCATGCTTTCTGGAAAAGGAATGAGGAAAAAAATATTTTACAAGGAAAAGGTCCTAACGTATTAAAATAATAAGGATGATTATGTGGAGGTGAGTCACACTCCCATGGAAATTAATTTAAAAAGGCAAAGTGTTGAATAAGTCATGAGGGGTTCATTAATGCTTTGAAAAGTAAGTCAAACAAACCCAAAATCACTTTCTTTTAATTTTAAAACATATATTGGCCGAACATAGGTATTATAGTATTTTATTACATCACCATTGGGTCATTATGAAGTCATAAAACACATTATATATTTAAACGGTATTTAATTTTTACCCAAAAATTTGACTGTCTCATAAAATTATGAAAAATTCACCGTTGGATAATTTCGACGTCCTGATTCTAGAAATGACATTTATTTTATCTAAAAAAATTTCTAAATATGGTAATTTTCACTTTTAAAATAAAAACCAACATTTATCGAAAATTAATGGGTTTTGACAGAAATGGATTTCAAACCATAATATAACATTTTAATTGCATTCATAATTTTATAAGATCATTTATATTTAATTAATTTCATAATATTATTATTATTTTATTAAAATATTATTTAATTCAAAAATACATTAATTTAATAAAATAGATTTCGTAATTAAATAATAACTAAAAAACCATTTGTACTTTAAAAAATATTTACAATGTATCAAAAATGACTAGAAATTATATTCATTATTATATAAAAAAATAATGTACATGAACATAGTACTACTTTTTTGTTACATAAACCCTTAAAATAGCCACATAAGACCTAAGGGTAAGGAGTGCGATGGTGACAGACTCTGGGGGAGGCTCGGATAACATCGCTCGAGTGGTAATTTCAATCAACTTCCACTTTTCCCGTAGACGGTCACGTTCGAGCATGACATAATGAAACTCAACTTGGTCTTGGTCAAGGGCGAAGCCCAAAGACGCCACCTCTTTTCCGAGCCCCGACAAATGGCCTTCGTATGGGACAATTCTACTGGATTAGGCCATCGCATTCTTTTCCTGAGTAAAAATTGGGTTCGTTAAAGCCTTATATTTATACTAATCATGTGATCACTATTCAACGACTATATTAACAACGGTCAAAATTCTTAACATAAAACCAAATAAGTTGACATCTTATAAAAATATTTTTTTATAAAGAGACATTTAACTGGATCAAGAGGGATTTTCCATTAATGAAACATTGGGTCGTTACAATATTCCCCCCTTAAGAAATTTCGCCCTCGAAATTTTCCTTTTCCCACACTAAAACAAATGTGGGTAACTCAGCTCCATCATATCCTCCGAATCCCAAGTCGCTTCATCAAACATCTGGTTTCTCTACAACACCTTGACGAGGGGCATTGTCTTATTTCGTAGAACTTTTTATCTACGATCTAAGATCTTCACTTGTTGCTCCACATAAGAAAGATCATCTTCCAATTGTACCACCTCGGAAGAGAGTACATGTGAAGGGCTCGGTATGTACTTCCTTAATAGGGATACCTGAAAGACATCATGCACCTTGGCCATAGTAGGTGGAAGTGCTAGTCGATAGGCCACAACCCCAACACAATCAAGAATCTCGAAGGGGCTGATGTACCTTGGACTTAACTTCCCTTTCTTTCCAAACCCCATGACATTCTTCCACGGAGATATGCGTAAACACACCATGTCTCCAACTATAAACTCAAGGTCTCGTCGACGATTATCTGTATAACTCTTTGGTCGACTCTGGGCTGCCTTGATATACTGCTGAATGGTTTTCACCTTATCCACCATTTCTTTGACCATTTCTGGTCAAGTAGCTTACGTTCACCGACCTCATCCCAACATGTCGATGTTCTGCACCTTTTCACATATAGGGCTTCATATGGTGCCATTTGGATGCTCGAGTGGAAAATTTTATTATAAGAGAACTCAACCAGAGGAAGATGTTGATCCCATCCTCCTTTAAAGTCCACTGAGAACTCTCTCAACATATCCTAAAGAGATTGGATAGTCTGCTCGGATTGGCCATCAGTTTGAGGATGATAGGCCGTACTGAAGTTTAGTTCAGTATTCAGAGCATGTTGAAGACTCTTCCAAAACTTAGGGGTGAATCTTGGATCTCGATCAGACACAATAGATAGTGGTACACCCTGCAACCTTACCACTTCCCGAATATATATATGTTCCAGTTGATCCAATGAGAAATCCTCCCATATAGCAATGAATTGTGCAGTCTTTGTAAGATGATCCACAACAACCCAGATTGCATTTTTGCCTTTGGATGTCCTTGGAAGTCTGGTGACAAAGTCCATGGAGATGTTTTCCCATTTCCATTCTGGTATGGGCAATGGTTTCATCATCCCCTTAGACTCCTGCCTCTCTGCCTTCACTTACTGACGCACCAGGAACTTTGGTGTATATTCAGCTATCTCCTTCTTCATATTATCCCAGTAAACGTTTTCTCAGACATCTCAATACATCTTTGTGGTCCATGGGTGAATAGAGAAATTTGAACTATGTGCATCATCCAAAAGTTCATTCTTTATCTCTAGACATGATAGAACACATAATCTTTTACCAAACTTCACAATTCCTACTTCATTAACATTAAACTCCGAGGATTTTCTCTTTTTGATAGTTTCCACTTTTTCTTGAATTCCCACATCATCCTTTTAAGCATCCTTTAACCTTTCCAAAAGAGATGGTTGAACAATAATTTGTTAAAGGATGAATGATGTTCCCTTCTTTATGATTCCCAAGTCCATCTTCATCAAGTCTAAGAAGATTGGATCCTTCTTAACTCTCATCATTGATAGAATCGCTGGATCCTTTCTACTTAGGGCATCTTCGACCTTGTTCTCTTTCCTAGGGTGGTAATGTATTGAACATTCATAATCCTTTATGAGCTCTATCCATCTTCTCTAGAGCATATTAAGCTCTTTCTGTGTGAATATATATTTAAGACTCTTGTGGTCAGTATATATCTCACATTTCTCTCCATAGAGATAATGCCGCCAAATTTTCAAGGAAAAGATCACCACCACCAACTCCAGATCATGCGTTGGATAGTTTCGCTCATGGATTTTCAACTGCCTTGAGGCATAGGATATCACTTTATCATTTTTCATCAGCACACAACCTAAGACCTTTTTTGAACCATCACTGAATACCACAAAAAGCTCCCCACTTGTGGGTAAAGTGAGCACGAGTGCAGTGATAAGCCTCCTTTTCAAATCCTAAAGCATTAATCACATTCATCACTCCAAGAAAACTTTACTCCATTTCGAGTTAGCTTGGTAAGTGGGTTGGACAATCGTGAGAAATTTCTCACAAATCGTCGATAATATCCAGCTAACCTCAAGAAGCTACGGATATCGGTTACCGATGTTGACCGCGACCATCCCTGAATTGCATCTATTTTGGAGGGATCCACAAATATCCCATTTCTTGTGATGATATGGCCCAAGAATGAGAACTCCTTCAACCAGAACTCACACTTGTTGTAATTTTCATAGAGCTTCTCCTTGCGCAAAGTCTTTTGTACTGTTCTTAAATGCTCCTCATGATCCTCCTTGGTTTTGGAGTATATTAGAATATCATCTATAAAGACTACCACAAATTTGTCAAGTTAATCTCTAAAGACCCTATTAATCATGTCCATGAATATATATGGAGGATTGGTGAGTCTGAAAGGCATTACTATGAATTCATAGTGCCTGTACCTTGTACGAAAAGCAGTCTTGGGGACATCTTCCTTCTTCACCCTTACTTGATAATATCCCGACCGAAAGTCCACGTTGGAGAAGTATTGTGCTCCACGCAGCTGATCAAACAAGTCATCGATTCTTGGGAGAGGATACTTGTTCTTTATCATGATTTTGTTAAGTTCACGATAATCGATGCAGATCCGCATTGACCCATCTTTCTTCTTGACGAAGAGGACTGGTGCACCCCATGGTGAAGCACTTGGGCGTATAAACCCTTTATTCAGATTCTATTTTAGTTGTTTCCTCAGCTCTTCATGCTCAACAACAGCCATTCTATATAGAGTTTTGGATATTGGTAATGCCCGAGGTATAAGTTCAATTGAGAACTCAACATCTCTTCTAGGAGGAAGACCAGGCAGTTCCTCGAGAAACACTTCCGCGAATTCCCTCACAATAGGGATTTCTTCGAGGATGGTTTCTTCTTTGGACTCAATCATCTAAGCCAGATACGCGTGCTCATAGGGAAGTAATATCCATGCTTCAGATGATGGAGCTAAAGGAGATTCATCTTCCTCCTGACACTTGTAAAGATTCGGGGGTCGATTCTCCATATGGAGTGTGATTTCCCTCTCCCGACAATTTATGTTGGCTCTATATAAGGAAAGCCAATCCATGCCATGAATTGCATCAAATTACACCAAAGGGAGTACGATAAAGATTTTCGGGAAATTCAATCCACAGACTATAACAGGGGAGGACTTATATTGATGGGATTCAATGATTGCCACATTTTCCGTACTCACTGACATCATTACCTCCATGATTTGTGGTGGTGCTGGGATTGTTCAACTAAACTTTCGAGATATAAAATAATGCGTAGAACCTGAATAAAAAAGTAAGTTCGCTATTCTTGAATTTATAACTAGAGTACCTGTCACCACTTTGTTGTTGGGGTTCACTTCGGCAGAAGTGATGGAAAATGCTCTTCCTTGCTGTCTTGGAGGTTTTTGGTTGCCTCCGATAACCCTTGGATTAGGGCACTGATTTTCAAAATGACCCAGTTCTTTGCATTTGTAGCATTGAACAACGCGTTGAGGTTTGAACGGAGCGTTCCTCTACTCTGTCACAGCCATGGGTCCTTCCTGCTGAAATTTAATAGCTAGGTGCCCTTCTCTTCCACACCTGAAGCATTTTATCATCCCCTTAATGAAATTTCCAGGGTTCTTCTTTTCACACTTTTGGAAAGTGGGGTGCTGGAACTTCTTAGCGTCGTTGGATTTATCCATCGGACCACCAGAATTGAATTCCACCTTACGCTTCTTGTGCCCATGATACCCCTGTGATTCCCCGATCTCCATTTCAACCTTGAGGGAACATCGGACAATTTCCTCATAGCTGTCGAAGTCACGAATCGCTAATGATTTCCGCAAGCTAGGTTTCAGCCCACCAAAGAAGCGGTCAACCTTGCATTCGGGGGTAACGACAAATCCGGAATTGTATCATGCAAGACTTGTGAAGTTTTCCTCATACACTCCCACAGATTCATTATCTATTTGCTTGAGGGAAAAGAAGTCCCTTTCCATCTTAAGCCGGAGGGTGCGCGGAAAATATTTATCGAAAAACATCTTATGGAATTCCTTCCATTCAAAATCCTTGATCTCCTCCCCAGGCTTCGTATTTTTTATCAACGTCCACCATTGATCAGCTTCACCCTCCATACGATAAGAAGACAGGAGAACCTTCTCTAGTTCAGAACATTTAAGGATGGAGAAGATCTTTTCAATGGAGTTGATCCATTGTTCAGCGATCATGGGATCGGATGATCCACTAAAAGTAGGAGGCCTTTGTCTCATGAATCTCTCGATAGCGACTTGTTCTTTCTTAGGGGGGGTTGAACGTTCCTGTTGACCCATGTTTCTATTCAAAACATGATTTAGCTGAGAGAGAATCATGACAAAGTTCTCGATTCCCGCTCCCATTGGATTGGGTATCTCATTAGTACAATCATCACACTGATCTTCACAATGGTTGTTAGCCCGAGTACTCCTATTACCAGCCATTGGATGGAATAAAAGGAAAGTTAGGGGTAACACATAAAGGGTAATCCAAAGACAAAATATGATGAATTATAAATAAACTTTAATTTCTTTAACTCATGTGTCTACAGGATTCAATCTAGGCTTTTCATGATCTACTTTCTAACATATATTCTTAGGGGCATTTTCCCTTAATAAGGGTTCATACCAAGATTGTGAATTTATCAAAACATATCCCCCAGGAGTGTCGTAACCAATATTTCATCAAGGCCCGTTTTCATGCACCAGTTCCTGTTCGAGTCTAGCTCAAAGAGGTGTTTTCGGGTTTTACCCCTTGGATACATCTATGCCAGAGCCCCCTCTACCTGATCGTATCCAGACAGTGATGTATTTGTGTGATAAACCACATACTTAGTATTTACCAAATTGTAGGGATGTTTTTCTTATACTTAGTCTTGTATCTATGTATTAACTAGGGTTTTCCTAATCCCAAAAAGAACTAAACCTATCCTATGATACCAACTATGACAACCCTGATTTTATTACAACTTAAACATGATTTAATACATAAAACGTCACTTGATACAACAAAGAAGATCTAGAGGTTTAGTGTCTTTGGGCATTAAGATCATTACATAAAACTTAAAACATGAAATACAACATCTTTATTGAAAACATCCTTTACATGACCACTACATTCCCTCGTACATGGCATTGC
This sequence comes from Viscum album, assembly GCA_963277665.1. NCBI lineage: Eukaryota > Viridiplantae > Streptophyta > Magnoliopsida > Santalales > Viscaceae > Viscum > Viscum album. The sequence continues at coordinate 1,599,772,135 of OY728119.1, read as the reverse complement.
ATGGGATAACCTGAGGACATGCATAAGAAAAGGGTGAGCTATAAAGCCCAGTAAGGGAGTACACATGGAATAACATGCAGAGTACAATACATGTTAGACAATAGGCATATCAATAGAGCATAAAAGAAACATTAACATAAAGGCATGATAAAGCATGATAATCATAACATCAAAATGTGGCAACAACCCTTAACATTGAATTAGCATGAGTCGTGGCTCATTGCACATGGAGCATGAGTAAACCCTCATTGCACATGAAGCACAAGTAAACCCTCGTTGCACTTGAATTAGCATGAGACCACACTCATTGAACTTGACGTATCATGATACTATACTTTACCCAATGCATTGGAGAGCTATAGGGGCGCACCATTCGTAAAAATTTCATTTCATGCCTAAGTGTGCCACATGGATCATAAAACATGGATTCATAAAAGATAATCATTTATTCCACGATAAAGGAATGTGGAATTCATACATGAAAATTTATAATCAATGAGTAAATGTGCATAAAGGTGAATACCCTTGATGGATAAATGGGCAAGGTATTCACTACACAATGACATTGGCTTAGAAAATCGATGCGATTTCGACAGCAAAACAGTGTGACATAAGAATTCATAAAATTGGTAGATGAGAGAGAAAGGGGTTCCTAATCATATTTACATGTAATGGACAGTAAGGGGGTCATATAGATACATGTCCCAAAAATTGAAAAGGAATTTAGATTCATGATACAAAAGTATTTCTTGAATGTAAAAGAAGAGAGAGAAGTTCCTTTCGGAATTTCGACATAGTAACAGGTGTACATGGGAGGCATTTAATGAGAGATAAAGGGGTCTCCCATAATTCAAAAAATAATAGGGCAGTATGGGGGAGGTGTAAAACCATACCCCAACATTCATAATTGAAATTAAAAGGGCAATACAACTTAAATAAAAATGATAAAAATGAGAAAGGAAGAAAAAACCCTTACTTGGAAGTGTGCTTCCAAAGGCTAGAGAGAGGCTTGTGAGAGGCTTATTGGGAGATTTGGGAACCATGGGAGGATTCTAGAGAGAGTAGGGCAGAGGTTGGACGAACTCCGAAGGATTTTAGGGAGGAGGAAGTGGGATATTGGGTGGGTTTATATAGGAAAGGTGATAGAATTCTTTATTATTTAGGTTTGGGACCCCTTATATTAAACTAATCCAAACCACAAACCATCCCATGGTATTTTCCCATGGTTTCTGGAAAAGGAAATAGGAAAACAATATTTTACAAGGCCAAGGTCTGAACTTATTAAAATAATAAGGCTGCTTATGTGGAGGTGATTCACACTCCCATGGAAATTAATTTAAAAAGGCAAAGTGTTGAATAAGTCTTGAGGGGTTCATTAATGCTTTGAAAAGTAATTCAAAAAAACCCAAAATCACTTTATTTTAATGTTAATACATATATTGGACGAATATAAGGATTATAGTATTTTATTACATCACTGTTGGGTCATTATGATGTCATAAAACACATTATATATTTAAACGGTATTTAATTTTTACCCAAAAATTTGACTATCCCATAAAATTATGGAAAATTCCCCATTGGATAATTTCGACGTCCTGATTCCATAAATGAAATTTATTTTATCTAAAAAAATCTAAATATGTTAATTTTCACTTTTAAAATAAAAACCAACATTTATAAAAACTTCACGGGTTTTGACAGAAATGGCTTTCAAACCTTAATATAACATTTTAATTACATTCATAAATTTATAAGAACATTTATATTTAATTAAATTAATAATAATATTTTTATTTTATTAAAATATTATTTAATTCAAAGATCCCATAATTTAATAAAATAGATTTCTTAAATAAATAATAACTAAAAAAACCATTTGTACTTTAAAAAGTATTTACAATGTATCAAAAATGACTAGAAATTATATTCATTATTATATAAAAAAATAATGTACATGAACATAGTACTACTTATTTGTTACATAACCCCTTAAAATATCCGCATAAGACCTAGGGGTAAGGTGTGTGATGGTGACAGACTCTTGGGGTGGCTCGTATAACATCACTCTAGTGGTAATTTCAATCAACTTCCACTTTTCCCGTAGACTATCACGTTCGAGCTTGACAAATGAAACTCAGCATGGGCTTGGTCAACGACGAAGCCCAATGATGCCACCTCTTTTATGAGCTCCCACAAATGGGCTTTGTATGGGGCAATTCTATTGGATGTGGCCATCCCTTCCTTTGTCTGAGTAAAAATTGGGTTCATTAAAGCCTTATATTTATACTAATCATGTGATCACTGTTCAACGAATATATTAACAATGGTCAAAATTCATAACATAAAACAAAAAAAATTGACATCTTATAAAAACATTTATTTATAAAGAGACATTTAACTGGATCAATAGGGATTTTCCATTAATTAAACTTTGGGTCATTACACAGTGCAACAGACCCAGAAAGAGTAGGATCTCAGACCTTCTACAGTCAGAGGTACTATGCAAGTAGCTTCTGTTTTATCTTCTATACTTTTCAATATGGGTTCTACATATAGTTTCATATCTGTACCCGTTGTGGAGATCCTTGGGCTCTGTGTTTCTACTACTGCTGATATCATGATGTTAGACATTCCGTTGGGGACTAGAACGACTGGTGTGCGTCAGTGTAAAGAGTTCCCCCTTGAGGTTGGAGGGTGTCAATTTGTTTGGGACCTCTATGTCTTAGAGATGACAACTTATGACGTCATTCTCAAGATGGAATGGTTGGTTCCATTTCAAGCCTTTGTAGATTGCTATCATCGCAGGGTGAGGTTCATGTCACCAGAGAGCGGAGAGTTTCTATACAAGGGAGAATGAGATGTTCAGGCGAGTCGAGCTGGAAAAGAGCATCGTGGGCGAGGTGGAGTCACAGCCCAGATTGTGAGCTTATATATGGACTACCATGGGACTTTTCAGAAGTATTTCCCTCCAGTGATTGATCGTTTCATGGAAGTCTTCCTGGGCGACTTTTCAGGTCTTCCTCCGGAGCGCGAGGTGGATTTCTCTATTGATCTTGTGCCAGGAGCAGCATCGGTGTCCATTCCTCCTCATAGGATGGAAACATTTCAGTAGCAGGAGCTCAAGAGGTTGTTAGAGGAGTTACAGGAAAAGGGTTTCATCCGACCCAGTACTTCTCCGTGGGGTTCTCTAGTCCTTTTTATGAAAAAGGTGGATGGTACCCTTAGACTCTGTGTGGATTATCGGAAGCTAAACCAGTTGATGGTTAAGAACCGATATCCCTTGCTGAGGATTGATGAACTTTTTGATCAACTTCATGGAGAACTAGTGTTCTCGAAGATTTACTTGAGATCAGGATATAATCAGCTGCGCGTTAGACCATCAGATATACCACTCCCAACTTTCAGGAGTAGGTATGGTCTATAAGAGTATACAGTTACGCCGTTCGGACTCATGAACGCGCCAGAAGTTCTCATGGCTATGATGAATCTTGTGTTCCATCCTTATCTGGACTATTTTGTGGTAGTATTCATGGACAACATATTGGAGTACTCTCACACTCGACACGACCATGACACCCATCTTGAGATCGTATTGAGTACACTGAGATAGCATCAGCTATATGCTAAGCTCTCAATGTGAAACTTTTGGATGGACCAGATTTACTTCCTGGGTCACATAATCTCTGAGGGAGGAGTTTTAGTAGACCCAGAGTAGGTGAGAGTAGTAGTTTCCTGGGAGCACCCTAAGAACATGTTTGAGAAACAGAGTTTCTTGGGGCTGGCTGGTTACTACAAGTGTTTCATCTAGGACTTCCTGTGCTTAGCAGCGTCGTTGACGGGTTTGACAAATAAGGGTGTGAAGTTCATCTGGTCGGAAGCTTACGAGACACCATTTCAGGACCTGAAAGGAAGGTTTCCATCAGTAGTGATCCAGATACTCCCAGAGCAAGGGAAGAGCTATACAATTTACTATGATTCATCAGGTATTGGGTTGAGAGAAGTGTTGTTGAAGGGCAATTGAGTTGTTGTGTACGGGTCTGGGAAGTTGAGGCCACATGAGAGGAATTACCCGACACATGATCTCGAGTTGGCTATAGTTTTTCATGAGTTGCGCTGTTGGAGACACTATCTATTGGGGGAATGTTTTGTGGTCTTCACCGATCACAAAAGCTTCAATTATATCTTTACCCAGCATGTATTGAATCTGAGGCAACGAATGTGGGTCGAATACCTTCAGTCCATTGATTTTGAGCTTGCTTATAAACCTGGTAAATGTAATGCAGTAGGTGATGCACCGAGTAAGAAGACTTAGATACAGGCTGGAAGGATGCCAGTGGTGAGTGGCAGCTCCTGGCTTTGTTCTCTAAGATGTAGTTGGAGGTGCACGACAGTCAAGGGAAGACCTATATTTCATCATTATCTGTGACTTCTACCATCCTGGATAGAGTGTGGATGAGACAACTATCTGATTCAGAGGGCCTAGTTCTACAGGTGTCGGTGGCAAGTGAGGAACCTCCTCCTGGTTGGACGATGGGCAGCGATGATGTTCTGCATTTCCATGGACGAGTGCGGGTTATAGGGGATATACGCGAGGAGATGATGCCGGAGTTTCATGCTTCAGCTTGGGAAGTTCATCCCGGGGTTACCAAGATGTACCGCGACTTGAGATGTCAGTACTGGTGGCCGGGTATGAAGATAGATGTGGCTGGTTTTGTTACAAGGTGATCCACCTGTCAGTAGGTGAAGGCGTAGCATCAGAGGCCAGCCAGACTATTATAGCAGTTACCCATTCCGGAGTGGAAATGGGATGACGTCCCGATGGATTTCGTTACTGTTTTTCCGAGAACTCCACGAGGCAATGATTCCGTCTGGGTTGTTGTGGATAGACTCACGAAGGTAGCTCACTTTTTTCCAATCAAAGAGTCCTTCGGTGTTGATGGTCATTGGAGGTTGTATGTCCGAGAGATCGTACGTCTTCATGGGGTCCCTTGTTCTATCGTTTCACATAGGGACACCCGTTTTAAATCTCGTTTCTGGTAGAGTTTTCAAAGGGAACTCGGTACACAGGTGCTTCTGAGCATAGCTTACCACCCTCAGACTGATGGCCAGTCAGAGTGTACTATACAGGTGCTTGAGGACATGCTGCGAGCATGCATCCTAGACCTCTTGGGGTCTTGGGAAAAGCACATACCCCTTGTCGAGTTTTCCTATAATAATATTTTTCTGGAAACTATTGAGGTGGAACCATACGAGGCATTATATGGTAGGCCATGCCGATTACCTTTTTGCTGGTTAGAGGTTGGTGAGGTACCTTATTGGGACCACATCTCGTGTAGGAGACTTCTGAGCAGGTCTAGTTGATTCAGAAGCAGATGGCCACCGCACAGTCTCGTCAGAAATCTTATGCTAATCGCCGGAGATGACCTTTGGAGTTCGTGGTCGGGGATCATGTTTTCTTACATATTTAACCGAGGTTGGGAAAAAAGAGGATCAGGATATAGGGTAAACCTTCACCTTTTATGTGGGGCCATTTGAGATTCTGGAGAGTGTCGGGCCGGTTGCCTATCGGCTGTAGTTACCACAGAGGTATCGGGCCATTCACGAAGTCTTCCATGTATCCTAGTTGTGCCACTATCATTCAGACCCATCTCACACCTCTCAGTCAGAGGAGGTTGAGATTTGGATGGATTTTTCCTTTGAGGATCATGCGATTCGTATTGTTGACAGGAGCACGAAGGTTCTACGAGGTCGGTCAGTTCCTCTCGTACGGGTGCTATGGAAGCATGGCTAAGTGCAGGACAAAACTTGGGAGCAGGAGACCGATGTATGTGCTCAGTGGCCAGAGTTCTTCACGGCATTATCTTCGCTACCCTTGGAAGGGAAATTCGGGGATGAATTTCTTTAAGGGGGAATGTTTGTAAGAACCTGGTTCGTAGTTATGAGGTATAAGCTTCTTCTCTTTTTTTTACCTTAAGTGATTTTTAGAAAATAAGGAAAATGGGGGAAAAATACCAAATTTGGAAAGTACACACCGTGTACTCTGTCCACACGCCATGTACTTTTGGCAGTGTGGAATGAGTCCACAGGGCGTGTGGCCGTGTTGGTGATGGAAGGTGTAGGAAACAAGTACACGCCATATAGTGGTACCTTATACACCGTGTAGTCAGTCGGCAGGAGAATAGTAAGGCGGTAGCCAGCTGTGCGACTGAACAAGCCATGTACTCAAGAAGACATGTCGTGTAGTCATGTCGGAAAATGAACAGTGCCACACTGGCAGGAAGCCGCCAGAGCAACAGTTTAAAAATGGTAAGTACACGTTGGGTACTCGGAAGTACACACCGTGAATTTTTTTTTGCTTAAAATGGGTAGTAGCCTCCCCTGTTTACAGGGATCGCTTAGAACGGGAAGAGAGCTCAGTGGAGGGAGGCCGAATCTTCGAGGATCCGTCGAGCACATGTTCGGAATCCTTTTCCTCCTCAGACGATCTTGTTGGAACCGCATGGGTAATCCCTCCACTCTTCTTTAACAGTTCTTGAGAATTCATTCTCTAATGGGATTTATTTGCGTTTAAGAAATAATTCTTTTACATTAGATCTACGGAGTTATTGGAAGTTTCAGAAAGCGTCATTCGTGTATATCGTTCATGGGTGTTTAAGGTAGGTGTCTTGGTGTTTATTTTTCCAACTGCTATGTGTTTTCTATATTTTAGTGCCACGAACCCATGTTGGGGTGTCATGTGGCTGAGTTCGTGGCTATTTTAAATACCAAGAATTGAATAGGTAATTAATTGTGATATTAAAATGTTGTTTGGGATCGCTTCTTGGATCTAGGACCACCTCGAGGGTGCGTTCCTCTGTTTAGCCATTTGGCCAGGATACCTGAGGGTATGCCTTGTTTATTTTATGCTTTAATGCAATTATTGTATAATTTACTTGAGAGGAATTGCTTTTGTACTATTTTCTTGCATGTTGGGCATGACCCTCTTACCTATTAGCCTGAGGGCAGTGTTGTGATTAGCCTATGGGCAGTGTACTACTTAGCTTGTGGGAAACTTCTCTCGTTCTTGTGGGCAGTTTATTATGTGCATGTGGGCGACACTACTTACGCCTGTGGGAAATATCCTTATGCCTGTGGGCATATTTTTGTGTATTTGGATACTCTTTACCTGAGGGTAGGGGTTTACATGTCTGAGGACATTTGGCTGTTTACTTAGAATATTCACTGTGGAGGTATTTTAAATTAAATGATTAAATGGATATGATAATGGAAATATAACTGGTTAAGTTAGTTACTTTCAGTACTACGTACATTATTGCATTTTATTACTGCACACTGTTGTTACATGTTTACACACAGTTTGGCACATGCCTTTGGTGGGTGCCTACTGAGATATATTTCTCACACCCTGTTTGGGCCATGCTTTTCAGCCCAAACAGATTACGTTTCTATAGGTACATATAAGGGAAAGGGTCCCTATACAGGTACTTGATTGTTGGTGAGGTGTAGGAGAGCATGGGACCGAGCATTGGCTCACGATGCCGCTGGCTATTCTGTGTTTTCTTTCTTGTATTTGTACTTCAGTTGTATTGTATTGTATTGCAGTGTAACATGTTCTGGCTGTTTTATTGAAAAGTGACATGCTGCATCTATATATATATATGACTTCTAGTTTCTCTTTTTGTTGTCAGTTATCCAATTCAGTTATATATATTGTTGATTCTTTTGTTGTGTTTTATGTTTACATTATATTCCGTTGCGCTACACATTGGAAAATGAGGGCATATTTTCCCCACTATCAGACTTGGGCCCTCGCTGCTAGTCGGAAGCCTCTGGCATTTGGGGAAATGCGCTTGAGGTCATGTGGCGAACCAAGTTCGGGGCACCCATTGAGTGGCACCCAGAACTGGTACATTACAAGTTACATATTGGTTGGAGGAGCAGAGTGGGTACTGAGTTAGAGGGTGTACCCACAAACCCTGACTGTCCAAAAAGTCAATATCAAAAAATGATCGCACATTAGAAGAATGAAGAGTATAAGGTACTGCCCATCTTTAATGGTTTTTATATAAAATTTAATTCATATTACTTGTATTGTTTTTTGTTTCTTAGGAAGTGTCAGCGAAAAACAAAAAAAAAGATGAAATGACATATCTACACACATTGGGGCGCACTACAATGCTCAGGCATAAGAAGTGGCTGGTACGTTCATCTAAATTAAAATAATGTCCTTATTTTTAACATGTCATCACAAATTATTCATGCCATCCCTTGGTTAGTCCATGTATCCTGGAAATAAAATCTTATACTAGGAGATGGATTGTCTATTTTTCCTAAACAAGTAGTATATTTCCTTGAAACCCACTTCAGAAAACCATTTCAGAAAACCACCAATCAGTTGTGACTATCATTTACCGCAATATTTGTAGGTCTTTGTTTCAACTCACATAAATCCAATATTTTTCATTTATCATATATGGTTGTAATCGAAATTTGTGCATTTCTCAAATCCAGCAAGTTGTATTGGGCATTAAAGTTCTTGTACCTCGTGCAAAATTATTCTGATTCAGTAGGAAAAAATAGATAGAATTGAAGTAAATTTAAAAACACAAGATAAAATTGTATGTTTTTTTATTTTTATTTCAATCATTTATAAGAAATTAATAATTTAATATGTTTATAATTTCAGCAGTCTTCCTTCGAGGCCATGGATGAGAAGGAAGCTGACAACATAGGGCCAAATGATCATTTGAGTTAGGTGTCAGGTGTGGAGCATCCATGAAGAGTCCATTGTAGACCAGGAAAAAACATTGTCCTCTCTAGGTATTGGTCATCATCAAACTCCTCTAAAGCCTATATAGCCTCCGAGTTGGAATGTGTGTGTGATGAATTAGCCATGACAAAGAAAATAGTATTAGAGGAGTGTGAAAAGGTAAGCTAATGAATGAACATTTCATGAATGCTATGTCAGTTTTGATTCAGTCACTACCATTAGAGGTTTCTTCCACTTTTCATTCATGTATGGAATCAATGATCCATTTAAATAATGCCTTGGGTGATTCCCATGAGGGTCCTAGTGGTGATGATGGTGGTGGCGATGGAGATGGTGAGGATGTTGTTGATGCTGTTGTTGGTGATGAGATTGTTGATGATGATGTTGATGCTGCGGTTGGTGATGATGTTGCTGATGATGTTGATGACGATGTTGCTGCTGAAGATAATGATGCTGGACATTGGAATGATGATGATGGCGATGGCGGGGTTATCAATCCCCTCTAATTTTGACTTAGCAGACAGACTTGTGTTGGAGTTTTAAATTTTTCTGTATTGGTGGACTGCTTGTATGTGAATTTATTTATGAAATGAAATGATTTTTGGATTATTTTTTCATTAGGGGTGTTATTTGAAAATTATTTAGGTTATTTTCATATGCCATATATATTTTTTATGGTTTGGTTTGTTTATTATTATCTCTCTATATAATATTGGCCTTAACAGTGGAGGGGAGTATTGGGATGGGGGGGATACATTGGAGGGCTGGCGGGATGCAGTGGATGGTTGGGAGGGGGGATGGGAGGGGAAGGTTGGGAGGGGGTGCAGTTGAGGGCTGGGAGGGGAGGGGAATGCATTGACGTAATCTGTCTTTCATATACTCGGCATGCATAGGATATTCATCAGGCGAGTATGACTGTGTCCTCCGCTTTGAAGCAGAAGAGCTCATCTATTGAAGGAATTGAGAAGGTTTAGTTGCTTCTGATCTTTTTATTAAAACGTAATGGAACTGATTTTTAGTTACTGGAGTGATTCATATTTTTTGTGTTTGGTTTCATTCTAAATAGTGGAGTTACGAAGCTGTTGCAGTTTCTTTTGAGGAAATACCTCAAACCTTGGCACAAAATTGTGGTGTTAATGTGATCAGGACTTTGATTACTCTAAAAGGAAAGGTAAGTAACCTACACTCATTTCCCCTTTCCCCATTTGGTCATCGATTTATGATTATATTGTTACGTAGATCAGTCATGACACCAATAACAAAAACACATTCCATGTGTAATTTATATTCCTAAAAAAACTATATTCCATTGGATGTCAATGAATCTCATATTTGATTGGTATAAAGTAAATATGGTGGAGGAGGAGGTTCTGGGCAGGGGGAGTGGGAGGAGGTGGGGTTGGGTAGGGGAGAGCTAGGCATGAAGGAGGGGGAGGGGGAGGGGCTGGGCAGGGGGCGTTAAGCAAGAGGGAGGAGGGGGAGGGGATGGGCAAGAGGGGAAGCTAGGCATGAGGGAGGATGGGGAGGGGTTGGGCATGGGGGAACTGGGCATGAGGGAGGAGTTGGGTAGGGGGGAGCTGGGCATGACGGAGGGGCTGTGTAGAGGGGAGGGGAGGGGGAAGAGAATTTTTTGGGCTAGGATGAGATGAAGAGCTGATTTTTTAATCTTGATATCGCGAACAAGCCTTGAATATTGATAATATTTTTTGTTTATGGTTGATACTTTGTATTTATATCAATTATTGAATGAAATTGTTATATATATTTGTGTATTTTATATCATGTGTTTTTATCCAAAATGCTCTCTAAATATTTCATTGTACTTGACTGATTGGTATGTGATCTAATAGTTATATGAATATTTGGAGTTGACTAAATGATTTAGATGTGGCGTATTGTTTGTGGTTTTTAGCTTTCCTTTCTCTAATTTTTTAATGTGGTTTTTGTGTTTTAGGAAGACTCCAAACACAAAATAAAAAGCATTTTCAGTGGAATCCTAATTCAGGTGTTACTCTAACTTATTAATTTTAATATTCGGTTGTAGATTTGTGTATGTTTTGGATACATTGAACTATCATCGCATTTGAAAAGGCACAGGATGTTATTCAGAAATCATGTATCACGTTGTACTTTCAGGAGGTATGCACCCTTATGGGTTTTCATTATTTTTTAATCTTTTAACACGAGAAAGTCTTGAATATTAATAAAATTTTCTGTTTATGGTGGATACTTTTTATATATATCAATTTTTGAATGAAATTGCAATACATGTTTGTGTATTTTATTTCATGTGTTTTTTATCCAAACGTTTCTCTAAATATGCTATTATACTTGACTGAGTAGGGGGCATGGGCTGGGTAGGGGGAGGGGTAGGGGGAGGGGGAGGGGGAGGGAGAGGAGCTGGGCAGTGGAGAGGGAGGGGGAGGGGCTGGGCAAGTGGGGAGGGGGAGGGGATGGGCAGGGGGGAGGGGAGGGGTTGGGCAGTGGGGAGGGCGGGGGAGGGGGAGGGGGAGGGGGAGGTGGAGGGGGAGGGGGAGGGGTTCGGCAGTGTGGAGGGAGGGGTTGGGCAGGGGGGAGGGGTTGGGGTAGGATCTTGGCAGTGGGGAGGGAGGTTAATTTTGGGTACCATTATACTACTTATGCGAGTCTAAGGGACTCTTGAGGATTCCATTGTTGGATAGTTTCTGATAAAGTGATTAGAGGTTATCATAAAAGCCTATTAAGAATTCTTGTATTTAAGTTTGAGTTGAGGAAATGAAAGAACCATAATGATCATATTTATTACATCAAAAGAACACTTTTTGGAAGATACTAAAAGGGAATTACATTATTATAAAGCTAATCACTGTGATGATGTTGAGATAAAAATTCAACTATAAATATTCACGGAAGGAATGCCCATGATTCAAGATGAGATTTTAGGATGAGTTAAATATAGCAGATGTTGAATTTTGTGGGAGAATTGACAAAGTCAAATACTAATATCTTTGGAAGATAGTAAAGTAGTTAATTCTTGAGGTAGTCATAATTTCAAATTGTAGCCCATACATTCCTACATCTATAAGAGGAAAACATCATATATGAAGTTGGAAAATCACATGAGTTAAGTATATGAAAAAGAGGGAATATTGAGAATGAGATATTAAAAGGGATGAATCCACTTTCTCACCATCTTTTTAGTTTATATATAGATTTCATGATTTCGTACACTTTGAAATCCTTTTAACATGTTCTCATCCATCAAAAGGGATGAACCCACTTTCTCACCATCTTTGTTGTTTATATACTCAACGATGAGAATATTATATTGTTATACAGTTGTAATAGCCTCTTCCAACTTCCCCAATATTTTATTCTTTCAATTCCCTACATGTTAGAAAACATCAAATGAAAGGAGATAAGGAGGGGTACTTTCTCTTTAATTAGACCTAGAATCTTGATAGATGTCTCTCTTATGAGATCTTCCATACTTCCCAACATTATCATTGGCATAATCCTTAATCATATTTTTCTAATTGTATAATCATTTATCCTTATATAAATCCTAATGTTCTCATTCATCACAATAGGATTATTGTTTGGGACCTCTTTTATTGAATTTCAAACAAAGTGAAATGCAACCTTATATGCTATCGTATTCTTCTTCATATATGCAATATGTTCAGTATGTTTGTGCATGTACATTTTTCCTTTAATTTGATTTCATGTGATTTTGTTTGATTACTATTCCTCTGTATTTTGTTGATATCTTAATTTATGTTATTTGGATTTTTGTGATTCATATAATTTTGTAAAGATAAGATATTTATCTACACTTTATTAGTTAATTAGTAATTTTGAAAAATTTTATCTATTTCTCAAAAAATTCAATGAAGTTGCTCCTATGGGTTTAGAAACTCTACATTTCACTTTTTTAAAGAATTTTGGTATTTATTTTACTGAATATTCTACAGTTATCTGATTTACATGAAACTTGATTATATATAAAGATAAAGTGTTTATCTTGATTTCATTAGTTTACATCAATGTCTAAAAATATATTTTGAATGGACTTTTAATTACATGAATTTATGTTATGCTGTTTTGTAGTAGTAGTTTTTCAAGAATAGTTTTGCTTCTGTTTTTTAATGATTTTAGGATCTTTAGATGTCAAATTTAATTGGTTATTTTTTTGGAAAGATAATATGTTTTCCTTGAAATAATTAGTTTTGACCAAAATCTGAATCTGCTGTTAAGATCCCTTGAAAATTCATTGAGTTTTTCAAACATTCTGTCATGATTTTTCACAAAAGTATGGTTCGTTTTTATCTCACAAAAGTATAGTTCATTTTTAACACACAAAAGTATGGTTCATTTTTATCTTACAAAAGTATGGTTCATTTTTATCCCACAAAAGTGTGGTTCATTTTTATCTCAGAAAAGTATGGTTTATTGCTTATCTCACGCAAGTATGGTTTATTGTTCATACCCTACATTACGTTACTATTCATAACCTACGTTAAGTTACTGTTCATACCATATGTTATGTTACTAGTCATACCCTACGTTAAGTTATTGTTCATAACCAACGTTATGTTACTTTTCATACCCTATGTTACGTTATTTTTCATTTCGCAAGGTAAGGATTGGAAACCATACGTTACTGTTCACTCTGATGTTACTGTTCATTCCGAAGTTACTGTTCACTCTGAAGTAACTATTCACTTCGATGTTACTGTTCATTCCGAAGTTACAGTTCATTCCTTGCAATTTTTTTAAAATTGATTTCCTAAAAATAAATGGATTATTTTTTAGATATTTTTTTGTGAAAAATTATCATTAAATATAAGGATGATAATCAAAGAGTTCTAAATATTTTTGGTGCTCTATTTAAAGAAAAAAATTAATAAAGTTTTTCAACATCTTTTAAAAATAAATTTGGACATTTCAAGATTGTTTAAATTCAAATGTATGAATTTAATATCAGAATCTGCTTCTTGTTTTCAGGAACTGTTTTGACTACATTTAAATCATTTTAAATAGATTTAAAAAATTTTTTTGAATCATTCAATGATTTTATTATTTTTGATATATTACTGGAAGAATTATTCAAAATACTTTGAATTCTTTTTTTAGATATTTATTCTATGGGAATAAAGAAGCAACAATGATGTTATTTTCATGGTGATATTTATGGGAGCTTCTAACTCAATTAATTTTTAATATCCTAAGGAAGCGAAGCTGCTGCACCTGCTATATATTTTTATTCTCTATATATATCATTCTCTCTTGCAGGAAAAAGAACAATACAATAAAAAAGAAGAAAGTTCTTGGAACATTAATCCTATGGTGCATTTGCAACATCTTGTGGCACTATACTTCACCACCTTCTCGTTCTCTCAAGTGATGAATTAATTCTTCTACGACTATAATTTCATTGACGATACGTGCTGATCTAAACCTCAAGAACTAGTACTTGTGCTTTAATTTTTATCTTCTCTTTAATCTGGTTCTGAGTCTATAACACTACTTGTCATCTCTCACACACACATTATTTTTTTTATTTATGCTTTTTCACACCAAAGAATTTTTTTTATTCTTTTTCTTCAGGTTGGGACTCACATATTCTAAAATTTGGATCGTAGGGTTGTGACACCCTGTATCGAAAGTCAAGGCTGTTTGGGTTGTGACTCTCGGTATCTAAAGTCAGGTTGTAAGGGTTGTGACTCCCTGGAAAAAAGTTAGTGTTGTGGTTATCCCTCCACTAGAAAAGGATTTTCTAATTGGGTTATGATTCCCCTTTAAAAATAATTTTTAGTGCACATGTATCTCTCGCTGAGTAGAGATGTATAAGAGTAGAGTAGGCCCACTATGGACCAAACTACTATTAAAAACATCATTGAATTATTTACTTTTTCCGCTTATAATTAACCTTAATAATTAACTTTGATAATTAATTTACTTGATTAAAATTTTTAATCTGGTCTATTCACCCCCCCCCCCCTCTAGACCATCTTCCATTACCCTGTCTGACCTCACAATTTCTATCTGAGGGAATCCTTGTTAAGAATAGTTTTATCTATATTTATATTTCTTTACAAAAAATATTGACACCACTGGTTATTCCTTAAGGAGTTTATCTAACCATTTTTTAAGTCTGGTTTTATATTTTTTTGTGCTAACCTATTCCTAGACCTCACAGTCTAGGGATAAAGATCATATAAGATGGTAGGATTAAACTCGAATGATGCTTGGATTTCTCAGAAGCCACAATATTTTGATGGCAATGATTATGGATACTAGAGATCCCAATTGGAGTCATACCTCAGACATTTGAGATTTGAGCACTGGTCTATCATGTCAAAATGATACACACTACCTGAAGCTGATCCAGATACTCTTACAGGAATTGATGCTACTAGATATGTCTTAAATTACAAAGTCATTAATATTTTATATTTTACTATTAACAGAAGTGTTTTTAGTCATGTGTCTGCATTCAAGACAGCTCATGAGATTTGGAAGATTTTACAAGTCACTCACCTTCGCTATGAAAAATTGATCTGAAAAAATCTTGGAATGCTTCGTGTTAACTATCAAGACTTCAATATGGGTGAAGATGAAACCGTAAACCAAATATTTCATAGATTCAAAAGCATTGTTAATGGAATGAATTCACTTGGAGAATCTCTAGAAAATACTATACTTTTTGAAAGATTCATATGAGCATTACCAAATAAATGGAATGAAAAGAAGGTTGTCATTGATGAAAGAAAGAACTTCAAAGAATACACACTTGATGAATTGATTGGATTACGAATCCAATATGAACTGGAACTGAGGAACATAGCTAGTGAGGAGACAAAAAAAAAAGAAAAGTTGTATCTTTTAAGTCTGTAAATGTTATTTCTAATAATTCTTCTGATTCTGATCTACAAGATATTGAAAAGGAAGACATGGCTCAGATTATAACAGGAGTCTACAAAATAATGAAATAGAGAGGTTTCAAAAACTAGTTTAGTAGAAATATTCAAAAATAAAAATATAACTGAGATAAGAAAGGTGATACAAATTACAATGCATTAAATGTAACTTGTTATGAGTGTAGGAAGAAAGCTCATATCACACCCAATTTCCCTAAACTAAAGAATAAATACAAATACAAAAAGAAGGATAAAAAGGCATTGACAACCAGCTGGAGTTATACTAATGAATCTGATTCTAGTGAACAATCTGGAAATGAAAAAGAATATGCTAAAATGTTTTTTAAGGCATCACTAGATAAGGTTTCTAATTGTACTTATTATTTTGAATGTTTTAATTCTGAATATGAATCTTAAAACCCCAATGTTTTTGAATTAAATAATGAAATTGAAAGATTATGAAAAGATATTTTCAATGCTGCTGACATATATAATAAACATAAAAAAGATAATGAAAAACTTATTTCTGAAAATAAATTAATATTTCAAGAAAAAAAGTTAACAAACATTTCTTCTGCTTCTCATTAAACATTTTATGATACTTTGAAAACTACTCATGATTTGAATGAGAAATTTAAAATAGACTTTGAATGTCTTAAAAAAATTATTTGATTTAATTCAAGTTCATGAAAAATATCATGATATGATGTCCTTGACTAAAACTGATAAAAATAAATATGGTTTTGGTTATGGTAAAAGATTACCTCAAATGAATAAAACCTTTTTTTAAATTAAAATTGGTTGTACATCAACTATTACTTGTTTTAAATGTGGCATGAATGGTCACTATGTTGATGAAAGGTCACATAGATTTAAACAATCTTTGAGATTTACAAAAACTAATATTTCAAAATCCTTGTTATTGAGTGTACCTTATAATACTTGTTTAAATTCTGTATGGGTGCCTAAAAATTTTATTACTAATCATATTGGAGCCAAAGTAGCTTGGGTACCAAAATTGTCAATTAATTGAATTTTGTAGGAAAAATTCCTTTTATGTCTCAAGAACGACATATGTAACATGGACAGTGGATGATTTAGGCATATGATTGGAGACCCATCAAATTTTACCTCATAAAACACATATTATGGAGGCACTATTACTTTTTTAGACAATTCCAAAGACAAAGTAAAAGGTTTTGGTAAAGTTGGTATTTCAAATTATACATTTATTTCCAAAGTTTTATATGTTGATGGTTTAAAACATAATTTAATCAGTATATCACAATTATTTGATGATGGAAAAGCAGTTAAATTTTAAAATGATAAATGCATAGTTTTTAAAGATAATTCATTATTATTTTATGCTAATAGAAAAGATAATATTTATACTATTTATTTTGTTGAACTAACTGTTCAATGTGTAAAGTGTTTGAATGTTGTACAGAAGGACAACATTCTTCGGCACCGACATTTAGGTCATGTTAATTTCAGATTTTTGCATAACCTCTCAAAGCATGAGAATGGTTTACCTCTTCCTTATTTTAAGAAAAAACAACTTCATGTTTCTGAAGACTACATGAAAGGGAAGAAACACAAAATTTCTTATAGACCTATCAATCAGATAACTACTATTAAGCCTTTAAATTTGGTACATCTTGATTTATTTGGTCCAACTCAAATTTATATCCATGTGGAAAAAATATACTTTAGTTATTGTTGATGATTATAGTAGATTTACTTGGGTATATTTTCTAGCTCATAAAAATGATACTCTATCAAAATTCACTACTTTCTATTAATTAGTTCAAAATGAAAAAAGTTTTATGATTATTTCTATTCATAGTGATAATTGAGGTTAATTTAATCATTTATATTTTGAAACATTTTGTGAAAAGAATGTATATTTTCATAATTTCTCTTCTTCTAGAACACCACAAAAAAATGGTGTTGTAGAATGAAAAAATAGAACTCTAATTGAAATAACTCAAACTATGTTATGTGAATGTCATCTTCCTAGATATTTTTGTGCTCAGGATATTTTTGCTACATGTTATATTTCAAAGACAATTCTTATTAGACCTTTCCTAAAGAAAACTCATTATGAATTATTCAAAAATAAAAAGCCTAAAGTTACTTATTTTAGAGTTTTTAGATGCAATGTTTTTATATTAAATTCAAAGGATAATTGAGATAAATTTTATGCTAAAAGTGATGAAGGTATTTTTCATTGTTATTCTAATAAATTTAAAGCTTATAGATTTTATAATGAAATAATGATGGTTATTGAAGAGTCTGTTCATGTTATGTTTGATGAAAATAATGTTAAAATAAATTTTGATTCTAATTTTATTTATGATGTGTTTAGAGATTCTAATTTTGTTGAAAATATTCCTCCAGATAATAATGAATTAATTTTCGGGGAGCATACTCCTTCTCAACCTGATCAAAATCATCGATGATTCACAAAGATAATCCTATTGAAAATTTAATTGGCAATGTTGATTCTGGTGTCAAAACCAGAAATTCTATTTTAAATTTTTATGCCAATTCTGCTTTTATTTCTGATTTTGTTCCTTTTAATATTAATGATACTTTAAAATATGCAAACTGTATTTTTGTTATGCAAGTTGAATTAAATCATTTTGTTAAAAAAATGTTTGGACTTTAGTATAATTTCCTGAAGATAATCTAGTAATTGTAACTAAGTGGATCTTTAGAAACAAGCTGGATGAATTTGGACAGATTGTCAAAAATAGAGCAAGACTTATTCCTCAAGGATACTCTCAAGAAGAAGGTATATACATTGAAGATTCATTTGCACCTATTTCCAGGTTATAGGAAATTAGAATTTTGTTAGCTTTTGAATGAATTCAAGGTTTTAAATTATATAAAATGGATGTAAAATGCACTTTCTTAAATGGTTTTATTTCTGAAGAAGTTTATGTTTCTCAACCCCCTGGTTTCGAAAATGAAAAATTTCCCAACCATGGTTTTAAATTATCTAAGGATTTATACGATCTAAAACAAGAACCTCATTGTTGGTATGAAAGACTTTCTTTATTTTTATTAAAAAATGTTTTCAAGAAAGGAAATGTTGATCCCACTCTTTTTATTAAAATCTCTTCTGATGATATTTTAATTGTTCAGATCTATATTGATGATATAGTTTTTGGATCATCTAATGAAATAATTTAGAATGATTTTTCTTTTTTATGTCTTCTGAATTTGACATGAGTTTAATGGTAGAATTAATGTTCTTTCTTGGAATTCAAATTTCTCAAAGCAAAGATGGAATTTTTCTTAATCAATTTAAGTATGCTAAATATTTAGTTAAACGATTTAGTCATGATTACTCTAAATCCATGAAAACTCATATGGGTACTAATTTTAAATTAGATAGTGATGCATCTGGTAAATCAGTTGATTTTACAATTTATAGATGTATGATAGGTATCTTGATTTTTTTAACTACATCAAGAACTGATATCATTTTTAGTGTTCGTTTATGGGCTAGATTTCAAACTGATCCAAAAGAAAGTCATGTTAAAGCTGTACAAATAATAATTATACATGTTAAAATAACTCTTTATTCTTGTTTATTTTATCTAAAATATAACTGTTTTGATCTAACATCTTATTTTGATTCTAATTTTGGAGGCTGTAGAATTGACCGAAAAATCACATCAGGTACGTGACATTTTTTGGGAAAATGTTTAATATCTTTGTCATCTAAGAACCAACTATATGTTTCTTTATCTACTACAGAAGTTGAGTATATCTCTACTACTAGTATTTGTGCTCAAAGTTTATGGATTAAGAAATATTTATGAGATTTTGGTGTTTATCTTGATAAAATTCTTATTTATTGTGATAATTCTTATGCAATTTCTATATCTATAAACCCCTTACAACATTCTAGAACAAAACATATTGATATTAGATTTATTTTCCTTAGAGATCATGTGAAGAAGGGTGAAATTGTTTTAGAATTTATCCCTTCTAAAAATCATTTTATAGATATTTTTACAAAGCCTTTAGACTCTGCTCAGTTTGAGAAAATTAAATTGTCTATTGGTATGTTGGAATTTAAAATTTTATTTGTTGCATTTGTTTAGGGGGATCATATTTTCACATTTTGTTTATTTAAAAAAAGGGGGGGAGTTTTGGAGAGAAGGTTTGGGGAGAAATAATTTGTTTTAATTATTTTAAAAATTCATTTTATGGTTTAAATGTTTTGGTTTTGTAATCAAACAAAAAGGGGAAGAATGTTTGTGCATGTGCATATTTCCTTTAATTTCATTTCATGTGATTTTGTTTGATTAGTTTTCCTCTGTATTTTGATGATATATTAATTTATGTTATTTGGATTTTTGTGATTTTTATCATGTTGGAATGATAAGATATTTATCTATGATTTATTAGTTAATGAGGATGTTTTAAAATGCAAATCTATTTCTCAAAAAAAAATCAATGAAGATGCTACTATGGTTTTAGAAACTCTACATTTCACTTATTTAAAACATTTCAATATTTATTGTACTTAAACTTTTTCAGTTATCTGATTTACATGAAAAATTATTATATGGAAAGATAAATTTTTTATCTTGATTTCATTAGTTTACATCAATGTCTAAAAATCTATTTTCATTGGACTTTTAATTACTTGAAGTTATGCTATGCTATTTTTTAGTAGTATTTTTCCAGATTTGTTTTGATTTTTTAAATGATTATTGGATATATAGATGTAAGTTTTAATTGGTTATTTTTTTGTTTGAAATATAATAATTTTTTCTACAAATCATTAGTTTTTACCAATGTCTTAATTTTCTGTTAAGATCCCTTAAAAATTCATTGATGTTTGTCAAAACATTCTGTCTAGATTTCACACAAAAGTATGGTTCATTTTTATCTCACAAAAGTATGGTTCATTTTTTTCTCACAAAAGTACGGTTCATTTTTATCTTCCAAAATTACTGTTCATTTTTATCTCAAAAAAGTATGGTTCATTTTTATCTCACAAAAGTACGGTTTATTGTTTATCTCACACAAGTATGGTTTATTGTTCATACCCAATGTTACGTTACTATTCATTCCCTACGTTACGGTACTATTCATACCATACGTTATGTAACTTTTCATACCCTACATTACATTACTATTCATACCCTACGTTACGTTACTGTTCATACCCTACATTACGTTACTCTTTATACCCTACGTTACGTTACTGTTCATACCCTACGTTACATTATTGTTCATTTCACAAGATAAGGTTTGGTAAACATACGTTAATGTTCACTCCGAAGTTACTGTTCATTCCGAAGTCACCGTTCACTATGAAGTTACTATTAACTTCGAAGTTACTGTTCATTCTGAAGTTACTATTCATTCCGTGCAATTTTTTTAAAATTTATTTTCTGCAAATATATGGATTATTTTTTAGCAATTTTTTTGGTGAAAAATTATCATTAAATATAAGGATCATAATCTAGGAGTTCTTAATATTTTTGGTGCTATATTTAGATTGAAAAATTAATAATGTTTTTCAACGTCTTTTACAAATAAATTTGGACGTTTTAAGATTGTATAAATTCAAATGTTTGAATTTAATTTCAGAATCTACTGCTTGTTTTCAGGAACTGTTTTGACTACATTTAAATAATTTTAAATGGATTTTAAATTCCATTTTGAATCATTCAATTTTTTTATTATTCTGGAGATTTTATTGGAAGAATTATTCCAAATATTTTAAATTACTTTATTAGATACTTATTCTATGGGAATAAAGAATCAACAGTGCTGCTATTTTCATGGAGATATTTATGGGAGATTCTAAATCAATTAATTTTGAGTATCCTAAGGAAGCAGAGCTGCAGCACCTGCTATATATTTTTATTCTATATATATATATCATTCTATCTTTCAGGAAAAAGCAAAATACAATAAAAAGGATAAAGTAAAATGAACTTTGAACCTGTGGTGCATTTGCAACGTCTTGTGGCACTCTACTTTACACCTGCTCGTTCTCTCAAGTGCTGAATTAATTCTGCTATGACTACAATTTCAATGACGAGACATTCGGATCTAGACCTCATGAACGAGTACCTGTGCTTTAATTTTTATCTTCTCTTTCATCTGATTCTGAGTTTGTAACACTACTTCCCATCTCTCACAAGCACTTTATTTTTCTGTTTATTCTTTTTGACACAAAATAATATTTTTTTATTCTTTTTCTTTCGGTTGTGACTCCCGGATTCTAAAGTCAGGATCTTAGGGTTGTGACTCCCTGTATCTAAATTCAAGACTATTTGGGTTGTGACTCCTAGTATCTAAAGTCAGGTAGTAAGGGTTGTGACTCCCCGCACAAAATTCAGTGTCGTGGTTATCCCTCCACTAGAAAAGGATTTTGTAATTGGGATATAATTCCCCTTCAAAAATCATTTTTAGTGCACATGTATCTCACTCCTAGTAGATAGGTAGGTATAAGAGTATAGTGGGCCCACTTTGGACCAAACTACTATTAAAAACATCATTGCGTTATTTACTTTTTCCACTGCTAATTAACCTTAGTAATTAACTTTGATAATTAATATATTTGAATAAAATTTATAATCTGGTCTATTTACCCCCCCTCTATACCATCTTCCATTACCCTGTCCGACCTAAAAACGTAAACTTCTATCTCCAACATAGTTTCTCTTAAAAGAATAGTTTTTCCTTGTTTCATTTCCTAATTATCAAAATTTTGTTCATTAATTATATCTTTATTTTTTCTAGTGCAATTTTGAACATATTTTATACTTTTTATTGGACTTTTCCAAGGATTATAAATCATTGAATAATTATTTTATATCTCACTTGTATATTTCTACATTTTGGTATTATTCCTATTTCTCATAGAATTTATTATTCTTTTCTTGGATTTATCCCATAGATTAATTCTTATTCTAGGTTAATCATATGTTCTTATAATAATTAAATTATATGTGCCAAAAAATCCCACAACACAAATTGTAACCATTGAATATTTGATCTTAGAACATATTGGTGACTGTATACAAGAAATTATACTTTCTGTCTAGGCATCATGTAAACTTTTTTTATCCTTCTCCCAAGGGAGTATTCTTGGTTTTATTTAACTTCAATTTTTTATTATGTTGGAGTAATCTTATCACATATTCATTTAGCCCAAACACCATTATTTTGTCTTTAGAATCAATATATTCAGAGAAAACACATTCAGCGTGATTTGAAACATTATGAGTTATGTACCTTTCCCTTTGGGATATTCTACTTTGAAAACATCTTCATTTAGCCCAAAAACCATTTCATTTGTCTATATTTGGGCTATTCTTCATTGAAAACATCTTCCTTTATCCCAAACATCATTTGCGTTGTCTTCCTAGGTGTTACAGAATAAACTATTAATCTTATGTCTCACTATGAGAATTTATTCAATGTTCTTATAATCTATTATTTTCTAGTAAAGTATTATGAACTTTTTCAAGGTTGTCTCATTTAGCTTCCATTGATGCCACTACATAGAGTGATTTCTACTTTATCTTTGGGATAAACAATATATTTTTCTAGGAATCATCTTTTGAAAAAGTATCTGCATTCTTTCTTCATTGCAATATATATTATAATTGTGCACCTTCATTCATCTATAATTATCTAAAATGCTTCTTCTATAGAAAACTAGTGCCGGATATTTGTATTTTTTTACAGATCATGGATCTAGCACTAGCCAAAGTATATACTCTACAATTTAATTCCAGTTATGTTTTGTTACGACAATTTTCATTTGTAATGTAGGTTTAGTTTTTTGTTTTTATCACACTTTCTTGTAGTTTTCATTGGTAATGCAAGTTCAGTTTTGTTGTTTTGGTATTCTATTCTGGTTTGTTTTTATGGGTGCAAGATGGCTGGAATCAGGAAGCAAGAAGGCTGCGGGCAGCAGCTGCTACGTTTGGGAGAATCATCTATGCCCACGTTTCAACGAACCGTGGGTATATTAGTATTTTTGTGGTCCAGAACCATAGTTTATTGAACTATGGATATGTTATATTGCTGTGAAAATATATTCATACTATTTTGAAAATTATGGGAATAGATTTACACCCACGATTTAAGAAAACTATGGGTCTTATGAAATTTACATGGGATATGCCCACGGTTTTGTAAAAACCGTGGGTATAGGGCTATACCGATGCCACTACGGCCCATAGTTCATGAAACTGTGTGTATATCCTATACCAACGATTTCATGGGCTATACCCGCAGTTTTAAATCATGGGTATAGGTGATATTTCCAAAAGTGGAGAATTAATGGAAAACACTTATTCCTCTTCATATGGTCATATGAAATATGTATCTAGCATGACCTCCCTTCTACTCCTATATCAGCTTACTTTTCTAGGTTTCTATCCCTATTTCTAAATATACATTTTTAAAATTACAATGATATATTTTTTCCCATTATTATGCATTTATATATTAGTTCCACCCTATTACATAAGAAATAAAAATTTATGATGATGTAGGAAAACCATGATTGTAAATATGTTTAATTGTGATTGAGCCATAATTATGTCCCATTGTAGTTTTATTTTGATCCCTATGATTATTTGTCCTCTATATTTTGTCTCATAGTTCATTACCTTTAGTACTTTCTCCAAAATTATATGATGATGGCTAATGTTTTCTATTTTTCCCTTTGTTATCAAAGGAAGCTACCTAAGGAGGACCCAATCCCACTATTCCCTTTATTATTTACACATTTTATGACAATTCATCCTCACATATAGGGTTGATAGTGGATGAGATAATTCCTAATCTAATATTTTCTACTTATTTCATTAAAATTATGGTTCATTATGATGACATTCATAGAATATTTAGGACCCCAAATAGGGATTACTCCTGCTCCATAACCCACATACTTGAGTTTTAGCCTCTGAATAAAATTATTATTAATTTGGAAAATTCTCGTGATGGGGTCATAATGTTTGTAATGAGAAACATTTACACTCTTTTAGGATTGGGTAATTGAATATATGATATTCTCATTCATCTATAATATCCATAGAGCTAAAACATAGGTATTTCATACCTATACAATCAACCTATGAATATGAAGTGATCATCAATGGCCTAAGGTGGTTTGAATGATGATGGTGATAGTATTTCATCATCATACTGTAATTAAACTATGAATATTGGTATTCTCTATGTCAATGTTGTCACAGATAGGGATTTTAAATGTATCGAAAATATTTAGGTGTAAGAAGCTAATGAAAATTTTAAGTACAATAATAGGTATGTTATCATATGATAACACACAATGGGTTAAAATGGTTAATTGATTATAGAAGAACTGAAATCAAAATAAATAAGGACGAAGTTAAAATTTAAGGGAGTTCAGAATAAAAATATACATAAAATCCAAGAATAAATTTATATTTGGTTTATCAAGGTTCAATTACAGTAAGATTATCCATTTCACGGCTCCTGATGTGAGTCAGATGGCCATGTCACTAATGTTTTTATCAAATAGGGAATAAATTCCAAAAAATTAAGGAATTTATTTTGGAATGTATTATGAAAACATTATTATTTTATTTAACATTAATTTGTTTTTCTTTACATGTGAATACACATATTAAAACCCAAAATATATTTAATTATAGTGACATATGGTAATTCAATTCATTATATAACATTATAAAACAAGGGGCATATCATATTTATTGAAAGCTTTCTTAATGTGCTCAAAATTTTACACCTTTCATAAAACTACATCGGATAACCTAGGGACATACATAAAAAAGTGATGAGCTATAAAGCTCAGTAAGGTAATAAAAAAATCATAACAAGAAGAAAGTATTACATTTTAGAAAATATGAATTTCAATGGAACCTAAAATGGGTGGGAATCATAAGCATGAACAATGAAGCATGATATAATAAGGTAACATGAAGGAATCATTAGATATGTGGAAATAAATTTAAATAAGAAAATATACACATAGGACAAATATAAACACAGATATACTATAACATGTTTTATAGAGTCCCATCATGGATTATGATTACTCCCTAATCACATACATGACATCTCATGAAGTTAAAACATTACCCAATTCATTGGATCACTATATAATTTTGGGAGCACCCATCACTTCCATATCATGTACATCAATAACTATGGCACCTGGATCATATAACTTAAGAACATATATTATATCATTTAATCTAATGAATAAGGATTTTGGGTTACATAAAGGATTTTCCCAATTAGTTATATATATGTACAACTAGGTTAATACCCTTGTGTGGAAGTAGGTATGTTAATTCACCTCATAAATGTTCAGCATGGAAAATCACAGTGAAATTTTGGTAGTATAATATCAGTATATGAAGTTTCATAAAATGGTTCAATGAGGGATAAATGGGTCTCTAATAACTTTATATTAAAACCCTAAACAATTTTTGTATGTAAGAAAAAAAATCAAAAATGAAAATTTTTCAATTAGTAGGAATTTGATAAGTAGGTTTCAAAAATAATTAAATTGTAAGGAAAATTAGAGGATAATTTGGGTAGCATAGTAACAGTACATATTGACTCATGGGAGGGATTAATGAGAGTTAAAGGAGTCAATAATAACATGTACATCATAATATAATTAAGAGATATGTTGATGATAATATCCCACATATATTATTTTTCAATAGGAATACATAAAATAGAGAAGATCCTTGAATAAATAGGAGAACGAGATGACCCCTTAAAAAATATTCACATAATAACATCTTAGGTAAATGATATAATGATAGGGGTTAAATGATAAATAATTATTAGGAAATTAATTTTATAGTATATAAATCATTATAATTTCATTACATTATATCTAATTGAGATTCAAAAGGACAATTACAAATAAGGTGATTGGTTAGAAAAGAAGAGGGTGAAATCCCTTACTAAATTTTGGAATAGTAACGAATTCGGTAAATTCTATAATGAGAGGTTATAAATGATCTATAATTATTATTACATAAATTTATTATAGATTTATCTTTATAAATTAACAAAAATATAACCAATTTAGATTCAAAAGTCAAAATACAAATATGGTACATTAATTGAAATTAATAAGGAGAGGTCCATTATCATGAGTGAGTGATTCCTAAATCTTTTTGAGCATAATGAGAGCATGAGTGAACCTTGTATGGGATCTAGATAGGAGAGGTTAGATTGAGGATTTGATTCAAGGGTTTTTAATGAATATGAAGGAGAAAGTTGGTTAGTTTATATAGGAAAATATATGGGATTTCATTATTATTTCCAAAAGAAAGGTTTTGGACCCTATATAATATAGTAATCAAAAACCACAAACCTTCAAATGGGGATTCCCATGATTTCTACCAATGTTTAGCAGTTTTAATTATTATTTACGTCTAACATCATAAATCTATAAAATATTGCTCTTTT
This sequence comes from Viscum album, assembly GCA_963277665.1. Lineage (NCBI taxonomy): Eukaryota > Viridiplantae > Streptophyta > Magnoliopsida > Santalales > Viscaceae > Viscum > Viscum album. The sequence goes on along the minus strand of OY728119.1, from coordinate 1,599,744,967 downwards.
TGATGTGGACGTGAGTCATCTTCACAATGAAATGATTTTAAAATAATAAAATATAATATAGGTTTTGGAATATTTGCAATCAATTTATAAAATTAATAAAAATATTTATTAATCACATTATTTTAAATGTAAAACATATACTTTTCCCTGTATATCATTTATATCATTTATTAAATCACTTTTGGCTCAGTGTGATGTCATAATACGAACTATTAATTTATATTGTATTTAATTTTTAAATGATAATTTGATTGTGTTAAGAAACTAATAAAAATTAACCATTAGATAATTTGGATGTGTGTAAAAAATATTTATTTTATGAAAACAATCAATAAAAATTATAAATTACAATTCTAAATAAAAATCCAAGTTTATTTAATTAACAATTTATCATAATAAAATTATATTATCTTTTATATTTAATTAATACAATTCAATAATTAAAATATCAGTTATTTCAAAAAAAATATTGAATTTATCAAAAAGCATGTTTCTATTAAAACTATATATTACCCCAAATAAAATTTATGTTTTCATATATCAAAAATCTAAATTTTTATTTAAATTATTATTTAGTGTTTTATAATGAAAATAAATAAATATAATCCTTATTATATTGGAACTAAAATATAAATATTCATACTATTAGGTTTACTTTTTTTATAGTCCGTGTTTAAATATTTATACCCATAAATAACATATTTTCCTATTACTGTGGAAAAAAATATTTACTATAGTTACTATTCATATTATAAATAAATTAAGTTGGCCTTAATACCTACTATTATTTATAAATACTTGAAATATGGAATCTATTTTATCAAAATAAATTTATATATGTGGTAGTAATTAATATAAAATAAAACGCACAGGCATGATGGAAACCGATTTATCTAAAATATGCATTTTTCAAGGAAATGATGATTTATCATTAACTATATAACTAGTAATATTAAAATATTAATTTAAATTAATAATTATAGATATTGGATTTATATATTTAATTTAAATAATTCCCCTTAGGTTTCTTTATTATTCAATTAAAAAGGTGAACATTATAAACATTAAAATAGTTTTCATAAAAATGTGTTTTCAAGCCTAAAAATAAAATTATACAAAAATATTGTACAAAGATGATTTAAATTTAATTAAATTTATTAAATGTAACAAATAATACCTATAATAATTTATAATAATATTAAAATAATAATTCAGATCTTAAATTATTTAATTAATCAAAATAAATTGCAGGTTTGAAGAAAATATTTAATTTTTCACTATCCACTAAAAATTTAATTTTTTCTGAAAAATAAAAAAAATCACCCCTTATAAATTATGATAATATGAATTATAAAATGATTTAAATTTTTCTGAATACATTTTATAAATTTTCTATAAATTAATAAAAAATTAAAAATTAAAAAAATATTTTTGAAGAAACCATATTCTTGTAGAATAAAAAGACATGAATAAAAATTGAGTGATTAATTGCTAAGAATTTATAAATATATTTATGATTAGTAGTAGATGAATATATATTTTTCATAATTTGTTTTATATTATTCATATAATAAAAATTAAATGGCTAGTTTAAAATGATCATATTTAAATAATCACTCTTTGACTATGTGTAGTATTGCATATTGTATATGTTATCGAACATAGTTTTCTCTTTTAAAAACCCACAGAATAAACTTCTTCCCCTATTAACAAATTTCATCCTTGAAATTTTAACTAGATCATCATAATAAATGTTTTGTCACTTGAAAATTCCTTTATTGAAAACACACATTGTAAAAATGGTTAATCAATCATCCACTTGAAAAGAGAGAAGGTATATAGGAATATCATCACTTAACTAGGGTTCCATGTAGAAGAAAATCAGTGGGAAGTGAAAATATAAACATGGAAGAAAAAAATAACACCCAAGAACTAATTGTTATTGATATTGAAAATGGTTTAGAGAAAGTCAATGACCACAAAACAATAAATATAAGAGGGGTTAAGAGACTATCAATTCCTTAGAAATGATCATAATGTGAAAACATTTTTGTTTCGAAAATCTTTTCATGAGTCAAGTAATTCCCATAAATTATAGACTAGGAACATAAGGAAATATAATTTGATAACTAGTGTAATTTCATCCATTAATCAATTTCCACTACATTATCATCTTTTCTCCAAATGATGAGTACTCAATTTTAATTTTTTAATCATGAAACTCTAGATTAAGCTTCCAACATATCACATAATCTACCAAATATTAACATGTTATTCCTCCCATCTTTACTAAATAAAAAATATTTAGAATAAATAAAGAAATTACTAAAAAATGAATAAACCATAATACATTAGTCTCCAAAATTTTAAAAAAAAATCCAAAGGATTAAAATAGATCATTCCCAAATAAGTTGAAAAACATCAATAATAAAAAATGATTCATCCTAAAAGTTTATCTAATATCATCAACGTACTCCTTTAAAAAGAAAAAATCTTTCTTATGAAATAATAGTTTATATTATATATAATGGTTATATATAACTCAACCCAACAAAAAATCTACCAAACATTCATTAATCACCTAAAAATGAAAATATATAATCCTGTATTATTTTTCTCAACTTATTTATAATCATGATTCACATTCATCACATAAATCCTCAAAAGTGGTATCAGTTATTTTAATAAAAATATTATAGTTAGTCATATCATCCTAAAAATATTTAGGTTGATCCAAACATAAACCACATATTAAGGGTTATCAATCCCTCGATCACTTTCTTTTCCAAAATATCACCTTTTCACTAAATCACTTTTATAGGCTATTGGAATCATCCAACACATGTTTCAAATCATTAAATAAAACTAATATAGAACAATCCTAATACATTTCATGATTCTTATATCTAAAATTTCATTGATATATAATCTATGGAACATAATTGTAAAATACTAAAATATAAAAACATTAATTCTTACACATCAATGTTTTCTATATAATTAGTCCTTCATTAGTCTATCATTTGTCCCTTATATTAGAGGTTTAACTCATATAATTCCCATATTATCCACACGTAATACATTTAACACCAAAAGGTGAAATATTATATAATTTATTTTCTTATATCATGCTCATCATTTTTTTAACAGCAACTAGATACTTTATGCACTATTTCATCACATTTAAAACACCTTTGAGTTCCTTTTTGAAATTTACCTTGGAATAACATTCTATATTTTTGAAATTCAAGAAATTGAATCCTCTTTCCTTTTTCACATTTTTCATGTGAAATTCCTTGAGGTATCTTCCTCGTATTATTTTATATCTTTAGACAATGAAATATTTTCTATTTGTTAATTATAATATCAGATAGCTAGTTTTTCATAATCATAATTTGTCTTACATGAGCACCCATCATGTTAGGCTTATCATTTAGGAAGTCATAACATTCCCCCTCATATTTATTATTCTTTTTTCACATATTTTTATAAATTTACTAGAATAAAGGGAAAATTAGGGATCAATAATTCTAACCAATTAAAAAAAATGAGAAGCCTATAACATTAAAGGGATAATTTATAATGACATTAATTTCCTTAAAATATGAAACTCAAGGCGTTGATATATGTTATCCAAGATCTATTTCTTATCATATAATCTTATTGTTATTTTTATTCCCTTAATAATGCTTCACAATGAGCTTGTGAATATACCAAATAATATCCCATGGGAGTGTTAAACTAGGATTACAACAAGTCCCATTATCGTGCACCAGTTGCCAATCAAGTCTAGCTCAATAAAATGTTTTTAGGGCTATCACCCTATGTGAATCTATATAATGGAAACATACAATTGTAGTATCCAGAATGTTATATATTCTCAAAGAAAAAAAATTGTCTATACATTACCAAAACATAGTTATTTTTTCATATTCACAGTATTATCCCTAATGATTTTGCTGGAGTTTTCTAATTCTAGTATGAAAAACAAATGCACTCCCATTTTATACCAACTATGACACCCCTAATGATTATTACACATTAATTCATGATTCATTAAATTATAATACACATAAAATAACCTAAAAGATAAATATATCTAGTATCATTGGGTATATGGGTATATTACATAATAACATAAAATAAGGGGTTCATCCACATTTATGAAAACTTCCTTAACCTGACCAACATTCTCCATCATTCTAAAAACTAATTCGAAAAACCTGGGGATATACATAATAAATGGGCGACCTATAAAGATTAATAAGGGAAAAAATCATAACATGAGGAAATTTTTACATATTAGACAATATGAATTTCAATAGAAGATAAAATTGGTCAGAATTATAAACATGAACAATAAGGAATGATATTTCATGGTATTATAGTGTCAACATGGTATATGTGAAAAAAACATTAAACTTGAAAAACAAAACATACGATAAGGTTAAGCATGAAGGAAATTATACCATGGTTCAAATAGTCCTATCGTGGATTAGGTTCACTCTCTAATACTATATGTGATGTATCATGAGACTAAAACATTAATCAATGAATTGGATCACTATATAAGTCCAGCATCACCCATTTCTCTCATTTCATGTATATGCATAAGTGTTCCACATATATCATATAACATAATAACATATTTTGTATAATTTAATAAAATGTTTAATAATTTATGGTTACATACATGGAATTCACCAACCAAGGATTTATAGTTACAACATGGTGAATACCATTGATATGAAATGGGTATAGATAAACACCTCACAAATTTTTGGAATGGAAAATCATGGTTATTGTTCGATTACATAATAACAATACATGATGATTCATAATATAGTTAAATGAGAGATAAAATTGTCTCTTATTACTTCGAAGTCAAAATTGTAGTATTAATGATATGTATTGATGTAATCAAACATTAAAATGTGGGAATTAATAGGCATATGACCAGGAGTATTCTTGAATAAAAAATGCTGCAAGAAACAATTTCCAGATAATTTCCAAAGTGTAAGTCGTATACAATGAATCATGGGATAATTTAATAAGAGTGAAAGGTTTAGTATTCAGTTTGAAATCATAAGGTATGTTAGTTTGTTATAGAATCTCATATTCCTTATATAATAATTTTCAACTAGTAGGAATAAAATAGAGAAGATTCATGAATTAAGAGGAGAAGGAGAGGATCTCTTAAAAAATTTCATCATAGTTAAGGCTTTGTTAAATGGTGTAATGAGAGGTGATAAATTATCTATATTTATTAGGATATCAATTGGAATGTACAGGGATATTTATAAATTCATTATAACATAACCAATTAATATTTGAAATCCTAATTACGAATAAGGTGATTGAATGGAAAAGAAGAGAGTGGAACCCCTAACAAAATTTTGGAATACTAACATATCAGGAAGATGTTATAATGACATGGGATAAATGATATCTAATTATTATGCTATAAATTAGAATTTAGAGTGATATTAATAAATTCAAAAAAATTTAACCAATTAATAATCATGAATCAAAATAAAAATATGGTTCTTGAATAGAAAATAAGTGATCCAATATTTTTTAGTGAAAAGGAATGTGATATTTTTTGGGTTAATATAGGAAAAGAGATGGGGTATTTTATTATTTCAGAAGCATATATTTTAGAATATATACAATTAAATAATAAAAACCTCAAAACAACCCATGGATTTTTCATATGGTTTATAAAAAATATAAAATGATTTAATTATTTTATACATCTGTGTTTTGAACTCATTAAACAGTATTCTTAGTGATGTGGAAGTGAGTCAGGTTTAATAATGAAATGAATTTAAAACCATAAAATATAATATAGGATTTTGAGGATTCATAAAGGCTTTATAAAATTTATCAAATAACCTAAAAATCACATTATATTAAAATGGGAAAATATATTTGTGTGGTGATAGCATTTTCATCATTTATTACATCACTTTTGGGTCATTATGATGTCATAATACATACCATTAATTTATTTTTATATTTCATTTTTACCATAAAATTTAATTGTCTCAATAAATTATAAAATAATCACTATTGGATAATTATGATGTGATTAATAAAAAAATAATATTTTTTTATCTAAATAATTAAATGAATATGAGAAATAAAACATTTAAATAAAAATACAAGTTTATTGAAAAATGATGGTTTTCTAATAGGAATAATTTTACGAGCCTTATAAAAATTACATTTTCATATCAAAACATTATATTATAATTTATATTTAATAATAATAAATAAAATAAATATATTAATTTTTTTAAAAAAAATTTTCAATATAATCAATAATGACTGTCTTGATTAAAACTATATATTACCCCAAATATAAATTTTGTTTCAGCATATCAAAAATCTAATTTTCATCAAAACCACTATTTAATTATTTATAAAGAAAAAAATATAATCATAGTTATATTGGAATTAAAATACAAATATCTATACTATTAGGGTTTCTATGGTTCTAGACATTGTTCAAATATTTGTACCCTTAATTATCGTTTCTTCCATTTACCATGGTAATAAATATTTACAATAATTAATATTCATAATTAATAGAAATTAAGTCAACAATATTTTTTAATATTAATTATTATGAATCCAAATATAGAATATATTTTATAAAAATAAATTTCTTTAATTTTAATAACTTAATTAAAAATAAAATCACTAAGCATGATGGAAACAATAGTTTTTAAAATGAATTTCGTAAGGAATAAATGATTTTACTTTAACTCTATAACTAGTAATCATTATTATATAAATTACAATTCATAATAATTGAGATATTTTCCATAAATTAAATACAAATAATTAATAATTAGGTGATATTTTTAATTAATTAAAATATAGAAACATTATGTATTTTAAAACAATTTTCTTAAATAATGTGTTTTGAAGCATAAAAATAAACAAATGTTAAAATATGTTATAAAGACGATTTAAATTTTATTAATTAGATTAAATATAAATAAATAATACTGATGTTAATTTAAAATAAAATAATTATAATAAACTGAATTATAATTTACATTATTTATCAAAATAAATGATAGTTTTACAAAAAAAAATTTCACTGTTTACTGAAAAATAAATATTTTCCAAAAAATCCAAAAAAATAACCCCAAGTTAATATTGATATATTCATTTCTATAATGATGTAAATTTTATAAAAATATCTTTCCATTTTATCTATGTAATAATGTTAATATTTTCCCTAAAAAAATAACTTAAACTAATTTTTGGAGAAAACATGTTTTTGATGAATAATCAGTCTTTGTTTTGGTCAGGTGTTGTGTATCACATAATCTATCAAACATATTTTTTTAAAAAAAACTCATGGTGTTATATATATCCTGAAAAAAAAGTTTGGAAATGGAAAATTATAAATGACTATTAAAACACCATCATGTTAGTGATCTCTATATCAATAAAGAAATATTCAGGTTTAAAGACACCTAATATATCTATAGATATAAGGGGAGATATTATTTTGGAAGCACCAAGATAGGATAATACCTCTCATGAATTTATTACAAATAGGGAAGAGGGAAAAAATATAATATATCATAATTTTGTGGGTATTATGGTAAATCATTAACTTTAGCAGACCCGATAATAAAATAAAATTAGGTTTCTAAAGAAAAACTCTATCTGAATTATAGATAAATTTGGAAACTGGTATATATATGTAACCTGATGGACCATATTGATACATGGGTTAAGGTATGGGTGTTAAAAGAAAAGGATATATATGCACGTAACTCATACATACTCATGCATTCCACGGTGGAGATTCTAGAATACCAATTTAGATTAAAAAAAAGAGGAGGATTTTTAGTGAATTTATGAAAGATATATTAAAATCACACTCACCATATAATAAGTGTGTTAGATTGAAACTTGATATTTCATTTTGATTCTTGAATTCCACTGGGGATGATATTTCTGGATGAAAATACCAAGACATGTTACATGAAAACCTTTGTATTTGGATACCAAATTAATAATACACCAAACATGAGAAAATTCGTCATCAATTAGAGTATGTTATATATACATTGATCAAAAACATGAAAATATTCATAGAATGGTTGGGTGTTTTATTTTTTAAATTTGAATTATATTTTTCATGGTTATTTTGGTTTTGACTAAACAATATTATTTAGGTTTATAGAAAATTGAAAATTATGTATTTTAATGGTAAAGAGAAGCCTTGTAGTCTAAAAATATAATTATATAAATATATCCATATGATGAATAAAAAAATATCATAAATTTATATAGACATTGAATCGTTATACAAATAATGTAACACCCCAAGAATTTATAAATATAATTAATATAGATTTCATGAAACACTGAGTCTCAAAAAAAACACCACTTTGTTAACATAGAAATTAAAAATATTTTTTGCATATCTGTGATTTGAATTTCGAAAAACTAACAAACATGGTTGCATTTAGTAAGATATTTAGAGTCTGATAAGACAACCTTAATTTTTGGTGAATAGTAACGTAGCATTATGAATAGTAACTTAGCCTAATGGATAGTAATATGACAAATGGAGTAGTAACCTCACCTAATAAAGTATAAATAAATTTTTTATTCCATCATTTTGGTTTTGAGTATAGTTTTTTCTTAAAAATATGAATAAATTGATAAATTGATTTTTCAGGTAAAAATTGTAATTTTTAGATAGATTTAAATAATTATATTAGACTAAGGTTTTATTTATTTTTATAATATTTAAATATTCTTATCAAAATACTCTTTTTTAATTATAAATGGTAAAATTGTTTTATTTTTTTATGTGTCCAAAATTTTACTAAGAATTTTACTATGCATTTTATGTCTGCTATTATTTTGAAAAATAAGTCTTTTCATTATTAAAAGTTAAAATTTTTATATTTAGAGAATTATTATGATAAAATAAATTTCATTTTTTAATTCATAATGTCGTTATTGTGTTACACTGAATTTATGATAATTTTATAAAATACTTTTTTTTAATATTTAAAATACACTTTTGAGTTTTCGGTATGTCTAATAATATAATTAATGATTTATTTATGAAGTAATATTTATGGTCATATATTGAGTAATAAAATATGATATAAGGTGTACCAAGTGGCCAAAACAATGGGAAAATACCATGGACAAGCCCATGGTTTTGCAAATACCACTAATGATGTGTCATTGGAAATTAATAAAAAACACTCTCTCTCATTTACTATATCTACCCACTCACTCCTTCATTTTAATTCCTTAAAAATTCATCAACCTTGATGATCTAGTATTTTTACCTCCCTATGAGTCCTCTCAAGGTTTTCTCAAGCCTCCAATTTCTCAACCTTCATGTTTTAGGAGTTACTCTCCAAGGTAAGGGAATTATCATCTTCTCTTTTCAATTCAAGTTCTCTTTTATGTGGTATGTATTTCAAGGTTACATACCATGTTCTTATTAAAATTTTATTCTTTAACTCTAATATATTATGGGTATTTTATTAATGGTTGACCCGTGTACCCTCTGTATTTAAGGTTTTTTAAAACCATGTTGCATTGTCGTTATGCCGCAGAATTTTCAATTCAAAATCTCTCTCTTTTCAAGTACTTTTTTTATGTTATTCTATTTTAATTTCAATTGGATTATGTTGGGATTTATCATTATGTATCCACCTTAATATCAATATTATGTAATAATTATGAGATACCCCTTTTTCTCTCCTAAAAATATTTTATGAAATTTTAAGCAACGCTGTTAGGCTGCTGAATTTTCATAAGGGATCTCTAATCTTTTCTTTTATTTTGAAGTTCATTTATTTTCTTTTTATTTCCTCACCTCCTTTTATCAAAATGTTGGGATTACTATTGTACCTTACATGAACTGGAATTTTGTCATTATAAATGACTAATTATTCATCCTCTCTTCTTTCCCTTTCTTTTATACTAGAAATGAAAACATCATCCAAGATGTGTAAATTTATCACAATCAAGGACGACGGGTTTTCAATTTCTATTACCGTATTCAATTAAGGTAATGAAATCATTTTAATGGTTGAAAAAGACTAATATATATTTAGTATAACTTATTTATTCTTCTATAATCCTTTTATACACATTATATTAATTTATAAATCAAATATGAGTTCGTTGTAATCAAAAACTGCCAATAAACCCAAAAAATTATCATTAATGTTTTATATAATGATTAATATTCACTCCAAATAACCAAAAACAATTATGACCATTTAATATAATGGTTGATCACTAATAAAAAACAACTTCTATTCTAGATAACCATTCTCATTCTACAAGTTTATCCATACATGAATATAAGTAAATCGATCAAGAAAACCAAGGAAGAAAACACTCCGGAACAATGAAATTGAACCTCTTAAACCCATCAAGAAGGAAATAAATGAATGTAATAGGGTTATAAAAAATAAATAAAATAAATAATTTGTTCTTTAAATATTAATTAATGAATTTAATTTGGTTATACAAGACACTAAGATCAGGTTAAGAACACTATCGGACTTAAGGTATGGTTTTCTTCATCTCACTTTTATTTTTGGGAGATATTCTGTATTCACTACTATGAATTTTGTATGGTGTATGTATACTAACCATTTATGTTTCATATAATTAATATATTTATTTTAATTATATTAAATTTATCATTTTATGATTATTAATTTTGGGTAATATGATTCAATTGATTACAATGTTGTGAGGGTTTTCTACCCGAACCTCCATTTTCATTTGGGTTAATCTTATTCTCTACATACCTCAATTAAATTATTACATATTCATATTACTCCACATATATTATGTGATAATGTTATATATATGTTTACAAACCATAATCCTACTTTCATTTATGGGTAGTTATATGTTTTAATAGGATCTTTCAAAAAATTCTTCCCAGAATACAAGCCAGGTTCAAGGGAATTTCTCAAATTCATACCTATTTTCAAGGGCACTCTATAATCTATAATTAGAAACCATTATCTTTCTAAAATAACCCATTTTATTATGAAAATTCTATATGACTTAATTTATGGTTTTATACAAACATTTTTCCAAAAGAACTCTTCTTTTCAATGTAAAATAGTATTTATCTCAAGAATTACTCAATGATTTTATAAGAGTGTCTTTATCTGTTTCAACAGTCTGGTGGATTATTATGTATTATTTGGTTTAATATTTTATTATATCATCTACCATATATAATTTAATGGTTTATTATCAATTTTACTATGTATGTTCTACTTTGATAACATTCATCTTACTACTTAGAATGGTTAGTGATTATGTTACAGATTGGGGAAAGTTATTTACATATCCTGTGTATATATTGTTTATGTTTATCCTCATTAATATTATGAATGAATTATTCTTATTATGTGATAAGTGGGGATTGATATATCCACTTGATGCATCGGTAGGTATCATGAGACAAATGGATATGGACTTGGATGAGGCCTTTCCCATTTTGAGATATAGTTTTGGTTGAGGCCATAATCGTTTTTAGACATCTTGGCCAATGCCTTGACAGTATGTCTTAGAATGTATGACATATGCATTTCCCACATTATGAAGCTATAAATACAAAGTTCATGAGGTTATTCAACTAGTAGAACAACAATTATTATTTTTTACTATGGAAATATTTACTCATCTCATATTTCTTCAATATTATGTTCACGTTTATTTTTAAAGGCCTGTGTTTTCAATTATTCACCATGCCTAAAGTTTATGTTATCTTTTGTTGTAATGTTTACCCTTACTGAGAATATGATCTCACCCCTTTGTAGGTTTCATTTTTCTAAGGGCATTAATATGTATAATATGATTGAATTTCTAGTATAATCTTAGATTGGTGGATGTTCATAGTGTAACTTTTATGTTGTTTTTCATTTCAAGTTGTAATTTATGGAATGATGTATTTATATGGATTTCCAAATCTACTAAACTATTCATTCCATTAGGATACTAATTTCTTGTAATCATGACAATTTATTAGAAATAATGCACCATCTCCAAGTTTCTGGGGTCAAGGCATTACAAATAAGTTGAACACAGATGAGTATAAAATTAGAAATGACTAAAAAAGGATATTCGACAACCTATAAACTGAACTATGATACCTCCTCCAAGTAAAATTTTTTCCCTGATAGAAATCAATAATATACACCAATTATAATCATATACAATCAGTTTTGTGTCGGTAGGGTTGAGTCCATAGTGAAATAGATATATAAAAAGTGTATTCAATATCATCAATACACCAACTTCGAAATATAACATAAAAGAAAAAGAAAAACACAAGTCAGGTCATTATGTGTTATTTAGATCACCCATAACATTAATTAAACCTACATGAACTATTTCCAGAGTAAATCTGAGCATATAACAATATCTAAATAGGGGGACCAACCATTTCCCTAGAGTCAATAACATAACATCATACCTACTTCAAATGATGCATCAATGTATTTTATAACCCAATATAATCATTCCAAATAATACCTGGATCAATGGACATTCCATGGAAGGAATGAGTTGATATTCCTAGAGGGATGAAAGTAAAAAAATCATTATTGGAACTATCAAATCCAAATCTAGGTTAACCTCATAGGGATTCAATTTAGCAGTCATAACTGACTATAATGGTACTATTCAAGGCATTTCAAATCAAAAGGACTAAATATTGAATCCAAGGGGATCAACAAAGTTATTGTTATTATATAGGGATAATTTAATAATCCATTGGTATTATGATAAAAATCCTAAATAGAAATTAATAATAATTGAACCCAATGGGATTTCACAGTGCATTTTAAATTTTTAGGTAAAATTTTATGTTTTTTTATCCTAAATAAATATGAATTATGAAAAATTGAAGGACATCAGGATGACATTGTATATTGAACCTATGGTATAATTATATTTAAATAGCACATGGAATTACCTACACAACACACACAAACAAAGAAACAGACACACACCCACAAAACCACACCCATGAAAACACATAGACAGACATACAAACACAAACACACACACAGATATATACATATATATCATATAGGTATGTGTGTCTAAATCATAACATATCTTACAAAAGCCCTCATAAGGGTTTTCTGTAAATCAAAAATAGTGACACATGATAAGTTATTCATTCTTATAAATATGTATTTTGATAATCCACATGTCTATATATGGATATCATAGCCAATTTGGGTTCAACATCGACACCCTAAATCATTTAAAACAATTACCCAACTAACCCTCTCTAGGGACACAAAATTTGGGACACACACTGGTCTCTCATAAGAAACACAATATCGTAGAAAATCTATATTATTTCCTAAATCCCCTATTTACAACCCTTTTCAATTAATTCATTCAATTCATAGAATCCATCAAATTTTCATTAAGTTCCATAAACCCATACATTCATTACTAGGGTTCAAGAACATAAGTTCAACTAGAACTAGTTTGATAAAAAATAAACCCCACAACCATCGCACACAATCATGCATGATCACTTAACCAGATTGAGCATAATTAAATAACATAAAGTACCACATCAATGAATTATTGGTTTATAGAATGGAGGAATCCCCGATAAAAGTTCAAATGAACCAATAAAACACAATTCACATTCCTTCAGATTTCCTATTAAAATTGAGTCCAAATCCACTAAAATCAAATAGAACAGGAATCACTTATAATATTTTACACAGGCTATTCCATTATCCAATAATAATATAAATTATATTAAATTAAATTTTACACAAATAAAATAACATTTACAATTATTTATTGAAATCAACACATCCCATTGAAATTATCTTTCTTGAATACCCATTTTTAAAACACATATTAAAAAAGTAAAACCAATTTACTTTTATAAAAAAACACACAACCTAAAGATTAAAATAAGGATATCCATTTATACTCGTTAAAACAATACAACAATATTAATCTATTTATCAATATACCCATTCCATGATGATAATTAGGCCTAAATAAACCCACCATAATTCTAGGGGAAGAAACAAAGGTCATTAAACATGATAGATGAAAGTAAAAATTATGGATCACATATATAATGTCACTAATTATTAATGAAAATAAATTATCATTAGACTAACTACCTTAATCAGTGAATCAATAATAACCCTCAAGCTTATGCCGACCTCTTCTAAGACCACTAGCACCCAATGATACTGTCACACTAAAAAAGTAACAAAAAACATGTAGATGTTCTAAGGAATAACCACATAACCATTCTGGGTATAAATCCTACAATCCAAAAATAAATAAATGACATGAAATTATCCACTTATAACATAATCAATATATTCTAAGATAAATCCCCATGAATAATGATTATTCCACAATGATTTATTGAAATAATTAAAAAAACTCATTCATGAAACAACTATGAATAAATTTTAGAAATTAAAATTTTTATGGATAATGGAGGGTGGTCTTTTTGGGCTCTCATCTAGTTGGGAATAAAAAATTCATGGGTAAAATAAAGTAAAGAAGAATTATACTCACTATATATTGAATATTTAATTCAATAATTTAATTTAATACTCATCAAGGGTGATCTTTGGAATTATAAAATTTACCATGATAGAGAGAACCCCCCCCCCAAGTCACCAACAATCCCACAAAAAACTGAGGACTATATCATATTCTCAATCCCCTCCTTTCCATTTCATATAGAGAGATAACATAAGACATTAATAATAATTCTATCAAAAATGAACTCCTCCATGGAATAGAGGTCCTACCAAAATTTTGAAATGGTAATTACCATAATAAAAACTTCTGAGTATTTCTTATATTCAACCATAATGACTCCCAAGGCCTAAAGTCCTCAAAACCCACTAAAACACCTATCCATATAAGATTATTATCACCCATAATAATCTATCTAGACACCCTAAGAGGAAATTTCTATAGAAACACCTAAACTATGAGTTTTTTCCATCAGAATTTTCCAACTGTTATTACCTTTGTCCAAAAAGGAGAACTGATGTTTCTAGTATAGGAATTTTATAAAAAATGGTTTTCATAGGGAACATTGATATAAAAAATGATATATAATCTAAATTCCAATGTGTATATCTCCCCATTTCACACCATAGGAAAACACCACACCATAACTTATAGCATGGTCCACATCATGGTGGTTATCCTATAGATAAAATCAGATATTGGTCTACCCAAAAATGATATGAGGTTCACCCATTCCCCATATAAACCCTCCTAGATCCTTGAATACATCCAAAATATGTTTCATTATATATTATTTACCTCAAAATACCAATCAAAATATTTCTTATAAGAACATTCACCTCATAAAAATTGAAAATTAAACTATTCCATGAAATTCATAACATTAAAAGGATGAGTGTTTTACAATTTTCCTACCATATCACATCACCTATGACAGTTTTTCTGGTGATCCTTCACATCCCATGTCAATAAAAAATAGTATTTAATTCATTATCAACACATTATATGAAATAAATAAATTCCAAATTAGATTCATCTATCGATATATCAAAAAAATGATGAACACTTCATCAAATGTTTAGATACCACTCGACCCCCTCTCTAAATAATTGATAAGGTATTTATATCTATATATTTACACCTACAAACTATAGTGTCACAGACCGAACAATTAATAGAATCCCAACCCCCCTTACCATAAGACTCATCTAATAGAGGCTGATTCAATTCTTTGATTATCCCCACTATCATAATGTCCTCCTAAAATTCATCACTAAATGTTTTTTACTAAGATTTTGTGATTTGTAAGTTTATATAAATACTAACTATGAATTTGTTAATGAATGTCATTTTAATTCCTTGAATAGATCCTCAACTAAAAAAATTATTTTTTACCCCCAACAATGAGTATTGATAGTCCTCTGATTTGAATAACCCTAATATTCCATATTATATGAAATTCATGAAAACATGAGAGTCATAAATGCATTACTAAGTTGATTCTCCCTAATATATGAATCACACAAAAAATGAAATTTAACTTCTCAAAAATATAGTCACAAAAAAATATCACACATGAATATATGAGATTAATATAAACATCCATTTTAATATCTTACACATAAAACACTCATAAAAACCATGGTATGTCCACAAAATGTAGTAAAAAAATCCCAGACACCATGTATCTACTAATAAAAAGAAATCAGACCCTATTTATATATTTACTAATTATTTCAATTAAACAATAGATCAATCTATGAACACATCATCCAATAATAGTTTATAGTTTTAAAAAATATAATATATTATTTTATTATTCAATTGAAAATTTTGAGTTAGTATAGGCCAAAAGGCCAATAATATATGAAATATTATTTTCATAGGTATCAATTTCTAATTTCCAAAATCCTTATAAAATATCCCCTTGGTGTTAAGGAGTTTATTTTAAAATAAAATGTATTAAAATATCGGGGATAATATTTACTTTAAAAAAACCATCCCCATATTAAGAAACTAATATATATATATATATATATATTTAAATAAAAAATATTTTATTCATTTTAAAATCACCTACTCCAAGAATCACCTGAATTAAAAAATAATTCAAACTAATATTACATATATTCTATTTCACAACTTATATTTCTCTTACAAAAAATTGGTTTTTTCATAATCCAACAATACAAAAACTATATCCCTCTAGATGCTAACTAATAAAAATATAATGAAAAAATAAAATTCCCTAATATATATTTTAATATAATCAAAACATGAATTATATTTTCGAGAAAAATGATTATATTCTATGTTTCAAAAAATATTAATTGATAGTTATGTGTGAACTAGTCAAAAAACCTTGGATAAGGGTAGTTATATCATTCTAAATGCATAAAATTATAATGATGCATTAACAAAACACCAAAACCTATTCAAGCCCTATGAATCATGTAGAGTATCATAAATATCAAACTCGGTTTCCCATTCCAAACCAACACGGCACCCCCTAGGGATTGTATTCCTAATTTTGTTCACCCCCTCAAATCATTGGATTCATATAATTTCATACTGGAGGAGTGTGTTATTGGTAATGGTTATGTTTCCCAGTAACTGTATATCATCTCTAACTAACTGAATTCCCTAAAAAACATGATCTTATACCACATTTTAATGGAAAAGCTCGGATGATCCATATAGCACAATAGAGAGGCACCACGTGACCGTATTCATGCTTCCCCATTTGAAAAAAGAATCCAACTAGCTCCAAGGGCATAAAATTATGATCTAGATGATATTCTATATAATATAGTGTATCAAAATATAAAAAAAATCTAAAATATATATATACCAAATATATCAAGCCGACATTGCCTCGGTGTTACTGAATATAATATAGTGAGGTGAAATATTTTATTAATCAAAGCATAACTTAGTATAAGTTGATATACGTTGTTTCAATGTATAAATAAATGGATCACTATCCTATACATATTTTGAGGAAAAAATGATAAAATATAATTCATCCTAACTCAAAAAAATCACCGTACTAAGTCCTTATTCTCGAAAACATGATTGTAGAACCATATTACAGTCACCATGTAGTATCTGTTACAAGGTAGAAAAAATTAATGTCCAACTACATACATTTAATCCCATGTCTTTTACATTCATATAGGGTGAGTCCAAAAACCAAATAGGAATTTCATATGCATCAAAAATTCATAGTACTTCTGTGATCAAGTGGGATGTTCATAAAGTACATTTACGGAATGTGAAATCAATCATATTCATCATACCCCCCATACAACCTGACAAAAAAATCAAAACCAAAACACATGTAGGGTTATAGAGTGTTAACTATACTACCTCAAACAACTACATTTACTACATTTTCCTTTCTTGTTGTATCTTTACACATGTTACACCACCCACCCAAGGGGAGAAAATCCTTCCCCAAATATTGTAATTATGAATCATACCAACTTCAATTGGTGCTAGTGTGTCTCTGATCACACAACATAATCATTCCAAATTATATCATCCCAAAAACGAAATCATAGTGTATCAAACACCAATTACTAGGTGTGGTCGTAAAAAATCTAGTAAGATGATGATTAAAGGTAAATCCTATCTAACCACCCAAACATTATAGGTCTGCATCATATTCAAATCCAAGGCTGTTTCATGAGTCATTCAATGTAAATCTAAATAATAAACAAATACATGTGTATTTATCAAGGTAATATAAATATAATGGATTCACAATAGAATCTAAGGGGGTTACAGAATGTATTACAAATTGATAGGAATTAATCAAAACACTTGGATGTATCCCTTAACATCAATATATATTATATGGGTGAATCATAATTACATTGATGAATCAATTTCATACAAAACACATATATAAATATATAGGTATCATAGAGGATAACAAGTCCCTCTTGTAATATATCATATAACTATAGATATATCTATCACATACAACTAATTTTATTTATAAGGTGAAACATTAAATCATGGCTACCCATTCTAAAAAAACATGGTCAAGGTCAACATAACACTAGGGAATTGTATTTGATCCCCTAGAGTCCACCATTTCATGGACACTGTAACGCTCCGACCTCAGTTACCCAGTGTTGGTGCATTATTTTAATACATTGGAATGATTACAAGGAATCAAGTCCCGAAGGAATGATCATTTTAGCAGTCTTCAAAAATAGATTACATACATTAACATTACATTACAATTTCAAACATAAAACACATCATAAATAGTTCTTTGAGAACGCCATTATTCCCTTTAGCTTAACCCTGCATATCAATCATAATAGGCTTCTTGGAATCCTGGAAAAAATAAAACATAGAAAGGGATGAGCTCAAATGCTCAATGAGGGTAAGCAATATTTGGGAAAATGACATAAATATTATGCATGGTGAATAATTGAAACCACATGCCTTTACCAATAATAAACCTGAATACTTTTATGGAAAGAATATGAGTTGAGTAAATAATGCCATAATAAAACATAATAATGGGTACTCTACTAGTCGAATAACCACATGAACCATCAATATTATTTCCACAATGAGGGAATGTATAATGCCATACATTCTTTAAAATTTTTTCAAGCCCTCAGCCAAGACGTCTAAAAATTATTACGGCCTCGGCCAAAACCATATATCCAATTGGGAAAGGGCCTCGGCCAATTCCACGTTTAGTTGTCTCGTGAGACCTATCGATGCATCGAGGAGCAATAGCGGGCTCCACCCGTCACATACTATGTCCAATACATTCCTCATATGAAAAGGATGAAACTTAACATAAACATTCGTATAAGAACTAGGATACTAAATGTCAATAGTTAACCATAAACCATGAATGGTATAAAAATAACACATCCACATTCAGACATATCACAAAACCTTCAATATAATATGGATGTTTTGTATCATAATAAATCAACTTCAAAACAATTTTACAATCCATTAAAGGATATGACATAGATAGAAATTATTTGTAAAAATATTTTATAGAAATTCCCATTTTCATGAAAACATTTAAATGTCACACAATTGGGAAAATAAGTCATTTAATGACATTTTTTAATCAATGTGTCCCATACCACTTTTAAACTTTTGAAAGGAATTAACATTTTAAAAATATTCATGTCCATATAAATAAATCCTTAAAACCCATTTTGAAGACATGAACATTAATGAGAAAGATTTAGAAGAATAAATATTTAAAACATTTGAAATGTTGTTTAAGTAAAAATTCCCTTAAAATAATCCCTTTGAAAAATCTTTCATAAAAAATGGACATGGATAATAAATATGTCCCAATAGATACTTACGTAAAAGTAACCTCTGATAATAAAGAGATTGTGAAATTAACCCTTACCAATTTGGTATCTTGCAAAACATACACCCCATGAAAGAGGTATCATACAATGAATTTTTAAATACACATAAATTAAAGTGTATTACACAATGAATAAAATTATAGGAAGTACATACACCACACAAAAGGTAATAGTGGCAATATAGCACGAATCTCATGGGAATAAGGAGTGAGATGAAATCCCCTTACCTTGTATTTATCCTTGATAGTGTGTATTTTTACCTCCTATATAATATTTAAATCATTGTTATTAAATTATACAAGAATCATATTCAAAAATATGATATCATATATGATCTTTTAATATTTCTTTTTTAATAATATTTTTGTATTATCATCGTTTCAGGTGTTAACTGCTCCGTTTTCCTTTATATGCTTCATTACGTAAGACGTCTTTGTTATGGATAGGTAGTATCTTATTCATATCCAGAATCGTATAAAGTCCTTAAACATTACTTTTAATCATCAAACGATAATTATTCTTTAATGGATATGATGGGAAAATGAATCTCATCGCGTTCGTGGAGACGGTAATCCGTACTTACGCAAGAACACTACTTCCATTTAATTTTTCAATTTAAATGGAATAAAAAACAAATGATACATAGGTATATTATTATAATAGTATAATATAATATCTTATATGTGTTACTTGAGTTCATTAACACCATCCTTTATATGTTCCATGAATGGTATGAACGAGTCATATCACTTTGAGGGGGCGGTAGTCCGCACTTCCTCAAATGAAATTATCATATATATATATAAAATTAAATGAATAATGGTATTATATAAAATGGAATTACATAATCTTATATATAAAATAAATTTAATTAATATCATATTTAATTATAGTGCCATCATAATGGCCACCATTATAGGTGGTAGGAGATAATTGAACGATCATCGTTTCGTGAGGCGTTTGGTTTCTATCCACAGAAACATTATGTTCTTCACCCATTAGATGGAGGTGTGTGTAATTGTAGTTAGAATACTTCTAATAAAAATATCCTAGTATATTTAGGATATTGATTTTGTTACAAAATTGAATAATAAGAGTTTAGGGGTTGGAGAAGTAAAATAAAATACAAGAAGCTAAGAGAAATCGTTACCTTTAATTTGGGTAACTCCCTTGGGTTTGAACCAAAAAGGACTCTTGAAGTGCCTTCTACCTAAGTTAGGGCTTCTAGGAAGAGTATATATATGTAGGGAGATTAATTGGGAAGAGTTTGGATGAGCCAAAAGGCTTTAGAGGTGTGAGTAATTGGTTAGAAATTGTGTCCTTTTATAAGGGGGATGAGGGACTCTTTAGGAAAAACTTAATGTATTAATTTATAATAAATTCATATTCAGATTATTATGGCTCCAAAGTTGATTATTCAAATCGTAATATGTTTATGTGTCTATGTCCTTTGAACCAATTGATTTTAGACAGGTTTCGGTCATTATATTAACCTTATCGTTTAGTTTCAACTCTTGGTTAATTAGTTTGACACATACCATGTCATTTTGTATTTTTATATTATATAGTTACTAAACATACTATATACCTCCAAACGACCCCCAAGTGGTCCATTAATGAAACACATATCATGATACAAGTCCTTTGGCTGAACCTTAGATTTTTAGGAATTTAATATCAATTAATAATATAGTATTTGTTTTAAAAACTCTTTTATGTCAATTTTGACACTATTTGGTATTTCATTTTTTTGAAAATAATAAAAGCATGATTACTTAGAAAATAGTTAATTAAATCAATCCTAACATGTCATATTAACCAATAAAATTCGTCGAATTCATTAAAAGGTGCAAATTATATTTATTTGGGTATTTATAATATCAATTATTTTAATATTTTACTAATAAGGTAATTACTGCATCATCATTGTATCATATATAAAATAAATTATTTAATATCTAGAAATTATAAATAAAATACCATTATATATGAAATCGTTTTATCTTTATAATGAATATTTATAGTCTAAAATATAACCTATATAAGCTTGTGTAAAAATTGTTTTGCTAAAAGATATAGGCTGATGTCATTTTTGTATTTACTTTAATTTAATTAATATAAAGCGTCATTATCACTTACAAGTTGTTCCATGGGGTCCCAAAATCGACCCAAATATTCCCATGTTCAGACATGTATTAACGAATAGGGTTAAGACACGTTTCTGGGTAATTTATTATTATTATTATGTTATTTTTTTACCCTTATTTACCGGATTTACCCTTTAACCATGGTAAATAAAATATTTACCAAAGTAATTATTCAAAATGTCTAAATATAAAATATACCAATTTACACAATTTAGACATCCTGATTCCAAATATGGAGTCCATTTTTCAAAATTCAAAAAACAGAAGTGGCAGAAATTAATTTAATATTAATTCCAGCTATCAAAACAAAAAAACATGTTTTTAAGAGATAATAACTATCAAAAGATTGACACTTGTTTGTGTTCGGTTTTAATGTGAAATTATATCCAATGAAAAAAATTGTATTAAATGGTAAAAATATATTCTAAATATACTTTAAAAACACTCAAATTCATAATTTATCACTATTAATTATTTTGATTAAAAAATTAGTTTTTAATAAAAATTTATTTATTTTCACTATTCATCAAAATATAAAAGTTATCCGAAAAGTACCAAAATTCCATCCTAGGATAATTTTGATATTCCGAATACAAAAATGAAGTCCATTTTGAATGATAAAATGTATAAAATTTTAAAAATTAGGCATTGCTATTCATAAAGGCTAGTTTGATTTGTTCTGGTGTGTGTTAGAACTCGTTGTTGCGTACAACACACACTATAGAATTATTCAAAGAGAAGCTTACCGAGGAAGATTGGGGTGTTACATTTAAATTTTTTTGATTTCACCATTAAAAAGAATAAATTTAATTAGTCAAATTGAATTTATAAAGGTTTTAAAATATTGTATTTAAAAAGGGTTCACCAATAAAAGTCGGTAAAAGTGCATTTTTGAAAAATACTTTTTTATCTGAAAAATGAATTTATCATTAAATTATGTCTTAGAAACTCATAATATGGATTAGAAAATTATAAGGATAGTATAAATTTTAAAATTTAGTTAATACTATTCATAACTGCTTTTGAACGGCTAGTTTGATAAGTTGTGGTGCGATTGAACTCTGTGTTGCGTGTAGTGCATGTTATTGAATTATTTTGAAGAAATAACACACTGTGAAATATTGGGGTGTTACATTATCCCCTAATTAAATAAATTGCATCCTCTCAATTTGAAATTTTTCTTCAATAATAAATGTTTGAGAATATAAAATATATTTGTGGGAAAACCCACATTAGAAATTGGGTTAATAAAATTTAGTCTTAATAAGAGGAAATGAGAAATGAAAGGGTCACCACCAAATTATGATCTCTATTTGGAGAACATTGGTGGAAATTTGAGACATATAATTGGAGTAAAAAAGTAAATATTTATAGGTAGTTATTGAGGTTATCAATCACAAACAAGTGTAAAATTCAGGTCCTTAAATTCAACAATCTATTATGACTTGAAATACCATTGGTTAAACAAAACGTAAGGTATTAGGATAAAACATTTTTGGTTTTATGATCCCTTAAATAAATTATAAGAATTAATTTCTTCATAGAAGCAGAAAAATATATAATTGACATGTAGAGTTCAATCCTTTAAAGAATTTCTACCACAAACTCATCTTTCACTCTAAAAGATAATAGAACGTAAAGAAAATATTATATTTATCCTATTCGTATAGGGTTAAAAAATGATTTTATAATTCATCTACAATATCTTTAAAAAAACTACATTGTTTATTCCAGGACATCACGTGGGCCAGTGGTAGGTGATACACCCTTTTCACCCTTCGGTTGCGGGTTCAAGTCTCGCGGCCTTGCCAGACATGACATGTTGTTGCCTGACCTCCGGGTTGTCCTTTTATGGCATTCCAAAAATAATCCAAACTAGAACTATCCAAAATAATTCAGTCCAAAATTTATAAGGAAGGTAAACAAAATAACGATCCTTTTTTTCCATGTAATAACATGTGAACACCTTCATCATGTATTATTTTAAAAAACTACAGCATTATGAATTACCATAAAACCTTATTGATTAAATTCATGATCCCTTATTCCATAAAGAATAATGGATAAACTCCTTCAATCCAAAAATGTTGTAATCTCCATCAACGATGGAATATTCAATTCTTTAATCAGTTTCAAGGAGGTCAAGAATATCCAATATAATTTACACAAATCAACCATATCTTATTCCAAAATCAGTACCTCAATATTAGAACCATATAAAGGTTCATCTTTCCTTCAACCATGTAATTTCCAAAAAATTTAACTCGTTGTAGAGTCACATTTCATAGTACCACAAAATATCAAATCCTCAATGAAATAGTACTACAGTACAATCCTTATTTATTTATAGCACATCATTCATACAACACTTCAATGAAATAATTACAAAATAAAAACAAAATAACACTAGTCATTCCTCTTCATCTGTGGTACTCTCATAACATTACTATTATCCAATAACATCATTTGCGACATAGTCTGATGACTGGGAAATTGTTTCGTATAGTGTCTAAACTCCTTGCAGATAAAGCATTGTACTTTTGAAACCTTTTTCTTACACTTGCATTCACATACTTGGTTTCCTTTTTTCCAAACTTGTAACATACTCCCATTCCCTTCAAGAATTTTCCAAGGTGATTCCTTCCACAGTTATCACATATGGGAATATCCTTCTTTACCTTCTTCCCTTTATCTGTCCTTATCTCTACCATTCTTTTCTTCTCTAGCTTCCCTTTAATGCCATAGGACTCCGAGAATTATTTACTTATCTTATCAACACATGATACTATTTCTTCATATAATGATAATACGTGGGAGACTATTTCCTTTCTAAATTTTGGCTTAGGACCATGAAAGATATGATACTTATTACTCTTTGGATCATGTGTATTGTTGGAGTTCTCATTCCTTCTACTGGGTGCCATTTCTAAACAATGGCATACACTAGATTAGTTTATGAATAACAATACCTAATCCCGAACATGTAAAACACTGAACATAAACTAAATAGTTTATGGATATAATACATAAACATAAAAATGTTTTTTTGAGTATGTATATACTCATAAGCACTTCATAATGGTTTCTAAAGAAAATGAGAATTATCCTAAGCATATCCCCCGGGAGTGTCGTAACCAAGAGTACAGCAAGGCCTGTTGTTGAGAACTTGTTCCTGTTCGAGTGTATCTCAAAGCGGTGTTTTCCGGTATTACCCCTAGTTTTATCTGTGCTAGTGCCGGCTCTACCAACTCGTATCCAGACAGGGATGTATTTCTTGGAAAACTCACAAAATATCTACAATACCAAAATTATAGGATGTTCTTCTATACTAATCCTCAAATTTTATCTCAGGGTGAGGTGCTCTAAACAGAGTTTATCTAAATATAGTTTCCAAGGTTATTGCTAAACTTCTTCTGATTCCAACTGTAATTCTCTGACCCTAGTTATCCGGAGTCAGAGCATTATTTTAATACATTGGCATGATTACAAGGAATCAAGTCCCGAAGGACCGATCGATTTTGCAGTCTTGGAAAATAGATTACATACATCAACATTACATTAAAATTTCAAACATAAAACTCAGCATAAATAGTTCAATGAGAATGCCATTATTCCCTTTAGCTTAACCCTTAATATCAACCATAATACACTTCTTGGAATCCGGGGAAAAATAAAACATAGAAAGGGGTGAGCTCAAACTCTCAGTGAGGGTAAGAAATACTACGAAAAATGACAAAAATATTAACCATGGTGAATAATTGAAACTATATTCCTTTACCAAAAATAAAAATGAATACTTTTGTGGAAAGAATATGAGTTGATTAAATAATTCCACAATTAAAAATAATCATGGGTATTCTACTAGTCGAATAACGACATCAACCATCAATATTATTTCCATAATCAAGGAATGTATAATGACAGACATTGTAAAACATTTTGACAAGGCCTCGACCAAGATGTCTAAAAATGATTAAGTCATCGGCCAAAACCATATATAAAATTGGGAAAGGGCCTTAGCCAATTCCATGTCTAGTTGTCTCTTTAGACCTACTGATGCATCTAGGAGCTATATCGGGCTCCACCCGTCACTTACTATGTCCAATACATTCCTCATATGAAAAGGATGAAACTTAACATAAACATTCCTATAAGAACTAGGATACGAAATGTCAATACTTTAACCATAAAACATGAATGGTACAAAAATAACAAATCCACAGTCAAACATATCAGAAAACCTTCAATACAATATGGAAGTTTTGTATCATAATAAATCAACTTCAAAACAAGTTTAAAATCAATTAAAGGATTTGACATAGATTGAAATTATTTGTAAAACTCTTGGATAGAAATAACCATTTTCATGAAAACATTTAGAAGTCACACAATTTGGAAATGAAGTCATTTAATGACATTTTTTAATCAAAGTGTCCCATACCACTTTGAAACTTTTGAAAGGAATTAACATTTTCAAAATATTCATGTCCATATAAATAAATCATTAAAACCCATTTAGAAGATATGAACATTAATGAGAAAGATTTAGAATAATAAATATTGTAAACATTTGAAATTTTGTTTTAGTAAAAAGTCCCTTAAAATAATCCCTTTGAAAACAATTTTATAAAACATGGACATGGGTAATTAATATGTCCCAGTAGATACTTACGTAAAAACAACCTCATATAATAAAGAGATTGTGAAATTAACCCTAACCAATTTGGTAACTTACGAAACATACACCCCATGAAATAGTTATCATACAATGAATATTTAAATACACGTAAATTAAAGTGTATTACCCAAGTAATACAATTTTAGGCAGTACATACACCACACAAAAGTTAATAGTGACAATATGGCATGAATCTCACGGGAGTATGGAGTGAGATGAAAACCCCTTACCTTGTAATTTTCCTTGATAGTATGTATGTTATCCTCCTGTATAATCGTTAAATAATTGTTATTAAATTATACAATAATTATATTAATAAATATGATATCATATATGATCTTTTAATATTGCTTTGTTAATAATATTTTTGTATTATCGTCGTTTCAGGTGTTAACTGATTCGTTTTCCTTTACATGCTTCGTTACGTAAGCCGTGTTTGTTAAGGATAGGTTGTATATTATTCAAATAAATAATGATATCAAGTAATTAAACAATACTTTTAATCATCAAACTATAATTATTCTTTAATGGATATGATGGGAAAAATGAATCTCATCGCGTTCGTGGAGACGATAATCTGTACGTACGCACGAATGCTACTTCGATTTCATTTTTCATTTTAAAAGTAATAAAAACCAAATGATACATTGGTATATTATTATTAAAGAATAATATAATATGTTATATGTGTTACTTGAGTTCATTAACACCATCCGTTATATGTTCCATATATGGTATGAAGGAGTCATGTCACATTGATGGGGCGGTAGTCCGCACTTCCTCAAATTAAATTACCGTATATATATACAACATGAAATGAATAAGGGTATGATATAAAATGGAATTACATAATTTTATATATAAAATAAATATAATTAATATCATATTTTATTATATTTCCATCATGATGGCCACAATGAGAGGTGGTAGGAGATAATTGAACAATCATCGTTTCGTGAGGCGTTTGTTTGCCATCCACAGAAACAGTATGTTCTTCACCCATTAGATGGAGGTGTGTGTAAGTGTAGATAGAATAATTCTAACAACAATATACTAGTATATTTAGGATACGTTTTTTGTTACAAAGGAAAATATTTAGAGTTTAGGGGTTGGAGAAGTAAAATAAAAGAAAAGAAGCTAAGAGAAATTGTTAACTTTAATTTGGATAACTCCCTTTGGTTTGAACCAAAAAGGACCCTTGAAGTTCCTTCTGCCAGAGGTACAGCTTCTAGGAGGAGGAGAGGGATGTAGGGAGCTTAATGGGGCAGAGTTTGGACGAGCCAAAATTCTGTAGAGTTGTGGGGAATTTGTTATAATTGATGTCCTTTTATAAGGGGGAGGAGGGGCTCTTTTGGAAAAACTTAAAGTATTAATTTATAATAAATTCATATTCGGTTTCTAATGGATCCAAAGTATATTATTCAAATACAAAGGTGGTTATGGGTCGAAATACTTTCAACCAGTAGATTTTATAATGGTTTGGGTCATTATATTAACCTTATATTTTAGTTTCAACTCTTGGTTAATTAGTTTGACACATACCATGTCACTTTGTGTTTTTATATTATATATTTAATAAACTTACAATATACCTCCAAAAGACCCCCAAGTGGTCCATTAATGATAAAAATATCATGATTCATGTCCTTTGGATGATATTTAGATTTTTAGGAATTTAATATCAAATAATAATATAATATTTATTTTAAAACTCTTTTATGTCCATTTTGACACTATTGGGTATTTGATTTTTTTGAAATTCATAACAGCATTATTACATCTAAAATATTTAATTAGATCAATCCTAAAATGCCATATCATCCTCTAAAATTAGTCTAATTCATTAAAAGTCTCATATTATATTTATTTGGGTATTTATAATATGAATTAGTTTAATATTTCACTAATAAAGTAATTACTGCATCATTATTGTATCATATATAAAATAAATTTTTTAATGTATAGAAATTATAAATAAAATACCATTATATAGGAAATCGTTTTATCTTTATAATGAATATTTATAGTCGAAAATATAACATCTATAACCCTGTGTAAAAATTGTTTGGCTAAAAGATATAGGCTTATGTCATTTTTGTATTTATTTTAACTAAATTAATATAATGTGTCATTATCACTTACAAGTGGATCCATGGGGTCCCAAAATTGACCGGAAGATGTCCATTGTCGGACATGTATCAACCAATAGGGTTAAGACCCGTTTTAGGGTAATTTATTATTATTATAATATTATTCTTTTACCCCTATTTACCGGATTTTCCCTTTAACCATGGTAAATAAAATATTTACCGAAGTAATTATTCAAAATGTCTAAAAATAAAATTTACCTATTTACACAATTTTGAAATAATGATTCAAAATATGGAGTCTATTTTTCCAAATTCAAATCTTAGAAGTGGAAGAAATTAATTTAAAATTAATTCCAGCTGTCAAAACAAAAAGCGCGTTTTTAAGAGATAATAACTATCAAAAGATTGACACTTGTTTATAACCGGTTTAAATGTAAAATTATGTCCAATGAAAAACATTGTATTAAATGGTAATAAAATATTCTAAATATACTTTAAAACCAGTCAAATTCATAAATTATTAATATTAATTATTTCGATTAAAAAAGATGTTTTTAATAAAAATTTAGTAATTTTCACTATTCATCAAAATATAAAAGTTATCCGAAAAGTACCAAAATTTCATTCTAGGATAAATTCGATATTATGAATCCAAAAATGAAGTCCATTTTGAATGATAAATTGCATAATATTTAAAAATTAGGTATTACTATTCATAAGGGCTAGTTTGATTGGTTGTGGTGTGTGTTAGAACTTGAAGTTGCGTACAACACATGCTACAGTATTATTCAAAAAGAAGCGTACCGAGGCAGCTTGGGGTGTTACATTGTCAATTTTTTGATGTCCCCTTTCTAAAGAATAAATTTATTTAGTGAAATTGAATATATAAATGTTTTAAAATATTGGATATAAAAAGGGTTCACCATTAAAAGTCGGTAAAAGTGCATTTTTGAAAAATACTTTTTTTATCTGAAAAAATGAATCTATTCTTAAATTACGTCTTAGAAACTCATCATATGGATTCTAAAATTGGAAGGATAATATAAAATTTAAAATTCAGTTAATATTATTCATAACCGCTTTTGAGTGGCTAGTTTGTTATGTCGTGGTGCGCTTGAACTCAGTGTTGCCTGTAGTGCAATTAATTAAATTATTTTGAAGAAATAACGCACTATGAAATCTTGGGGTGTTATAGACACCCTACATAGGTTTATCGATGAACTATACATCTCTTGGACCAGACCCATAATCCTAGTTATAACATTGATATGTATTTTATATGTCCTACCAGAGACAAAATTATCCTCTAGGGGTCATACACATCAACTCAACCTAATATGTGATTTTTTTGAAAATCAAAAACCATTGTTCATCACATATTATCATGAATCATCATAAAATTGCTAAATATATAAAAAAATAACAACAGAAACACATTAAAGAAAAAATAATTTAGAAAATGGTGTATCTCCCACATAAGGTCAAATAATATAAAATAAACCATGTAAAACCATTTTATATTACCTTTTTAAATTTATAAAAATTCCTATATAAAATAAATTTATACTATTCATCACTTTCCTTATTTTATTCACAGAATTTTTTCTCCAAAATGGAATCAACACATTCTAATAGAATGTAGTATATTTTAAAATTCTATCTCAAAATCATTATTAAAACCACAATTTTCCATTCAAAATTCATTTTCTAACCAACCCCTTGTAAAAACTATTTTAAAAAATGAAACACTATTGGGATTTATAATCCATCAGATGCCTCGAATAATTTTATTCTGAGGGATATTATACAAATTTTTCTAATGTTCCACAATCAAACCACTAGCATGGTTTGAAATCCTTATTGACTATTAAACTAATGTGTGTACATCCCAATTCATAGTGAAGTCAAACATGTCATGGAAAATATAGGTGGATAAATCTAATGATGTAACTTTAATATAATTTCACAAATAAACCAAGATATTCATGACCAGTAAGGCCTCCAATCTCAACAAATGTTCAAATAATCATCCCCAATATTATACTATCATGTTATGAACCCATGAGAACATGATGACCTTGTCACACCAGAATGATGAAAAAACATTCAACAATGGAATGTAGCTTAAAACCAACACCATTATGGGAAAATCCATTTAATTAGACAACATAAAATTTTATGAAGCCAACTCCTCCTGACAACCTCAAGTAATGCTGAGAAAAATCCCTATGTAGTGGGATCATTTCATCATGATCTGGATAAATTTTAAATGAAATCATTCATGAAACCACTAAAAATAATGTATTAAATTATAAAATGAAAGGGAAGATGAATGGTGATCATATTGGGATCTATTCCCTTCACTGTGGGAAAAAAATATTTGTGGTGGGTTATTTGTGACGAGTCAAGGGCTCATCGCAAATAACACGTCAAATGGGGTTATTTGTGATGGGGCGCTTACCCCATCACAACTAAGAGTTATTTACATTGGGGTCTTACCACCTGTCGCAAAAGGTTTTGTGCGAAATACGCACCAAACTGCGGGTAAGACTATTTGTGATGGGTCTCTATTCCCAATGCAAATTTCCAGTGTCTGTATTTAGTATTTGCGACAGGGTAAGTGCCCCTTCGCAAATGCTTTGTCAGCATGTGGCATTTGTGATAGGCCCCATCGCAAATACCGTTTTAAAGGCCCGCTGCAATTAATGCAGGAAAAGGTATTTGCGACAGGGCCCATCGCAAATAATCTAACCTATACATACCCCCATTAGTTTTCCCTCTCATTTCACTCTTTACTCAACTTCTCTCTATCTCTATAGAAAAAATTTCTTTTAAAAATTATCATAGTTTAAACTTTCAAATCAAAGCATTATTTGCAACTTTAATACTTCAAAAGCTTCAGTTTCAAGTTATTTATCTATTTTTTTATTGTTTAGTCAATTTATTTTATTTTAAATTATTTATAATTTTTGTTAATTAGATGTAAATTAATTAAATTAGAATTACATATTTGTTTTTTAGAATTTATTTTTCTTAATAGTTATATCAAAGTATTGATTAGAAATAAATTGTCAAAAATAGTAAGAATCAATAATAAACAGAAATAAATAGATATATATAGTAGTAATAAGTAATAATTGACAATAAATTTTAATAATTAGGAATAAATTGTAAAAATTAGTAATAAATTGTCATAATTACTAATAGATTGTAATAAATTTTAATAAATTGTAATAATTAGTAATAATTAGTAATAAATTTTAATAATTAGTAAAAAATTAACAATTAGAAATAAATAGTAATAAATAGTAATAAATTGTAATAAATTATAATAATTAGTAATAATTAGTAATAATTATTAAAAATTAGTAATAATTAGTAATAATTAGTATTAATTAGTAATAATTAGTATTAATTAGTAATAATTAGTAATTAATTGTAATAATTAGAAATAATTTGTAGTAAATTGTAATAAATAGTAATAATTAGTAATAAATAGAAATAAGTAGAAATAAATAGTAATAAATATAAATAATTTGTAATAAATTGTAATAAATTGTAATAAGATGTAATAAATTGTAATATATTGTAATAATTAGTAATAATTAGAAATAATAAGTAATAATTATTAATAATTAGTAAAAATTAGTAGTAATTAGTAACAAGTTGTAATAAATTGTAATAAATTGTAATAAATTGTAATAATTGAAAATAATTAGTAATAATTAGTAATAATCAGAAATAAATTGTAATAAATTGTAATAAATTGAAATAATGTGTTTTTTATATTGTCTCAAAAATTACAGTTTTTTATTATTAATTTAATTTTTTTATTATATTAATTATTTTATTAACTGGTGTATTTTTATATTTTTTTGAATACTTAGGTTTTTATTATATTACTAATATTATTATTTAATTAATATTAATAATATTATTATTATATTAATTATTTATTTATAATAAATTTTATTTTACGAATATTAATAATATTATTTTATTTATAAGAATATTATTTTATATTTATTATTTTATAAATATGTTATAATATAAATATTATTATTATTATTTTATTTATATTAATATTATATTAACAGTAATATTATTTTATTTTTGAATTTTTTTAATTTATTCACTATTTTTTTGAGATAGTATGTGTGTATGATATACTCTCTAATAAAAAATGTAGGAATGAAATATTAAAGATATTGCATAAAGTATCTAATGATGCTTGAAATACAAAAGGGGGGGGGGGTGAAATATATACTTTAAAAATTTATTTTGGAACATTTAAAGATCGTTTTGTTTAACAATGTTAAACAATGTAATTCACAAAACCTCTAGTTTCACACACTTGCTTGATTCTGAAAAGATGATTCTGAGAAAGTGATTCTGGAAAAGATGGTTCCAAAAATGTAACATAATTAATGTTTTAAAAAGACAACGATTCTACCTTAAAGAATATATAATCTAACTAGATCATAGTACAAATATATGAAAGTACAAGATAGTTATACTTTCCTCAATACTAATGCAGCGAAAAACATGAAACAAACAAGTAACAAGTAGTAACTCTTTTAAACCTAAGATAAGGGTATCCAACAACCTTGGATAAACGTCCCTTGATTTATACTCTAAAGATAGTATGCCTTACCCACACCAGGGTATGCCCTCAATATGAAGATCGGTGTCTATCTTGTTATCTTCGTAAGCCCTCAACTTCAAGGTAGTCGACACCTTTTTCTTCCTCAGCAAGGAAGCAATCAACAACAAGGTAGTTGACACCTCTGTCTTCCTATACCCGGAAGCCCTCAATTGTACATAGTAATAAACAGAGTAGCAAAAATCAATTCTTCAAGAAGTAAAGTTTGAATAAGTCATTGAAACTTTTTTCATGAAGAATGAGATTTTATAAGAGCCTCTCTCTCTAGAAATCACTTCAACATCATGTGACTAAGTCCATCCAAAAGATAAGTGTTAAAAGTCCCGATCTTGTTCAAATGAGCTTATATTTATAGGCATGGCTTCAACGGTCAGCTCCCTCCTCCAATGGTCATATTTTTCATTGAATTTTGGAGGGACCTGTACACGTGTCACTCAAACAACGGTTAGTTAGTAACTGAAATCACAACATAGTTTTATAACAAAACATCTGTAAGAAAAAATATGGTTACATAACTAAAATCCAATATTCGGAATGTAAGAAAATGAAAGTTATTATTCTAACCAAAAATAAATTCGGAGTCTATAATACAAGGATATTCGGATTATGTTTTCATGGAATTAGGAACCTAAATTCTATAGAATTATGGAGTCTCAATTTTAAGGAAATTAAGATTCTAGATTCACAAGAATTCAGAACCAGAACTTAAAAATTTCGTGGTTAGAGTTCATGAGAATTCAGAGTCAAAACTCATATGAGTTTGGAGTCTGTATTCAGAAAACTCGGAGTCAGAACTTGGAAGAGTTTGTAACCAAAATTCATATTCATAATTCAGAGTCAGAACATAGAAGAGTTCATAACTATTCTTAGTATTCAGAATTCAGTGTCTGAACTTAGAAGAGTTCATAACCAGAATTCGTATTTAGAATTCGGATTCAGAACTCATAAGAGTTTGAAACTAGAATTCTCAGAATTCAAATCCTAAAACAAAATTCTTCATATCTATGTATTTATAATATTCCGAGGTTTTGGTTACAAACAGAATTTTACACTTAGGAAAAATTATTATATTAACAAAGAAAACAAGGTAAGGATAAATTTCTTTAGGGAAGGAAAATTTTCTTTATATAAGTAAAACATAGGTTAAAATGAAATTTTCCTTGAGATAAGGTGTTTATGATTTTCAAAACAAGAAGGAATGGTAAAGTCATAATGAATCCTTATTGACTTAACAATCTCCCCTATGTATAAAGTAATAGAAAAGTTATAAGGAAAAACTTATTGATTCAACATATTTATGACGATATGTCACTAAAGGTTTTATGTTTTCACATTTTACGCCCTTGTTGTGATGGATCGTCGCGATTACTAATGGTGACGGTTCGTCGCAATAGATTAAAAACCATGAGGCTATTTATGATGGGCCAACAACCCATCAAAAATAGTTTCTTAAAAAATGATGAATGTTTTTTTAACGAGCTAGTGACCGATCACAAAAAATAAGTTTTTGCAATGGACCTTGGTAGAAAATAATATTTGTGACGTCGTTTACTGTGAACGGTCAATTGTGACGGGACCCCATTTCAAAAGACTATTTGTGACGGGGTCCCATCGCAATAAGCTATATTTCTATTAGTGTATCTAGATACAAGAATGTAAGGGGAAAATGTATCCAAAAATTAGTATATCTGATAGTAATAAAAATGAGAATTCAACCCATTAAAATTAATCTTAGAATAGGTTCTCCATGATGTAGTAACACTGATCTGAACATGGAAAACCTATCCTATGAAACAAAAATTCCTACAATGCACTACAGAATATAAAATATACCCTATCCCCTTCTGAACATTTTAAACAAACACAACACCCATTCCCCAAGGTTAAAGTTGATAAAATCTCCCACATTCAATATATAGAGGTCTTTATGGTCTTATTAAAATGAATACCAGGTCATCACAATATCATAAAAACTATTATTTTTAAATAAAATACATCAAAAGTGATATATATGTCATCTAGGACTACACAACCAATATAAAACTTGGCCACCTAGGAATTATGGCATTAGCAACAACCCAACCAAGAAATATTAATGAAACTACCTAGAAAGACAATGAACCTAAGAATTTATTCAATAATGTTTTCCCGTAGGGTTTATTATATAGCCTAATATAGCCACCAAAACATTAAATCATTGAATTTAATTTTGATTGTTTTCTATAGTGAAACTATATAACTAAAACTCCCTATAGAAATCATTTTAAAGGGGATATTGGGATTTTTTACACTATATTTTTTTTTACCACACCACACTTCATATCTTTATCCTCCTTATTGTGTATCTCATGTTGAAAATATCTATTATATGTCCCCCAATGTTTCTATAACGTTCACCCAATAACCTATAACACCCTTGGGCCACATTCCATATAAAAAATCTCCTTCAGATTTTAAACCCTTGAATCTTTTAATCTATATTATGTTTCTCAAAACGAACCCATCACTAAAATAAAAAAAATCTAATTTCCTCAAAACATCAGGACTTATAAAGGAGAATGTATTTAAAATATTACTTTTCAATTTTATAAATTCAATAAATATTTTATAAAATAACTTGAATCATATAAAACCCCATTCTAAAATGAATTGTGATATATTTTATTAAGATGATATATTACAATGAATGATAATATTTTTTATATAATTAGAATGAAATATGAAATATTATCAAAAAATCTATATGTGTAATAAAATATAAATTTATTAAAAAGACCACGTACTTTTAATTATTTTACTTATTGTTTTCATTGACAATCATTCATTTTATTATAAAGATCAAATGAATTCAACGAAATATAAATATAATAAACACTTTGAGAGATATTTAAATGAATATTATGGTTGATTAAATTAATTTAAATAAAGGTATATATAAATATTTATTTTCCTCATCATATATATAGCCATAGGAAAAATGGACATTAGTAATAAAACTTTTGGATATATGGATTTTTTTAAAAAATTATCATTTTGCATAAATTATTTTGGAATATAGAAGGTGAAAATTATGCAATTAAAAAATTTTAAATTTTAGAATGGTATACAAAGATATCATGTAATTAAGGTATTTTATTAAAATATGTTACTTTTCAAAAGTTTCATAATAATAACAATAATAATAAATATGATTTGATGTATTTATAAAATAATATGAATATGTTAATAATAATAAATAAATATAATAATATATTTATGTTATGAATATCTAATTTTAAATAGGTTTTGTGTAATAATATTTAATGAGTAAAAAGGATAATTTTGAAAACATATTTTTTATATATTTTATTTATTTATATTAAAGAAATTAATTGATCCCATTTTAATGATGAATAAAAGGTATGATTTTAGAAAAAAATAGAGTAAATCTAATTTAATTGGTATTTTATATTAAATATGATTTGTAGTAGATATTCTTTAATATGTGATATTGAAAGTAAAACATGTTTTATATATATATTTTCTATTTTAATTCAAAATAAAAATATAACATATATATAATTTTAATTATATTAAATGGAATCTAAATTGGAAATTATCATTTTTAAATTAGGTAAGGTGAACATTTTTATTTTTAAGTATAAAAATATTTTACCAATATAATTTTTAAAATACAACATTAAAGGAAAATTATGGTTAAAAGGGGTTAAAAAATGGTGGAGACATAAAATATAATAAAATACTGTGTTTATATATTTTATAATGGAATTTATGGAAACAAAGCCACCTCTTTTATTATCTAAATTTTATCCACAGTAAAATTAATATATTATACATTAATAAATGGATATTTTGTAGAAGTTTCACTCCAAACTAACCCATAAATATATCCCTCTTATACCCTTCTAATCTATTGAAACCATTCTGTTAAATCCTTAATTTATACCTATTCTCCCCTCCAAAATAATTATTAGATGTTATTTTTGTAATACTTCCATGACGGAAATCCAACAAAAGCATTCCAAAGGAACAAATTTCAAGAATTATATAAGACATTAAATATCTTATTTCTTCTATAACGCTTCAAATAAGATAATTATTTACACTATTTATAAATCTTAATACCCATAATAATGATGTTATATTTTAAAAATATTATTTTGATAAAATAATACAACTTTTATATAACCATTTACTCTTATTTATTCAGTACTATAACATGTTCTTATTTGGATTATTTCATGACCCAATATGAAAATTTATGTACCAACATCATCTATTTTTCCAGGAATAATTTTTCCAACATTAATGTTTTTAATATGTGGTACTATATGCTAATATTTTTCCTGGATATGATTTTAGAGGATGAAATAATGTCATCCATCGATATTAATTAAATCATTTTTAGCTTAAAATTACTCATATGATGTTCATCATTAAATCTATTTCGACGAACCACACCCATCGTTTCCATCCAAGTAATATGGGAATAAATAAATTATCACAGTGAATTAAATACCTTCAATACTCTTGTAATTAGGATATTTATATCAAATAATGAGGACCAACATCACCATTGTGTATATGGTTTTTTCTTATCAATATTATATACATCTGATGATAAAAATGAACAAAAAATTTAAAATATATAATTATTAAATGATTATAATTGATGATAATAAAATATTATATATATGAATAAGATTCTAAAATACTTTTATAATATTATTTTATTAATCAAACATAATGTTAAAGATCACTAATTCAATTCAAAACTAATGGTAAGGGTTTCATTACATATCTAATTATAAAATATAGATTGATTTTATTTAAACATATATCTGGTGAAATAATATTTCATTATCTAAAAACCCAATCAATTCTACTCACCTATGGTAATTCATGGGTTTTGAATTTCTTATTACCCTGTCATCCCCTTTTTCACAAAAAATATATTAAAATTAAATGTATATTTAGAGCCAAAATTATATCATTATTTTGGTCGGGAAACATTATCCTCCATGTCTATATTATTTATATCATTTTATGGATCCCCAATATAACTAAATATAATATTTTTAAGGGATTTTAAATTTTAATTAGATTATATATTGTATAAATATTTACTTTTAATTTATGGTTTGTATTTTATCTTCAAACCATGACTCTTGTTAAAAATTTCTAAAGATAATCATCCTTATGAATACTATCAATGTGAACAGATTTTCCGATGCTTATGACCATTTTTCATAATGATGTTCCCTATATTATATTTTAGGGCATTAACATGTTTTATATATTCTATATTTTTATAAATTTTTATTCTTAAATTATATATTAATAAGATAAAATAGATTTTTATTCCTGTTTTTATGAGAAATTTTATTATTCTATTTTAAAATGGTCTTTAATTTATGGAGACATCATGTAATGTTTCTTACTCTTCACTAGGCATATTATCTAATGTTACCACACTCATTTTTCTATATATTACTTTGTATTAAGTAATATTATGTTTCTATGCTAACTACTAATATGTTAATGGTTAATTATTCAATAATGAAAATATAGATGTCTCCAATTTAATTTGAAACACATATATATTAATAAAACCTGACTTTTTATTTAAAAAACATTTCATTACATGGTATAACATTTAACAATACAGATGATCATTTGAGGTTTACTGACTTGGAATTTGCAACATAAGACATGAAAAACATAAACAATAGAAATTAATTTAATCTCCATGATAGACTTATTTATAGTTTCATAATATGTTACTTTTACTACATCTCATATCTTGGTAAAAAACATCAAAAAAATGGGTGAGAACAAATTCGATCATGGGAATAAACAATAAAAATACATAGCATGTGAGAATAAGGGATATCTATAATTCACGATAATATGAATAGAAGGAATGTAATAAAATAAAATACATGAATAATAGTTTATAAATGTAGGTAAATATAAAAAAGAGACATACATAAGTATATTACCAAGTTTTATCACCATGGTGTCATTTATGATAATTACCAAGGTAGTTTGACAAGGTATCGTAAAACATGTCATATATAGAGATTAATTATATATCCACCACATTGGAGAAATATTAAGTAAATCCCTTCATATTTATTAATTCACATGAGCTTCCAAGATCATAATAAATCATTGCATCAGTAAATCAAGGATAATTAAGAATAGGTTCTATATGAAAACATTGAGTATATAAGTACTTAAAGATATGAAAATTACAAATAATTTATAACATGGAAATGAAATGTGGTTTTTATACAGAAAAATCACCTAATTAATATATTATTGTTTCATATAGGTTAATACACAAAGATATGGATGTGGTTTGAGTATTAATAGTATTGGAATTTATCATGTAAAATATAGAAATTCATGAAATGAATTTAGATACGTGATGGTAAAAAACATTGATTAGTGGTAGTGAATAAAGTAACGTAATAAAGTTATACCATTAGTGAAGAAATATTTTTTTAGTACAAGGACTATAAAAATGTTTTGAAAAGAGGGAATTTTAACTTTTATAGAAATAAAAAATGAGGTACACGACTGAAAAAGGAGAAGAGGTGAATTCAATTAAATTGATGATTTTCTTCAAAAAAACATGGGGGTGGAAAATTAACACATTTATGGGACCATGGAGGGACTTATTGGGAGGTAAAATACCAAAAATTATTTGATTATGATTTTTTATTAAAGAGAAATGGGTAATGATTGGTATGTATATTTGAGTTGGGGTAGGTTTTAAAGGATTAAATATTGGATATTTTATCATATAAGCCAACCACCCATGGGTAAATTGAATTAATTTTTTTTTTTGATATTTAATGAGTGAGATATTTTTCTTAGACATTAAAGGCCATAAAAAATTGAACCATACAATCCCACAAACCCAATTAATGTGTAGAATACAAAAAATAATTATTATATTAAAATTATAATGTTTAGTTCCAAAATGTAAGGTATAGACATCTAAAATAAAATAAAAAAAATTAAATTAAATTTTA
This sequence comes from Viscum album, assembly GCA_963277665.1. NCBI lineage: Eukaryota > Viridiplantae > Streptophyta > Magnoliopsida > Santalales > Viscaceae > Viscum > Viscum album. The sequence continues at coordinate 1,599,704,397 of OY728119.1, read as the reverse complement.
ATTTTATTAAATATTATTTTTATTAAATAAATTTTCTAATAAATTTTTATTCATGTTGACATAATAATAATTTCATAAAATTACAGTACTGATAAAGTTAAAATTTTAATTTTTTGAAAATAAATCCCCTTTGTTATAAAATACCAAAAAATCACTCTAAGATAATTTTTATGAGATGAGTTCAAAAATTTAATTTATTTCATCAAAATATTTTTTTATTTATAAGCATTTTAACATTAATATAAACAATTATTTTATTCAAATTTAACAATTTAAAAGAAAAATAATCATTTTTACCATTATAAACATTTCATAGGGATTAATTTAAATATATTATCATTTAAATATAATTTTATATGATATTAAAATCAAGTTTATATTTTTTTAAACTTCTCAAAAAGACATGTTTTAAATATAATATGATTATAGTGCCTGCAAATAATAAAAAATTTCATATTTAATAATCTAGATTATCATTTCAATGCATTGACATAAAAAATAATAATAGTAATGAAAAACTAGTTTATTAACTAAAGGAAATCATTCCAATCAATAATATGAGCTGAAAAACATAAGTGAATATGAACATATTTACATATTAATACACTATAATTAATAAAATTCAACAATCACTATGATTCAAATCAAGGTTCAATGTCCTTTCCAAATTGAATATTGTGTAACTATGTCATTGTTTCTTTATTATAACAGTCTTTATGGGTGTGATGATTGAGGGGATCGAGGTGACCTAAAATATTAAATTATATGTTATTTAACCTATATTTCTCATCGTATTTTAATTTATTTTATTATATTAGGTCTTGTTATAGAATAAATGTAACATTATTAGATAATTTAATAAAGTGAGCTTCATTCTAGTACAAGATTTCTCTCTCTTAACTATTCTTAGTTGTACTTGTTCATATTAACACATGATGTTTAATATTCAAAAATATATTTATATGTTATTATATAATAAGAATGTATGGAGGGAAAATAGGTTCATTATTAAATGGAGTACATTTTTTGAATCATTACATTCTTCCCCCATTAAAATAATTTCATCACAAAAATATCAACCCACATTCCATGTTGAAAATAGATGAGGGTATTTCTATCTCAAATTTTTCTTAGGACACCACTTTTCCTCTTCAAATTTATGGTTTCTCCATATAACTTTTACATGGTGAGTTATATTTTTCAGAATAATATTGTCTATATGGCACAATATCATCACCACCTTATCCCCATAATAGAGTTGATTCTCCAATTGTACAACCTCGGGATTATGTACATGTGTGGGATTAAGAATGTAGTTATTCACGAGTGATACTTAGAACAAATCATGAACTCGAGCCTTGTTTGGTTGATGTTATATTTGATAAGAAATGAATACTATGTGACAAAGGATCTCAATTTGGTCAATTTACATAGGTATATGTTTTCTATTCATTTAAAACCACATGAATATCATCCATGAAGATGATGTGGGATATCTTGGAGATTCAATCCACCACAGACTATGTCACATTTCTTTCTTTGGATGTCTTTGGGAGATTAATGATGATGCCCAAAGTAATTTTTTCCAATTTCCATATGGGTATGAGAAATGGTTTCAACACCCCTTGGATTTTTTTAATCATTTTAACCTATTGACATACTAAGCTTATTGATTTATACTTAGCTATCTAACTCTTCATGTTATCCCACTAGATGTTATCTCAAAGGTCATAGAACATCATGGTAAATCTCCGATGGATGTTGTAACACATGGTTATATATATTGATGTATTATTTTCCCTTAATTTTTTTCCTTTAAATTTGGGTGAATTATAGTTTTCTCATAGAAGGAGATACTTTTTTTTTGGAAAATGACATAATGTCTGGTGATATATGTCTGTTTGGACTAATGGATTATAGGTATAACTATTTAAATGGTTTTAGAGGGTTTCCCTTGGTTTTAGAGAGACACATAGTTATTTTGGAATTTTTCTATAAGAAACTTGATTGTGCATTTCATGTTGGTAATATTAACATAGTGAATGGAATAAATTATGTGATCCATTTGTAGGGAATACATATTAAGTCTTCTTTAGAGAATAAAAATTTACATGTTTTGAAACCAGTAAACATTATAATTGTCTTTATTTGAATTTATTGTAATCTGTGGTGATACAATTTTCATAATATATTTAATTAATGGAATTCATATCATAAAAAGGGGTCCAAACTTGAATTATTCAGTTCTAGGGGTACTAATCATGCTACAAGCACAAATTTTTCTTATCATATATGGTGGCCTCCCTCACATGTTTTGTGTAAATTATTGGTGATTTTTAGTTATCTATGTCCTTCCAGATCACTCTGTGTGTAATTTTCTCTCATGATGGTTTCATATCATATCCCTAGAAAGTGATTTATCTACTTATTTATTCCCTTTAGGTGTGATAGTGTCATTTTTTTCATTTGGGATTCAGATTATGACTGGTTGGTTTTTTCTTCCTATCCTCTGAAATTTCTTTTGTTCAATATTATTTGAAAGACAATCAGTTGGATTCCAAATCCATTTTCTAAGTTGGCATGGTTTCCATGATTCTTGTGGTATATATATATATATACAATTGGATCTAGTACTTTAATTCCTCTATGTTCATTGGAATTAATTTTGTGTTTTGAATGAAAATATTAGTTTTTGACTTTAGAAAGTATTAGTTATAAAGGATTCATGTTTTTAAAATTATTTAGAATAAAAAATAATTATGTGTGACATGAAAAGGTTTTATTATAAGTGGTTATTGATTTTGAAATAGTTTTTACAAACATATCACATTTGTAACCATTGGTGCATTTGAAAATATACATATAACTTAGTGTGGGTGCGTAAAACCAATAGAGGTTTTATGATATCTATGGACAATGGAAAGAATCGATATCAGTTAGAAACAACATATTCCTAGTTTAGGATTCCTTTATGTGGAGTACATATTACCATATGCTAGAGCCAAAATGGTTTGTGTGGCCATTTATACCTATTTTATCACATAATGATTATTTTCATGGATATTTTGTCACATTATTATCTTATAGTGTATCCATGGTTTGTTTTCCCTATGCATACCAACATTCCTTAAATAATATGTATTCAATGATTTGGTGAATATGGTAACCAATTATGGAAAACACATTTTTTTTTAACAAAATCATTTTTATGTGAAAAAGATTTATAAATTTTATTTATATTATAAGGTTGTAACTTGTTTAATTTTTATTTTATATCTTGTATATATTAATTGGTAGTATCCTAATGGGATCTTATATCACAAAATAATTTTTCCTTTTGGTAGTTGTAAACCTTTTTACAAGACTTAGGTGAAGTGAATGGAATCATGTAGTATGCTTAGTTATCATGTCATTTTTCTCCTTTATATTGGTATGGATTGGTGATGATGGCGAGTAATATAGAGACTTTTTTAACTTTTCCATCATTATCTTATTCTTTTTCCATGTATTTCTTAAAATTATATGTCTCATGGATATTTTTTCATTTCATCCAAACTATTATTTGATGTTTATTTAACTATACATGTGACTTGTTGTTCTTTTTTGTATCACCCCATGTGGTCGACCAATCTAGGTGTATTTTTTAGTTGAACTATGATGGTTTGTGAAAAATTGGTATCAAAGAGAATTTCCAACCTAAGGTTTTTTTACACTTATTGGGTGCATTAAGTTGTTTTGGTAGTTTATAGATACTACAATTAGAGTTCAAGTATCAGGTGAAAAAAAGTTTCCACACCATATTACTATTGTGTATGAATTTGATCTAGAATAGGTGTTCTGGGATTTCTTTTACCTTGATTTATATATTTTCATTATGGTTATTTAAATATATTGGATGTGGGGTTTCATTGAAATCAGTTTCTTTATTCATAAGTTTACATAATTTTTTGAAATAAATCATAGTTTCATTAAATCCTTGTAGTTTTAAATAATTTAAATAGATACCTAAGGTTTGTATAATGATTTTGGAATATACTATTGAAGAATTGTTTTTTTTCTCATCATTATTAATTAATTCTTCCTAGAATAGATCTTACAAATCTGAGTGAGGATATTGTGACATAGATTATACAATTGGATCCTATTGTGGACCCTTTATTGGTTGATTATGTAATTTATATTAGTTATACATTGGACCCGGGTGGTGTTGGGAACCTGAGAGGTGCAGTGCATCACAACTCATAAGTGACTATAAAGCATCCACCTATCTTCTATGGTAAAAAAATAACTAAAGAAAATTAATAATGGATTGATCGGGTTGAGAGGATCATCAAAATTATAAAGATTTAAAAGAATATTAAATTGGGGGTTTCAACATATAGGTTTGAGGGAATATAAATGAGATTATTGGTCTCTATTGTCAAAGATAATATTCATAAGGATTTCAAGATTACATCTTTTACAAAAATCATCATCCATTAGTTTTATCCTGATACCTTACGATTGGAAATTAAATAGGAGTTTTTGACCTTATTGTAATGTGAGTATATCATTCTGGATTATTCAAACCATTTTACAAAGTTGTTTCATGTTTCATCAGATCTAGTCACTAATAACTAAATGAAGGTCCAGTGTTTTGTGTTGGGGTTGAGGGATAAAATTTGGTTGATGTTGATTCTCATGAAACTTCTATCCTTTTCGGAGGTAGTCAATAAGGTTGATTTGTAAGAGGCTTACATAGCTAGAGAAATTTTTTTGGAAGATATTGGGTTGGTACTATCATTAGACAATGTGTATCTTATGGCAAAAAATAGAAGAAATAAGTTATCAAGTTTCTTTCAGGACTAGTTTTTAGGGTTTCATTTGGATAGAAGTAGGTTTCTTTCTATCAGTGTAGAAGTCATCGTCATTCTATGACTAATTGTAAAGAGTATCCCAAGAAATTTCATCGTTCTAGAAAATCTATGCATTTGAAGTGTTTTTGTTAATTTATTTCCCAAGAAAATAAGGTTGGACCCACTCTCATCAAGGTTTGACATGTTTTTACTAATTATTCCATGAACATGGGTCTTACCCTTAGGATAAGGAGGATGTTATGTTGGAAGAGAAAGCAAAAGGATGATGTATGACTAATTTTTTTATGTAGAGTATTACACATCATAAGAATCTAAATTTAGGTCTACTACAGTTAGATGTACAATTTTCATTTTTTCTTATATGGTTATAGATTTTCAGGATACTAGTTTTAATCATCTATTAATATCACTGAATTTAGTATACATGTTGGGATTATATTTATAGATTATTTCATTCATGATGGATCTTTATATACCTTTGGAAAATAGTAGTAAATAATGTTTAAAGTGTGTATAATGTCGAGTGGAAATGGAAGACTATTAGGTGGGGTGGCACTTCATTGGGATTTCTCTTGATATCTCAAATTGGATTATTGGAATGGATTAGATGAGAGGCCTTATTGATCAGATTTATTATTATCACCTTCATGTTTAATTTCTATCCACGAATGTAATCACTCATGTCCTTGAGGATGAGTGTGATTCCAGTTCTAGGATAGTGAGGCCTTTTGTTCATTATTATACGATGATCCCAAGATAGTTGTCAGAACTGTTACATGATTCTATTGTCACATATTTGAGTTGACCACCTCTTAACGGGGTGTGTTTGTACCCTGATGCCCTTTTAAAGTATGGTTTTTTGTTTAATACTACAGAGTGTCGTTGAATTTACCATATAATTTCCAATTACTATGATTTCAATTGTTATTCTATCTTATGTTATATAATTGGATGAGTTGGTAAAACATAAGGTCGATCTTTTGGATCTCGAAGTAAAGGTCATCATTATTACTAGCGTGTCACCATTGTATTTACCCATCCTTTGTTCTATGAAATAATATAAGAGCCTTATACATTATATTGATAAGAAAAACTAAAGTTTTTTACCCTTTAATAACAAATTTCCTTTACCTATAATTGATTATCGCTTCGATCTTCTTAGCGGGGCTTGTTGGTTAATAGATATTGCCTTCGGTCATGGAACTACAAGTTGAGAGTCTGATAAGAGGATCTACATAAGAAAAAATTTACTAGCTTGTAAGTGAATTTCAGGATTCTAGTAATTCAATTCAGCCTATCTAATTATTCTATGTTATTGATGTCATTATTGAACTATATCATTCATTATAACTTAGAATACATTTTTATTTTGTTTTTGGATGATTTTTTTGTTTACTCTAAGTCAGAAAGAGAGAACTTGGACCATTTATATACCATTATTATAATCATAACAGAACATTTATATTAAGGTAATATTTCTAAATGTTTGTTTTATATTTAAGAAATAATGTTTTGTGGAATTTTATATCTATGAGGGGTGTCTCAGTAGATCCTAAAAAGGTAAAGGAAAATTTGTCTTGGGAGTGGCCTAGAAATGTGTTTGAGATCAGTAGGATTTTAGGGTTGGCTAGTTATTACATGCAGTTTATTTGTGGATTTTCTAATATTTCATACATGGTAAATCATTTAACCCATATGTGTGTAAAAATTGAGTATAATGATAAATGTCAAAGATAAATTGAGGAACTGAATCTAAGATTTAATTGAGATCCACTTTTGATACTTTCAAACTAGGATTGGTTTATGATGTTTTATTGGATACTTATTTAATTCTTTTGAGGTTTTTCATAATGTAGTGTAGATATGTATTCTCATATATATCTTTCTATTTATTCCCTCTTAAGAAAAAATGTCTTACCCATGATCATCAATGTGTATCAGTTATGCATGCACTGAAAACATGGAATCACTACCTATAAGGGGAGTGTCTTACTCTATATTCATATTATAAGAGGATGATTTATATTTTCACCCAGATAGATTTTAATATGTGATTAATTCCCCAAGTGGAGTATCACCATAATTTTAATTTTTATAATTCTTATACTCATGGGAAAGTTAATTTGGTCTCGGATGTGATGATATGTAAATTACTAACATAAGAAGTTACATAATTTGTAGAAGAGTGGTCTCTAATGAGTTTTTTTGTTGAGATGAGATTTAGAATGGAAGAAACTAATATGTAGGCACAATTGGTTTCAATGAATTATGATTCTTTTTAAGATGATTGAGATCATCTTGATCATATATTTGACCTTGAGTGTTGGAGATTTAGTAAAATTCATTATGGTGAGGATACCTCATATGAGTGGTCTCAATCTCCTATTAGAGATTTATGTTTCTGAAGAATAATTAGATTGTATTTTTCTCCAAATAAGGATTTAATAGACATTGTTAACTATAGTTATTGTTATGTACACCTAGGTACTAATAGATATACCATGATTTGGGGCATAGATATCAGTGTTCAGTGATGAGATGTTTCATTGAAGATTTTATATCATGGTTTCTAGCTTGTTTTAAGGAAAATAACTAGAGGCCTAATGGTTTATTGAATCCATTGCCTATTTTAGTATGGAAATGGGATGATATTTACAAGGAAATTATTATTGTTTTACCACACACTCCTATCAGGAAGGATATGATTTGGTTGATCATTGGTAGAATCATGAAAATGATTAATTTTCTCTTAATAAAGGAATTAATGAATGGGGAATTTCTTAGGGATTTATATTTCTAATATACTGTGAGACATAATGGGGTTACCTTGGTAATTGTTTCTTATTATTAAATAAGGTTCACATCCATATTTTTTAATGGTATACAAGAGGTGATAGATTCACTACTGAAATTGATCACATCATATAATAAATAGATGAATTGAATGAAAAATATGGATATCTAGGTTCTTGAGGATACGCTTCAGTATTATGTCCTTTATTTAGGTGGCTTTTCAAAAAATATTTTTCATATAGTCTAGTATTACAATAAAAATAGATATATGGACTCGATCGAAATAGAGCCCTTTGAGGAATTTTATGGGTGGCCATGTAGATCACCATTGTGTTGGGTAGTGTTGGGAGAGTAATTCTTGGATGTTCTGACTCTTATTTAGTAGAAAATGGGTACGGAAATATTTATCTAGAATATGTTGGTCATGGAATAGATTCATCTTAAATATTATGTGTATTGTCTTCTTCAGCCACGAGAGTTTTACATTGGTGATCTTGTTTTTCTTTGTGTATCACCTTGCATGGAACACAGTCAATTAGTTATACAGTTTTTGTTGGTACCAAGTGTATTGGGACTCATTGAGATAATTGGATGACTAAGAAAGGTGTCATATCAGTTGGATATATCATCACATTTTTCATTTATCCACAATGTGCTTCATATTTCCAAACCAATAAGGTATCATCCAGATCCTTCCCATTAGGTTTAATGTGAGGATTTTGATATTAAACCCAACAACACTAAGGTCAAGAAACTAGTTCAGTTTATGAATCATCAAGAGAATGTACTATGAGGTAAAATGATACATTGATTCATGTAATATGGAAGCACGAAAGTGATAAATGTGAGTCATGGGAGAAATAATTGTTGATGAGGCAGCAATTAAATTTTATTACTTTGAAACTAGGATATTGAGAACGTTAATGGGAAATAAATTGTTTATAGTTGGGAGATTTTAATACCCCATCATCCTAATATAGGTAATCATTGACCATTACTTTGGTTTCTCTATTTATTTGGGTGCATTGATGTATTCCTAGAGATGGAGTGATATTTTTGAAAAAAATGACATAAACCCATGTATGTATGTATGTTTTTATTAATTGAGTCCAGGAATAACTGTGTAACCGGATTTAGAGGTTTACACTTGGTTTAATAGTGCCTCATGGTTTGGATTTCGATTTTTCTATAAGAAACTGGATTACAAACTACCGTATAGTAATGTTCCCATCATGAATGGGTTGAACGAGGTAATGACCTGGACCCGAACAGCCACCCGAACAGTGTCAAATGGGTTGGGTGTTACTACCTTAGGCGCACCTCCCAGAATGCCAAAGGCTGCCGACTAGCAGTGAGGGTCTGATAGGTATATTGTGGAGGTTATACCCTCTCAGAGGATAATAATAACGATACTGGTCCATGTATAGCAGTAAAGATGCAGTGGAATGAATTACTTAGCAGACTCGAACTAGACCCGCAAAGTGGAAACACATTCAATATCAATAAACAAAAAAATCAATAAATATAAACAATAGTAGTGGAAATAAACACAACAACTTGCAGATCACATGTTACTACTACTCAGAAACAAACATGCATCCAAAGCAGGTCATACATAACTGAACATAAAAAGGCACCAATGGCTAACCAACTGTAGATACAACAAGTAAGCATGCTGATAAAGAAAAGAAAAAAATACTGTGTAACCCCAGCTAGGTAAGACCACAAGGTCCATACCATATCAATGCAATAACTAATGTAGCCCAGCTCCTGATGCTAGCCTCCTTCTTGAACGTAAATCCATAAAGTCTGCATGCGTCCCGAAGGGCCCGTACAGGGTGTGAGACAAATCTCAGTAGGATACCACCCAACAGTGCGTGCCTAATATGTGTTTTTATGAAATCATGAATTTATAAGGAATGTAGTAAAAAGTACAATGCACAAATAAACACTAACTCCACTGGTGCTCCGCAACCACCACGGAGGGTCACCTACTTCGGCCAATGCCAGAATCTATGTAATGTAACCCGGAACCATGTGCCCCCTAACACTACATGTCTTAAGTACCGACGTCCCGATGGAATTCCCAAGAAGTAACCCGGAGGAACAAAAATACCTGTACTCAATAAGAAACTGCAGGGACATCGATATCTGCCCACAAATAATGTAACCTATGGGACAACGATATCTGCCCTCAAATAAAAAGTATCTAGAGGGACAACGATATCTGCCCTTAAATAAAAAGTATCCAGATGGACAATGATATCTGCCCTCAAATAACAGTGAGCCTCTGCCCCCAACCTGATATCCTCAATGCTATCCCCTGAAGGCTCCTCACCTCACATGTGGCTTCCTACGGAAAGCACACCCAACCAAAAGTACCTAAACCGCAACTAACGGGGGAAAATACCCACATGAGTGGTCAAAAACACCTCATCACGGAGTATCTCTATGTGCACACTACTAAAAGTTTCCAGGTGAGCGGTAATCACCAAAATAGTACCCAAGACACAATACCTCTGACACCTCGTGCCCCTACGACCATGTCGCTCAAGCCTGATGGCATCACCATCCCAGTAACCCAATCCATGCCCAACCTGACAGTCATCTTGCCTCAAACAGACGTACATGACGCCCAATCCCGTGGTCAGAACCACCCAATGTAATCTGGGCCAACCCCAACCTTTGATCAGCATCACTCAAGAATATCTGGGCCATGCCCAGCCCAACCCAAATTTTCCAGCATGTTGAATTCAGCAATTGAATATATAATAAATTTAAACAGGACACATAAACAGGCATAACATTCAAACAGTAGAATTTCCCTAACCCAACGGTTATCATTCAATAGCACTGAGGTCTTGAATGCCTCTAAAACTTTACAGCAGGCTTAATAAATTAATCTCAACAGTTTGAACCATTAAAATTGAAATTTAAACCATTTTGGCATCCCCCGGCCAAAATTCCCTGATGAGTAACGACTCCTCACCTGGCCCCGCTCACGAAAAACTAGTAACATGGCTTACCCAAAGGCATCCCATAGGTCTAACAATAAATTAAATATGAGTTAGCATATAAAACGGGTCCTGATCAAAATACCTGAAAACGCGCCAAAGGCTGCATCACCCAAAAGACAACGAAAACACAAAAAAGGTATTCACCACCTACCTAAGACTTGAACGATGGTAAAAATCCAGTAATAGCATCCAATTTGACCTAAAACACCGTAGATCTTCAAAAGAGTAAATACTGCTCAAACCCCTATAACTTGTTCTAGAACAAAAATAAAAAAAACGGATCAAGAGGAATCGATGCCTTACTTAGGGGGTTCCAACACATCAATCGATGATCAAAATGGGTCTTGGACGAAGACCAAAGAGCAAGAAGAAGGTCAAGCAGGCTTGGTTCACGAAACCCAGCCAAAAAACGTGGTCTAACTCAAAACGAGGCTACTACACATTTTAACGCAAAAAAAAAGAACCAAACTGTGTGTACTTTAGGACTACACGCCGTGTATGTAATTTAACTGTTCTTTTGGCGGCTGGAATTCCACCGACTTACTTTCTAGAACATACTGACAAGAGTACACATTGTGTACCTAGGGTTACACGGTATGTACTTGGTTTCCCTTCTCTTCCTCGCCGACTTTCCCACATGCCATGTATATCCCTCATACACGGCTAGACTACATGGCATTTCCAAGGGGAACACGACATGTACATGGTTTAAATGACTCTACCTGGCCAACAAGCCTACACGCCATTAGTATCCTTTACACGGTCAAGGGTACACTGCATGTTTAAAACTACACGCCGTGTAGTAAGAAATTTCTACACGATCATCACACTACATGTACTCGGTGAGAACACGGTCGGCACTTGCGTAACACATACACAGAGTGTACTTAAAAGTACACAGCCTGTAGTCTGGAAATTTCCAGAAACTTCCCACATTCTCCAGTTTGCTCAGAACAGGTCAAAAATTCAAACAGGGTCGGTATTTTGACCCGTTCTAAAAACTCGGGTTCTTACAAACTCCCCACCTTAACATAGCTCATCCCTAAGCTATCAAATAAATCCCGAAGATGGTAACAAACACACCACCCCGATCAAAGTAACCTGAACTTCCCCGATCTCAATGTTCCTGGATAAATTCCTCAAGAGGGATCCCCACCTTAGGAATTGCCTAACCTGGTCTCAACCCAACAAAACTCAAAGTAAACAATGTTTAATAACATGTTTCCCGGACAAATAGTCCTTCTGTGACACATCATCACTCCTACAACTCATTGGAGCTCCCGTGTCATTCCCGACGCCCAACACATCACGCACCACATCGGTCTCTGCCTCTACAAGGTCCTACATCCCATGGATGCTCAAAAACGATCCTGGTGCCTAGCACCTCAAGTAACCCGCATCCTCGAGGCCCCGATGCCCAAGGCACCTCAAGTAACCCGCATCCTCGATGCCCTGATGCCCACAACACCTCATGTAACCTACATCCTCGATACTCCTGATGCTACACATCACACACACACACACACACACACATATATATATATATATCACACACCAGATATGGTGACAATCCCACTGACTAGCATCTAGTCAGTCCCCATAGATCATGTGCATCACGTGAACTCAAAATGGACATGCCTCTATAGGTCGTGCCAAAAAGGAAACATGGGATCATGGCCACACCCGTGGGGTGCCTCTAACCATAGTTGGCTCACCAGCATGATTAGCCTCTAGCAGCTCCACGTTATGCACCTGGCATGATGTACGACTGCCTGATGCATGACCTCCCTACGGTACTGCTCCATCCACCGTCCAATGACCCCTCGGCTAGAACCCATTGTATTTGTCACGTCCTTCATATGCAGCTGAAACCTGGATACCCTCTCCTGGTACCAAACATGAACCAACTCTATATGCCACTATCTGTCTTGGTCCCTGCCTACCGGCTGTCTGAGAAGGCAGCCAGCAAAACCTCTGTAGATGCCTGACCCATCCACAGGCTTGGAACTCCTTAGGAGGCATATCTCACTGAGTCCAACCATCCCCTATATGTCCACACTGAAATAAAGTCACTGAAGAAATACCACAAGGTGGTCTAGTTGAATCCCTGGCCGGACTGCCCTATTGGAACTCATCACATCCTCACTTCCTACTGTCTGAACCCTCACCTGAAGTTGTCGTCCAACCCACTTGGGGCCTTTCCCTCTGGTTTCCCTCTTCTATAAGCACCTGGTTCACCACCTCTGAGAAGGAACCCAGCCCGAAGATATTCACCTGGACCTAAATGGCTTGTCGTAATCCATCCTCGAATCACATCACCCTAACTACGTCATCGCTTACCATACCAGGTGAAAAGTGAGATAGCTTAGTGAAACTGGTTGCATAGTCCATGACGAACATGTATCCCTGATGATGACTCAAGAACTCCAAAGCACTCTCTTCCCTCAGTGTCTCTGGGTAAGAGTGCTCAAACAACATGTCCTCGAAGTCCCTCCATGACATTCCCTCATGCCTACGAGCCTAAACCTATAAATCCCACCAACGCTTTGCTGGTCCTCTCAGCATGTACATCGCCATCTTGACCCTCCGCCCTGGAGGCATCTCGAGCTTCTCAAAGATCATCTGCATACACTCTATCCAGTTTTCAGCTACCTGCGGAGCACACTCTCCCTGATAAATCTACAGGTGCTGCAACTGGAACTCCCGCGTCAGATATTCCACAGACGGCTATGTGCCATGTGAACATCTGTCGATCCCCTACAAGACCTGCACCAAACTAGCTCAAATATTCTCATCAATCCATGTCCTGAACGATGCCAAACCCGGCTGTTGTCCTGCCTTTACTGAATCATGGACCTGATCCTATCCCTGATCTTGTAACTACAGCTCATGATCTGCCTGTACCAAATCCTGAACCTGATCCTGCACCAACGACACTGTATCATCTCTCGTCTGATGCACCATCTGAGTCACCCAAAAAGAATGAACTCGTTGAATACCATAAATGTTCAGAGAGCCAATATATATAACAATATATATTCAACACAGATAATAAAGCAGTAAAAGGAAGTGGAAAACTACTACCCTTACTTTCCCCCACCACAACCCATGCCCCTGGCATCCCGGCCTTATGGCCTCCTAACCCGCCCTAAACAGAGCCAAGTATCAATGTACCTCGGGTTATTCAAATCCTGACAACTAGAATTTACTCTAACTGATGACCGAGTCTCCCAATCCTGGTGATAAAAATCACTTGAACTATTGTACTTTCCTTCTTGTACAAGAGTCAGACCCAAATACCCTGTCACATTAAATTCTACAAATATATAGAGCATGGCATACACATTGCAACAACAAGCAATTCTATAAAGAATTTCACCTTTTCGCATTTCAGATCATGTAAAGCATGGTAATTGATTTTATTCAAATGGTATTATTATATCACAAAGCATATGTGCAATCATGAAATTGAAATACCCTAAAAAATGTGCCTATAAAAAGCCAAGAAACCAATCCTTCCCATATTAGGCCAAGGTCCAATTTTCCTTTACCACACCGGTAAAGGGTCACATATCCCAATCAATAAAATCACAAACCAAGTGAGCCACCGAGGTGTAAGTTATATCATCTGTAATTTGAGAAAAAAGAAAACATCAATTCCCACCCATGGCAACATGGTCAATCCCCCGTACCCGGGGTTGTAGGCACCCAAGAACAATATATAATCCTAGTTCCAATCACAACATATCTCCGGCCTACCATATCACAAATAGTAAAACTAGCAGAAATAAAAGAGAAGTCTCAATCTCATTAGTATCTAGTAAAACACTACTACTAAATCTCTATCAATAACTCCTCTGATACCACGTTGTAATGACCCAGACCCGAACAACCACCCGAACAGTGCCAAACGCGTCCGGTGTTACTACCGTAGGCGCACCTCCCCAAACGCCAAAGGCTATCGAATAACAGTGAGGTTTTGATAGGTATAGTGGGGAGGATATACCCTCTCATAGGATAATAATAATGGTACTGGTCCAAGTATAGAAGTAAATATACAGCAGAATAAATGACTCAACAGACTCAAACCAGACCCGTAAAGTGGAAACACATTCAATATCAATAAACATCGGAAGAAATAAATATAAACAACAGCAGTGGAAATAAACACAACAGCATGTTAGACACATGTAACTACTACTGAGCAACAAACATGCATCCAATGTAGGTCATACATAAATTCACATAAAAAGGCGCCAATGGCTAACCAACTGTAGCTACAACAAGTAAGCATAATGATACAGAAAATAAAAACAAAATAGTGTAACCCCAGCTTGGTAAGACCTCAAGGTCCATACCATCTCAATGCAATAACTAACACAGCCCAGCTACTGAAGCTGGACTCTTTCCTGCATGTAAATCCATAAAGTCTGCACGTGTCCTAAAGTACCCGTCTAGGGTGTGAGACAAATCTCAGTAGGATACCACCCAACGGTGCATACCTAATATGTGTGTTTAAGAATTCATTAATTTATAAGGAAAGTAGTAAACAGTACAATGAACAAATAAACACTAACTCCATTGGTGCTCAGTAGCCACCACGGAGTGTCACCTGCTTCAGCCAACGCCAGAATCTCTGGCATGTAACCCAGCACCATGTGCCCCCTGACACCGCATGTCTCAAGTACCGATGTCCCAAAGGCATGCCTAAGAAGTAACCCATAAGAACAACGATACATGTCCTCAATAAGAAATCTGAGGTATATCGATATCTTCCCTCAAATAACGTAACCGGAGGGACAACAATGTCTTCCCTCAAATAAAAAGTATCTGGAGAGACAACGATATCATCCCTCAAATAAAAAGTATCCGGAGGGACAACGATATCTACCCTCAAATAATAGTGAGCATCTACCCCCAACCCGATAGCCTCAATGCTATCCCTTGAAGGCTCCTCACCTCCCATATGGATTCCTACTACAACCACCCCAACCAAAAGTACCTAAACCGCAATTAACGGGGGCATCAACCCACATGAGTGGTCATAACCACCTCATCACGGAGTATCTCTGTGTGCACAACACTCAAAGTTTCCAGGCGAAAAGTGATCACCAAAATAGTACCCAAGGCACAACACCTCTGACACTTCGTGCCCCTACGACCATGTCTCTCAAGCCTGATGGCATCTTCATCCCAGTAGCTCGGGACATGCCCAACTTAACAGTCATCCAACCTCAAATTAACATCCATGACATCCAATATCGTGGTCAGAACCACCCAACGTAACCCGGTCCAAGCCCAACCTGTGATCATCATCACTCAAGAATATCCGGGCCATGCCCAACACAACCCAAAGGGACCAGCATGTGCAATTCATAAATTACATATATAACAAATTTAAATAGGAAACATAAACATGCATAACATTTAAACAGTAGAATTTACATTACCCAACAGTTATCATTAAACATCACCGAGGTCTTGGATGACTCTAATAATTTACAGCATTCTTAATAAATTAAAATCAACTATTTAAAACATTAATATTGCAATTTAATCCATTTTGGCATCCCCCGGACAAAATCCCACGATGAGTAATATCTCCTCACTCGGCCATGCTAAAAAAAATGGTAACACGGCATACACAAAGGCATCCCATAGGTCCAACAATCAATTCAATATGAGACAAAAGATAAAACAGGTCTCGCTCAAAATACCCAAAAACACGCCGAAGGCCACTTCACCCAAAAGACCAAAAAACACAAAAAGAGGTATGCACCAACTACCTGAATCTAGTAGGATGGTAATACTCCGGTAACAGCTTCCAATTTTTCCTAAAACATGGTAGATCTACAAAAGAGTCAAAACCTCTCAAATCCCTATATCTTTTTCTAGAACAGATATCAAAAAACAGCTCCAGAGGAATTGAGGCCTTACCAATCGGGGGTTCCAACGCATCTGTCGGCTATCAAAACAGGTCTTGGACGAAGACACAAGAGCAAGAAGAAGGTCTGGCCATCTTGGTTCGCAAAACTCGGCCAAAAAAACATGTTCTTCCTCCAAATGAGGATACATACCATTTTAACGCAAAAAAAAAAAAGAAACTACATGGCATGTACTTTAGGACTACACGCTGTGTATGTCATTTAATATTTCATTTGGTGGCTGGAATTATACCGACTTACTTTCCAGAACCTACCAACAAGAGTACACATCATGTACCTAGGGGTACATGGTGTGTACTTGGTTTCCCTTCTCTTCCTCTCCAACTTTCCCACACGCCATGTATATCCCTCATACATGGCCTGACTACATGGCGTGTCGAAGGGGAACATGGAGTGTACTTGGTTTAGATGACTCTACCCGTCCAATAGGCCTACACGCCATGTGTAGCCTCCACATGGTCAAGGGTACAGAACGTGTTTAAAATGACATGTCGTGTAGTAAGAAATTTCTACACGATCATCACACGGCATGTACTCAGTGAGCACACAACCAGAACTCGCATAACACATACATTGTGTGTAATTAAAAGTACACCGTGTGTAGTCTAGAAATTTCTAGAAACTTCACACTTTCTTCAGTTTCCTCAGAACAGGTCAAAAATTCAAACAGGGTCGGGATTTTGACCTGTTCTAAAAACACGAGTTCTTACAAACGACTTGAACCTGTTTTATGGATGAAGTCTTGAGTCTTCTTCAGAAAATCAAAATTTACATGTCATGAAATCAATAAATGTTATGAATTGTTTGAACCTTAATTAATTTAATACTTATTGATGAATTTTTCAGTGTGACATAAATTCATGGAACTTAATCCAAGAAAGGGGCTTGGGATTTGAATTATTTAGGATAAGCTGATTTAAGAAAGTAAAATAATAACCCTTTTTATTATCCAATGTGTTAACCTACCTCTTGAGCTTTAAGATAAATTTTAGTGGTTTTGGTGATATCCCTCCTTCTGTATCACTCTCTTAGAAATATGACACCCATAGAGGATGAGTTTCATATACTTATTAAGGGTTGTTTCTAAGTATTAATTTCCTTTGGTCATAGTAATGGAATTGTATATTTTTTTTATTTAGATTGAATTTAGTTGTTTTGTTCTACTGATACATTGACTTTTTCATTCACGACTTATATTTTGATGTTCTATCTACTAGTTTCCAATATCGATGGTTAAATGATGCTAGGTTTCCATCATTATTGGTATAGATATATTTATTAAAGTGTTTGTAACTATTGAATTTCTATATGTTCTTCTCAAATACTTTGTTTAATTGAATTAAATGCATGATTTAATATTTTAAATTATTTTTCAAATAGGATTAATATTTTTTTTAATTTTTATTCAAATATGAATATGCTTTGATATGAAAAGGTTTTATTAAATGGGAGATAATATTTTTAACTAGTTTTGAAAAACAAAAAAACATTAGGAACATTGGGTGAATTAGGAATTGGACAGGTTATTTTACATTGTGTGTAATTCCAAAAGAGGTTTTGTGATATCAAATGATTATTGTGGTATTTTATATTTATTGGAACTAAATTATTCCTAGCCTAGTCTTCTATTATATCTAGAATGTATTCCTATAATCTAGATCTTAAATAGAGTTCTTTTTCATTTATACCTGCATTATCACAAGATGTATTATTTCCTGTATATTTACTCAAATGATTATTTTATACTGTATCAATGTTTGGTTTCTATTTTTCATGAATGATTTAATTTTACTTGGAAATATTATTATATTTTGGGAATATGATATGAATTTTTTGAATGAAAATGAATTTTACAAAATGTCTTTTTATTTATTGAAATGATTTTTAAACTATATTTTTTGTTTTAATAATAGGACAACTGCATTACTAATATTATAGCATTTATATGTTCTATGGTTGTATCATACTGGGAATTTTATTAACACCCATAATTTTCCTTTGGTTTGTTTTAGACCTTTGTTTGGAGGAATTAGGTAATGGTATGGGAATCATGTGGCACTCCTAGTTCTCATATAATATACCACCTTTATAATGGGATGGTTTAGTGGTGAAGAATGGTTGTATGGAGACTTATTTAGTCAATTGTAGTTTATCATTCTGGTTTTTTATGATTGTCATTACTCTATATGTATCATGGATATTTAATCCATTATTACACATTTTACATTGATGTTTCTTTAGTTATACATGATGATTGAGGTTGTTTTCTATATTACCCAATGTGGTAGACCATTAAGGGTGGTTGGTGTAGTTGACCTAGGGTGGTTCATGAAAGATTGAGAAAGAATAATTATGTTAATTGTTTAATAGATATTTCATTATCATAGGTGACAAAGGTACATAATATCTATATCTGAATAGTATGAAAAAAAATTCATGGATGTGGATATCATAATAATTCCCCTCCATTGTTGAACTATAAATTAAAAAAAATTATTTCTAAAAACACTTTGGATGGAATGTGAGAACTCAAGGAGTTTACATGAAGAACCAAATTTCAAGACACATAAGAAATTAGAAAGATATTATATGATATATTTAAAAGGTTAATGTTAATCTACCCATATATTCTCCAGGAGATAGAGGTAACCATTTTGTCTGTATTGATATTGATGAGATCCTTAATGGGATAGAACCACTTGTCCTTGGTCCAAATATGATCCTTAATATTTATTTTCCAACCGTTGATTCCATTAGAAAATATAAGATCCTATTTATTGATGACATCCGTTTTTTTATTATTATCTTCAACTCAAATTGATCTCTCATAATTTCTGTCAACATACTCCTTTGAAACATTGGTATTAATATCATAACCCAACATCTCTTCCTAATTATTTAGGAGAAGCTTTATTTTGACATCATCACTCCATGCCTCCTTTTTTACACCATCCAATACATTTGGTTCCAACAACACGTTAGTATATTCTATCCTAACAACATTAGTATCTTCATCCTTATCACTAAAAAACTCAACCTCATCACCAAGAGGTGTTACATGCACCACTAGAATTATGAATTCTATAAAAACCACCAGATAAGGAATTTTTTTAAAAATTGATTTATTTTTTTTAGTTTATTAGTTTAATATGGGATTAATAAATTTTTAGTTGTATTCTTTTGCATAATTTTTATTTGGTTTATAGGAAAATTTCTAGAAACCATGTTTCATTTCTTGTAATTCCCTAAGCCACACCAAACAACCATTAATGATTGATAATATTCATCACAATATGAAGTTGACTTCGAATCTAATTTTATGTCACTCTATTGAATATCCCCCTACGACCTATACCCTTCTTGGATCATCTTCCATATTTTAACGACAGACTCTTTCCCTTTTGGATCAACATCATCCTCCTCCATGTCTTCCTATTTTGAACCTTTAACATCCAAACCATAAAATTCATGTCCCAATTTAATATTTGTACTAATCCTTCTAGGATTTAGTCTATTCTCTTCATTCTTTCAACATTCACTCGAATCCATGGTTTCCTATTTCAATCCTTCATGTTCCAAGAATTAAGATGAAACTTAATCACCAACTCACATAGCCTCTCCATTCCTAGAACTAGAAGCATTTATTAGATGCTTACGAATATCACATTAAAATCCATTCCCCTCAATTCTAGGAATGAAAACATGACCATACAATGATATAACATCTGGGGTGTTTAAAAAAGTCATTTCCATGGCCTGTATATCACGTCCACCACCTTCCATGTAATGCCTCAAAATAGAAAAAATGCCTATAATTTTCATATCAAGGAGAATAGTCCTCACCTATTTTGAAGGAGGAACACCATTCTAAATAACTTCCTTAGCTATGATACCTGATGTATGTTATCCCCAATGATCAGATATCTCCCCATGTCATCATTTGTGAACATCATGACCAAGACATCTTCTTAATAAAAACAAAGGATGTTGTGATTAAGATAAAACTAGTATCTTATAAAGAAGACCCCCTTCAATATTAATGTTGATAAAATCTATTGGATACTTGGATACATTGACTAAAATGAAAATAAATTGTGAAACTATATTTAAAATAGAACAGGTTTAGTGATTAGAGAAATAGAATCGGACAACCGTATTTCTAATAAATCGAAGGATTGCCAGATTCTGAAATGGGAGGGGATGAATGGGAATGGAGGTTCATATCTTTATGATGGGAGGATTAATCTTAAGGTGAAAAAATAATAACCACTGAAATATGGATATAATAAAATTCATTATAAGTCATGGATAATTCATTGAAGAAAATATTCGGACATCTTCTGATGAGAATCGGATAAAAAACATTAGTGAGTATAAAATACCTATAATCACTCATTCATGAATCTTTCGAGAATCGTAGGTGAATATGTTGAAGTTATCCCCTGAGGGTTGGTTCTTGTAGAAGTGACACACCAAGGAAATATAAATAAAGGTAGAGTAACTCATGCATTAAAGGGAAGAAATAAAAATTCAAAGAACCCCATCAACGCGTGAATGAAATTTAGGAGAAACATTGATAGTGGGGAAGCTAAGGAGATGAGAATGGTTAGTGAAAGGATAAAAAAGACATCGTTAAGGATTCGAAGAGGGAGGATGAGGAATATCCAAATCCATCCCTTCAATATCCATAAATATATGGTGGTTCCAATTAGAATCATAGATAGAGTAGCAGTTTCATTTCTTCTAAGAAATTAGCAAAATTATTATCCTATCTACAATAGTAGTGAATAGAGAAATAATTGTACATGATTAGATCTTACACCCGTTTTTATTAATATTGAGATCCTCCTATGTTAATATATACTATAGACACCGGTGGATTGTGTATATATCAAATTTATTCCCATAATGATAGTGTCTCCATATCATTAATGAAATTATAGCTGCATCTGGGTATATATCATGGGTTGTAAAATGTTTTTCATAAGGATTTAACTGTCACAATGAATAAGTGATCAAATTTTCATTATTCATGAGTACACATAAAATATCATTTAAGAGTGCATCCAATTAAATGAAAAATCCTCCCTCAATCATGGGTAATGTTATAATAGTTTCACTAACCAGCCTATTATATAATTAATGAAAACATTCATCCCACTCCATTATTTAGAAAAACATAACTCCCAATAAAGTTAATTTTGTTAAATGATTATAAATTCTTTAAATTATTTTCAAAAAAATCAATATTATCGTAATATACCAAGGAATATAAGAATATTAGTTATAATTATAGAGTATAAACACTCCTCTAAAACATTTTTTTACTAGAACCACTAATATTACTTCACTTGACACGATGTATCCCATGAATGAAACATTCTTTAAATTGATCACATATTTTTTGGACATACCAGTCAACTTCCCATTCCTTAGTGTTTATAATATGACCCTTATATGATTTTAATAAACCTTGTTATATTTTCAATATATTATAATATTATCATTAAAGACCAATAAGAAATTATCAATGTATTCATTAAATACTATATTCATAAAATTCATAAATATATAGGGATACTTAGTCAAGAAAAAGGGAATATCAACAAATTCACAAATCCAATATTTCATTTGGATGGAATTATGTTGGATATCAATGTGGGATAATAATTGAGGTCCATGAAGCTGGTCTAACAAATTATAAATCTATGGAAGAGGATATTTTTTCTTCACATTCACCCTATTATGTTCTCTATAATAAATAAATATCCCCATTGAACCATCCTTTTTCTTTATAGATGGAATGCTTCCTCCCCATGGATATACAAATAGATAAAGAAACCCTTAACAAATAGATCTTTAAGATTATCCATTAATTCATATAACTCATTGTATTCCATTTAATAGGGAGTCTTTGATATTGTCATAAATATATGTATGATTTAAATTGATAAATATACCTCTCTTTATTGGGGAGATCCAAATAAATAATTTGAAATTACATTATCCTATTCTCAAACATTAGGAAAATTTCAATTTCCAAGTCTTTCAATTTATTCTACTTACTTAGAAATAATTTACATAAAGTATAAAAATATTATTTGTTTTTTATAAATAATAAGGCAATTAAATATCCCATTTAAATTTGATAATAGGGTTTCCCTAAAATACAACTAAAATAAAATTTCTTCTAAAGTTGACCTTCACATTATACTTTGATATCCAAACCAACCCATGTATTTTTTAAATTAAACAATTAGAATGGACATATAGTTTTCATAGTGACTATACTAACCAAATATAATATGGTAATCCCTATATATCATTGATGGTTGAAATTTTCCTCCATGAGTTTCAATAGAAAACTCTGCCACTAAAAGTTCAAGGTTTAACGTGATGTTCACTGTAAACATTAAAGAAATAAAAAATGAGTAGAAATATAATAAAAAATTAAAATTTATATATTTGAGTGTATTATCCATGTACCTTATAAAGCATCATTTAGATCCTCAGCCTCAACCGTTGTAATTTTAAAAGAATGACATTATAATTTTGGCCTCTATTGGGGTTGATGTTTCTTCCCCATTATTATCTTCTGGTTTTTACATTGGTTAGAAAAACTTAATATGATCCCCTCACTAATATCGTTGAAAAATATGTTTTGTTTGGTCCATATTCATTTTTAGAAGAATTTAGATGTTGAGGAATTACATATCTGTGATATTTTTAAGGTATATGTTCATCTATTCCTTACATGTAATATATGATGTTCCCTTGCATAAAATTCCCCAAATGCATCTTCCATAATTAGAGGCACATGGGAAACTCTGTACACCATTTCGAATTTTGGAGCACATTCTTTTCATAATTTCCTATGTCTCAAATTTGGAAATCATTCTACCTATGGGGTCTTAGTCCTCTAAAAAATCAATCCATCTTCCTATCAGAATCGATGGGAATGAATGAAGAATAATGAAAAGGATTTCTAAACTCATTACATAATTCCACACTAATTAATTTTCTATTACATTCAACATATGGAATTATCTATCCATTTTGGTCTATATAGTATAAAGAAAATAGTTTCTGAAATTTAATTTTTAAAGAATTCCCATCTAAGGGAATCCACCTCATCCCTTGGATTCTTATTCTAGATCAGTTCCCAACACTGATCATATTCTCATTCTTTGTGATATACTAAAAAGCTAACATTCTATTATTAAGTGTAATTAATTACAAAAAATATCTCTTGTAAAGTATTGAATCATTATTTTTTTAATAAATGGTTCATATGTTCCATTTAAATTATATGTTCTTTGATGAGTGTGGGATTTAACTATAATTTGTTCCATCCATGGTGAATAACGGCGATTCTCATGATTTTAGTTGTTTCTCATGACATGGGATAAATGATTCAAAATTATCGTGATGTTCTCATCTCTATCTATCTCCATATTGGGAAAGAAATCATTAAATATTATATTTCATCCACTGTATTCATGTTCCATTCTATTTCATACCATTTGTTTCTAGAATAAAAGAACCTACGCGGGAACTTTTATACTATTGGGAATCATATAATAAATATTATAAAGGAAATATTAATCCTAATAAGATATTATATCACTATTCTTGGATAATATACTTCAATCTTAAAAAAATGATTAAAATATTTATATATCATTCGTAATTGTTTTTAAAATAAAATGATTAACTAAATCTTATCCTTGTGGTATGTAAAAATTTGTGTGAAAAATGCATATTATTTTTCACTAGGTGATGATAAATTTCTTCTAAATTATCTCTTTTCATCGTTAGTATCTCTAGTTACAACCATACCGATACCACATCCACACGTTGTATAAAGACATGGATGTGTTTTTTTATAAAAACTAACATAATAATCCAAAAAATACCATAATGTTTTAATATATTTATATTTCTCCATAGGCTTCATACAATGTCTTATCTAGTCTTAATTTACAGAAATAACTAAACCATCCTTTGATACCAAATAAGATGACACACCTTTTTATCTCATAAACACATCATTACATAGTACAAAACATAACAATTAAGAGGATATATTGATATTTACTATGATGGAAAAATGAAGATAATACAAGAAAAAGAATAATTATAAATTTTTTTAATACACTTGATATTATTCTTCATAGGTTCATCCCAAGTTAATTTTACAACATCTCATATCCTTGTAACATACATTAATAAAAGTGGTGATCATAAAACCCAATAATGGAATGAACAAAGAAAATACATATCATGTGATAAAAAGGTATATCAATATGTCATGATCATATTAACATGAGGAAAATCATAATAGAATGAACATGAATCATAACATGTAAATATTTATACAAAAAACTGACATTCATAATCATATTGCAATTGTTGATCACTAAGGTGACATAAATCATAATTACAAAGGTTGATCACCTGGGTATCATAAAACATGTCATATGTAGATTTCAATACCTTACCAAATACATCATAGTTCTATCATGGAGTACCCATTTTATGTCTTAATTATTTTCATCCATATTGATCAAAATAATTCATTTCATTAATGACGTGTGGATAATAAAGAATGAGTTTCATATGAAAATATTGAGTGCATACATTCTTAAATACAAGAACATTACATCAATTGTAACCCATAAAAAGGAAATGTAGGCTTCATAAAATTAAATAAACTTTATAATAAATTATTCTTTCTCTTAGGTAGATACCCACAAGAAGTTATGTTTTTGGTGTACTTACATTACTAGAATTTTCCTTGTAGATGCGAAAAAATCATGAAATGAATTTGGCATCATGATAGTATAAAAAAATATTATTTATTGTGAATAAATAGGATAATGATGTATTACCATTGGTAATTTTTCTTCCAGGTAATGGTATGATGAAAGTTTTTCAAAAATGTATTTTTACATTTAATGACATGGAAAAAGAAGGAACTTGAAGGAAAAATGAGATGAGGAGAATTCCATTACATTGGAGACTTGCTTCCTAAAACAGGATGGTGGAACCTATACAATATGAGGGAACCTATGAGGGACTCTATACGAGGTAAAAGTACACAAAATTATTTCTAATAAATTTTTATTTGAAGGGATTGGCTAATGGGTGGTATTTACACTTGAGGAGGGGTCAGTTTTAGAGGATTTAATATTGTTTATTTTATAATATAAGCTAACCAATGTTCTGTATATTGAATTTAAAGAAATTTTATTTTTAATTATTGATTGTGAGAGTGCAGTTTGATGTCTAGGGTCATAAAATATATATCTATACCTTCCAGCAACCCCGACTAATGAGAAAAATCCATAAAATAAGTTTTTTTTAAATTTAATTTTTCGTACAAACATTAGTGGTATATTATTTTAAATAAAAAGTTAAATTTTAAAATTAATTTTAAAATTAATGAAACAATATTTTTATTATATAATTTTTTTCATATTTTTTTACATGATATCATATTAAAGATTTTATATAGTCATAGAACTCGTAAAGAAGTAATTTCTAATTTTTCCCAAAAAACCAATATTTATTGTAAAATTTCATAAAATTTAGCAAAATACAAGTTAGAGGTTCTGATTCAAAAAATAAAATTTACATAATAAAATTTATTCTTTGTGTATAATAATTTTACCCTTTAAATAGATAACTATTTTAATAAAAATTAACAATTTTAATGAAAAAAAGACATTCTAATGGTTATAAAAATTACTTAATGAATCATTAAAATATATTATCATTTAAAAATAATTTTGTATTATTATTAAATTAAATTAATTTTATTTAAAATGACAATATAAAACATATTTTGAGTAAAAAAAATTAATAGTCTCTGATAATAATATAAATTTTCTTATTAAATAATTTGGAAGATCATTTAAATATATTGATGTATCCAGTAATAAAAATACCCCATTGTTTCATTAAATAATATTAATAATGTAGATCAACAATATTAGATGAAAAAAAATGGAATCTGATTATATTTACCTATAAATATAGAATCTTCTTTACACCTCATCATTGAATTCAATTCAAATCATTGTTCTATATTGTTTTTTAAAATGAATATTGTATCACTAACCCTTTGTTTTTATATTATAGTGATGTATATGGTAGGCATGATTAAGGTTGATAGATGTAATGGAATGACCTATTATAAATAAAATCCCATTTTGGGTTTAATTAATTTCATTATTATATATTATTACTATAGGGAACACATGTACTATATTGGTTTAATTATATCAAATTGGATTCAAAATACCACTAACTATCAATACCATTTATAATATAGCCACTGAATAGTGAACTTATTATTAGTATAAATATAAGATTTTGATAAATCTAATTGAAATATATAATGAATGTAATGGTCTCAACTAGTAGGATCAAACCCTATGATTCCCATTTATTGGATCTTCTGATAGGGATTGCATCATTGGGATTTCCCTCAACCAATCCCATGATGAGATCCAACAACATAGGAATGAGATAAAAACATTTATAGGATAAGTTCAAGCTCACGGAGATCCCAACCTCAAAAATGAATGTTGAACCAACCCATGAAAGTCTCACCATCAAACACCATACCCTTAAGGAATTTTCTGGTTTATTAATGGGATATTCATCTACACCATAATAATAGGTATATTCATATTGTTAGGAATAATTAATATATTTTCATCTTATTTTTGTTACATTATAAAATATTTTGATTTTGATTTAGTAAAAAAAATTGTATTTTTGGGTAATATTTAAATTCTATTATGGAGTTTATTTTGGTCAAATAATGGATTTAAAAAAAATAACATTTTATTAAAAAATTTTAATTAAATATAAACATTTTTATAATTTTTATGAATTCAAATGTAATTTTTGTAAGGGTTCGAAAACTGTTATTGTAAATAACCCAGAAATTATCAATACATGTCTATTATTATAATAAAAATTAAATTAAAATATTTATAAAAATATTTATAGAAGATAAATATTATTTTTTGAATCATTAAGATGAAATTTTTCAAAACTGAATATTTTATAATTTTCTGAGACAGTCAAATTTTCAGGTAAAAATCAAATATGGTATAAATATACGGTGTATATTAGGACATCATAATAAAAAAAATGATGTAATAAATACTACAATGTGTATCTGTGACCAAACCTATATTTCCAATTAAAAATAATTTTATTTTATGTTTATTCAATTAATTTTATAATGACATTATCAATCTTTCAAAACTTATAATATATTTTAAGGTTCTCAAATCATTTCATTAAGGGTATGAATCATCTCCACATTATAAAGGGTAATATTTTAATATGTTCAGACTTTGTACTATTAAAATAATGAAACCTACACCTATTTGGTTGAAGACATGTGAAAAAACAATGGGAAGGTCTGACGTTTTGTTTATTTTTTGGTATAGAGTCAAACACCTATGCTTAAGAAATGATAATGAATTTCCCACTCTTTTCCTATATAAACCCAAATAAGATCCCATTTATATTAACTAATAATCTTTTGATCATTTCCTTAATCCCCCTTCTCTATATTTATCTAAAGAATCCCCCAATCTCCAAAGAACCTCCTCCCAAGAATTTGGTGTCACACTCCCAAGGTATGGGATCCCCCTCTCTCCTTTGTATTCAAGCATATATTTGATGTTATGCCAATTAATTTCCATTTTTTCATGTCAAGATATGTTTTTCCATATTTAAAATAATATCCATTTGATTTCTAAATTATTAGATACCCATTTCACTCTCGTTAATCTCTTCGATGAAACTTTATGTACACCTGTTACCATGATGAAATCTTGTAAGGGTTATTTTCTTTCTCCCCTTTATTAAAGTATCTTCATTATCTTATTCCCTTTTTATCTGATTCATAATGTATGAATATTATCATCCATATCCAATTTATAACCCCTATTTTTTTAAATTATTATAGAGACATTACACTTCAATTAATCCCTTCCATGAACATTTATACACCCCCATTATGTTGTTGAAATTTCACTGTGATTTTCCACACCAAAAAATTATTTAGTGAATAGATATACCCATTTTGAATCAAGTGTGTTCACCTTAATGAAATTATACTTTTTTTGTACTTATATTTATGTATTTAATACTCCTTGATCTTGGTATAAAATATTCTGATGAATAAATCCATGTTGTATGATCAATGTTGTATACTTAAGCATGATAATGAAATGAAAGTGACAGGTGCATCCAGAATTATATAGCACTCTAATGCATTGGGTAATTATTTAGTATCATGAAACTACATTCAAGGAATTATGGAGTGAACCAAATCCATCACAGATCTTTTCCAACCATGATGTCTTGTTATATATCATAGAACATTGTTTATGATGTAGTGTCTTATGTTGTTTCCATTTTTCCCATGTTGACTTTTATTATTATCACGTTATATCATGCCTCATTGTTCATGTTTAGGATCCCCACTCCTTTTATCCCCCATTTATATTCTAATTGAACAATATGTATTACTTTACTCATTCTATTCAATGTTTATTCCCTTACGGAGCTTTATATATCACCCCTTTCTTAGGTATATCCCCATGTTATCCCATGAAGTTTCAAGTTCGATGGAATTATATGATAATGTTTAGGAAATTTTCAATAAAGATTATGTTTTTATTATTTGAAGTGGTTTTTTAGTGTACCTAATCCCCAAAGACACTATACATATCGATATTTTCAGTTTAATTATGTGTACATTAATTTAATAAATCATAAATTAGTATATAATAAAGATAAGGTTTTTCATTGTTGGTATCAAAATGAGTATTACTAATTTTTAGGATTAGGATTAGAAAAATATATAGAAAGGCATAGGGATAAGACTAATAATAATAAAATACATAAATTTTGGAATGTTTATAGTAAATAGTTTATCAATAAATTAAATCCCTACCAAGATACTAAAATTGGATGTGGATCTGGCACATATGAACATAGGGGTAAAACCTGAACACCCCTCATTGAGCCAAACTCTACCGAGAACTCGTGTACGACATCGGGCCTTGCTGTACACCAGGTTTAAAACCCTCGTGGGATATTATTTGGTAAATTCACAATATAATTATTGACCATTATTATGGGGAAAATCATATAAGATTATAAGTTAGAAAATATATCACGGATAACATAGATTGAATCATATAATTTCAAAAGATAATGAAATACATTTAAATTATGAGTTATTTATTTAATGTATTTGGATTCACATTTATATTTTTAATAGTTTATAAATATTTATCCATAATATTCCCATTATTTAAGACAATGGTTTTAAATAGGAGGAATTAGGTAAAAAACCAATGTGAAGGGATATATGTTGACTACCCCAATGAGATTCCCTACTTAATGAGAGTGGGAATCATGAAAATTATTATGATAATCACTTAGCTAGATCTAGTTCTAAAGAGAAGCCTAGATTGGGAGGAGCACTCAAATCTCCCTAAGAAATAAAAATATGTAATTGAGACCTTAATACGACAATGGACTATGCCTTTCAATGGATCATTTTATCCCTTAATTATGGAATAATGGATCAAATCCATTGAGAATATCTTATCCATTCTTAAATGTTCTGATAATGATAATGTTCTACTGGGTATTTTTTGGTTATGGAGGAAGAAGATGATTAGTGGCAGACATTGATTGATAACAAAAATCCTGAGGAATATATCAACGTGATAAGATGGAATGAATTCCAAAAAAAATTGAATAAATATTTTCCTCATACTTTTCATATTAAAATGGAAAGGGATTTCCTTTCGGTCAAGAAAAAAATGAAGAATCTATCAGTTTGTTTGAGGAATACATCATAAGAATTGAACAATACACCTTAGACTTTGTTGTTATCTCCTAATTCAAAGTTGATGACTACTTTAGTAGCTTAAAACATAGTCTATGAAAATCATTGGAAATATTATATTTTGATTGTTATGAGAAAATTTTCTGATGTCCCCTCAAATTAGAGTTGAAGATTGATGAATATGATGGGTATCATACAGATAAGAATATTAATTATTAGTTTAATTACGGCGTCTTAATTAATAAATATAATAGTGCTAAGAAATTTCAACACCCCACTAGTCAATGGTGTGGAAAGAATCAACCCATAAATTATCTATGGAGGATGAGGAAATGATTTAGGTGCATGCTGGAAGGGAACCTAGATATAAATTCTTCATGGGAGAACCCCACTAATGGGATGGAGAAAGTAATACTCTAGTCAATCCTCAATGTATTGTTCATTACTTCAACTATATGTAACAAGTGAACTTTTTATACCAATTCACTAAGCCAAGGGTTTTTTGAGACAACCAAAAACCACCAAGGAAGCAACGGAGATCTTATTCTATCACAACCACTGAGGTGGATCCTCAAAAAGAAGTGGTGATAGGTATTCTAGTTAATATTTCATGAATAGAAAACATACATTTGGATTGTGGTTCTACACATTTTTTTAAATGAAGAAATATTGGTAGAACTATTCAAAAACCACTACAAATCATGAAAGTAGATCTGTTGGTGAAAATTAAAAATGGGTAAATTATGGCATCACATGTATATAGACCCTACCCTATCAAACTTTTAGGCATAACTTCCCATCGATACTTATGATCCTTCATTTGGGGATATTTGATGCAATTATAGGAATTTATTGACTTTACATATAAATAACCAACATAAATTTATGTGATAAGTAAATCACTATCCATATTGAAAATCATCCTCTGATTCTATAAAAATTCAAGGAGGTGGATGGATCTTATTTATCACCAACATATTATGTGTGGATATTATTGTTTTGTGAAATAGAATATCTATCTCAAATGATTGATTCTAAGAAATAATCATCCATGAAGAACATCCCATTGTGAGGGAATAGACTGACGTGTTTCACAATTACTTTTATGTTCTTCCTCCTAACTGAGAGGTTGAATTTTAATTCAATATTATACCTAGGGTGTTAGAATTATCCAAGAATATATATAGAATGGCTACTGTGGAACTTTTGGAGTTGAAGAAGCAACTACAATAGAATCTGGATAAATTTTACATATTCCAAAGTGCTTTACTATGGGGTGTAACAGTTCTCTTCATCAAGAAGAAGGATGGGTCATTGAGCAATTACATTGATTATTGTTATCTCAAAATGATAATGATAAAGAATAAGTATCATCTTTCACATATTAATGACTTGTTTGATGAGGAACATGGATAAAAATTCTTATCTAAGGTGGATATATGGTCGAGGTACTACCAAGTTAGGGTGAAGAAAGAGGATATCCCCTAGACTTCATTTCATACAAGGTATGAGCACTGCGAGTTCATAATAATGCCATTAGAATTCACTAATGCTCCAGAAATCTTCATGGAACTGATGAATATAGTATTTAAAGATTACATAGAGAAATATTTGGTAGTCTTTATAGATGCAATTATAAAATTCCTCAAAAGCATGGAGGATCATGAGGAGCATTTTTGAACTTTTCTAAAGACCTTACGGAATTATACTATTTATGGAAAGTACAGAAAATGTAATTTTTGGATAATGGAAGTCCCATTATTACGGAATATTATAACAAACAATGGGATATTTATAGAACCTTAAAATATATAATAAATTTAAGAATGTTGATAACAACATATATGATATATATTTGCAGTTTCATGGATTATATGGGTACTATAGTATATTTTTGATAAATTTGTTACCATTTTCAAAACATCTACCCAAGACAACTCAGAATGGAGTCATGTTTTCTTGGAATAATTAATGTGAATAGAGCTTTAATTAGTTAAAAATAATGATTAATTCTTCAAATGTACTCACACTACCCACAAGTGGGGAACATTTCATGGTATTCAACAATGCTTCAAAGAAGGACCTGGGAAATGTGTTAATGCATAATAACAAAGTGATAGCCTATGCTTCAAGGAAATGGAAGGATCATCAATATAACTACCCAACACATGATATGTAGTAAGATATAGTGATCTTATCATTTAAGATCTGGTGACATTATCTATTTTGGGATAATTATGAAATATATATGGATCACAGGATCCTCACTTATATATTCACATGGAAAGATCTCAATATGAGCTAGTGATGATGGTCATATCTAATAAAGGATTATGAATTCCCAATCCACTACCATCCTGATATTGAAAATAAATTATTAAAATATCTATGTATAATGTATCTTGAAATTATATTATTGATTATAATTTAGAAGGATTCAATCTTCTTAGACTTGAAGAGGTTGTTCATGGGTATTATAAGAGAATGAATATAATCAATCCTTTCACAAATTATTACTCATATTTCATTTTTGGAATTGGAAAAGTATTCTCAAATGGGAGATGTGGGAATTAATAAGAGAGTGGAATCTATAAGAAAGTTGATATCCTCAAATTTCACTGTTAATGAAGAAGGAGTTCTGATATTTTGGTCTCGATTATGTGTGTCATAAAATCCGAAATTAATGAAAGAGTTGTTGGGTGATGAAAATAGGTCAACCATCTCCATACTCTTTAGAATAAAAAACATATATCGATATCTCTAAGAACACTATTGGTGGGGAAATATGAATAAGTATATAACAAAATATACATCATGATATCTTGCATGTCAGGAAGTGTAAGAGGAAACGAAAAAATCCATGTGTATGATGCAACCATTACCCATACCTACATAGAAATGAGAAAATATCACCAGGAAATTTTCCACTGGTCTTGAGAATACATCCAGAGGAAATAATGATATATGGTTTGTGCTTGATCATCTCATAAATACTACTCAATTAATTTAAATTAGAGAGTACTTATAACTCAATCAAATTACTGGGATAAACATTAGAGAAGTGGTGAGGCCGCATGAACACCATATTGATTATATCTGAACGAGACCTAATATGTTCATAAAATTTTTGGAATAGTCTCCAACAAATTATAAATATCAAGTTGAACTTCATCATGTCTTATCACACTCAAACTGATGGAAAATTTGAGCGTAAAATCCAAAAACAAGGGTATAGGTTGAGAGCATACTTAATTGACTTCAATGTGTGATGGGATCAACATCTTCTTCTGGTAGATTTCTCATAAAATAATAGTTTACACTCAAGAATAAAAATGGATACCTTTAGATCATTTAATGTCAATCAGTGTAGAATGGTTGCTTGTTGGAATGATATTGGGGAATGCAAACTAAATGGTCCTCAAATTTTTTAGGAAATAGTGGAAATGTTTAAGATCATTTAAATGAACATTAAGGCATCTAAAATTTGACATAATTTCTATGTTGAAAATCATCGACGAGAATTTTAGTTTGATGTTAGAGACATGGTATTCCTCTACATGTCTCAATGGAAATAATTCATGAGATTTGTAAAGAATGGAAACCTTAGTCGAAGATTCATCAGTCCCTTTGAGATCCTTGATCACATCAGAGCGGTGGCCTATCTAATATCACTCCCACATAACCTATCTTATGTACATGATGTTTTCCATGTATCCCTATTGAGTAATTAAATACCATACCCCTTATATGTAATCAATCCATAGGTGGTACTATTAGAGAATGATGTTGTAACGACCCAAATTATTATAAATAAAATTTCCATTGCATTTTTATTAAATGTCTTATGGTTATAGAAAACACATGGAATTTTTTTATTATATCCAATAGTATTTAAATGAACAGTAGGTATCATTACCACTGATAATATATCTATTGAACTATGATCACATGACTAGTA
This sequence comes from Viscum album, assembly GCA_963277665.1. NCBI lineage: Eukaryota > Viridiplantae > Streptophyta > Magnoliopsida > Santalales > Viscaceae > Viscum > Viscum album. The sequence goes on along the minus strand of OY728119.1, from coordinate 1,599,669,934 downwards.
TAAATATAGGGTTTTAACGAATCCAATTGTCATAGACAAAGGGAGTGATGGACTCAACTAGGCATACCCTATGAAACAAATTTATAGGAGATTATGAGGGAGTTATAATTTCTAGAATTTTTCCAAGAGCATGCCTAATATGAGATCCAACAACTTAATCATGATAGAAACCATTTAAAAGATAAGTTCAAGCTCATTGAGATCATGACCCAAACCATGTTCGTCGAACAACCCCATGAATGCCCCACCATCACGCACCTTATTATTAGGGTGTATGCTTGTGTATTAAATAGTTATGTATCAAGATACTAGTAATAAGGGAGTGTGTGTTAATTTTTTATAGAGTAATGAATATATTTTCTTACTATTATTGCTACTTTTTAAATTATTTTTATTTTGATACAATAAATCATGATTTATATTTTTGTTTAATATTCAAATAAATTAATGAATTTATAAATTAATATATTTTTGAAATGAAAAATATTTTAATAAATTATTATTAATAAATTATTTTTATCAAATATAAATGATCATATATTTTTTGTGATGTGAAATGTAATTTTTTAAGGGTTCAAAATGTTTTAATGTCAAAACCCCTTCATTTTAAATAAAAGTAATTTTTTATTTTAAAAGTTAATATGAAAATATTTAGATAATTATTTAGTTAAAAATTATATTATTTTTGGCGCTAGGACATCATAATTATCTAATGGTGAGTTTTTCATAATTTTTTGAGACAACTGAATTTTCAAGGTAAAATTAAATACCATATAAATATACTTTGTGTTTTATGGCATCACAAAGACCCAGAATTGATATAATAAGTAATATAATTGGATCTGTGACCATATAATTGTTTTTCCTTTAAAATCTTGTGATTTTATGTTAATTTTATTTATTTTTTAAATCCATTATAAATCCTCAAAGACATATAATATATTATATGATTTTAAAATCTTTTATTTAAGAGTGTGATTCAGCTCCAGATCACTAAAGGTAATATTTTAAATTGTTTCAGACCTTTTACTTATAAAATAATAATTAACACTCCCATTTTTTGATATCATGGGAAAAACAATCAGATGTTTTTTTGTTTTTGGACATTTTAAAATGTAGAGCCCAAAACCAAAATAATAAATAACCCCCCTCCTTTTCCTATATAAACCGTCCCTCACTCCAATTTATCTCCCCTAAAACTCCAGATAGCATATCCACTCTATTCTATCTACTCACTAGAGTCCTCATAAGGTTCTCCCAGGCTTTTTAGAATCCCCTCCCATGACTTTGGAGTCACACATTCACATTAGGGATCTTCCACTCTACTCTTTTATCAAAAAATCCTTTTATGTTATGTCTTTAAATTTTCATTTTCTTATGTTGGGATATATTCGAAAACATCCCCATTACTATAAATTTTATTTATAAATGATGAGATCTTATTTAACTCACATTTATCCATCCTACTAACAATACTACAAATAAGTCTTTTAAAAGCACTAAAAACCACCTTTAACGGTGCTAGAAAAGTGATGTTAATCACAATGATGATAAAGCGGGTCCCCATTAACATCACTAAAAATGTGCTGATAAAGTAGGTCCTTTATCCTTCCTAGAAAAAGTTTTGATAAAGTTCCCCACTTTATTAGCTCTTTTTAGTGCAAATAAAGGGCCACCTTTATCAGCGCTGAAAATAGCACTGATAAAGGTTAAGATTCCTATGATGTGTTGTTTATTTAATAGCACACCTAGAACCTACACACCTATACACAAACAGTAGCTGAACAAAAACAAAACCTACACAAAACAACACAAAACATCACTTTCACACAAAACAGCACCTTCACACCTCCACACCTACAAAAAACAGCACATTCACACAAACAAAGCACAGAAGAACGAAACAGTGCACACAAGAGTTTTGAATACAATTCTATATAAATTTACTTGACATCATGAATAAAAAAACACCTTGGTATATACATTTGAAACAATTTTTTATATAGTTACAATTATAATTATCAAATAAAGAGTTAAAATCATTAATGTTTCATCCTTTTTTCATTTGTGATCCCCTCTCAGAAATTTTTGTCCAAGGCATTAGATGCTAAACAAAGAATCCAAACTCAAGAAAAAATTTCCACCTATATAAGAAAACATATATTATGTTAGTAATACAGTAATGAAATAAATTAAACATTAATATGAAAGAATACATTAATAAAATGTCAATTTTTAATAAAAAAGGCACATTTGAAGTTATACTGGTCACATCGTGCGTTGTATTGAGGTGGGGTTGATTCCTACATGTCACAAATGAGTCATATATCATTTTAAAACATTAAAAAAATATGAATGGGTTTGATCAGTTTTTAGTATTTCACTTGTTCTTTTGAGTATGTCAGGACTTGGTATAGATCTTATGTTTGGTTTTTTTCATGCCCATGCACAAGGGACAGACTATGTTTCCAATATTATTAAATTGTTGTTTTAATTTTTTATTTTAAAATTGATTTGATTTCCACATTAGGTGGCACACTTGGGTGTGTTTTTTAGCTATTATGTGGATTTTGACTCTTTTCCTAGTATGGAAAGGGAGACTTGATTATGAATCATGATATTCACTTACGCTCATATGATTTATAATTTCTTATGATTTTCATTGGGAACCATGATTGAGCTAATAGGGGTTAGAATGTTTAACATTTCAACAAATAATCTAAATAGTGTTTTCTTACTTAGCCTCTTTTGGTGGCATTCTACTCAGTCAACCCAAACATGTGATTCAAATGAGATCTGTATGTGAATTTATATACATCTGATATATGGTCCTAACCCTGAGAAGGGTGGACATAAATGATTATTGGGGTGATTTGTTTAAAGTGTTAAAAAAGAAGCTAAATAGTGTTTTTGTTTTATATCCACTTCAGTGTAATTATACTCAGTTAACCTGATTTGATATATAATATTTGATTCCTGGACTTATCATGGGTAGGAAAGGCTCCATGATTTTGGATTGTGTGTGATGCTCGACTCTAATGTCGTTAGGTAGGGGGCTATAAGACTATATGATACTTGATACATATCCTTGATATGGGTAGGTAAGCTTCCTTGAGACTGGATGTTGTGTGACATGGTGTGGTAAGGGAGTTTAAGGGTGTTGAGATGTGTTACCTATTACCACCTTTCCTATTAGAGATATTTGTATATATACAATTATATGGTTTTTTAAACTTCATGATTGGTATTCAGTGGGATTCCACCATGACAGGATTTGGTGGAGTGTCAGGAGGGTGGTGATATGGTGCTGCTTAAGTGTTCATGGGATGAAGCCTCTGAGAGTTGTGATGTGGCCCCGAAGGGTCGGGATGATCAAGATCTATAGGTATAGGATTCGGTATAGGTTATAAAGTTGCAGATGAAAAACTTTGGGATATATATTGATGAGAATATTAGGGTGATCCTGGTTCGTTTCATATAGGGCATCGATAGGGGATCCCAGGGAGATGAGCCATTTATTGCGTACTTGACTCGAGAGTTCCAGTCTCAGCACCCATCAATATATCATAGTGAGGGTGGACCACAAACAATAAGGAACTTGATAGAGTTGATACAAACTATCTTTGACTATCTTGATACACCCCTGGTCGGAGGGTAAGGCTGGTGACATACATGCTCATAGGAAAGACATACCGCTTGTGGGATGTATATGTATAGGCGAGCAGACATAAGGGAATATATCAGAAGGATTTTCAGGATATATTTTTGACCACTTCATCTAGATACACCGAGGGTAGACAGAGTTTTTGAGTTCATGAACCTCTAGCAGGGGGATACTTCTATCATGGACTATATCGCGAATTTCACTGACCAATCATGATTTTCACCTAATATGGTGGGAGATGACATCACAAGGGTGTAGTGTTTTTTGGATGGCTTGTGACACACAATCAGGGTGCAGGTCAACATCGTCAGACTAACATCCTTCTTAGAGGTAGTCAATTAGCCACTGATATCTGAGGAAAAATTGATAGACTGGTCTTAATCGATTTGGGTGAAAGTGTCAGATGAGCCAAGAAATGATGCTTCGGGAAACATTGAGGAGGTCATGAAGAATCTCAGTAGGGTATTCAGGCCAGAGACATAGGTAGAATTTTGAGGAGTAGGTTTAAAGTACTATTATTTTAGTGTAGGAATCCATGGCATGTTCAGACCCAGTGTGATAAGGTTCTGAAGGAGTGTCATGCATGCAACCAGGTGAATTATTTAGAGAGGTTCTATAGGAAGCCTTATCAGACAGGTTTGATCTAGGGAGTAGGTATGACATAGGGATCTGAGGTCGGACTGAGAGCGGTATCAGGAGTGGGTAGTTGTTATTTAGCTACATGTGGTGGTATTTTAAAAGATAGATAGACCCAGTTGTGGGATCAGTGGCTAGTGGCTGGTGGAGCTCCATAGGGAGGCTATAACTCAGGTAGTCGGGCATCAGGCCTGAATCACACTATCAAGATGTTAGGGTTAGAGTAGGGTGGTGATCTAATGATAGTTAGTGGTACGTCATGGGTGTGACCGCACTTTTCTTTCATTTTGGATTTTTCCAGTTTTCGTGCATGAGGTGCACGATTATTGATTTTTGGAATAACTAGGCACTTGTTACTATGTTTCCATCAGTTATGATATGAGATGTTTATATATATGAGGTGTGTTGGCATCGATATTTTTGTGGGAATTGAAGAGATGTAGATTTGTATGTGAGGTGCGTATTCATCTAGGCATTGATTTGATGCGGGTTCAATATGAGGTTCATAGTCACTCAGATTTTGATGGGCATGCATATGTATATATGATGAATGTTTATTTCAAAAATTGTTGAGATAAAATATATATGTGAATTTAATGGTCTTGGCCTTAGGATTGAGGTTGGTTCTAATTGTATGGATTGAGGCGATGTGGTTCGTCAAGTGGGGATTGGCTTAGATACTTGGAGTGACGATGATCACCAGGTTGAGGTGACTTGGTCATTAGGATTTGAGGTGATGAATTCATTAGGACATGGTCATGGATCTAGAGACCTGAGATGGTGTTGACCATCAAGATTTTAGAGACATGGTCATAAGTTCATGAGGTGTCAAATGACGTAGATTAGGTTTTTTGGTGAGTTTAACTCATCATTTTTTATTTGATGCATTGTTAGAGTCATGTACACATAGATAGTAATTAGTCGAGGTGGTGTTGACCACTCATTGTGGGTGGAGGGAGAACCATATAAGAAGAGAGTAGGGGGAGGGTGGTGTAGTGAGGAGGGGTACTGGATGAGAAAGGAAGAAATTTACAATAAAACATAAAAGGATCAGAGGGGATTTTTTTAAAAACTTCACTTTTTAAATGGGTTCCAATTTTTTCCATATAGTTTTCTAAACCATGGGAAAACTATACTTTATTCACTATCTAGGACACACCATTTGACATGGTTAATGCGCATGGTTTAAAAAAGAATGTGAAAAATATTAGCAATGCCTTTAAAATTTATTAATAAATTTTTTATGGTTTTATAAGGCCCCTCACATGATTTAAATAAATTTCGTGCTTATGAATACCAATATTCACTATTGTGGTGCATGGTTATCACTAATCATGTGCAAACCATTCTCCCTAGGCTACTACCCCCAAAACCAGAATTTCAACTCCTAAAGATTTTGCGACTTGTCTAAGAACCTAATAAACATATCGATCCTCAAACTATATAAAAAACTCCTTTAAGATGTCCCAACTTCCAGGTTCTATATTCAACCCTCATTTTTAAAAATGGGTTTTCTTCTAATTGAAAAAATTCCCATCTCCTCCTAAAAATTCAAATTCCAGTATGGATAAGGCATTACAATCTCTCTAACATTGTTCTTATCATACTTGATATGTCCTAGTGGTAATAATATTGAATAATTACTATCAGTTATCTATTTAAAGTTAAAAAAAGTCATTTTATTCCCAACTCCCAACATGCTTTCAAATTGTAGCACCCAACAGAAGACACAAAGCCACCTAATCCTGATCCAAAATTCATAACCATCATTGAGATGATGAAATGGTACTTACCTAATCTTTCCCATATTGAGAAAATATCATGTCAATGTTTAGTCAATAACTCGGTCTATAACACTCCACACCATAACACTTAACTCATGAAAGACAATTTCAATCCATGGTGCCTCCCACCTAAAACATTTCTTACCAAAATCCATTTTCAGGTTTTAAATGACACACCTAGTGACACTTGCAATGAAACTTAGCCAACGACACATGAGAATTACAGTACAATGTTGTTCCTCTCCTTCATTCCCAATTTTTTTAACTCCATAGATACACCTCCACCATCTATGTACAATCTAAACACAAATATTTTCCTTGTAAATAATTAGATATCTCTATACACTTAACATCATAAACAATATTAAATAATCAATTCATTTTTCAAATAATTACATATAACATCACATGATAGCTTAATTTTAACATCCTCCACCTGAACTACCTCAAAAGGTTGGGCAGAAAATAACTTGTTATCTCAAATTCAAATCTAAATTACTAACTCTGAAGGAATCAAAAACCCTACCAAGAATAAACATCAATGTCTGAATCAAAAATATTATGTCATTTTACATTTAAAACCCAATATAACCAAACTAAATATTTCTCTACTTCCACCCCCAATATTCAATTAAGAACTAGAGCATGATTCCTTACTCGTTAGGGGAATCCCATGATCATATTAATATATCATGGTCTAATATAAGACCTGATGTGATTCCATAGTCTAACACTGACCCAATTAAACTATCCATTATGATATCACCTAATAGCTTGAAAGAAAACAAAAAAATCCTTCCTAGACCATGTCATATATCTCTAACTCAAAATATCATCTCAAACTCTATTAATCACCAAACAAAAACATCCTATGGGATTCTAAAAGGCATCCATATTTCATAAAAAACACATGTGCACTAGTATCCAGGGATTTCACAATGACACAAGGACTAGATCTACAGATCAACTAACTTTCTAATGCATAAGAGTAAAAATTAATTACATAATAGACTCAATGGGGGGAATATGTGTACTACTGAGGAGGCTGTCAGGACGATTGTCGGATGAGGAGGGAATGTCAGAGCAGGTCACATGGACAAGGGGGTAATGCAAGGAAGAGGAGGAGACAGAGGTGGAGGAGGAGGAGGATGAGGCAATAATGGCAGTGGAGGAGGAGGATAAGGTTCATGGCGGAGGAGGGGTCACAATGGAGGAGGATAAGGAATCAACGTCAGAGGAGGAGGAGGATGTCATGGGGGGGAGTAGGAAAAGTTAGCGGTGTCAGAGGAGGAGGAGGAGGGGTCGCGGCGGAGGAGGGGTCAATGGTGTGGGGTTCAGCTTTCGTGAAGGATTGAAAGGGTGCGAGGGAGGAGGAGATTGTAAGGGTTATTTATTAAAAACCATTGAATCTTTTATCAAAACTATTTTAAATTTCTGATAAAGGTATGTTTTATCAGCGCTAAAATAAAAAGAACTGATAAAACATACATTTATCAGCTCTTTATTAGCGCTGATAAAGATTGTCCGTTATGATCGCTAATATTATATCAATGGCAAATAGGTATTTTATCAGTGATTTAATAGCACTGATAAAGCTAGGACTTTATCAGTGCTAAAAAATCGGTGATAAAATACCTATTTATCATTGCTAAAATTATAGTGTTGATAAAGACTTATTTTATTACTTCTTTTTTACCGCTGATAAAGGTATAATTTTAATAATTTATTTATATTATTATATATTTATTTAAAATGATATATATGATAAATATGTATTTATTTATTAATAATTGTAACTATAAATAGTATATATTTATAAATATTGGTATATAATTGTTAATATATATATATATTAATAAAATTATAATTACAAATGTATTTGAAAATTATTTATATATATAATTAAAATATAATAAAATATATTTATTATTTAAATATATTTAATGTAATTTTATAAGTACATTTTTTAGAACATATAATGTTTATATAGCTAACATTATGAATTAATCAATATACCACATCAATGGATAATGAGATGTAACGTATAAATGAACATTTATGTATATGATATGTAACATATATGGATGATCAATATATTCGTTGACCAAATTCATTTTAAAACACATATATATTCAATAAATTTAAATTTAAATATATATATTAAAAATATTATATATTTATAAATAACATTAATATATTAAATATATTAAATATAAAAAATATAATAAATACAATGAAGTAATCCATAAAATCATATAAATCTTAAATAAATAAATTAAATCTAATAAATATATTTACTATTTAATGTAATTTATTATAATCTTATAATTGTTTAATTATATATATGTTTATTTAATTATAATCTTAGAAATAATTTTTTCAATTAAAACATTATATATATATTTTTGAATTATTAAAAAATATATATTAATTATAAAAATTTGTTTTTATTTAATGTATACAAATAAAAATAATTTTTGAATATAAATATAATAATTTTATATAAATTTAAAATAAAATATTTATTAGAGCTAAGAAAATCGCTAATAAAGGGTATACCTTTATCAGCACTTGTTTTAGCACTGATAAAGGAAACATTTATTAGTGCTTTTAGCTTATGCTGATAAAGGCCCACCCCTTTATCATCACATTCTGGTTAGTGTTGATAAAAGGCAACACTTTTATTGCCCTGTTTTGTGGTAGTGTAATCTTTATGTACACCCATTACAATGTCAAAATTCCGTAAGGGATCCTCTTCTTTTCTTCTTTATTCAAGATTATTTATGAACTTATGAATTGTATTTCCATTCCCTAATATTGGGAAATGTATTTCCATGTCCCCATTACTTCCCATTTTATTTATAAATGATTATATACCCCATTCTCTCTTATCTACCATGTTTTAGAAATTTTCTGTAACGTCGTTATGCTGTTGAAATTTCACTGTAATTTTTCATGCCAAAACAATTGTCTACTGCATTACATACCCATTTTTCTATCAAGGGTACTTACCTATATGCACATATACTTATTGACAAGGGGACATTCATGTATGTATTCCATATTCCATGATCATGGAATAAATTATTATGATTAATTAATATATTTTTATGATTTTCATGGCACACTTAAGCATGTGAATGAAATAATTATGATGGGTTCACCCAGATATAATTCCAATTAATTGGGTAAATTTTAGTATCATGATACGTATTTTTGTTATAGTGGTGTAACTGATTCCATTATGAGGATTTTCCCCCATTAATTCTTGGTTTTTTATCCTTGACCTAATTTTAAGATTCGGTGTTTTATGTTCTTGCCACATTTCCCATGTCATGATTATCAGGCTATATTATGCCTTATTATTCGTGTTCCTTTTACGATCCATTGATATGCCTATTGTTTAACATGTATTATATTCTTCATGTTATTCATTGTTAATTCCCTTTCTAGGATTTATATCTCACCCATGTATTATTTTTTCCCCAAGATATCCCATGCAGTTCTAAGTTTATTGGAATATTATGATCATGTAATGGAAGTGTTCAATAATGTTTTGTATATCATCATATACATTGGTATGTAATGTACATAATTACCAAATACACTATACATATTAATCTTATGGGTTTTATAAAGTATATTTTTATGTAATAAATCAAGTATTTATGTTAAATAAAGAGATGGGTTATTATAGTTGGTATCAGAGGAAAAGTTTAGTTATTTTTGAAATTATGATTATATAACTCTTGAGAAAGACTGAGGGATAAGAATATGTATATGAATAAATCCCAAAATTTTTGTTAGTATAGATTATGTTTTTTATCAAAAAACTACATCCCTTTCTACATACTACAAGTGGACGTGGTTTTGGAACAAATGTACCTAGTAGTAACAACTCTGACAATATGTTTTATGCCTAACTCAAGGTGATATGGTACATGAAAATGGGCCTTAATGGGAACCTAGTTTGAAACTCCCAACGGATATACTTTGGTAAATTCATAAGCTCATTTTTTAAAATTATTAAGGTAAAATTTCTATAAGAATATATGTTAGGAAATAGAACATGGATAGCATAGATTGAAGTATATAAATTCATAAGTTAAGGGAAAAATATAATTTAAATGTTATCCATTTGTTGTCATTGGATTCCCATTTATGTGTTTAATAGATTCAGATAATAATACATAATTTTCCTTTTATTCAATCCAATTTCCATAAATAGGATTAATCGTGTTAACAACAGATGTAATTGGAAGTGTAATGACTACCCCAATGAGATTCCCAACCTGATGGGAATAGGAATCCCAAATATTGACACGATACTCTCATAGCGAAATCTAGTTTTGAATAGAAATATGTATCAATGGGAGATCCTAAACCCACTAAGAGAGAAAAAGTTTCAATTGATAGCTTAATGTGTCAAAGGAAGCCTACATTTAGTGGATCATTTGATCCCTTATTCACAGGACAATGTATCAACACCATTGAGAAGATCTTCTCCATCCTTCAATCTTCTATAAAAGAGAAGGTTTTTCTAGTTTTTTATAATGATGAATAATATGATTGGTGGTGGAAATTGATCAATAATACAAATCCTGAAGAAGATATCGAAGCAATGGAGTGGAAGGAATTATAGAAAATATTTTCCAGTAAATATTTTCCTGATACTCTCCATATTAAAATGGAAAGGTATTTTCCTGAACTCAGAAAATGAGATGATGAATCAATTGGGGCATTTGAGGAAAACTTCAAAAGACTTCCATGATATGCCTCTGTCATTGTCTTTACCCTCAAATTCAAGATCAACCACTTATTTTATGGGAGAAAAACTATTATAATAAAAGTTATGTCGATCCATGACTTTGATAGATATGATGAAATTGTGTAATTTTCCCTCAAAGTTGAAATGGAGATCATAGAATAACATAGTAATTATGGGGATAAGAAGAGGATATTTGAGTTTAATTATACCATTATTATGGATAAATCTAACTGTGTGAAGAAATTTCAGCATTCCACTTCTCAATGGTACAAAAAAGCACCCCAGAAATTTACTATGGGGGATAAAGAAGTTATTTCGGTGCAGGATGGAAGGAAACCTAGCTAATAATTTTTTATAAGAGGAACCTTCGAATGCAAAAAAATAATTGAATGATTCATTCAAAACTCAATACATTTCCCATTGCTTCAATTATAAGGAACACATGCACTTTGAAAACCAATTCCCTAAGATAAGGTTTTTCAAAGACATCCAACAACCTCTAAGGCAGTAAGTTTTAGATTTTTCCATCACTACTGATGAGGTGAAGCCCAATAATTATGTGGTGAAAAGTACACAAGTTATTCATTCAAGAATAGTAAATGAATTTTTAGATTTTTGTTCTATACATTCTTCCCTATTATGAAATTTATGTAGAACTATCCAAACACCACCAAACAATATGTATGTAGATATGTTTGTGAAAATGGAAAATGGAACAATTATTGCATCCTAAGTATATAAATCCTTCCATATTAATGTTTTTGGGATGAAATTCTAAGAGAACCCTATCATAATACCTTTATTATAATTTTATTCAATTATGGGCATTGATTGTTTATCCCTATATAGAACCAACATAAATTCCGTGTGAAGGAAATCACTCTCTGTATAGAAAATCGACCCCCAATTCTATACAATTATAAGGAGAAGGATGAATCTTCTTTAGCACCATCAACACATGAATGGATATTAATACCCTATGAGATAGAATATCTTTATCAAATTATTGATTCTATGTAAAGAACCATCTGTGAAGTCATTCTTATTGTGAGGGAATACATTGATTTGTTTCCTGAGTAATTTTTGGGTCTTTCTTCTAGTCAAGAGGTTGAATTTTCAATTGATATTATACCTATAAAATTGAAAATATCCAAGACTCCACATAGGATAGATATTGTGGCATATGTGGGGATAAAGAAATAATGATAGGATAATCTGGATAAATGGTTTATACACAAAAGTATTTCACCATGGGGTGTACCAGCCCTCTTCATCAAGAAGAAGCATGGGTCAATGATCCTTCGAATCGATTGTCGATAGCTAAAAAAGATCACGATAAAGAACAAATATCATCTACCTTATATTGATGATTTCTTCGATAAACTACATGGATAAAAGTACTTCTTCAAGGTGATCTTCATTCAAGATATTAGTATTTAAGGGTGAAGAATGAAGATATCCCCAAGACCACTTTTTGTATAAGGTAAAGGCACTATGAGTTCATAGTGATGCCATTAGAACCCACTAATTCTCTTGAAATATTCATGGACATAAGTAATATAGTCCTTATAGATTACCTTGACAATTATTTGGTAGTATTTATTAATGATATTATAATATACTTGAAAACCAAGGAGGACCATGAGGAGCATCTGAGTACTGTGCTAAAGACCTTCCAATGGATAATCTCCATGAAAATTACAGCAACTATGAGTTCTGGTTGAAGGAATTATCATTCCTGGGGAACATCATCATAAGCATTGGTATATCTTTGGATCCTTAAAATATATAAGAAATAAAAGGATGGAAGAGGCCAACATCCATGATATATATCGGTAGCTTCCTTGGGTTAGCTGGAAATTATCACCGATTTGTGAGAAATTTATCTTGGTTGTGAAACCCTCTTACCATGATAACTCAGAATGGAGTAATGTATTCATGTAATGATGAATGTGAAGAATGATTCATGGAGTTGAATAGGAGGCTTATAATTTCACTTTTCCAACACTACCCATAAGTGGGGAAATTTTTTAATTTTCAGTGATGCTTTAAAGAATGGATTGGGCTATGGGTTGATGAAAAATGAATGAGTGATTTTTTGTACCTCAAGGCAGTTGAAAATTCATGAGAAAAATTATCCCACACATGATCTGGAGTTTTTAGTTGTGATATATGCATTGAAAATCTAGTATCATTATCTCTATGGTAAGAATGTGAGATATATACTAATCAGAAGAGACTCAAATATATATTCACGCCGAAATATGTTATTATGCACTGATGAAGATGGTTAGGGAACATCAAGGATTATGACACCTCAATCCACTACCATCATGGTAAAGGAAATAAGGTGGCTAATCCTATATGTAGAAATGATCCAGAAATTATATCATTGATGAGAATTGAAAAGGATATAGTCTTATTGGATTTGAAGAGGGTGGATATGGGAATGATAAATAAAGGAAGATCATCAAACCTTTGAAAAAATTGTGGTCAACCGTATCTTTTGGAAAGGTTAAAAGATTCTCAAAGAAATGATGTGTGAATATTAATGAAAGTTGAAACTATAATTAATGGGAAATTCTAAAATTTCAATGTTAATGATGAAGGAATTGTGATATTTGGGTCAAGATAGAGTGTTCCATCAAATCATGAGTTAAATAAGGAACTATTGTACGATTCACATAGTTCTAATTTTTCTATTCACATAAGAAGCACAAAGATGTATCGAGATATCTGAGAGAACTATCAGTGGGACAACATGAAGAAGAAGATCCCTGAATATTCATAAATATGTCTGGTATGTCAGTACGTGATGGTTGAAAGGCATAAGTTTAAGGGGATGATGAAACCATTACCCATACCAACATGTAAATTGGAAAACATCACCATGTAATTTTTAAATATAAATCCAACAAAATACAAATTAAATAATTATATATGGGTTATTTCGGAAAATATTACAAATACTAAACACATCATTGTGAATCGAGATGATTTCTCACTGGATCCACTGGAACACTAACACATAAGAGAAGTGTTAGGGATACATGGAGTACCATTGGATATTGTATTTTATCTATATCTAATATTCACCTAAAAGTTCTATAAAATCCTCAATCATGATCTAAACACTATGTTGAATTTTAGTACATCCTATCATCCTCAAACTAATGTCCAATCTAAGCAGACCACCCAAACACTTTAGGAACTTTTGAGATCATTTTCTATTGACATCAAAGAAGGATGTAGTACATATAATATTTTTATTGTTTTTTATATTTTTTCAATTATTTAACCCCTTTCAATTAATCAATTTGAGCGTATTTCTATCATTTTAGTGTTTTGGTGAACTATGGGCTTAATTGTGGAAATTGATTAATTATAGAAATTTAACAGTTTTGTGGCGCTTTTGTATTCTTGGAATATCTTTTTCATAGTTGATAAAAATTTCTTGATTAATCTTTTTAGTATTTACAAGCACGTGGGATTAATCTTTGTATTTTAGACCAAGGTCCAATTCAGCAAACAATGGCCCCAAAAAAATTATAAAATGGAAAAAGTTTTCTGGATGACAGAATGGACCCCACATTAATTAATGAAGAATATATCAGCCTATAGATATCAAATTGATGTGATTAAAGTTTTAGGAGAACTAGAACCCGGAGAACCATTTTAACATTAAAATTAAGGAAGAAATTCGGTCATTAAATAATCCGTTAAATGAAACTAAAAATAAAAAGTTGACGAGTCACCTTGGGAAGAAAACGTTTTCATTTGTAATTCGAGGATAATGTTTGTTACACAAGTCCACATTCATTGAGATTTTGAGGAAAAATGAAAAATACATAGGGAAACGACATTTATGAATAAAAATTTCCATATATTTGTCCATTTAAGATACTAACTGGGATCAAACTTTCGGTGTAGTAATTTTGGATGGAAATTTATACCCCATAATCCTATAAATAAGAGTGTTCACTTCCATTCAAAGGGGTTGAAGAAGTTGCAAGAGGGTATGTTCTAGAGTATTGAGTTCTTGATTTTATTTTTATTTTCTATTGTCTATTTAATTTGTTTTATCATGATCTCTTCTTCCCCTTTCAACTCTATTACCCTACACACAGAGGGGTAAAACCTTTGAGTGACAGGGGAAGGGGGAGTTTCACTTTTGTAATATCAGAGTATTTTGATTAAATGTAAAACCCACTTTTTCTTTTCAATGATTAATATTATTAGTGTTTCTATATTATATTAATGTGGTTTTTTTTGAGTTTGATGTATTCATCGTTAATAGCCTTGGTTGAAGACTTTTAATCTCCATCTTCCTAGTGCAATTTGTCTCGATCGAGCAGATTGTGTTAGGTGGTGAGTGTTCAGAGATTATTGGAATGTGTGTGGAACTAGTGAACTTTTTCTATAGTTATAAGGATAAAAAATTCCTGATTAGGAATTTCCTTAGTTTTTTAGTATTATTTTAGGAACTTCCATGCACATAGGAGTGAGTTCCATTTGTTTCATTAACCAAGGGTGATTGATAACTCGATCGAGGAGTCATTCATTTTTCATTCAAAAGGGAGAGATGGGATATGATATTTATTACTATGATGAAATTGAAAAAGGTGATCCTACCCTGATCCCATAACTCACTTCATCTATTATTATTCAACCTTTCTCTTTATTTCTTTCATTATTTTTCTACTCATACAATTTCAAAAACAACCTTTTATACATTCTTAAATTTAAGTGAAAAAAATAATTTTTTTGCACTGCTCTTTGTGAAAACCTAGTTTGACCACTTTACTGCATTATAACTTAGGTTATATTTGCTTTTGTCACACCCCATGATAGGAACGTTTCAAAACATGGTGTCATTGCTGGAGAGGTAGTGCCAGCAATATTTTTTATCTCTTTCTTTTCTCTTTTCTTATTTTCATTACAAAGTTGCATGAATAGAACCTCAAACACTGAACCATTCCCCATTGATCCCTTAATTTCAAGAAATTTGCTTAATATTCTTTAAACCCTCAATTTACAACCTGAATTTGAGGAAATTTTTCTTATTGACTCACGTGAAACTTCAAGTTTTCACTCTGAGCATGTCATCATGGCTGGAAATCAAAACCCAACTCTCAAAGACCTTTATGCCCCACAATTCTTTAATCAGAATAATCTACTTATCATGACAGTGTTACAAAATGGTTTTGATATAAAACCTAACATGATTCCATTGCTTCCAATTTTTCATGGCTTGGCAGGTGAATATCCCAATAAATATATTAAATAATTCACACATGTCTGCTCAATCATTAGACCATGTGGAGTAGTTGAGGAAAAAGTTAAGTGGAAGGCGTTTCTATTTTCATTAGAAGGAGCTTCCAAAGAATTGTTGTATGGTCTACAACCTATAGGTTTGGATGATTGGAATGACCTGGTGAGATGCATCATACAAGGATTCATTCCGGCCTCCAAAAGCATAGCCATCAGAAATTAGATCTATGTTATCAAACTATCATTTGGAGAAACCCTTTACGAGTACTTGGAAAATTTTAAAAAGCTATGTTCCAGATTCCCACATTAATCCATAGAGGATCATCACTTTCTTGTCTTCTTCTATCAATGATTACTGGACAATGATATAAACCATCTTGATGCATCATCTGGAGGTTCATTAATTGACAAGTCACTAGAAGAAGCTAAAGGATTGATTGAGAAAATTTCTTAGAACTCGCAATATTTTGGTACAATAGGTATTAGTACAAGAGGTATTCATGAGTTATAAGCTTCTAATCCATCACCCTTACAATAAACTAAGATTTAAGAGCTATCCAGATTGGTGAGACAGTTGGTCTTAAAACAGGTGGGTGACTAACAAGAACTAGATAAGGTATATGGTTTATGCTCATCACCTGATCATTTCACTAACCAATGTGATGAAATACAGGGAATGTAAACTTGTGAAACAACTTTTAAGCAAAGGTAATTAAAACAAAATAAAGGATGGGGAAAGACAAACCATGTTCAATATGGGTTTGGAAATCAGCAGAATTAAGCTAGACCCCCATTCCAACAACAATTCCAAAACCGCCCACCATTTCAACAAAATTAATCTTACAGCCAGCCTTCTCACCAACAACCACCCACTTTCATAAAACCCTATTAGCATCCATCAACTAGTAGACAACCCATAATTCTGAACCAACAACATATATCAGATATTGAGGGGCTGAAATACATTGTAAATGATTTTTCCACCAAGATAGATGGTATCATGGACTTTTTAACCAAAAATCCAAGGAAATTCCTTCCCAAAAAATCCTAAACACAAATGAGAATGTCATAATGTTAAAAAAATTATGTATAAAATATCTCTCACCACCAGCATCCCATGAACCTGAAACAAGATAACCTGGGTTGAGGGAGAATGATGTTCTAAACTCTGAAATTTCTGTGAAAATGTATTGTGAAGAAGAGAAGAAAGAGGAGGAAGAGAAGGATGTCCAAGGAAGAAGAGACAACAAACACAATTTCAAAGGAAACAAAGAGAGAAGAAAGACTTACCCCATCCATTTCTATCAAGTATGATTGAATCAAAGAAATTGCAGGAATACAAACTTCAAATGAAATTCTGGACACCTTCCAGAAAGTGGAAATCAATATCCCCTTACTTGAAGCAGTAAAACAAAATCCGATGTATGCTAAATTATTAAAGGATATTTTCACCAAGAAGAGGATACTTCAAGTGAATGAAAGGATAAACTTGGTAAGAATTTTATTAGCCCTTATCACAACATAATTTCCAACCAAATTTCAAGATCCAGGGACATTTTTTGTTCCATGAACAATTGGTTCTTTAAATTTCGTTAAGGTTTTGGGTGATCTAGGTTCTTAAATTAATGTATTTCCTTACTCTGTATACACTTATTTGTATATGGGAGACTTGAATCCCACAATAGTGGTTGTACAGCTTGCAAATAGATCCACATTTTTCCCTACAGGAGTTTTGAAGGATGTCCTTGTGAAATTAAAAGATCTGTTATTCCCAACTGACTTCTAGTTTCTAAATATGTAAGAATATAGGATCTAATCACATTCACCCATCATTTTTGGGAGACCTTTCTTGAAGATGGATAAAACCATCATCAATGTCCATAAGGGGACACTCACCATGGAGTTTGGAGAGAGCACTATCCACTTCAATATTTTTGAATCCATGAGGAACCCATCGGATGATCACTTCATATTTTCACTTTCCCATAAAGTTGGTTCAGAACCCATTGAAGAATCAAGTATTCTCTATGAATTCGTAAACATAGGAGAGACTTCTTCCATTGTAAATATCATTGAACATGTGGATGCCCAAGCAGCTGGAGATTCTTAATTCATGTGGGATAAAGAGGTAAAATCTGATTTCTTTGATGATTTTTTAGATGATGAGGAAGATGATATGGTTTGTTTTATGAAAGAGGTCCACAAATTAGAAGTGGTAGACATCAATTTAGTTTTATCCCTTGAGCATCCCTCTAATCTGGAACTCAAACCACTCCCCTCTGATTTGAAATATGTGTACATTAGGGAGGGAGAGAAACTACTAGTAAGAATTGATAACAATATCTCTAAAATCCAATAGAAATCAATTATTGGTCTTTTGAGAGAGAAAATATGAGTGATAGGGTGGATTTTAGCTGATATTTTTGGAATCAACCAAAAAATATGCTCACATAGAATTTTTCTTGAGAGAGATTCCAAATGTGTCAGGAAACCCCAAAGGAGGTTAAATCCCACTTTAATGGAGGTTGTGAAGAAGTAGGTTGATAATCTATTGGAATCTAGGATCATCTTTCCCATCTCATATTCATAGTGGGTTAGCCCAATTCATGTAGTTCTAAAAAAACTTCTCTAACCACTGTGAGGAATAAAAATAATGAATTAATCCCTATGGGAATTCAAAATAGCTAGAAAGTGTGCATTGATTTTAGGAAGTTGAATCAGGTCACTCGAAAAGATTGTTTTCCCATTTCCTACATTGATCATATGTTAGAAATATTGGATATTAGAACTCATTATTTCTCTTTGGATGGATTTTTAGGTTATTTCCAGGTACCCATTGCTCCTGAGGACCAAGAGAAGTAAACCTTTACATGTACCTTCAGCACTTTTTCATATAAAAGGATTCCATTTGGATTATGTGATGCTGCAGGTAAATTTTAGAGGTTCATGTTAAGTATATTTTATGATCACATTGAATATTTCTTGGAGGTTTTCCTGGGTGATTTCATAGTTTTTGGAAACTCTTTTGACCATTGATTGAAAAATCTAGAATAAGTTTTCAAAACCTGCATTGAAAAGAATCTTGTTTTAAATTTTAAAAAGTGTCATTTCATGGTTGAGAGAGGGATTTTCCTTAGGGTTGTCATTTCCAAAAAGGTAATTGAAGTTGATAAATCAAAAATTGATGTGATAAATTCTTTTCCTTACACAACTTGTGGGAATAAAGTTAGATCTTTTTTAGGGTATGAAGGATTCTACAAGAGGTTTATCATGGATTTCAGTAAGATTTATCTCCCTACCTCTATAATTATTTTGAAAGATGGTGTTTTTTATTTTAATGGTGCATTTAGTGAATCCTTTGATGATATGAAGAGGAGATTGATTGAACAACCTGTGATACAACCACCAAATTAGGAAGAACCATTTGAGCGACTTTGTGATGCTTCCAACCAAGCAGTTGGAGCATTCCTTTCTCAACAAATTTAGGGTAGGACATAATTCATTGAATATGCTTCAAGAACATTAGATGCGGATCAATTCAATTACAAAACCACAAAAAATGAGTTTTTAGTTGTTTTTTTGGCTTTGGAAAGATCTAAATCATACATGATTGGAACTAAAGTCACTGTATTTTCTGCTCATGTAGCTCTCAGGTACTTGATGAAGAAGGATAAAGCTAAACTGAGGCTAGTGAGATGGATGTTACTACTGTATGAGTTCAAAATAGAAATCAAGGAAAAAAAGGGATCTGAGAAACAAGTGGATGATCATTTAAGTATACTTACCAACACTGTTGAAGGTGAAATTCCAAAAAAAAGAACCATTTAATGATCACCTTCAAGGAGAGAAGTTAAACTTGTTTAAAGGAGAAGTGCATTGGTATGCTAAAATTGTTAATCATATGGCAACATCTCAAGTCCCATCACATTGCAATTCTCACCAAATTTACAAACTGAAAGAAGAATCTAGATATTACATTTTGGATGGTTTATTTCTTTGGAAGGTTTTCAATGACTAAGTGATAAGAAGATGTTTGCCTAAGAGGTAAAATGGTTCTATCTTTGATTTTTTTCACACATTATCTTGTGGGTTCCACTTTGGAACACAAAGGACAGCAAGGAAGGTTTTAGAATCTGGACACTATTGCCCAACAATTTTTAATGATTTTCATGAATTTTACAAAAGGTGTCCAAAATGTCAGTTTTCTGTAATCATTTCAAAGAGAAAAGAAATGCCGCAACAACCACTTAATTTTTTATGAGATTTTTGAATTCTGGGGGATAGATTTTATGGGAACCTTCCCAATTTCATTGGTAAATTATTATATCTTTCTTGAGGTTGACTATATTTTCAAATGGGTGGAATCAAAATCCACCAGTACTGATGATGCTAATGTTGTTTGTGATTTTTTCAGGGATAACATATTTTGTAGGTTTGGAGTTCCTAGAGCCATCATCAGTGATCAAGGGACGAACGTTTGCAATAGGAGAATGGAGACTTTACTGAATAAGTATAGGGTGCATCATAAAACATCAACCCCCTATCACCCATAAAAAATGGTCAAGTTGAAGTGTCCAATAGGGAAGTCAAAAGAATTTTGGAGAAAACTATTAAACCAAAAAGGAAGAATTGGATCCAGAAGCTAGATGACACATTATAGGATTATAGGACTGCCTACAAGACCCTGATTTAAATGAGTCTATATAGGTTGATTTATGGGGAATGTTGTCACATACTTGTGTAACTGGAGCATAAGGTGTATTCGGCTATTAGGAAGATGAATTTGGATCTTGGAAGTGCTAGGAAAGAGAGAAGGTTGAAGTTCTAGGAGATCGAGGAAATTAGAAGAGAAGCATTTGAAAATTCTAGGATTTACAAAGAGATAACAAGAGTGGATCATGAAAAACTGATCCAACCAAAAGACTTAAATCCTAGAGATATAGTGTTGTTATTCAACTCAATACTTAAGTTAATTCCATGAAAACTTCATTCCTGATGGGTGGTTCCATTTATAGTTACTCATGTATATCCTTTCGGTGTTGTGCAGATTGTGAATTATAGAGAGTAGAAGCCATTATGTATTAATGGATGCAAACTGGAGAAATTCCATGGGACCATTCCATCAGATCCAGTGGAGGAGATCCCACTTCTCCAACCTATCTATCAATAAGAGTTGTTAGGTTGTACCTCTCCTTCACACTTACTTTATGTTGTGATTCATTTTAAAAGTTTCTTACATGTTAAATACACTTAAATTCATTGAGGAAACTACACCATTTAAGTGTGGGGGATAGAACCTTGGTAGTTTAGGATTTTCATTTTGTGTTTTTTTTCAAAAAAATTAAAAAAATGGGTGTTTTCAAATTTTTGAGTGTTTATTTTTCAGTTTTTAGTGTGTTTTTGAAACTTTTGAGCTGAAATGGTTATAATTTCATTTTTGAAACCCATTTCATTGAGTGAACCAGTTTTTTAATTGAAAATGAGCTTAAATGAATGATGAAAATTATTTTATTTCAAGTTCAATTCTTTTGGAATTTCATGAAAAGTACTCAGTTGTTTGAATCTCATGCCACATCTCACTGTCTTTGTATTTGAAATCACTTTCTCATGAGGCTTCTGAACCATTTTTGTTATATTCTTTTTCATTCACCTCACATCATGAGAGAACCAGACCATACTTTTTTTAACCAGAATTTGATTTATTCCTTTCAGAACACTAGGGTTTGGGGTACATGAGTTTTAAATGATTGATGCATTTCATTGGTTTGAAAGCCCCATTTTCAAAAGAATATTTTTAATTCTGGACAAACATGTACATTTAATCCATGTAGAAATTAGAATCCATGAAAAACCTATTAGTTTAGCCACATTATAAGACAATTCTCCCTATCCAACCTACTATTGATGTGAAATTTCATGATCTAGTTGAACTTAAGGGTAGGGGAATCTCTCTTGTGTTGTGATACCTCATTTGGTGAAAAATTGGGTGGAAAATAAATTTTTGAAGATATTTGTGTGATGATAAAAAATAATTCTGTTGAAATCTATTCCTTTTCTGGATCTTTCATGATAAAATAAGTTGTGCCTTTCTGGAACTTCTAATGGAGGATGAAAGTTGTGCCTTTTCTAGAGCATTCAAAAAAATCATGTTTGAGAAGATTGAAATTTTTGTTGCTGAAATGATGAGATATTTGAACATTTCTTGATATTTAATGATGATGGAGCTAAATTTGTACTAAGGGGAGTTAGTAGGATACTATACTTGGGTGAAAATTAGAATTGTGCAATTTTTCTTCAAAAAGATCCAAGCCCTCCTTATTCAACCTCAGAATAATTTTACATAGAAATCCTACCAACCGAAACCCTTCGAACAACCCTAAAACGTCCTGATGATAAACACATGTCCTTGACTCACATCAAGTAGATAAGTAGGAGTTTTTCAAATTTATGGTGACCCTTGCATTGGTTTGGATGAGAAAAACTTTTTTAAAATTTAATATTTGTGAGATGAGAGAAAATTTATGTGATGTAGGTGTGTTGTGTGGATGGAAGGAGAAATAAAGAGGAAAAATATTAAATTGTATGATGTGATAGCTTGGAATAATTGTTTTTGATGAGTCATGTTATCTTTTATTTCTTGGTTTGGAATTGGTGGATCTCATTGGCATGTTTTTTGAATTTTCTTTGATTTGATTCTTATATTTACTTGTTTGGGAGTCCATGTTCTATGTTTGGAGAAATTGATATAGATAATATTTTCATTATTTTTCATATGTGTTTAAATTATTTATCCCCTTCCAATTAATCAATTTGAGCTTATTTGAATCATTTTAGTGTTTTTGTGAATTATGGACTAAATTGTGGAAATTGGTTAATTCTGGAAATTTAACAGTTTTGTGGAGCTTCGGTATTTCAAAAATATATTTTAAATTGTTGATTAAAATTGCTTGATTCTTTTTTTATTTGGCTTTCCAAGAATATGGAATTCAAATATTTATTCTGGAACAAGGCCCAATTCCACACATAATTTCCTAGAAAAATTCATTAAACTGAAAAAGTTTTCTGGCCGACAGAATGGACCTCACATTAATTAGTGAAGAATATCTCGGCCTACAGATGTCCAAATGATGTGATTAAAGTTTCATTATAATGAGAACATGGATAATAATTTTCACATTAAAATAAAGGATGAAATCCGGTCATTAAAAAATCCATTGAATGCGACCAAAAAGAAGAAGTTGAAGAGTCACCTCGGGAAGAAAAGGTTGTAATTAGTAATTCGAGGATAACGTTTGTAAAACTTGTCCAAATTCTCTAAGATTTTGAGTAAGTATGAAAAAGAATTAGTGAAACAACATTTATGAAGAAAACTTTCTAATATTCGGACAGTTATTATGCTAACTAGGCTCAAACTTTCGGTGGATTAATTTTGGAGGGAAATTTTCTACTCCACGAGCCTATAAATAAGACTGTTCACTTCCATTCAAAGGGATTAAAGAAGTTAAAAGAGGGGATGTGTAACACCACGAGATTTTATGAAAAATATTATTTTTAATTTCATTACTGACTTGTGTTGTACGATACACCAAAAGAAGCTTCCATGACATGCATCCCTGACTTGGCTTTTACTACACGCAATCACGACCTTCCACGAAAATGTGTGTTGTACGTGATACCAAGTTTCGCTAAACAATGATATGTTATATAAACTAGCCATTATGAATATAAATACCCACTTTTTAAAAATTTATAAATTTTATCATTCAAAATGTACTTCATTGTTGGATTCAGAATATCAAAATTAGCCTAGGGTGAATTTTTGGTATTTTTCTGAAAACTTTCAATTTTTGATGAATAGTGAAAACAGTAGGTTACTATTCAAAAACTGACTCTTTATTAAAATAATTATTTATTTTATTTAAATTTATTTTAGGTCACAATTTATACATAATACCTATATAAGTTCAATTTAAGTCATTGGAGTCATTTTATAATAATGTTAGATATATAAAAATTTTATTGAACTTATCACCGTCTTTTACCCACGTCGTAGGATAATTTTCAAATTCACATAAAACATAATTTTACTGCTTCTGTGAGTGGAATTTCAAAAATATGAGAGACACGGTTAATATCAAGGACTTTAATGTGGTTCAATGAGATTAAAATAATTTTTGTTGAATAGTAACTTTTTACTTTTCTTTACCACGGTTAAAAGTATATAGGGTAATTAAGGGTAAAAATGATATTATTATTACCCAAACACATGTCATAATTCAATTGGTTAAGTGTAATTCGACCAAAAACAATCTTAGGAATAAAAAATGACCATTTTGGCCCACTAGGATTATATTAGGACGTTTATTATTAATTTATTTAAAGAAGGGTTAAATTAGTTAAAATCAAATCTTAATAAATAATCATTTTTAATATGGGGTTATACAGAAGATAAATTCGACTATAAATATTCATTAGAAAGATAAATAGATTTCATACATAATGGTATTTTATTTATAATTTTTAGATGTTAAATAATTTAATTTATTTATGACACAATGATGATGAAGATATTATCTTATTAATAAAATATTGACATAATTGATGTTATAAATACCCAAAAAAAAGTAATTTGAGACTTTTTATGAATTCCAATAAATATCTAGGTTAATATGACATGTTTTTATTGATTTAGTTATTTTTTTCGAACTAATCATTCTGTTATGATTTTCACAGAAATCGATTACCAAATAGTTTCAAAATTGACATAAAATAGTTTTTTAAACAAAATATTATATTATTAATTCTCATTTTTTTCCTAAAAACCTAACTCTCGGCCAAATGACTTATATACGGTTATATATATTAATAAAAAACAACTTGGGGTTTTTTTTCGCTTGTTATAGAAAGTTTATTAACCTTATAGTGTAAGAAAACAAGAAGACACGGTAAAAGAAAATTTATTTAACTTAATGTTAAATCTAAATGATAAGGTTAAAATAGAAACATAAACATTTATAAATTCTATTGGATGAGAGTCTTTCGACCCATCCCCACCTTAGCTTCTATATAAATCAATTTTGAGCTATTGAAAACCGAATATGACTTTATAATAAAATAATATTTTTATTAGATATATGTTGTGGTATTTTAAGGGTAGGGGAATCTCTCTTGTGTTGTGATACCTCATTTGGTGAAAAATTGGGTGGAAAATAAATTGTTGAAGATATTTGTGTGATGATAAAAAATCATTCTATTGAAATCTATTCCTTTTCTGGAGCTTTCATGATAAAAGAAGTTGTGCCTTTCTGGAACTTCTAATGGAGGATGAAAGTTGTGCCTTTTCTAGAGCATTCAAAAAAATCATGTTTGAGAAGATTGAAATTTTTGTTGCTGAAATGATGAGATATTTGAACATTTCTTGATATTTAATGATGATGGAGCTAAATTTGTACTAAGGGGAGTTAGTAGGATACTATACTTGGGTGAAAATTCGAATTGTGCAATTTTGCTTCAAAAAGAGCCAAGCCCTCCTTATTCAACCTCAGAATTATTTTACATAGAAATCCTACCAACCGAAATCCTTCGAACAACCCTAAAACGTCCTGATGATAAACTCATGTCATTGACTCACATCAAGTAGATAAGTGGGAGTTTTTCAAATTTATAGTGACCCTTGCATTGGTTTGGATGAGAAAAACTTTGTTAAAATTTAATATTTGTGAGATGAGAGAAAATTTATGTGATGTAGGTGTATTGTGAGGATGGGAGGAGAAATAAAGAGGAAAAATATTAAATTGTATGATGTGATAACTTGGAATAATTGTTTTTGATGAGTCATGTTATCTTTTATTTCTTGGTGTGGAATTGGTGGATCTCATTGGCATGTTTTTTGAATTTGCTTTGATTTGATTCTTATATTTACTTGTTTGGGAGTCCATGTTCTATGTTTGTAGAAATTGATATAGATAATATTTTCATTATTTTTCATATGTGTTTAAATTATTTATCCCCTTCCAATTAATCAATTTGAGCTTATTTGAATCATTTTAGAGTTTTGGTGAATTATGGACTTAATTGTGGAAATTGGTTAATTCTGGAAATTTAACAGTTTTGTGGAGCTTCGGTATTTCAAAAATATATTTTAAATTGTTGATTAAAATTGCTTGATTCTTTTTTTCATTGGCTTTCCAAGAATATGGAATTAAAATATTTATTCTGGAACAAGGTCCAATTCCACACATAATGTCCTAGATAAATTCATTAAACTGAAAAAGTTTTCTGGCCGACAGAATGGACCTCACAATAATTAGTGAAGAATATCTCGGCCTACAGATGTCCAAATGATGTGATTAAAGTTTCATTATAATGAGAACATGGATAATAATTTTCACATTAAAATTAAGGAAGAAATCCGGTCATTAAAAAATCCATTGAATGCAACCAAAAAGAAAAAGTAAAGAGTCACCTCGGGAAGAAAAGGTTGTAATTAGTAATTCGAGGATAACGTTTGTAAAACTTGTCCAAATTCTCTAAGATTTTGAGTAAGTATGAAAAAGAATTAGTGAAACAACATTTATGAAGAAAACTTTCTAATATTCGGACATTTATTATGCTAACTAGGCTCAAACTTTCAGTGGATTAATTTTGGAGGGAAATTTTCTACTCCACGAGCCTATAAATAAGAGTGTTCACTTCCATTCAAAGCAATTAAAGAAGTTGCAAGAGGGGATGTGTAACACCACGAGATTTTATGAAAAATATTATTTTTAATTTCATTACTGGCTTGTGTTGTAAGATACACCAAAAGAAGATTCCATGACATGCATCCCTGACTTGGCTTTTACTACACGCAATCACGACCTTCCACGAAAATGTGTGTTGTACGTGATACCAAGTTTCTCTAAACAATGATATGTTATATAAACTAGCCATTATGAATAGCAATACCCACTTTTTAAAAATTTATAAATTTTATCATTCAAAATGGACTTCATTGTTGGATTCAGAATATCGAAATTAGCCTAGGGTGAATTTTTGGTATTTTTCTGAAAACATTCAATTTTTGATGAATAGTGAAAACACTAGGTTACTATTCAAAAACCGACTTTTTATTAAAATAATTATTTATTTTATTTAAATTTATTTTAGGTCACAATTGATACATAATACCTATATAAGTTCAATTTAAGTCATTGGAGTCATTTTATAATAATTTTAGATATATAAAAATTTTATTGAACTTATCACCGTCTTTAACCCACGTCGTAGGATAATTTGCAAATTCACATAAAACATAATTTTACTGCTTCTGTGAGTGGAATTTCAAAAATATGAGAGACACGGATAATATCAAGGACTTAAATGTGGTTCAAAGAGATTAAAATAATTTTTGTTGAATAGTAACTTTTTACTTTTCTTTACCACGGTTAAAAGTATATAGGGTAATTAAGGGTAAAAATGATATTATTATTACCCTAACACATGTCATAATTCAATTGGTTAAGTGTAATTCGACCAAAAACAATATTAGGAATAAAAAATGACCATTTAGGCCCACTAGGATTATATTAGGACGTTTATTATTAATTTATTTAAAGAAGGGTTAAATTAGTTAAAATCAAATCTTAATAAATAATCATTTTTAATATGGGGTTATACAGAAGATAAATTCGACTATAAATATTCATTAGAAATATAAATAGATTTCATACATAATGGTATTTTATTTATAATTTTTAGATGTTAAATAATTTAATTTATTTATGACACAATGAGGATGCAGATATTATCTTATTATTGAAATATTGACATAATTGATGTTATAAATACCCAAAAAAAGTAATTTGAGACTTTTTATGAATTCTAATAAATATCTAGGTTAATATGACATGTTTGTTTTTGAATTAGTTATTTTTTTCGAACTAATCATTCTTTTATGATTTTCATAGAAATCAATTACCAAATAGTTTCAAAATTGACATAAAATAGTTTTTTAAATAAAATATTATATTATTAATTCTCATTTTTTTCCTAAAAACCTAAATCTAGGCCAAATGACTTATATACGGTTATATATATTATTAAAAAACAACTTGGGGTTCTTTTGGCTTGTTATAGAAAGTTTATTAACCTTATAGTGTAAGAAAACAAGAAGACACAGTAAAAGAAAAATTATTTAACTTAATGTTAAATCTAAATGATAAGGTTAAAATAGAAACCTAAACATTTATAAATTCTATTGGATGAGAGTATTTCGACCCATACCCACCTTATCTTCTATATAAATCAATTTTGAGCTATTGAAAACCGAATATGACTTTATAATAAAATAATATTTTTAGTTATTCCAAAGGTGCCCCTCTCCTCCCTTATAAAAGGGCACCTCCTCCCTCTCTTCCTCACACCACTTTGAGCCTTGAAGATCCTCCAAACCCTGAAAATTTATCTTCTCCACTTCCCTAGAAACATCTTAGAGGTTCTGGTCTTCTTCAAAGGCCAATATTAGTTCCCTATGAGGAGGTTTCAAAAAGGCGTGTCGAAAGAAGAGGTAATAGCCATTACCGATTCTTTCAACATTATTTCTAGTTCTACTTATTATTCTTTAGTTGTTTCATTATGAATTAATAACATAAGTATCAATCATATACTGATATGTTATTATAAGTATTAAACAACCCTATTTCACCATCTATCCATCCTATGGAAAATGAAATCACCGCGCGTGCGTACGTACGGAATACCGTCTCCACGCCGTGGTGTAATCGTTTTTCGACCACCACCTTACTTGGATGGGTATAATGGTGTAAATAAATAACTATATATTATTATTGAAAAGTGATATTTATTCTGAAATAATATACATACACTTCAATTCAATTACATGATCATAGGAATGATATCATCGCTCGTGCGTACGTACGGACTACCGTCTCCACGACGCGATGAGATTCATTCTCCATGTTAACCATTCATGAATGATTATAAATTATATATAATAAGTAATCATGAAATATATTACATAATAATTATACTTGATTTATTTGTATATATATGTATGTCATCTACTTAGATTCATTCAATTCAATAAGGAAACGAAAACAACGTTCTTGCGTACGTACGTCCAACCATCTCCATGAACAGTGTATTTCATTCCATTTAATCGATCTATCATATATATATGTATATAATGAATATATATTATATATAAATAATTTTTTACATTCTTTAATTAATTAAATCATGATATAATTTATAATATCAAGAACAACAAGTCCAAACACGTACGATAAATAACACGATTTAACCCGAAACGCTGCTTTAACATGGAACTTACAACAGAACGGGTAATATAAAGTCATAAGTGAACCATATATGATATCATAACAATTATTATAATTCTTTAATAAGTCAATAACATTATTTAAATCATTATACAGGAGGTTTGGATACATATGAAGCATATCGGACCTAAGGTAATGGAAAATTATTCAAATCTCATTTTTATCGGAGATTGTTTTTTCATATGTATTCACTGGGGTTATATATATCATCCTTGTTCCTATTTTCTAAAAATGGTTTCATGTATGTTTAACGTCCTTTTTACCCATTTTTTAATTTTACTACATGTTATGTAAGGAATCTTTCTTTTGTTTACATTAAGAGGTACTTTTTTGACTTTTCTGGCAAAAGTACGAGAAGAATGATTTTTTAACATATATGGCATAAATGTTTTTTTACGGTTTTATAAAGACATATTTTCATGAAGCTCCCTAAAAAATATTTCATGACTATTTTCAACAAAATCTCATTCTTTTAAAATTTCATGACATTTTGTGAAAAGAAATTGATTTTGAAGAAGAAATGATATTTTCATCAAGAAATCATTTCAAGTGTTTTATCAAAACTATTTTCTATCTAAGATGACATTGTTTGGTATGATTATGTTTCAAGTATAATGTCTCCATTATTTAAATGTTTTTATTCTTCTTATGATGAATGATATCCATTTGTTTTTTATGGATTATGTTATGATGGGATGATGTTTATAAAACACATTTTATTCTTTGGGTTATGATGAATGTTTGAAGTTTATTTTGTGGAACAAGTAAGAATGATTTCATTATGATATGGGTGGGACCTATATCTCTGTCCAATGAATTGGGTAAGGATTTATATCTCATGAGATAGTCATGGCTGGAACGGTACGTTAATCCAGTTCAGTGTTACAAGACTGAAACGAGGATTGAACTGGATTCAAAAAGAGACCTTGTCCACTAAGATGGTCTTGGAAGGAATTCCTTGGCTACTATGGAAATCATATCATGTGGTTAATGTTTTTCCACAATTACATGTTTTATTCCCATGCTATTTTATCATGATTGACGTTCCCTTATGATATATGCCTTACGTACTTCCAAGATTCATGTCTTTGCTCAAGATTTTGATGTTTAGATTTTATGTTCATGTTTTTGCATTCAAATGTTTATGGATTGTTATATGTTCTCTATGTTTACCCTTATTGGGAATTTGAGCTCACCCCTTTTATGTTTTCTTTTCCCTAGGATATAAAGAAAGGGTTTAGGTAAAAAAAAAGGGGAAGATCATTATGGGAGATATTGAAGATCTTTCAACATGATTAGAAGATTATATCACAAGTTTCCAAAGACAGTAAACTATTATGGTCCTTATGTGTCTGCTTTTATTATGTAATATCTATTCCACAAAAGTAATTTAATTTCCATGTACGTCAAGATTTGGGTCTCTATAATATGTGCTAGAGTATTGAGTTCTTTAAGTTATTTTTATTTTCTATTTTCTCTTTTCTCTGTTTTATCATGCTCTCTTATTCCACTTTCAACTCAATTACCCTTCAAATGAATGGGTAAAACCATTGAGTGATTGGGGAAGGGGGAGTTTCAATTTTTTAATGTCGGAGTTTTGTGCTTAAATGTAAAACACTCTTTTTATATTCAATGTTTTCTATTCTTACTATTTCCTAATTATCTTAATGTGATCCTGTTTTGAGTTTGGTGTATTCTTCATTAATATCCTTGGTTAAAGAATTTTAATATCTCTCTACCTAGTGGAATTTGTCTCAATCGAGCAGATTGTGTTAGGAGGTAAGTGTCTAGATATCCTTGGCACGTGTGTAGAACTAGTGAACTTTTTCTAGAGTTATAAGGATTAAAAATACGGGATCGGGACATTTTGTAGTTTTTTAGGAATTTTTAGGAATGTCCATGCACTTAGGGGTGAATTCCATTTGTTTCTTTAACTAGGGGTGATTGATAACTCAGTCAAGGAGTATTTCATTTGTCATTCAAAAGGAAGAGAGAGAATATGATCTTTATCACCATGATGTACTTGAAAATGGTGATCCTACCCTAACCCCATCACTCACCTTATCCATTACTGTTCAACATTTATTTTTATTTCTTAATTTATTTTTCAACTCAAACAATTTCAAAAAAAACCTTTTATGCTTTCTTAAATTTAAGTGAAAAACATAATTTTTGTGAACTCCTAAATAGATACAACCCAGTTTTACCACATTAATGCATTCTAACTTAGTTTATATTTGTCTTTGTCACACCCCATGACAGACAAGTGTCAAAACCTGGCGCTGTTGTTGGGGAGGTTGAGCCAACAATTTCTCTCTCTCTCTTTCTTTTCCCTTTTCTTATTTTCCTTCCAATGTTGCATGACTAGAACCTAAAACAATGAATCTTTCTCCATTGATCCTGAAATTGAAATAAATTTGTGGAATAGGCTTAGAAACCTCCATTTACAACCTTAATTTGAATAAATTTCTCTTAAAGGCTCCAGTGAAACTTCAATTGTTCACTCTGAGCCTGTCATTATGGCTAGAAAACAAAACCCAACAATCAGAGACCATTGTGACCCACAATTTGTTAATCAGAATAATAAAATTGTCATGCTAGTGTTAAAAAATGATTTTGAGAAGAAACCTAACATTATTCTATTGATTCAAAAGTTTCATGTCTTTACAGCTGATGATCCCAACAAACATATAAAATAATTCACATATGTTTCCTCAACTTTCAGACCACATTGAGTAGCTGAGGAAGATGTTAAGTGAAAGGTGTTCCCATTTTCATTGGAAGGAGATGCCAATCAATGGTTTTATGGTCTACAAACTGGAGCTGTGGAGGATTGGAATGACATGATGAGATGCTTCATGAAAATATTATTCCCCACCTTCAGAAGAAAAACCCTCAGAAAGGAGATCTATGCCATCAGATAATAATATGGAGAAACCCTTTATAAGTACTGGGAAATATTTAAAAATTTATTTTCCAGATGCCCACATCAAGCCATAGAGGAGCATCACATTCTTGTCTTCTTCTATCAAGGATTAATGTACAATGATATAAATCTTCTAGATACATTATCTAGAGGTGAAGTGATTGATAAGTCACCAAAATAAGCTACAGGTTTGATTGATAATATTTCTCAGAACTCGCAAAAGTTTGGAACAAGAGGTACTAGAACAAGAGGTATTTATGAGGTATGAAATTCTCATCCATCTCCTGTGTTAGAAAATAATATTGAAGGGCTAACCATATTAGTGAGACATATGGCCTTGAAACAAGTGGGTTACCAACAAGCACTAAATAAGGTATGTGGTTAATTTTCATCACTTGATCATTTCACTAACCAATGTGCTGAAATACAGGTAATGGAAACATGTGTGGAAACTTTTCAGAAAAGTAAATTCCAACAAAATCAAGGATGGAGTGAGCCAAACCATATTCAATATGGGTTTGGAAATTAAAAGAATCAAGATAGACCCACATTCCAACAAAAATTCTAAAACCCCCCACCATTTCAAAAAAAGCAATATTATAGCCAGCCTTCTCACAACCAACAACCCACTTTCATAAAACCCTTTGAGTATCCATCAACCAGTGCACAACCCATAATTATGAACCAATAGCATATATCTGATATTGAGGGTCTTAAAGACACTATAAATGATTTTTCCACCATGTTTGATGGTCTCATGGACTTCCTAACCAAAAATCCTAAGAAACTTCCTTCCTAAACAATCACAAACCCAAACGATAATGTCAGAATGATAACAAAAAGAAGTGGAAAAGATCTCTCACCACCAGCATAGCATGAACCTGAAACAAGACCACCTATGTTGAGGTAGAATGAAGTTGTAAACTCTAAAAAATCAATGAAAATGCATTGTAAATAAGATATTGAAAATGAGGAAGAGAATGATAGGTCAAGGAAGAAGAGACAAGAAATAGAACATCAAATGCAACAAAGGGAGAAGAAATTCTTACCCCCTCCATTTCCATCAAGGATGATTGAATCAATGAAATTGTAGGAGGACGCACTTCAAAAATAAATTTTCGACACCTTTGAGAAACTAGAAATCAATATCCCCTTACATGAAGCAGTAAAAAAACTTCCAAAGTATGCTAAATTTTTGAAGGATCTTTGCACCAAAAAGAGGATACATCAAGGGAATGATAGGATCAACTTGGGAAGAATTTTCCCAGCCCATATCAGGACAAAATTTTCAACCAAATATCAAGATCCAGGGACATTTTATGTTCTATGCACCTTTGGTTATTTAAATTTATCTAATTCTCTGTGTGATCTAGGTGGTTAAATTAATGTATTTACTCACTCATTATACACTTCATTACATATGGGAGACTTGAAGCCCATAACAGTGGTGGTCCATCTTGAAAACATATCCATATTTTTCCCTGCAGGAGTTTTGGAGGATGTCCTTGTGAAAGTCAAATATCTCTTATTCCCAGCTAACTTCTACGTGATAAATATGGAAGAAGATAGTATCCCATCACATTAACCCATCAATTTGGGGAGACCTTTCTCGAAGATGCCTAAAACAACCATCAATGTATACAAGGGGACACTCACAATGGAGTTTGGAGAGAGCACTATCCACTTCAATATTTTTGACTCCATGAGGCACTGATCGGACGATCACTCCCTCTTTTCACTTTCCCATAAAGTTGGTGTAGAACCCATTGAAGGATCATCTATTCTCTATGAATTCTTAGACATATTAGATAATTCTTCCATTGGAAATATCATTGAACATGTGAATATCCATGTTGCTGGAGATTCAAACTTCATGTGGGAGGAAGGGGTAAAATCTTATTTCTTTGATGATTTGTTAAATGATGAGGAAGATGATATGGTTTATTGTGTGCATGAGGTCCAAAAATTGGAAGTCGGAAACATCAATTTAGTTTCAACCCTTGAGAATCCCCCTGATCTGGAACTCAAACCACTCCCCAATAATTTTTCAATATGTGTACCTTAGGGAGGGAGACAAAATACCAGTGATAATTGCTAATAATATCTATAAAATCCAAGAGAAATCATTGATTGATATTTTGGGAGAAAATATCCAAGAGATAGGGTGGATTTTAGTTGTTATTTCAGGAATCAACCCAAAAATATGCTCACATAGAAATTTTTCTTGAGGGAGATTCCAAACCTGTCAGGAAACCCCAAAAGAGGTTGAATCCCACATTAATGGAGGTTGTGAAGAAGTAGGTTGAGAAGCTATTGGAAGCTGGTATCATCTATCAAATTTCATATTCCTAGCGAGTTATCCCAATTCATGTAGTTCCAAAAAAACTTCTCTAACCACTATGAGGAATGAAAATAATGAATTAATCCCTATAAAAATTCAAAATAGTTGGAGGGTGTTCATTGATTTTTGGAAGTTGAATCAGGTCACTTGGAAAAGATCATTTCCCCATTCCCTTCATTGATTATATGTTATATAGATTGGTCATGAGAACTCATTATTTCTTTTTGGATAGATTTTCATGTTATTTATAGGTACCCATTTCTCCTGAGGATCAAGATCAGAAACCTTTACATGTCCCTTTGGAACTTTTTCATATAAAAATATTCCATTTGTATTATGTAATTCTTTAGGTACATTTCATAGATGCATGTTAAGTATATTTTCTGATCACATTGAATATCTATTGGAGGTTTTCCTGGATTATTTCAGAGTTTTTGGAAACTCTTTTGACCATTATTTGAAAAAACAAGGAAAAGTTTTGAAACAATTAATTGAAAAGAATCTTGTTTTAAAATTCTAAAAGTTTCATTTAATGGTTGAGAGAGGTATTTTCCTTGGGAATGTCATTTCCAAAAATGGCATTATAGTTGATAAATCAAAAATTGAAGTGATAAATTCTTTGCCTTACCCAACTTGTGTGAAGTTTATTAGATCTTTTTTAGGACATGCAGGATTCTTCAAAAGGTTTATCAAGGATTTCAGTAAGATTTATCTCCTTATCTCAAGATTTATTTTGAAATATAATGATTTTTATTTCAATGGAGCTTGTAGAGAATCCTTTGATGAGATGAAGAGGATATTGATTGAACCACCTATGATGCAGCCACCAAATTGGGAAGAACCATTTTAGCTACATTGTGATTCTTCCAACTAGGAAGTTGGAGTAGTCCTTTATCTGTGAATTGTGGTCATTCCACAAGTCATTTCATATGCTTCAAGAACATTGGATTCAGATCAATTAAATTAGACAACCATAGAAAAGTAGTTTTTACCAGTAGTTTTTTCTTAAGAATTATTTAGATTATATCTTCTGGGAACTAAATTCACTGTATTTTCTGATCATGCAGCTCTCAGGTACTTGACGAAGAAGGCTGAAGCTAAACCAAGGATAGTGAGATGTATGTTACTACTATAGGAGTTCAACATAGAAATCAAGGACAAAAAGGGATCTGAAAACCAAGTGGCTGATCATTTAAGTAGAGTTCCCAATAATATTGAAGCTAAAATTCATGAAAAATAACCATTGAATGATCACCTTATAGGAGAGAAGTTGTACTTGGTTAAAGGATAAGTTCCTTGGTATACATACATGGTCAATTATCTGGTAACATCTCAGGCCTCATATCATTTCAATTCTCACCAAATTCACAAACTGAAAGCTGAATCTAGATATTACATTTGTGATGATCCATTTCTTTGGAAGATTTTCAATGACCATGTGATAAGAAGATGTTTTCTTGAGAGTGAAATTGTTTCTATTTTTGAGTTTTGTCACAAATTTTCTTGTGTATGCCACATTGGACCTCAATGGAAATCAAGGAAGGTTTTAGAATCTAGACTTTATTGGCCAACCATTTTTTAAGATTCTCATGAATTTTTTAAAACGTGTCCAAAATTTCAGTTTTATTGAAGGATTTCAAAGAGACAATAAATTCCACAACAACAACTTAATTTTTGTGAGATTTTTGACGTCTAGGGGATATATTTTATGGTCCCTTTCCCAATGTAATTTTAAAATTCATATATCATTTTTATGGTTGATTATGTTTCCAAATGGGTGGAAGAAAAAACCACCAAAACTGATGATGTTAAAGTTGTTTGTGATTTTGTTAGGGAAAACATATTTTGTAGGTTTAGAGTTCCTAGAGACAATATCAGTGATCAAGGGACTCGCTTTTGTAATAGGATAATGGAGGCTTTAATTAATAAGTATGGGGTGCATCATAAAACATCAACTCTCTGTCACCCACAAACAAATGGTCAAGTTGAAGTGTCCAACAGGGAAATAAAATGAATTTTGGAGAAGACTATTTAAACAAATATGAAGGATTGGATCTAAAATCTAGAAGACACATTATGGGCTTATAGGAGACCCTACAAGACCCCGATTGGAATGAGTCCATATAGGCTGATTTATGGGAAAAGTTGTCACCTACCTATGGAACTGGAGCATAAGGCGTATTGGGTTGTTAGGAAGATGAATTTGGATCTGGAAAGTGCTAGGAAAGAGTGAAGGTTTCAATTGAAAGAAATGGAAGAAATTAGAAGAGAAGAATTTGAAAATTCTAGTATTTACAAAGAGATAACAATAGTGGCTCATGGTAAGCTTATCCAACCAAAAGACTTATATCCTATAGATAAAGTGTTATTATTAAACTCAAGACTCAAGCTGATGGCAGGTAAACTTCATTCCAGATGGGAGGGTCGATTTATAGTTACTCATGTATATCCTTTCAGTGTTGTGAAGATTGTGAAGGATGGAGAATAGGAGCCATTCACTATTAATGGACACTGTCTGAAGAAATTCCATGGGACTGTTCCATCAGATAAAGTGGAGGAGATCCTGCTCCTCCAACCTATCTATTAACCAGAACCGTCAGGTTGTACCTCTTCTTCACACTTATTTTCTATTGTGATTCATTTTAAAAGTTTCTTATATGTTGAATCCTCGTGAATTCATTGAGGAAACTACACTATTTAAGTGTGGGAGAGGGATACTTTGTAGTTTAGGATTTTCATTTTGTTTTTTTTTTCAATAAAATAAAAAAATTGCGTGTTTTCAAATTTTTGTGTGTTTATTTTTCAGTTTTTGGTGTGTTTTTGAAACTTTTGAGCAGAAATGATTATCCTTTCCATTTTTGAAACTCTTTTCATTGAGTGAACCAATTTATTCCTTGAAACAGAGCTTAAATGAATACTGAAAATGATTTTGTTTCAATTTCAATTCTTTGGGAATTACATGAAAAGTACTCAGATTTTTCAATCCCATGCCACATCTCACTGTCTTTATATTTGGAATCATTTTCTTGTGAGGCTTCTGAACCATTTTTGTTATATTATTTTCATTCACCTAAATTCTTTATTGAACCAGACCATGCTTATTTTAACCAAAATTTGATTTATTCCTTCCAAAACATGAGGGTTTAGGGTACATGTGTTTTAAATGATTAAGCCATTTCATTGGTTTAAAAGCCCACTTTTCAAGATTATATCTTTAATTTTGGAATATATTGTACATTTAATCCTTGTAAACCTTAGTATCCATGAAAAACCTATTAGGTTAGTCACATTACAAGCCAAATTTCTCTATCCAACCAGCTCTTGAAGTGAAATTGCATGATCTAGTTAAACTTAAGTGTGGGGGAAGCTGTCTTGTGTTGTGATACCTCATTTGGTGAAACTTTGGGGGGAAAATAAATTTTGAAGAGATGTGTGTACTGATGAAAAATCATTCTGTTGAATGTTGTGCCTTTTCTGGAGCTTTCAGGATAAATGAAGTTGTGCCTTTCTAGAAATTTTAATGGAGGAAGAAATTTTTGCCTTTTCTGGAGATTTCAAGAAAAATAATGTTTGAGAAGATTGAAATTTTTTCTACTGAAATGATGATATATTTGAACATTTCTTGATCTATTATGATGATGAATCTAAATTTCTAATAAGGTCATTGAGGAGGATACCATACTTGAGTGAAAATTATAATTGTGTAATTTTGTTTCAAAAAGAGTCAAGCCCTCCTCATTCGGGCTCGGAATTTTTTTACTTGAAAATCCTACCAGCAAAAATCCACAGAACAACCCTGCAAAGTCCTCATGAAAAACACAAATCTTTGACTCACATATGGTAGATAATTAGGAGTTTTTCAAACCTATGGTGATCCTTACATTGGATTGGATGAGAATTTTTTTTTTGAAAATTGATATTAGTGAGATGAGAGAAAATTCATGTGACGTAAGTGTCTTGTGTGCAAGGGAGGAGAAATAAAGTTGAAAATTATTGAATGATATGATTTGAGAACTTGTAATAATGGTTTTTTATGAGGAATGATATATTTTATTTCTTGGTGTAGAATTGGTGGATCTCATTGGCATGTGTTTTGAATTTACTTTGATTTGATTCTGATGTTGACTTGTCCATGATTCCAGGTGATAAGTGTGGGGGAATTAATACAGATAATATTTTCATTATTTTTCATATGTGTTTTCATTATTTAACCCTTACCAATTAATCAATTTGAGCTTATTTGTATCATTTTAGTGTTTTGGTGAATTATGGGCTTAATTGTGGAAATTGGTTAATTTTTGAAATTTAATAGTTTTGTGGAGCATCGGTATTTTGGGAATATCGTTTACATTGTTGATACAAATTACTTGATTTATTTTTTTAGTTTTTACAATCATGTTGAATTCAACTTTTTATTCAAGACCAAGGTCCAATTCAGCACATAATGGCCCTGAAAAAATCATCAAATGGAAAAAGTTTTCTGGCCGACAGAATGGACCCCACATTAATTAATGAAGAATATCTCAGCCTACAGATGTAAAAATGATGTGATTAATGTTTTAGGAGAACTAGGACTCGAAGAATCATTTTAAAATTAAAATTAAGAAATTTGGTCCTTAAATAATATATTGAATGCGACCAAAAAGAGGAAGTTGAAGAGTCACCTCAGGAATAAAAATTTGTCATTAGTAATTCGAGGATAACATTTGTTAAACATTTCCAAATTCTCTAATATATTGTGTAAGAATGTAAAATACATAGAGGAACAATATTTAAGAAGAAACCTTCCTAGTATTATTTCATTTATTATTCTAAACTGGCTCAAAATTTCAGTGGAGTTATTTTGGAGGGAAATTTTCTACTCCACAAGCCTATAAATAAGAGTGTTCACTCCCATTCAAAGGGGATTAAGAAGGCGTGAGAGGGGCTGTGCTTGAGGATTGAGTTATTGAAGTTATTTTTATTTTCTTTTTTCCCTTTTATTTGTTTTATCATTCTCTCTTCTTCCCCTTTCAAATCTATTAACCTTCACATGGAGGGGTAAAACCTTTGAGTGATTGGGGAAGGGGGAGTTTCACTTTTGTAATGTCAGAGTTATGTGCTTAATTGTAAAACCCTATTTTTATTTTCAATTATTTCTATTCTCATTGTTTCCTAATTCTATTAATTCGATTGTGTTTTGAGTTTGGTGTATTCTTCATTAATATCCTTGTTTGAATACTTTTAATCTCTCTCCGCCTAGTGCAATTTATCTCGATCGAGAAGATTATGTTAGGCGGTGAGTCTCCAGCAATTGTTGGCACGTATGTGGAACTAGTGAAATTTTTATAGAGTTATAAGGATAAAAAATTCTCCATTGTGACTTTCCTTGGTTTTTTATGAATTTTTTATGAACTTCCATTCACATAGGAGTGAGTTTCATTTGTTTCTTTAACTAGGGGTGATTGATAACTCAATCAAGGAGTCTTTAATTTTTCATTCAAAAGGAAGAGAGGGAATATGATATTTATTACTATGATGACATTAAAAAAGGTGATCCTACCCTAACCTCATCACTCACTTCATCCATTAGTGTTCATCCTTTTTTTATTGCTTTATTTATTTTTCAACTCAAACAATTTTAAAAACAACATTTTCTACTTTATTAAATTTACGTGAAAAACTTAATTGTTGTGCACTCCTCCTTTGAGACAACCTAGGTTTACCACTTTACATCATTCTGACTTAGGATATATTTTTTTGTCACACCCTATGACATGCATGTCATGATGGGACCAACATCTTTCTCTAGTCAAATTGTCTCACAACAATAGTTTCCACTTTAGAATCCAAATGGACCCCTATAAGGCCCTTTATGAGAAGAGGTGTAGAATCCCTGCATGTTGTGATGATGTTGGGGAATACAAACTACTACGTTTTAAAATGGTTTAGAAAATTCTAGGGAAGGTTAAAACCATTCAGAGACACATAATAGATGCATTGAGTCAATAGATGAGTTATGAAAACAATCATCTACGAGACCTACATTTTGATGTTGGAGAGATGGTATTTCACTGCATATCTCCATGGATGAAAGATATTAGATTTGGGAAGAAGGTAAGGGTTAGTCAAAGGTACATCATCTCTTTTGAGATCCTTAATTGCATCAGAGGGGTGGCCTATCGACTATCACTCCCACCAAAGATATTTCATGTACATTAGGTATTCCATGTACCCCTCTTGAGAAAGTGCATACCATACCCATCACATGTACTCAGTCCATAGGTGGTACCATTGGAGAATTATCTTTCCTATGAGGAGCAGTTGGTGAAGATCTTAGATCATAGAGAAAAAAATCTATGAAATAAGGAAACTCCCCGAGTCAAATTGTCATAGAGAAACCAAATGTTTATAGAAGTGACATGGGAACTAGAGGAAATGATTAATTAGAGTTACCCTCATCTAATTTAGTGTATGAATATAAATTTTTGGGAAAAATTTCTTAAGGGGATAAGATTGTAACAACCCAAACTATTATAAATAAAATTCCCCTTTCATTTTTATTAAATGTCATATGGTTATAGAAAATACATGCAGTTATTTTGTTATTTATATATAATTGGATTTACATGACTTTTAAGTATCATTACAATTGATAATATAGTTGTTGAAGAGTGATCACATGACTAGTATAAATATAGGGTTTTAATAAATTCAATTATCACATAAAAATGATGTGATGGCCTTAACCAGTAGGATCATACCCTATGAGGCCCATTTATTAGAGCTTTTGAGGGAGATATCATTTATAGGGTATTTCTAAGACCAATCCCAAGCTTACATCCTATAACTTAAGCATGAGTGAAACCATTTATGGGAGAAGTTTTAATCTCATCAAGATCACAGACTAAACCATGATCGCTAAATGGCCTCATGAATGCCCCACCATCGCACACCATGATCATAGGGAGTATTCTATTGTATTAAATGGATTTGTATGAATACCCTAGAAATATGATAATGTACAGTAATTTTTATATAGTAATATATTTTCATCCTATTGTTGATACTTTTTAAATGTTTTCTATTTTGATACAATAAATCACAAATTATATTTTTGGTTAATATTAAAATTCAATTAATGAATTTAATAATTAATGGATTGTTGAAATAAATAACATTTTAATAAAATATTATTATTAATTAATGTTTATCAAATATAAATATTCATATAATTATTATGAAGTCAAATGTAATTTTTATAAGGGTTCAAAAAATATTATTATAAAAAATGCTTTCATTTTAAATAAATTTTGGTTTATATTTTAAATGAAAAATTATAATATTTGTAAAATTATTTATATCAATGAATACTATTTTTGGAATCATGACTTATAAATTATCCAACAGTGAATTTTTTATTATTTTCATATATAATGAAATTTTCGGGTAAAAATTAAATTCTGTATAAATATATGTTTGCATTTTGTGACATCAAAATGACACATACGTGATGTAATAAGTAATATAAATAAGATACACGACCAATATATATATTTTCCATTAAAAATGTGATTTTAAGTGTATTTTATTTATTTTGTAAAGCCATTATTAATCCTCCAAGACTAATATTATATTTTAAGATATTAAAATAAGTTCATTAAGAGTGTAACTCACCTCTACCTCACCAAGGGTAATGTTTTAATATGTTATTCTTTTTTCCTTCTAAAATAATAAAAATAACTCCCCTTTTGTTGAATCCATGTGCCAAAACCACGGGATGGTTTGTGGTTTTTTAATGTTTTATTATGTAGATTCGAAAACCTAAATAATATAGAAATCCCCCTCCTTTCCTAAATAAACCCTCCCAAGAACTCATTTCTCTTCACTAAAACTCCTTGTAGCACATCCACACTATTAAATTTTCTCACTAGAGTCATCCCCAGGTGACCTAAGATTTTATGATTACCCTCCCAATACTTTGGAGTCACACATTCAAGTAAGGGATCTTCCACACTCCTATTTTATCAAGAACTCCTTTTATGTTATGTATTTTAATTTCTATTTTACTATGTTTATATATGTTATTACATATCCCCCATACTTTAAATTTGACTATTAAATTATCAAATACAATTTAAAACTCATTTTACCATTCGATGAACCTTTATGTACACCCACTACTATGCCGAAATTCTATAAGGGGTCCCCACCTTCTATTCTTTATTAAAGATTATTTATAAACTTATGTATTCTATTTACATTTCATAATGATGGGACATGTCTTTTAATGTCACTATTACTTCCAATTTTATTTCCAAATTATGATATATCCCTTTCTCTCTGATCTACCATTTTTACATATTTTAATGTAAAGTCTTTATGCTGTCGAAATTTCACTGCCAGTCTCCAGGCTAAAACAATTATGTATTAAATACCATACCCATTTTTCTATCAATGATATTAAACTATATGCACATATACTTATTGATATGAGGAAATTAAAGTATTTATTCCAAATTTCATGATCATGGAATAAATTTTTATGATGAATGAATCCATATTGTATGATCTATGTGAAACACTTAAGCATGAGAATGAAATGATTATGATTGGTGTTCCTAGATAATGCTCTAACGCATTGGGTAATGGTTAGTATCATGATATATCATGGTGAGATAGTGGTGTACCAAATTCTTTTATGGGAGTCTTTCAACCATGAAGTATTTGTGGTTTATCGTTGACATATGTTTATGATCCAGTGTTTTAAGTTAATGCCACATTTCCCATGTTATGATTATCATGCTATATCATGCCTTATTATTCATGTTCCTTTTTTCTCCATTGATATTTTTATTATCTAACATTGATTATCTTCTTAATGTTATTTCTTTTTTATTCCTTTACCAGGCTTTATATATCATCCCTTTATTATATTTTTTCTCAGGTTGTCCCATGTAGTTTTAATTTCATTGGAATATTATGATCATGTCATGGAAGTGTTCAATAATGTTTTTTATCCCATTTTATTAGTTGTTTGTAATGTAAATAATTCCAAAATACACTAAAAATATAAATCCTTTTTATTTTATCAAGTGTAGATTTATGTAATAAATCAATAATTATTGTGTAATAAAGTGTTGGGTTTATATAGATCTTCCATATGAAGGGAAGCTGGTAAAAATATTTTATTGTAGAGACATTGTTATACAAAATAAGACAATGAACCTTCTCAAAGTGTGGTGGAGAAACCACAAATTTTACGAAGTGATGTGGGAACTATAGTAGGTGATGAAAAATAATTACCCTCATCTATTTTAGTGTGTGGAATGAAAATTTCATGGGAGAATGTTCTGA
The DNA here is from genome assembly GCA_963277665.1 of Viscum album. Lineage (NCBI taxonomy): Eukaryota > Viridiplantae > Streptophyta > Magnoliopsida > Santalales > Viscaceae > Viscum > Viscum album. Next base: position 1,599,625,868 of record OY728119.1, on the reverse strand, counting down.
TTGGGGGATGATTATAACAACTCAAAATCTTATAAATAAAATTACATTTGTGGTTTAATTAAATGAATCATTATATATTATTGATATAAAAATCACAGGAAATTATTTACTTTCATAATATCTAGTGGAATTTAAAATACCCTTAATTGTAATTATAGTTGATAATATAGCCATTAAATGATGATCTTATTATTATTTTAAATATAAGGATTTGATAAATACAATTGGAATTGACAAAGTAAATAATGCCCAAAACTAGTAGGATCATACCCTATCAGGCCCATTTATTATATATTTTGAGGGACATATAATCACTGGGATTTTCCCTTAACTAATCCAAATCTTAGATCCAACAACTTAATCGTGAGAGAAATTTTTTATGGGAGAAGGTCAAGACCATCATGATCACGAACTAAATAATATATGTTGAACCACCCCATGAAAGTCTAACTATTGTGAAAAATACCCTTAGGGAAATAAATGTTTTTTTAAAGGGATATGTGTGAAGAAAAAAATATCAATATTTAAATTTTATATAATAATGAATATATTTTCATCTTATAACCATTACTTTATAAATGATTTTTATTTTGATTCAATAAAACACAAATTGTATTTTTGGGTAATATTAAAATTAAATTAAGGAATTTATTTTGATGAATTAGTGTATTTTTTAAATAAATAATATTTTCTTATATAAATTTTATTAAATATAAATGATCAATTAATTTTTATGGAGTAAAATGTAATTTTTATAAGGGTTCAAAAACTATTATTATAAACAAACCTAGTATTTATAAATAATTGTCCATTATTATTTAAAAATTAAAAAAATCACATTTTTAGAAAAATATCTAGATAAAATAAATATTATTTGTGGAATCATAACTTTTAAATTATTCAATGGTGTATTTTTCATAATTTTATTATACAGGAAAAATTTCAGGTAAAAATTAAATTTGGTATAAGTCTACCGTGTATATCATGGCATAAGAATAACAAAAAATGAGGTAATAAATAATATAATGTCTATCCATAACCAGATATATGTTTTCCCTTTAAAATAATTTTATATTAAATTTATTTTATTAGTTTTATAAAGCCTTTATGAATTCTCCACGTCCTATAATATATTTTATGGTTTTAAAATCATTCATTAATAGTATGACTGATGTCCTCAATACCAAGGGTAATATTTTAAAAATTTTGGACCTTAGCCTAATAAAATAATGAATTTCCACCAAATTCTTCATAATTCATTTTCAAATATCATGGTAAGGATTTTGGTTTTGGTTATTTTATTATATAGATTCCAAAACCTATGTTTGAGAAATACTAATGAATTTCCCACTCTTTTCCTATATAAACCCACCAAATATTTTATTTATTATCCCTAAAAATAATTGGATAACGTACACACTCTTCCATCCCCTATCTATAATCCTTACAAGGTTCCCATAGGCTATTTATAATATCCTCCTATGAATTTGGAGTAACACTCTCAGGGTAAGGAATCTCCCTCTCTCTATTTTATTCAAGCATCTATTTAGTGTTATGCCTCTTAATTACCGTTTTTCATGTTGGGATATATTCTTACATATCCTAATTACTAGTGATTTTATATCTAAATGATGATATTACCATTTCACTCTCATTTATATCTCCCATGAACCTTTATGTACACCCTTTACTATGCCGAAATTTTTTAAGGATTCTTCTCTTTCTCCACTTTATTCAATTATCTACATTATCTTATTCCCCTTTTCACCAATTACTAATGTTGGTATATGTTCTTACATATCCCTATTAATTCCCCTATTATTCGTAAATGATGATAGATACCTTCAACTCTAATTAAATCCTTCCATGAACATTTATATGCCCCCATTATGCTGCCAAAATTTCACTGTGAGTTTTCATGCCAAACAATTGTGTAGTGAATACCCATACCAATTTCCTGTCAATGGTGTTAACCTTTATGAATGTATACATTTAGATTTGGGACATAAAACTATTTATTCTACACTCATTGATCATGGAATAAAATATTATCATTAATGAATCCATGTTCTATGATATATATGGCATAGATAAGCAAGATAATGAAATGAAAGTGCATGAGTGCCTATAATTATATAGTGCTTGAATGAATTGGGTAATGTTTAAGTATCATGATACATCATGAAAGTGATTATGGATTAAAACTAATCCATTGAAAGACTTTTTCTATTACAATAACTTGGATTTTATCATTGGCCTATGTTTATGATGAATTGTTTTATATTGTTCCCATATTTTCCTTATTACCTTTATGATTATCATGATATATAATGAATCATTGATCATGTTTATTATTATCACTCCTTTTATGCCCCATTGATATGCATATTTTATAACATATAATACTTTCTTCATTTTATTCCATGTTTATTCCTTTACTAGGATTTATATCACACCCCTTTCTTAGGTATGTCCCCAGGTTATGCCATGTAGTTTTAAGAATGAAGGAATGATATGATAATGTTGATGAGTATTTCAATAATGATGATATACTCCCTATTATAAGTTGTTTTGCAATGAAACTAATTCTGAAATACACTAGAAAAATTTATCTTCTAGGTAGTATTTCATTTAATTTTAGATAGTAAATCATGAATTAATATGTAATAAATAACAAAATATTCATAATAGATGTGATCCAAATTTTTAAATTTAATTTTATTTTACCAGTATTATTATTTCCATTGTATTATTTGGTATTATATTGGTTATTTTTGTAGAATTAATGTAATATTTTTAAATAATTTAATAAAGCTTTACTACTTTCTAGTATGTGTTTTCCATGTCTTTAGTATTCATAATTTTACAAGTCCATATCAACACAATATGTGTAAATGTCATAAAAATGGTTTCTATATTCTTATATAATAAAATGTTATAGAGAGGAAATAAAATCATTATTAATATAAGAACATTTTTTTACTCATTGAATATATTTTCTATCATAATGGGATTGGTGGATACATTATACACCTCTAGTTCATTGAGTAATGTTTTATATCACATTAGATGACAAGTTTGGGACTAGGGAGTGGATTAGATCTATTATGAGTCTCTATCTAACACTTTTATGGGAAGGAATATTGAATATAATCATCTCAATGGATTTTTAAAATATTTTATAGGTGTCTAGGCTACTATCCATAATATAAGTAATGATTTTCTATGCCTATGAATATTCTACATTCATATTCCAATTTTACATTTTCATGGCTCATGATTATTGAAAATTGTTTCCACATGAATACATCTCATTGATGATAGTGTGAAAAAAATACTTCTTCAATCACACATGATTATATATTTTATTGTTCTTTTTTCTATTAAGTTTTTTTTATTCCCATTAATTATTTTCTCATACACACATTTTACTTATGGACATTGAATATTTTCTCTCAAGTTCCCCTTATGAGTAATTTGAGCTCACTATTTCTTATTTTTCATTTCAACTAGTTATAAAGAAGAATATTATTTCAGATATACCTGAAGGGTATCATGTGAGAAGCTAATTTGTGTGATATATTGAATGTTATATAAAATAATTTGGTTTATTATCAAATATACTAAAACACTAATCCTATATGATATTAGTTGATATTTACTGTCATATTTAAAGAATATTCATGTAAAATTATGTTATAAATTTTTATATAGTGCTCAGTTGGACATAGTAGTTATCAGTGTGGGGTTTTTTGTAGGATTGTGATATTAAGAATAAGACAATAGATCCAAAAATATATATTAAACTGAAAATAATTTAGGATGAACTTAAACCATTATTGTTTTATATAAAGGTGCATTAACTTTGGAAATCATAAGATTAAGTTTCATTGTCATTTGATTTTATTAATTTATTTTTATTAGTTCATATTGATATATATATATTATTTCTATTTAATATTTATATCCTAGTGAAATTTATTTAATAATGAGTGTGATGCACTATTAAATAATTATCATAATAGGAAACCAAATAGATTGGGAGATGTTGTTAAAAATCACGTGTCCATTTCTCACCCATATCTCTCTATATTTTAATACTAACACAAACCATTAAAAACACCCTAATATTCCAATGATTGAATAAATCTACATTGAATCCTTCATGCATAAATTTCCACCCATGATTAGTTGGACATTCAACCTAGTTATTTCAGAGCAGTGAATCAGGAAAATAGAAAATATTTTTTTTTGTAAATTAATTAAAGAATGAATGATTGTTTTAGATAATTGTAAATTAGAAGGTGAGAATGATAAATGGTGGATTTTAATCACGTATAAAAGTCATGAAGAAGAAATGAAATACATTTTATGGGAGGTGTTTCAAAATTTATCATTCAAAAAATAATTTATGTGAAATCATTTCACTATGTTGGAAATGGAATTAAATGATATAAAGACATATGGTGAATGAATTCTTACATATGAGGAAAATCGTATAAGATATTCAAGGTAATTATCTTTTATTTTTTCTAAATTTAAAGGAAAAATGTAATATTTCATTAGTTACCTAAAATAATCTCTAAAAAATAATTAGATATTACGAAAATTGGTATCTATGATGAAATTATTCTTTATTCTCCTAATATGGAAACCGAAATTAGAGACTCTGATAATATCAAAAAGTTTTTAATAATAAGTGGTAAATGTTTTCTTATGTAAACTATAATTATAATATCCATTAAGTAGTGAAAATAAATCTTCATATATATATATATATAATGAGGGAATAATCATAAATGAAACATTATTAATGGTATATGTAAATGCTTAAACTATTAAAGATATAACCATCATGAAAATGAAATTTATAGAGATATGGAGAGTGTAACAAATGAAATTATTTAACTAAAATATCATCCTATGGATCCTCCCACACTCCAATGAATCAATTTTATGGATTTTGGAATTTATGTTTCCATGTACACTAATCTAGGGGATTAATGTTGAAAATATACACCAATTACATCCAATTACATTGGATAAATGGAACTCATATGTAATCAAAACTTCTAAAGTGATTCATGAGAATGAAGTAGTGAATGTTTCAATTATCATTCCCACTATGACTAAAGATTTCTTATTTTATTATTGATCTATCTAATCCTTAATATTATGAAAATTTTTCGAGGAATCAAATCAGCAATCCAATGATATTAAATGATAAGTGGATACTCCTTATTGTAAGATGATTAAATTTCATTAAACTCTTTTTTAATAATCTTTTGTGGGAATATAGTTCCTATAAATATAATTGCAAACACTTTAATAGAATTTTATGTTATTTTTTACAAGGATTGACTCTCTCTAAATAGATATAATATTATTTTCAAGGATATAGAATCCAAATTTCATACCCTAAATCATCCTATGACCATCCATCAGTCAAAAGATAACTATAAACTTAGGGATAATTTTTTCCATTATAACTATCTTAATACTAAATCATAATTTTTATTTTGATTTTTGGGTTTGGTAAAAAAACATATTGATGATATTATTATGGTTAAGGGATATTTTTATGTATTTCTCAGTGAATTTTCCTATCATTAACAAGATTATGTGGATGAATTTCCAAAATAATTCATAATAAATGATATTTAAATCTAAATTAACCCTTAAAAAATGACCATAATTGAATCAGTTGAATTGAAGAAGAAAAATAAAGATGATCTATATTATATTTTTATATTCCCATGACATGCATCATGTTATCGTAAATCCTTTTTTTATATTTTCAAATGACAATTTTAATGGATTAAGTGTGAACCCTAACAAAAACATACAAACAAAAACATAAATAAAGTCATCCCAGATCAGTGTTGCATAGAACTTCCCCACCCCATAATCATGTGATGAAATAATATTATTTATTAATAATAATTATGGTTAAATGTGTCTCTACATTGATTATCCTGAACATAATAACATCATTATCATGAACATGTATTTATGAAGCCTGTATTTATGATTTTTTTTATTAATTTTTAGGGGTGAAAAACTTCTCAATGACATACCTTTGGTTTGGACATCATCACATAATTAAGAAATACATAATGTTCATAGGGAAAAATTTTATAATGATATATTCCTAACTATTTAATAGTAATTCTATTTGGATATATATATTCTATTGTTATTATAATGTATTCGAAGAACAACGTCTTTAGTGATTACCATGGTCAATATCTAACGGCCTATATAAATTATATGACAATATTTTCTATGAGAAAACAATATCATAAATTTATTTTCTGGAGTCCGGTATATACCTTGATTAAAGAGATATTATATATCCATATTTTAAGAGTCAATTCTGGTTTTAGATAGAATCATTCATATGTAATGTAATCATAAGGGGGAATATATCAATTTAACATTCAATGATAGAATCTGTTATTGAATAACCCAAAAAAATCATTGGAACATTGGTTTGTTATATTATTTGATTCCTTGTATATTATAAACTATTTGAGAGAAATTTATCATCATTGAAAAATAAACTAACCCTTTTAAAATGAAAGGGACTCAAGTTCATATAGATTTATGAATGTGATGTAAATTTGAAGGATCTCAAGTGAAGGATAGTTATTGCACTGATATTAACATTAACCTGCTATAGAGAAGTGTTTGTAATATATAGTGATGAATTATAGAAAGGGTTGTAATGAATAATTTTTGATAATATAATGGTGTTAAATTAAACCTCTTCTAAACTAATGTGTTATGGGGAACATTATTTGATGCATAATATTGTTACACCAGTGGTAAAATCTTCAATTAGAATATGTTTGGATTATCTCAATGATTAATATATTGAAATATAAATTGATCATAAGAGATTAATGTATATAATCATTCAGATATAGTTGAACATTTTAAATAAGATACATTTTGAGTTGATCAAGTACCATTAATTTTCTATACAACACATTTTTATGATGGAAAACTTAGTGGTTAATGAATTGAGTGAGAAAATTATAATCCCTTATCAATGATGAGGATTGAGATATGCCTAGTACTCAGTGATTGAAAAAAATGGTTGGCTTTTAAATATCAATTTTAATGGGTATATCTTATCTTTCCCAAATGAATTTCCACCCACCCAAACATAAAAATATAATGGATCCATAAAAACATGACATAAATCTATGTAATGAGGTTGTAAATATTATGGTGTTCAATATTTACAATAATAGAATTATATGATTTAGAAAATAGATATATGTTTTATTTATAGTTAAATCTGTGAATGAGGTACTTAAATATGAACATATCACATGATTCAATATTTTTATGGGAATAACACAAATGTATAGAGATATCAAAAACAATTTATAGTTATACAACATGATGAGGGATAATGTAGTGTATATATAAAAAATAATTTTATTTTGGAATGATATAGAAGAATAAAAAATATAAGGGATAATGAAATCATTCCCATTCCATTATGAAAATGAGTGAACAGACCCTTAGATTTTGTTATGGGTCACCCAAGGATACCTGAATGATGTAATTATATTTGGTTATAGTTGATCACATTATGATGTCGACACAATCATTTGATATTTGAGAGTATTTATAACTATATAATATTACCCTAATAGTCATAAATATGGTCTATAGGATGGAATGATTAACACTATTAACATTATATTATCCTTATCCAAGTTTTACATCCATGTTTGGTAGAGGTAAAAAAATGGATATAGAGATAAGGTTTAGTAAATTTTATCATTAATATATCGATTATATATTTGAATGGGCTAATAATTATTTAGAGGGTATGATTAAATATTCTTTAATGTTACTTATTGGAGGTTTGGATCAATACCTTCCCCTAATATACATCTCATATAACAATAGTTTTTACTTGAGTAGTCAAATGTAACTATATGTGGCTCTATATGGGATGAATTGAATAAATTTAACATGTTTTGATTAATTCAATGATTTTAAACTTATTTTTTCAAATCATGATCATTATATTAAAGATAATAATCAAACCATTAAACATAACATAGAAAATATATAATTTCCATTAAATATCTATACTAAAAATCACCAATGATATCTTATGATTTTTGTTAGAGATATGATATTCCTTAAAATAAAACCATCGAAGAGGTTCGTGTGGTTTTAATTGGATTATTGTTGATCCATTAATATATGGGAGAAATAAAAAAATCATGTAGGGATGAAATCTTTTTATCTAGCATATACACCAATCCACTCTCAAGAGAATTATGTGTTCCATATAACAATTTTTTGAAGTAAATGTCGTAATCTCTATATGTATTGGACATAGATGTAGAATAATTAAAAGTTGAGCTTCTTTATGAGGAATAAAAAGTAGAAATTTAGGTTGATTATGATACATTAATATGAAACAATACATCCCACTTACTTAATTTAATGTTGAGAAGCTATATGATCAACGATGAAATGTGGGAACATAAAGATATAATGATACAAAAGTAACCTAATTTTGTTTCATCAAGGTAATTTAATTTATAGGAGGATATTATTCTAATTGGGGTAAAATGCAACACCACATAACATTTATATATAATTTATTCCTTATAAAAAATGATGGTTTATATCTTCTTTAACCTAAATCAATAAAAACAATTATAGCAAGATACATTTTATTAAAATAAAATGTTAAAATGAAAAATATAAATTAATACATTATAAGAATGAACTATAAATCATCATTATGAAAACTATAAGAGGAATTAAACTATAGGATAATAATAATTCCACAAACAAAAAATCATTTTCCATATTGCTCTTATTGAAGACCATACAATTGATTAAATTTTTTTAAATAAGGTAAATAATTATTGAAATAATATAAAAGATGATATAAAAGTAATTCAATTAGTTGAAATGTTCTATGAATGTTTTAAGGCTATATTTAGTAATGAAATCTAATCATTATAAATATATTTCATTTAGAAAAATGGTTGTTAGATATAAATCCATTTTAAAAATTTCATAGGATTTATGTTCACTAGGTTTATTCAATATGTTAGTATTATTATTGAAAAAAATATAAATTTTTAATGAAATTAAATGGTAATATTTATTTAAAACAGTTTTTTATAAATAGTTATTTTTTTATTTTATTGTTATTATTATTATTAAAAATATTGGTTGATGTTTTTATAAAATAAAATGAAATGTTTTCTTACCAAAGGATTCATAAAATGAAATTATTTGATTATGAATAATTAAATTTAATAGTATGTTGCTTTCATTATTTAATGTTAAAATAATAATATTTTTCAAAATACTAATATTAAAAATTTTATTATTTTTATCTAAATAAAATAATTTTTTCCTACTTTAATGATGAATTTAATGTAATGTTTCAGTAAAAAAATAATGACACTAAATAAATTGAAAATTGATATGAAATATGATTAATGGAACATAATTATTGAAATGTTATTTTCCAATAAGAATTTTTTTAAATTTTATATTTAAGGTTTTAATTTAAAAGATAAATTTTATATAAATAGAAATTGTTATATATTCAATGAAATTAAAATTTATAATAAATTCACTGAAATTATGTAAATATTTCAATTTACTTTTTTTGTACAAAAAAATTATGGAAGTAAAAATTAAGTTACCATGGTGAATGAATAATAATAGAAAAATTTAATAAATTGAAAAATACATAAAATATCATAAAACCAAATCAATATATGTGAATATAATGGATTTTAGAATATAACCTTAACCAACACCCATTATCTTCCACTTTATATACACATTACCATTAAAATGAATAACTTATAGATTAAGGAGTTACTATTTGTAGAAATGCCACTTAAAACTCGCCAATAAATGGAACCCTATTATACCCCTCAAACATAACTCAAACCATTTACATATCTATTGAGTAAATTTATAATTCCCTTATCCATGATTCTTATTAAACCATTTTTCGGTTCATTTTCTATGATGAAAATAGAAATAACTCAGACCAAAGTAACATGTTTTAAGGGATGAATTATCATGTAATTATCTATATTCTTCATTAAATTTTCCTTTTACCATCTCATCTCAAATATTTAATAATATTTTTATCCTATATAATTATATTATATTAACATCATTTTTATTATTAGTAGATGATACTGTTATTATATATGTCTAAAATCATATTCATTCACTAATATAACATGATGTTATTTTATTTCATTCGACCACTGATATGAACGAATCTAAGCCAACAACATCATCCTCACCATGAATAAAAATCGGGACATTAATACTAAATAATATTATGTTAATGAATAGTAAATATAATGAATATTCTATTAAAATAATGAATCAAAATATTAATAATCAGTATTAGGAAACCTATTATTATTGGTCAATTATAGGAAATATTTTCAACATGGATTTAATTCTCATAAACTATATGAAAAAAATTCATCAATTAATGATGGGAAGACAAAAATAATTGGGACATGAATATTAAAATAAATTTTATAATTTTGGAATGATATAATTTATATTAAAAATGATTTCTACATCGCTGGTATGAATCATGAATGAAATAATCAATATTACTCACTTGTGATTTAGAAAGTGAACAAAAAATATATAATTTATGTGTAATGAACTATTATAATTTTTGTGTTTAATAGTTTATATATATAAATAATTATCTATAATATGTTAATAATAGTTTTGTTTTTATTATATTGGATTTTAAATCACTTTACTAGATTTTGGGAGTAAATGACTAACTTTTATTTCCATGAACCAACTTGGGTAACCCCAAACTGAAAACCTGATCCAGAATATGATAAGGCCCTAGAGGAGTTACTAGTCCTCTTGGGTAGGATACCAGTGTCAGACATCAAATATAACTCATTTAGAAACTATTTAACTCATAAAAAATAGATAAATTAAAAAGAAAAAATAAATTACTAAATTAGTAATGGAAATAAATAAAACTTGACGTACCTCAACATTTCCTCCTCGGTCGCCACTAACCATAGAACCAAACTCACTCTATGAGAGATCTAGTGTTGGGTATAACATGAAACAAAAAAATAATATATGCATGATAATATAGATTCTCAGTATGTATTACCAAGAAGAAACACAGTTTATTCCATACCTTTAAATAGAATAACATTTTATGCTAGTTTGAAAATATAAATATATAAAAATAAGGTTTTCCATTATTTTGGAAAATATGTAACATGCTTTAATTTTAAGGAAAACATATTTATATAACAATTTCAAAACATTTTACAAAAAATTAACAAAATATTAGTAAATAAATTATAAAAGATAACCAATGGTAAAACATGTATCTTAATATGAAATTAAAAATTGAGATGTACCTTTATAAAGAAAATAGAAAATTATAGAAAATTATAGAACATGTAAAAACAGTGTAATATGGTCTAGTGTTCTGGTCTAGATGTCTTGGAAAAATCAATAAATACTCTAAAAAATTAATATTTACTAGTTCCAGATATCATCAGTAACTTCCTAAACACTTGGTGACACCCTCAGTGGATCATCCAAGTGAAAAATATTATAGGTAGGAGGGTTATCTACTCAGGTACACTACTTAGTAAGTAATATCAACTAGTTCATCATGTGTACCAAGGACTCATTTCATACTTCTTGAGGATTATCATGGACAATATATTGAGTTGTTTTTTATCAAGCTATCATATATATAATTATAACATTAATTACTCAACAACTATTTTCATCATCCCCTATTACCTCAACCCCTTAAGTATATCCATTTTCCATGTAACACAACCATATAATAGTCCCCTTTCATAGGATTACATCACATCTCACGTATTTCTGATGCACACATAATATTTATAGTTCAAGGGCTATGGCTTAATTCATGGGTTCTCTATTCTTTAAAAAAAATCAATGCACCAATTAGGCCACATCATTTTAGAATGAAAAAACTTTTTTTGGAAAATCATATTTTACAAAATCTTTCATATTCCAAAACTACACTTCATTCATTAACATATATACACATTTAAATATTAATATATTACCCTTTTCACAGTGTACATGTTCCCATCTACATGATTTAAGATGTATAAAGAGGGAACCTATATGTGTGTGTGTGTCTGTTTGTATATATATTTGTAATCCATATTTAACAATACAAAATATTAATAATCCCCTAAATGATTCTATTAAAAAGAAACTATGAAATTATACCCTTACAAAAACTAGTCAATGGTCCATATATCCTTTGATTATGTTAACATTTCTTGATGAAACATTATATAATACCATATGAAAATTTAAGATTCAACAAAATTAGTAATAGGCGTGAAAACATAAATAATGAAAATAAACCCACATTGCAATCATATGGAAATATAAAAAAAGTAAAAACCCATTTAGAGGAACCACGAAATATTTTTTCACATTATATAAATAGTATAAGATAAGGAAAACAACCTTTAAAAACACCCATGAAATCAAGTAATTCAATTAGATGTCTTAGACATAAATAAGTAACCTCAAACAAAATAATAAGTCACTCTCATTGATGTGTGAGACCCAAAACCATCTTAATCGAGTCCATGAAGCCTCGCAAGAAGAGAAGAAACCCTATTCACAATGAAAACCACTAAATAGATTAATACAAACACCAACCACAAGATAAGGTCCGACCAACCTCACACTGAAAAAAGGGGATAGAAGAAGAAGATTTGTGAATATGGAGGATTCAAGGAAAGAATCATCTGAGTTTATCACTTGAAGAATTGAAAGTGAAATCGACCAAAAATGGTGGGAAGGAGTATAGGTGGATCCATTAACTAGAATCACATCCAGAGCACTGAGCTAAGGGTCGGGAGGATTAAGGGAGATCGTGAGAGGGGGGAGGATCTCATAGGTTTATTTAATTTACCAAAAAAATAAGTTTCCTTTTATATTTGATATTTAAATCTAAACATGGAGCATAGTTAAGAAGCATGGTATGGTAGACTATGCATTAATCATGCACCATCTATTGGGGTTCTAGAGATCCATTCTCTAGAGGGCCCCATGGTTTGGAAAAGAGAAATTGACCATTCTTTTGGATCTATTTATTTATTATATATATTTCCTAGTAGGAACATAGTTTGGAAATGAATTTTCTCTAACCATGAAATATTATTTTCATGAAAAAACTCACAATTTCAAGGTGAAAAATACCTATAAGGGGAAAAATAATAAAAAGAACTCAAATAGAAATAAAATATTAGAGTAGTGTTGAGTTGTGGTGTGAATTTTATCGTAACCATTAGAAGTTTCTACCCATAAATTCCAAATGCATTTAGTTGATCAAGGAAAAACCAAGGATAAAATATTACTCATGACTAGCATCATAACCTGATGATCAAATTTCTATCTACCACCATCCCTTAAAAATCTAAAACCTGATTCTCTATGGGACAAAATAAGATGAAAAGTCCACCATCATGGAACTATCCTATTATCTAGACAAATAGAACTCTATATTAATTAACTCAAACTGTCAAATAAATGAATCAAGAGAGAGCTATTGTCATCTTTAAGCACACCCTCAAATAAGGAACACCACAACCTCTAAAATAGGAACTACTGGAGAATATCACAATGGTCAATTCCGGATCTCTAAGGAATCTATCATGAAACCCACAATCAATTACAAACAAACCATTATGACATGGGCTGGGTGGAGTGATAATAATGAATTTATATCATCTATGAATTATGAAAGTTATGCCCATTTTGAACTCCTTCTATGTTGGTCTGCACACCATATTAGGAATTCATGCAAACCTTAACATTCCAAGGTAAAACAAATCATAAATCCTAATGAAAACCAATTCCATAATACATAAGAATGAGAATAAAATTTATCCCCACACCACAACAAAATGATTTAGAATTTAAGAAAAGGGACACTTCATTAAGGAAATATTTTTAAAATATACACAACATCCATTCCTACAGCCCCAAAAGAGACACTATATCCTTGAAACTCTTAGAATACAATAATAATATTGAATTATCTTTATTAATATGTTATAATTCCATATCTATTACTAATTTTATAGTTTTAGGGATATAAAATCATGGTTTTGACTGAAATTCGTAGACACACCACTTCCATTCTAGGATATCTAGAATAAATGAAATAAAAATGATCTTAAGAGTCTTGGAGATATCAATCCAAAAAAATATAACCTAAATGATTCACAACCACACATTATATTTCCATTTTTATTGTTGACATATAAATTTTGATGGTTCAACTATTAGAACATCTAGATGAATTCCGACCATAGGGGACTACTAGGAACCATATTCAGAACCAAAGGGATGAACAACTAAGACGATTCTTGATCAATTAAAATGAATACATTGGAAGATCCACATGCATATCCATTTCAATATTCCTCCTATCCTAGAGGGGTGTACTCTAAAAATGATACACCAGAAATGAAGTCAAAACATATCATAACCCAAAACTCAACATCATAATTAAAATGAAAAACAATAAAAAATAAAAACACCACTACAATTACATTTCAACATAATAGAACCCAAAATCGTAGAAAGTAAAAATCTACCATCTCTCGTTTATCAAAACATTATAACCCCCTTTTAAAAATAATTTCCCAACAGAAAGAGAAGAATAATTTTTTTGGGAAGTTACCAACATTTTTTCATGAATCATCATAAAAAATATTCGCATTCCAAATAAAGCACACACATATACCTACTAATAAAAATCCACATACCAAATAAATCCATCCACATATGTGAGGATTTATTAGAATACATAGGGTCAATAAAATGGTAGGTTCATATTCAAAACCTCTCTTTGAGATTCCCAAAAAAAATCGAAACCCACCTATTATAAATAAAACAAAACATTTTAAATTTATCAATTCATTATCAAATTAACATCTTAAAAAAAATTTCCGAATCCGAAATAGGCCCTATTGTGTTAATAAAACAATATCCATTTAATTTTAAAATAACTCAATAATTATTTTTTGAAATGATGTTTTGATAAACCAAAAATAATTTTTAAAATCAAAGGGTTAAACCAAAAATATCCAAATATACCAAAAGATAATGAATGTTAGAAAAAAAACATCCAAGGAATAATTTTTTTAATAAATTTGGGAGAAAGGATGTTGAATATAGTATGTTTTCATGGTGTGGAAGATCATGCATAAACTATGTGAAGTACATTTGAAATTAACAGAGGTAGTAATGTAGTCCTTGAATAGTTTTCTGAACCATTAAATCTAACTATACACCCTCTTAATCCTTTTAATAACCCACTCAATAATTTTAAGTTTCTAAAAAAACTCCTAAATTATCAAAGGAATATATAAATACCAAAAAAAGGAGAAAACACCTAAAAACATCTGAGTGAAAAACAAGGATTTGAGAGACAGGAGTATTATATAACCCTATCACTTAAATCGTCCTTATAAAAAGGTGGTGATCAATAACCTAATAGTTTTTTTAAAAGGTTGGGGTCGAAGCCCCATTTATTATTAAAGAAAAGCAAGGACCTCTTTAACAGGGTAGAGGGAGGCCCATTACATAGCCTAAAGGCCCATGAATTTAGCCCATTACAGGAACCATAGGCCCATTCTTTTAGCCCAATGCCCATTCTGTGAATAGTACTGCTACAGTACCCGGGCTGCTACAGTAATGCAATATGCTCGCCACTGCTACAGTACTCTTCCACTACTATAGTTACCTACAGCCTCTATAGTGCTCGTCAGTTCTACAGTGCCACCGCTGCTACAATACGCTATAGTAATGCTACAGTACCTACACCCAATGGGTTTTGAACCCCCATTTTCATGTAGATTTAAGAGGGGATTACCACTTTGTTTTTGAAAATAATAGCTCCAAATAACCATAAAACCATAGATAAAAATGGTTGACCTACTATGATATTATATTTCATGAATGATCATGGGTAAACAATGACCTATGAACCTTTTTGTTAGACATATCAAGATTGTAGTTCATCATTGATCAGAGTTTTTTGTTGTCATTGGTTACTAGAATTTTTTTAAAATTGAGATAGTTTATTCTTTATCATCCAAATGGTGAAATTTGTTTTTATTCCTTATAAAATATGTATATATATTATTATCCAATAGTTATTCAAAACATATCTTCTAACCATTTCATCTCCCTTTGTTTCTCAATCAAATAAGAAGGACATATGTTAGTAGATACTACCAAATCACATATTTGTTGGTAGTGTGTCTCTTTCCTCCATGCCTAAATTATTTTTTTATTAATGGATTAACATATCATTTTATCTAAGATTCAATATGTTCACATTCAATTAAAATGTCTTTAGTTATAAAATAAATATTTTTCTATAATTTCTTTGCCTGGTTATTTTCCTATTAAAGTTAATCTCATTTAAAAAGTTTGAAAATAAATTATACTTTTTTAACAATTTCCTAATGAATTTTTTTCAAGATTTTATTACAATTTATAATAGTTATTCATTGATAAAAAATTAATCATATTTTACCAATGTATTACATAATCTATTTATTCCCACTGTGTAGATCATGGAAAACTCCATGATCCCCAAAATTTATTCAATAAAAAGTATAGAAAGTTAAACATAATGAGTTCATGGTAAGAGTGTTAGAAAAACACCACCAAAATAATATAGGGTTATCATTTGTTTCTACCACCCCTCCCATGAAATTTTCCATGACCTTTGGGGTTTTCCCTTGCCTCCATTTCTTTGGGGTCTTACAATCACCATCTTGATCTTCTATATCCATATCATCATCAACTACTTTGCTATGACCATCACCATAATTATCCATAGGAGAGTCGTTTCTATCCATAGAGTCGCCAATTAAAGGATTCCCAGAATATATCTCCTTCATTCCCTCCTATGTAGATGATGGAGAGACATTAACCATAATAGCTGAGTAGGTTTTTGTACCTTTTTTCTCCCGGATCTCTTTATAAATCGCATAAAATTCTAGAGAATTGATGGACTCCAGCATCATGAAGAAGTTATTCTCCCATCACTATGATTAGATGAAGTAACAATAGGACCAAGATCATTATATGTCCCCACTACGTCTACAGATACAGATCTGGGAGCATGTAAGAGCTCATTCCCCTGAGAAGTTTGACGTTGCACATGTTCACAAGGGGAACCCGCAACCACTAAGGGATAAGCACAAGTAGCAGTAGATACAACATCACGATTAAGCACAACAACATCACATATATTGTCAATAGGGGTCACACTCATGGCTGCAGCATTAACAGCATCATATTATCCACTCCCCCTTATAATTAGGCATAATTGCTTGGGAAGATTGCACACACAGCTGAGTTCCTATAACAATAATCTCAGGGGCATGCACTTTTCGCCCAATCGCAGATACAGAGTGATATTTCCCTTTCAAAAAAATTGATCTTATAATAAAATTATAGAATCTGGATCATCAAAACTAGAATGACTATAAACATAACTCCATTTATAAGAAGTTTCACCAGGAAGTAGAGTGGAGGGCGCATTCAAGACCGAAGGCAGCACACCCCCTCCACCATTAACATCACAATGCATATCAACCTGCTTGTTCCCTTCAACAATATCAGAAAAGGAGTGTGGACCCTAAAAATTACAGTGCATATCATAGGTTTTCCTAGAAACAACAGTATACAAATAGGGAGGTCCCTTTTCTCAAGACTTATGTTATGAACTAAGATCCTTTTGATGGATGAGTATGGATCCTTCATACCATCAAAAGTATCCTTCTTCCCCAAAATAGGTAGAGCATCACCGGTGGATAGTAATTTAAACATACAATTTTTAGTAACATGTCCATAACATCGATAGTTAGAGAATCTTATTCCTTTATGAAATTTGTCCTTAACATGTCCAATAGTCTAAAAATTAATACAGAAATCCAACACATATTAAATTCAATGTCAAGTTCAAACTTTAATTCACTAGAAAGAAGGTACACTATCGCAATAAGGGGTAGGGAGATATCAAATTCAATCAAGATGTAAGAAAAATGACCATACCTAATAGAGATAGTATCCTTATCGAGTTTTATAGGAGTTATAACTACCATATCAATGTCCCAAAGTATACTCAGATGCCAAAATATCCAATTCATACCCTTTACTTAGATCTAGGATTGAACAACAGTGTGTTTGTCTTGAAGAGGATGAGACCATGGATCCAATTTTGAAAACTCAAGAATCGAGGCCTGAGATTGAAAAACCCACAACTCTGAGATTTTAATTTCTTTTCATTTGAACAAAAGGTATTGTGGTAAAAGTTCGTATCGAGTGATATGATGCGCCAATCACTAAAACCCCATAGCTGAAGGATATGCTCCCTTAAATCATAAATCCTCGATGATTTTGATGATGAACTGAGGTGGGTGATGATTGAAAGTTTACAAGTTTATATTCTCTCCTGAAACATATGAGGATTCACCTTGACAATCGCAAGAGGTCCCTTTCTTGAGATCCTATTATGGGGGACTTCGCCACTCTCAGATCAGAGGAAGAAATGATTAGCACCTTTAGCTTGGTTCATCCGAGAATCCAATTTAGGTCATTCCAAGGAATCATAACCGATCATCGGCACAAGATTTTGGGCCTCAACGTGCTTCCAACTAGATCCCTTATGCTTCGAAGGGTCGACAAAAACCTCTATAGGATTAAAGTATTCATACGTAGATAGATTCATCACTGAAGGAAGAAGACCTAGACGCCATGGTTGTAGAGATAGATTCTCTAAACCCATGAAATCTCTCCACATACTCTATTTATTATTTTAATTTTTCATTTTAAATAATTTTCATTAAATAAAAATGATATTTCTTCATTTTTAAAATTTAAATTTATAATTCTCATAAAAAATTGTTTTCATATATGTGACTCCTAGGGATTTTGGGATATATTTTTTTAAAATAAATTGAATATTAATGATATTTTTTGTTACTCGAAATACTGAGTATATCTTGTGTTACATGAAACACTAAGATTATCATGCCTTATATTGAACTCTGAGTGTTGATTTGATTACATACAACATCGAGTTTAAAATTAATTGTGACATTCTATCAAAATATTGGTATTTAATATGATAATTATCACATAGAAAATAAAAAGGAGGTTATGAATATGATTAACTAAATTATGAAAATATATGGATTACACATGTATAATTAATTAATTTTTTTTACCAATTAATTATAACTGAAAAATAAAAACATTTGAAAATAAAGGAAATCAATTTTGAAAAATAATTTTTATGATCCCAAAAATTTGTTATCTTAATAAATTAAAAAAATGGAAATAGTTTTAAATAAATTTAAATATTATATATTTAATAAAAAATTTAGCATTCAACTTATGAGTTATTTAGATATGACATATGAATAAAACAAATTGTACACTTTAAACTATATTTTTCCTAAAAAGTGGTTTTGTAGCCTTTTGCGCACTGATTTTACATTTATTTTTTCCATCTATTTGATATTTACTCTAAAAAAATCAAATAATTTTTATAAATTAATTTTTATAATTTATCTTGGAGTGATTTGTTTTGAATTTTCTGAGTATAAATTTCTTTTGATAAATAGTGAAAAATAATGATTTTTATTAGGAACGTTAGTATCCATTAATGAATTTAGAAACATCCAAATGGTTTTAAAATAATTTTAAAAGTAAAATTATTTTATATATATATATCTTAATATTATTTATTACATTATATTTAATTTTAAATTAAATTTTTATATTAAAACATTTCAATCTTTTTAACATTTTCACTTTGGAAAACTGTTTTTTATCGTTTTTGTGGATTAATTTTAAATTATTTTTTCCACTTATGTGTATTGAATTTTGAAAAATGGATTCCATGTTTGATATTAAAATAACTTATATTATTTTATAATATAAAGTGATTTTTTACTATAATGAATTGTAAAGAAACTAAAAATTATTTATCACAGTTAAAGTCAAAATATATCTACTGGGGCGTTAAACTAAATATATATTGGATAAAATTGATTAAAAACTATTATAAAATAGATTTTATAAACATATGTATATCTTATATATTATAGGTTCATTAATGGACCATTTTGGATCTTTTTTTAATAAAAAAATATGGGTTACACCTTTTTCTTTTCAAAAATTACAATTGTTTTACTCACCTCAATTATAAATGGCCAACACTCTCCTCTCCTATTGACAATAAAATGACCCATCAATTTTTTTGAAATTCCTAAATAACATCCTTACTTACCATATATAATCCTATAAGCCTTATTATTTTCTAAAATACATGCTATAAATCATTTTGGTGTAAACCAATATAAATTGTCCCAAGAAGTTGTAATTACCCTAACTGAGAATTTATTTTATTTCATACCCCATGTCCTTAAATTATTTCTAAAAAATAAAGATATAATAACCTCAGTATATTAAATATACATTTATGTTATTATTTTAATTTCATAACCTAAATTCCTTCCTCTTACATCAAATGAGTTATAAAATAATCATTTCTGTTTATGGAAAACTACCACCTGCGAAGCAATGTTATTCATCTTCAATAACCACCACTCACAGCTGAATATAATGATGAATTAAATTTTTATATATGATATTAATGATATTATATTACTTATGGATTTATAATACCACATATAACTTCTTACTTTCATTTCTATGGGAATACGATAAGGTTACCAGTGTGTAAGGAGGACTACTTCCTCGCAATGTGATGTGATTTAGCCTCACTTTACATAGAAGGTGACAAGAATGGATTTCATTTTATTATGTTATATATATGAAATAAAGGATTTTTCATTTTAATATATTATTTATGTTTGTTTATTTCAATATTTTGTGAAAATGGAAACAATGTTCATGCATATGTACGTCCAACTCTGTCTATTAAGGGTGTATTTCATTTTCAATCACTATCATTAATAGAATACTCTAAATACATATATACGAAAAATTTATGATTTTTATATAATTGTTTATATTATTGATATTATGGAAATATGATAAAATTAATAGGACCAAAAAAATAACAAATAAAGCATACATGAAAATCAATGAAGTTATTTCCCAAAATGAGACTTTAACATGAGATTCTTAATAAACGGGTAATAAAAAGAAATAATTAAATAATATATGGTATGATATACTTAAATATAGTTCTATAATTAGTTTTTAATAAACATAAATTTATTATACATGATATTTTAATGTGCACAACATATGTTGAGGCTTATGGTAAGAGATATCTATCTCACTATTAACTTCTATGATACACATAGCATATTTTCCAACAATTTATTATAGGTGGTGTGTATATTGAACATGAATGTAATTTATAAATATTTTAATGAAAATTATTCATATTTCAGTATCCATTTGAGTATATATATTTCACGTGTTTATATTTCAAAAGATACCAATGTTGTAATGTATTTTTGTCTCAAATTTCCTTTTTAGAGATATATGATATGCTATGCACCTAAATTCTTTAATTAGGAGTATATAAATACCCATTGGTGTGTAATATCAGGAATTTATTTATTCTCATGATATTTTATATATCATTTAACTTTATTCTTTAATATTGATTAATATTCCATGTTACCAATGTTGTATAGGTTTTGTGCTTTAATCTCATCATCTTTCAAGAATATTCCTGAATATATTTCCAAAGATGGAATATTATGGTCTATCTCTCAAAAAAATCTTGAATTCTCTTCAAACATATTTATTTCATGAGAATAAATTTTTTTTCTTCATTATACTCTATTCATGTACTAAATATTTTAAAATATTGTTTCGTATAAAAAATCACCTTTTTTATCTTTGGTCGAAAACCCTTTTTCTTCCAAATAAATGTTCTCTAATTTTTTATCAAAAATATATTTAACATTATTAGAATTATTTATTAAATAATATTTTACTGATTTTTTAGTTTTTTAAATACATTTTTTAAAGGAATATTCATTTCATTTTCTAAGATATTCTAATTTGTATTTTACTGAAGGTGTGAAAGGAATCATTATTTTAACATGTACGAGATAGATGAAATTTCCCAATGTCATTATGATTATTTTATTTGAATATTAATTTATAAATTCATCATTGTTATTTCCATTTATAACAATTTAAAAAATATTTAATGAATATATAATTATATAATTTTGATTTTAAATGAATGTATACTTTCATCAAGATATGTTCCAAGTGATATTTCAAAATCATTTTCCGTGAAAAACTACATACATTGATGTTAATTATTCATTGATAGGGATATGATAAAAGGATACCATTATTATTATTTCTTCATATTGTTTATTTTTATGATGATAATATGTTTATAAAAACCCTTTTCTCTTCCATATGTAATACCATGATAAAATAATTTTGAAACCCACTTCTTGTTCCACTGGATATTGTTTGATGAAATGATGAAATTATTATGATACATGTTTCTTTTCAATAGGTTATTTTGTGATTAAATGCTTCTGAAACCCATTTATTTTCATGGGTTCTAATATAATGAATATTTTTATGATCATATGGAATATATATATATGATTTTCATAATTTGATTATGGTTACATTATAATAAGGATACTGATAATGTTATATCAAATATGGGTGAGACTAATATCCCCCTCCAAATAATTTGGTAGAGATTGATATATCATGAGATAAAAGGGACAAGAATAGGGAGTGAACCCAATTTATTAAGGTAAAAATTCTATTATGGTTGTATTTGGATGGAACCATGAAAACTATGATAATTTAGGGAGATAACACATTCCATTATGGTAACCTTAAAAATGATCATTAAATATTTTGGAAATTATTTTATATACATATTTTTATTCGAATGATACATTTAATAAATTTTTAGGTTCTCATGGATCATCTTCATAGATTCAATTGTGATCTATGTATTATTAACTACTATGATTTATGGAATGCCTCATTTATTGGGATTCATCATGATTATGCATTTAAATATAAAATGTTACTATCTATCTCTATCAAATCTCATATATTCTCTTTTCCTTTAATTATTTCATGACAATATATGTTTTCCCTTCATTTTTCTCCCATTATAGACTTAAGAGTTTAAAATAATTTTTTTTATGAAAAATAACTTTTATTTATCTCTTTGGTTGAAAACCCTTTTCCTTCCACATTCATGTTTTCTAAAAAAAATTCAAAAACGTATTTTACATTCATTTAATGATTTATTAAATAAATTTTCAGTGATAATTGAATTTTTTCAAAATGTTTTTGAAGGAATCTTCTTGTCATTTTTCAAAAAAATTCCCATTTAGATTTTACTAAATGTGTAAAATAAATTCTTTAATATAAATGTATAGATAGAATTTCCCAACATTATGGCCCTTAATTAATTTAAATATTTATTTATATGTTTTTAAGATTGTTTTCAATGAAAAATATTCCACAATATTTTAGTAATTTATAATTCAAGAAATATTATTTTCAATGAATGTATATTTTCCTCATGATATGTTTTGAGTGATATTTCAAAATGATTTTCAATCAAACATTACATATTTTTACTCTACTTATGATTTATTGGAGATATTATCCAAGTAATCCATTATTATTCTCTCTCTATATGGTTTATGTATATGATGATACAATTTTAATGAAACCCTTTTTTATCCATGATTTATACCATGATAAAATGATTATGAAATCCACTTTTTCACCATTTATAGTTTAATTAAATAATGAAATAATTATGATAACTATTTCTTTTCCACCAATTATCTAGTGATGCACTGATAATGAAACACATTATTTTCATGGATTCTTATATGGTTAATGTTTAATGATCTTAAGGAACACATAATTATGATTACAATTATGTGATGATGGTTATGTTATAACCAAGAGAAATTGCCAAAATATAACCAATATGGGTTGGAATTTTAACTCCCTCAAAATCATTTAGTAACGATTTATATATCATGAGATAAAGAGGAATGGATGGGGGTGAACATGATTCAGCAAGGGACTCTATCTACTATGATAATCTCAGGACTGAACCTTGACTACTAGTGAACTCATTCCACTATTATGGCCTTCACAATGAGTCTTTACTAGTACAGAAATGATTTTATATCCTCATTATTTTAAAAAATATATAAGGTGTATTCCAATTCTTTGTTCTTATGTCTCATGTTATTTGATTCCATTATGATTCATGTCTTGTGAACTACTATGATTTATGCAATGAATGATGTATATTATCTATTATTTTTAGGGTATGTTTTTAAAATGTTAATACCCATATTATCAAGACCTTTTTCTGATGTTGTTATTATGTAATCATTGATATCTACTGTGTTTACCCTTACTAAATATCTAAGATCACCATTTCTTATGATTCCTTTCCCCAGGATATGATGAAAGGTATAATGTATTATATATATTAGAAGGATTCCATTTTTTCAAAACATAGTGGGAGATGATGTAACTTGCTTATGGACTGGTTACTTATGTTTCCATGTTTCTGATGGCACTACATGTAAATAATTATATCATGGATCGTTAAGTTATGTAATGAATATTCATCTATTAGTATGAAATTTTTATGTATGATCTGTTTTGGTCTTTATAGTATATATCGATATCATTTAATCTTATTACACATGACATGGTATATTATATAATTATATCATACACCTTTATTCATTAGATGGTTTATAATTATGGTTTGTTATATTTTTCATGATACCCCATTCTTTTTCATGGGTTCATTACAACATGATGATATAATGAATTTTTTCATTATTATATGGAATATATATGTGTGTGTGTTTTATAATTTTTTATTGGTGGGTATATTAAATACCTTTAGTTAATTTTATAATGTATTATATCAAATTATATTAAATTTATGTGATGTGGTAGTATTCCACATACAATATTTCACTATATCTAATATTTTTATTATAAGGCGGAGTGAATCTAATCCATTATGGGACAACATTCACTATTTGATGGTGGTCTTGGTGGCTATCATGGACAATAGCAACAATTTTCTAGGCTATGTGTGACATTATAATTCATATTTTAGTTTTTATTTTAACTTGAATATTAAACCATGGTGACACTTTCATACATTTCTTTTTTTAAGGTATCTTAAAATCCTTATTTCATGAATCTCGATTCTATATTTTTTTGGGTTTGATTCAATTTTGATATGTCCATGCATAATGATTTTTTCCCATACCAATATATATTATCTTATGCTCACATATAATATTAAATTCTTTTCTCTCATGTTATACCATTACTCGTTATATAATATCTATTTTACATATATTTACATCTACAATATTATATATGAGAATTTTATGTATTATATGCCTAAATATTATCTAGGGAGAAGATAATATAAGGGATATGATGAAAATTTAGTAACATTATTTCTTTATATATATAATATCCAAATAAAATAATCCTCTACGTTCATGGGATAAATTTTTTATTAAATGAAATGGATATTCATCTAAATTGATGTAATATATATGTATGTTATTCTCGAGTCACTACATAAGGATAATCCTCTATGAATAAAACATGATTCTAATTCTGTTGGGATTGATTCTCTAGAATTCATGCTCATCCTATGGATTATCATATTTCCATCTCATCCTATATCATTTTCTTTCCATATATTATCATCTCTTTGATAAAATTAAGGTCCAACAAAAAAATGGTAGGTGATTCAGATCAATAAATATACACAACTCAAATGGAATTAACCATAGTAGATCCATAATGATCTTCACCAAACACATGTTTCAAGACAGGTGAAACAACTATAATTAATAAAAGATAAAAACTCATTATTATTTATATTTTTATAGTATTTTGGTTTCCTAGAATTTTATTTATAGGATTTTTGGGCACTATTTTATTCCACTACAATGAAAAGCTATTTTTTAATCAATAGAATTCATTTAGTTTCATAATAGTGTATCCATGATTATTAAATTATTAAATAGTGTTCTAAAATAATTAGAATCATATATCATATTTAAATGTATTATACATTATATATTAGGAAAGAAAATTTGTTTTCTGGTGTGACATATGACTCTAGATACTGTAAGGTTATGTTGGATTCATAAAAATGATATGTGATATCATTTTCTGAAATTTAGTGGCATCCTTTGTCTTTTGATATGTCGTAAAAAAATTAATATCATCTGAGTTAGTTAATATGTACCCTTCAGGAAAAATCAACATCACATAATAACAGTGATAAGATAAATATAATAAATTAGTATTCCTAAATACTGAAAAAATAATATACATGTTGCACCCTCAGTTTCATGTAATCCCCCATTTATTTCTGTATTTTAAGTATATTTGATAATCATGTTATGTTTCTAGCATTTAGAGGAGATTTGGAAAGGATTGTAGTTTTTTCTATAGGCTTATAGTTTTATCACAGTTAATAGAAACCATGAAGCACATCCATGAAATCGTGCAAAGGAATAAAGTGGACTTTGGGTAGGCGCACGGTTGGAGTATGGTTTTTCCGTACTATAAGGATGCCCTTGAGAAACTATGCACATTTAAATAGTGGGTAAATTCATTTTTGTCACATGGATCAGATAATTGAGCGATCCAACCATGCAAGGGATGGAATAAGGTAGTAGCTTATTCATTTTTGGCACATAGTTTTTCTAACCATGGGATCCTACCATGAAAGGGGTTAGCTTGGGACAGTAGCACATCCATAGTTATCACACGGTCTACCGAACCATACAAAATATCCCTAGAGTGTGTAGTCAGACCTCCAAAATTAGTGGATTTAATTCGAGTTAAATAATTTATGCCTCAATTTTCCCCTTATTATCAAATATAATGAACTCATTCCCCCCCCAAGGAGTGAGAGACATTTCCATTAGGTTCGAGAGTGGTTTGTAGGTGAATCATGTTAGAGGTATAGATTCATTAGTAAGTGATATTATTTTATCATTATTCATATATCACTTCCCATTATCTTTATAATAACCTTATATTTAATCCAATGTGGATTGATCCATGATCCTTGATAGGAATTGTGATGTTTTGTGGTTGGATCTGGTGAAGGGAATTTTGATCGTGATTAGATCTAGAGAATCATTATGTCGTTTATAGTTTTTGCCAATAGTTTTGAGGTAGGTGGATTCTATCTTGAATCAAAATAATTAAAAAATAATGTATTAGATTGAAATAAGATTTATTCTTGAAAATATTGTAAAATACATGTGTGATTATTGTAGAAATCATCTTTAGTGATAATTTTGAGAAAATGGTTGAAATTGGATGGTTTTATATAAAATTATATTGAATGAAAATTTTAAAATGATGATTTTAAAAAATATGGTTTTTTTAAGAATCATGGAAAATTGTTGTTGAAATTATTTAAATAAATAATGGTTTTATGTGAAATGGTTTGTAAGGGGATTTAGAATACAAGATGGGGTGTGTTTATGTTACATTTTATGGGGTATTGTTGAAATAATGCATGTTTCTCAGTTCTAAAGGTGTAATATAACATGTAATTTATCACCTTGTGAAGAATTGGTGGATAAATGAGAGATTTTTAATGAGTACGAAACTATCACATACACATCCATGTGTGGATGTGTAGATTTATCTAATCATATTCTAAATTCAATAAGAAATTTTTTAAAGTCTTGTTTTATTTATTTATATGGAAAACTATTTATCTTATTTGATATAAATTGTTTTATGTTGTTTTAAACTATGTTATATAAATTTTCAAATAATTATATTCATAGTTGTGTGTGTTAGAATTTCATTGTGGAAAACATACATAGATTATACTCGCTCCCTTCTTGGTACTTATTTTGTGTTTTTAAAGCCCATCTATCGAGATACTATTAATGTTAAGGTATATCAATTATTTAGTGAAGCTTCTTTATACTGTGGGTGTTGAATTTCAGGTTGGATATTTGAGAAGTTAGGGAGTTTTTGGTAGGATAAATTTCGTGTATTTGGTATTTTTTGTCTTTTGACTCATTTTGGATCCTTTGGTTTCATTTTGTACACTAATCTAGTCATTTTTTGGTTATATTGATTTTAATTATTATACATGTTCATCATATAGAGGTTTTAATTTCTATTTAAATTTTGGTTTGTATGATTATACTTCAATAGAAAAATTATACCGTAAAAGTTATTGAGTATTATGGCATTTATTCCAAAAATTTGGTTTCTTGGGGATGTCACATAAATCTAGTACCACACAAAACCACATTCAAATCCAATGGTTGAGGGGAGTGATGTTCAAAATGGAATCACTATGTTCACTCCTTGAGAATGAAGTGTGTTTAGTATTAGAGTTAAAAATGGTTTCAGTCAATCTCTTGGGATGGAATCAAGTAGTAGGATTATCAGAACAAGAAATTTATATCATAAAAATGGATAGCTAACATATTTATACCTAACTTCAAGTTACTAGGGATTTTGAGAAAATGAGTGTTTTTAGACATTTATAAGTGAATGTCACCTCATTTTTATGAGTTTAGTTGGTGGGAGATGATTTTCATGAATTGATAGTATGACATCCCAATGGTACTTCTTTGTTCATTATTTGTTTAATGATTTATAGAAATGGTAATATATATTTCTTTTTAGTAAATTGTTGAAAATATTTTTCGAAAGTTTAAATTTTGAAAATGGATTGATGGTATTATTTTGAAAATTGATAAACTAGTTCATCATGGATAATAATTATTATAGAAAGTTATGAAATGTTATTTGTAAAAGTGGTAATTTAAAATAGCTAATTCATTAGCTTCTAGAGAGTGATACTAAATTGTATTTTTGGTTATCAAGACTGAAACCATGTAGGAGTCATAGAAATCAACTAGAAGAGTCTATTGAGAATGTGGGTTCACCTGATCTATATTCTAAACAGATGTCATTCCATAGTATTTTTATGATTTTTAGGCCATGGATATAGGGAATATAAATGATGAACCAAGAAAAATTAATCATTCATTTCAGTTAGAAATGAAAAATCATTCGATATTTTTGGGTGATTCAGAGCCGAAATAAGAAGAATTGTGACTGAATAGGATGAATGAAATCATTAATTTCCATGGGAAAATAGTAGATCTAAAAAATAATTTGGTGACATACATGATGGAGGATCTAGAACTACCATGGTGGGATTTAGTATTTAAGGATAAATAGGAACAAGGAACGATATGGAGGATTTTGAATAATTTTTAATAAAAAATTTGTTCCTCATACATTTAAGATTTATAGAATAATATAATTCTTTTGTATTAATTAAGTGAATCTCTTAGTAAAAATTTATCAAGATAAATTTATGAATTTAGTTATCTTTTCATTGTAATTATCTACAATTTCATCCTTAAAGACATTCATTTTTTATTCTTGGTTGAATTCATAAATTATCTCATTGATTTCCACGCATTATATAACAAATTATTTATATAATATCAATATATAAATGTTAGAAGAATTATATATTTTAGGGAATGAGATTAAATAAATTGTGTTTATTCCTACATGAACTGGTGGAAAATCCAATGTTGGGAATAAGAGGAGGATGCAAACATATTTCCATGGGTGTGGTGTCTCTTAGAATCCAACCATGGGATCGATAAATAATCATCCTCAACTAAAAAGTAGTCTAGGATGTTTTCAATAACTACCAGAAAATGGGGCTATCCCCATGCCTATACACCAATAGATTACATGAGTAGTTTTTATAGAGTTCTAAAGTATATTATGCAAAAATAGTTTATTCAGACTATTGGTATATATAATTCGCTACCAATAGTGTTTTAATAACCAATGGTAGAGTTTTTTCACAAAATCCATCAGGCTCTTAACCTCCATCCCCATTCACCCATGATCTGTACCATAATTTCTCTCACCCAAGAAGGTGGAGGCATCCCTTCTCCTCTAGTTTAATTCACTTATTCATAATTTTTCTAATTTAGATCTTGTTTAGCATCATATTAGTGAGTTTTAAATTATTTTTCCCTTCTTCTGAGTATATTTTTCTTTTTTATCTATTTCATAATGTATATTCATGTTCTTATATTATTTAAATATATATTTAGAGAATTTTTATTAATTTTTTTAAATATAGAATTTATGATCTCTCATTCATTCCATGAAGTAAATAGATGATACATGATGAATGGATATCCAGGCATTGGTCATTCAATGGTTTGTGTTCTTATCATGAAAATCCATTCAACGTGAATGAAAAAACAATCTTTATAGATTGATTGAATGAATTTCGTATCTATTAACCAGAATATTCATGTAAAAATTTGAAGATTTATTTGGGAATGATAATTAAATACAAAGAAGAATAGTTTCCTATATATAATTATTTTTTGCTGGCTATGAAGGGATAGAAGGACCAGAATGAGAAAATAGTGGTATTTCTTCTATAGAGAGGCTCAAAAGGTTCTTCTCTCATATATTCTGTAAGTTTTATTTATATTAGTTTCATCACCCTATAATAGATATCATGATAGGGTGATGGTTATTTCTTTATAAAATATATTTAAAGGAGATTTGTACTAGTGTGTTTATGTATAATTATTTAATTCATGTTGGGTTTGAAATTCAATTATATTTACACTCTCTCAACCATATTTTTCATTACATGACCATTTTTATTAGTAAGGGGTGTTTTATAATTCAGTCACTATAATACAACTTTCACTATAAACATTGGGTATGATAGGATGTACATTTAAAAATGGGATTTCATTACCATTTTTTATAATGAACCGAAGTCTGGGACTATTAAATAGGGTAATTTATGAGAGAGTGAGAGTAATCACTCAAATGTGTGGAGGGTGGGTGACTTAGATATAATTATAATGAAAAATGAAGAAGTTATTATATTCTAAGAATCACTAATGCGTGAACCAAGATATTATTTAACTCATACCATTTTCATTCATTTCTTATATAATTCTATTTAGTCATCATCAATATTTCTTGTTTTAATTTTAATGTAGTTGTTGCTTTCTTGAATCATTTTAGTGATTTAAATATTGAATTTAGTATTATATATCCTTGGTTTATGGGATCATCTTTATACATTCATTATCCTACACTACATAATTATAGAGTTAGTGAATTGGGGTTTGTGTTTTTCATTATTAATTAATTTATCCCATGGAGAATTAAAGACTCCTCAAGGGGTGGTCACAACCCCAGATGAGTGGAATCTCTATCTTATTTAGTAATAGTAAAGGATACCCTTTTAGTGGAGAACATAATCCAAGGGAACCAAAGTTTTGGATGATATCTCCTTCAATTATCACTCATAATGAATCATTGAAATCATTAGTATGTTTCTAATGTGACTAGTTTTGGTATTCCAATCTATCTTGTTGAAAAATTACAAAGACCGGTCATTTTTTTGGTTAGTTGGGATATCTATAAAAGGAAATAATATATTATATTATCCAAATAAAAAAATTTCTCTACCATCATCTATATATTAATGTTTGACTAGTATATGTTATTTGGTACTTCTTTCACTCCCATATTCATTATTTCAATCATTTTCTACCATGATTCTAGTTTTTATCTCTAGAATATATTTTTTGTGTTCAAAGTATTGTGTTCTTTTAGAAAGTAAGAATTTTTTTAATAAAATTATCACCGTGTATTGTATCAAAGTTATTTTGATTATACAACACGATAATGAATTATTAAATGTCATGGATACCAACCTTGGTTCAATATATGTGGGCATCACTTAAAGAATGTGTTATTTCTCTTATTCTTTTTTTCTACCTACTAGTATTCTTTGATATCATTAATATTATATTTTTTTAAATAATTTCATAATTATAGTTCACATTATTTATTAGAATATAAATATTTTCCTAGTAATTGAATTTATAGAAGTTGTATGTATCATACCGATCAAATTTCAACAAATTTCTATAAGAATATGAATATTTTTTTAATATCTTACAATTATAAGTGATTCATATAGAGGATGTATATCATTTCCATGTTATAATCGTGTTGTAAAACCATGGATATATTGGGATTAAGTGAGTTACCGTATAAAAAATCTGGATTCCAAACAAACTGTTATGTTTGGTATCACAATAGAGAGATGTGGAAATATTCTACTATTCATGAATGGACTGAAAGTATTGGCATGGAGAATGTGATATTTGATTGGTTTCCATTTTTGAATAATCATGATAGAGATATTATGATAGTAAAATAAGGCAATGATAATAACACAGATGATGAAAATAATGAAGATGATGATGTTGAGATAGTGAAAAAATTAATGGATGATTCTATAACTCTTGTATATTATGAATGCACTAAAATAAAAAAGTTTGAATTTTTTATGCAGTTATATCATAGAAAAAATTTAATGGAATTTATAATACGGCAATTGATTATATTCTAACCATTTTGAATAACAGTCTTCCTAATGGTGCATATATTCCCTCACATCATTATAACGCATAGAAGTTAATTAAGCAGCTTGGATTTTCCACTAATAAAATAAATGATTTTTAGAAAGAGTGGTTTTTATTTTGGGAGGAAAAAACATACCTTATGGAATATAAATAATTTGGTACATCTTTATATAAGTAAGATACAATCAGAACACCATATTTGGTGCCACATAAAGTTATGGGCTACTTTCCATTGATTCTCATGCTTCTAAATCTATTCATGTTTACAGAAATCACAACCAATATGAAATAGTGTGATTATGAGAGAATTAATTATAATTATGAGTTCCTTTATCATAAATAGGGATTAACATGGTGGGAATTTGATTCAAAACATCTTGATTTTTCATCTGAGGTTCATGTTATTAGTTCGAGTTTATACTGTGATGGATTTAATTTTTTGGGTCTAATTCTTACTTCACACAACACATTTCTAATTTTTTTCACATATATTGACTTCCTCTATGGATGTGTATGCAAAAAAAATTCACATTCATGAGTATACTAATATCTAGTCTTTCTGATCCTAGAAATGATATATATCTCTACTTTTAACCTTTAATAAGAGAGTTACAACTACTTTTGAATATGGGTCTTGTTCAAAAATTATATTTTAGATGTATAATACCCTTATATGTATTGTAAATGATTTACCTTATTATTTAATGATTTATATTTTGAGTACAAAGGGAATAATATATTTTATTATATGAATTAATAATAATTGTTCTTGAAGAATTAAATATTATCATAGATCCAGTTTTATGGGGAATCGATGATTCTTTCAAATGGATCATCAATACTATAAAAATCACCATAGGTTTCATAATAATATTGACACTAAAAAAGCACCTAAATTTATTTCATGAATTTATGTTCTTAATGAATTGAAAATTTTTATTATGTCATTAGGGAAAGGTTAGTTGAAATATAAAAAAGATGAAATTTTTTGACACTAAGGCCACATAAAATTGGAAAAAGGAAAGTATATTTTTTGAGTTTACATATTGGACAACGAATTTTATATCATTTTTTAGATGTAATTCATATTGATAAGAATATATGTGATGTTTTTCTTTCAATTCTTATAAATATCAAGGGGGAGACTAAATATGACTTACAATCCCACCACGACTTATTGGATTGAGGTATTCAAATAGAACTGCATCCTATATTTTTTGGTGAAAATAAATTTAATGTTCCTTGTGCTTATTATGTGATGAAAACATTAGAGAAAATAAAATTCCATGAATTATTGGAGAATATCAAAGATCCTGATGCATATTCCAGCAACATATCTAAATTATTCAACAATAGGGTGTTGAAATTAGAATCCCTAAAATCTCATTTCTATCACATCCTTCTTTATGAATTGATTACAAAATAAATACTACATTTACTATAAAATAATTTAAGGGAAAAGGTGATTCACATGTTCTAATTTTATTGATAACTTTTTGATAAAATATTATCCAAGTATTTCATGATAAAAATACAACAAGAGGTGTAATTGTTTTTTGTGAGTTGGAAAAAAAATAATCCATCATTGTTCCCATGTACGCTGCATTTAATAGTACATATTTCTACTGATACAATTATTGGGGGGGATTTCATTTTAATATATTTATCCTACTGAATAAATATGTGCATAATGAAATATTATGTTTGAAATAATAATTATCCTAAAGGTAATATAGTGAGAGGGTATCTAGCTCAAGAATGTATAGATTTTTGTTTCATGAATTTGTATTATGTGTGCACTATAAAAAATAGGACAATGATAACTGAATATGAGTAGTATGGGGAAATTGAGCCCTCATTTCAATCTCTTCCTCAAAAAGGAGTAATTATTTGGTTATATAAATTGTCTATGTTGAGACCTTGAGGATATGGATATGGTATATCGCATAGTCTTGTTTAACTATTGTTTGTTCGATGAATATATCTAGTATTTAATTTAAGTATATAAATTTTATTTCATTCTATGTCATTTCACATATACCAAACACATTTATTATCATTTTATATAGGGACGGTAGAAAAACTATATGTAGAGTTTATCGATATTTTACTTTTGGAAGGATAGAGGATTTGAATAGAAAAGAGTTTCCTACAGGGTTGATATAAATTGTATGACCATTACTTTAATTAATGAAAAATATTTATATTAATTTAATTAAATTATTCATATATATTTAAGGTATTGGGTTTAACTATTGATTCAATCTCTAATGAATTAATGACAATGTATTTTTGTCCCAATTCTTGGTTTGTGAATGAAAAACACTAATAATCAATGGGTATAAATTTGTTAAAGCTAATCGAGTAGTAAATATGTGAAGATAACTTGATGGAGATATGTTAACATTAATAAAATAAATTTACTTCTAGCTCATCAGATAGTAGGCATGGATATTAAAAATATTCTTATTAGGGCCTTGTTAATAAAATATTAATATTGGATTACTACTCACATGGTTGAGAAATTAAGATAAAATTTAAATGGTTTGATTCAATGATGTGACATAATGCAATTTTTAATGATGATGCATTTAGAATTAATGACATATATCACTTCTTAGCTACCGATGAACCATATATTTTGGAATCAATGGTAAAACAACTACTTTGTTTCAATGATCATTTGAGACCTGATTATGGTATCATCATTCAAATAATCTCCTGATATATTTTTGAAGATATAGGGGATGATTTTGACACCATTGATGCTACCATAGGTGCTGACTAAATTTTTTTATTTGATGAAGGAAATTTTCCCATTAAGTTAATCGATGTTGACCTTGATATAGTTGTGGGTAATATATAGAAGTAACAAAATATTTTCACGGTTCATTCAGTTTACCTTATCATGGGTTTCTCAGGTTGGTACTAATATAATTACTTTAATTTAGTATTATTTCGGAATTATTTTTTGTTTTAGTATTTTTGGTATTCATTGAATTTTATTATATTTATTTAAATTCATAAAATTAATTTTAAAATAGGGTTTTTTTAAAATGTATAACTATATTTTAAATTATAGGTTCTAAAACATGTTATGATATTTTTTATGACTTATTTGGCTTCTATGTTGTATGAAAAAAAATTAGAAACTATTTCTAAAAATTATTAATTTCATTTTTATGAAGATTAAGAAAGTTATTGATGAAATTAGTTGTAATAGATTAATTGATTTTGATTGATGGATGTGTGATATAGGTTTTCTCATATGGTTCGCCTAGTGAGTATAATAATTGTAATATTTTTCTTCTACATTAAATTTATAATAATTTCCTTATTATTTATCAATTTTTTATGGAAATTCATCTAAAATGGAGATTACATCTTTTCACCCTACTAGTATGGGTCTACGAATGGGTTATCCTAGAGCTACATAGATTACCCATTGAACCAGTTCACACCCTTACCTTCCAACATACATCATGTCTACCATAACTTTTCATCATCCATTAGATCCTCCAAGTTTATTCCCAGTCATGCCTCCATAATCATCTTATTTAGCCTCTAATTATCAAACCATGTCCACACCTACTCCATGAATATTCCCACCTATTCCATATCAATATCTTTTGATGTATCCATATCCCTTCTATACTCATCCTTTTATGTCTATGCTACCTCTATTTTCTACTATCAATCTAGGATATGATGATTCTTGTCCTTCAGCTTCCACTACACAGCATGAATATTACATGGGTAATGCATTGGATCATGCACATACATTAGAGGATACCAATCTAGGATAGCCCATATATCCATCATATCATAATGAGAAGCCTAAATTAGGTTTTTAATTTCTATTTCAAACAATATCACAACTTTATTTTGTAGTTGTACTGTGAAATAATTATTCTTTTTTTTATTTTATCTCATTTTACTGGATCTTCTAATAGGTGAATTGGGTGGACCCATATGCATGAATCATATAATAGTTAAACACAAATAATTGTATATTTCAATAAATAAAACAAAATGATAGGTAAAAATTCCAGAAAATTTAGATGTTTTATGGAAACTATATCCAAGTACATCGATATGATTTTGGTGAAACAAGTCTCTTGGAGGAATATTAGTAATTTAATCAAGGAGAAATCATTGGAGGAGATATGGGTAAGAATTTTTTAATGTATATCTATATTATTGTCTTATTAATATGAATTACCATGTTCATAGTAGCATCAGTTTAACATTCCCAATGATTCAGATTATATTTTCACATGGTTGACAGATCTTCGGGAGTTGTGGATATATATAAGAATGAGCTATATTTTGGTTTGAAGAGTATGTTCACTTTTATTTTAGAGGGTGTACAAATATTTTTCGAATATCAAATAACAAAATATCATGAAATGGTCACATATTAGAAGATTAATGAATTATGTTATTATTAATCATTAATGTTTTTTATTGAAAATGTAATTCATATTAATTTATTTAATTTTTTTAGTATGTTTCAGGAAAAAAACAAAATTAAAAAAGGATTTTGTGATAAATTTTCACACTTTGGGGAACACTACAATGCCCGATAATGAGAGGTTCCTAGTATTATAATATTAATAGATATAATATCTATATTTATGTTGTTACTTAAGAATAAGGGATATATTTTATGAAGTTAAAATTTGGGGGGTCTCTTTATTAGATATGATTTATGTTTTTCAGGTCGAGAGTGAACTAAAATAGAGTATTATAGATTTTATAAACTGTTGAATAATAATCCCAATAATTGAGTTCCCTATTCCAAAACATATAATAGTTCAACCGAAGGCCTATATAATTTTAATTTATTTGTAGTGCTTGTTTCCTATAGTTTTTTTAAGATATTTTCAAAAAAAATAGGCATAATTTGGGGATCCAACACTTTTATAAATTCATTTATACAGGAATTATATTATTTTATCAAATATATGTGTTCTATTTTGATCTATATTAGCTAAAATAGTGTCTTTAAGGTTAATTATATTCAAATTTATTTAATTTATTTTCATTTCTTAAACTATAGAGTGATTTTAATAAATAGCTTTCATGTAAACTATAAAATATTATTACATGTAATTTGTTATAGCCCATTCCAATAAACCTAACATTAATTGGATAGAATAAAACCAATATTAAGTTGTAATTTCATTTTATCTATATTTTCAAGAAGTATAAACACATAAATTGTCATAAAAAGGATATACATTTCAATAAAATAGTCTTAAAACAGTCATAAAATAAAATCACATAGTCTTAAGACTGGAGGCCAAAAATTCCACAGTAATACAGACAACTGGAAATGACCTATGTAGTTAGATTTTTATGTTGAAATTTATGTTTCCTTCTAATGAATACCTATAATATATGGTTGTAAAATTCCCTTTAATTTTGAATTTATTTCTTGAATTAAGTCTTCTTATTCCCTCCCGTTTGTGCTAAAATTACTCCTCAAAACATGTAGAAAGTTCCATTCAAAAAAATACCATCTTTCATGATTTTAATTTAACTCATAAATTATATGTAAATATAATACTTCTAGATTTAATAACATTATTTATTGAATGTATCATTCCTCAAGGGAGACATTTTATAATTTCTCTGTTAAAAAAAATTTAAACCAAATAACCTAACAAAAAAATAACCAATCAACATAACCCAGGATGAAGAAAATACCATAACAAAAAATTATCTAACTAACCTAACCAAATAAATAACTTAACCAAAATTAACTAATAAAACTATCCCAAAAAGTATATAATTGATTATATTACCTAATCTAACATAATCTAATGACTATATGACCAAAATGAACAAAATTACCTTATCAAAAAATAAATACTCCAAAAATAAAAAATATGACCTAACCCAAAATAAAAAAAATTAACATAAAAAATATATAATCCAAAAATAAAAAAATAACCTATAGTAAGATTACCTAACCTAAAATGAAAAAAATTAAATAACCAAATATTAACCAAAAAACCTATACCCAAGTTAACAAGTTGTTCTATGAAAAAAATGAATAAATGACTGAATAAACTAAAAAATAATTACATAACCCTAAAAGAACCAAATTAATTAACCAAAAATAAACCAAATGACCTAACTCCAATATGAAGTAACTCGAAGTTGAACCAAATGACTGATCCCAAAATGTCCTAAAACAATGTGAAAAAAATAACCTTTCCCAGAATAAACCAAATTATATACCTCAGAAATGACTTAACCCAATTATTACGTAAATGGTATAACCCATGTAAACCAAAATAACCTAACATAAAATTAACCAATGATCTAGAAAAATGAATAAATTTCCAAATATTCAAAAAAATATTACCCAAAAATAAACCAAATGATATAACACTTTAATGAAAGAAACACCCTCACGAAAAATGAACCAAATGATAAAACGAAAAAATATGAAAAATAATCTAATTGATTTACTAAATGACCAAATGCAAAACTACAAAAGAAATAAAAATGATCCAAATGAACAAATGACCAAAATAAACAAGTTAATAAATAACAAAATAATGTATCAATAGTAGAATTGGACAAAAAATAATATATAAGAGGTATCCATATAATACCCATGTTTAGTATGATAATTAGAATGTGTTGATTATGTTATAATAGTAGTATTCAATTTATATTTTTATGTATATTTATATGCTTCTTAATTTTATGTATTTCCTCGATATATAATATTGTAATTCATTCTATGTTGTGTTAAACTTTTATATAGCTCAAACTGGATACTTTAAAATGAGATGGCCACTAAATTATTATTATAAAATAGCTTACCATTTGATATTGACATTCAATTAATCATTTAAAGATTCATAACTTTGGATATTAATCTAATGTGAGAATTGAAGTTAATAACACATTGTAAATCACAACTATAATTTAATTTAATTGTGGAAATTTTTAAATTGATGTTAGAAGATTGTTAATCTCACATATCTTCACATTTGATGTTATGTTGGTTCTGTTTATAAATTTCATATTATTTAAAAATGTTATATCATAGAAATCAATATCATTTTTTGAAAGTGACATTGGGAATTGAAGGTAATTGTCCTTGATTAAAATTCAATTTTCTCAAGTAGGAGGGAAAAGGATTTAAGTGTTGTAAATTTATCGACTCAAGATAATATTATAATACATTTTATTAATACATAAAATTTTGATACGTAATTAAAAATTAAATATCTTGTTTACAATTTCAACAGTGTTCCCTGGAGTCCATCTATGAGAAATAATATGATAATATCAAGAGAAATAATCATTTGAGATAGGTATTATGTGAGGAACACTAGGGGATATTCTAATATCAAACCTAGAAAAACATCATCCCCACTAGTTATTGGGCCTCATCAGGAACCTCTGAAACCTATCACCCCATCATGCTACAAAATGATCATGTAGAAGAAACTAAGGGGAAAAAATAAGTATACATGAGCATGAAAGAGGTAATATGGTCAGAAAATATTTACTAAAGGATATGATCGTTATATTTCCATCACATACGCCTAAGACTGCTATTTTTTTTATTCATTTATGAAAACAATTCACTCTATATATGATGTACTGAGTGGTATTAATGAGTCTTATAGTGGTAGCCGAAGTGATGATACTACTGGTGGGGGAGATTATGATGATAATGATGATAATAATGATGATGATGATGAGGAGGAGGAGGAGGAGGATGGTGCTCTAGGAGACTATTTTGGTGATGATTATGATAGAACTGGTAGCGATGAGTGAGATATTGATCCCCTACATTATTAAGTTGATAGTAATGAGACATGTGTGGATGATTTTTAATGGCCAAAAAACAATTATTTCTATGGATTTTATATTTATGTTATATAATTTTAAATTGGTTTAAAACTAATAATAACTAGATGTTCAAATGCTAAATATATAATAATTGTAATGCATTAAATGTGTACCATGATTTCAAATTTAGATGCAGGTTCTGTGAGACCAGTTAGATTATGTTGCGACTATCCATTGGTGATTGGACATTATACCCATGGATCAAAAAACCAAGGGTGTACATTAATTTTTTATAGGCCTCTCTACCCATAGATTCAGGAATTGTTGGTATTGATTTATACCCATGGTTTGATGTAAATTGTGGTTATTCAAATTTAGTAGTGAGATATACCAACGATTTCAAATTAAATTGTTTGTATACCTCGATATTGACCATTATAATTCGAAGGTTCATAGAATGTTTAGTATATTTTATACCAATGTTTATAAAAAACTATACATTCTGTTCTAAATAATTAGCATATATTAGTTTTCTAGTAGTGAATATGTTTATTATTAAAATATTTAGTGAGATTTCATGGAACCCCCATGAGTATTCCACAACTGCAATTAGATGGTACATCATCAGTGTTATCATCATTGTGCACTTCGGCCAGGAACAAGTGGCACGTTTTGTATTTCTTAGGCATCTTGTGCTTCAATGGTTCGAGTGAAACAGAATATTTCTCATCCAGAGGACTGAGTGAACCACTGCTCTAATAGGAATACCATTATTAATCAAGCTATGAAATAGTATGATAAATAGAAATTTGAAATGAGTATGAAATTATATTGAGCTATGAAATTTGTCATGGATGATCATTTGGGACCTTTTATTTTGAGAGGTATGATTATTTTTAATTCTACCCTTGTGAATGTTTTTATATTATCAGTGAATCCCAATAATTTTTTAAATATCATTAATTTGATCTTTAATTTTTTTTTTGAGATGATGACTTCTTTTTGGAAAATAAAAAAATCTTTGGGCCAATGATAGTTCCATGCATTCAAATATACAACATTATCTATAACAATCAATGTGACTATATTGGTATGAATTTTCTATATGATTGAAATAGATTTATCTTACTTGATTTTAGGAATGGATTTTCTAACAAAGTTTGATTCCTATATCAATTTTCGTACACAATTGGTGAGATTCAAATTAATTGATAGTGATAAAAATCACTTTAAAGTGCATCAGGTAGAGGATGCAAGTACAGACAGTCCTTTTATACCAAATGTTGGAACCATCTCATAAAAGTTGATAATAGTTTCATTGGAACTAGTAGATGAGATATTAAATATAGATTTTCTACCATAGTGGATCAGTTCCTTGATGTTTTTCTAAAAAAAATGTTAGGGTTCTCATATAATAGAGAAGATGAGTTTACGATTTATTTCCTACCAGGTGTAACTCCATAATGTTTTATCAATCGAAATTCTCTTCTTATAATTATGTCATACAATAACATTAAATCAAAACACAATGAACAAATAAGTACTATGTGACCTTTAAAAATATTATTGCCTCACTTATGTGATTTGAATTTCGAAAATCTAACATACATGATTGCAATCAGTAATATGTTTGGAGTCTGATAAGACAAACATGATTTTTTTAGTGAATAGTAATCTACCCTTATGAATAGTAACCTACCCTTATGAATAGTAATATGAACCTTATTAATAGTACATCATTAAAAAGGATAGTAACCTCACCCTTGAATGTATAAATAAAAATTGGGCACCTTTTAAGTGATAATATGACCATAGTAAAAGTATTAGTATTTTTGTAAGTCAAATAATTAATTAAAATTAATTAATTAATTTAAAATAAAATTTA
This sequence comes from Viscum album, assembly GCA_963277665.1. Lineage (NCBI taxonomy): Eukaryota > Viridiplantae > Streptophyta > Magnoliopsida > Santalales > Viscaceae > Viscum > Viscum album. The sequence continues at coordinate 1,599,583,490 of OY728119.1, read as the reverse complement.
TTTCACTAAAAGGTGTTCATAGATTAACATTTTTATGTCTTATGATTTATAGATAATTTTACAAGACCTTATATACTTTTTGAAAAACATCATAAAATCAGTTATAGTTTTAAATTTTTAATTTTTCAAGTAAATTATGATTTTAATTATAAATTAAATTTATCATATTTAGAAATTTATTTTAAAAAAATATATTTCATTTTTGGATTCTACACATAAAAAATTTATTAGGGTTAATTTTTGTGTTTTTTCTAAAATACTTGAATTTTATGAATAGTAAAATACGAGATTTACCGTATATATACATTATATGTTAAATACACTATTTATTGAGTCGTGGCTGATGTAAGGGCCTTGGATTGGAAGTCCCATGCACATATTATTGTTTCTTGTCACAATATTCAATTTTATTGCTTATCTTGATAAAAATAAGAAAATAATGTATAAAATATTGAGAAAACCTTCATCCCCTCCACTATAAAAACCACCCTCCCCCCTCTTCTCTTCACTCTTCTTAAGCCTTATATCTAGTCCAAATTTTGCTCAAATCTCTCCATAAGACCCTGTACCACTTCAATCATCCTTTGGTATCTTCAAAAGACCAAATACTCTCCCTTAAATAGGTTCTCAAGGAAGACATATTCAAGAGGTAAATTCCTCTTTTCATTCTTTTATTTTCTTTCTAGTTCCATTATTTTCTTTGTTTGTCCCAAACACCTTCCATCCAAATGTTATGATAACTATAGTACCTTAAATGTATTGGAATTTAGTTATTATAATGGAATATTTTATTGTCATCTCTCATTTCCTCTCCTTGTATACTAGAAATGAAAACACCATCCGAGATGTGTTAATTTATCATGTTCATGGATGACGGGTTTTCAATTTCAATTACCATACTAAATTACGGTCATCAAAAAAATTTTATGGTTAAAATAGACTATTAAATATTTACTTTATCTTATGTTATGTTCTGTAATCCTTTTTCACAGATTATGTAAAATAATAATACAAAACAAGTTAATTATGGGAAAAATCACCTAATTAATCCAAGTCTTTATCATTAATGTTTTATATTATGATTCACCTTAACTCTAAATAACCATATGAATTTTATAACAATTTAATATTCTCAATGTTCTATAATTTCATATAAATTCTATTCTATACAAATATTTTCATCATACATGCTTATCCAAACATGAATATAAGTGAACTAATCATTAATACCAAGGAAGAAAACGCTCCCAAATAATGAAATTGAATCTATTAACTCATCAAAAAGGAGATGAATGAACTTAATAAAGTTATAATAAATCAATAAAATGTATTTTAGGTTATATTATTATTAAATAATGAACCTAATTTGATTATTGAGGTCATTAATATCAATTGTAGAACACCATCAGAGTTAAGGTAAGGGATTCTACCCGAACCTCCAATATTACTTCGGGTTATTCTTACTCTCATTTTACCCAAGTGAAATCATACATTCTATTTATTTACATATTATAATTTCTATTTATATGTTAAAAATAATGTTTCAAAATCCATTAATCATTATCTTTTTGTGATATACATGCTTTTATGTGAATCCTTCCTCAACACTTCTAGATAAGAAAACCCGTTTTAAGGGAACATCCCGATTTTGTACCCAATATCAAGTTCACTCTACCATATATTTTAAAAAATATTTTTTTTTATAAAACCAATGTTTTTATTATTAAACCCTTCATGGATTACTTCGGTTTTTATAAAAAAGTTTATTCTCTTTCCTATTTTAAATGGTTTTTAGTATTTTCTGTAAAACCACACTAAAGTTTCTTAATGCTAAAATTTATTAATTACACTTTTTAGAGGTTATCACTTCTTTTTTACCTATATTACCATGATATATGCATTTTTTCCTTATTAATGTTCATGTATGTTCTAATTCCTTTCTTCCATGGACATTTTTATGATATGCCCATTCATTATGTTTTATGACATGATTATGATACCCATTTCGTTCCATGGGTACCCTTATGTTTATATATGATTTTTTATGTATGATTATATATCAATAGAAAGAATATTCATGAACATGTTATGATGGGTGTGTCCAGATATCACTCCAATTCATTTGGTAATGTTGAGTCTCATGGGACTTTATGTGAAACGGTCTTGGCAGTTAGCCTTGACTTGTGTTACCGTGTCCAACGGTCATGGTAGTTAACCTTGACTTGTGATATTCTATGTTCAACGAGCCTTGACTCGAGAAAAAGTAATATTTTATGTTTCTTTCACATTACAATGAATCTATTTTTATATTATTCCATTTTTATATGTTATGATTTCTTATGTTTCATCCATTTTATATCATGATGCCATGCCTTCTAACCTATGTGCTAAAGCTTTACTCTTATGCTTATTGTATTACTGTAATATTAGATCATCCCTTTATTTATGTTATCCCTAGGTTATCCTATGAAGATGTATGAGCATGATATATGTTAGGAGATATTTATGCTGATTAAATAAATAAAGTTTTTATTTAATCCCATGTCTCCAGTTTTATGTACCTTGTCTTCCAAGACACTAGACTTCATGATCCTTGTCTTGTAATATGATTTTTTTTATTAAGATTAAAATAATTTAATTATATGTGTATAAGGTTAGGGTCACTATAGTTGGTAGAAAAGGATGGTCTAGTTATTTTTTGAGATTAGGAATAGAGCACTTTAGTATGAACCTTATAGATGAGAGTAATTATAAAGAAACATCCATAAATTTTTATAAGTATAGAGTAAGTGTTTTATCTAGAAAATACATCCATGTTTGGATACAAAGATGTAGAGGTGGATCTGGAATAGATTTATCTAAGGGTAAAACCCAAAAACGTTGCTTTGATATATACTCGAATAGGAACTAGTGCACAACAACGGTCCTTGTTTCACTCTTGGTTTGACACTCTCGGGGGACATGCTTTGGTAAATTCATGAGCTTAGTACAAACCATTATCAAGAGAATAAAAATATAACTCATAAGAATATAAATTAATATATATACCAAGGATAACCTAGATTAAAACCTAGGGAATCACAAGTTAGGATATACTTCTCTTTTACATTTTTATCCTTTTATGATCAAAGTTTCCCTTTTTATGCTTAATAACTAAGTATTCAAGCCATTTAATTGTACATTCTTTTTTTTAGTTAATGTTGAGAAATATAATAACATGTGACAACAATAAATGTGATAGGGAATGTGAATATTTCCATAATGATATTCCAAATCTTAAGGGAGAAGGTGATCAAAACTTCATGACAGTACATGTTCATCTAGATCATGTTATGAATAATTAATTGAATCATGTGGAATTCCCTCCATCACTATGGAAAGAGAAAGTTTCCATAGAATCCTTCATGTAGAAAATGTCTCCCATGTTTAGTGGATCTTCTGATCCCCTCCTCGGAGAATAATGGATTAACTCCATTGAAAATATATTCTCTGTCCTCCAGTTCTTAGAATAAGAGAAAGTTGTGTTGGTGATCTATTGTTTTGATGGGGAAGCTGATCAGTGGTGGTCACTGATCAAGAATACAAAGTCTTACGAGAAAATTGATTCCATATATTAGAGAATGTTTTTAATAAAAATTATCCATAAACCCTCCATCTCACTATGGAAAGAGAGTTACTCGGACTCAAGCAGAAGGAATATGAGTCAATTGGGGAATATGAAGAAAAAATTACAAGGCTTGAAAGGTATACCATTGGCTTTTTCATGAACACCAAAATCAAGGTGGATTGGATCTTTAGTGTATTAAATCCAAATCTATGAAAGGAATTGGAAATTCGAGACTTCAACAGTTATGAGGAGATTTTATGTTGTGCCCTTAAGGTTGAAATGTAGATTAGAGACTCTCAGTGGTATCATGGGGCCAGTGAATAAAAGAGGAAAAATGTAATCTAATTTGGGTGGTTCCATAAATAAATTCCATGATTCAAAGAATCACGACCATCCCATGTGTCAAAATTGTGGTAAGAAGTATCTTGAGAAATGTCTAATGGAAAATAATAATTTCATAAAATGTTGAAAGATGGGACATCTGGATAAAAACCACCAAATGGATATGAAAAATCCCACCAATGTGGAAGAATAAAGTAAGGTTTAGATCAATACTCAGCTTGTAGTGTAGTGTTAGAACTTCAAGGTGCATGGGTATTATGCGAACAATTTCCCTAAGACTAGGGTTTTTGGAGCCAATCAATAACAACCTCCAAGGCAACAAGGAGGGGCTTATACTATCACTACTATTGAGGTGGATCTAGACAATGATGTGGTGAAAGTTATGCAAGTTATTCATTCAAGAATAGTGAACGTAATATTTTATTCCAATTCTACACATTCCATCATATCTTGCAGGTTTAGTAGAACTATTCAAAAACTACCTCAAAATTTGGAGGATATGTTATCTATGACAATAGAGAGTGGGAAAATTATTGCATCCAAGTTTTATAACTCCTTCCCATTAAACGTTTGTGGACTGAACCTCCAAGAAAATATTTCTATACTTCCTTTATTGGAGTTCGATGTTATATTGGGAATTGATTGGCTATCTTTATTCAAAGCCAACATCAAATGTCGGGATAGGGATATCACTTCTCACATCTCTAAGCAGCCTCCGATTCTTTGAAAGTGTAAGGAGGAAGATGAATCTACTTTAGAATCCTTATCTCGAGTGTGGATATTAATTCCTTATATGCAATCATGTGTATCTCAAATGATTGGGGAAAAGGAGAGAATTGTGCTTGAATACATGGCCATAATGAGGTATTACATTGTTGTATTCCCTAAATAGTTTCCTGGTATTCCTCCTAATAGAGAGGTTGAGTTCTCAATTGAACTTATTCTTGGATACCTACCTATATCAAAGACACCTTATAGAATTTCCATTCTAGAGCTGGAAGAGATGAAGAAGCAGTTACAGGAGAATTTGGAGAAAGGTTTTATATGCATGAATGATTCACCATGGGTTATACTCGTACTCTTCATCAAAAACAAGGATGAATAAAGGTTCTTCTACATTGATTATTGTTATCTCAATAAAATAACAATAAAGAACAAGTTTCCCCTACCTTGGATAGATGAATTGATTAATCAGCTTCGTGGGCCAGTTATTTCCCTAAGGTGAACCTTTGGTCGGGATATCACTAATTAAAGGTGAGAATGGAATATATTCCCAAGATTGATTTTTAAATGTGATATTGACACTATGAGGTCTTAGTGATGCCCTTAAGACTCAATAATGCTTCAAAAATTTTCTTAGATTTAATGAATAGATTCTTTAGAGATTACCTTGAAATATTTGTGGTAGTCCTTACGGATGATATTCTGACATACTCCAAGACTATGGAGGAACACAAGGAGAATTCGAATATTGTGATAAATAATTTTTGAAGGGAGAATTTTTATGAAAAGTATAGTAAATGTGAGTTTTAGATGGAAGAAGTATCATTCTTGGGGTATGTTATCACGAGTAAAGGGATATCTATGGACCCTTTCCAGACAATGGAAATTGAAGAGTGGCCCAGGAAAATATATGTAATGGATATCCGTATATTTCTAGGTATAGTCGGGTATTATTGACGATTTTTAAAGAACTTATCATAATTTTTAATCCCAATGACCAAGCTAACACAGAAAAGAGTGTTCACGACCCGTCCTCGGGTCCCATGCTGTGACTACCCCAAGACCTCCTTCCATAGGCCAGGGGCTGGCGACTACACCAAAAGCATAAATCCCTAAGTTGGGAAGGAATTTCTTTTATAAATGTAAACACACACAATCAGAGTACACAACTATAAGAAAAACACTACAAAAAATTGAATACAGAATAAGTGCTGGAAAGTAAATGGGTCAGGAAATTCAAGCCCAATATTAAAGTACAGGTACAACTGAAAGCAAGTACAACTGAAGAAAATTAAAACAGCTATCGGGTCGTCCTTTGGGGTTCCTACCTGAAGGGTAGGTACATATGGGCTCCGCAGCACTCTCGTCTGTCTGTATCCTCTGTGTTCCGTCACACCAAGTGGTCCACCTCCGATTACTATCTAGTCCTTCTAATCTGTGCCTAAGTCAGCATTGACCATCATCTGCATCCAACACAACAAGGTGTGGGCATAGACTGAGCAGGGGTGAGTATAACGATACTCAATAGGGACCCCGAGACCCTCAAGGTCTCACAAAATCCAACAAGGATGAACCAAAAACTATGAAATCAACAGATAACCATTACTTAGGTATATGCCCATACATATACCTATGTTATCTAATAACCCATATCAATCATGAGGAAAACACAAAAGTCATTGAATCAGCTTAAAACCATGATATTATTCTAGGGTGGTAGCATGTAACACTCCCAGTAAAACTGTCGAAACCTCAGCAGCTGGTGTACTCTTCCTCTATAGAGTACTGTGGGCCTACCACATCACACAGAGGCGCTTCACACTATCCTAGACTATTTTGGTACTCCTCTTATTGAGAATCGTGGGTCTGCTATGTCACACAGAGGCACTCCCCACTATGGGTCTGCCGCATCACACAGAGGTGCTCCCCCTCGTAGCCTGTTGAGGTACTCCTCCTATTGAGTACCGTGGGTCTGCCGCGTCACACAGAGGCGCTCCCCACTATGGGTTTACCACGTCACACAGAGGCACTTCCCATTGGGCTAGTCAAAACACTCAGAGTTGAAAGGTCAGTAGTCGTCAGGTATCAGCCAGCTACTAGGTCTCTGTACTCTGCTCTCTCATCTCTAAGAGGATCCGCTCCACGAGCTATTGATCGATACTCCAACTGCCATGAATTACCAAGTATAAGTATCTCAACGGTCCGCCTCGTCATAGGGGTCTCATCACAATAGACGGTGCGTCAATCGGACACCTGATCTATGAGTTATTGGAATTTCCATCCCAGAGGCCCAGTTGTATTTTAGGTTCAAACCAACCCAAACATACAACAACTATGTCCATAACTCAAGTGGGGTATGCCAAAAGAACTATCTCACTCTATTATTTATGTCATCATAGACGGTTCATCGATCAGACACACGTATCCCATGTTATGGGAGAAAAGGTGTAAAATGTGTTCGGACTCGGGTCCGACCTAGTCCGCCGGTCCGACTCGGTCCACGGGTCCTACCCGGTCTGCGGGTCCGACCCGTCCCACGGGTCCGACTCGGCACAAATGGGCAGAATGGCCCAAGGGGGCTGCCCGACCCGAGGGGGCAGCCTGACCCGAGGGTGGCCCAGCAGCCCGCGTTGTGTCCGGCCCAGTGGCCTGGTGGCTTGCAAGTCCACCTAATCTGCATCCAGGGGAAACCTGTTCTCCCCTAGCTCCCGAACGGCAGAGCCGTTTTGGTGGGAACCCAAACCGATGCCACATGGTGCCAAACCAGATCACACGGGGCCTTCTGGTTCCATCTCCACCTGGCTGGTTGAGCGGCCAGCCGCTCTGCATAGTCGGTGGTCAGCCCAACACCGGCCACCTCTGCCCTTCCTCTATGGCCCTCCTTGGTCACAGTTCTACTTTACCGTCTGGCGTGTCGGCGTCCCGCCCCTCTGCTACAGCCTGTCCTAGCCCCGGATCTCCTCCTCCGCGCAGCATGACGGCGTTGCACCCCTCCTCCACGGCCCGACCTAGCCGTAGCCCCCATCTCCTCCACACGGCATGGCAGTGTCGTGTCTTTTTGGTGACCCGACGGCCTTGCGCCACTGGTTTCTTCATGGTCAGTATGTCGCTAGTCGTCGTTTCCCCGCAATGTTCTGTTGGCCGTAGTCCACTCCTCCGACAGTATTGTTGCACCCCCATTGTCGGCATCAAGGGAAGAAAAATGGAGGGGGTGGTCGGGCCGTGTTTGTTCGGCATGTGCCCTCCGTGTTAGGGTGGTAACAATCGGCCTCAAAGAGAAAAACTAACGACAAAGAACGGAAGGTAAAACTCAATCATAAAACAACCCCTACCTCGACTGTTGTTTGTTGACGGTGGAAGGAGAGTTCGGAGAAGGCAACATCGAAGACGACGACATCGGCGTTCTTCGTGGGAGACAGTTTCTTCCATAGACTAAAGGTTCTTCATTGGAAAAGGAAGTGTCTTTCGTCCTTCGGTGAGCGTTCTTCGTTGGATCATTATTATCCTCCCCAAAGCACCACCACAATGTCAAGCCAAAAATAATAGAATTCTTTTACTATTATTTGATGGAACAACCATACAAATTGTTGTGGTTAATTAAATGAGACAACTCATTTAATTAATGGGGTGTAATTGATTCAAATTAAAAATTAGGGAAGGTGGAGAGTTTCAATTAAATGAATAGAGTTGGAAAAAATTTAAAAAATGGAAAGTTAAAGGTTTCTCCAATTAATTGGGGGTTTCCAAGGGGTTACAAGCCGAGTGGTCCCCACCGAAAATATCCTCCCAACAGAGGTTATGTGTGGGTGGGCCCCACCACCATAACCTCTCATGAGAGGTTATTCTGTGGTGGCCCCCACCACTAACCTCCTCTTGGAGGTTTCACCCACCATGAAATAAAAATAAAGCTAACACATTTTATTATTTAATTAAATTAAAAACCCAAAATCTAACATCCATTCTCGATCAACTGCCATCGAGGTGAATGTCTTTTTAAGCGAAAACCAACACTGCGAGATCAACAGTGACCTTAGATTTTAATTCCGAGCACTGGTTCAAAAGATATAAAATAATGCTCATACGTTTTCTGAACGCACCCGAACAAAACTTTAGAAATTGATTCCGGGCACACCGGGCCTCAAAATGAAGCGCCTGAAATTTTCACAGACTCATAAAAATCCCATGTATTTTAAAATAATCCACGGGATTTCTAGGTCTTTACATTCTCCCGACCTCAGGACTTTACATCCCCATAAGCTACAACTCGAACTATTGAATCAAATGGGAGTAGTGAGCACACATTTGAGCCTCCCGCTCCCATGTGCTCTCCTGGAGGTTCCCGTGCTGCCAACGAATGCACACTAGAGGTATCAAATGTCCACTAAGTACTCACTTCTATCGATCCTAAATCTCCACTGGAACTTCTATGAATGTCACCCCATCATAGATGGCCATCTCCCCATGGTTGATGATGTGGGAAGGGTCGTGCGCATTTCTCCTCAGCTGATATACGTAGAAGACGTCATGCACCCGGTGCAACTGAGATTGAAGAGATAAATAGTAAGAGACCTTTCCTACTCTACTGAGGACCAGGAAACGTCTGATGAATCATTGGGACAACATTCTACCTTATCCAAACATCCGTAGACCTTATCACGGTGAGAACCGTAGAAAGACATGGTCACCATCCTAGAACTCTAGAGGTATCCATCTTCTATTAGAATACGACTTATGCCTGCTTTGTGCAGTCTTCATCCGCTCCTGGATGATCTGCACCTTTTTCGTTTTAGCCCATACCATCTCTGTTCCCACTAGTGCTGACTCCCCTGGGTCTGTTTAGCATAGTGGCGATCAGCAAGGTCGACCATACATGGCCTCAAAAGGTTCCATCCTGATGGTGGAGTGGTAGATGTTGTTGTATGAAAACTCCACCAAGGGTAAATGATCCTCCCAGTTGTGACTGAATTCGAGGACACATGCATGATGCATGTCCTAAAGATTCTGAGTGGTCCTCTCAGTCGGGACATCTGTCTAAGGATGGAAGGTGGTGCTCAAGCGAATCTGTGTTCCGAAAGCCTCCTGTAACCCCTTACATAATCGGGATGTAAATCGTGTGTCATAGTTGGAGACAATAGAATAAGGTACTCTTTTTAAATGCACAATCACCTACACATAGAGGTGTCCCAAGCTCTCTACTGAGCCCTTCTCTCTGATCGATAGGAAGTGGGATGACTTGGTGATTCGGTCAATGATCACCCTTATCAAATTGTGACTCTTGGATGTACGTGGAAGAACCATCATGAAGACCATGGATACCGCAACCCACTTCCACTCTGGGACCTCTATGGGATGAACCAAGCCTATTGGTACCTGGTGCTCTGCCATCACTTGCTGAAAAGTGAGGAATCATGAGACAAACTTAGCTACTGCCATCTTCATGCCGGGCCACCAGTGCTATCGTCTGAGGTCCTGATATATCTTCTCCACTCATTGATGTACTGCAAGAGGAGAAGTCTGTAACTCCTTCAACACTTCCTCCAGAAGTGATAATGGTACCATAGTATGTCCTCTAAAGAGAATGATGTGCTCCCCACATTCATAAATTCCATCAGGTTCCTGCCTAGTGTATATCTGAGCACGTAGTGTCTCACAGTCAGTGTCCCCATGTTGTGCCTCCCTACCTTGATGAAGAAGTGGAGGAGTGACTGTAAGAGACTGAAGGAAAGCTACTCCATCTTGGTCCACATAATAAATCTGTAAAGCAGTCAGTTGTTTTGTCTCCTCTCCTAGCAGGAGTATACTAGATCTTCTACTGAGTGCATCTGTAACAATGTTCCCCTTCCCAGGAGTATAGACTATCTCGAATTCATATTCATAGAAGAACTCAAGCCAATGATGTTGTCTCAGGTTTAGGTCCTTCTGGTAGAAGATATACCTGAGACTCTTGTGATCATAGTAGACTGGGAAATGCTTTCCCATCAGATAATGCCTCCGTATCTTCAAGGAAAAGACCACTAATGATAACTCCAGGTCATGGGTAGTATATTTATTCTTGTGTTGTCTCAACTGTCGAGAACCATATGTGATCACAACTCACTCTTGCATCAGGACACACCCGATTCTTGTCCCTGATTCTTTGCCTCAGCTCCTAAAAGCTCTTCTGGAATCTCTCCGACCATATGAAGGGTTACCTTTTCTTCATCAAGGCTAAATGTGGTGCTTCAACTCAGGAGAATTCTGGAACGAATCTACATTAGTATCCAGCCAAGCCCAAGAAACTTTGTACCTCATTCACACTCTTGGTTGGCTCCCAAGCAAGTACCTCCTCAATCTTCATTGGATACACTGCAACTCCAGACTCCGAGATGATGTGTCCTAAGAAGTGAACCACTTGAATCCAAAATTGGAACTTCTACAGCTTACCATAAAGATAGTGATATCAGAGTGTGTCCAGTACTACCTGAAAATGGTATCCATGCTCCTCCTAAGTAGACGAGTAGATTAGTTTGTCATCGATGAAGACTACGACAAAGAAATCGAGGTATGGCTGGAAGATCCTGTTTATGAGACACATGAACACTGTTGGAGCATTGGTTACGCCGAAGGGCATAAACCAGAACTCATAGTGGTTGTACCAACACCTGAAAGTTGTCTTCTGTACATCCTCATCTCGAACTCTGAGCTGGTGATAGATTGATCTGAGGTCTATCTTCGAGAACCATAATGATCCCTTGAGCTGATCAAAGAGGTCTTCAATCCTCGGGAGTGGGTACTTGTTCTTTACGGTCACCTAGTTTAGGTGACGGTGGTCGACACAAAGCCTCAAGCTCCCATCTGCCTTCTTGGTGAATAAAATTGGGGCAGCCTAGGGAGAAACACGGGGCTAGATGAATCCCTTCCCCTGCAAGTCCTACAACTGTACCCGCATCTCACAAAGCTCAGCGGGGTCCATACGATATGCTGGAATAGATATCGGTGTCTTCTCGGGGTACAGGTAAATGTACAAGTCCACCTATCTATGAGGAGGTAATCCTGGAACATCATCAGGGAAAAAATCTGTGTACAGGTCTACCACTACAGGATAAGACGGACTCTCCACATAAACTGGTCTGAGGGAAAGGCAAGCCAACTTGTGAGTGATCAGCTGCACCCTCCTCCGAGTAAGTCCATCCTGTGATTAAAAGGTTCCCTTATCTCCGGTGAAGGTAAAACTATTCCCATCCATGCAGAAAAACCGCACTTTTCACCTAATACAGTCAATATGATCATGGACTGTAGATAACCAGTCCATACCCAAGATGACGTCGTAAGGCCTCGAGGCCGCTACGAGGAGATCCCAGAAGAATCTCTAGCCTCCTTGAGTAAGCTCACAATGCTGGCACCATTGTGTAATTGTCAAGTATTCCCCCGTAGAAGTCTCTAGCCATAAGGATCGAGCCATTAGATCCATCATAATCTCCGAGCTCTGAACGACGGCAGTGTCTACGAAAGAATGATTGGAACCTGTGACTATAAGAACTACATCTAAGGTTGACTAGACACAGATCGTACCTCGAATAATCTCCCGAGTTCCATTGTCATATGTATTAGAAGCCTGAAGCTGAGCACTCCCCTGCCCACCTGCTCCTTGCGGTCGGGGTGGTCCTCCTATTTGTGGGGGTGGTAACACCTCGTAACATCGTGCACTGCCAGCTGCTCGACCAGCTCCTCTGCCACATCCGTCTGCACCCTACGAACCACCTTGATCAAACCTCTACCTCTGCTTGGGAGGTCCCTCAACTTTCTACTGATCATTTGAATGGCAGTTCGGATAGTCACGAGACATGTGACCCTGCCCACCGCATGAGTTACACTATCTTCTTCTGGAATATATGTCACTGCCCCGGGTACCCTGAACCACTGATCCTGAGTCATGCGGTTGTCCACCCGTGGGTCTGGTCCTCGTGGACCTCTGCATTATCTGTCAACTACCAGCTACAGAAGACTTCGTTGCATGTTGACGAGTGGTGGGTCTCGTTGTTGGTGACTGCTCAGCAAGGAAACTCTCCACTAGGAGGGCTCTCTCTAACACCCCCACCTACGTCGAGATGCTGAGTGAGATCATCAAATCCCTAATCTCTAACCTGACCCTCTGTTTGAAGGTACAAGCCCTGAAGAATGGGTCTCGTACCATATCTATGGAGTAGCGCGAGAGAAAAGTGAACCTCACTGAGTACTAAGCCAGTGTCATGCTACCCTACTGTAGATGGAGTAGCTCTTGTATCCATACTGCTCATAGGGTTGCTGGAAAAAACTCCGCTCAGAATAGCCTCATAAAGTCTGTCTAGAGTAGTGTCACCTCGTCGTGCACCTGGAGCATCAGGCACCACCATCTTCATGTTACTTCCTGAAGGAGACTCGCTGCAAGGATCGCCATAAGGTCTGCTGGTGTCTCTACCATCCTGAAGACTCTCACCACAACCTCCAGCAAATCCTTAACCGCCTGTGGGTCCATCTCTCCTCGGAACTAGGGTGGCCTCTGGTGCTGGAACTCATTCAACGCGCTCAAGTGGCATGCATCGTCAGCTGCTAGGGCTGGTGGCATCGGTGGCCCAACGGAAAGTGGTATTGTCGGTGCCTCTGCTGGTAAAGGGCCCTGCACCGAGGCCTCATCAATCGGTGGGCTGTCAGAGCGTATGACTCTCAGGGCTCTGTAGTGGTGGGCATCCTAAAAGAAACAGATGTGACACAATCAAAATATTGTACCTGGTGAGCTGACCTAGTTGAGCTGACTTAATAAAGACTTTTGAAAACACACACGAAATCAGTGTTTTCGTGCACTGAGTTGGAAATCAGAAGTCAGGGTCCTGGTGTATGGATATGTCGGCCACCCACACCAACACTAGACTCCCTAAACTAAAAAAAAAACTTAGTACACATAACACTATTTCTTCACAAAAAAGAATTATCAGAGTCCTATGTTCTGCAATATAACCTCCCTTTGATACCAATTTGTCACGACTTGTCCTCGGGACCCGTGTCGTGACTACCCAAAGTACACCTTACATAGGACAAGGGTTGGAGACTATCACCAATGGCGTAAATCCATAAGATGGGAAGGCGTTAACTTTATAAAAGTAAACACACACAATCAGAGAACACAACGGGAAGAAAAACACTAAGCTAAACTGTATAAATAAGAAGTGATTGAAAGTAAAAGGGATGGAAATACAATCTCAACACTAAAGTACATGTAAAACTGAAAGTAAGTACAAATGAAGAAAAGTAAAACAGCTACTGGGTCATCCTCTCGGGTTCCTACCTGAAGGGTAGGTACAGACGGGCTCCTCAGCACTCCCGTCCATATGTCTCCTCTATGTACCGTCACACTGAGTGGTCCACCTCCAGGTACCATCCAGTCCTGCTACTCTCTGCCTCAGTCAGCGCTGTCTTTTTTCTGCATCCAACACAATGAGGTGCAGGCATAGCCCGAGAAGGGGTGAGTATAATGATACTTAGTAGGGACCCTGAGACCCTCAAGATGTCACAAAATCCAACAAGGATAAACCCAAAAGCATGAAATCAACAGATAACCATTACATAGGAATGTTACCATACATATACCTAAGTTATTTAATAACCCATCTCAGTCATGAGGAAAACACAAAAGTCACTAACTCAGCTCAATACCAGGTTTTATTCTAGGGTGGTAACATGTAACACTCCCAGTCAAACTGTCAAAACCTCAGTTGCTAGTGTATTCCTCCTCTATAGAGTATTGTGGGCCTACCGCATCACACAGAGATGCTTCCCACTATCCTAGACTGTTTTCGTACTCCTCCTGTCGAGCACCGTGGGTCTGCTGTGTCACACAGAGATGCTCCCAACTATGGGTCTGCTGCGTCACACAGAGGCGCTCTCCCTTATAGCCTGCTGAGGTACTCCTCCAGTCGAGTAACATGGGTCTACCGCATCACATAGAGGCACTCCCCACTGTGGGTCTCCCGCATCACACAGAGGCGCTTCCCACTGGGCTAGTCGAAACACTCTGAGTCGAAAGGTCAATAGTCGTCAGGTATCAGCTAGATACAAGATCTCTGTACTCTACTCGCTCGTCTCCAGGATGATCTGCTCTAAAAGATACTGATCCATACTCCAACTATCATGATGTCCCAATTAGAAGTATCTCAAAGGTCATCCTCGTCATAGGGGTCTCATTGCAAAAGATGGTGCGTCAATCAGATGTCCGGTCTGTGAGTTATTGGCATTTCCGTCCCAGGGGCCCGGTTGGATTTTAGATTCAAACCAACCCGACCATACCCAAACTGTGTCCAAACCTCAAGTGGTGTATTCCAAAAGAACTGTCTCACTATAATATTTCTATTGCTGTAAAGGTTTCGTTGATCGGACACCCGTAACCCATGTTATGGGTGAAAAGGTGTAAAACATGTTCAGATTGGGGTCTGACCCAGTCCGCAGGTCCAACCAAATCCGCGGGTCCGACTTGGCCCATGGGTTTGACCCGGCCCCAAGGGTCGTCCTGGCCTGAGGGGGTGGAACGACCTGATGGGGCGACCCGGAGGCCCGCGCTAGGTTCGGCCCGACGGCCCGGCAGCTTGTGGGTCCGCCTAAGCCTCGTCCATGGGGAAACTGTGCGCCCTTGGCTCCTGAGCAGTAGACTCGTTCGGGTGGGAACCAAATCTGGTGCCACCTGGCACCGATCCGGATCACGCGGGACCTGCTGGGTCTCGGTCCTCCTGGCTGTCCGAGCTGCCAGCCGCTCCGCATAGCCGGCGGCCGGCCCGACATCAGCCGCCTCTGCCATTCTGTCGTGGCCCACCCTGGTAGCGGTTCTGCTCCACTACGTGGCGCCACGACTTTGCTCCCCTCCTACGCGTCTCTCCTCCACTGCGCGGCGCGATGGCGCAGTGAACTTCCGCCGTGGCCCCCATCTCCTCCGCGCGGCATGGCGGTGTCATGCCCTTTCGGCGACCCAACAGCTTTGCGATGCCGGTTTCTTCATGGTCGGCCCATCGCTAGCCATCGTTGCTCCACCGTGGTCTGTTGGCTGCAGTCCGCTCCTCCGACAGTGTTGTTGCACCACCACCGTCGTCATCAAGGGAATAAAAACGGTGGGAGGGTGAGATTGTGTTTGTTCGTCCCACTCCCTCCATTTTAGGGTGGTAACAATTGGCCTCAAAGAGCACAACTAACGACGAAGAATGGAGGGTAAAACTCAATCATAAAACAACCCCTACCACGATTGTCGTTCGTTAACGGTGGAAGGAGAGTTCGTAGAAGATGAATTCGAAGATGACATCATCTACGTTCTTCATGGGTGACAGTTTCATCAATCAACCGAAGGTTCTTCATTGGCGGAAGAAGTTTCTTTCGTCATTCAGTGATCATTCTTCGTTGGAGCGTTATTCTCCTTCCCAAATCTCAACCAAAATGCCAAGCCAAAAATATTAGAATAAGTTGCATATTATTAGTTTTCATAACCATAAAAATTGTTGTGATTAATTAAATGATACAACTCATTTAATTAATGGGGTGGAATTTATTAAAATTCAAAATTAGGGAAGGTGGAGAGTTTGAATTAAATTAAAGGAGTTTGAAAAAATTAAACAATGTAATGTTACAGCTTTCTCCAATTAATTGGGGGGTTCCAAGGGGTTACATGCCCGGGTGGTCCCCACTGAAAATATCCTCCCAAGGGAGGTTATATGTGCATGGGCCCCACCACCATAACCCCTCATGAGAGTTTATGGTGTGGTGGCCGCCACCACTAACCACCTCATGGAGGTTTTAACCACCAATTAATAAAAATAAAGCTAACACATTGTTTTTTTAATTAAATTAAAAAACCAAAATCAAAAATCCATTCTCGAACAACTGCCATCTAGGTGAAAGTCTTTTTAAGCGAAAACTGGCGCTGAATGTTCAATGGTGCCCTCAGATTTAAATTTTGAGCAAAAGTTCAAATGATATAAAATCCCGCTCATACGTTTATTGAACGTACCCGAACGAAACGTCATAAATTGATTCTGGGCACACTGGGCCTCAGAATCAAGCGCCGTAAATTTTCCTGGACTCATAAAATTCCAATGTATTTATAAAAATACATGGAATTTCCAGGTTTTTACAGGAGTGAAGTTTGTATGGACTCAAGAATGTGAAGACAACTTTAAGGAGTTAAAAAATAGGATTATCACTACACCAATACTCACACTCCCAATGAGTGTAGAACTATTTGTGGTGTAAAATGATGCTTCAAAGAAGGGATTAGGCTATGTAATGATGAAAAATGATAAATTGATAGCCTACGCCTCAAGATAGTTGAAAATCAATGAGAAAAATTATCCCACACATGATCTGGAGTTGGCAGTTGAGATATTTGCATTGAATATCTAGCGGCATTATCTCTATAGGGAGAAGTTTTAGATATATACTAATCATAGGAGTCTAAAATATATATTCACACAAAAATAGATTAATATACACCAGAAAATATGGATAGAGCTCATTATGGATTATGACTGATCAATCCACTACCATCCCGGTAAAGAAAACAAGGTGGAGGATGCTCTAAGTAGATAGGATCCTGCATCTTTATCAATGATAATAATTGAAAATGATCCAATATTTTTAGA
Source organism: Viscum album (assembly GCA_963277665.1). Classification (NCBI taxonomy): domain Eukaryota; kingdom Viridiplantae; phylum Streptophyta; class Magnoliopsida; order Santalales; family Viscaceae; genus Viscum; species Viscum album. The sequence continues at coordinate 1,599,566,186 of OY728119.1, read as the reverse complement.
TTTTTAGAGTATGGAAATGGGAATCATTAAGGTAGGGACATCATCAATCATTTCTCAAATGATTTATCAACCATCCCTCATAGAGAAAATAAAGGATGCTCAAAGAAAAGATGTGGAAATTCAAAAAAGGGTAGTATCCATTATAAATTGTAAATCCTCTAAATTTATGATTGATGAGAAAGGAGATGTAAGATTTGGGTCATGATTATGTGTACCATCTAATCCAAAGATAAAGAATGATATTTTGAATGATACACATAGCTCAACCTTCTCTATTCACCAGGGAGCACAAAGATGTATCGAGAATTTTAAGGGAAATTTTGGTTGGACCATATGAAGAAAATGATTGATGAGTATACATCAAAGTGTCGGGTATGTCAACAAGTGAAGACTGAAAGAAATAAGTCTAACGGGATGATGCAACCATTACCCATACCAACATGGAAGTGAGAGAATATCACCATGGACATTGTCATTAGACTTCCATGGAGATCCATAAGAAACAACGCAATATGGGTCATTGTGGATCATCTTACAAAGACATGTCACTTTATCACAATTTGAGAGTAAATTTCATTGGATAAACATGCATTGATATATATCAAAGAAGTGGTAAGCCTGGATAGAGTACAACTATCTATTATATCCGATTGAGATCCAAGATTCGCCTCGAAGTTCTGGGAAAGTCTCCAACATGCTATAAGCACATAACTGAACATTAGTGTGGCCTATCATCTTCAACCCGATGGCCAATTTGAGATAACTATTCAAACAATAGAAGATATATTGAGAGTGTGTTCTATAGACTTCAAAGGAGGATAGGAACAACATCTTCCATTGGTTGAATTATCCTACAAAAATAGTTTCCACTCGAGCATCTGAATGGCACCATACGAACCCCTTTATGGGAAATTTTGTAGAACACCGGTGTATTGGGATGACCTCAGTGATTTTAAGCTTCTATGACCTAAATTTTTGGAAGAAATGGTGTATACGATAAAAACTATTCAGTAGTACATCAAGGTAGCCCAAAGTCGATAGACGATTTATGCAGACAATCATTGATGGGACCTTGAGTTCAAAGTTGGAGACATGATATTTCTATGTATATCTCTATGGAATAAGATCATGAGGTTTGGGAAGAAATGAAAGCTAAGTCCTAGGTACATTGGCCCCTATGAGATTCCTGATCATTTCGAGGCTATGGCATATCGACTGGCACTTCCACCTACCATGTAGACTCTACAGACTTTCTTCCATGTATCCCTCTTAAGGAAGTACATTCCAAATCCATCACATGTACTCACTTCAGAGGTGGTCTAGTTAGAGAATGGTCTTTCTTACAAGGATAATCCAGTGAATATCTTGGATTGTAAAGATAAAGTTCTATACAACAAGACTACTCACCTGGTTAAAGTGTTATGGAAGAACCATATGTATGAAGAGGCAATATGGGAACTAGAGGAGGAAATGAAACAAAAGTACCCACACCTATTTATGGCTTAGAATGAAAAATTTTATTTTGAGGGTGAAATTTCATAATAGGGAATAATGTAATGATGTAATGTTTTATCAATGGAAATTATCTTCTTATAATTATGTCATATAATCACATGAAATCACAACATATGACCTATTAAGTACTATGTGACCTTTAAACATAATATTGTCACTTTTGGGATTTTAATTTTGAAAATATGACATACATGGTTATGAACAGTAAGATGTTTGGAGTCTGATAAGACAAACATAATTTTTTGGTGAATAGTAACCTAACCTTATCAATAGTAACCTACCCTTATGAATAGTAATATAACCCTTATGAAAAGTAAACCATCAAAAAGTATAGTAACCGTACCCTAGAATGTATAAATAAAATTTAGGCATCTTTTAAGTGATAATATGACAATAGTAAAACTATTGGTATTTTTGTAAGTCAAAAATAATTAATTACAATTAATTAATTAATTTAAAAGAAAATTAATTTTCCTAAAATGTGATCATTTATTAGAAATTCTATGTCTTATGGTTTTAAGATAATTTTATAAGACCTTATGTAATTTTTGGAAAAAATTATAAAATTCATTATAGTTTTAAAATATGTATTTTTCAAGTAAATTATGATTTTAGTTAAAAATTAAATTAATCATATTTAGAAAATTATTTTTGAAAAATGGATTTTATTTTTGGATTCTACACATTGAAAAATGGTTAGGGTGATATTTTGGGATTTTTCTAAAATATTTGATTTTTTTATGAATAGTAATATATAGTAATTTACCGCACATATACATTATATGTTAAATAAACTATTTATTGATTCATAGATGATGTATGTACCTAGGATTAGAACTCACCTGCATATATTACTATTTTTTTACAAAAATCACTAATATTACTTGTCTTGAGAAAAATAAAAAAAATAATGAATAAAATATTGAGAAAACCCTCCCCCCCTCCACTATAAGAACCACCCTCACCCTCTCTTCCCTTCAATCCTTTCACGACCCATCCCCCGGGGCCCATGTTGAGACTACCCCAAGCCCACCTTACGTAGGTCCGGTGATGGCGACTCGCACCAGAAGGCGTATTCCTTAAAACTGGGAAGGCATTGCCTTTATAACCTATAAAAAGACTCAACCAAGCACACAGAAAGATACAAACACAAGTAAACTGTATAGAAAAAAGAGTGAAGAAAGTAAGAGGGGACGAAATACAAGCCCAATAGTAAACATAGAAGTACAATTGAATATAAAATACAACTGAAGAATGAGAAAGATAACTACTGGGTCATCCTCCGAGGTTCATACCTGAAGGGTAGGTACAAATCACCTCCTCAGCACTCCACGTCTTCCCATCTTCTCTGTGTATCAAAACATTGTATGGTCTACCTCTTAGAACCATCCAGTCGAGGTACCCTCAACCTCGATCATCATTTTCTGTCATCTGCACCAAACACAACAAGGTGCCGACAAAGCCCATGGAGGGGTGAGTATAATGATACTCAGTAGGGACCCCGAGACCGTCAAGCTCTCAGAAAATCCAAAAAGGATAAACCACAATGGATGCAAACCAGTGACAACCCTACTTAGGTATATTCCCATACATATACCTAAGTTATCAAATATTACCCATCTCATTCATGAGGAAACACAAGGCCCAACTCCTTAGCCAGAGTACAACTGTTCCACAAAGGAAAGATTAACACTAAGGTAAGTACCACACAGGTACACCACTTAGAATAATACCACAAAGGTATCACCACGAGGGTATGTACCACACAGGTACGCCCCGGAGAAGAATACGAGAAAGGTAAAGACTCATCTCACACTAGGTATAACTTAGGTACAGTAGTATAGATGATTAGATGTAACTACTAAATCATATTACTCTATTAAGAGGCCTACCAATGTAGGATCCTAAATCATCATTAGACGCACATAAGATCATATTACATCGTCATACCCACACAGGATCCTAGTACATCCTCAAACCCACACAGGATCCTAGTACATCATCACACCCACACAGGATCCTAGTACATCATCATACCCACACAATATCCTAGTAAAAAAGACCCACATTGGTTCCTAGAGTGGTCCCACATGGATTCTTAGAGTCGATCCATGTGGGATCATCGAGCACAGACCCACGAAGGATCCATTTCTCATGTTACAACCAGTTATAGGGTTCCCACACTAAGCCTTCTTAACTCTGGGAGGGTCTTCTCCTCAGGCCACTAGTCGATACTCCAACATCCATGAAGTCCCACAAACAAGTATCCAAAAGGACCGCCTTGTAATAGGGATCTCAACGCAACAGACGATGTGCCAATCAGATTCACGGTCTGTATGTTATTAGACTTTTAGTCCTGAGGGCCCGATTGGATTCGTGCTCGATCCAACCCAACCATACCCCAACTTTATCCAAATCAAATGTTGGGTATACCAAAAGGACCATCTCGATCCAAGGTTTCTGTCGTCATAGACGGTTCATCAAACGGGCGCCCGATGTCAATGTTATGGACAAAAGAGCGGAAATTGGTTAAAGTTGGTCCAGGTCTGGTCCAGCTTGGCCCGCACTGGGTGGCCCGGTCTAAACGTCCCGGCCGGGGTGGCCTGGCCTGGCCACATTTGGGGGGCAGTCGCGCTCCCCCACTCACAAACACAGAATAGCCGAAGTCGTTCTGTCACCAGCCAGCACGGGGGACCCACCGCGAGTCCTGCCCGATCCCGCTCGACCGACCATTTTGGTTGGCCCCTTTTCTCTTCCCAATGGTGTGTTGTGTGCTACCCCTATCTGGCCAGCCAAACGACGACCACCCTTCCTTCTCTGTTTCCGAACAAGCCGCGGCCCTTGCTTGTCGGGTGGTGCAGACGTGCGCCGCTGCCTCGTCGTGCGGTCGGCCTCCGCTGGCCGCCACCCTTGCTTGGTTGAGCCAACAGACCGCAGCCCTTCTCCGGTAGCACGGTTTCACCGCCACCAATATCACGGTTGGCTGTGGTGATGGCCACCGTTCTTGAGCCCTACCAGTGACGGTTGTAATCCTCAGCCATCACGAAGAACACAAAAAGAATCACAAGATTCGCGGAGGGGTCGGGCCATGTTCGTTTGGCCCGTACCCTTCGTGTAAGGGAGGTATAAAGTTGTTCAAATATTTCTTGAATCACAAAGAATTTTCATGAATGGGAACGAGGGAAACTCAAAAAAAAAATCCCTACCTAGAAGGTTCATTAATATGTCATGAGACGAAATCAGTTAAGGTGAAGCGGGTTCCACTGATCATCGCTTCCACAACACGCTTCCGAAGTCAGGATCGTGCATCGTCCTCTTTATTTATTTCAAAGAACTTTCTTCGATGGAGATGGAATTCTTCGTTTGGAGGAGTATTTCTTCATTTATGTATGAGTTCCTCCAAAGTTCCCCAAATTCCACACTTTCGCCAATGATTTCCCCCAAGCCAAAATGAGGATCCAACCGAAATAAAATATGTTTGTCAATATAAATTTTTTGACACAATTAAAGTTGGCTTTAATTAATTAATGGAAAGTGGCATAATTAAATTGGAGGAAGTTCAAGATTCTTCCCCACATTAAATAGGGAGTTTAAGGGGGGTCGGGTGGTCCCCACCATTGAATTCAAATTAGGGATTTTAGTTCAGGTGGTCCCCACCTCCATAACCCATGAAGAGAGGTTTCAAAAATAAAAATGTTATTTTTTTTTATTCCTCCACAAAAAAGTGAAAAAATTTCATTCACCCTCGACCTACTGCGGTCTAGGTGAAGGTCCCTTTAAAAGAATATCGCCGAATCGAGTTCAACGGTGTCCTAAAATTTTAATTCTGAGCACCAGTTCAAAAGTTACAAAAAATCACTCAGATGATTACTAAACATACCTAAAAAAGTTCAGAAATTCATTCTGGCCACACCGGGCCTCGGAATCATGATCCATCAATTTTTTTGGACTCGTAAAATTCCCAAATAATTAAAAAAAATATTTTCATGCAATTTTCGAGTCTTTACATTCTCCCCCTTAGAGATTTTCATCCCTGAAATCCACATCACAAAAAATAAGAAAAAAAGTGGGGGTAATTAGCACGAATCTGAGAATCCCGCTCCCATGTGCTCTCCTACGAGTTATCATACTGCCAGTGAATTCACACCAAAGGTATTGACCACCCATGAAGGACCTGATCCTGTCGATCCTTAGTCTCTACTAGAACCTCTGTAAACATCACTCCATCGTTGATGTCCAACTTACCCTGGACGATGACGTGGGAAGGGTCATGCATATATCTCCTCAGCTAGGATACATGGAAGACGTCATGCACCCGGTGCAACTGAGGAAAATTTTCCAGGTGGTAAGACACCTCTCCAACTCTACTGAGTTCCTGGAAGGGTCCAATGAACCTAGGAGATAACTTGTCGCCCTGACCAAATCTCCACAAACCCCATCGAGGTGAGATCCGTAGAAAGACATGGTCTCCATCTTCAAACTCCAGAGGTATTCGTCTCCTGTCGGCATAAGACTTCTGCCTGCTCTGTGCAGTCTTCATCCACTCCTAGATGATCTCCACTTTCTCTGTGGTAGCCCATACCATCTCTGGTTCTACAAGTGCTGACTCCCCTAGGTCAGTCTAGAACAATGGTGATATTCAAGGTTGCCCATACAACACCTCAAAAGGTGTCATCCTAGTGGTGGATTGATAGCTGTTTTTGTACGTAAACTCCACCAAAGGAAAGTGACCATCCCAGCTGCGACTGAAGTCGAGGATGCAAGCATGTAGCATGTCCTCAAGGGTCTGAATAGTCTGCTCAGTCTAGAAAATCGTTTGAGGATGGAAGTCGGTGCTCAAAGGAACTTGCATCCCGAATGCCTCCTACAACCCCTTCCATAGTCGAGAAGTAAAACATGCATCAAGATCGGAGACAATCTTCGAGGGTAATCCATGTATCCGCACAATCTCCTACACATAGAGGCGTCCCCAGATCTCTACTAAACCCTGCTCTCTGATCTCTAGGAAGTGGGCCGACATGGTGAGTCGGTCTACGATCACCTAGATATAATAATGAACTATGGATGTATGTGGATGTCCTATCATGAATTACATGTATATATCATCCCAATTCCACTTTGGGACCTTTAATGGCTGAACTAAGCCTACTGGTACCTGATGCTCCGCTTTCACTTGCTGAAAAGTGATGCACCAAGAGACAAACTATGCTACTACTTTCTTAATTCCCAGCCACCAATACTATCTTTAGATATCCTGGCATATATTTTCCACTCCTAGATTTACCACTAGAGGGTATTTATGGAACTCCCTCAACAATTCCTCTTGAAGTGACACTGGTACCATGGTACGTCCTCAGAAAAGGATGGCCTACTCCACACCTTCAAAAAATACATCAGGTGCATGTCTTATGGATATCTAAGCACATCGAGCCTCACATTTAGTGTCCCAATGTTGTGCCTTCCAAACTCGCTGAAGAAGTGGGGGAGTGACTGTAAGAGACTAAAGAAAAGCTGCTCCATCTCGATCCAGAAATGATGTCTGTAAAGCGGTGAGCTGCTCCGTCGCATCACCTAGAAGTTGTATACCAAATCTCTTTCTGAATGCATCTAATACTACATTCCCCTTCCTAGGAGTATAGACTATCTCGAAGTAATAGTTCAGGAGGAACTCAAGCCAATGTCGTTGTCTCAGGTTCATGTCCTTCTGAGAGATGATATACCGAAAACGCTTGTGATCTGAGTAGACTGTAAAACTCTTGCCCATCAATTAATGTCGCCACATCTTCAAGGATAATTCCACTGCTGCTAACACTTGGTCATGGGTAACACAGTTCTATTCATGTTGTGTCAGCTGTCGAGAACCATATGCAATCACTGCTCCCTCTTGCATTAGGACACATCTGAGCCCAGTCCCTAATGTGTCCCAGTAGATTACGTACCCTACACCCTCCTCTAGTAGCCTCAAGATGGGGGCACTAGTCAGCCTCTACCTCATCTCTTGAAAACTCCAATGGAATCTCTCCAAACACACGAAGTTTTGTCCCTTCTTCGTCAACGCTGATAAAGGTTCTGCAACTCTAGAGAAATCTGGCAAAAATCTCTTATAGAATCCAGCCAAACCCAAGAAACTTCATACCTCCATCACACTCATGGGTGGTTCCCAAGAAAGTACCACCTCAATCTTTAATGGATCCACCACAACTCCAACCTACGAGATGACATTTCCCAAAAAGTGAATCTCTTGGAACCATAACTAGAACTTCAAGAGTTTACTATACAGTTGGTCCTCTCAGAGTGTGTCCAGATCTATCTGTAAATGATAGGCATGCCACTCCTCTGTAGCCGAGTAGAAAAGAATGCCGTCGATGAAGACTACTACAAAGTGATAAAGGTATGGATAAAAGATCATGTTCATGACTCCCATGAATACTGTTGTTGCGTTGGTTATGCCGAATGGAATAACCAAGAAATCGAAATGGCCATACCGACATCTGAATGTCATCTTCTGTACATCCTCATCCTATACTCTGAGCTGGTGATATCCTGACCTCATGTATATCTTCGAGAACCATCGTGACACCTTCATCCAATCAAAGAGGTCATTAATCCTTGTGAATGGGTACTTGTTCTTTATGGTCACCTGTTTCAGGCGCCGATAGTCAACAAAAAGCCTCAAACTTCCATCCGACTTCTTGGAGAAAAAGATCGGGGCTTCCCAAGGTGAAACACTGGGCCGAATGAATCCTCTCCCCTGTAAATACTCCAACTGAACCCACAGCTCACGATGCTCCGTAGGAGCTATCCAATATGATGGTGTAGATATTTGTGTTGTCTCGGGGTACATTTCAATGTAAAATTCCACCTCTATGTGAGTAGGTAGACTTGGAACATCATTATGGAAGACATCTGTATACTGGTCCACCACTACAGGATAGCTCGGACTCTCCATGTCAACCTCTCCGAGGGTCAGGCTAGCCAAATGATTTTTAATCAGCTGCTCCCTTCTCTAGGTAACTCCATCCTATGCTGCAAAGGCTCCCTTATTGCTGTTGAAGGTAAACCAGGTCCCATCTGTGTAGACACATCTCACTTTGTGCCTAATATATTCAATAAAATCATGGACTATAGATAACTAGTCCATACCCAAGATGATATCATAAGGCCTTTATGCCACTACATGGAGATCAAAACCGAAGATCTCGCCTCCTAGAGTAAGCTCACACTGCCGAAACTATTGTGTAATCCTCTAATCCTCTCCTGTAGGAGTCTCTAGCTGTAAGGATCAAGCCAAAAGCTTCATCGGAATCTCCGAGCTCCGAACAAGAGCAGTGGCAATAAAAGAATAACTAACACCTATGTATATAATTACTACAGCTAAGGTGATGTAGACACAGATCATACCTCGTATCATCTCCGGAGCACCATAGTCGTAGGTCTCAGCTACTTGGAGATGAACTCACCCATGTCCACCTGCTCCCTGTGGTCAAGGTGGAATACCTGGTGGTGGTGGCGGTAACACCTCAAATTGTCACCCACTGCTAGATACATGGCCAGATCCTCTTCCATGTCCGCCTACTCCATGCAGACCTCCTCGGTCGAACCTCTGTCTCTACCTGGGCAGTCCCTCGACCGTCTGCTGATTATCCGTATAGTGGGTCAGGTTGTCATGATCCATGTGACCCTTCCCGCCATATGTGTAACACTACCTATTCCTCGCATGACTGGCTCTGTCTCCAGTACCCCACACAACCGACCCTAAATCCTATAATCATCCACCAGTAGGTCGGGTCCTCTTGGACCTCTAGGGAATCTGTCTACTGCCAGCCACAGAAGACTCTGCTACATGACACCCAGTGGTGGGTCTCGTTGCTGGTGACTGCTCACCAAGAAAACTCTCCACTAAGAGGGCTCACTCTAACACCCCCGCCTACATCAGGATGCTGAGATAAATCATCAAAGACTTGATCTCCTACCTGAGTCCCTACACGAAGGTCTAGGCCCTGAAGAATGGGTCCCGCATTATATCAATGGAGTAGTGTGAGAGGTCGGGGAACCTCGCTGAGTACTGAGCCACAATCATGCTGCCCTGCTGCAGATGAAGAAGCTTTTGATTGGGCACTGCGCAAAGGTTCTTTGGGACAAACTCTACCCAAAACAGGCTCTCAATGTTTTCCCAAATAAGTGTCACCTCATCATGAACCTTGAGCTTCAAGATCCACCATATGATTTTTGCTTCCTATAGATTAATGGCTGCAAGGATCGCTGTGAGATTAGCTGGTGTCCCTACCAGTCAGTAGTCTCTCATTATGGCCTCCAACCAATCCTAAGACGCATGTGGGTCCATCCCACCACTGAACCTAGGTGGCCTCTTGTGCTGGAACTCGTGCAACGTGCTCAAGTGGAATGCACTCTCTTCTGCTAGGGATGGTGGCATCGGTGGACCAATAGGTAATGGTACCACTGGTGATCTACTAGAAGAGGGACCTACACCAAGGCCTCATCACTGGGTGGGCTATCAGTGCATACTTGACATGGAACCCTAGCTGGCTATCTGTGTGGAGGAATCCTGAAAAGAAACAGGTGCACCACAGTCAATAAGTTACACCTGGTGATATAATTCAAAGACTTTACAAAGAAAACTTTTCAAAACACACACTCAATCATTGTTTTCGTGCACTGAGTTAGAAATTAGAAATCATGGTCCTGGTGTATGGATACATTAGCCACCGCACCAACACCGGATTCCGTAAACTGATAATCACACTCACTACACATAACACTATTTCCATTTAAAGATCATAGTCCAATGTTATATGGTAGAACTGACTCCTCTGATACCAATTTCTCACGACCCGCCCCCCAAGGCCCATGCCGAGACTACACCAAGCCCGAATTCCATAGGCCAGGGGTTGGTGACAATCAAAAAAAGGTGTATTCCCTAATACCGGGAAGGAATTGCCTTTATAACCTATAGACACACTCAACCAAGCACACAACAAGATACAAACACAAGTAAACTATATAGAAAAAATAGTGCTGAATGTAAGAGGGGTCAGAATACAATCCAAATAGTAAAGGTACAAGTACAACTGAAAATACAATACAACTTAAGAAAGAGAAAGACAGCTACTGGGTTGTCCTCTAAGGTTCCTACCAGAAGGGTAGGTACAGATTTCCTCCTCATCACTCCACGTCCACCCATCTCCTCTATGTACTGACATGCACTATGGTCCACCTTCGAGAACCATCCAGTTGTGGTACCCTCAGCCTTGATCAATAATGTCTGTCGTCTGCACCAAACACAACACGGTGCGGGTGAATCCTGTGCCGGGGTGAGTATAATGATACTCAGTAGGGACCCTGAGACCCTCATGGTATCAAAAAATACACAACGGATAAACCAAAAATCATGAAAACCAATGACAACCCTACTTAGGTATATGCCCATACGTATACCTAAGTTATCAAATATTACCCATCTCATTCATGAGGAAACAGAAGGCCCAACTCCTTAGCCAAAGTAAAATTGTTCCATGAAGGAAAGATTACCACGAAGGTAAGTAACACATAGGTACACCACACAGAAGAATACCACAAATGTATCACCATGAAGGTAAGTACCACACAAGTGCACCATACAGAAGAATTCCACAAAGGTAAAGACTCACCTCACACCAGGTGTAACTTAGGTACAGTAGTAGAGATGATTAGATTTAACTACTGAATAATATTACTCTGTTAAGAGGTAGACTGACGCAGGATCCTAAATCATCGTCAGACCCACAGAGGATCATAGTACATCGTCAGACCCACACAAGATCCTAGTACGATATTAGACCCACACAGGATCCTTGTACATCATCAGACCCACAGATGATCTTAGTACATCATTAGACCCACACATGATCATAGTATACCAGACCCACAGAGGATCCTAGAGTAGTCCCACATGGATTCCTAGAGTGGATCAATGTGGGATCCCCGAGCATAGACCCACGAAGGATCCCTTTCTCTTGTTACGGCCAGCTATAGGATTCTCGCACTAAGCTTGCTTGTCTCTAGGAGGTTCTGCTCCTCAATCCACTGGTTGATAATCCGACTGCCACAAAGAACCTTTAAGAAGTATCCAAAATAGGGGTCACAACACAACAGATGGTGCGCCAATCCGACGCCCTTTCTGTATGTTATTAGCCTTTTTGTCCTGAGGGCCCGGTTAGATTCGTGCTTAATCCAACCCAACAGTACCCCAAATTTATCCAAATATCAATTGGGGTATACCGAAAGGACCGTCTCGCTCCAAGGTTTCTGGTTCCATAGATGGTTCGTCAAATGGAAACATGGTGCCAAATTTATGTTCAAATGAGTGCAAATGGGTTGAAGCTGGTCCGGGTCCGGTCCGCGCTGGACGGCCCAGCCTGGCCGCATGTGGGGAGGATTCGTGTGCCCCCCATTCTCAAACACTGAATGGCCGAAGCCGTTCGATCTCCGGCCAGCACACGGGGCCTACCGTAGGTCCCACCCAGTCCTGCTCAGCCAGCCATTTTGGTCGGCCCCTTTTCTCTTCTCAGTGCCGCATTGTGCACCGCCACTCCGCGGCGGGAAAACGTCGGCCACCCTCCCTTCACCTCCACGATACAATCCACTTCCCTTCCTCACCATGCGGAGCAGATGCGCGTTGCCACCCCATCATGTGGTCGGACTCCACTGGTCGCGACCCTTGCTCCGCTGTGGACAACGGACTGCGACCCTTCTCTGACAGCACAGTTGCGCCGCATCCGTCTTCACAGCCGACTGTGGTGTCGGCTGCCATTCCTGTGCCCCACCAGTGACAATTTCTATCCTCCTCCATTGTGGAGAACAAAAAAAACCCAAAAAATTCCTAGAGTGGTCAGTCTATGTTCGTTTGGCTCATATCCTCCATGTTTGGGCGGTAGAAAGTGGTTCAAATACTTCTTGAGTCAAGAATAATTTTCAAGAACGGGAAAGGAGGAAACTCAAAACAACAATCCCTACCTCGAAGGTTCATTGATGTGTTGTGAGATGAAATTGGTGAAGGCGAAGAGGGTTCCAATGATTGTCGCTTCTGCAACACGCTTCCAAAGTTGGTCTCTTGCATCATCCTCTTTCTTGATTCTGAAGAACGTTCTTCGATGGAGATGGTGTTCTTTGTTTGGAGGAGAAGTTCTTCATTGGTGGATTAGTTCCTCCAAAGTTCTTCCAATTCCTCCCTTTCACCAATGATTTCTCCCAAGCCAAAATGAGGAGCCAACCAAAATAAAATATGTGTGTCAATTTTAAATTGTTGACACAATTAAATTTAGTTTTAATTAATTAATGTAAGGTGACATAATTAAAGTGGAGTAAGTTCAAGAGACTTCCCCACATTAAAGAGGGAGTTTAAGGGGGTCAGGTGGTCCCCACCATTGAATTCAAAATAGGGGTTTTAGTTCGGGTGGTCCCCACCTCCATAACCCATGTATCAGGGTTTCAAAAATAAAAATTTTAATATTTTTATTTTTCTATTCCTCCACAAAAAATTGAAAAACTATCTTTCACCCTCGACCTACTACGGTTGAGGTGAAGGTCTCTTTAAGAGAATATCAGCGCTATGTGCTCAACGGTGTCCTCAAAATTTAATTCCAAGAACCGATTAAAAAGTTACAAAAAACCACTAGTACATTTTCTAAACATACCTAAAAAAGTTCATAAATTATTTTTAGGCCCACTAGGCCTCAGAATCACGCGCCGTCATTTTTCTCGGACTCCTAAAATTCCCATATAATTAAAAAAATGCATGTAAATTTCGGGTCGTTACAACTCCTCTCAAGACTTGTGCCAAGTCCAAATTCTAATAAAATCTCCCTCAAAGACCCTCACCCAATTCCATAATCTGTTGGTATATTCAAAAGAACAAATATCCTTCCTTAAAGATATTTTCATGGAATACATATTCAAGAGGTAAATTCCTCTTTTCATTCTTTTATTTTTTATCAAGTTCCATTATTTTATTTTTCTTTACTCACCACCATTAATAAAATTCTTAGGATAACTCTAGTACCTTACTTGTACTAGAATGTTTTTATTATAATGGAATATTTCATCATTATCTCTCCTTTCCCCTCCTTTTATAATAGAAATTAATAAACCATCCGAGATGTGTTAATTTATCACCTTCAAGGATAACAAGTTTTCAATTTCTATTACCATCTTCTATTCTGTTCATAAAACCATTTTTATGGTTGAACTAGACTATAAAATATTTATTTTATCTTATTTGATGTTCTTTAATCCTTTTTTACAAATGATGTAAATTAATAATACAAAACAAATTAATTATGAGCAAAATAGCCAAATTAATCCAAGTGTTTATCATTAATGTTTTATATAATGATTCTCCTTCACTCCAAGTAATGAAATGAATTTTATAACCTTCTAATATTATATATGTTCACTAATTTCATATAACTTCAATTCTGGATAACTATTATCATCGTTCATGTTTATCCGAACATGAATATAAGTGAACTGATCATTAAAACCAAGGAAGCAAACACTCCCAAATAATGAAATTAAACCTCTTAACTCATTAAAAAGACATGAATGAACATAATAAGGTTTAACTAAATCAATAATATTTATTTGAGGTTCTATAATTATTAATTAATTAACCTAATTTGATTATTCATGTCATTAATATAAATTGGAGAACACCATCATATTTAAGGTAAGGGATTCTACCTAAACCTCCAATATTTATCCAAGTTATTCTTACTCTTTTTACCCAAATAAAATTCTATATTATGTTTATGTACATATTATAATTTCTTTTTATATATAAAAACTCATGTATTAAATCTGTTAATAATTCTCTTTCGTGGACATACATTCTTATAAGTGATTCATTCCTCAATACTTCCTGATAAGAAAACTCGTTTTAAGGGAACTTCCCGAATTCGTACCTGATTTTAAGTTCACTCTACCATATGTTTTAAGCCACATTATTTTTATAAAACCAATGTTTTTATTATTAGAACTCTTAGATCACTTATGGTTTTAAACAAATGATTACTCCCTTTCCTATTTTAAATTCTCTTTAGTATTTTCCTTAAAACTGCAGTAAAATGTTTTAATGCAAAAATTTATTAAATAATATTTTTACATGTTATCACTTATGTTTTAAATATCTTAACAATATATATGAATATTTTTCCTTATGAATGTCCATTTATGTTCTAATTCCTTTCTTTCATGGATACTTGTATTATATGCCCATTAATTATGTTTTATGACATGATTATGATAACTGTTTCATTCCATGGGTACCCTTATGTTTATGTATGATTGATTATGTGTGATTATATATGTGGGAAGCATATTCATGAACATATTATTATGGGTGTGACTAGATAGCACTCTAATTAATTGGGTACTTTTGAGTCTCATGAGATGTTATGTGCAACGGTCTTGGTGGTTAGCCTTGACTCGTGCTTCCAGGTGCAATGGTCTTGGTGATTAACCATGAATTGTGCTCCTCTATGTGAAATGAGCCTTGAATCGTGCTAAAGTCATGTTTTATATTGCTTCAACATTACTCTAAATCCATTTTTATATGATTCCATGTTTATATGTTATGATTGCATATGTTTTTTGCCTTTTTATTCATTATGTCATGCCTTCTAACACATGTGCTAAAGAATTACTCTTATGCTTATTCCCTTTGTGAGATTTTATCTCATCCCTTTGTTCATGTTATCCCCAATTTATCTTATGAATATGTATGAGCACAATGTAAGTTAGGAGATCGTTATGATGATAGAATGAAGAAATGTTTTATTTAGTCTAATGATTCCAGTTTTATGCACATAGTCTTCCAAGACACCAGGATTAACGATCATAGGCTTGTAATATGATTTTTTATTATGCTTAAAATCATGTATTGATATGTGTCAAAGGTTAGCGTCTCTATACTGGGGACCATTCCAATCTCACTTACATATTAATATATGAAACCAAAAGAATTTGATGAATTTAAGGATCAATTGTCATAGTAGGAATGTAATGTATAATGATCGGGGCTTAACATACCTGGATATAACAATGTTTTATATGAATATTTAGTATATTACAAAAATAAATTACCATGTGCTGTAATACTTTATTTCTTTGGAAAATTGGAAAAAAATATTCTATCCTAGTGAAATATCTTCAGCATCTCCCATAATGATCTCCACCTTTAATACTTCTACCTAAAACCTTTCTTTATAACCTAGGGAAAGGAAACATAATAGAGGGGTGAGATCAAATGCTCAATAAGGTATAGTCATAACATGAAAAAAAGGAAATGTAACTTGAGCATAAAATTTTATGATCATGACTTGTATATTAGATATCATAATGAAAATTAGCAATTCATGAGATAAGAATCATAATCAAATAAATAACATAAGTCATGAAATAATAAAATAGGAATAAAACATGGAATTTCTGAAAACAAATAAACATATAATATTATTTATATAGTAGTAAAGGAATCACTTACAAGGTCATATTGATGGGAAATATTCTTTATTGACCTGAGTTCACACCCCATTCCAGACTTGTATTACTGAACTGAGTTCACTCCTCATTCCACCCCTATATTACTGAACTGAGTTCACGCCTCATTCCAGCCCTCTATTATTGAACTGGGTTTGTTTATCATTTTATCCCTGTAATACTGAACTGATTTTATTTCTTATTTCATCCATGTCTATCTCACTAGATATAAATCTTTACACAATTCATTATAGGGATATATAGGTACCAAATATCTCATAATGATATCACACATACATGGGCCACAAAATCACAAAAAATTATATCATAACCCATTAAATGAAATGGGAATCATAATCATGTAAACATATCATAAATTTTGAAAAGATATTCAAGATTTATAATCATTTCATAAAAAACATAACCTTAAAATAGAAAATGATATCATAAACGTATAACCAATGAAAGAGAAATAGAATTTATAAACATATAACTAGTGAAAGATAAACTATCTTCATAAACATATAACCCATGAAAGAGAAATAGGTTTCATAAAGACCATGATATTAACCATAACCCATTCATATAAAGAATATGAATGGAACATTTAGATAATTTCCTAGAAGTCAATGAGTAATGTCAAAGTATTTCATCTTAGATGGAATATAATTTTAAAATATCTTTCAAAACCATTTCATGAGGAAAATATCCTTTCTTCTTTGAAAATGGATTCTTAATACATAAAACCATTTTAAAATCATTTACTTATAAAATAACTTGAAAATGTATAAAAAATAGATGAAATAATTTTGAAAACCATTTACCTTTAAAACATATAAAATAAGGTTCAAATCATTTTAAAAAAAATTTCTTTGAATATATTTTGAAAACTTACAAGAAATATTTAAAACATTTTGAAAATTGATTGATAGTAAATACATTGAAAAATTATAACTAAATCTGGAAAAATATTTGAAAACCATTTCATTGAAAATAAATTTAAAAATTATAATAAGTCATGAATACATTTTGAAAACAATATCCCTTTAAAATATATAAAATAAGCTTAAAATGTTTGGAAAGCAATTTTCCTTGAAAATATACAAAACATGCCTGAAAACATTTCAAAAAAATCCTTGAAGACATATAAAACAATCACAACAATATTTTTGAAAATATTTTTCCTTGAAAATTAATTTTAAAAACATTTTATTAAAAATTACTAGTTTAAAAATGAAATGGAATCTTCAATGAAATGACGGTGGGTAAATTAATACTTGTGGTAAGAGGTAAAAGAAACATTACTTTTTCATGGTAAAAAGGCTACAAAATTGCCTTGTTTAGAAAGAGAAATAAAAGATAAATGATGATATTAGTAAAAGAAAAAAAAGGTAAAAATTTCATTTAATTATTATAGGATAATGGTATAATATTCTTGGAACCATTTTTATAAAATATAGATTTTCGAACCAAGAGAGTGTAAAGTTAGGATTTCTTAAAAACACTTTATTAACTATATTATGTAAAAAGAGTATAAATATTGTAAAAAAACATTAATTTAGTATGAATAACGATAGGATAATAAATTTATGAATGAAATAAGATATGGGTTATATAATTTCATTAAAGTATGTATAATGATAAACAAACTTGAGAAGCGATGAAATTGTTTCAATAAAACCTTATCACTTGGTAACTTAGTATCATGCTCTACATGTAAGAAAATGAAATTACATGAATCTTATAATATAATTAAAATATGTATCTTCATGATATATCATATAAAATGGAAGTATATACACCTTGAAATGAATTTAGGTTCATAATAAAACATGAGTCTCAAAGATGGAAAATTGAAGAAAAACTATTTTAACAATTTGAAAACATTTTAAACTTATACCCTGTGAAATAAAGATCATAAAATGGATACATGAATACCAGTAAATTTAATTATATTATACCTATAATAAAATTATGGGTAGTACATACACCACACAAAAGGAATGAGTGGTGAACATAGCATGTATCTCATAGAAATAAAAAGTGAGATGAAATCCTCTTACCATGTGTCTTGACTCTCATTGTAATCATTCAAACCACCTGAATAATAATTATATATTTATTATAAATCTTTTAAATAACCATATTCTTATATATAATACCATATATGTTTTGATTACAACCTTATCTTACCCTCTTGTTAACCAACCTATGTTAAGATTTCCCTTCGGGTAATATTCTCTTGTTCTTCGTATATGTATTAATTTTTTATATTGTAGGTCCTTATACTTATATCAAGATTACTGAATTTAAAACATGATATAAATATCATTTATATCTAGTATATTCGCATTATAATAATCAATATAATATATAATTATGAAACAAAATAAATTGGTCATGGAGATGGTAGGTCGTACGTACGCATGAACGCTATTTTCATTTAATTTTCATGTTGAAAGAAAGTAAGTAAAATATATATATATATATATCATTATTAATATAGATTTATGATATCATATATAAATATATATAATATATTCACTAAAACCATTCGTAATACAATTGTTTCTGAGGCTTTCACTGGGGCGCGCGCGTTCATCTACTAGAGTATGAAAGGCACAATTTTGTTGCCCCGCATTCCCGCTTTCCCAAGGTAGGCGGCATCTTTTCCTTGTTCAGGGAAATTTTCTCCTTAATTGAAACGATATGATGGGATGTCTTTTCCTCCTTCTGTGGATTCATCCTCGGAACTCGTCAACTAGTCCGGGTCTCCCTTATAGATTTTAGATGTTGTTTGTGAAACTCTTACTAATGCCATATCTTCATGGACACTAGTTAATTACACTTCTTATGTTGCGACATTCCAAAGGGTCCAGTTAGGGAATCAAGCTTTGTTCAAGGTAGTAGTCACATTGGACATCACTGGCGTGTCTGGATGCCGGAACACTGGTGCATCTGGGTTTCTTCCCCTTATTATAGGGCTTCTCGAGGAAGTGGAAGCCTGAGGCATCCCAATTCTAACGCGGGAATCATTTTTCATTGGAATGTATCTAGGGTTTTTCTTAGCTTCCCATGTTTAACATATGGTATATCATAGGTTTAACGTCCAGCAGAGATGGATCAAACTGAACAAAACACTAATTAAAGTGGATCAGATGGGTGGAACCTCTAGAGGGAACACTAATGTTGGGGTGTGAGTTGGCATGACTTCACCAGGATGTGGAAAACTGGGTAAAAATCAAGATGAATGATAGAGTGTTTGAATGAATTGAATGGTGGATGGGATGGAACTATTGTGAAGGTGATAGTAGTGTTGGTCTTGAGCCTCGAAGAGACTTCCTACGTATCCTCGTGGCAGGGAATCAAAGTTCGTGTAGTTTGGTAGGATGAAGGGATACCTAAGGAGGTGGCCTATGAGAATGGACGCATGTATTGGACCCAGAGGAAATGGAACCTCTGGGTTGGGGTCCATCCTTCCGGAAACACATAGGCTCAAAGGGAAGATGAGGCAATGGACTTGAATTGGGGACGTAGACATTGGATAACAATGCGATGATGTGTATGGGGTTATGCATGGTTAGAAGCCCAAGTTGGTCTGACGCCACTAGGATGGACCAAAGATGAGGGTCCCAACAAATGGTATTACAACATCTTATCGCTAAATAGGTGACGCAATAGCATACCACTGATTGAGGTCACAACAGCTTACCTCTAGATAGGGCCTCAATGAATTACCGTTGGGTGGGGTCACAACGGCTTACCGCTGGATGGTGTTGATCCTCATGGAAGATTCCTACATACACTGCCTAGGAGACAGAGATCAAACCCACATAGTTTGTATAGGATGGGGGTCGGTGGACCAACACGAAGGAGGACCTGGGGTCCAAATGGATGGTGGGCTTCAACCTCGTGAAGGATTCCTACGTACCATTCCTTGGAAAGGATCAAAGACCTCATAGTTAATGGAGGATTTTGGTGAACCAACAAGAAGGGGGATGAAACCAATGGGTGGTGGGATTGAACCTCAGGGAGGCTTCGTACGTACCTCACCTTGGAGAGGATCAAAGTCCACATAGTTCAGGTGGGTGTAATGGCTTACCGCTGACTGGGGGAAACAACGAATTACCACCGATCAGGGCAGATAACAGATTGCCACTAATTGAGTTTCAAAGTTTAACATCATGCAGGATGGGGGTGAACTGATGTGAAGGAGGACCTGGTTCCTAGATAGATGATGGGATTGATCCTCGGGGAGGCTTCCTACGTACCTTGCCTTGGCAAGGATCAACGACCACGTAGTTCATGGAGGAGTTTTCTGAACTGATGTGAAGGGGGTTAGAACCAATGGATGGCAGGATTAAACCTCAGGGAGGCTTACTATGTACCTCACCTTGGCCAGGATCAAAGTCCACGTAGTTCAGGTGGTGTGGGAACCGACGTGAAGGGGGTCGAAACGACCGGGTGTTGGACTTGAACCTTAGGTAGGCTTCCTACGTACCTCAACTTGGCAAGGATCAAAGACCATGTAGTTCAGGTATGGTTATGGGGATTACACTCTATCCTACCCGAGGTGTTTGTGAACTAATGTGAAGATGGTCAGAATGACCAGGTGTCGGGTTTGAACCTCAAAGAGGGTTCTTACGTACCTCACCTTGGCCAGGATCAAATAACACATAGTTCAGGTATGGGTGTGGGGCTTACACTCTAGGAATCCCAAGGAGGATTTCATGGTCGATACCTTCTCAAAGCCCACGTCAGTCATGCTTGATGTGAGAAACAAGAGACTACAAAGACCTAATGATCACGTCGTGAAAGGTGCATCTTTGGGAAGTTGACTGGGGCCATGTGTAGTTGGTGGCCCAAAGAGGAAACATGGGATTACATATGGTTAGCAGCCCAAGTGATGGATATTTGGACTTATACCTGGTTGGAGGCTCGGATGGTGGAAAAGCCTAGAGGGAGACGGACTTGGCACCCAGGAAAGGAGGAGGAGTAGGGGTACTTCCTCCTGGATGAAAAGCTAGAGGCTTACACCAGGGTGGATTCCCTTTCCCTGTCGACAGACACCGCTCCGATAAAGAGGATTTCATTCCATGTGAAGAATGATCTCACTCTCATCAAGACTAGTGGGTGTGAAGAATGTCCAAGGTGGGGTACCCCCTGTATGATTCATGGGGCGAGGCCACAGTTTAACGTCTTGTGCTGAGGATGAAGTTTCTTGGCAGTTTAACATCTTGCATCTCCGACAAGGTTGGTTCGCTCCCAACCCCTATGACTTATATAATCGATACATGCCCGCCCTTGGGGGAAGGAAGGCATTTGAAATTCCATGGTTGGGGGGGGGGTGTTATGGAGTAAACCATTGGGGGGTTCATGTCAGTGTGGCTATGCGAAAAAGAAATAGTCATTAGCGTTCATATGCAAAGAAGCATGAGGTGAAGCAATGCGACAGGAAGTATCATCCAAGGGACTTTGAAATTTCATCATGAAAACCTAAAGGGCTTCCTGGTAAAAGGAGTTTCAGAGCAGAGGGGTTCATATATATAATCCTCGTGAAGCTCTGGTGCTCCATAAAGTGGAAGGGCTTTATAAAGGGATGTGCTTTGTGAAGTGAAGTATCATAGCCTAGGCATATGGAATAGGTGCATATGGGAGGAGCTTTGTGAAGTGGAAAGACATTCGTGAAGCAATTCCTCATGAAGCAAGGGTGCCTCATGAGGTAAGGTATTGTGAAGCATGGTGATTCACAAGGCACAGTGGCCCTGCCTTAACATATGGGTCACACGTGTCTGAGGGGTGTTTTTGCAAAGCATAAATGCTCCGCGACGACTCGGGTCCCCTTAGGGATCCCTTTCCTCCGTGAAGTCCCATAGGCTCCGCGAAAGGCGTCCCTCTCTAAATAGTGGAGGAATTAATGCAAGGGGGAGGCATTTTGTGATGCAAGAAACCTCATGTTGCTCATGGTTCGCATAGCAGAGAGTTATTCGCGATTCGAGTTCTAGGAAGTTGAAAGGTTGAATGGTCTGTCCTTTGGGCTCGAGGGGAGCCTTGTATTTATAGTCAAGATTCACCACAAAGCAGAGCTCGCTCAGCATGAAGATGTATTTTTCTCCACTGTAGGCTTACGAACGTCAATGGGGTTCATGGAGTATCCCACATTTTTGCTGCGTGGCGGGCTTGCGATCATCAATGGGGTTCATAGAGAATCCTGCCTTGTTAATATACGGTGGGCTCACGAACATCAAATTGGCTCGCAGAGCTTCCTGCCTCCTTGCTCTGCGGTGGGCTCGCGAATGTCAAATTGGCCCGCGGAGCCTCCCACCTCCTTGCTCCACGGAGGGCTCGCGAACATCAAATTGTATCAGGGATCATCCCTCCTCCTTACTTCGCGGCGGCCGTGGGGCCATGGTGGCTCTATGAATGGTCTTCGTGAGGCAGCCCCTTGATGATTTTGTTTGTACTTCTTCATCCCCAATTTTGGCGTCAACAAATTCCCCCCCATCAGACTTGGAGCTGAGGAGAAATCAATGGTCAAAGTCTGAGGGTCAATTTCCAAAATCCATCGTCCATTCACGATGATGTCTCACAAAGGAGGATCGCAAAGTGGGGAAGTGTCGAGTGATGGGTTGTTCGACTGGAATTCAACACACTTGAAATTACTTCACTGTGGTGGAGACACATTGGGTGGGTGCATCAGTCTGATTTGGGATCAAACATAATTCCGAACAGGACCTCTCTGGTAAGGACCTGGAATGATAAGTAGTTTTACATCATACCAATAAAGACAATAGACATGTAGTTTAATGTCATAAAGTAAAGACATTGCACATAGTTTAAAGGTCATGATTCCTGGACCAAGATCGGGGTTGAGGGGCCAGAAGGGTTAATGACCCAAGGGCTGGGCCAAAGGTGGAATTTTTGGGTGTCACTACGTATCCCATAAGGATGATAATCAAGACGAACGTAGTTATGAGAGTGCAGTTTAATGTCATGCGGGATAAGGAAGGGCATGGCTGCACCAGTACACATCCTACCGAAACTACTAAGCCCATATGACTCGTACACTATGTGGGAAACAAGAAGCAGTTGTGGGACTTTCCTGACATAGGAAAGAACATGTTAGGGGTGAAGGGATGCTCGGTTAATTCCATACTAATGATGCTAACCCATACATGTAACACACCTTGGTGCGCGAAGAAGCAAAGCCGAGTATGTCGAAATTCCACATGAACATAAGGAAGTGGAAATGTATGAATCATGATGCTCTATATCTGGACCACAATTATGGTGGCGTGATGATAGGGGATATCTATTGACCATGTTTGAAACATAGTATCCATATCGTGTTATCCTAGAATGGGGAAAAACAAATGAGTATCGATCGCTGACCATGTTCGAAACATGGGACCTATCACAAATGTCGTCCGAGATCTTTAGGGACGTTGGCCCGAAAAGATAGGTGAGCCGAGGCAGCATGAGACCAGGCCATGAAGGGGGTCCCTTTGGATGTAGAAGAGGATGATGATCCAAATAATTAGATCACAATTCTTGGACATGGAACAAGGAGGATGTCCCCATGAAAATTCTAAACTTCGGGATCCTTGTCAAAACACATCTGAGTATGATAATGAGACATATCAGATAGAGGGAATTGAGTCCATTCACATGGACAAGGGTCATGGGGTCGCATGATTTCAACCTAAGGTCCAAGGGTGGACCATTATGGGGGGATTTATTTAATGGACTATGCATAGGGTGGCGAAATAGCCAAACGTGATGCGCAGCTCCCATGGAGAGATCTTAGTTTTAAGTCATAGAACTCGGACCGTATTGGGAAAAGACATGGGAAGAACATGGTGAATCTATTGAAAAAACCAACGTGAATGAGAACCTAAGAGGTAATCACCACACCACAAGTTCCCAAATTAGTTCTGGCCAAGGGGCTGAAAAATAAAGGATAGGATTTGTAGATTTATGGGGCTGGACCCAGAGACAAAAATGCCTGGGCGTTCCTACGTATCCCATGAGGATGGAAATCTAGACATATGTAGTTCTGGAAGATTTCGTATTGTTTAAAATCTTAAGGAAAGTATGTGGAGTGGTCTTTGTTTATGGTCATATAGATTGGACCACGAATGTTATTAAATAAGAGACACATGGCGATATAATTACAAGACCCGATGTGAATGAGTACATGGTACGGATCACTGTGCGCTACGTGGGGGAGGTTTCAGTTTGAGGGACCGAAAACGTAAGTTAGTATGGGCCCATGTAAAATTGCATGGGAATTACTACATATCTCATGTGAGTCGGAATCAAGACATACGTAGTTCTAAAAGGTCGTGCAGTTCTGGCCCTTGCACCAAAATAAGCGGTATTTGATAGATCTTGTTTTTCCTTTAAGATGAATGAGTGTTTTTTTGTTTAGTGATGGACCTAGGATAGAATGTCCAGGAATTGACACAAAAATCAATCCATGTGAATGCATTGACAAATGGTATAGTGTATAACTGATACCAAACATGATGCATCCTCCAGTGAGGATATCACGGTGCAGTGCCGTTTTTCTTCATGCGGCCAGGATGATAATGTCACAGTTTTGGGTTATGTGATGGGACCAACCATGAATTTTTAATGTCATGCAGGATATATACAATAGTTTGAAGTCATGTGGGACTAATCATCATAATAAAAAGTCATATGGCTCAGACGTATATAGGAGAGATGAGGTTTCAGAGGGGATGCGCACGGTGTGATAAATCATACCTGACCTAAATGAGGATATGGTTCACACCATACTATGCACAATTGTGAGGAGGAAACCTCGGGTCAAGGGGACATGAAAGATTAGAGGATAAGGGGTAGGAGAAACTATATCCCAATTGAACTGGACCCGAAGATGAGATGTCCGAGTGTTCCTACATATCCCATGAGAATGGAAATCAAGTTGTACGTAGTTTTTGAAGGTTCCTTTTAACATCGTGTGGGACAACATATAGTTAAATGTCATGTGGGACAGGACGTAGGGGGAATAACTCCTAGAAATGGGCATATGTGGTGTGGCCAATACAAACCCGATGTGAATGAGGAAATAATCCCTTACCATACCACTTAGTCCCATAAGAGTTAATGTCCCGAAGGTAGAACAGAAGAGATAAATTAGTGGAACTCACGCTGGACCCAAGGAAAAGATGTCTAGGCGTTCCTACGTATACCATGGGAATGGGAATCAAGCTATACGTAGTTCTAAAAGAGATCTTAGTTTATAGTCTTAAATCTCAGACCATAGAATATCAAAATCCTTCCAAGTCAGTGAAGACCTCAACTCTAAGCCCATGTGAGTCAAACTCAGGGTGGGAAACAAGGGCGGAAGAGGTTTTTGCATTACTTGGAATGCACACCAAAGGGAAATCATTTCGGATCCCCGAATGATGCCTTTACCAAGGATTTTTCCCCCTAACATGTAAATGTGCACTGATGGATAGTTCCAGGAGTGTCAAAATACCATTTGGACATGATGGAGTGGGAAATAATGTGAATTGTGTAAAAAAAATTCAAGGCTTGAGGGGGCTGGCATGATGATGGAGGATAACTATTGAACATGTTCTAAACATAGCATCCATATCACGTTAGCCTGAAATGGGGACAAACAAATGAGCATTTTCTGCTGACCATATTCACAACGCGGGACTTGTATCGATTTGTTGCCTAAAACTCTCAAGGGCGTTGGCCCGTAATGGTAGGAGATCCCTTAGGCCGAGAATCCATGCCATTTAGGGGTCCCTTTGGGTGTGAAAGATTATGTAAGCCCAAATATAGGGGAACATGAAGCCTGGAAGGTGGGTGAAAGCAGGTCCAGGTAAAATCCAACACTCTCGACACTGAACTAGAGTACTCTTGGGAACATTGGTGAATCACCGAAGAGGGTCTTGGGGCTCAACTTGAGAGTGTCCAATTTGAAAAGATAAGTATAAACCTATGGGATAGAGAACTTCTCGGGAGAAAGATGCACGTGGTGTGGTTGTCACAAAGCCGTCATGAATGAGGACATAAGCCCATACCGCACCACATACCCCTCTCCCTGGGAACGTGCATGCTAAGGGGCCAAGGTGAAAGGGAGATTTCTAAGAGATGAAGCTGGACGCGAAGACAATACGTTTGATTTGTCCTACGTATCCCATAAGGATGAGAATAAATCCATATGTAGTTCTAGAAGAGGGTAACGTGCAGTTTACCATCATGTAGTAAGGAATGAAATGGGTACGATACCCCACACAAAGGAGGTGTACGGTGCTGTGAGTAACCCGACGTGAATGAGGACATAATCCCACACCACACCATACAAACCTAAGTGAGAACCTGGTTCAGGGGCTCGAGAAGGCGAAGGGGCCTGAGGATGGGCCTCGAACGGAATTTCTTGGCCAACTTGCAGTTCAATGTCTTGTAGTAAGGATGAAGGTGATCTTAGTTTAGGTTCATTGAGGTCAGACCGTATATGCCTAGTTTAATGTCATATGAATGGGATGGAAAGGGTGAATCATCATGCTTATGGAATACCACAAAGTAGAAATGATGATTAAAGACAACTATTGACCAGGTTCGTAACACAGTATCCACCCTTGTGTGACCATAATTTGGGGCAAGCAATTGAGCGTCGACTATTGACCGTGTTCGCAACACGGGAATTTCATCAACTTGTCACTCACAATCCTCAAGGGTGTTATCTATTAATGGTAAGAGATCTATTTGGTCGAGCATCTATGCCATTCGGGGGACCTCTTAGATATAGATGGTGACGGGAACCCAAATGATGGGGCATGCAAAGCATGGTAGGGCATGTACTCATGGGACAGATGATAAATTAAGGGAGGGATATCTCCAGGGGATATGTGTGGCATAGAGAAAGAGCCTGACATGAATGAGGATATGAGTCCGCACCGCACCACACAATCTTTAATGAGAACTTGGGCGAGGGGCCCAAAGGGGTCAAAGGACCTGTGGTTGGGCGTCCTAGCGAACTGTAGCCATATGACCTCTTGTGCGGTTACCACCTCATCACAGCTCCTAATACCATGTTAGTAGTGCTCGGTGTGGGAAATAAGGATTTAGATTCATCTTTACCTATCATATAAGGATCTGATAGTTTTTGTAAAACCCCAAGCTTCCATGGTACGCTTCTCTTTGAATAATAGGGCAACGTGTGTTGTACGCAACCTCGAGTTCTAACACACCGCGACCAATCAAAGTTGCCATTATTAATAGTAATACCCACCTTTTGAAATTATATGAATTTTATATTTAAAAATGGAAATCATTTTTTTGTATTCGGAATATCAAAATTATCCAAAGTTGAATTTTGTGAAATTTTCTGAAAACTTCCAAAATTCTATGAATAGAAAAAATACTTAAGAAAACTTTTTTAATCAAAATATTTTATAGTGATAAATTATACTATTTAGTGGTTTTAATGTATAATTAGAATATATTTTTACCATTTTATCCAATGGTGGTCATTAGAATTAATTTCACATTGAAATTGGACATAAACAATTTTCAATCTTTTGATATATATTGCTTCTTAAAAACACGCTATTTCTTGTGACAGTGGGAATTAATTATTAAATTAATTAATTACACTTATATGTTTTTAATTTTGTAAAATAGACATCATTTTTGAATTAGGAATATCAAATATAGCTTAGGCTTAATTTATGGTATTGTTCTGAAAAACTTCGATTTTTGATGAATAGTGAAACCACTAAGTGGTAGTTAAAAATTAATTTTTTGTTTAAATGAAATTTTACCACCTCTGCGGTTTGAATTTCCAAAATCCAACTTACATAATTTTCATTAGGAAGTAAAATTTGGTTCAATGTGATTAAAATAATTTTTGGTGAATAGTAACTTTTATGTTCTATTAATTGTGATTAAAGGTAATTAGTGAAAATTAAGGTAAAAATGATATTATAAAAAATATGAAAATACCTTTAAACTTGTCCTAACCATATTTTATGAGTCATGGACTACCAAGACAATCCATGGGTAAACTCTGAGACCCCATGGAATCACTTGGGTAAGAAAATGACATTAATAACTTTTTATTTAAAGTAAAAATAAAATTTTCAGAAACATGTGTTGTTTTACTAAAACAATTATTACATGGGGTAATATAAGTTAACATTTAGACCATAAATATTAATTGGAAAGATAAAAATCTTTCCTACATCATGATATTTTTTCTATAATTTTTAGACATTATATAAATTAAATTGTTTATGACACCATGATGATGTAGAGATTACCTCACTAATTAATGATTTAAATAAAATGGAAATATAAGGTAAAATCTAAGACATAAAATTGTAAAAAACCTATTGGATGAGTTTAATTATAACCCTTATCACCTTATCTTTGAAATATATAATTTTGGGACCTTTTAAATCCGAAAAGTATTTCATAATAATGTTACATTTCATGACTTTCCAAGAGTGCCCCTCCTCTCCTCTTATAAAAGACCCCCACCACTACCAACTTATTCACACCTTCCAAGCCATTTGGCTCGGCCAACCTCTACCCAAATACTCTCTCAAATTCCCTCTATTACTCCTAGAATCATCACTTTGGTCAGAAGTCTTCCCATGGAATCCTTTGGCTCAAATCAAAAAGAGTTACCTGATTTTAAAGGTAATGTCTCCTCTTATGTTGTATTGTTTTATTTTTCTTCTCCAACCCCATAAACTCTTTTTATTCCATTATTTTTTAACAAAACCAGTATCTTCAACATACTATAATGTTGTTATGTGATGTATTTTATTTACACATACACACACCTTCGTCTTATGGTTAAAGAACATACTGTTTCTGTGGTTGGCGAATTTCTGCCTCACGGAACGATGATTGTTCAATATTCTTTTAACACCTCTCATGGTGGCCATTCAGATGACACTATATTTATATAGGATATATATTAATTTTATATTATCCTTATGCTTCTTTATTTTTCATTTATTACATACCTTTATGATTTCCATTATGGGTAAATGCGATAATTTCATTTTAG
Source organism: Viscum album (assembly GCA_963277665.1). Taxonomy (NCBI): domain Eukaryota; kingdom Viridiplantae; phylum Streptophyta; class Magnoliopsida; order Santalales; family Viscaceae; genus Viscum; species Viscum album. The sequence goes on along the minus strand of OY728119.1, from coordinate 1,599,537,073 downwards.
GATGTGTGGACTACCGCCCCCTCAAAGTGATTTGAATAGTTAATGCCATATGTGGGATGTATAAAGGATGGAGTAAATGATATTATATATAATATTATACTGTAATTATAATATACCTTTATATAATTATTATTTCATTCCATTAAATACGAAATAGAAATGAAAGTAGCATTCATGCGTACAGACGGCTTAACGTCTCCATGAATGGCGCATTTCATTTCATACCGCTAAATGTTATGTAATGTTATAAATGAATGTATATAATGGATATGTATGATATATATGATATCTACATCCTGAATATAATTCTATATATAATTGATATTTTACCACATGAACAACTAGTAATTATAATATATTTATTTTTTACTCAAGTACCAAAGATCGACAAAACGACCGTTATTAACGTAAATAAATTACATAATGTTCATAACATGGTAATAAGTGATATAAAAGGAACAATGAACTTGAAAAAGGTTCTTAAGAAAGTATAAATTATCTCTAGTTTATTATTCAGGAGGTTAAAGAACGATCGAGTCAAGTTGGACACGAGGTAAGGGAACTTCTTAACCCAATTTCTATTCTTTGGGTTAATCTCCTACTCTCAAATTATGTCATGATATTATCATGTCATATCTTGTATTTGTACATTATTTATGTGTACATATAGTTATTACACATAATATATCTAGTTTATTTAAAAAATTATCTTTGTAAGGGACTTCGTCTCAATCTCCATTCATTGGGGGCATATTTTGTTTTATACACAAATTTCTTTTATACGGTGTATAAACCACATTGACTTTTACATTTATTCAAAAGGAATAATTTTATATGAATCGTTTTACTAAAAGAAAAAAAGGAATGTTCTTCTTGTCGTACGTATGCGGCGGCAAAGACTTCTTCTTCGTCATGACCATTATTTGAGTTTCGGCTTCCTTTACAAGCCATAACTTTTTTTAAATGAAAAATAAATACAATGTGTTAATTTTCTTTTATTTTGGTATTGAAAATTGTTTTGAAAGTGTTTTTATTATATAAATGGGTTGTATTGATATCTTGTGATTGAAATGTGGAAATTTTATGTTTCCTTTATTCAAGTTTTATGTGATACGATTATGTTATGGTTTATGATATGTTTAACCTGTTCATATGAGGAATTCATTGGATTTAATAAGTGACGGGTGGAGCCCGCTATAGCTCCTCGATGCATCGGTAGGTCTCATGAGACAAGCTAGTGTCTTGGAACGAGGCCTTGATGAAATCTTATTTTTAGTTTTGGCACGAGGCCTTGGATACATGGTTATGATAGTCTGGCATTATGCATTCCATCATTATGAAAGTTTTTATTGATAAATGTGATTATTCGACTAGTAGAATATCCATGTGAATAAGTAAATGGCATTATCTCATTTTACCTTTTCCTTATTATGATGAAGTTTATGTTTAAAAGGCTTTTGTTTCAGTTATACATTGCCTTAAATGTTTATGTTTATTTATGAAAGCTTCCGCTATATTTTTTTCCTTACTGAGAATATAAGCTCACCCCTTTCAATGTTTTAATTATTCCAAGATGTGAAGAAGTATATTATGAATGACCTACAGAGATAGTACGCGGGGATATTAAGATAAGATGTTGTTGTAGTTTTGTTTTACTTTATAATGTAATGTAAGACTTATGAATGTATCTAGTGTTTCCAGGGCTACTAAACTAATCGGTCTTTCGAGACTTGATCTTTTTTGATCATGACATTGTTATGCAATAATGCACCGACTCTGGGTAACTAGGGTTGGGACGTTACTGTTGGTATCAGAGGCAGTTTAGTACTAACCTTGGAAGCTAGATTTAGATAAACTCTGATTAGAGCACATAACCCTAAGATATAATTTGAGGATTAGTATAGAAGAACTTCCTAGAATTTTGGTATTATAGAGATTTTGTGAGTTTTCCATGCAATACATCCCTACCTCGATACGAGAAGGTAGAGGTGGCTCTAGCAAAGATGTACCTAGGGGTAAAACCCGAAAACACCGCTTTGATCTAGACTCGAATGAGAATTGATGCACGACAATGGGCCTTGCTGCACTCCTGGTTACGACACTCCTGGGGGATATGCTTAGGAAAATTCTCATTTTCTTTACAAACCATTATGCAGGTTTTATGAGTATATACTTCCTAAATGAAAACATTTTGATGATTATAGTTCAATTTATGTTAAGAGTTTTACAGGTATGGAATTATGTATTTTGATTCATAAACTAATCTAGTTTATGCCATTGTTTAGAAATGGCACCTAGTGGGAGGAATGGAAAACATATCAATGCACACACTCCATGTATGGATTTCCCTCCTGCTCAAGATAATTATAGTGGATCTGGATATACAAATAGTGCTAATCAACTTATCACCATGCTGGGACAACTCACTCAGGTTATGAATAATAACCTTACTCGTATGGATCACCCTGATCCGCAACATGGAGTATCAATGTTATATCTCTTCATGAGGCAACAACCAAAAACATTCAATGGGAGTAAAATTCCATTAGTATCTGAGAAATGGATAAACTCCTTAGAGAAAATATTCCATGCCTTGGGGAGTAGCGAAATGGAGATGGTTGTCATGGCAGTTTACCGCCTCACTGGAGATGTCGATCAATGGTGGTTGCTGATTCAAAACACGAAAGAAGATGTAGAAGTATCTAATATGGAATGAAGGGAGTTCAAATATCGTTTCATAGAAAAATACTTCCCTTGTTACCATAGAGAAGATATGGAAAGGTAATTTCTAAGTCTGAGACAAAAGGAGGATGAGAATGTCGCAACGTATGAGGCCAACATTACAAGGTTAGCGAGGTATGCTGCAGATTATATACATAACCCAAGAAATAATATTGATCGTTTCTTTGATGGGTTAAAACCATTTCTCCGCTGAGCATTAGTCTCACAATCCTTCTCATCATATGAAGATATAGTCTCGTGTGCTATCAAGATAGAAAAGAAATTCTCTAAATATTATTATAATAAAGTAAAGCAAGAGAAGAAGAGAACGGTGGAACAAGAGACAGATAAAGGGAAAAAGGGATAGAATGATTTTCCATTATTCGATAATTTTGGGAAGAATCACCCCGTTACTTGCCTAAAAGGAATGGGAGTTTGTTATAAATGTGGAGAAAAAGGTCACCAGGCTCGTGATTGCAAGGGAAAGAAAGAGGATATCAATGTTGAATGCTACAATTATAGGGAAATGGGGCATTATGAAAATGAATGTCCTAAGCGTCAGGAAAACTTAACTCAGAAAAGGCCAAGGGATCAAGGAAAACCATATGTTGTTACTATAGTTGAAGTGAAATAATTAATGTATTGGTGCTTTTGGACTCAAGGATTATATTCTGGTTATAATAATAATGTGATATATATAATGATTTTAATGTAGTACTTATTGTTTTCATTAAGGTTTTAATATGATTAATGTAATCATATTTTAGTATGTGAAAATAAGAGAAACATTACTTTGTTTCAGGAATCTGATGTTACAAATGATTTTGGAATTTAGAGCCCTTTTAGATAAAGTCTATACATATGTATTTTTGGATAACTTTAAAGGTTGGAATGGATTAAGTTGAACTTTGTATAGTATTGTTTAAGGTTAAAACATTTATAAAGATTATTTTTGGAATATTATAATACTATGGTTTTATGAAACGTACAACATGTAGGTTGGGGGATAACGTGTTGCATTAGAAAAAGCTGTCGGAATCGAACCCACAACCATAGTGCAATAGGCCTTTATTACCTACCACTAGACTACAGGAAGTCCCTGGTTATTACAAAATAGTTTTCCTAATCTAAATGGTATGTGTTAATATTTGGAACCTTGCAAGATTAGGATAAATATAATATTTTTTAGTTCTATTAAAATTTTGGGTTAAAGACGGGTTTGTGGTAAAAATTTATTAAAGAATGAAAGTCTACATGACAAGTATTCTTAGTAAATCTCTTAAATAAATTCATCATCTTTATCAAAGGTAACATAAAACAAAACCTTTTCTAGTTAACTTTTCCTACTGGGGAATCAATGATCGTTTAACCAATAACAAGTTTGTGATTTTCTTGTAGTTAACTTTCTCCTAACCCTGTTTTATACAACTCTCCATCAGACCTTGATGGTCTGTTTTTCATCCATATCCATATTTTCATAGAAACCTAGTATGGGCTATCTCGGGTGACCTTTGTACTTCTCTTTCTTTCTTTTAAATTTATATTATTATTATCCTTATTTTCGATGTGGGTCTTACACAAAGGTATTTTCTATTTTAAACCTTTTATATTGAAAGAAAAATTTCCAATTACAATGATGCAATTTATTGAATGAGGGGAGAACGTAACACCCCAAGCTTCCATGGTACACTTCTCTTTGAATAATAGACCAGTGTGTGTTGTACGCAACCTCGAGTTCTAACACACCGCGAACATTCAAAGTAGTCGTTATTAGTAGTAATACCCCCTATTTAAGATATATAAATTTTATATTTCAAAATGGACATCATTTTTTGTATTCGGAATATCGAAACTATCCAAAGTTGAATTTTTTTGTAATTTTCTGAGAACTTCTAATTTTCTATGAATAGAGAAAATACTTAAAAACAACATTTTTAATCAAAAAAATTTATAGTGATAAATTATACTATTGAGTGGTTTCAATGTATAATTAGAATATATTTTTACCATTTTATCCAATGGTGGTCATTAGAATTAATTTCACTTTAAAATTGGACATAAACAATTGTCAATCTTTTGATATATGTTGCTTCTTAAAAACATGATATTTGTTGTGACAGTGCGAATTAATTATTAAATTAATCAATTCAACTTATATAGTTTGAATTTTTTAAAATAGACATCATTTTTTAATTACGAATATCAAATATAGCTTAGGGTTAATTTTTGGTATTGTTCTGAAAATCTTCAATTTTTTAGGAATAATGAAACTACTAAGTGGTAGTTAAAAAACTGATTTTTTGTTTAAATGAAATTTTACCACCTCTGTGATTTGAATTTACAAACTATGACATACATAATTTTCATTATGAAGTAAAATTTGGTTCAATGGGATTAAAATAATTTTTGGTTAATAGTAACTTTTAAGTTCTATTAATCACGATTAAAGGTAATTAGTGAAAATTAAGCTAAAATGATATTATAAAAATATGAAAATACCTTTACACTTGTCCTACCAACATTTTATGAGTCATTTCAGACCAATACAATCCATGAGACAACTTGGGGACCCCATGGATCCACTTGGGTTAGAAAATGACAGTAATTAATTTTTATTTAAAGTAAAAATAAAATTGTCACAAACATGTGTTTTTTACTAAAATAATTATTACATGGGGTTATAAAAGTTAAATTTTAGACTATAAATATTAATTGGAATTATAAAAATATTTCCTACATCATGATATTTTTTTATAATTTGTTGACATTAACTAAATTATACATTTTATGACACCATGATGATGTAGTGATTACCTCATTAATTAACGATTTAAATAAAATGAAAAGATAAGGTAAAATCTAAAACATTCAGTTGTCAAAAACCTATTGAATGAGTAGATTTAAAACCCTTATCACCTTATCTTAGAAATCATTAATTGTGGGACCTTTGAAATACGAAAATCATTTCATAATAATGTAACATTTCATGAATTTCCAAGAGTGCCCCTCCTCTCCTCTTATAAAAGCCCCCCCCCCCCCCACTACCACCTTATTCACACCATCCAAGTCATTTGGCTCGGCCAACCTCTGCCCAAATACACTATCCAATTCCCTATCTTACTCCTATAATCCTCACTTTGGGCAGAAGTATTCCCAAGGAAGCATTTGGCTCAAATCAAAAAGAGTTACCCGATTTTAAAGATAATGTCTTCTCTTATGTTGTATTGTTTTATTTTGCTTCTCCAGCCCCCTAAACTATTTTTATTCCATTATTTTGTAACAAAACCAGTATCACAAATATAATAGGATGTTTTTATGAGAATTATTTTTTTTAAACTTACTCACACCTTCGTCTAATGGTTAAATAACATACTGTTTCTGTGGTTGTTGAATTTCTGCCTCACGAAACGATGATTGTTCAATATTATTTTAACACCTCTCATGGTGGACATTAAGATGTCACTATATTTATATATTATATATATTATTTTTATTTTATCCTTATGATTCTGTATATTACATTTATGTCATACCTTTATGATTTCTATTATGGGTAAACACGGTAATTTCATTTTAGGAAATGCGGACTACCGCCCCCTCAAAATGATTTCAATCGTTAATGCCACATGTGGGACATATAAAGGATGGAGTAAATTATATTATATATAATATTATATTTTAATTATTATATACATTTTTATCATTTTTATTTCATTCCATTAAATACTAAATACAAATGAAAGTAGCATTAATGCGTACGTACGGCTTACCGTCTCCATGAACGGTGCATTTCATTTCTTACCTCTAAATGTTATGTAATGTTATAAATGAATGTATATACTGGATATGTATTATATATATGATATCTAAATCATGAATATAATTCTAGATATAATGGATATTTAACCACGTGAACAACTTGTAATTATAATAAGTTTATTTTTTGACTCAAGTACCAAAGATCGACGAAACGGCCATTATTAACATAAATAATTACATAATGTTCATGACATGGTAATAAGTGATATAAAAGGAATAATTAACATGAAAAAGGTTCTTAATAAAGTATAAATTAACTCTAGTTTATTATTCATGAGGTTAAAGAACGATCGAGTCAAGTCGGACACAAGGTAAGAGAACTTCTTAACCCAATTTCTTTTATTTGGGTTAATCTCCTACTTTGAAATTATTTCATGATATTATTATGTACTATCTTGTATTTGAACATTATTTATGTGTAAATATAGTGATTGTAAATAATAAATCTATTTTATTTAAAAAATGATCTTTGTAAGGGACTTCGTCTCAATCTCCATTCATTGAGGCATATTTTGTTTTATACACAAATTTCTTTTATACGGTGTATAAACCCCTTTGAAATTTACGTTTATTCAAAAGGAATATTTTTATACAAAGCGTTTTAATAAAAGAAAAAAATTAATGTTTTTTTATCATTCGTATGCGGCAACAATGACTTCTCCTTCACCGTGACCATTATTTGAGTTTCGGCTTCCTCTACAAGACATAACTTTTTTTTAAATGAAAAATAAATACAAAGTTTTAATTTTCTTTTATTTGGGTATTGAAAATTGTTTTGAAAGTGTTTTTATTATATCAATGTGTTGTATTGATATCTTGTGATTGAAATGCGGAAAAGTTATGTTTCTTTTATGCATGTTTTATGTGATACGATTATGTTATGGTTTATGATATGTTTAAACCTATTCATATGCGGAATGCATTGGAATTAATAAGTGAAGGGTGTTGCCTGCAATAGCTCCTCGATGCATCGGAAGGTCTCATGAGACAAACTAGTGTCTTGGATAGAGGCCTTGACAAAATCTTATTTGTTGTTTCGGAATGAGGCCTTGGCTACGTGGTTATGATAGTCCGGAATTATGCATTCCATCATTATGAAAGTGGTTATTGATATTGCATGTGATTATTCAACCAGTAGAATATCAATGTGAATAAGTTAATGTCATTATCTCATTTTACTTTTTCCATATTATGTTGATGTTCAAGCTTAAAAGGATTTTGTTTTAGTTATACATTGCCTTAAATGTTTATGTTTATTTATGAAAGCTTCCGATATATTGTTATCCTTACTGAGCATCTGATCTCACCCCTTCCAATGTTTTAATTTTTCCAGGATGTGAATAAGTATATTATGAATGAACTACAGTGATAGTATGAGGGGATATGAATACAAGATGTTGTTGTAGTTTTGTTTTACATTATGATGTAATGTAAGACATATGAATGTATCTAGTGTTTCCAAGGCAAATAAACTAATATGTCTTTCAAGACTTGATATTTTGTGATAATGCCATTGTTATGCAATAATGAACCGACTCTGGGTAATTGGGGTCAGGGCGTTACAACTGTCATCGCCTGAAGGGAGTCACAACTCAAATATACAGTGAGTAGGATGAACCACCACACACAATGTTTGGTATCTACGAGGGTGGTGACAACGACAAAGGATAGCCACTGACCATGTTCGAAATATAGCTTTCTTATAGTGTAACCTGAAATGGGAACAACAAATGAGAATCGACCGCTGACCATATTTTCAATGTGGGACTTGTATCAATTTGTTGCTCAACATCCTTGAGGGCGTTGGCCTGAAGTGGTAAGATATCCCTTGGTTGAAACATCCAAGCTATTCAGGGGTCCTTTTGGATGTGAAAGATGATAGAGTCCCAATCAAATGAGTGGGTGAATCATAGTTGTGCCCATTTATTTTAATTTTAAATAGGTTGGTGAGAGTGATGGACATCTCTGAGGAGTGGGATGTATGGTGGGATCGAGATGAGCTCAACATGAATTAAGGAAAAATCCTAAACCACCATATGTCCCGACCTGAGGGGGGATTCTGATGTTCGGGTTGGGCCAACAGAAAAAATGTCCGGGCGTTCCTATGTATCCCATGAGGATGGGAATCAAGACGTACGTTGTTCTAAAAGGCCAAGAAGTTTAACGTCATGTGGTGAGGACATGTGAGGATAGAAGAACGGGGAGGGGAACAGGGTGAGACCATCATAATCCAGACATGAGTGGGGATAAAGAAGCCTTCACTACACCATGTAAGGATCCTCCAAGAGGTCTACCCCTAGGGGGATAGTAAAAGATGAGAGTTTGGGGGTTGGACTCAGGGCCGAGCATCCGACCATTCTTACATATCTCATAATGATGGGAATCAAGCCTTACATAGTTCTAGAGGACCCATACTGTTTAATGTATTACAGGATGATGAACAGTTTAACGTCATGTAGGATGAAGCAGTTTAGGGTAATGCGGGGCCCGGATGTTTAGGGTCATGTAGGACCAGGCAGTTTTGGGTCATTCAGGACCATCATTCAGTTTAGGGTCATATAGGACCATCCAGTTTAAGGTCATGCAGGACCATATAGTTTATGGTCATGTGGGACCATATAGTTTATAGTCATCTAGGACCCTACAGTTTATGGTCATGTGGGACCATACAGTTTATGGTCATGTGGGACCATACAGTTTATGGTCATGTGGGACCATACAGTTAATGGTCATGTGGGACCCTAGACTCAAGAAAAGTATTTATTGAGAAACTTGGAATTGGTGGGAGGAGTTATACGCTCACTATCCATGGTCTCTAGTGAGCACGCACCATTAGGGTAAACCTTGTGAACAATTAAAGGTCCTTCCCATTTGGGATCCAACTTGGATGGTTTCATGTCATGTATCATTGGTTTTTGGAGGGAGAAACCCAAATCACCTTACAGGAAAGAGTGGAGGCGAACCTTTTTGTTGAAGACCCTACATATCTTATTTTGATGCCTTTACAGATTATACAGGGCACAAATCCTATTTTCATCAAGTGCTTCTAACTCAACCAGGTGAATTTCAGCTACTTTATCTGGAACCTGCTAATCATAAACCACAGTGCATAATGAAGGAAACAGAATCTTGATAGGCAAAATGACTTATATTCCATATACCAAGGAATATGGGGTCACTTGTGTGGAATTACGAGTCATCATCTGATAAGCCTAGAGGGAGTTAGAAAACTTTTCCGGTCAACTCTTCTTGTTCTGACCATCCATTTTCTATAAAATGTTATAGAGGTTCTTATTGAACACATCGATCTGCCCATTTTCATGCGCCTGATAGTGGGATGTATGGTTAGAGCGGGTGTTGTACTTGACATACAAATTCTTGGACTCAACTTCTTGGAAGTTAGTGCCATTATCAGTGAGGATGGCAGGAGGGACTCCAAACTAATAGATGATATTGGCACTCATGAAGTCAACGATAGAACGGGCCTTGACCTCAATGAGCATAACATTCTCTACCCACTTGGAAAAGAAATCCCTAGCCATCAGGATGAACCGACATTGGCGATCTGTCGCTAGTGTATATGGTCCCACGACATCCATTCCCCAGGCTGTGAAGGGCCAAGAGTACTTGGTAGTGTGGAGAGGATCTGATGGCCAATTCATAAAGTTAGCATGAATCTTGAACGTATGACTTCTCTTGGCGAAGTCATTGAAATCATGAATCATGGAGGGCCAAAAGTACCACAGTCTCAGGATCTTTTGAGATAGCTTCGACCTGGTTTGATGGTCGTCGCAGGAACCAGAAGGAACCTCCTGCATGACTTGATAAATCTCAAATCCTTGGATGCAATGTAGGAGAACACCATCAAACCCGCACTTGTAGAGGATCTTCCCAAGACTGGGACAATCCTGGAGGGTAAACTGTAACGCGCAGTGTCGGATTCACTCGTGCTCAGCATGATCTGCCGAGAGATTACCGAGTTAGAGGTATTCAACCAAGGGTATCCTCTAATCAAGAGTCAATTAAATCACTACATATGGGAGAGATGGGGGTCCTAACGTGGATGCGTCATTGGTAAGATGGCTTAACTGTGGGATGTCATCGTCATCTGGAATGATGGGAGCAATGACTCTCTGATGCACCATGTGGACAATTAGGTCATCATGTTTGAGCTATGAAAGTGATGCCACTAAGCTAACCAAAGAATCTGCTCGACCATTTTGTGACTGAGGGACATGGGTAACCTCTAGATGAGAAGGGAAATGGGCCATTATCTGGAGAGTTATTTCCAACAATGGTACAAGATCTAGCTTCCTGGAGAGATATTCAGTGTTGATCTGTTTGATGACTAGTTCAGAATCCCCTTTCACATGTAGATGGGGCAGTCAATCTTGAGAGCCACCTCATGTCCAGTGATGAGAGCCTGATATTCTGCTTCATTGTTGGTGTAGCCTTCTGTCAACAGAAATTAATATGGAAGAACGGCCTGGTCTAGGGTAATGAAGACGATACCCAGGCCCACTCAGTTGAGTCTGGGTTCATTGAGCCTTCTGCCGGTGGGGCTCCAAAAAGCACCATATAAATTCATGCTCCAACATGGAATGGCATGATCTACTGAGATGATTTCCTCATTAGGAAAATTAATGTTCAGAGACTAGTATACCGGGGTTGGATGAGCAACAAGGGAATCTGCCAATGCATACCCCTTGATATCCTTCTAAGGCATGAAACTGATGTCAAACTGCAGGAGGATCACCGCCCACTATTCCAGTCGGCCTATCAGCATGGGACAGCTAAGGATGTACTTCAGCGGGACTACTCGGGACACCAACTATACCTCGTGGTGATGCAGGTAATTTCACAACATCTGTATTGCAAATAAGAGTGCAAGGTAGCTTTTCTAGATGGGGGAGTATATGGACTCCGTATCGAGGAGCATGCGGTTGTGTTGTAGAGGTTGTTCTCTTTCCCTTGATTGTTCTTCTGGGTGAGAAGGGTACCGAGAGATCGTTCTAGGGTGGTCACATAAAAGACCAGCGGCTTTCCGGACACAGGAGGCATCAAGATTGGGGGTTGAAGTAGATACCGCTTGATTTTCTCAAACACGGTCTATCACTCTTCATCCCATTCGTAGGCGGTGCCTTTCTTCATGAGATAAGAAAAGGGATTACACTTTCCAGCCAAATTCGCAATGAATCAGCGTATATAGACCCAATGGTCTTGGAAGCCCTGAAGTTCCCAAATGTTGCTCGAGGGAGACATCTGACGGATGGCCTTGATATTCTCTGTGTCAATCTCAATGCCCCTATATCTAAAACAAATCCAAGGAACTTCCTAGAGGTGACCTTAATGTCAAATTTTAATGGGTTCATCTTTAGGTGGCAGGAACAAAGGAAGCCGAAAACTTTCTCAAGGTCCTTGAGATGGTCCCAGCGCTGGCGAGATTTGACCACCAGATCCTCCACATAGTATTCCACAAATGTATTGAGGATTAGGTCGAATATGTGATTCATGGCCCGCTGATAGGTGGCACCAACATTTTTTAAGCCGAAGGGCATGACTTGGTAACAAAATTTACCTTGTGCTGCCCTGAAGGCTGTAGAATCCTCATCCTAGGGGGCCATCCAGATCTGATTATATTCGGAATACCCATCCTCGAAGGAAAGGGCTTGGAACCCTACTGTAGCATCGATTAGAAACTCTATCACTAGAAGGGGAAAATCATCCTTTGAGCACTGATGGTTGAGGTCTCGGAAGTCGATGCAAACCTTTATCTTCCCATTCTTCTTCCTGAATGGAACAATGTTGGATAGCCATTTGGGTAACTGGACCTCCTTAACAAAATTGGCTCTAATGAGCTTATCGACTTCAGCCTTCACCATGGCACCATGAGAATGGTGCATCTTTCTGGGAGGCTTCTTGAACCCGCGATGATTTTTTGGGAGACCGAGGCGATGGACGACTACCTGAGGATCTAGTCCTGGAATCTCATCATAGCTCTAGGAAAAAACATCACGATGCTATTTCAGGATGTCTATGTATTGTTGTTGCTCATCAAGGTGAATGGAGGCACTTATTAATGTAGGTCTAAGATCTACCTCGCTACCGAGGTTTACCTATACCAACTCATCAACCGTGGTGGATATTCCCTCTTCAAAGGCAGGGGAGCATCCTCTAGGTCCTCTTCTTCACATATGGAAAAGGGATCCCCAGTGGGAGGATATTTATCTAAGTCAACAGGTCCTGAGGAGAGGCAGGTGAGAGCCTGAGCGATAGTGGTCACTGCATCAGGAGATTCTGGTGCTACTGAAACCATAGTAATGAAGGTAGTCAACCCGATCCCATCTAGTCTTTGGCTCAAGGGGCCACACTTGATAATATCAAAGCAATATTGGCATGTCGGCTTGAGTTAGTTAATTCTATCCTGAAGGAACAGGCAAGTGTGACGTACTGCAATTACCATGGGGAGAACATCCCTATTCCTTATGGGAGTAGGGGGCTCAGGGGTCACTGAGGCCGGATTCGTATAAGAATACAAGGTGATCTTTCGATGCCACCTAGATCTAGGAATGTGGTTCCCCCTTGTCCTAGAAAAAAACATTGCCCCATATCGGGGGTCATGGCCTCCAACCGATGGATTAGGAAGATGTAGGTGTCATTCAGGCCTACCCAGGGGTCGGTCGCAGCTACGACGGGCTCAACCTCACATTACTGAATCTATTTATCCTTTCTCTTGTAGTATTCACTATCTAGATAGCGGTCTTCACAAGAGTCTAAAGGAGATTTGTCACCTTGAAGTACGCCCACTCAACTATTACAGGAGTAAATGAGTCACTGGGGATACGATGAGGGGACTGCTGCGTGCAGGTGGAGCCATGGCCTACCCATCAATGTATTGTACGCGGTGTCCTGGGAGACAATTATAAACTCAGTGCTGGAAAATAGGCCATCGAACTGGGTCTTCAAATGAATCTTGCTGACCAGGGTCTGATCTATCCTATCATAAACTTGGATTTTTAGTTCATAGGGAATCAAGTCATCCTTGACAACCCCAGTTACCGCAATGTCCGTGTGGGGATTAGTTTGATCCCAGAGCTTGTGTCGACAAAGAAATGGAAAAATTCCACACCATTGAACTGGCCAGTGATATACAAAGGTTTAATGTGCCCCTGTATAGGAGAACCTTTATCTTCATCGAAGAATGAGATGATGGCCTGACATTCAGCATTCCCAATTGCCTCAGCGTGAAAGGCCTCTATAGCTGCTAACTCCGTCTCAAATTGAAGGGGGATTCTTAAAGCCTCAGTGAGGGCCTCATGCATATCTTTTGATTGGAAAAGGGCCTTAAGGATAGAAAACCTTGCTGGGATGCTGGCAAGGTGCTTGAGAACATCATACTTCTGCACCAGAAATGAACTTCTACTTGTTAGAGGTCGATCTATGATAGGCAGTACGGTGGCCCCTACCATCTAAGTCGGTGGACGACTGGTGTTAGGCATGTCTCGCTACCCACTAGTCGATGCTAGATGAGTGGCCACCGGATGAGGGCTGGGAGAATTAGACCGGCATGTAGCAGGGAGAGGCTGGTCTTGGAATGGTCGAGGTGGATCTGCCTAATCCAGTAGCACAAACGGCGGTGGAGGCGGTCCTGATGACATCAGATGAGGAGGTTGCGCGTGTTGAGATCTGTGCTAGGTCTATTTTCTAGTCTTAGTGGCATCCAAAAACTGGCTAGATGTTCCAACTGATGTGCCTCAATGACCCATACAGTCGTGGATCATCCGATGTTGGCGTCGGCTGGGAACATTGGGGAGATCTTCCCGGTGCTTCCCATCGTCGAGAGTCATGTAGGGGTTTACCAACTCTACGATGTTAAATGAAGCATACCCTTGACTGTCACATGAAGAGTCATCCACTACTGGGAGGATTCTGGGAGGAATCCCCATCTATAAGGGCATGAAGTTGCTGATAGTACAATATGAAAAAGGCATTAGTGGGGCGTGTTGCTTTCCCTTGCACCGTCGATGTTTGGTCTTCTGGGAAGATGTCGGATGAGATGCGATGCTGAAGTGGTGGTTGCAGCTTCTAAAGGCTCCAACCAATTTAGGCATGCATGGATGATACCATGAGAACAAGAGACTATTTTATGAGCCATCCAGTCATCATACTTCTAGGGCCCACAGTTAGAAACCTGCTACCACTCGCCCTCCCTGTCGCTACTATTGTATGGCCTTACAATGATGAATGCCACTTGTGTCGGGGCTGGGCCCAACCTGACTATGTTGTTATCAACCTGGTCTTGGAGCCAGTCTTTGAACACATTGAACTTCTTGAGGGTGTGCCCCAAGATCTGATGATAGGGGAAGTCGTTGGGGCGAGTAGTGAGGTTCGCCTTTTCTGGCCTTCTTCACTCAGGAAAACGTGCAATCCTTTATTCCAAGGCACATTAGAAATATATGGGGACCTGATTCTCGTTGAATGAGTTGGTCCTGTTTCATCTATCCAGAAAAGGGGGCCTTGGAGCTTTCCCTGACGAGGATCTAGATGTTCATATCAAGGAGGCGGGGCCTGATTATCCCACCTAGGCAGTGGTGGTGCATTACGTGGGGGCACCTACCGATTTTGAGGCGGCCACTACGGGGTTGGAGGTTCTGCCCATGGTGGTGGGCCTCTGCAAGGATGATGAGGTGGATCCACTGGTAATAAGTATAGCTGTCTGGGATCCTCTATTTGGGCCACCTTGGCAGGCTCAGCTCTGGAGGCCCTCCTCGTGAGAATTACAAGAGGCAACAGATGTGACTAGCTGGCTTGTTGTAGGGATTCTTCTAGGAGTTTGGATTTATCAGAGAAGTCTAGAAAACCTCTAGGGTAGTTTTGGGTGATCATAGAGGGAACTAGTTCTGTCTTAACATTTCCAAAACACATTGTCTGTAATTGATCCTAAGTCAGTGGTATGTCAAGGTAACATGTGATCCCTTTCCATCAGGTGATAAAGTCCGCGACACACTCATCAGGACTTTGTTTTCACTTGAAGAGGTATGTAATGCTAGTATTCTGCGTGGTGGAGCTAAACTGGTAGTGGAATTTCCTATTTAGGCCCTCCCAGCTGGTCACTAATCTGATGGGGAGTGGGTTGTACCAGAAAAAAGTAGGCCCCTCCAATGTTTTCACAAAACATTAGAGCTTGTCGGCCTCCTGCTGCGCTGGAGTCCCTAACATAGGCCCAAACCTTGAAGTAAAGGGGGTCATATACTATGGTAGGTCCCCTATCCCATTTAAGGGAGAAAAGTTAGGATTCACAAAACCCAGAGGTGTCGGCATATCATCCACCCATGTTGGATATGGCTTTCCATTAAGTGAGAGTGCCACCTATCGCGTTTCCAACGCCTCAAGGAAAGAAATGAGTGAAACCATTGGATCATCTGGACAGGGGTCCCAGTATTAATGGGAATCCCTTACCACGAGCACGTTGGAAGGTTCTTCAACATAGTAAGATGGCCCAGCAGTTCGTGGCGCGGCTGGTGGGGTGACCTGCGAGGCAGTTGGGGGAACCCGAGCTGGGTTCCTTGGATTGTCTCATTGTTTGGAAAGGTTTGGTTTGACACACCACTCCCTCTTGTCATAATTTCTTGCCTCAACCCTGTCTATGGGGGCAGGATGTTCAGGGTCACCTGGAGGCAACTCACCGAGGGGAAGTTTTTCTTTCCCCAACTACTATGGCCAAGGATTGTCGTTGTCTGGTCATCGCTCTACAACACATTCAGTGAGGATGTCATTGACGAAATTCTTCTGTTTATCATGTTTTTGGTGCAACGCGGCCTTCTCAAGTTCCTCATCCATCTTCTTCCCTAAGGCGGACTGGTCGGAGTGTTTGGAAGCTCCGAGGTTCTATTTATCCTTACCGTGATTTCAGCTAAGGACCAATGCCTTGGTGGGCGCAGGGAGACATAGAAGATTCCTCTGCTGGTGAGTAACTCTTCATGATTGATCCAGTAGTGGTGGGACACCCTCAGGGGATATGTCCCCATAAGGATGCTCCAACTCATTCTCCTTGTCCACTATGTCGGCCATGTTGACCGTGACCCTTCCTTAGTGCATGTCCTAAATATCGCCTAGAGAGTCGAGCTATCGTCATATTGGACTAAAGAGGGGGGAATAATACTGCCCCTATCCACATATTTTCACATGGGGGGAGGCCTCCTTGATAATCTTTTGGAGTAACATGACACTCTAAACTCATTTTTGTTAAAGGGCCTTATGGTGGCCTGGTGACTCGGGGTGCTGGGCCACAGGGAGTGCAGCCAAATAAACTAGACATAATTGCTTGCCAATGTCTTAAAAATGTGCTTGGTTCCTGGGATAAACCACTCACTAATGATGAAGGCATATGTCCATCGACTAGAGGGTTTGCCGGAAGTAGTCAACTTTCTCTGCAGTGAGGGATTCCGGTGCATAGAAATTCATCACTACCATGGGCCATAACATCTCAGGGAAGTGGTCTGCTGTGAGGATATTCCATAAGATCCTCAGCTCAGATTCAGGTTCTGGCCCTTGATTGCCTCATTCGTCAACTGGGGGGGGCTAAGGAACTAGCAACGGTACAAAGGCAGACCGCTGGGAGGGTAGGCTAGGTATTGGGGAATACGGCGAATGGGCTGACTGGCCTCCGAATGTCAGGATATCCTCGAAAGAGTGTAACTACTCAGCCACCACATCACAGTAGGAGGGGTTGACGGCCGCAGTTCCTGGCGTAGGGTCTAGGGATACTAGCGATAGGCCACAATTCTTCTCGCCTACCGTTGGTCCCCAAAATAGCACTTTATGATCTCTAGTAAAGGTAGAGAGTGCTTTTGGTGATGATGGTGGTGATTGTACAAACGTAACCTATGAGGTTGACAAATTTTTATCCTCCTAAATATACCTGTGGAGGGAGGTGGGAATCTAATAAACCTCGCATTCTGGGAGTACTAGGCTCATGAGGCTCATTCCTGCCCTAGCCCATTACTCAGATGAGCGAGGGGAGGGTTCCCATGCTAATTCGTGTTATACTTCAGAGTCTGAGAAGCATATTTGTTTGATCTATGTCTGGAAATTCCTTGAATCCTTCTAATGGCAGTGAAAACCCACCTTCCTACCCCTAGATGGCACTTCTAGATAGGGCAGATTTCTAACACAAGGAGGTACTTCGTCTATACTGGTGTTGTGGCAGGGAGGACTTCCACCTATGAAAGCCAGGGTGTGAGGAGAACTAGGGTAGATATCAAAAGGGATATGGGGAGGACCTCTATGGGAAGTGATGGAGCTAGTAGGACATCCGCTCGTGCCCGTAGGAGAACGGGTGGGACCCCCATGCTTGTTCCCTCTGAGGACATGAGTATGAGGAGGGGCCTCGCACTGGTCTATCTAAGTATGGGTAGGACCTCCGTGCTGAGTGCTGGTGAGGCGAATCCGACCCTCACTATTCTGATTGATGAGGCGAGGAGGACATTTTCTAGCTACTACGAGGAGAAAAGGAGGGTCTCCACGTTGAAGAGTGATTGGATGTGCAATGTCCCCATACCAACAGTCTGTCGCAGGAGGAATGACTCAATATCCAGTGTAGTGGGCATGGGAGAGACTTCTGTAGTGAGTGTCACTGCCACAGGGAGGACCCTCATTTGGATTGAATGTGGCACAGAGCTGACCTCCATGTCGAGCCTGGGAGAAGGGAAGGCCCGCATTCTCTATGGTAGTGGTATGGGGAGGGCTCTATACTGGGTGGAATCGTTGCAGGTTGGTCTGCGGCGGCAAGTGCCTATGCCGGAGACCAAGAGTGTCGACCCAGCCTACCCGTGGGGCAGTTGGAGCCTCAATCCAGGACGGGCGTATGAAAGTCCCTGCTCAACATATACAGGGAGATGGTGATATGCATCAAAGGTGGCATGGGCCACGGTATCCGCTGACGTTGATTACCCTTGGTAGGCATTCTCTTCAGCTTGTGCCCAATGCTAGCATCGTGTTAGATGGACCGAAGCCGGTGGTGTAGGTACGTAGCTTACCTGCTCCTCGGTCAGTGGGACTGGGAAGCGGCACTTTCGTGGCCTGGTGGGGGGCCTCACTGGGAGTCCCTGGAATGGGACCCTGACCGGGCTAGCCCAAACATCCCCAACCTCGTCGGTGTAGGGCAGGGATTCGTCGAGGTGTTCTGGGGACAGGCTCCCGAAATGATTATATGTTGGAGTGTAGAGCAGTGGCTCCCTATGCGGCACTCGGTGGTGGCGTTGATGACAAGGCGCAGATGCCTCTAAATCCAGGCGGGTCATATCCCTTGTAGGGATGATACCCTCCTCCTCGTACCAGAATACGAGGTCATTGATTACCCTAAGCTGAATAACCTCAGAGGGGGAGATAGGGCGTGGGTGCCCCATGGTCGTGGGCGTTGAGACCATCGCAGAAGATGAGGAACCACGCGGGACTATCGTGCCTGTACTGCCCCTGCCTCTACATCGATGGGAAGGCGGTGACTGAGTTCCAGGTGCTGCAGCTTGGTTTCTGAAAGCAGGGGTATTAACTCATCAATGCTAAAAGGAAAAGGAAAACATCGACCAATTTACCAGCACAATTCCATATGTATGGCTTGTAATATTTATCTATGCTGACAATGTCGCAGACCGGGACATCCAACATTCTACTACCCCAACTTCTAGTGAGTTTCAAGCCAGGCCCGCTATTTTCTTGGCAGGACCCATCGCCAGATAGCTGGATCCGGTGACACGCTAATCCACCGATGTCTCAAACACTACTAATCTCCATATTGATGAAAATATCTTCACGTCGGGTTCACCGTTTCTGTTTCCAATGCTTTCGTCGGGGCGCGCGTGTCCATCTACTTGAGTATGAAAGGCATGGTTCTGTTTCCCCACATTCCCACCTTCCAAAGGCAGGTGATATCCATTCCTTGTTCAGTGGAATTTTCTCCATGATCGAAATGGGATGATGGGATGTTGGTTCTTCCTTTCATGGATTTCTCCTCGAAACTTGTCACGTAGTCTGGATCTCCCTTATATATTTAAGATGTTGTTCGTGAAACTTTTCCTAGTGCCATATATTCATGGACACTAGTTAATTACACTGCTTCTGTCGGGACATTCCAAAGGGTTTATTCAGGACAACAACCTTTAGTCAGGGGAGTAGTCATGTTGGATATCACCGGCGTGTCTGGACACTGGAACACTGGCGTGTCTGGGTTTCTTCCCCTTATTATAGGGATTCTTGAGGGCGCAGAAGCCCGAGGCATCCCACGTCAAATGCGGGGAATCATATGTCATATTCATGTATCTAAGGTTTTCCTCAACTTCCCATGTTTAACATAGGGTATGTCACTGGTTTAACGTCTAGCGGAGATGGATCAGACTGATCAGAACACTGATTAAAGTAAATCAGATGGGTTCAACCTCTGGAGGGAACACTGATGTTGGGGGGGGGTGAGTTTTCATGACCTCAATAGGATGTGGCGGCCTGGGTAAGAATCAATATGGATGATGGGCTATTTGAATTAAGTGGATGGTGTATGGGATGGAACCTTCATGAAGGTGATGGTAGTGTTGGTCTTGTGCCTCAAAAAGACTTCCTACGTATCCCTTTGGTAGGGAATCAAAGTCTGCGTAGTTCAGTAGGACGAAGGGATGCCTAAGGTGGTGGCCCATGAGAATGGATGCATGTATTGGACCCAGAGGAAATGAAACCTCAGGGTTGGGGCCCAACCTTCCCAAAACACATAGGCTCGAAGGGAAGACCAGAAAATGGACTTGAATTGGAGGCGTACACATAGGATGACAACCCGATGATGTGTATGGGGGTCACGCATGGTTTGCAGCCCAAGTTGGTCTGACACCACTAGGACAGACCAAAGATGAGGGTTCCAACAAATGGGATTGCAACAGCTTGCTGTTGATTAGGGGAAGAAATTGTTTACCACTAATTGAGGTCACAATGGCTTACCATTGGATAGGGCCACAATGGATTACCGTCGGGTGGGGTCACAGCGGCTTACCGCTGGATGGGGTTGATCCTCATGGAAGATTCCTATGTACCATGCCTAGGAGAAATAGATCAAACCCACATAGTTCATATGGGATGGGGTTCGGTGGATGGATGTGAAGGAGGACCTGGGGTTCAAATGGATGGTGGGATTGAACCTCGTGGAGGCTTCTTACATACCATGCATTGGAAAGGTTCAAAGACCTCGTAGTTCATGGATATGTTTGGTGAACCAACGCGAAGGGGGTCATAACCAATGGGTGGTGGGATTTAACCTCATAGAAGATCCCTACGTACCTCGCCTAGGCGACAATCAAAGTCCACATAGTTCAGGTGGGCGCAACGGCTTACCGCTGAATAGGGGAAACAATGGCTTACCCCTGATTGGGGGAGATAATGTCTTACTTCTAATTGAGGTTCACAGTTTAACGTCATGTAGTACGGGGGTTAAACGACTTGAAGGATGACCCTAGGTCCCAGATATAGGATGCGATTGAACCATGGGGAGGCTTCCTATGTACCTTGCCTTGGCAAGGATCAAAGACCTCATAGTTCATGGATGAGTTTGGTGAACCGACGTGTAGGGGGTCGGAACCGATGGGTGGTGGGATTGAACCTCAGAGAGGCTTCCTACATACATCACCTTGGTGATGATAAAAGTAAACATAGTTCAGGTGGTGTGGGAACCAGCGTGAAGGGGGTCGGAACGACCGAGTGTTTGACTTGAACCTCAGGGTGGATTCCTACGTACCTCGTCTTGGCAAGGATCAAAGACCACGTCGTTTTGGTATGGTATTGGGGCATACACTCCAGGCTGATCGGGGTGTTGGTGAACCGACGTGAAGATGGTCGGAACGACCAGGTGTTGGGCTTGAACCTCAGGGAGGCATCCTACGTAACTCGCCTTGGCAAGGATCAAAGACCACGTAGTTCAGGTATGGGTGTGGGGCTTACACTCTAGGCTGCCCAAGGAGAATTTCATGGTTGATGCGTGCTCTAAGACCACGTGATTCATTCTCGGTGTGAGAAACAATATACACCAAAGACCTGATGATCACGTCGTGAAAGGTGCATCCGTGGGAAGTATACTGGGGCCACACGTAGTTGGAGGCCCAAAGAGGAAACATGGGATTATGCATGGTTAGTAGCTTAAGTGATGGAGATTGAGACTTACTCCAGGTTGGAGGCCCGAATAGTGGAAATGCTTAGCAGGAGAGGGACTTGGCACCCAGTAAGGGAGGAGGACCAGGGATACTAACTCCTATAAGAAAAGCTAGGGGCTTACACCATGGTGGTTGCCCTTTCCCCATGGACAGACGCTGCTCCGATAAAGAGGATGTCATTCCATGTAAGGAATGATCTCACTCTCATGGAGACCAGTGGACATGTAGAATGTCAAAGGTGGGGTACCCCACGTTTGATGTGTGGGGAGAGGCCACAGTTTAATGTCATGTGCTGAGAATGAAGGGGTTTGGCAGTTTAATGCCCTACATCTCAGACGAGGTGGATTCGCTCCCCACCCTAGGACTTACATAAATGATACCTGCCCACACTTGGGGGGAAGGAAGGCATCGGTAATATCGTGGTTGGGGGTGTTATGGAGCGAACTATTGGGGGGTCCACGTTAGTGTGGCTATGAAAATAATCAATAGCCGTTAGCATGCCTATGAGAAAAGAATGATGCAAAGCAATACAACAGGTAGTATCGTCCAAGGGACTTTGAAATTTCTTTGTGCAAACCTGAAGGGCTTCATGGGAAAAGGAGTTTCAGGGCAGAGGGGTTTATATGTAGAAGCCTCCTGTATATCTGGTGCTCCATGAAGTGGAAGGGATTCATAAAGGAATGTGTTTCGCGAAGTGAAGTCACCTAGACTAGGAATATGTCATAGGTGAATATGGGAGGAGCTCACAAAGTGGAAAGGGATTTGTGAAGCAATGCCTCGGAAAAAAGGGTTGCCTCACGACGTAAGGTGTTGTGAAGAAAGGTGCTTTGTGTGGAATAGTGGTCCTACCTTATCATATGGGTCACATGTGTGTGAGGAGTGTTTTGAGTAGCATAAACGATCCACGATGACCTGGGTCCCCTTGGGGATCCCCTTCCTCCGTGGAGGCCCATAGGCTCTAGTAAAGGCATCCCTCTCTAAATAGGGGGGAATTAATGCAAGGGGGAGGCATTTCGTGATGTATAAATACCTCACATAGCTCATGGTTCGCAGATCAGAGAGTGCTTCTCAATTCAGGATCTAGGAAGTTAAAAGTTCAGATGGTCCATCCACGGGACACCTATATTTATAGGTAATATGTTCCGTGAAGCAGAGCTCGCATGGTGCGAAGATCGATTTTTCTTCGTGGTGGGCTCGCGAATGTCTATAGGGTTCGTGGAGCATCCCGCATCCTTACCTCACGGCAGGCTCGCGGAAATCAATGGTGTTCGCGGATCATCCCGCCTCCTTGCTCCAAGGTGGGCTCGCGAAGGTCAAATTAGCTCATAGCGCCTCCTGCCTCCTTGCTCCATGGTGGACTCACGAATGTCAAATTGTCCAGCAGAGTCTCCTGCCTCCTTGCTCCGCGGTGGGCTCGTGAATGTCAAATTGGTTCACGAAGCCTCCCACCACCTTGCTCTGTAGCGGCCGTGGGGCCATGGGGTCTCTACAAATGGTATTCATGAGGTATCCCCTTGATTATTTTGTTTGTACTTCTTCATCCCCAATTTTTGTAGCAACAATATTATGTTTAGTGTATGAACAAATCATATCGCTTTGAACGGACAGTAGTCCACACTTACTCAAACTAAGTTATCGTATTAACCCCAAATGAAAATTAAAAATATATGTGTTGTAAAAGGAATTAATAAGATTAAAGAAATAATAAATTTAATATATAACATATATAAATAGATTTTCCATCGTAATTTTCACCATGATAGGTTGTAAGGAAAAATGAACAATCATCGTTTAGTAAGGCGGTAATTCACCGTACACATAAACAGTATGTTTGTTACCAATTAGATGGAGGTGTGTGTAAGTTTAGGTAAAACCATTAGCATATAAATATACTAGTATATTTAGGATAATGGTGTTTTTATACAATAATGTAATAAATAGAGTGGAGGGGATGGAGAATTGAAATAAAAGGAAGGACTTGAGAGAAGATATTACTTATTAATCTGGTAACTCCTTTTGGATTGTGCCAAAATGATTCCTTGTATTTACTCTAACCCAAGGTAATTATTATAAGAGTAAGGAAGGGATGTTTGGATGCTTATTTTTAATATCTTTTATGAAAAAAATATGTTTTAGAGGTTTGAGGATGTGGGATATGTGGTGGCCTTTTACAGGAAATGAAAAGGACTCACTTGGAATTTTTAAAAAAAGGTAGTTGTACACATGATCATACCTAAAAAAAGATATAAATAACCAAGATAAATCAATATTTTAAGGTTAATGGAGGAAATATTTCTATAAAATGGGGTTTTTACAAGTTTATAGGTCATTTTGGATCATAAGATTAAGGTTTAGTCCCTAATTAAACTTAATTTGACCTTAATCGTTGTGATTAATTTTAATCACATTTAGTAATTATTTTGGTAAAAAATATACATTGTATAAATAGAATATAAATATTATATTGATTAAAATTTTGTATTTTAGTTTTTTATAAATTCAATTCACCAAAGTGGAAAATTTAATATTAATGTTAATCTTGCAGATAGGACGAAATTATAGGTTTTTAAAGTAAAAATAAGATAAAACTTTTATTATGTTTTTATATTTAATTTCAAAGAAAAATTGATGATAATGATTTTAATTATATTAATATATGTATAATTGTTATAATTTTACCTTTAAACAAATTTAAAATATAATTTAACCCTAATAATTATTTAAACAAAGAGGTAGTTTTTGTCTAAAAAGCAGTATTTTTCACTGTTCATCAAAAAATTAATTTTTCTTAGAAAAGTCTCATAAATTGACCCTATGATAATTTTTACATTATAAATTAAAAAATTAATTTTATTTTATCAAATTAAATTTTTAAATTTTTCTAAAATTAATTTTATTATTAAAATTGGTTCATTTAAGGAAACGATATTTTCAAATATAAAAGGGCTTTACCAAAAATCATATCATTCATTACCAATATGTTTTATCTATAAAAAAAATTTATAAATAATATTTTAAACTTAGTTATTACTATTCGTATAACAATTTTAGATTCGAGGTTATAATTATCCCAATTATATAATTATAATAATAAAATGATGTTTCGTAGAAACATCTTTGTTGCATGTAATGTATGCCAAGTAAATGTTGCAGGTAGCACAAGAGAAGTCGGTACTGCATGTAGATCAATTCAAGTTAATTTAATGTGAAAGGAATGTTTGAATTAGTGTTTTAATATAAATATGTATATAATAACTATTTCTTGTGTCATGTGAAATGAAAAATATCAAAAAGATAAATTAATTAAAAAAATATCAAAATATTAGGGTGTTACATTATACCCCATAAAAATGAATTTTTCTCTTGAAAATCATCAGGGTTACCAACGGTTTAATACATGAAATTTTCATTCATAGATACCTGCATCATAAAAATGAATACTAAAATATCCCTTAAAAGGGAATGTTGGGGCCATAACAATTACCTATAGTAACATATAAGTAGGATTACACATAAGATAACATAGGTTGGGAGTAAATATTGAACTTGTTTTAAAAGAATAAATATTTATAGGGATTGATTGGGTTAATTAGTCATGAATAAGTGAATGAACAAATAAAATTTGAGGGCCTTCATTTCATAAATTTGTGATTATTTGAAAGGCCATCAGTTCAACAAAATTAAGGAATTAGGGAAGAAATTATTTTAACCATTATCCTAATGTTGAGTAATTATTTTATTGATCCATAATATAAAAAAAAATTAGTTGAATTATCTCTATAAACAAAATTTTTTTCTTTATTTTTTCTTTTACCAATTCACAATTCATCCATTACTTCGTGTAATCATTGCCCAGAAATGATCTTTTATGCATGAAGTGCTAAAATACATTTTTAGAAGGTCTAAAGTCTCATAAAAGAATGAAATTTAAAATAATTTATCTTTAACTATTATTAAAAATTAATTTTTAAAAGTAACAATATTGCTTCATCATAAATAATTATTCATCAAAAATAATTATACATTAACCAGGACATTACATAAGCTAGTGGTATGTGTGAAAACCATATCACCCTTCAGTCATGGGTTCATTTCCAGTGGCCATGCCAGCCATGATTTTTTATCACCTGACATACATGGTTTCCTTTTATAAAACCATACTAATATAATTTCCAAAATATGATTTCCATCCTTGAAATAAGATTAATCACTAATAGCCTTTTAACCAAGGTTTTTAGTACAATCTTAATAAATAAATACTTCCTATGATATTTAAATTAAAATTTTCATGAATGGATAAACTTATAACCCTTATGAAAGATGAATATCCAAAACCATAGAAATAAAGTCATGAAACCAGATGAACATTGATCCCCCATATATCAACAATTATATCTTTGTTTTCAGAGTCCAAATATGTGAATACCCTAGTGGTAAATTCTATTGGAACATGATATCAACTTGAATTACCATAAATCCCTTTTGTAAAACATTCACGATTACTTATTCCATAGATTACTGGATATATTTCATAATCACAAGAAGATTTAAACATCAGCCATGATAGCATGAACTACGTTTCAACTTGTCTTTAATTAATTACAAGGTAATTATTAATCTCCAATTTACTTATTCATTACAATATTATCTTCACATAAATAACATATTAAGGATTACCTTACCTTAGTCAAAATAACACCTTATCATTAAATCAATTCACTTTTCCATCGATAACATTCAACACAAACTTATAATTTCTGAGCAAAAAATATAAGTAGAATGATCCTTGTATATTTCATAATTCATATAACATAATTCTTGATTCCAAACACATAAAAAACTATGATTATTACACTTAATCCTTATGACATTAATAAGGCTACCACATCCTATTACACAATACCTATTTCCATTCCCATTTCATCTATAGTCTCTTCATCATTAGCAATATATCCGTTACTCGCACCACCATGATGGTTCCCTTCCAGAGCTTTCATATTGGGACATTGAGTTTCATAATGACCATTTACTCAACACATAAAAAACTTAACCTTTAATGATGTCTTAGGGAGGCCAATATTGTCATCCATTTCATTAAATAAACTCTACATTTTTTCATTGTAGTCGCTTAATTTGTTTCTTTTTCCATAGCCAAAACATCTTCTTATTCCTATAAGACAATCACTTAGGTGATTCTCTCCATATTCTTAAATAAAAGAAACCAAATCTACTTTTATCTATGGTATCTATTACCTAAACTCTCAGTGAACTCCTTCTTTATATTCCCTTGTGAGTTCGAGAGTTGGTTAAAGTATACACTGTTGATCATGTTCTGTGAAAACATAATAGTCGTGATCACAACATCTTTCACTCCAATGATCATACCACTTGACTACTCATCAGCAAATCATCCATCACATTGAAAGTTAATCTAATTCTAGTCATTTAAAAAAAACTAGAATCATAGTTTGAGAATTACTTATCATAGAATAAAACCATGTATCTAAGAAAAGAATTACTTATAGGATGTCTAAATCATGAATCCTTCCTTAATCATTGACACCCTATGTTTATCTTAGGTCATTCATATCCAACTTATATTTAAATCCTACATGATGGTTTCTAAAGATTTTGTGAAGTCCCAACATATATGCCTTATAAGTTTCAAACCAGGTGTGTAGCAAGGCCCATTTTCATGTACCAGATTACCCTAAGTCACGCTTGAAAAATCATGTTGGAGTTGTTACCACTAGGTACATCTATGACAGATCCACATCCAATTTTAGTATCCATACAATGATTTATTTATAGGAAACCACTCACTCTATCCTTTCCCAAAACATCAGGACATTTTTCTAAATGTTAACTCATGCTTATACTTATCCTTAGAGACATACCTAGTCATATCCTTAACAATATACCTAGGGATATCAATAATGTTTTCTCATTCTAGTTTCCCAATGTTGACTAAACCTTTCCTTTGATACCATCTATAATGACCCAGGATTAACATACTTAGATATTACATCATTTTAGATGAATATTAAGTATATTGCAAAAGTACATGCCTAAGGAAATTAATATTTTAGTGTTATTGGAAACATTGAAACAAGATTTTCTATCCTGGTGAAATATATTTAACATATCCCATAGAGATATCCACATTTAGTAATTCTTCATAAAACATTTATTCATAGCATGGGGAAAGGTATCATAAGAAAGGGGGTGAGTTCAGATGCTTGGTAGGGTAAATAAATAAAATTCATAGGTATAACATAAAAAATGGTATGGAACTTGAGTATAACATTTGAAGATCATACCATATATATTATAGATCATAATGAATATTGGTATTTCAAGAGATATGAATCATAAATAAATAAATAACATAATCCATGAAATAATAATATAGGAATAAAACATGGAATTGTGTCAAACACATAATCATATAATATGATTTCTATAGTAGTCATGGAATTGCTGCCAAGGCCATCTTGATGAAAAAATTCCATTAATATGTTGGTTTCACATCCTGTTCTAGCTTAGTATTATTGAACTGAGGTCACTCCTTCTATACTTGTATTAATGAACAACGTTCACTCCTCGTTCTATCCCTGTATTACTCAACCAAGTTCATATCTCATTCCACCCATATAATATTGAACTGAGTTCATTTATTATTCTATCCATTTCTATCTCATGAGATATAAATCATTTCCCAATGCATTTGAGGGAGATATAAGTCTCACCCATTTCATAATGAAATGATGCATACATGTTCTACAAAATAAAAACCAATCATATCATAACCCATGCGGTGAAATGTGTATCATAAACATACAAACATACCATAACATGTGGTAAAATATATATTTTTTATAATCATTTCATCAAAAATCATAACCCATGAACGAGAAAATGATATCATAAAGATATAACCCATGAAAGAGAAATGGACTTCATAAACATATATCCTATGAATGTGAAATAGACATCATAAACATATAACCCATGAAAGAGAAATAGGTTTCATAAATACCATGACATTAGAAATAACCCATTCATAAAAAGAATATGAATAGAACCTTTAGATCATTTACTATATAGTCATGAGTAATATCATAGGATCTCATAATATTTGATTTTTTTTTGAAATATCATTAAAAAAACTTTTTAAGGAATTATTTTTATTTGAAAAAGGATTCATAATACGTAAAACCGTTTGAAATTATTTTTCATATAAAATACAATGAAAACATATAAGAAATACTCGAAATAATTATGGAAATCTTTTTCATTGAAAAAATATAAAATAATCTTCAAAAACATTTAAAAACATTTTTCTTTGAAAACCATTTGAAAGCATAAAATAAATATTTAAAATGTTTTAAAAACCATTACATTGAAAATAATAAAAAAAATATAAATAAATATCGAAAACATTGTGAAAAAAAATTCCCTGAAAACATATAAAGAATCTTGAAAACATATTAAACACAATGTTCCTTAAAATTAGTTAAATGATGATTGAAAAAAAATTAAACAATTTTCCTTGTAAACATATAAAATAGTCTTGAAAATGTTTTGAAAAAAAACTTCCTTGAAAATTACTTTTAAAAAAATCATAAAAATTATCTATTTAAAAATGAAACAGAACATTCAAATAAATAACGGTGGGTAAATCTGTACATGTAGTACAAGGTAAAAAGAATATTCCCTTTACATGGTAAAAAGGTTATAAACATTACTTGTTTGGATAGAGAAAATAATATTCCTTTGAAGAGATTAGTAAAATACCAAAAGGTTAAAAATGTATTTTAAAGATTATATGTTAATGGAATAATATTCTTGGAACTATTTTTAGAAAACATGTATTTTTAAATAAAGATAATGTAAATTCAGGATTTATTAAAAACAATGTATTAACTATATTATTTACAAAGGAGTATAAATATGGTACCAATACATGAATATAGTATTAATAACCATAAAAGAATAAAATTCATGAATTTCTTGAGATATGGGTTATAAGATTTCCTCAAAGGAAGCATAATCAAAAACAATCTTGAGAAGCGATGAAATTGTTTCAATAAACCCTTATCAGGAATGTAAAATTATTTGACATTAAAATTTATGTATAGTTATCATAAAAAAATTAAAATATTTTTTTTTCTAAAGTAGTTTTATAAGTTTCACGAATGTAAAATCTTAATTAGATAAATTAGTTTCTAAAAATGTTGTCAATGAAATATTTTATGGAAAGGTTCCAAGGATGATGATGATGATATTATAATGTATTTAATATTTTCAATAAAATATATAAAGATCATAGAGGTTGATATTTTTATTAAAATAAGTTTCAATGCATGTTCACAAAGATTATAATTTTTAATATGATTGAAAAGTCTCACAGTTGTTCAATCGTCCTATCATCATATATGCCATTGAATAAAAAGAATTTGTTAGAGAGTTTTAATAGATATTAACATTATGATGTCACGTTTATTTCATAAAGAGGTAAATATTCTAATAAACCATAATATTGCACCAAATGTATAAATGATCGAGTGATTTATCATATGGTTTATAACAAAATCTTATCTTATATATGTCCTATGTATTCAAAAAGGAGTTTAGAAATATAGAAAATTATTTTGTAATATAAAAGGTAGAAGGAATGGTTTTTATCCTTGATTTTGGATATATATACATATATCATTAAGGAAATGGAAATTGACCACTTAAATAAATTTATTGAGATATACCTAATTGATGCTCATTATGGAAAATTATATGATGTGATGAAATATTATATAATGAAAGAATATGATTTTTATAGTTATTTGAAATCTTTTCATGAGGTGTAAAAAGAGTTTTTTTATTGGATAACCCACATAGAATACAATAAAAAGATCAATACACTTTGTCATTGGTATAATATGGTTTAATGCCTCATATCTGGATTTACTTATAATTGTGAATTTTTTATTAGCTATAATGATAATTATATTACTCTAATAAATTTCTTATGCATAAAATAAAATTTATATAATAAATATTTTTTAGGTATATTGTTGATCACATAAATAGATGAGGATTTTTGTATATGTGATTTTTAATCTCATATGATGAGTATGGTTATTGGACCCCTTATTGAGATTGACTAATGAAGTGTAACACCATACATAAATAGGACATTTGATGTGATTGGGAATTGGATTAAGGGAATGTTATATGCTCATTCATAATGGTGATTGAAATGTTTGATGATTCCATGGAACAAAAGAAGTATCGATCAGTGGAACTTTTTCATTTTTCATTAACATCAATGTCTAAAATCCTGTTAAAATTTAGGAGACATATTTTAATATATAGAGAGAATATTATATATTTAATTTATAATAAATTTTAAAAACAATTACATTGACTATATTAATCACCATAATCAATTCATATTTTCACTGTTTTAATTTCATCATTGAGGGTTTCATTTGAATTTTGGATCCCAATACACAATTCATAACATTCTGGAAGATACACTAGGAACTATTATAGATACTCTGGGTGCTAAATAAGAAGAGTAAAAAAATCATAAAAACATTCATAAACAATCAAGATAACATTTTGTATTCTCTATATGTAATTAAGATAATCAAATGCCTAATTTTACCTCCAGAAAATGAAGGAATTTTGTTGAATGTTTATTCACTATGTCATCATAGAAAAATTTGTTAAATAATATAAATTATAATGTGAACATATGATAATGTAATAATTATAAAAGAAAACTAGGGAGTCCTCTTCCAATCAATCAATAGTCAAGATCATGTGCTGGTTATTCTAATGACGAACTAGTTTATTATTAAACGGTAACTCACAATCAATTAGACATTGAACAATGTGTATTGAATGATATGGATTGGTATATGAATCAAGAGAATCATTTAAATTACTATATAATTAAAAAAGTTAATAAAATTATGTTTTCTTCACTTAATTCTCAAAAATAATGAAGATATCTTAAAAGTGTTAATAAATTTATTAAAAAACCAGATTATTGAGAGAATGTGTCTATGTGGAAGAAAGAGTGATATCCTTCTATAAATAAACCTACTATTTTACCTATTCTTGTGCATACAACTTCTACCAAATAATCTTCTCAAGTTACTTACACATAAATTCAAGGGGTTTCTATCCTAGTGGATGAAGAGGATTTTTAGCTGGTCACCTCTAGAAAATTCAAGGATTCTTCAATTCCTAGGATGACCTATCCTAATGAGATTACAAAAACACCTAAACTAAATCAGGCTTCTCTTAAGTATACAATGAACATATTTCTGGTTTCTAGACTATATAGGAAGATAATACAAAAGAGGGTTTCATTGTCCCGTCGGATTCTGATCCCAACATAAATAAATTTTCATTGCATGATATATTAAATAAATATAATAGTAGGAAAGTATTTAGATAGAATTTTGGAAATGTTCATGGAAGGTTTTGTGTTGAAATAAAATCCCCAATCATTGGAAATCTCAAGGAAATAAGAAACTGTTATTTGAAGGGTAATAAATTTATTTAAGATGGATCTGATTTGATTGTAAGGAAAGATTTCATAGTAGGTGTTGAGGATCATAAAGAGGAGGGTGAATTGTCAGTAATAGATATTAATAATGACATATGGAATGATCCCAAAAATTAAAAGAGAGATAGACACTCGAGAAGTCAAGGTGGATTTGGAAGATGGGGTGGCAGAAAGGAAAAAAGGTGAATATTAAATGATTTTTTGTCTTTGGTGATATTAGTGGATCTAATATTCTTCATTATAAACCCATATTTCCTTCTTGCACACTCTCTATTTTTATAATATTTTTTAGGGATATAGATTTAATCCATGGTCTCCACCGTTTTTTATTATAAATATTTTTATTAACATATATACCTATTAATGGAAGGAAATTTCCAAATACATTATCAAATTATCAATTCATATTAAATAAATCATTATGTGATAATAATATTTCTATACTGATTCTAGTAATCTAACATTCAATATCGATCAGCTTGAGGGAATCATCCCCAATATAATTCCACATTCACTATAGCCAGCTTCTAATATTTCATCCCTCATCATCACATAAAATACATTTCTTTGACTGAGGTATACCCACATTTATGGTGTCTTATATATTTTTCATTGTGACAACTCAACTCATTATATATTTTCATATTTTATTGAAATTCTATTGAAGATATATACCTATGTATTTATCATTTTTATTATATCATAAATATAAAATCATGGACATACTTATAATAAAAATATTATCATATATATATATATATTGTCATAGTAAATTTCTATGATTTAAAAAAAAATATTATTTATATAATGCTACATTAGCTAAAACTAAATACACACCATACTATGTATTTGTAGATATGGATCCCGATGAAATAAAAAATATTATATTTCATAGATCCCTAGACTTACTATGAAATATTAGTAGATAATTCTGATGGAAAATGAGTTTTTTATCCTATTGATAACAATATTTATCACTTTTCCATATACTATGATATTGTCCTTCATATATTATCAAGTATGGTTTGAAAATTATTACTACTACCAATTTAAATTATCCTTGTTCTACATGATATTTTCCCATTATGCATTATACATATGGAATATCAAATATCAGTACACATTGTTTCATTATTAAAAAACATTATTATAATAGGTCATGTATTTCTTCTCATGATTTTAATATACTCCTCTATTTTAAAACATTATCTTAGTGGGATTTATGGAGCATAGAATAGAAATAAAATCCACAATGTCAATTTCAATTTTTTATTTTTCAATAAATTTTCAATATATAAAGAATAGACTGATATAAAAATACCACTAGAGAATCCTTCGTAGAACTGGTTTTGTATGACATGGGTAACTACATTATGTAAATTATTAGAGAATTATGTTTTAATCTTAAACATTAATATATATAGGTATTAAATATGTTTATCATATGGTATCATCATATTTTATGTGGAAAACTATTCCTATTCAACTAATCTCTTGTAGAAAATGGGATTGAATTCATTCTTAATGAAACCAAACTCTCTATTGGCATTATTAAAATGAATAATCTATGAGATAAAATAATGTTTTAAACTAAAAATTATCCTCTATAAAATTCATATTTTATTTCTATAAATTGTTTTCATAAATCATTATTTACATGTAATATAGTAATAATTCATATGGAATCCATAATATAAAATATTATTAAGATCCATTTAGAGGGTTTTTTAGTAATAAAATGTTTTAATGATATATAATAAATGTAATAGAAAAGAATGGTGGCTTGAAAAAATGTTTCACAATATTTAATCCCTTGTTTTCTTCTATAATTATTTATAATTCATTCCTTCCTTATAGGTCCTAATATTATATTTCACATCAAGTCTCTCCTTTTATACCAAATAATATATATATATATATATATATGATGTGGAGAATCCTTCAAAATAGAAGTCTAGATTCTAGGAAATGGAATCAATTTTTGAGGACATACCATCTTCTTAATTTTAGATTATATTCATTTACAACATCATTATATGATATATACATATTATTATGAATGAATAATATATAAAATTAAAATTTAATTATTATAAAATACCATTTTTATCTTTCACATTCAACTTTACTCTCTGGAACATATTCTTCACTAAATATTATATAATTTATATACATATCTAATCTCATGTTAAAATCAAGACATTAATTCATTGAATAATAAAATTATCCCACTATCTAAAATCAAGATGTGAACCTAAATATAACATACTGACCTGAACCAATAGCTTTATATCAAAATGCCACATGACATTATGCACACCTCCCTATATGAAAGAGGCTATCAACTATTAGTGATTGTCTTGAGTGGAACCATGGAAATACTATACCCTTCATCATAATGCATAGAATAAATAAATAACCAATACAATAAAGAAAAAAAATAATTATAGTACATGAACAAACTAAAATATGACATGAATGATATAATAAACCAAAAAATTAAAGGCCTAAGGAATTGGGAAATCCAATAAATAAATGAAGTTCCAAACACCCTACTCGAACTCCATCTTCTAAAATTTCTGTTCTCATAGTCCACATGATCAGTCATCCACTATAGGTACCTTCTCCACATTAAATCCCTAAGAATTATATCTACAAGTGCACTGAAATTCCTGAATAAGGTGTGAATACATTACTCGTTATTATACCAAAAATAGATCATAACATCATTAAAAAAAATATACAAGTGAATGGAATGACCATAAATAAGGTATAGATTTAAAAAAATGAAATAATTAAAAAACACTTACTGCATCCTCGGTGACTGATTCTACCTCTTTCTACACCAAGCTATAATAAAAATACCTTATTCTACTCAGGTGAGTAGAAACCTTAGTAACCAACATGACACATCCCCTTTATGGAATAGACTAAAAACATGTATGAAACATTACTATCATCATGAATATACCATCAACATACTTACCATTATTTGACGCATCCATCTTCGATGATAGCTGAAGAGTAGGTTACACATTCCTCAGTTTGGAAAATCCTAATTACTTACCAATGAATTTTTGAAACATTCCACTTAGGTGAATACTCACTAGCATGTTTCAAGTCTCTCATGTCATAAAAAATGTTTCACATCTCTTATGTCATCAAATGTTGACCATAACATCTATCACATTTCATATATTGATCAATTAGGAAAAACCTTCCCGCCCAAGTAAAGAATATATAATAACAACATATTTGATACAATTACACTTAAAAGAACAATATGACATAAATAAAATAGTATAATAGTTATTGATGGTTCAGTGTGAAAATTCCATCAATGATGATTATTATTAATCAAATTTTGATAATGAGTTTATGGTGTTTCATTAAAAATTGTATAAGGCTTAGAGAATATCAAATATTAGTTGGTATGGTTTGCAGAAATTTTTAGTCAGGAAAGATCTTTATATATTGTAATGGTTCTAATTATTCCATGGTGAGGCTCTTTATATTCAAAACATGTTTTTACGAACCATATGGAGGACATATTCTCTGTAAAATACCTCAATTATAATAGTCTAACAGTTTTTTCCATGATGTATTCCATATTGAATAAAAATATTTAGAGATAATGAGTAGATATTTTATTTTCTGATTGTGGTGATAGAGACTCATATAACCATATTTTAGATCAATATATGGAGTCTTTCATTTTCTCTTTGATAAATTATAATCGAATATTATATCATCATCGGTATAATGGAGGTATTATGGTTTTTGATATAAAAATGTGGATGAGGATTTTGTAATTCCATAGTAAATTTAATTGGTTAATTTAGGTTTTTGGATTGAAACTGAAAATAGTAAATCTTTCAGATATTATTTCATTTAAAATTATGTTTCCCCTTAATATAGATCATGAAATTTTCACTTGATATTATGGAATAGTTGATTTAATTATAAAAAGTCTTGAGATTCAAAATTTATAGATTTATCAAGATTATCAGAACATGAATTTAATGGTCTTTTGAGTCATTGTTTAACTAAGAAACCACCATGGTGTAGATTTATTGGTGTATTTCATGGTGAATATTATAATTTATATGTATTTTTATTCATTATAATGTATAAATTGAACCTTAAATTGATTTTACTGTATACTAGAATTTTATAAAAAGGAAAAATTTTATGCCATGATGTAGGATGACAGATGAAACTCAATGATGGTTTGATTTTAAAGTTAAAATGGATTTCTTTTTAAAATGAAAAATAATGAATTTTTAAGAAATAAATATTTATAAAAAAATTGGGAATATAAGTATCACAATGAGTATCTTCAATATAGATCTATATTTTATATATGATATTAGAGAACTATGTTAAAACTCTCATTAATGGGTTTACTAGTATCATAATGATATTCATTTTAAAAAGACAATGAATTTTCAATTTTTTTTAACATTTTCCATGATGTAGTTAGTAAAGATATAATTAGTGGGAGTGGAACTAATATACATATGGTGGAATTAAATTAAATATTAATTATTTAAAATTAATAATAATATCACAAGTATATCAACACATCATTTGAGTATTCATATTATTGTAATCCATGTTGGTGAAAAAATAATATATATATATATATATAGGTCTCTGGATTTATTTTGGTTTTATAGATATTATAGTTTTACGCTTGAGAATGAGTAAAATAACATGTTCAAGTATATGGTAGAATAATTCATATTAGAAGTTGTTGAAAATTAATTCAAATCCAAATCACTCCCTCATACAGTGTGCTTGGGAAGTTGTGGTCACAAGGGGTAGCATAGGCATAAAATTATTCATTCTCAATATATTAGTTGACAATTATTAGTATAATAAATTAAATGAATGTGAATGGAGTTCAATTATTCAATGGATGTTATTATAAAAGTTTGAAAATTTTATTGAAATCACATATAAGAAATATCAAATATGTTGCTTTCTATAATTCTATTCATGGAATAAATGTGATAGATTCTATATATAAGTTTATAGATCGATTATAAATAATATTACAGAAACAAAATATATATGAAAATAAATCATGATATTGGAAATTAAATTATTTTTATGAAGATGATGATATATGTATTAACTAATTATATATGGGATAAAAATCAAAAATCTATAAATTTTGAAGAATAATTGATGCACTGTTATAGATTCTTAATTCATATTTAATGATATAAAGATATGGTCTAGTGAAATAAATATTTTTTTGTCAACCAAGTAATTTTTAATATTTGATCAATTCATTGAATCATTTATTAGATTAAAGATATTGATTTCCAAAATAAAATACTCTATAGATTGACAACAATATTTTACCAATAACTATTATGTTTTAAACATGGAATTCTTATAGAAGTGTTAATTCATGATTTATATAGTATGTTATCCATAAATAAAATTAATTTCATACTAGAATGTTCACTGAGCCATCCATTATTATAAATGACAATTATAGAAAATTATAAAATATAAATAAGGAAATTTAGAGACAAATAAATAGATATCTTGTATGAATTCTAATACAATTCCATAAGAAAATTCAAATAATGGAATGAATGATTTGAGGAAATAATTCCCTTACCTTGTGTTCAATTTTTATATGTAAGGAATACCATAATATATGTATGAGGTAGTATGAATGTGTTGCGTGTTAGTTTAATTACTCATAAAAATAGTGAGCAGGGATTCCCCAAATATGAAACATTAAAATGAGGGAAATATTCAAAATTAGGATTTAATGGAAGAGTGTGGAAATAAGGAATATAATGGTGATTATTATTTATTCAATAAAAGAAAAGGAAATTAAAATTAGAAGAAAAATATTTATTTCTTCAAATAGTCAGGAAAGATAAAATTTAAACCTCAAAGAAAAATCAAATATTATGTGTTTTTTATATTATTATATCTCATTTTGGTTCTCTATAAGAGATATATTGGAAAGAAAAGAAGGAAAATATAATTTATGTAATTATGAATAAATAATCACAGTATCTTGAACATCTCAATGAATAAATTTAAAAAATAATTAATTTTTCAGACTATCAAGTGGATAATAATATATGGAGGATGTTATGGGGAAATTCAAATAAGAATATATGGAAATCAATGATATAAATTCATTTATCAATAATCCAACATAGATTATTGATTCTCTTAAAATGTTTTAGTAACAAATTAATAACATAAGTAACATAAGAAAATATTAACAAATATATTATATATTGTAAGTCCTTGGGTATAATATAGGGCTTTTGAAAAAATATAATACATTATAATTAAGATTGTGGATTCAATGGTCATTAATCAAAATCAATGAGAAAAATATATATTCACATGAATGTGTCAAATACAAAAGCATATAAAATCATTCTTTATGTCATGGATAACTAAAAATACCATCATCACAAAGTGGATAGTGTCCCATAGTTGTTTGAGTTTTCTCCAAAATCTATGACATGTCATATCATGTGATATAAGTCCTTACCAAATGCATTATAGTATATCAAATTTATAAGATTAACTGTAATAATGTTGAAACATTCTCTTAAGTGTTTCGGTTCACTCCCCATTCCCAATTACATCAGGATATAATTCTCTAGCCAATGCATTTGAGTGATATATAATTTTGAGATCACCCATCAGATAACAAAAAAATATTAATTCCACATGAACATGGACATATTTTCAACTCCATCATAGTTTAATTAATTGGTTTTAATGAAATAGGTTCTATATGTATTTGTATAAGAAAATATCAAATTATATCCAGAGAAAGAAGATGGATGATATCATTGGAATATATTCTCAATGAAGCATAATATATATTAAAGGATGTTTACATTTATGGAAAACATACTTATAAGATCATTAAAAATTTTATTATGAACTATGAAGTTATAAAAAATTTATTTTGGATAACATTAATTTTAAAATACCATATTCTTTAATTAAATGGAATTTATATTTCATTAAAATATCCTAAAAATTATATAGGAATGTTTAATATAAAAGTGATAATGATTTTAGACTGACTAAAAATTAACTTCTTATTTAGGATAATAATGAAAGCATACAAAAAAATGTTACACTGAATTATGGTGGGTGGAAGTAATGGAGATCAGGAGAATCGTTCCAATCAATGAGATTATAATAATTAGTTAAAGACATAAAGCTGGTGTAAATAATTAATCTATCTCCTAGACTCCCATTGTGTGAAAACTCATTAGCTGCACAATTCCATTATCTCAAGGTATGAATCATACAAATATTCTAATTGATATAAGTATTGTAGTACCTATTAATATATACCATCTTCTAGGGTAAATCATCCCTCTATAAATGAAACCTGACCAAAAAATTATAGTTGGATTCAAATTCCGCATTTTGGATGTTGAAATGTCTTCACAAAGGAAGACCAATGGCTAATGAATTTTCCTAAACTATAATAGAATTACCTTCACCAAAAAATGAGATGGTGGCTAGAATCATCAAAACCCTATTATCTATCACCAGAACACCCTCTCTCATCTACCCATTAATACTTAAACTATACAAAGTCAATATTAACACCATATTGTAAGGTTTACATCTAACCCACCTACACTGGTTACCTTAATAGATTTCCATCTTCATGCTGAATCCTAGGATAAATATTCTTAGTGTTATAGAATGCACTGTACCTTAAATCAAACCCCATATCCTCATCACTAATATCGTTAACTGAAATGATAAAAGGATAGAGTAGGTTTTTATACCTTATATTTCATTATTTAAATCTTCTTAGAGATTCCAACAAAAAATCCAAAAACACCATTCCATGAAAATTCACCTCATTCTATTGCTTTCCCAATCCCAAAAACTATTCCGTGATCATTTCCTTAATTGAATCTCCATTTAAGATTAAATTAACCCCACGTAGAAAGAAGTATCATAACCCATTTGTGCACTCACCCTTAAAAAACATGTTCCACATTTTCTTATATTTTTTCCTTATACATGAATAGAATCATGAAGACAAGACCATGCAACTTTTATGAACATTATCATCTATTAGGGTATATTGGTTCCTCATTATCAAAACTATAATATTAATCTTACCTGGTATCTCCTTTTACTATATCTTTGAATCCCTTTCATCCATACTTCTACATGTGTGAACTATTTTCTTAAATTCTTTTCTATAGAAACTTCTGGAGTAGGATCCTGTGAAAATGAATTTATCTACTTTTTCAACCAAACTTATTCCATCATAAGAGTCCTTGTAATCATGATTAATGATATTTTAATGGAATGATGGATATAATATATCATCCTTGAGAGAGATGGTTGGATCTGGGAACCGTGAAAAAATGTATCATTTCTCTTGTCCATTTAATCTTCCATAAGATACTGATTTTGCACCCCACTATCTAGGGAACATACCCTCTCCTCTATTAGATCAATAATGAACCATAATAATATTAACCAACTCCATTTTCAAATAATTCAACCCCTCAGGTCGTCCCCATGATTTTCATTAATAAACTTTTTCGATAACGAGTTTCCATTTGAATATTTCCCATGCCAGCCTTACTTGTATGGATTGAATTGTTTCCTCCACATTATGTAATCCAATGCACCTTCCTCTTAAATATTTTGTATTTGATTCCATGAAGCCCAATTAAATCATATGGATTTATTTTCATTACACACAAAAAATAATAACCTTTTTTAATTTTATGATCATACCCTTTGATGGGATAATTATAGATATTACATGCACCATAATAGATGTAAGTACACTGTTAATCAGTTTAATCCTTTCTCTGAATGATATAAATCTATTATTCCAATTAAAAATTATCCCCATAATCCTATTGATGATATCATCGATTACCAACTTTTTGACCCATCTGTTAGATTTAGGGGCTCCAAGATAAACCATTGGAAGTTGTCGTCGCTGCATGACCATCTTGACTTTAATTACATTTCTGCATATTACTATGCACTTATTAGATATGAAAACATGTGTATTTAATTTATTTTAACTTTATACACTCAGAATGACGTGTGTTGACATTATTTTATTAATCTTATAGATTGATCTTTTCCTACAATTAATAAAAAAAATGCATGTCGTCAACAAACATGATATGACACACAAGACCATTCCCAAACCTATTTTTATATCGAAGAATCATTCCATCCTAATGTATTTAATAAATGTTACTTATAAGATCCGAATGTTCTATAATAAAAGGAGTGAGAAATATGTTTTAACCTTTCCTCACATCACAAGATAATTTAAAGAACCCAACAACCATTCCCATTAGAGAGATAGTAATTCATGTGGAATCATAGCATCTGAAAAAAATATCAAAAAACTATTCATGGAAGATGAATTATATCATGAATCTTAAGATTAATCTCTTTTCGTGTTTATCACAAGACTTTTAAATATCAAACATAATCATTATATTGGATGTAACTACAATTTTATTTAAAACTTCTACCATTTTTTGGTAATCCCAATTTCCCCATGAATACTTTTACCTTGTACAAACTCATGATGCTCTTCCAAAATTAGTCTTGGAATAACATTTCAATGTATCCTATTGATTATAGTTTTAAAAATATTATCAGAAAAGTTTTACAAATATCTATGTCTATAGTGGTTCATAGTGGTTGGTTCTTTGACTTTAGGGATGAGTACAACTTTGGAAGCACATATATTCCTATTCAGCAAGACACATCTAAACAGGTATTACACCACCTACCCCACATGGACCTTAAAAATATCCCAAGATTGAACATAAAGTGCTCTTAGAATTCTGTTAGGACCAGTAACGCTATACTGATTCATACTAAACAATGTTTTCATTGTCTCTTTTTTCTTGGTATTAGCCATAAAAACACCATTTTCTCTATCTTCCACCACTCTTGGTATATGGTTAATGAATACATCATATTTGGAATGTCTTATTTGTATTTCTTCATTTAATCTATTCAGTCATACTAGAAGGCCAAAAAAATATTCTACCTTTATATTTATATCCAGATTCACATCCAAGATAAATAATCCATCCTCTCATTTTATCGTTATCCATGTACACACCATTTTTTCTTTCAAAAATTCCTGAAAATAGGTGGTATTTTTATCCCACTCCATGATCCACAAAGATATTGATACTTTTTTATAAACCCTTCCAACCTTCAATAATTTATCTTCTAGAAACTTTTTATTTTCAACTTGTGAGTCTAATCATTTATCATCCCAA
This sequence comes from Viscum album, assembly GCA_963277665.1. Lineage (NCBI taxonomy): Eukaryota > Viridiplantae > Streptophyta > Magnoliopsida > Santalales > Viscaceae > Viscum > Viscum album. Next base: position 1,599,494,456 of record OY728119.1, on the reverse strand, counting down.
CCATCTATGATAGTGTACTAAATTTTATCAATTTCATTATTTAGTCCTTCCAAGCTAGTATCATCATTGGTTTTTTGTGGAGATCTACTCCTCTATATCCCTTATCAAGTGTTGGTGCCACTTCATGAGACCAATCCAAGTACTAAGCCTCTCTTATCGCCCCCAATATTCCTTAACAATGAGTAGAAATTCATCAATATAATTCCAACTAGTTTTATAAAATAATATTCTACAAAGAAATTCCCCCTTTATTAAGCATCTCCAAAAGAGGGGAATGATCAGACAATGACCTGGAAAGGAGAGTGACCAAGTTTAGTGAAAATGTTTCTAGGAATTAAAGATTATAGAGGCATCAATCAAGTATACTTAAAATCCTACTAGAAAATTTTCAATTGTATCACCAAGTATATTTTCTTTTATAGAATCACATGTCTAATAGGCTAGTAGTAGACATGAACTCCTTAAAATAATGCATTGCATTCATAGATAAACCAAGAAATCATCTTTCTTCAGAATCATCCACAAATGTATTAAAATCACCTCCAATGTTCTAAGGTAGAGTGACCAGATGATAAAAATGAAGCTAATTTCATAGAATAATTTACCCATAATCCTCACAACTAGCATATATGAAGGAGAATAAGAACTTGTTTCCCCTATATTAGACTTGATTGTAATAAAAATTGAATAATCCTCCATGTGATCCACCACAATTCATGGTTTCTAAAAAATCAAATATTCTTGTTGCATGCACATAAATTCATGTAGTAAGTGAATCCCATGATCATGGAAAATAATGAAATACATTATACACATTCATTAGGTTCTATAATAGCTACAATGGATGCATAAATCCAATGAGACTATGAGTTAATGAAAGAAAACATCAAGTGAGTCCCCAAAACTAGAGTTTTCCAATGATAATAGGTATCATTAAGAAAATAAGGATATTACCTTATTGCCTAAAGTGAATTCCTTCAAAATTTATCCTGAAGTGGTTTCCTCCCTCATTATATCTCTATTTATACACCCACTATTAGCTATGAGAGGACCTTGTTTCACACTATTTTTTTCACGTATGACGAAGGTATCCCCTTCACCGCATCTTTTGGATCCCATAAAAATGAGAAACTATTTGAAGAATAGGCTAGAAAACTTTCAGAAATTGATGAAAACCACTCTGAAATAAGGAAATGGTCAATAGTCTCTCTAGAGATTTCCTAGATGCGTGAATCACCTCTGTAACACCCTTTGGCAGTACCTTGTCACTAGTGGGTTTTTACCAACCAAAGGGGATTATAGTGATTTAATTGCTTTATCTAAGCTATAAAAAATGAAACCTTGACTCATAATGAGAGAATATGAGGCAAATATAGTCCTAATAAAGGTTTTCAGTAATCATTAATGATATGAATACAATCACATATGAGGTTACAAAGACCACATTCTTTGAAATGAGTGAGATGTTTGAGAAGGTGTTAGGTGTGTGGAGCAAAACATATGAATTTGAAAAAGTTGGTGGTGGGAAAATTCTCACCATCATTGATCACAATAGTAATAGAGGTCATAACCTATGATTCCATCACTTTAAACCCTTTGGTCTCAACAATCATAAAGGAAGTGTCATTGGGATCTCTTAGATAATTTTATGGATAGAGATCCTCCACCGGGTCCTCCGCCGTGAAGCTCAATCATATTTTTCTTCACATCTCCACTGATTTCCCATGAAATTCAAACTAGACATAGAACTATTGTAGATCCTGAAAAAATAAACATTTCCACCACATGAATCCTTCATCATCCCTGATCAGAATGAAATATGGAAGATGCACTGCTACATTGAGGTCAACATAAATTTGCGGATCCTATGTAGAGTTAAGACATCAGGCATCCTCATACAAGCACAAGATTATCCCCAATGAATTACCAACTCATTTCAAATTTTTGGGATTATAGAGAGGTACAGGTATCCTAGGAAACCAAATCCAAATTGTGGCCCTACTTGAAACTTTTCTGAAATTAGAATCCCACGACCATCGAGACAGGGTGAAATGAACAGACCCATAGCATCGGTCCATTGTATCCCAATCCATAATGAAATAATATAATTGAAAAATGAATTTGGATTGAAAATATGGACAACACTGACACCACTTATGGATTTCTGAGGCCCCAAAAATTCTCATGGGTCCTAAAAAAATCAATCGTTGGATTTTCTCAGCAAAAAATTGAAACCAACCATAAATTATTATAGGAAAATAATAATTGAGTTCCTTATCCAACAAATCCAATGTTGGGAAACCATCAAAACTATCCCAACATTTGGTTGCAAGACGAATAGTTGGAAGGATTGGTTGGAAAGGATTAACAGATGGAGCAGATCAACCTTTGGGGGAATGATTAAAGGATTTAACACCCAAGGAATCGGGGAGAGAACCATCACCACTAAAGATCACTATAGAGATATTCTTCACCACATTGATATCCAAATAATTTAATGATAAGGTTTTGGAAGAAAACAACATGTCAGGAGTGTATCACTCCCAACTTCAAGTAAGTAACACATCATTTATGCATTTTGAGTATATAGAGTGTTTGGGTGATGTTTGGTTGTGTTAAAAAACTTTTTGGAATGTTTTTAGGTTTGTTCTAAATGTTCACAGTTGTTGCATAGTTTTTAGAAACTATGAAAATCTTACAAAAAACTATACATAGTGATATAAAGGCTAAGGTATGAGCGCACAGGTAGGAAAATAGTTTTTCCAAACCGTGTGGCCGCCTTAGAGAAACTGAGCAATTTGGGAGAGAGATATTTTGAATACTTGGAACATGGTTTTCTAACCACGTGAACCAACCATGTGAGGTTCCTATATTAGGTAGTGTCTGGTGCATATTTAGCACACAATTTTCCTAACCCTGTGACTAACCACACACAGTTTAAAAAAAGATCCAAAAAGTGGATCTAGGATTGGATTGTGTTTTGACCCTTTAATTTTTCTCAAATCAAACATAACTAGTAATTTATACCTCTTAAAGGCTAGGGAATCTTTCACCATTAATCCAGATCCATTTGAAGGTGTTTCTTGGTGTGTTGAAGCATGTTTCTTGTTGTAATTCATTGTTTATGGTGGGTTTTGGAAGTTTTTGTTATATATACTTCTCTCCCTCTCTATATTTTATAGATCTAGTTATTTTTTGGATATATTTAAGGTTTTTGATTCCAAATATTATTATATATAGTTTTCTATGATATGGGAATAGATATAAGCTAGATTTTTTGAGATTCAACCCAGTTTCATTGGAATTTAGTGTCATTCTTTATATTCACTATAAATCCTGAGGTAGGTGGATACACTCTCATATCCGTTTGATATAATGTGAAGGATAGATTTAAACTTTCTTGTTTTTTATAAATTTATTGTGAAATTTCTGTGAATTTCATGATGGAAACCCTCTTTGGTGATGGTTTATGGAACTGTGGAAATTGGGTGGTTTTTTGGAAAATGGAAATGGTAACTTGATATCAAAATGATGATTTTAAAAAGGATTGATTGGTTTTGATGATTGGAAAAGTTTTTTGAATAAAATTATAGTTTTATTGAATGTTTTTGGTGGTTGGATTAATTAATTAGGCATGAGTTTAGTGGTATGGATAATGGTCATGAAGTACCCCCATCAAAGAGACATGTTTTGGGTGTGAAGTTCCACCATAAATGTTAAACTAAGCTTGTGTGTGTAAGGTATTATGTGTGTGTAAGATATGTGGAATTAAATTTTGTGAGCTAAAAATTAATGTCAATTGGGGTTTTAAGTGTTGTTCGGTTACTTTCTTGTAAATTGGTTTATTTGAGAAAATTACTATAGTATGGAATTGTTTGGCTTTATGTTAAATTATTAAACTAATTCAAATGGTTTTTATATAAATTTTATTATATATATGTTCTAACTTATAATATCCCTATGGTGTGAGTAGGGAAGTAATTTGGGGAAATCCTACTGAGATTCTTTTCTCACCCCTTCTTTTTCACTTCGGTGCTTTTTCAAGTATTGTTTATCGATACATGTGAAATGGTAATGTATCAAAATTATCTAGTGGTGAGTAGTGATACTTTTAATATAATTTGAATTTAAGTGTGGTGTATGGTTGAATATTGGATTTTGGTTTTACAATATTTTGGTCTTTTTGGTTACTCCTACTATTTACATTGATGTTTTGTATTATTCCATAATTGTACATTTTTGGATTTTGGTTTTGATATAAATGGTATTAAATGAGTTTTTTTACATTTTCTATCATGCATTATGTTGTGGTCTTTTTCTATTCCATGTTTGGTGGTTGTTTTATTATCAAAGATAAAATCATCCCCCATGTTTTTATGAATCCATTGAAATTTATTTCTAGACCTTGTCACCTTGTGGATGTCACTTAAGGACAAGTAATATCCTTACTCCTTCTTAAACCAATGATGTGGGGAAATATTTTACAAGTTGTATCATTCAGTTCTTGCCTTAGAAGTGGCCATCAGTTCTCTCTGTCTTGAATTTGAAATTCATTATGGTGTATTCCTTGTGTTAGGTTAGTAGAAAGGAGTAGGATTGTAAAGACATGAAATATAGAGCATAAGAATATATAGCTAACCTTTTTATACAAAACACAATGTTTTATAGGGAGTTGGGTACACATATTTTTTAGAGACACTTATAGTCTAAATCTCATTATCATGGGTTTGGCCGATGAGACGAGCATGATATGCATTGTATAAATGACATCCCACTAGTAGTTTGTATTTCATTTTGAGTAATGATTTATGATTTGGTGTAGAAGTGTTAATTTTTTAATACTTTTAATTTTGTTTACAAATATAATATTTTGATAATATCATGGCTATGGTATTTTGAAAATGTTTTTATTTTCAAAGGAAAGTTTTTTTTAAAATGGATGAAGATGGTAATAGTTTATCTTGCAAAGAATTGTTGTGATAGTTGTAATGTTGTATTATTTGAAATGTTATCACTTTAGTTGATATAGAGTAATATTTATGGAATTTTTTGTTTTTATAAAAAAGGCTAGCTAGTAGGCATTATAGGAACCAAACAAAAGAAATTGTTGAGAATGTGATTGCACCTGAGCCATAGGTGAACCAACATATGGTTCAGAGTATTTTTTATGCATTTTAGGCTATGGAAAAAGGGAATATGAGGGATGAACCAAAGAAAGTGGATCATTCCATCCAATTATAAAAGACTAATACACCCATATTTTAGGATTATTATGAATGAGCGAAGGTATAGGTGTGGATGAATAGTATAAATAATATCTTTGATTTACATGGAATGCCATCATATCTAAAATAAAAGTTGGTGATGTATATGCTAGAGAATCTTACACACCAATGATGTTATTTAGGTGTTCAGGCTAAATTGGACTAAGGCCTTTCATGGGAGGATATTGAATAATTTTTAAATAAACAATTATATCCTCCTAGGTTGATAATTCAAATAATAGATTAATTATTCCGCATGAAGTATGAAAATATTTCTATCATGGAGTACACAACTAAATTCATGAATTTAGTGTGATTTTCACCTGATGATGCGGGTAGGTCATCCTTGAAGGCACACATATTTGAATTGGGTTTGAGGTAATAGATTCACTCTAAGAATAGTGTTCTTTATATTACATATTATATAGAGATGGTAAATAGAGTGATGGTGGAAGAATGGTACATATTAGAAGCATTTGGAGGAGGAATCATGTTAATACCGATGGGAAATGGTGGGAACTCTAATGTTAGTAACAAGAAGGATAGGGACACCTATTTCCAAGGTGGGAGTAATTAGACAACTGGATTGGTAAACCTTACTCAAAGACCCAAGAGTAAACCAACATGTTTTCAATGTGGTTTGTCGGACCATATTATGTGAGAGTGTATGGAACAACCTAAAGCATTACACAATTTCAATTAAATGGGGAATATTTAAAGCTATTATCATAGTGTTCCAAGGTCTGTTGTTTGGGAAACATCTCATGTGTCACATGAATCATATTCTTTAATGGTATGGGGGGAAGTAGATTAAATCTCTTCAGTATAACATAGATAATTATGGTGATTCTAGGAATACCATGACTCATCAATAGGAACAATCTCAATATGGAAATAAGGAACAATGTGTCCTGATCAAACAATTTTATAGATCTGAACATGTTATTATGGATTATCAGTTTGGACCATCGATGGTGCAAGGTACGATTCATTTGAATTGTACCCTTATACAATATTTTTTTGATACTGGTGCATCCCACTCATTTATTTCTGCTTCTGTTGTTGATTTCTTGGTTTAAATTTTGAGATGATTCCTTCTTAGATGAAACTTCAAACATCTCTTGGTCAAAGAGATTGTGAAGCCTTTGTGTGTAGATCATGTCCTATAACTACTGATAAAGATGATCTAATATGGTACATCTAGGTGCTTCAGATTGATTTCTATGATATAATGTTGGGTATGGATTGGTTGAAAATATTCAAGGCTCACATCGACTATTTTACAAGATATTTTAGTTTAAAAACTAAATATAGAGTCGAGTGTATCTGTAGAAGAGAAAAAAATATAAATGCAAGTGAAAAAAACTTATTAGCACCAGTATTTGGAACAGTATCGTTCCAGTTGGCTGCTTTAAAATTAGCTTCGATGGAAGAGATCGAGAATTGTAGTTTTCTAGTTGTAGATGATCAGTTTCCTAATGTTTTTCATGATAATTTCTTAGGGTTACCACCTGTAAGTGAAGTGGACTTTACAATTGATATTTTACCTAGGACCATTATTATTTCACTTCCCTCTTATCATATGTCACCAAAAAAAATTAATTCAATTGAAATTTTAGTTAGAAGTGCTGCAATGAAAAGGGATCATTCGGTTGAGCATGTCTATGTGGACAACACTGAACTTATTTGTCAAAAATAACGATTGAACTCTTTAGTTGTCTATAGATTATCATAGGATTAACCATGTTATGATAATGAACTGGTATCCACTTCTATACATTGATGATCGATTCAATCAATTGGGGGAATCTCAATGGTGCTCTGAAATTATCTTGTAATCAGGATATCACCAATTGGGGGTTTGGAAGAAAGATATTCGAAAGAAAGATTTCATGAGTATATATGGCCATTATGAATATGTGGTAACGCCTTTAGGTCTTACAAATTATCCATCGGTATTTATAGAATTGATGAATCAGATATTTCAGCGATATATGGATTATTTTTTGGTTGTTTTTGTGGATGAAAAAATGGTTTATTTAAGGATAGGGACTGAGTATCAGGAACAGTTTGAAATAGTGTTGTGAATCATGAGGGATCATCGTCTATATTTAAAACTATAAATGATTTATTTTTGGATAAAAGAGTTACAATTCATTGGCCATGTAATCTCTGAAAGAGGTGTGTCTTTGGATCCAAAAAATCTAGCAGTTGTTATCTCTTGGAAACCTCTAAATAATTTCATCAAGATATGTAGTTTCCTTAGGATAGGTGGTTATTTATGGTGCTTTGTTTAGTATTTTTAAATACTAGCCACACATATTACAGCTTTAACATATATGAATGTTTCATTCCAATGCGATGGGGAATTACATGAGTCTTTTCAATAGTTGAATTTTATCCGTACATCAACACCAATATTGATTTTTATAGAATCTAAAAAGGGTACATGGTGTATTTTTATGATTCATGATTTGGATTGGGATGTGTTCTCATGCAAGGAGACCATATTTCTGTGTATGGCTCAAGGAAGTTACAGTTTCATGGTAATAAATACCGAACACATGATTTGGAGTTAGCTGTCATAGTTCATTCATTGAATGCTTGGCGTCATTACATCATCGGTCAGAAATTTATTATGGTTATGGATCATAAAATCTTGAAACATATTTTCTCACAATGGGATATGAATTTAAGAAAAATAAGATGGATGGATTATGACCAAATTATTGATTTTGTATTGACGTATACCCCTAGAAAAGGAAAATCATTGGCAGATAAATTAAGTCGAAATTCATATACTCAGTTTGAAAAAGAAGCTTTAGATGAGTGGATTTTGATGTAATTCCTAGCCGACGTGACCTTGCAATGTGAAGACTGAGGTGAAATTGTGGTATTCTCTCTAGTTTCACTGGTTCCTAATTTTTTGAAGATGGTTAAATAGGCCTAGACAATATGATTTATAATTTTTTTTACTAGGTAAAAACTCAATGTTGTGGAGACCGTTTAGGAATAGAGGCTGGATTAGAGTTCAGTGTTGTGGTTTAGGAATTGGATGGTCATACCTATATATTCTCAGGAACAAATTCTTCATTATTACTATAATTAAAGATGTTTTATTCATCCTTGAAAACTAAATTTTTCTAAAGCATTGAAAGTAAATATTTGATGGGTTTGTATGAAAATGAAGGTGGATGAGTTTTTTGAGATTCTTAAGATGTCAAGAAGTTATGGAATATCTTCAGTGATATCATGTATGCTGCATTCCATACCTATTACTATTTTTAAATGGGAGCATATATCTATTTATTTTGTAACGGGTCACCCACGAATGGTTTAGAAACATGCTACCATATGTGTGATAGTGGTACGACTCACAAATTTGTCTCATTTCATCCCTATTTGTGAACTTCATACGATAAAGGACTTGTAAAAACATTTTTATAGAAGAAGTCATAAAGAGACATGACACACTAGTTTCATTAGTGTCAGGAAGATATATGAGGTTTACATTTCGTTTCTAGAAATACTTATAAAAATCCCTTGGGACTTCTTTGACTATGAGTACGTCATATCATCCTAGATGGATGAGAAATTTGAAAGGATTATACAAATTTTAAAAGACATGATGAAGTATTATGTAATGGATTTTGAAATCTAATGGGAGGAGTACATGAAATTAGTAGAGTTATCATATAATGACATTTTTCATGTCTCAATACATATGGATCCTTTTGAAGCATTGTATGGAATTAGTTTTTTTATCCACTTTATTGTGTGGAAAGAGGTGAGACTTCACGGTTGTGCCAAGCCTTGCCTAATAGACAACAAAGAAGATTCAGTTGATCAAAAAACAAATGGATATTTCTAAGAGTCATCAAAAATCATAAGTGGACCATCATCATTGGTTGTTTTCCTTCGAGGTGAGTGACCATGTGATTTTTAAAATATCTCCAAGGATTGTACATCATCATTTTGGGAAGCATTTCACTATTGGAAATGTGTCTATACCCATATTTTTCCAAAAAACCGTGGGTATAGACCCACATATACCTACATGTTTCATGAACCATGGGTATATGTGACATTTTATAACCTATACCCATGGTTATTGCTAAACCGTGGGTATAGGGTACCCGCGTAAGCATGGGAAGCCAAAATATTGTGCAGGAATGACACAAGAAAACCTATAAACATAGTTCACACTAAACTGTGGGTATAGGTGACATCTATACCCATGGTTGTCATCAACCATGGGTATAGCCTTCATTATATAAGCCTATACCCACGGTTCAGTAAAACCGTGGGTATAGGTGACATCTACACCCACAGTTTTACTGAACCGTGGGTATAGGGACATTTATGTTTTGTGTGAGAGAAAAAAATATATGATAATATATGAATATATAAGAATAATTGTTGTTGGTGTAGTGGTAATGGAGTTCAGTGGGGTAGAAGCGGTGCGATTTTGAAACTCTCCAGCAAAATTTTATTTATACCCACATTTTATAAATAGATATATAAGATAATATATATAACTATGTAAATATAAGTGAAATTGGTGTAGTGGTAAGGGAGTTTAGTGGTAGATCAGCAACGCGGGTTCGAAACCCACGCTTAATGTTTTATACCCACATTCTATTACTATATATATATGATAATATATATATATATATAACCACAAATGTAGTTGGTTTAGTGGTAGCACAGTTCAACATTATAGCAAAGGTTGACGGTTCAAAACTCTCAGAGGTAATTTTTTATAGACGGTTTATACTAATATATTTACGTAAGTATAGATATATAATAATGTAGGTTCGCTAGCTGGTGTGGTAAGGTGTTGTGCGTTTGAAGTGAAAGTACTCGGTTCGAAACTCACTGGTGGATTTTTTTCTATACAGCTGCTTCAGATTAATATATTATATAGAGATATATATATATATATATATAAGTTAAGTAGCTCAGTTGGTGATACGTTTCATGTGAGATCAATAGGTCGTGGGTTCGAAACTCCTTACCCCCATTTTTCTATTATTTTTACCTAGAGTTTTGAAACTGTGGTTATAAGGATATGAGGTGGAAAGTGGTTATGACACATTGGATATGTCATGTGGAAAAAAGTTATACCCATGGTTTGGAAAAATTTAGGTATAGGCCATGGAGCTATACCGACGCCTCATTTTCCCACGGTTCCCATAACCGTGGGTATAGCCTATACCCACAGTTTTGGGGGCTATACCCATGGTTTTGAACCATGGGTATAGTTCATTTTTTCAGTAGTGTGTCATGTTATATCCTTGATACATATTCCATTTTGGTATACTAGAATGGTTTGGTGAGGTGGCATAGAGTTTGGATCATCCCCATGGATCACTATAGTGCATAATGCATTTCAGGTATCTTAGTTGAAAAAGTATCATTGGGATCCTAAACATGTCATCATATGGGATCACATTGACCTAGAGTCAGTTTCTTCATTAGTGCACATGCCTGTGTGGATTTTGGATAGGCAGTAGAAAGTCTTATGTTGGAAGACAATCAGTCTAGCACAGATTTTGTGGCAGCATGGTCAGATTCAAGAAGAGACTTTGGAATTAGGGATGGAAATAAAAGGGGAATAGGCATAACTCTCTCAGAGCAATGATAGTTTTCTACTTTCTAGGGATGGAAAAACCAATGGTGGGGAGAATGTATCACCCATGGTTTTAATTAAGTAATCCTTAATTTATGTATTTTAAGTATATAAAGTGATTTGGTGATGTTTAGGAGGCTTTGTAAACCTTTTTGAATGTTTTTTTGGATTTTCTATAGGTTCACAGTTGGTCCACAGTTTGTGGAAACATTGAAAATCCAACAAAAAATTGTGCATAATGAGATATGGGCTATGTTAAGGGGGAATGGGTTGGTGCACATGTTTTCCAAACTATATGTCTGCCTAAGAGAAACTGTGCTGTTTAGAATAGAGATCTTTTAAATGATTGGTACATTGTTTTATAACTGTGTGGGCCAAGTATGTGAGGTTCCATCTTGAGGTAGTGGTTGGAACACATTTTGGGAACGGTTTTCCTAACTATGCGATTAACCATTAACGGTTAAAAAAATATCAATAACAAGTAAATCTAGGTCAGGATTGTGTTTTCACCCCATGTTTTTCCCTAAACTGACAATAACTTGGGATTTCTCACTAACAAAGGCTACATAATATTTTCCCATCAATTCCGAACCAATTTGAATTCATTTCTTGGTGAGTTGAATCTAATAACTTGTATTATGTCATCATTTATGGTTTTATTTTGTGGTATTTTTTATATCTACTTATCTTAGACCTAGTTCCGCATTGGATATATCTAAGGTTTTTTTATGCCAAATATGATTATATCTAATTTTTTTATGATATGGGAAGATATCTAATGATTGTTTTTGGAGATTCAACCTGATTTCATTATAATTTTAGTGACATTATTTGTTTTCACCATGTATCCTGAGGTAGGTTGCTTCACTCTTGACTCCTCTTACTAGAACATGAAGGCTAGATTTCAAATTGAATTTTTTTCTATAATTTTTATTGATTTTTTTAAATTTATTGATGAAAACCCACTTTGGTGAAGATTGATGGAATTTTTTTAATTATGTGTTTTGTGGAAAGTGAAAATGGTAACATGATTTCATATTTATTATTTTAAAATGATTGATTTATTTTTATGATTGTAAAAAAATCAATAAATGTATAGTTTTATTGAAATGTTTTGGAAAATGTGATTTTTTCCATGTGGTTGGATTAATTGATTAACTATGAGTTGAATGGGAGGGATAATGACCATGAATTACCACCATAAAAGGGATGAGTTATGGATGTGAAGTTCCAATATCAAAGGTAACTGCAAGCTTGTGTGATTTTGGTTTTCTATGTGTGTGAGATTTATGGAATGAAATGGGTAATACAAAAAAGTAATCCGAATTGGGATTTTGTGTTTTATATGGTTACTTTCCTTGGAAATTTTTTTATTTGAGAAAACTTTCTTGGTATGTAATTGTCCGGATTTGTAACAAATTGTTGAACCGATTCAGATGTTTTTTATATAATTTGTTTAATATGAATGTTTTAACTTGTTGTATCTTAATGGCTTGATTAGGGAAGTCATTTTGAGAAATCCTATTGAGTTTCATTACTCACCCCTACTTTGGAACTTTAGGGCTTTTGAAGATATTGATTACTGAGACTCCTGAAAAGGTAAAGTATTACACTTCTCTAGTGGTTCATAGTGATCCATATGATGTAATGTGGAGTGGATTGAGAAACATGGTTAGAGATTGGATTTTTCGTTTTGGATTGTTTGGATTTTGTTGGTTATGTCTTTTATTATTTACTTTTATTTTTTATAGTCATCCATTGTGGTTCTAATTTGGAGTTTTTTTCGATATTGAGCTATTTTACATTTTCTATCATGCATCAGGTAGTGGTTATTTGTTATGCCATATTTTTCAGTTGTTTTATTTCCAAATGGAATTTCACCCCTCAATAGTTAATGATGACCTTGGCATGTGTTACCAGCCTTTGGTGCCTTGGGGTTGTTTCTGAAGACAAAGTAGTGTCCTTCCACCTTCTCAAGTTAATGAGGAGGGGCTGGATGTTACATAGAGTGATATTTTTTTTTTCAGAACACAAACTTTTTCCAATCTTATGTTAGAAGTATTATATTTTATGGAAAGTATTTAAAAAAAGAATCCATCCATATCATCAAATGAAGGTCAATGATGGTGGAAATAGACCATTCAAAAATTATTAAAATGAATATGTATTTTGGGAATAAAGTTAATTCCATTAAAAAATATTTTGAATAATGATAGAGGTTCAGAAAAAGACAAACATATTGAAATATAAAAAATATGGCCATATATGAATATATTTGTTGACCTAAAAAATACGTAAGGTTAGTTTACCATAATAGAATCACCTAATGTGAATTATGAACCAATGGGTAACTAATATTATAATAGGATATAAAAAAATCATAAAAACATATTTTATAAGAAACAATATTTATTTTTAGATAGAAATTTAATTAAATATCCAAATATGGTAACATAGTCATAAAATCTCTAATTCAAAATGTGATTAGAATGAATTCCCTTAAGACTTTGGTAAATTTTGAATAAAAATAATTGAAATAGTGAAGATAAAGTATAACATAAAATATTTTGAAAATAAATTTAATTAGGGTTAATTTCTGAATAAGGTAATATGCGAACCATATAAATGAATGTTTGTGTACAATATGAATCTTGTCTCAATGAAGGTATATTGAGAATAAAAGATAATCATTACTCCCAATTTCTATGAAATATCTTTTACCACCATCATAATAAACATAAATGAAAAAATAAATTATCTTATTCATGTCAATTTTTTCAATTAATTTAAATTTTTATTATTCACTACACATAAATTAGCTAATTTTGTTTTATTTTCATCATCAGATGTTAGAAATTTTGAATAATCTCTACATGATTCATAATGGTGATTTCATTACACAATATTTCATACCATGTAAATCATTTTAATATTATTCATGGTATTGGTTTCATTGTGATTAAATGATTTATTGTCCCCATGTTCATTCAATTTAATGTATGGGTTTTCTTTATGTGAAAGAAATTCACAATGAGCATGTTTCAGGTTATTTATTTATAATAACTATTTAATTTATTTTGTTCATTTAATTTGAAGTCATCATTAATGAATTGTATTCATGATTTATCTTACTATTTAATATCATATACTATTTTTATTAATGTATTGATACAAATTCACAGTGAAATGGTGTTCTTGGTATATAATCGATTGTATATGTGGTTGAACTGATATAAATTATGACATGATATATAGTGATTGATTAAGATTATAGTGTAAAATTATAGAATTATCATTTACTAATAAGAGTAGTGATTTTATGATATCATTATTATAGTGAAGTTTTATTTTTATAAATATTGTACATGAGAAAGTAATTGAAAATGAATAGTAAAACAATGATACGATCTTAAAGAAATATTTCCCTCTCAGTATGGGTTCCTCCTAAATGAATGATTTAGGATATAATCTATAGACAAAAATCATCCAAATATTATAAAAGGATTTATTAGAGAAATAATACTTAGGTATTTCAGAGTGTTTTGATTGAAAAATGTGGCATGGAAGTGGTATAGGTGAGCACTATTTATAGATGAAAATGGGGGACATTTAAATATAAACTCTTTTTCGGTGATGCGTAAAGATTAAATTAAATGGGATTTAAGTGATACAGGGGTGGAAATGTTAACATAGATTTTTATATTTCCTTTGAATCCTATCATTGGTCCTGAATAATGTACACATGTCATGATTATTTAAAAAAATGAGCCTTGGTAGATATCCTCATTTTATACCTTTGAAATTTGTTTAAATTTTTATCCTGGAAAATATATTTTACTAAAAATAAAAAATTTCTCTAATTCCACAATTTATATTCAATGATTCATAATTATTAATCTAATTTATCTAATTTATTTTATAATTATGATAAATTTAATGGTTTTTGGAAAAATAATATATATGGAAAAAACCAATTTATATAAAAACTAATTATTAAACATTAAGTGTTTGATTTTTTCATATAAGTTACTAATTATAGAAGTGAAATTCAATTTGTTTTCATATTTAAATATTAAGGTTTTAATAATTTAAAATTAATCTATATAATTTATTTATATAAAATCAAAGAACACTTTAGAAGTAATTTTATGAACATATAAATATTAACTTTACTGTGGTAAATAAATTTTTTTTTCACTGTATTTTTTCATCGAAAAATGAAAACATAGTTATGAAATATTTTATGCATGCTAACTTAAAATATAAAATAATTTTTATTAAATTAAATATTTAAGAGTGAGGAAATTTAATTTAATATAAAAACACATAACATATAAAATTTTAAAAAAAATATATAATTAAGAATAAAATTTAATTATTCATAATCCATTACATTGAATAAAAATAATATTAATGTTATTTTATTATATTATCCATAAAATGTATTAAAATAACAATTTAGTAGTGATTAATTTAATTTATTGATATAAAAATCATTACATTTTGAATAAAATCATTGAAAAATAACTTTTTTGTGATATAATTATTTCATCAATATTTCCAAAAATAATAATAATAAATTTAGGAATTATTATTCATTATCTTACATTTATATAAATCAAATTTTGTATAATATTATGAATGGTTGAATTTAGAATTTAAATAAAAAACATATAATTAAAATAATTATCTATTGTGAAAATATATATTTTTTATTTCTAAATAAACTACATATATGTCTACTATATATCAGTAATTTCAAAACATTTAACATGTTTATTAATATTAGACAGATTGAATATATTATATTTTATAATGCCTATATAATAGATATATCACCCTCATTGCGTAACATAAATTCAATCAATTTTATCGACCCAAAAATAAGTCTCAAACTTATAGGTTTCATTTTGTGTTTTAAAAAATGTGTTTTAATTCAATGATGTCATTTCTCAATTTTTTTATTCTACTAATTGTAATTTTCAAAGGTTATGAAAATGCAGAGGAATTAGTATATGTAATGATATTATTATATTATGTTCATTTTCCTGTTTTAATTTATTCACTTTTAGGGTATTTAATGATCCATGTTATGTTTATATCCCGGATATGTAACTCATAGATTAATGTACATTTGTCAAAATTTTCCATTATGAATAAACAATGTGTTGTTATGATTCAAAAAAATTATAAATCATTTATTATGTTTAATTTTATTGAATGAATGCATATTATTTTCTTTTAGAAGTATTTTTATATAATGAAATGTTTTTCCAAAAATCAACGTTGTTATACAACCCCTCACTTAAACAAATTTCATCTTCAAAATTTTAATTATATATAATAGATGAAAGTAGTTGCATTTATCTAAAATATAGATATGATTCAATATAGAGTTTTAAATTTGATAACATCCTCACTATATAATATAATATAAATAAAATAATTGTTTCCATCATATAAATAATATATTAAGATTCCCATTTTTACAAATGTTCCTCTTTGATTTATGGTAAGACATTAATGTTTTTAGAGACATAACTTTCACAAAACAATTTTCATGATTATGTTTCAAATTAAACACTAAAACTACAAATGGTATGTTGAATCATGTTGATATCAAAAAAATATAGTTAGAAAATCACATAACTATGTTGAACCAATAAAATGATGTCTTATCCTTTGAAAGCACCATTTCATCCTTAGAAATTATTTTATCAAAATTTGATATGATTTGATCAACCAATTGACATATTAATTGAAATTAATTTTCTTATGGTTTTTTATTTTAATATCATTGACAAACCCAAAAAATATATCTACACACTTATTTGATACCAACAATGTCTCCCTATATCATCACATTCATTCCTGGTGATAAAATCATATTTATACACATTACCTTTTACATGAATAGAGATGAACCATGAATGATGAGCATATATTATTTACATCATTTTGATAATTTAACCATCTCATCAATCAATTTAAAATAATCCAAGTCCCCAAAGTGTTTTAGTATTTTTTAGATTAGATACATAATAAAAATACTTTATAACATTTTAAAAACATCTATAAACTAATATTCAAATATGATACACATTTAAAGACATTGTGTTCTATAATTCACTCCATAACCAATGGAATGATAAAATTATAATGGTTGAGATCAAATTATTAGTATGAGTAATCTTATGAGATGTAAATTAAAGATGATAAGTGTGCATAAGATAAAAATTCTTGTAAGATAACATAACAAATGTTTATAGACATTTCATAAGAGATTTAATCCAAATAATTCATGGATAACAAGTGATGGGTTATGGAATAAGGATTTTGGCATAACACATCACCTGAGAAAAATGATTTTTAGAACCTGAGTCAATAATCCTGAATAAATAAAACATTACTTGGGAGTAAAAATTTTTAATATGCAATATAATATAAATTAAATATTTATGTAAAGGATCACAACCAATACCATCAAAATAGTGGGAATATTCGCATAGTATATTTAATTTATTCCATAGTTTGAGGAATTCTGACTCTTGAGATAATATAAAGAAAGAGACTTTCTCTCTCAATATTGGAGAGCCTCTCTCTCTTAGTCAAGATCTCTTTGAAGATGTAAGGTATGGATATTGATCTAGAAATTTAAGGCTTCATTATAAGATCTGTGGTCATCATGATCTATTTTCATCTTGCGGCACCTGGCGTCATCGGACTAACATGAAGCATGTCAGATTACTTGAGGGCGCCTTTAATGAGATATTTTTCTATGGTGCTTTGGCCACGTCTGATGAAAACTATTGGACGACAGCGGTGGGTGATTTTGCTGCTTGCACAACGCCTTGAAGGTGGTGAGCTACGATGAGGCCCCAAACATCGGGGGGGGGGGGGGGTGGTTAGGAGTAATGACCGGATACATTGTAAACAGGGACTAGCATCAGCAAGCGGGTTTCTCCGATAACCTCAATGAATGGAGGATGATGTTTTCCGACGTTGATGGGGTGCACTGGTTGGCGACGGGGGGAGCCCTGTCCATCGACGGTCCTATTCAGCTTTAGGCTAATGTGTCTGTGGAAATGGTTTTTTTGGTCACTTTCGATGGGAGAGGACAAACAGCCATCTTGCCTGGCCTTGTTCTGTAACGATCTTGTGCAAGGTGTGTCGTCAGTGGCTTTTCCTGATGGTGCGATAGTGATGGGTGTCGGAGGTCCCGACGACAGCTTGATGTCGGCAGGGTGTCTCCTTTGGGATCCTAGCAGAGTGATGTTGTAAAGGTGGATGTCGCTCGGTTGAAGGTTCCTTTTTCCTGGCTGCCTCGGGACGCTGGACCCGACAGTGGTGAGTCAACTGGACACACAAGGCGGGATGTGATGGTTGTTGGTGTCAGTGGGGTGACAGCTTGTGCTGATGAGTCAAATCAATAGACGGGACATCAGTGTGGGCTGGCGATAGATTACAGTGGGCATCTGGCGACGTCGATGACAAATCACGACTACTTGGGGGCTGCGACGACTTCAGGGGCGCAATTTGATTGTGACCTCGGGCGAAGATACAACTTCGGGGGGGGGGGGTGTCACGAACGGCCTTCACCAAAAGGAGGGAAGGGTCAGCAGATCGCCAGACCCTTCCTTCTTTAAGTTTAAGGAGAGATAATGACCCCTGAAACCCTCCTTTAATAGGTCTGGAGTGGCGACCAGCACCAAGGGCATGAAATCTCACACTAAATTGAAGGCATTACCCTTTTCTTCTTTTAATAGGATTGGGAGATAAGATGGTGAATCCCACAACACCAAATTGAAAGTATAAGTAACGCCAAGAACCATTCCCAATGCATGTTACAAAAGTAAAATCCACAATGTATATGGAGACTACAATGAAAAATACCCAAAAGAAATAACAACAGTAACTGCGATGATCTACAACAAGGCCTGAGCTAGTACAGTCCAGCATGATCCCCGAAAACCTCCTGGAAACCTGAAAGAAGTTATATATACATAGGGTGATCATAAAAGTATAATCAGTAGGGAAAAACCAAAGACTCTCGTGCACAAGTGGGGAGGCATACTAATACCCTATGAGAAAAGAGATAACCAAGAACCTAACAAAGAAACTAACCACCCAAGCCTCACCAAGGCACAATTTCAAAATAACGAAAGTCGTTTAATGTATAGTAATAACAGATCAATGTTTGGGTACCCCGCGCCACATTCCCACTGGTTATTGAAGACATCCTACACATCAAACCAATCCCGCCATTCTCACCGTAGTCTCACTGCCAGACCCGCCCGCACACACCTGGGCCACAACCACACATCCCTCCCACAAACACCTGGGCCACAACCACTAACCCGCCTGCAGACACCAAGGCCACAACTGTCACACGTAACCATGCCCGCAATCACCTAGGGCAGAACAACCACTGCCACACCCGAAGACACCTGGGCTAGAAGAACTATTTCCACGCCCGAAGACACCTGGGCCTCATCCCGAAGATACTTGGGAAACCACATGCCCGCACACACCTGGGCCAACCACCACACTATCCTGCCCAAAGATTCATGGATTAATAATGGACATCAGGCCATCACAGCCTCCCTGAAGAGTCTTGGGATATTCGGGAATGGGAGTAGAAAAGGAGCTAATAACCAGCCACTCATAGGAGTGTTGGGGAAAACACCCTCCCCCAAGAAGTGGGGTTGTTCGGCACTAAGTGCTCAACTTGGGTGGGGCGTGAATAAGAAACAAAAAATATACAAGTATATGTATAGGTAACAATCACTCACCCAATCTTGGTTTTTCATCAGCCCGACTAAAGAACACTATCCTTACTATTCGTTCATAAGAGAAGAGAACAACACCCATGCCCAAGCCATAACTCACACCAAACCAAAACCCCATTTGCCCCATCTTGGTATTCATGTTCAGTAATAATGTTTAAATATGTTTCTGCACTACTGGGCAACTAAAATCATAAGCACAAGCCAAAGAAAGAATACACCCAACAACAATTTAAGCATTCACACCCAGTTCTTTTGTAAAGTCACAACAACAAAGGGATAAGTGAGATCCCTCTAAGTACTGGAACCAAAGAAAACCCCAAGATACAGCCCCATGTCCCCCAATATCCAGGAGCCAACGGTTTCTCAACAACATAGGATCCCACCCCAATTCGTGATACAAACAGAGGATCCCAACCTCACCCACATTACCCCTAGTAATCTAAGCCCCCATCCAAGAAAACCATAAGGTCACTCGTACTCGGCCCATGGAGGAAACAACCAAACCAATACTTCCAACACAAGGCAGACTCAACAGGTATTTTTATATTTAAAAGATTTAACACACTCGATGATTTCAATTCCACTGGGCTTAAACCGGGGTTATCCTAGAAAATGAGTTGATCCTGGTGCTTCCAATTTATTTAGCCGAATGTATGTAATTAACCAATTTCTTTTCCATAGAAAAAGGTTTCAAAATCAAAATACAATCCATTTAAAAATCACAGGGGGTAAGGGTTTATTAGTTCAAAGAGAAAGTCCACCAACGACCTTGATTTTCAATAGGCATAAGCCCACACAATTTAGAAAATATTAATCATGAAAGAGGATAAAAACAAAACACCATCTTCGATCACACCCATCCCCTTCATTATTTAGAATCTGTTTATTATCTTCATTAAAGTTAGGGTCATCCAATTCTATAGAAGATGTAGCGTACCGACCCCATAAGATACACAGAAAGGAGAAATGAAGGTGACACCCTTGCCTAACGATCAAGGATCGACGTTAAACTGGAAAACAAGAGTGGAAGAAACTCCACGTAATACGAAAAGAAAACCTCACAACATGGGTATGGATCTTCTGGAGGAAGGGTACTCCGAGCAGGATTATCAAGAAAAGAAATGTAGGATAATACTTTAGGTTATAAAGGATGATAATGGCTGAGATACAACACTCCCGGATGGTTACATACATAGAGAAACTGTAGATACCCGAAGCTTTACATTCATGGACATTACATTACTTTTGCGGAATACATAATACATAACAAAAACAGACACACAAGGACCATAATAGTTTAGTGTCTTTGGAAACTCCGAATATAAACAGCTAATCCTGTTGAAAGATATTCAACATCTCCCATATCGATCTTCCCCTTTTGTTTTCTTACCTAAAATCTTTCCTTATATCCTGGGGAAAAGAAAACATATAAAGGGTGAGCTCAAATGCTCAGTAAGGGTATTCATGGATAAAATAAAACAAATCATATACATTTGAGATTAAAAACATGAACATAATGTTTAAAAGCTTGAGCAATCACATAAAACATGGAAGTACGTAAGGCATATATCATAAAGAATCATTAATCAAGATAAAATAGCATGGTAGTAAAACATGTAATTGTGGAAACCATTCGGCACATGTCATGATTTCCATAGTATCCAAGGAATTGCTGCCAAGACCATCTTAGTGGACAAAGTCCCTTTCTGAATCGAGTTCACTCCTCGTTTCAGTCCTGTAACACTGAACCGGATTAACATATCGTTCTAGCCATGTCTATCTCATGAGATATAAAATCTTTACCCAATGCATTGGAGGGAGATATAGGTCCCACCCATCTCATAATGAAATCATACTTACCTGTGCCACAAAATAAACATTCATCATTCATAATATCCCAACGAATAAAATGGGTTTCATAAACATCATCCCATCATAACATAATCCATATAAAAGAAATGGATATAATTTCATAATAAGAAAAGTGAAACCATGTAAATAAAATATACATTATACTTAAAACATACACATATGAAATAATTTCATTTTAGATGGAAAATGGTTTTGATAAAACACTTGAAATGAATTCTTGAGGAAAATATCCTTTCATCTTTAAAATCATTTTCTTTTCAAAAAATGTCATGAATTTTTAAAAGAAAAGGATTTTCTTGAAAATATTCATGAAATATTTTTGAGGAAGCATCATGAATGTATAGATTTATAAAACCGTAAAAATCCTTTCATGCTGTATAAGTTTAAAAAAACATTCTTCTCATACTTTTTTCGGAAAAGTCAAAAAGTACCTCATATGAAAAACAACAAAAGATTCTTTTCATATATTTTACTAAAAACTCACCAAAGGATAAAATTGGATTTAAAAAATTTTATGTGGATGGAAATAATATTACATATTTAGGAAACATGTATGTGGATGATAAAATACACCCCAGTAATTTCTGAAGTATAAAAAATCTCGGATAAAAATGAGATTGTGATATTTCCCTTACCTTAGGTCATATTTGCTTAATAAGTGTCTGAACCTCATGTATAATGATTTAAATAATGTCATTGACTTATTCTAGAATAATACTCATTGTTATGATATCATATATGGTTCACTTATGTCTCTATATTACCCGTTCTTTTGTAAATTCCATGTTAAAGAGCGTTTTGGGTAAAATCGTTTCATTTTCCATCCTTATTTTGACTTGTAATTATTCATATGATTACTTAGATCATGATTACTAAATTCTAGAATATAAAACATGATTTATATATAATATATATTCATAATAAACCTATATATAATAGATTAGTAAATGGGGAAAAATACACCGTTCATGGAGACGGTAGGCCATACGTACGCATGAACGCTATTTTCGTTTCCTTATTGAGTTGAATGGAATTAAGTAGATGAAATAAATATATATACACATAAATCCAGTATCGTAATTATGTCATATATTTCATTATTACTTATTATATATACTTTATAATCATTCATGAATGGTCGACGTGGAGAATTAATCTCATCGCGTCGTGGAGACGGTAGTCTGTACGTACGCACGAGCGATGATATCATTATCATGATCGTGGAATTGTATTGGAGGGTATGTATACTATTTCAGAATCAATATAACTTTACTATAATAATATATAGTAATTATTTACACCATTATACCCATACAAGTAAGGTGGTGGTGGAAAATAGATTACACCACGGCGTGGAGATAGTATTCTGTACGTACGCACGCGCGGTGATTTCGTTTTCCGTAGAATGGATAGATGGTGAAATAGGGTTGTTTTATACATATAATAACCTATCCTTATATGAGTGATACTGATGTTATTACTTCATAATTAAACAAACTAAGAAGATGAAGTGGAAGAAAAAATAAAGATGAAAGAATCAGTAACGGACATTACCACTTCTTTGAAGCGTCTCTTTGAGTCCTCCTATTAGGGCACTAAAATTGGACTTTGAAGAAGACCAGGACCTCTAGGATGTTTCTAGGGATGTGGAGAAGAGAATTGTTCAGGGGTTGGCCGAGCTTGAAGGCACAAATTGGTGTGAGGAAGAGAGGGAGGAGGTTCCCTTTTATAAGGGAGGAGATGGGCACCATTGGAATAACTAAAAATATTATTTTATTATAAAGTCATATTCGGTTTTTAATAGCTCAAAATTGAGTTATTTCGAAGCTAAGGTGGGGATGGTTCGAAATCCTTTCATCCAATAGAATTTAGACATGTTTAGGTCATTATATTAACCTTATCTTTTATTTTTAACTCTTAGTTAATTAGATTGACATTTACCATGTCACTTTGTATTTTTATATTATATAGTTAATAAACTTACCATATACATCCAAGAGACCCCAATGTGGTCCATTAATGATACAAATATCATTATATATGTATCTTGTCCGAACATTAGATTTTTAGCAATAAAATAACAATCAATAATATAATAAATATTTTTAAAACTATTTTATGTCAATTTTGACACTATTCAATAGTTGATTTTTTTGAAACTCATAAAATAATGATTAGTTCGACCAAAGTTCATTAAATAAATCCCAACATGTCATATTAATCTATAAAATTAGTGTAATTCATAAAAAGGCTCAAATTATATTTATTTGGGTATTTATAATATCAATTATTCTAATTTTTCACTATTATGGTAATTACTACATCATCATTGTGTCATAAATAAATTGAATTATTTAATGTCTAAAAATTATAAATAAAATATAATTATGTAGGAAATATTATTATATTTCTAATGAATATTTAAAATCTAATTTATCTTATGTATAACCCTATATTGAAAATGTTTTAGTAAATAAACTTTGATTTTAACTCTTTTAACTCTTCTTTGAATTAAATAATAATAAATTTCCTAATCTAAACCAAGTGGGCCATAATGGTCATATTATATTCCTAAGGTTGTTCTTGGTCGAATCACACTTATCCAATTGAAATAGGAAATGTTTTAGGGTAATAATAATATAATTTTTACCCTTAATTACCCTATTTACTTTTAACTGTGGGAAAAAAAAGTAAAAAGTTACTATTCACCAAAAATTATTTTCATCTCATTGAACCACATTTTACTTAATGAAATCAACCGTGTCTCTCGGATTTTTTAAATTCCACTCATAGAAGTGGTAAAATTATGTTTTATGAAAAATTCATTTTTTTAACTACCACTTAGTGGTTTCACTATTAATCAAAAAATGAAAGTTTCCAGAAAAATACCAAAAATTAGGCCTAAGATATATTTGATATTATGAACTCAAAAATGATGTCTATTTTACCAAATTCGAAAAATATCAGTTGCATTAATTAATTTAAAAATTAATTTCTGTTTTCAAAACAAATAGCGTGTTCTTAAGAGATAATAACTATCAAAAGATTGACACTTGTTTATGTCTAGTTTAAATGTGAAATTACATCCAATGACCAAACTTGTATTAAATTGTAATAATATATTCTAAATATACTTTAAAACCACTAACATTAATAATTTATCACTATTAATTATTTCGATTAAAAAGGTTGTTTTTAATTAAAATTTAGTAATTTTCACTATTCATCAGAATATGAAAGTTATCCAAAAAGTACCAAAATTTCACCCTAAGCTAATTTCGATATTCCGAATCCAAAAATGGAGTCCGTTTTGAAAGTTAAAATTTATAAAATTTCAAAAAGTGGGTACTAATATTCATAACGGCTAGTTCATAATAATATTATAATAATATCTCATTTAATGAAACTCGGTATTGCGTACTACACACACTATCATGGAAGGTCGAAATTTCGTATAATGAAAGCCAAGTCAGGGATGTGTGTAGTGTAAGCTTCATTTGGTGTAGCGTACAACACAAGACATAATTAAAATTAAAAACAATATTTTTCATAAAATCTCGGGGTGTTACATTCTACCCCCCTTAAAACTAAATTTCTCCCTCGAAATTCATCGGGGTTATAAATGGTTTACTACTTGAAAGTTTCTTTAATAGAAACCCACATAACAAAAAGGAATATCAAATTTGGTTTTAAAAACTAATGTATGAAATGTAACGGTTACCCAAATTAACTAATCACTGGGTTTATACATAGGAGAACATAGGTGAAAATATGGATATGGAAGAGAAATCTAACCGTCATGTTATGATGGAGAGTGGTAGAGAACATGGATATGAAAAAGACAAAAATCACAAAGCCATAAATTTGTGATGATCTAGGGTACCATTTGATTTATCGGACATAAGGGCACTAGGACAACATTTTTGGTTTTCAAGATCATTTTCCTAAAGTTGAAGAATTTGAATTAGAATAAATACTTAATTTATTTTGGTACAATATCACTGTTGTTCATGCCTTGAAAAATTTCCACTTCATCTCTTAAAGAAATGAATTTGAATTTGTAATTCGTGAAGTGTTAGCAGATCATGTGATAGAATGACGGGTCATTCCATCTATCTCAAACAAAAGGTTAGCAAAAGTTATTAAATATACAAAAGTCAATCTATAGTGATATTAATCATATATGGTTCCTAAAATAGACTTATACTTCATATATCATACTTCTTAATATAATAAAACTAGTTTCTACTAAACAAGGACTTCCTGTAGGCCAGTTGTAGGTGATAAAGGCCAGTCGCACTTCGGTTGGGGGTTCGATTCCCACAACCTTGCCCGACGCGATGGGCTGTCGCCCGTCCTGCAGGTTGTCCTTTTTCTAAAACTACATTACTATAAAATCCCATCAATAATATCGAAAAAAGTTCTATCCTTAAACAATACTAGCATATGTCTAACATAATCCATTCTAATCTTTCGGCTTATCTAAAATACTTTGGTCCAAGCTCATTGTATAATGAAAACGATTACTTGAAATGTCATCAACCAAGCATGTGAATACCATCATTTATCCCCCATATATATTGTTGGTCACATTCCAATCATGTGAATACCTTAATCATGTATTCTCTTGAAAAAAAATTAATACACATTGAACCTTAGTGAAAACATGAATGCTGTCAAAAGTTAACTCTTTCTAAATACCAAAATCCAAAAATTATATATACTAAAACCATGATATAACCTTCTCCATATATCAGTCATGATCTCATGAATACTATCAAACATTTAATTTTCTCCTTATCCCTTCATTATGCACATATCATCTATTTTCCAAAAATATCTGAATAACCATTCATGGTTACTAATACCATTAATCATACACTTTTAGTACTTAGAAAAGACAACAGTGTAACAATACTTAGATGTCTCATTATTCCATAGTACCATGAGATTACTTATACAACATTACACTTGATAAACATGTAATCATTCCCCTACCTTCTTAAACCATTGACCGAGCTTCAACAATTTATTCATCTCACATATTATTTGTAGTCTCTTCATCATCATCAACATAAATACTGCCCATATGACCATAATGATTCTCTTCATGAGACTTTACCATAGGTAATTGGTTTGCATAATGCCCGTACATTCCACATTTAAAACATTTAACCATTGTTGATGTCGTAGCAATACCATTATCCTCATCCATGGTGTTAACTGAACCTTTTTCTTTGCACTTACTGGCTTTGTGTCCTTGTTTTCCACACCCAAAGCATCTTCCAATTCCTTTGAAACAATTTCCCTGATGCCTCTTCCCACATGATTTACATGAGGTAAATTGAACATTCTTTCCTCTATGATCATCCTGAAACTCCATCTTTCTCTTATTATTTGTGTCAGGAAACTTACCAAAGTTGAGATTATTGATCTTATTATGTGATTGCTGATTAGGAGTAATAATGATGTTTGGACTTCCAAATCCCGTTTCATTTGGTTTCTCATGAATAATATCATTCCATTGTCCGTTATATCCTCCATTATCGTGAATCTTCCTGTTTTTAACCATTTTCTAAAACCCAAAAAGAATAGTGTGAGAGGAAAAAATCATGCTAGGGAAAACAACATAGTAAAGGGGGAGTTCCCTCAATATCTAACATCTTAGGTTAAATTCTAAGATCGTTACTGTAGTTCTATGATTATATCTTATATGTATACTTATCCATAGGGGCATCCCTAGACATACCTTAGAAATATCTCTTGGGATCTCACTAACGTTTTCGCATTCTTGTTTCCAAAGGTTGACTAAACCTCCCTCTAATACCAACTGTAGAGACTTGAAGCTTGATGTTCATGGACATTACATTAATTTTTCGGAATACTTAATACATAACAAAAACAGACACCCAAGGACCGTAATAGTTTAGTGTCTTTGGAAACTCAGAATATAAACATCTAATCCTGTTGAAAGATATTCAACATCTCCCATATCGATCTTCCCCTTTTGTTTTCTTACCTAAAACCTTTCTTTATATCCTGGGGAAAAGAAAACATATAAGGGGTGAGCTCAAATGCTAAGTAAGGGTAAGTATGGATGAAATAAAACAAATCATATACATTTGAGTTAAAAACATGAACATAATGTTTAAAAGCTTGAGCAATGACATAGAACATGGAAGTATGTAAGGCATATATCATAAAGAAACATTAATCATGATAAAATAGCATGGGAGTAAAACATGTAATTGTGGAAACCATTCAGCACATGTCATGATTTCCATATTAGCCAAGGCATTACTTCCAAGACCATCTTATTGGACAAAGTCCCTTTCTGAATCGAGTTCACTCCTCGTTTCAGTCCTATAACACCGAACCTGATTAACTTACCATTCCAGCCATGTCTATCTCATGAGATATAAAATCTTTTCCCAATACATTGGAGGGAGATATAGGTCCCACCCATCTCATAATGAAATAATTCTTACTTATGCCACAAAATAAACATACATCATTCATAATAACCCAACGAATAAAATGGGTTTCATTTTAAATCATCCCATCATAACATAATCCATATAAAAGAAGTGGATATAATTTCATAATAAGAAATGTTAAACCATGTAAATAAAAGAGACATTATACATAAAACATACACATATGAAATAATTTCATTTTAGATGGAAAATGGTTTTGATAAAAAACTTGAAATGAATTCATGAGGAAAATATCCTTTCTTCTTTAAAATCATTTTCTTTTCACAAAATGTCATGAATTTTTAAAAGAAAAGGATTTTCGTGAAAATAGTAATGAAATATTTTTGAGGAAGCTTCATAAAAATATGGCTTTATAAAACCGTAAAAATCCTTTCATGCCGTATAAGTTTAAAAAAACATTCTTCTCGTACTTTTGTCGGAAAAGTCAAAAAGTACCTCGTACGAAAAATGACAAAAGATTCCTTTCATATCTTTTACTAAAAACTCACCAAAGGATAAAATTGTATTTAAAAAATTTTAGGTGGATGGAAATAATATTACATATTTAGGAAACATGGATGTGGATGATAAAATACACCCCAGTAATTTTTGAAGTATAAACAATCTCAGATAAAAATGATATTGTGATATTTTCCTTACCTTAGGTCCGATTTGCTTCATAAGTGTCCGAACATACTGTATAATT
The DNA here is from genome assembly GCA_963277665.1 of Viscum album. Classification (NCBI taxonomy): domain Eukaryota; kingdom Viridiplantae; phylum Streptophyta; class Magnoliopsida; order Santalales; family Viscaceae; genus Viscum; species Viscum album. The sequence continues at coordinate 1,599,465,717 of OY728119.1, read as the reverse complement.
ATTTAAATAATGTCATTGACTTATTACAGAATCAGACTCATTGTTATGATATCATATATGGTTCACTTATGACTTTATATTAACCGTTCTTTTGTAAATTCCATGTTAAAGAGCATTTTGGGTAAAATCGTTTCATTTGTCATCCGTGTTTTGACTTTTAATTATTCATATTATTACTTAGATCATGATTAATTAATTTCAGAATATAAAACATGGTTTTTACATAATATATATTCAGAATATACATATATATAATAGATCAGTAAATGGAGAGAAATACACCGTTCATGGAGATGGTAGGCCGTTCGTACACATGAACGTTGTTTTCGTTTCCTTATAGAGTTGAATGGAATTAAGTAGATGACATACATATATATATATACATAAATCCAGTATCATTATTATGTCATATATTTCATGATAACTTATTATATATACTTTATAATCATTCATGAATGGTCAACGTGGAGAGTGAATCTCATCGCGTCGTGGAGACGGTAGTCCGTACGTATGCACGAGCGATGATATCGTTCTCATGATCGTGGAATTGTATTGGAGTGTATTTATACTATTTCAGAATCAATATAAATTTACAATAATCATATATAGTTATTATGTACACCATTATACCCATCCATGTAAGGTGGTGGTGGAAAATAGATTACACCACGGCGTGGAGACGGTATTCCGTACGTACGCACGCGCGGTGATTTTGTTTTCCGTAGGATGGATAGATGCTGAAATAGGGTTTTTTCATACATATAATAACATATCAGTATTTGAGTGATACTGATGTTATTACTTAATAATGAAACAACCTAAGAAGAAGAAGTGGAAGAAAAAAATAAAGATGAATGAATAGGTAACGGACATTACCTCTTCTTTGAAGCACCTCTTTGAGTCCTCCTCTTAGGGCACTAAAATTGGTCTTTGAAGAAGACCAGGACCTCTAAGATGATACTAGGGAATCGGAGAGGATAATTTGGCAGGGTTTGGCTGAGATTGAAGGCTCAAAGTGATGTGAGGAAGAGAGGGAGGAGGTTCCCTTTTATAAGGGAGGAGAGGGGCACCTTTGGAATAACTAAAAATATTATTTTATTATAAAGTCATATTCGTTTTTTAATAGCTCTAAATTGAGTTATTTCAAATCTAAGGTTGGGATGGGTCTAAATCCTCTCATCCAATATAATTTAGACAATTTTAGGTCATTATATTAACCTTATCATTTAGTTTTAACTCTTAGTTAATTAGATTGACATTTACCATGTCACTTTTTATTTTTATATTATATAGTTAATAAACATACCATATACATCCAAGAGACCCTCAAGTGGTCCATTAATGATAAAAAGATCATGATATAAGTATCTTGGCCGATCCTTAGATTTTTAGGAATAAAATAACAATCAATAATATAATATTTGTTTTAAAAACTATTTTATGTCAATTTTGACACTATTCAATAGATGATTTTTGTGAAACTAATAACAGAATTATTACTTCGACCAAAGTTAATTAAATCAATACTAACATGTCATATTAAGCTATAAAATTATTTTAATGCATAAAAAGTCTAAAATAATATTTATTTGTGTATTTATAATATCAATTATTCTAATTTTTCACTATTATTGTAATTACTGCATCATCATTGTGTCATTAATAAATTGAATTATATGGTGTCTAAAAATTATAAATAAAATATAATTATGTAGGAAATATTATTATCTTTCTAATGAATATTTACAATCGAATTTATCTTATGTATAACCCTATATTAAAAATGTTTTAGTAAATAAACATTGATTTAACTCTTTTAACTCTTCTTTGAATTAAATAATAATAAATGTCCTAATCTAATCCATGTGGGCCTATATGGTCATATTTTATTCCTAAGGCTGTTTTTGGTCAAATTAAACTTATACAATAGAATTAGGACATGTGTTAGGGTAATAATAATATCATTTTTACCCATAATTACCCTATTTACTTTTAACCGTGGTAAAAAAAAGTAAAGAGTTGCTATTCAACAAAAATTATTTTCATCTCATTGTACCAAATTTTACTTACTGAAATCAACTATGTCTCTCGGATTTTTGAAATTCCACTCACAAAAGCGGTAAAATTATGTTTTATGAAAAATTCATTTTTTTAACTACCACTTAGTGGTTTCACTATTCATCAAAAAATGAATGTTTCCAGAAAAATACCAAAAATTAGGCCTAAGCTATATTTGATATTATGAACTGAAAAAGGATGTCTATTTTACCAAATTCAAAACATATCAGTTGCATTAATTAATTTAAAAATTAATTCCCGTCGTCAAAACAAATAGCGTGTTCTCAAGAGATAATAACTATCAAAAGATTGACACTTGTTTATGTCAGGTTTAAATGTGAAATTACATCCAATGACCATCACTGTATTAAATAGTAAAACTATATTATTAATATACTTTAAAACCACTAAAATTAATAATTTATCACTATTAATTATTTCGATTAAAAAGGTTGTTTTTATTTAAAATTTAGTAGTTTCCACTATTCATCTGAATATGAAAGTTATCCGAAAAGTACCAAAATTTCACCCTAAGCTAATTTTGATATTCCGAAAACAAAAATGGAGTCCATTTTGAAAGATAAAATTTATAAAATTTCAAAAAGTGGGTATTACTATTCATAACGTCTAGTTCATAATAATATTATAGTAATATCTCATTTAGTGAAACTCGGTATTGCGTACTACGCACGCTATCGTGGAAGGTCTCAATTGCGTATAATGCAAGCCAAGTCAGGGATGTGTGTAGTGTAAGCTCCTTTTGGTGTAGCGTACAACACAAGACATCAATAAAATTAAAAAGAATATTTTTCATAAAATCTCGGGGAGTTACAGAAACCATGTAAGGAGCGGGATCGTTGGTTGACCACGTGGTGGGGACACCCCACACGACTGGATTAATTGTTATTTAGTGGGGAGGTTTATTTGGTTTTTAGATATTAATTATAGGATTCAAAACGGCCTTAAAACGCTTCAAAAATGTAAAAAGGCCAAAAAGTGGGGTTACGGGGGAGGCTACAGAAGAAAAACCCGCCAAGGGTGGGTGACACCGATCGGTCTCGCCGATCGGTCATGCCGATAATTGGAAAAGGAAGGATTCATGAGGGTCTGGGTCATTACATCATATATATCTCAAACCATTCTCGTTCTTGAGAATAAAAACCAGACCTGGAGGGAGGGGGTGATCCGAACAGCCACCCTGGTAGATACCTCTCAGGAGTGAACCTCTCTGACATCGAAACATCTTATCTTCTGAAAAAACAAAAACACCCTACCGCTCATTCCCCATTTCACACAAAAAAAGGGCCAAATAGTCCAGTCTAGTGGGAGAAGGGTTTCCCTTCCTCCGTGTTAAGATACTATCCGCTTTGGGCGGCACTGAATCACCCGCACAGGTTTAGGTACATCTTCTTTAATGTGTCTTAACTAGGGATAAGGTCCTCCCCTCCCCATTCTTTAGGACACATCACACACATATCCAGAGAAAAGGAAAATGCACATCCATAGCTGACAAAGTAAGCATTACACAACAAACAAGTACTGAGAAAACAAGATAAAACTCCAAAAAACTCGTGGTATTGGGCACACATATGTGTTTCCCTCCCCCAGGTACTTTCCTCAATCCCACCATGTCTCCATAACATGTGAACCAACGGAATGGTACACCCACGAAGTACATTCTCCTTATGATCCTCGATCTTGATCGGTCATTCTGTGAAGGTTGCATCGTCTTCTATATCTAGCCCTCCCCAGCCGAGGACATGTGAATCGTCATGCAGATATCATCGGAGCTGGGACACATGGAATACATCTTGTTTCCTCAGTAGCGGCGGTGGTAGCGTTAGCTGATATGAAACATCACCGACCCATCAAAACACTTTAAAGGGCATGATGAACCTGGGAAAAATCTTACTTCCTATGCCAAACCTCCACTGTTCACGACGAGGCGATACCTTCAATAATATGTGGTCCTCGACCTCAAACTCCAAGGGTCTCCTCCTATCATCAGCATATGACTTCTACCAGTCCTAATCTGCCTTCATCCTCTCTCGTATAAGCTGAACCTTCTACATCGTGCTCTGCACCTCCTCCAGGACAAGAACACCTGCTCCCCAAACCTCATTCTAGCACACAGGTGAGCAACACGACCTTCAATATAGAGCGTAAAATGGAGCCATACCAATAGTAGAGTGATTGCTATTATTGTAGGAGAACTCTACCATAGGTAAGTGTAGCACCCATGATCCCCCAAAGTCAAGAATACATGCCTGCAACATGTCCTCCAAGGTCTAGATGGTGCGCTCTGTCTTCCCATCTGTCTGGGGGTGGAAAGCAGTGCTAAGATGTAGCCGGCTTCCAAAATCATGCTACAATCCCCTCCAGACTCATGAGGTAAAACGTGCATCCAAATTTGAGACTATGGAACTCGGAAATCCATCCAACCGCACTACCTCTTCCACATACTTCCGTGCTAGAGTGTCCACTCCACTTGACTCCTTAATTTCAAGGAAGTGAGCCGACTTCATCAACCGGTCCACTAATACCCAGATGGCTTTGCATCCTCCTTGGAATTTGGGTTGTCTCGTGATTAAATCCATCAAGATGTCATCCCACATCCACTCGGGGACATCTAAAGGTTGCAACAACCCACCTGGAACACGGTGTTCAGACATCACCTGCTAAAACTCTAGGCACGTGGCCACAAACTCTACCACTGCTCGCTTTACTCCGGGCCACCAAAACTGTCCCTTTAGACCCTGGTACATCTTGGAGGCTCCCGGGGGAACTGATAGGGGTGAGTTATGGAACTCACTAAGGGCTTGGCCGTGCATCGCCTCTGGAATAAACACCTTTCCTCATAAAAGCATCTGGTTCTGACCATCCTTCGTCCACCCTTTCGGAGCATTGCCCTGGTCAACTCGGTCATGCATCACTTCACACTCTGAGTCTCCCAACTGAGACTCCTCCAACTGACGTAACAGAGAAGTCTGTACTGTCATTTGATACAAGAAACCCATACCACCATCCATCCTCGCATCCTGGTGAAGGGCAGCCAAATCCTCCATCGCCATCCAAGTGTTTGGTGACTCTCAGACCGCATCCCTATGTGACTTCCTGATCAAGGCATCAGCCACCACGTTTCCTTTCCCTGAGGTGTAGGAAATCTCGAAATCATAATCCTGGAGGAACTCCATCCACCTTCGTTGCCGTAAGTTTATGTCCCGATGGGAGAAGACATAGCTCAAGCTTTTGTGATCTGTGAAGACCCCAAAGAGTTCCCTGATGAGGTAATGTTGCCATAACTTTACTGAGAAAATGACCGCTATAAGTTCCATATCGTGGGTGGAATAATTACGCTCATGAGGGCAAAGCTGCCTAGACCCATAAGAGATCACCCCTTATTGCTACATCAACAAACATCTAAGGCCTTGCCCTGAAGCATCATAGAACACCTCATACGCCGCCCCTTCTTCTGGTAGTCTCAACACTGGAACACTATCCAATTTCTCCTTCAGATAGCTGAAGGCTGCCTCACACTGCTCACTCCATACGAAAACCTGGTCCTTCTTGGTCAACGCTGTCAAAGGGGCTGCAACTCGGGAGAAGTTGGGTACGAACCTCTGATAGTAACCTTCCAGCCCAAGGAAACTGCGAACCTCTGCCACATTCTTGGGTGCTTCCCAAGAAAAAACTGACTCCACATTTGATGGGTCCACCGATACCCCCTGTTCGGACACTACATGCCCAAGGATGTGTACTTCTCGCATCCAGAAATTACATTTCGACAACTTCCCATAGAGCTGGTGTTGTCGGAGGACCTCCAAAACCGTCCTCAAGTGCTCTCTGGGGTCCTCCTCTGATCATGAATAGATCAGGTTGTCGTCGATGAACACAACTATGAGCCGATCTAGGTACTCCCTGAAGACGGATTTCATAAGCCCCATGAACACAGCTGGGGCATTCGTAACACCGAATGGAATGACTACAAACTCGATGTTCCCATATCTGCACCTGAAGGCCGTCTTCGAGATGTATCCCAACTTCACCCTCAACTGGTGATATCCAGACCGTAGGTCAATATTCGAGAACCATCCAACCCCTTTCAGCTGGTCAAAGAGATCGTCTATCCTCAGAAGAGGGTAGCGATTATTGATTGTTACCTGATTTAGCCTCATGTAGTAGGTGCACAACCTGAGACCCCCATCTTCCATTTTGCGAACAAGACTGGAGCACCCCACGGTGACGCACTTGGTCGAAAAAAACCATTTTTCATCAGATCACCGATCTGAATTCGCAACTCCCATAGCTCTGAAGGTGACATACGGTAAGGAGCCATCGAAATCAGATGACCACCAAGCTGATAGTCTATCCCAAACTCGACATCACGTCAAGGGGGTACAGTCGTCATCTCCTCAAGGAAGATGTCCATAAACTCACTGACGATCCTTGGTACTTCCACCATCTCAGCATCCACTAACTCTACAGAGAGATTAGTTAACAAAGAGAGGAGGGGTTCATCTCGCCTGCTGCATTTCTGGCCACTCCACATGCCGGTGAATGTAACACGTCGGCCACCCAAGTCTGAGAACACAAACCTTCCTCAGAAGCAGTTGATGATGGCACACACAGAGAATAGCCGGTCGATTCCTAGGATGACATCGTATGGATGTATCTGTATAATTAGTAGATCCCTGACCGACTGATGTGGCCCTATCATTAGTCTGCATCCTCTACAAACATATAACAAGTCGGTCTGACCTCTGACTGGTGTGCTCAGCACCAGGGGCACTGGATGTCTCTCTGCATCTAGTCCTAGAGCATGGGCTAGACCAGGTGCAACAAAGGAGTGTGAATCTCTGGTATCGATCAAGGCATAAGCAAGGGTACTGAAAAAACTGATCATACCTCGAACAACCTACAGTCCCGCTGGAACTGGTGCCTCCGCGGCGTGCAACTGTCCACACCTAGCTCCTCTGCCCCTCGTCTGTTAGCCACCTCCCCGAACACGCCCTGGCCGGGGTCCCTGAGGAGCGCCCTGAGGTCATCCTCCCCCTGAAATGTCTGCCCTTGGAAGAGTGGGAGCTCACTTCCACTGCTGCTACTGCTGAAAGGGCCTAGCTAGAAGCTATTGCTGGGGTAGGTGATGGGCATGTCTGCCACGGCCATACTGAACTCGGTCTAGGCACTAATTTTGGAGATGCCCATGGAACCCACAGATGAAGCACCTTGGTCCTAGGCCCAAAGGGAATGTGTGAGGACTGGGGAACTGGAACTGGAACTGCTGCGGCCTGCTCCCTGCTTGTAGGAACCTAGAGGGTCCCTATTCTGGAGGTTTAGTGCTGACAACCTTTCCCTTTGATAGGCCTAGCTGAATCCCCTCTTGTGACACACCGCCCAGTGTGTGCATCCTCTCTACCACCTCTTCCTTCTTTTGGACCTTCAATTATATCAGCATGGTGAATGGGGTAACAGCGTACTAGAGGGAAGGTCAGAGTGCCTCCTCTAAACATCTCACCCGAGACTCCTCATCTGGAAAGAGGTCTGGAGAAAAGTGGAGAAGATACTTGAACTTGACCCCACCTCCCTTAGTGACATACTCCCTTGCTGGAGGGAGAGTATCTCCTGCCTCTTTTGTGCCTTCATCGTAGAAGAGTGGAATTATGCCCGGAACTCCTTCTCGAAATCATCCCATGCCACTTCAGCCTCTCTCCTCTCCCCCAGGTAGAGCGTCCACCACTGATGCGCTGCTCCCCACATCTGGTTGACGGTTAGAGGAACCCAGTACTCGGTCGGAGCCCGAATCAGGATGAAATCTATCACCAGATCTATTAGCCAGCTCTCCATCTTCAAGTCAGAGGTGCTGCCCTCTTACTTCTCAAGGGTCTTCTGCTGGAAGGCTCAAAGCATCTTCTGCCATTGGTCATCCTCCTCCACTCGATCATCCCTTTACTGATCGACCAACTCAACTTCTCGGGCCTCGATCGCCTGTACAACTTGTGGTCATCTCCCGGGTGCCATACATACAAGGTAAACATGGAATTCCTAAGCCCAAGTAGTGTAGAATATTGTCCTTACATTTTATTTGACTTATTTATTTCTTTTTGAATCACTAAAAAATCCAGAAATGTGAGAACACATGTCATTATGATACATGTACCTTTCCTAGGGTCTCTACACTGCAATCAGTGTAGCCTCACTTGGTCGTTCGGTAGGTCCATATTCCTTGCATCAGATCATGGGGGGGACCTAAAATCCCATGTCCTAACCAGTCTTCCCTGGCCTAATTCACGCACCAAGGTCACCCAACACTGTCACCATACCATCCCATGAAATCCTCACTATGCCTAAATCCAGACTCCATCATATCTCTCAACCCAGGCTTTGATACCATTCTGTCATGACCTGCCTTCAACAAAAGGAGGGAAGGGTCAGCAGATCGCCATGCCCTTCGTTCTTTAAGTTGAATGAGAGATAATGACCTCTGAAACCCACCTTAAATAGGTCCTGGAGTGGCGACCTGCACCATGGGAATGAAATCACACACTAAATGGAAGGCATTACACTTTTTTTCTTTTAATAGGATCGGGAGATAATATTGTGAATCCCAAAACACCAAACTGAAAGTAAAAATAAAGCCAAGAACCATTCCCAATGCATGTTACAAAAGTAAAATCCATAATGTATAAGGTGACTACAAACAAAAATACCCTAAAGAAAGAACAACAACAACTGTGATGATCCGCCACAAGGCCTGAGCTAGTACGATCCATCATGATCCCTGAAATCCTCCTGGAAACCTGAATGCAGTTTTATATACGTAGGGTGAGCATAAAAGTATACTCAGTAGGGAAAAACCAAAGACTCTCATGCAAAAGTGGGGAAGTATACTAATTCCCTATGAGAAAAGAGATAACCAAGCACCTAACAAGGAAACTAACCACCCAAGCCTCACCAAGGAACACTCCCCAAATAATGCAATTCAAGTAATGTATAGTAATAGCACATCGATGTTTGGGTACCCCGCACCACTTTTCCACTGGTTATTGAAGACATTCTGTGCATCAAACCAATCCATCCATTCTCACCGCAGTCCTACTGCCTCAACCACCCACACACACCTGGGCACAACCCCACATCCCACCCGCAAACACTTGGGCCACAACCACTAACCCGCCTGCAGACACCAGGGCCACAACTGTCACACGTAACCACACCCAAAAACACCTAGGCTAGAACAACCACTGCCACACTCAAGAACACCTGGGCTAGAAGAACTACTTCCGTGCTTGAAGACACCTGGGCCTAATCCCGGAGATATTTGGGAAACCACATGCCTGCACACACCTGGTCCAACAACCACACTATCCTGCCCGAATATTCTTGGGCTAATAATGGACTTCAGGCCAACACAGCCTACCCGAAGCGTCTTGGTCTATTTGGGAAAGGGAGCAAAAAAGGAGCTAATAACCAGCCACTCATAGGAGTGTTGGGAAAAAACACCCTCCCCCATGAAGTGGGGGTGTTTGTCACTAAGTAATAAACTTGGGTGGGGCTCGAATAAGAAACACCAAAACTACAAGTATATGTATAGGTAACAAGCACTCACCCAATCTAGGTTTTTCTTCAGCCAGCCTAAATAACGTTATCCTTACTATCCGCTCATAAGAGAAGAGAACAACACCCATGCCCAAGCCACAACTCACACAAAACCAAATCCCCATTTTTCCCATCCTTGTCTTCATGTTCAGTAATAATGTTTAAATATGTTTCATCACTACTGGGCAACTAACAGCATAAGGACAATCCAAGGAAAGAATACACCCAACAACAATTTAAGCATTCACACTCGTTTCTCTTGTAAAGTCACAATAACAATGGGATAAGTGAGATCCCTTGAAGTACTGGAACCAAAGAAAACCCCAAGAAACATCCCCATGTCCCCCAATATCCAGGAGCCAACAGTTTCTCAACAACATAGGATCCCACCCTAATTCGTGATACAAACAGAGGATCTCATCATCACCCACATCACCCCCAGCAATCTAAGCCCCCATCCATGAAAACCATAAGGTCACTCGTACTCAGCTCGTGGAGGAAAAAAACAAACCAATATTACCAACACAAGGCATAATCAACAGGTATTTTCAGATTTAAAAGATTTAAAACACTACATGATTTCAATTCCACTGGGCTTAAACCGGGGTTATCATAGAAAATGAGATGATCCTGGTGCTTCCAAATTATTTAGCTGAATGTATGTAATTAACTAATTTCTTTTAAGCAGAAAAAGGTTTCAAAATAAAAATACAATCCATTCAAACATCACAAGGGGTAAGGGTTTATTAGTTCATAGAGAAAGACTACCAACGTCCATGATTTTCAATAGGCGTAAGCCAAAACAATTCATAAATTATTAACCATGAAAGAGGATAAAAACAGAACAGCATCTTCGATCACATCCCTTCCCTTCATTCTTTAGAATCCGTTTATTATCTTCATTAAAGTTAGGTTCATCCAATTCTATAGAAGCATTAGCTTACCGACCCCGCAAGATACACAGAAAGGAGAGACGAAGGTGAAACACTTACCTGACGATCAAGGATCTACGTTAAACGGGAAAACAGGAGTGGCAGGAACTCCATGGAACGTGAAAGGAAAACCTCGCAATAGGGGTATGACTCATCGAGAGGAAGGGTACTTCGAGCAGGATGATCGAGAATAGAAACACAGGATAAGTCATTAGGTTATAAAGGATGATAAGGGCTGAGATACAGCACTCCTGGATGGTTAGATATGGAGAGAAACAGCATAAGGAGCGGGATTGTGGGTTGACCATACGGCAGGGACACCCCACATAGCTGGATTAATTTTTATTTAGTATGGAGGTTTATTTGATTTTTAGATGTTAATCATGGGATTAAAAACGACATTTAAACGCTTCAAAAAGGTAAAAAGGCCTAAAAGTTGAGGTTACGGGGGAGGCTGCAGAAGAAAAACCCGCCAAGGATGGGTGACAACAATCGGTCGCGCCGATCAGTCGCACTGATAATTGGAAAAAGAAGGGGTCATGAGGGTCTGGGTCATTATAGGGGGCAGCCTCAGGTAGCGTTGTCAGCAATCTTATTGGCTTTTGGGACATCCTTTTGAATTTGCAGTTGCGTGATGCACGTGTGGGGATTTGAGTCTTTAGAATGTGGTCCTTTGGATCCTAATAATGGATTTACGGGTTTTGTTTTGGGTCTTTGGACTGTTAGTTGATTTTTTGAGGCATTATTCTGCCATTTTTTGGGTTTGACGGTGCTTTTTGTGCCGCATGCGTGTTGTGTTTCGTTGTATTTTTATTTTCTGAAATGGTTTTTTATGACTGAGCCCGCTCGAGTCCTGAAATTTCCTGATATATATATATATATAAATTTAATAAGGTTTATTTATATATTTAAATAATTATATTTACATTTTAAATATAAGGTTTATTTATATTTAAATATTTATATATACTTATAAATATAAGGTTAATTTATATATATAATTTTATAAATAAATTATTTTAATATAAGCTTTATTTAATTATATAATTATATATTTTAAATTCATTTATTTATATATAATTATGTAAATATAAATAACCCTTATATTTTAAATTTTAAAAGGTTTGTTTATATAAATAAATATATATAAATTTATAAAACTATATAAATAATTATATATAAGGATTATTTATAACTATATAAATATATATTTATAATTATATATTTATAAATATATTTATAAATATAGTTAAAATTGTTAATTTATTATATTAATAATGATATATATTTAGAGGAGTGTGTGGAATTGGAATTGGGGGAGCTCAACGCCAATTGGAATGGGGCACTTTTCACCCAAAACGCCAATTGGTGTGGCGTTTTGGAAACCATATCCCAAATTAAATTTTTGCTACACCATTTAAATTATATAAAATTTTAAAAAAACCCCTAAACATAGTTTTTAAAACATTTCATTTTTTTTATTCATTATTTTGCGGCACCCGAATCAAAGAAGAACGAGTCTGAAGCAGGATGAAAACCATGTAACTGTCGACGAGGACGAACCGAAACTAGAGCACTATTCAAGGCCGATTGTTGAATTGATGCTGGAAATATTGAAACGACCATTGAATAAATAAGATGGGTTGCACAAACTGAAAATAGAAGCATCAGTCGAAACATACGAATGAAGACACGTTAGGAACTTGATTTACGAAAGGTGACATTGACTGAGAGTCAGGTGCATTCGATAAAGAACGAAGATGAATCTACGATGTGCCAATGTCATATTCGGGAGCTTGAATCAGTCTAATGATGACGTTGATGACATGGGTGAACTTGTAGCGCGATCAAAGGAATGTTAATCGCTGGTTTTCCCTGTTGTAGGTTCAATTTGTTTAAGGCATGGGGAGACGAGGTTTCCGAAGGCTTCATCTTTGGCATGGGAGATGATCTCACACCACCTGTTCGGTGAAATGCCTCACCGAAATTCTACTGTGACTTTAAGAGTTTGGGATCGAGAGAGGCTTGTCCATTCTTAGTCTGGATTCTGCAAGATTTCATGTCACATGAATACGGTTGATGAACCAAGTGCAAATCCATTAATCTAAGTCACATCCGCATCATGGAGAATCTTCGAACAACTGTTGATGACTGGTTGCGAGTCTGCAAGCTCCACTCAAGATTGTTGAACCGAAGTTGAGAATAAGTTGTAAAGGAGGATGAACTGGATTTAGGGGAGCTCACTGAAGCTCGATCTACTATGACCAAAGGTTTATGCTTCAGGCCATCCGAGTGTGGCCTGTTGAGCCAAATATAGATTCATTGTATTGGATCGCCTGTGATGGAAGAAGTTGAATTTGTCCAGCATGGTTTTGATGAAGTCAATGCTTGAGCCAAAATTAAAAGGAGGCTGACAGACCATTGCATCACCCTCGGTTTCAAGTACATTACCATTTATTTATGTACTTTGAGTTTATAAAAGACTTGATTTGTAACACCCCAAACATCCACCATACGTTTCTCTTTCAATAATGAAAGAGCTTGCATTGTACGCAAGTTCGAGATTCTAACACACCACGACCAATCAAAATAGCCATTATGAATAGTAATACCCACTTTTTAAAATTATATAAATATTTCAGAATGGACTTCATTTTTGGATTCGGAATATCGAAATTATCTTATGTTGAATTTCTGGTATTTTTCTGAGAACTTCCAATTTTTGATGAATAGTAAAAATACTTAAAAACAACTTTTTTAATCAAAATAATTTATAGTGATAAATTATATGAATGAGGTGTTTTAAAGTATAATTAGAATATATTTAAACCATTTTATCAAATGGTCATCATTATAATTAATTTCACGTTGAAATTGGACATAAACAATTGTCAATCTTTTGATATATATTTTTTCTTAAAAACACGTTATTTGTTGTGATAGAGGGAATTAATTATTAAACTAATTAATCGAAATTATATGTTTTGAAGTTTGTAAAATATACATCATTTTTGAATTAGGAATATCAAATATATCTTAGGGATAATTTTTGTATTTTTCTGAAAAACTTCAATTTTTGATGTATAGTGAAACCACTAAGTGGTAGTTAAAAAACTAATTTTTCATTTAAATGAAACATTACCACTTTTGTGAATTGAATTTAAAAAATACGACATACATGGTTTACATTAGAAAGTAAAATGTGGTTCAATGGGATGAAAATAAATTTTCGTGAATTATAACTTTTAAGTTTTATTAATCGCGATTAAAGGCAATTAGTGTAATTTAAGGTAAATATAATGTTATAATAATTTGAAATTACCTTCAAACTTATCCTACCCTTATTTTATGGGTCATTGACGACCAATAAAATCCATGGGTCAACTTGGGGACCCCATGAAGCAACTAGGGTAAGAAAATCACATTAATAACTTTTTATTTCAAGTAAAAATAAAATTGTCACAAACATGTGTTGTTTTACTAAAACAATTATTACATGGGGTTATATAAGTTAACATTTAGACTATATATATTAATGGGAAAGATAAAAATATTTTATAAATCATGGTAATTTATTTATAATTTTTAGGCATTAAATAAAAAAATTTATTTATGACAGCATGATGATGCAGCGATTCCCTCATTAATGAACAATTTAAATAAAATGAAAAGATAAGGTAAATTCTAAGCCTTACACTTGTCTAAAACCTATTGGATGAGAATATTTCGAACCCTTGTCACCTTATCCTAGAGATATATCATTGTGGGACCTTTAAAAACCGAAAATCAATTCATAATAAATTATCATTTCATGACTTTCAAAGAGTGCCCCTCCTCTCTTATAAAAGGCCCCCACCTCTACCACCTTATTCACGCCTTCAAAGACATTTTTCTCGTCCAAAATATTCCCAAATACTCTCTCAACTTCCCTATATTACTCCTAGAAGCCTCACTTTAGGCAGATGTTTTCCCAAGGAAGCATTTGGCTCAAATCAAAAAGAGTTACCCGATAATAAGGTAATTTCTTATCTTATGTTCTTCTGTTTTATTTTACTTCTCCAACCCCTTATACACTTTTTATTACATTATTTTGTAACAACACCAGTATCTGAAATACACTAGGATGTTTTTATAAGAATTATTTGATTTACACTTACACACACATTCGTCTAATGGTTAAAGAACATACTGTTTCTCTGAGTGGTGAATTACTGCCTCATGAAACGATGATTGTTCAATCTTCTTTTAACACCTCTCATGGTGGCCATTATGATGAAACTATTTTTATATATGATATATATTATTTTTATTTTCTCATTATTCTTATTTATTTTTCATTTATGACATACCTTTTTGATTTACATTATGGGTAAATGCGATAATTTCATTTTAGGAAGTGCAGACTACCGCCCCCACAAAGTGATTTGAATCGTTAATGCCTTATATGGGACTTATAAAGGATGGAGTAAGTGATATTATATAGGATATTATACTATAATTATTATATACCTTTATATCACTATTATTTCATTCCATCAAATACAAAATAGAAATGAAAGTAGTGTTCATGCGTTCGTACGACTTACCGTCTCCATGAATAGTGCATTTCATTTCATACCTTTAAATGTTATGTAATATTATAAATACATTTATATACTTGATATATAGGATATATTTGATATTTACATCATGAATATAATTTTGGATATAATGGATATTTTACCACATGAACAACTTGTAATTATAAGAAGTTTATTTTTGACTCAAGTACCAAAGATCGAAAAAATGAACGTTATTAACTTAAATAATTACATAATGTTCATAACATGGTAATAATTGATATAAAAGGAATAAATAATTTGAAAAGAGTTCTTAAGAAAGTAAAAATTTACTCTACTTTATTATTCAGGACATTGAATAACGATCGAGTCAATTCAGACACGAGCTAAGAGACTTCGTCTCAATCTCCTTTGATTTAGGCATATTTTGTTTTATAAACAAATTTCTTTTATACGGTCTATAAAACACTTGTAATTTTATGTTTATTAAAAAGGAATATTTTTATACGAAGCATTTTACTAAACGAAAAAAAGAAATATTTTTTGTCGTACGTATGCGGCGACAACAACATCTCCACCGTTGTGACCATTATTTGAGTTTCGACTTCTCTAAAAGCCATAACTTTTTTTAAAATTAAAAATAAATTCCTAGTTTTACCTTTCTTTTATTTTGGTATTGAAAATGGTTTTATCATATAAATGTGTTGTATTGATATCTTGTGATTTAAATGTGTAAATGTTATTTTTACATTATGAATGTTTTTGTGATAATATTATGTTATGGTTTGTGATATGTTTAAACCTTTTCATATAAAAAATGAATTAGACTTAGTATGTGATGGGTGGCGCCCGATATAGATCCTAGATGCATTGTTAGGTCTCATGAGACAAACTAGTGTCTTGGCAGAAGGCCTTGACAAAATCTTATTTGTTGTCTTGGCACAAGGCCTTGACTATGTGGTTATGATATTACAGCATTATGCATTCCATCATTATGAATGTGGTTATGGATATTGCATGTGATTATTCGACTAGTAGAGTATCCATGTGAATAAGTAAATGACATTATTTCATTTTACTTTTTCCATATTATACTAAAGGTCATGTTTTAAAGAATTTTTTTAGTTATATATTACCTTAAATTTTTATGTTTATTTATGAATGATTCCGCTATATTGTTATCCTTACTGAGCATCTGAGCTCACCCCTTTCTATATTTTATTTTTCCCAGGATGTGAAGAAATATTTTATGACTGACCTGTAGGGATAGTCTGAAGAGGATATGAGTGTGGACTATGGAGAGTATGATATTTTAGTTTTTCACTTTATGATGTAATGTATCATTTATGAATGTATCTAGTGTTTCCAAGGATACTAAACTAATGAGTCTTTCGAGACATGATCTTTTGTTATCATGCCAATGTTATGAAATAATGCACCGACTCTGGGTAACTGGGGTCGGGGCGTTCCAGTATGTATCATAGGCATTTTAGTACTAACCTTGGAAGCAAGATTTAGAAAAACTCTGATTAGATCACATAGCCTTAAGATAGACTTTGAAGATTAGTATATAATAACATCCTATAATTTTGGTATTATATAGATTTTGTGAGTTTTCTGAGCAATACATCCCTGTCTGGATATGAGCAGGTAGATGTGGCTCTGGCCCAGATGTAACTAGGGGTAATACCCGAAAACATTCCATTGAGCTAGACTTGAATGGGAACTGGTGCACGACAAAGGGCCATGTTGCACTCTTGGTTGCGACACTCCCGGGGGATATACTTAGGATAATTCACATTTTCTTTAGAAATCATTATGAAGGGTTTATGAGTATATAGTTCCTCAAAGAAATTTTTTTATGGATTATAACTATAAATAGTTCAATTTATGTTAAGTGTTTTACAAGTATAGAATTATGTATTTCGATTCATAAACTAATATAGTTTATGACATTATTTAGAAATGGATCCTAGTGTAAGGAATGGAAACTATATCAATGCATGCACTCCATGGAGGGATTTCCCTCTTGCTCAAGATAATTATAAGGGAGTTGGTGATACAACTGGTGCTGATCAGATTATCACCATACTGGGAAACTTACTCAGGTTATGAATAATAAACTTACCCGTATGGAGCACCCAGATCCGCAACATGGAGGATCCATGATAGACCACTTCATTAGGAAACAAAAACCAAAATTTAATGTGATTACAAATCCCTTAGTAGTTTAGCAATGGATAAATTCCCTAGAGAAAATATTTCCGGATTTGGGGAGTAGTGAAATGGAAAAGGTTATCATGGCAGTTTACCGCCTCACTGGAGATGCTGATCAATGGTGGTCATTGATTCAAAACACAATGGAAGGTGATGAAGTATCAAATATGGAATGGAGTGAGTTCAAAGAGCTTTTCTTAGAAAAACACTATCCTCGTGACCATTGAGTAGATATGGAAAGGCAATTTCTGAGTCTGAGACAATAGGAGGATGAGAATGTTGCAATGTATGAGGCCAACTTTACAAGGTTAGCCTGACATGATGCAGATTATATACGTAACCCAAGAAGTAAGATTGGTCGTTTCTTTGATGGGTTAAAACCATTTCTCCGTCGATCTTTAGTATTACAATCCTTCTCATCGTACGAAGATATTGTCTCGTGTGCTATCAAGATAGAAATTGAATTCTCTAAGTTTTATGAAAAAAAAGTAAATAAAGAGAAGAAGAGAACGGTGGAACTTGAGACAGATAAGGGGAAAAGGGAATGAAGGATTTTCCATTATATGAAAATTGTTGGAAGAATCACCCCGGTACTTGGCTAAAGGGAATGGGAGTTTGTTACAAATTTGAAGAAAAAGGTCACCAGGCTCGTGATTGTAAGGGAAAGAAAGAGGATATCAATGTTGAATGATACAATTTTAGTGAAATGAGGAATTATTCAAATGATTCCCAAAGAGGCAAGGAAAATTACCTCAGAATAGGCCGAGGGAGCAAGGCCAAGCTTATTCTATTACTACAGATGAAGTTGAATAATTATTTTATTTGTGTTTTTGGACTCAAGAACTATATTATGGTTATAAGAATAAAATGATATATATAAGGATTGTACAGCAGTACTTTTTGTTTTCATTAAGGTTTTAATATGATGAAGGTAATCATATGTTTAGTATGTGACAATAAGAGAAACTTTACTTTGTTTGGGGAATCTGGTGAATTGATTTTGGAATTTAGAGACCTTTTAGAGAAAGTCTGGACAGAGGTATTTTGGATAACTATAAGGGTTGGAATGGATTATGTTTAACATTGGATAGTATTGTTTATGTTCGAAACATTTCTCAAGATTATTTTTGGAATATTATAATACTATAGTTTTAGGAAAAGGACAAACTGCAGGTCGGGGGATAACCCGTCACGTCAGACAAAGCTGTAGGAATCGAACCCACAACCATAGTGCGACAGGCCATTATTACCTACCACTAGCCTACAAGAAGTCCCTGGTTATTACAAAATAGTTTTCCTAATCTAAATGGTATGTATTGATATTTGGAACCTTCTACGATAAGGATAAATATAATATTTTTGAGTTCTATTATCTTTTTGAGTGAAAGATGAGTTTGTGGTAAAAATTTATTAAAGAATGAAAGTATACATGACAAGTATTTATATTTCCTTGCATTTTTAGTAAATCTCCAAAAACAAATCTTCAACTTTATAAAATGTAATGTAAAACAAAAATTTTGCATGTTAACTTTTCCAACTAGGGAATCAATGATCGTTTAACCAATCACAAGTTTGTGATTTTCTTGTAGTTAACATTCTCCTAATCCTGTTTTCTACAACTCTCCGTCAAACCTTGATGGTTTTTTTGTCCTCCTTGTCCATGTTTTCATAGAATCCTAGTATGGGCTATCTTGGGTGACCTTTGTACTTCTATTTCTTTCTTTTAAAGTTATATTTTTATTAACCCTATTTCCGATATGGGTTTTCCACAATTGAATTTTCTAATTTGAACCTTTTATTTAAGAAGAACAATTTCAAATTGATAGGACACAATTTCTTGAAGGAGGGGAGAATGTAACACAACAATCTTCCACGATACACTTCTATTTCAATAATGCAATAGCTTTCATTTTACACAAGTTTGAGATTCTAACACACTGCGACCAATCAAAATAGCTGTTATGAATACTAGTACCCACTTATTGAAATTATATAAATATTTCCGAATGGACTTCATTTTTGGATTCGGAGTATCGAAATTATCCTATGTTGAATTTTTGGTATTTTTCTGAGAACATCCAATTTTCGATGAATAGTGAAAATACTTAAAAACAACTTTTTTAATCAAAATAAATTTTAGTGATAAATTATACGATTGAGTGGTTTTAAAGAATAATTATAATATATTTTAACTGTTTTATCCAATGGTGGTCATTAGAATTAATTTCACTTTGAAATTGGACATAAACAATTGTCAATCTTTTGATATATATTGTTTCTTAAAAACACGCTATTCGTTGTGACAGCAGGAATGAATTATTAAATTAATTAATTCAACTCATATGTTTTGAATATTTTAAAATAGACATCATTTTTGAATTAGGAATATCAAATATATCTTAGGGTTAATTTTTTGGTATTTTTCTGAAAAACATCAATTTTTGTTGAATAGTGAAACCACTATGTGGTAGTTAAAAAACTAATTTTTCGTTTAAATGAAAATTTACCACTTTTGTGAATTGAATTTAAAAAACATGACATACATGGTTTCCATTAGTAAATATAATGTGCTTTAATGGGATGAAAATAATTTTTGGTGAATATTAACTTTTATGTTTCACTAATCGCCATTAAATGTAATTAGTGTAATTTAAGGTAAATATAATGTTATAAAAATTTCATTAATTGGGGAATCCATGAATCCACTTGGGTAAGAAAATGAAATTAATAACTTTTTATTTAAAGTAAAAATAAAATTGTCACATACATGTGTTTTTTTACTAAAACAATTATTGAATGGGGATATATAAGTTAACGTTTTGACTATAAATATTTATTGGACATCTAAAAAATTTTCCTACATCATGGTAATTTTTTTATAATTTTTAGGCATTAAATAAATAAATTTATTTATGACACTATGATGATGTTGCAATTACCTCATTAATGATCAATTTAAATAAAATGAAAAGATACGGTAAAATATAAGACTTACACTTGTCTAAAACCTATTGGATGAGTATATTTCGAACCCTTATCACCTTATCCTTAAAATATATCATTGTGGGAAATTCAAAATCCGAAAAGAATTTCATAATAAAGTAACATTTCATGACTTTCCAAGAGTGCCTCTCCTCTCCTCTTATAAAAGGCCCCCACCACTACCACCTTATTCACACATTCAAAGCCATTTGGATCATCCAAACTCTGCCCAAATACTCTTTAAACTTCCCTCTCTTACTCTTAGAAGACTCACTTTGTGCAGAAGTCTTCCTAAGGAAGCTTTTGGCTCAAATCAAAAAGAGTTACCTGATTTTAAGGTAATGTCTTCTCTTATGTTCTTTTGTTTGATTTTGCTTATCCAACCCCTTAAACTCTTTTTATTCCTTTATTTTGTAACAAAACCAGTATCTTCAATATATTAGGATGTTGTTATGTGACGTATTTGATTTAAACTTACACACACCATCATCTAATGGTTAAATAACATATTGTTTCTGTGAGTGGCGAATCACTGCCTCCCAAAACGATGATTGTTCAATCTTCTTTTAACACCTCTCATGGTGGACATTATGATGAAACTATTTTTATATATGATATATATTATGTTTATTTTTTCCATGTGCTTTTGTATTTTTCATTTATGACATACTGTAACACCCCAGGAAAATAATGATTATGACATTTTCATATTTATCCATATTTTTGAATAAAATATTAATATTACTTTAAAGAGGATGCTATGCTCGATGGCGTACCCAATACGCAAAAACAAGTTTCTTGGGAATCTTACGTTGCACTCTAGTAACAAAATAATATAATTTTAAATGGCAGTTAACGCATAGCCGTTGTAATGGCAGGAATGAACAGAACTAACTACAAAATGATTATATATGTTTGTCAAATATTTTTTCTTTTTACCATAAATGTTAGAGGATTAAAAATGCGAATGAATCCAATTTTAAGCGTAAAAATTCTAATATTCTTTAAAAGGCCGATTAATCGCCTTTTGATGGCGAACCTCTTTTAAATCCACTTTTTGACAATTTTATGTGTTATATACGACAAAATAAAATTCTTCTTTTGAATCTGGACCTCAAAATTTATTTTGTGTAAATTTTTTGTATTTTTCCGATAAAGTTAATTTTTTAATGAATAGTGAAAATGTTGTATTTAAATTCAAAACCTCTTTTTAATATAATTTATTTATATGATTATATTATATTTTTAATTGTTTTTAAAGTGAAATAAGAATACATTTTTTCCATTTAATCCAATATTGGTCATTGGAAGTAATTTCACTTTGAAATTGGACTTAAACTACTGTCAATCTCTTAATAGATATTGTTTCTTAAAAACACGCTATTTGTTTTGACAATGGGAATTAATTATTAATATAAATAATGAAACTTATATGTTTTTAATTTTGTAAAATAGAGAACATTTTTGAATTCCGAATATCAAATATATATTAGGGTAAATTTTTGGTATTTTTCTGAAAAACATCAATTTTTGATGAATAGTAAAACCACTAAGTGGTAGTTTAAAAACTGATTTTTCGTTTAAATGAAACTTCACCACTTCTGTGATTTGAATTTCAAAAATCCGACATACATGGTTGTCATTAGGATGTAAAATTTGGTTCAATGGGATTACATTTTTTGGTGAATAGTAACTTTTATGTTTTTAATCGCGATTAGAGGTAATTAGAGTAATTTAATGTAAAAATAATGTTTTAATAATATGAAATGACCTATACACATGTCCTACTCTCATTTTATGTGTCATGGCCGACCATGAAAATCCATGGGTCAACTTGGGGACCCAATGGAGCCACATTGGTTGTAAAATGACATAAATAACTTTTTTTTAAGTTAAAATAAAAATGTCACAAACATGAGTTATTTTACTAAAACAATTTTTAAATGGGGTTATTCAAGTCATATGTTTCACTATAAATATTCATTAGAAAGATAAAAAGATTTCTGACATCATGATATTTTGTTTATAATATTTAGACATTAAATAAATTAAATTATTTATGACATCATGATGATGCAGCGATTACCTCATTAATAAATAATTTAAATAAAATGAAAAGATAATGCTAAAACTATAACATACACTTGTCAAAAACCTATTGGATGAGTATATATAGAACCCTTACTACCTTATCATAGAAATAAATTAATGTGGGACCTTTAAAATCCGAAAATCATTTGAAAATAATGTATGATTTTGTAACTTTCCAAGAGTGCCCCTCTTCTCCTCTTATAAAAGGCCCCCACCTCTACCACCTTACCCACACCTCTCAAGAATTTGGCTGGGCAAACCCTTCTAATTTTGTCTCTCCACATCCCTCTATTACTCCTAGTAGCCTCCCTTTTGGCATAATTCTTCCCAAGGAAGCCTTTGGGCTCCAATCAAAGAGAGATACCATATTTTAAGGTAATGTCTTCACTTGTGTTCTTTTGTTTTATTTTGCTTCTACAACCCCCAAAAATCATTTTATTCATTTCTTTTGTAACAAATATAGTATCTTAAATATACTAGGATGTTTTTATAAGAATTATTAGAGCTACACATACACACACCTACAAATAATGGTTAGAGAACATACTGTTTCTGTGGATGGTGAATTTCTGCCTCACGAAACGATGATTGTTCAATATTATTTTAACACCCTCAAAGGTGGCCATTAAAATGTCACTATATTTATATATGATATATAATATTTTTATGGTTTACTTAAGCTTCTGTATTTTTCATTTATGGCATACGTTTATTGTTTCCATTATGGTTAAACGCGATATCTTCATTTTAGGAAGTGCGGACTACCACCCCCTCAAAGTGATTTTATTCGTTAATTCCATATGTGGTATGTATAAAGGATATATTTAATGATATTATATATGATACCATACTTTAATTATAATACTATTATGTATCCTTATTCTTTAATTCCATTAAATAAGAAAAAGAAATGGAAGTAGCGTTCATGCGTATGTACGACTTACCGTCTCCATGAACGGTGCATTTCATTTCTTACCTCTAAATGTTATATAATATTATAAATGCATGTATATAATGGATATATATGATATATATGATATCTAAATAATGAATATAATTCTGGATATAATATATATTTTACCACATGAACAACTTGTAATTATAAAGAGTTTATTTTTGACTCAAGTAGCAATGATCAACAGAACGACCATTATTAACATAAATAATTACATAGTGTTCATAGCATGGTATTAAGTGATATAAAAGTAATAATGAACTTGAAAAAGGTTCTTAATCAAGTATAAATTAACTCAAGTTTATTATTCAGGAGGTTAATGAACAATCAAGTCATGTCGGACCTGAGGTAAGGCATCCTACCCCTCTCTTTCTTTTTATGTACACTCTTTTATGTAATTCTTTTTAAGATCATATTTCTTATGATTGGGATGTTATTTTATATTAATATTACTATAATTTTTATGTTCATATGATGAGAGACCCTACTTTCTCTCATCAATCGATTTTGGATGTTTTGAGTTGTGCCGTTAGGCTGCCGAATTTTTGTAAGGGATCCTTCCCCTCTCTTTCTTTTTAAGTACACTCTTTTATGTCATTCCTATTAAGCTCGTCATTCTTATGATTGGGATGTTATTTTATATTACTCTTACTGTACTTTTTATGTTCATATGATGAGAGACCCTATTTTCTCTCATCAATTCATTTTGGACGTTTTAATTGGCGCCCTTAGGCTTCCGAAATTTCGTAAGGGGCTTTTTATCTCACTTTTGTGTTTTCATGAGATTCATGATACATTTTCCAATATTTTTTTTATTGGTATATTTATTGTCCATTATTCTACTCTTTTTGTAACATAATTTCATTTATGAGTATTTTCATCAATGTTGTGTAGTCCTTCATTCATGAGGTGTACGTTTCGAATGTTACCCTAATCGGTAAGGGAACCATTCTCCCTCCTCTTTTTAAAAGACTTATTTTGTTATGTCTTTTAATTCACATAATATTATGTTGGGGTATGTTATTATAAATCATTATTGATGTAAATTTTATTTACAAGTGATGAGATACCATTTTTATCTCTCATCAACTCTTTTTCTGAATTTTGACGTGACGCTGTTAGGCTGTCGAATTTTTGCAAGGGAACTTCTTAACCCAATTTTGATTCTTGAGGATAAACTTGTACTCCTTGAATATTTAGTTCTATGAATATGTGTGAATAACCTCTGATTGTTTTACACTTAATATCCACTTATATTTTGTGTATTCTTTTGTCACACATAATTATGTAATTGATTTATCCTTAATCCAAGGATACCGTCTTTGTATGGGACTTTGTATAATTCTCCTTTCATGGAGGAATATTTTGTTTTATACAAAACCTTATTTTATAAAGTGTATAAACCCCTTTTACTTTTACATTTATCCAAAGTAATCTTTTTATAAGAACCGTTTTACTAAAGGAAAAAAGGGAATTTTTTTGTCGTACGTATGCGGCGACAATGACTTCTCTACCACCGTGACCATTATGTGAGTTTCAGCTTCCCCTACAAGCCATATCTTTTTTTAAATGAATAATAAATACCATGTTTTAATTTTATTTTATTTTGGTATTGAAAATGGTTTTCATAATGTTTTTATATCAATGTGTTGTATTGATAACTTGTGATTGAATAGTGGAAATGTTATGTTTCCATTATGCATGTTTTATGGGATACGATTATGTTATGGTTATTGGGAATTACTATGAATATGGGTGGTTACATGATAAACTAAGGGCGGGTGAGCCAGATATATCTCTCCAATGCATTGGGTAATGTGAAGGAGTTAAACGTCAAGGTTTCTCTGAAGAGATTTAGGGAATATTATGTGATTGGTATTCCAAACGTAACCAAGAGGGTTACTCCTGACATAAGAATATTATAAATGCATCAAGTTACCTTTATGCCTTATGATTTATATGATTTATTATTGATTTGATGAGGTATGTTAAAATGCTTATGTTTTATGAGTAAATTATGATTTCATACATGGACTAATGTTTTTTTTCATACTTTTATATCCCTTACTGAGCTTTTTATGCTCATCCCATGTTTTTAAATGTTTTTCACAGGTCAAGGGAATGGTAGATGATATGATGATAGTGTCAAGGAAGTGTCAAGAAAGAATCCATGTTTTATTTTAAATATGTTTCCGTTGATGGGAAAAATGAATACTATCTTTTATGTAACCACTTTGTTTAAATGTGGAATGTAATGCATGTTTTATGATCTAATTATCTAAATATCTAAACCTGAAGAGATCCTCAAGGTGAATTATTCATTTAAATCAATGTTAAGTAAGTTTTAAGGTTGGGGCCTTATAGTTGGTATCAAAGGGAGGTTTAGATAACTTTAGAGGGTAGAGTGTTGTTTAAGAAAAAGTGACAAGTTGTGTACAACCACAATGGTTAGTATATTAGATGGAGTAATCGTTTTTTTGAAAGTTAGAATGATTTTGAGATAACTTGGATAAGTATATCATGGTGTTTATCTTCCTTTTTTTATTTGATGATTTTACTGATATACTCACACTAAACTTTTTGGTTTTAGTTTTGGTTAAGGTCTAGGGACATGGGAAGTATATAGTTCTTTTCTGTGGATTAGGTGATTTTCTAGAAGTTTATCATAGCTCTCTTAATGTGAACAAGTCATCCTAAATACTCATCTTTTGGAGAAAATATGAGTTCGTGTAAGAAATATAGTAAAATTTGAAAGTCAGTATGACAATTAAGTATGCTTTATTTTGTTTTAGTTAAGCTCATAAATAAATTCCTCGATGAAATGTAACTTAAAACAAAAAATTTGTCTGTTAATTTTTCCTACTGGGGAATCAAATACCATTTAACCCATCACAAGTTTGTGATTTTCTTGTTGTTAACTTTCTCCGAGACATGTTTACTATCACTCTCCATCAGAACATGACCATTTGTTTTTTCCTCCATATCCATATTTTCATACATGGAATCCTAGTACGGGTTAACTCGGGTGACATTTGTACTTCTCTCCCATTCTTTTAAAGTGATAGTTTTACTGACTCCTGTTCCGATATTGGATTATCAATGAAGCTTCCAAGCCCAATTTTAAAATTGCGAGGACGCAATTCCCAAAAGGGGGGAAGGATGTAACAACCTAGGTAAATAATGAATATGAAATTTTCATATTTATCCATATTTTTGAATAAAATATTAATATTACTTTAAAGTGTATGCTATGCTCGATGGCTTACCCAATACGCAACAACGAGTTTCTTGGGAATCTTATGTTGCACTCTAATAACAAAATAATATTATTTTAAATGGTAGTTAATTCCTAGCCATTGTAATGACGAGAATGAACATAACTAACTACAAAATGATTATATATGTTTGTCAAATATTTTTACTTTTTACAATAAATGTTAGAGGATTAAAAATGTGAATGAATCCAATTATAAGCATGAACATTCTATTATTCTTTAAAAGGTCGATCAACCGCCTTTTGATGGTGAACCTATTTTAAATCCACTTTTTGACAATTTTATGTGTTATATTTGAAAAAAATAAAATTCTTCTTTAGAATCTGGACCTCAAAATTTACTTTGTGTAAATTTTTGGTTTTTTTCCGATAAAGTTCATTTTTTATGAATAATGAAAAATGTTGTATTTTAATTCAAAACATCTTTTTAATCTTATTTATTTATATGATTAGATTATCTTTTGAATTGTTTTTAAATTGAAATTAGAATATATTTTTACCATTTAATCGAATAGTGGTCATTGGAATTAATTTCACATTGAAATTTGACTTAAACTAGTGTCAATCTTTTAATAGATATTGTTTCTTAAAAACACGCTATTTTTTTGACAGTGGGAATTAATTATTAAATTAATTAACTCAACTTATATGTTTTGAATTTTTTAAAATAGACAGCATTTTTTAATTTGGAATATCAAATATAGTTTAGGGTGAATTTTTGTTATTTTTCTGAAAAACATCAATTTTTGATGAATAGTGAAACCACTAAGTGGTAGTTTAAAAACTGATTTTTCATTTAAATGAAACTTCACCACTTCTATGATTTGAATTTAAAAAATCCAAAATAAATGGTTGTCATTATTATGTAAAATGTGGTTCAATGGGATTAAAATTTTTATTTGGTGAATAGTAACTTTTAAGTTTTTAATCGTGATTAGAGGTAATTAGTGTAATTTAAGGTAAAATTAATGTTTTAATAATATGAAATTACCTAGACAGATGTCCTACCCTCATTTTCTGTGTCATGGACGACCACTACAATACATGGGTCAACTTGGGGACCCCATGGAGCCTCTTTGGTTGGAAAATGACATAAATAACTTTTTATTTAATGTTAAAATAAAAATGTCACAAGCATGAGTTGTTTTACTAAAACAATTTGTAAATGGGGTTATACAAGTCATATTTTTGAGTATAAATATTCATTAGAAAGATAAAACGATTTCCTACATCATGATAGTTTTTTTATAATTTTTATAAATAAAATATAATAAATTATTTATGACATCATGATGATGCAGCGATTACCACATTAAAAAAGGATTTAAATAAAATGAAAAGATAATGTTAAACCTATAACATACACTTGTCAAAAACCTATTGGATGAGTATATTTCGAACCCTTATCACCTTATAATCAAAATAAATCAATGTGGGACATTTAAAATCCGAAAATAATTTGAAAATGAAGTAACATTTTGTAACTTTCCAGGATTGCCCCTCCTCTCCTCTTATAAAAGGCCCCCACCTCTACCACCTTAGCCACACGTCTAAAGCCTTTGGCTCGGCCAACCCCTGCACATTTTGTCTCTTCACATCCCTATCTTACTCCTAGAAGCCTCACTTTGGGCATAAGTCTTCCCAATGAAGCCTTTGAGCTCAAATCAATGAGAGATACCCGATTTTAAGGTAATGTCTTCACTTGTGTTATTTTGTTTTATTTTTTTATCCAACCCCGTAAACTCTTTTTATTCATTTCTTTTGTAACAACTCCAGTATCTTCAATATACTAGGATGTTGTTATAAGAAGTATTCGAGCTACACTTACACACACCTACATCTAATGATTAAAGAACATATTGTTTCTGTGGATGGTGAATTTCTGCCTCACGAAACGATGATTGTTCAATATTCTTTTAACTCCCTCAAAGGTGGCCATTAAGATGTAACTATATTTATATATGATATATAATATGTTTATGTTTTACTTAATCTTATGTATTTTTCATTTATGGAATACCTTTATGGTTTCCATTATGGTTAAACGTGATATCTTCATTTTAGGAAGTGTGGACTACCGCCCCCTCAAAGTGATTTGATTCGTTAATTCCATATATGGTACGTATAAAGGATACATTTAATGATATTATATATGATAACATACTGTAATTATAATACTATTATGTATCATTATGTTTTAAATCCATTAAATAAGAAATAGAAATGGAAGTAGCGTTCATTCGTACGTACGACTTACCGTCTCCATGAACGGTGCATTTCTTTTCTTACCTCTAAATGTTATGTAATATTATAAATGAATGTATGTAATGGATATATATGATATATATGATATATAAATAATTAATATAATTCTGGATATAATATACATTTTACCACATGAACAACTTGTAATTATAAAGAGTTTATTTTTGACTCAAGAAGCAATGATCTACAGAACGACCATTATTAACTTAAATAATTACATAGAGTTCATAGCATGTTAGTAAGTGATACAAAAGGAATAATGAACTTGAAAAAGGTTCTTAATCAAGTAGAAATTAACTCAAGTTTATTATTCAGGAGGTTAAAGAATGATCGAGTCAAGTCGGACTCGAGGTAAGGGTTCCTACCCCTCTCGTTCTTTTTAAGGACACTCATTTATGTCATTCCTTTTAAGCTCATATTTATTATTATTGGGATGTTCTTTTATATTAATCATGCTATAATTTTTTTGTTCATATAATTAGAGACCTAATTTTTTTTCATCAATCAATTTTGGATGTTTTGAGTGGCGCCGTTAGGCTGCCAAATTTTCGTAAGGGATCCTACCCCTCTCTTTCTTTTTAAGTACACTCTTTTATGTTATTCCTATTAAGCCCATCTTTCTTATGATTGGGATGTTATTTCATATTAATCATACTGTATGTTTTATTTTCATATGATGAGAGACCCTATTTTCTCTCATCAATCCATTTTGGATGTTTTAATTTGCGCCCTTAGGCTGCCGAAATTTCGTAAGGGGCTTTTTATCTCACTTTGTGTTTTCGTGAGATTCATGCTACATTTGACAATATTTCCTTTTTAGTGGTATATTTACTGTCCATTATTCTACTCTTTGGGTTAAATAATTTCATTTGTGAGTATTTACATCAATGTTGTGTATTCCTTCTTTCAGGGGGTGTACGTTTCGAAAGTTACCCAAATCGGTAAGGGGACCTTTCACCCTCCTCATTTTAAAAGACTTATTTTGTTATGTCTTTTAATTCACATACTATTATGTTGGGATATGTTCATATATATCCTTATTGATGTAAATTTTATGTCCAAGTGATGAGATAACATTTTTATCTCTCTTCAACTCTTTTTCTAAATTTTGAAGTGATGTCGTTAGGCTGTCGAATTTTTGCAAGTGAACTTCTTAACCCAATTTTGATTCTTGGGGATAAACTTTTACCCCTTGAATATGTAGTTCTATGAATATGTGTGAATAACATCTGATTGTTTTACACTTCATATCCACTTATATTTGGTGTATTCGTTTGTCACACATAATTATGTAATTGATTTATCCTAAATCCAAGGATACCGTCATTGTATGGGACTTCGTCTCAATATCCTTTCATTGGGGCATATTTTGTTTTATACACAACCTTATTTTATATGGTGTATAAACCCCTTTGACTTTTAAGTTTATCCAAAAGGAATATTTTTATATGAAGCGTTTTACTTGACGAGAATAGTTAATGTTTTTTCCGTACGTATGCGGCGACAACGACTTCTCCGCCGCCGTGACCATTATTTGAGTTTCAACTTCCTCTACAAGCCATACCTTTTTTTAAATGAAAAATAAATACCATGTTTTACTCTTATTTTATTTTGGTATTGAAAATGGTTTTCATAATGTTTTTATATCAATGTGCTGTATTGATAACTTGTGATTGAAAGGTGGAAATGTTATGTTTACATTATGCATGTTTTATATGATACGATTATGTTATGGTTCTTGGGCATTATTATGAAGACGGGTGGTTCCGTGATAATCTAATGGCGGGTGATCCCGATATGTCTCTCCAATGCATTGGGTAATGCGAAGGAGTTAAACGTTAAGGTTTCTCAGAAGAGATTTAGGGAATATACTGTGATGGGTATTCCAAAAATAACCAAGAGGGTTACTCCCTACGTAAGAATGTTATGAATGCATCAAGTTACCTTTATGATTTATGATTTCTATGATTTATTCATGATTTGATGAGGTATGTTAAAATAGTTATGTTTTATGAGTAAATTATGATTTAATACATGGACTCATGTTTTCTTTTCGTACTTTTATATCCTTTACTGAGCTTTTTATGCTCATCCCAGGTTTTTGAAATGTTTTTCACAGGTCAAGGGAATGGTACATGATATGATGATAGTGTCAAAGAAGTGTCAAGAAAGAATCCATGTTTTATTTTAAATACATTTCCGTTGATGGGTAAATGAATACTATCTTTTATGTAACCACTTTGTTTAAATGTGGAATGTAATGCAAGTTTTATATTCTAATTCTCTACAACTCTAAACCTGAAAAGATCCTCAATGTGAATTATTAATTTATTTCAATGTTAAGTAAGGTTTAAGGCAGGGGCCTTATACATACCATTATGATTTCCATTATTGGTAAACGTGATAATTTCATTTTAGGAAGTGCGGACTACCGTCCCTTGAAAGTGATTTGAATCGATAATGTCATATGTGGGACGTATAAAGGATAGAGTAAATTCATTCCATGGAACTTGTTTCTTGTTTTAATATAAAATGTTTTAAATGCTTTTAAATTGTTTTATATAAAATGTGATAACCAGTTCTTGCTCTAGTGGCAAGTTGGGAAATCATTTGGGGAAATTCTGCTATATTTATAGTTACCCCATTCTTAGGCACTTAGTGCATTTGCAGATGTCATCTATTTGGACCTAGGTAAAGGAAAGGTATCTTAGTTTTTTAGTGGCGGTTCTTGATTCCACGGGAGAGGCATGTGGAGTTGGATCTTGGAGCTGGTTGGGAGTTGTTAGTGTTGATGCAACTTTTGTGTCACCGGCTTGAGTTGTATTACAGACTCTTCTATTTTATGTCTTTGGTTTTCATTGGTACTCTGATATTATTGTTTCTTATTGGGTTTACATTTTCTTGTGTTGTTTATCCATGAAACATATAGAGGATTGAATTATTATTGTCTATGTTCATCTGGTTTTTTCTTAAAAAGGGGGAATAACCCCCCAACATTCATTGAATCCCTTGACATTTATTGTTATCTTTTTGTGTCTTGGAGTTGTCACCTAAGACCAGTAGAACCACTGCCTCTTCTCAAGCCAATGGGTGAGGGGTGGAAATTTTACATCCGTAGTCTATTACGGATTGGAAGAGCAAGTATTTGAGGCTACATAGCTGGTTAACACTTGGTTTAAGATTGGGCATAAATGATTTTGAAAAAAATAAAAAAGATTAATGTCGGTGAGAAATTAACCTTTGGAGGCCGAGTAGGATTTTTTCTAAAAACACATCAATAGTGAAAGAATGGAAAAAATAATCTCTCAGCCATGTACATTAGATGGAGAAACTAATGACCAATGCTTGAAATTAGCATAACTAAATTGGTGATTTAGAAGCTTAAAAACAATGCTTCTTGGAGAAGTGCAAGAACAATTCATTCTTGGAGACGTTCATTCAGCACATGTTTGGGGGACTAGACGAAAAGCTTGGGGATTGAATCGATGTGGCTTTTCAGAGGAATTAGATCCGGAGGGAAGATTGTGATTGAGAGAGAAGATATTTCATTCACACTTCTTATTTTCTTCACTCTTGTTTTCTTCAATTGGATTTCATTGAATATTATTGCTACTGCTGTGAGCATGTATAGATAAACATCCTCAGGGGGACTGGATTGGAAATTGAACCTTATTTTCCAATTCTTATATAGTTTAATCATATTTCTTTGTCTTTCCTCCTAATTTATTCCACTTCCTTATTTTCTCTTTTATCTTATTATGAATTGATAAATGAAGTTAGAGTTTCATACTTTTTGGCACTTGAAAACCAATTCACTCTCCACCAAAATTGAAAAATTGAAGTGGTTTTACTAGAAGTTCACAATGGATCAATTATATCTGGTTTTCTCATTTTCATTTCTCATGAGCATCATTTTTACACAACTACATGTACCGACGAGAAAAGAGTGGTGGGTCATTTGCCTTTGAAACCATAACCGAAGTACTTATATCGGAAACATTTGATGTTCTATTTTCTCCATTTTATGTTCTATTTCCTCCATGAAGAATCTTTTATTTCCTGAGTTTTTATTGATGATTCATTCCTAATGAGAGTTCACCGGGAAAGGTTTCATCAAGCGACAACTAGTTGTCTCAACTCACTTTCTATACAGCATTTTAGCACATCAATGTTTAATCTAGAAGCAGGAAGAAAATATATTTTGTCATTCCAATTTAGTCCAGTTTACCCTACATCAATCCTTTATTCAGCCTTTCCTTCTTTTTCCCTAGTTTCCACAGTTATTTTCATTTTATCACTGGTTTCACATCACACTTCACTTTTCATACACCCCATCATCATATTTCGCGATAATTTGTTCCTATTGTGTTTTTATATGTTTGTATTTTTATTTAGGTCTCCCAAATGTCACCTTACTTGGTTTTGACCATACTCATTGCAACAATATATTCTTATATAGGGTTATATGAAAATAAATCTGAGCATGTCAACGACTGCACTATCAAATTCATGACGATGTTACCAATGAAAACACATGTTAAAAAAAATACAATTTTTTTTGAAAAATTATTTTGAAAGTCTGCGTGTTCTCATTGTAGTGTGCTTTATTTTAAGATATTTTAACTTAAATATTTATGTACACTAGGGTATCATCTAAATTTAAGAAAAATCCTTTAATTACAGAAATTGAAAAGTGTTAGAATGGATGAGTGGAGACCTGATACCAAATATGTCTGCATAAAGGAGGCCATGGTGTTTATTTATTGTGAATGGTAAAGATGACATGATACCTTATGTCTGATGTGGGGATAGAGCCCAAAAAAGATCTGAGAAATGATTAATAGGCCATTGATTTTGGTAACACGGAGACCACAGTCCCGTGTAGAAATCCTTTGGGGGGGGGCATACCTGGGTGAAGTGGTGCTAGGAAAGTGCAATACAGGGGTGATCCTAGACTAGAAGAAGTTATCCTAAATGATCCACACTTAGGTTGTGTGTCTTTTCTTGGGAGAATGCAACAGGACTGATGACTACATTGTTGAGTGTCGTGCTAGGGCTGATGTTGCGGCGCGGTGCAGTGGCGCTGGGAGATCCCTCTTAGAGAAGGGGTTGTGTGGTCGCCAGTTTGCACATAGTGGACTACACGAAAAGGGGGACTTGCACTGCAGTGGAGAACTACAAGGTGCGGCCAGGAGGATAGAGGGGCCATTCCTGGAGGAGCATCAGGAAAGGTCGGCTAGGGGGTCTCCGTCCAGTGGCGGATGGTGGGGTTTCACAGTGAGTCTCCACGAGTGGGGCAACGATGTTTGGAGGGGGATACTATGGGAAGGGGGTGTTGTGGTCGCTGGGAACACAGAGAGAGAGGGGGTGCTAATGACATAGGAGGGATGACTGATTGAAATAGGTCATTTCCTGAGAGGCACCGTCCCCCTTGGGAAAAATTGTAGGGTTTATGTAAGAGGGCTAGGGATGAAAAACCTTCTTTGATACCATGTAAGAATGGAAGAGTGGAGACCCAATACCCAATAGATCTCTCTAATGGAGACCTTGATATTTATTTAAAATGAATGATAATGATGAAATGACACCTTAAGTCCAATGTGGGACCCAACTCAACTTAACCTCTAACAAAAAGAATTTTAGTGACGTTACAAAGAAAAAAGATGAAATGATGAACATGAAGATATATAAAGCAATGAACGTAATTAAAAATCAAAATTTTATCCCACCTCAACCTAGAAATCATATTTATGAGAGGTCCAGGAATATATATTTCCAACTTCCTATAGTTTAAAATAACTCATCTTGTATATGGTTGTCCATTGGGTCTATGAGCCATGGAATGAAGAAATCTCACCTCTCAATGTTACCCTCCTTTATGGTCAGCCAAACTAGGATTATTTAGAATTTATTAGATATATCTATTGTGTTTTTCAACAATTAACTTTTAATGTGCATATTGGGGAGGATCTATGGTTGAGAGTGTTCCCTTTTTTTCTTAAAAAGTAAGGCAAGGAGCTAGTTCCAACAACTGGATGATGAAATCTTTGACATATGGGATCAGGTCTTCAACTCTTTTTTCCAGGAATTCTATCATAGGAATATAATCACTGAGTAAAGACATAAAATCACCGGTTTTTTTATCATGATGGAAAACTTTTTCATGAGACATGAAATAGATTTAGAGACCTTCTTAGACAGTTTCCCAATCACTAACTTGTTCCTCATCTCTTAACGGATACATTCTATAATTGCCTCACCCCTTACCACCAAACCATTATTGACAAGACCTCCGATGGTGATTTTCTTTATATGAAAGATGAATAGTTGAAATCAATTATTAATAAACATGCTCAAAATCATCAGCATAAATGTTCTAGAAGGAGAACCTTTCATTGGAGTTATTCTAATCCTCAGATTGTTGGAGTTTTCATTGATAAAAAACTTAGAGATCAATGAAACCATTGTGGAATGTTTGGGCATACAAAGAATTGTTTTCATAATTTTTAGATACACATTCAAAAAAATTAAAGTTATTAATTTGTAGATGTTAGGGGTATAAATAAAGGTAACACTGAACAATTCTAAAATAACTATAATGCAAGCAATAAAAAATCAACCAAATCTATCATAGAGAGACCAAGGGGTACTGAAAAAACCTACTACCTCTGGATTTTTACAGCAGCCAAGGACACAATTCAAAAAAATGAATGTTCTTAATTTGTAGATATTCAGGGTATAAATCAAGGTAACACTAGCCCATTCTCAAATAACTATAACGCATGCAACAAAAAATAACCCAAATCTATCATGGACAGACCAAGGGGTACTGAAACAACCTACTACCTTTGAATTTTCACAACCGCCAAGGACACAATTTCAAAATTAATATAGAGTTGAGTCTTTAAATTACCCAAGTAATGTTGAGGGGATTATGAACCAAATGTTTGGAAGAATTAACTCTCTTGAGGATAGGCTTAGCTTTTAAATGGAATCAGATAGGTCCACCCTAGATTTTTTCATGAGAAATCTACAAATACAAATGGGTCAATTGGCTAAAGACCTAGGAGGATGAGAAAAATCCAAGATTCTTACCAGTACCTAGATGAATCATAAGGACAATGTTATGTTTATCACCTCAAAAAATGGTCTAAAAATAGAAAACAAAATGTTAGGATGTATCATAGGGAAGATGAGATAGAAGTTTTAGGTGATTCTGAGAGTGAAAATCTTGTAAAGGATAAATATCCAAAATTAGGAAGCATGGAACAAATTGAATTGAATGGTGTTTTATGACTTGAAAAACAAAAAAACAATAGAAAATGAGATGGAAATTCATTAAGGGAAGAAGAAAGTTCTAAGTGAAGATAAAAAGGAGGAGTAACATATTTTTCACACCTATACCCCTCACATTATTTTACCCCAAAGAGTCAAGGAAAATAACGATGAACCTAACTACTTGAAATTCCTTGAGATTTTTAAAACATTTTACATGAACATTCCATTTTGGGATGCCTTAAACAAAATCCCATAATATGTGAAATTTCTCAATTGGTTTTTAGATAATAAAAGAAACTATGAATAATATGATTATATTCCACCATTAATTAAACCTAGGAATGTAGTGCTTTCCTTCAAAAAATTTACCTTCAAAATTATAAGACCATAGAAGATTTTTTATACCATGTAGAAGAGGATAATCTGAGGAGAAAAATTTCCTATGTTACCTAGGATCTAGTGTTAACCCTATTCTATATGCCTTGTTTTTTATAAATTGGATCTAGTAGAGTTAAAATCCAATTTTATTTCATCATAAGTTTCTGATAGGTACATTACCCAAAACATTGGAAGGGTGCATGAACAATTACCCAAAATAGGTGTAACTCTCCAACTCAAGATCCACTAAATAGTGCCCCGAGCCGGCGGGTCACATGGTCTCAAGCGCACCACCATGTACGCCAGATGTTGTCGACTACCAGCAAGAGTCTAAGGTGTGTCTGTGGGTAGACTATACCCTCTTATCAAAGTGTAACACAACGGTTGAAACCACAACAGTCAATAATGAAAGAAGATAAATAAATGACATAAGATAAATAATCCATAAGATTTTAGTAATAGATATCCAAAAGCATTTATGTATAATATGATGAACATATCATGTCTCTACAAAGCAAGAAAATCAGCATACAGGAATCTAGTAGAAAAAATGTATCAAAAGATCAAAAGGACCAAAAATATTATCTCTAGATAGTATCACAAGCCTAGCTCGATCATATGATCCCCCGCTCATATAAAAAACCAATCAAGCATCATATTGTGGGCGCGTGCCCCGGTCTCTACATGCATCTATGAAGTATGAATGGGTATGAAACGAGGGACTAAACACGGTGTGAGATAACACTCATTATCCCACCACCATCAATGTCTATAACAAATCATTTCCATGTAATATAAACAAAATCAGTGTGCATTATATCACAGATATAACAGTAGAGAATGTAATGTGTGATACTATCTAGCCAAACATGGCTCCATGTAAACAACAGTCAAGCTCTCATAAATAAGGGCAGTTGTAAAGCCGAAATAAACAAGTTATACTATCCAGTACAACAACTGAAATCCTATACCCACACTAGGACTATATGTAAGGCACAATAAAATATCCACAAGGCCCACGCCATGTAATCAAGAATCATTATCCATAATGACCACATCGTGTAATCAAATGTATAACATCCACAAAGTCCTCATTGTGTAATCAAGATTCAGACCTTGAATGGCCAGATCCAGGGTATATAAGACCAAAAAATCCATGTCAAGTCCAAAGAGCATCTCAATGGATACTTGATAAAGACTTGGGTGGAGTCCTTGGAGCATGTCCAACATGAGTCCATGCAAGCTAGATCCAATGGGTGGAAAGGCTCGTGACATCATACGAACTCCGGATCCAAGGATAAAATATGCCCAAGGCATCCACTTCCATAATGAAGACCCAAGAATTAGAAATGTCCATGTTGTCCTATAGAATCCGAATCCAAGGATCTTGTCCAAGGAATCCACTACTATAATCATATCACCATCCCTTTCATTAATTATTTCCAACAATGAGTTCTTGCAAACCATTCAACGCTTCTATATAAACCATTTTAATCAATTTATCATCATGTATCACATGGATAATGAGACATCAACTCTCTCAAAATCATTCAATTCAATTTACTCCTCTCATTTACAAATGAAAAGGTAAAAAATAGAGCTAACAACCTTAAAAAATCATTAAATTCTCAATAAGTCTCACACTAAAATTGGCGATCCCACACGCACCCATCAGGGTTGTTTAACATAGGATAGATACAAGGGTACCCCCCATGGGTGGCCTAGGTTTGGAAAAAACAACCTCCAACAGTCATAATGGCACTAGTGAGAAACCTAAATGGGTCCCAAACTATTTATTTAAGTCATTCAATTACTTTTAGGGGCATGCTGGAAGGTCTGGCATGCAACACAACTGTGAAAAGATATAAAACACCCAAACCAAAGGGGAAAAGGTATATACCAACTACTGTATGCATGTGGTAGAGTACTCATCCAATATAGACCTGTAATTTGGTCCAGATCAGAAGAAAAACATAAGAACAGATGAAAAGCCTGAAAATAGGGCATATCATCTTGCACCTTAGTAACTCTATCGATATGAATTTAAACGAAGAATGACACAACACGAATGAAGAACTCATCTACATAGATCCAATGAGATAAATGATGTTCAAATATGAGTTTAGATGGAGAATCGTGATCAAAATCTATGGATTGAGCTTCAATTGGAGCTTCAAATGCCAAGGTGTTGTCTATCAGAGGAAGCAAGAGAACAGTTTTCGGTTATAATGATTTTAAGGGAGAAATGGTAAATTCCTACTTTTTAACTGGGTCATATGGTTTAGCCACACAGTTCTCAAACCGTACACCCTTCACTATCTCAAGGGGGACCTCTCATGATTTATGTGCATGGTTTGGAAAACTATGCAAAAACCGTGCACTTAGGCTCTATCAAATGTTTTAGAGCCCCTGTACGGACGTGCGAGCCTGGTTGTGTAGTTTTCTAAAACTGTGTGACCTCCTCCTGCCCTCTGTCCAGCGGCGCATAGTTACTCATAACTGTGCGGCTTGGGTCGCACGGTTTTTACTAACTGTGCGACCCAACAATTTTTCTCTAGTAGTCGGGATCTGGGCTCCCAACAAGCCCCAAACACCATTGAAACTCTCATGATATCATTAGAAACTCACATTAGGTTATAAATAAGGAGTTAAACCAAAAAAAAGATATGTACCTCAAAGAAAAAACTAGGATCTTATAATAGGGAAGCTTACTTTTGCCACATATTTCCTTATTCTTGAAATAGTGACAAAAAGGTTTCAATTGTTTTTATCAGGCCTTTCCTTGGTACCATTGGGGTTCTCATAGGTGTTTCTAAAGGAAAACTATTTTTTAGGATAATGATGATCAAGAAGAATTCACTATTTTTAATAATTCCACAATTGATGTGAGTTGAAAGTTGATTGATGTGGCTAAAGAAGTTTTTGGAGTTGAAATTATGAAGGATACTCATGGTGATTTTGATGAAATAATTCAAGATTCAGTTGGTGTGATTTTTTTGTCAATTATGTAGAATCTGATTCCACCAAGGAACTTGAATGGTTAGGGAGGATTGAGAGAATACATAGATAGATTAGTGCTAATAACCATGAAGTTGTTACACTTGAACAAAGCCATTATTTTGAAACCATTATTCAGGCTGTTGGACAACACTCATGACTATCTTTTTCTGAGAAAAAACATTCCCTATAACAAAATTTTGATTTAGACCTGCAAATCAGTCATCCTGAATTGTGTGCACCTATTTTTGAGTGTTTCTTAGCTGAAAAAGAGTGTTTGAATATCTCAAAAACTATGGAAAATTTTGGGTCATGTCCTATTATTCTAGAACAAACTTGTTTTCATGAAATATTGTCACCTAATGTGATTGAAACCATGAATATTTGTTTCCATATGGGTTTTCAGTGTTTAGTTTATAATATTCATGTGAGAACTTTGACAATTACATTTTGAAGGTTGAATTTGGTTTCTTCAGTTGGAAGCCTATTTTGTTACTTGATTTTCTGGTTGTTTTAGGCGTATTTTAAATAAATAATGACTAGGTTGGGGCTTTTTTTCATATGTTGAGTGTTTGAAAACTTCAATGTGTGGGGTAGCTGTGGGAGTGTTTCTGATCAACAAAGGGATTTTTTTAAAAAACTATCACTCATTTTGAGAGCTGATTGAGATGTTATGAGAAGTCCAATAGAGCTAGATAGTAGGATATTTCCTGCTGTTTTGGGATATTTTTGGAAACTTTTTTTAACTGCTAGAGTTGGTGAATACTCAATTAATCATGTTGAACCTTAGAAAAGACAAAAAATTTTCCCAATAAGAAAATATATCTCCTTTGTGATCATGGTTAGATATTTTTGGGAGGATGTATAGCTAAAGACAAAAGACTAACCACTTCATGGAGACAACCCATGGTTTAATAAATCATTGTTTGATTGTTTTTTCTTTTAAATAAAAGATCCCACATTCTTGATTCTTTTTTTTCTATTTTCTTTTCTTTCTCTACTGCCACAACTACTTTTCCCTGAGTAGACTATAAGCAATTTTCACAACCTATCACTTTTACTTGGTTTAATTTTTAGTGGTATTATATGATTGGATTAAATGAATGAATTTTTCTACGCTTTTAGGTACATGAATGGAAAGGTCAAGCGGAGCATGAAGCGTTTTAAATAGATAGATCAAGTGGCTATGCACCAAAGAAATGCCAACTATTATGGGATTATTCATTTTAATATTTTCATTATTATTTGAAATTTTAATGGGCTGAAATTTCTATTGGCTCCCTTGAAATAATGACTTAATTTGATTGCATGAACCATAGTATAAGATCTTGTCAGGATCGATGAACCATAGTTTACGATCTTGTTAGGATCGATTTCCTCCAGCCCTAGGTCTTCCAAACCCAGCACATAAGACCTTTGAGTGTTTCATCATAAAAATCATGGGTGTTGGGATGAATTGTCTATCCAAGATTATATGTGAGCCACCATCCTTCACAAAAACTGATGCGGGATTGAGTTTTCACGCAACAATCCTCCCCTCAAACCAAAGACCACACAACTGGGCCTTCCCATCAACGGTGATCCATCATTTCCAACCATCTTGCACTGTCATTTTTCTCATCATCGAGACTTGCTGCCTGACTACTGCTCTCTAGAAGGCTTTCAACATAAGGAACCATTGATCCACATCCTTCAACTCAAATAATCATCATCGTTCTCAAATTATTTTGGGGTCATCAATGTCACACCTGAGCTACACAATTCCCCTGATACCACTTGTCAGGATCGATTTTCTTCGGCCCCAGGTCTTCCATACCCAACACAAACACCATTTTTGGGTTTCATCCTATAAAACCCATGGGTTGTAGGATGAATTTCTCATATAAGATCATATGTGAGCCACCATCCTTTGTAGAAACTGATGTGGGATTGAGTATCCACCCAACCGATCTTCTCAGGGATATAAAATATGTCGGTGGGGGGGATTACTTATTGTTAGACCCAGTTAATTGTATTTCTAGGTTAAGTGTTTTTCCGAGTCCCACAACAGATTCTTCCATCTTGTAATTATTCTCCTATACTTATAAAATAATGTCTCCACCTCTCCTTGAGGTAGGAAATTTGTGCCATTATACATGGTATCAAAGGGATATATCTGATAATATATTTTTTCTCCCCGTACACTGCGCCATGCCCTCACGTTCCCTGCGCCGTAGCACTCGTTGGTGCTGCCTGTCTGCCTAGCCTCATGCCCTGCTTCGCCAGATGCTCCCTGCACAATAACACAGCATCCCTGATGCCTTCTCGCGGGCCCGATAGCGTGACAGATCCGCCTCCTTGTGTGACGACTCCTGTGCGATGACCTCTCTTGCGTGATGGCCTCTCTGGAATGTCACACCTCATGGTCCCCCTTTCGGGAAATGCTCCTTCCTATCATCCCCCCTCCTTCATCGACTTCTCCCTTCCATGCCATTGCATCTCTGTGATGATCAACGAATGACGACCCCCAATCCCGCCCGAGCCAGACGCGACTCCGCTTGCTGGGGTCTCTGATCGCTCCCGCGTACAGGCTCGAGGACGCTTCCTGTGCAACACTTCCAGCGCCTCATGCTTTCTATGCGACGACTCCACTGCGATGCCACCTCTAGCACGACAGCCCCCAGTGGCCCACCAACACTTCCGGATTCAACACCCCTCTTGTGCATCTCCCTCTTAGATGCTACAATTGCTGCTGTGCAAACCTCTCTGAACGATGACCGTATTTGGCACATCTTAGGCGCAGTCATCCTACTATCATACGGTGACACTTTTGATTCGTGGTTCTTTCTACGCACACCTATGAAGCCAAATCCCCCTGGAAAAACTCCAGCCACCCTATTCCTCTGACGCTACTTGTAATGCGATGTTTATTCTCGCGTTCCCTTTCTTGTTGTTTTGCCACAACATTGATACACTCTAGCTGTTCTTACCAGACATTTGATCAGTGTCCTGATGGGTGTTTTTTCTGCACGCCTTTATAATACTGACTCCACTATTCCTGCAACGGCATTTTTCAGCTATCCAAGACCAGTCCCCTACAGCCCAGCCTAGGTTCCCTAAACATCGTCCATACAAGGAAGCATCCTTGTAATGACCCAAAGTTTTTCAATGGAAATTACATTCTTATATTTATGTCATAAAATAACATGAAATCACAAAATAATGAACTACTATGTGATAAGTGACCTTTAAACATAATTTTTTCACTTCTGTGTTTGAAATTTTTAAAATCTGACATACACGGTTGTGTTCAAAATGTTTTTTGGAGTGTAATGAAAGAAAAATAAT
Source organism: Viscum album (assembly GCA_963277665.1). Classification (NCBI taxonomy): domain Eukaryota; kingdom Viridiplantae; phylum Streptophyta; class Magnoliopsida; order Santalales; family Viscaceae; genus Viscum; species Viscum album. Next base: position 1,599,422,808 of record OY728119.1, on the reverse strand, counting down.
TTTTGGTGAATAGAGACCTACCCTTATGAATAGTAACATTCCCTTATGAATATTAATATGACCCCTATGAATAGTGAATCATACAACATAAGAGTAACATTACCTATGAATAATTAAATAAAATTTAGACATCATAGAATGCAACAATTTGACAGTAGTAAACATTTTGGTATTTTCTAAGTCATAAATAATTAATTATAATTCATTAATTAATTTAAAAGAATAATGATTTCCCTAAAATGTATTCATATGTTATTGAATCAATTTCTTATAGTATTTAGATAATGTTATAATACCCTACGTAATTTTTCAAAGCACTATAAAATCAGTTTTAATCTTAAAAACTGTTTTTTAAGTAAATTATGATTTTAATTAAATATTAAAGTAATAATATTTAGAAAATTATTTTTGAAAAATGAAATTTATTTTTAGATTCTACAGGTCGATAAATGGTTGGGGTAAAGTTTTGGGATTTTTCTAAGATACATGAATTTTTGATGAATAGTAGAATCCGATAATTTTCAATAAATGCTAAATAATGGATTAATTGAGTCATCGATGATGCTCTGCTGATGTAAGCCCACGTGGTTCAGGATCACATGATAAAACTTCTATTCTTGGTCATTTTAGACACACTATTTTTTTCTTAGGGGAAATTAATAAATTAATGAATTTTATATTAAGGAAACCCCTCTCCCCTCCACTATAAAAGCCACCCTTCACACCCTCATTTCCTCACACCTTTCAAGATCCACGCCTTCTCTAAACTATGACAAAACACATTACCTATCCCCTCACCCACGTCCAAGAGCTTCTGGTCTCATCAAAAGACCAAGCTTAGGCCCTTAAGGAGGTTCTCAAGAGGACGATTCTATAGGTAATTTCCCTCCATCTTCTCCTTTAACTTCCTTTCATGTTCAAGTTCATTTCTTGATCTCTCCCCACCTATCATTATCCAAATATTATTTTAACTCTATTATTATAAATATACTGTAATTTTATGTTTATAATGGGATATTATATCATGTAAACCCCTTTCACTCTTCCTATTATTTTATTAAAGAGAACGTTGTTCGTGAGGTGTTAATTTATCACCTTCAAGAACGACATGATTTCTTCTTCCATTTCAGACATCATATCTGTTCATGAAACCATTTTTATGGTTTAAACAGAAAATTTTATATGTATTATCCCATATTTAATTATCTGTAACTAACTTATGATCATATTTCTAAGTGATAAAATAAAACAAGTTCATTATGATCGAAAAACCGCCCAAATTAACCCAAATAATCATCATTTAATTCATATCTAATGATTCATCCAAAAGGACCTAATATAATTAATTATAAGATAATTAAAACTCATTTAATACGAATTATAACATGTAATATTAGTTCGGTATGTTTACCCATGTTCTACCCAAACTTCAATTTAGGAATACAAGTGAACCACCCAATAAAACCATAAAAACAGACATTCGCAAATAATGCTTTTAAACACTATAACACATCCAAAGGCACATAAATTCACTTAATGAAACCATTATGAACCATATTAATGTAAAAAAGGTTCTGGATTTATAATTAATGAATATAATGTAATTATACAGGACATTAAAGAGAAAGAAGCATTCAGGTACAAGGGAAGGGGATATTCTCGAACCCATCTTTCATCCTTAGGGTTCTCCCTCTTTCACTCCATTTTTTATATGGTTAATCCTTAAAGATAAATTTTTCATCATTATATTTCCATTTCTGGGATATAAATTTTTGTCACTGGTTTTTATGTCAAAAAAATGTTCTCCAAAATAAATATTCTTTTAAGAACACGCCTTTTACTTCTCACTCAAAGTGGATGGTTCTTGTAACATGTATGTTATTCCCTCTTTATTTTGGGAACCGAAAGTTTATGAATGTGTTATTATGAGAGGAAACCCATTATTTTCCATGGGTTAGTTATGTTCATTTTTTATACGTGTTTTATGTGGAAAGCATGATAATGATAATGTTATGATGTGACAGGTGTGCCCAGAATTATATAGCACAATATGAATGTTTCAAAGTGATTGGTGCGCCTGTAATTATTTAACACTCCAATTCATTGTGTAATGTGATTAATCTCATGAGTAAATTTGAAATGATGTGTGAACAAGATTCTAGCTTTGTTCACAAGTATGTGTGGTAGTTAACCACTAAGACGTAATGTTTCATTTTTATGCATCGCCACATTTCAAGTAGTATATTTATGATTCCTATGATGTTCATGATCTTTTTCACATGTTATTACTATGCTCACCCCATGATATATTGTTGTTATATATCCTCTTACTGGGCTTATATATCACCCCTTTTTGATGTATATCCTCAGGTGGCTACATGTACTAAGGAGAGGACAAGTGCCAATAAAAATCTAGAGAAAAAGAAATTAAATAAAAGTTTATGCTTGATGTTGTAATTATTATGTATGGTCCTAGTTTTCCCAAGACACTAAACATTTGGATCCTCTAGGTGTAATACTATTATGTTGTTTATCTTTAAAATTATGTAATAGTAATATAAGAAATAGCAGGGTTTCTATTGGTTGTATCAGAGGGAATGTTTAGTTAATTTGGGAATTATGAATAGTGAACCCTAGAGAAAACCTATAGCATGAGAGTAAGTATAAATATGCACACAAGAATATTTACCTAGGGATCCCATATGTTATGTTTTTGGTATAAATTGTTTAAATGAATATGTTATTCATGAATTTGTTACTTATGTTTTGTTCTAACCTTTTCTATTTTAGAAAATGGTGGGAACTCAGAGAAATCAGGCCAACAACTCTTGCGAGGGCCAATGCAACTATTTCCTGAACGACATCCCAATGATTTGGGAGGTGGAGTTCAAAACTTCATGGAAATTCTTACCCAATTCTCTCAAGTCATCAACAATAACCATAATAATTGGGAATTTCCTCCTTCACCAAAGAGGGAGCAACTGGCTATCGAATGTTTTATGTGACAATGACCACCGACGTTTTTTGGATCTTCCGATCCAATAGTTGCGGAAGAGTGGATCAACTCCATGGATAAGATCTTTTCTATTATTCACTATTCTAAGATAAAGAGGTGATCCTAACCGTTTATCTTCTTGATGGAGAAGCCGATCAATGGTGGGTTTTGATTAAGAACACCAAGACAAGGGAGGAAATTGATGATAGGTAATGGGAGGACTTTAAGATAATGTTTCGTAATAAGTACTTCCCACGAAATCATCGCATGAAGATGGAGAGAGAATTCATAGAGCTCAAGAAAATAGAAGTAGAATCTGTCAAAACCTATGAAGCGAATTTCACAAGTCATGCAAGGTACGCTTCAGGTTTTTTTATCAACAATGAAAAAAAAATTGATAGATTCTTTAGTGGATTAAAACCACACCTTCGAAAGTCTCTGGCAATTCAAGACTTTGGGAGTTATGAATAAGTTGTTCGGTGTGCTCTCAAAGTGGAGATGGAGTTTGGATAATAATCCCATGGATATGGTAATAAGAAGAGAAAGATGGAGTTTCAAGTTGGTGGATCTAATGATAAAGGTGGGAAGAAAAATCAATGACCCACATGCCAGAAATGTGGGAAGTTACACAATAGAAACTGGCTCAACGGGATGGGGAAATGCTTCAAGTGTGGGAAAGAAGGAAACCATACTCAATAGTGTCGAAAAGACACAAAAAGGAAGGATAATATAGCTGATGAAAGGAGATAACCACTCATGGTCCAATGCTACAACTGTAAGGAGCTAGGGTACTATGAAAACCAGTGCACTAAACCTCGAGTTCTTGAGGGTAATCATCGTCAATAGCCACCAAATCCAAAGGTACAAGGGATGTCCAATTCCATCACCACTGCGGAGGTGGAGTATGATAATGAAGTCATACAAGGTACACTTCCTATTCACTCAATAATGGAAAAAGTCTTATTTGATTCTGGTTCTACGCATTCCTTTATATCTTGAAAGTTTGCTAGAACTATAGAATCGAAGCCTCGAAACCTTGAAGATGAGATATCTATAAAAACACCAAGTAGTGAAATCATTGAAACCCACGTGTTTGAATCTTCTCCTATTGGTGTATGTGGAAAGATTCTTCTGGAAAATCTTGTAATACATCCCTTGGTGGAATTCGACGCTATAATGGGAATGGATTGGATCTCGTTATATAGAGCACATATCAACTTTCAGGAAAAGGAAATATCTTTTTATATTCCGAACCATCCCACGCTCCCCTACAAATTAAAGGAAGATCATGAATCTCCTTTGAAAAATCCTTCAATGGTGTGGGTGTTGATTCCCTATGAAGAATCATACCTTTCCCAAATGGTCGAGTCGAAGGAAAGTTCCAACCTTGAGGAAATGCCCATCATGTGGGAATACATCGATGTATTTCCTAAAGAGTTACCCAGAATTCCCTCATATCGTGAAGTAGAGTTCTCAATTGAACTCATACCCAGAGCTACTCCTATCTCGAAGTGTCTCTATAGGATGGCTCCTATCGAACTGAAGGAGTTAATGAATCAGCTGTAAGAGCATCTAGAAAAAGGGTTCATACACCCTAGTGCATCACCTTGGGGTGCACCAGTGCTCTTGGTGAAGAAGAAGGATGAAACAATGCGGCTGTGTATCGATTATCAGGAACTCAACAAGATCACCATAAAGAAATAGTATCATCTCCCAAGGATTTAAAACTTGTATGATCAGTTAAGAGGTGCTCAATACTTTTCAAAGGTGGATCTTCATTCTGGATATCATTAGGTAAAGGTGAACAAGGAAGATATTCAGAAGACTGCCTTCCGTACAAGGTATGATCACTACGAGTTTTTGGTGATTTCCTTCGGACTTACTAATTCACCTGAAAACTTTTTGGATTTGATGAATAAAGTCTTTAGACAATACCTAAACAAATTTTTGGTAGTGTTTATCAATGATATTCTCATCTATTCCAAGAGAAAGGAGGAACATGAAGAACATCTAAGACTTGTGTTGGTGAAATTGAGAATGGATAACTTGTACGCCAAGTTAAGAAAGTGTGAATTTTGGATAAATAAAGTCACATTCTTGGGACATGTGATCACAGTGAGGGAATTTATATGGATCCTTCAAAGAAAAAGGCGATTGAGGAATGGCACGGGCCCTCTAGTGTCACAGAAATCCATAGTTTTCTTGGATTAGCTGGGTACTACCGACGTTTTGTGAGAAACATCTCATGATTGTCAAGCCCACTAACTAATTTAAGAAGGAAAGGGGTAAAGTATGTCTAGATGGAAGAATGTGAGGGAAACGTCAAGGAGCTAAAGAGAAGGCTGATCACTGCACCTGTACTCAGACTACCGAAAAGTGGAGAAATTTTTGTGATATATAGTGATTCATCAAAGAATGGCTTGGGTTGTATACTCATGAAAAATGATAATGTGATCGCCTATGCCTAATCACAATTGTAGATCCATGAGAAGAACTTCCCGACACATGATCTAGAGCTAGAGGCCGTGATTTTTTCCTTGAAAATCTGGAGGCACTACCTATATGGCGAGAAGTGTGACATATACACTGACCACAAGAGCCTAAAGTATATCTTCACACAAAAGGAGCTCAAAATGAGTCAAAGGATATGGTTACAGATAATCAAGTATTACGATTTCTCTATTCACTATCATCCTGGAAGGGCGAACAAGGTAACTAATGCTCTAAGTAGAAAAGAACCTGCTACTCTATCCATGTTGCGGATTGAGAAAGACCATATCTTCTTGGATATGCAATGGATGAAAATGAAAATCATAAGGGTAGAGGATACATCCTACCTTGCCCAAATGATTGCGCAACCATCCATCCAGGAGAAGATTAAAGAAGCACAAAGGGATGATGTGGAGATACAAAAGAGGGTGAATGCTGTAAAGGAAGGGAAGTTACAAGAGTTCTATATCAATGATGATGGTGTGATTCAGTTTGGAACGTGGCTTTGTGTCCCTTCATCATCCGAGATAAAGAAGGATCTATTGGACAATGCACATAGTTCAACTTTCTCTATCCATCCGGGGAGTACTAAGATGTATTGTGATCTCTGGGAACACTTCTAGTGGGATAACATGAAGAAGGAGATTGCAGAATATATATCAAGGTGATTGGTATGTCATCAAGTTAAATTTGAGTGACAAAAGTCTAAAGGTATGATGCATCCATTACCTATACCCATGTGGAAATGGGAAAATGTTACTATGGAATTTGTTACACGTCTCCTAAAGACGTCAAAGGGAAATAATGCGATATGGGTTGTGGCTGACTGTCTCACCACGACTTCCCATTTTATCGCTATTTGGGAAGACCTCTCGATTGAACAACATGCAAAGATATATGTGAAAGAAGTGGTGAGACTGCATGGTGTTACAATCTCAATTGTCTCTGACCGTGATCCAAGGATCACATTTAAGTTATGGAGGATCTTTCAAAATGCTATGAGTACTGAATTAAATTTCAGCATGACCTATCACCCCCAAACTGATGGCCAATCTGAAAGGACTATTTAGATGCTTGAAGATATTATATGAGCCTACTCACTAGAATTAAAAGGTGAATGGGATCAGCATCTCCCATTGGTTGAGTTCTTATTCAACAATATCTTCCACTCAAGTATTCAGATGGCTCTGTATGAAGATTTTTATGGGAAGCGATGTAGAACTCCAACCTGTTGGGATGAAGTTGGAGAAAGAAATATACATGGACACGATCTTTTTCAACAGATGATAGAGAAAGGTCAAGTCATTCAAAAACACATCAAAGCTTCTCAAAGTCGGAAAAAGAGCTATGTTGACAACCGTCGAAGGGACTTGGTGTTCGACGTTGGAGATAATGTCTTCCTTCGAATATCTCCATGGAAGATAGTCATGCAATTTGGGAAGAATGGGAAGCTAAACCCAAGGTATATTGGCCCCTTTGAGATCATTGACCGCATAGGAGCCGTGGCCTGTCGTCTTGCACTTTCATCGAATATGGCTCAAGTTCAAGATGTGTTTCAGGTATCCCTACTGAGAAAGTACATACCAGACCCCTCACATGTACTAAACTCAGAGGTGGTGCAGCTGGAAGATGATATCTCCTATGAGGAGCAGCCATTATAGATTTTGGATCAGAGAGATAAGGTTATATGAAACAAGACAACCCATCTTGTCAAAGTGTTGTGGAGGAACCATAAGTTTGAGGAATCAACTTGGGAACCAGAAGAGGCAATGATGGAGAAACACCCTCACTTATTTGTGTAAAGTGAAATTTCAGGGGAGAAATTTTTTAAGGGGGGAAGAATGTAACGAACCAAAGTTTTTCAATGGAAATTCCCTTATTATATTTTTGTCATAAAATAACATGAAATAACAAAATAATGACCTACTAAGTGATAAGTGACCTTTAAACATAAGTTTTTCACCTCTGTGTTTGGAATTTTGAAAATATGACACACACGGTTGTGTTCAAGATGTTTTTTTGGAGTGTAATGAAACAACAATAATTTTTGGCGAATAGTGATATACCCTTATGAATAGTAACATACCCTTATGAATATTAATATGAACCCTATTAATAGTAAATCATACAACAAAAGAGTAACATTACCTATGAATAACTAAATAATATTTAGACATCTTAGAAAGTGACAATTTGACCTTAGTAAACATTTTGGTATTTAGTAAGTCATAAATAATTAATTATAATTAATTAATTAATTTAAAAGAATATGTATTTCCCTAAAATGTATTCATAAATTATTGAATAAATTTATTATAGTTTCTAGATAATTTTATAAGACCCTGCATAATTTTTAAAAGCGTTTTAATCTTAAAAACTATTTTTTAAGTAAATAATGATTTTAATTAAATATTAAATTAATAATACTTAGAAAATTATTTTTGAAAAATGGAAATTATTTTTGTATTCTACACGTCAAATAGTGGTTGGGGTAATGTTTTGGGATTTTTATGAGATACTTGAATTTTGGATGAATAGTAGAATCTGATAATTTTCAATAAATGCTAAATATTGGATTAATTGAGTCATCGATGATGCTCTACTGATGTAATCCAACATGGTTAGGGATCACATGATAAAATTACTTTTTTGTGTCATTCAATACTCTCTATTCCTTGTCATAGGGGAAATTAATAATCTAATGAATTTTATATTAAGGAAACCCCTCTCCCCTCCACTATAAAAGCCACCCTTCACACCCTCATTTCCTCACACCTCTCAAGCTCCAAGCCTTCTCTAAACTCTTCCCAAACACCTTCCCTATCCCCTCCCCCATGTCCAAGATCTGATAGTATCATCAAAATACCATCTTAGGCCCTTAAGGAGGTTCTCAAGAGGAGGATTCAAGGGGTAATTTCCCTCCCTCTTCTCCTTTAACTTCCTTTCAAGTTCAATTTCATTTCTTGATCACTCCCCACCTATCATCATCCAAATTGTATTTTAACTATATTATTATAAATATAATGTAAGTTTATGATTATAATGTGATATTATATCATCCAACCCACTTCCCTCTTACTTTTATTTTATTAAAGAGAACGTTGTCCGGGAGGTGTTAATTTATCACCTTCAAGAATGACATGCTTTCTTCTTCCATTTGTACCTTCAAGTCTGGTCATGAAACCATTTTTAGGGTTTAACCAGAACATTTTATATGTATTATCTTCTATTTAAATATCTTTAACTAACTTATGATCATATTTCTAAGTGATAAAATAAAACAAGTTCATTTTGATCGAAAAACAGCCCAAATTAACCCAAATAATCATAATTTAATTCTTATCTAATGATTCATCCACACGGATCTAATATAATTCATTATATGATCATTAAAACTCCTGTAATATGATTAATAAAATGTAATATCAGTTCTGGTTGTTTACCCATGTTCTACCCAAACATCAATTTAAAAATACAAGTGAACCACTCAAGAAAACCATAAAAACAAACATTCCCAAATAATGTTGTTAAACTCTATAACTCATCCAAAGGTACATAAATTCACCTAATGAAACCATAGTTAAAAATATTAATGTAAAAAATGTTATGGATTTATAATTAATGATTATAATTTCATTATACAGGACATTAAAGTGAAGGAAGCATTTGGGTACAAGGTAAGGGGAAATTCTCGAACCCAACATTCATCCTTCGGGTTCTCCCTATTTGATATGGTTACTTCTTAAAGATCATTATTTCATCATTGTATTTACATTTTTGGGATATAAATGTTTGTCACTAGTTTTTATATCAAACAAAATGTTTTCCAAAAGAACTCTTCTTTTAAGAATATTCCTTTTACTTCTCACTCAAAGTGGACGGTTCTTGTAACATGTATGTTATTCCCTCTTTCTTTTTGGAACCCAATGATTATGAATGTGTTCTTATGAGATGAAACCCATTACTTTCCACGGGTAAGTTATGTTCATTTTTGATATGTGTTTTATGTGGAAAACATGATAATGATAATGTTATGATGTGACGGGTGCGCCAGGAATTATATAGAGGAAAATGAATGTTTCAAAGTGACGGGTGCGCCCGGAATTATACAGCGCTCCAATGCATTGGGTAATGTGATGAATCTCATACGTAAATCTGAAATGATGTGTGAAAAAGATGTTATATTGGTTCACAAGTATGTGTGGTAGTTAACCACTAAGGCATAATATTTCATTTTTATGTATTGCCACATTTCAAGTCTTATATTTATGATTCCTCTCTTGTTCATGATCTTTTTCCCATGTTATGATTATGTTCACCCAATGCTATATTGTTCATATCTATCCTATTACTGGGATTCTAACTCACCCTTTTTTTATGTATATCCTCAGGTCGCTACATTTACTACGGAGAAGACTAGTGCCAATAAAAATCTAGAGAAGATGAAATTAAATAAAGTTTTGTGCTTGATGTTGTAATTGTTATGTATGGTCCTAGTTTTCCCAAGACACTAAACATTTGGATCCTCTATGTGTAATACTATTAGGTTGTTTATCTTTAAAATGATGTAATAATAATATAAGAAAAGGCAGGGTTGCTATAATCCTCACCACCATCCAGTATCCATCGCAACCCGACACTAAGTGGAGGATATTGCACTTACAATCTCATCAGGATGATTTTCCACCTAACTCTTCTTGAGCATCTATTTATCAGACCGGTGGACCTACCTCTTGCATCACTCATCGACAGACAACTTGGATGCCTGATTCTAATGCTTCTGATCATCTCACATGTGATTTAGGTATGCTTACCACCTATCATATGTATACCGGTGCTGCTGCAATTATTGTTGCTGATGGATCTACAAGACCTATTGCGTGTTTTGGAACATGCTCCTTGATTCCAACTATTCACTTGACTTCAGTAGTTCATGTCCATTGAAGTAATTTTAATCTTCTCTTTATCAGTAAACACACAAATTATTTAATTTTTTTTCTATTTTTACATCTTCTGGCGTTGTTTTTCAAGAGCGGTCAATAAATCGGGAACTTGATAAAGGTCATCTTAGTGATGAGGTGTCCATATTCAATACCCATTTATCCCTTCTTATCCACCACTGCCCATGCCCTCCACCTATATTTTTTCCATGGTCATCCACCGATTTCCATCTTACATACGATTTTCCCACAGTTTAGTCCACACATTTTCTTCTATTGTGAATCATTTAAGTTTACTAAACATCATTAGGTGACATATGTTCCTCGATTGGAAACGTGTGCATTGAATCCTTTCACCCTAGTTCATTCCGATGTATGAGGTCCTTGAAAGGTTTCTAGTCAGTCTGGGTACCGTTACTATGTATCCTTTATTGATGACTTCTTTTGGATGAAATGGATATATCTCATTCGTGATCATTCTGATGTGTGTGATATTTTCAAAACTTTTTACCATGAAATTCAAACTCAATTCTCTAAGACTATTAAATATCTCCATTCAGAAAGTGGCTGAGAATATTTATCTACTTTCTTTCAGCTCTTTTTCAGGGATCATAACATCATCAAACATCCTGTCCTGATACACCTCAGTAGAATTGAGTGACCATGTGTAAATATCGTCATCTTCTAGAGATAGCTCGTTCCCTCTTATATGACATGAAGGTGTCTTCATTTTTGTGAGGATGTTATCCTTACTATTATCTACCTTATAAATCACCTCCCTTCTACTATCCTTCAGGGGGAGAATTCTTTCTATGATCTGTTCTCTTCTCCCCCTAACCCAATTCTACTTCGTGTTTTTGGGTGTCTTTATTATGCATGTGAAACTCATCCCAAACTCTCAAAATTTTCTCTGAAATCATTTTGTTTCATCTTCATGGGATATTCCTGCAGCCAACACAGATACCTATATTTCTCTTCAGACTTGCAGAATTATATCATCTCTGCTGATGTATCTTTTATTGAGAACTCTCCATTCTCTCCATCCTCTTCCCTCCAAGACACCAGTATTGATGATTATCTTCCTCTCCCCATCCACCCACCTCTGCCTCAGGTGTCTCACTATGATGATCACCATTTTGGCTCCGTCTACATTCATTGACTATCGAACGTGTCCCCCGTCTAGATCGAGGAAACCATCTCCCCAGCTTTGTCTGACACTCCTACTCAATGAAGAGACGACTTTCCAATTACATTGTGGAAATGTACTCACTCCTGCCAAAATAATCCTCCTATTTGCACAACTTAATATAGAGGTCTATCTACTCTGGAGATGATATCTGTTCATCACACGATTGATGATGCTAAATCTCACCCTGGTAGGCTTCAAGAAATTCAGGACTAATTGCAGGCGCCATATGAAAATTACTGCTAGGATCTAAATCTAGTCCCCCTTATGGCAGGTAAATAGGTGGTCAACAGAAAATGGAATTATATGGCACACCTAAATATAGATGACACTCTTCATCAGCTTAAAAGTCAGACTTTTGGCGAATGGTTTTTCCCAGACATATGGTGTTGATTATTTTGATACATTCTCTCTAATTATAAATATGACATCTATCAGATTTTCAATCTCTCTTGTCGCTGCTCATCATTAACCTCTTCATCAACTTGATGTAAATAATGCATTTTTACATGGGTTTCTTGATGAAGAAGTATATATGCAATAATCTCATTACTTCCCTGCCTTAGAAGATGGTTCTCATGTCTGTCGGCTTCGTCGCTCTCTTTATGGACTCAGGTAGTCTCTTGGTGTGTGGTTTGGAAGATTTTTCACAGCCATAACAAAATTTTTCCAATCTCAGAGTATGAAGGACCACACTCTTTTATACTCCAAAGCATCCTCTGGCGACATCATGATGGTGGTTTTTTATGTTGATGATATCATTACTACTGGGAGTGACTCACATGGAATTACCCTTCTAATGGTTTATCTTCAAGAACAATTTCAAACCAAATATCTGGGTCCTATAACATACTTCATTGGCATTGATGTCTCCCGTTATCCAAAAACCATATTTCTTTCCCAATGGAAATATGCTTTAAATATCTTTCAGGATGCTGGTTTGTCTTAGGAAACTGTTATTGACACTCCTCTTACACTTGAGGAATGGTCTCTATTTGATTCCACAGACCCATATTCTCACCGAGAGAGGTATTGTAGTCCTGTTGGAAAACTCAATTATCTTACCATGACTCGTCTAGATATTTACTACGCTATCAGTAAGGTTTTCCAATTCATGGAACATCTGCCAAAATCCCATTGAGATGATATCCTTTACATTTTTATGTACATTAAGAAAGACCCTGACTGTGGTATTCGGTATTCACATCATGATCATCCAAATATTGAATCCTTCTGTGACTCTAACTATTCTGGATTCTTAGCTACATGAACGTCTACTTTTGGATTTATCATTTTCTTGGCGGGTAACATAATCTCATGGTGAAGCAAGAAACATACTTTCATCACTAGATCTAGTACTGAATCTGAATACCGTGTGATGACCATAGTTACTACTGAAATTATTTGGATTCGCCATCTTTATCATGAAATTGGATTCCCGCCACAGATGTCTGCTCATATTTGGCGTGATAATCAGAAAACCATGAATATTGCTTCAATCTCAGCCGTCTATGAATGCACGATGCATATCGAGGTGGACTGCCACTTTCATCATCATCTCCTGAAGCAACACCATATCATTTTTAACTATATTTCAAGGTCTTATCAGCTTGCCTAAATCTTCACAAAGTCCTTTCGAGGGCTTGAATAGACTCTCTTTGCACCAAGCTGAGCATCCACAACATCAACGACCCAGTTTAAGGGGGAGTATGTATGGTCGTGTTTTGGGGTCTTCTTTTCTTTTTGTGGGACTCTTCTTCCAAGATATCCATGTTCTAACATGAGGGGGAGTATCAAACCTGAATAATTTTATTTTCGAGTGTAAGTATTTTTCTGAGTCCCACATCAAATTCATCAATCTTGTAATTATTCTTCTCTGTCTATAAAAGAATGCTTCCATCTCTCCTTGACGTAGGGAATTCATACCATTCTACACGTAACATTAGAACCTAATTCATTACTTAATCTTTTTTTTTAAATTTTTGGTTGTTATGATTTATTTATTCTAGGTTGTTGAAAATAATTTTTATTAGAATTGGTACATTTCTTACCACCCTGAAAATTTACTTGGATTGTCTTGGAAAATTAGAACCCATTTTAAAAGGGTTCATGCTTCTTTAATCATTAATTAACATGAAAATTTCTCAGTTTTCTTGAAAATACTTTTATTCTTCCCATAAGGTAAAGGCATGTACTTTCTAGATATTATTTTAGAATTTTGGCATACATGCTAATTTTAATTCATTTTGAACATTGTACATCGATTTATTAATTTTTATTTGTAAAATCCATTCAAACTAGACTATTTTAAATGAATCGTCAACCATGAAGTTCATAATTGAATGAAAGTTTCTTTTTTAAGTGTAGGAGATAAGTATTATTTGGTTCCAAAATTAATTTCATTGAATTTCACATCAGAAATCCCTTAAATTCTTTCAAAATTGACTATTTTCAAAATTTATTTAGAATCTTTAGTGGGAAAATTTTTTCTTAAGTTTTATGGTTGTTTTTGTACATTGTAATCTTTTCTATTTCTCCATAGAATGAACTGGGTAAAACCTTTTACACTTCCCTCATGGAAACACATGTTTTAGGTGAATCATTGGGAGTCAGTATTAATATTTTAATTGGATTCAAATCTCTTGACTATATTTTAACTGATAATTTTTTCATTCAAATGATCTATGAAATTAACTCTTAATAATTGTTTCATTTTTATTTTAATATTTAATATTTTGGATGAGTTAATTATACTATATAATTAATTGTTAAATTTCACTCATTCATTAGTGTGTCTAATAATGTATGTTTGTTCACCATGGATGAAAAGGAAAATGTGAAAAGGAATTGAATGAAAAATGAAGTTTGTTTAATCATCTTTATAAAAAACAAACTATATTTTCAATAAAACTTTTCTTTTTGAGAAGTGCAGTCATCCATTTTTACTTGAAAAGGTATATGGGGGAAAATACATTTTAATAATCTATTATTTATTGGCATGAAAAATATTTCATTTTTGAGATGAATTATCTTCCACTGAATTTATTGAATAGATTACTTGAAGAAAATCATTGTGACAAGCGTAGGAAAATTTTATTCAACTTTAACATAATACATGTTTTCCATATCTATTTTTGGAAATAATTTCATTTTTAATACCAAAATACGTTTTTAATGGAGAATCATTTAACATTGACAATTTTTTAATGCAGCTGTTATTCTTTGAATATTTTAATGAAAATGTGTGTTTTCTTTACAAAATTGATAAATTGATTATTGGTTTTATTTTCATATAGTTTCCAGAACAATGTTTTTAAATGTGTTTGATGATATTTCCATTGAAATATTATTTTTTAGAAATGTTTGAAATAGTTGCGGTAGCTGGAATCTATATTTTCAATGTTCTACAATTTTTATTTAGACATATTTTTTTGGAACCATTTTATAATCTCATTCGTTATTTTTTGAAAACTTATTTTTTGATCCAGTTATCGACGCTTTCGCTGGGGCGCGTGAATCCGTCGGTGGACGTGTAACTGTTTCCCCGCATTCCCACTTTCCAAAGGCGGGCGACATCCATTCCTTATTCAGGGATGTTTTCTCCTTGATTGAAATGGGATGATGGGATGTCTGTTCTTCCTTCCGTGGATTCCTCCTCGGAACTTGTCACCTAGTTCGGGTCTCCCTTATAGATTAAGTCGTGGTTCATGAATCTCGTTCTCAGTGCCATATCTTTGTGGATGCTTGTTAATTACACTACTTCTGTCTGGACAGTCCATGGGGTCTTGACATGGTAGTGACCTTCGGTCGGAGTAGACAGTAACATCAGGCATGTCGAGGCATATCTAGATGCTTGGACATTAGGGAACCTGTATTCTCCCTCATAATAGGGAATCTCAAGGGAATATAACCTGAGGCATCCCACGTCAAATGTGGGGAATCATATGGCATAGGTATGTATCTAAGGTCTTCCTCAGCTTCCCATGTTAAAGATAGGGTATGCCACAAGTTTAATGTCTAGTGGAGACGGTTACGCCATAAGCGTGTCTTTCGAGGTTTTCCTCAGGCATATCATATTTATTACGATGTAGGCCGTGAGTTTAACATCCTGTGGAGGCGGAAAGAGGGTGATCATAATTTAATGACCCACCAATTCTCATTGGATTGAGAGTACAATTAGTCATTACTAGGATTAAAGTGACATCCCTAAGGCGCCAAAAGGCTGACAACAAATATCGAAGGGTTTCAATGGGAGTGGGGGACGATTTACCCTTTGAGAAATAAACCAACCAAAACATCACTAACAACCAATATATGATGCATGTTAATGAAAAAACCAACTCATGCATTACCAAAAGATAACTACAGTGTTCCAAAAACCAATACAACCAACACAATATCAGAGTACCAAGGGGAAGACTAACAAAAGACCAAAACAGACCAAGACACGCTCCACAGCTCCACATCGAGATCCATGATCCAAGAACCACCACATATCCCAAGCATCACCACGAAACACTAGTAATGAGATGCCTTACCTTTACGTGTGTCTTAGAATAAGACATCTGAAAAAGCCCCAAAGTGCCAAAGCATGGGTGAGTATAAAACTTAGTAGGTTTTCCCCATGGACTTCCCTACTGACGCCACTAGGATAGATGAGTTAGCAACAATTATATATAGACAGTTTATATAAAACATTTTATCAAAAGAAGTTTATAACTAAATATAAACATGTTTCCAAAACCATTCGTAACCAAAAGCATCCAAGATAAATTGAAACCAAATTTTCCAACAAGTTATTTTTCTAGAAAAATAACCAATCAAGCATTAAAACTATTTCACAAAATCCCTTTTTGGCATACCCAACAATTTTCCAACCCGTGAAATCAACAATGCATACTTTTTTATGACAGTTCTATAATCATGAGCAGTCTCTCGTCAATCAACAAAGTCATCACAAGGTAATTGTTTCCCATGTTCCATTACACCTTTAGCACCGAGAACGAGGTCATATTTCAACAATGCCTCGTACTAAAAAGTCCCATGTTCCATTAAATGTTTGGCTCCGAGCACAAGGTCCTATTTCCAACAAGCCTCGTATATGCAACATGAACACACACCCCACATTCACAAAAATCATTCCAAAACCATACTTTCAATAAAACACCTTTTATTGAAAACCATTTCCATCAAAACCAAGTGTGTTCAACCAATTGAAACCATTTCAATAAAACCATACTTTTGATGAAAACCAAATAATAAACCAATTTCATCAATTCCAATTCCATACCAACCATTTCAATAAAACACAATTTTTATTGAAACCCCATATTTCATCTAACCACTTAAAATTCTAGAAAATCCATAATTTAAAATCAACATTTTAAATTCAAGAATCCAAATCTCTTTGCAAAACAATTCACTAAGATTTCACAATTTCATCAAAACCATAAATCATCACTAAAGAATATTTATTCCATGCTTTTCACAATAAATTCCATTCAAATAACCAATTTAAAATTATGAAAATCAATTCTAACAAAAGGAGTCGATAGTGAAGCCTCCTACCTCAATGGTTTTGACGAAAATCCTATCAAACGAAGAACAGATAAGAAAACTTGGCTGATTCACCAAGGATCCTCCTTAGATCTCTTCTCCTAACACCACCAAGACCAAATCTCATCATATTTTTCATCCACATACTTAGATCTTCCAATAAAGAGTGTAGATCTAAGAAACCAAGAGAAGAAGAGAATTAGATCTAAGTAGATCTAAGAATCCAAACAAGAACGATCACATACCCCAAGAATACGACTTTGATTCACCAAGAGAAGCCTTCGGATCACCTTAGGAATGATGGGATAACCCTCATTAACTTTAGGAGAACAAAAATCCCAAGATAGGGCTGATTAGGAGAATAAACGAGCTACATGGAGGCAAAAACTCGTGAGATCCACCTTTATAGGATCTTGTTTAAGTGGCCGCACAGTTTGTTCGCACAGTTTGACAAACTGTGCCCTAACTGTGCGTTAGCTACTGCCTTGACCACCCTTCTCGGAGGGTTTGGCTGCACAGTTAGACAAACCGTGTGCTGACCGTGCGGAATCTACTACCTCCAAGACCCACTGCACATAGTTTGGTTGCATGGTTTAGACAAACCATGCGCCACCCGTGTGACTTCCCCTTTTCCTCACAACATCATTCCACGTTCTCCTGACTCTCCCATTCAACACCCTTAACATTAAAACAATGAAAAGCATCAAGTAATGGTTACATACCAGAAACTGGGGGTACTACATTCTCCCCACCATTGGTCTTTCCGTCCTTAGAAAGTAGAAAACCTTCACACATCTGAAAGAGTTCCGACCATTTCTCTTTTATTTCCTTTTGATATTCCCAAATCTCTTCCTAAATCTGACCATGCTGTCATAAAACCCACACTAGACTTATGATTTTTCCACAAAAGACATTCTCTTAACTATCCACAATCTGTACAAGGATATGTATCAACAATGCATCCGGATCTAGGTCAACGTGGTCCCATCTGATCACATGTTGAGGATCAGGGTGATACTTTTTCAACTGAGATACATGGAACACATTATGCACCAAACTGAACCATGGTGGTAATGCCAACCGATATGCCACCTCTCCAACCCGTTCTAGTATCTCAAAGGGGCCAATGAATCTAGTAGATAACATACCCTGCTTCCTGAAATGACGATGTCCAAGCCATGGAGAGATCCTCAAGAAGACATGATCACCCACAACGAACAACAATGGTCTTCGACTGTGATCTGCATAAGATTTATGAAGACTCTAAGTCGTCTCCATCTTATTTCTAATAAACTGAATCTTCTCTGTTATTTCTTGGACAATTCTTCTCCCAACTAGTGAAGTTTCACTAGTTTCCACCCAATATAGTGGATAACGACAAGGACTCCCATACAATTCTTTAGATGGAGCCATGCGTATTGAGGATTGATAACTATTATTGTATGACAACTCCACTAAAGGTATATGATCCTCCCAAGAGCCACCAAAATCCATTACACAAGCTTGAAACATGTATTCCAACGTTTGTATCATTCGCTCAGATTTCCCATCAGTCTGAGGATGATACACCATGCTCATACTCAACTTAGTTCCAAGGGCTTGCTGTAATGATTTACAGAAATGAGATGTGAACCACGGATCTCTATCTGAAACTATAGAAAATGGTACACCATGCCTCTTTACCACTTCTCGAATATAGATTTTTGAATGATATTCTACTGTATGGGTTTCACGAATAGGGATGAAATGAGCCGACTTGGTTAGATGATCAACTATCACCCAAATGAAATCGTGTTTCCGAACTATTCTTGAAGACCTGTAATAAAATCCATTACTATCTAATCCCTTTTCCAAATGGGGATAGGTAAGGATCGAAACATACCGGCTGGTCTCTGATGCTCTGCTTTAACCTGCTGACAAATTAAGCACCGTGAGATGAACTCGGCCACCTTCCTTTTCATGCCGCTCCACCAAACCTGCGCCTTCAATACCTTATACATATTCTATGTACCTGGGTGTATGACCCATGTTGAATGGAGGTAAGCATGAAGGAGGTGTTCATGTCAAACCCTAGGTACAACCATATGATCTATGAAACACAAAACTGAACCCCCACTAAGTATCCAGCCATCAATGGTCTCCCCACCATTGAGTTTCGAACTTACAATCAGACATTCTGCATCAGATATTTGTGCTTCTTTGATCATCCTTACCAAATTAGGAACAAAAGTATCTGAAAAGAAAACTGAAACATCACCTCAATTTTCATAATCCACATGCATGTCGGTTAAGACAGACATCAACTACCATTCCTCTGAAGCTACTTTCTCAAACTGAGAATATGACATTCTACTCAATGCATCCGCCACCAAATTTACTTTTCCGGGTGTGTACGTCAAGTCAAAGTAAAACATTTAGAGATACATCATCCATATCCTTTGCCTGAGATTCAAATCTCACTATGAGAAAATGGGTTTCAAGCTTTTGTGATCTGTAAAAATATTAAATTTCTCACAAAAGAGATAATTTCTCCATGTTTTGAAATCATGGACGACTACAACCAACTCCAAATCATGTGTTGGGTAATGTTTCTCATACACCCTCAACTGTCTTGATCCATAATCAACCACATGGTCTCCTTGCATGAGAACACAACCCAACCCTATTCTCGAAGCATCACAATACACCACATACCCCTTTCCTAATTCAGGGAAGATCAAGATGAGTGCTGATGTAAGACGAACCTTCAGTTCTCGGAAAGACTTCCAAAATTATTCTGTCCATTTGAATAGAGCATTCTTATTTGTCAGAGCTGTTATTGGTGAGGCTAGTCATGAGAAATCACACACAAAGTGTTGGTAGTAACCAGCTAGGCCAAGAAAACTGCATATCTCGAACACATTTTTTGGTGGTTTCTAAGAGATAATGACTTCTATCTTTTCAGGATCAACAGAAACGCCTTTCTCAGAAATGACATGGCCAATGAAAGGTACTTCCTATATCCAAAAATCACACATTGATAATTTGGCAAACAAATGACGATCTCACATGATTTTTAACACTATTTCTTGGTGCACCTAATGATCAACCCTCGTCTTTGAATACGCCGTGATATCATCCACAAAAACCACAACAAAAGAATCCAGATATAGCTGAAATATCTGATTCATCAAAGAAATGAAGACTGTTGGTGCATTCGTTAGACCAAAAGGCATGACTACATATTCGTAGTGGCCATATCTACTTCGGAAAGATGTATTTGGAATATCCTCCATCCAAACTCACAATTGCTGATATCCTGATCACATGTCAATTTGGGAGAACCACTAAGATCCACCTAATTGATCGAACAGATCATCAATGAGTGGAAGTGGATATCTATTCTTTATCATAACTTGGCTAATCTTATGATAATAAACACACAACCAAAGAGTTCCATCCGCCTTCTTCACAAACAACACCGGTGCTGCCTATGGAGAAGTACTTGGTCGAATGAAACACTTTCTTTCCATCTCCTCTAACTGTGATTTCATTTCCCATAACTCTGTAGGTGACATCCTATTAGATGGAAGAAAAATAGGACTGGTCCCCAGAAGGAGATCAATCGTAAACTCCACTTCCTTTATAGTTGTTAACCCTAAGAAGTTCTTGGGAAAGACAACTAGAAATTGATCTACCATAGCTGGAAAACTATTTTCCTCAATCTCTTCCATTGATGCCAAAGTCAATGCTGGCAGTTGGTAAGATATCGTTCCCACCATTAGTTCTAACAGGCTCTTCGCACCTTTCTTTACCATCCTCTCTCCTCTGAAGAGATGGTTGACGTCATCCTCAGTTGTGAAACTAACCATTCTCTTATAACAGTTTATGTGAGCCTTCAACATTGTCAACCAATCCATACCCAGGATTACGTCATAGACATCCAGGTCCAATATCGAGATGTCCCATTTTAACTCAGCTCCATCAATTTTTATAGAATATGATCTACACACAAAGTCTTGATGTTCTCCTTCACCAAGAGGAGTTTTCAGTTTCAAAACAGAAGGCATCATTTCCATTTTTAAAAATAGCAAGTCAACATCACTAGAAGAAATGAAGGAATGTGATGCACCATTATCGAAGAGTACTTTCACAAGGGTAGAATTCAAAAGAATCATACCTCTCACTGTAGATAGTCCAACCTGATCATCAACCATTATCTTCTCAGCTCCATACAATTGCTTTATCGCTGCACTATTCTCCTTGTTTCCTTGCTGAGATTTCCCTAGTAGAGTATTAATTGTATTTCAAGAATCACCATGGCTAGCTCTGTGATGCTGATGAGACTGATTCTTCTGTCCTCGTCCTATCAAAGCATACGATGCTTGCGACGCCTGAGAAGTGTCACGTGCAACAGAACTCATAGAATTTCTACAATAGATATGTAGATGACCCATTTTGTTGTAATTATGACATTATCTAGTTTGTGTCGTACACACTCGCTTTATGTGGTTTGTTGAACAACACCGAAAGCAACCTTCTTTGCTCTGGGGTCGTGGAGGAAGGTTCACTGATCCTGCCATTTGATAGTGATTTCCACTTGCACCGTAGAAATAGGTGTCGATTTTCCTCTTGTTCCCAGAGGTTGAGTTCCCACCATTTCCTATTGGTATCAACATTCCTCCTCCTATTTTTCTTGAGATATCATGTTCAGAAACAGTCACACTGCTCACCATCTCTATATAATCCGCAATACAGAGCACCACAATCTTCGATTGAATCTCCTACCTTATCCCCGATTCGAAGATGAGTGCATTCAAAGAGACACTTGTCACAACCTCTGGTGAAAAAAAAGACTAAATTCATGAACATAGATGTGTAATCTGTGACAGAGAGGCTCACCTGCTTCAAGATGACGAAGTTCGTTGTTTTCTGGCTCTTGAACGTGCGAGGATAGAATTTTTTGTTGAACAATTCATAAAAATCCTCCCATGTAAGGGCTTCATCCAATTTAGCATGCACTTCTAAATCCAACCACTGATGTGCATGATCCTCGAGCATATACGTCACCAACATGACCTTGAGTTCTGATGGTGTGCCGATAAAATCAAAGATACGATTCATCCTACTTAGCCACACCTCCACCTTTTTGGGTTCAGGATCAACCCGAAACTTCAGTGGATTCTTCTTCATGAACTAGATGGTATGATACACATGTCATGGCTCATTCCTCTGATTCCCCATATCCACAACTTGAAAATGTTAGACAATACACTGAACCATCTCTTTGTTCACCCGTGGTTTAGGTGCAACCACATTCTCTGCAGCCTCTTCGAGTTGGTTCCGACGACACTTACCGGCTGCCATTTTCTAAACCAACAACAGACTCTGTCAATCTCACTCTCTAGAAACTGATGTATTAGCATTAAAATTCAATCACATCATCTATCACAACATTATTTTTCCAAAAACAACCTTTTTCTATGTTCAAACATTTTTTAAAACATTCAACATGCATTTTGGAAATCAACCCATTTTCAAAATACACCAACTACCATGTTTTCAAAATATTTTACTTAAAAACAATGTCGACATTTTTCAAAAAAATTCACCATACGCAAAATCCTTACTCATTCCTCACAATGATATATGTAATCCTAGTGGGAATTAATTCCTCTAAAATGCATGTCATTCTCACCTCAATGGCTAAACCCATGACAATGAGATTTCCAACAATCTAGAAGTGTGTCCAAAACACATATGTACCCAACACACTATTAATTTGAAGTTCAACATAAATGGGTTAGCTACTTCCTTTTATTATATACATTTCATGTTTCGAAAATCCTACTCTTGTCTAATATTTTGACCGAAGGAATAGACAAGAATGAATTTCAACTCCAAGACCAAGAATATCATTGACCACATGTTAGGCGAGGACCAAATAAGCTGACACCATTTGTAATGACCCACCAACTATCATTGGCTTGAGAGTACAACGAGTCATTACTAGGCCTTAAGAGAGATACCCAAGGTGCCAAAGGCTGACAACAAATGCCTAAGGGTTTCAATGCAAGTGGGGGATGATTTAACAATTGATAAATAAACCAACCAAAACATCACTAACAACCACTATATGATTCATGTTAATGAAACAACCAAATCATGCATTACCAAAAGAGAACTACATTTTTCCACAAACCAATACAACCAAAACAATATCAGAGTACCTAGAGGAAGATTAACAAAATACGAAAATAGACCAAGACACGCTCCACAACTCCACACCAAGCTCCATGCTCTAAGCACCACCATATCTCCAAAGCATCACCACGAACCACTAGAAATGAGATGCCTTACCTTTAACCGTGTCTCGGAATATGAAATCTGAAAAAGCACGAATGTTCCAAGGAAGGGATGAGTATAAAACTCAGTAGGTTTTCCCCAATGACATCACGACTCACTCCACTAGTATACAAGTGTTAGCAACAATTATATAAAGATAGTGTATATAAAATTTTTCCTCAAAAGTAGTTTATAACTAAATATAAACACGTTTCCAAAAACATTCGTAACCAAAATAATCCTAGATAAATTGAAAGCAAATTTTCCAACAAGTAATTTTTCTAGAAAAATAACCAATACTGATTTAGAACCATTTCACAAAATCCCTTCATGGAATACCCAACCATTTCACAACCTGTGAAATCAACCATGCATACTTTGTAATGACAGTTCGATACTCATGAGCGGTCTCTCGTCAATCTACCAAGTCATCACAAGGTAATAGTTTCCCATGATCCATTACACCTTTGGCACCGAGCACAAGGTCATATTTCAACCAAGCCTCGTACGTAAAATTCCCATGTGCCATTAAACGTTTGGCACCAAGCACAAGGTCCTATTTCAACCTAGCCTCAAATATTCCACATGAACACACACCACACATTCACAAAAATCATGCCAAAAACATACTTTCAATAAAAAACCTTTTATGAAAACCATTTACATCAAGACCAAGTGTGTTCAACCAATTCAAACCATTTCAATAAAACCGTACTTTTGTTGAAAACCAAAGAATAAACCAATTTCATCAATGCCATTTCCATACCAACCATTTCAATAAAACACCTTTTTTTGAAACCCATATTTCATCTAACCATTTACACTTCCTGAAAATCCAAAATTTAAAATCAAAATTTTAAATTCAAGAAGCCAAATCACATTGCACAACAATTCACTAAGATTTCACAATTTCATCAAAACCATAAATCTTCACTAAATAAGATTTATTCCATGATTTTCACAATAAATTCCATTCAAATAACCAATTTGAAACTAATACAATCAATTCTAACAAGAGGAGTCGAGAGTGAAGCCTCCTACCTCAAAGGTTTTGACGAAGACCCTAACAAACAAAGAACGCACAAGAAAACAGGGCTGATTCACCAAGGATCCTCCTTAGATCTCTTCTCATAACACCAACATAACCAAATCTAGTCATATTTGTCATCCACACACTTAGATCTACCCATAACGGGCAAAGATCTATGAAACTGAGAGAAAAATAGAAGTAGTTCTAAGTAGATCCAAGAAACCAAACAAGAATGATCACATACCTCAAGAATTCAGCTTCAATTTTCCATGAGAAGCCTTTGGATCTCCTTAGTAGTGATGGGAGAACCCTTCTTGACCTTAGGAAAACCAAAATCATGAGTTAGGTCCGCTTAGGAGGAAAAATGAGCTACATAGAGTCAAAAATGCGTGAGATCCACCTTTATAGGATCTCATTTAAGTGGCCTCGTGGTTAGTTCGCAGAGTTTGACAAACCGTGCGCTAACCGTGCTTTAGCTACTGCCTCGAACGCCCTTCTCCCATAGTTTGGCCACACGGTTAGACAAACCGTGCACCGACCATGCAGAAGCATCTGCCACCAAGACCCACTATGCATGGTTTGGCCCCACGGTTTAGACAAACCGTGAGCCGCCCATGCGACTTCCACTTTTCCTCACAACATCATTCCAAGTTCCCTCGACTATTGCATTCAACGCCCTTAACATTAAAACCATGAAAATAATCAAGTAAGTGTTACATACCAGGTACTACTAGGAGCAATGAAGAAATGGATGACATGATCCCACCAAGATGTGCTGGCCTGGGTAAGAATTAGGATGGATGATGAAGAGTTGAATAAAGTGGAGGGGGAATGAGATGGAACCTACGTTAGGACTATGATGATGTTGGGATTGAGCCTTAAAGAGACTTTCTACGAATCCCCAGAGAAGGGAATCAAATTCCGCATAGTTCGGTGAGACGATTGGACACCTGAGGAGATGACCCAAGAGAATGGATGCATGGATGGGATCCGGAGGAAGTGGAACCTCCAGGTTGGGGCATGATCTTCTCAGGACGCATGGGATCGAGGGATAGATCAGGATGACACATGGGTGATGGGCTTGAACCTCATGGAGGCTTCCTACGTATCCCCGCGGCAGGGAATCAAAGTCCACGTAGTTAAAATGATGACAAACTACTGTCGACTGGGGACTTCAATTTCTTACCGCCATATGAGGTTGACAATGGATTACAGCTGAATGGGGGAACAACGAATTACTGCTGATTGAGGTCCACAGTTTAACATCATACAGGATGGGGGTGAACCGACGTGATATAGGATCTGGGGCCTAGATAAATGGTGGACTTGAACCTCAGGGAGGCTTCCTACGTACCACGCCTTGGCAAGGATCAAAAACCACATAGTTCAGGTGGAGGGAACCGACGTGAAGGTGGTCGGAACCAATGGGGTGTTGGGTTTGAACCTCAGGGATGATTCCTACGTACCTCACCATGGCAAGGATCAAAGTTCGCATAGTTCAGGATGGTGTGTGGGGCTTACACTCTAGGATGCCCAAGGTGTTGGTGTACTGGCGTGAAGATGGTCAGAACGACCGGGGTGGTGGACTTGGACTTTAGGGAGGCTTCCTACGTACCATTTTTGGGAAAGGATCAAAGACCAAGTAGTTCAAGACAGGGGGTGGTGCTTACACTCTAGGCTGCCCAGGGTGTTGGTGAACTGACGTGAATATGGTCAGAACGACCAGGGTGGTGGACTTGCAAATTAGGGAGGCTTCCTACGTACCTTGACTTTATATGGATCAAAGACCACCTAGTTCAGGATGAGGGTGGGGATTACTCTCGAGGCTACCTAGGGTGTTGGTGAACCGACGTGAAGGAGGACATGGGGTCCAATGGGTGGTGGGCTTGATCCTCGTGGAGGCTTCCAACGTACCTTGCCTTTGCAAGGATCAAAGACCTCGTAGTTCAGGTGGCAGTGTGTGGGGCTTACACTCTAGGTTTCCCGGAGAGGATGTCATGGTCGATGCTTACTACTCTAAGCCCATGTGAGTCGTGCTCAGTGTGAGAAAACAATGGTAGCAAGGACTAGATGATCACAGTGCAAAGGTGCACCCATGAAGGGTGGTGAATGGGGATTACGCAAGGAAGCTGCCCAGGTGCCGCTATGGAGCGACAATGGTGAATGGGGCTTACGCAAGGAAGCTTCCTGGGTGGCACTATATAGCGACAATGGAGAATGGGGATTACACAAGGAAGCTACCCGTGTGCCACTATAGAGAGACAATGGTGAATGGGGCTTACGCAAGGAAGCTGCCCAGGTGACGCTATGGAGTGATAATGGTGGATGGGGCTTATACGAGGATGTTGCCTGAGTACCTCTATGAAGCAAAAATGGTGGATGGGGCTTACGCGAGGATGCTTCTCGGGTGCCATTATGAAGCGGAAATGGTGAATGCGGCTTAGGCAAGGAAGCTGCCCGTGTGCTGCTATGGAGGGGCAATGGTGAATAGGGCTTACACAAGGAAGTTTCCCAGGTGTCGCTATGGAGCGACAATGTTGGATGGGGCTTACGTGAGGGTGCTCCCCGGGTGCCGCTATGCAGTGAAAATGGTGTATGGGGCTTATGCGAGGATGGTGCCTGGGTACTGGTGGATGGGGCTTATGCTAGGATGGTGCCCGGGTGCTGCTATGGATTGAAAATGGTGGATGCAGCTTACGCAAGGATGCTGACCGTGTGCTGCTATGGAGTGGCAATGGTGAATGGGGCTTACGCGAGGATGCTTCCCGTGTGTCTTCCTCATGTCTGGCCATGAAGGTATCCCAAATCACTGGTGGGTTGAGGTGTACAATTAGGGCCAAAGCCTATGTGCAAGTGCATAAGTGGAATAACACCAAGGGGCGTTGGAATCAGACCAAACAAAGGGAGATGAGAAGTATGAATGTGACAACTGGGCCCCGGCCACCAGTTTCCCCGCAGACACGTGGGGCCCACCCTAGGTCCCACCCACGTGCCTGAACGGGTTATCTGACTAATGACAGTCCCCACAGGCCAACACATGTCATTTCCAGTGTGTTTTGTGCTCACTCACACAAACCCTAAGAATCTTCAAAGAAGGTCACCCATCCTGATCACTACTCCAGTCCAAACATGCTTAACTATGGAGTTCAAATCAGACAACCCCTGAGAAACTTCACAGAAGGTCACCTATCGTGATCACTACTCCAGGCCAAACACGCTTAACTATGGAGTTCTAATCAGACAGGTTACCAAAAAGGAAGTTGCACCTTGTTGACATGAGTCATATCATTTAGTCATTTGACCCTTTATCATTTGGGGATGTTAGAATCACCCCCCCCATTAGAGCACAATGCCCTCATTGTGGGCCCTACATCTCAACCCAGGCAATGTACCACACTTAAGGCTGGGTACCACCTATGATACTAAATGTGACAACTGGGCCCCACCCACCAGTTGCCCCCAGACACGTGCGACCCACCCTAGGTCCCACCCACGTGCCCGAACGGGTTATCTGACTCATGACAGTCCCCACAGGCCAACACATGTCCTTTCTAGTGTGTTTTGTCCTCACTCACACAGACTCTGAGAAAATTCCCATGAGGTCACCCATCCTGATCACTACTCCAGGCCAAGCATGCTTAACTGTGTAGTTCTAATCAGACAAGCTCCCGAAAAGGAATGTGCACCTTGTTGACATGAGTCATATCATTTAGACATTTAACCCTTTATCATTTGGGGATGTTGTAGTGAATCACATGCCCGAAATTCGGAACGCAATGAGGGTGGCGTGATGATGGAAGATAACTATTGACCGTGTTTGAAACACTACATCCATAGCCTAAAATGGGGTAAAACAAATGAGGGTTGACTGCTGACCATGTTTGAAACACAAGACCGGACTCGATGTGTTGTCCACAGTCGTACATGGTGTTGGCCCAGGACGGTAGGTGAGCCGATGCAGCATGGGACTATGCTGTTAGGGGGTCCCTTCAGTCATGGAAGGGGATGAGGATCTAAATGAAGGACACGTGACGTGTGAGGTGGAGTGATGGAATGTTTAAAACGGATTACAATGCTATTGAAATTACTCCACTGTATTCATGTCATTAGGCATCTTATTCTTGGAGTATAAGTAATATCTTGTTTAGAGTAAGAGGCATCCTATGATTGTCACATAGGGAGTACTATAGTTTATAGTCATGTAGAGAGGACTGTTAGCATCTTATTCTTGGAGAATAAGACATCTATTATATAGATCAAGATGCATCCTATGTTTTTCACATAGTGTGTACTACAATTTAAAGTCATATATATAGGACTATAAGCATCATATGCTTGGAGCATAACGCATCTCTCATATAGAGAAAGAGGCATCCTATGTTTGGAACATAGGGTGCACTATAATTTATAGTCATGTAGAGAGGATTGTTAGGCATACGTTACCTAGAAATTGTTGGTGTTGGGACTTACGCAAGAGCGACCCTTTCTGGTTCAACCTAACATAGGAGCCATGTGATGGGGTTTGGAGGAGTTTCCTGAGGAATTGTTCGAGAGAAGGTACTCAGGGAATTGATGATGAGAATCTCAACTCACAACATGATAATGGAACCAAGAGTAATATATTGGCTCAAGGTGTTTCATTGTGTGTGTAGGAGTTTCTCAAATCATGGTATTCCATAGGTGGAAGGATGCATAAGGGTGCAATGGAAAATGCCGACTTCCCCGCCCGAAAAGTTCGCTGTGCGACTCACTATTTTTCATGGTGGTCAGTGCCAGGCTGTGGTCCCGATCATGAATCAAAGGGTGATCGTAGGGAATGGAATCGTAGAGCAGCATCGCGAAGGAAGATAATCGCGGAGCATGGACTCACGGAGTAGTGTCACGAAGGAAGCTGCTCGCAGAGCTGCTTTGCGAAGTAAAGTGAATCTCCTCGAACCGGGAGATCGGCCACCCAAGGGGTGGAGTGCCCTCATGGTGAAGGGGTGAGGTGGGTATTTATAGGGGAGAGGCGCCGCGAATCAGAGCTCACTCATCATGAAGATGGAGCTTACATCGTGGTAGGTTCGCGAACGTCAAAGGGATTCACAGAGTCGTCTTGCCTCTTTGCTTCGCGGCGGGTCGCGAACGTCAAGGGCTTCGCGGAGCCATCCTGCCTCCTTGCATTGCAGCGGGTCAATAACTTTAAGGGGTTTGCGGAGCCATCCTGCCTCATTACATCGTGGTGGGGCATGAACGCCAAAGGGGTTCGCGGAGCATCCCGCCTCCTTGCTTCACGGCAGGGCTCTGCGATCTCGGAGGGAGCTTCATGAATGGGCTTCGCGAACCAGTTTTCCCACCCAACTTCGAATTCCCATAACTCATAATCTGTAACTTCATTCAAGCTCTACGACCTATCAAATCAAATCTTATAAAATGGGCTATGCTCTTGGATAATTTACCGTTGAAATGGAAAATTCCGACATCTCGGCCCGAAATGTCTGTGGTATGACTCCATTTTTCATGGGGGTCAGTGTCGGGCTGCGGTCCCAATCGCGGAGCAAAGGGTGCTCACGGAGCATGGGATCGCGGAGTAGCATCGTGAAGGAAGATACTTGTGGATCATGGACTCACGGAGCAACATTGCAAAGGAATCTGCTTCGCGAAGGAAAGCGGAGCTCCGCGAACCAAGAGATCGGCAACCCAAGGGGCAGAGTGCCCTCCCGGTGAAGGGGCCGCGAAGAAGAGCATTATCGGTGTGAAGACAGAGCTTTCTTCGAGGTGGGTTCGTAAACATCAAAGGGATTTGCGGAGCAGTCCTGTCTCCTTGCTTCGTGGCGGGTTGCGAACGTCAAGGGCTTCGGAGAGTTGTCCCGCCACCTTGCTTCACAGTAGGTCGCGAATGTCAAGGGGTTCATGGAGTCATCCTTCCTCATTTATTCATAGTGGGTTGCGAATGTCAAAGGGTTCCACAGAGCATCCTGCCTCCTTGCTTCGCGGCGGGGCTCCGCGATAGTGGAGTGAGCTTCGCGAATGGGCTTCGCGAACTAGTTTTCCCACCCAACTTCAAATGCCCATAGCTCCTAATATGTAACTTCATTCGGGCTCTACGACCTATCAAATAGAAGCTTATAAAACTATCTACACTCTTGGAAAATTTACTAGAGAATTTGGAAAATTTTGGGGAAGCGTTTTCTGGTGTCAACAGATCCACTTCACATTTTTTTGATTCATTCGATAAATTTTAACTTAAGGTGCATTTTCTTTTTTCAGGTGATTTTTATAAGATTTTTATGTCATTTTATATAATTGTTTTTAAAAATGTATCTATGTAAAAAATTTCAATAGATTCATTAATATAATTTTACCCACCTTCTACATAAGAAATTTAGAATACCATATGACTTTTGAACCCACCTTCAGTGTAAATAATGTAGATAATTTTCACCACCTTCCATGAAATATATTTTTATGCTCCCCTGTAAGATATTTTACTGCGTATGTAAGAAAATTTCTGGAACCCAAAAAAATGAAGAATGAGTTTGAAGTAGGATAAATTTTTTTGAAACCATCAATGATGAAAAACATGATCTATATCTCAATTGAAAAAGACCAATGACTGAGTACGACACTTGTAAACAATGGATGGATATCGAATGAGGCCGAATATTGAATCGAGTGAAGTTTATTCAAAGTTGGTTATTGAATTATAGATGGAAATATTCAGACAATGATTGAAGGAAAAAGATGGGTTGAATGAACCAAAAGTGGGAGACTCGACTGAATCTTACTGAAGAAGACAAGACAAGCATCAGATTTACAAAAAGGGATGTTGATTGAGAACTAGGTGCATTCAATGAAGAATGAAGATGAAACCATGACGAACCAGTGCTGCATTTAGGAGCTTGAATTATCATGATGATGTAGTTGATGAAACATGTGAACTCATAGTAGGATTTATGATATGTCGATCACTAGTTTCCCCTATTATAGGTTGAATTTGTTGAAGATGTGAGAAGATGAGGTTCCCAAATTCCATGGATTTGGCATGGGAGATGAGGTACACCATTTGTTTGACGAAATGACTCAATGAAATGATATTGTGACTTGGAGAGTTTGGGCTCAGGAGAATCGTGTCCGAGATTATCTTGGCATCTGTGAGATTTGAAGACACTAGAAGATGGTCAATGAACTATGTCTAAATCCAATCATCTATGTTGCATCTGCAAAACCATTTCAAGCCACACATTATGGTGGAATCTCAACGAACTATTGATGACCTATTGCGAGTCTATAAGTTCGACTCAAGATTGTTTACCTAATGCTAATGTGATGTTAGAACCGAAGCCAAATCGGATTTATGGTATCTCATTAAATATTGATCTAATGTGATTGATGTTAATGTTTGAGGTTATCCATGTGGGACCTGTAGAGGAAAACATAGCTTCATTATCCCATACAGTTTGATCCCAAGTGCTGAAATATGTTGAAGTTTGTCTAGTGTGATTTTGATGAATGCAATTCTTGAGTCAAAATTCATAGGAGATATACTGGGCCATAATCTATTATAGATTGAAACTAGAAGATGTCAAGGCATCATAAATGTTTGAGTCATGGTTTAAGAATAGATATTAAATGCTTTGAAAAATAATAATATAAATTAATTTTGTTGAGAAATTAAAATGGGTTCCAGTTATAAAAATTAATTACCTGAGAAAGTAGTAGAGGTTTTTGAAATCAGAATAAATAAGTCACTGACTTAGAGGATTTATGAAATAAGCTTATTGGGTATATGGGGAAATAAATCTTTCTCAGACACATTCATTCAACACACATTTGAGGGACCATACAAGAAGCATGGGAAATCATTTAAAGTGTATGTTTAGAGGAATCATATATGGAGGGAGGATTGCGCTCAAGAGACATGATCATTCTCTCATACTTCTCATTTATTTCTACCTTTTTATTATAGATTATTTCATTGAATATTACTGCTACTACTATAAGAATGTGTATTTAAACCTAGGGGAATGATTTGATGAATTGAACCTTATTTTCCTGTTCTTGCGCAGGTTTAATCATAATTTTCTATTGTTCCTCATTGCATAGTTCACTGAATTCTTTTCTCCTTTCTCTTAAGATGAATTGAAAAATGATGTTTGGGATTGAAACTTTTTGGTAGTTGAAAATCATTTCACTCCACCAAAATTTCAATATCGAGTGTGATTTTACTAGAAGTTCACAGCGTTTCAATTACATTCAGTGTTCTAATTTTCACTTATCATGAGCATTATTTTTATATTACTCCATGTAGCGATGGGTGAAGAGAAATGAATCCTTTTCTATTGAAACCTCAAAAAAATACTTAAATTGGAAAAGGTTGAAGTTCTGTTTTCTCTGATGAATCATACATTTCATGATTTTTGATTGACATTTCATTTCATAGGAGAGTTCAAAAAGTGAAAACTAGGTGTTTAAATTCACTTTTCACAAAATTTTTTATCACTTTTATGTTCAATATTGTTGCAAGTAGATGATATATTTTATCAATCTAGTTCAGTCCAGTTTCCCATAAAAAAACCCCATGTTCAACCTTAACTTTTACTCTAGTTTTCACTATTATTTTAACTTTATCACTAGTTCCACATAATCCTTCAATTTTGAAACACTTCCTCATCTTATTGCTCTCTCATTTCTTACTGTGTTCTATTTTTTTCTTTTGTTTATGTTTCGTTAATTTTTTTCCTTCCCTTGGGTTTGACCTTCGTGCAACAATCAAGTCTTACGTAGCATAATAATTAAATACATTTGGGCATGCCAATGACCGTGCATTCAACTTATAGTTCTTGAGATGGTTTAAATATTTGAGTTTTCCTTGGAAATATTTTTATAATATTTCAAACGCTTGAAGTTGAACAGGATTCTTGAAGATGAGAAAGGAAGACATGCCATGGAAATGACAGTGGCTATCTTTTTTTTACATCGGAAAAAGAGATTTTTTGATGAGTTTAAAAAACAAGGGTCAACCACGAAAGCCGCCTAAGAAGCCTTGTACCAAGGGTACTAATTTACCTAAAAGGCAGTTAGAATGGTAGTCATGGTGTGAATGATCTTAGTGCTAACGCGGGTCAGCATTGGCATGAGGAGAACATGAACAAGGAAACACATAGGTGAGAGACATCATGTGGGTTGGAATGAAAGACCTGGTGAGTGGGGAGGTTTTATGGTATTTTCACGGTGGAATATGGAGTAGCACGACTAATAAGACAGTTCCCACACAAGGTAACTATTGATGTGGATAACTATGCATGATTACTATTCACACTTAAAAAAATAAGTGCACACTGGTGATATGATTATGTATGAATCATTGTGTTATTCATCTTGGTGTGCTTAGGGTTTGAATATCACATCGCCATGCAAGGTGGTCATGACACCTCCACCAACATATAATCTTTTGTGTGAGAACCACATGATTGATGTGTTGGAGTTAGTATCCTAGGACCAACTATTTGTACTTTGATTACATGTATATTTGATATATTGGATATTAATAAAACTTTTGATTACATATTGTTCATTATTCTGTAGGACTCTAATGTAATAATGTCTTAGAATGTACATTGTGTTAATAAGGTCATAACATTCCCCCAAAATGATGAGAACCTTGAAGTTATATATTGATATTCTTAAGTAAAGTTATGTTTTTAGATAACATACTGTGATGAGACACGCAGTACAAAGACTATCAGTTGGGAGTACTCATAAGTGGATGAAACTTCTTCTCATGAAGTTTTCACTAGTAATCTTTAAGATTGTAGATTATGAGAACATACCTTCCAGTAGTAATTTATCATGTTTTGGTGTCATCAGATATTCATATATGTGAGCATTTGTAATATTCCTTAGAATTTAATGTCACATCCTGTGTTTTTGAACCGGATAAAATACGAAGGTTTTTGAACGTTTTCTTTTATCAGTGGGTCAGTTTTAAAATCGAGTTTCAGAATGAGTTCCAGAGAGTTGGAACCGTTTTAACCAGTGATATTGGATTGCGTGTGGTAGGTTTAAACATGCGGGTCAGCCATGTGGGATACCCCGGGTATCCAGTAGCAGGCGCACGGGCTGCACATGGTCTATCAGATGGTGCGAGTCAAGACGTGCTGTTTATCCAGATTTAAAGTTTGGATTATTATTTAATTAAATAAAATTCAAAAGGATTTAATTAAATATGTGTAATGTATTTATTTTTTCTTTTGCGAATTTATTAATGCGTTTGGATTTAATTAACTATTTTATATGTTAATTAATTGCCTTGTATTAATTAAATGTGAATTAATTAATGCATTGAAATAATTAAATGTTTGTTGAATCATTTAATTAATGGGGAGTTGCGGATGGTCAATGTAGTGTTTTAAATTTAATAGGGAGTTTGATAATTTTATGTTGAATTGTTATTTTAATTAATTGCTCAAACAAATTTTAAATGGGGAATTTCATAATTTAATGAAGAAGCATTTTAATTTCGTGTAAGATGATATTAAAGGAATATTTATTGAATAATAATAATAATATAAATGAAATTATTAAATATATTATATTATGTTTTATTTATTTTATTTTATTTTTTATTTTTATTATTTTTTTATTTTTAGAAAACCAAAGAGGGGGTCCTTTCATTTCCCGTAGGGGGCATGGCGGCTCCCTCTCCCTCTCCTCCAACCGAGGCGACCTACCATGGTCGGACCATCGGTGCGACGACTCCCCCTCCCTCTCCTCCTCCCTCGGCCGACCCTGTAGTAGTTGCGCAATAGGCTTCCGACCGAACTGCTGTAGTGCGCGACGACCTGATGCGCGACCTCCTTTTTCTACAGACAATTTCATCCAGTTTTCATCACTTTTTGGATTCGATCTTCCATGGTAAGGTCCTTATATGTATCCTCCATCATCTATTTAGAGATTCGTCACAATTTCGGTGCTTGATTTGGTTTGGCCGAATTTAGTGTTTTTTGTGGTAACCTAAATTTTTGGCATTCTACTAGTTTTAGGGCATGCGAAGGCTTCCTTGGGACTCCTTGATGCATGTTCTGTGAACCACAGCTTCAGGCGAGGTGGTTCAGGTGGTTCTGATCTGCCGAATTTTATTTGGGGTATGGTTTATTTGTTGTTTCTTGGTTTTCACCGGTTTACTTTGGGGATTTTGGTATTTATGATTCTGTGGCATGTTTTTTTAGTGCTTTGAACTCCGTCATATGGTTTTGGGGCGATTTGGTTTGTCGCTGCCGACCAAGGTAATTTTTTAGACTTTCGGTTTGGTTTCTCCCCTGTTATATGTTGTTCTTTGGGTGTTTAGAGTTCCTAGTGTTTATCTTGTAGATCGTTGGTCCCTGCTTGTTGGTTTCGGGTCACCAATTCAAGGGCAACTCACCTGTGTTTGAATAGGTATGTATATATATGTATTTAGGTTCTCCCGTTACTTTTAATTTCACCCATGGCGATGAATTTCATGTATGGGGAAAGGTAAGCCTATGTAAATATATAGAAAATGCATGCGTAGGTTAGTGGAGGCTACTGTATGCACTTAAGCATATGTATAAGGATCCCCTTGCGCATGCACATGGCCATGCATGTGTGTGCATAGGGGATAGGTGTCTTTGCACTTGTGTGAAGGTGCGTATACTCAGTGGGGGAGCAGCTGCTCATAGTTAGAAATCATTAAGATCTGGAGCGGATGACTTAGTTCCACTTAAGGTAGTATCCCTTTCTTTTGCCCATTTAATTTAAAGAATGCATTGATTTATTGCTCACTGCATTTATATTATATTTTAATTAATGCAGTTAAGTCTTTAAATTATTATTTTTTAAATTAATACAGTTATGTCATTAAATTAATCGTAGATTAGAAGTGGTAAATTTAATAAATGTTTGTTTCATAAAAAAGGTCATGGTTTTATAATAAAACCCCTCTTCTAAGGTGCGCTGCCTTCAATCAAAATAGTAGTGATAGTGTTTCATGGTTTCCTTCTTTATTGTCTGTCTTCTTGATTTTGTTAAGTGTTTCAAGAGTTTTAAAATAAATATTAAATATCACAAAATTGATTGTTTGATAAATTAAGGACATGTTTTCTAATAAAACTCCTCCAATGGAGGTGATCTACCTTCACGATAAAAATTTAGTAGTAGATTTTTATGCTTGCTTTCTTAAATGTCTTATGAATCTATATGCTTGAAATAATAATTGATAAATGACATGCATGTACATTTACCTTATTGGTTACCTCAAAATGACTTTTCTTCTTGAAAAATTATAGATGAGACAAGACACCTCCTGAGTTCATGGCTTATCATGTAATTAGAACTTTTAGTGTAGGGCTTCTACACTCATCCCTTTACTTCGGTAGTTTTTTCATCGACGTCTGGTTCAGGTTGTCACAACCTTTTGGTGATGCCTCATTATCTATTATTAAGAAGATTGGGTGGTTCTCTCATGCCCATTATGGCCTTTGTTTAGGGTGAAGCCCATCATGGGTGCTCACCTTGCCTCTTGGA
Source organism: Viscum album (assembly GCA_963277665.1). Taxonomy (NCBI): domain Eukaryota; kingdom Viridiplantae; phylum Streptophyta; class Magnoliopsida; order Santalales; family Viscaceae; genus Viscum; species Viscum album. The sequence continues at coordinate 1,599,385,762 of OY728119.1, read as the reverse complement.
CACCCCTTTGGGTGTGCCCCGCCTAAATGCCCCCTTCATTGTTCTTTAAGTTATAAATGTAATGTGATAGTTGTAATTGAATTTCTTTCTTGAACAAATTTGTCATCTTGTACCATTTAATATCATTGAAAACCTATCGTTGAGAAATGTGGATTCCATACACTTTTGTTTACCTTCTATTGCTCATGCAAGTTCCATAATGCTGATCAAGGATAATTAATTTTGAAAAGTTCAGAATGGATTTGGATACTTAAATGTGAAATATTAATTTTGAAACGGGAACTATGTCGATTGATTACTTTGTTGATAAATGATAATAAATGAATGAGATTTTGGATCCTAAACATGGAATTCTAGACCGATTTAAAATTTTGGTTTGGACATGTCGTTCCTCTCCAATGGTTATCCAAGCTTGTGATATTGGGTGTTAGACATGTTGATCTACACCGAATAATTACCTAGGTGTTATACATGGTGATCTACACCAAATGTGATTCCGGGTGTTAGACATGGTGATCTACACAAAATGAGAATTGGGGTGTTCGAAATGATGTTAAACACTAAACGAATGATAATAATGATTTATGAAAAGAACAAGATATGTGATTAAAACCTGATGAAATGTGATCAAATAAAGAATGGTAAGAATGAAAGAAATTTCAACCTGAGTTGAAACTTGCACTAGGTTTTGTGATTACCTAAGGAATATGGAAACCTTGGAAATGATAAGTGAATTAACAGAGTATAAGTGAGAAAAATGATAAATATTATTTTTTTATGCTTGAAAAAATGTACTTGTGTTGTTTTGAGAAGGTTCTTATTCTGGATATGGGTCGAGGCAGCTATTATCATTAGGTGTCCTTTTTTGAACCTAGACGGGCGTTGATTATTTATATTGTACTGTTATTGTTTGGAAATACCTACACACTATTTAATTATATTACATTGTCTAGAGTGGGCTAGACATCAGTGGTTTTGGCCTACTAAGATTTATATCTCTTACCCTACTCGGGCCGATATTGCACTGAGGTACTCGAGTAGATTCAATTTGGTTGTAGGACCTTGTCGTTGCTGTTTCTTGTACTTGAAGTTAGGAGCAAAGGACTGAGCTAAGGCTTGGGATACTCATGGAGATCTCCCTCGGGGCTTCAGTCTTTTGTTTATTTACTTTTTCATTGATGTGTAAGCATGTTTTGTTGTTTAATACTTCCATTGTATCATTATAATGTCATGCATGCATCTTCTATATAAACTGATGTTCACCAATTTTGGTGAAACCATATAAATGAAAATGTTTTCTGCTACTTTCTTATTATTTACGCTGCTTCCACTGTTGTTGTATTTTGTCCATTTTTTTTACTTTTATAAGAGGGTATAGTCTTCTCCCTGACTTACCTTACACCCTCACCACTAGTCGACAACCTCTGACGCAAGGGGAGATGCACTTGAGGTTAGGCCACGGACCGGCCTGGGTGACCGGTTCAGGGTCCACCCGGGTTAGTTTGTGACATTTAATATTATCATTGATGCATGTCATGACTCACACATATAAATTTACCGACCAACACTACCATGCAATATGTTGTCGGGAAGTAGGGAACATTGGGTGCGTCGCGATTGACATGTCACTAATGGATAGATCGAGGAAGGATTTGTTCATTTCATCTTTATGGAAGATGATATCACGACCATTTGATTGGAATAGAACCGTCTCCCTAAATTCATTGGCCATTATGTAACAATGTGTTTATTTCACATAGTCAAAGAAATAAGTATTGAACATATATGATGATGACACTGCCGTGCATCTTTCTTGATGAGACATTGTGATAATGAGATTATATAATACAACGTGTGTTCGTATGTGGTTGTCAACATTGCGAAATTATGTTCTTTCTCTTTAGTGCCTCGATCCATTGGTAGATAGTAATCATGGACATTAAGCAAGTCTGCCTTGTGCAAATGAGAATGAATCCTATAGGGTCACACAGTAAATGTTTCAGTTTATCTCAATTAAATTCTATTTTAATTTAATAAATGGAATAAATATTATTCTCAAGATCGAAGAATAATTTTATGTAAGTTATATTGATCACATAAATTTAATAAATATTTATTCACTGACATGTGAATAAAAAATATATATATTATTGAATATTTAATAAATATTTATTCTTAGGTATTTTAAGGAAAACATTATATATGAATAAAATATTTATTTGGGTTTCAATAAATACTGAGTTTAAACAGATTAATACCGTGTACGGTGATAAATAGTAATTTACAAGCCAAAAAATATTATTTATCAATTTGTGCAAGTTAAAAGACACCACCAGATAATATTTATATTATTATTATGTGGCATGAGGTTTCATTGAAGGTTGTAATATTATTTAAATGACCAACATACAAATAAATTATTATTTTAACATATACCTTAGATTTATAAATAGATGGATATACATATTGTGTAGAGTATCAATTAGTTTGCAATTGAAAAAGAGAGAATTTTTGTGCACAAAAAATTCTCTCTCAACTCCTCTCTTCCTCTCAAGAATGAGAAACAAAAAAAACGAACAACTCAAGACATTCAATTCGTCATGCTAGCACCCGGTTATCGAGCGGTGTTTCTCAGAGATCATAGGAGCACGTGCGGATCACCGCTAGAGAGATTATTTCCTTGCATCCTCACAACGCAATGATGACAATCTGAAAGGGTCTTTTCTGATGATCAACATTCATCAACAAAGAATGTTCCTAATCCTATGTATTCATTTCTTCAAATATGAAATAAATAAATTATAAATTGGACATGAAATTTCCTCACTCATATTTTCTAAAAACAATAATTAAAAGAAATTTTAATATATCTCTCACCACCAAAATCTTCCACTATGCCTAGAACCAACTAGTGGTTTCAGAGGGATCACATTTATATATATAATTATTTATCTGATTGTTGATTTATGTGTAATTTTGTTTAGATTTTAATTTCATGTTATACATTATTTAATATGATTTAAATTAACATGCTTCGACATATTAATAATGATTTGTTTTGGGTTTTATTTTATTAATGGTTTAAGAATAGATGAATAGTGACCAGATATTCCATTGGGAAACTGCCATTTTTTGGTTGGTAAGATAGAGTTACCCAACATGTACTCAGAAGTACAAACATTATACCCTAGTGCGCTGCATCTAGATGTGTCGAGGGAAACACGACACACCATGTTGTCATTATACACGGTAAAAACCATATGAGACTAAAAACTTTGATAATTTATGATATACACAATGTGTATACAGTGTACACGACATGTAGTTTATCAAACCCCACATCAGAAGAACACGACAATCCACTCAGTGAGAAAATAGAGACATGACGTGTAGCTGAACTGTACACGTCATGTAGTCCAGCCAAGGTACACGCTGCATACCCAGGCATGTACCCTAGATACATGAAAATCTAGATACACGGTATGTAGCTAGATTTACATGCTATGCAGTCTTTCATTAATGGAAAAAATTAAAAATTACATTCAATTGAAAATTATAGTATTAAAACCTTATTTTATTGATTGACACACGATTGGGTGTTTGAAAATTTAATAATGGTTTTAAATAATATTAAATTCTCTATTAATTTATTCTAATAATATATTTCATTATTGGTTCTTCTGTTTATTTTTCATGAATTCCATAAATGATAAGTATCTCTAATAATGTTCGGATGATCATTAAGATTAAAGGGAGTTAATTAATAAATTAATTAATTAATTAATGCAAGTGTGTTCATCTTAATAATAAACAATGAATGAAGAAATAAGTGAATGCTAGCTAATTTTGCATATTCATTGCTTGTATGACTGTTTATGAGATTCACCATGACTTGAGTATGTGTTAGATGTTTTAATTTAATTTATTGCAATGGTTTGAAATTTTTTATTATTAAATTAAATACGATACCATGTGAACCACATCTCCCTCAATTATTATGCAGGACCTGCATGTCCAAGAATATTTATGTAATCCCATTTTAACCAATCCTTTGATTCCCTTCACCCATCTATGATTCATAATTACAAGTATTTAATGGAGTATCCCAATGCATGTTGGTGGCGGTTCAAGAAAAAACCATTATGATTCAAACTAAGGCGATTCATAGGTGTACAATTGGAATGTTGTAACTCATGCCAAGACTGACAATATGAGTTATTTCCCTTAGGTCATAGGTTGATTTAATGTCCTCTCATTAAATCAACTATAAGATAAAACTCATGAACATCTCATTTAATTATTTATTTATTTTTGTATAGGAAATTATATATTTAATAGATGCAAGTCCGCGATCACATAAATAAATGAATAAATGTGAAAATAAAGAAATTAAATAAATGAATTATGCAAAAATGTTTTATCTAACATGATTAATTAATTAAGTAACATCCACTTAATATTAACAAGACATGTAAAAGATAAAACATGATGAAAATTATGCTTAATAAATTAAAATCCCTCAATTAAATATTAAGTCAGACTTAACCCTCCATTACATTATTGAGAATGAAACTTAATAGAACTAATTCCTTTTATAAGGGGAGTTCTTATGAAGGTAATGAGTTGAATTAACCATTTTAAATTAAGAGGAGTAGTCATTTCTAGACTTTCTATAATTCGGAGGCAATTGCTGAGGAAATACAAATCAGGATTTCATGATATTGGAGATCACTCAAAGAATCAAGGACTTTCAAGCTCATAGTTGAAGAAGACATGCCTACCTAAATACTTTTAAATAACTTTACCCAACCTTGTTGGAGTTATGAAAATGTGAATATGGATATTTTCCACTAGAATTTCCTAGAAACTATACATTTAATGTTCAATGGTGAGAGCTATTGAGAATTGATTAAATAATGAGAAATTTAATAATTAATACAACCTATTAATTTATTATTTCTCACATAATTTGTAATCAAGAAAAGTACTAATATTATTATCTTTTAATTGTAGAATAAAATAGAAATCTCAACATCCACATTATCCCAATGATCAATATTGGATAAAGACAAACTCTTAATTAGTAGTAACTTCCAAGAACGGAACATATGCTATTAGTTTGTTTTGTTCCATAAACGAAAATCATACATGCTAGAATCCTCATTTAATGATCTGCCTGCTATGGAGGCAGGTGATGAAGATATCCTAGTCTATGAGAAACATATGACTGATGTGGTCTACGTTCAATGTTTTATGCTTTAATATATGTGTAGTGAACTCATAAAGTCTCACCAAAATAAGGATGTGTATAGAATGCTTGATCACCTCCATGTTCTTTACCATGAGAGAACTAGATGTGAACGGTTTGAGATTTCCAAGGAACACTTTTAGTGAAATCTTATAGGGGGTTCCCTAGCTAGGCCTAATGTAGCTGAGCTCGTTGGCTACATTGGGTGATTAGAGGTTATAGGGTTTAAAATCACCAAATAAATGGTAAATGATCTCATTATGGTATCACTCCACCATATCTTCTATCTTTGTGGTAAATTTTAATATGAACAATATTGAGAAGTCTCCGCTAGATCATATTATTATTCTTCTCCAAGTAGATAAGGATACTAAGTGTGAAAACCCATTCATCCTTATAGTGAACAAAAAAAAGGGAAATTCAGTAGATTTAAGATGAAATATTCTTCACGCCCTTCCAAGAAGAAGAAGATCAAGAGAAAACATGTGAACAAGAGGTTGTCTATTTAGTATGTTTAAAGAAGGACCACTGAAAGAAAAACTGCACCCAACCAAAGAAGAAAGAAGAAACTTTAGGTGCATTTTTTATCGAGTGTATTTATTTATTTCTATAAACTGGTTATTAGATACAACTTATAGTGCTCACATATATATTCAAATATAGTAACCAAGTAGATTTAGAAAGATTGACTGAAAAGAGGTAGATCTACGAGCAGCCAACGAAGCTAAACTTTTGGTTGTAGAAATTGGGGACTACCACCTCATATTGAAAACTTGAATGATCTTAGTTTGAAAAGGGTGTTATTATGTGCCATCTATTACAAAAAACACAATTTCTATATCCATACTTGATACAGATGGATTTGTTTTCAAATTTAGGAATAAATGTTGTTCCTTTAATAAAGATTCAATTTATTATGATAATACACATTTAAATAATGCTCTTTATGTGTTTAATTATACGAACAATGTAATAGAAATTGATAAGGAAGTTACTTCACATGACTCATACCACTCCCAACTTTAGAATCACATGCTAGGTCATGTAAAAAAATGTTATTGACTAAATTAGAAAAATATGGATATTTATATTCTTTTAAATTAAAGCCACTTTGTGTATGTCACACATGTTTACAATGTAAAATGACCAAATCCCCACTTTGTGGGAAATGTGAAATGGATAAAAAGATTCTTGAATTAGTTCATACCGATGTGTGTGGACCATTTCCCTTTAAAGAAATGGGTGGTTACTCATACATCATAACTTTTACAGACTATTTTAGTAGATATGGATATGTTTTCTTAATGAGGTATAAGTTAGATTATTTTGATAAATTCAAGGAATACAAGAATGATGTTGAGAACCATCTTGGTAAAAAGATTAATAAACTCCACTCAGATCATGTTGGGGAATATTTTAATCAAGACTTCATTGATTACTTATAAGATTTTGAGATCCTATCACAACTCACTCCCCCTTATAGGTTTCAGTGGAACATTGTAAGTGAATGGAGGATCCAAACCTTGTTTGATATGGTGAGATCAATGAGGAGTCATTCAAATCTTCCATTATCCTTATGGGGATATGCATTACAAAAAACTATGCACATACTAAACTAATTACCAGCTAAATTAATAAATAATAATCCATATGAATTTTTGAGTGGAAAAAAAACATTTTTATCAAATTTACATGTGCGGGGAAGAAAAACATTTTATTATTCCCCTTCAGGTAACAAATTTCCAATCAAGATGCAAAGTGTACCTTTATAAGATATCTCAAAGAAATAAGTGGATATAACATATAAAACCCCTCATAAAAAAGAGTTATAGTGGAAAGAAATTATGTATACCTCGAGAGGGAGCACATATATAAGAGAGATAGTGGGAGTGAGATAGACTTTGATAAAGTCGATCCTCAAGGTATACAAGAGTTGATAAAAGAAAAGATTCCAAAGAGCCCTATAGAAGATGAAACTGTTCCAAATACACATGTACTATTTAAGGGTACAAGAGATGTTAGAGAACCTAAAAGTTATGGGTTTATAGTCATTGAGGATGGTGAATCATTATTAGTTGATAATAATGATCCACTAACCTATAAGGAATAAGAAAAGGGCACATGTGTTTCCATGTGTAAAAAATCCATGAATTCTGAAATGGATTCCATTTACTAGAAAACAATTATGAATTTTGGTAGACCATCTAGCAAATTCAAATCTAATTGGTTGAAAATGGGTATACAAGAAGAAAATAGACATGGAAGGAAAAGTCGGTACCTATAATGTGTGAATAGTTGCAAAAGGATTTAAACATCATCAAAGCATTTACTATTAAGAAACCTTTTCACCAGTTTCAATGTTGAAACCCATTAAAAATCTACTTTCCATTGTGACCTTACATGATTATGGTATTTGAAAAATGGATGTCAAAATAGATTTGCTTAATGGGAACCTTGAGAAATATGTTTATATGAAACAATCCGAAGTGTTTTTGATTCCAAACGATGATAACAAGATATGAAATTTTCAAAGATCCATTTATAGATTAAAGAAAACGTCCTGGTCATAGAGTATTCATTTTGATGAGACCATAATGGAATTTGGATTCATAATGAAGGAATGCGAGCTATGTGTCTATAAATGGTTTAGTGGGAGTGTAGTCATTTTCTTAATACTATCTGTTGATGACATATTAATTATATGAAACACAATACCAATCTTACAGTCTTCTAATATGTTGTTGAATAAATGCTTCTCAATAAAGGAATTTGGTGAGACAATATATATTATTGGGATCAAGATCCACCATGATAGATCCAAAATAATGTTCACCCTAAGTCAAGGTACATACATTGACATGATACTGAAGAGCTTCATTATAGAACAATCCAAGAGGGAATTTTTTCTAGCGTCACATGAAATTCAGCATTCCAATAATATGTTTCCTCAGACACATGAGGGAAGAAATTGAATGGAATGGATTTTATATGTTCCAGCGATTAAGTTAGTAATATATGTTATGATATGTACTATGCTTGATGTTTCCTATGAATTGAGTGCAATAGGAAGATGTCACATTGATCCAGGTGACCACCACTAGATGGCAGTCAGGTCTATCCTTAAATATACAAGGCATACTAAGGATATATTCCTGGATTATGGAGGAGATAAGGAACTATTCATCAGAGGATATGTAGATGTTAGTTTCAAAATTTATCAAGATGACATGAAGTCCAAACGAGATACATATTCAATTTGAATGGAGGTGTTGTGAGTTGAAAGTACTCAAAGAAGACTATGTTCACAGATTCTAAACCAGTGCCCGATTATATTACCTCTTTTGAGGAAGCTAACGAAGAAGTATGAATGTGAAACTTCATCCAAGAGCTTGACATGGTACCTAGCAGTAATGATCTATCACACTCTATTGTGATAATACTGTAGTAGTGAATCTCACAAAAGAGTCAAGGTCACATCCGTGGATGAAGGACATACTTCAAAAGTATCATCTCTTGAGGGATTTTTCTTAAAAATGTGAGGTTGTAGTGAGCAATGTATCTATAGAAGACAATATTGAAGACACCTGGGGTAAAAACTTGAATTAGTAGAAACATGATTATCATGTGATTTCCAGTAGATTGAAAGTCATAGGTAGTTAGATCTAGTCCAAATGGGGTTTTTTTGGAGTTTGTGTCCAAGGACCAACTTTTTGTACTTTGATTATATGTATATTCGATATATTGAATATTAATAAAACTAATTATTACATATTGTTCATTTTTCTTCATGAATCTAATGTAATAATGTCCTAGAAAAAAGGTTTCAATGATAAGGTCATCACATTTCTCCGCTATGATGAGAACCATGAGGTGCTATGATGATATTCTTAAATAATGTTCTATGGTTGGATAACATACTATAATGAAACACATAATACATATAATTTCATGCGTTAGTACTCGTAAGCATATGAAGCTTCTTCTCATGCAATTCTAACTTAGTAATCTCTATGATTGGATATTATGAGAACAAAACTGCTAGTAAGAATTACACAGGTTTTAGTTTCATTATATATTCCTATACGTGAGCATGTGTAATGGTAATTAGACTATAAGATTATCATTGATGCATGCCATGACTCACACACTTAGATTTACTGTCCAAAACCGTCACACAATATGTGGGAGGGAAGTGGGGTACATTGAGTGTGTCACAATTTACTTATCATTAATGGATAAGTTGATAAATGATTTGACCATTCCATCATTATGGAAGATAATACCCAATCCCTTTGACTATAATAAAACTGTTGCCCAAAATTCCATGACTGTGGTGTAACAATGAGTTTATTTCAGATAGTAAAAGATAGACATATCGAGCATATAGTTTGATGACACTTTCATTAAACTTGCTTCATGAGATATTGTGAAAAATAGATTATATTACACAATGATCATTCTTATGCAGTTGTCAATGTAGCAACAATAATTTTTTTCTATTGGGTTCCTTTACCTTTTTCTAGATAGTAATCTTAGACTTTAGGAAAACCTGCCTAATAACATTGAGAATGAATTATAGATGGTCACACACTAGGTGTTTCTTTTGATCTTAATTAAGTTATATTTGAATTTAATTAATGGAATAAATATTATTCTCCAGACCGAGGAATAACTTTATTCAAGTTAAATTGATCACATAAATTTAAGAAATTCTTATTCACCATCATGTGAATAAAAATATACATATTTATATTATTTAATATTTTATAAATATTTATTTATCGGTAAGAGTGAAATATTTCTTTTCGAATAAAATATTAATTCAAGTATTCAATAAACATGGAGGAGTTTGAATGGATCAAGACTGTGTCTGGTGATAAATAATTATTTACAAGCCAACTGATATTTTTTTTATCAATTATCGCAAGTTGACGTGTGCCGAATAATAATAATAATAACAATAATATTTTATGGAATGGGGTTTCATTAAAAGTTATATTATTATTTAATTTTCAGTATTCAATTAAATTATTTTTTTAAACAAAACCCTAGATCTATTAATATACGGTTATGTATATTGTATAGAGTATCGATCAGTGTTCAATAAAAAAAGATAGAATTGTTGCACATGATGAATTCTCTCTTAACTCATTCCCTCCCCTCTCAAGAACGAGAAATGCAAGAGAGATTTATTCAAAACTAAATAACAAATGATTAATAAAGAATAAAACAATACATTCTATTCTTCTTGCTAGCACTCGGAGATCAAGTGGCATTGATCGGAGATCATTGGAGTACATGTGAAACACCACTAGAGGGATTCTATCTTTGGATCCTCGCAACGCAATGAAGGAAATCTGAAAGGGTATTTTCGAGAGATCAATATTAATCAACATAGAAAGTTCCTAATCCTAGTTATTCATTTCTTTTGATATTAAATAAGTTAATTATAAATTTGACGTGGAAGATCTTTGCTCATCATTTCAGAAAATGATAATTAAAATAAATTTTCATATATCGCCTACCACTGCACACTTCCATTGTGCCTAGAACCAACATGATTCATTCAATATTTCATATGAGATCAGGAGGAGATCTTTCCTTGTTTAAGGAGTTGTTCCAAAAAGATAAATAAACTAGACATAATAATGTACTATTATTGAGAATGAATAAAAGATTTGAAGAATATTGGAATTTTGAATATTTCATTCTTCTGATGATAAAACATAGAGAAATTATAGTGGGGTTACCATGAAATCACGCTTGCACTTCCCCTGAAAGAACACACTAATATGTGAGGAGATCAGTGAAAACAACTAGTTTTTTCATGAGATAGCCATTCATGTTGCACCCACATCTCTATAAAATGAATTCTCAGTCTAGGTAAGGTTAAATACGAATGTGAATATAGGTTAGAGAGAACATGGATTCATTTTTAAATCCATGAAACTGATATCTCTGGATTAATGAAGGAATGAATGTTAGTGGATGGATTGTCCACCATGATTCTAGGATGAGATGAACTTTACAATTGTCTATAAATAGACTTCACTACATTTTGATGTGACGAAAATGAGAGGAAAATAATAGTAGTGGGAGATGTTTTGAGAAAAGAAAAATCTCTCTCTCTGTATGGGGATTTTAATAGAGAGAGTTATCTTCGAACTTATTTAATATCTTTGTGAATGATATACAAAGTATCAAACTCGCATGAGGGAAATATCACAAATCTGAGTACTATGAAGTGAAATCAATTTATGTGTGAAGGATCTATGTAGTCATAAGTTACAAAAAGCAAATATTTCTATGAATGATATTTAAATTTTATAGAGATATCATAGTCATAATCTCATGCAAAGCTTAATACATGCATGAAATAGGTTTTGTGAACTTGAGGCTTCACGAAGTATAAGTAAAATAAGTAGTATTGAAAGACTATTATGGAAGCTTCAGTTTTATGAAGCATTGAGAAGAGTATGTGAAACCATAAAAAACATCGTGTTTTCATAAAGGTTATTCTAAAATCATATTTTTTCATAAAATATATTTGAGAAGACTGAGATTTTGAGAAAGTACTAAGAATCAAAGTAATGAGAGTTAAATGCAATAATTGATTTACACCTGAAGTAATATACATTGAACTAGAATCTATATGAAATTTAATGAAGAGAATAACTATATACTAGGATTACTTGGAATCTCTTTCCTCATAGAAAAGATAAGAAGAGAGAGAGAGAAAAACTATATTTAAGCTAGGAGTTATCAAAAATGGTGAATAAGACTTCTCGTGCCTAAAAATTTAGTGGATTGACGAAGAATCAAATAATTGAAGATATGAATAGAATGAGAAAGGATATTTAATTTAATAACATTTATCAAACATCTATGTTCATGAATAAGCAAGCACATATAGTTATATTGATCTAAAAGGACAATGGTGGAAGATCTATTTCAAGTGGTTTAAAAGAAACCCTAAGTGGAAAGAGATTTTCCTTGTTTTAGTTTGAACTTTTTTCTCTTGTAGTGGAGAATCCATGACTGAGAATAAATAATTATGATTAAGAGTAGTCTTTTAAGGCTTAAAATTGAAATAATAATTCCATCTCGTTCCATTTACAGGTGTAACATTCTGGTAAGGTTAAGAGATGTACATTGATTGGATCAAGATATTTACCAATCATAAAATCTGAATTAAAATGAAATAATTAGTAAAAAAATATTCACCCCTCTCAGTGATCTAACTATTTCAGGGAACTTCATTTATGAATTAATAATTTGGTGTAATCAATTAATTATTTTGAATTATGATTTCTTTGTGATTGAATTAAATTCAGGGGAGGAGGAAAATAAAGCAATTCTTATGAAGGCTTGTGGATACCACTCACATTAAGAGTACCTTTAGAAAAAAATTGCTAGGATGGACAGTGGGCTCACATCAGAATATGTTGTGATCATGGGTGGTTTGGGATTTTACAAACCATTTTTGATTTAAATAATTAAAAAATGGGGTTTTTTGAGAATATAATGAAATTATATTTGTGGATGAATATTTCATGGTTTCCTAGCTGGTATTATTTAACATTTTATTTATAATACCAATATCTTTATGTAATTATTTGTAAAATTGGAATTATAGAAACATTCATTGGTTAAATATATTTATTGTTCTTTGTTTATTATTTTATTTTAAATGGAAAAGTTTCGTGGTTTGGAAATTATGTTGTCAAATCTAATTTTTGAATGGTGTGCCTTAATTTGAATCTATTATAATAATATATTTGAATGATAAATATAGAATATCATGTATAATGAGGTGGTGTGAGAGTCTCTTTTTGAATGAAAAATATCTACCTTTTTAATCATTGGTAAATATTTTCAATGGTTTCTATATTCTCACAGTGGCTTCATCATTTTTGGCGGTGATGTGAAATTTTAAAGAGAGGTGCTAACATAAGGGATTCTTATAGATTTAATATCTATATTGAAATAAATATAATTTCTACAATTAAAATATGATCCATCTAAAACATCTTTCCCATGTATTTTTTATATATATTTGATGAATTCTTTAGTACTCATTTTTTTGGAGAGGGATTATATTTGTTTTCATATATAGAAAAAATATTTTCTAATATTTAATTGTTAATTTTTATTATTTGGATTAAATGAGAAGTTAAATAATGTTTAAGAAATGTGTTAAGTTTCATTTTTATTATATTTTTCTAAAATTCAGATCAAGATTGTGCCAAAAAAGCGAGTGGTCTTTCCATATTTTGTATGTTTAGTTAGAAAATTTAAAAAACTAAAATGGTGTCCTATAAATGGTGGTTCTGAATCATCAGAGGGTTGTGTCAAACTGGCTTGGGGCAGTGAAAAAACAATAATATAGCGATATGCCAAAATTCCGACATCCCTATTTTTATTCACTCTTTTATGAGGGGTAAATCCTGGGTATCAATGATGTTGTTTCACACTATTTATGAGAGAAGACATATCATAGATGGTTTGAATAAAATCCTTATGAATTTGTATTATAATGAATTTTGATAAGAATGATGGGAGTGATGTACAAGATGGCCGAGATTATGGATTTATATACTTAAATTAGATTGCTTATTGAATATGGATTTAATTACTGATATTTAATAAAGATGCTTCAGGCTACTTATCATTGGTGTTTCTAGTTAGTTATCAATAGTATTTCCATAAAATTAAGAAAGTGTATTTTGATTTGGGTATTTGTTTTATGTTATTTTTAATAGATTTTGGATTAGTTTCATGGTGTTTTATACAAAATGATAACCAATAAATAAATAAAATATTCATAAAATCATTAAATGTTAAAAGAGGAACCCAGATGAGTGACCATACCTGCTTTATCTAGTGTTGGTAATGGAATGAGGTAACTCATAGTATGATAACTTACCATAAATAAGATTTCATAAAGCCTAACCCTTCCAAACTCATGAGTGAAAAGGGGACCACCATGTAATTATTTGTCCCATCATACTGACAATGAACTCTAGGTAGTGCATCAAATATATTCATGTCTAAATACTGAACAAATATATCCATAAAAGATAACGTCTTAATAGTAGGATTAAGAACACATAATATATATCACCATATGATCCTATCCTAACTGAATAATTAATCCTTGATCATGTATAGTCCCAAAATAACCCATCATAATAGAAGTTTCAAACACTCCACATGCATTTCCCCTAATGGCCCGCTCCTAGTATCATGCTATGTAATATAAAGACCCATATTTTTTTCTTTTATTTTTTTAATTAAATGGAAATATTGTGAGTCCGTGAAAATTTACAATGCATGATTCTCAGGCCCGGTGTGCCCAGAATGAATTTATGAACTTTTGTTTCAGGTACATTCAGTAAACATTCGATCAGTTTTTTGTAACTTTTGAACCGGTACTAAAAATTGAAATCATAGGACACCGTTGAACTCACAGTGTCGGTATTCGTTTAAGGAGACCTTCACCTCAACCGTAGTAGGTTGAGGGTGGAAATTAGTTTTCGATCTTTTCATGGGAGAAAATAAAATAAGCATGATTTATTTTATTTTTTAATTTGAAACCTCCCATTTGAAACATGAAGGTGGGGACCACACCAGGGTGGTCGAGAATTTAATGTTGGGCAATAAATGACCAGTTACACAAAATGTGTAACCATATTCCTCTATATTTAATACGATTCATTAATTTGGAATTAATGAATCAACTTTAACCCTTGGAATTCCCCAATTTATGTGCCAACAAATTAATTGATTAATTAATAAACACAACCTTATTAATTTGGCACCTTATCTCTCTTGAGGGAAAGGATTGGAAAAGGGGAGGAAATTTGGGATAGAATTTTCAACAAATAACACCCTCTCCATTGAAGATAATCCTCCAGAATCTAAGAACGAGTGTGATGCTTGAGCCTGGATCGGAAACATCTTGCGGGAGCGATGAATGCTGATGTCACCATCTTTATCGACTTCGTCTTCTTTCTTGTGACAACTCCTACTGGCGAACATAAAGGTAGGGGTTTTATTTTTTATATATGATTGAATTTATTTATCAATTCTTCATATTCTGGTTTCACAATGACGATGGACAAATTAACATGGTCATCGTCCCACACATATACCTTGCCTCTTCACTTTTGATTCTCTGCACGTTCTTCAATGCCAAATATTTAGTGATGCTGGAAACAGAAAGTTTTGCTGAGCGCGATATATGGACGCGGAGCCCTTGACACAAGGATCGTGAATATGTGAAAGACAAAATTTTCGTGCTGGGAACGAAACCGCGATGGGTGGTATTCTTCCCTCCTGTGTGAGGTGGGTATATTCTGATAACTTAGGTGTATGTATGAGCATATACCTAAGTAGGGTTGATTGTTGTTTCAATGTTTTGTTGTTTATCCTTTGTGGATTTGAGAGACCTTCGGGGGTCTCAGGGTCCCTACTAATTATTTTTATACTCACTCCTGCACGGGCTACGCCCGCACCTTGTTGTGTTTGGTTCAGATGACGGATAGCGCTGACTGAGGACGAGGGTACTTGGTCTGGAGACTACTCAGAAGTGGACCTTTGATGAGGTGATCCATAGAGATGATCATTCGAGGGTTGTACCTACCCTTCAGGTAGGATCCTTGGTGGGTGTTCGCAAGAGCTGTACTCAGTTTTACTTGTACTTTCCAGTTTTTCTTGTACTTTCCAATTGGGTTTGTATTCTAGACCCTTTACTTTTTGTACACACCCTGTTTACCATATAATTTACATTGTACATGTAATTTGTTATGTTCTTGGTTTGTGTGAGTTTATAGTTTATAAAGGCAACGCCTTCCCATTTTAGGGAATACGCCTTTCGGTGCTTGTCGCCAACCCCTGGCCTATGGAAGGTGGGCTTGGTGTAGTTACAACACAAGCCCTGAGAGACAGGTCGTGATAAATTGGTATCAGAGGAGTTGAGTTCTTCTGAATAACTAGGACATTGATATTTTTTGTGAAGAAATAGTGTTAAGTGTTATGAGTGTGGTTTTCAGTTCAGGGAGTCCAGTGTTGGTGTGGCGGCCGACGTATCCACACACCCGGATCCTCACTTCTGATTTCGGACTCAGTGCATGAAAACATAGATTACATATGTATTATTGAAAAGTTTTATTTGTAATATATTTGAGTCATCTCACCTAGTATAAAGCTAATAATTGTGGCACACCTTTTTCTTTTCAGGATACCACCATGCAGACAGCAAGCTAGGATTCCACTTAGAGTACGTGATGACAGCCCACCGAGAAACGAGGCTTCGGTGCAGGGCCCCCTTACGGTAGTTGTACCATCGAGTGGTGTACCAGCATCACCACTACCCGTTGGGAAGCCGATACCACTATCTCCAACAGTAGAGGGTGCACACTGATTTAGCGCGTTGCATGAGTTCCAGCTCCAGAGGCCACCGAGGTTCTGGGACGGGATAGATCCACAGGCAGCTGAGGACTAAATGGAGGTCGTGCTTAGAGTTTTCCGACTGGTAGGGGCACCGGATAATCTCATGGTGTTACTTGCTTTCAGCCTTCTTTAGGCAGCAGTGGGCTGATGGAAAAGTATGATGCTCCAGGTTCACGAGGAGGTGACACTCATCTGGGTGGAATTTGAGAGATTTTTATGGCAGAGTTCATCCCAGTGACCTTATGTTCAGTGCGTATACATGATCTTCTCCACTTAAAGCAGGGTCGCATGACTGTTTCTCAGTTTTCAGTGAGGTTCACCGAACATTCACGCTACTCCACCGATATGGTTTGAGACCCTTCCTTCACGGCTCATACATTCAAGAAGGGGCTCAAATGGTAGATTAGATCTTAGATGGTTTCACTTACCATCCCGACACAGGAAGGGGTGTTAGAAAGAGTGCTCTTAGTGGAGAGTTTCCTTACTGAGCAGTCAGCGATAGCGAGACCCACAACTGGACAACATGTAGCAGAGTCATCAGTAGATTGTAGTAGACATATGACACAAAGGTCCAAGAGGACCAGACCTATAGGTGGGAAACCACTGGATATAGGGTCAGTGGTGCGGGGCTCCTGAGGCTGAACATGATAGGAGATGGTCATGCAGTGTTACTCGTGCGGCAGGTAGGGTAATATGGCTCACTACGGCCCGACCCGCCATACAGATGACCAGTAGGTGGTCGAAGGACCGCCTGGGAAGAGGTGAATATTCGATCAAGGAGGCCCACAGGCAGGAGGCAGACGTGGCAGAGGAGCAGGCCACGCAGCAGGTGGTGGGTGGCGATTTGAGGTTCTACCGACACCACCACCAGGAGGTCCACCCCGACTAGAGGGAGTATGTGGATAGGGACGAGCTCAGCTCCAGGAAACTAAGGCCTACGACCATGGAGCTCTGGAGATTATACGAGGTAAAATCTGTGTCTACTCCACCCTAGTTTCAGTACGTATAGACCTCAGTTCCAGTCACTCTTTTATTTCCACAACCCTCGTTCAGAGCTTGGAGATTCCGGTGGATCAGTTGGCTCAATCCTTATGGCTAGAGACTCCTACGGGAGTATATTCAACGATTAAGCACTGGTGCCAATAGTGTGAGCTTACTCTAGGTGGTGAGATCTTTATATGTGATCTTCTAGTAGCGGTGTCGTGGCCTTACAACGTCATATTGGGTATGGACTGGTTATCCACAGTCCATGCTCACATTGACCATATTAGGTGCAAAGTGTGGTGTGTCTGCCCAGATGGGAGTATTTTTTCCTTCATCGGAGAGAATGTAACCTTTGAAGTGTAGGGTGGAATTACTTGGAGGAGGGTGTAGCTGATCACCATCAGTTGGCTAGCCTTACCCTTGATGTGGTTGATGTTGAGAGTCCGAGTTATCCTATATTGGTGGACTAGTACGCTGATGTATTTCCTGATGATGTTCTGGGTCTACCTCCTCACAGAGATGAGTACATTTACATCAACTTGTACCCCGAGAAAACACTAATATCTACAATAGTATATCGGATTTCACCCGTAGAGCATCAAGAGATGCAGGTAAAACTAGAGGACTTGCAGAGAAAAGGGTTTATTAGGGCCATTGTTTCCACTTGGGCAGCACCGATTTTGTTCGTCAAGAAGGTGGATGTGAGTTTGAGACTTTGAGTGGACTATCAGTGCCTGAACCAGGTGACCATGAAGGAAAAGTACCCGTTAAAGAGGATTGATGATCTCTTTGATCAGATAAAGGGAGCATAATGGTTTTCAAAGATAGACCTCAGATCAGGCTATCACCAGCTCAGGGTACGAGATGAGGATGTGCATAAGACGTCCTTCAGATGTTGGTATGGCCAATATGAGTTCTTGGTTATGCCATTCGACGTGACCAACGTCCCAATAGTGTTCATGGGACTCATGAACAGGATCTTCCATCCAAACCTTGATCGCATTGTGGCAGTCTCCATCAGAGACATCCTGATATACTTAGTGATAGAGGAGGAGCATGTGTATCATATGCAGACAGTTCTGGACATACTCATAGAGCACCAGCATTATGGTAAGCTCTTGTAGTTCCAGTTTTGGATACGATAGGTCCATTTTCTGGGACACGTTATCTTAGTGGCTGGAGTTGCAGGGGATCCAGTGAAGATTGAGGCTATGCTTGCATGGGAGCCACCCAGGCGTGTGACTGAGGTGCGGAGTTTTCTGGTTTTGGCCGGTTGCTATCAGTGGTTTGTGACTGAATTCTCTAGAGTTGCGGCACCCTTATCTGCGTTCAAGAAGAAGGGGAAACCCTTTGTGTGGTCGGAGATATTCCATCAGAGTTTCCAAGAGCTGAGGCAGAGACTGACGAGTGCCCCCATCTTGAGTCCACTAGAGGAGGGAACTGGGTACGTAGTCTACTACAACACATCAGGGATCGGGCTTGGACGTGTCCTGATGTAGGAGAAAGTAGTGATCGCATATGGTTCTTGATAGATAAGAAAAAATGAGCAGAACTACGCTACCCATGACCTGGAGTTAGCAGTAGTGGTCTTCTCCTTGAATATGTGGTGGCATTACTTGATGGAAGAACATTTTATAGTCTACTCAGATTACAAGAGTCTCAGGTATATCTTCTCTCAGAAGGTCCTAAACATGAGATAGTGGTGTTGGATTGAGTTCCTCCAGGACTCTGAATTTGTGATAGTCTATACTCCTAATAAGGGGAACGTAGTTGTAGATTCACTCAACAAGAGATCTGGTATACATTTGTTGAGTGAGGCGATGGAGAAGCTAGCCGCTTTGTGGATATCTTATGTGGATCGAGATGGAGCAGCTTATCTTCAGTCTATGACAATTACTCCCCCACTCCTTCAGCGAGTTAGGGAGGCGCAGCTTGGGGACACTGACTGTGAGGCTCAACATGCTCAGATATGCACAGGACAGACACCTGATGGATTTTCTGAAGGCGGGGAGCACGCCATCTTCTTCAGAGGGCATGCTATGGTTCCGAAGGCGCTATTGGAGGAAGTATTGAGGGAGTTCTATACATACCCTCTAGCGGTACATCCAAGAGTGGAAAAAATGTTCCAGGACCTTCGACGTCAGCACTACTGACTGGGAATGAAGAAAACTGTAAAAGCGTTTGTCTCTCGTTGCCTCACTTGTCAGTAAGTGAAGGCAGTGAATCAGGTTCTAGCAGGATTAGTTCAACCACTAGAGTTGCCAGAGTGTAAGTGAGATGGACTTTCAATAGACTTCGTGATAGAACTTCCACACACATCTAGGAGTCATGATTCTATCTAGGTGATCGTTGACTGACTCACCATGGCGGCCCAATTCTTACCTATCAGAGAGTAGGGATCAGTAGATAGATGGAGATGCCTCTATGTATAGGAGATTGTACGGTTTCATGAAATTCCATCTACGATTGTCTCCGATCGTGAAGCACGTTTTACTTCCCGACTATGGAAGGGGTTGCAGGAGGCGTTTAGGACACATCTTCTGTTAAGCAATGCTTCTATCCTCATATGGATGGTCAGACAGAGAGGAACATTCAGACACTCGAGGACATGAAACGTGCTTGAGTTGTTGATTTTGGTCGCAGATGGGAGGATCAATTGCCTTTGGTGGAGTTTGCGTACAACAAAAACTATATCTACACTATCTATATGAAACCATTCGAGGAATTTTACGTGCGAACTTGCAGATCACCATTGTGCTGGACTGACCTAGGGTAGTCAGCACTTGTGGGGCCAGAGATGGTACGAGCTTCCACAGAGTAGGTGCAGATCATCCAGGAGTGGATGAAGACTGCACAGAGTAGGCAGAAGTCCTAGGTTGACAGGAGACAGAGACCTCTTGAGATCAAGGATGGTGACCATGTCTTTCTATGGGTCTCACCTCGACGAGGATTACAGAGGTTTGGCTAGGGTGACAAGTTATCTTCAAGGTTCATTGGACCCTTTCATGTCCTCAACAGAGTTGGTGAGCTGGCTTACCACATAGCTCTTCCACATCAGCTGCACCGGGTGCTTGATGTTTTTCATGTATCCCATCTGAGGAGATATGTACACGATCCTTCGCACATCATTGACTGGGGAAAGCTGGACATCGACGATGTGGCAATTTTTTCAGAGGTTCTAGTGGAGATTGAGGATCAACAGGAGTGGGTCCTTCGTGGGTGGTCGATACCTCTAGTGCGTGTTTTTTGGTAGCATGTGAACCTCCAGGAGAGCACATGGGAGCGGGATGCTCAGATTCGTGCTCAGTACCCCCACTTGTTTCCCTAGTTTTTGTTGTGTATTTTGGGGACACAATGTTCTGAGGTGGGGAGAATGTAAAGACCCATATTTTTACATTTATTTTATTTAATTAAATGGAAATATTACGAGTCCATGAAAATTGATGGCATGTGATTCTGAGGCTCAGTGTGCCCGAACTGAATTTATGAAGTTTTTTTCGGGTATGTTCAGTAAACGTGCAAGCGGGTTTTTGTAATTTCTAAATTCGTTCTCGGAATTGAAATCTGAGGACACCGTTGTACCCGCAGTGTCGATATTCACATAAAGAGACCATCACCTCGACTGTAGTAGGTCAAGGGTGGAAATTAGTTTTTGGAATTTTCATGGGAGAAAATAAAATAAACATGCTTTATTTTATTTTTGAATTTGAAACCTCTCATTTGAATCATGATGGTGGAGACAACATGAGGGTGGTCAGGCATTTAATGCTGGATATTAAATTCCCGGTTACACAAAATGCTTAACCAAATTACTATTTAATTAATAAGATTCATTAATTCTAAATTAATGAATCAACTTCTACCCTTTTAATTCCCCAATTGATGTGGCAACAATTTAACTGATTAATTAATAAACATAACCTTATTAATTTGGCACCTCATATCTCACAGTAGAAAGGATTGGACAAGGGGAGGAGATTTGGGAGAAAATTCTTCAACGAAGAACATCGTCTCCAAGGAAGATCATCCTCCGGAATCAAAGAAAAATGATGGCGCTTGAGCCCAGATCAAAAACATCTTGTAGGAGCGACAAACATCGATGTCACCATCTTCATCGACTTTGTCTTCTTTCTCGCAACAACTTTTACAGGAGAATGTCAATGTAGGGGTTTAATTTTTTTTATATATGATTCAGTTTATTTATCGATTTTTCATATTCTGGTTTCATAAAAACGATGTCCAAAATAACATGGCCATCATCCCACACATATACCTTGCCTCTTCCCTTTTTATTCACTTCTTGTTCTTTAATTCCAAATATTTAATGACACTGGAAACATGGAGTTTTGATGAGCGTGATATATGGAAGCAGAGAACTCGACATGAGGATCATGAATATGGTAACAACATACTTTTTGAGCTTGGAACGAAGCCTTGATGGCTCACGGCAGAAGGTAGCGGCCGAAACCCAATCGACCATGAGGAAGGTGGGGAGGCGTGTGTCCGCACTGCCGGTTGAGCAAAAGGTCGTGGCCCGTCGGCCATGGAGGATCAAGGGGTGGTGGCCGGCATGCCGGCTGGCCATGTGGCGGAGAGTCAACATGCGTCTATGCCACCGGAGCAGGAGGCTCGGCCTATTGGCCACGACGGAGGCCGAAGAGCGGACGACAACCAGCCAACCGCGGTGGAGCAGTGATGCGCGACCGCACCGTTGGGAGTAGGACGGGAAGGGGATGTGCTCCCCCCTTCGGCACCAGCTTGGGCGGACCGCGCCAGCGGTCTACACCTAGCACGTGCTGAGCCGCCCCGTACGTGGGCCATTCCAGACCACGAACTAGTGGTCCGGGCCCTCCAAGGACCAGGAAATCCGACCCGGACCCGGTCGGTCCGACTAGGTCGGACCGGACCCAGTTTCGCCTTTTTGGACATAACTTGAGGACCGAGCATCCGTTTGACGAACCGTCTGTGGAAACAGAATACATGGATTGAGATGGGCCTTTTGGTATACCAAAATTGAGTTTTGGATAAGGTTGGATTACGGCTGGGTTGGATCGGACCCCGAATCCAACCAGGTCCTCGGAGCGAAAATTCTAATAACTTACAGACCGGGCATCCGATTGACGTGTCATCTCTTGTGTTGGGTCTCTTATGATGTGACCGACCTTTGGGATACTTATTCAAGGGACTTTGGGGGCACTAGAGGTATGATCGATGGATTGGGGAGTATTTCATCCTAGTACGCTACATACGGAACCCTGTGACTGGTAGAGGCTTGACGACTACTGACCGTTTCGACTCAGAGTGACTCGATAGGCCCAATAGGGAGCACCTCTATATGACACAGAAGAACCATGGAGGGGACCACATTTGTGTGATGCGGCAGACCCACAATACTCTATAGGCGGTGTACCTCAGTAGGCCATGAGGGGGAGCGCCTCTGTGTGACGCGGCAGACCCATGGTGTGGAGCGCCTCTGTGTGACGCGACAGACCCACCATACTCAACAGGAGGAGTACCTTAGCAGTCCATGGTTAGTGGGAAGCACGTCTATGTGACACGGCATGCCCAATGTGCTCCATAGAGGAGGTGTTCTCCAACAGTCTAGGTGTTCGACGTTGTGACTAGGGATGTTACTTGTTATTATCCCAAGAGAATGTTATGGCTGGCTATCGGCTTTTATAGCGATCCTATGTGGGTCAGCATCATAGTCCTATTTTTCAGAGTTTTATACCTGATTTGAGCTGAGTCTTATATCATCATGGTGTACCTGTGTGGTAATTTATCTTCATGGTGATACCTGTGTGGCAATCCTTCCTTTGTGGTATTACCTGTGTTGTATTCTTCCCTCCTGTGTGAGGATGGTATATTCGGATAACTTAGGTGTATGTATGGGAATATACCTAAGTAGGGTTGACAATTTTTTCTATGTTTTGTGGTTTATACGTTGTGGATTTGAGAGACCTTTCGGGGTCTCGGGGCCCCTACTGAGTATTTTTATACTCACCCCTGCACGGGCTATGCCCGCATATTGTTGTGTCTGGTGTAGACGATGGACAACGCTGACTAAGGACAAGGGTACCTAGACTGGAGACCGCTCAGAGGTGGACATTTGATGAGGTGGTCCTCATAGACGATCGTTCTAGAGTTGTACCTACCCTTTAGGTAGGATCCTTGGCGGGTGTTCATGGGAGCTATACTCCATTTTACTTGTCCATTCCAGTTTTTCTTGCACTTTTCAGTTGAGCTTGTATTATGGCCCCTTTACTTTCTGTACACACACTGTTTACAATATAGTTTAATTTTTTATTGTATTTGGATATGTGATCGGTTTGTGTGATTATATTTTTTATAAAGGCAATGCCTTCCTATTTTAGGGAATACACCTTTCGGTGCTTGTATCCAACCCATGCCTATGGAAGGCGTGCTTGGGGTAGTTTCAGCACGGGACCCGGGGGATGGGTCGTGACATGTACTCATCAAACATTTCCCCAAAAAATATCTTATAGATATAAAGAACAAATAATAATTACATATATCCCTAAATTACTCCCTGATAGAAATTTCGAACACACATCATATATATCCTTAGATTATACCCACCATAGAGTCGGTGAAATCATTGATCACATACATATCTGGATGATACCCACCTAAAAATACACTAAAAAACTCATCATAAATATCTATAAAATATCCCCTCATATTATAGTCTCAAGTTATCATCCCATATGGAGATAAAAAACATCTTTATAGCCTGCTCAAACAAAACTAATCACAAAACCATGGACCACTCTATAACATTCCTTATAACACAATCATTATTGGTAATAATCCATTTAAAAGGCATAACCCAACCCAATCCAACCCTCAAATAAGTATATCTTAATTAGGTTTCCATACCGTAACCATTAATTTTAAGATTAACTAACCCAGGCTTAGAACACACCCCATAACATATATATCACAATTTATGTAAGAACCTTAAGCACAACACATCAATTTTCAATTCCCAAGCATATAAAATAGACCCATGGTCGATCAACACTTCAGCTACCTACCCTCAGTAGGTTCTCTTAAAATCATTTAATACCACCTTTTCATTAACAATATAATTAAGGAAAATTCACAAGTAGCTGATTGAACCATGGAATAATACTTTCAAATCATTATTATCCCATTACAATCAGAATCCCTATCATTAAAACCGTTAGAGGTAAAATACTAAATTATTCCTCCCTTAGTGAATCCCACTCCAGTGAGCACAAGGACACATAGAACCTCTCACAAGAATCACATTCAATAATTGGACTTAAAACTCCTTGTTAACTCACCTTAATTAATAAAATCAACCTAATCCTATCCAATTCACAAGGTAAACTCATAAAATAAATTGAAATGTTGAATTTCAATCGATTACACCTTACAAAGTCTCTAAATTCAATATTCTAGTAAAACACCATGCATGAGAATCATTTCCAATTATGGTGAACTCCCTCACCTTGATAAACTAAAGGGATGATATAAAAATCAATACCCACCACATGTGTCTCGTTCCTCTTGGTCTTAGTGAGCATCTATTCCCCAACCCATTTTTACCAAAATCTAGTACACTACACTCACACACTAAATCTCATAATTATACAAGACATGAATACTCATATAAAATGAGGGTAAATAGCAGGGAAAACCAACCATATTCTCAAAGGATTTTTTTATTCCAATATTGAGGTTCAATCCATCATAGTTCTCCCAGAATAGAAAAAGGGTGAAAATAACCACAATTTAGGGAGACTTCGGTGAAAAATAGTGAATTTGTTAGAAAAACTAATAATATAAGACCACATAGAATTCTTCATACCATATGGAAACCAATGAAACTGGTGAAACAATATTTTGTTAATAAAAAATGCAAACATATCTAAATAAATGATGGAAAAGGAGGGGAAATAATAATGGTTTATGGGAAGAGAGTGTATGAAAAGAAAGTTTTAAAAATAAGAAAAAAGTTGATGAAAACCAAAATTTTATCATTAATTTGAGGGGTTATGTCCCCACCAGAACTCTAGTTATAACGACCCATACTTTATATACATTGTTAATACTTCAAAATTTAAGCATACTTATTACAACATATAACAAAACCACGAAAGGACCGTATAGGTATAGTGTCTTTAGAAACTGGGAAGCATAAACAACTAGTTCATAAAGCGTCTACACAGTCTCCCATTTATTTCATCATATATATAGTCTCTTTTGGCATATCTTACTTAATAACCTTCTTCCTGACCTGGGGAATGAAAACATACAATATGGTGAGCTCAAATGCTCAGTAAGGGTAAACAAAAGAAATATCAATCACATCATATTCATAAGAACATAACTTTTGGAAATCTTAACCTGCAAATGAGAGCATAATTTCATAACATGGGATAAATCATAGTAGTGAAATGGAATCCCAATAATCATAAATTAAAACATGAAACATTGTGGCATACACACAAAATCATAGAGAATCATTTCTTATTAGTCAATACTCATTGCCAAGACTATCTTAGTGGACAAAGTCCATTTCTTAACCGAGTTAACTCCTCGTTTCAGTCCTGTTTCACTGAACCGGTATAACCTACTGTTCCAGCCATGTCTATCTCATGAGATATAAAATCTTTACCCAATGCATTGGAAGGAGATATAGGTCACACCCATCTCATAATGATACCATTCTTATGTGTTCCACAAAATCATAAATCATACACCATTGCATAACCCATGTAATAAAAATGGGATTCTTAAAAAACATGACATCATAAAACAATTCATATAAGATAAAGTAATTCATAAAAATAATTCAATCAAAACATAATAAAATCAATGTAATAATAGGGATATAAATAGAACCCTATATTATCATAGATGGAAAATAATTTTGATAAACCACTTGAACTCCATTCTTGAGGAAAATATCCTTTCTACTTCAAAAACATTTTCCTTTCTTAACATGTCATACAATTTTAAACTAAAAGAAGTTGATTAAAAATAAACATGAAAACTTGTAAAGTAATCTTCTTGGAAATAATGTTTTAAAAATCCATTCATTCCGTATAAGTTTAAAAAAACATTCTTCTCGTACTTTTGTCGGAAAAGTCAAAAAGTAGCTCGTACGAAAAACGACAAAAGATTCTTTTCATATCTTTTACTAAAAACTCACCGGAGGGTAAAATTGGATTTATACAATTGTGGGTGGATGGAAACAATATTACATATCGAGGAAACATGTATGTGGATGATAAAATACACCCCAGTAAATACCAATGTATAAACAATCTCAGATAAAATGAGATTGTGATATTTTCCCTTACCTTAGGTCCGATTTGCTTCGTAAGTGTCCGAACCTCCTGTATAATGATTTAAATAATGTTATTGAATTATTCCAGAATCATACTTATTGTTATGATATCATATATGGTCATATTCTTAGCTTCTTATTAGTAATATTCCATTACTACTACTTATTCGGGTGTTTATTACTTTTTGTTCTTATGTGTGTTTTGTTGAATAAATTCTTATTATTCTCTTTAGGTCTTAGATACCTCATTTCCAGAATTGTATTAGTGTAATATATATCATATTAATTCATTCGATTCATTTATATAATCATTATGAAATGAAGATCATGTAGAACGAGTCGTATCACATCGTGGAGACGGTATTCCGTACGCACACACGAGTGATGATATCGTTCCTATGATCATGGAATTGTATTGGAGTGTATGTATGCTATATCAGAATCAATATCACTTTATAATAGTCATATATAGTGATTATTTACACCATTATACCCATCCATGTAAGGTGGTGGTGGAAAATAGATTACACCACGGCGTGGAGACGGTATTCCGTACGTACGCACGTGCGATGATTTCTTTTTTCCATAGGATGGATAGATGGTGAAATAGGGTTGTTTCATACATATAATAACATATAAGTATGTGAGTGATACTGATGTTATTTCTTCATAAAGAAACAACTAAATAATAAGAACTGGAAGAAGAAATAAATACGAAATAATCGGTAACAGACATTACCTCTTCTTTGAAGCGTTTCTTTGAGACCTCCCTTTTAGGGCACTAAAATTGGTCTTTGAAGAAGACCAGGACCTCTAGGATGTCTCCATGGAAGTGGAGAGAAGAAATTGGTAGGGTTATTCCGAGATTGAAGGCTCAAAGTGGTGTGAGGAAGAGGGGGAGGAGGTGCCCTTTTATAAGGGAGGAGAGGGTCACCTTTGGAATAACTAAAATTATTATTTTATTATAAAGTCAAATTCGGTTTTTAATAGCTCCAAATTGATATATTTCGAAGCTAAGGTGGTTAGGGGTCTAAATAAACTCATCCAATAGAATTTAGACAAGTTTAGGTATCAATTTTAACCTTATCATTTAGATTTAACATTAAGTTAGATAATTTAACTTTTACAGTGTCTTCTTGTTTTCTTACACTATAAGGTTAATAAACTTACCATATCAAGCCAAACGAACCCCAAGTTGTTTATTATTAATATATATAGTCTTATCTAATTCATTTGGCCTAACCTTAAAATTTTAAGAATAAAATAACAATTATTAATATAATATTTGTTTTAAAAACTATTTTATGTCAATTTTGACACTATTTAGTAATTGATTTTTGTGAAAATAATAACAGAATGATTAGTTCGAACCAAGTTACTTAAATCAAT
Source organism: Viscum album (assembly GCA_963277665.1). Lineage (NCBI taxonomy): Eukaryota > Viridiplantae > Streptophyta > Magnoliopsida > Santalales > Viscaceae > Viscum > Viscum album. Next base: position 1,599,357,344 of record OY728119.1, on the reverse strand, counting down.
ACTAACATGTCATATTAACCTATAAAATTAGTGTAATTCATAAAAAGTCTCAAATTAAATTTATTTGGGTATTTATAACATCAATTATGTCAATATTTTTTTAATAAGATAATTACTGCATCATCGTTGTGTCATAAATAAATTTAATTATTTAATGTCTTAAAAATAAAAATAAAATACCTTTATGTAGGAAATATTTTTATATTTCTAATGAATATTCATAGTCGAATTTATCTTATGTATAACCCCATATTAAAAATGATTTACTTATTAAACTTTGATTTTAACTATTTTAACCCTTCTTTAAATAAATTAATAATAAATTTCGTAACCTAATCCAAGTGGGCCTAAATGGTCATATATTATTCCTAAGGTTGTTTTTGGTCGAATTACACTTATCCAATAGAATTAGGACTTGTGTTAGGGGAATAATAATATCATTCTTACCCATAATTACTCTATTTACTTTTAACCGTGGTAAATAAAAGTAAAAAGTTACTATTCATCATAAATTATTTTCATCTCATTGAACCACATTTTAGTCCTTGATATTAACCGTGTCTCTTGTATTTTCGAAATTCCACTCACAAAAGTGGTAAAATTAAGTTTTATGAAAAATTCAGTTTTTTTAACTACAACTTAGTGGTTTCACTATTCATCAAAAATTGAAAGTTTTCAAAAAAATACCAAAATTTCACCCTAGGATAATTTTGATATTCCAAATCCAAAAATGAAGTCCATTTTTAAAAATAAAATTTATAAAATTTCAAAAAGTGGTTATTACTATTCATAACGGCTAGTTTTATTAATATTTTAATAGCATATCATTGTTTAGTGAAACTCGGTATTGCGTACGACGCAAGCTATCGAGGAAGGCCGCGGTTGCGTGTAAAGAAATCCAAGCTAGTGTTGTGTGTAGTGAAAGATTCCATTGATGATTTATATAACATAAAAACCAAATATTTCACCTAAATGTCTCGAGTGTTACATTCTACCCCCCTTAAAATGAATTTCGCACTCGAAATTCGTCACTTTGTAACAAACAGGTGAGGATACCTCTCCCTCATCATATCCTCAAGCTCCCATGTAGCTTCTTCTAATTGGTGGTTCCTCCATAAAACATTCACCAATCGAGTGGTCTTGCTTCGTAGGACTTTTTCGCTACGATCCAGAATCACTATCGGCTCTTCTTCATAAGAAAGATCTTGCTCTAGCGGTACAACTTCTGAACTTTGTACATGTGAAGGATCAGGTATGTACTTTCTCTAGAGAGATACATGAAACACATCAGGAACTTGAGATAGATTCGGTGGAAGTGCCAATCGGTATGCTACCTTCCCAACACGATCCAGTATTTCGAAAGGACCGATATATCTAGGGCTCAACTTCCCCTTCTTTCCAAATCTCATGACTCTATTCAAGGGAGATATTTGTATGAACACCTTATCACCTACTTCAAACTCTAGGTATTTTATTCGGTTGACGGCATAACTTTTCTGTCGACTCGGAGCTGCTCTTATCTATTGTTGAATAGATCTGACCTTTTCTTCCATTTCATCAACGAGATCAGGTCCTAATAGCTTTCTTTCCCCAACTTCATCCCAGCAAGTTGGAGTCCTGCATTTCTTTCCATAGAGAGCTTCATAAGGAGCCATCTGAATATTGGAGTGAAAGCTATTATTATATGAAAATTCCAACAAAGGTACGTGTTGATCCCAACCACCATTGAAATCCATAGAGCAAGCTCTCAACATATATTCTAGGGTTTGAATTGTTCTCTCAGACTGACCATCTGTCTGAGGATGATAAGAAGTGCTGAAACTCAACTCTATATCCAGAGTATGCTGAAGACTTCGCCAGAACTTCGAGGTAAATCTTGGATCCCGATCAGATATAATAGAATGTTGTACTCCATGAAATCTTACCACTTCCTTTACATATATCCTTGAAAGCTGATCCAGAGAGAAATCCTCTCTAATAGTAATGAAGTGTGCAGACTTGGTAAGACGATCAACTATGACCCAGATAGCATTATTGCCTTTGGATGTTTTAGGAAGTCCTGTGACAAAGTCCATAGTGATGTTTTACCATTTCCATTCGGGTATGGGTAATGGTTGTAACGTCCCCTTAGACTTCTGTCTCTCAGCTTTAACATGCTGACAAACCAAGCATCGAGAGACATATTCAGCAACCCCTCTTTTCATGCCATCCCACCAGAAGTACTCTTTCAGGTCGCTATACATCTTCGTGCTTCCAGGATGAATAGAGAATGAAGAACTATGAGCCTCATCCAGGAACTCCTTCTATAATTCCGGGATGGGAGGAACACAAACCCGATTCCTGAACTTTATTATCCCATCACAATCAAGGTTGAATTCAGGAACATTTCTAACCTTATTTTGTAACTCGACATCTTCATTTTGTGCCTCTTTAATCTTCACATGTATAGATGGTTGAACATTCATTTGAGAAAGATAAGATTTTCGCCGTTCCATTATAATTCCAAGATCCATCCTTTGTAAATCCATAAATATTGGATCTTTTGTGATCCTCATCATGGATAAACTGGCATGGTATTGTCGACTTAATGCATCTGCCACCTTGTTTGCTTTCCCAGGGTGGTAATGGATTGAGCAGTCATAATCCTTAATTAGCTCCAACCATCTTCTTTGACGCATATTCAGCTCCTTTTGTGTGAAAATATACTTTAAACTTTTATGATCAGTATAAATGTCACACCTATCTCCATAAAGATAATGCCTCCAAATCATTAATGCAAAGATTACCGCCGCTAACTCCAAATCATGTGTTGGGTAATTTTGCTCATGTATTTTCAACTGTCGTGAGGCATAAGCTATCACCATATAATTTTTCATAAGAACACACCCCAATCCCTTCATGGATGAATCACTGTAGATCACAAACCTTTCTCCACTACAAGGTAGTGTGAGCATAGGTGCACTGGATAACCTTCTTTTCAGATCCTTTAAATTCTTTTCACATTCCTCTGTCCAGACAAACTTAACTCCTTTCCGAGTCAACTTGGTGTGTTGATTAGATAATCGTGAATTTTTTTTCACAAAACATCGATAATATCCAGCCAAACCAAGAAAACTTCGGATCTCAGTTACTGTTGTTGGTCTCGACCATCTTTCGATAACCTCTATTTTTGGTGGATCCACAGATATCCCCTCTTTTGAGATTATGTGACCCAAAAATGAATCTTTTTGAAGCCAAAATTCACACTGGTAAATTTGGCATAAAGCTTCTCCTTTCTCAGGGCCTTTAATATAATTCTCAAGTGATATTCATGTCCTTACTTTATCTTTGAATTGATAAGAATATCGTCTATAAAGACTACCACAAATTGATCAAGATAGTCTCTAAAGACTCTATTTATCAGATCCATGAAGATAGCAGGGGAATTAGTAAGGCCAAATGGCATCACTATAAATTCATAGTGTCCATACCATGTACGGGAAGCTGTCTTTGGTATATCATCCCTTTTGACCCTTAATTGATGATACCCTGAATGCAGATCAATCTTGGAAAAGTATTGAGCTCTGTGTAGTTGGTCAAATAAGTCATCAATGCATGGGAGAGGAAATTTGTTCTTGATAGTGATCTTTTTAAGTTCCCGATAATCAATGCAGAGTCTCATTGATCCATCTTTCCTATTAACAAATAGAACAGGTGCTCCCCAAGGTGACACACTAGGGCGTGTGAATCCCTTATCAAGATTCTCTTGGAGTTTCTTCTTCAATTCCTGCAACTCAATTGGGGCCATTCTATAAGGTGTCTTTGAAATAGGCAAAGCACCCGGTTTGAGTTCTATTGAAAACTCAACTTCACGATTTGGTGGAAGACCTGGTAATTCATCCGGAAAGACATCATCATACTCCCGTACAATGGGCATATTATTAATCGTGAGTTTCTCACCAACCATTTGAGATAAATAACCTTCATTTAGTGGAATCATGACCCATAAGGTAGAAGGAATTTCCACTGGAAGGTTATGTTCATCCTTGCATTGATAGACGATCATAGATTGATCTGGAATATGAAATGTGACTTTCCTTCTTTGGAAATTGATATGAGCTCCATATAAAGAAAGCCAATCCATTCCAAGAATCACATCAAATTCCACTATAGGAAGGATCACAAGATTTTTAGGAAGCACTTTCCCACAAACTTCAATCAGAGATGAATTATAAAATTTTGATGCGACTGTTGTGCCATTAGGTGTTGTCAAAGCTAACTCAACATCTAATTGTTGAGGTAATACGGTGATACCCTTAGAAAATTCTTCCGAAATAAAATAGTGGGTGGATCCAGAATCAAATAAAACATTTTATACTTTAGAGTGGATGGTATGTGCACCTTTCACCACATCGTTATCGTACTCCACATCACTGATAGAAATTGCATGTGACTTTCCTTTGTCTTTAGCCTTAAGAGTTTGTTGATGTCGACCATCATCATCAACCCTTGAATTAGGGCATTTATTGGCATAATGTCCCATATCATTGCACTTGAAACATTGAAGTGTAGTAGGTTCATTATGTGTATCCCTTCCTTTGGTTGCATCATTAGACATCTTCTTGCCATCAACGCGGTACTGAAATGCCCGATGACCTTCCTTTCCACATTTGAAACATTTACTTGTCCCTTTAAGACAACTCCCTCCATGTTTCTTTCAAAACATTGAGCATATGGGAAAGCTCATCTTCTTTTCAGTGTGCTGTTTAGATTTTCCATTGAATTCCATTTTACTCTTCTTATCAAACCCATATGACTGATGGGTTACTCTAATATCCATCTCAACTTTGAGAGCACATCGAACGATTTCCTCATAGCTATTGAAGTCCCTTATTGCTAAGGCCCATCAAAGACTTGGTTTTAAGCCACAAATGAATTGATCGATCTTACTCTCAGGTTGGATAATAATACCAGAAGCGTACCTTGCAAGTCTTGTAAAATTTGCTTCATAGGTACCAAAAGATTCATCATCCTTTTGCTTCAGTTCAAGAAACACTTTCTCCATCTTTGTTCGGAGACTACGAGGGAAGTACTTGTTGAAAAATAAGTTCTTGAACTCATCCCATTCCATGGACTCAATTTCATCCCTTTGCCTCATATTCTTAATAATATTCCACCATTGATCAGCATCACCTTCCAATCGATACACTGCTAAGATGACTTTATCATGCTCAGAACATTGAAGAACTAAAAATATATTTTCAGTAGTACTAATCCATTGTTCAGCAACTAATGGATCAGTAGACCCGCTGAATGAAGGTGGACGCTGTCTCATGAAAGATTCAACAGAATGTTGCTCCTTCCTTTGCTCGATTGGAAGTCCTGCATGATTCATAGCTTGAGAAAGTTGTGTGAGCATGGCTACAAGATTTTTCATTCCAGCTCCCATAATGTTTGGTTGCTCAGGGGGACAATCATTGCATTGCCCGTCACATTCCGCATTAACACAGTTCCTTCGGGTTCCATCCATTGACTAAAACCAAGAAGAATAGTGTGAGAAACACTAATTATAATAGAAAAAACACATAATCAAGAATAAAATTTCACACTTAAGGTCTTATCCTAGGTTATTCATGTCCATTTCTAAAACACTAAGATTGTGTTCTATGCTTAGAATTATCCTTAGGGTTCTTACTAAGTCTTTCACATCCTAGTTTCCAAAGGTTGACTATACATTTCCTCTGATACCAACTATAACGACCCATACTTTACATACATTGTTAATACTTCAAAATTGAAGCATAATTATTACAACATATAACAAAACCACGAAAGGACTCTATAGGTATAGTGTCTTTAGAAACTGGGAAACATAAACAACTGGTTCATAAAGCATCTACATTATCTCCCATTTATTTCATCATATCTATAGTCCCTTTAGCCATATCTTACTTAATAACATTCTTCCTGACCTGGGGAAAGAAAAAATACAAAAGGGTGAGCTCAAATGCTCAGTAAGGGTAAACAAAAGAAATATCAATCACATCATATTCATAAGAACATAACTTTTGGAAATCTTAACCTGCAAAAGAGAGCATAATTTCATAAAATGGTATAAATCATAGTAGTGAAATGGAATCCCAATAATCATAACTTAAAACATGAAACTTTGTGGCATACACACATAATCATAGAGAATCATTTCTTATTATTCAAGACTCATTTGCAAGACTATCTTAGTGGACAAAGTCCATTTATGAACCGAGTTCACTCCTTGTTTCAGTCCTGTTTCACTGAACCGGTATAAGCTACCGTTCCGGCCATGTCTATCTCATGAGATATAAAATCTTTACCCAATGCATTGGAGGGAGATATAGGTCCCACCCATCACATAATTATACCATTCTTTTGTGTGCCAGAAAATTATACATCATACATCATTGCATAACCCATGTAATAAAAATGGGATTCTAAAACAACATGACTTCATAAAACAATTCATATAAGATAAAGGAATTAATAAAAATAATTCCATCACAACATAATAAAATCAATGTAATAATAGGGATAGAAACAGAACCCTATATTATCTTAGATGGAAAATAATTTTGATAAAACATTTGAACTCCATTCTTGAGGAAAATATCCTTTCTACTTCAAAAAAATTTTCCTTTCTTAACATTTCATACAGTTTTAAACTAAAAAAAGTTGATTAAAAATAAACTTGAAAACCTGTAAAGTAAGCTTATTGGAAATAATTTTTTAAAAATCCATTCATGCCGTATTAGTTAAAAAAACATTCTTCTCGTACTTTTTTCGGAAAAGTCAAAAAGTACATCGTATGAAAAACGACAAAAGATTCCTTTCATATATTTTACTAAAAACTCACCGAAGGGTAAAATTGGATTTAAACAATTGTGGGTGGATGGAAACAATATTAAATATCGGGGAACCATGGATGTGGATGATAAAATACACCCCAGTAAATACCAAAGTATAAACAATCTCAGATAAAATGAGATTGTGATATTTTACCTTACCTTAGGTCCGATTTGCTTTGTAAGTGTCCGAACCTCCTGTATAATTATTTAAATAATGTTATCGAATTATTAAAGAATCATAATTATTGTTATGATATCATATATGGTCATATTCTTAGCTTCTTATTAGTAATATTTCATTACAACTTGTTATTCGGGTGTTTATTACTTGTTGTTCTTATGTGTGTTTTGTCGAATAAATTCTTATTATTCTCTTTAGGTTATAGACACCTCATTTCCAGAATGGTATTATTGTAATATATATCATATTCATTCATTAAATTCATTTATATAATCACAATGAAATGAAGATCATGTAGAACGAGTCGCATCACATCGTGGAGACGGTATTCTGTATGTACGCACGAGTGAGGATATCATTCTTATGATCATGGAATTGAATTGGAGAGTATGTATACTATTTCAGAATCAATAGCAATTTATAATAGTCATATATAGTCATTATTTACACCATTATACCCATCCAAGTAAGGTGGTGGTGGAAAATAGATTACACCACGGCGTGGAGACGGTATTCCGTACGTACGCACACGCGGTGATTTCTTTTTTCCGTAGGATGGATAGATGGAGAAATAGGGTTGTTTCATACTTATAATAAAATATCATTATGTTAGTGATACTTATGTTATTACTTCATAATGAAAAAACTAAAGACAAATAAGTGGAAGAAGAAATAAAGATGAAAGAATCGAAAACGGACATTACCTCTTCTTTGAAGCGCTTCTTTGAGACCTCCCTTTTAGGGCACTAACATTGATCTTTGAAGAAGACCAGGACATCTAGGATGTCTCTAGGGAAGTGGAGAGAAGAAATTGTCAGGGGTTGTCTGAGCATGAAGGCTCAAAGTGGTGTGAGGAAGAGGGGGAGAAGGTGCCCTTTTATAAGGGAGGAGAAGGGCATGTTTGGAATAACTAAATATTTTATTTTATTATAAAGTAAAATTCGGTATTTAATAGTTAAAAATTGATATATTTCCAAGAAAAGGTGGGTAGGGTTCTAAATCCTCTCATCTAATAGAATTCAGACAAGTTTAGGTATCAATTTTAACCTTATCATTTAGATTTAACTTTAAGTTAGATAATTTAACTTTTACCGTGTCTTCTTGTTTTCTTACACTATAAGGTTAATAAACTTACCATATCAAGCCAAACGAACCCCAAGTTGTTTATTATTAATATATATAGCCTTATCTATGTAATTTTTCCGAATATTAAATTTTTAGGAATAAAATAACAATTAGTAATATAATATTTGTTTTAATAACTATTTTATTTCAATTTTGACACTATTTAGTAATTGATTTTTGTGAAAATCATAACAGAATTATTAGTTCGAACAAAGTTACTTAAATCAATACTAACATGTCATAGTAAGCTATAAAATTAGTATAATTCATAAAAAGTCTCAAATTACATTTATTTGGGTATTTATAAAATCAATTATGTCAATATTTCATTAATAAGATAATTACTGCATCATCGTTGTGTCATAAATAAATTAAATTATTTAATGTCTAAAAATTAAATATAAAATACAATTATGTAGGAAATATTTTTATATTTCTAATGAATATTTATAAGCCAATTTATCTTATGTATAACCCCATATTAAAAATTATTTACTTATTAAACTTTGATTTTTACTATTTTAACCCTTCTTTAAAAAAATTAATAATAAATGTCCTAACCTAATCCATGTGGGCCTAAATGGTCATATTTTATTCCTATGGTTGCTTTTGGTCGAATTACACTTACCCAATAGAATTAGTACATGTGTTATGGTAATAATAATATCATTCTTACCCTGAATTATCCTATTTACTTTTAACCGTGGTAAATAAAAGTAAAAAGTTACGATTCACCAAAAATTATTTTCATCTAATTGAACCACATTTTAGTCCTTAATATTAACCGTGTCTCTCGGATTTTCGAAATTCCACTCACAAAATCTGTAAAATTATGTTTTATGAAAAATTCAGTTTTTTTAACTACCACTTAGTGGTTTCACTATTAATCAAAAATTGAAAGTTTTCAGAAAAATACCAAAATTTCACCCTAAGCTAATTTAGATATTCCAAATTCAAAAATGAAGTCCATTTTGAATAATAAAATTTATAAAATTTCAAAAAGTGGTTATTACTCTTCATAATAGCTAGTTTTAATAATATTTTAATAGCATATCATTGTTTAGTGAAACTCGGTATTGCGTACGACACAAGCTATCGAGGAAGGTCGTGGTTGCTTGTAAAGCAAGCCAAGCTAGTGTTGTGTGTAGTGAAAGATTCCTTTGATGATTTATATAACATAAAAACAAAATATTTCATATAAAAGTCTCGAGTGTTACACTAGTATACCCCTACCATACTTCATATGGGAGTGGCAGTATCCCCTCGCCCTACCATGGTCACTAAATTTCTAGAGGGATCCCACTAGGATTATAGTAAAAAATAATCTCCTTTGAATATTTTCATCACTTTACCCCCTCTATCCTTTTCGAATCCTGATCCACCTACGCACAATGACACATTCGTAGTCGATCAAAATACACCTAATATGATTGATAAATAATTATATATATATGGTTCATTATAATCTTCTTACTATAACACTTCTCATTCTTGAGATAAATTTCCCGCCTTCAGTTTTACACTCCAAACTAAATCCATTTCCCATGAAATGTTCTTATACCCTCATTACACACACCAATTATATTACAAATGACACTATTATTCTAAATCCATATTGAAATTTTCAAAACTAGACAGAATGGGATAAATAATGATTTTCCATACCGATTATTGTACTATCAATGATTTAATAATTCCATGAGACATCAAGAAATTTTAAACCTTGATGAACATGTCACCAACCCATAAATTTGTATTATTTTTTTATCACCAAATTATAGTACACCAATGGATGATGTCATTTCAATACACTAACCTACCTATAACTCAACGATACACCCATGAATTCCCTGACCAATAGCTCCCAAAAATAATTTTCTTTACACAAGAGATAAAACCTATCACATGAAGTCTCAATTCATGCAAACTACATCACCCTATCTCAATATACAATTAAATACCTCAATATGAGAACACACACCCTTAACATTTTAATTCTATTCTAATCAGTTTTTGAATGTATAGACATCACTGAAGTAATGTAAATAAATATCCCAAATTTGATATTTTCTATGTATCATACATATTCAATGCTATCCAAACACAATTCATTTAATTATTTCAAACATAAATTTGGAACCTCAACCACCATTCTATATATTCACTAAACACAAAATGATAAGACATTATATAGGATTTCCTTAGGAAAAAGGTCATGTTTTGGAATAATTCATAATGAGACCCCACACTAGGATTATTCTTATCTTCTAGTATTCTATCATTACTTTAACATCATATACTATAATTCATTTTCTTCTGAACATAAATAATCATCATTATATCCTTCAAGCCAATACATGCTTTAAATACACAACCCATATAGAAAAACTAAATCATTAATCTAAAATCATAATTAATTATAATATAGTATGTGTATAAAATTCAATTTAAAAATAATATCCATTTACTATTTCAAGATTCACACATCATGGTTTTAATGAAAATTATGAAAATTTATCGTAAAAATTATATTGATAACCTAGTTTTTATATTCATCACACTTCTTCATCTTCCTATTACACTAATATCACACATTCCCAATCTGTTCACTCATAAACCACTCTAATTAGAACTTCCCACTAGATTGATGGAGCTAAATAGAACTAGCTCAGATATCCACAAGTTTTCTATACAAATGACCCTTTTTACAAGACATAACAATTCTCATTAAATCCTTAATAAGTAAGGAGGCTACTATCACATCTATAAAATCTTTCTTAACCACCTAAAAATAAGTGATAGGGTATTAGGATGTGACATGCACTGGAAATGATTCATTAAGGAAACTATTAAAATAATCATCCTTCATGAATTAACTACATTTAAATGATGGTAAAAAGTGTGCAATACATTAAAATTTTAAAATATACTCAATCACTAATCACCAAGCCGTCAAATCTCAATAAACATAAAAAATCCTAGGGTGAAATGACATTTGAAGGAGCCTGTCATATAAGAGAGAGTAAATTTAGATTGAGGATGGTATTTTATCATCATTCACTAACTATAGAACTTTACACTATCCAAGGACCATATTCTACAATTTAGAATCCTCTAGGATCATTCATAACTCCATAAAAGTTCTCATCCACACAAAATAAACCTTGATATTATCAATCTAATTCTCAGTATCTTGGGATCCCAAACTACCACCAATGTTTGAGGATCTTTTCTAAAATTTTGATTTTTTATAAAACTATTTATTTTTTTTCTCACAAGGTAACCATTACAGTTTTTATTTTTCTATTTTTTAGGAATTTTTGAGGTGTTTTCTAGTATTTTATACTATAATATAAGTATATTTATACTTATATTTATCATTCATATCCCTCTAAACTTCTTAATAAATCTCCATACTCATTTTTAATAGACCTAGAACCTTTATTAACAATAATCTAAGCTTATCATTCATTTTCATATAAATAAATAATTAGTTTAACTGATTGGATTTGTTTTTTTCTCTCATGGAAAATTCTCTTTTACAATTATTGATTTATATGCACAATTTAATGTTTTATTCTTGTAATGGTTATTATAAATTTCCTATATTTATGTGTGGTCCTAGAATTATATAATCATAAAGTGAAAGGGGTAAAAATGTTAATTTTTAATGAAATATTTTTAGGACTATTTAGATAGGTTTTTCTATCATAGAAAATGGTCATGGAAGAAGCCTTGACTATATGAAAATTATTTTTAAAACATTAAATTTATTTCCTATTTTCATATATGTTTACTTCTTTTTCCCAATAAATTTAATTCAACATTATTGTTAGGAAATATGAATGTTTATCATGACATGGAATCATAGCTAAAAATTCAAAATATGAAAAAGTTGATATTATTTTTTGATAGGAGATTACACAGATAACAAAGACTATATTTAAACCCTATTCATTGTCATACAAGATCTTATTTTGGTGGGTCTAAAAGCAATAAAATTCCGATAAAAATTATACTGATGATTATAAACACCATTTTAAATGGAATTAAAAAAATAAATAAAAAAACTAAGAATAATTTTTTTGGAACTATAACAGTGAAATAGTATAGAAGGAAATATGATAGATACTTTTTTGATGACCATTCATGTAGTTTTTTACAACCATTTGGGGCAGTTAGTGTATGATTGATTAGAGTTATGTGAAATTTATGGTTTTACATCCATTATATATCCTATCATGTGTCTTTTTAGAGGTTAATTAGTTTTAAAATTATTATTATATATTTGAAATAAATATTTAAAGTAATATTTTATATGTTTAGTTTCGGTATAATAAAAATTAAATTTAAAAGTTCAATAATGATAATTATAATGATTTAATATTTTTGATGTTATTAATTAATTAATTTAATTATTAAATTTATTATTTATAGATATCTGTATAATAAAATGGATTTTATATTTTTAATCAATAGATTAAATTTACATAATGGTGGAAGTGATAAATTTTTTTGTAAAGTTTGAAAAGCACTTATAAATAGTGACATATTATAAACTTTTATGGAATGTAGTATATATGTGAACTGAATAATGTTTTTGTGAATAATTTATGTTCTATAATATAATAATATAGTAATAAATAAATAAATAAATTTATATTATAATAAAAAATATTTTATGAATGGTATTATAATTAATGTAAATAGTGAAATGTTTTTAAATTATGAGCATTTGTTTTATGATGTATTATATAAAATAATTTAAATACTTATGGAATGGAAATAAGTAATATTTATATCTATAATGGTGATTAATAAGATGAATTTTATTAATAAAAAATAAATTATTGGATATAATCTTTACCCATACATTTACTCAATGATAGCTCAAACATATGAAGTACAAAAAATATTGAAATAGGCATTTTGTCCTGTGGAAAATGATATGGATGAGGAGGGATAAGGGTTTTCATGGAATTTTTGGATAGTGATTATGATTCAATAATTGGTATAAATTCTTGTCTTTAATTACAAAAATTTCTATTTATTTTTTAAAGTAATTTGTAATATTAACTCAAAAAAGATATTTAAATAGTGGGTTTTCACACCTTTCTCAACAAGTCACATTAAAACACTAATTTATTTCATTTTACAACCCTTTATACATTAAAATTTTCATCCTTTCACTAGAAGGAATATTTAAATTTTTTCCCCACTATAAATACTTGATCAATGTAAGAATATACAATGATTAAGAAATGAGTTTACTTTTATTTAATTTCTAATTATTAATATTAATTTTTATTTTCAAGTAATGTTAAACCATTTTTTCACATTTAAGAAGTATAAAATTAATATTTATTCATAAATATTTCATTAATTAAGGATTGAATACACAAATAGAAACATTATTACATGTAATTTTTTATTTTCCTAATTTTCTATTCTTTTTTATTCATTTCATTACTATTTTCAATATTTTAATGCAAAAGACATTTCTAAAATGGAATTTTTTATTATTAATGTATGATGATATTTTTTATACAATCATAAATTTATATTGGTTGACAAAATTTCATTGGTGGAAATAAACTCATATGAACTTATATAATTATGGGATAACTGAATTTCCACTTAATAATTTTATTAATTAATCAATAAAAATTAATTTTAAATTAATGAAATTTACCTGGGTTGTTAGTAAATAAACCCATATTGATTAATTATTATAATAACTACACTTCCTTTCTATCTTGGTATTACAACCTTGAGCTATATACTAAGATACATTTTCAACAATATAATTATGACATTTAGAAAACCATTAACACATGATTAAGAAACACATTGACACAATGAGTTGAAACATATGATAACTAATTACCATCAATATGTTAATATTAACCCCATTTTAGTATATCTATCATTCCATATAGAACCTAAAAATATTTAACTATGAAGACACAAAATTCCCTATATATGGAATTCTGAACTATAAGGGAATTAAATTTTAATAACCTCGAATGTTATAAAAAATTAACATCAAATTGAATCGAAAATATATATTGAAAATATTAAAATAATTTTAAAAGACTATATAAAAATTAATAAAAAAATTATTTAATTTTTTTAATAAATGAAAAGACACTGAAATATTCTTTCTTGATAGAAGAATATTATAGGGGTATCTAATAAAAATGTAAGGGGATTCTTTGTCTGCCACAAATATTTGAGTTTCCACATATCATTTTATAATGTTATATGTTTCATATATATATATATATATCATTAAATATATATCTATTATATATTTTTCACATATTATATAGGGATATTCATGTTTTTTATGATCCTTTATTTTAGTTATTCTCACATTAGACTTTAAAAAATGTGTTACGGAATATATCTTTATTTTTATAATTTTTTTTCCTTGAGATGTTTTTTGTATTATAAATTGAAAATATCATATCTTTAATATGTATTTTCATTTTTTAAAATTATCATAACTTAATTGATGATTAATATAGATCTTCTAAAATTGTATTGAAACCCATATCCCTTTTCTTCAGTGAATAACTATAATTTTTTATACTTTTTTTATTTTTGTATGTATATAAATTCCTCTGAATGTATTTAACTCCTTTATATATTATTTTCATATATAATAAATTCAATTTTATTATTTAATTTATAGTTGGTAAATCCTTAACTACTTAAGAAGTTAAAATAAGGTTTTCTAATATTTTTTTCTACTATTTAAAATTTTATCCTTATAATTTTCCTTGATCTATATTAAATCTTAACCTAAATATTAATCTTCATATTCAAAGAGATATAATATATTTCATCATAGATAAACTATGATTAAATTTCAATTATCACTAAATGTGTAATTTTTTAAATTGTTAGATTTTTTTATTTCCTCCATTTCACTATTTGTTTAAAATTATAAATTTTTATGAAAGTCTATTAGTTTTATTCATTTTTTAGTTCTGAAAAATGTTATATGATGATGTATAATCCTGAAATTATATGTTTATTCAATGAATTGAGTAAATAATTTTTATTTTGAATAAATTAATTTTCATCTTTAAAGGTTTTTTTTCTCTATTATGGAATGAATTCATTGACGAAGTCTTGGCTATATTAATATTATGTACATAAAAATATATTTATTATATATTTTTATGTATGTTTACTTATAATTCACTATGACTTGTATTCAAGAATTCTTGATGTGAAATATAGGTATTTAGCTTGATATGACACCATTACTGAAAATGTGTATCATGAAAGAGAAATATATTGATTTAATTTTTTATATGACAGTTAAGGGATAAACATTAAACATCAAATTAAGGTTTTATAAATACAATTATCAAAAAACTAAGTACAAAAATTATTAATGATCATATAATATCTTTTAGGGGGGAGGTAAACAAAGTGTATGATTCCTCGGAATATCATACGGAGGAATATAATCTTCATTTTCATTAGCATAAGAATTATAAAAGGTAAAAAATAATATCTGTTATATAAATATGAATAATAATTATTATAAATATATTTTTGAAAATAAAATGATTAGATATTTATATTAGTCATTATGTGACATTTTTTTAGTCATTATATGACAATTTGAGGTAGTTATTATATGAATAGTTAGATATAAGTGATAGTTGTGGCATTATATCCATTATATGATTAATCAAATATCATTAATGCAATAAATATGACAAACATAAAATTTTTCCCCATGTAATATTTATTTACATAATTTTTTTCTTTGATTCATTTAAAACATAATAAATATTTCATTTAAGAGTTAAAAATGTTCATTACATTGATTTATTATTTTTGTGTGTTTAAATAATTTATAGAATTTTTAAATTTATTTTAAATTGATATTTTATTTATAATTTTTTTTAAATTTAATCTATAAATAATAAATAAAAAAGTGTTAGATATGATAAATTATATTATGAAAATATTCAAATTCACTCTTATATAATGAAATATGATGAAATATTGTGAAATATGATGAAATATGATACAATATAAAATTTAAATAAAACGAATGAGGTTTTAACTAATTAACTATGTTTTACAATAAAATAATATAGTTTGTAATAATATATTTAATGTATATTTAATAATAATTATATTTTGAATGATCACATAATTAAATAAAATAGAAAAAATTATTTAATTTATCATTAGTTTTTTATAATATATAATTAAAATGAATTTGAATATTCATGTTTTGAAAATAAGAAACATATAAATCCATAATGGTTTTATTAACCAAAAGACAAATTTATTAAAATACAATAAATACGTATCACCTAGGGATTTAATGGTGTTGGGCCAATATTTTTAAAGTAGAAGAAAACCCAAAAATAGCGAATAAGCAATTGTGTTGTGACTTCCCGACCCAAATCACTCAGACCGGGTTGGAGTTCTACATGACCTATTGTGCACCTCCCCATATGAAATAGGCAGCTAACTAGCATTGAGGGTCAGAATGTTGACATGAGGAGACTATACACTCAGTAAAAATAGCTATTCACCAGGATCAAAATCAAGTATAAACAAACATACCAAAACATCATAATAGAATCTAAAAGAATATCATCATGTTATGATAAATGGAATCCATACCATATAATATAAACCAAAATACTACCAATGTGTTAAGTCAACCAATGTATGATAACCAAATAAAATAAACTAAATATTGTAGGAATAGTCTAGGGTGTATCATAGTATCACCTATATTCTCTATGCTCCCATAATTAGCTCCCAAACACTGGGTGCTTACCATTAGCTCGATCCCTAACCATGAAATTTGCATGCAGACCAAGATTCCCTTGCATGGTGTCATTTTAAACCAAGTAGGACACCACCAATGTGTCCTTAACATAAAGTAAACATGTATATAAAAGTTTATGTCATGATTGATGGTAAATGAAAAAAAAAGCAACCAATCACATGTAAGGATATCGTGTGCTAACGAAGACTCCACAATCCCCAGTTATACCAATATGACTCTTTACGAGAATGGATGTATCATATTTCATCACATACTAGAACATGACACAAGGACAACACATATCTCATATCAATAGACATATTCGTTCAAACCCTTGGTCATACCACAATGTTGTCACACCCCTAGCATAGACCTGGGTCAGGCTATAAGGCCATCATGGCCCTTCAT
Organism: Viscum album; assembly: GCA_963277665.1. Classification (NCBI taxonomy): domain Eukaryota; kingdom Viridiplantae; phylum Streptophyta; class Magnoliopsida; order Santalales; family Viscaceae; genus Viscum; species Viscum album. The sequence goes on along the minus strand of OY728119.1, from coordinate 1,599,339,955 downwards.
CTTGTAACTTGATCCACAATAACTTCAAACCACATCCTTAACCAATGATTGGGTCATTGGGATATCATTACCAATAATCTATATCAGGTTAGGCCACAAGGCTATCATTCCCCACACTCTATCTCAGGTCAGGCCACAAGGCGATCGTACCCATTCTCCATCTCTAGGCATCATCATCATCATAATTGGATGACATACTAGAACATTCTCACCCTCTAGGTGTTATCCAAGACATGAAAATACATGATTCACATTGATACCAGATACAAACCTCCATAGGCCAATCATCCATGCAAAATAGGGTATATCATAGAACTATATAATCATAGACCAAAATGCATAGGTCTCACAGGTCACAAATGAACACCATATACATATCAAAATAACACCATATCACACAATGTTTCTCATGGATAAGAACACATGATCACATGAAAAACACACCAATCAACTTTATACAAAGACCCAATGTGATAAGGACTTCTTACATAATGTGTGTAGATATCAATTTCCAAGAGTCATCACTGAATCATGCCAGCACACCAATGATCCCTCGAACCAATCCAGATTCCTCACAATTATGATTATATAATCAATATTAAATAATTCATATATAACATGGTCTTAGTGATAGATTAGCTCACCCAATGAGATTCACCACCAATGGTTGATGAAGATCTGTTCAGTAAAAGGATGGAAATTATATAGATCTAGAATTCTATCGATCGATAAATTTATAATTTCATACTATATCACAATATAATTTACATATCTATACATTATAGCATGCATCTATTATTATTTCCAATTATATTATAGAAGATATAGAATAAATGTGAAGAAAGAAAGAAGAATGACCTCTTACTTTGAATTCTAATGGGCTAAAACCTCTAGATAAACTACTATTAGATTTTAAAGGGAGAGGTATCACCAAGAATATAAAATGAATTCCCTAGGTGTAAGAGTAATAATGAAGGATTTTGGGGATTAAATCCAAATTTTTGTATTAATTAACCCATCACACACATCTTGGTTGCACGTTTTACCAAACTGCACTAACCGTGTGAGGTTCATTACCTCCTGAGGGAACCCAAATGGTTTGCACACATAGTTTGGTAAACCATAAAATAACTATGATTTTTCCTCTATATTATTTACATGACTTACTTGGGTATTTCACATGGTTATATCTAACTATATTCAAATTATTCTCTATCTAATGTCCCTCCCTAACAAGTCACACAGTTTTCTTAGGAGAACTAAACGATTTTCCCAAACTCTTCTCAAACTATTCACCCCATTAAAAAAATTATAATACCATCTAAAATAATATAAATTTTATCCAAGACTTCAACCAAGAAAATATAAACCAAAAACACTTATATAATCTTTTAAATAAAGGGGAAACATACCTGAAAATTATGGTCCATTGCAATCTCCCCCTCTAAGGAATTCTCATCCTCAATAAGTTTCTCTAGAGTTCCTTATTAAAAAACTCAAACAATTATGCCTATATATAAAATTATCACTCCAAAAAATCCTCTTGGATTTTATCATGCTTCCATAAAACATAGACAAGGGGTACTGTATACCATCATATTACCTTCTCCCTCTGTTCTACAATTTGAATCAGATGTTCCCTGAATGACGCATCAGGTTCAAAATCCATGTCTTCATTATTGAAAAAATATATATGTTATATATTGTACCTCCCATGATGAGAAACATGGAACATTTTATGCATACCTCGATACTATGGAGGGAGATCCAAATGGTAGTACACTATTCGAATTCACTCGATGATTTCATCCAATCCCACAAAATGTGTTGCTAACTTCCAATATTTCCACAATAGTTGATTCCCCAACCGAGGTGACACCCATAAGAAATATAGATCACCCATAATGAACTCTAATGGTCATCTACTCTATTTGGAATATAATTGATGCCGACTATGATTGTTAACCAACCTTTTTCAAATCAAATGGACCCAATGAGAGGTTTCTTGAACAATACCCATCTTGATAACAACTACCTCACTTGACTCATTCCAATAAAATATTGAATGAAAAAATCTACCACAATGATCCTCAAACATTTACATATGAATTTAATTTTGGTAACTTTTATAGTACTCAAACTCTACTAAGGCCATATAATCATCCCATGCTCCAGAAAAATATAGGATACATGCCCAAAGAATATCCCATATAATTTAGATCTTCCTCCTTATCTTCCCATCAGTATGTGGATGATATTCCATTTTAAGTTTCAACTGAGTCCCAATTACCTTCTACAGTCCATGTCAAAATTGTGATGTGAAGAAATTATCCCAACCAAGTACTATTCTCATAGTCACTCCATATAACCTTACCATCTATCAAACATAGAGTTTTCCCAATTCATATTTGGAATAAGTCTCTTGGATCACCAAGAAATGTGTCACATTCATTATCCAATCAACCACAACCCACACAATATCCTAAACTCTTGGGATCCTCAGAAACCACATAACAATGTCCATAATTAACTTATCCTACATACACATATGTACAATAAGATGTTGAATCAAACCACTTGTTCATTGATGCTTGACCTTAACCCTATGACAGCTAAGACAGTGTGAGACAACACTCGTAATGTCCCTCTTCATACCTGACCACTAGAACCATTGTCTGATATCATGATACATCTTTATCGATTCAGGGTACACTACCCATTGTGAAGCATGATAGTCCCTCATCACCTCTTTCCATATACAATAAGAAACCAGAAAACTCCCATGAAGGTATATCAATCATGAAATCTAATGACTATCATGTATATGGGTCATTCCCTACAAAGAATTCCCACATCACTAATAACTTAGAATATGACTCTTCACTACCTTTCACCTTGTCCAAAAACCCCTAGATGATTACGAACAGGGAATATATCATCACCCCTTTATTCTTAGATACAACCACCAATCATTTATCATACATGATCATTAATATTTATTACACATTTGAAGGCTTCTCTCTAAGATTCTGTGTCTTTCCATTAAGATAATTTACAACAACATTACCCTTTCATAGAGAATAATTCATCTCAAAATTATAAAGATACTCAACCCAAATACTATTCTATAGATTCATGTCCTGATGAGAGAAGATATACCTCAATATCTTATGGTCCATATATAATAAAATCCTCCCATTGAATAGATAATGGCACCAACACTTTAGGGAATATACAAAAGTTTTCAACTCTATATCATGTGTAGGGTAGTTACACTCATGAGTTCACAACTAATGAGACCCATAAGAAACTTATTTATCTATATACATCAAAAAACATCCCAAAAAAACACCCAAGGAATTATAGCAAACCACATATCCAATACCAAGATCATGTAGGATCAAAATATGAGTTGATGTAAAACTCCTTTTCATCTCTAGAAAGGACTTTTCACACTGATCTTCCCGCTAAAACATCACACCTTTCATGATAATCTCAGTCAGTATTGCTTTTACATGGGAGAATTCTTGATTGAACCATCTATAGTACCTAAAAAAACCAAGAAAACTCCTGATCCAAAAACATTCCTAGGGTGTGCCAAGACATCACCATGACTGCCTTCTTTGAATCAACTGAGATTACCACCTATATATACTATTCTGTAACCAAAAGCTAGTGGTATCATAATTTCTAGTCAATATTATAGAACCATAAAGCTCCCCCAAACTAATGAAACAAATAATAAATCCTTAACAATGGGTACCAACTATTTAGTATGACCCAATTTATCTTTCTATATTCCACAAAAAACTGAATTACTCTATCATCCTTGGAGAACAACATTGGGTACCCTAAGGAGAATTTCTTGATCTGATATGGGCCTTTACCTATAAATCCTCAAGCTTCACTTTGAGTTTCTTAAACAAGGCTAGTTTAATAAGATATAACGGGGTCAATATAGGCCACACCATTGGATTGAGTTCGATTCTAAATTTGATTCCTTTATTAGGAGAAAGTCATAATATTTTCTTTTGGAAATGAATCCTAGTAATGGTTCCCCACGAGATGAAATGAGAAGGTACATACTAATTATTTTTACAAAGAACCATACTCACCACCTATGTTATAATGGATATAACTTTGTTAAGGTCTGGTCCCAAAATAGATGCCTTGAAATCCCATTCTCTGGTTATGAAATGCTTTTACCCCTTAGGAGAGGTAAATGCTACTCATCTATGTTAATAATCGATGTGAGATCAGTAACTTTTCAACCAGACCATACCAAAAATTACATTGAAGATAGTTTTCTCTAAGATCATGAAATACCATACATTTTCATAACCAGAATACTACAAGACACTTTGGAAATATCTAGAGAAGGTCTAAATTCATCCCAAAGGGTGTATCAAGAGAAAAGAATTCAAAATATAACTTACCATAAAGTCTAACCAAATAACGACTTGAGAAGCTATAAAAGACTGGGAACCTCAAATATCAAACTGGGAAATATAAATTGGAGAGGTAATAAAAACCATAACTTTAACTATAAATGTTCCCTCTTCCCCACCAATTGGAAAATGATCCATGGAACAAACTCTTCTTATATAGGTCCCATTAATTTTTCCCCAAGGCCCTTAGTTTGGCTGATTCACTGAATCCTATAGTGTTTAGGCCCCCCAATGAGATCCCCGACTAGTACCCTGAGTAATAGCCCATATCTACCCATGATATCTATAGAAACCTGACTAAAGAAAGCTCAAACAAAAATGTTATAGATTCCACATCTTTACAAAATGATGACACTTATTCTGAGATTCCGGGAAAAACCTTTGATAGTGTCTGATCTGTCCAAAATTGAAGCACAATGTGACACTTCTTACCCAAGAGGGAACTAAAGAAAACCTAATCTACCCCAAATTTTAATTTTAAACCTTTCGTTCCTCGTCATACATACCATTCCTACTGCTAGAAATTTTTTTCACTGCATCACTAGGAGTCCCGATCATCCGTCCACTGAGGGCTAAAAGAAGACCCTCCACATTGTCCTCCTCCAAACCCTTATCAATCAACAGGGCCTTGTGCATCACCTCATAATACATAATAAATTTGAAAATCATGACATGGTGTCTTATTTATGGATTAATGATGATCTCGAAATTTCAGGACATCTGTGCCCAATTACCATCCAAAAGTTAATAAAAATGAAGAAACTTTATAAAAGGAGTAGAATAAGCTAATACAGACATTTCTCCAACCAAAGCTCTAAAAAATGAACATATCAATCTATCTTTAGTGAATCTAGGAAAAACTCATAAAATTGTTTTTTTGATGATCTCTCTAGTAAGAAACCCATGCCCCCTTCCTGGTTCATAACACCCCACTATATTCTCATGGGTCCATAAAGCATGAAAACATCCAACTTAACCTATTGATCCTCCAGAATCTCTACAAGATCAAATATTTACTCAATAATTTCAACAAAATACTCACCATCTCAGGTCTCTCCAATATCATATAAGTATGGGGGATATTTAATCTATAATTACAAGTATAATTGACCATCATACCATTAACTCATCCTCCTTGAACATGAACTATCTGAAAGACTCCAATATAAAGATATTATACTGGATGAACCACTGGAGAGGGTGTAGGAGCATGCTTAATTGTATCCTCACAAACATCCGGTGGTATGATAAGAACATTCTCTCTTATAGGGGAATTCTGACCCACTTCCCTAGGTGGTTCCCTATGATGATGTCAGGGAGATATTATTTGAAATAAAAAATGAACACATATAAATTCATTTAACATATTCAAGAACTACACCACTAAAGAAATTAAATAACACACAAGAGATAAATATAGGAAGACTCATCCTAAGTGGATACCCATTTCTACATAGAACCACCCCCTTAGTACTACCCACATCCTAAGACAAGTCTTCTATAATTTCCCCGCCCAGCACACTCTAGGAATAATAATTGGACAAGAATACAGGAATACCTTAGGCATGACACCCTTTATAGTAGTGGTTACCAACTATAAATAGAGATATAAGGTGGTAATATGGGGAGAAAATACCCCCTGTATTAGAGTGCCCAATAACGGATAAACAAATAAGTATCATACATCACAATGATAAATTTAAAGTTGAATCATATTAATATAAATAGGAAATAGAAAATGAAATGAAGTAAGTAATGAACATCCATATCATAAATACAATTATACTACCCACTAAGAAAATTACATATATATACCAAAATAAAATAAAATAAAGGAATTTTACTCCCTGATATCCCAATAAAATAACTGATCCCATGATCAATGAACACATCTAATCCATCCTACTTGATCATTCCTGAGCCTCATCCAAACTAGTACTTACAACGAAGTGAACATATTCTCGAATACCCAAGTGTTATGGTGACCTAAATAGGGTGTGAGTACAAAACATAATAGGGAAAAAACAATGAGGTCCCATACTGACTATAACATTATGATATATGTGCATGTGACATGATCAACTAAAATAAATAAACAATTTCCAGAGATAATTAATTTATTTTTGATCCTTAGGGCCATAACCCTAATCAACCGTACCCACTTCAACCGGTGCCAAGGTGTCTATGATCAAGTCTCAATGACCGTGCCAACTAAGTTACATATGTGATCCACATACATGGAATCCCCAAGTGATACTCATGACTCGGGGGACCGATACCACATAGTTCCTATCATCCAGGATCCAAATACAAAGCATACCCTATCATGTCCTCTCAACTATGAGGATGAGGCCTTCAACAACCCTATCATTCAAGATCCTAATCCAAGGAAGCCAATATCATATCCTCTCAAATCCTAGGATGTGGCCCATGAAAACTCTATCATCCAAGATACAAATACATGGAATCCCCTATCATTATTTGATCCCTATGTGCATGAAGGATCCAATCACCAAGATCCAACCCCTTGGTTTCTCAAACCATATACCAATCTCCTCATCATAGGTTTCACCAACCATAACCATCTCCTTATCCAATTCAGATTCAACCATAACCATCTCCAAAACATGGAAGCCCATCCATATTCCATTGGCCACAAGAGAACATTCTAAAAAGAGATAAAACATAAGGGCTAGATGAATTCCATTTCCATCATCATTGTCCACTTCCCCTTAGGATCATTAGTCCGGTACGGGTTCCATGATGACACCCACCACATACCACATAAAACGATTCAAGGTTAGTCTATCAATTAAGGAACCCACTAGGTACCTTCACTCTTAGTATAGAAGAGACAACCTCATATGAGTCCTCGGTCTTAGTCATTATCTTTGGTCAACACCCGATGCTCTATAACATCACATCCCATGACATCAATAGTAGGATAGAATGACCTCATAGACTACATAGGGTAATTCCACATAGAATTTAACTATGAGATGGACCACAACCCATCTCATTCCTCAGGGTCACTCTGGGTCAGTCTGCTCACCCAACCTAAATATGGTCATCTTAATTTCTATCTATCTAGGTTTGGTCACATCATATGGAAGTAATTTTCTCTTCCAAACCTCATCTTAATTATCCCGATTGACTAAAAGTCCAAGAGGGTCCCTATAAGGCCTATATGAAATAGTATCACTCATTCCACACATGCCTCCAGTTTGGAAGTATCTCAATCCCCAACCCATGGGCTCCTGAGTCTCATCTAGTATGAACTCACTTATCACAAGGTATGGAGGCCACCCAATATCATAAGGGTCCCAGTCTCATACATTGGTGACTGAGGTGTCAAACTAGCACACAAGGATTGTTCGTGCCCCATGACACTCAATTGTTTTAGATATTCACATTAATATAATTAAAAATATTCCATTTAATTCAATTAACTAGGATAATCACCCTTAATGGAATACCTGAGCATCCACATATAACATAAACAAAAACCATAATCCATAGGGCTAGTACAAGATACCACCTGGATCATACAAACCTTTACAATTTGTCACAAAGGGATGATAGGCCTATCCAAGATCATTCTTGATCACCCAGGCCTCTCACAATTTCTCATCCCCTTAACTCTAAGATAACATTCATAATTGATTAATTAAAACATTCAAAATTAATTAATTAACTCATATTCATGTTGTAATAATGTTGGATAACTTATAGGGATGTTGCGTCTCACCAGAACCAAATACAACCAACTACAAGAGGTCTACTAAGAACTCCCAACACCATTATTGGTAAAATTCCTAACAAGAGATAAAAAAAACTGTAAATTTAATTAAATTTTGGCTAAAAATATTTAAAAAATCACCATGGTTACATATCATGATGAAATAGAAAGTGGTGAAGTGCGTATAACATATCAAGACATCCTCTTCTTAGTCAAAGAGAAATCCCCAATGTGATCAGCTAATTCCACCATGCTATAGTAGAATTAGAACCAAAACCCTAACTAGGGGAAACCAAAAATCAGATAAAAGAGCGGGGGAGAGGAATAAATTCCACCAGAGTTAAATAAAAACATTAAATCACATAATAATGACTTCAAAACCCCCTTGATCGAAGGATAAAAGAATGAGTTATAGGGGTTCAACAGGATGAGGGTACGTGTGAGGGAGTATAAGGAAAAGGTGGTTTCCCCCTTAAAATATCATAGGATAGATTATAATTTTTTAACATTAAATTAATTGTATGGTTTTGCCACATGGTTTTCCAATTCAGGAACCAATAGTGCAAATGAATCTGCAATGTCTCTACAATATCAGGCATGGTGTTTCTATAACCATGAAAATTCTATGTGAAAAATACTAGGTCCCTACCACCTCACATTGTTCCACTTGAAATATGAATTACTAGACCTTAACCATGCACCATCTATGTGAGATAACAATCCTCATAGGAAATTGAACTGAAAACCTCCTAATCTTTAGGGTGATGCATGATTTCCCTTAGACTGTGAACCCCAAACCATGTTCCCTAGCTATAAATTTCCAAAACTCTTAAAAATTAACCCGAATCCTGTGAAGATCACCTAAGAACCTGAGATAAATTACAATCCTCATTCTATTTATAAAAATATATCTTTTTTGGCATTATAACTATTGGAATTTTATTTTGAAACTTTGATCATGATTTTACCCTTTCAGTAATTAGAAGCTCAATTTCTTTAAATTTATAAATCATGTAGACATAAGATCTTACATATTCTAGACATTCACATTAGTCACAGTAATATACAGTTGAAAAAAAACATCATGCTCAGTTCAATTAATTAAAATTTCTGTGTAGATATATCAAAGATGAAGAAATAACAAATTACTGATAATATTTAATTTTTTTAATTACGATGTATGAAATGAAATAATATGTATGACATGTGAACCTATGTATATAGTCAGGATGCATAAACACACCCAAATACCACAAGATGTAACATCAGAATAGTACTCAAAACAAAAAAAATAACACCACAACCAGTGACAATAATACCATCCTCGATTACTTAGAGGACTGTTACATAAGTGATGTCTAGGAACTTACATGATCCCCTACTCGAGTTTCACAAATACTATGTATTTTTTTCCTTTCCCTAAATCAAGTCAATAATAATTAAAAAATACCTCCTTTGATACCACTTTGTAATTCCCTATCCCAAGTCACCGGGTCCAAGCTAGAGTGCTATAAGACCTAATTTTTACCTCCCTAGATGAAAGAGGATACTAAATAGAGACAATGTTATTAATGGTTATATGGGGTGAGTTTACCATTAGTAAAAATAAAAATACACTATAATCACTACCAAGTATAAATAAACATCCCACAATAGAATAGAAAAAACTAAAATAATATCATCATGCTATGATAAATAGAATTCAGGACATACAATATAAACCAATAGACTCATAATGTGGTAATTCCACAAATGGATGATAACAAAATAAAATAAACTAATCATTGTAGTAATATCTAGGGGTATATCCCAACATTACCTCCATACTACAAATTATTATGATCAGCTTCCCAATGTAGGTCCCTTTACCTTAGATAGAAACCTGGCCATGAAATTTGCACATTCATAAAGATAACCATGCTGGGAGTGATTATAAATGCAGTAGCACACCAATAATGTATCCTTAACATAAATTGTAAATGTATATAAAGGTGTATGTAATGATGGAAGGTAGATGAACAAACAATCAACCAATCACATGACAGACGGTCTTTTTAAAAAAAAGCTTCCATGAGACCTGACTAAACCTTATTCAGATCCATTCCAGAATGGATATCTCATATGTCATCACATATTGGCTAAGGACTCAAGGCCAACACAGGTCTCATATAAAGGCCCATAGTGTATCAATCCCTAGGTGAGACCATATGGTTGTCACACCCATGGATCAACCTCAGTTCAAGATATAAGGACATCATTCCCAAACCTCTACTTAGTCAATCCATAAGGCCATAACACCCTTGGATTTCCTCAAGTTAGGTTATAAGGCCATCATTACCCATACCCTGTTCTGGGTTAGAACAAAAGTCTATAATACTGATGCCTATTTTTGAGGTCCCATCATCATCATCTTCACAAATAACACTATCACATGATCCCCCTCCAAGGTTTAACCAAGCCATAATGATTCATATATTAATTTGAACAAGATACAAACCTTTGTAGGATAATAATCCACACATATTAGGTCATAAAACAAATGTTCAAAATCATAGAACACAATGGATAAGTCTCACATGCCACACACACACACACCATATAAAAATCACAATCATACCACATCACACAATGGTTCCCAAGACAATACATGTGCATACACATGATAAACATTCCAAATAACTTTATATAAAGTCCATATGTTTTAAGAGGATCTCACATTAAGTGTGTCGATGTCAATTTTGAATATCTATAACCAAATCATGCATGCAAACTAATGATCCCCAAAATTGATTAAAAAAAATGGGATTATGGAATAAATTTTCAAAAATTAAAATCTAACATGGGCTTATAGGTAGATTAACTCACCCAACGATATTTATTTCCAGTGATAGATTTGGATCCCTTTAAAACAATAATGAAAATTCTATATATATTTATGCTTATCCATAATTAAATCGACAATTCCTTATTAGATCAAAATATAATTCATAGATGCAACAATGAAATCCTATTTCTATGATTCCTACCACGAAAAGGATACAAGATCTATAAGAAACCATAATAATAGAAGTGGAACATCCTCTTACCCTGAATTCTCATAGTCTAAAGCCTCTAGATCCACCAGAATTGAAGTTCATGGGAATATGAATCATTAATAACATAAAAAATAGTCTACATGTTAGATATACCTAAGTGTATGAGGAATAATGAAGGTTTCAAGATTTGTTTATGGTTTAAATGAATATTTTCATATTAATTAATTTTCCACACACAATTTTGTAACACGATTTACTAAATTGTGCACTAATCATGTGAGGATCATTGCCACTTCAGAGAACTCTAAAGGTTTGGAAACACAGTTTGGTAAACCATTTTCCATACATATTTTTATTTTATCACAAGTTACATGGTTTCCTAGGGGGATTTTGGATGCTTATATCTAACCATGCACTAACTGTACTCCTTCTACTACGACCTCAAATAAGCCACATGGTTTCCGGGGGAGAACCACATGATTTTTCCAAACCATTCTTAGATTGTGAACCCAATTAAAAGCCTCTAAAACCCTTTAAAAATATTCCTAAGTCACATGAGACTTCACCTGAGGAAATAATAACTCAAAAACACTTACAGAAGGGATAAAAGAAAGGCATACCATAACTGAAAAGTTTGGGTTATTACACGTAGCTCATATAAAATGGAATGGGTGAAAATATGATAGTTTTTTGGGACAATTTTTAGGACTATGATAATTATTCAGCCAATGATAAATATTTTTAACATAAATTTAAAAAAATTCCAATTTTTTAACCAAAAATTATAATATTGAACTTAAAAATTCAATACTTAAATATTTTGTGATACAAGTTCATCACATCACATAGTGTAACAGATTTTTATCATTTTATATCTATTTATACTCTAAAATTTTAATCTATTCCTTTCTACGACTTTTCCAAACTCTCTAACCACCATAATGAATCAATAAAATAAGGGGTATTGAATGATTAATGATGGCCTATTCTACATATTCTCTTAATATTAATTATTTAATTTTTTTAATTTTTGTTTTGGAAAACCATATTTTTCACACAAAAGAGTTCTAAAAATATCATTTATTCCTTATTATTTTTTTTAAATTTAAAATATAGATATAATAACATTACATTATACAATTTTCTATTTTTTTCATTTTATCTCATTTTTTGAAATCATATATTTTCATTATTTTTATCTAAAATACAGTTCTAAGAAGTATCTTATCCCTATGTAGAGACAATAATCTTTATTAAAATATATTAAAATCACATCACACAGAAAATATTCCCCATGGTTTAAATAATTAATATAATTATATATAATTTTGAGTTGATTGAACCACATATAATAATTTTATAAATTCATTAATTTTTTTATTTTGAATTAAATAAATATATAAGGATAATAAATCAATACCTTTGGATTAATAACATATTTATTTATTTATTTTTATTCCCTAATAGGGAATCATCTATATAGTGTGTTTGATACTTATATAAACAATAAACTATATAACTATATAATTAATAAAACCATTATCACATGATTAAGTAACACATTGAAGCTATATTTTTATCAAAAAAAATTAATACCATAAATACTTAACATTTAACACCAATAAATTATAACTTATATAATATATGGAACCTCAAACTCTTTAACTATTATGACACAAAATTCTATAACAATTATAGTTTGAACTACTATAGTAGTACAATTTTAATAACATTGAATGTCATGGATATTTAACATAAAAATAAACAATAAATATTATATAATATGAATTAAAATAATTTGATGATACCATATAATAATCAATAATAATTTTATTTAAATATTATAATAAATAAAATCATAGTGAAATATTTATTATTGTATGAACATACTAATATGTGATTATATGATATAAGTGGATCTTTCTCAATCATGTTTCTTCTGGTTTCCTTATATGTGTCTATCAACTTATATTTCTTTAAATATCGTTCAATGAAGATCTACCACACCATTTCCATTTACCACTAGGTATATATTTTTTCCACCATGGAGTGATACCCTGATAAGATGATTGAATCTAAGTGTGAAAATTGAAAATCATACCCCTTTTATTAAATATGTTCTATGATTAGTCATAATGATCATATCTTATTCACTAAATATGAAAGCAATACAAAACTATGACAAATTTTTTTTACATGTTTTACCCTTATTAGGACACAAGGATATGTGTTAGTGTAATTTAATATACTAATAACACTTATTATTTATTGTTTATAGTTTTATCACACCCACTCTTGGTTCATAACAACTCACTTGATAAAAAGATCACATCTCTCCTAATAAAAATTGAAAAACTCCCCCTCAAGAGTATCTATTTGATTCTAAAAATAAAATACACCTTTTTGGTGTTGTAATTCACTCTATATTCTTCAAGATTGATGACATCGTCCCAAATTTTTATCTTGTTATTATTTTGATAGAAATGGTTTGAAAATTCCATTACTCGTGTAGAATTATCTCCTTAGGAATTTCTTTCACCACACTCTTATTCCTCTCAGTTCCCGAAAATATAATATTGTTCTTTAATATCATAATATTTTATTAAATTAATTTAATTATAAATGAATTAAAAATCATATATGTAATATCCTGAGTTTTAAGAAAGAAACATTATGTACGCTAACATACATGATATGCCACATCAATATTAAACAAGTAACTAAATATTTTTATTTAAATGTCACCGTTATAACCTAGGTGTTAGAATAACGGGAATGAACAATATCATATGATTTATGAAACTGTGGTTTACAAATGTATATATAATTAATTATTTTGTAGAAAATTAATTATAAATTTATGTAAAACATTTTTTAAACATAAAAGGAAATGTTTTACTGAAAAGATATTTAAATATAAATAAGTGTGTTTTATACTAATAAATTAATAAATAAATCTTGTTGGATTATATTTATGAATATATATATATAATATTAATCCTAATGTTTAAAATTCATCTTATGTGTTGTCTATACATACTATAATAATAAATTCAATTTTACGGATAAAAGAATTATTTTTTAAAAAATACAGTTTTACCGCCTTTTGTTGGTGAACCCATTTTAAATATATTTTTTGAAACTTTTATAAGTTCTATTTGAAAAAATAAAATTCTTATTTGGAAGTCGGACATCAAAAATTACTTTGGTTTATGTTTTGTTATTTTTCTGATAAAATTCATATTTTAATGAATAGTAGAAAATACTGTGTTTTAATTCAAAACATCTTTTTAGTATAATTTATTTGTATTGTTTGAATATAATTTGAATTATTTTTAAAGTATATTTAGATTACTTTTTATCATTTAGTCACATTTGGGTCATGAGAATCAATTTTAAATTGAAATTGGATATAAACAGTTTGTTAACTTTTGAACATTTTTACTTTAAAAACCCATTTCCTCATTCCGCCAACGAGATTAATTTTAAATTAATTTTAGTCACTTCTTTGAATTGAATTTTGAAAAATGGACATATATGGTTGTAATCAGTATGAAATATTTGATCTAATTGTTGGATTGTAATGTATATGTAGATGACACAATATAAGAGGGGGGGGGGGGGGTGAATTGTTGGTTTAAAAACCTTGTTGTTTTTATCCCTAAAGTATTTAGTTTAAAAAAATTTGAAATAATTGAATTCATAATACCTATTAATGTAGTAAAATATTAATCGGACACGACCCTATCTATTGTTATAAAAGTATCATAATTGGGATGATTGCGATAATGTAGTCCACATGTCATAATTGAAATTAATCATATTCATGATTGAAACGATTAAAATAGAGTAAGTGTGTAATATATTATAATCACAATGGTTACAATGTTCAGAGTTCAACAATACAAAGATTTAATCATAAAGTGTACTGAATGATATTGAGTAATTAAAAAGATCTTAATCACTAGAGTTGTAATTACAAATATCATAATCGTTAAATAATGAATATAAAGATGAATATATAAAATGATTCACTTTCTGTTAGAAAGTAAAAGAAATGTAAAAGAATATAGTTATTTTAACCCAAAGAGAAGGGTATTCAATAACCTTGGATAAAGGTCCCTTGATTTATACTTTCCAGCAAGTCTATATTACCCACACCATGGTATTACCTAAATATGAAGATTATATTTTTTTCTTGCTATCCCCATAAGCCCTAAATCAAGAATTTGATCAACACCTATCTCTTCTTAGCCTTGGAATCCCTCAATCTGAAAATGATTGACACAACTGTCTTCCTATCCATGGAATCCCCTGATCGTAATCACCAACGATTAGTGTCACACTAGGGAATGAAAATCTATTTAAAGTCACTAGTATGTAGAATAAACAGTTCACAACATGACTTCATAATATGTCACATGAAAAAAAGATTTGATAGATCTATCTCAGGATATCGTGAATTTTTCAAAAGTTATGAGCTCATTCAAATGACCTAGTGTTTATAGAACAACATCCCAATGGTCATCTTGGATTCCGACGATCATATTTTCTCCTAAAAAGTGGAGAGACTTTGACACCTGACACTCCAACAGTCATATGGAAACTGAAACAAGGTCATAATTTTATAATATATATTGAAACAGAATATACAACATCATTTTGATAAAATGGTTTTAATTTTGATATGATACTATCTTATGGATACGATAGAATGAGTCCAAAAATAATTTATCTCTTCTGATAAAATAGAAATGTGAACAGTAAATGAATACAAATATTTTAGTTAGGATAGTGAATGCAATTTATCTTGTCAGAGAAATACAGAATGGTGTGTACTATGGAAATCATAATAGGTGATTCTAATGGAAATTATATTCAGTGAGTATGATTTAGATCATATATAGGGTCATAGAGATAATCATGTAATACAACAAAACTTATGGGTATGATTATTATCGTAATCATACGAAAAAACCCAATAAAGAAATGTAAAACAAAAATCCATAAAGTAAAATATATGAATTCATTTGAAAAGATAGTTTTTGATTTCCAAAACAAAAAGGAATAGAAAAGTCAAAAGAAGACTTTTGACTCTAAAATCTCCACCTTTTTAGAAAGCATGAAACATGAGTAAAAAAAATCAAGGATTACAATAGTAAATGAAATTTGTATTCATAAGTGAACATTTACTTGTCTAACTTTGAGTTTTTAAAAGCCCGATGAATATAATTTGAATATAACTATCCTCCCTTTAGGATATAAAAATCAATAAAGATAATATTATATAAAAAATTACCCCCATACTAAAATAATTCTTCTTTTTAATTATCATTCCCCCGTTCTCCCCCTATTGAATACATTTTACCCTTATATAACACATTCTCCTCTTTGTGATTTTCAAAAAATAATCGGGAAGATATTCTAATACCTAAAAAAGGGTTAGATAAACAAAATAGATGAAGAAATAAAGAATTTTATCATCTTTAAAAGTGAAAGGACACTCATCCAAAATAAATGGAAAACATTCAATCAAAAGATATTTAGATGTTAAAGTATTACATTTGAGTTTCAACAACAAAGTACACCAAGAGTTCAAAAATATTCATTTCTATTCCCTTTCCTTATCCTTGTCCTTATTAATGAAATCCAAAACTATTATCTTCATCTTTTAACATTATTTCTTGTTATCCATGATCTTTTTAAGAGTCTCATTTTGAGCCCAGAACATCTTTTCTTGATCTGAAAACAACTGATCTTGATTACGAATATTTTATTCCAGGATCCAATACTTCTCTTCCTGAGCCTGAAGCCTTCCTTCTTGATCCTGATACTTTTCCACCTGAACTCTAATTATCTTTTTTTGGATTTTAACTCTTTTTATCAACAAATATTTTTGATTATTTAAAAAAAATACATCATCCTTGAGTTCCTTGTGCCGTGTAATCTCTAAAGAGTAGTATTTGGGATTTATAAATTAATCCTTGATCTCTACAAGCTGAGAATCTTCTGAAGATATGATTTTTTGTAAAAAATTAACTTCTTTAGTGATTTCACTTGTCAACTTATTGAAGGATACTGAGAGTTCATTCCCCATCTTCCTTATATCATAAATTGTATTCTCTTGCATATTGACATTTTTATAAAAATTATAATATGATTTAAAAACTTTTTTAAAATCCTTTTTGTTTTCAATAAAACATTCTTCAAGTACATTGACATAAACATCAAGACTTTGGAACTTTTATTTTACAAATTTGACTGAATACAATATATTATTATGAGTATTAGAAAGTATATCAATCTTTGCAGAATGTTTTCGAAAATAAGGACGGATCTTTTCCAGTATTTTTAATTCATTCTCATTGTGTTGGACTCCTTTGATTGATGTTGATTTGTAAGAATCTATATCCTCTTCATAATCATAAATCTCTCCATAATGAGTTTTAATATCCACATCCTATAGGGATTGATTTTGATTTTCTTTAGACTTTGTTTCCTCTTCTTTATTAGAAATATGGATCATTTTCTCTGATACGATTTTCTTCTCAACTTTTTTTGATTATTGAATTCCTGGAGATGAAAATTTAAAATATGTTTCATCAAAGGATTCAATAGGAATAATATTTGAATGATGACTTTCATTATGATCAAAATCTTCTTGATTTTCGTTCTCTTCCTCATCTTCTTTTTCTTCTTCTACTTTTTCTTCTTCTTTTTCACCTTTCTCCCCATCTTCTTCAACATATTCATCAATTTTTCTTAGATCACTATCTTTAACTTCCTCTGGAGTTTTATTTTGAGAATGAATTGGTGGAGTTGATTATTCTCCATCATTTTCTTTTCCTTTCCTTTTCTCTCTTCTAAACTAAATAGATAGTCTTTGTTAAATTTTTTAAAAAGAAATACCTTAACTGAATTTTTAAAATCCCTTTAATATCATGTCGATACAAATGGATTCAACCTTTCTATTATTTATTATTTTTTTCTTCTCTTCCTCGTTGAGGATTTTCAGGGTATGAATCTATTTAAAAGGAGACCCAGTAGGTTCAATACTGAATTTGTGGTCTCCCTCCTTCATTTTTTCTGTTTTATTCCTCTACTCAATTTCAACTTCATCTGGTATTGTTTTTTGACTCTTTGAATTTTTTGTGGATTTGGATTGGGATTTTATCTCCATCAAAGAAACAATCAGCACATATTGTTTTGAACCCTATTGATGTCCTCTAACTGCTTCTTGAGATTTTTTGGCCTTATTATCCTTTTCAAACATCATTATTTTTGAATTAAAATGTAATATCAGCCTTTTGATTATATCTTCACTAATGAAAAGAGATTTTAAACTTTTCAGTTCTATATTGATTTCCACTTTATATAACATGAATCATTCAAAAAGGAAATTTGTTAAAATTCTAGGAAACATAATAAATTTAGATTTTATCGCACCGGAATTCAGTTTCTTAATTATCAAAAAGATGAATCCCATGAGATTGAATTTTTTCATATTGAACAAATAATCAAGTATAAAAATATATGAAACCTTGAGAGTTTTCTTGTCACCCTTCCATGGAACTAGAAAACCTTTAATCCCATGAACTATTATATTATTTTTTGGAAGAAATATGATGAAATTTTCATTTATCCTCATGTATCTCAAAAAGATATTCCTCTGCTCCTTTCTTATTAAAAGTCCATTCTTCTTTTGGAGGTTTATGGGAAGGACAGAGAGAATCACCCTCACAAGGTATTACAATTACATTTGCTGCTTATTTTAAAGATAATGTGTTTTCTTTTTCATACATAGAAAATTAAATCTTCAAATCATCATAAATTTTCTTTGGCTCATAAAATGTAAAACTTCATTGACATAGACAAGATCCTAACCAGTTTTGGGTTTTTCAATACAAACTGACTCCCATCCATGAATATTTATAATTATTTTTAAATAATAATAATATTTCTTATAAAATTCCTTTTCAAATAACCTTTATATTTGGAAATTTATTTATGAAAAGTCCTTTAGATTCATTAATTTTGAAGGCATGTCTTTGGGAGAAGATGCAATGGACTCTAACATGAAAAAAAACATTCTCTGAGGATGAAAAATTTCAAACTCATCTATTTGAGGAGAAGTAGAGTTTCGACAAAGAGTAATGGTAGTAAATGTGGGACAAGTTAGGGGGTTTCCATTATATAGGCAAAGGAAATATGACCGTTGAGATTCTCTAAATCAGATTTGATCTAGGTGATCTGGTGGTTAAAATAATTGAACTCTTAAGGCCTTTTTTAAAATATATCATATTCAAGATATATATAATAATGTTTTTAAAAGAAAATAAAATTCCAAAATATAGGAATGAATTGAAATAGTGTATGGTAAAAAATAATACCTTTTAAAATCTTATGATAGATTGGTTGATTTTAAATAAATAATTATTCAAAATGATAAACATTTTATGAATGAAATAATTTGTAGTATGAAAATTTTGGTTATGAAACATTTTTTTTATGAAAAATTTTGGTTATGCAATTTTTTTGTTACGAATAAGGTTTGGTTACGAAAAAATTTTGGTTACAGAAAACATTTATTTTACGCAAAAAATTGTCTATCAGACATATATACCCCCCCTTTGAAAAGGAGTAACATAATGTAAGGAGATAATTTAAGAAAGAAGTATATGTTAATGCTTAATTTATATTTAAAATTTATAGATTTAGTTTAATTTATTAGAATATATCGGAAGTTAATGGTTTTGTAAAAATATCAGCAAATTGTTCTTGTATTCCGATAAATTGTAAAATGATATCTCATTTAAGTGCGTGATTTGTAAGAAATTGATGCCTAATATCTATATGTTTTTCACAAGAGTGATGTGCATAGTTTTTACTTAGAGATATGAAACTAGTGTTATCACATAGTATTTGAGTTTTAGTAAAAATAAGGCCATAATCAGTGATCGTCTGTTGCATCGATAACACTTGACCACAACAACTTCCAGCTACCATATATTCAACTTTAGTAGTAGAAATTGATACTGAGTATTGTTTTTTATAAGACCAAGATACTAAAGAATCAACTAAGAAATGAAAATTTCCAGATGTAATTTTTCTATCCATTATACACCCACCAAAGTCAGCATCCAATTTTTTATATTTCAAAATCATTTATATAAGAGTAAAAAAGTCCCAAATCCCTAGCTCCTTTTAAATACTAAAAAAATATTTTAAAAACTTTTAAGTGGGATTAATTTGGATTAGATTGATATCATGAACATAATTATACTAAAAACTTTAATTCTGGAAGACCAGTTGTTAAGTATAGTAAGCTTCATACCACCCCTCTAAAATTTATTTGATTTAATAGATTTATAGTTTTATCTATTTCAAGAGTATTTGAGGCACCGATTACAGTACCATTACTTTGATTATTTTTACTTCCATACATAATATATTTAATATACTTATGTTTTGATATATATATATATCCCTTCATGTTTTTGAGAAATTTGAAAACCAAGAAAAAATGTTAACTCTCCCATCAGACCCATCTCAAACTCTATTTTCATAAGATTTGAAAAAGAATCTATTAGAGATTTATGTGTTGATCTAAATATAATGTTATCAAAATAAATTTTAATGATCAATTTTTTTGTTTTCTTTCTTTATAATTTTTTTTGGATCAACAGTTCCTTTAAAAAATTGTTTTGAGGCAAAAATCCTATTAATCTATCATACCAAGCTCTAGGGGCTTGTGTAAAGATATATAAATATTTGTTAAGTTTTTAAACATATTCAGAATAATTTTTATCTTAAAAACCTTGAATTTTTTCCACAAAAACATCCCCTTGAACATATCCTTCAAGAAAATTACACTTCACATCCATTTAAAAACTTTTGAAATTATATAATACTGCAAAGGCAAATAAAATCCGAATAGATTCAAGTCTAGATACTAGGGAATTGGTTTATTCATAATCTATTCCATCTTATTTATTATAATATTTTAAAATTAGTCTTGATTTATTTATAATGACTATTTCATTTTTATTACACTTGTTTTTGAAGACCCATTTTACCCCAATTACAAAAGTTTCTTTAGGTCTTTCAACCAAGTTCTAGACTTTATTCCTTTAGAATTCATTTACTTCATATTTCATTGCATTAATAGAATCTTAATCACCGCAAGCCTCATCAAGAATTTTAGGTTTGAATTGTGAAAGAAATTATAGATGTTCTACTTCATTTCTCATAGAACTTATAATCCTTATAGGTTGATTTACATCAATAATAATACTATAACTGGGGTGATTCTTAAAAAATAACTGACTTGAGTTTTATAAAACATGTTCATCAATATAAGATAAAAATTCTTCCAGAGTGAATACTTAAGAAACAATTTATTGATTATTTTTCTCATTAAAAGAGTCTTAAACAAATGTTGATAATAAAAATTGGAAAACACATCCAAATATGTAGGTTGTGGTTTTTTAAAAACAAAATGACCAGTTTCATCAAATTTAACATGTACTATTTCCTCAATAGTATATGAATTTTTATTGAAAACTATACAATCCTTATAAGTAGTGAAATATCCTAATAAAATACAATCATTAAATCCAGGTGAAAATTATGTAAATTATATTTTGTATTCAAAATGAATACTTTTCATCCAAATACTTTAAGGTATGATACTTTTTGTTTTCATCCTATCCATAACTCATATGGTGTTTTATTATGAAATGGTCTAATTAAAACTCA
This sequence comes from Viscum album, assembly GCA_963277665.1. NCBI lineage: Eukaryota > Viridiplantae > Streptophyta > Magnoliopsida > Santalales > Viscaceae > Viscum > Viscum album. Next base: position 1,599,317,975 of record OY728119.1, on the reverse strand, counting down.
ATTTATAGTATAATAAGCATTACTCACAATTTCAGCCTAAAAATGTTTTGAAAATAGCATATTCACTTAACATGGTTCTTGTTATCTCCTGAAAAACATGATTTCTTCTTTCAAAAATACCATTTTTGAGGTGTTATTGGTTCTAAGAAGTTATGTGAAATGAATTTATTATTATAAAAAGATTCAAAATCATAATTTAAAAATTCTCCACTATTATCACTACAAATATTTATAAATGGAAGGTTTTTATCATTTTTAACTTTGACTACAAAACTTTTAAAATAACAAAAGGATTTAGATAATTTTCTATAAAATAGACCAATGTATATCTAGTGTAGTCATCAACTAAGAAAAATACATAATACCTACCTCCAATACTTCTAGTTTGTGTAGGACCAAATAATTCCATGTTCACCAAACGTAAAGTATCAAAAGTTGAAAATTCACTGATTGATTTAAAGATGGAATTATGTTTCTTTCCATATTGAGAAGGGTCACAAAATTTTCAAGAATCAAATCTAATTTCCAGTAGATCCTTAAAAAGTATTTTCTTAGATATTTTATATAAGTACCAAAGGTTATAGTTTCGTAAACTTATATTCCATAACCAAGATTGATATTCTATTGCACTAAGGCATGTTACGTCTTGGCTCCTACTGTATTTTAAGATCATTGTGCATAAATTCTCATGTCGATGGGAAGAAAGAATGAATTCTTTTTTGGAATTGTTTAATACATATTTATCATTCCTAAATTTCACAAGGTAACCTTCATCACATAATTTACTTATTCTTATATGGTAGTGCTTATGACCTTTTAATAAAAAAATTTGAAATCAAATCTATTCCAAGAAGAACAATATTACCTATACCTATAATCATTCCAAGAGAATTTTCTATGAAGGTAAATCATCCACATTTTATTTAAATAATACATTAAAAGAAGTATTTGGTACCCGTCATATGTCAGGAACATCCACTATCAATGTACCATATGATTTTTAATACTTCCTTTACTTTCTGAAAAATAAAACAATTATGTTTTAAGAATCCAAACCTTTTTGGATCAAAAAATGCTACAAAATTTTTTTTGGGAACCAGCATTACTTTTAAAAAATTGTCTTTTTGGAGTAACAAATATTGAATTTTATTTAAGGAGCAATTTTTCTTCTAATAACCACTACATTGACATTTTTTTTCAAAAGGGGGCATTTTCAGGATAAAAATAATTATTACTAAAAAATGGTTTTGAATGAGTATGTCCCATTTCTGAACTATTACCTTTTGAAAACATTTGTTAATAATTTTTTTCAAAACCTTCTTTACCAGTGGTAATTTTTGGAAAATTTTTATTTAATGAAAATATTTTAGGCTTTAGTCTTCAAACTAAATTCTTATCCACATTAGTATTAGATTTATATGTGAGTTTTGAATGCAAATTTTTTTCTCTAAAATAACTTTTTCCAAATATTATTTAAGCTTATCATTTACAAAATTATCTTCCTCATGGTTTTTATAAATATAATAAATTACAATTTTTTATCAAGATCATTATAAAGATATGATACTTATTTTGTTAAAAAATTTATTATAGATTTTTCCTTTTCTAGTTTCTTACTAACATTGAAATTTTTAATTTCATGTAATTTGGAAAATCTAGAAACTTATTCATATGAATGTAAAGAATTATCTTACACAAATGTTTTTTCTTCATTAGAAGAAATATAACCTTTCTCATTAGGATAATTTCTTTCTTAAATTCATATTAGTCAATGATTCAGCAATGTGTACCTTTTCCAAGAACAATTGATTTTCAATAGGTATTTGGGAAAGAAGTCCAATAATCTTCTATCCAGAGTTTTTATTGTCCGAGGATTCATTTGAAGAATCTATACCACTAGCACTATAGGATTAATTTAACATTAAGACTTTCTTTCATTTTGTCTTGTAATAATTTTTATAATTCCTTTCGGAAAGTATTTCCTTTCTATCTTATCTTTTTAGCATTGGGTAATCAAGTCAGATGTGTGGAGCTCTCTTGCATTCATAACAAGTAACTTCAAAATATTTCTTTTCTTTCTTATCCCTGTTCCTTTTCGTATATTTTTATTGAAACGCCTTCTTTCCCACAATATTTTTCATCCTTCAAGAAAGATTGGCCCACTCATTCTCTGAATGTTCTGATTCACTTGAGTCTAATGAAACTATAAATTTCTTTGTCTTTTTATAATTAATAACTTTCTCAGGAGTCTTGGCTTTGATATGATTTGAAGTTGTAGTAAAAGAAAATAAAAAATTCTTTTTCTTGGATTTTTCTACATCTCTTTTCAATATGTTTATTTGTTGTTGAAGAGTTCCAAATAACTCATCAAGAGTAACACTTGTAACCTTTCTTGATTCATCAAAAATAGTTTTTTTTTTATTCCCACTCATTGGGAATAATGTTTATAATCTTATCAACAAGGGTTTCAGTATCTAGTCATTTCTCTCCCATGGATTTTAAAATATTCACAATGGTGATAAATATTTGTTGTACTTTACAAAAAGTTTATCCATTAGGGAATTAAAAATCATGATAGTCTGTTCTTAGCATAAATCCTCTAGTCTAAAAAACATTGGATGTACCACAATGAGTTATCTCTAGATTCTTCCAAATACTATTGGATACCTCACCAGATGAAATATGGTTATATATACTTCTATTAATTGAACAAAGTAAAGAATTTAATACCTTGTAATTCCGTTTATACACTTGCTTCTCTTGATTGGTAAAAAGTCTAACTTCCTTGTCATAAATTTTATTCTCTCTAATTAGAATAACAAAGTTTTCAACTCCAGTGTTGATTAAAAAGGTATTTATTCTATCTCTCCATAATTCATAATCATTACTATAAAATATTGGTGGTCATTTAGGATTATGATTATCAATTGAAGCGGTATTAAGTCCTTCCATATTTAAAAAATTACAAAATTTCTTTTTCCACAATACATGTTAGTGTAAAAAATATATATAAACAGAAAGTTTATAAAATAAATATAACTTAATTGTGAAAGTAAAGTACAAAAATATATGAGCAGTTATATAAGCAGTGGAAATCATCTCTAATACCAAATTTTGGATCGTAATGTATACATATATTTTTCAATATAAAGGGGGTGAATTGTTGGTTTAAAAACTTTTAATTTTTATCCCTAAATGATTTAGTTTAAAATCATTTAAACTAATTCAATTCACAATACCTCTTAATATATTAAAACATTAATCATACAGGGTCATGGGTCTGGTTATAAAATTATCATAATAGTGTTGATTTCGATATTGTAATCCACATATCGTTATTGAAATTAATCATATTCTTGATTAAAATTATTAAAATATATTAAGAATGTAATATATCGTAATAACAAGGGTTATTATGTTCATGAAGTGTCCAGTGAATTTCATTTGTTGTCAATGAGTGTCCATGGAATATATCAATGTGTTTAAGATTTTATAAATCTAATGATTGTAGATCTAGTTTGTATTTCATTAAATATGTTTAATTGGTGATTTGAGTTTGAAACTTTGTTTACAACAAATATTGGTATGTTCTATGAAATATGTTGTTTATTTTTTATAAGTGTTTGGAGTATTTGTGTTTATTGGCTGTGATCGATATTTAGATTTTGTATTAAATTTTATTAAGGAGTTTATTAAAAAAATAATCCAAAACTTATCCAACCATCTAAGGGAGCATAACACACCACTGTGTAGGAGGATGATCTCAACTAAGCCGTCCAACAAGATTCCAAGACTATGCACACATGGGAATTCCTACGTGATGCGCTAGAATGGCGGGGAAACCAATATGCGGGGAAACACGATGGCAGAGGTTGGCGTAGGAGCACATTGTTATAAAACTGGTACAGGGTGGTACCAGAGGTGGGGGAAGATAAATTATTGATCTGTTGTTGCTACATCAATTATAATAAGTAAGTGTACAAAAGTGGTCTGTTTTGATGTAGGATTAGAATTTTTAACGCATGATCAATATTGGCCATTGGATCTGTTTGATGAAATGTCATGTTTGTCCGATTGTCTCTCTGTTTTATTAAATTTGAGATCAAATCTATTTTATTTCTGGGCCGTTTGATCTCCAACTAAGATTTTATTCTTCCCTGAGAAAATATGAAATCATCTTTTCACCGAGACCTCCATGCAGAAATTTTGATTGAAGCATGAACTCAATATTTTGAGCTTTATTTGAGGATTCTGAGAATCTGAATATGATAAAACTATTTTATGAAAAATTTCATTCATTATTTTATTAAGAACAAACCAAGGATCATTGGTGTGAATAAGATTGTGTTTTATGTGATGGTGATATTCATATTCATGGAAGTGGGAAATGAATTAATGAGATGACCATCCCTGATTCTCAAAACTTATATTATGGTGAGTTGTTTCCTATAAATACCAATTCTGAGATCATTTTTTCTTCTGGTTTTATCTCACATCTGAGTTGAGTTTTTGAGAGAGAATGGGTGATGTGAATTTATCTAGTTTGCAAAGGTTTCCACACTATCTCTATTTTAATTATAAAGACTTGAATCTGAAAGAGATCTACATGTACTTTACACACTTGAATTGTTTTTTGATGAACTAGTTCTTCCAAATTATTAGGATTGTGTAATTTTCATTCTCCCGGTTTGTGTGAACAAATTTCAAGGAAACTCATGTTGATTTAAGTTCTTTGTAGCTTTTTTTTGCGCAAGGGTTTTGAGTTTTTCACATAAAAGTTAATAAAACTAGCATGATTTTAATAGCATATATCCATTTGGGTTTGTGTATGTAAGAATAATGTTATAAAGTGACTTACGTGCATCCAGTTTATATGTATGCATATACTGTTAATTAGAGTTTGAGGAAGAAACTGTATAAAGTGAAGAACTTGAGAGCACATTAAGCATAATTCCCATTCTGGTTTGTACAAGTAGTGAATAGGTACAATATATCTTCCGTGGGTTTGTACTAAAGAAGAAATAGGGGTTTTCCCAATATATGTGTGTGAAAGAGGAGATGTGCCTTTATTATTGCGAAGAATTTCTTGCACTATATGAGTGGTGCATACATAAAATAGTGGAAAATGTGTGTGTTAAGAGAAGTATTTGAGAAAGTGTGAAGTGGTTGTGTAAGTGGACATTGTGTGTTAGAGTGTGTATCAAACAAATAATTAGATGAACATGAAATATAATTGACATAATTCAATATGAACACACATTAATTTAACACATGTATAAGTTGAGAAGGCCATGCAGTGTATTAAATACATGCATGACGTTTGAGAAAGTGCACATGTGATTTATATTGAATTTTTAGTATGTAGTGATTTATAATGAATATTGGACATCAATTATATCAGTGCTTCATATTATTCATAAGTTTGATATTTTAGTGTTAAGGGAAGTCGAGTATTCTATAGAAGAAATAATTCTTGCCCAAGCAGCCTTGAAAAGAGGCAACTGACCATCAATAGGTGGTCAGGATTTATTAAGCAAGACCAACACCAGTGCAAATGATCATGATCTATACATGGGATAGTTTGATCCAGAAAGCTTGTGGAAGAAGATTATAAGATCATCCTATCAGTGGATCAAATATTGTGTGAATCAAGATTGTGAAGTATTTAGTGGGATTCTGAAGTAGTGTAAGTCTCCAGTGGGACTCTAGAGTAGGTAGGTGGGATGATGATAACATAGTGGGATGCGATATAAATATCCTCCTGTGTGACTCAGGAGTCACTAGTGTAGGTGGGAACTTGTAAACTCTACTGGGACTCTAGAGTGGAACACTATGGGAATCACTGTTGGAATGGATCATTCCCTAGTTGTAACCATCTACATATAGCGAGGAATCTATAACCAATGGTGATAAACGGTTACAACAAGGATGTAGTTCTTAGTACCAAACCTTGTATACCACTAATTCACCCCACCTCTTAGTGGTATCTATGTAATCCTTGGCTAATTTAGTTGGTACCAAAGGAAAAGGTACGCTCTTTAGATCCAGAATAATTTCTCTGAAATGGATAATTTGAATTCAGTGAACAACTAAAAATTTCCTACTTTTTATGGCATGAACTATCATAGTTGGAGGAATATGATTCTTCATTACCTTTTACCACTTTTCTTGGAAGTGAGAGATGTAGAAAAGTGGGTTTCCACCCTATTAATGAATATGTTTATATGAATCCGTATAATAAAATAAATTTTAAGATTATGGGAAGACTGAAAATGAAATCTTGATGAATTTATCTTAAAATTTATATATTAAAGTAATGGCTCTCCAAATTGACAAGGAGATCTGGGATAAACTAAGAAGTATCTATGATGGAAATATTAAGGTCAGAGAAGAAAAGTTGAAAATATGGAGATTCAAGTTTAAAGATATCAAAATGAATGATAATTAAAGTATTTATTATTACTTTACAAGATTAACTAAAATAGTTAGCAATATTAGAGGTTTTGGAGAGAAGTTAAATGCTTTTACTATTGTGAGAAATATTATGAGAAATTTCCAAGATAGATTTGAATAAAATATTTCAGCACTGGAAGATAGAGAATATATATCATTATATCAACTTCATAATACTCTCATATCTTATGAAATGAGAAAATTACCAGCATTCAAGAAAAAGGAAAGAGAATATATGGCCTTTAAGGCTATAAGAAATGTAAAATAAAAATGAGTTTAACTTAAGGAATCATGTGATTATGATGGTTATGAAGTTGATGAATATATTATTGAAATATATTCTATTATTTAAATAGGTTTCAAAAAAGTGAAAGGGAAAGGAAAAGGAAAGAAACACTCAAGTGCATTAGATGTAATGTCATTGGACATTTTTTCATAAATTGTCCAATGAAAATGGATAAATCAGAATCTGATGATGAAAATGATAAATATCATAAATAAAAAATGTATAATAAGAAGAATAAGTTTTATGACACTAAATTAGGTAAAGAGTATAAGAGGTATCAAAAATGGAAGTGTATGAAACATAAGAATAGGTTTACATCTAAGAAGATAAATTTTATGAGCAGATAAATAGATGAATTTAAATCATCAAGTTGTTAGTCAAATGGTGGAATATATTATAAGAATAAAATATTCCTTATGGGTAAATCCAAAATATATAGAAACTCATTTAAAGGTTATTAATTTTATGAAATAACTGATTTGGAATGGATATTAAAAGAAAATCTAGAATCTTCTCTTTCTAAAAATAGGAAACTCAGGAAAGAAAATAAAAAACAGAAGAAATAAATTGACATGATATCATTTGAGAATAAAGAAAGTGTCAATAATGAGGAGATTCATCTTAATGAGATAAGAGAAAATAAGAAGAATACAGATGAGTTAGAAATAATGTTTAAAACTATTCAATTGAAATATATTGACAAGGAAGAATTATAATTTATTGAAGATAATAAACAAACTATTTGAAATTATCTGAATTTTAAAAGATGGTGAATGATTTTGAATAAAGACTTGTTGAGAAAGAGGAATAATTATACGAGACACAATATATCTATCTTACAGCTCAAATTCAGTTGAATAAGATGAAATAAGACTTTACCAAAGATTTTGATATTATGGGTGAAACTTCTAAAGATGCTAAGAAGAAGGGTTTAGAGAAAAAAGGTGATTCAAAATATAATTAGTCACAATGTACATTTGGTGTTTTTGATGATGCATGTCTGAAAAGAAAGTATAAATATAACTGAATCGAAAGAAAAAATGAGAAAATATTTTTCACAAAGGAAGAATATACTTATTCTGCTAGAATATTTCTTCCTAAGTAGATACATCTACAGTCTATGAAAAAGAAAAAACTACAATCTTCCGATCTGAATTTCTATTAGTCTAAAAGATCAAGGTTCATGGGATAATATTGTTTTTGTAGAGTGTTTGGTCATAATGCTTATTGATGATGGTGTAATATGTCACTAATAAAGAGGATGCATGAATCAAGGGGGAGAAAGGATGAGAAAATAAGAAAAGATTATCAGAAAAAGAAGCCTGTGATGAAGACTTTATCTAAACAGTTAAATCATAAAATAAATGAACGTTTGAATGAAATCTATGACAGATGTGTTGAATAAGGTCACAAATCTGAGAAATGCAGAGTTTTTTTATTTTGTGAGATTCCTCATAATGAATATGAGAATAAAAGTCAGACAGTGAATAATGCTATAGTCACCAGTGAATTATGTGAGAATATGAAATAATTTGATTAGGATCAAAATCTTTTGATATAAAAATAAGATAATGTGGTTACATATAAATAATTTAATAATGAAGAGTAGTTTTCTATAAATTATGAAATGGAAATCTAGAAATGTGAAAGGTGTAGAAAAATTGGGCATGACATATAACATTGTATGATACTTTTAACAGCTCAAAAGATAATGTAGAACTCTTCCAAATCAGACACTCTAAGGAATAAGAAAAAAACAAGGATGAGAGGCAGCTCTTATCCTAATTTTTATTTCAAAGGAACAAACAGGTTCCTCATTATTCCATTTTATAAATACTCTTATACTAACATGCAACAAATTTAAGGAGACGGGTGCATCCCTTGAGGGGGAGAATGGATGTTTTGAAGCTATCAATTTTAGAATTCTATGAGAATGATGATAAATCTCATACTACTAATCTGAATTTTAAAGGGGAATCTATTTGTTTTTCCACTAGAACATTATGACTTGTTTTTTGAAACAAGTATAGGAAATCTCTTAGCAAACTTATTCAAAATTTTTCCCTGAGATGAAGTTATAGAAACAGGTTTGTGATTAGTATCAATTATAATATTTGAATATATTTTATTCTTAAGTGACATCTCTCTTGTTTTCTACACTGGGATTTCCCATGTTGACATAGATTTTATTAACTAAAATATCATTGTTTTTTAGTGAGGTTTCATTATTTAAAAATTGAAGAAGATATTTTTTGAAGATTTAACTCCTAAACTCACCCTTATATTCATTTCCAATAAGGGGGAGAATGAAAAGAAAACACATTGACAATATTTTAGTATTGGAAATAAATAAGAATGGGGATATTGATGTTTCCAATGAATTTGATTTGTTGTAAATGATTATTCATGGAATATTTCAACATGTTTATGGTTTTATAAATATGAATATTGCATAGCTGGTTTATATTTCTTTAAACAAGTGTCATTGGTGATTTGAGTTTGACACTTTTTCTTAAAACAAATTTTGGTAATTTTCATGAAAAATGTTGTTTATTTTTTTATGTTGTTTTGGAGTATTTTATTTGATTTTCAATGATATATATTTTGAATTTGGCTTAACTTTTTTATGGAGTTTACTAAAAAAATAAGATGCAACCTAGCCAGCCTGCTAGGGGAGCAGCACACACCACTGTGTGGGAATCTGAGCTCAACCCATCTGGTCATCATGAGGCCGAGGCAGTGAACACATGTGAATGCATACGTGAGGATGCTACAATAGTAGAGAAACCACCATGTTGGGAGACATAGTGGAAGAGGTGGGCACAAGATCATGCCTATAGAGAACCGATACGAGGTAGTACCATAGGATGACGAAGATAACTTACTAAGATATTGTTTCAACATTGATTACTACAAGGAAGTGGCCAAAAGCAGTCCATTTCAATGTGGGATCAGAATTTTTAACATAGAATCAACATGGGCCGTTGAATTTATTTGATGAAATTTCATGGTTTTCTGATTGTCTCTCTCTTTTATCAACCTCGTGATCAACTTGATTTTATTTCTGAGCCATTTGATCTTTGATTGATATTGTCTTCTTACCTGAGAAAATCCGAGTGTATCTGTTCACCGAGGCCTCCATGCAGCGACGTCGATCAATGTTTGAACTCAAACTTTCAAGCATTATTTGCAGATACTGAGAATCAAAATATGATTGAAATGTTTTATGAAACATTGTTTGCATAATTTTATGAAGAAAAAACTGAGGATCCTTGATGTGCAAATGATTGAGTTTTATCGGATGGTGATATTCATAGTGATGGTAGCAGGCAGTGAATGAATGAGATAATCATCCATTATTATCGTAGCTTATAAGATGGTGAGTCGTTGACTATAAATACCAAGGTCGAGATCATTTTTGTTTTTGGTTTTATCTTACATTTGAGTTGAATTTTTGAGATATAATAAGTTCTGTGAATCACTTTGGTACACGAATTTTTCCCCAATATCACTGTTTTCATAATGAAGACTTGAATCTACAAGCATTGAACTTGTGTGTTCTCACTATATTTTTTTTCAATGAAATGGTTCTGCTAAATGTTTAGGAAAGAGTAATTTTCATTCTCATGGTTTCAAAAATAAACTTTGAGGAACCTCATGTTGATTTGCTTTCTTTGTATATCTTGTTTGCCTGAAGGTTTTTATTTCTTCACATAACAGTGAAGAATACTTTCATGATTTTAATAGAATATATCCATTCAGGTTTTTTCATGCAAGAAGAATGTTATACAGTGGCTTGCACGCATCTGGTATATATGTATGCATATACCATTTAATTGAGATTGTGGAAGAAACTGTATAAAGTGAATAAATTGTGTACATCAAGAATAATTAGCATTTAGGTTTGTACAAGACCTGAATAGGTACATTATATCGTCAGTGGGTTTACATGAAATTAGAAATAGTGGTATGCCCAATATATGCATGTGAAAGAGGATTTGTGCATTTTTTTATCATGAAAAAGTTCTTACACTATATGGGTGGTGCATACATCAAATAGTGAACAATGTGTGTGTGTCTGAACAAAAGTATTTCAGAAAGTGTGAAGTGATTATGTAAGTGGAAATTGTGTGTTAGAGTGTGCATGAAACAAATACTTACATGAACATGCAATGTAATTGACATATTGAAATATGCACATGCATGAATTTAATACATGAATTAGTTGATAAGGCCATGAGGTGTATTAAATACATGAATGATGTTTGAGAAAGTGTACATGTGATTTATATTTCATTTTCAGTGGGTAGTGATTTGAGACTGAAGTTGGGACATTAATTCTATCAGTGCTTCATATTATTTATATGTTTGATATTTTAGTGTTATGTGAGGATGGTTCTTCTATAGAAGAAAGAATTCTTGCCCGGGTAGCTTTGAACTGAGGTAGCTGACCATATAGAGGTGATCATAATTTTTTGAGAAAGACCATCACGAGTGAAAATGATCTTGATTTTCACATGGGCCAATTTGATCCAGCGAGATCATGGAGGAAGACTATAAGATCATCCTATCAGTGGATCAAATCTTGTGTGACTCAAGATTGTGAAGTCTTTAGTGGGATTCTGAAGTAGTGGAAGTTTCCCGTGGGACTCTACAGTCAGATAGTGGGATGTTGGTAACACTATGAGATGAAGTATAATGATCCTCCTATGGGACTCAGGAGTCCCTAGTGTATGTGGGAACTTGTAAACTCTAGTGGGTCTCTAGAGTGGAACACTGTGGGACTCAATGTTGATGGGAATTGGACTTTTCCTGTTTGTAAATATCTATATATATTGAATAATCTATAACCAGGGGTGATAACTAGTTATAGTAGGGATGTATGTATTAGTACCGAACCTTGTAAAAATCCTTCTGTGTTTTTCATGAATTTTATTATTTCTTTCAGGGAGAAGATGATATTTATATATGAGGGATTGATACTTTAAACAGTAACACAGGTTGAATTAAAACTAGAGAACTTGTAAAACTGTATACCACTGATTCACCCCCTCTCAGTGTTATCTAAATGATCCTTGAACATTTCTGTTTAGAGTGAAATAATACAATGATTCAATCATAATGTGTACAGAATCATATTGAGTAATTGAAACTATCATAATCGCTAGAATTGTAATTAAAAAGATCATAATAATTAAATAAATAATAAAAATATGAATATATAAAATTATTCACTTTTTATTAAAAATCAGTGGAACTTGAAATGAATATAGTTATTTTATTGGCCAAAATCCCAATGGTTATCATGAATTCAAATGGTTGAATTTTCTCTTGAAAAAGTGGTGGGACTTGGACACATGGCACTCCAATGATCATCTTGAAACTGCAACAATGAGATCATGTTATAATACATATTGAAATAGAATATATGAAATTGTTTTGATAAAAAAGATTCCCTTTCGATACGATACTATTTTTTGGAAATTATAGAATTGGTCTGAAAAGAATTTATCTCTTCTGATAAAATATTAATATGAATAGTAAATGAGTTTCATGATTTTAGTTAAGATAGTAAATACGATTTATATTGTCAGTGCAACACTAAACGGTGTGTATGATGGAAATCATAATCACTGAGTCTGATGGAAATTTTATTTAATGGGTACAATGGAGACCATATCTTGGATCATAGCAATAATCATGTAATGCAATAAAATGCATGGGTTTGATTATTATCCTAATCATCTGAAAAATCATAATAAAGAAAAGTAGAACAAAAATACATAAAGTTAGTAAAATATATGAATTCATTTGAAAAGAGAGTTTGTGATTTCCAAAACAAAATGGAACAGAAAAGTGAAAATAATTCTTTTGACTCAATACTGATAGGATCAACTTAATTTTTGGTGAACAAAAACTTTTGTATTTTATTTACCACATATAAAACTAAATCGTGAAAATAAAGGAAAAAATAAAATTATAATAATATAAAACTACCCTAACAGTTTTCCAAATATTATTATATGAGCTATTATCAACTAGGAAAATACTTGGGCTGAAATTTTGGCCTTTAGAATCCACTTGGTTGTGATTATGACATTAACAAAATTTTATTTAAAAGTAAAAACAAAGATGTCATAAACATGTATCTTATTACTATTTTTTTTAATATGGGTTAATATAAGATATATATTTGACTATAAATAGTTCCTAGAAACATAAGAATATTAACTACATCTTGATAATTTATTTATAAATTTTAGATATTAAATAATTAAATTTTTTTTATGACACAATAATGATGTAGTAATAGATTTATTAAAGGAAGACTCAAATAAATAATATTAATAATATTAAAATAAATAAAATTGGAATATTTGATGCCATACATGAATTTTATGGATGAATTTGACATGTTATTGATAAGTTAAAGTGGTTTTTTTCAATGTAATTAACTTGTGATGTTTTTTTAAAAAGTCAAGTAATGAATAGTGTCAAAATTGACATGATTCATATCTTAATATATAAAATATATAATTAAATAATATAATATTTATAAAAATAAAATATTAGGATAAAGTTTTGATATAAGTATAAAAATTTCATTAATTACTCATTATTTGGTCTTTTTTCATGTTATGATAATTATTATTACTCTCAAATTATAAATTACTTAACAAAATGGTTAGAGTTAAAAGGGGTTAAAATAAAAAGATAAGGGTTAAAAAATATTAAAAATTTATCTAATTTTAATTGGATGATGGGAATTTGACCCAAAATAATTATATATTTGAAATAAGTAATTTTGGTACCATTTTTAATATAAAATTAATTTATATTAATTTAATACTTTTTATAGTTCCAAGACTTCCCCACCCCTCTCTTATAAAAAAGAACTCTTCCTATCTATTAATTACACTTCATAAACCATTTGGTTCAGAAAATATCTACAAAAAACCCTTTCTATATTCCCTCCCCACATTATTGAAGTTTTATTTTAGGCAGAAAATCCTTCTTAGAGGTGTTAAGGTGTTATGAAAGGTGATTATCAGAAGGAAAGGTAATGTTTTTATTTAAGTGTTTCTATTTTTCTTCTTTATATTCCTTAAATTATAATTCAACCATGATGATATAATAAATCTAGTATCTTAAATATACTAATATTTTATTATGTTAATTTCATCACATAAATCTATATCCACTTTCATCAAACGAGAAATGAATTAATTGATCATGCGTATGTGTGAACTATCACCTCCACGAACCGATATAATTTGTTTTCCATAACCATATCTCAATAATGGTTATAATGATAGAATTAATGTTAATATATGTTATTAATGACATATTTATCATTATATTATAATAAAATATCAATTAAGTAATTACTTTACATGCACATAAAAATGATAATGTTGTTCATGCGTATATGCGGACTATCACCTCCATGAAGCGATGCGATTCATTTTTAATCACCACATAAGTTGGATAATTTATATAAGTATATTTAAATTATTAATAATATAGTAATGACATTATTATCATTATGTATGTATAAAATAATATTTAATTTCTTTTAATAATGATTATTGAAAAATGAAACTGTTACTCATGTGTATGTACGACTTACCATCTCTGTGATTGTAAAATTATTTATTTTTCATATCCATATAAAATGGTTGGATTTAAAATTATAATTTATTTTTAAAAGTTATTATTAGTTTATTAATATTATTTTGTGGATGATGTACTTATGACCACGTGGATGATTGACATCATACCATGTTCATTTTTTACTCAAGTATCGAATATCGACAAAATGTACTATATGAACTTAAATAAATTTTTAACTATTATAAAATGATAATAAGTGATATGAATGTAATAATAAACATAAAAATGTTTTCAAGAGAGTATAAATTAACGTAATTTTATTATTAAAGAATATAAAGAACATACACGATGAATTATACTCAAGGTATGGTACTTCTTCTCAATATCCTTTCATTGAGACATTTATTGATAATATGCATCTTTATTCTTTTATAAGGTGTATATACAGAAACTATGACATGTAATATCCATATTTTATCTATAATAATGTTATATAATGTTTTGGTAAATTTAAAAATTCCTGGAGATTAAGATTTAAATTTTCAATGTGGTATGGGACCCCTTTAACTTTTAAAGATTAAATTATCAAATAATTTTCTTTATGATATTAATTTACATATTTATTATATGAATATAAAAGTATCTTAAAGTAATTTTTTACTTATTTTTAATTTAATTCAATTTTTTTAAAAGGAATATTTTTTTGTGTTTTATATGGAAAGTTTTGACAAATGAAAAATAGGAATGTTTTTTAACCTATATGGCGATAACAACTTCTCTATTATCATGACCATTATTTTATATTTGGATTCCTAAACAGGCATTAATGTTTTTAAAAGAAAAATGAATCACTTATTCTATTTTATGTGTAATTTGGTATTAAAAATTATTTTTGAAAATGGAATGATTATTTCAATATAGTTAAATGATTTCTTTTGAATGAAAATTAGATTTTATGAGTGAAATGTTGATAAATAAAATCTTATATGTGTTATGATTGTTTAATGGTAATTAGAAATTTTATGGTTAGTTACATGATAAATAAATAATAAGTGGTTCCATGATAAACCAAGGATGAGTGGTTACATTATAACCTTCAATGCATTGGGTATGGAAGTCAGCCGTATGACTATTCCATTTATAAGAGTGATACGTATGGAAGTCAACCACATGGTTATTCCATTTAAGTATGATTATGTCCCAAGTTAGCTTTATATGTTAAATGTTAATTTTATTGGTTTTATGGTAATCTCTTGATTAAAAAAAGGTTAGTAATGAGCTTATCTTCAAAGGTGAGTATTTACTACTCCTTATAGGTAAAAAGTATTACTTCATGATAATGTATTCATGGTTTATGTGTTTTCCCAAGACTAATAGGTTTCCTTCTTTATATATCCCTTATTGATATTTTTATGCTCATACCAAGTTTTAAAATATTTTTCACAGGTCTTAAGATTGGTAAGGAAAAATAAGATGTCATGATGAAAAAATTGAAGATGTGTGTCAAGATCATGTTTTATTTTAAAAGGGTTTCCTTTAGTAGAAAAAGTAGATATTCAGTGTAATTGTCCACATATAATGTATGTGTCTAATTTCTAATATTTTTTAGTACTTCTATAAAACATTAAACTGAACAGATCCTATATTGTGAATTATAGTTCAAAAACACTAAAATAAGTTATGTTAGGATGGGGCCATATAGTTGGCATCAATGGACGTCTTAGATAACTTTAGAGGTTAGGGTGTTATTTAAGAATGAGTGAAAAGTTGTATAT
This sequence comes from Viscum album, assembly GCA_963277665.1. NCBI lineage: Eukaryota > Viridiplantae > Streptophyta > Magnoliopsida > Santalales > Viscaceae > Viscum > Viscum album. The sequence goes on along the minus strand of OY728119.1, from coordinate 1,599,301,847 downwards.
AACCACAATGGTTAGCATATTAGAAAGATTAATAGTTATTTTACATAAATTAAATTAGTTGAATATAACATGAATAAGGACATATTAGTGTTTACCTTCCTCATAAGATATTATATGATATTTGTTTTGTTTTATTTAATCACTCTAACCTTTTTGGTTTTTTTAAATGGATGGATCTAGTAAGCACCAAAGTAACAATGGATGTGAAGTGAAATGTGATGGTAATATGAATAATGAACCAAATTAAATGAAAGATTCAATGAGAACACACATGTTTATTCTAAACTAAATATCAGGATTAATGATTAACCACATGAACCATGGTGATTTTTCCAAAGCATCATATATGGGAGAAATGAATCCCTATGAAAGTTTAGGTATTAATTACCATAAAGGTAAATATTTTCAATGAAATATGTGACAAGGATGTGGAATAAAATCACCTAGTAATTTTTTAATGTTATGGTAAGATGTTATAGATGTGGTAATTTTAAGGGTTGGTGTCATGAGAACCAACTGTTTTGTACTTTGATTACATGAATGTACTCTTATTATATATTATTCATTATTCTGCATGACTATAATATAATAATGTCCTGGAATATTTTTGGCATTAATAAGTTCATAGAATATCCCCACTATGGTGATAACCTTGAAATGCTATAATAATATTCTTAAATAAAGTTATGAGGTTTGATGACATACTATGATAGGACACATAGTGTACAGACCGTCATGTGCGAGTACTAGTAAAAAGACAAGACTCTCTCTCATGGAGTTCGTACTTGGTAATCTCATAGATGTGATATTAAATAGAACAGGCCCACCAGTTGTAATTCCGCAGGTTTTGGTGTCATCAGATATTTCTATCTGCGAGCATGTGTAATGGTCCTTAGACTAGTATATTATCATTAACTCATGTCATGACTCGCGCACTTTGATTTGCTGACAAAAACCATCACTAAGACAGTTGGCAGAAAATAGGGTACGTCGGGTGCGTCACGAATGACATGTTGTTAATAGATAAATCGAGGAAGTATTTGTCCCTTCCATATTTATGGAAGTAGATATCTCAGGCCCTTTGATTGAAATATAACTATTGAACAAATTCCATGGCCATGGTGACACGACCAGTTTATTTCTGGAAGTCAAATAATGACAGATCAAGCATATAAGTTTATGACACTACCATGATTCCTGGTTGATGAGATATTGAGACAAATGAATTAAATTACATAGTAATCATTCATATGAGGTGACACGTCAATGCGGCTTCATATTAATTCTCTTGGGTGCCTTGACCTGTTGCTAGATTGTAATCTTGGACTTTAGGAAAGCCCGCCTAATGCCAATGAGAAAGAGGCCTAGAGGGTCACACACTAAGTGTATCCAAGTATATCAAGTAGAATAAAGATTATTCTAATATGTGGTTTAATAATTATTCAGGAAAGGAAAAATTGTTTTAATGATGGAGGAAGAAGGAAATGAAAAACACGATATACACGTCGTGTATTAATGATTACATGCCGTGTAGTTTTTCATGGAAAACATGCACACGCCGTGTATTAATGATTACATGCCGTGTAGTTTTCATTTTGGAATGGAAATGAAAAACAAGTACATGTCATGTATTAATGATTACACACTGTGTAGTTTTATTGAAAACAATTACATGCCGTGTATTATTGATTACACACCGTGTAGTTTTCCAGTCCAGATTTTGCGGATATAATATTGTTTTATTAAATGATATTTATTATAATCAGCGTGGGCGCATGACAAGGAATTAATTATTCGACATGGGGGTTTCAATAAGAGTCAATTAAAAAAATAAAATCTGTAACGTATTTATTTATTGTCATAACTCTACAACCTCATACCTGCTTATAAATATCCTCACAACCCCAACTCTTTTCACACAAGAGAATCGTTGTGCACAATAATTCTGGAGAATTAATTCAAGGATGAAAGAACTTATTCCTCTAAGAACACTCTCAATATTGAGAGAGATCCTCTTCAATCAGATCAAAATGATCTAAGGCAGACAACGCAAGCAAAGGTTTCTCCACGCTACCACCCAGAGCCTCCATTGGCGATATCCAGAGATATGAGGTGCACGTGTGGATCACCGTTAGAGGAAGTCTACACTTGGATTCTGCGAAGCAATGAAGAATCACATTAGAATGTGATCAAGAATATAAATGAAGAAAGAATACCCCAAAGGTACTTCTTTTTAATTAATTAAATTAATTATAATCAACATGTGATGATCCACTTTTGTGGCTCTGGGACCTTTTTTCTTCTTTGTCTATTTCTGTGAATCAATCCGTGGAGACAAGCATTTATCGTCGTATTGATCCAATATTAATCATTGGTAATGACAAAAATCCAAGTGGGAACATCCACCCATGTGCTTCCGCTGTGCCCAGAACCTTCAATTGTTATTTGAGGGAGGTTAAAACTTTGATTAAAGTTATTTAATTTTCATTGATAATTTATGCATTTATATTTGATTCAATTCATGATAAATTGTTCTATTAAACCAAATTAACGAGATATGTTCTTCTTCATTCATTTCATAATTCATATCACAGAAATGACCTTTTAATTTTAGTTCTGATTAAAAAAATGAGGAAATCATCCAGAGGAGCCGCTCTTTCTGTCTGTACAACACGGGGAAACACGGTGTGTAATAAAAACTACAGGCCATGTACTTAGGTTCAACGAACTGGTACTGGTCCTCCAAACCACACCATGTGAATTGAGTATACCTGAGATTTATTACACCGTGTTGACCAGAAATAAATGGCACATAGACCAGAATACACGACATGTATGTTAAATCAACACGCTGTGTAGTCTGATCTGACCCAGGTGAGACCATGTATAAGGAGAATCCATGTTCCACGTACTCGGGATTTCAAGGCTGGTAACCACGTAACAAGGAAATACACACCGTGATTGATTAATCTACATGTCGTGTACTCCAAAATTTCCAATGTAGAGAAAACACGCTAAAGCCCCTGGCGTGTACTTTGAATAAAAGGTGAAAAGAAATACACACCATGTAAATATAAACTACATGTAATGAACTTTCTAGAAATCGAATTTCTACAGGTTTCCTCCAAAAGTACAAAGACCTCTACAAGGGATATGGATGAGAAGAATCTCAAGGAAATTTAGAAAGGAATTTAAGATAAAGAATTTTTTAATTATAAGATCATAATTAATTAATTTCAAGCACAAATTTTCTTAAATAATATAACTATTAAAATAATTTGAATTCTAAATATGATTAAATGTCGTTGCATGCTATGGATGATCATGATCTAGACTAAATGACCTTTTTATGTGTGTTTGGTTTCATTTAAATTTGTTTAATTTAAATTCGTTGGCCGATGAGCCTTCTTCCAAAAAAATGTAGGGCATGCATTCCCATAGTTTCATTAATTTAAACCCCATGGAATGGAGGATCTGCCAAGCCAGAGGAGATGGTTCAAAACCCGATGTTGAGGCGAAACCAACCCAGGAAGATAGAAAGGTTGACAGGTGTGAGCTGCAAAACACGAACCATCGGTTCAAGGTGTTTTTCCCTAGGTTAGGGTAACCTCATCAAAATACAAGATAAGCTAACCAATTAAAGCTCATGATCATGCCATCCTATTTTATTTATGTCTGATTTGATGGTTTATTTATTATGTATGTGTTGTTGCGATCACATAATTAATCAAATAAACAAGCATGAAAAGATGGAATAAAATAACAACCAGACTATGTGTAAACATTATCAGAATATGGTTAATCACTTATGAAAGCATCACTTAATATTAAAAAGCATGTGATAATTAAAAACTACACGTAATGAATAAAATCCCTCAAATACCATATTATGTCAGACCAAGCCTTCCATTACTCCATTAAGGGAAAGACTCAATAAAACTATGTGTTTGACCAACCCTTGATGGGACACTTACTTTTATAAAGGAATCCCTTATGAAAGGTTTTAGGTTGAATTGACCATATTACATCAAGAGGAGTAGCCCTTTCCAGATTTGATATAATATTGGAGGCAAGTGTTGAGGAAATCCAAGTCAGGATTTCAAGATTGGGGAGTCCAATCAAAAAATCAAGGAATAGTAAGCTCACCGTTGGCAAAGAACTGCCTACCTAAATACCTTCAAATAGCTTGACCAACCATTGTTGGGGTTATGCGATGGGGAATATGGATCCTTTCCACTATAATTTCATTGAAACTAGACATTCATAATTCAATGGTTAGGGCCATTGGGACTTGATAGAATAGTGGGAGACTTAATAAAATTTATTATTTCTCAAAAATGTAATCAAGAAAGTACTGATAAATTTTATCTTCTAATTTGTAGAATAAATATGACAAACTCTTCAACAACCTTTTCTCTGTGATCAATTCTGGATAAAGTCAATGTCCACACCAGCATTAACTTTCAGGAATGGTTTAGGCGCCTTCGGGTTATCCTATGCCATGAATGAATGTAATACGTGCTGGAGTCCTCACTTCCTGATTCTCCTGCCCAAGGGGTGAGTGATGAAGATTTCCTAGTCTATGATCAACATTTGAGCGATGCAGTCAACATTCAATGTTTGATGCTATCATCAATGTCATGTGATCTCATGATGTCTCATGAAGACATGGATTCCTATAGCATGCTCGAGCACCTCCGTGGTCTATACCAGGAGATAGAATGATAGGAAATGTTTGACATCTCCAAGGCTCTATTTTAGAGAAATATTAGGGATGGTGCCCTAGATGGGCCTCATGTATTCAAGATAATTGACTACATTGAGTGCTTAGAGGATCTAGGGTTTAAAATCCTTGAGGAACTGGGTACCGATCTCATTCTCAGATCACTCCCCTAGAGATTCTCTAACTTTGTTGTAAAGTTCAACATTAACAACATTAAGAAGTCTCTATATGATTTATTATCCTCATTCTCCAAGTGGACAATGATATGAAGCATGAAAAACATTCTATCCTTACGATGAATAAAAAGAAAGGGAAGGCGAAGAGATTTAAGCCCAAAGCTTCTTCAAGGCCTTCCAAGAAAAGGAAGATCAAAGGGGAGGTAAGGGAATAAGATGTTGTTTTTTTCACATGTTGAAAGAAGGGATACAAAAATAAAAACTACACCCAGCAAAGGAAGAAAGGGGAAGCTTCAGGTGCATTTGTTAATGAATGAAATCTATCTGTTTCTACCAATTGGGTATTATATTCTACTTGTGGTTCTCACATCTATATCCAAATATAGGAACCAAGTAGATTCAGAAAGATTGATCGAGGTGAGGTGGATCTATGAGCAGCCAATGGAGCCAGACTCGCTGTTGTAGCTATCAGAGACTACCATCTCACATTGCATACTCGGATGGTCTTGGTTTTGAAATGATGTTATTATGTACCCTCTGTAACCAAAACATTATTTCAGTATCCAGATTACATACTGATGGATTTATCTTCAAGTTTGGAAGTGGATGTTTCTACTTTTATAAAGATATCATTTGTTTTGGTAGGGCACATTTATATAATGGACTATATGTGTTAGACTACAAAAACCAAGTAATATAAATCAATGACAAAGTTAATTCGCATGACTCATACCACACCCAACTTTGGCATCACCGAATAGGTCATTTCAATGAGAAACATTTGAAAAAATTACATCAAGATGGGTATTTAGTTTCTTTCGAACTAAAACCACTTGGTGTATGTAATGTGTGTCTAAAAGGAAAAATGACCAATGCCCTATTTAGTGGGAAAGGTGAAAGGGATAAAGATCATCTAGAATTAGTTCACACAGATGTGTGTGGACCATTTCTAGTTGAATCAAGGGGTGGGTTCTCGTACTTCATAACTTTTACTGGTGATTTTAGTAGATATCGATATATTTACTTAATGAGGTATAAGTTAGATTCTTTTGATGAGTCCAAAGAATACAAGAATGAAGTCGAGATCCAGCTTTGTAAGAAGATTAAAAATCTCTGATCAAACAGAGGAGGAGAATATCATAATTAGGACTTCATTGATTTCTTAAGAGAGTTTGGGATTCTATCTCAACTCACTCCTCCTTACACACTTTAGTGGAATGGTGTAAGTGAAAGGAGGAACCACACCCTCTTGGATATGGTGAGATCAATGATGAGTCCTGTGATTCTTCCATTATCCTTTTGGGGATATGCATTACAAATATCATCACACATACTAAACCAAGTAACAACTAAATCATTAAATGGTATTCCATACGAGTTATGGAGTGGACGCAAAGCCTTGTTATTGAATTTACAAGTGTGGGGTAGTGAAGCATTTGTTAAATCCTCTTCAGGTAACAAGATTACACCCCGAGGCACAAAGTGTATCATTATAGGATATCCCAAGGAAACAAGGGGATATTACCTATACAACCCCTCAGATAAAAAGTTAATATTGTCAAGACATTCCATATTACATGAGAGGGATCACATCTGCAAAAAGATACAGTGGGGCGAGATAGACATTGATGAAGTCGAGGATCAAGATACACAAGAGTTGGTACAAGAACAGATTCCACCAAGCCCCATGGAAGAACAATATGTTCTAGAGACACAAGAACTATGTAGGAGCACGAGAGAGGTGAGAGAACTAGAACTATATGGCTTTCTTGTCACTGAGGATGGCGACTCATTATTAGTTGACAATGATGATCCTCTTACCTACAAGTAAGCAGTTGAAGGCACAGATGCTGCCAAGTGGCAAGAATCTATGACTTCTGAAATGGATTCCATGTACCAAAACCGAGTCTGGATTTTGGTAGATCCTCTAGTTGATGTAAATCCTATTGATAATAAATGGGTATTCAAGAAGAAACTAGACATGGAGGGGAAATTCAGAACCTATAAGGCATAACTGGTTGTCAAAAGGTTTTAGAAAACATCAAGGAATTGACTATGATGAAACCTTTTCACCGGTTTCGATGCTGAAATCCATCAGAATCATATTGTCCATTGCCTCTTACCATGAATATGAAATTTGGAAAATGGATGTGAAAACAACATTCCTTAACGGGAACCTCCAAGAAGATGTCTACATGACACAACCTGAAGGGTTTGTGACTCCAAAGTATGACAATAAGGTATGCAAGTTTAAGAAATCCATTTATGGATTAATATAATCATCAAGGTCATGGAACATTCATTTTGATGAAGCCGTAATTTAATTTGGATTTGATAAGAACTAATGTGATCCTTGTGTCTAAAAAAGGTTTAATTGATGTTTAGTTGTTTTTCTAATAGTATATGTTGATGACATATTACTAATTGGAAATGAAGTACCTGTATTACAGTCAGTTAAGGCATGGTTGGATAAATGATTCTCTATGAAAGACTTGGGTGAGGCAGTATATATTATTCGGATCATGATCCATCGTGATAGATCCAAGAGAATGCTGGGCCTGAGTCAAATTACATACATTGACAAGATACTGAAGATATTCAGTATGGAACATTCCAAGAGGGGATTGTTGCCAGTGTCACATAGTATTCATCTTTCCAAGAAAATGTGTCCTCAAACACATGAGGAAAGAGAGGAAATGGAAAGGATCCCTTATGAATCCTCGATTGGGCCAGTCGTGTATTCTATTCTATGTACAAGGCTATATGTTTCTTACACATTAAGTGTGGTAGGAAGATATCATGATGATCTAGGAGACCGAGATTGGATTTCAGTCAACACTATCCTTATGTATCTATGGTGTACTAAGTATATGTTCCGGGTTTTTTGAGGAGATGAGGAACTAGTCATTAGAGGGCATGTAGATTCTAGTTTCTAGACTAATCAAGATGACATGAATTCGTAGAATGGATACATCTCCAGTTTGAATGGAGGTGCAGTGAGATGGAAGTGACCAAAGTAAAGTGTGTTGGCAATTTTTATAGCAGTGTTTCAGTATAGAGCAGCTTATGAGGTAGCTAAAAAAGCAGTATGGATGCGAAGATTCATCCAAGAGTTGGATGTCGTACCTAGCAGTAAATATCCTATCACACTTTATTGTGATAATACTGCAGCAGTGACACTTGCAAAAGAGCCACGGTCACATCAGAGGACAAAGCACACACTTCAGAAGTATCATATCTTGAGGGATTTTCATTAGAGAGGTGAATTTGCAGTGAGCGGTATTTCCATGGAAGAAAACGCGGCAGAACCCTTGACTAACACCTTGTCTCAGTAGAAACATGATCATCATGTGAGGTCTAGCGGACTTAAAGTCGTAGGCGGTTGGCTCTAGTCCAAGTGGGAGTTTTTAAGGGTTGGTTTCTTGAGAACCAACTATTTTTTACTTTGATTACATTAATGTACTCTTATTGTATATTTTTTATTATTTTGAATGACTATAATATAATAATGTTCTAGAATATTTTTTTCATTAATATGATCATGGAAAATCCCTGATACGATGAGAACCGTGAAATGCTATAATCATATTCTTAAATAAAGTTCTGCGTTTGGATGACATACTATGATAGGACACATAGTATATAGACAGTCATGTGCGAGTACTCATAAGAAGACGCGACTCTCTGTCATGGAGTTCTCACTTGCTAATCTAATAGATAGGAGATTATGAGAACAGACCCACAAGTAGTAATTCCGCAAGCTTTAGTGTCATCAGATATTTCTATCTACGAGCATGTGTAATGGTCCTTAGACTGGAAGATTATCATTAACTCATGTCATGACTCGCACACTTAGATTTGTTGACAAAAACCGTCAGGAAGACAATTGGTGAGAAGTAGGGTACGTTGGGTGCGTCATGAATGAAATGTTCTTAATTGATAAGTCGAGGAAGGATTTGTCCCTTCTATATTTATTGAAGTAGATATCTCGGGGCCTTTGATTGAAATAGAACTAGCGAACAAATTCCATGGCCAGGGTGACACCACGAGTTCATTTCTAGAAGTCAAAGAATGAAAGATCAAGTATATAGGTTTATGACACTTCCATAACACCTGCTTGATGAGATATTATGAAAAAGGGATTAAATTACACAGTAAGCGTTCTTATGAGGTGACACGTCAATGCAGCATCAAATTATTTCTCTTGGGTGCCTTGACCTGTTGCAAAACAGTAATCTTGGACTTTAGGAAAGCCCGCCTAACGCCAATGAGAAAGAGGCATAGAGGGTCACACACTAAGTGTATCCAAGTTTCTAAAGTAGAATAAAGATTATTCCCATACGTGGTTTAATAATTTTTCAAGGATGCCAAAATAATTTTAATTATGGAGGAAGAAGGAAATGAAAAACAAGATATACACGCCATGTATTAATGATTACACACAGTGTAGTTTTTCATGGAAAACAGGTACCAACTGCGTATTAATGATTACACACTGTGTAGTTTTCATTTTGGAATGTAAATGAAAAACAAGCACACACCGTGTATTAATGATTACATGCCGTGTTGTTTTATGGAAAACAATTACATGCCGTGTAGTTTTATGGAAAACAAGTACATGCTTTGTATTAATGATTACAGGCCGTGTAGTTTTCCTGTCGGGATTTTGAGGATATAATATTGATTTATTAAATGATATTTATTATAATCAGAATGGGGGCAAGTCAAGGAATTAATTATTCGACATGGGGTTTTCAATAAGAGTGAATAAAATAATTAAAATGCGTAACACATTTATTTATTTTCATAACTCTACAACCTAAAACCCGATTATAAATATCCTCACAACCCCAACTCTTTTTACAAAAGAGAATCATTGTGCACAACAATTATGGAGAATTATCTCAAGGCCAAAAGATCCACTTCCTCCAAGAATTCTCTCATGACCGAGAGATATCCTCTTCCATAGGATCAAAATGATCTAAGGAGAACAACGCAAGAAATGGTTTCTCCATGATAGCACCTAGAGACTCCTTTGGAAACGTCCAGAGATATGAGGTGCATGTGTGGATCACCGCTAGAGGAAGACTACACTTGGATTCTGTGATGCAACGATGAATTAAATTAGAATGTGATCAAAAATATCAATGAAGAAAGAACACCCAGAAGGAACTTCTTGTAAATTAATTAAATTAATAATAATCAACCTGTGATGATCCACTTTTGTGGCTCTGAGAAATTTCTTCTTCTTTGTCTATTTATATGAATCAATTAGTGGAGACTAGGGTTTATCATCATACTGATCCCAGATTGATCATTGATGATGAAAAAAATCCAAGTGGGAACATCCACCCACGTGCTTCCGCTGAGCCTAGAACCTTCAGTAATAAAGTTCATAAAGCAATAATCTACCAATCAATAAGGAAGAATTGCATTGACTACATGAATGGGAAAGAAGTTCATTCCGAGTTAACAGTTTAATGTTTTAAATGAGGGGAGTTTGGTCATTATGAAAATAGATGTCATATGAAGAAGTTTTGGGAAAGGTATCATTAAGACCATACAAATATATGTTTATAAATACCTAATTCCATTACATTTGAAGATGAAGAAACTAAAAATTACACATGAAAGGTATGCATTCTTTTCTATAATCATGTTTTGACATTATTGAATCTTATGAAATTATTCATGTTTTTTAGGAAAGAAATATTAAGGAATAAAAAGAAAAAAATGGTTAATGGATCATGATGACTTTTGGATGATTAAGATATCTAAATTTTAAGAAATCTAGAGTTATGTTCGAATTATGGATGATGAAATGTTTAAAAGTATTAATTCGCTTTTTATGATGGTATTAATTTGGTAGAATCTTTTTTAGTATGTGTAACCTTGATGTCTATTATGTGAAAAATTTATTCAAGGAATAATTATCTTTTCTTGTGTAGACATAATTATAAATGTATAAATAACCTTTAGGGTTTGTATGATCCTTGATTTTGAGGTAATTATGTGATATTACATTTTGGAATGTAAAATGAAAGACAAGAGATAAACATTGAGGTTAAAATATTTTATATTTATTTTTTAGGTTTTTATCCCATTTTTTATAATTTTATAATAATTATATTTTTTAAAAAGTTGACAACCCACTAGAAGAGTGACGACCCATCGCATTGAACAAGGCTGCAAAAATCGAACCCACAACCAAAGGGTCATAAGGGTGCATCGCCTACCACTGGAATAAGTGAATTCCATGGAATATATGACATTTTATTTTTAGTTAAAAAAATTTATGGAAGAAGAATATTTTGATTTTTGTAACTTATGTTTTATCAAAATGATATCTTTGGTATTGGAAATTGATTTAGGGATTAAGTGAAAAATGTTATTTTAGAAGATGTTAACTATTTTGGGAACCTTATATGATCAAGGTAAATAAAATAATATGTTATTTTATTTAGGAAGTAGAGGTTGAATTGTATTTTTGAATAACATATTATTTTATTTTGTACTTATGGTTATTAGGTTATTTATGTAAATAATTAGCATATCTTAGACATTGTATGATTTAGGGAAATTACTTTTCTGTATGAGACTTCAAGAGTAATTAAAGTTACTTGGAGATAAATATTAAAATTTATCAAGGAATACAATGTGATTTAATCCTTTATATTTTTTAGGTTTTACTCTTAATGATAGTTATTTTTTGGATGGTCTATGTTGAACTTTGTGTGTCACTGTTGAATTTTGGAGATTAAAAGTTTTTTTCATCATACAATGGTTTATTAATTTTGGATAATTTACTTACCTTATACTAACTATGTTAGTTTTAGATAATGATAAAAAATTGGAGAAAAATATATTAAATATTTTTTGTATTATGTGATTATCTAGAAGATGATTTTAGTTCCTTAAGTAAGAAAAATTCATAATGAAAACTCAATGTTTGGAGAAAAAGATGAGTTTATGGTAGAAATTGATGAAAGGATGGAACTCTAATTCTCAAGTATATATATTTATTTATGTTGTTATTAAATTAAGTAAATTAAGTCCAAAACTCGATGAAAATGATCTTAGAACAAAAACATTATCCATTTACTTTTTATTCTATGAAATTAATGATCTTTTAGCCAATCACAAAATTATGGTTTTGAGAATGTTAAATTTCTCCTAACCGTGATTCCTATCACTCTCAATCATAACATGATAGTTATATTTTTTATTCCATATCCATTTTTCTATACATGGAACCCTAGTATACGATATCTAAGGTGACCTTTGTACTTCACATTCTTTATTTTTAAATTGCAGGTTTTATTGACTCTTTTTCCGATGTGTGTGATTTCAATGAAGTAATTTTGAAAAGTGAAACCTTAGTTACCAGTACCAAATATAAAATTTATAGGATGTAATTTAAAAAAGTGGGGGAAGGATATATCATCCCGAGTTTTAATAAAGAATCATTATGTTTGATAGCGTACATGATACACCACACCAAACTTAAACAAACAACTAAATATTGTTATTTAAAGGTTACCGTTATAACCTAACTATTAGAAAAGTGAGAATGAACAGTGTTAATTGAATTATGAAACTATGGTTTACACATGTATATATAATTTATTATTTGGTGAAAAATTAATTGTAAAATAATGTGAAACCATTTTTTAAAATAAAAGGAAATGTTTTACTAGAAAGTTATTTAAATGTAAATAAGCATTTTTATACTAATAAATTAATAAATAAATATAGTTGGATTATATTTACGAATATATATATATATAATATTAAAACTAATTATTAAAATTCATCTTATGTGTTTTCTAGACATTATATAAGAACAAATTCAATTTTACGGATAAAAGGATTATTTTTCAAAAAATGCAGTTTTACTGTCTTTTGATGGTGAACCCATTTTGAATATAGTTTTTGACAATTTTATAAGTTTTATTTGAAAAAATAAACTTAATATTTGGAAGGGTTACATAAAAATATACTTTGGCTGAATTTTTGATATTTTTCTAATATTTTTTTAAAAAAAAAAGTAATGACGCTTAATATTATTAAAAACCGAGTTACAAAAGACGGATGGAGGGGAGTTTAAATTTATCACATTAATGAATAGGCATCAAATCACTAGGTATGCTGGAGTAGTGTGTGAAATTGCTTTCCTAGGTTCTTTTTTGTCAAGATAATTAGCAAGATGGTTTACTTCACAATAGATGTGTGTGATGATGTAGTTTATTGAAGGAAGAGTGCCCAAGAATCTATTTCATTTGGTGGTGAGCTTCCATGCAAGGTGGATTTTTCCGAGCCTAATTGCTTGAACAATTGTGGTTTAATAACTCTCAAACCAGATATAATTATAGTTCCGTTGTCGATCAATTTCCACTACTTGAATAAGACCTTGTATTTCTGTTTATTTTTCTAATAAAATTCACACTTTAATGAATAGTGAAAATACTACATTTTAATTCAAAATTGATTTTTTGTATAATTTATTTGTCTTTTTAGACTATAATTTTAATTTTTTTAAAGTATATTTATATTATTTTTTTATAATTTAGTCAAATTTAGGTAATTGGAATCAATTTCAAATTGAAATTGGAATAAAAACATTGTGGCCTTTTGAACATTTTTACATTAAAAACCCATTTCCTTGATCCACTAATCAGATTAATTTTAAATTTATTTGAGCTACTTATGTGAATTGAATTTTTAAAAATGAAAAAACATGGTTGTAATAAGTATGAAAAAATTGATCTAATAGGATCAATATAATTTTTGGTGAATAATAGGTTTTATATTTTATTTACCACGATTAAATGTAAATCGAGTAATTAAAGGTAAAAATAATATTATAATAATATAAAAACACCCTAAAAATTTTCCTAATCTGATTTTATGAGTGATTTTAGATCAATAAAATAATTATTCCAAAATTGGGGCATGTTGAATCCACTTGGGTGTGATTATGACATTAATAACATTTTATTTAAAGTAAAAATAAAGATATCGTAAACATGTATCTTATTACTATTTTTTTAATATGAGGTAATATAAGTGATACATTAGACTATAAATAGTCCTTATAAATATAATAATATTACCTACATCATTATAATTTATTTATAATTTTTATACCTTAAATAATTTAATTTAATTATGACACAATGATGATGTAGTGATAGATTTATTTAAGAATCTAATAAATGATATTAATAATATTAAAATAAATAAATTGAAGTATTTTAGGCCACCAAAATTTTTTTGGATGAATTTTAAATATTATTGATAATTTAAAGTAGTATTTTTGAAGGAATCAATTTATGATTTTTTTAAAGTCAAGTAATGAATAGTGTCATAATTGACATAATTCATATCTTAAAATATATAATAATTAATTAAATGATATAAATTTAATAAAAATACAAGACTTAGAAACATAGTTTATATAAGTCTACCAATGTCATTAATGACTCATTCATTGGTCTTTTTTCATTTTATGGTAATTATTTTAACTCTCAAATTTTAAAGTACTTCATTAAATGGTAAAAGTTAAAAGGGGTTAAAACAAAAAGATAAGGATGAAAAAATATTGAAAATTTGTCTAATTATAATTGGATGATGGGTATCTAACCCAAAATCATCATATATTTTAAATAAATCCTTTTGGGATCATTTGTAATAGACGATTAATTTATATTAATGTAATAATTTTTATAATTCTAAGAGTTCCCCTCCCCTCTCCTATAAAAAAGAACTCCTCCTATCTATTAATTACACTTAAAAATCCTTTTTGTATGGGAAATATCTGCCGAGAAAACTTCATAGATGTAAAGACCCAAAACATCCATGGAATATTTTTTCATAAATACATATGATTTTTAGGAGTCCATGATAATTTATAGTGCATGATTCCGAGGTCCGGTGTGCCTAGAATCATTTTCTATAATTTTTTTGGGTATGTTTAGTAAACGTACGAGTGTGGTTTTATAACTTTTGAACCGGTGTTCAGAACTGAAATTTGAGGGCGTCGTTGAACTTGCAGCGCCAGTATTCGATTAAGAAGACTTTCACCTCGACAGTAGTTGGTCGAGAATTGAGGTTCGTTTTTAGTTTTTCTTAAAAAAATAATAAAATAAAGTGAGCTAACACTTTATTTTATTGAGCTTCCATGTGGGTGAATGGTAGTTAATACCTCCTCTTGGGAGTGGAGGTGGAACCACCACACCTTAACATCCCATGAGAGCTTATGGTTGTGGGGCCCTCCTGAACATAACCTCCCGCGAGAGGTTACAACATGGGGTCCACATGGGGCTTAACCCCCTATTGATGGAGGAGGATAAAACCTCTCAACTCTCCCTCATTAATGAGGGAGAGCCTCTTGACCTCCCCTAATTAATATATGACAACTCTAATGCATTAATTAGGTGGAGCCACTTAATTTAATTCTCCAAATTTAATTGTTATTCCAACTCCACCACATTAATTAAATGAGTCATCACATATAATTAAATCACTCAATTTGAATTTACGCCAATGAATATAATATATCCTAATCTATTATTTGGTTACGATTTCCTTTTGGGTGGAGTGGAGAGAAAGGAGGAACTTGGGAGAAATATTGGGAGATGGATCCCAACGAAGAACGGTTCCAATGAAGAACACCTTAGAAAATGAAGAACGATCATCCTAGACTTTCTTCCTTATAACACCTTTTGATGCAGGACATCTTCGACCGATCATCCCTCCTAATCATCATCAACGAGCCAACACACGAGCTTGGATTAGAAAGGTGTGGCAGACACGATGAACGAAGACAACGTCATCTTCTTCGCGTGACTTCATCACCGAGCAACGATCAAAGGTATGGGGTTTACTTTGCGTAATATGCCGTTTCTTTTTTTAATCTTAGATTAGAAAATAATCAATGTAGATATTGTAAAAAAATTAATTGTTCTTCTCCAACATTGATGAACCAATTGATATCGCCCCTAAATGCGGAGGGTGCGGGCCAAACCAACATGGCCTGACCCCTCCCCCGTTCTTGTATGTGTTGATTCACAACATGACGATGAGGCGATGCAACGACGAAGGTGGCGATGAAAAAGGCCGCGCAACCCGCGGCCTCCGCGAACTGTCACCGGCCTACCCGCGCGCTGCCTACGCCCAGCCAACCTTCCCACGCACTGCCCGCATGCTCCCTGTGCCCCACCAACTTGCCCGCGTGCTACCCGCATACTACCCGCACACTGCCCGCATGCTTCCCATGCACTTCTTGCACCCTGTCATGGGATACCCATGCCCTACCGCATCGTGTCTGGTTCCTCGTGGCCTGCCCCGCGCGCTGCCTGTGGCCCTCCGGCTTGACCGCGCAGTTCAGGTGCCCCGTCGGCCTGCCCGCATGCTACCCACACAACGCACGGCCTGCCTGTGCCCCGTGTGGCCTGCCCATGCTCAGTGTGGCCTACCTGACTGTCTGCCCGCCTCTCGAGCTGCCCGAGCTGTGCCCCGTGTGGTGCTGGCCGAACTGGCCCCAAATTTCAGGCCGAACCTCCATCGTAGTCCGTCGGGCCAGGCCCAGTTGACCGGGCCAAACCTAACGTGATGACCGAGTCATCCCAGACGGGGTTGGACTGGACCCGTGTCCACTACTGACTATTACTTCAGTTGGCCATATCATTGGCACCAGACAACTGTTTGAAGAACCGTCAGCAGAGCATGTATTCTTGGAACATGACAGTACATTTGAGAATAGCCCACTGGAGATTGAGTTATATTTGAGATATGGTCAGGTTGGATCATACACGAATCCAAATGGGTCCTCTGTACTAAAAAGCATATAACTCACAGACCGAGCGTTCGATTGACGTGTCGTCTATTGTGTTGAGACCCCTATGATGATGTTGAACTTTGAGATACTTCTACGTGGGACTTCGTGATAGTTGGAGTATCAAACTATCGCTCGTGGAGCAGACCCTTTCAAAGATGAGCGAGCGGAGTATAGAGACCTAGTAGCAGGATGATACATGACGGCTCCTTGACCGATTCAACTCAGAGTGATTCGACTAGCCTGGTGGGGAGTGCCTGGTATTTCGAGGTATACCCATTGTGGAGGAGCGCCTGGTAGTTGGTGGCAGACCCTCGGTAATCGACAGGATGAGTACCTCTGTAGGCTATTAGGGGGAGCGCCTGGTAGTTGGCGGCAGACCCACAGTGGGGAGCGCCTCTGTGTGAGTGCAACAGACCCTTGGTACTCGACAGGAGGAGTACCTCAGTAGTCCAAGGTTAGTGGGAAGCACCTGGTTGTATTGGCAGGCCCACTGTACTCGAAAGAGGAGGAGTTCTCCAGCAGCCGTGGTTTCAACAATGTGAATAAAAATCCTGGTCGAACTGAGTCAGTAACTTTTGTGTTTACCTCATAATTGAGATGGATTACTTGATAAATTATGTATGTGTTTGGGAATATACCTAACAATTCTTATATTTTGTTTTCATACTTTTTGATTTATCCTTGTTGTATTTGAGAGACCTTGAGGGTCTCGGGGTCCCTATTGAGTATCGTTATACTCACCCCTACATGTGTTATGCCCACACCATGTTCTGGTGGTTGCAGAAGACAGACAATGCTGACTGAGGATTGGAGTAGTAGACCGGACGGTACCCGAAGGGGGACCATATGACGAGTCGGTAAATGGAGGAGACTGATGGATGTGGAGTACTGTGGAGGCCATCTGTACCTACCCTTCAGGTAGGAACCCCAGAGGACGACCCAGTAACTACTTTACTTTTATTCAGTTGTACTTCTTTTCAGTTTCATCTATATTTTCTTGTTGTGCTTGTATTTTCAACCCCTTTTTCTTTCCATCAATTCTTTTGTATACAAATGTACTTAGTGTTTATATTCAACTCATACTCTGTTGTGTGTGTTTTCAGTTTATAAAGGCAACGACTTCCTCGTTTTAGGGATTTACGCCTTTGGTGCTATTCTCCAGCCCCTGGCCTATGAAAGGAGGGCTTGGGGTAGTCACGCCATGGGCCCTGGGGGACGGGTCATGACAATTGGTATTAGAGGAGTCAGTTATACTAAAGAACATAGTACTCTGATCTTTCTTTTCTGTGAAGAAATAGTGTTAAGGGAACCGAGTGTGGTTTTCAGAATAGGGATTCCATTGTTGGTGCGGCGGCCGACATATCCATAAACCAAGACCCTGACAACTAATTTCCGACTCAGTGCATGTTAAAAATTATTTTGTGTATGTTTTCAAAAGTTATTATTTAAGTCATCTCAACCAAGTCAGCCCACTAGGTATAAAGCTTTTGACCGTGTCACATCTGTTTCTTTCAGGATGCCTCCCCACGAACGACCGACTATAGCCCCAAGAGTTGTACGCGTAGATAGCCCATCGAGCGATGAGGCCTCGGTGCAGGGCACTCTTCCAGTAGAGGCACCAGCAGAGGTACCAATGGTACCACTTCCCATTGGGCCACTGATGCCACCAACCCCAGCAGCAGATGGTGCACGCCGCTTGAGTGCATTGCACGAGTTCCAGCACCAGAGGCCTCCCACGTTTAGGTAATATACGGGCCCTAAATGCTGTTGAGGATTGGCTGGAGGCTGTGGTGAGAGTCTTCATACTGGTAGGGACACCAAATGACTTCATGGTGATCCTTTCCGTGAGTCTTCTTCATGAAGTAGCAGGTAGATGGTGGAGCTTGATGCTCCATGTGCATGACGAGGCGACACTACTCTGGGTAGACTTCGAGAGCCTGTTTTGAGCGGAGTTTATCCCAGCCAGCCTCCGCACAGTGCGTATACAATAGCTACTTCATCTGTAGTAGGGTAGCATGATTGTATCTCAGTACTCAGCGAGGTTCACATACCTCTCACGCTACTCAACTTATATGGTATGAGACCCATTCTTAGGGCCCAGACCTTCGAGCAGGGACTCAGGCGATAGATCAGGGCTTCGATGATCTCCCTCAGCATCCCAACACAGGAATGGGTGTTAGAGCGAGCCGTCTTAGTGGAGAGATTCCTTGATGAGCATTCTCCAACAGCGAGACCCACAACTAGTCGACATGAAGTGGAATATTCTTCAGCTGGTAGTTGACAGATGTCGCGGAGTTCCAAGAGGAACAGACCTACAGGTTGATAACCGCATGACTCAGAATCGGTTGTGCAGGGCACCGGGAGTGGAGATAGAGCCAGACATGCTAGGAGCGGATAGTGTTACTCATGTGGCGAGCATGGTCACTTGGCTTGTGATTGTCCGAACTGCCATTCAAATGATCAGCAGATTGTTGAAGGACTGCCCAGGCAGAGACATAGATTCGATCAAGGCAGTCCACATGGAGCATGCGAACGTGGCATAGCATATGGTCTTGCAATAGGGGGTGGGAGATGATTCGAGGTGTTACCACCACCACTGCCAGGAGGTTCAACCCGACCATAGAGAGCAGGTGGATAGGGGAGAGCTCAGCTCCAAGCAGTTGAGGCTTACGATCATGCTGCTTCAGTGATGATTCGAGGTACGATCTGTGTCTACTCCAACATAGTTGTAGTTCTTATAAACACAGGTTCCAATAACTCTTTCATTTCCACTACCCTCATTTGGAGCTCGTAGATTCTGACTGATCCGTTGGCTCGATCCTTACAGCTAGATACTTCTACGAGAGCACACTCGATGATTACGCACTGGTGCTGGTAGTGTGAGCTTACTCTAGGAGGCGAGAGCTTCAGCTGGGATCTCCTTGTAGCGACGTTGAGGGCTTACGACATCATCTTGGGTATGGAAGGGTTATCTACAGTCCATGCTCAGATTGAATATATTAGGCGGTAAGCGCGGTGTGTCTGCACGAATGGGATAAGGTTCACCTTCACCATCGAGAAGGGAGCCTTTGCAGCGTAGGACAGACTTACTCGGAGGAGGGTGCATCCAATCTCTCTTTAGTTGGAATGAATTACCCTCAGAACAGTTGATGTGGAGAGTTAGATCTATCCTATAGTGGTGGAGCTATATGCAGATGTTTTCTCTAATGGTGTTCTAGGACTACCTCCTCGTAGAGAGGTGGACTTCTATATTGACATGTACCCCGAGACGACACTAATATTTACACCAGTATATTGGATGGATCCCACTGAGCTTCGTGAGTTGCACGTACTACTGGAGGACTTGTAGGGAAATGGATTCTTCTGGCCCAGTGATTCTCCTTGGGTAGCCCCAATTCTGTTCACCAAGAAGGAATATGGGAGCTTGAGGCTTTATGTCGACTACTATTGCCTGAACCAGGTGACCGTGAAGTACAAGTACCCACTCCCAAGGATTGATGATCTATTTGATTAGATGAAGGGAGCATGGTGGTTCTCGATGATAGACCTCAGATCAGGATATCACCATCCTAGATTTTGAGATGAGGATATGAATAAGACAACCTTCAGGTGTCGGTATAACCAATATGAGTTCTTGGTTATTCCATTAGGAATAACCAATGCTTCAGCAGTGTTCATGAGACTCATGAACATGATCTTCCAGTCGTACCTCAATTGATTTATCGTAGTCTTCATCAACGACATTCTGATCTACTTTTCTACTAAGGAGGAGCATGCATACAATTTTTGGGTAGTACTGGACACACCCCGAGAGAACCATCTTTATGGTAAGCTCTTGAAGTGCCATTTCTGGATACGAGAGGTTCACTTTCTGGGTAATGTCATCTCAGAGGATGGATTTGCAGTGGATCCAACGAATATTGAAGAAATACTTGCTTGGGAGCCAACCAAGAGTGTGACAGAGGTACAAAGTTTCATGGGTTTGGCTGGATATTACCGGAGATTTGTTACAGACTTCCCCAGAGTTGCATCACCACTATCAGCCGTAATGAAGAAGGGGAAACCCATCATGTGGACGGAGAGATTCCAGCAGATCTTTAAAGAGATGAGGAAAAGGCTGACTAGTGCCCCCATCATGAGACTTCTGGAAGAAGGAATTGGGTACATAGTTTACTACGATGCATCGGGGACCTGGCTCGAGTGTGTCTTGATATAGGAGTGAGAAGTGATTGCGTATGGTTTTCGATAGCTGATAAAACACGAGCAGAACTACACTACCCATGACATGGAGTTATCGGTAGTGGTCTTCGCCTTGAAAATGTGGAAACACTATCTTATGGGAGAACATTTTACCGTGTACTTTGATCAAAATAATATCAGGTATATCTTATCTCACAAGGACCGGAACCCGAGACAACGACGTTGTCTGGAGTTTCTCCATGTCTATGACTCTGTGATAGTCTATACTCATGGGAAGGGGAACATTATTATAGATGTGCTCAGTAAGAGATCAAGTATGAAGCTTTTAGGAGAGGCGACAGAGCAGCTAGATACTTTACAGATTTCTTATGTGGACTGAGTTGAAGCAGAATTCCTTCAGTCTCTTATATTAAATCCTCCACATCTTCAGCGAGTCAGGGAGGCACAACATAATGATGCCGACTGCGAGACACGACGTGCTCAGATATCCACAAGGAATGCACCGAATTAATTTTCTAATGGTGGGGAGCACATCATCCTCTTCAGAGGAGGTACCTTGGCACCCGTGGAACTTCAGAAGGAAGTGTTGAGGGAGTTCCACACATCCCCTCTAGCGGTACATCTAGAAGTGACAGAGATGTACCGGGAACTTCGATGACAGCACTGGTGGCTAGGTATGAAGAAGGAAGTAGCAGAGTTTGTCTCTCGATGCCACACTTGTCAACAAGTGAAGGTGGAGCACCAGGTACCAGCACGCTTGGTTCAGCCTTTAGAGGTCCCATAGTGGAAGTGGGATAGAAAATCCAGGGATTTCGTGACGGGGCTTCCACGTACATCCAGGGGTAACAACTCGATTTTGGTGATCGTTGAACATCTCAAAAATTCGTCCCACTTCCTACCGATTAGAGAGCAGGGTTTAGTGGAGAACTTGAGATTAATCTACGTAAAGGATATTGTGAGTTTACATGGAGTACCATCGATGATTTTCTCCGATCGTGACACACACTTTACTTCCCGGCTATGGAAGGTGTTGTAGGAGGCTTTCAGGATGAAAATTCGCCTAAGCACTACCTTCCATCCTTAGATAGATGGTCAGACTGAATGAACCATTCAGACCCTCAAGGATATGCTACGTTCTTATGTCCTCAACTTCGGTCGCAGCTAGGACGATCACTTAACTTTGGTGGAGTTTTCATACAAAAACAGTTATCACTCCACCATTAGGATGGCACCTTTTGAGGCCTTGTGTGGTTAACCATTTAGATTTACACTGTGCTAGATAGACCCTGGGGAGTCAGCATTAGTGGGACCCGAGATAGTACTAGCTACCACAGAGAAAGTGCAGATCATCCAGGAGTAGATAAAGACTACACATAACAGACAAAAGTCATATGCTGATAGGATACGAAAACCTCTGGAGTTTGAGGATGGTGACCACGTCTTTCTATGTGTCTCACCTCAATGAGGTATACAATGATTTTAACGAGGCAGAAAGTTATCTCCGAGATTCATCGGACCTTTTTAGGTCCTCAGTAGAGTAAGCGAGGTGGCTTAACGCCTGGCTCTTCCACCTCAGTTGCACCAAGTGCACGATGTCTTCCACATATCCTAGGTAAGGAGATATGTGCATGAACCTTCTCACATCATCGACCATAGAGAACTGGACATCGATGATGGGGAGACTTTTACGGAGGTTCCAGTGGAGATTGGGGATCGATAGGAGCGGGTCCTACGTGGATGGTCGATACCTCTGGTGCGCATTTTCTGGAAGCATGGGAACCTCCAGGAGAGCACATGAGAGAGGGAGGCTTAGATGCATGCTCAGTACACCCTTTTGTTCCCTTAGTTAGAGTTATAGCTTAAGGGGATGTAAAGCCCAGAGGTGAGGAGAATGTAAAGACCTAGAAATTCAGTGGAATTTTTTTTCTTAAATACATGGGATTTTTACAAGTCTGTGAAAATTTACGGTGCATGATTTCAAGGCCCGGTGTGCCCAAAATCAATTTCTGACGTTTTTTCGGGTACATTCAGTAAATGTATGAGCAAGATATTATAACTTTTGAACCGGTGTTCGGAAATAAAATCAGAGGGCACCGTTTAACTCGTAGTGCTGATATTATCTTAAGAATACTTTCAACTCAATAATAGTTGGTCGAGAATTAAAGTTTGTTTTTGGGTTTTCTTAAAAAATAATAATAAAATAAAGTGAGCCAACACTTTATTTTATTGAGCTTCCATGTGGGTGACTGGTAGTTAAAACCTCCTCTTGGGAGTTGGAGGTGGGATCACCACACCTCAACCTCCCATGAGAGGTTATGGTGGTGGGACCCACCCTAACATAACCTCTCGTGAGAGGTTACAATGTGGGGTCCACATGGGTCTTAACCCCTTATTGATGGAGGAGGATAAAACCTCTCAACTCTCCAAAATTAATGAGAGAGAGCCTCTTGACCTACACTAATTAATCTGTGACAACTCTTATGCATTAATTAGGTGGAGCCACATAATTTAATTATCCAACTTTAATTGTTATGCCAAATCCATCCCATTAAATAAATGAGTCACCTCATTTAATTAAATAAATCAATTTGAATTTACACCAATGAAAATAATAGATCCTAATATATTATTTGGTTGTGATTTCATTTTGGATGGAGTGGAGAGAAAGGAGGAAATTGGGAGAAATATTTGGATAAGGCTCTCAATGAAGAACACTTCCAATGAAGAACACCTTCGAAAACAATGAACGATCTTCCTCAACTTTCTTCCTTAGAACCCCCTTCGATGAGGGATGTCTTCGACCGATCTTCCCTCCTCATCATCGTCAATAAACTGATGCACGAGCATGGATTGGAAGGGTGTGGCGGATTCGACGAACAATGACAACATCATCTTCTTCCTGCGACTTCATCACTGAGCAATGATCAAAGGTAGGGGGTTTACATTGAGTAATATCCCTTTTCTTTTTTTTAATCTTCAATTATAAAAGAATCGATGCGGAGATTGTAAAAAAATTAATGGTTGTTCTCTTACTTTGATGAACCAATTGCTATCGCCCCTAAACGTGGAGGGTGCAGGCCAAACCATCATGGCCCGACCCCTCCACCTTTCTTGTATGTGTTGATTCACGACATGGTGATGAGGAGATGGAACGAAGAAGGTGGTGACGATGAAGACCGTGCTACCCGCGGCCTCCGTGAACCGTCTCTGGCCTACCTGTGTGCCGCCCGCACCCCACCGGCATGCCCGCGTGCTACACAGACGCTGCCTGCAACCCCGCCGGCCTGCCGGCGCGCTTCCCACACGCTTCCGGCCTACCCGCGCGCTACCCGCTCCCTGCCATGCGCTGCCCGTGGGCTGCCCTCCCCCTACCGCGACCTACCCCACGGCCTGCCCGGTGCCCCGTGACCTGCCTGCACACTACCTACACCCTGTTGGCCTACCCGCGCACCGTGTGGCCTACCCGCGCCCCACGTGGCCTGTCCGGATGTCCAACGGCCTCCCGGCCACCTGGCCTCCCGAGTCGCCCGAGCCATGCCCCTCGCGGTGCATACCGAACTGGCCCCAAACTTCAAACCTAACTACCTTCATAGTCCACTGGGCTGGGCCCAGCGGACCGGGCCGAACCTAACGGGCTGACCGGGTCGACCCAAACCGGGTCAGACCCGACCCGGGCCCACCAATGACTATTACTTCCTTTGGTCATATCATTGGCACCAGATGACCCTTTGATGAACCATCAGTGGCACCTGTATTCTTGGAATGTGATAGTCCCTTTGAGAATACCACCCTTGGAGTTCAAGAGATATTTGAGATACGGTCAGGTTGGATTGTACATGAATCCAATCGGGCCCCTGGGCTAAAAAGCTTATAACTCACTAACCAGGCATCCGATTGACACGCCGTCTATTGCATTGAGTCCCCTATGATAATGCAGAACTTTGAGATACTTCTACGTGGGAGTTTGTGATAGTCGGAGTATCGACCTGTAGCTCGTGGAGAGGACCCTCTCGGAGAATAGTGAGTGATGTACGAAGACCTAGTAGCAGGCTCAGACCTGAAGACTACTTGACCAATCTGACTAAGAGTGATTTGACTAGCCCAGTGGGGAGCGCCTGGTAGTTGGCGGCAGACCCAAGGCAGAGGACCAGCTGGTAGTTGGCGCTGAACCTTTAGAGACCCAAATCTTCAAATACATAAAAATTACATTACTTTTTCAAAATATATAATACATAACAAAAACTTACACCAAAGGACTATAATAGTATAGTGTCTTCGGAAACATGGAAGATAATATTCTAATCATGGTTAAAGATCTTCAACATCTCCCAAAAAGATCTTCCCCTTTTGTTTTATTACCTAAAAAACTTTCCTTATATCTTAGGGAAAATAAAAAATAAAAATGGATAACTCAAATGCTCAGTAAGGGTAAATATAGAGAACACAAAACAATACATAAACATTTGAATGCAAAAGTTTGAACATAAAATATAAACATCACAATCTTGAGCAAAGACATAAATCATGGAAGTTTGTAAGGCATATATCATAATGGAACATTAATCATAATAAAATAGCATGGGAAGAAAACATGTAATTATGGGAAACCATTAAGAACATGATATAATTTCCATAGTATCCAAGGAATTGCTTCCAAGACCATCTTAGTGGAAAAAGTCCATTACTGAACCAAGTTCACTCCACATTCGAGTCCTATATTACTGAACCAGATTAGCTTGCCGTTCCAGCCTTGTCTATATCATGAGATATAAATCTTTACCCAATGCATTGGAGGGAGATATAGTTACCATCAATCTCATAATGAAATCATTCTTACGTGTTCCAAAACATAAACATAAATCATTCATGAAAACCCAAAGAATAAAATGGGTTTCATAAACATCATCCCATCATCACATAATCCATATAAAACAAATGGATATCATTTTATCATATGAAAAGTGGAACCATGTAAATCATAGAGACATTATACTTGAAACATACACATATAAAATAATGCCATCTTATATGGAAAATGGTTTTGATAAAACACTTGAAATAAATTCGTGAGGAAAATATCCTTTCTTATTCAAAATCATTTTCTTTTCACAAAATGCCATTCAATTTTAAAATAATATGATTTTTTGAAAATGTTCATGAAATCATGTAGAGTATGCTTCATGAAAATAAGGTGTTATAAAACCGTAAAAATCCATTCATGCCGAATAAGTAAAAAAACATTCTCCTCGTACTTTTAACGAAAAAGTTAAAAAATACCACGGATGGTAAACAAAAGAAAGGGTCCTTCCATAACACAATGTAAAAGTCAAACAGGGGTAAAAATGACTTGAAACATACATGGAAGAATATTAAACACTTTATTAAAAACATTTTTATGGACATGGATGAAAAATATAACCCTAGTAAATACTTACGTATAAGCAATCTTGGATAAAAATGAGATTGCAAAATTATCCATTACCTTAGGTCCGATATGCTTTGTACGTATCAAAACCTCCTGTATAATGATTTAAATAATGTCATTGAGTTATTAAAGAATCATATTAATTGTTATGATATCATATATGTTAAAATTATGACTTTATAATACCCGTTCTTTTGTAAATTCCATGTTAAAGTATCGTTTTGGGTAAAATCGTTTCATTTATTGTACGTGTTTCGATTTGTTGTTCTTGATATTATTATTACTTATATCATAATTTAATTACTTCAAGAATGTAAATTATGATTTATATATCATATATATTCAGTATATATATATAATAGGTAGTTTAATGAAATGAAATACACCGTTCACAGAGACGGTATGTCGTACGTACGCATGGACATTGTTTTTCGTTTCCTTATTGAATTAAATGGAATTAAGTATATGACATACATATATATATATAAATAAATATAGTAGCATTATTATTTCATATATATCATTATTATTTATTATATATACTTTATAACTATTCTTAAATGGATAACATGGGGAATGAATCTCATCGCATCGTGGAGACGGTAATCTGTACGTACACACGAGCGATGATATCTTTCCCATAATTATATGAATGGAATTGGAGTGGATGATATAATATATCATAATCAGTATCATGTTATAATAATCATATATTTTTATTATTTACACCATTATACCCATCCACGTAAGGTGGTGGTGGAAAAAACACATTACACCACGACGTGGAGACGGTATTCCGTACGTAAGCACACACGATGATTTCATTTTTCATAGGATGGAATGAAAGTGAAATAGGGTTATTTCATATTTATAATAAAATATCAGTATATTAGTGATACTTATGTTATTAAATTATGATGAAACAAATAAATAAGAAGAAGTTGAAGAATAAAGAAACTTGAAAGAATCGGTAGAAGAGATTACCTCTTCCTCGACGCATCTCCTTTAAACTTATTCTTAGGGCACTAGGGTTGGTCTTTTGAGAAGACCATAACCTCTATGATATAACTATAGAGGTTGACAAGAGTAATTGGCAGGGGTTTTCCGAGCTTCAAGGCTCAAAAGGGTCTGAAGAGAAGAGGGAAGGGGTGCCCTTTTTATAAGGGAGGAGAGGGACACCTTAAGAAAAACATAAAATATTATTTTATAATAAAGTCATATTCAGTTTTTAATATCTCCAAATTGATTTATTTCGAAGATAAGTTGGGGTTGGGTCGATGTCCTCTCAACAAATAGGTTTTAGACAAGTTTAGGTTACTATTTTTACCTTATCATTTAGATTTAACTCTAAGTTAAATAATTTAACTTTTACCATGTCTTTTTGTTTTCTTACACTATATGGTTAATAAACTTACTATAACAAGCCTAAAGAACCCCAAGTGGATCATTATTAATATATATAACCTTATCTAGGCCATTTGTACGAAAATTATATTTTTAGGAATAAAATAACAATTAATAATATAATATTGGTTTTAAAAACTATTTTATGTCAATTTTGACACTATTTTGTACATGATTTTTGTAAAAATAATAAGAGCACGATTAGTTATAAAAAGGTTAATTAAATCAAAAATAACATGTCATATTAATATATAAAATTATTGTAATTCATAAAAGTCTAAAATTACATTTATTCGGATATTGATAACATCAATTATGTTAATATTTCATTAATAAGTTATTTACTGCATCATCATTGTGTCATAAATAAATTAAATTATTTAATGTCTAAAAATTATAAATAAAATATAATTATCTAGGAAATAATTTTATATTTCTAATTAATATTTATAGTCGAATTTATCTTATATATAACCCTATATTAAAAATTTTTTAGTTATTAAACTTTGATTTTAACTATTTTAACTCTTCTTTAAATAAAATAATAATAATTTTTCTAATCTAATCCAACTGGACCTAAAGGGTAATATTTTATTCCTAGGTTTGTTTTTGGTCGAATTAAACTTATCCAATAGAATTAGGACATGTGTTAGTGTAATAATAATATCATTTTTACCGTTAATTTCCCTATTTACTTTTAAGCGTGAAAAAGAAAAGTAAAAAGTTACTATTCACCAAAAATTATTTTTATCTTATTGAACCAAATTTTACTTACTGATATCAACCATGTCTCTCAGATTTTTTAAATTCTACTCACAGAAGTGGTAAAATTATGTTTTGTGTAAATTTGCAAATTTTCCTAGGAGGTGGGTAAAAGATGGTCAAAAGTTCAATAAATTCTTTATATATCTAAAATTATTATAAAATGAGTCCAATTAATTACATTGAACTTATATATGTATTATGTATCAATTTTAACCTATAATAAATTTTAATAAAATAAAAAATTATTTTAATAAAAAGTCGGTTTCAAAATAGTAACCTAGTGTTTTCACTATTCATCGAAAAATGAAAGTTTTCAAAAAAATACCAAAAATTCACCCTAGGATAATTTCGATACTCCGAATCCAAAAATGAAGTCTATTTCAAATGATAAAATTTATAAAGTTTCAAAAAGTGGGTATTACTATTCATAACGGCTAGTTTATATAACATATCGTTGTTTAGTGAAACTCGGTATTGCATACAACACACGCTATCGTGAAATGTCGTGATTGCGTGTAATGCAAGCCAAGTCAGGGATAAATGTAGTTAAAGCTCCTTTTGGTGTATATTAAAAAAAAAGAAATCAATGATATTAAAAAGAATATTTTTCAAAAAATCTCAGGGTGTTACAAGACTCGCAATACTCGACAGGAGGAGTACCGTTGTAGGCTATTAGGGGGATCGCCTGGTAGTTGGCGGCATATGAATAGTGGGGAGTGACTCTATGTGAGTGTGTTAGGCCCATAATATTTGATAGGAAGAGTACCTCAGTAGTCCAAGGTTAGTGGGAAGCACCGGGTTGTGGCGGAAGACCCACTATACTCGACAGAGTAGGAGTTCTCCAGCAGTCGTGGTTTCGACAATGTGAAAAAAAATCCTGGTTGAGCTGAGTCATTAACTTTTTTGTTTACCTCATGATTGAGATGGATTAATTGATAACTTAGGTATATGTATAGGCATATACCTAAGTAGGTTTATCTGTTGTTTTCATACTTTGGGATTTATCCTTGTTGGATTTGAGAGACCTTGAGGGTCTCGGGGTCCCTACTGAGTTTCGTTATACTCACCCCTGCAAGGGCTATTCCCACACCTCATTGTGTTGGTTGTAGATGATGGACAGTGCTGAATGAGGATCAGAGTAGCAGGAATGGACGGTACCCAGAGGTGGACCTTACGACGAGTCGGTACACGGAGGAGACTGACAGACGTGGAGTGTTGTGGAGGCTATCTGTACCTACCCTTCTGGTTGGAACCCTGGAGGACGACCCAGTAACTGCTTTACTTTTCTTCATTTGTACTTGTTTTTCAGTTTTATCTGTATTTTCCTATTGGGATTTTTTTCCAACCCCTTTTACCTTCCATCACTTCTTTTTTATACAACTTTACATAGTGGTTACTTCCATCTCGTACTCTGTTGTGTGTGTTTTCAGTTTATAAAGGCAATACCTCCCTAGTTTTAGGGATTTTCACCTTTGGTGCTAGTCACCATCCCCTGGCCTATTGAAGGTGGGCTTGGGGTAGTCACGTCACGGGCCTCGGGGTACGGGTCATGACAATAAATTCCATCCAAACATTATTTATGCCTTATTTTAGGTAGAATACCCTCGTTAGAGATGTCAAGGTGTTAAAAAATATGACCATTCAAAGGAAAGTAATTTTTTCATTTAATTATTTCTATTTTTATTCTTCATATTCCTTAAAATATCCATAAAACATGATTAGATAACAAATATATCATCCTCAATATATTTAGATGTTATTATTTTAATATCAACACCTAAATCCATCTCCACTTCTATCAAATGGGAAATGAATTAATCATTCGTGCATACCTGTGAACTATCACCTCCGCGAACCGATATAATTCGTCTTCCATAACCATCTCTGATAAATGGTTATAATTATGGAACTAATGTTTATATGTTATATTCATGAAATATTTATCATAATAATAGAATAATATAGCAATTACATTCTTACCTTCCATGAACATAAAAACCATAATGTCGTTCGTGCGTACTTATGAACTATAACCTCCATGAAGTGATGTGATCTATTTTTAATCAACATATCACCTAGATAATTTATATATGTATATTTAAATTAATAATCTTATCTTAATGATATTATTATAAATCTATAAAGATTAAGTAATATTTACCTTCTTTCCATAATGATCATTGGAAAATGAAACCGTTACTCATGTGTACATATGACTTACCACCTCCATGATTGCAAAATTATTCATTTTTCATATCCATATTTTATTATAGGATTTAAAAGTATAATTTATATATATAATTTGTTATTATTTCATTAATTTTATTCTGGATATGATGGACTAATGACCACATTGACGATTGACATCATACCAAGTTCATTTTCGACTCATGTACTGAATATCTACAAAACATCTGATATGAACATAAATAATTATGTAATTGTTATAACATATTAATAAGTGATATAAAAGGAATAATAAAATTGAAATAGGTTCTCAAGAATTTATAAATTAACATAATTATATTATTCAGGAAGAGAAATAACATACATGGTGAATCATACTCAAGGTTAGAGACTTCTTCTCAATCTCATTTCATTGAGGCATTTATTGATAATATGAACATCCATTCTTTTAGAAGTCATATATATTGACACTATGACATTTAATATCCATATTTTAACTATAATAACGTTATTTAATGTTTTATTAAATATAATAATTAATGGAGATTAATATTCAAATGTTCAAAGAGGTATGAGACACCTTGAACGTTTAAAGATTTTATTGTCAAACCTTTTTCTTCATGATATTAATTTACATATTTATTTTTTGGATATAAAAGGATTTTAAAGAATTTTTTTATGTATTTTTAATTTAATTAAATTTTATTTATAATGAATATTTTTCTTGTTTGATATGGGATGTTTTGATAAACGATAAAAGGAATATTCTTTTTAATGTATACGATGACAATAAATTCTCCACCACCATGACCATTATTTGTTATTTGGATACCTCTACAAGACTTAATATTTTTAAAATAAAAAGGAATAATTTTTTCCATTTTATGGATAATTTGGAATTAAAATGGTTTTCAAAATGGATTGATTATTTCAATATTTTGAAATGATTTCATTTGATT
Source organism: Viscum album (assembly GCA_963277665.1). Lineage (NCBI taxonomy): Eukaryota > Viridiplantae > Streptophyta > Magnoliopsida > Santalales > Viscaceae > Viscum > Viscum album. Next base: position 1,599,270,169 of record OY728119.1, on the reverse strand, counting down.
GTAAATGAAATTTTATGAGTGGAATGTTGATAGTTACAATATTTTATGTGTTATAATTGTATAATGGTACATGGAAATTTGAAGAGTGGTTATGTTATAAACCAAATAGGGGTGGTTCTATGATAAACCAATGATGGGTGGTTATGTTATATCCTCTAATGCATTGTGTATAGATGTTGGCATTATGGCTATTCCATTTATAAGAGGGATATGTATGGAAGTCGACTACTTGATTATTACATTTAAGTATGATTATGTCCCATGTTACATTTATATGTTATATGTGATTTATATGGGTTTTATGGTAATATATTCATTACAAAAAAGGTAATCATCAGGTTTATATTCAACGGGAAGAATTTATTAATCCTTAGAGGTGAAAAGTGTAACATTATCATAAAGGATTCATGGTTTACATATTTTCACAAGAATAATAGTTTTCCTTCTTTATGTATCCCTTACTATGATTTTTATACTCGTCCCATGTTTTAAAATGTTTTTCATAGATATTAAGATTGGTAATGAGAAATAATATTGCATGATGAAATAATTGAGGATATGTCTCGAAATAATGTTTTATTTTAAAAGGGTTTCCTTTGGTAGAAAAAGTGGATACTAAGTGTAACTGTCCACATGTAATATATGAGTCTACTTTGTAAGAGTTTTTCCTAATTCACTAAAACTATAAACTAAAAAGACAATTTAATGTTAATTCTTGTTCATAAACACTAGAAAAAGTTAGGTTTAATGATGGGGCCTTATCCTATATGATTAGGAGACGTACCATTCCCCCTTATAATATTGTCCAAGTTGTCGAGTAAGGTTAAAAAAATCATTATATATTATATCATGGACTCTATGTTTGAATAATTTTTAATTCTTTAAAATATATAGAATCATATTAATTTTGGAAACACCATAGTCATTATGTAAGCATATATCACTTAAAATAACATGGTATTATCCATATCATTACTTTTAGAATTTAGGTGTGATAGAACCTAGAAATTATATCTATAAATATAATTATGATGTTACAATAAACAACATGGTTCAATAATATATTTATGGAGTTTATTTTTAATATTATCTTAAAGCCCCAATTATCATCCCTAAACTACCTTGTTAGGAAAATAAATCATTATGAAATAATAGGGTTGTGTTTCAATGTGATCATATTCCGGTAATGAAAAGTTCTTACACCATTCTTCAAGACATCAAATAATAATGTTTCCATTAACATAAATTATGATGTGATGTTTGTTATCCATTAACACAAAAATTTATCTATAAAATAATGTTATCCTTCACATAATAATCATGACACAACTATTAAACTGTAGTATCAATTTGTGTAAGTAATATATTATAGTGTAAATAGAATGGTTTTATAGTGTGTTTTTATGATTCTATGATAAAAAACTCTCTAAATTCTTCCAAATTTCATGGAATTACAAAATAAAAATCACTATATATAATTTGAGTATATTAAAATCATTTTTAATAACATATTATCAACAGAACAACCCCAAATTTATATATGGAGTTTTTTTGACAAAATCCCTCTTTGGTTCTATCTACAACACACATCATTAAAAATAATATTCTAATAAAAAACCATATTCTTGATGGTGTATAAAATGGTTCAAAAATCATTAAATATAAGCCCACATGAGTCATTATCAATATGATAAAGAATACATAAATGAGAATTTTTTTAATTTAAACATTTCACTAAACATATGATCTAATACCTCTTATTGTATCAATATTTTTATCTACATCCCTTCAAGATTTTCATCTCTGTATATAGTTTATTTACCTTATAATAATTCATTTATGTATTTTATAATAAATCATCATTCTAATTAAAGAGTATTCTCTCCCCTAAATAATTACTTACTCATTGAGTGATTACATATGAAAATATACCCCCTTTAATTAATTTAATTAATAAAAATAATAAATCAATATATAATATAAAAATATACCTATCTATAGACCACTCATTAACACCACTTATTGATAATAGTAAAAATTTTTATTCTAGTGATTCAACTCATTGGAAAACAATCATTGAATAAAAACACATCTATAGGAGTAGATGATCCTTCTATAACACCTTAAGTAGAAATATATAACTAAAATCCTAGGGCTAACTAATACCTACCAAAAGAATAAACTTTATCATGATATCCATAGTTTTATATTGAGGATACACATAATAAAATTTCACTAGTCATTGCTTAAATCTATCCTCCAAAAAATAAGAATTTTGGTCAATTTAATTCATCCTACAATGGTGAAATGAATTTATACAAGGATTTATGGAACTGAAGTTATCATTTTTTAACAATATAAGAGATTGTATAATAACATCAGTAATATCATGATATTTATTTATTCAGAGAAGTTATGTACACGTTTTAGTAGTGGATATATATTCATATTTTTCAGTTCTAGGAGATATGAAATATTTCTTTTTTATTATCTTTTAAATACACTAATCAAAATGATAAAATTTATTTCCTGATAAATAATTCCTATCATCTACTAAACCGATATTATCTGAAATAAGAAACACTAAAACATTCCATTTATAAATTATAAAGAAATTTAAAAACCATCAATCCTTAGATATATAAAAGTATTCCTTTAAAAAAAGGAATTTCTTTTTTATTTGGAAAACATTGATATCTTTACACATTGAATTTATAAAACATAATATATAAACATAGTATTTTTTGATATAATAAGTAAAGTACCCCATGAAATTGTTCCATATTTTATTTCTAATAAACCATGCCTATTTTAATCAATGTAATGTAATTTTGATTGAATGTGAGTTCATTTTAAGTCTTAAATAAGGTTCAAAGATTATTTCAGCTGATTGAGAACTATTTTAGAATATACAGTCTATGGTTAATAAATAAAATCACATAGATCTGATAGAAATTTTATGTTTGATTGAAGACATAATAATTTTTACACAAAACATCATTATATTAACTCTGAACATCTAAGATCGACTATCTTCAAATGTCTGAGAAAATAAAAAAGACTTAAGATTTTTAAGGTTTAACATATTCATAAGGTTTACTCAGATATCAATAAATGAAAAAGGATTCTTTTTATGGTTATATTAATTATTTTGGATGTTTGAGGAATAACATTAAAAGTTTTAATTAAAATCCAATGTCAATATCATAATTTTGTTTTATAAACATCAAACGTTTGAATCTAGACTTTATAAGGTTAAACCATAGAAATAATTATTAGAAATTGGAAATTTTATAAAATTAATAATCTTGGTGAACGACATTATATGGTTCATGTGAGACTTCAATGGATTATTTAGAAGTTCTTAATATTCAATCTGAATATTGTATAGTTCATTTAACCTTATTAAATATAATAAAATTAAAAATATTAAAGATAAATAAGATTATATGGGAACTCCATAAGGTTCATTATAAACACCATGGGGATATTTTAATTTTTGAATGATTTCGAAGAGTATTGGAGAAGGTTTTTATTGTAGAACATGATATCCCCATACTATTATTCTAAATATTCCTAGTATAGTAGATGATTCTTGATTTTTTTTCATATTTTAAACTTATCAACCATATTTATGATTTATGATTTAATAAAATATTATGGAATAAATCCTAATATGATTATGAAAAGTGAGAGGTATCTGGATTGGGAGTAGTTTTCCATGACGTGATAAATGTATATGCATGAAATCATGCATTCCAGCATATAATATTCCAAAATTATCAAGGATTTCATGGAATTTTTGAAGAAGGAAATATCTTGAGTCTCTTAGGGATTTAAATAGAGATGTTGACTTAGATTTTAATGATATTTGAAAAAGGTGAATATTGATGGTTATTTGAGAGTTATTAAAATAAAATATTAGACTACCAACAATTATTGAGAGTCTCTATTTGGAAATATAAAATAATATTCACATAATTATCTATGAATAAAACAGGAGAAACTAAAGAATGAGTGAATTGTTAAGAATTGAATTTTCTAAAAATGATATATTGTTGAGTTAAAGAACTATTTCGTTGAAGAGAGAGAAAGAAGTTAATATCAACGGGTTCCTATTACAATATTCATCATCTGTGTCAAGAAAATATGATAACATTATTGATCATATCAAGGCTTACTATTGAGAAAGATAAGGATGAGATTTTTTACATACATTCATGTACATGTGAACCATTTTAAATCATGATAAGTAAGAATGATGTACATGATTTTACAATGATGCATATCTTTTATTTAAAGAAATAGCCTAAGAAATAATATCTTATTTTCTAAAGATGATACATCCTGATATACACTGAAGATATGTTTCTCATATAAAAGTGGAAGTCTATCTAGAAGACTAGTGTAATGAGTATAAAAAATTCACTTTTACACTATGAAGTGGATGATACCTATAATGGGGAGTGGATGATATTTATTAACCATTTTTTTGGTTGTTATGAACTTTGAATCAGTGAAAACATTAAATGATGATATAATTTATATTTTGGAGGAATTAAAAATGAAAAAGGGGTAGGTATCCCCATTGGATCCAATACATGTAAACATATCCTGCATGCTATGACTCTTTTCATTACTATTTCATACAGGGTGTGAAAGTGTTTAAAAAAGATTGGATCGTGACCTTAAAAATTCACAAAGATTTATTTCTAAAATAAATTTTCAAAATATTTCCAATGAATCAACCTACCTTTTTGTGGAATACCTATTAACATGTGATCTTTTGTATGCTTCGAATGATTTTTTATACTCTATAACATCAACAATCATTCCATAAACATCCTTTAAATAATTAATTAAGGTAGAAACTGGTATTTTTAAATCTTTTCTTTAATCCATTCCAAATCTGATGAAAAACTTATTAACATATTAGGGTTATGAAATAAAACATTCATTCATCTATTTTATAGTATATGTTGAATGGAAAATATTAAATTCATCGATTTTTTTTAGAATTTGGTCCAAAAAAATTCTACAAACTCCATGACTTGATCTTTACTCAAGTCACCAAAAATTATTTCATATACATAAATGATCTTCTTAACCCTTTTATCATAATATTTTTATACAATGTAAGTATTATTTAAACCTCAATAATGGAATCCAAACATCGTTTAATGTCAATAAATATTTGAATAAAAATAACATAGAGCATGCTTCGACTAATTAAATGGATTCTAACAATGATACTATTTTTTATTATATTCATTATTGTGAAATAAATCCATCTATTTATTATATACCTTTTTATTTTAGAACTAATTTAATAAAATATGATTTTATATCTATTTATAAAACCTTGAAATATTTTTCACTATTATGGTTAAGAATAATATAATCATTCAAAATATTTACTTGTAAGAAAATTCCTCACTCACATAAATCCCTTCAAATTAAGAGTATCCTTATAGACAAGTTCTTTTTTATTTTAAATCATCATGCCTTCTTTTTATAAAAGTTTCAACAAAACCCACTTATTTTTATAACATTTTTATCTATCAAATACAAAGAACACTCCAATGTTTTCTTATTCTTATTTTGAATAATATCAAAACTATTAGACATTATCCAACTATAATATTGTCCATAAAAGTGAAACATTTTAGGATATACATGACATACTGATGTTTTTTACTATAGATATTACATTCTACTTGTTTCCTATGATTCTTTCCTACAATGATTTTTTTTTTAAATTTTCATTCTATTTATATATTTTATTGTGATTTATGGAGTTTAAAAATTTTATTAATCATTATTTGTTTTAATTAAAATCATTCTATACCTCTTATAGTTCACTAAATATTTTGAGATCAATAATTATTTTTGATAGAATTTATTTATCGCATTGTTTAAATTTCTTCTCCCTCCCGAAAATAGCTAAATTTTTTATTATCAATAATTTTATAAATCCTTATTTCAAAAAATTTATTTTATATTATCATTCATAATTATCTAAAAAACCTTGTAACCCTTTAATATTAACATTTTAATGGTTCTAATACAATATGAGAATAAATAATTTAATTCATAAGATATAAATGGTTTTTAATGTTGAATCCTTACCATTCCATATCTCGCATGGGGTTTCACCTCAACTATACATAACAAGGAACAATTAGTGATTTAGAGTGGTTTTATGATATTTTTAAAGCATATCATATATTATATTTTCAATTATATTCATATGATATAGGTCATTTATTATCAATTTCTTCCTCTTAATAAATTCATTTTATTTTGGATTTCCCAAATATAAAAAATCATCTCATAACCAAGTTGTTTCAAGATAATCCTTTACATTGATATTTATTAAAATTATACCATTGTTGATTTAAAATATAAATATTTTAATCCCAAGAATATTTTATTATATCTTTTTATATTGTTTAATAAAATCGAATACCTTGATTTATTTACTACGTCTATCAACTATTCCATCTTGCTATAATAATCGATAAATAAAATGTAACACTTATTTCTATGATTGTATTTTCGTGACATCAACCCATAAAAATCAATGTGTAACAATTCTAAAAAAATTTATCACATATATTCTTTTATCGAATATGTGTTCAAAATGTTCTTTCCATTTTAGAAAACATCACAAGTGATAGAATTATATCATTTGACCTTTCTAATTTTACATGCACCTTCACAACTCACCAAGTATTCCATGTATTTTTATACAAGTGTCAAAAATTATTTATTGTAATTTGTTTTCATTCCCCATTAATCAAAAAAATATATCATATTCTCTAATAATAAGGAATATATTTCATTCAATCATTTCCCCTTTAAAATGATTGAACCATCACCACCATTATAGATATAAGCCTTGTTGGTAAACTTTATAGCATGTCTTGAGTCATAAAATTTATTAATACATAAGATATTTGAACCATGATATTAAATTATTAATATATCTAACGTTCATAATAATTTTCTTCTTCATTTTGGTTTTCTTATAGCCAACGATCATCAAGACTTCATCATTAAAAATCCTTATGAATATTTCATTGCCATATTTGATTCCCATGTCTAGATTATTTTTTCATATCATATAGGATGCATATCCACCATCACATAACCCCAATACTGGATGATCTATTGGAATTAAATAAATCTCTACCACTTTAGCATCCTTATCCATATTCATATTATTTTATAATAGTTTCACCATATCTATAGATTTTTAGAATTAATTTTCTCCCCCAAATTTGATAGGTCTTCCAAATATTTCAAATATATAAAGATATTTTTCATTTTATAGATTTCTTATTGCCTCTTTGGATTTTTCCATTACACTGCTTCATGTTTCCCGTAAAAAATCATCATATCCTAGATGATCAATACATAGATTTATGTCTCTAACTTTCACACACAAAATAGAAGTTATAGAAGACAAATTTGGAATATTCTATCTATTCATATGTTTTAATTTGTATTATGATTTAAAGATATTATTTATTATAAAAAAATTAATATTTATACCCTACTTATATAGAAAAACAACACTCAATTTATGTAGTATTATTAAGTTTCTTAATTAGTGACCCATTAGTATTTTGATTCTCTACCAAATAAATCTCTCTATTAGAAGTGATTGATTTATTTAGTGAATCAACCTATATGGGCCTTTGTTTCTAATCAAGAAACAAATATTTGTTTTCCTCCATGATGAAAAAATTATCGTTATAGGTATTCTATCGTGAACTAAAATTATTTTTTTCATGAATCAACATGAGATACCCCAATCCTGAGTACCTGAGTCATTCTGTGACATAGCCTGAAGTGTGTTCCTGATACCCATGGGATGGAAACCTGTGTTAGATCATCAAATATACTCTATTAGTAATTATTTTTCATGATTAGAATAGATGGATAAGCAAGGAACATCCACATAAAAAATCCATCAAAACTAGTGCTTATATTACTGGGCCACACAATAGAAATAGTTAGTTTTAAAAAAAACATGAACCAAATGAGGCAATAAATGTTAAATTTTATACATAAAAATAGACCCTAAAATGAATAAATATATCAATTATAACATGAAATTAAATTATATAAAAAAAAGAAAGAGAAAAAATTCATATTAATGGAACTGTAGAAAAATCCCAAAGTTTATGGGTACAAAATGAATGGAAATACCCATAATAAACCAAGGAAGTACCACTTCTCATCTCCATGTTCATGTGAAACATATTTACCATGTGTCATCAATAAACCCAAACTCGAATCCAAGAAAAAAACCACCACATCAAAGAAGAACCTATGCTAAACCTATAATATGTTAGGCATGAGAAAATATGCACAATAATTATCTTCCACATACCCCATGCATGTCCTTTATAAATAAAATCTATTTCATTATTGTTTGAAAAAAAATCATAAATTAGGATTTTATTTTAGGTTTAACAATTTAAAAAAATAGTTTCTTTTGAAAATAATCATTACCTATAAAACATGTAAAATTTCCAATTAAAGTATATATTTATGAACATTTAAAAATAAAATTTTTAATATAAAGTGAAAATGATTTTTAATATTAATTTTTTTGAAAATGGTATACTTTTATGAAATTTCAAACATATATATAATGAAACCATGGAAATGATCATGGGAACCATGGAGAATTAGTGGTATTATTGGATAATTTCAACATATAACCTATATATACCAATGTAAAATATTATAAAACATTCCATAATAATAAGTATCACAATTCATAGCTGAATCGTGGGCCAAACCCCCCTCTAGAATATAAAATTCATACTTAGGGCCAATAGCCAGAGGATGATACTAAACTGTTATAGTATGTGTACCCAGATTCCCATTTAACATACTTTTTCTTCCCATGACATATAAATAAAGGTGATTTATTTAATTATAACACCAAAATATATCTATATAAATAAACAAAAAACTCACCCTCACCTCTAAAAACCCTTAAAACAACTCATTTTCATAATGAATCCATAAATAATATATATATATATATATCTATAGGGAAAAACACTATATATAATTACAATATTTACATTTTTGAGAATTTTTACAACACATGAATGGGAATGAATCAAGGGTACAACATTTAGAGAACTATTTTAGAAAGTTACAACTAGGCTATTTATTATTCTTTAAGGAAAAAAGTAAAAAATAACAATCTTGAAATGAAAATCATAAAAACATTATTAAGAAACTATACTAATTCCTGAGTATGAATTAAAAATTTAATGATACTAATAAGAACCTTAATTTATAAGAAAACATAGTACTCTAGTTTGAAAAACCAAAACATTTCCTTACTTTGAGAAATTTACTTAGAAGTACCATTTAATAATTTAATCAAAAACATAGTGTGCATGAAATATTAATACATATTTATACCATAAAAATTAAGGGTAAATCTATTTACATTCAATAAGATTTCAAGAAAACACACTATATTTATAAAAATTCATTATATATACACAATATTGTTTAAAAAACAATTAAAAATCATTATAATCCAATAATATGTCATTTTTATACGTTTAATGGTTCAAGAAAGAATAAAAATACCTCAACGACAAATCTTCGACTATTCTATGTGTTAATAAACTAAATAAATGGAAGAAGAACCTTGAATTTATAAGAGGAACCCTAAAACAATGACAAACCTAATTAAAATTTGAGACATAAGGGATCCTATGATGTTGAGAGAATATTAATGAAATAAAATAAGAAAAATATTAAGATATTGGTAGTGTAAGAGACTAGAATGATATTGCCTTTAAGAATCATGATAAAATCATGAGTAAATCCATATAAATTACAAGGATATGAATGGTAATGAGATGGATGCATGCCTAGGGGTTATAAATCCAAATGAGGTGAGAAAGGGACCTGGAAAATGTTTACACAGGGAGTAGGGAAAATATATAATTTTATAAAAATTAAAATCATATAAGGAGAACTCTATGGTGAGGCTAAATTCTCCATGAAATGAAATCCCTCTCTGTAGTCCTCCCTGATTTAGACTTCAAGACTACGATGTGAAGTACCTACTTGGGGAAGAACCAAGGGCCCCAAGACCAAGGACACTATGGTGTGACCTTAAGATACATGACACAATGTCTGTCTCTATGTTCCCATGTAGTGTGACCCTCTGAGATGTAATATAAAGGTTCCTAAAATAGTTGATCTTTTTTTTCCAAGACCTCTAATCCTTTATGGCATAACATGACCCATTGTGTTGAAAACTCACCTAAAACACTTCACCATAGTATAAACACACCCTCCATGGTGTGATCTTATATAAATTATCCTCTAGTTCCTCAAAAAAATCAAAAATATAAATAAATCCAAATGAAAAAATCAATAAGTTAATAAAATAATAATAAAAAATAATGGTTGGTGTGTTAACATTCTCCCCACTAAGTGTTAAAATAATTTTTTGATCAAAATAGAAACACGAGGTCAAACAATCACATTAAATATAAGATTCGAGATATCATTATAGATAATGACTGTGGAGATTAACATCAATAATATGATCACTAATACAATATTCAAATACACCTAGAGGACCTATTTCCATACAGGGGTGATCTAAACCAACTCTAATGTTGATCATCATGGGATTTAAGAAAAACTAGATATAAATTTATAGGGAAGAGAAATTAATGGTAAAAATCATTAGCTACAAACCCAAAATGAAAGGAACACCCGAAATCACAACTAATAAGACTCGCAAAACAACTATAGAATTCCTGTTTACAACCCGAGGAAACATTTAGAGTACTACGTGTGGTGAAACACAAATTTTGTTCCTTCGAGAAAGATGAGTTTAGAAAAATTAAAATTACTTGCCTAATAATCATATAATATTATGCTAATAAGTGTAAACACACATAATATTACCATTAAATAAAATTCATATATATTCAAGGGAAAATATCCATTAATTGTAGGAGGTTCATCTATGGTGGTCTCTACACCCTATTAATAATACTTTTGAAATCTAAATCTCAAAAAAAACTGAAGGAGCTAGATAGAAAAGGACACAGGAAACCTCAAACATTATCATCTAGATTTATAAATAACTATAATATAATTTCATCATCACAAATTTAGATACATCTATATTTTATGTCACCAAAAATAATATAAAGATAAGAAAAACAAACAATAAAAGGAAAGGATTAACATAATAGTTGCCACATTTTCATCAGATTTAGTTGGTTGATCTTGAGGATCCTTTGAAGGGGTAGATCACTCTCTACCAATATTATAAGTAACTCCCATGTAAAACCTTTATTGTTTACCTAAACATCAAAAAATATGTAATTTTATAGGATCTTCTTTATATAATGTCTTTATAATATCAATATTCTACAAAGATGATATACTAGGGGATTACATTAAAAATAAGAAATATGGGATAAATTAGGATAGAATTTTAATATATACACTCATTTTATTAGACATTTTTCACTTCCAATTTCATCTTTTGGAGATTCCTTTACCACTTATGTAGATAGGTGAAACATCAAAAAACCACTAGAATTCCAATCATGCTATGATTAATTCTAATATTCTGCTTCACTATTTTCTCAATGGTTTCAATTCCATGGGAATAAACCACCAATATAATATCATAGAATTTAAATATTTTAAAATATATATCTTTTAGTGAAACATCATTATCTAATTCTGTAATATATGAGAACAGATCGACAAAATTATGGGCATACTCTAACACAAATTTATCTCCTTACTAGAAAAAATACAATCCCATTTCTTTTAGAAACATCATATACCTAGGGAACTAATAATATATAAATAGAATAATAGAACCTTCCCATAAGTGGTCTATTTACAGTCCTGTCTCTATAATATACTTCCAATACTTCCATCTCAGACCTTATAGTATAAAAATAGAAAATGTAATATTGAAAGGATATGGGAGATCAAGTTAGTTGAATATATTCTTAATATCCTTCAACCACTCTTATTATTTATAGAAATATTTTTACTAATGATATCAGGATGATTTAGATTCTAGAACATTCAAATAGAGTCCCTCTATATAGCTAAGGGAAGCTCGCTATACTCTTAAATTGGAATATATGGAATGATTGACTCAGAAAATCCTTGATCAAAAAAAGTGTTTATTGGAGAATAAACATCCATAGATATCTTATTGGAATAAAAATGTACGTATGGGTAAAAATAATAAAAAAATACAACAAAAAACACAATCAAAACACATTTCAAAGTCCAAAACATCATGAAATAAAGTACAAACCAAAAATTCAATCTAAAAAAAATTCATTTTTCAACCCAAATATTTTATAAAATATCCCTTTTAAAATATAATATCATTATTTTAACAACACATTAACGCCATTTACAATATATAATAAAACAAATTTGGGTATTAAAATACATTAGAATTCACTTTCAAACAAATATATATTTACGACCATTTAAAAAATTCAACAAAAAACCCTTTTTCACTAGCTTGCACATATATTTTTTCTAAAATTTAATATAACTCCTTTTTATTAATACATAACCATAGTTTTCAAAAACCTAATGTCATTATAAAATGAAATCATTTTTAATTTTTTACCATTCATGAAATTTCCTCCCTTCAATAAAATTCCGAAATTTTAACTATAACCCTAAATCAATTCTCCCAAAAGTGACATTAAAAAATTTATAAAAATTACTCAATACATTTTAAATCAATCATATATAATATTACTATAACAAAAAATAATCAAGTGACCAAAATTTTCAAAGTTAAGAAAACTCAAAATTGTGTATCTTTTAGCCACATAGAATATAAAACCATGTTCTAACCATGTGAAGTCCATTTAAAGATACACATTCTAGTCAAAATTTATTTTTCTTGGGTTTCCAATCCATTCAAAATAATCATTTGTCATTAGGAATCATCCAAAATTCCACTTAAAAAAATTATCCATAAAATACAAATAATGACTTGAAATCTAAAAATAAATTGAGTTCCAAGATAAAAATTAAGATTTAATGATTCCAAATATCCTTGGTAACTTATTTTTATCTATAAAGGTAGTGATCATGCTCTTACTTAGGACCTACCTCTTGATATATGACAATCCTATCTTATATATCCCATAAATCCCCAAAAAAATTCAAGATTTGATACGATTTTTTCATGAACTAAATTGGGATACCACTTACTTGGCTACCAGAGTTAGTCTATGATATGGTCTAAACGGTATTAATGATCCCTATATACTAGAAACTAATTTTAGGGAATAAAACATACTCTATTTTTAAATTTTTTTCTCGAAAGAAATAGATGAATAAAAAAGGGACATCCACCTATAAAATCTGACATAACCAGTGTTTATATTAGAGTGATACATAATTGAAATACATTTAAAAAAAATCTTAAACCAAATTAGTTATTATATGATCATATAAATAACAAAAATCTATAAAATGACTAAAGATATTAAGAACATCATGAATTAATATAAAAAAAAACTAATTAAGGAGAAAAAATTTATAATAATGTAACTAAAGAAGAAGGTTAAAGAGGCAAGGTATAAAATGAACAAAAATAACCAAAGAAAAAAATAACTACCACTAACCAACACCATGTGAAAGTGAAACATATCCACTTACCACCACCATAAAACCCAAACCAAAATCCAAGAAATCGCCCAAAACATCCAAGAAGAACCTATGATAAACCTATCATATAATAGGTCAAAAATATATATCATTACAAAATTTCAATTTCCACATGTGGAAAATCATGTATTTATAGTTGTATAAATTTATATAGAGGTTTTAATCTTTAAATTTCTAGATGATATAAATTTTTATATGGGCTCCATAATAGAATTCAGAGAGGATAGATTTCCCAAATAGGTTCTTTTGAATGTGGATGAAGGCTTGAAGGTAGGTCGAGTAGATTAGGTGGATGTCAAAAGAAGCTTAGGGGGATGGGATGTAGGGTGGCTGCAACCTGCATCCACTATCTAGCCACTATCTATTCGGTGGTCTAGCTAGTTTTCTGGGCTCACTAGCTAGTCTATAGCCTAGTATTGGCCATCCAGTGGCCCTTTGAGGGTGAAAATGACATCCACCTCAAGGTTTAAAGGGGGTAAACCTTTTTTATTTACTTCATCTTATGCGCATGATCATAGGGAATCCTCTCCTTTCCCTTCCTTCTTCCCCTTTGTTTAGGGAAGTGTTTTAGTCATTTTATTTAATATAATGATATATGAGATCCTATCCTTTCTTCGTTATATCTTCTTCCACTTTCAGATAGATAAAAATTTGTTTTGGTTTAGTTTGAAAATGAAAATCTCATTATAGAATGGTGAATTTTTTTGATTTTGATGAGGCTATCATGCAACCTTGATAGAGGATGTCCTCAGACAAAATTTAAGTATTTTGGTTTTTTTAATCATCAATGATATTCCAAATCATATAGTTTTCATTATTTTTTCATTAAATTAAATTTTTAGTTATTTAATTAGGATACTAGGTTGGGAATTTGGATTGGCTTGGACTTAGGGTTGTGTATGGGGTGATATACCCCCTATGGATTGAGGTTTTGATAGATGATTATGGATCGATGAGTTACCAAACATTATACTGAATTTAAATTTGATTATATAATGAATTATAAATGTTATAATTAATTAATTAATCATTTTTGGTTTGAGGTAGTATCTCAGGTCATTGATATGAGCTCAGTTGAGCATGGAAAAGGCTAGATGAGCTTGGATGGGCATTGGACGATGCTTATATCCCTTAGAATTATAATTGGAAAGGATTCAAATTTAGGTAGGTAGTCCTGGTCCTTTCCCTATAGTATAATTCTTGTTAATTCTTTTTATGTTGTGTCATGTGGTCTCACCACCAAGAGAGATGTATTGTTTAATTAATTTAATGACTTAAGATAAAAAGACTAACTAGAATTGTAATTAATAAAATTTTATAATTAATTAAAATGAGATCCCTTGGACCTTATAGAGATATGAGGACTATGATGGGCCCTTACACTCTTTATAGATGACGCATCCCCCAATGTCCATTGACACGACTATTGGTTAATATGGAATTGATACCGACACCTAAAGCGGTTCTCCTTGATTTAAATTAGAATAGACATGGGGTGGGTGAGTGGATAGAATTAGTGATACCGCAATGATAGAGATGAGAAATTTTCAATCTCCAAGATCTTGTCTAATTATATGAATCCCATGTGGTCGGTGAGGCTGTGTTACACTATTGATAATTCCATAGGACATGACATAATTAAAGCATCAGGCATTTACCATAATATTTAATGAGACAAAGGAACATCATGATGGTGCCTATGATATACATTGAGGCAAGGGAACTGAGTGGGTGCCATGTTGTAAGAACAACCTTGAGTGGGTGAATGTGGGTTTTGGTAGTGATGGTTGTGGGTGTCACCCTAGAACTCGAACAAACGTGTAATCCTAATGGGGATGTGATAACCATGATGGGAGTGGGTGTTCAACCATCCCTTGTTGTATATTTACTTATTTATTTTTGTACATAATGGCTAGTTATTTCCCAGGACAACATGGAATAATTCAATGTTCTTGGAACTGTTGTGATTGCTCGGATACCCATGAATCACTTGATGAGAGAGACGATACCCTAGGATGGATGATATGTCAAGAATTAATCTTATGGTATATTGGGGGAAGATTCCTAAATTTTCTAGAACTTAGTAATATATTTGATATAGGAGTGGGTGTATAAGGTTGGTAGCTAGGATCTATCATCAGATCTATGACATGGAATTCACATAGGAATATCCAGGATGGTAGGGATTCCTTGATACAGTGATACTATTTTAAATTCCCCCAGATCCTTTGATTTGAATGGAATTTCCAGTGGACTATTGTGAATGCTGAGAATCTAGAGGATTCGAATGTTAAAATATGGTGCTAGATGGGTTTATATCCCCAAGTTTAAATGTTGGACATCCTAAGGGAGTATGATGAATCCCCTCAATCAATAGCTAGGATGCCTTTAGGATCGGGTGGGTGTACCAGTGATTGTTTGACTAAGGATTCATGATATTTTTGATTCCTAGTAGACTAACTGTGGGATCTAGGAGGGTATTCCCCATTCTATTTCCCATGTCACACAAAAATCAGTCACACCTTGATGTATTGGATTTCCAAGGTCACCCCTCTTAGGAATATGATGTCAAACCGATATTTAGAAAGCTTGGGTACTACTATGAGGTTCATCCTAATGGATTGAGGATGATGGGTCCCTTGTGATACCCAAGGATCCAGTACTCATTGATGTAGGTGTGAAATTGGGATCCATAATGAGTGGATAGAGGTTCCCCTAAGGTGATCCTCGTGATCAAAGATACTATGTAAATGGATGAAATTGTTACCCATGATTTGGGTCATAGACCTAAGGATAGATGATGGATATTAGGGTTGGCTTGGGATATATCCCTATTCCCATGAGGTGGTTGTGATATTATGGAGGAAAAATAATTGAACCCTTCTTAGATACATTTTCGTATTAGGTTAAAGTAGGTATTATGGTGGTGTATTTATTTATCATGTACTATTATTTATTTATTTATTTTTAGTTGATCATGTCACCTAAACATATCACAACATTTTCAGTTATGGATGGGACTATATTGGTGGTGCCCTATTGAGTGATTTCTAACACCCTACTCGAGCCTCAATTTCACATGGGTACCAGAGCATCTCTCACATGGTTATTACAGGCACAAGTTAGGCTGAATCCCAATAACAACTTTAGTGTGGCTGAGTGGGACAACTCGGGTGATATCAGCAGATCATGATATGGTATGGATAATAGTGGAGTAAATCCTCTTGTACATTCATTTTTTATATGTTGATAGGAATTGTGGGTGATGTGTCTGTATCTTATATTCAAAACATGACTATTTGAGTTTTATGCGACATTCAACTTTTTATAACATCCCTTATATTTATTTCTTCTACAATACTATTTATTAATTTTTATATGCACTCTGATGTGTATAATGTTTGGTTATTTACTGATATTTCTTAATCTGATACAAGGTGTATAGCCTCCCTACGATACATCCTTAGATCCATGTTGTTAGTCAAAAGCCTCTAGAATTTGGGATGGTGTGTCTGAGGTCATGTGAACAATTAGGCATGAGTATCATTTGAGTGGCCTATGACCAGGGGAATTATTAAGTGTTATCAAAACCATGTTATCTTACTATTTTGGAGTTAATAGACACAAGACTTAGAAATGTTCCAATTCTTATGATGAAACCCAGACTAGTGAGTCACAAACACCATTCTTACCAGAAGTCCAGGTTACAATGGGAATAGAATTAATTTTATTACCTATGATGTTATTGTTGATATGATTTTCATCTCATGTGACACACATGAAGTTTGAGATTTATGACTTATGTGTTATTATTTTTTGGATCCTGAACCATTATAAAGAATTTAGTTAAGGATTTTGGAGCTTTTACTATTAAGGAAGAGGTATCTTATTCATTATATAAGGAATGTAGGATCCACATGATATATAATCCTTCTAGTGTGACTATTTTTACTAACTCCTAAGGATTTTTTATTTATAGTGTCCAAAACTACACATATAAAATTTCTTGTATAATTACATGGTGGTATTCTAGTTAGTTGTGCTGGCTTGTATGAATGTATTTTTAAGGGATGTATTATAGAACCTATAGTGATATGATCGACATAGATGATCCGTTCCCTTAGTGTTGGGCATATGTGGTGACCTTAGTAGCCCAATGTAGATATTTTAATCCTTAATGATGAAAATTTAGGGTTGTTTTTTAAAGGTTTTGTATTTAATGTGTTAGTAACAAACTATGTGATGTTTCTCTATATAGATTGAAATGAAACTCTACTTAACCAAATTGTGTGTTGGTGGTTATTGGGTTACCGATTGTCATAAAGATATTCCAATTGTATTTGTGTACTTATGTGGTGTGACCAGATTCTACATGGATAAATCTGTGGTGAAAATACATAGAGAGGGTTAATACTAAGAGTTTAGTTATTTATTTTTCCAGTAACAACCTATAAAGTGTTTTCCTGTATCTCTTGGAATGATGTTCTATCTAAATGGACCTCATGACTATGGTTCCTTAATACGGATCATCCTAGATGATATTGTGGGGGATTAAACTATGATTATGAATCTAGAGGGATAAGTCCTTTGTTTGGATGCATTGTGAGAATAAATGGCTTGGTAGGCTATTGAGATGGAATGTGATGCCATAATGTTGCTAGAACCTTGAGAGGAAGTTGGAATGTGAGATGTTATATGGTTATGGGTGAGATCCATCTAGTTTACCTATGATTTATGACCCTATAAAGACCTAGTTTATGGGATAGGTGGTAGAAAATTGATTCCTCAAGATACAAATATGTGTTTAGTGAGTTGGATACTTTTCAATTATTGAGGGAAACCCTCTAGAGAGGTTGGATCATGTATATTGGTTCATTTTATTTAGGAAGCAAAAGTATGTTATTGAGTTTGATATTGATTCATGATATGTGATTTTGAGTTAAGGATATGGCTAGGTAGTGGCCAATTTTAATGATAGGTTTCTTGGGGTGATCTTGGTTGGTTATAACTAACGTTCGGTAGGGGAATCATAAGAAGTTTTCGATACTGAGTCTTGAAATAGGTTAGGTGTCAGGCCCCATTTTGGATGAGAGAATCTGGGATTCTTTTTTTTTGATGAGTTGAGATGTTTTAGAGCATGTTTATCCAAGTTTGATAACATACAAGTCATCGGAGTATGATTCATGTGATAAATCATGTGCTATTAGATTGTATGCCTATTATGTAGGATGATATGAGAATGGTATGTTTCTTTTTTTATGTGGTAACTATTTTAAGTGTAAATTAATGAGCGGACAAGTGTAAGATGAGGACCAATGAAATTAATAAAACAAATATGGTCTTGGTTTCCCATGTTTTAATAGAAATGAGAAGTTCCCCTATAGTGAACACTACTTTGGAAATGGATTAGGTGTAGTAACACGATCGATGTAGGAGTTGGTCAAAGGCATATTTATCCTAGGATTAAATGAGAATGGTTTGGAAGGATCAACACATGTGAGTTATTGGGACCTACTGAGGTGGTTCTCAAGGAGATATATAAGGTAATCCATATAGAGGGGATAACACCATTATCTATTTGAGGGTGTGACCATTGTTATTGTTGGTAATTTAATAGGTGAAAAGGATGAAATTCATATGATCCAGGAACAAGTAATGAGTTACATTTAGGATTGAAACTAAAGAATGTGTAGGTTTGGCCATTATTATCCATTATTTTTGATAGTGGGTGAGTCATGGGCCATGATAATTGGGATTTTGGTTTAGTGATGTGATGATATGGTTACTATTATGGTATAGAGTGTGAAACCGACCTGTGTACTAGAATTATCTTGGGAGTGTGAAAGAGATTATTGGATAATCATTTTCTAATTATATTTCTAGTGAATAAATAGAACTAAATACATATAGATTCCTTGGTGTATTACAATAAAAAATTTAGGTATGGGATTTGGAGGAGTCTTAGAATGAGTTTCAGGCTCGGGATAATTTATCAAGATCCAAACGTGTTGGTCCAGGAATGCATTAGTGCTTGTGCAATGTACATTGTGGGTTTGGTAGATCGATAATATATTCACGGATATCCTACAAGGTGTCATGTATAGACTCTAGTGTGTCTACTTAGACTATAATGGTTTGCCTTTGAGCTTAAGGGATTAATGATTGGGTAATTTGGTAATGCATTTATAGTTGGAGATGATCATTTTTAATAGGGGTCAACCATAGGATTTCTAATCAGTGTTTTTTATGAGTTTGGATGATATTATCTAGAAACCACATCAAGTATGTTGTATTGGGTGAAATGAGTATTTTTTGAGGTTTTATAGATATTTATGTTGTAATTCGATGTGTTCAGGGTCCTTGGGTATAAGAAGTGAGGCCTATTGGTTTTGGTTTAGAGTTTAGTATGAGGGTTACGAAAATTATTAACTGTATTATTATTGTTTGTTAGGGTGTGGTGAGATAGAAACCATGTTGGTAATGTCATTGGAATATATGAATGTTTTTTAAATTTTTAATTCTAAAGGTATAAGTTCCAAAGCATCCAAATGAGTAGTTACGAGATAACTCCTATGGAAGGTATAGCCATAGGAAATATGTTGGATTAGATAATGACATTATGATTTTTTGGTTTATATGGGATAAAGTAAATATTGTCTCACTGTTTTAGTAATTTTACAAGTGTTGAATCATGGATCAGTGGATTAAGCATCATATTATGAAGGTCACTCTTTAGTATCATGGTGGGATATTTAAATTGGGAAACAATCTATTGATGATGAATTTATGAATGAGGTGAGTCATTTTGTACAGTTGGATGAACAATGATACTTACCATGTATAATAAGTGTTATTTTGGGGAGTTTCTAGTGACTTGTGTCGGTATGAGCTAAGAATCTTCGAGATAAGTTTGAATATTTAAATTAGTTTATGGGATGGATTTTCATCAAAGAGATTTGTAATGGAATTAGGATTGTTCAGGAAGATCAAATAGGTGTATTTAGGCATGGAACAAGGCTCAAAGGTAGGAAAGGGATCTTATGTGGATGTTGGAGGCTACTCAGGTTGGATGAGCTGGAGGGAAGCTACAGTCGGCTAGCCAATATACTGACTAACCTATTAGTCTCACCGGCGAGCTAGTGGGCTAGTACCAGATATATAGTGGCCTTTGTAGAGGGAAAATAAACCCCCTAAAATTTTAATGGATACAACTTCTTTTTATTTACTTCCTCTAACATTCATATCCAGAGGGACTCCTCCCCCTCCCCTTTCTTTTTCCCTTTGTTTGGGGTGGGGTCCATGTGAATTTTCCTTAACATATTGAGGTAATACATCTTATACTTCCTCAATCTATCGCATTCATCTTTTATACTAATTTAAAATTGTACCAGTTTAGGTTTAAAATGGATATTTGACTAAAGAGAGGTGAAATATCCTAATTTCTATGGGGATTTCATATAGTCTAGGTAGAGGACATCTCAAGACAATGCCTAAATTCCATGGTTTATTAAATCATTGAAGGTACACCAAACCATTTATTTTATTCATTTTTTCTTTAAAATAAATCTCTTTAGGGATGTAATTAGTTTGTTAGGTTGGGGATTTAGTGCGTCTTGGACTTATTGGTGTGTTAGGGGTGGCTGAAACCCTACGCCTTGATGTTTTGATGGATAACATAGGCCCTATAAGTTACCAGCCATTATGTTGAGTTTACATTGAATTAATTAATTAATAATAAATAATATAATTAATTAAGAAGTGATGTTTGGATAAATATAGTAGCTCGAGTCATTGAGATGATATTTTTTGATAATGGATGAGGCTAGATGAACTTCAATGGGCATAAAAAACTACTCCCAAACCTCGAACTTAAAACTATAAAATCTAAAAATTGTGGTAGGTGATCATAATAATTTCCCTATAGTATAATTATTATTTAGTTTTTTTGTGTTGGGGCTTGAGGTCTTTCTACATAGGGTGATGAAATAGTTAATTAAGTTAATTTCCTAAGATAAATAGACAACATAGAATTATTATTTATTAAATTGTTTAATTAATTAAATGAGATACCTCGGACCTTATAAATATCCAAGGGCGATAATTCCCCCCTATGCTCTGACTAGATGCCTCAACCACCATTGGTCGAGGTCATGAACACTGATTAAAAAGGATTTGATACTAACAACATGAGTGGTTCTCCTTGATTTGAATTAGAATAAATAAGAGTTTGGTGGGAAGACTAACCTAGTGAGATCATGATAAATGAGATGGGCCATGTGCTATATCCAATAAATGTTTCTGATCTGATGAACCCCATGTGGATGGTTAGGCCGTGATATCCTATTGATGGTTCCATGGGATAAGACATCCTTTGAGAATCAAGTGTATACCTGAGATATTTAATGTGATTGAGGACCCTCATGATGGTGCCTCTGATGTTCTATGAACTAGGGGAGGTGTGTTGGTTCCATGTTGGAAAATCGTCCTTGAGTGGGTATGTGTGGGTTTATGTAGCAATGGATTCATGTGTAACCCTTGAACTCGAACTAAAGTGTAATACTAAAGGGGATATGATGATAATGATAATGATGTGAATTCTTCTATCCATTGTTATGTAGATATTTATTTTCTTTTTTTCAAGACATGTAGTTATTTCTTAAGATTCCGTGGAATTAAATATTGGGACTAGAAATTAAGTGATTTCCTAGGATACTCGAGAATTACTTGATGAGATACATAAGACCATAGGATTCCCGGTATGTTGGGATCTAGTATCATAGTCCAATGTGGGAAAATTACTATCTTGGATAGAATCTAGTGATATGGTTGATGAATGAAAAAATGCCAAAATGTTCTGCCTTGTATCCCACTTTATAGCTATGTGATGACATTCATACAATAATTATTGGGATGTTATAGATTCCTTGATATAGTGATACCATTACAAATTCCCAAGGAGCATGGGATTCAAATGGAGTTTCAAATTGACCATTAATAATTCCTAGAACCTATAGGATTCTAAAAGAGTCATGATGTTCTGGGTCGGAATATATCCCGAAACATAGATTAAATCTTTAGGGTGACTATTTAATCCCTTAGATTTATTTCTAGGATACCCCCTAGGATCAGGTGGACACACCAATGATGGTTCTATTGAGGTTCTATGAGATTTTAGATTCCTCTGTGATTGACCAAGGGATTCCACTGGGTATTCCCCATTCGATTTACAATTACCTAATAATGTCACACACACACACACAGACATATATATATTACATCTTTTTATATGAATATTCATTACATTATAAAAACAAATGCCTGAGGATTATAATGATATAGTTCATTAGGATACTGGGTTCAGGATCTTCTAATTTGGTGAAATATCTTCAACATCTCCCTTAAAGATCATTACCTTCAATACTCTTAACAAACATACCCTACTTAAAACCTTTCTTCAAAAACATGGGAAATAAAACATAAGAAATGATGAGCTCAAATGCTCAGTAAGGGTAGGAAAGTGATATATCAATGATCACATAATCATGAAATGAGAATAAGAGTATAAGAACATGAGTATAACATTTGAAAACCATACCCTTCATATCAATCATAAAAATATAAAGTCATGGAATAAATATTGGAAGTTTATAAGACATAAATCATAATGAAATCAATGAACATGAGCTATGATAGAATAACATTGACATATGGCATATAAATAAAGAATACACATAATAATATAAAATATTTTCCATATTATTCAAGGATAAATTCCAGGTCAAAGTGCAATTGGATCACTCCCCAAACCATCAAAGTAGTAAAGGTCCACTCCCAAGACAATCATAGTAGGCAAAGTCCCTATGTAATCAGGGATCAATCCCATTCCATTACTATCGATCTCTTGATATAAAAATCCTTACATAATGCATTAGAGGGAGATATATGTCCCACCAATCACATAATGAAAATCATATTTTTGTGTTCCAAAAAATCCAAAAACATGCATCATATCATAATACTTGAAATGAAATGTGTTTCATAAAAATTTCATCATATAATTACCTATAGAATAGATATAGGTTTCATAATAGTTTTATTATTTCATCGTATATAAACCCATAAAATGAATAGGGTTTCATAATAATTTACTCATGGAATAACCCATAGAAGATAAATTTTTTTTGTAAATATTATTTTATCATAAATATAAACCCCTCATAGAATGAAAAAGAATAGTATCCTTAGACCATATCCCTAGTAAGTCATAGATAACATAAAAAACTTCATCTTATATGGAAAATTATTTTGAAAGGACACTTGGAATATTCATTGAGGAAAATGGATTTCCTTTTAAATTAAAATTTTAAAACTAAAAATTCACAATTTCTTTGGAAATATTTTTCTTTAAAAATAAACATTGAAAAATTATAAAGTAATCATTAAAAATCATTTTAAAAAATTATATATAAAAATATTCTTTCTAGTTTTAAAAAACATTTCAAAAAATAAAACATTTTAAAAATTATTTTATTTTAAAACAACATTGAAAACGTATTAAGGAATATTTAAGAATCATTTAAAACATTTCTTTAGAAAAAAATCCATTATGATTTGAAAACAACATTATAAAACATATAAAATTTCTAAAAAATTTCCTATGAAAATAACCTTGAAAATTTATAAGATAATATTTAAATATCATTTAACACTTTTATTGAGGAAAATATTATTTCTATTTTGAAAAATAATTTTTTAACCATAAAAATTTTTTGAAAATATTTTTATTTGAAAATAACCTTGAAATCTTATAAAAAAATATTTAAAAATAATTTAAACCACATCCATAGAAAAACATACATTCTATTTTGAAAAAAAAATTCAAAACATAAAACATTTTTTTAATTTTTTTCATTGAAATTAAATTTGAAAACTTATAAAGGAATATTTAAAAATAATTTATAAAATTTCTTGAAGAAAATATCCTTTCCCCTATGAAAAACACTTTTTATAAAATATTTTTTTGAAAATAACATTTTGTGAAAATAATCTTGAAAATTTATGAATGAATATTCAAATAAAATTTTGGTTATGATGGTGGGAAATTTTTTTCATGACATACGTGTTAAAACAAATGTTTCTTTCACATTTTAGGTAAAATACAATCACTTATTGTTTGGAAAATGACATGAAGACTGCATTCAATTTTTTTATAAAAATTTAAACTTTGTTTAATATGTATTTAATAAATCATTTTAATAATGTTAAAATTTTCCTTGGAAATTTATTTAGAAAACATGGTTTAGGAAGAAAATGTGGTTTTGATCGAGGAGAGAAAGAATTGTGATTTTTTATAGAAACATTATTTAGTAATATTATGTACGTAGAGGGAGGTAAGTGAAGGGAAAAAATATATTATCATGACATAAATATAGGATAAAATAATTAATGAGTTTATTGAGTTAAATATCATACTATTTTATCATAAAAAACATAATCATAAATAATCCTGATAAATAATAAGATTTTGACATAAAATCAGTACCACTTTGGTAACTTTGAATTATAATCCCCATGAAGGAATAAAATTCAATAAAACAAAACATTTAATGAGAATAAATAAATTCCAGATATTACTTGTCAATGTATCTGTATATACACCTCATAAAATAATATAGATTCATATAATAACATATGTCTTAAGGAAGGAAAATTGAGACAAAAATCCCTTACCTTAAGCCTCAAATTCTATTATAAAATTTAAAACATCATTTTTAATAAATATAATTTTACTATAGATATTTTAAATATATATATATATATATATATATTTTATACCATATATGATTTAATCATGTCATTTTATAACAAATTTATTAACAATTATATGTTAGACTCACGTCTCAGGCAATAACTGCCTTGATTTTTTTGTATGTTTTGTTTTTTTGTTCCTCTTACATTGATCATTATTTTATCATATAAATAATGTAAAAAATATTATAAATATAATATATATTTATTAAATAGGTTTTAGTGTAATCAATAATAGTTAGATATAGAAAATGGAATACACCATTCACAAATATGGTAGGTTGTACGTATGCATGAACATTGTTTCCATTTTATCGCTAGATTGAAAGAAATAAAGGTAAATAATATATTAAAATTTAAAAATTATTATTATCTCATATATATAAGTTATATTCATTAAATTTAACCTCACTAACTTCCATGTAAACAATATGTGAAAATGAATCACATAGTTTTATGAGGTGGTGGATCGCCGTACACACAAGTGATATTATCGTATCCCCCACAGAATGTAAAGAAAGAATTTATCTATGAAATAATAATGAATAAAATATATTAATTTAAAAAATATCATATAAATATGTCAAATCCATATTTATATCTACCCTTGATAGGTGGTTATGAAAAATGAATAACATCGGTTCACGGGGCGGTAGTCTGCCGTACACACGATTGAGGGTTTTGTTATGAATTTGATGGAAGTGGAGATGTATATAAGATATTACATTAATATAATAAAATATAATTATATATTATATAATAGTGTTATTATATTGTATGTTTTAATACATAATTGGAGGTGAAAAATAAGAAATAAAAAGAAACATCTTAGTGTATACAATTACCTTTGGTTAGATGCACATACTTGGGATCTCTTTTTAAGGACCCTAGTTTTTGTATTTTGGGAGCACTATATGATATATAACATAGATAATGACATTGGGTAGGTATTTTATAGGATTTTTCCAAACTAAATTTCTTGATATTTGTTAATAAGTGAAGGGTGGTGGTGGCATTTTCTAAGTGGCAGGAGGGAACCCACTTGGAAACTACATCAAAATTTCCCAAAAGAATCCCAAATAATATTCATTCCCAAGAAAAAAGATTTTGAATTTCCATCAATCGGAAATTGGTAAGGATAATTTTAAAATATTACTATACAATAATAATTTTTAATATGTTGGGTCATTTTGTAATCTTAATATTTTTAGTTTAACCCCATGGTAAACCCATTTTACCATAACTATTATATTTTTTATAGTTTTCAGTATTAATTATGTTAAGAAATCAAATTGATCTTATTAGATAATTTAAATTATTATAATTTAAATTATTTCATTCATTTTATTAAATTAAATTCATAGAAGTGGAAAAATTCAATTTAAAACAAAACCCACAGACATGATGAAAAGTGGGTTTTTAGGAAGTATACTTTTCAAGAAAATGATGATTTTATATTTGATCTATGTATAATTATAACCATTTTATTAACACAAATTAAAATTTATTGATATATAATATATAAATTTCATTTAAAAAATTAATTATTAGGTAATATTTTCATAAATTAAAACGGAGAATCATTTTGCACTTAATAAAGGTTTTTAGAAAAAACTTTTTTAAAACCTAAAAACAAGATTATTATTAAATACAATATAATGTTAATATAAATTAATTAAGTGTATTTAATATTATTACATAATACTTATTTTACTCAAACCATAATATTAAATTTAAATTACTTTATTTATTTAACTAAATGATAGTTTTACAAAAAAAATTATTTTTCATCATTCAATGAAAATAAATATTTTACAAAAAATCACAAAATTTAACCCTAAGTTAGTTTTGATATGATGGTTTCAAAAATTATGTTCTTTTTATCATATACATTTTCTAAAATCTCTATAAATTAATTATAATATTTTCTCAAAAAAATATACAAAAATAAATTTTAAAGAATACATATTTTTTATAAATATAATTACATTACTAAAAATCAACTGATTATTTACTAAGAATTTATAAACAAATTTAAATTGAGTATTAAATTTATATGTATACTTCATAAATTATTTAATACAATTAATACCTACCTATTTAATGACTATGTTTTAATGATCATATTTAAAATAATATTATTTTATTGTTTACTAAATCTGGGAGTTGGGTGTCATGCACGCTCTCAAAGAAAGTCATTTTTTCATGTAATGTAAGAAACAAATGGTGTGGCGTATAATGAAAGATATTGAAAAATTTAATCTAATTTGAAAAAAAACAAAATATCAGGATGTTATATGATTTACTAGTTTTGTCAGGAATCAGTCACACTGGGATGTTTAGTATTTCTAAGACCCCCTTTCTTAGGAATCAAATGTTGACATGGAATTGAGAACACCTAGGTTCTACCATATATTTTAGCCTGAGATATTGATTATGAGGGGTACCAAGTAATTACCTAAGATATGTTTCTTGTTAGAGGAGGTATTAGTATGGGACCTCTAATGAATGGACATACGTTCCCCTGAGGTGAAACTCCTGATCAGAGTCACTTCGACAATGGTCGAAGAAGGTATAATAAATCAAGGCCCTAGAACTGGGGAGTGATAATGTTTATTATGCTTAGCCAGGGATATTTGAATATGCTCCTTTGGATTTGTGATACTACAGAGGCATGGTCATCATGAAATGGTCAAATACATTCCAGCATCAGGATAAATAATGTATTGATGGAGGTGTATTTATTTATTATGTCATTATATTTATTTACAAATTTTTAGTTGACCATGTCACAATTACATATCACAAAATATATGGTTATATATAGTAAAACATTGTTGGTTACCTATTGAGTTATATACTCACACTTTGCTCAGGACACCATAGCATATGGGTACCCGATTAGATATCACGTGGTAATGCTCGGATCAAACTAGTCCAAGTCCTAGGATTAGGTTTAGTGTGGTTGAGTGGGAAAAGGGTGGTGATATAAAGATATAGGGATATGGTATGGGTAATAGTGAAGTATAAACTCTAGTGTATTTTTTTAATTCATGAATTCTATTTCTATACATAAATATACCCAGTATGAGATGTGTCTGTATGCTATATTCGGAGCATAACTCTTTTATTTGTATGAAACATTCCATTTTTTATATAATATATTATATTTATTTCTTAAACTATACAATTTATTCATTATTCTATGCACCATAATTTTTTAGCCTATCCAAAGAACTTACATAGACCCATGCAACTAGTTGGATTCTTTTGGAATTCAAGGAGTCATGCTTAAGCTAGGGCACCAATCGAGTGGCCTATAAACTAAGGTGTTACACTATAAATGTTCATAACATAAAAAGGGAAATTTATTAGGTGAACCCTCTGTAGAAAACCATTTTAGAAATTTTTATCCAAGAATTTTATTATTATTTAATAAAATATGGTTATACAAGACACCTCTAGAAAGAAAATCACATATACATCATTATGAACAATAATAATTTAACATTTTGGAACAAAATTTTAACGAACCCAAGTACACCAATATTTTTGAAGAAAATCGAATACCCAAGTTTCAAGACCCAAATAATTTTCTTAGTTTGAGAAAATTTCCTAGAATATCCATTCAGTAACATAATAAAAATATCACTATTAATGGAATATTAAAATAGATTTATTCCATTAAATCAGAAGGTAAATAATTTGAAAGTAAATAATATTTCATGAAAACTATCTATATTTAATAAAATTTATTATATATACTTAATAAGTTTTCTAAAAAACATAAAAAATCCTTTAAAATCCAACAAGAAATCATGCTTTAATGTATAAAGGTTTAGACATGAATAAACTTAGCTAAATCATATCACTTCTACTATACATAGTGGTAATCAACCATATGAAGGTAATAAAAATCTTTCATGGACAAGAATAACTCAAAAACAATGAAACCCCTGATTTAAATATGATCCACAAGGAACTTTACATTTTTATGACCATTTTATATAATGAAATAAAGAGAAATAGGAAGAATAGATGGAGAGGATGTGACTATAATGATATTAATTTGAATAATTAGACTCAAAGCTTGAAAAACTCTATGAAAATGTGAAGGGGAAGAAGAGGGAGGCACCACTTTGGGTTGTTTAGTTGAATAATGGAATAAGGTAACCCCCAAATTATTTAAATGGCAATGAAGGAATATCTAAGATTTCAAAAAAATGAATAGGTGGGAAGGATAACTCTATGAAATAGACCCATCCAAAACTACATAACGCCCCTCTCTAGGGTCCTTTGTGACATGAAATTCAAGCCTATGGTGTGGAGGACCTCATTAGGGTAGAACTGAGGGCCCCGAGCCCTATACTGCTATTGCATAACTATGATATCTATAACAAAAAACCCTTATCAATGTTTACCTATAGTACAAAACTCTATTCTACGATGCAGAAATGGAAAAAATAGATGAGCCGAGGATCCCAATAACTCTAGGAATTGATGGTGAAATACACCTCAAAATATATCCTCACATGAAACACCTCACTATGGCATAACCACACTCTCCATAGTCTAGTCTACTATAGTTATACATGCATTTCCTAAAAAATAGAAAAAACACTAAAAATTGGAAGAAATCTTAAAAAAACCCAAAATCAATATGAAAAAATAATAGTAAGAAAATAAAGGTCAAGGTGTAAATTATTACATATATTTATAAGTGGTATCCATTGCTCTCATTAATATTCTTACTAAACTATGTGAGCCAACATACCAATGTCTTTCTATGAATTTAATCTTCATCTATTTCTTATATATTTCATTTCAATTGGATGAATTCACCAATCATCTCTTCAATCCCTTTGAGAATTTCATTCACCATGTTTGTTAAAGTATCCAAAATATTTACCTTATCTTCCATTTTAAGCATTATTTTAAAAAATATTATCGTGTTTTCTATTTTTGAGTATTAATATTTTATATTTCAACCTTTATCTTGCCTTTATCCTCTTATTTATACTATATTTCGAACATATAATCATGTACCATATCTGTAGAATTGTTTTTCATATATCCAAAATAGTATATTTTCATATTTTAGTCTTTATGTTTGTAAAAAAACAAATAAAACCATTAAATTATTATTATTATTCCACACATTACTCTTAACATATTGGTTTATCAATGAAAAATACAACTTTTTTATTATGGACTTTGATATCATGATTTATTACATTATAATTTTTTATAACCATTTCCTTATTTTTAAATAAATTTCATTTTTTGAATAATTTTTTGGAGAAGTGTTTTCTTTTCAATTCCCTAAAAAAATTGTATATAAATATAAACTTCTATTTTGTATTTAGACTTCCATAGATGCAATGAAATAATGTGCTTAACCATTTAACATTGAAATCATGAGAATAAAAAATTATATTTGAACTATATAATCACAATTGTGGAATTTAATTAAAGGAATAACATTACCACATAAAATTCCTTCTCAATAGAATCATATTCAATAAAAATATTTTCTATTTCATCAAGTCCATTTCCCTTATTATTAATTTTTTATAGGTTCATATATATTAATTATCATATCATATATAATTAGAAAACTATATATTTTATCTAATGTGACGGTCTTTGGATCTTTTTACCTAATAACCAATACCATTAGAGTAAAATGAGGTGGAAGTATTTTCAATATCGACTTTTAGATGCTAAAATATTTAAGAGTTTCTCCTATTCGATTAATATGCTCCATAATGACTTTCACCAGAATAAATACTGTATATAAAGATTCATTTTGATACACCATAAAGTCCATATACACATTACATAGAAATTATAACACATATTCTCTAATTTTTGAGTCACATTATTAATAATCATAATTTTTTTCAATATAAAATTTGAGGATTTATATCACCTCACATTTGTATAGATACCATTAGAAAAATATCCCACAAGAGTAATGATTCTATAAGATTTAGCATCAAATTTCCTATAATTTATTTTTACAAGTTATTATTCTTCCATATCAACCACAGTCCCAACATAATAGTTGTGTACACTTATATAAAAAGTGATAAAAAATAATAATTTATCTAACTCAAACATAGTTGAATGTTATTTACACTGAAGGTCAAGATTCCCAAGTGATTAAAAATATATAATGTATTTGTTTATTGTAATTTTTTTTAAAAAAATCATTAGAAATCAATTTATTCTAATGTTAAACTATCCTCTATTATAATAAATGTTTCTCCCACCAAGGGATAATATCTAGATTGGGAGATATTAGACTAGGTTGAAAATTTTATACCAATCAATGATTTTTTTGTGATTAATAATAACACTCCTCTCTTACATACCAAAATTGAAAATAAATAATGCACAAGTGCCCAATTAATTTTTCTTTTTTCATATTTAGTAGACTATGTCTATGGATCATATACACAAAAAGGTAATAGTCTACCAAAACATACAAATAATAGTTCTTTAGAAAATCATACAATTGAATCATTATCTTTATTTTTTACAACCACTCACAATATATAAATCTCACTACTCTTTTTGATATGAAACACTCAATGTCCCCCAAGAGTACATGTTTTAAATAATGAATCAAAAATAATAATACACATCCATTTATATAGTAACACACTTCACCATTACCAAGACAAAAGATCTCATTATAATATTTTTCTTTATTGGGTCATTATGTTAATAGTATCCAAATTATATTTATGGTGTGAGGCACATGTCACATTTATTACATGATCACTAATTTGAAATAAAATTATTCATTAGAAAATACAAGTGATATAGTTTGGTATGGGTATCTATTCTCAATATAAAAATCTGAAATAATTCCTTATATATTAAACTAAAAATAATACAATAAATACCCATTATGTCCTAATATTTACTATGTATTTCCAATAAAATTCCCCTATAAAATAATTATAGTATTCTTATAAAAATAATAATAATAGATCTATCATTACATAATATACATCCAAACAAAAAATGTATTATGGAATAATAAATAGAGAATTGTGGAATTATTATTTATTCTCTGATAAAAACATCTCTAACATCCTCTAAACATCATAAAACTAAAAATTAAAAATTCCAAAATATTTTTTGAATCAATCTAGTGGATTTAAAATCAAATTATATCAACAAATACAACCTAAAATTCACACCATTATTTTTTCTAAAAACATAAATACCATTTTATTATCATCCATTTCATTATCATACATTTCATTGAATTTTATTTTAAACATTATAAATATGATAATGGATTTATCTCTTGTTATATATATTTATAATTTTGGTTGTTTGATTTATATTATAATTTAGAATTATTATATTTATTTACTATGTATTTTCATGTTTTATAATTGTCTTATAATTCATAAATATAAGTATATATCTTATGATAAATTTAACAATCCCATTTATTTTATCATCATAGTTTAATCATATAATTTTATTTATATTCAATTTTCCCTAAAATAATACATATATTTTTTTGAATGAATTTTAAACCTAATTTTAAGTTTTTATAAAGATTAAAATCCATTTTACTATAAAATATTTAGTAAAACCTTTCTCCATATATTGTGAATTTGGTTAGTAGTTTAATTATATTTATTAAAATTTAAAACTATTTATCCTTACTTTTATATTGAACCCCTTTGTAATTTCCTCTTAAAATATTTATCTTTAAGTATATATATATCCGATGAGTTTCTTCATTAATAATCTATTTTTATCATTCATTTTTATCTAAATTTGAAATTTTATAACATGGTAGACTACATTATATTCCTTAGGGATGATATATATTTATAATTATGGAACATTATAAGATTTAGTTTGTTAATAATGTTATGGTTCTAAGTAATTTTATATATTTATGGGTGATCCTATAATCACATACTCCTATAACGATTCAAGTAAAAATGTTTTTATCTTGAATTTGTTTTATAAATTATATGGTTATACTTTCCAATTATGGTAAAATGTATTGGAAGTATTATTATCTAATTGAATATTATGTCCACTATAAAATATTTATTTCATATTTTCAGGTTTTATTTTTTAGGATTCAAAATGAATAAAATTCGTAGATGTTTTTTATTTATATTTATTATCTTATTGTTTTTCCTTTTTACCCATTATTTAAATTTGTAATATTATATTACTTTTATTATTTTAAACAGTCTCATAATTTTATAATTAATAGAATCTAGAAAGGAGTCAAAATTATTATTTTCATCTTTCTTCATGGAAGAAGTGATGAAAAATATTATTATAAATATTTTATTCATAATCAAAGAAAAAATTTCCCTACAATAAAATAAAATGGAGTCATTTACTAGATTTTGTGAATGGATTATGTATTCCAAATCCTAATTAACATCCTTATTTTAAATTTTTTAAATGTAGTGATGTATTTAGAATATACATTTTTATTATTGTATTATTTTAAAATGATTTTTTTGATATAATTATGATTGTATTGGGATATATATATATATCATGTGGATATTCCTTACTATATCCTATTTTTAGGATTATAATATGGGAAATGATTTAAAAGTTCGTTTGGATACCTTATATTGAACACTATATCACCATTTAACCCATAACTATTTCATACAGGTTCTGATTGGGCACTATTTTTGAGATAGCTTGTTTTAACCCTTACAAAACTATATGGAAGAATACTGATTGAACAAATAAATATAATGATTTATTGATTTTTAAAAAAAACAACACACATTATAAAGTGTTTATATTTTTATTTATGATAAAATGAGAGAGATATTTACTTGGAGAGATGTTGCAATCGAATAAAATTGATTTGATTAAGTTTAAAAAACACAGCATATGACTAGAAATTTTGGATACCGTGATCGGAGTAGTATATTACCGAAAGAATAGGTAAAATTTAATTTGATATATTAAGATAAAACATGTCTTAGATAGAAATATTTTGTAATTTTCAATGAATTATAGTCTTTTACCAAGTATTTTCAATGAAATATTTTGAAATCATTTGTCTATGAAATAATATACAAAAGAAAACTAGGACAATGTTAGGATCATAATGATTTTTTTTCATAATCTAAATACAAAAATAGGATATGAAGGAGTATATATAATGGAATAAAAGGATATTTTTATGTTTAATCAATAAATTATTATTCGGTTCAAATAATATCATGGTTTATGGTCATGGTTATTCATAGACGAATATCTCAGATTGTTTTTAGAAAAAAAAACAAAATTAAATTAAAAAAAACCATGTCGTGGTAATGGTTAGACATGAAATTTTGAAGGAAAGAAATTAGCGATATTAAAAAAGTATGAGAAGATAGATTCCCTGGTTCTTAATTTAAATTCATTAATAAGGTAAAACATCTATATTAGATATAGAGTGAATTATGACTTTAAGGATATGCACAAAATCTAGAATTTTATATCAATTTATATAATTGAAAAATATGATGAAGATATTGGGAGATATTATTATAAAAATATAGATGGTTTTTAATAAACCTTTAAATATTAATATATGGAAAAAATATATTAGATAATTTCAAGAAAGTATCTTGGATGATTAAAGAATCATAAATGAGGATAATTAGTGTACATAAAAAGATAAAGGATGAATTGAATATTAGAAAGAAAAACCCAAGATAAAAGGTTATTAATATATATCTAGATATTATATATGATAATGATTCAAAGAAATTGAGGATATGAACATGATGTTCATTGAGATAATGAGTGACATATTTTTTGGTTTAGTATATTGTTAATTATTTGATTTACTTCATGGTAATGAAATGTGATTTAATTTTTCATTGACCATGTCTTAGAGTAGCGCATGGATAGATAAGAAGAGGTGGAGACCCCTTTACTTGGAAGTGAAAAAATAATAAAAATATTAAAATCACAAGTGGTTAGTTTTTTAATGGTTAGGGCCAAAGCCTCATTTTATTATTTAAAGGAAATACCACTTTAGAATGGGCAGAGGGATACCCATTATATAGCCTGAAGGTCCAAGGCCAAGTGGTCTTAATACTAGGCTTGGAAGCCCATTTTTTTGTCCCAAAGGGCCCCTCAGAGAACTGAATGTGACCTCAGCCACATTATCACTTGATAGAAACTTTTTCCACTAATGTAAATTGTATTAATATTTGTGACCCTGTTGAGATAAAATTAA
Source organism: Viscum album (assembly GCA_963277665.1). NCBI lineage: Eukaryota > Viridiplantae > Streptophyta > Magnoliopsida > Santalales > Viscaceae > Viscum > Viscum album. Next base: position 1,599,234,369 of record OY728119.1, on the reverse strand, counting down.
ATAAACATAATAGGAATCTATTGAATATTAATTCAAATGATAAAACATTCCTTATCAAGTGCACTCTATAATATGATCAATATAAAGGTAATTATTGGAATATACTATAAGGAAATATGATTAAAATTTTACAATATTCACCAATGGTTTAAAATCATTAAAGATTCTATGATTTATTTTCTACTTGGTAAATTCATGTAACTAATGATATACCCGAATAAGGAAATCCTTAAGAAGTCGATCATTTCAGACTAAAAATTCAAGAACAAGATAAGTTATCTAATTAAATTAATGGTTTAATTTAATAATTATAAATATGGTTTTTATCAATTTAATAATTTACCATATTGATGAAATAATTATAATTTGTTTTAAAATTCGAAAATTTAAGAAATAAGGTTAATTTTTTGATATCTAACAGTGAACATGGAAATGAAAAGTCTGAGAAAGTATTAATGAAAATTGATGATTTATTTGGAAAATAATGTATCTATACCATGGGAAAGAGTGAAAAGATGTTATAAGGTAGTTTATATAATTATATAATGAATTATATTTCACTATAAATCATGATTAAGGGTAATTAAAATTATTAAGGATATCATAAATTATAACTATTTATAGTACTTCAAAATTATAAAATATTTTCAGACGTAATAGATAATATGGGTGCTAAAAATACTAATTTTATAACTAATTAGGTCACACATTGACCCATTGTAATGAGTTAAGAAGACATTTATGGGGGAAATACACATGGAAAATGTGATAAAGGACAATGAAATATCCCAGATAATAAATAATACACTCCTTTAACTATTATTGTCTTTGTGCTCTAACTATGACTATAAATTATTTCATTACAATCAATGTTGAGATGAAATTTATTATGAAAATCCTTAATATGTATTTGTTGGAAATCCCAGAATATAATTCCATATCTACATAATTTGGAAGAGGATAATGTCACTGCTCATGCTGTGAGAAATTAGATAATATCAAATCATTGATCAAATATTCAATATTTCTAATAGTAGTATTAGAACATAAATGTGAACATGAACTTAGTTGAAATTTCATGAAGAATTTAAAGAATAATAAGTCTTGGATACTTGACAATAGGTGTTAATCCCATATGATGGGTAATGATAGTCAACAAAATTAAAAAAATACTTCAGTAGATAGAATGGTTTGATGAAAATTAATTGTTTATTAAATATCATGGTAATTATAAAAATAGAGATAGCTAGATAGGAGTTGAAAAAGTGATATTTACTCATAATATATGTACTTCATCACAAACTGTTGCTTTTGAGTTAAATTTGATGCTTGATTCATGATACTAAAATAATATATATTGGTTTCTCGATCAAATGAAATGGTGAAAATTTATAAATATATATAATATAGTATATGATAAATCTATTATGTGTACTAAAATTAAATTTCATGTTTCCTCACCATTGAAGTGAAAAATAGATTATAGATTCAATGAATCATGCACATGCATAATAAATTCATGAAAAGAATTTCAAATAATAAAAAAATGAATAAAATATATTAATATTAAATAAAATAAAATTTGACACTTGGGATGTATACATGGGAAGGAATATAGATTAAAAACTTCAAAATCCAAAAATGAAAATTCCTCACAATTAAATGAATTTATTTACACCAAATATTTGTTGCCCCATTATATAAATAAAGACCAAATGAAATAGGAAAATTATATTTTTATTAGTGATTAAATCAATATTTCTTGATACATGTTTATGAATTTAGAGAAAGGGATAATATATTTTATTAAATAACACTATAGGCATACTAAAAATAAAAGTATAAGGGTGATCAAAACATTATTAAATGAAAATGATATGAAGTTAAACTCTATTGAATATGATACCATCTTTATAAGACATATAATCAAACAATAGATAGCATTGGTGATAAAAAATTAATTAATTGAAAGGAATAACTACATGGTGAAAAAAAATAAAAAATCACAACTTAATTTATTATTGTCCCAAAGGTTACAAGAAAATGAAAAAACACTCACACCCATGGGCCAACAAGGATATGCCACACCACTTAAATGGTTGAACCAATCTATACATATCCAATTATAGTTTTTAGTCCAAAAGACCTAACATTTTAATGGATCTATAGACATTTATCCTTTACCAAAGGCACCTTCATTCAATAATAATTTTATAGTACTAATTTATCTATAGTAAATTTTATAGTACCAACACTGCTATTATACATTAAATAGTACATATGCTTCTACATAGCCCTACTATAGTACATTCAAAAGTTACACTAGAAAATACCCACAAATTAGGATCCATCTAGTGTTAAATAACCAAATTCAAAAAATAATTGGTAAAATATGGAACATTAAATCTAAAATATATTTTTTAATAGTTTAATAGAGAATATAATTCCATATGATATGTTTTATCAATGGAAAAAATAAATTCTTTTTAAAATAATATGTTACATAAATAATTAATAAGGTGGAAAATAAAATTTCGTAAATGTAGTAGGTGATATGATATTTCATCATTATTTAACCTAGAATAAGGACAGTAAATTATTCAATAAAAGGAATGAAAAAATAAATGAAAGAATCAATGAAAATGTAATGAAATCAAAATTTAAAAAATTAGCTGCTCATATTGTGAATAAAACCATCAATAAGATGATGATTAAGAGTCTACTCTTAGAGTATCTCATCATAAATTACATGATAATGATTATAAGATTTAATCAAAATAGCAATATAGAGTTGAGAGGATTCATTAAGAAAATAAAATTAAAAGAATAAGGACTAAATTTTATGGCTCCAATACCATTAAAGGAAAAATATAACCATTATACACTATACTGATATTAATATTAGGTAAATAACTTTGTTATCACAGGTAAAGATTATATATTTTTTAAAAATATAAATGTTTAAATAATATATTAAATACAAAAATGAGGATTTTCATCAAATTAAAACAATTATTTTAAGATTGTTATTATTCCCACATTGAATGAGGTTTTATTTATTTTCAATGAGACTATAAAGTTTTTTAGTCAATGTTTTTGGATGAATTTGGGTGATCTTCTGCTATTTTTTATAGAATATAGAAGATAAGATGTGTTGTTTCAAGTGATCTTGGTTGGAAAACATAAATGTAGAATACCTAACATGTGATGATTGATATATATGGTTTTTATAGATATAGAAGTATTGAATCTTGTAGAATAACTTTCGACATCATGTGTGGAATTAATGAACTGAGGATGAAAGAGTTGGTTACTGAACATCCTCTAGACAACCTGTATAATCTATGATTAAATAGGTTCAAATTATTTGTAATAAATATAAATGGGTTTGGAATTATTTCAATATTTTTTACAATTATTTAGAAATATTTTATGGTGTTTAGAAAGGTTTGATAAACATGGACATGAATTAGAATAGCCCTATAGTAATTTTATGAAAGACAAGAATATTGATGTTTTAACAGATTTTATGAATTCAAGGGAACAATGTATGAATTTTTTGAACTATATGAATTCACAATATGACTTTGATCCAGATGATAATATATTAAAGTATGAATTTTAATGTTATTATTACGTTCACAAGTCTTTGAGGGTTGGGTGTGAGTGTATATATTTGGATCATATGAGACCACTGTATTTATTTTAGAACCAACCTTAGAATTTAAGGGATCCACATATGAATTTATCTCACATCCTAATTTGGAGAGTTTTTATAAATTAAACATATTTAAAAAATTAAGGGTGTATGACTTAAGACTTTGTATAACTTACAAGTTGTACAAAATGTAAGAAGATAAAATTGAATCACTTTAAAGTCATTTAAAATATTGATAAATTATTAAATATTAAATCATCTAAAATGAAAGAATAATTTTATATGGTGAAAAGGATTGTATTTATAGATGTTAAATATTAAAATCACTAAAACTAATTGTTATGCATGCTGATATGAGTTCCATGCCACACTAAGAATATGCCACATCACAGTTCCACACATTCATAGATAATTCAAAATAGTTTGTTTCGGTAGATATGGTGGACAATAAAAATAATGAAATACCCACATAATTATGTGATTTAAATGATGTTTATGACTGAATTTTATGTAGAGGAAATCATGTGGAGCTCAAGGAGACTTAATCAATGTTTTTTGGTAAATAGATAGGATATGTTTTAGAACCTATTTTAAGAGTAGTGATAAACTTACGGAGTTAACCCAAATATAATTGGAATGAGAATGGGGGATTCATTAGAGTTTTTTATCCCCATAATTATATTACTTTAAAGGATTATTTTAACATTATATTGTGAGTCTGATTCGAGATGTAAAATATCCGTCAATTTTAAAGATTATGATCGCCTTCAGGTAATGATATATAGATTTCCCATCAATAAAATATTGATAATGATATTTATAATATTATTATGTAAGTATGTAATATTATTGTATGAGGAATTAATAGTAATGGATCATTTTTAGATAATTATCAAAGACTCAATATAGTAATTTATTGAAATAGGAAGAATGAGACTGAAAACAAGAGACATCCACGAGGAAGAAGAACCGTTGTACCTGAGTATTTAAATTACTGAGAAGAGTAAGATCACATAAATATATTAGAAATATTAAAAATCACAATTTCCAATTTTTTAAATAATACATTTTCATGTAGATAAAAAGGTGTACATTGGTGAACCAGATCTAGTGATCATGTAGAGGAATATCATATCATGTGTTTTAGAGGAATCCTGGAGGATGGATGAGTCATTTCTAATTCTGAATCAAAAATGTTATTGTGATTCAGATATATAACCAGTCACATGAAGTATTAGTGATTAGGGTGTATGAATAGTCATGTGAAGAAGGGAAAACTGGTAGTTTTTGACAGGATTGGATTGTCCCTAGTGAAACTGCTTGCATCTATAATAGTGAATATTTTATTGGGGAATATAATCAATCATGACAAGGATTTTTCAATTTAGTCCAAACCTTTTAAATATTAATGTTATTTTTCTAATATTTCATATGAATGTATGAGGGTAATCACGAAATAACTATTTGAGTGTGGATCAAGACCGTAATCATTCATAGAGGTTGGTATTTAAGGAAGTAACTAGTAAAAAAATAGATAACTGATTCACCCATCCTTATCTTAGTGATCTAACTATACATGGGATCATTATGTGGTATCTGAGTGAGGTTCACAATTAAATATGCATGAAGTAGATGAGTATATAGAATATATATATTTTGAATAATAGGGGTGTACCCACTTTATATTGAAGTAATTATCATAGATGGAGTAATATAATGTTACCCAACCTATTATTGATTGACTAGGAAGATTGAGATAACACATTATTGGGATTCACACCCTTTTCTAAGGAAGATACCATGACAATTTATGATCAAATAAATATGGAGAATAATGGTAAGGATTAAAATTTAATTATTACATCTCTTTCAAAACTTATACATACAAAATTTACGAGACATCATACTACAAAGGAAATTTGGGATAAGCTGAGAAGTAGTTATGAAGGAAATTTTAAATTCAAGGAATATGAGTTAAAATTATAGATGAGTATATTTTAAGACATAATTATGGTTGATTCTAATAACATTGATTACTATTTTACTTGAGTAAATTATATTTTAAAAAATATCCATGGATTTAAGGATAATTTAGATGATTCCACCATTATAAAGAAAATAATGAGAAAATTTAAAGATAGATTTGGTCCTATATATTTAGCATTGAAAGATAAGTAAGATCTATCCCTAGATGGAATTCATTATATTTTATAGCTTAGGAAATGATAAAGGAACCAAATTTCAAGAAGAAGGTAAAATATGAGATGTATTTTGATGCCATGAGAAAATGTAACATCATAAATGAGGAAGATTCAGAATCAATTTATGTTGATACAAATGATAATAATAAAGAATTAAATAATAATATTTATCTTAATTCAAATAGAATTAGAAAATAAATTGGAATGAAAAAGACAAAAAATTACCATAGTATTATAATTGTGATGTAATGAGACAATTTTCTTATGAATATCCACAAAAGAAAGTTACAAATCATGAGTTTGGTTAGGAATACAAGAATACCTAAAAATAAAATTAGGGAAAGAACAATAATTTTTTTACTAATTAGAAGATGATTTTGATGTGAAAACAAGATGAGGAATAATCATCATTAACTAGATTCCAATATGACAATGAAGTCAAAATTTGGACCATTTTTAGAATGATTTTGACAACTAAAGAAGTGATAATGTGTAAGTGAGGAAATAAATAGAATAAACAATAAAAATGAATTTGGAAGAAACTCTTGAGAAAAATAAAAAGAATAAGAAAGAAAATATAAACATAGAGAAATGAAATAATAAGTTATCTACTAATAAGGAATATCACGTCAAGAAAGAAGTGAAATACGTTGTTGATATCAAGAGAATAAAAATGAATATGGATGAATAAAAATATATAATAGTTAATCTGGATGAAAAATTAGTTACTGATGAATAATATTTTCTTAATACAAAATAAATTTTTATTTTAGTTCAAAATGAGTTGAATAATATTATAGAATACTTCACCGAAGCTACAAATGTGAAGGCATAATATTCTCAAGATAGTGAAAGGAAAAGGTCTATGGGAACTTGGTTAACCTGCACCTATTTTATTTCAAAATGGATTTGTTATTTATAATAGTACATGACTTAAAAATGAATCTGAAACTATTTAGACAAATATTATAAGAGACACTCTTACCCATCACAAAAATAAAGGGATTCAAGAATACCACTGATCTCTATGAAAAATAAGTCTAAAACTGAAGGAAGACAACCCCAATAGAATTTTTGATAGGTTCATTATCAAGGTGGGAGATCACACTTCATAGGTTATTTTTAGTGTTGTTAAAGGTATAGAAAAAATTACTATTATTAATGGTATAAAAATTCATTTTTGGGAAGATTCATAAACCAAAGAGCAGTTTTGATGTGAAATATTGGACATTTCTTCAATGAAATAAACCCAAGACCAATTATGAAACAAATATATTTAACAGAAAATGATTTATATATTTAGAAGATGTTATTAATGGATGTTTAGAATATATTCATGAGGTTAATATATTCAAGACAATAATTCCATGAGAAGTTCCATATGATTTTAAAGGTAAGTAATTTCAAAATAAAAATGATATTAATTCAATGCTTCCGAAGGACAAAAAGAATATTAATGACAAGTTAAAAGTGGTTGAGCATGTAATGAATGAATTCCTAACTATGTGTCCTAATTAATTTCCATTATCCAAAAAATATATAATTATGAGATAATGGAAACTAATAAAGTAAATATATTGAGTTTATAAGAATAGGTTCATGTTCATGTGAATCTATCCATAAATAAATATGTGAATAAGACAACCTTTTTTGTTAAAAGTGTGTTTAGTATATTAAGTGAAAAAAATATTATATGAAAATCCTACCAACCAAATAAAAGAGCATCAAGATTATGGTGAAAGAAACAGGAAATTAATTTTCATTTAAATTTGAGGTGAATGAAAACTACTTCACACAATGAATCAATTTAAGAAAATATGACTAATAAAACTATTAATATAATTCATAAGAAATAGAGTGATTATTTTAGGAGGAATGAGTGGGCTATGTTATGGGGAAATTTTCAATATCTTTGTTACTTATATGGAAAATTAGACCCCTCCTTATTACCTTAAAATATTATTTACTTATTCTATAATATCCGGAATCAAAGAAGTAAAATAAGAACTTAAGATATTGTACATCAAAGATAATGTTATTAATTGTGTATCTCAACTACCACGAGGAGAAGGAAATTTGTGTTTCCTTTTAAGGGGATTGAAAATAAGGTGGAACTATAATGCTTGAAAATATGTTCAAATCTAAAATTTCTATGTATCTATATGAAAACTATAGAACAAGATACTGAATAACACTTACAACAATTATTTTTTATTGTATCAAATTTATTTATAAAGAGGGAGTTCTTATTGATGAATAATTTAAATGTGATGGAATTAAAATTTATGTCATTCGGAAATTTTGATGGGTTTTATGATATATTAATATTTTACATATTTTTTATGAATAAAATATTTTCTACATAACCTAAGATGATTTATTTTGGTATATCCAAGTTGATAAAACATACTCACAATTTTATAAAAAACCTGATGTCTTAGTGAAATATATCTTGTTTTCTATGCTAGGTAGCCCATATAGACTTATATTATGTCAAATTAAGGATCTTAGATAAGTATATATAAGTTAACATCCTTCTCCCAATAAGATTATAAAGGATGTTACTCAGATTTGAAGAGGTAGAAGAATTTATTTTAAAATTTAGAAGAATGATTGGGGAGTCCCCAAAATTCCCCTTTTATCCATTTTAAATATGGATGTGAATAAATATGTAGAGATTTAAATCATTGATTTAGAAATATGGAAGGTGTATTTACAACTAATTCAAAGGGATATATTATTATTATCACATTAATTAAAGTTTTGTTTTCTTTTGATAAGACTTTGTATTTATAAATTCAATGTCATTCGATGAATTTGAGTGATTTGATACCATTTTTCATGGAAAAGAGATAATGTGATGTGATACTACATGATATATTGGATGGAAAACTTTAACATAGCATCCTTAACATGTTATGATGTTAGATGTGGTTCGTATCTATATGAAATATTTTATATCTTGGAGAAGAACATTATACAACATGTAAAGAATGAAGGATAAAAGGATGAAGTATTTGGATAATGAACCTATACTTGAAATCATGTATAAACTATGTTAAAATATTTTCAAAGTACTTGGAAGAAATCTAAATGGGTTTGGAATTATTTAAATAATTACTATAATTAATTATATCTATTATTAAGTGTGATGAATTGTTTTAAAAGACTAATGCAAAATTATAATATTATTAAAATCATTTAAATTAAGTTATTAATTTTAAGTTCCTAAGATATCATATAGATTCAAGGAAACCACATATGAATTTCTTGAACTGTAAGATTTTATAATATGGAATTTATATAGACTATAATACTTTAGAATTTGTCTTTTTTGATGTGTTTGTGTTTTGAGTATGTCTTTGAGAGAATTGAGAGATCATATAAATTTCGATTATATGACTCCACCATACAATTTTGGGCATTGGTGTTAGAACATTATGGTCTGGTGTATAAATTCTCCTCACATCAGACATTCGATAGTTCATATGAAATTAATGTATTATAAAATTAATTGTGTATGAATTTTGACTTCATACGATTTATATGTCATACAAAATGTAAGAAGTTGAAAGTGTATGAATTTTAATTCAAATGGAATTGTGAGAAATTATATATTATCTATTCTAATGAAATGTGTTAATAATTTTAGATGATATACAAGGAAGTATTTTTTTTGTTAAACATCACTATTACATTAATGAAATTTGATTTGTACTGAGATGAGTTCTATGCCGCCAGAAGAGTATTCCACACTATAGTTCGATGCACATATGGATAACTAAAATATTTTAATGCAGTTGATTTAATGGATAATAAAATAAGGAACCACTTGAATATCAAGGTGATTAAATTAAAATTAAAACTTAGTTTTTAATGGTTAAAATCTTGTGGAGATCAAGGAGACTTGAACTGTGTTTTTTGATGAAAATATAAGACACATTTTAGTACCTATTTTAAAATTAGATAGAAGACTATAAAGTTGAATTAAATATAAATCAAAATATAATGAGAGATATGTTACTATTTTTTATCCCTAATATCTATTTCCTTTTTATGATTCTTTATCTTGAGATAGTGAGGTGCATTCAAGCTAGAAATATTCACTCAATTTTAATGAAGAAGATCATTTGGCTGTCATGATTCATGGAGTTTAATTAAATAAAATATTTATAAAAATATTCATGATATTATTAAGTTAATATATAATTTATAGGTGTGAGGAAGAAATATTATTTAATCATTTTTATAGAATTATTAGTTAGACTATACATTACTATATTGAAGGAGGAAGAAGGAGATCAAAAACACACCCCGAATGAAGAAGAATTACTGTACTTGAGTAATTGATGTAATAAGAAGTGTCAGATCATGTAAATATTTGATAAATATGATAAATAAATATTTCCATATTCTAAATAAGATACATGGTTACAATGATGATGGTGTAAATAGGTGAACCATACCTTGTGTTCCCATGGATGAATATGAAATAAAGTGTTTCAAAAGAAACCTAGAGTGTGAATGAGTTCTTTTAGATTGTGGATCAAAACCATTGTTTTTATTGGCATGTATAACTAGTAACATGAAAGAGGAATAATTATTAGGACATATAACCATTCATGTGATTAGGGAACATAGTATGACTCTGCGTTGATCGGAATATGTTGTCTATGGTGTAACCACTTGCATCTATAGTGATTAATCTATGAATAGGGAATCAAACCAATCATATAAAGGAGGAGATATTTAAGGCCCAACCATCTAAACACTCATGTGTAATTTCTTTGATTTAATATTAATGAATTAAATTAATGATGAGATGATAATTCTAGTGTGGAAGAAGACCCTAAAATGTCACAGAGGATTGATTATAGGGAAGAAAATCATAAAAAGAAAATATATCACTTATTTACCCCTCCCACATTCACTGATCCAACTATACCTTATAACTTCACTAGTAAAGAAGATGAATGGTCATAATATCATTAAATTTAAATAATTTTTCATGAAAAAACCTGAAGGACATGGAAACATGATTCAAAATAATATAATCTATATTTAAAGTGGTTTTGATTAAATTGAGGGCATTGATATTGAAGATAAATTTCCAAAAAAATAATACTTTCATCAAAGTGATAACTTTTTTTAGAGGAAATATAAATTTGATTCAACACATATAATATAAATGTGAATATATTATTCTTTAATGGAGTACTAATAGACGAGTTTTACATTAAACAACTGGAGGGGCCTTACCTTTATGATGGTTTTAGAAATATTTTAAATTTATAGAAGCCTCTAAATGGGTTATGTTAAGCACCACAACATGGTATTATCAATCATATATATACTTTAACATGTTTGAATTAAATATAAGTTGTATAAAACATGAAATTTATGCGAAGTGATAAATTGATCAAAAACTTATGCTACTCCTCTCTATTGATTACATCATATTTGGTATAATAAAGAATAATTCAATTGATAAGTTTATTCACATGATGAGTTCATGAAATTAAATTTATATAATTGAATAACAAACACATTTTATTTATATCATTTCAAAAAAAAGTGAGTTAAACTTATTCTCTTAGGATAGTTATGATAATTAATTGTAAAAAACTTCTACATGTAATATAGTATGTAATTTTCAAATCCATTCATAGTTGGAACTAAACTTGGGATGTGTGAAGATGAGAATATGTTGATCAAAAAATATTAAAGAAAATTAATATAAGATTTTTATAATTGGAAATAATAAATTTGATCTTTTATTGAATATTCAAGTAACATGATTTTAATGTAATTCATGAGTAAAATATAAAGGGCGTAAAAAGGATTAATAGATAAAATAAAGAAAATTTTATCTATATCTTAATATACAAAGTAGGAATAAATATAGACATACCATTAAATTTTGGTGAGGATTGGTCTAGATACGTTATGGTCAGAAAATATACACATGGAAGTTCATTATTTATCATTAAAAAATTCATCAGATAGCTTAGTAAGAATCAATATTGTATTATCATAACTAATATAAAGAAAAATACATTTTTATAACAAAGGATTTTGCACAAAATAATTGGATGGAGAAAAAGTTAGATTATTTCAAAATTAATGTAAATATTCCCAAGGGGGTATTTTGTGATAACATGAATATGATTTATTATAAAATCAACTCGGTGTAGTATTTATGCACTAGTCATGTTGATATTTTGTAAAAACTTATTAAATAATAATTAGTTTTTTAATTTTCAATGTAAGGAAAATTGGAACAAATAAAAAAGCAATAGATATTACCATTAAACTATTAGAAACATTTTTTTTCTAAGAATAAATAATTGAATATTGATTTTTAATAATCCTTTATAATTGAAAAAATAATGTAATGATCTCCTCTTCCCATATATTTAAGTTTTAAAAAATGGTGTGTAAATGATATCAGGTTTCAAGATGGATTTAGTAAATGGTCCAATGGATTTATTATCAAAGGGGTAATATATTTAAATCATGTATAATCTTTTAAGAAATTGGATGTATTATAGAAGTGATAAATTATATTATATAATAAGTAATGAAATAAAAGTGGTTTAATGATAGAGGAAGACAAAAATTACTATTAATATGAATTTTATATAAACATAACTCGGAAGAAGATAATAAGAATTATAAAATTTTAAAATAAAATTTATGTTTATGAATCATTATATGATACTATTGTTTCCTATTTTGATTATGGACCTCCTAGGGATAGAAAAAATAATAAAAAATAATTAATTCCTTTAGACATTTCATATGGGAATATTCGAGTTGTAAATTGAATATAGTAATTTCTAACAAATATAGAATAGGTGAATATTGGTACCTCTATATAATTATGGGAAATATTGAGTCAATAATAAAATATTATGAGACTATGTTTTATTTTTTAACAATTTATAGAATATTATGGATTGTATCTATATATAAATATTCTTTGAAGAGAAATAGATAGATTTGGATAGATGTTGGAGATGAATAAAGTTGACCTAATGAAGTCAGAAAAACCACACTATCTTACTATGTGTTTTTATAGTTCTGATTCAAGTAAGGTGATAATAGTAAAATTTATATGCAACTATCCTATATATAAATATAATAAATTTAATGATAACTAATGATATACCAGTATTAGATAATTTTTTTATACCTAGGAATTTTGAAAATGATTTTTCATAGAGTTGTTTTGTGAAATGAAATCCATGGAAAAATAGTTTCTATTTTATGTCCTTTGAGATTAAAAAAATTAACAATCCAAAATATAGTGTGAATGTTTTTACACCATTGATTAAATTTTTTTATGTTTCAATAAAAATAGGATGAGTTTTTAAAATTATTCCATGACTAAGAGCTATGGTTTTCCAGAATTTAATATATAATATTTTTTAAAAGATTAAATTGCGATGGTTTAAAAACCAAAAATCTATGAGGGTTATACATGAAATTTCTGAATAATAAAATTAAAGAGATAAATGTATTAGGAAGAAATATATACTATATTTTTTTATCGAATGAGTAGATTGAAATGAGTTAGTATTTGAAAATTAAAAAATTATATATCATTAATCCTTTTAAAAATAAAATTTACTAGAAGATATTGGTTGATCTTGGTAAACAATTCTGGATAATTTTTCATTACCCTTAAAGTGGAGACTCTTAGAGAAATATTTAAGATAATTTCAAAGATAAATCAACAAATTTCGAAACAGTGTAAATATGAAGAAGGGTAATACATATAATGATTGAGAATGTATTAAATTTTAAAAATAAAAACATAAGGGGGAAAATTATAATTACATTTCTTGAGATCCTATATTATATAAATAGTCAAAGGAATAAAATGAAGTGGTCATGCTACTTAAAGAGTGTAAGAGAGAAATTTATGATGATTTGTTTTTACTGAATCATTTCATTTAAATTTCTATAATGTCATTTCTTAATTAACCTTATCTAAAATAATTTCATAAAGATATAAAAATACTAGGAAATCCTATGTTTCTATAATAAATTGATTCGTAAAGAAATATAGTTACAAGAAGATAATTTATTTATTATTGGTGCACTGTAAAACTACCAAATGAATGTTACTTTAGTATATACCTTTTGGTATTACTATGTAAAAACCAAATTCAATAAATATTTACATTATTTAAATAGATTATATTCTTTTTATGTTTTTATATTTAATTTCTAAATTCATTCTAATGAGAGATTAAAATATGATTGATGTTAAAATAAGTTCACCTTATTTTACCGCCTCCACTTAGTATTTCTAAAACCATAGTTACGATAATAGTGTTTATTCAATCAAAAATATAAATTTCAATATCCTATGTTAAAACATTATTCATGAGATAATAGAGTAAATAAATTTATCCAATTTAGAGAAAAATTATACATAACAATTTCTCTATAATTCTCAAATCCATTTTTTAACGTTCTGAGTTTTAAATGGGTATATTTATTAAACCTATTTGATTTTGTCAATTAGAGTTCAGAAAAAATTCATGTTTAGGCTTAAAACCCTAATTATGAGAGTTTTATTAATCAAGTACCTTATTTTTAGATGGGGTTTAAGGCCAGAAATGTGCCTTAGTGTTTCAGAAGAGTTTTGAGGAAAGTTGGGCCTTAGAAACCCAGTTTTAGGAAAGCACAGACAAGGGCACACATTTTGATTAAACTGTGTGGCCAGTAAGGTGAGACCATGTGTACCACTTTTTCACTAGACCTTGATTTTCAAAAAGTGTTAGTGGGGTAACACTTCCATGAATCAAGTTTGTAGTTTTTTATAGAGGGGAAACACATGAGTTGGGGATGGTTCGAAAAATTGTGCACCTAGTCATGTGAGTAATGATGCTTGGATAGTAATCACCCCACAATTGGTGTATGGTTAGCTGAACCATGTGAAAAAACTATATGAAAAAACCATGTGGGTCATTTAAACATGATAAATTAATATTTTATTCTTCCCTTCTATTTAGGTTTTCCTTAAATTTCGCCGTCTTTTACACTACATGCACAACAATGGGTCTCTATTCTTCTGCCTCCCTTATGATTTGTCCTAACTCTATCATATGAGCTCCAAATTGAATTTTGGTGGTCTCATTGAAAGCATATTAGTAATGGTTTTATTCTTATTTATTATTTGTATCATTTATCTCACTATATGGAATTCTAAATCCTTATGATCTATTTTCCCATATTTTTATAGTGTTTATCTAGACCTCAATTTTCTATCATTTAAGATCGAGTTATAGGACAATATCAGATGAGAGAGTACCTAAGAATATTGGTACAGTGGTTCCTAGCCTTTTCCTTAATTTTGAATGTTTTTTTGGGGTGTGTACTAAAGAAAAACAGGTGGGTTGATAGAGTGAGACACCTAATTAATTAATATTTTATTTTAAATTAATTAATCTATGTTATGGGATGTCGTTGAGTATACTTTAGTTCAATTATACAAGCTAAATTGAGTAAGGGTATTTTAAAAAATGGGCTAGGTTCGGCTGATTGTTTTATTTAATTATTAAAATTTATATATGACTACTATGGTTTCATGGGAACGTAATAGGCATGACACAAGACATTGAGGTGATGTCTCTCACCATGTCTAAGGTGACATGGTTTGTCAGGTTGGTCTTGACTCGAGACACATGGGGTGAATATGATCAATAGGTTGAGGTGAAATGGTCTTCAGTTTTAGGAGATGAGGTTTTTAGGAGGAGGGAATGTCTCTCAGAACATGATATGGTGTTGACCATTGGGTCATAACAACATGGTCTCATGGGAATGAGGTTTTAATTGATGTGTATTAGGAATTGTTGGTAATTTCCAATCACCATTGTTGGCCGATGCACTATTGGATCAGTGTGCACAAATATTGTACTCAGTTGAGGTGATTTTGAGCACTCGTTGTGGGTGGAGGCATATGTAGTTATTTTATCATAGGGGATGGTGTTGACCATTAGATTTGATAGAGGTGACCACCATAGAAATCCATAGTTAATGATTATAGAACATCAGGTGATGGTGTTGAGACCATCATTTGGGGGATGAGGCTCGCTATTATACTTGGGGATAATGGGATGAGATTAAGGGATGATTTATATCACCTTGCCACAGGATGTGAGTATGTTAATCCAACAATGATTTATTATATATTGAAGTAAGGAACTCACCCAACTTTAGGACGTTGGTCTATTGAGCCGACATTGATGTTTTAAGATGAGGACTAAGGGACCAGGTACATACTATTGGGAATGATTTTAGGATTCCAGATACTTGATTAATGTCTTGTGAGGTGTTGGATTACATGAGGTTGTAGGTTACATATTTATGGGGGAAGACCGAGCGTTCACCTAGTATGATATTATTTTTTGTATGCATGATCATTAATCTATGGTTCCTCACCACAACAAATATATATAAAAATAAATGTATTGTATTACAAATATATAAATATATATATATATATTTGTGGGAACATGTTCATAGATATTCCAGTGTTGGGCCAAGTAGTTACACACTCACTTGTGGATGTTGATCACAAGTGGAGCGAGAAAATTATTAAATGTTTATACGTTGCTGATAAGTGTATTATATGAATACATTTTAGGGTGTTTAAGTATATTTATTTTAGTAAATAAATGATTAATCCTGTAAACTGTTATAATTTTTGACTTGTTTTATTTTTTATAGATGGATACAATATATTATTGGAAAAAGAGCACCAAACTAGGTTTTAGAAGCCAAATTTCAACATTACAAAACAACAGAGCATGATGAAAAAATGAAAAATATGATTTTCACATCATGTAAACATTAAAAATTGTAATGTTATTAGAGATAATGAATTTCCACCACCATTTAAATTCATGAATTAATTCATATTGTAATATTCCATTACACATTGTGTACACAAAAAAATGTGAGATTTTCAGGATAAGAGAAGACTGAAAGAAGCCACCAATACCATAGTGTACCCACTGTGTAATATTTAAACATTGTGAACCCATTGGAGATATAAAAATTAAATTCTATAGATATACACTCTGAACATGGAGAAATTTATATTATGACCCATGTTTGAATGACATAGAGAGCATGGATCCTGTAGAGACACACACATATGACTTTCAACACACAGAGCCCCACCACAGAGCCCTGTTGTCACCGTTATTTTTCAACATTAATTCTCGGGTATCCATGCTACTCATAATCAATATTCCTAGCATGAGTGAGTAATTTTATTTTTTTCATGTGATGTGATTTCAGAGGGTTTTTTCTTAGGGATTATTTCAATATTCTTTTCATGTTTTGGATTGATGAAACTCTATTTATTAATTTTAATTCTACTTCTTTGCATATTTCATGACCATTGTTTGCATTATAAGGATTATTATTTTATTTCATCACTTAATTTTTCATGTTTGTATATGAAAATTATGAAAATTACGTCAATTATATTTAAATAGTATTTTTGGACACCTATATTTATGATTTATCCTAGTATATGGCCATTCTAATGGAGTAATAAAATGTTTAGTATAGGGTACCCATTACAAGAATCCATACTGACACAATTATGACTGAAGATATGAGTAAAAAAAAGAAATTGAATCCCTAGTGAATGAAAAAAAATCACTGAACCTGGTATGACTCATATCCTGATATAAAACATTTTTTTGTTTCATTATTTTTCATTATACAATCAATCAACCAAATAATTTCAATTAGAATTAATTTTTTAAATTTATGGCCTATTGATTAGCCACGTGGGATTGATAAATAATCTTGAAAAGTACTAAATTTTTATTAGGTTAACTAAATTTTTTTATTTATTAAATTTTTATAGCCCTGTAAAAATTTAATAATTCCCTAAGGGTTGTCATTTTACTTTTATTTATATTTTTCATATACTATAAAATTATGGATGTAATATAGGAACATGTTGGTGGTGGCCTATTGATTTTTATACTCACACCCTATATGGGACACTTAGTATATATGTAAAAATTATTATTTTTAGATTAGGTAAGAGATCAGGCTCATACCTTGGACATTAGTGATCATAGATATACCTTTTACAAGGGATGGATGGCAGTGGACCAAGTGGTTTCTCTGCATCAGGCTGGATTTTCATTTTTAGTTTTTTTCAGGCTATATATTTATATACTGATATGGTAATCCATGGTATACATTGTTTATTTATGTTATATGTCCTTTTGAGACATATTTATTATCTTAAAATGTTATTATAACATTGGCATTGTTGTTATTACTGCTGTTGTTTTATTCTTCTTATGTTAAGTTTGTTTTATACTTCCGTAATTGTTGTGGTCCTTCTTCCACTATTATATATATATACCACTATTCTTATCACCACATGATTGTATGGTCTCCACACTATCACATAACAAAAACCTATTTTATAGTTCTAATCCTTTTCCATATGGGGAGGTGTGCATAGTTCCTAGCAGCTAATAGGTCTAGAGCATTATTGAGTGGAAAACTAGGTCAGGATGTTAAAAATTGAATAAAAGGTTTTTATTTTCCTTTTTCACCTTACAATTGATACGATCATAGATTAGAGAATATGAAATAGTCTAAACAGGTTACAGAGCTCGTGTTTAGGTTCCTTCATCCCCATTCATGGGGAAAAACTCAGTTTTTAGGGGTGCGAAATTTATCTTCTTCTATGTGATTTTATAGATGATTTTATTTCCACCATGAATGTCACACTTAGGTGTGATGTTTATATATTATGTTAATTGAACATTTCCCATATTTGTAAAGTTAGTATTTCTTATTAATCATGGTCGACACATATAGGGACATGATATATATATTTTCCTATAAATAATTTCTTAGAACCTAAAACATGATAAGAGGGTTCGGTATGATTAAAATGTGAACAAAGAATCTAAAAAGTGTTTTCCTATATAAAGTTTTTGGTGGAAATATACTTATCTATCTAATTTATGTGGTTCTTAGTGAGATTTATATGTGAAACATGGGATTGAATATATTATGAGTATATAGGGATGGAAAATAGGGGTGAACCATTTAAAATCACCACAAAAAACAAAAAAATATTTTTCTTGTTATCATTTTAGTGACATTATACTCAGGTAAATCATATTTATGATATGTGATATGGGATTCCAAAATCTGTTATGGGTAGGAAAGGGGCCATGAGTCCAGAATACATGTGATACCTAACTTTTTTATGGGTAGGTAAGGGGCCATGATGCTGGATGCATGTGACATGGTGCAGCAGGGGAGTGTAAGGGTGGTGAGATGCACTTCATGGAACAAATTTACCTATATGTGATGTATATATATATATAGAAGTGTGACCATGGTATTTAGTATTCATCATGATGCCACCTAGTCAAATTTTGATGGAGCATCACGAGGGCAGAGATATAGTGTCGTTATAGCGTGCATGGGATGAGGCCCATGAGGGTCGGGATGCGACCTCATAGGGTTGGGATGATCTTGATCTATATATACAGACTCTGATATAGGTGGGGTAGCCACAAGAGATGAATGATATTGGTTTCTGTTTAGAGGAGTATCTCAGGGAGATCTTGGTTCGAGTCATACATGGTATTAACATTGGAGCTTAGGGAGACTAGTTTTCCAGGGTGTATTTTACTCCTGAGTTCAAGTATAAACACCCACTATTATTCCAGAGAGAGGGATAATTGTGGACAGTATAAAACTTGATTGAGTTAGTATAGACTATCTTTGATCAAATTTAGATACCTCTAGGAAGAATAGTTAATTTTGCCATTTATATGTTTAGAGGACCATAAAAATTCTAGAGTGATTTACATTTAAAAGAAAGTAGAAAAGAGGGTCTATATTAGTGATCGTACGAAAATTCACTATTTTATTTCACCCTTATACCAATTTATAAAACTGGGTTTTTATTAAAAACTAAAAGTATAAAAACATGTTGAACTTCATGTTTGGGTCAATAAATTAGTTATTATCACTGTTAAAAAGTTATATTTCACTTTTTTTGATGTTTTTGTTATAGGTGGAGTTGATCTGGAAGGCCCAAGATAATGTTGATGAAAAATGGGACAAAGTACACATGCATCCTTGAATATATATGGACTCAACCATATACTAATACTAATGCATGCATCCAATTGGTTTTCAATATTGTGGGATGATTCATAATTCAGTGGGATAAAATTATTTTGAATAAAACAAATCCCAACTCATCTATTAAGATTCCCAAACAAATCAATCTGTCTAAGAAAATGAATCTTCATAGAGTCAATATTTTTACTTTGTATTTTGAAAATATCAAATATTATAAACAATATATGGATTCCAAATTTTTCAGGGATATATAAAGGATGTTTAAGAATATGTTTTTATTTTTGTGTAAAGCATGATAATATTTTCTAGCTGCCAAAAACCATGGGGCAAGTGGGTTCTCTAAATGAGGGTGCTTAAAATCACATCCCATTTTTTCTATAAAAGACCATGTTGGGAACCTCATTTTGTAGTTTGACCAGGAGCTATGGTGCTGAAATTTTAGAGTCCTAAAATATTCGTCTCATCATCCCTATAAGTTTTTGAGACTATGGAAAATTATACTTCAATATCATTTTCTTCATCCCCTCCCATGGAGTTCTAAACTCCTCATGATCACCTGGGGAGGAACATGTTGTAAATCGTGAGCTTTTTTTTTGTAATAATAAAATGGTTTTTTTAATTTCATGTTTCCTTGTTGTTTTCAATCATCATATATTCTTATTTTATTTAATTATGTATTGGTATGTCACACTCTACTCATATGATCATGTTTTGGGGTATCCTTTCATGTGATATTTCACCCACTGGTCACCATTTCTTCTTCTCTCTTTTAGTTATGGTGTTTGTGTGGTTCATATTGGTCAATTGAACTCTCATGAAAATTTTCACCTCCATGAATATTTATTTCCTGGTATCAAAAATAAATAACTTAGAAACCTGGACAGTGTATCGAGTTCTTGGTGTGTTGGCTTGGTGAGTTTTAGTTATGAAGTCGAACAGAAATCACCCAATCATCAAGAGTAACCGATGATTCTTCTTGTGTTTTCAGCTAAACTGTAGGAGGTATCCTAGTGTAAAATTAATAATATACTAGTTATATTTGTTACAAAATAGGGATTAAAATATCATAACCCTACTCTTGATGTGATGAAGGATTAGAATCATAAGATTTCCCCAGGTTGATCATGCTTAATTAATTCTGTTTATTTCTACTTTGTTTTATCAGTTTCATTTCACTATTGTATTATTAAATCAACAAACTAAAAATATTACAAAATCCCATTTCCATTTTACTTTAATAATCAATTTTTTTTTTAATTGATAATCTAAGGCTTCATCAAGAGACGACCTAGATTTCCTGCAATTCTAAAAAAATTATAGTCAAAACTAAACAAGTAATTTGATACACTAAACAACATGATCAAATTTTGGCTCCATTTCCCAAGAGTCAAGATCATTTTTCATTTTTTATTTCCTTTTATTTATTTTTTTACTTTTTATTTATTATTCCTTTCAATACCCCTTCCCTTTTGTTTTTTCGTTTTTGTTTTTTTGTGTGTGTTTCATCTTCTCTCTTTATTTCTATCTCTTCCTGTATTTCTATTTAATTATATAATGTAATATTCAATTTTATTTTCTCCTTTAATTATTATTAATTGATTTTATTTTATCCATATTTCATCATAAAAATAAAAAAATAATAATAATAAAATAAATTTTCACTACTTATTTGAATGACCTGATAAAAAAGAAAAACTACTTGAATTTGACCTAGAATTGAAAAGACACTTCACTCACAATTCAAGTAATCAAGAGTAGGAAAATCAAGTAAAATTAAGGAAACCATTTTTGAACCTAAATTTCTACCAAACCAATCAAAAATTAAACCAAATCAATCACAATGAATCATGCATACAAATAATCAAACATTACTAGAACTAAACACCCCATATGTGGAGTACCAACCATCATATTCCAATATCCTAAGGAGGAAACAAACTTTGTGATGAGATAATGCCTCATACACCACTTTCCTAAATTCTATGGCCTTCAAAGTGAGGACCCTCACAAAAATCTCAAGGAGTTTGACATAGTGCGCTCCACCATTTAACCCCACAATGTGTCAAAGGTCTCATTGGGTTTAGGGACTTCCATTTCTCCCTTGATGGTGTAGCCAAAGATTCAATATACTATCTCCTTACCATAATTTGGGGTTTTAATGATCTAAAATGACACTTTCTATATAATTTCCTCCCTCCCTCTATAAATTTATCAATTAGAGAAGAAATATACTGAATTTGGAAATCACAGGGTGTAACACCCCAACCCCAGAAGCCTAGAGCCAGTTTATTATTTTATTACATTCGCATGAATACAAGAAAGTCATATCCCAAAGTACCAAATATTTTAGTAGTTTTTGAAGACTAGATACATACATAAGTTCAACATTACAACTTGAAATGAAATACATCATATAAATTCCATTGAGAACATCTAAAACTCTTAGATTATCCCTACATGTCATTCATCATATACTTCTTCACATCCTTGAAAAAAAAAGATAATAAAGGTGTGATATTAGATGCTCAGTATGGGTAAACAATATAATGAAAGTATAAATAATAAGGTAAGGTGAATAACTTAAAGTACACATTCCATTAAAAATGAACTTAAACATAATATGAAAGAAATAAGAGCTAAATAAATGATGACATAATAAAACATAACCATGGGTATTCTACTAGTGTAATAACTACATGGAATATCAATATTTAGCATCATAATGTGGGAATACGTAATTCCGAACATCATAATCAAACAATCATGGCCTTGTTCCAAGACCATAATAACCATTCCATCAAGGCCTCGTTCCAAGACACTAGTTTGTCTTATGAGACCTACCGATGCATTGAGGGGCTATAGTGGGACCTTCTCATCACTTACCTTTTCCAATATAATCCTTATATGAAATGGGTGATACATAGATAACATAAACATTCATATTGATAAACTAGCATATAAAATATGAATACATTATCTATAACCCATGAATGTTATCAAATTAGCATATCCATAGTCAAACTGATCATCAAAACATCAAAAAAAAAGGTAGATGATATAATAATAGATAAAACTCAATAAATTACAATATTCAAAAAATTATACTGACGTATAAAAATGTATTTTTAAATGATACAATTGAAAAATTCTTAAGGAAATAATCCTTAAACATTCCAATGTGTCCCATACCACTTTGAAACATTCAAATCATAATAACATAGATTATAATGAGAATAAGGATAATCGTGATATATAATTTAAATGTTAAGTGAATACACAATAAAAAAGGAGTAAGTGATGAGCAAGGCATATATCTCATAGAATTAAATGTGAGATGTGAAGAACCCTTTTTTTACTATGAAAATAAAAGTTCTTTTGGAAAATAATTTATATTTGTCATAAAATAAGATTGTAAAAATGTATATCCCATAAAATAAAATATAAGGGAATTTAAATTATATTTAGGTATAAATTTTGTCCCACTAAAGTGAAATCAAGTAAAATGTTTTTTTATAGAATCTTTAGAAATAAAACATTTTACTGCAGTTCAAAGAAAATATTAAAGATATTTTAAGGTGGAAACGAAAGTTTTCTTTCATAAGACCATAAATTGACCAAGATATTTTTTCATGATAAAATGTGTGATTAAGAAGAAATAATTATGGATTAAATCATATTATATAGTGGAACTTAAAATGGGTAAGAATTCGAGAAGTTCCCTTGAATCAGACTTATTTAATAGGAAGAATTAAGAAGGAAACCATTTTAAAACATGTATATACTCATAAAATATAGATGATTTGATCTAGATATATGAATTTTGAAAACATAAATAGAATTTAGAAGAAATATACACCAATATAGAAGTAGTACATTTTATTAAAAGTAGATTAAGAGTAACCTGAAGGAAAAACAGAGGTTTGGGTAGAATCCCTTACAAGTTTTTAATCAATCGAATCATATGAACCAAAATTAATAATCATAAAATGATACATTGAATACCATGAGAATAAATATATTTATTATATGATACATAAATGGGAATTATCAATATACCATACACAATTAATAACGATGAATAAGGAATGTCTCACAAAAAATGGAAGTGAGATGAGAAAACTGTTACCTTATATTCAAACATGTTCTGTAATTGAACTTAACTTACTAGATAACAAAATTAAATACATTAATTAATTAATTAATTAATAACATTATATACATTTATTTTATTCATTATAGTTTTATTATGTTCATTTATGGGCTTATTCATAAGTTAAATGATTGAATTCCATTATTCCAGAGTGTTTGTTCCTTGATTTCAGGATCAATTCACATGATTATAAGTAATGAACGTCATGTCGAATGGATATAATTCTCCAGAATTGGAATTAAATGTTATTAATGGACATAAATTAGTTTAAATGGTTAATTATATAATTTTGGTATATATTATGATGATGAATCATTAGATAATACATTTATTGATGATCATTTAGATTATTACGGTGGTTATTTATCCAAAAAACTAGTTTGTTACTATTATATTATATCATCTAAAAATGATGGTTACAGAATAATTACATAATTTATAATAAAAAATTTATAATCTAGTTCAACAATAAAAATGGGTTCATGACAATATTTGAAGAATAAATTGAAGAATGAAACATAGTAGTCCACGAAGGTTCTAAATTGGCACCTCCCGGATGATTAATTGATTTATAAAATAAAAGAGAGAGAGTAAGAAGATGGATATTGGATATGAAATTAGCATGATATAATTCCATTATATATATGATACTTGAGTTATAAAGAGCAATCAAACATAGTAGTTTAGGGGAAAATAATAAAAGAATGAACTTAAAGAGAAATTAAATGGAAAAAGTTAGAGGATTTTACCATTTGAAATACCCTCTTTGATAACCTCCTTAAGGGAAGGGGTTTTGGTCTTTTGGAAAGACCAAGAGCTCTTGGACACTAGGATAGGTTAGAGAAGAGTCTTTGGGTAGAAAATTGAGAAGCTTCAAGTCTTAGATGAGTGAAGAAAATAGGGAGTGATGGGTAGATTTTATAGTGGTGGAGAGGAGTGATTTCTGGATATCTTATTCGTTATTTTATTATTTTTCTCAATGAAACCAATATAGTTAACTATTGTAACAAAAAATATTAATAAGATAATTTGAGTTTGAACCATGTTTACTTACATCAGCCATGATTCAAGGAATGTTGAATTTTTCTTAGAATGTATTCACATTGTAAATTAACGCATTTTTCCATTCCCTAAAAATTCAAGTATTTTAGAAAAATCCCAATAAATCACACTAACAATTTTTCAGCATGTAGAATAAAAAAAGGGCACCATTTAAATTTAATTTTTAATTAAAATATTTATTTACTTGAAAAATATATATTTTAATTTTAAAAATGACTTTATAATACCATTAAAAATTAACTAAGGTCTCATAAAATTATCATAAAATAATAGAAAAAAAAAATATTTTTATAGAAATACAATTTATGAAAATGAATTTTGATTTAAATAAATTTATTAATTTAAAATTTTAAATTAATATTTGTTCCTAAAAAAATACCAACAATTAATATTTTTTTAAAACATTCACTATCATTTATAAGGCGCCAAAATTTTATTTATACTTTCATGGGTGAGGTTATTATTCATAAGGGTCAAGTTACTATTAATAAGGGTAGCATTACTATTCATAAGGGTACATTACTATTCATAAGGGTCAAGTTACTATTCTCTAAAAAAGTAATTTGATCAGATTAAACTCTAAAAAACTTACTGATTGCAATGGTGTATGTTCATTTTTTGAAATTCAAATCAATAAAGAGGAAAAATTATGTTTCATGGCTAGGTTATAACTATAAAAAGTGCTATTTCATAGAGTCTCAATGTTGTGTGCATATAATATATCTAATGAATTTAAATTATTTATGAAGAAATATACAATAAAATATTGGGTTGTCATATAAATAATTAATATATTCATAACATTATTGAGAATTTATCAAAAAAATTATAATAGTAAATATATATTATATTAAATTAAATATTCTATTGATAAAAATGAATTTTGTAAAAATAATCAAATATATATATATATATTCATATTAAAATATTCTTTTACACAAAAATAATAATATAAAATAATATTTATTTTTTTACATTAATTAATAGTAATTATTTATCATAATTATTATTAATTAAAAAACATAATTTAAAATTATTTAAAATTACTAAACAAATTACTAGGGTGTTACATTATTCTCCCCTCAATAGAATTACATCCTCACAATTCGAAACTACTCTTTGAAAATTAAATGTTGATGCTTTAAAATTCCTTTGTGGGAATCCCACATCGGAAATATGGTTAATAAAATATCCTCTTAAAAAGTAGTTAAGGGAAATGCGGTGGTCACCAAAAAAAATTATGCTTTCAATTTGGGTGACATTAGTTGGAAGTAAAAAATTAAACATGGAAGAAAAATCAGACTATGTACTTCTGATGGAAAGTGATAGAGAACATGTTCTGATGAAATTTGATTACTACAAAACTGTAAACTAATGTAAAAGAAATTAATTTATATTATCAAATATTCTGATAACAGGACAATATTTTATTTAAGACTCCTTTCCTTGAGTTGAGGAATTATTCAACTCTATAAGAGTATAAATATAAGTTTTTATCTGATAAACACAATATTATCCTTTGATTTCACCTTGAACTATCTGTACTTCAAATCTTAGAAAAAGTTGCATCATGTGGTGATGTAATACATTAACCTCTAAAACCTCATACAATAATCAACATAAATCATTCATAAATGGTCAGACATTCCAAAATATAATGATTAAAAATTTTAGAAACAATGTCACTGGATTTCCAAGATGAACATAACCATGAAGCATCTCTAAATTTTTACATTCTAAACATGTGAATAACTTCATCATGTATCCTCTTAAAATATGGTAATACCTTTAATTACCATAAAAACATATTGGAAACAAGAGTTCTTACTCATTACTTAATTAAGATGAATGTTATTGGATATATTCCTTAAATCCCAAAGTTTTTTAAAATCCATCGATGATAGCATAGACCACTTGATGAAAAGTAAATAATCAGTTCCAAGGTAGTCAGAACATATCCATCATTTCTTCATCATTATCTCAACATTAGGAATATATTTAGGGTTGTATTTCCCTAAATCATGCATTTTCCAAAAACATTACCTTTCCACTGAATTTCTTTTTTAGTACCATTCTACTTAAGGTCTCAAATACTTAATGAAAAATTATTATAGTATAATTTCCATTATTCTTATTACTAGTACATTGATGATAAAATATTCAAATGAAATTATTCTTGACTAAGAATATTAATCATTCCACTTCATTTGTGGTAGTATCATAACATGATCATTATCCAGTAACATTATTTGGGGTATATTCCTTTGACGCTTGGGATATTGATTCACATAGTATCCCATATCTTTTCAGTTGAAGCATTTTACATTGGAAACCTTTTTCTTACCCTTTTAATCGCAAAATTTGTGTCTTTTTCTCCACAATTATAGGAATAATAGAATAATTTACACATCTTGTCAACAAATTATACTATTTCTTCATATAATGAGGATACTTAGGAGACTATCTACCTTCGAAATGATGGATTAATACACTCATATATGTAATCCTCCTTAATATTTTCATCATGTTCATTTTTGATGTTCTCATTCCTTCATCTAGGATCCATTACTAATCAATTCTATATACTATATTATCTCGTAAAATTATGAACCTTCTATAACTCTAAACATGGTATAACACATAAAAAAATTTATTCATTGTTAACCATAGAACCATATACTTTAGTAACTTTGGAGTCATAAATCCTTCATAATGGTGGGTAAATGAAATATTAATTTTCCTAAGTATATCCCTTGGGAGTGTCAAACTAGGTGTGCCGCAAGGCTCGTTGTCGTGTACCAGGTTACCTCGTGTCAAGCCCGGAACACCATATTAAAGTTATTAATCCATGGTATATCTATTTCAGAACAATGTCCACTTAATGTTTCTAGACATGGATGTGATTTATAGTAATATCCATACAATCTTTTCTTTACCAAGATTCAAGGATGTTCTCGTATGATTATCTTCAAAATCTATCTTAGGGTTATGTTCCCTAATCTAAGTTTTCTAAATATAGTTTCCAAGGTTTCTACTAACTTTCTCTAATACCAACTGTAACACCCCGACCCCGGAAGCACAGTTTTGGTGCATTATTTTATTACATTTTTAGGATTAAAATAAAGTCATATCCTAAAGCATTGAATTGTTTAGTAGTTTTGGAAGATGTTATACATACACAAGTTCAATATTACAACTTGAAATGAAATAAAACATATAAATTCCATTGGGAACATAAAAAAACTTATATTATCGCTGAAATTAATTCATAATATAATTATTCATATCCTGAGGAAAAACGAAACATAATAAAGGGTTGAGTTTAGATTCTTAGTAAGGGTAAACAATACAGCAGAAGCATAAATAATAAGGCAAGTTGAATAACTAAAAGTAAAAAATCCTTTATAAATAAACATTAACATAATATGGACATAGTAAGAGATAAATAAAATATTCCAGAATAAAATATAACCATGGGTATTCAAATATTCAAATAACCACATGGACTATCAATATTTAGTTTCATAATTACTGAATTCATAATGCCAGACATCAAAATCACACTATCATGGCCTCATGCCAAGACCATAATAACCATTCCATTAAAGCCTCATTACATGACAATAGTTTGTCACATGGGACATACCAATGCATTAAGGTTATATAGTGGGACCTTATCGTAACTTACTAAGTATAATAATTTACTCATATGAAATGGGTGATACATAGACAAAATATTCTTATTGAAAAATTGGCATACGAAATGTGAATACTTTAACTATATCCCATGAATGGTATAAAATTAGAACATCCATGGTCAAACTACTTTTAAAACCTTAAAAAATATGGTAGATGATATAATCATATATAAACCTCAATAAAGTACAATATCAAACAAATTATATTGAAATAGATTAAGTTATTTTTAAATGATACCATTGAAAAATTCTAGAGGAAATAATCCTTAAACATTCCAAAGTGTCCCGTATCACATTGAAATATTCAAATCATAATACCTTATATTATAATGATAATAAGGATACTATTCAGATTACACGTCAAAGGGATATACTTACACCATACACAAGGAGTAAGTGGTGAACAAGGCATATATCTCACAGAAGTAAAAGTGAGATGAGAAAAATATTTTTTACTTTGGAAAGAAGAGTTATTTTGAAAAATCATTTGTATTTGTAATAAAATAATATTGTAAAAATTTATATCCTAGAAAATAAAAGGTTTGATAATTGAAATTATATTTGAGGCTTAAATTTTGTCCCACTGAAGAGAAATCATGTAAAAAGATTATTTAAAGAATCTTTAGAAGTAAAACATTTTTGTGTAATTTACGAAAAATATTAAAGATATTTTAAAGCAGAAAGGCATGTATTATTTCATAACACTAGAAATAAAAAAGATATTTTTTTCATGATATTTTATTTTATTTAAAAAAAAAATATGGCTTAAAACATATTATATAGTGCACTTGAAAATTGGTAAGAATTTGAGAAGTTCCCTTGAATCAGGCTTATTTAACGAGAAGAATTAAAAATGAAACCATTTTCAAACATTTATATCTACATAAAATATAGATGATAAGATACAAATATATGAGTTTGGAAAATATATATAGAATTTATGAGAAATATAAAAAAATATATAACCATTACATTTCATTAAAGGTAGAGTAAGAGTAACCTAATGGAAAAAACAGGGGTTTGGGTATATCCCCTTACGAGTTTGTAATCAATTAAACCATATGCACCAAAATTAATAATCATAAAATGATAAATTTAATACCATGAGAATAAATATATTCATGATATGATATATTAATGGGTATTATCCATACACCATACACAAGAAATAGTGGTGAATAAAGAATGTCTCAAAAAAATGGAAGTGATATGAGAAAACCCTTAACATATGTCTCAACGTGTTCTGAACATGACCTTAACATCCTGGATAACCAAATTAAATACTTTAATTAATTAATTAAAAACATTATATACATGTATTTGACCAATTATAGTTTTATTATGTTTATTTATGGACATATTGATAAGTTATATGATCGAATTCCGTCGTTTTATAGTGTTTGCTCCTGGATTTCATGATCGGTTCGCTTGATTATAAGTAATCTAATTTTTGTGGAATGGATATAATTATATATATTTGAAATTAAATATTATTAATGAAAATATAGAAGTGTAAATGGTAATTATATCATTTGGTTATATATAATATGGATGAATCATTAGATAATACATTTAGCGATGATCGTTTAGATTGTTACGATGGTTATTGATCATAATGAACTAGTTTTGTTCTATTATTTAATTTCATGTAAAAATGATGGTTACAAAATCGTTACATAAGTTATAATACACATTTTAAAATATGGTTCAACCATAAAAATGGGTTCATAAACAAATTTTAAGAATAAATTAAAGAACTAAACTTCATTTTCTCTGAAGGTTGTAAATGGGCACATCCCAAATAATGATTTTTTTTATAAAATAAAAGAGAGAGTAATAAGATTGATAATGGCTATGAAATTAACATGAGATAATTAAAGTATATAGATGATACAAGAGTTATAAAGATCAATTATATAGATTATTTTAGTAGAGAATAATAAAATAAGGAACTTAAAAAGAAAATAATGGAAAAAGGAAGAGGATTTTACCTCTTGAAATATCTTCCTTGAGAACATCCTTAAGGGAAGAGGTTTTGGTCTTTTGGAATGACAAAGAGCTCCTGGACATGGAGATTGGTGAGGGAAGAGTATATAGGTAGAACATTGAGAAGTTTTAAGTCTTATATTAGTGAAGTGAAGAGGGAGTGATGGGTGGATTTTATAGTGGAGGAGATGAGTGATTTTTGAATATGTTATTCATTATTTTATTATTTTGATCAAGTCAACCAATAATGTTGATTCTTGTGAAAAAATAGTAATAAGTTCATGTGATTTCACGAACCAGGCTGGGTCGCCATCCGACCCGACGCCCAACCCGGTCCGCGATAAGGCCCGAAGGGCGTTCCCGATCCCCACGGGCTGGCACAAGTGCCCGGGTATCAAGAATAACACGTGGGAACAGTTTACCCGAAATGGTATAAACAAACACTAACAAGATAATAAAAGAAACTTGGAATCTACAACCAAAGAGACCAAAAAACGGAAATAAAAATTTAAAGCTTTACAACTAGAACCAATGAACAAAAGTAAACGACAACAAAAGGGACTAAAACTACAACTCAAACCTCCAAGAGACAAGAGTGGTGTTGCATCTTCATGCCATAACACCAACCTGCATGAGAAGGCCACTAACAACTCGAACCACCAACACTGAGCACAAAGTCATAGCCTGGAGCACACAAAAAATAGAAACTACATACACCCAAGGGTGTATGTAGGGTGTTAGCTAAAAGCCCAGTAGGATGCCACCGAGAAAAAGGTTCCATGCCACAACATCAAAAGACAATTCAATGTTCTTATTCAAAATTATAATTTCAAAATGCTTTTAAAGAAAATCTTTATAGACTAACTGCTAAATAAAACACTAAAAAGGAACTCATTTCACAAACACGATTTTTAAAGAGGAATAGGAATGTTCATTATGGGCACACACACACACACACACACACACTCTCTCTCTCTCTCTCACACACACACAGGTGGTCCTCCATATACCGACGGAAGGCACCATGCCATTGATGGTAGATCACTATAGGTTAATCCCCTAAGGATCATCTAGCTCGAGTGGGACCCTAGAACCTTGAGTCTCGGTGAAACGTGGCTTAGAAGGCCACGACCCTCAGAAAACGTGGCTTAGAAGGCCACGACCCTTAGAACAAAACGTACTAAAATAAATAAGTGAGGGAGAGAAAAGATGGTAGAAAAAAAGGAAAAGATAAAATGAAGAGAGAAAAAAACGTACTAAAATAAATAAGTGAAATAAGTGGAATAATAATAATAAAAATTGTAATAGCATCACATAATCTTAACCATAAAATTTATTAATCTCAAACAATATTTTTATTATTATCATTAAAAGAATTTATTAATTTTTGTTAAACTTTTTATTTCCATTTTATTTAAAACTCATTATTCATTATTATTTCATTATCCGGTTATGTTTTTAACTCATTTCGAAAGTCAGGCGGACCGCGCGGTCTCAGAACCGTGCCCTGCCCGTGAAACCGGTGATGCTAAACCTGAAGTAGTCAAAATAATAATAATAATAATAATAATAATAGTATTTTCAAGTGATATTAATAATATTATTATTATTATCAAAACCATTCTTAATTCATCTTATTTTGTTAATTGAACATCGGCAAGGCATGCAGTGACCAGGCGGGGTCACGCGACAACCCAAGCGAGGCCGCACGGCTTCGACCGCGGCACGAAGGATGAAGTCAAGGTTAAAACACACATTTTTAAATAATAACATAGAAATTTTAAGTCGGGCCTCGACCCTAACTACCCGACGCAAGGAAAATTAGTAAAATAAATAAATTAGAAACGACCAGTGTGACAATTCTCACAACCATAAATCTTTCCGTCCCCAAAAAGCCACAACCAGAACAAAACAACACAACAGAAATCTACACTCCCTTTAGATTCGAAGAGGCTCCCCACAAAAATCAATCAAAGTGAGGCAAACAAAAATCATGCTTAGAGAGAGTGACTTATTGTCGACTTGAAGAAATGGGTAAAAAGACTTTCTCATATTTGTCACCCACCCCTAAGGGTTAAAACACCTCCAGTTGAATATTCAAGTAAAACGACTCTCGCACCCATGAAAACCAACATCATCAGACAAAACAACTCAAACATTAACAAACAAAAACTGCACCATTCGGTTGGAATCAGCAGACAAAGTCAGACCACGTCCATGGAACATACTTATCACTTATCACCAAACCATATTTAAAAACAGAAGAAAAATTTCAGCATGGGGAGGCCCGAGGGGCTCCCCACCATTAGAAACTCACTGACGCTCGAGACAAGACTGGAAAACCGACACGGGGAGGTTCGAGTGGACTCCCCGCCCATAAAGAAAAGTCCAGCACTGATTCATTCACAAGATATTCGTGCGAGACCCAATGTGGGTCTCCCCACCATTAAGAACCTATCAACGCCCAGGACGAGACTAGAAAACCAATATAGGGAGGTGTGGGCGGACTCCCCACCATTAAGGAAAGGCCAACACTGATTTATTCAAGAGACCTTTGTATGTGACCCGTCATGGGTCTCGCCGCCATTTGAACGAACAGACGATACATAAAATTGAAAAATTCTTGATGATGACCAAACACCCTACCACAAGGGGCGGGGAGGGAGGGGCCCGACTACCGGGGCATCCAAAGCATGTCCCAAGACAAACCAGCATTTCCACATTCATGGATGAGAAATTTTTAGATTTGAGACAGATTTACTCAAAAAACCCATAAGGCCACTAAAGCCATTACATAAAGTAGAACGCGACCCCCAAGACATTAATGCACGAGACGAACACTCCTCCACATGGTCACAAAAACCTTATGCAACCAGACGGCTCGTTTGAAACGAAAAAACCACAGAAAACAATTTAAACTGACTCCACCCTTAACCCTGATGGC
Source organism: Viscum album (assembly GCA_963277665.1). Lineage (NCBI taxonomy): Eukaryota > Viridiplantae > Streptophyta > Magnoliopsida > Santalales > Viscaceae > Viscum > Viscum album. Next base: position 1,599,200,507 of record OY728119.1, on the reverse strand, counting down.
TGAAATAAGGTCGGGGTCTCCCACACTCTAGGGGTTCCTGACCACGCGCCAGCTTCACTCCGGGGCCTATGGCTGGAGCCCTGATGTTTGAAGCATCTCCTGCCTCACAGTCAAGCATTGAAGACCCCTGAACAGAGCTTCTCTTTTTGGTGTCACATGCAACCACAATGCAACAGAGGCAACACCAGCAAACATGACACATTAAATCATTTGACTGATCATACGTGGAACATTCACGAACACAAGAGCTAAAATGGTGCATGCGCATCACCCTTTGTCGCACTGAATGAGAACACGACACCACAAAACATCACCGAGCACGATGATGATTGTCGAGAGAAACATTACGCTGAGAAAGACTTTAACCCGCGTCTTAAACAACACGTGATTCATGCAAACGACCATAGTATCCCCCATGTGACTGGGTCTACCACACTAGTGGCCTAACATAGAGTCCTTCTTAAACGAAACCACGAAGGACCAAAGGTCATTTCAAATAGTGTCCTACACTGACCACTCTAGGCTGCCTCCACCTTTCCCCACTAGAATCTCCTTCACCATTTCCAGGGGAACCTTCAAACACAATAGTGTCAAAATTCATACCCGACGAGTCAGACACTCCAAATACCAAAACTCCCTTCAACTCCCATCACATCTGTCATCCTGCTGCGAGAGAATCTTCTTAGTTGAAAAAAGAGAGGTGGGTTCAATTCTAGAATTCAAGAAGAGATTCCTCAGATCAACTGGAGGGTCAGCCAAAAGCGGGTTGCCTGTGGCCACACTTCAATCACATGTCAACACTTTATGGGGGGCATACACTCGTTAAGAAAGAAAACCATGGACCGAACCAAATTGGTCCAACGGTCAAGATGTACCACAAGCAAACACCAAACGTACAGGGGAAACCACTGCAAGGGCTCCCTGATGTAATCTTCAAAAGAATTTATTAACCACACGCTTGCATGGCGTCTTACAAATAAGAATTCAAACTCAGGAAATAAGTCATTCAGAAAGGATCCCCTACTCAAAACGCCTCACAACCGACATTTCTTAAACACAAGGACATGCCACACAAACACTGTTTACTAAAACACCATTTTTCCCTTTAACAAAACATTTTGAAATTAAGCAAACCGAGTGGGTTGCACAAACACCAATGGCGTCCCATGAGCCACACACATGCATGTTCTCATGCCACACCGGCATGCACCTTATGTCCATCCATGCACTCATCCGCTTATTCCCTTAACCACTTCCATTTTTGCATACACTCATGCATGTGGTTGCCCATGAGAGCGCCAAGGATCAAAACCAAACCTTTCCATTTTTCAAAACCAAAACATCCAACCCACAATTTTCAAACCTCACACACCATTTCATTTTCAAAGTGATTCATTTGAAAAAAATTTCCAAGACCAAAACATTTTTAATTAAAAAACAAATTTCCATGAATCCAAAACAATGAGTCGAGAAACAACGTAAGAGAAAACTTGCGTCGGTGGGTGGTGGGAATGTATGGTTGGCGACCACACGCCAGTCACGCCGCCGACACGGAGGGCATTCTATGACAGCTTCCCCGGCTCCCCATGTCTTGCCAGACCCTGCGAGCTCACTAGGACCACTAACCTTACCTCTTTTCATTTCCCTTAGACAAGATTAACCGCAAGGACCAAAACTCAGACAAACCCTAACATACCTTGGTAACTTGAGACCCACCACGAGGTGTGCTGGCCAGGCACCTTAGTCGTAGCCAGGACGTTGAGTCCCGACAACCTTAACTCAAGTCCATCGTGACTCTATCCCAAAAGAAAACGACCCAAGAGAGAAAACCTTGCCCTCTAATACCATTTTGTCACGAACCAGGCCGGGTCACCATCCGACCCAGCGCCCAACCCGATCCGCGGCAAGACCCGAAGGGAGTTCCCGATCCCCACAGGCTGGCACAAGTGCCCGGGTATCAAGAATAACCTGTTCTAATGGTTTACCCGAAATGGTATAAAAAAAAACTAACAAGATAATAAAAGAAACTTGGAATCGACAACCAAAGAGACCATAAAACTGAAATCAAAATTTAAAAGTTTACAACTAGAACCAATGCCCAAAAGTAAACGACAACAAAAGGGACGAAAACTATAACTCAAACCTCCAAGCGACAAGTGTAGTGTAGCATCCGCACGCCATAACACTAACCTGCATGAGAAGGCCACTAACAACTCGAATAACCAACACTGAGCACAAAGTCACAGCTTGGAGCACAGAAGAAATAGATACTACATACACCCAAGGGTGTATGTAGGGTGTGAGCTAAAAGCCCAGTAGGATGGCACCGAGAAAAATGTTCCCTGCCACAACATCAAAAGACAATTCAAAGTGCTTATTTAAAATAATACTTTCAAAATGCTTTTAAAGAAAACCTTTATAGGATAACTGCAAAAGAAAACACTAAAAAGGAACTCATTTCACAAACAAGATTTTTAAAGCGGAAGAGGAAGGTTCATTATGGGCGCACACACACACACACACACACTCTCTCTCTCTCTCTCTCTCACACACACACACACACACACATACACAGGTGGTCCTCCATATGCTGACGGAAGGCACCACGCCATCGATGGTAGAGCACTATAGGTAAATCCCCTAAGGATCATCTAGCTCGAGTGGGACCGTAGAACCTCGTGTCTCGGTGAAATGTGTCTTAGAAGGCCACAAACATCAGAAAACGTGGCTTAGAAGGCTACGACCCTCAGAATACGTGTCTTAGAAGGCCATGACCCTCAGATATCACATGTTTAGTTAGTGTTGCAATCGTCAATCCAGCTAAGTGAAACAGGGACGATACCCATCCGGTTCACTAGCGCACTAGTTCTAGTTCACCCACCTAGATACCCCGAGTTTTCCCTTGTGCTCAATCAAGTTTCACATTCACATAAGGTACATCACATTCACATATCCCAAACCAAAAAAAACCTTACACAAACAAGTAACCGCTTGCATACCCAAATACCATTTAGAAGCAAACACACGCACACCAAAACCATTTTATAACATAGTTCGGATCAATTGCATGACTTGGTAAACTATTTAATGAATTTAAAGAACATTTCTAAATAGCACAATACGAGTTTGCACATGAGGCATGCCCTATTTCACATGTACGAATCCCTTTAGAAACATAACGCACACATAATTCTGTCAAATATAACTCTCACACTCCACAGATAATCTAATAAGTGCAATTATCAATTTATAAAACACTTAAAATTAGAAAGCAATGGTTTTAATAGGAAAGATGAACTCGATTTCATATAATAACGTCACTTTAAATCCAAAAGTGTAGCTTGTACAAACCAAAACATGTTTTCCCATTGGTCAAAAAAATTTCAATTTAATTCGAAAAGTATGCAACACGACAAAAATTCCCCTAGTGACTCGTTTTCTATGAAAATCTACATTTAATTACATTGCCTCCTCAAAGAACTTGAAAACAAATTTCGCACCTACCAAAAAACGCTGAAAACCTTCCTAACCATGTTCTGCATCTCAAAAGACACTTAATTAAACAATTTCTCAATTAATAAAACATCACATACGCATACCACAAGACCTCACTTTAAAACACACAATTATTAGATGCCAGGACCATTTGATAAACAATTTCACATCCCAACCCCTCTAAAACATCATTCGCACCCCTAAAACATACTCAATGTTCACAATAAAAATTAACACATTGAAATAGTTTACCTTCTTTTGAAAAACTCAGTTTAATAACATTCGTACCTGAAGCATTCTTGAAAACACAATTTGTACACCCTAAACAATTAACTATAATGCGTCTGAAAATTCCATCAATACAACGCACATGAAAAACGTTGGAATTTACTTAAAAACAACTCAAATTCATCAATGTGCATATCGAAGCACGTCCACAAATAAAATTCACATCACACAATTTATCACTAGAACACATTATAATTTAATTAATGAGCAATTAAATTACTTAAAGATGGTATGGAATGGAACCACCTACCTCAGGTGTTGAAAACCCCAAAACCTGGTGCGAACTTCAATCGCGTGCAATTCGCACCACATAAAACCTAGATTAAACCATAAAATAGGAATTGAAACAAAAAAAAACCCAACATAAACAAGGATCAAAACCCTAGGTATGAGGATGAGGGTTTACCCTATACGGAGAAGGAGAGGCGGGGCATCGGCCGGACGCGGGAGAGGGGGGAAGACCCGTGGTGTGGTAGGATTGATCCGGAGCCGCCGAACAGCACCGCGTCGGAAGTGGTTCGACCAAGGAGTAAGGTCGCGGCGCATGGGGGAGGCCGGTCGAGGTGTCTGTGCGGGTCCGAGCAGAACAAGGAGCAACGGGGAAGCGGGGAGGTCTAGTGCGACGGGTCGGTGCCTAATGCAGAGGCCAGAGGGAAGGGCGACAGCATGGGGGGTGCTGATCTGGAGGACTGTGCGGTCATGGAGTGAGGTTCAGCGCGAGGCGGTGCGAGGGGAGCCGGGACGGCGGAGAAAAGTCACCGGAGGGGTGTGGGGCGCTGGAGGTGAGCGGCGCCGGAGGAGGTGTCGACCAAGGAGGGGGTGGCGTGATAGTAGGGTTACAGGGGGAGGGGGGTGAGCCGCGCGAGACAACTGAGGGGGAGAGGAAGTGAGGGAGAGAAAAGAAGGGAGAAAAAAAAGGAAAAGATAAAATGAATAGAGAAAAAAAAATACTAAAATAAATAATTGAAATAAGTAGAATAATAATAATACAAATTGTAATAGCATCACATAATCTTAACCATAACATTTATTAATCTCAAACAATATTTTTATTATTATCATTAAAACAATTTATTAAAATTTATTAAACTTTTTATTTCCATTTTATTTAAAACTCATTATTCATTATTATTTCAATATCCAGTTATGTTTTTAAGTCATTTTGAAAGTCAGGCAGACCGCGCGGTCTCAGAACCGTGCCCTGCCCGTGCGTCCGGTGATGCTAAACCTGAAGCATTCATAATAATAATAATAATAATAATAATAATAATAATAATAATAGTATTTTCAATTGATATTAATAATATTATTATTATCAAAACCATTCTTAATTCATCTTATTTTGTTAATTGAACATTGGCAAGGCATGCAGTGACCAGGCGGGGTCGCACGATGACCCAAGCAAGGCCGCACGGCTTCGGCCGCGGCACGCAAGATGCAGTCAAGGTCAAAACACACGTTTTTAAATAAGAACTTAGAAATTTTATGCCGGGCCTCGACCCTAACTACCCGACGCAAGGAAAATTAGTAAAATAAAAAATTAGAAACGACGGGCGTGACATGTGAGTTCAAAACAAGTTTTATTACATCAGTAAGGATTCAAGGAATAATATATTTATCTTATAATGTATTTATACCGAAAATTACCGTATTTAACTATTCCCAAAAAATTCAAGTATTCCAGAAAAATCCTAAAAATTAACAATAACTATTTTTCAACATGTAGAATTCAAAAATAGACTCCATTTTATCAAAATAATTTTTTAAATATGTGAAATTTAATTTTTAAATAAAATAATTATTTACCTGAAAAATATAGATTTTAATTTTAAAACTGTTTTTTATAATACTTTTAAAAATTAACCGAGGTCTCAAAAAATAATCCCAAAATCATATAGGAAAAATATTTATTTAGGAATAAATTTTATAGAAATGAATTTTATTTTAAATAAATTTATTAATTTAAAATTGTAAATAAATATTAATTTGTCACAAAATTACCAACACTTAATTACTTATTTTTAAAACATTCACCGTCATTTATAAGGTTCCAAAATTTTATTTATACTTTCATGGGTGAGGTTAATATTCATAAGGGTAAATTTACTATTAATGAGGATAACATTACTATTCATAAGTGTACATTACTATTCAAAAGGGTCATGTTACTATTCACCGAAAAATTAAGTTGATCCTATTAGACTCTAAAAAACATATTGATCGTAATGGTGTATATTCTTTTTTTGAAATTCAAATCATAGAGGTGGAAAAATTATGTTTCTTGGATAGGTTATAACTATTAAAAAGCTTCATTTCTCAAAGCCTCAATGTTGTGTGTATATAAGATATCTAACGAATTGAAATTATTTATAAACAAATATACCATAATATCTTGGGAGGTCATATTAATTGTGAATATATTCGTAACATAATTTATTATTTATAAAAATGGTTATATTATTCAATATATGTATTATATTTAATTAAATAATATGTTGATAAAAATGAATTTTCTAAAAAAACAAATATACATATTCATATTAAAACATTAATTTACAAAAAAATAATACTATAAAATATTATTTTTTTAGAACATTAATTAATTATAATTATTTATAAGTTTTATTATTAAATAATATTAATAATTTTAAATTATTTAAAATTATTAAACAAATTAATGGGGTGTTACACAAGGAGAGAACATTCATGAATATTGGGAAAGATTCAAAAGACGTTGTTCAAGTTTTCCCCACCACCAAATTAGTGAAAAATTGATAATTAAATACCTCTATGAGGGACTTATACCCACAAATAATGGAATGATAGATGCCGTAACTAGTGGTTCCCTAGTTTATATAACTCATACTTCCACTCATGACTTTATATCCAACATGGATCAAAATGCACAATAATTTGGTACATGAGAAGTTTCACCCACTCGAGGAGTTCATGAGGTACGTCATTCATCCCTAGAAAAAAGTTAGATAATAAACATGATCAGCTTCATACCATTCTAGGTAAATTATCTCATGTACTAGGTAACTCATAGTATCCTCCCATTGCATTACATTGTTGTATTTTTTCTAATAACACTAATCTTTTTATCTACTTCTCACGAATTCAGTATTACTATGAGACTTGTTTCATACTATACCTTAGGTGTCCCTTCTAACAAGAACCACCCTTCAAGAAAGAACCATTCATGCCAAATCCAAAAACCAGGTGGCAAGCACAACCACAATATCGATAAGGAGGAAACTCAAGCTATCCCATGAGGAACTGGTATCAACAAGGCCAATGTATGAAACCTTTTAATCATTAAAATTCTTAGAAAAATCATCCTTCTCCTAAGGTTGAACCAAGCCTTGAGGACATTGTGAAGCAAATGGAAATATAGAACCTCCAGTTCCAAAAGAACACACAATTGGCTATTCAAGACCTACAATATCCGGTGGGACAATCGGAAAACACCATCAATGAGATAAAGATGAAACATTCTGTAAAACTACCATACCAACATTCTGCTAATACAAAAGACAAAGGTAATGTTTATTCAATCACACTTAATAGTGGTAAAGAATTTTCATCTTCCGATGATTCTACCTAATAGGTGTTTCCCTCTTGAAAAATCTCTTTCCCTACATTGAAAGGTTTTAATTAAAGAAAAAAAAAGAAAAAAATGGAAATAAAATTATCATTGAGGATTCTGAGGAACGATACATTCCTATTCCTTTACCACAAAGACTCTCTAAATCTAAGTATTTTTTTGATAATGAGGTCGATAAAGAGATAATGTAAACATTTAAAATGGTATAGGTTAACATTCCTTTATTGGATATAGTTAAACAAATCTCGTGATATGATAAATTTCATAAAGATATTTACACCCATAGACAATTAATAAAGGAGAATGAGCGATTCAACTTGGGAAGGAATGTATCAGCCTTAATATAACCAAAAATGCCAACCAAATATAAGGATATGATAACTTTCACGATACTTTCCATTATAGAGGATAGCTTATTTTTGGATGAAATGATAGATTTGGGTTCGTTAATTAATATGATTCCTTACTCTATGTTGACTTATATATAGTTTAGAGAGATTGAACCAATGGGAATCATCATTCAAATTTCCAACCAGAGTAAATCTCACCCATCAGGAGTGGTAAAGGAAGTCCTTATAAAAGTGAATAATATCATCTTCCCTACCGAATTCTACATTCAGGAGATGGAAGATACCTGAACCCAAGGACATATCCATCTCATACTAGGAAGTCCATTCCTTAAAATATCAAAAAATATCACCAAAATTCACAATGGCACATTTCCATGTTGTTCAGTGGATAAAAAGAAACATTTAATATCTTTGAGGCTATGAAACACCTCGTTGAAGATAACTCCACTCTTCCTATATATTCGATGGAAGTGATATCAAACAATACACACACATAAATTATCTCCTCTACCCATACTTAGATTCATTTTTCTCTTCTTCACCCTTGGATTATTGGAGTTTTGATGCATCTTTTGAGTGTTTTCTAGGTTCCGAAAAGTGTAAATTTTGTACTTTAATTAATGAGTGTGTTCATTCTGAGGTACCCATCTATGTCGATGATTCTGATAATCTCATTTCAATTTATTCTCTTACCTTATAGAATAATCATGAGTAGATTGACAGTTTAATGGACCTCAATCCCCCTAAATCCCCTCACTCAATCCAAAAACCAACAATGTTGGAATTAAAACCACTTCCATCTAATTTAAAATATGCCCTTCATGAAGGTATTGGCCAATTCCTTGTCATTATTTTCAATAACCTATCTCTATTGTAGGAATTATTATAGTCCTTTTAATAGAGTGTAAAAATGATATTGAATGGAAATTAGATGATATTTCTGGGATTATTTTATCTATTTTTATACACCATAAGATTTTAGATAATGAGGCTTATCCCATAATTCAAGCTCAATGATGGTTGAATCCCACTCTCCTTGAAGTGGTAAAATTGGAAATTATTAAATTACATGATGTTGGGATCATTTATCATATATATAATAGTAAGTGGGTTATCATAGTGAAAATAATGCTTAAAAAACTAGAATAATGGTTGTGTCAAATGAACGAAATGAGTTTGTTCAAACATGTGTGAAAAAAATAGTTTGCGAGTCTTTATTGATTATCGTCAACTAAATAAAGCCACAAAAAAGGACCACTTTACTCTACCTTTCATTGAAAAAATTACAGAAATATTGGCTGGTAAATCCCACTATTTTTTCCTTGAAGGTTTTTCGGGTTATTTTCAAATCCATACAGTCCATGAGGACTATGAAAAGACAACATTCACCCAACCATTTTGTCACAACCTGTCCTTGGGACTCGTTCCGTAACTAACCCAATCCCTCCTTCAACAGGCCAGGGGATAGATATTGGCACCAAAGTTGCAAATTACTATACTGAGAAGGAATTTCCTTTATAAAAGTAAACACACACAATAGAGTACAGAAATGGAAGAAAAACAGTAAGCAATAATGTATATAGAAGTAGTGTTGGGAAGTAAAAAGGGTCCGGAAATACAAGCCCAATAGTAAAGTAAAGGTACAACTAAAAGCAAGTACAACTGAAAAAGGGAAAAACAGCTGAAAGGTAAAGAGAAGCTCTTGGATCGTCCTCCGGGGTTCCTACCTGAAGGGTACATACGGATGACCACCTCAACACTCCACATCTGTTAGACTCCTCTGTGTATCGTCTCATCGTAAGGTCCACCTCTGGGTAACATCCAGACCTGGCGCTCTCGGCCTCCGTCAGCGTTGTCCGTCGTCTGTATCTAAAACATCTAGGTGCAGGAATAGCCTGTGCAAGGGTGAGTATACCAATTCTCAGTAGGGACCCTGAGACCATCAAGGTCTCACAATAATCAACAAGGATTACAACAACATAAAGATTCAAAGGATAACCCTTACTTAGGTATATGACCATACATATAACTATGTTATCTACTAACCCATATCAATCAATAGGTAAACACAAAAGTCTCTGACTCAGCTCAAACCAGGATTTTATTCTAGGGGTAGTATCAAGTAACAACCCCAGTCACACTGTCAGAACCTTGGATGATGTTGTAATACTCCTCTAACAAGTACAATGGGCCTACTACGTCACACAGAGTTTCTTCCCACATTTCTGGACTGCAGTAGTACTTCTCCTATCGAGTATAGTGGGTCTGCTGCGTCACACAGAAGTGCTTCCCATTGTGGGCTTGCCACGTTCACATAAAGACACTCCCCCTCATAGCCTACTGAGGGACTCTTCCTCTATCGAGTATCGTGGGTCTTCCGCGTCACACAGAGGCGCTCCCCACTATGGGCCTATTGCGTCACATAGAGGCGCTTCCCACTGGGCTAGTCGAAACACTCAGAGTCTAAATTCAGTAGTCGTTAGGTATTAGCCAGTTACTAGGTCTTCGTACTCCGCTTTCTCATCTCCAGGAGGATCCTATCCACGAGCTACTGGTCGATAATCCAAATTTTATGAAGTTCCAAGTATATGTATCTCAAAGGTCCTACTCATCTTAGGGGACTCAACACAACAGACATCATGTCAATTTGAAGCTCGGGGTGCGAGTTATTGGCATTTCCGTTCCAGGGGCCCGGTTTGTTTTTAGGTTCAAACAAATCCGGCTATACTTTAACAATGTCTAAAACTCATGTGGGAAATTCCAAAAGATTCGTCTCACTCCAAAATTTCATTCACCGCAAACGGTTTGTCGATCAGACACACGTAGCCCAAGATATGGGCGAAAAGGGTGTAAACAGGCCAAAGCGGGTTCGGGTCCGGTCCGACTCAGTCAGACAGACCCGACCTGGCCCGGGTCTGGACCAGGGTCCGACTCAATCCACGGGTTTGACCCAGCCCGAGGGGGCAGCCCGTCCCAGGGGGGCGACCCAACTCGATGGCGGCCCAACGACCCGGCGGCCCTATTTGCTCGATCGCCTGGTTGGCCCGACACCCCGGTTGGGCCGGTGGCCCGTTGGGGGTCCGCCTTAGCCGTGACCAAGGGGAAACCGCATGTCCTCTGGCTTCCCGAACGGCTTTACCATTCAGGTGTGAGCCGAAACCGAAGCCATGTGGCGCCGATCTAGCACACGCAGGACCCTACGGGGTCCCGCTCCTCTCGGTTGGACGAGCGGCCAGCCGCACCACCTCCTCCTCCATGCCCCGCCCTGTCCATGGATCCCCTGCTCCGCGCGGCACAATGATGCTCTCCTCCTCCACCACAACCCCACCTGGTCGTAGCCTCATGCTCCTTCGTGCAGCGCGACGACGCCGCGCCGCTTCCGTTGCGGCTTGGCATGGTTTCGACCTCCTGCTACCCTCCACACGGCGTGACGACACCGCACGCCTCCACCATGGCCTGCCCTGGCCGCGTCTCTCCTTCCGCACAACATGACGGTGTCGCTCCCTCTTGGCCACCCAGTTTCCTTGAGCCGCCAGTTTCTTCGCTGCATGTCCGATGCCGGTCGCATTGCTCCACCTCCATCGTCATCAAACGAGAACAATCAAAGGGGGAGGGTCGGGCCATGTTTGTGCGGTCCGATCCCTCCACGTTATGTTGACATCAATCGACATTTCTCAACAATAAATTGAATTATGAAGAATGGAAATAAATTCTAATCAAATCCCCCTACCTTGTATTACGATAATCAATGACGAAGTCGCGGGAAAGCGGATGTTGTTCTGTTGATGTCGGGAAGTGTCCGGTGTAGGAGACCAATGAAGAAGCGTCTTAGGCTTTCTTCGCATTCAAATCCTTCTCTTTTCACTTGGTTGAAGATCGATGAAGATGTTATTCATTTATCGTTGGAAGGATGATGTTCTCCAAGGGTTCTCCAAGGCTCCACCAAAAAGAATGTGCCAACCAAAATAATGGGTTAAGCAAACCGATTATTAAATTTTAGGCCAAAAGAATTAAAAAGATTTCAAAATTAATTAATTAATTCCATTAATAAATTTTGGTGGTTTGTCACACATATGAGGGAAGTTTAAGGGTTCACAAAATATTAATTAAAGGAATTTTAAGGGTTTCCTCCACTTCAATTTTGGGTTCCAAGAGTTACAAGCCCAGGTGGCCCCCAACATAATTATCATCCCAAGGGAGGTTATGCTCGGGTGGGCCCCACCACCATAACCTCCCATGGGCGGTTAGGGTGTGTTTCCCCCACCCCAACCTTCACTTGGTGGTTTTATCCACCACAATAAAAATAATTTTCACTCTTGTTTTTATTTAACTTAAATAAAAACCACCAAAATCAAACTTCCATTCCCGTTAGAACGCAACTACGGTGAAGGTCTCACTAAGAAATCACTGCTGTTGTGAGTTAAACGGTGCCATTATATTTCATTTTCGATTACCGATTACAATGATTTATAATTCCGCTCACATGTCTACTGAACTTACCCAAACAAAACTTCATAAATTGATTCCGGGCACACCAGGCCTCGGGATCAAGCGCCGTAAATTTTCACCGACTCGTAAAATTCCCTTCTATTTAAGAAAAAAAATTTCCACATAAATTGTGGGTCTTTAAATTCTCCTCACCTAAGGGCTTTATGTCCCCATATGTTATAACTCAAACTAAGGGAACAAATGGGGTGTAATGAGCATGCATCTGAGCCTCCCGCTCCCATTTTCTCTCCTAGAGGTTTCCATGCTGCCAGTGAACACGCACTAGAGGTATCGCCCATCCGCATAGGACCCGATCCCGTCGATCCTCAATCTCCACTAGAACCTCCATGAAATTATACCTATCATCTTTGTCCATCTCCCCATGGTTGATGTTTTGGGAAAGGTCGTGCACGTATCTGCTCATCTGAGATACGTGGAAGACATCATGCACCCGGTGCAACTGAGGTGGAAGAGCTAAGTGGTAAGACACCTCACCTACTGTGATGAGTACCTGGAAAGGTCTAATGAATTGTGGAGACAACTTGAAGCCTCATCCAAATCTCCATAGACCTTGTCGAGGTGAGACCCGTAGAAAGACGTGGTCACCATCCTCGAACTACAGAGGTCTTTGTATCCTACCATCATACGACTTCTGCCTGCTCTGCGTAGTCTTAATCCTCTCATAGATGATTTAACCTTCTTCGTGGTTTCCCGTACCATCTGTTGTCCGACTAGTACTGACTCCCCGGGGTCTGTCCAGCACAATGGTGATCTACAAGTTTAACCATACAAGGCCTCAAAGGGTGCCATACCAATGGTGGAGTGATAGCTGTTGTTGTATGAAAACTCCACCAAAGGCAAGTGGTCCTCCCAGCTGCGACTGAAGTCGAGGAAACAAGCACAGAGCATATCCTCGAGGGTCTGGATGGTCCAATCAGTCTGACCATCCATCTGAGGATGGAAGGTGGTTCTCAAACGAAGTTGTGTCCCGAAAGCCTCATACAACCCCTTCCATAGATAGGAAGTAAATAGTGCGTCACAGTCGGAGAAAATAGAAGTAGGTACTCTATGCAAATGCAAAATATCCTGTACATAGAGGCGTCCCAAGCTCTCTACTGAGCCCTGCTCCCTGATTAGCAAGAAATGGGCCGACTTGGTGAGTCGGTCAACAATCACCCATATCGAATTGTGACTCGTTGACGTATGTGGAAGACCTATCATGAAGTGCATGGATATCCCATCCCACTTCCACTATAGGACCTCCAAGGGTAGTACCAAGACTACTGGTAATTGGTGCTCTTCCTTCAATTGCTGACAAGTGAGACACTGTGAGACAAACTCTGCTATTTACCTCTTTATACCTGGACACTAGTGCTGTCATTGAAGGTTCTAGTACATCTTCTCCACTCCTGGATGTACCGCTAATGGGGAAGTGTCAAACTCCATCAACACTTCCTCCTAAAGTGAAATTAATACTATGGTATATCCATTGAAGAGAATGACATGCTCCCCACCTTTAGAAAATCCATCAGGTGCTTACCATGTGGATATCTGAGCACGTAGAGTCTCGCTGTCAGCGTCCCCACGCTGCGCCTCCCTGACTAATTGAAGAAGTGGAGGAGTGACTATGAGAGACTGTAGATAGGGTACTCCATCCCTATCCACAAAGGATATCTTTAAGGTAGCATGATGCTCTATCACCTCTCCTATCAGCTATATACCAGTCCTCCTGCTGAGAGTGTCCGCAAAAAAGTTCCCCTTCCTAGGAGTATAGACTATCTCGAAGTCATATTCCTAGAGGAACTCAAGCCATCGCCGTAGTATTAGGTTCTGGTCCTTCTGAGAGAAGATAAACCTGAGACCCTTGTGGTCCAAGTACACGGTAAAACATTTTCTCATATGGTAGTGCCACCATATCTTCAAGGTGAAGACCACTGCTGCTAACTCCAGGTAATGGGTAGAATAGTTCTACTCATGTTGTTTCAGTTTCCGAGAACCATATGTGATCACTGCTCGCCCCTGCATAAGGACACAACCAAGTCTGGTACCTAATGCATTGCATTAAACTATATACCCTACGCCCTCCTCTAGAAGCCTCAAGATGGGGGCACTAGTCAACCTCTGCCTCGGCTTCTGAAAGCTCTGCTGGCATATCTCTGACCAAATGAAGGTTTTCCACATCTTCGTCAAGTCTGATAGTGGTGCTTCAACTCTTCAGAAGTCTGGAACGAATCTCTGATAGTACTCAACCATGCCCCGGAAACTCCATACCTCTGTCACACTCCTGGGTGGCTCCCATGAAAGTACTGCCTCATTCTTTGCTGGATCCAATACAACTCCATCCTCCGAGATGATGTGTCCCAAGAAGTGAACCTCTCGAATCCAAAACTGGAACATAGAGAGCTTACCATAAAGCTGGTGCTCTCAGAGTGTATCCAGTACTACCTGCAAATGGTAGGAATCCTCCTCCTTAGTAGTCAAGTAGATCAAAATGCCATTGATGAAGACCACAAAAAAGGAATCGAGGTAAGGCTAAAAGATCCTCTTCATGAGACACATGAAAACTGCTGGAACATTGGTTACACCGAAGGGCATAACCAAGAACAGGTAGTGGCCGTACCAACACATGAAGGTCATCTTCTGCACATCCTTGTCTCAAACTTTGATCTGTTGATAGCCTGATATGAGTTCTATCTTTAATAACCATCATGCTTCCTTGAGGGGATCAAAGAGGTCATCAATCCTTGGGAGTGGATACTTGTTCTTCACAGTCACCTGGTTTAGGCGAAGGTTGTCAACACAGATCCTCAAGCTCCCATCCTCCTTCTTGGTGAATAGAATTGGGGCTACCTAGGGAGAAACCCTGGGCCAGATGAATCCCTTCCCCTGCAAGTCCTCTAGCTGTACCCACAGCTCATGAAGCTCAGTGGGAGCCATCCGAAATGATGGAGTATATATCAGTGCCATCCCATGGTACAAGTCAATGTAGAAGTCCACCTCTCTATGAGGAGGTAGTCCTAGAACATCATCAGGGAAAACATCTGCGTACTGTTCCACCACTACAGGATAAGTCAGACTCTCCACATCTACTGCTCTTAGGGTAAGGCAAGCCAATTGGTGAGTGATCAGCTGCACCCTCCACTGAGTAAGTCCTTCATGTGCTGCAAAGGTTCCCTTCTAGCTAGTGAAGGAGAACCTGGTCCCATCTGTGTGGACACACTGGACGTTGCACCTAATACAGTCAATCTGAGCATGAACTGTGGATAACTAGTCCATACCAAATATAACATCGTAAGGCCTCGACGCCGCTATGAGAAGATCCCAGCCGAAGCTATCATCTCCTAGAGTGAGCTCACACTACCAACACCAGTTTGTAATCATCGTGTCTTCTCCCGTAGGAGTCTCTAGCTGTAAGGATCGAGCCAATGTCTCCGTCGGAATCTACGAGATCTGAACGAGGGAAGTGTCTATGAAAGAATTACTGACACCTCTGTCTATAAGAACTAAATCTAAGGTGGAGTAGACATAGATCGTACTCGAAACATCTCCGGAGCACCATGGTCATAGTCCTCAGCTACCTAAATTTGAGCTCTCCCCTATCCACCCACTCTTTGTGGTCAGGGTGGACCTCTTTGTGGTGGTGGTGGAAACACATCGAGACATCATCCACCACCAGCTGCTCGACCCGCTCCACTGCCACGTCTGCCTTCACCCTGAAGACTACCTTGATCGAACCTCTGCCTCTGCCTGGGAGGTCCCTCAACTGTCTGCTGATCACCTGAATGGTGGGTCGTATAGTCACGAGCGATGTGACCATGCCCGCCGCATAATTAATACTGCCTGATCCTGGATGGAAAGTATGTGCCTCATGTGCCCTGCACAACTGATCCTGAGTCCTCCGGTCATCCACCAATGGGTCTGGTCTTCTTCGACCTCTACGTCATCTATCTACTGCCTACTACAGATGATTCCGCTACATGTCGACTAGTAGTGGGTCTCACTATTGGTGTCTGCTCAGCAAGGAAAATCTCCATTAGGAGAGCTCTCTCTAACACCCCCCTGCGTCGGGATGCTAAGGGAGATCATCGAAGACCTGATCTCTCGCATGATCCCCTGCTCGAGGGTCTAGGCCCAAAAGAATGGGTCTCGTACCATATTAGTGGAGTAGCGCGAGAGGTCTGTGAACCTCACCAAGTACTGTGCTACAGTCATGATACCCTGATATAGATGCAGTAGATCCTGTATCCGCACCACCCAAAGGGTGGCTAGTACAAACTCCGCCCAGAACAAGTTCTCTAAGTCTGTCCAGAGTAGTGTCGATTCTTTATGGACCAAAAGCATTAGGCTTCACCATCTGCATGCTGCTGCCTGAAAGAGACTCATAGTAAGAATCACCATGAGGTCTGCTGGTGTCCCTACCAGTCTGAAAACACTCACCACAACCTCCAGCCAATCCTCAGATGCCTATGGGTATGTCTCTCCCTGGAACCTGAGTGGACTCTGGTGCTATAACTCATGCAATGCGCTCAAGCAGTATGCATCGTCTGCTGCAGGGGCTGGTGACCCAATGAGAAATAGTACCGCTGGTGCCTCCACTGGTAAAGGGACCTGCACCAAAGTCTCATCGCTCAGTGGTATGTTACAGCGTACGACTCTCAAGGTGATTTGGGGAGGAATCTTAAAAGAAACCGATGCGACACAGTCAAAAGACTATACCTGGTAAGCTAACCTGGTTGAGCTGACTTATAGAAAACGTTTGAAAACACACACGCAATTAGTGTTTTCATGCACTAAGTCGGAAATCAGAAGTCAGTGTCCTGGTGTATGGATACATCGGCCACCGCACCAATATTGGACTCCCTAAACTGAAAACCACACTTAGTACCCTTAACACTACTGATTCATAGAAATGAATGATCCGAGTTCTAAGTTATTTGGTAGAACCAACTCCCCTGATAGGAATTTTTCATGACCCATCCTCAGGACCCATGCCGTGACTACCCAAATCCCACCTTCCAAAGGCCAGGGGCTAGCGACTAGCACCAAAGGCGTAAAACTCTATGCTGGGAAGGAATGGCCTTTATAAAAGTAAACAAACACAATAGAGTACACAAATGGAAGAAAAACACTAAGAAATATTGTATATAGAAGTAGTGAGAGAAAGTAAAAAGGGGCCGAAAATACAAGCCCAACAGTAAAGTATATGTACAATGAAAGAAATTACAACTTAAAAAGGGACAAACAACTGAAAGGTAAAGAGAAGATCATGGATCCTCCTCCGGGGATCCTACCTAAAGGGTAGGTATAGATGGCCACCTCATCACTCCATGTCTGTCAGACTCCTATGTCTACCATCTTGTTGTAAGGTCCAATTTCGGGTACCGTCCAGTCCTGGCCCTCTCGGCCTTCGTCAGCGTTGTCTATCATCTGCATCCAAACCAACGAGGTGCGGGCGTAGCCCGTGCAGGGGTGAGTATAACGATAATCTGTAGGGACCCCGAGACCCTGAAGGTCTCACTATATCCAACAAGGATAACCACAAAGTAAATATTAAATGGATAACCCTTTCTTAGTTATATTCCCATACATATACCTAAGTTATCTAGTAACCAATATCAATCATGAGGTAAACACAAAATTCTCTGAATCAACTCAAACGAGGATTTTATTCTAGGGGGTAGTATCAAGTAACAACCCCAGTCACACTGTCAGATCCTTGACTGATGGTGTACTCCTCTAACGAGTAGAGTGGGCCTGCTGCATCACACAAAGGTGCTTCCCACCTTCCTAGACTACCGTTGTACTCCTCTTGTCGAGTATCGTGGGTCTGCTGGGTCCTAGAGAGCCTCTCCCCACTGTGGGTATGCCTCGCTCACACAGAGGCACACCCCCTCGTAGCCTGCTAAGGTACTCCTCCTCTATCGAATACCATGGGTCTTCCACGTCATAGAGAGGCACTCCTCACTATGGGCCTTCCGCGTCACACATAGGCACTTCCCACTGGGCTAGTCGAAACACTCTGAGTCGAAAGTCATTAGTCGTCAGGTATCAACCAGCTTCTAGGTCTTCGTACTCCACTTGCTCCTCTCCGGGAGGATCCTCTCCTTGAGCTAATCGTCAATACTCCAACTGTCATAGATTTCCAAGTAGTAGTATCTCAAAGGTCCTCCTCGTCTTATGGGACTCAACGCAATAGACAACGCGTCAATCGGATGCCCGGTTTGTGATTTATTGGCATTTCTATTCCAGGGGCCCGGTTGGTTTTTAGGTTCAAACCAACTTGGTCGTACTCCAACTATGTCCAATACTCATGTGGGGTATTCCAAAATAACCGTCTCACTCTAATATTTTTGTTTCCATAGACGGTTCATCGATCAGACACACGTAGCCCAAGATACAGACGAAAAGGGTGTAAACAGGCCAAAGCGGGTCCGGGTCCAGTCCGACTCAGTCGGACTGACCCGGCTTAACCCGAGTCCGGACAGGGGTCTGACTCTATCCGTGGGTCCGACCCGGTCCTAGGGGGTGGCCTGACCCGAGTGGTCGGCCCGACACAAGTGGGCGGCCCGTCTTGAGGGGGCAGCCCGGCCTGATGGCGGCCCGGCGGCCTGGTTGGCCTAGCGGCCCGGTTGGCCTAGTGGGGGTTCACCTTTGCCACGACTAGGGGGAAACCGTGCACCCCCAAGCTACTCGAACGACTTCTCTATTTGGGTGAGATCTGAAACTGGTGCCAGGTGGCACCGGTCCAGCACACGAGGGACCCGATGGGGTCCCACTCCTCCCGGTTGGCCGAGTGGCCAGCTGCTCCCCCTGCTCCGCCGCGACCTGCCTTGGCTGTGGCTCCCCTACTCCGTGAGGCGTAACAGCACCACGCCTCCTCCGTCGCGGCCCGGCCCAGTCGCGGCCTGTAACTCCTCCACGTAGTGCGACGGTGCTGCGCACCGCGACCTCATGTTGCCCTCCACGCGGCGTGATGGGGTCGTGCTCCTCCACCACGCCCTGCCCTAGCTGTGACACTCATTCCCGATGGAACGATGGTGCCACACCCTCTTGGAGACCTGGAGGCCTTGCTCCTCCGGTTTCTTCGTGGCCGGTCTGACGCAAATCGCGTTGCTCCGCCTCTGTCGTCATCAAATGAGAACCATCAATGGGGGAGGGTCGGGCCGTGTTCATGCGGTCTGAGCCCTCTACTTTACGTTGATATCAATCATCATTTCTCAACCATAAATTGAATGATGAAAAAAGAAATAAATTATACTCAAATCTTCATACCTCGTATGACAATAATAATTGAAGAAGTTACAGAAAAGAGGACGTCGTTCCGTTGACATCGGGAAGCGTTCGGGGTAGGATATTGAGGAAGAAGCATCGTCGACATTCTTCGCGGTCGGCTCCTTCTCTTTTGGCATGGTTGATGATCAATGAAGATTTTTTTCTTTCTTCGTTGGAAGGATGAAGTTCTCCAAGGGTTCTCCAAATCTCAACAAAAAATAATGTGAAAAACAAAATAATGGGTTCAGCTAACCGATTATTTAATTGTTGGCCAAAAAAATTCAAAATATTTCAAAATTAATTATATAATGCCATTAATAAATTTTTTTGGCTTGGAACACTTATGAGGGATGTTTAATGGTTGGAAAAAGAATTAAATAATTGAATTTTAAGGGTTTCCTCCACTTCAATTGGGGGTTCCAAGAGTTACAAGCCCAGGTGGACCCCACCTTAATTATCCTACCAAGGGAGGTTATGCTAGGGTGGGCCCCACCACCATAACCTCCCATGGGAGGTTAGGGTGTGATGGACCCCTCCCCCAACCTCCATGTGGAGGTTTCAACCACCACAATAAAAATAATTTTCACGCTTATTTTTATTTACATTATCTTAAAACCCCCAAAATATAACTTCTATTCATGTTAGAACATAACTACGGTGAAGGTAAAAATAAGAAATCACTAACACTACGAGTTCAATGGTGCCCTCATATTTCAGTTCCGAGCACCGGTTTAAAAGTTATAAAATCCTGCTCATACGTTTACTGAACATAACAGTAAAAACATCAGAAATTGATTCCGGGCACACCGGGCCTCAGAATCAAGCGCTGTAAATTTTTGCGGACTTGTAAAATTACCATGTATTTAAGAAAAAAATCGACAGAAATTCCAGGTCTTTACACATTTGGAACATTTTCAAACAGAATACTGTCTTTTGATCTCTGTAATTCTCCTAGTGCTTTTCATCGTTGTATGTTGAGTATATTTTTAGAGTACCTTGTGAATTTCAGGGATGTTTCTATGGACGATTTCAATTTTTATGGAACTTCCTTATATGACTGTTTTACACACCTAGGTTATATCATCATTCACTACATGGAAAAGAATCTTGTATTAAATTATGAGAAATTCCATATCATGGTTGATTGAGGGATAATTATTTATAATGTTATTTAAAATAAGAGAATTTAAGTGGATAAATAAAAATAATAATAATTAATTTCCTCCCCTTCGTATCCAAAAATGTATTTTTGAGGTGTTTTCTTTCTTGGGTTATGCTGGTTTTTACAACCGATTCATTAAATAGTTTAGTAAGATCACACTTCCCCTATCTCGATTGTTAATAAAGGATTTCGAATTATTTTTGACAAAAATTGTTAGGATACTTTCAATTTACTAAAATGGAATCTCAAATCAATTCCTATAATCTAGCCACAATGGTGGGATATCTTCCTTTGAATTTATGGATGATGCCTATAACTTTGCAGTTGGGGTAGTTTTATCATAAATGGTTGAGAAATATCTTCATGTAATTACGTATGCCTCACTTACCCTTGAACCTTACCAGGAAAACTACATGACCACTGTAAAAGTGCTTATTTCTATTGCGTTTGTCATTGAAAAATTATATTCATATCTTATTGGGTATAAAATCATTGTATTTTTTGATCATGCTTCCCTTCATTTTCTCCTAATGAAATGTGAAGCTATGCCACACCTCATTCGGTGTATGTTCCACCTTCAAGAGTTTTACCTTAAGATTATAAGTAAGAGGGGAGTGGAAAATGTGGTAGCTTTCCACATTAGTAGGACTTACACCCCACTAAATCATCATGTTGACTCACCCCTCCCCATTGGATAATTATTCCATCATGAGAAACTATTTGATGTTGTTGACCTTACCCTATGTTATAGAGACATTATGAATTTTCTTTCAACATCTAGGGTCCCCACTAATTTAATCACATTACATTCTTAGATAATTAAGCATGATAATTGATGGTACATTTGTGATGACCCATATTTATATAGAATTTTTAGTGACCATGTTATTTTTTGGTGTGTCCCTGACCAAGGGTTCACCTTTTCTTGACCTTCTGCCACACTTTGTCTAGTAGGGCCCCTTTGTCTCTCAATGAATAGCTCGAAAGGTCCTCTCGAGACTTTATTGGACAAAATTATTTGGATATTCCAATAAATTTTGTAATTATTTCAAACAATTTCATTTCAATGGGAATATATTAAAGAGAATGAAATTACCATAAAACCATGTTATTATATGAAATAATTGATGCATGGGGCATTGCCTTCATGAACCCTTTTCAACATTCATTTGAATTTTTTTATATCTTACTTTCTGTTGACTAAATCTATAAAAGGGATGAATCCAAGGAATCTAGGACCAATTACTCTAAAGTGGTTGTTGATTTTTTGAGGTCACATATTTTCTGTAGGATTGGTTTTCTAAGATTCATCATTAGTGACCAGGGTTCACATTTTTTCATTTACAACATGAAAAAATTGATTCGTAAGTATGGATTTGTTCATAAAGTCTCTACTGCATATTATCCCAAGACTAAAAGATAAGAAGAAATCATAAATTGGTAAGTTAAGTGAATCCAAGAAAACAAGGAACCACCCAATAGGAATGATTTGATTTTGCGGTTGGATGATGCACTTTAGACATACTGTACAACTTTTAAAACCCCGATCATAACTTCACCATATAATATTGTGTTTGGAAAGAATTTTCACATTCTAGTAGATTTTTATCACCATGAATATTAGTCTGTTAAATAATGTAATTTGAATATTTTAGATATAGGTGACCATAGGAAACTATAGATTCAAGAGTTGGAAGAAATTTGGCATGATGCATATGAGAACTCCTGAATCTATAAAGAGAAGAAAAAGGAAATCCATGATGGGATGATTCATCAGCAGAAGTTTCATATTTGTGATAAGATACTCATGTATAATTTCATGCTAAAGCTCCACCCGGGTAAGATTCATTCATAATGGATCAGTCCTTATATATTTACTGATGTTTACCATTTTGGTTATATATAGGTTTTACATGAGAAGAGTGGAAAGTGGTTTATTGTCTATGGTTAGAGGCTCAAACACTTTTATGAGGATTTTCCAAATCATCTCATGGAGGAAACCCAACTGATGGATGCCACATATGACACCACTTAACAGGTTTTCCCTTATCCATACCTTTATTTACCTATTTACTTATTTAAAACACTTTCATTGGGGATAATTTAATTTTTAGTTGTGGGGGAGGGTGAAATGTCATAGTTAGGATTAATATATATAAATATATATAATAAAAAATACATTTTCGTTTTTGATTTCATTTTCATTATTTTGTGTTTTTAGATAAATAATGATCTTAAAAAGAATATACAAATCAATTTTCTTACTTGAATCAACCGTGTAAAAAATTCCATTGTTTTTGGAAAAATGTGTTTCAAATGCAGATTGATATGATATATTTTTCTAGAATTTTTATTTTCATATTATTCTTAGGTGTTTAATGGTTTTTTGAAACCAATTCTTCATTATCACTAACCAATATTTTATTCTCTTACCTGAGAGACATTCTAGGACCTCTAATGTATATTATTCCTTTTAATCACTTTTTAGAGAGTCTGGGTCATGTAGAGAAACTAAAACTTTCCTTGATTCTTTTTAAATCTATAATATTCAAGTGTGATACATTCATGATAGTGTCAATCATTCATTAAAAATCCCTTTGTTCAATTAATCTCTATTTTTGGTCACCTTGACATTTTACACATTGTAAGCCTTAGTGACCATGAAATTACAATTAGGTAGCCACATTATAGGCTAATTTATCCCTAACTACCCATATCTTGTGTACAACCATGTTTTAATTTTAGAAATTGTGGGGGAGAGGGTGTTTCCATGAGAATTATTAGGAAGGAATCATTATTATGGTTTGATAGAAAGGGTGCCTACATTTTCCTTGGGTAGTGGGTTCACAAGACATATTGTATCATTGTTTTATACATGTTTCCATCTTTATCTCTAATAAAAATTGTAAAAAAATATAGTTATGTACATTGAAAAAAATAGAAAGAATGAAAAAATAGAGAAAATAGGATGTTTACTCATTATTATTCACTAGTCGGTTGTGACCCATACCAATGGACAATGGGGATAATGATTTGTAGGTGATAAACTTTGTGAGTGGTTGAGTGTATATATTCTATGAAAAAAACTTCTGAATTTTGACATGTTTATTACATAACATTTTAAACACACCTCTTCATCCTTATATTTTTATACATTAAATCCTACCAACCCTTGAACCTCAGAACAACCTGTTAGAAGTCCTCTTGAGTAACACACTAATTTCTGCTGGTAGAGAACTTATAATCTTAGTAATCATATAGTAAAATCACATGAAATATATTAAAATTAAATAAATACACTTTCATATGGTTATTTATTGAATAGGAAAATTTTCTAAGTGATTTAGGTTGCAACATGTTTCATGGGTGAATAAATTAAGTTAATAAAATTTGAATGCGAGAAAAGAAAAATGATAGAAAATCAGATTTCATAAATTGGACATGATGAATTTTATTTCCAATGATTATTTTAAGTTTTATCACCTTTTTTATTAATGTTACTTGTTTGGGATACAATACTTTTCCCAAGATTAAAAACGTTAAGGCCTGAGGGTGAGATCGTACCATGATTCACTGTTTTATTTCACCCTTATGCCATTTTGTTAAACTAGTTTTCTATTGAATATTTCAAGTATAATAAAAAAATTCACAATTATTAACAATGTTAAAAAGGGATATTTATCTTGTTTATATTTTTTTGTTATAGGTGGAGGTGATTAGGAAAGCCCAAAACAAAGTTGTTGAAAAATGGGCCAAATTACATAGGAATCCAAGAACATATATGGACTCAACCACATACTTATATGAATCGGTGCTTCCAATTAGGATGAAATTTTCTGGTCTTATCTAAAAATCACTGGGCTACAACTCTCCCACAGAAATACAAGTCCTATTCATCCATTAAGAGGCCAAAAAATCCATCTTTTCAAAAAAAGGAATCCACATAGATTCAACATTTGTTTTTGTATTTTATGCACATCTCTTATTATAAAAAATATATGTATTTGAAATTTGACAAAAATATATAAAAGAGTTATACCAACAAGATTTTAGTTTATTTACAAAGAGATAATATTTTCTAATATCTAAAAACCATTGGCCAAATTGTTTCTCAAAACTATGGTTCCCAAAACTACCTCCCATTTTGGCTATAAATAAACACCTTGGTCACCTCATTTAGTAGTTCGACCATAAGGCAAGGTGCTTCCATTTTTGAGTCTCAAAGGTTTCCTCTAATAATCCTAATTTGTTTTGGAGTCAATGGTAAGTTCTAGTTCAACATATTTTTCTTCCTCCCCTTCCATGGAGTTCTAAATTACAGGTTTCTGTGTTGTTTTTAATCATCCTATATT
The DNA here is from genome assembly GCA_963277665.1 of Viscum album. Classification (NCBI taxonomy): domain Eukaryota; kingdom Viridiplantae; phylum Streptophyta; class Magnoliopsida; order Santalales; family Viscaceae; genus Viscum; species Viscum album. Next base: position 1,599,175,493 of record OY728119.1, on the reverse strand, counting down.
ATTATTTTATTGAGTTATGTACAATAATAATACACTCGACTCATATGATCATGTTTGTGGGTACCTTTTCATGTGATGTTTCACACATCGTTCACTATTTCTTCTTCTTTATTTTAATTATGGTGTTTGTGTTGTTCATATTGGTCAATTGAAGTCTCAAAAACACTATCAAGATTATGAATTATTTTTTCATGATATCATAAATAAATAACATACAAACTTGGATAGTGCATCGGGTTCTTCATGTGTTTCCTTGGTGAGTTTATGTTATGAAATCGAACACAAATCACCCAATCATTAGCAATAACCAATGAATCTTCTTATGTTTTGAGATAATCCCTAGGAGTATCCGAGTGTAAACCTTGTAATATACTATTTATAGGTGTTGAAAACCTGGTATTAAAAGATCATAACCCTATATCTTGATGAGATGAAAGACGAGCATCATGATATTTCCTTAGGTTGATCATACTTAATTAATTCTATTCAATTATGATTTGTTTTATCACTTTCATTTTTCTATTTTATTCATTATTCATCAAACCAAAATTATTAAAAAATACCATTTACCTTTAATAATAACCAACATATTTTTTTAATTAATGATCTAAGTTTCCATCTAGATATGACCTTGGGTTCCAGCTATACTACATAAATTCTAATAAAAACTAAACAAATTTGATGTACTGAACACTATGATCAATTAGAAGGATTTATAGTTCATGTTCTTCAAAAACATCTTCCAAGAAATTATGAGGTAATATAGAGCCCTTGAGTTTATGAACCTATAGTAGATAGATCCACCCTTTATGGATTATGTTTCCAATTTCATAGACCTATCCCAATTTTCACCTACTATAGTGGGTGAAGACATCTCTAGGGTGTGAATTTTTAAGGACATATTTCAATATGAAATCAGAGTGTAGGTAAATATCTTTAGGTTGAAATCATTTTTAGATGTGGTCCATTAGGTGCTGATAGGTCATGGAAACTTTATGTAATTGTCATATTCTAGTCGGGTGACAGTGTCAGGTGAGTTTAGTGGTGATGATTCAGGTTGCAGGAAGCATGGATGTGAGGAGTCTCAACATGGCGGCCATGCCATAAACATGGGAAGTCCATTGATGATCAGTTATTAAATGGTGTTATTCCATTGGAAGAAGTTCCGACAGGTTCTAAATCAATGAGAGGGAACCCCAAATGTGTTCCAAGCATGTGGTTAGATGGGTAATTTAGGGTGGTTCTATAGGACGCCTTCTCAGAAAACCAAAATTTAGGAGCTAGACTAGACTCAGGGATTTGATATAGGACTAAGAGTAGTAATAGGAGTCAATATCAGTGATTTAGTTACATTTATATGTCATATAGGATATTGAGAGACCCAATTGTTGGGTTAGTGGCCATTATATGGTGTAGCTCCATAGGGAGGTCAGGCCTCGAGTAGATGGACTTCAGGCTAGTTGCATATTATTGAGATTCTTGGGCCAAAGCAGGTTGGGGAGCCAACAACAGTGAGAGGTATGCCTTTATTGTAGAGTGACCGACTCTTTTGTTTTTGGAAAGGAAAGTTCCTGGTTCACAAGACAAACATGTCGTTTTTGGAGTAACCAATATCTATTTACATTGTTGGAATCATTTATGATTCATGATATATATATGAGGTGTGTATGAACCAATATTTATTGTGGGAATCAGTATAATGTGTATATTATATGATTTCTTTAGGAATTAAGACTATGGTGGGCATGCACACACACACACAAATATATATAAATATGAATCAAGTTTTACATTGAGAGTAAGTTGTGACGAAATATATTTGGGAATATAATGATATGAAAGACTTTATGGGTGTCAAGTATGAAAAGAGAAATAATTGAGCACCTGATGAGGTGAAGGAATTATGCCATGTCATCATAGGACTTATAAGTCCATGTACAGTTGGTGGGACATCTAATATTTAAAATATCAGGTAGGGAAGTTACCAGATAGTTAAATCCAAAGGTGGGGAGCTCCATAAGAGGAATTGATAGTGACTAATATCTCGGGTATATCAAGTTTATTTAAATGAGATGGGTATTCAGTACCCTCTTCGGGTAAATTCAGATAGCTTGAGGATGAGCTATTATAAGGTGGGTAGGCTGTAACATCCTAGGTATTTATGTGGGTTGATTTCCTCAACATTTTTTAATTTTTCTGTTAGTGGTCAGACCAAATTTATTTTTTGGATTAGGAACCTAATTATGAGATTTTTATTGACCAAAGGAAATTTTTTAGATAATTTTTAAGAACCAATAAGTTCCTTTGGGTTTCAGATGAATTTAGATCAGATTGGCCCCCCAAAAATTAGTTTTAAGAAAGTGAAAAAGAAGAATACAGTTTGATCAAACCATGTAGCTTGTTAGGGGAAACTGTGTGTCCCACTTTTTCATTAGAAATTTTTTATTGAATAATGTGGGTGGGGTCACATGGTCATGTGGAAAGTATATAGTTTTTATATAGGTTATACGCATAGGTTGTGCTAGGTTTTTCAAACTATGTGCTTAGACTTGCATGGTATGGTGCTTGGATAGTGAGAACCACACGTTTGACAAACAATTTTCCAAATAGTGCGCCTTAACCTTTTGTAATTTTTAAAGGGGTGAAATTACTATTTTTCCTCCTTTCTATTTAGGTATTTTCTGCCTATTTTCCCCCCTTTCCACTACACACACATCGGGGGAGTCTATATTCTTCTTCCCCCTTATGATTGGACTAAATTCATCGGTCAAGCTCTAAATTGAACTTCACTAATCTCATTGGTTGTATATCATTAAGGATATGGATACTCTTTCTTTCTTTCACCATTTATCTTTCCATATGGAAAGATAAATCTATACGATCTCTTTTAGCATATTCTTATGGTGTTTTTCTAAATCTCATTTTTTCTTTTTTTAAATCAAGTTAGAAAATGATATCAAATGAGTGAGAACCTAATATTATATGGCAGGTGGTTCCTATATTTATCATTAATTTTAAAGGTGTTTTGTAGTGCATACAAAATACACATATGTGGTTTGACCAAGTGGGAACCAGAATTAATTTTTACTTGAGTTTAAATTAATGAATTGATGTTATGGGATGTCGTTGGGTATGACCTAGTTCATTTATACATGCTAATACGTGTAAGGATATTTTGGCCAACTGGACAAGTTAAGTTGATTTTTTAATTTAATTAATGAAATTACTATATGACTGTTATGGTTACATGGAAACGTGTTAGGTGTGGCTTGAGAATTTGAGGTGATGTTGATAATCAGGACTGAGGTGACATGGTACATCGGGTTTGGCTTGGACCAAGACACATAAGGTCATTATTACCACATGTTTTAGGCAACATGGTTGTCCGTTTCATGTGAATTGGCCATTAGGATGAGGGAACGTATATCTGGACTTTGGATGATTTTGACCATGGGGCTTAGTGAAGTGGTCACTAGGGAATGAGGTGTCGAATGATGTGGCTTAGGTGTTGTTGGTGATTTAAGTTCATCATTGTTGGATGGTGCTCCATTGGAGTTGTGTGAACATAGATAGGACTTAGTTGAGGTAGTTTTGACCACTCATTATGGGTGGAGGACTCCATAGTTATTGAATCTTAGGGGATGGAGTTGACCATCATATGTGTTGGAGGTGATCACTATTAAAATCCATGGTTGATGGTGATAGACCATCGGGTGATGGTTTTGAGACGATTGGTTGGAGTATGAGTCTCATAATTATACTTGGCGATGGTGGGTAAAGATTATGGGAGAACATAGATTGGAATTACTTGGAAGGTTAAGCTATTAAGACAATAATTATTTATTAAATATTTAAGGATGGAACTCACTATGCCATGAGATATCTAGTTGTGGATCCGACAGTGAAATTCTATGATGAGGTCTAAGGGACCAGGGACATACTGATGGGAATGCTATTAGGATTTATAATACTTTACTAATGAAACGTGAGGTTTTTAATGGTATGAGGTTTTGGGTGATATATTTATTGGTGAAACGCAAGGGTTCACCAACTATTATATTCTTTAGGGGATGCCTAGTAATTAATCCATGAGTCCAACCCACTATATGTATAAATATAGACATGTATTGTATTACTTATATATATTTGGGGTTATGTGTTCATATATATTCTGACATTGGATGATGTGGGTAAATGATCAATTTTTCCTCTTGAGAAAAATTTCATTGGGTTAATTATTAAATATGTGTGTGAATTTCCTTTTATTTATATTTTTTATATACTATAAAATTATAGATGTAAGAGAGGCATACATTGGAGGTGGGATAATTATTTCACACTCATACTCTATATGGGCCCCTCATGATATGTATCTAATTTATGGTTTTTAGATCAAGTAAGGGATATAGATTTAATGCTACACCTTATTTATTATAGATGTAACTTTTTCATGGGATGGATGGTGGTGGACTATATGGTTTTTCTTCATTAGAATAGACATTCCTTTTTAGTTTTACATGGAATATATATGTACCTATATGGTCGAACATGGGTGGAATTATGTATCTATATTGTATAACCTGATGAAACATGTTTATCATCTGTAAATGGTATTATGTCTTTGGGCTAGTTATTACTGCTTCTGTTTTATTCTTCTTCTACTGAGTTTGTTTTATACTTCCACTGCTGTTGTGGTCCTTCTTCCATTGTGTTATATATATATATAAACCACAATTATTATTATCACCTGAGGGTATAGTCTCCCAAATATAACCTAATCAGACCGTCACTGTTATTCAGTAGCCTTTGGTGTATAGGGAGGTTCACCTAAGGTCTAGTGGCTGACCAGTCCGAAGCACTGTTGAGTAGAAAATCAGGTTGAGATGATAAAAATTTATAATAATACCACTGAAAAAACTTATTAAATATTTTAATTTATTATTTATTTAATGTTTTATAATTATTACGGTGTTTATAGTATAAGTTAAGTGGGATATATCCATTTATTGACCATTTTAAGTGGGTAAAATTTCTATAAAAGTAACATCCATGATTCCTTCTTCTCCTTCAATGTTTTGGGTACTTCATTATCATTTTAATCACTTCCTTTTATATTTTTCATTATAAATTATTATTTATTTTAAAAAATATCAATTTTTTTAAATATGATAATAAATCAAATTTGTGTACCCCCTATTTGAAACATGTATATACGAAAATAGTTTTAGGATGATTCCTCATACTAAGGAATATAATATCTATTCAACTAATTTATTTTTATGTCTACCCTATAAATTTAATCTTTTGAGTATATAAGACTAATATAATTCAATAATTTTTTGATTAATTGTATAATTTTTTAAATTTATAAATCATTTATATGATTACCTTTATTCACATGAGGCCATGTAAGTGTGAATCATAAGAATTCAATTTTAATCATTTAATCTAAATAGTTATAAATAAATTTTTAATGAAAAATATAAAATCCATAAACTCAAACTAGTATATTTTTAGTTGGATGATATACCTCGATTTATAAATAACCATAAAGTAAATTTAATTTTTAATAAATAAAATAATAAAAATGAACTTTAAAAAAGTATATTATGGTATACCAGTTTTCACTTTAGGGGTTGTGTTAATTTTAAAAAAGTTCAGACATTAGTAAATATTTTGACCCCAAATAATCAATGTTATCATATATAGGTAAAATTAAATAAATGATATAAGGTGTATATTAGATCAAATATTCCTTTTCCCTTAAAAACTTAAAAAATATTTATCATTTCCTTCTTATAATATTTTCTTATAAATAGATCACTTAGACACCCAACCTACCCTTTTTTTTAATGTTTTATTTATTTTATTTGAATCATACATTACATTATAATTTTCTTAAATTATTTTATACTTGAATGAAAAATATATGTTAGACACTATGATGTACCTAATCACACATAGAAATTCATGTGAGAGTGAACATGACAAGTCATCTTCAAATCAGTTTTGTTGTTATGGTTGGAATGTATTTTCATAAACATATTATATATATGTGATTTTATTATATATTTTAGTTTTAATTAATTCAATACTTATTTATTTTATATATTTTTTCCCATTTATTAATTTATATTTCTGTATATTTTATTATTGTTTTTATTCTTGTTATTATTATTAATCTTTTTGTTTTTTATTTTCCATTTTTAAATCATTAATTGAACCATTATCAAAAGATGTTATGATAAAAAATTACATTGATATATAACATGATCTAATTAAAATATTATTTTTCACTAAACATCATTTTTAAAAACTAACCTAGTGTTGGAATCAAGGAATATCAGTCTTTGTAATTGTTTAAAATTCTAATTCATTGTTGGTATAGTCAAAATTGTAGCACATCAAAATCTAACTCAAAATTTTAATAAATAACTATGAAAAATAGTGAACATGATAGTGCCTTTCCAAAATTGGATACATTAGAAAATAATTATTAACCAACATGAATAACCCAACTCACCTTAGAGATGCATTTTAAAATGAAATTTTAACTTTCATCCCCACTTCCATTGATTTATCAACTTCAGGAAAAATACCAAATAAAAAATAATAATAATCGAATATTATTTTATAAAACCTTAAACCAAGAAACATTTATAGAGAAAAAAATCATAAAAATTTCATTCTCATCCTCACATGATGTAGTTATTGTTAAAAAAATGCATTGCTTGTAATAGGAAAAGGTAACAAGATAGAATTATTCAAAATTAATTTTATTATATTGATTTTTTCTATCATAATAAACCATGGTCACTAAGAAAAAAAATTTAGGGACCACAAAACTATAAGGCCAGTACTCTATGTTCATTATAAGTCATTAAAGAAGTAGTTTGGTTACTTGAACTATCACTAAATCAGGGATAAAATAATTACCTACTAACTATATGATAGAATCACACCCATTGATAGAAGAATTATGTATATTATAGTAAAATAATAATTAATTGATGAAATATTTATAGCAGTATGTCATTGATAGGAAATATGAAACTAACATATGAATAGTTCATCGATTAAGGAATTATAACTATGAGATGTGTACACAAGGAAAGTACCTTAATTATTGAACAATAGTTATATCATAATAATTTAGATAACATAAATAATATTCTGTGATATATATATATATATTTAAAATACATAATAACTAACTTCAGTGAATGTTTTTGAATCATTTATAGAACTCAATCATCCTATTGAATATTTACCTTAAATCCAAAAGATAAAGGAGTATAATTATGTTATTACAATGATATCATAGAAGTAGTAGAATAAAAAACAAAAAACTCCTTATCATTATTATAATACAATATTATTTATATATAATATAGGATAGAAAGAACATTTTATTAAGTGTAGTGACATGGGTAAGAAAAACATATCTCTTATTGGTGAATGTTTCACTAGTATTAACCACATTAATTTCAATAAAGTTTATAATATCCTATACTTAAATTTGAAAATAAATAATGAAAAATCCATAAATAATAAGTAAATCTATATAAAAAGGTTGAATATAATACTTGTTATATAAATATATTAATGATTTGGATTGTGAGTAACCTCTATAAATTGTTTTCTTAGAACATTGGGTATCATTCATCTTTACCCATTTTAATACCTAAGGGTTTTTAGTCCTAGTTATGATTAATAACCTAAGAGGATGATGAATTGAGGTATATAAAATAAAAACCATTTCCTTAAATAATCTCATTTTAAAATTAATTTGAGCAAATATTTGTTCCACACCAAATAAGAAATTAATAAAATGAAATTATATAAATAATTTTACTTAGTTAACTTTCATTGGGGTACGTCAAATGATTATATAAAAGAAATTATATTTTCAACCAAAATTTACTAGGTTCACTGCATTTATAACTTATAATGGTGTTTCACTGACCCTCTTTATTGACAACCACTCAAACTCAAAATATTACTACTCTCTAAGAATAAATCATTATTAATAAAGTACACAAGTTTGATCTCAAAAATGAAAAAATAATTACACCTCTTTTGGTATGAAAATATTCCCAATATTCATCATGTTGAATATATCCTTCCTCATTTTCATCTTCTTGGGGTTTTAATGTCAATGGATTCTTACCCCTCAATGATTCACCATATATTCTTAATATAGAATTCCTTTCAATTATACATCTCAAATCATATTATCTTCCTTCAAGTTGTGTTTATATCTACTTTCTTTTCATCAAGGGTTATAATTAGAGGATGACATATCCTAAAGTTATTAACAGACTCCATGATCATTAAATATATACTTACCCACTAATATATAGTAAAATGAATCCAAAATAGTTGAAAATATATCTATATCTAATCTTGAAGACTCTATGTTATAAGTATTTTTAATTATAAAAAATATGTAGATATAGCCTTTATTACCATATAATGAATAGTAGTAGAGTGTAATCACTTCAAATTTCATATCCCCTAAAATATAATGTCTGTATCAAAAAACAAATCCAATGAATTATTCCATATTCAGATCCGTAAATATATCACTAAGATATATTATAGTGTAACAAAAATCCTTAAATTAAAAAGTATATTATCCAAACCATTCACGTTCTTTAATAGTGTCAGGAGAAATATAACATAAAAGATATCCTGAAACAATTTCTTTATCAAAATTAATTTTTAAAAATTTATAGTGTTATATTATGATTTTAATGTCATATTTTAATAAGTTTAGCTACACACATCCATCAATATCAATTATTAGATAATAAATAATGGAGAAATTCATATAATTTATGGTGTAATTTTTCCTATTATTATATTGAAACTCCTCATGTTGATATTTATTTCTTAAATTAAAAATCATGGAAATATTCAACATCCTTATAATGTATCACTCTAATAAAAAATTACGATGTAACTTATATAGTTTTATGTAATTTTTTTCTTCTCTAGACAAAAAATATTTAATTTACTCCCATGTTCATCAAACATTAAAATAACTTAAATTATATTTTGATGTGTATTGAAGGATAAAAATTATAATTTTTAAAAAACAACAACTAAAAAATATAATTTTATATTTATAACTATCTATCATTTTAGGTTTTTTAACAACATACTTATTTAAATATAATCCTCTAATATCCAAAACCTCATTGGAAAATATCACTTGAGCTACTAGAATATTCTAAATAGTATATTTAATGATTCCAAAATAATAAAATCTAACTCCACATGTGTGATTCTCATAAATTTAAATAGAAGTAAAATAAAAAATTTATCAGTTAAAATACATAAAAAACCCCAAGATCATAACCAAATCATTCCACTTTCACATTAAAATTATCTAATTAACATTCAAGTTTTTATCTGCCCAATAAATTTAATTGGAACTCTCCCTTCTACTAAATTCTCTATAATCCCTAATATTACCTTTTTAGGAAGAAAATATAAGAGTAAAGCCCTGAGTATTTATCCCCCTTATAATTTATGGGGAGTCACTTAAGTATATCTCATTTTTAGACTTGAATTATTCTTACAAATTATAAATAAACAAAATAAAATCTTCTTTATGTTCATGGAAAGTTACTAAACACATAATAAATCAATTTAATATAAATTAATACCATTTCATAGATAACATAGAAATTATAATTTTTCTAAATTATTTTTTCTCGAGTTATATTAGTAGTTGGGGGTCATGGATTAAAAAAATTAATTCAATATGTGTCCTATCACAAAACCGCTAAGTGGATAGACATGGAAAAACTACATGAGCTACCCAATGATTATCAAAACATTCTATAGGGAGTTATATTTTCATGATATCTAAAACATTATATTGAATTGAAATATAAAAAAAATTTATAAAAATTTATTTAACTTTATCATTGATAAATTATTACATTATATGAATCTACTTCATCCATAAAAGATGAAATTGACATGTTAAATGATTTATAGCTTCCATTAATCAAATTTAATCACAATAAGATAATTTTAATCAATACATATGAATTTTAGTTATTTTATAATCCATAATATTTCTGTTCAATCTTGAGGGGTGTAAATATATTCCAACTTTACAGTACCCAATAATTTTTAATTTAACTTCAACCTCAAAAAATAAATATATAAATATAAAATTTAAATTATACTAACTAATGTTATATTTCTATGATCCTCAAAACAATCCAATTCTATAATAATATATCCCAACAACATATGATACCTTATTCATTAATATCTTATATTTAAATCAAACATATGATTTTTATATCTAGGAATTAATTTTACTATAAAATTGTGGAATAATTTAGTATTACATAGATATATTTATTCCTTAAATGATGTAAACACATTATTAGTTATTTATTCCATTTTTTTAATAAGATTTTATTGATTTTCTTATACTTGTTAATTTCAACAATATTTCATTCACATATTATGTTTCAAGGATAACAAACTATAATAAAACGTCATTTATAATATTTTCATCATCATTATGGTTGTATTTTATAACATTCAATATATTATTATTTCTAGTTTCATAGGATTTATATCCTTTTTATGAGTCCTCACTTCAGATCGATCAAATTCTTTTAATGAAATATCCACCATTGCATCCTTTCAAATCCACATCTTCTCAATACAAACATGTTTCTTTTAATTCTTTATAAGTTGGTATAAATGTTCATTATATAGATATTATGGATCCTGCTAATTCTATAATGTTATAAACCTATTTTGATATATTATCTTTCTAGGCGACTCATTTAACAGAAATATAGTACTAGTTTGAGTCTCCCATGGCACATCCATTCCTAGTAATCATGGAAAATACATAGTTTTGTAACCATAGCCACCATATAAAAAATATAACCCATTTAATATAATATTATATTATTCATTTATGTCCACCTGTATCCTCAACTCTTGGGCCTTTACATACTTCATTCTAATATAACACCCATTTTGCGAGTCCACCATAATTACACAATAATAACATCTAATTAAAGGTTTATTTTAGGGATTCTTTATTTATAATACAGTGTTATTTTGGGTCTCACCCATGTAAATTATATTTCATGGAGTTCTCTTCTATTAAATTTTTTCAACCACAGCTGGAATTATTTTTATGATCAAGCACTAAACATACCGTTCATTCACAATGAAATAATTTTTTCTTAAAGTAAATACCCAATGTTATTTATAGGATATTAATTTCTTTAATTTCATATACCAATAAATTATATGAGAAAACATCTCAAAATCATTATATGTGTTATAGAAATTTCTCAATATTCTAATATTTTAATCATTTTTAAAACCACTCCTTTATATTCATTATTTATTTTACCATTTATTTCGTAATTTTCATCAAATGATTGATAATTTTTACCCCCATTTATACTTTTATGCTAATATCTATAATGTTATTGGATTCCTCAGGTATTTTGTATTTCAGTTTTTTTAATTTAGCCTTGAAAATTTATTTATGGTCTTGCTACTACAACATGTAGATTTTGGATTCACTTAAAAATACATTAGCTTGAATCATTTTATCCTTCCAAAAACCAAACTCTTTATTTGAAACTTATAAATATATCTTCGGGTCAAAAAAACCCTAAAACACATCTTTATCCTATTTATTTTGTTCTTAAATTTTTGGATTATTAATAAAAACCTCAATAACTTCTTCATTGACTTATTAAAAATACAGAATTTACTTTGCAACCTATTCTAATGAACCATCACATTCTTATGAATAGATATTTTTATTTTTATATAAAATATGATAAATTATTTTCTATCATTTAAAATATTCAGAGGATTTAATAAATGGTGCATTATCATCCTTTTCATTTTCATTTTTTTCATAACATAAAGAAATATTCTTCCTAAATTTTATATATATAATTAAAGTGAGTTGAAGCTTTCCTTGTAATATTATTTTTTAGTTTTCTATTTTTATGTCTGGAAGAAACCAAATCATAGAAATTCTCATAGTATGAATCATACTCAATGTTCTGATTCTCTATTTCCTTGAACATAATTTATAATTACCTATACATTGTTATAGGATCATGTTAATTAGTTCTCATCACCCATGAGACAGTAATACTTTTCAATCTATCTAAAGATACTATCTTATGGTGTTATTCCTAAATCAATGAAAACCTAAAATTATGTTGAGGTATGATATTTTTCAATATAATATTTATAATATTTACTTAATATTCTTTTTTCAATGTCCACACATGAAACCAAAAATCATATTCATATTTTCATAAAATACATCAATAAATTTAGTTGGATGCTTAATCAAGTCATAATAGTTATTGCAAAATACCTATAGCTTGGATTCTCTAAACTTTGGTTCACCTTATAAATTTTCAACAAACTTTTCCATATGGAATATAGGGAATAATGTTTTTTAAATTCATGATAATTTTTATGGAAAAATAAACCCTAGTGATATATTTCAACAAACATTAAACATTCCATGTTTACATCCATTTCACATTTGGTAGCTATTTATACATTTCTACCTAGTGATTGAAAATTATAATTCATATGATCTATAACTGGTTAAAATTAATTGCCATTTAATATAGAATTATATTGAAATTGAAAACAAAAATCATATTAAATAAATAAATAAATCATATGGGTAAAAGAACCATTAAATTTGATATAACATCAAACATAAATTTTTTTGTTATAGTACCACTTACTGTCCTCACATAAGAATTATAGCTAGATAAGGGAAGGTTTATCATGATCTATTTAGTTAAAATATACCCATTAATGATATTATTATAAATTTAGTATGAAAAAATTATATTCCTTACCGTATTAAAAATAAATCAATGAATATAACATAAGACTATTTACATGGTATATCCTCATTAAGATATATCCAATGATCATAAAATGATGATGTTCCCACATACTAAAATTCATGAAGCCCATTATATGTACATTATTTTAAGTGAAATCAATACACCTATCAGTTTAAAAAAATCACACATGTAATCTCACTACATGATTTTATAGTAATGTATCACTATCAATCAAGTGTACAAATTTTATATTTTTAATTAGAAATAATAATAATTAAACCTATATTAATTTTGTAATAAGAACCCTGTTCATATTATTGATAACATCCTTCAACCATTTAAACATATTTTTATTAGTGTTTTAATGGTATTCAATCCTAATTTGAGTTTCTATAAAATCACTATTTATAATTACTTTCATTTTTTCTTATCAAATTTTTTTCTCTCCCATCCAATTGCCCCTATACCGATTTTTATCACTACATGAGATATGATCAATGAATATGATCTATTGAATTAAATTAATGCCTCCATGATCATGAATCACATCCTAACCAAATAATAGATAGTTAAATACATTTAAAATATTTGAAAAATATACATTATTCTAATTGAAATCCTATAAATTTGTTTTCTTTAAAATATGTCGATAAAACATTATTATGGTGTAATGAATTAAAATATAGAGTAATCACTTAAAATTTCATATATAAAATCAATATAATAATTTTATTTGGAATTAATTTTTAATTTTAGTTAATAAGTTATCAAACTATTTAGTTTATAATTTATTGAGATTAAAATTAAGAGGGAGTTGGTGGTAAATGTAGTCAGAGGATTCAGTATAGTAATGAAACCCATTACCTTGTTCTACGGAAATGGATACCATGTCACAAAAATATTTCTGCTAGACTACCAAAGTCTATTCAAGAATACCAAAGTTATTTTTTTAAATTTTTGGAAAATTTAATTAGTTTTAATTAAAATAATAAACCTAATCAGTGTGTTCATTTATAATTTTTCTCTTTAAACTCAATTGATCCTTCCCAATTCTCTTTTACAATCACCTTTACAACCATGAGACATCCATTAATATGGTTGACCTAGTATTCTTATAATTTATAATGAATGAATTCCTCTAGAATATAAATGTGATATCATAATCCTTTTTCCCAATTATTACTTATCTTTAATAAAATGAATAGAATCCTCAATTACCCAATCTCTTAGTTTTTTTAAAACATTCATCATTGTGTTTACATAGTTTCTTTTCCACTCATAGATATTGTAGTAAATATAGTATAATGATTGTGATACATTATATTTAACATATTATTATAGCCTAATAGTTGTAAGAAACATCAAGTAGATAGAGAGAGTGAGAGTCAACAACAAATCAATTTCAATTTTAAATAAGTGATTTGTAATTTTTATTTCACTAGAAATTAATTTATCTAACTTGATTGTTATATAATCTACATGTTATACTATATTTTTCATGATATAATATGTTAATTTACTTTGAATATTAATTTATATGTTAAATAAATATATAAATTTTACTATAGTGTTAACATTAGGATTAGATTGACCGAAAGCACCCAAAGGCATGGGGGTGAATTAGGGTGTATATCAATTAAAAAATTATTTTCCTTAGCTATATAGATATTGTTATTTTATTATAAGAAACAAGATCAGTATTTCATTATTACATCCACCATTTACATAGAATGATAATTTTAGATATAGAAAGTAAAGCACATTGAACACATGGATTTTATGTAGCTCACCAGTAGGGGACAATCGAAGAAGGATAAATCGAATGATGTTTCAATATAATATAAGATAACACTATGCATTGTATCTATTACCATAGGTTCATGAAAGATACACTGCTGATCCTAGGGTTACTCCCTCTTCTTATCTTAATACCCATTCCTCAATGATAAGGTTTTGATATATTATAGACTGTTGGGTCTTCTTTATATGTATATAGATATTAAAGATTATCTCTATTAAAAATGAGACTTCACTCATATCATAACATATGATTTGATGTTTTTTTGGAGTATACATTACTATTAACTTATTCTTCAATGTCGAACTAAATCAACACCTCAATTTGAGGGTTAAATCTTTGTCTTCCATGATATCTTACCAAAAAAAAATCCACACATTTGAAGATACATCCAAACGAGAAATATTTCAATACAAACCATGTTCTTATGTATCTAGTAATAAAAGTAATATTCTTATTCTTCTATCAATAATATTATTCTTAAATTGAACTAGATATTTTAGTTTAATTATTATATATATTATTTATAAATAGTTTTTGAATTTAATATTCAATATTTTCTTCTTTTTTCATCTTGTATGTTATCCATTAAATTAGGGAATCCTTTCTCTAAAAACGGGTTCCATTAATTATGAACATGTATCCACTTTATGAGTTTTCAAACCACTTATTAATCACCCATTAGTATGACCATTTTCTTCCTCATGATCATCCCTAAAAATTTTCAATGAAAACCTTTATGTATTGTAATAAACCAATGATGACATATTGCCTCAATTACCATGGAATAACTCTATTCCATTTGAAACTCACACTAAAATGGATTTCTCTATTATTACCTATGTATTTACACTTAAAATATAGAAAAACTAATAGTCATCATGCCTTCATCTGAAATGTGGTTCTTTTTCAAGGAACTATTTAAAAAACTCTTTCATAAGTCCTTTAAGTAACCAAAAAACCCACATTTTTATTCTATTATTTACGTAGGAAATTTATAATCCCAAAATGATATCCAACAGAACATTACACTAAACATATACCCATTTCAAAAACACGATAGCCTTCAAAACATCTATAAAAAAATCTTTCATTCTATTTTATCGACTCCATATTTCTATATTTTTTTTTTTCAACTTTTCCAAAAGACATTGTGCATTTCAAAATACCTCATTCATCCAACACTTTTCTATTTTCCATAACATTTAAAAAACCTATGCACATATGGTGATTTATTTAAGTTTCCAAACTTATAACCAAATAAAATATATTACAATACTCCCATATTATATTACATACCACCTTTATGCTTTAATATTTTTTCATTGAAATTCCTTTGATAATAGCTACTTTGGATTGTCTAAGATCACCCGACATAAATATTTATTCACTATTTCTTATAGTTAGACTTCTAAATTGAAGTAAAATTTACCATAAAATGGATTACATAGTCATTTAAAAAAATTACTTTTAGTTTGAAATGACATATAAAAATCCCACAACATCTGCACTTTAGCTCTTACTAGATCTACTACAATATATCCATATTAACTGAATGTCTCACCACAATGTGGTAAGTGTCACATTGACTACGTTCTTCACCAATATTCTCAAAAGCATATGAATTCATGACCTTAATATATAGATATATCATGTTATATATTTTTTATTATCTACTAGTGGTTCCATGTGAAATTAATAATTAAATATTCAATGTATTTATTGAATTCTCCCAATACATACATGATTCATGATTATAGTGATAAAAAAAATTCAACACCAAACTCATTGTTGGATATAATATTATCTCCCTTGAATTTTGTTCTAAATACTATCATATATCCATCCTCTATCAAATACATATAAGTTTCCAAGTCTATGGATATAAGATCCCTTGATTATCTATAACAATATGTACTTTTAAAAATAAAATTCACTTTTAAATGAATAAATTACTTAATAATTAATGTATTTATAGAAAACACACACACTAATTTTATTATTTTGGACCATTATAAGTTATATCCTATCATATTTAAAATTCCGTTAAGAATCATAATTTTTTATAATATATCCATTATATAGTGGAAGTTTATATTATTATATAATACAGATTGTGATAGAATCCAATTGACACAGAAATAAGAAGTGTTGACCTCGACCCATAGGACCAAACCCTATGAATCCCATTAATCAGAGCTTTAAAGAGAGTTAGAATTACTGGGTTTTACCCTTGACCAATCCTGGGATGATATTCAACAACTAAAACATGAGTAAAACTATTTAGGAGAGATGTTCAAGCTTGTTAAGATCACATACCAAACCATGTTTCCCAAACCGTCCCAATAAAGAGTCACCATCACACACCTTACCCTTAGGGGATTCATTATTTTAATAAGGGATTATGTATCTAGACCCTAATAGTATGATTTTGTATAATATTATTTTTATTAAAATAATTATTATATTTGTCGTTTTTATTATCACTTTATTAATGGTTGCATAAATAGTTTTATGAAAATTAGATTTTGAATGATCAAATACAAATTTTATTTTTTTTAAAATATAGAGTTTAAATCAGGACACTCTTTTGGATGAATTCAATAATTTTTGAAATAAATTTTACTTTAATAAAATATTTTTATAAAATAATATTTATTTTAATATAAATTATAATATAATTTTATGATGTCAAATTTAATTTTTATAAGGGTAAAATCTGTTATCATCATAAAAAGAAGTATTTTTAAATAAATGATAGTTTTTATTTTAATGTGTAAATTTTCACGTTTAGATAATTTTTGTAATAATATAAAAATTATTTTTAAAATTATAATATCAAAATTATCTATCATTGAAATTTTCATAATTTTATGAGACATTCTAATTTTTGGGTAAAAATTATATACGGTATAAATATATATTATTTATTATGACATGATAAAATCCCAAATGTTATGTAATAAATTCTATAAATCTAATCATGAAAAAAAAATATTTCCACATTAATTTTTTTTGAAGTTATTTTATTACTTTTATAAACTTTTAATTAATACTTTATGATCTATATTATATTTTATGTTTTTAAAGCCAATTCTTTATAAACACGACCCACTTCCAAAAAAACTAATGTTATTAATTTAAATATATTGGTTCTTATATTTATAAAATATTTAAAACCACTCTTATTTGGTAGAAACCATGGTAAAAAATCATGTTAATGTTTGTTATTTTTATTATTTTATCATATAGAGTCCAAAACCTATTTTTAGAAATTAATAAAGAATTCCCCTCTATTTTGCTATAAAAATGAACCCAAAATCTCATTCATATTCAATAAAAACTCTTGTAGGATGAATTTACTCCACATTTACTTATATTTATCCCTCCCAACATGTTTCTAATCACTTATGTAGATCCTACCAAGCTTTTAGAGGCACCCTCCCAATATAAGGGATCCTCTCCTCTTTTTTATTCATTCACCTTCTTTATAATATTCCTTTTAATATTAAAATGTACATTTTTAGTTATGTTTTAAAAATAAGTCTTACTTTACATATGATTTCCATGTGATTATAGACCCCATTCACTCTCAAAAAACCATTACATGAATAATTATGTACACCCATTATGCTGTAGATATTATCATGAAATTGTTTCCATGAAAAAAATATGTGTTGTGAATACCCTGACCAATTTAAAAAAAAGTGTATTAAACTAGATGTAAATATCCTTCATTGATTTGGTACTTATATTTATATAACCCAAAATCCATAATTATGAGGTTAAAAGTAATGAAAACTTTTCTTATGTTGTATAATATATTTTGCACAAAAATTCATGAACAATATATGAATATATCAGGTGGGATAGAAATTATATAGCCCTCCAATTCCTTAGGTAATGTTTTTGTCTCATGAAATACCATTTATGGTTCGTTTTAGTTTATCTTATGAATACTAAATTATGGTTTCAAGGTAGTCAACCTTGACTTATGTTTATGATTCCATGTTTTATGTTGTTCCCACATTCCCATGTTACCTTTATGTTATAATCTTATGTCATGAATCAATGTACAATTTTATGATTCTAAACCCTTTTATGTTAAATGATTTTTTATTGAATTACATATACTTATTTTCCTTATTCTATTCTTTTATTATTCCCTTACTGTGATTTATATCTCACCTTTTTATTATGTACATCCCCATGTCATCCCATGAAATTTTATATGAGTAATGGAATTTTAAGGGATTGTTATGGAGTTTTTAAATAATTTTGTTGTACAAATGTTTCAAGTTATTATTCTATGTACCTAATTTCCCAAAGAAACTAGGCATAAATATATTATTGGTTTTTATTATGTGTACCTTTATATAATAAATCATGAATTAAGATGTATTAAAAAATGTGTAGTCATAATTGATATCATAGGGAGGTATAGTTATTTTTTGGGGCTTGGGATTATAAATCCCTAGTCAGACCATTTGGATAAAAATAAACATTTGAAAACACCCCTAAATTGTGGTAAATATAAATTAGGTAGTTCTAAATAAAAAAAATCCCTTTCTTGATACTATAAGTGGATGTAGATCTGAAATAATTATACCTTGGAGTAATAACCCCAAAAATGGTTTACTGGGATTTGACTCAATTTTCTCCTAGCATATAACAAAAATTCCTTTCTACACACCTAGTTTGACAATCCTGAGGTATATTCTTGGGTAAATTCAAAATACCTTTACCAACCATTTTGAAGGGAACACAAATTCCTATAATATTTCATGTTAGGAAAGAAATCATGTAAAACTTAGTTTAAAAAATAAAATTCATAGGTTGAGGAATATATGTTATTTATGATTTATCCCTTTATTGTTTATAGTTTCTATTATATATGGTTAATAGTTTGAAAATTATCATTCCTAAGTCTATATTGGTTGAAGTAAATTAATAGAACCAAAATCAAATAGTAAAAGGTGGGAAAATAATCAATTAAAGAACTTCAAATATTCCATGTGATTATAGTTCTAATTTTTTTCCATATCACAAAAGTTTAGTAGAACTATTAGAAAACGTCCCCAAAATGTGGAAGTTAAATTATTAATGAAGATGAAAAATTGGTCAATTATTTCATCACAATCATATAACTTATCCTCTATAAAGTTATTGGGATGAATTAAAATTGTGATACTATCTTTAATGGAATTCAATGATATTATGGGAATGGATTTTATTTCTTAGAATAGAGAGAACATAAATTACTGATAGAAAGAAAACACCCACTATATCACAAATCTACCTATTATTATATACAAGTTTAAGATGGAGGATGGATTTTATTTTGTGTCATATTATCAAACATGGATATTATTAACTTATAAAAAAACATATATAGCTGAAATGATTGAGACTAAGGAAAATATCATCCTTGATGACTGGCACAATATAAAGGAATTTGATGATGTGTTTTCTGAATAATTTCATAGTATCCCTCCTAGCCTATAAGTTAAATTTCAATCAAAATTATATTTAGATTTTTTCAAATATACAACACTCCATATTGAATAGAAAGTTTTGAACTTGAGGTGTTGAAGAAGAAGATACAGGATAATCTAGATAAAGGTTTTATGTGCCCAAGTGCTTCTATGTGGGGTACATAAGTCGTCTTCATTATGAAAAACAACGATTCAATGTACCTATGCATTAATTATCATGAGATCAACAAGATCACGATGAAGAAAAAGTATACTATACATGGGTTTTTGACATTCTCATTCATCTATGTGGAGCCCAATACTTCTTTATTGTGGATATTCAGTCTATATAATATCAAGTAAAGGTGAAGAAAGTGGATATCACTAAGATTGTTTTTCATATAATTTATGAACACTATGAGTTCATAGTTATGCCATTTGAACTCACTAATACTCTAGTTTTATTCATGGACTTTATGAATTGAGTCTTTAAGGATTACATAACGAAATTTATGGTAGTATTTATAGGATATATTCTTATCTACTACAAAATAATGGAGGTTTATTAGGATCATTTTTATGATATACTAATAACCACATGGAAATAAAAGTTGTATGAGAAGTATAGTAAATGAGATTTATGGATAGAGAAAATAACATTATTAAGGAATTTTATTACCAAAAAAGTGATATGTTATGATCTTTAAAAAATTGTGGCAATTTAAAGATATCCTAGACCAACATCTATGATGGGAATCCATAGTTTCATTATATTAGCTAGCTAATATCATTTGTTTGAGAAATTTATCATGATTTTAAAGCCCAATAATCAATATAAATTAGAAAGGAGTAATGTTTTTAGGGAATGATGAATATGAGGAGTGATTTAAATATTTAAAGAATAGGATAATCATTAAACCTATACTGAAATTACCCACTAGTAGGGAAGGATTTTTTATCTACCATGATGTGTCTAAAAATAGAATGAGTTTTCAACTCATGAAAATGATAATGTTTTAGCTTATGCATCCCATAAATTAAAGATCCATGAGTATAACTACCAAAAAAAGTTATCTATAATTTTCTATAATATATATTCATGTAGAATATTGGTAATATTATCTCTATGGGGAGAAGTGTGACATATATACGGATCCAAATTGCCTCAAGTATATATTCACACAAAAGGAGTGCAATATACACCAATAAAGGTGGTTATAGTTGATCAAGGATAATGATTTCTAAATCTATTACCATATTGATAAGGTGAACAAATTATAATATGCTTTGAGTAGAAAGGATCCTAAAACCCAATCCTTGATGGGGATTGAAAGAAATATAATCTTCATAGACATGTAGAGGACGAATATGGGAATAATAAAATGATATTCATATTACCTTGCTCAAATAAATTATCAAAAATTAAATCTTGAGAGGATAAAGGAGGATAAAAAAGATTATGATATGATATAAAAAAAGGTAGACAATATCCAGATGTTGAACTTTTCTAATGATTGAGTTATAAGATTTCGAATCTGGATATGTGTCCCATCAAAAATATAACTGAAGAAGGAACTTATGGATGATTCACATAGATATTTCTTATCAATTAATCTAGTAAGAACTAATATGTATTTGAATTTTAATCAAAACATAAGGTGGGATAACATATAGAGGGATATTGTAGAACTTTAATCCAGATTATTGGTATACAAACAATTCAAGGTTTACAAATAGGAGACTAAGTGTATGATAAAACCATTTCCCATACCCAAATGGAAATGGAAAAAATAACCACAGATTTATTCATAGTAATCCCTAGTATATATAAAGTTAATAACTCTATATGGGTGGTAGTTTATTTATTTTAAAATTAGATGCATTTTCATTTCTATTATAGAATATTTCTCTCTCAAAAAACTCAGTATGATATATATAAGGGAATTGGTAAGACTATATGATGTGTCACTATCTTTTGTATATGGTTAAGATAAAAGGATTAACTTAATTTTTTGGAGAATAATTCAATAAATGTTGGATATAGAGATGAGTGGCAGTTATTCTTATCACCCCTAGATGGATGGCCAGTATGAGAGAAACATTTAAACTCTAGAGGATATATTGAGATAATGTTCAATGGATTTACAATGTTGTTGGATTAAAAAAATCCACTAGTTTATTTATCATATAAAAAAATTCCATTATAACATTATAATAATACCTTACGTTGATTTGTATGGGAAGAGGTGTTAGACTCTAACATGATGAGATGAAGTTGGAGAGAAAAATCTGATGGTAACTGATGTTCTATGAAATCATATAAAAGAAAATAAAAATCTATGTAGTCAATAGTCAATGTGTCCTAGAGTTTGAGGTTAGAGATAAAGTGTTCCATCATATATCCCCATGTATGAAGTCATGAGGTTTGGGAATATGTGAAATTTTAGTCCATTATTAATCTTCCCCATTTAGATCCTCGATCACATGAGAGTCATGGAAAATATACTTTCACTCTAACCTAACCTATATAAAGTAAATTATGTGTTCTATGTATCCGTATTGAGGATATACATACTTGAACCCAAATATGTACTAAATCTATAGGTGGTACCCTTTGGAGAATGATCTTTCATATGAAGAGAATCCATTGAAGATCCTAGATTGTAGAGCCAAAGTGTTATGAAACAAAGAAACTCAACTGGTCAAAATAATGTGGCTAAACCACTAGTTCGTGGAAGAAACCTGATAACCATAAGAGACGATGAAAAAAAATTAATCTCATATATTCTAGTTTATGAAATAAAATATCAAATGTTAACTTTTTAGGGGTGGTAAAATGTAATGACTCAAACTTTTATAAATGAAATTCACTTTTAAATGAACAAATTCATTATTGACCAATATAGTTTTAAAGAATTCACACACTAATTTGGTTATTTTGGACTATTATAAGTTATATATTGTTGGATTTAAAAGGATTTTAAGCATTATAATGATTGATAATATATCAATTTTATATTAACCATTATGATAAGTATATATTAAGGGTTATGATAAAATCAATTGACTCATATGGAAGAAGAAATTGCATCAAATAGTAATATTTCACCCTATGAAACCCATTTATTAGATATTATGAGGGAGATGGAATAATTGGGATTTTACCTTGACCAATCCCTATTTGATATTTTATAACTAAATATTGAATGAAATTAATTACTGGATAAGTATAATCATATCAAGATCATGACCCAAACCATGTTTTTTGAACCAATCCAAAAAAAAGTTCACCATCACATACCTTACCCTTAGGGATTTCCCTTGTGTAATAAGGGATTATGTATATAGACCCTAATAGTATTAATTTTATACTATAAATTTTAATTAAATAATTATTATATTTATTCTTTTTATTATTACTTTATTAATTATTAAATAAAAAATTTATTTTTATATGCTGAAACAAAAATTATATTTTTTGGGAAATATATAGTTTACATCAACAATTTTTTTAATAAAGTTCAATATTTTTTGAAATAAATACTATTTTAATAATATATTGTTATTAAATAATATTAATTTAAATATAAATGATGATATAATTTTATAATGTCAAATGTAATTTTTATAAGGGTTTGAAAACTATTATAATAAAAAAAATCATAAATTGGGGATTCTAATTTAAAAGTTTAAATTATCATATTTATAGAATTACAATGATAAAAAAAATATTATTTTTGAAATAATTATGTAAAAATTATCCAATAGTGATTTTTCATAATTTTCAATGACTGCCAAATTTTTGGGTAAAAAGTATATATGGTATGTATTATGACATCATAAAATCCCAAAAGTGATATAATAAGTACTCTAAAGATAATACATGACAAAAATTATGTTTCCCCATTAAAATAATATGTTTCTATGTTATTTGAGTAATTTTATAAACCTTTAATGAATCCTCAAAAACATATATTAAAATTTATGGTTTTAAAATAATTTATCTATAAAAATGACTCACTTAGACATCACTAATGGTATTAATTAAAGTATTTTGGTTCTTAGCCTTATAAAATATTGAATGTAATATGAATTTACCTATATAAATACCTCCCAAAGTGTTCCCATGCTCTTAATAAGCTCCTCCTAATCTTTTAGAAGTACCCTCCCAGGGTAAGGGATCCTTTTCTTCTCCTCTTTATTCAATCTCTTTCTTTATGTTATGTATTTCTAGTTCCAATTTTATATGTTGGGGTATGTTTTTAAAAATAACTATTACTATAATTATGATTTAGAAAGGATTATATTTGGAAAAAATCCCTCAAGGTATCATTAAAGCATTTTTGAGGTGATTATGTTTGTTGACAAAGTGGACCTCTGTGTTGTGATTGTTGAAAAGGAAAACCATGACATACAAATTTGTTGAAAAAGGGGACTTCATAGTGGAATGTTCAGTTCATGGGATGTGGTTAACGATCCATGTTTGATTCAAGAACATCGACAAAGGGATGGATGATCAGGAGGCGGTAGAAAAAGAGAAGATACAAGGTGATGCCGTTTTCCACTGTTTGCCAAATTTTTGGGCCTGAAAATCAACAAATGAGGAAAAGTGGTTTTTGGGAATGGGACTTGAGTGTTGTGTACATAAAGGAGAGGAAAATTTCATACCTAATGTTTTTCAAGATCATAACATCAAAATATGGAAAAGGAAGAAGGATGCCCATGTTTTATGGTTGGTTGCGCAAGTCAATTATGCGCCGAGACATGCACGCCGAGAATTGCGCAACGAAAGTTGCGCACCAAGGGGAGAATTGCGCGCCGTCGCATAGGGTGTCCAAATTCATATAATGTTAACCCCTCATCATTCTGTGTAGAGGTCAAAACTTATAAAAATACGAGCTCCCATCGCACAGGTGTGGTGGTCGCACAAGTGGTGTGTGGTTGCGCAAGTATAAGTTGCGCGCTAGGTGATAGTTGCACACCTAAGGTGGTTTGGGTGCGAAAGGAAGTGAGTCACGCATGTATTGAAGTGTAGAAGAAGGCGTCTTGAAAGTGGTTTGGTGACACTTGCATGCCAGATTTTGAAGAAGCACAAAAGTTGTTGGTTGGATGCCAATATTGGTTTGGGCGTAAAAGGGTATGTGTTGCGCATGTTTGGAGTGGCAAAAGCCTGTGTCACGCAAGTGGTTGAGGAGGACTTGTGTGCCAGTTTTGACATGCACGCCGATACTTGAGCACCGACTTAGAGAAGGGTTCCAAGTAAGGTTGTTTCACGGAAGTGAATCAGGGATTCCTCAAAGCTGGAACATTTCCTGATACCTTCGGTGCAAAGTGAGATTCATCAATAGGTGAAAGTTGGACTTCAACAGAGCATCTACATACAACGGAGGATGCATTCATTAGTGATAATGAAGATACCTACAGGTCTATAAACTATGAGTGGATCCTTTCTAGAGTAGGGTAAAAAGGAAGAGGAAGAAGGTGATCATATCCACTGGCAGTGAGCCAGAGAGAGAGAAACAGGGAGTGGCCCTTCGGAACGCAGTGAGCTGACCATAAACTTTGTAATGGCGGTGAGCCTGGGAATAGAAGTGATCTATCCCGAACCCTGTAAACATCAGTGTTCTTATAGTGGAATTGGTACATCGGCACATTCCCGGTGTATTCTCCTTGGACGTAGCCCAGTTAGGGTGAACCAAGTAAAAATTACTGTGTCATGTGCATGCTTTACTTTCTGTTTATATTGTGCAACATGAAAGAGAGAGAAGAGTGTTTTTCTTAACAACAAAACAAGATCAGAACAGGCTTCAATTTTAAATTAGTCAAAACCTGTTTCACCCCCCTCCTAGGGTATTCATCCTTGTGGAACTAATAGATTTTATACCCCATTCACTCTCATTAAACCCTACTATGAATTGTTATTGACACTCGTTATACAATTGAAATTATCCTATGATATTTCCATCCCAAATATTTTAATAGTAAATACCCATACCCATTTTCCATAAAGGGTGTAAAAATATTTGGTACTATCCATAATTTATTTGGGAATTACATGTGTTTAACCAAAACTCCATAATTTTGGGGATAAAAGTGATGGAAAACATTCTTATGTTGTACGATCTATGTGGCACACAAATTCATATACAAGATATGAATGTGACTGGTGGGCCCAAAATTATATACCCCCAATGCATTAGGTAATGTTTTTATCTAATGATAAACCATTTATGGCTAATGGTAGGTTATATTAATCACACTATGTAATGATTTCGTAGTGGTTATCCTTGACTTATGTTTATAATATCATGTTTTATATTCATTCCACATTACCATGTTCCCATGGTCTTATTATCATTTATCATAAATATATGTTCATGTATATGATTCTCACAACTCTTATGTTAACATGATATGACTCTTAAATAATATGTACTAATTTACCTTATTCAGTGCTTTGATTATTCCCTTATTGGGATTTATAGATCACCGCTCTCTTATATACATCTCCAGGCTATCCCATGTAGTTTTAGAAGTGGAATGGAATTTTAAGGGCATGCCAATGAGTATTTAAATAATGTTTTTATAACCATGTTTCATTTTATTATTATATATACCTAATTTCTTAAATATACTATGCATTATGATCTTATAAGACTATATGTGTACCTTTATATAATAAACCATTAATTAAGGTGTATTAAAATATGAAATGTCATATTTTCTTCCCCCTTTAACATAAAAATTTAAATGTCCATCCTATAAAGATTTTTTTTTCATTATATCCCCTTTATGATATAATATCATGGTGGGTAACTTATCATATCTACCCCCATCATCAAGGAAATAAATGGTTTATATTTTCAATGAACTTCTGAATATTCATGATTGAGAAAACGTTTTCTCCTAAAAACAAGAAATATTGAGAAAGGAAGAGTTTTTTCCGCATTTTCATTAAATCCTTACTAGTCTATTTGATATCAATAGTTGGAATCAAGAAACCACCAGACTATATCAATAATTTTATATTTATCTTTTATAAAACTAGGATTTATTTACCACATCGAAAATTTATTTTACTTTTCATTTGATAGCTCTAATTACCACATTCACATATTTAGAATTAGCCACTTATAAAGTTATCCTTTTGAAATTTTATAACATGATGGTACCATTATTTTGAAATAAAGTACAATTTTTGACATCATAATTGATTCCAATTGATGATATCATTTTTGAATAAAAATAACTCTAGATATTTTATTTTATCCTTTCAACTGATTATTATTTAAAATAATACACAAATTTGATTTTTTATGATTTGAACAACTTCATCCTATTTAGATTAATTTTACTCAATGATTTTCTATGGATAGGTCTACCATATACCAATGAGTTACTAGAAAATTTTCTAAGTCCATAGAGTAAAATCTCAATGTAAGAAACAATATTATAATTGATCAACACCAGAGATATCCATGTAACACACATAATTTAACAAACATACACATTTTTATAATTTCACTATCTTTGAAAAAATTTGTGATCTCAATCACAATAACTCCAATGCATAAAAAAATAATCAATAAATTAAATGTGTGTAATTAGTAACACATGATGGTTCAATTTATGCAATTTGTTTGTGATAAAATAATGATTTCACTTGATATCCAATATAATTATTTAACATATATATTTAATTTAAATGGGGACAAATTTCCTTATAATTCTCCTGAATAACTCCCCCCTAGTTGATTTTAGTTCCTTACTCTTAGTATGAAATAATTATTAGTACCAAGAACCACATTTTAGTTATATAAATTCTTTCCAAATACTTCTTGGTATCCTAAAAAAAGTTAGCAGATTCCATATTTGTTAGTATTATAAAAAATATACATTAAAATCACAATCACTACTACTTCTACTCTAGACAATAGTTCTCCTTCTTAGTGGTCTGATACCATAAGAGATATAAAAATATGTCACTTGTTGATCTCCAATGGTTTATTTATAGTACTATAATTTTTCAATATAACTTTGAAACCACTTTAACATCATATTAAGATATTAATTGTTTGAAATTATTTATATTATAAAATAAATAGAAATATATCAGAAAAAATTATAATTCTTACTTAAACCCACTTATTGAGTCATATATGATATTTGATACCATTTGATTCTTCATTTTAGGCATAATACAAATCAAAAAATACAATACATATGACACCACTTGTTACATTTATTTTAATTCAACTTATATAACCCCATGGATCATATCTCCCCCTTAACCCTGTAACAATTCCAGTAAATATTAAAAAAATTAAAATATATGAGGATATGGTCACTTCAATATGTAATTAAGTTAAATAATTGTGTTGTTAAATATAAACCAATTGTAATATCTTGCCCTTTATTATTGGCTTGATAAGTGATGAGTATGTTAAAATGCATTAGGTGACATCCCCAAGACACGAAATATTGGAAAGAAATGAAAAAGGATCCATAAAAAAATGGGGGATGATTTTTCCTTTAAAAAAAATCAACCAGAATAAGATAAACAAAATAACCTAACCTCTAAATGATTAATGAGTATAAAATAATATCCAATAAAAAATAAAACCAAAAGATGATATCAACGTAAAATTTGAAAAACAAGTGACATAACCAAAGAGTACAAAGGCATAAAAACCCAAAGACACCAAATACATTAACAAACAAATAACAAAATGATACAATCTCTACATTCCAATATGCAGTTATAAATAAGCATCACTAAAGAACAGAGATACCTTGAATTTACATGTATCTCGATATATAACATATACAAACACAAAAAAGTAACCAAGAAGGGGGTGAGTATAAAACTCAGTATGATTTATCTAATGAATTCACAACTCATTCAACTTGGATAAAAATTGTTAGAAATTTTTTACAAAACATTTTAAAATAAATTTAAATGAATTTATATCAAACCAAAATAATTTTCCATGAAAAGAAATCAAACAAGAATTTAAAACCATTTTCAATTAATACATTAAATAAGGAATTAAAACATTTATTAATTTATAATTTGGCATATAAAATTCTTGTCCACACACAACAACAACACACGAACCCACACACACACAAGCTTGGAATTACCATTGATAGTGGAACTTCACGTCTATACACCGTCCCTTTGATGGTGGCACATCTTAACCAGTATCCATTCAATTCAACTTATTCCAAACCATAATGAACAATTATGTAAACCCATTTCAATAAAATTAATTCCATACATTTCAAATTATTTAAAAAATGACTTCACTTGAATCAAACCAATCATAATTTTGAAATCACAATTTTAAAATTATAAACAACGTGGTTTTTTAGAAATTCATCCTATTACCATGATTTCTAAAACCATAAATAAAATAAGAACTTCCATAAAATCAAACAATTATTTTCACAAAATTTCATGAAATTAAATCAATTTGAAATAAATAAAAAAATTTATAATCAATAAAAGTTGAGAGATAATTCTCATTCCTATCAAACTTTGGAAAAAATGAAAAATGCCACAAAACATCAAAAAACCGTCTTGAAACTCATAAAAACGTACTATATATCATTCCATTCAATCAAAACAATCTTATATAATCATTATTGGAATAAAAAATCAAGAATGTACCCCCAAAATATTATACCCATGAGTCTAGGGGAGGTAATAAGAATATATCTAAGAAAAATGATGAAGAATGAGCACTAACTAATGAATATTGTCCTCCAATGCTCTATCATTCACTTAGGTTTTCGCTTACGAATTGAAATGAATTATCTCCACAACCTAGAGAGGGAGTGGAATTTGATTTATGTCCTATTTAGAAAAAAATAGTGTTTTAGGAGGTGAATATTATTATATCCAAAATCTTCAGATCAATGTTTTCAGGGTGCATTGTTATGACACATGGATATGAAAACTCTGTGATAACCATGCATGAGCCACTACCTCTAAACACATCTCGAAGGGTTGGCTATAGTGAATATAAAAATTATGAAAAAGTGTTCTATACCACAATATCCTCCGTTTAATGGTTTCTCTAGGTATCTACCCAATATGGACAAACCATGATCCGAACCATGCGCCTACCTAGTGCCCACAATTTCAGTTGCATGTTTTCTTCTGAGGCATTACATAGTTTATACTATCCTTTCACAAAACATGAACCTCCAAAAAAGCCTCCAAAAAATTCTAAAACTCATATAAAACTCATGAAATATTTAAAAAACATTTTATATACATAAATTAAATAAATAAAGGGTCTCGTACTAGTAATCTAGGGTGAAACATCAACCATTTACTTATACCTATCTTCTATGCCCTGATGATGGTTATTTTTTCAATAAAACTTATACCAAAATCATTGTTGATGCTTTATCAAGGATCCTTTATTTTCATGTATTAGGAACAATATTTATAGTGAGATTAATATATCATTTTATTTTTTCCTCTAGTGATACATTTCGTTCATTTATCAATATGATTCCTTCTCTATAGGGGACTTTAATATTTCTTCACTTCACGTCAAGTGGTATGTTTTTTAATATAAAAAAGGAATAATTGGTGTTTTCCTATTAAATAAACATTATAATCACTTCAGACTTATTTTTATTTATTGATTCATTTACTTTTTCTTTAACCTTACTCAAATTAGAAATAATTTTTTCATACTCTTCCACGTATTCTTTCTTTATTTCCATGGTGGCTACTATGAGTGTACCATCATTGGTGATTAGTGGCCTCTTAATTGTGCTCCATTTGCGTTTTCTAATAGAATAGATAATATATTTTCTAAAACAATTTATATTTTTATATAAATCTTCTTCCTTTATATAATAGGAATGGATAAATTCCTTATAACTTATTCTGATCCATTTCTGTTTTTGTTTATAACCATATGTCTAAGAATAGCATAAATAGAACATATCTAACTAGAATAATCCCTTTTATTATAACTTCTCATTTAATATTATGATGTAAAAAATTTTCCCATTTTTTCTTTGAACTCTTAGACTTATAAATATTCACTCATATTTCGTGTCAATATTTTAAAGCAATATCATATCATAGTTACTTCCATTTTAGAGCCGTAACATCTAGATACAACATGAATCTTTCTTTCATTCATAGATTCCAAATTTAAAATTTTACCCACTACACTTTTTATGGTTTTTGTGAGGGGATTATTTAACTACAATTTTATATTTTTTGATCCAATATTTCACACAATCCCCTTGATATTGTTATCATTCTCTCATTATCAGGTATCCATTTCCTCCACCCTTGATCCATATTATTTCCTAAAATTTCTTATCTATTCATGTTGAATCTTGAGAGGGATAATACTAACTTTAAAATATTTCTATATGGACATTTATTATGTTAGGACCATAATGGGGTTGTGTGAGAGATACTCTGAGTGGAGTGGTTAATTATAGACTGAAAAATTAGTCTAATTAGACACTTACACAAAAATTCTCGTTGAACTAACCTAATCAGGTCAACATGATTAATAGAGTCACTATTTTTCTCTTATGATAAATTTTGATATATTTATTACATCTCTTTCCTTTCTCCCTTGATCAAATAGTTCAATAGTTTCTTACCCAATTTTTCTAGTTTGTGTTTTATTGAATATAAATGAATATAATCACATAATATCCAAGGGGTTTACTTGGTTCACCTATACTATACTTATATAGATAACAAGAAATTGAAAATGAGAAGATTCCCTAAAACCCAATATGATCCTTGATTAAAGGTGGTTTTAGCCTAGTAACTCCAACCCAAGGTCATTTCCATTTCAATTTTTATTTTTGGATCACTACTAACAAAATATAACTTCCCCATACTTCCTCACACTTTATCCACAGCTACAAGAAAGTATTAACACTTTTTTATACATACCAATATGAATTGTTTCAATATTGATTTGTTTCTCTAGATATAGATTGTTTTAGTCTATATCAAGGATACTCCCTTAAAAGAATGATGTGAACATCTATAAAAAACATGGTATTTGAATGATATTTCATATAAACTCATTCTTTATAATATTTTTCAAAGAGTGAAAATTATTTCTGTAATTCATTCTATCTTAAATTTTTAATTCACGTTTTTCCTTCCTTCTTGAATACTGCTCATGAATTTAGATGTGTGAAAAAATATTATATCTCATTTCTACTATAATATATTATATTCTTCAATATTTAAGGAAAAATATATCTCTATAATAATATTCATCCCATTAAAGAAAGATTTTACTCTTTTCCATTCAAGATGATATTTAATACTTTGTGAGTATGATGGGAAAATACATCCTTCCATCATTTACGAATACCAAGTCAAACTCTTCAAAATTTCACTGTTGAATATAAGAAAACATATCCTATTAAATAATTTTTAATTACTCGTAAAATTAATGATATTTAATGTTGAGGTTCTACTAACATAGTATGTTATAGGTCACAATCATCTGAATTGTGGTGTAAAAATATATTCATTTAGGAATAGTATTCCTTAACATTTATAATTCCATGGGGAGTAAATACTCTATCATCATGTGCCTCTTTCAAATGGTAGAGCCACTAAAATAGGATTTAGTATATTTTTGTGAAACCATCTCTTCTATAGTATGAAAAATGGTAAAAAAACAATCCAAAAAATACACTAAATATCTTATACATAAATCCCTCTAATATCCCAATGAGAACGTTCAATATTCTTCAATCATAGACTCGTTATGAAATAAACCATTTATTGTGGTGTGATGGTTTTCAATGTAACAACCTAAACTTTTATTAATAAAATTTACCCTTATGATTTATTCAAATGTATTATTATATATTATGGTTATAGAAAACACATGCAATTATTTAGTTTTATTATATCATATCGGATTTATATGACCATTAGGAATCATTACCATTGATAATATAGCCATTGAACACAGATCACATGATTTTTATAAATATAGGGTTTAATAAAATCCAATTGACACAGGCAAAGGAAGTGGGGGCCTCAACCATTAGGATCATATCCTATGAATCCCATTTATTAGAGCTTATTAGGTTGATAGCATCACTGGTATTTTACCATGGCCACACCCAAGCCAATACCTAACAACTTAAGTATAAGAAAACTATTTATAGGAGATGTTCTAGATCATTGAGATCACAACCCAAACCATGTACACCAAACCACCCCATAAAAGTATCACTATCGTGCACCTTACCCTTAGGAACTTTTCTAGTGTATCAAAGGTATACACATGAATTCTATAATAATATGAAAACTTATATTTTATTTTAAATAGAATCATTTTCTTATTTTCTTATTTTTATTACTTTATAAATTATTTTTTTTATAAAACAAAAAAAATTATTTTTAATTAGTATTCAATCTCCATAAAGAGATTTATTTTGATGAATTAATGTTATTTTTGTGTAAATAATATTTTAATAAAATATTATTATAACATTATTATTAAATAAAAATGATCATATAATTTTTAGGAAGCCAAATATAATTTTTATAAGGGTTTAAAAACTATTATTGTCAAAAATGCAACATTTTTCAATAAATGTCAATTTTTATTTTAAAATTGAAAATTCACATATTTAAAAAATTATTTTAATAAAATTAATATTGTTTTTTAATCAAAACATTGAAAATATCCAATGGTTATTTATTCTTAATTTTTTGAGACAGTTGAACTTTTGGGTAAAAATTAAATATCATATAAATATATGGTCTGTATTCTGAAATCATAATGTCCCAAAAGTGATCTGATAAATACAATAAATGGTATCTAATACCAAATATATGTTTCCACTTTAAATAATTAAAACAACTCCCCTTAGGATATAATAATGGGAAAAACCATGGGAAGGTTTGTGTTTTTGGCTATTTTGTTATATAATGTACAAAACCTATATTTGAGAAATAATAAATAAATCCCCACTCATTTCCTTTATTAACCCAAAAATCTCACATTTATTGTAATTATAAATTCTTTTATAATGTTATTATCATTACCTTCCCTCTCTAGAGTCCTCCCATGGTGACCCCAAGCTCCCAAGAATCTCCTCCCAATCGTTTGAAGTCACAATATCAATGTAAGTGATCCTTTCATTCTCTACTTTATTAATGTTTCTTTATTATCTTAAACCTTATATTTCAAATTCCTATAGTTGTGATAAATTTTATCCATGTACTATTAACTTTCAATTTTTTTAAAAAATTATGAGGTACTCATATCTATTTCATCAACCCATTTAATGAATTTTTATGTGACGTCGTTATGCTAGAGAAATTCTACCATGATTTTCTATTCTAAACAATTGTGAAGTGAATACCCATACCCATTTCCTATCAAGGGTTTTTACTTTTATGCAATTGTAATTATATATTATTTACTTATATTTACGTATTTTACACTCCATGATCTTGGAATTAAATATTATGATACATGATTCCATTTTTATGATCTACGTGGCACGCTTACGGATGAGAATGAAATGAATGTGACATGTGATCCTAGAATTATATAGTACTCAAATACATTAGTTAATGTTTTAGTCTCATGATACATCATGCAAGGGATCAGGGAGTGAAAATAATCCATCATAAGAATTATTCCACCATGATTTCTTGGTAAGTTATCCTTGACATATTTTTATGATGTAGCACTTTACGATGTTTCCACATTTCCCATGTTTCTTCAATGACTATCTTGTGATATCATGTCTCATTGTTCATTTTTATGATTAAGACTGTTTTTATGAACCATTGATATGTTTATTTTATAGCATATAAAACTTTATTCATGTAATTACATGTTTATTCCCTTACCAAGCTTTATAGTTCACCCCTTTCTTATGTATGTCCACAGGTTATCCCATGCATTTTAAGTATGAGCATGTTAGATAAGTTTTCAATAAAGATGATGTATTTACAATTTTAAGCTGTTATGTAATGTACCTAATCCCTAAATACCCTATACATATCAATATTCTAGGATGTATTATATTTACTTTTATATTCATTAATTAATAAGTAATAAAGATAAGGGTTTTCATAGTTGGTATCAAAGGGATATTTAGTTGTTTTTGGGATTAGGTTTGGAAAAATCTAGTAAAAGAAATGGGGATAAGACTAAGTATAAGAAATGATGACTAAAATTTGGTAAGTATATATTAAGTTGTTTAAAAATAAAATACACACATGTATGGATACTACAAGTTGATGTAGAAATGTTATAGATGTACCTAGTGGTAAAACCTAAAAACACTACATTGAGCAAGACTCAGCTGAGAACTGGTGCAAAACAACAGGCCTTACTAAAATAGTTGTTTGAAACTACCAGGGGATATTTTTTTGTAAATTTATTAGGAACATTATGAACAGTTATTATCATAACAAAAAATACCCATAATAATATATGTTAGTAAATAGATCATGGATAATATGATTGAATCCAAGAAATTCATAAGTTAAGAAAATAAATGTAATTTATAAGTTATCACTTTAATTCCATTAGATACCCATTTATGTGTTTAATAGTATAAAAATACTCTTCTCAATTTTAAATTTATTATAGAAAATGGAAATAAATAAGAGGCATCAGATAATGAACTAATCTAATGGGAAATGTGATGACTGCCCCAATGAGATGCCCAACACAATGGGAGTGGGAACCACAAACTTCATGATGATATTGTCTCAGATGACACAAGTTATGAATAGAAACCTAGATCAATAAGAGCTCCCAAATCAAACTAAGAAAGAAAAATAAAAAATTTATAGATTTTATGTGATAAATGTAACACCCCAAGCTTCCACGGTACGTTTCCCTTCGAATAATGCGATAGCGTGTGTTGTACGCAACCTCGAGTTCTAACACACACCACAACTAATTAAACTAGCCATTGTGAATAGTAATACCTACTTTTTGAAATAATATATATTTTATATTTCGAAATGGACTTCATTTTTGGATTTGGAATATTGAAATTAGCCTAGGGTGAAATTTTGGTACTTTTCGGATAACTTTTATATTTTGATGAATAGTGAAAATTACTAAATTTTAATTAAAATCAACTTTTTACTCAAAATAATTAATATTGATAAATTATGAATTTGAGTGGTTTTAAAGTATATTTAGAATATATTTTTACCATTTAATTTAATGTTTTTCATTGGACATAATTTCACAATTAAACCAGACATAAACAAGTGTCAATCTTTTGATAGTTATTATATCTTAAAAACACGCTTTTTATTTTAACAACAGGAATTAATTTTAAATTAATTTCCGCCACTTCTGTGTTTTGAATTTGAAAAAATGGATTACATATTTGGAATCAGGATTTCCAAATTATGTAAATAGGTAACTTTTATTTTTACACATTTTGAATAATTACTGCGGTAAATATTTTATTTACCATGGTTAAAGGGTAAATCCGGTAAATAAGAGTTAAAAAATAATATTATAATAATACAAAATTACCCTAAAACGTGTCCTAACCTTATTGGTGGACACATACCCGACCATGGGC
This sequence comes from Viscum album, assembly GCA_963277665.1. NCBI lineage: Eukaryota > Viridiplantae > Streptophyta > Magnoliopsida > Santalales > Viscaceae > Viscum > Viscum album. The sequence continues at coordinate 1,599,138,726 of OY728119.1, read as the reverse complement.
ATCCTTGGGTCGATTTGGGGACCCCTTAGAGCCACTTGTATGTGGTAGGGACACATTATATTAATAAAGTTAAAATAAAAAAAATGGCATAAGCTTACATCTTTTAGAAGAAAACTTTTTACATACGGTTATACATGTTGGATATTCGATTATAAATATTCATTAGAAAGATAAAAAGATTTCCTACATAATGATATTTTATTTATAATTTTTAGACATCAAATAATTTAAATTATTAATGACACAATAATGATGAAATGTTTACCTGATTAATAAATCATTTAAATAAATAAGATTATAATGATTAAAATATTATATAAAACCTGTCCAATTCTTATTGGTTGATGTTATTTAGAAAATTAGTCATCTTATCTTCGACCTAAATGATTTTTGGACCATTATAAACCTATTATAATTATATTATAAAGTAATACTTTCAATCTTTCCTAAAGAGCCCCTCCTCTCCCTTATAAAATGAGACCATTCCTTCTCATTTCTTCACACCTTAAAAGCCTTTTGGTTCGGCCAAACTCTGCCCAAATACTCTCCCAACTTCCCTCAATACAACCTAGAGTCCTTAGTTTGATCAGAAATCCAACCTAGGAGCCCTTTTTATCAAATCAAAAGGAAGAACCCAAAGAAGAGTAATGTTTTCACCACCCCTTTTCAAGTTCATTTCTTCTTCCACTTCTTCTTTCTTTGTTCTTACCATTCTAAAATAATAACTCCAATATCTCACATATACTGTGATGTTATTATAAATATGGTACAACCATATTCAGTATTCTATCCACCCTTTGAATAACATGTCACCATACGTGCGTACGTACGGCTTACCGTCTCCACGTCGTGGTGTAATTGTTATTCAATATATTCTTATTTGGATGGGTATAATAATGATATGAAACTCATGTAAATAATAAATATAACATGTTAATTATTCTGTATATATGATATAACATCCATTTATATATTATTTTAATATCAAAAGAATGATATTGTCGCTCGTGTGTACGTAGGGACTACCGTCTCCACAAACGCGATAAGATTCATTCTCCATCGTTTCCATTCAAGTATAATTATCATTTGATGATTTAAAAATGATGTTTAAGGACTTGATATCATTCTGGATATGAATAATATACAACCTTTCCATTACAAACATGGCTTACGTAACAAAACATATAAAATAAAACAAGTAAGTTAACACCCGAAACAACGATAATACTAAGATATTATTATCAAATCAATATTAAAAGATCATATATGATATCATATTAATTTATATGATTGTTTTATAATTTAATAACAATTATTTCACCATTCTAAAGGTGTTTAACCAATCCCAACCAAGGAAAAGTACAAGTTAAGGGATTTTCTTATCTCACATTCAATTCCGTGAGATTTCCATTATTCGCCACAAAATTATTGAAAGTGGTGTATTTTGTACTGGAATTTGATATATATTATCATGATTATCTTTATATTCATGTTATTCTGTAAATAATTTGGTGTTTATTAACTTTTGGCCATACGACTCAGTTGATTATCATGGTAAGGGGTTTTCATCTCACTCTTTATTTCTGTGATATTCATGCCATATTTCCACTATTATCTTTTGTGTGGTGTATGTACTTCCCATAATTGTATTCTTTGTGTAATACAATTTACCTTATGTGTATTTCCATTTTTATTGTATGATACCTCTTTCATGGGTTGTATGTTTCATAAGTTAGCAAATTGATAAGGGTTTACTTCAGAATCTCTTTAATATCCGAGGTTGTCTTTACGTAAGTATCTACAGGGACATATTTACTATCCACGTCCATATTTCACAAAAGAGTTTTCTAAGGGATTATTTCTAAGGGAACTTTTACTAAAACATCATTTTAAATGTTTTAAATATTTATTCTTCTAAATCATCCTCATTTATGTCCACGTTTTCAAAATGGTTTCTAAGGATTTATTTATATGAAAATGAATGTTCTAAAAGTGTTAATTCCATTCAAAAGTTTCAAAGTGGTATGGGACACTTTGATCCAAAAATGTATTTAAATGCCTTACTTTCTAAATTGTGTAACATTAAAATGTTTTCATGAAAAAGGGATATTTCTCTCAATAATTTTTAAAAAAACGTTTTCATCTATGTCAACATCCTTTGATGGATTTTAAGATTATTTGAAGTTGATTTATTATGATATAAAACTTCCATATTGTAATGAATTTTTGTGATATGTTTGACTGTAGATGTGTCATTCATGGTTTATGAGTAAAGTATTGACATTTCGTATGCTAGTTCCAATAAGAATGTTTATGTTATATTTCAACCTTTACTTCATATGAATGTGTTGGACATGTATGTTCCAGGTTGGGGACTAGTTGAAGTAAGCCCTCCAGGTTGGGGACTGGTAAAAGTAAGCCCTCCAGGTTAGGGACTGGTAAAAGTAAGCCCTCCGGTTTGGTCTTCAATTATTAGAGGCACTCCGGGTTGGTGTCCGGTTATTAGAGGCACTCCGGGTTGGGTTCCGGTTACAGTTAGCCCCAAGGTCTTGGGACGAGGCCTTGAAAAGAAATTAAAGTTTAGCATTATGCATTCCATCATTATGAAAGTGGTTATTGATATTGCATGTGATTATTCAATTAGTAGAATATCCATGTGAATAAGTAAATGTCATTATTTCATTTTATTTATGCCATACTATGTTGAAGTTAACGTTTAAAAGGCTTTTGTTTTAGTTATACATTGCCTTAAATGTTTATTCTTATTTATGAAAGTTTCCGCTATATTGTTATCCTTACTGGGCATTTGAGCTCACCCCTTTTCTATGTTTTATTTTCCCAGGATGTGATGAAGTAAATTATGAATGACATGTAGGGATATTATGAGGGGTTAATAGTGTGGACTCTAGAGACAATATGTTGTTGTAGTAGTTTTTTTTATTTTGATGATTTAATGTAAAACTTATGAATATATCTAGTGTTTCCAAGGCTACTAAACCAATCAGTATTTCGAGATTTGATCTTTCTTGTGATCATGCCAATGTTATGTAATAAATGCACCGAATCTGGGTAACTGGGGTCGAGGCGTTACAGTTGGTATCAGAGGAAGTTTAGTACAAACCTTGGAAGCTAGATTTAGATAAACTCTGATTAGAGCACGTAGACCTAAGATGAACATTGAGAATTAGTATAGAAGAACTTCCTAGAATTTTGGTATTGTAGAGATTTTATGAGTTTTCCGAGCAATACATCCATGTCTGGATACAAGCAGGTAGAGGCGGCTCTGGCACAGATGTACCTAGGGGTAAAACCCGAAAATACCGCTTTGAGCTAGACTCGAACGGGAACTGGTGCACGACAACGGGCCTTGCTGCACTCTTGGTTATGACACTCCCGGAGGATATGCTTAGGATAACTCTCATTTTCATTACAAATCATTATGAAGGGTTTATGAGTATATAATTCCTCAAAGAAATCATTCTTATGATTATGGATTATATCCATAAATAGTTCAATTTATGTTAAGTGTTTTATAAGTATGGGATTATGTATTTTGATTCATAAACTCATCTAGTTTATTCCATTTTTTAGAAATGGCGCCTAGTGGAAGAAATGGAAACCATATCAATGCACGCACTCCATGTAGGGATTTCCCTCCTGCTCAAGATAATTATAGTGGGGCTGGTGATGCAACTGGTGCCGATCAGCTAATCACCATACTGGGAAAACTTACTCAGGTTATGAATAATAACCTTACCCGTATGGAGCACCCTGATCCGCAGCGTGGAGGATCAATGTTAGATCGATTCATGAGGCAACAACCACCAACGTTCAATGGGAATACAAATCCCTTAATAGCCGAGCAGTGGATAAATTCCCCAGAGAAAATATTTCAGGATTTGGGGAGCAGTGAAAGGGAAAAAGTTATCATGGCAGTTTACCGCCTCACTGGAGATGCTGATCAATGGTGATCATTGATTCAAAACATGAAGGAAGATGATGAAGAATCAAATATGGAATGGAGGGAGTTCAAAGATCTGTTTTTAGAAAAATACATTCCTCGTGACCATCGAGCAGATATGGAAAGGCAATTTCTGAGTCTGAGACAAAAGGAGGATGAGAGTGTCACAAAGTATGAGGCTAACTTTACAAGGTTAGCGAGGTATGCTGCAGATTATATTCGCATCCCAAGAAGTAATATTGATCGTTTCTTTGATGGGTTCGTTATTTATAGTGATGCATCGGAGAAAGGACTTGGTTGTGTCCTTATGCAGAATGATAGAGTTATTTCCTATGCATCATGACAGTTGAAAATTCATGAACAAAACTATCCTACTCATGATCTCGAGTTAGCAGTTGTGATCTTTGCTTTGAAGATATGGAGGCACTACCTCTATGGCGAAAAATGTGAGATTTATACTGATCACAAGAGTTTGAAGTATATTTTCTCACAAAAAGAACTCAACATGAGTAAAATGAGATGGTTTGAACTACTCAAGGATTATGATTGCACGATACACTACCACCCGGGGAAAGCAAACAAGGTGGCAGATGCTTTGAGTAGAAGAGACCATGGAGTTTCGAACAATATGAGAATTGAAAGGGATCCAATTTTCATGGATCTAGTGAAGATGGACATGGGAATAACCAGGGAAGGTGAAACATCAATGCTTTTTCAAATGGTTGCCAAACCATCTTTACTAGAAAGGATTAAGAGTTCTCAGACCGATGATGAAGAATTCCAAAAGAAGATTAAAGCTGTGAATGATGGGAGATTGAGAGACTTTGTGTATGAAGATGGAATTTTGAAATTCGGGAAGAGACTTTGTGTTCCCGATTTACCTGATCTAAAAAGGGAATTGCTGGATGATGCTCATAGTTCAAATTTCTCTATACACCCTGGGAGCACAAAAATTTATAGAGATTTGAAGGAACATTTTTCGTGGGACAACATGAAGAGGGAGATTACTGATTTTGTTTCAAGATGTATGGTTTGTCAACAAGTGAAAGCTGGAAGGCAACAGCCTGGATGAGTCATGCAACCTCTTCCCATACCGGAGTGGAAATGGGACAATTTTACGATGGACTTTGTCATGCGGCTACCAAAGACTCCTAGAAGGAATGATGCAATATGGGTTATTGTTGATCGTCTTACCAAGTCAGCACATTTTCTTTCTATAAAAGAAGATCTACCCCTGGAACGTCTAGAAAGACTATACATTAATGAATTTGTGAGACTTCATGGAGTACCCCTATCGATTGTTTCTGATCGTGATCCCCGTTTTACTTCAAGATTTTGGAAAAGTCTTCAGAAATCCCTGGATACTGAACTTCATTTGAGCACTGCATACCACCCTCAGACAGATGGACAATCAGAACGGAAAATTCAAACCCTAGAAGACATGTTGAGATCTTGCTCACTTGACTTTCAGGGTATGTGGGATCAATATTTACCACTGGTAGAATTTTACTATAACAATAGCTTCCATTCGAGTATTCAGATGGCACTATATGAAGCGTTATACGGAAAGAGATGTCGTACATCAACCTGTTGGGATGACGTTGGTGAAATAAAACTTGTAGGCCCTGAACTGGTGGAGGAAATGGTGGAAAAGGTGAAAGTAATCCCAAATCACATCAAAGCAGCTCAAAGTAGGCAGAAGAGCTATGCCGATAATCGAAAGAAGGATTTGGAATTTCAAGTCGGTGATCATGTTTTCCTAAAGGTATCTCCGTCGAAGGGAGTCACACGTTTTGGTAAGAAAGGTAAATTGAGTCCCAGGTACATCAGACCTTTTGAAATTCTAGAACGAATTGGGGCTGTAGCTTACCGTTTGGCAATGCCGCCAAGTCTCTCCAAAGTTCACGATGTGTTCCACGTATCTCTGTTGAGAAAATACATGCCTGAACCAACGCATGTACTCACCTATGAGGAATTAGAACTAGAACCCGATCTGTCTTATTGTGAAGAGCCTGTCAGGATTCTTGATACAAGAGAACAAGTACTGAGAAAACGGACGACACGTCTGGTAAAAGTTTTGTGGAGAAATCATAAGATGGAAGAGGCAACGTGGGAACCCGAGGAACTTATGATGAAGAACCACCCGAGTCTTCTTATGCAGTAATACCCTAGAAATTGCGAGGATGAAATTATTTGAAGGAGGGGAGAATGTAACACCCCAAGCTTCCATGGTACGTTCCCTTCGAATAATGCGATAGCGTGTGTTGTACGCAACCTCGAGTTCTAACACACACCACAACAAATTAAACTAGCCGTTGTGAATAGTAATACCTAATTTTTGAAATCATATATATTTTATATTTCAAAATGGACTTCATTTTTGGATTCGGAATATTGAAATTAGCCTAGGGTGAAATTTTGGTACTTTTTGGATAACTTTTATATTTTGATGAATAGTGAAAATTACTAAATTTTAATTAAAATCAACTTTTTTAATCAAAATAATTAATATTGATAAATAATGAATTTGAGTGGTTTTAATGTATATTTAGAATATATTTTTACCATTTAATTTAATGTTTGTCATTGGACATAATTTCACAATTAAACCAGACATAAACAAGTGTCAATCTTTTGATAGTTATTATCTCTTAAAAACACGCTTTTTATTTTAACAACGGGAATTAATTTTAAATTAATTTCTGCCACTTTTGTCTTTTGAATTTGGAAAAATGGATTACATATTTGGAATCTGGATTTCCAAATTATGTAAATAGGTAACTTTTATTTTTACACATTTTGAATTATTAATGCGGTAAATATTTTATTTACCATGGTTAAAAGGTAAATCCTGTAAATAAGAGTTAAAAACTAATATTATAATAATAAAAAATTACCCTAAAACGTGTCCTAACCTTATTGTTGGACACATACCCGACCATGGGCATCCTTGGGTCTATTTGGGGACCCCTTAGAGCCACTTGTATGTGGTAGGGACACATTATATTAATAAAGTTAAAATAAAAATAAAAATGGCATAAGCTTACATCTTTTAGAAGAACAATTTTTACATAGGGTTATATATGTTGGATTTTCGATTATAAATATTCATTAGAAAGATAAAAATATTTCCTACATAATGATATTTTATTTATAATTTTTAGACATCAAATAATTTAAATTATTAATGACACAATAATGATGAAATGTTTACCTCATTAATAAATCATTTAAATAAATAAGATTATAATGATTAAAATATTATCTAAAACCTGTCCAATTCTTATTGGTTGATGTTATTTAGAAAATGAGTCATCTTATCTTCGACTTCAATGATTTTTGGACCATTATAAACCGAATATAATTATATTATAAAGTAATACTTTCACTCTTTCCTAAAGAGCCCCTCCTCTCCCTTATAAAAGGAGACCACTCCTTCTCATTTATTCACACCTTAAAAGCCTTTTGGTTCGGCCAAACTCTGCCCAAATACTCTCCCAAATTCCCTCACTACAACCTAGAGGCCTTAGTTTGATCGGAAATCTATCCTAGGAGCCCTTTTGATCAAATCAAAAGGAAGAACCCGAAGAAGAGGTAATGTTTTCACCACCCCTTTTCAAGTTCCTTTCTTCTTCCACTTCTTATTTCTTTGTTCTTACAATTATAAAATAATAACTCCAGTATCTCACATATACTGTGATGTTATTATAAATATGGTACAACCATATTCAGTATTCTATCCACCCTTTGAATAACATGTCACCATACGTGCGTACGTACGGCTTACCGTCTCCACGTCGTGGTGTAATTGTTATTCAATATCTTATTATTTGGATGGGTATAATAATGATGTGCGACTCATGTTAATAATAAATATAACATGTTAATTATTCTGTATATATGATATAACATCCATTTATATATTATTTTAATATCAAAAGAATGATATTGTCGCTCGTGCGTACGTACGGACTACCGTCTCCACAAACGCGATAAGATTCATTCTCCATCGTATCCATTCAAGTATAATTATCATTTGATGATTTAAAAATGATGTTTAAGGACTTGATATCATTCTGGATATGAATAATATACAACCTATCCATTACAAACATGTCTTACGTAACAAAACATATAAAATAAAACAAGTAAGTTAACACCTGAAAAAACGATAATACTAAGATATTATTATCAAATCAATATTAAAAGATCATATATGATATCATATTAATGTATATGACTCTTTTATAATTTAATAACAATTATTTCACCATTATACAGGAGGTTAACCTACCCCAACCAAGGAAAAGTACAAGGTAAGGGATTTTCTTATCTGACATTCAATTCCGTGAGATTTCCATTATTCGCCACTAAATTATTGAAAGTGGTGTATTTTGTACTAGCATTTGATATATATTATCATGATTATCTTTATATTCATGTTATTCTGTAAATAATTTGGTGGTTATTAACATTTGGCCATACGACTCAGTTGATTAACATGGTAAGGGGTTTTCATCTCACTCCTTATTTCCGTGAGATTCATGCCATATTTCCACTATTATCTTTTGTGTGGTGTATGTACTGCCCATAATTGTATTCTTTGTGTAATAAACTTTACCTTATGTGTATTTACATTTTCATTGTATGATACCTCTTTCATGGGTTGTATGTTTCATAAGTTACCAAATTGATAAGGGTTTACTTCACAATCTCTTTAATATCCGAGGTAGTCTTTACGTAAGTATCTACAGGGACATATTTACTATCCAAGTCCATATTTCACAAAATAGTTTTCAAAGGGATTATTTCTAAGGGAACTTTTACTAAAACATAATTTTAAATGTTTTAAATATTTATTCTTCTAAATCATCCTTATTTATATCCACGTTTTCAAAATGGTTTGTAAGGATTTAGTTATATGAAAATGAATGTTTTAAAAGTGTTAATTCCATTCAAAAGTTTCAAAGTGGTATGGGACACTTTGATCCAAAAATTTATTTAAATGCCTTAATTTCTAAATTGTGTAACATTAAAATGTTTTCATGAAAAAGGGATATTTCTCTCAATAATTTTTAAAAAAACATTTTCATCTATGTCAACATCCTTTGATGGATTTTAAGATTATTTGAAGTTGATTTATTATGATATAAAACTTCCATATTGTAATGAATTTTTGTGATATGTTTGACTTTAGATGTGTCATTCATGGTTTATGAGTAATGTATTGACATTTCGTATGCTAGTTCCAATAAGAATGTTTATGTTATATTTCAACCTTTACTTCATATGAATGTGTTGGACAAGTATGTTCCAGGTTGGGGACTAGTTGAAGTAAGCCCTCCAGGTTGGGGAATGGTAAAAGTAACCCCTCCAGGTTAGGGACTGGTAAATTTAAGCCCTCCGGTTTGGTCTCTGGTTATTAGAGGCACTCCGGGTTGGTGTCCGGTTATTAGAGGCACTCCGGGTTGGTGTCCGGTTATTAGAGGCACTCCGGGTTGGGTTCCGGTTACAGTTTGACCCAAGGTCTTGGGACGAGGCCTTGAAAAGTAATTAAAGTTTAGCATTATGCATTCCATCATTATGAAAGTGGTTATTGATATTGCATGTGATTATTTGATTAGTAGAATATCCATGTGAATAAGTAAATGGAATTATTTCATTTTATTTATGCCATACTTTGTTGAAGTTAAAGTTTAAAAGGCTTTTGTTTTAGTTATACATTGCCTTAAATGTTTATTCTTATTTATGAAAGTTTCCGCTATATTGTTATCCTTATTGGGCATTTAAGATCACCCCTTTTCTATGTTTTATTTTCCCAGGATGTGAAGAAGTAAATTATGAATGACTTCCAGGGATATTATGAGGGGTTAATAGTGTGGATTATGGAGACAATATGTTGTTGTAGTAGTTGTTTTTTATTTTGATGATGTAATGTAAAACTTATGAATATATCTAGTGTTTCCAAGGCTACTAAACCAATCGGTCTTTCGAGATTTGATCTTTCTTGTGATCATGCCAATGTTATGTAATTAATGCACCGACTCTGGGTAACTGGGGTCGGGGCGTTACAATAAATGACTCGTACTTTCAATAAATCATCCTAACCCTTAACCGTGGAATAATGGATAAAATCTATAACACCCTGAGATTTTTTGAATTATTATTTTATAATTAATTTAATCTTTTTGATATTTTTAATTTGATGCAACACTGAAAATATTTTATTTTATATTAATGCACTATGTTTGGCATGAATTATACAATAAACCAATTTAATTGTTCACTACACGAAACATAATGTTTATGTTTCTCCAAATAAAACATTGAGGTTATCTTTCATTATATACAATAATAAATTTCCATGATGGCTTACCTAACACACAAGATCTAGTTTTACCGAACAATAATATATTATTAAAATATTATTATTTAATATAATAAGATATAACCCAGCCATTAAATTATAGGGTATGAATAGTATTATCTAAATTATGAAAATATATGGTTTTAAAAAATATAATATAAATTTATCGGTTACCAATTAATTATAAATGAAAATTTAAGAACTAATTGAATATAAAGGATTAATTTTAATTTCTATGATCCCAATGGTGTTTTGACTTAATAAATTAAATTAAATACAATTAGTGACTGATATTATTGTAATACCTATTTTATATATTCAATCAAATATTTTTTATATTAAACTAATTGATTTGATATGCATACGATAAGAACAAACCCAATCATATGATTTAGACTTAATATTTTTTATAAAGGTTGTTTTACCAAATTTTTATAGAGAACCCATTTTAAATGTAATTTGGATTTTGTAAGATTTAATATGTAAAACTAATCTTTATATTTTAAATAAAAAAAAAATTTTGTTAGGATAAATTTTTGTTACTTTTCTGTGAGGTTCTTTTTTTAATGAATAGTTAAAAATACTAAATTTTAATTCCAAACCTCTTTTTCATATAATTTATTTATAAGGTTATATTTTATTTTAAATTGTTTTTTAATTTTTAATTAGATAATATTTTTATCAATTAATCTAATTTGGTTAATTATAATTAATCTCAATTTGAAATTGGGAATAAAAAACATAGCAATCTTTTAGAGTTTTTTATTTAAAAAACCCCATATTTTCATCACATATGCAAGATTAAATTTAAATTAATTTATGCCACTTATCATTTTAGAATTTGGAAAAAATGGATTCCAAATTTTTAATCAGAATAATTTATAATGTCAACAAGGTCAACTTATTTTTTGACACCAAGGATTAGTGAAAGTAATTAAAATTAATTGCAATGATTAAGGAAGAATTAAACTTAACAAAGGACTAGACATTAATTTTAAGGTCCCAAATGACCTATAAAATTATCCAAGATCCATTTTATAGACATATTTAAACCATATAATCCATTTTTTCTAACATGTTCCATTATGGGAATGACATTCCATGGTAAAAACATGGAAGGAATTCCCTTTTCCAAAATTTACATGAGTGCCACTCTTCCTCTACTATAAATGGCTTCCCATCCTCCCACTTCCTGACACCTCTCAAGACACTTTGGCTCAAAAAATATCACCCCCAATAGATCCTAAACATACATAAACTAGTTATAGATGCCTCAAAATTAGTAATAAAGTAATAAAAGTATTACCTTTGGTGCAAACCAAATGGAGTTACCCGAATAAGAGGTAACATCTTTCCTTAAGACCTTCAGTTTTATTTCCATTATCCACCCCCTAAAATATTATTATTCCATGATTTTAGAAGAAAGAAAATTATATTAAATATAATATTATGTATTTATGATAAGTTTTATACCCCTACAGTTGTTCACACCTAACTCTAATGAATAATTAACACTCTATTTACATGTACGACGAACTACCGCCTCACGAAACGATGACTGGTCATTTTTTTCTTTACCGCCTCTCATGGTGGAGATTATGATAGAAAATATATTTATATATTATATATATGATATTTATAATTTCTTTATACTTATTTAATTTTTATTTTTAAAATTCCATTACTCTTTCCATCTTATGTAATTTCGATAATTTCGTTTGAGGGAGTGTGGAATACTGCCCCTCAAGGCGATGTGATTCATTCCCACAAAAAATGAAATGTGTTAAAAATAATTATAGTTAAATTATATGATATATATTACATAATAATTATAATATAATTTTATAATATAAATATATATATATATATATACAATTTTCTTTATTTCTTTCAATACAACAATAAAATAGAAACAACATTCAATCGTATGTATTACCTACCGTCTCCATGAAAGGTGTATTACATTTTCTTAATTATATATTATATAACATAATTAATATAAATTATATTTATATCATGTTTGAAATTATGGAAATCATGATATAAGTATAAGGACCAAATATAAAAAAAATTAAGACACATGAAAAAAATGAAGTGAATATTATCCAAAGTGAAACCTTAACATAGAAATATTAATAAAAAATTAATATTAAGTCATTATAAAACCATATATGGTATTAGATTTAAAAATATGGTTTTTTGATATATTTATAATAAATTTATATTTATTATACATGAGGTTTAAATGATTACAACGAGAGTCAAGACACAAGGTAAGGGGATTTCATCTCACATGTTATTTATATGAGATACATGCCTTAATCACCACTCATTTCATTTTTGCAGTGTGTATAATTAACATGAGTGTATTATATGACTCTTAATATGATATTTATGGAGATTTACATATCCATTCTATGATCTTTATTTTATGGTTTTTGTGTTTAGGAAGTTACCAAATTTGCAAGATAGTTTAGTCTCAATTTTCCTTCATTGAGAAACATGTTTTGTTATACACCAAAATTATTTTTTTGAGGTGTATTTAAAATTTTATATCATAAATATAATTAATTTCATGGTATTTTATGCTCATGTAATTTAATTTTCTTACATGAGGATTATGATTCAAAGTTACCAAGTTATAAGATGTTTATAGAAACAATCTCGCCATTTATCGAGATTGTCTATGATTATGATTCCATTGAGGAAATAATATGTTAAATATCTCAAGAACTCTAATTAATTTTATTAAACTTTTTATATTAATGTTATATCCATGAAATTATACCATTTTCCAACTATTTTTTACTTAATATAATTAATAAATGTTTTTTTATAAAAATGTGTAAATATCATACCTTTCGGTCAGAATTTTGTGTTCTTCAAAAACATGATTTCTAAAAATAATTTCAAACATGTTTTAAATTTATCCAATTATGTTAAAGGAAAATTTTATGCATGTTTTACCCTTTAAAAAAGGGGTATTATAATGATTTTTCTTGTCATTTTACGATAAAGACACTTTTTGATCTTTTAAGTGAAAAAGAAATGTTTGACATGCATGAACATACCCGCTGTCAGAACAATAATTTCTGTTAAGATTAAATTATAATCTTATATTTTTTTTAAGGAATTTTTTTTCTTAATATTCAGGTCATCATTTTTTAAAAATTGGTTTTAAATGAAAAGGTTTTTCAAAAATATTTTTTTGTTATCAATTATTCCTTTAAATGTTTTCTAAGATTTTTTTAATGAAAATGGTTTTGAAAAAATAATTTATGTTAAAAAAGGTATTTTAAATGTTTTGAATAATTATTTATAAGATTTAAAATTATTTCCAAAGATATGTATTTCAAATAATTTCATGCCTCTATTAGAAGTTTTCAAGGAAAATTGTTTTCAAAACTTTTTCAAGATCTCTTTATTTGTTTTAAAAGAAAAAGGTTTCCAAAAAAGGTTTTCAAATATTTTTTTATAAGTTTTAATTTTTATTTTAAAAAAAATGGGTTTCAAAAGTTTTTATGTTTTAAAGAGAATGTTTCAAAGAATAAAGGATATTTTCCTCAAGAAATTTTTTTAATGATATTTCAAAATTATTTTCCATCTACGATGACATCCATTGATATCACCCATTCTTTTTGGGAAATGATTCAAAGGTTCTATTAAAATTATTTATCATAATGTTTTATCTTTTGATGGATTGATCTATATGAAACCATTTTCTATTTCATGGTTTATATGTTTATGAAACCTATTTGTCTTTCATAAGTTATGTGATTATGAAACCCGCTTTTTTCCCCCAGTTATTATTTGATGAAATAGTTAGGAAACCTATCTATTTTTAAAAGGTTATGATTTCATAAATTACAATGATACACATTTAATTTCATGTGTAATGATTTTATGTTTATAAAAAACATCACTTTTCATGGGTCATGATATGATGATTGTTTTTATGGCACATATAAGTATGATTTTATTTTGTGATGGGTGTGACCTATATCTACCTCCAATGCATTGGTTAATGATAAATGGTTTATGATCACAAATGATACATGGGTTTCAGCCTAATCCAAAAAACAAGAAGGTACATAGTTTGTATCCCAAGCTTGAAAATAATAAGGTACACAGGTTGTAACCCAAGCCTAAAAATAAGCTGGTGCATGGGTTGCTGTCAAAGACTAAAAGTAAGCGGGTACATGGGTGGTAGTCCAATCCTAATAATAATATGGTACATGGGTTGTTAGCCCAAGAATGAAGCTGGTACATGGGTCATAGGCCAATAATAACATGTTATTAAGGTCCTAGTAGGTAGAATTGACATATTATTTTCTATGTTTATGTATATTCCACACTTCCATAGATCATTCCTATTTTTAAGCTTTCCTGACCTATGTTCTTTATTTCCCTATGAATAATGTCTTATAACTTATAGCATTTATTCTCTGATTTATGTTTATTATCTTTGATATAATGGGAATGATCTTATTTTTTTGAATCATATTCTTATACCCTTATTATCATGATTATGTTTACATATCTCCTTTATTTACCCTTATTGAGAAAATGAGCTCACCCCTTTTTATGTTTAAATTTCCACGGGTTATGAAGATATGTTTTATGATTGATGTGTCTAATAATGGTGCTAGTAAATAATAACCTAATGGGAATAATGTATCTCTCTTAAGTACAAGGGTTTATATTTCCATGTTTCCAAATGAACTAAACTAATATGGTCTTTGGGAATCTATTTGTGCAATGTTTTATGTATTCTGCAAAAATAATGCAATTTCTATGTATGTTAAGATTGTTTTTTATAGTTGGTATCAAAGTAATATTTTTAATTAACCTTTTGAAACTAGTATGAGATAAATTTAGTGATATCCCTCATTATATTTCTAAGGATATGTCTATGGATATATCTGAGGATAAGTATAAGGTTGAGTTGATGTTTAGGAAAATGTCATAGAATTTTGGTAAAGGATAGAGTGAGTGGTTTTCTAGAAATAATTCATTATATGGATAATAAAAGTGGATTTGGATTTGGGTCAAATTTACTTTGGGGTAAAAACATTGATAATGTGTGTCAGGACAGACTCAACGTAACCTGATATATGACAATAGGCCTTACTACACACCTGATTTGACACTCCTGAGAGATATGATTTGGGAATTTAAAAACACTTTATAAACCATCACGAAGGATTTAAATAATGTATGACTATGAATAAAATAGGATAAAACTAATGTGCCATAGATTAAAGTAACTTGTTGCATTATTTAGGTATCATATAAGTAACTATTTTTCATGATTATGTGGTTTTCTTCTATGATATATGTTTCTAACCCTGTAATTTCTGGTTTTAGTCAATATAAAGAACTAGAAGAAACATGTTTATCATTTAATGTTTCAGATATGGAATGTATGGGCATTGTGAAAATCAATTTACCAAGTGGAAATATCATAAATAGAATCAGGAAGGTGGTATGATTATTAGTTATAATTCTAATGATAAAGAGACTAAAAATGACATGTTAAATGTATGTGATGTTCTTCCAGTATTGTTTACATTAAGAAGAAGAATCATGAATAGATTATGGTTGAGGAACCTTAAAACAAGAATCATATTTCCTATTATAGGAAAGAGTTATTACGGAATAAGTTAATAAACCCTGAGTAATGGTTTATGAATAAAGTTGGATGAATAAAGTATTTATGTTTTGGAATTAAAAGATTATGTTATATGAATCCTGAAATATATAATTATTTTCAGTTTATGTTTTCATTATGGATTGAAAAGGACATGTTGAATAGCGACTAAGACATAGAAAAATGATATTTTTATTAGGGTAAGGTATCCCTTGATTAATTATTGACATTGAGATAATGATGTTTGGATAAAGATATGTTGGATATGAATAAGAAAATTGGAAGTTATGGATTACCCTAGAACTGATTATTGAAAAATTGGTCTACATCATCAAGGATGAAGTTTACACCTTATTGGTTTTAAATAATGTATCCAGAGTTCATTGGAATAAGGATGGATTAATGTCTTCCAAAAGGATTTATGGTAATTCAATTTATTACCATGTTTGAATGGAATATTTGATGAGAGTATTCACATGATTGGAATGTGACAACCAAGTGATAAATTGTAATATATGGTGGATCAATCATAATATGATTTCATGACCTTATTTATAATGTTTTGGATTTTTAATCTTTTATAAGGGTTATAATGTTATCCATTCATGAAAGGATTTAGTTAAAATTCAGAGGAAGTATTTATATATTCATATTTCATTGAAAACCTTGGTTAAAATGCTATGTAGTGATTAACATTATTTCAAGTACGTTCATAATATTTATTTTGGAAATAATATTTATGTCATTTTAGAAAAGGGAATCATGTATATCAGGTGAAAACCAACAAATTCCAGCAAGGACATGGGCCTTGAACACATGACCGAAGGACAATAAGGGTTTCATGACTACCATCGGCCTCTGTGATGTCTTGGTTAATGTGTAATTATTTTTTATGAATTAATATTAAGTATGAACCCGTATAATTAATTTTTTATGTTTATAGATTAATGTATTAACCATATTAACTTCAAAGAATAGTTAGATACAAATAGTTATACTTTTTATTATTTTATGGGTATTTTGATCCGTTGAATGTTTATTTTAGTACTTCATGAATCAAAGTTAATTTTTGGACATCCATTTCATGATGTAATGGATGAATTAGAAATAGATAAAAGCACAACCAAAGAAAGAAATTTTATTTTTATAAATATATCAAGTATGTATGTTTCATTATATTCATGGAATAAAAAAGAATTACTCAACATTAAGATAATGATTAAAAAATGTGTTGTTCTAATAACATATTTTTTTTGAACTGATGGCCTTTTAAATTAATATAGATTTATGACTTTGAGGCCCTCAAATTTTCATTAATCATTCACTTTTTTTTATTGATGAACTCAGTGAATCCTTCTAAATTTTTACACTTTTCCTACATGTAAAATATTTACATCCAACCTACGTTATCCTATAGGGAAACCTAGATATATGTTACTTTGGGTAATAGTTATGGGTCCAACTTTCCCTTTTTAGGGGGACTTGTAGTATTCATTTTTACGATGTGGGTTTATATGAATATAAATTTAAAGTATTAACCATTTGATAACGCAGATGAATTTATATGGATAAATTCATTTTATGTGGGGAATAATTTAACACCCAAAGATTTTCTAAATTATTTTTTTGTATTAATTTAAACTTTTTGATATTTTACATTTCACGCAATACTGAAAATAGTATATTTTATATTAATGAAAAATGTTTGGATTGCGTTATACAAAAAAACAGGTTAATCATTTACTACATGTAACATAAATTATAGATTTATCTACATGTAACACAGATGTTAGATTATGTTACAAGAAACAATGAATTTCCTCAATGGATTGCATAACACGTATGTCTGAGTTTTTCCGAACAATAATATATTATTAAAACATTGTTATTTAATATAATAAGTTATAAACTAGTCTTTAAATTAGTGATTTTGAATATTATTACCTAAATTATAAAAATATATTGTTTAAACAAATATTATATTAATTCATACGTTAAAAATTAATTACAAATGAAAATATAGGAACCAATGGAATATAAAGGAATTATTTTTATTTTTATTCTCCCAAAAGGTTTTTGTCATAATAAATTAAATTAATTACAATTAGTGAGTGATATTAACATAATAAATATTTTATATATTCAATAAAATATTTTTCTATTCATCCAATAGATTTTATAGACATAAGATAAGAATAAGCCCAATTTTATACTTATAAACCTATATTTTTATAAAGGTAGTTTTACTGCCATTTAATAGAGAATATATTTTAATTTTAAATTTTTGAAATTGTATTGATTAAATATGTAAAAATAAAATCATTATTTGAAATAAAAACAAAAAAAATTAGGGTAAATATTTGGAATTTTTCTGTAAGGCTTCATTTTTTAATGAATGGTTAAAAATACTAACTTTTATTTTAAAACATATTTTTAAAATATTTTATTTATAAGGAAAATCCATATTTTAAATTGGTTTAAAAATTTAATTAGATCATTGTTTTATCAATTAATCCAATGTGGGTCATTAGAATCATTTTCATTTTGAAATTATGTATAAAAACTTAGTAAACGTTTTGATGCTTTTACATTAAAAACCTACATTGTCATCCCATCGGTACGATTAAATTTAAATTAATTTCTATCACTCATGTGATTGGAATTTGGAAAAATGTATTTACTATTTATAATAATAATAATAATTAATTTATAATAAGGTTAAATTAGTTTTTAATCAAAAATATTAGTGAAAATAAAAAAATTAATTACAATGATTAAAGAAATATTAATCTTAACAAAGGGATAAAAATTAATCTTAAGGCCCAAATAACCTAGAAACTTGTAAAAGATCCATTAAATGGATATATTTAGAATCTATACTCAATTATATCTAATTGTTTCTATTATGGGAGCCAATTTCCATGGGAAAAACATGGGTGAAATTCCCTTTCCCAAAATTTACAAGAGTACCACTCCACCTCCACTATATAAAGGCCTCCTCTCCTCCCAGTTCCTAACACCTCTAAAAAAACTTTTGGTTGAACATGATCTGAAAAAATATATCCTAAAAGGAACTCCCATAAATAAATAATTATCCGCTTTTGAAAAAAGAAACCCAAGGATTCAATTTGGTACAAACTAAAAGGAATTACCCGAATAAGTGGTAGTATCTTTCCTTAAGTTCCTTAGTTTTATTTCCATTTTACACTCTCTAAACTCTTATTATTTCTAGATTTTATAAAAAAAGTATAATTAATATAATATTATGCTCTTATACTAATATTTATACCTAAAATTATAAAATATTTTATCGAATGAGTAACAAACATACTATTTACATGTACGGTGAACTACTGCCTCACGAAACGATTATTGTTAATTTTTCATTTACTGCTTATCATGGTGGAAATTATGATGGAAAATATTTATATATATATATTATATATATAATATTTATGATTTCATTATTCTTATGAAATTTTTTTTCAGAACACACCATTATGCTTTACATCTTGGTTAAGTAAGATAATTTTGTATGAGGAAATGTGTATTGTCGCCCCCTCAATGTGAGAGGATTCGTTCACACACTACATGGAATATATTAAGGATGTGTTTAGTGAAATTATATAATATATATGAAATAATAATAATAATTTAACCTTATTATATAAATATATACATATATGTAATTTTCATTCTGTTATTCAATATAACAATAAAACGGAAACAATTTTCTTGAGTACGCATGACCAACCATCTCTAGGAATGGTATATTATATTTTCATATTTATATATTATATAGATTATTATACTAAAAATATACTGAATATATATTATATTTATATCTTGTTTTTAATTTTTTAAATCATGATATAAGTATAAGGGAAAAATATACTACAAATTAATACACATGCGAAAATCAAAGAAAATATTTCCCGAAGTGGAACCTTAAATTAGAAATGTTAATAAGAGGGTAATATAAATTAATAATTAATAATTATACGATATTATATATAATAATATATTTCTGTTACATATGTATAATAAAATTATTTTTATTATACTTGAGGTTTTTAATGAGTACGACGAGAGTCAAGACATAATATACATGGATTTCATCTCACATTTTATTTCCCGAAGATACATGACTTAATCACAAATCATTTAATTTGTGTTGTGTATATATTGATAATTTATGTATTATTTTAATATTATTAATAAATTTATTGGTATTTACAGATCCATTCAAGGATATTTATTAAATGGGGTTTATGTTTCAAAAGTTACCAAATTGGTAACATAGTTTTGTCTCAATTTTCCTTCTTTGAGAAACATTTTTTGTTATACACCTACATTATTTTTTCATAGAGTATTTGACATGTTATTAATGAATATACTATCTTTCATGATATTTTATGATTCATGTAATTTTTTTCTTATGCGGGGATAATGATTCAATGTTACCAAGTGATACAATGTTTATTGAAATAATCTCATCATTTATCGAGATTATTTATTATTATACTTCCATTCATGAAATAATATGATCTATCTCTAAAGAACTCTCATGAATTTTATTAACCTCTTGATATATATTTTATATACATTTAATGGTACCATTTTCCCACTCTTTTTTACTTAAGATAATTAAGTAAATGTTTTATGAAAATGGGGCTATATATTTCATTTAGGTCAAAAATATGTGTTCTTTAAAAACAATTATTTCTAAAAATGATTTCAAAAATGTTTTATTCTTACCATATGATGTTAAATAAAATTTTTACCCATGTTTTAACTTTAAAAAAATAGTTTTATAATGAATCTCCTTGTCATTTTCTGATCAATAAATTTTTCTAAACTTTTAAGGTAAAAAGTAATGTTTGGAACATATGAACATACCCACTGTCATGGCCATCATTTTTGTGAAGATTACATTATAATTTTACATGTTTATTTTTAAGACATTTTTTTCTTAATATTTATGACATTAATTTTTTTGAAGTGGTTTTCACTAAAAAAGGTTTTCAATTTTTTTTGGTTAACAATGCTTCCTTTAAAAGTTTTCAGATATTTTTTAAGGAAGACAGTTTCCAATTTTTTTTATGTTTAGAAAGGTATTTTAAATGTTTTATGGAATTATTTATAAGTATTAAATGTATTTTCAAATAAATGATTTTCAAAAATATTTCAATCTTTTTTTATAAGTTTTTAATGAAAATGGTTTTCAAAACTTTTTCAACATCTCTTTATATATTTTCAAATAAAAAGGTTTAGAGAATATTTTAAAAGCATTAATTATAATTTTTTGGAGTTTATTTTCAAGAAGATGGTATTCATAAGGTTTTATGTTTTAAATGTCCCTTTTCAAATAATTAAGGATATTTTCCTCAATAAATGTTTTTAAAGATATTTCCAAATTATTTTCTATCTAAGATGAAATCCATTTATGTTAAACATTCCCTTTTAGGAAATTATTAAAAGTTATATTCATATTATTCCTCTAAATAGTTTATTTTTTGATGGAATTATGTATATGAAATCCATTTCTCTTTTATGGGTTATTTATTTATGAAACTTGTTTCTCTTTCACATGTTATAGGCTTATGAAACCTTCTTCTTTTCATGGGTTATGCTTTGATGAAATAGTTATGAAAACTATCTATTTTACATAGGTTATGATGTAATGAAATGTTAATGACACCCATTTAATTTCATGAGTTATGATTTGATGTTTATAAAACCCATATCTTTTCATGGGTCATGATATGATGAATGTTTTGTATCACATGTATGTATGATTTTATTTTGGGATGGGTGGGACCTATATCTCCCTAAAATTCATTGGGTAATAACAAATGTTATATGAGGTCAAAGTGTACATATGATATAACCCAAGCCTAAAAAAAAGAAGGTACCTGGGTTGTTTACGTTTTCTGAAAATAAGAAGGCACATGGTCTATATCTCAAGACTGTAAATAAGTAGGTACACAGGTTGTTTCCCAAACTAGAAATAAAGTGGGTACACAAGTTTTAGAACAATCCTAAAAATAATAGGGTATACATGTTATTAGCATAATCCTAAATCAGGTATATGAGCTGTAGCCCAAGCCTAACATGTCATGATGGTCTTGGTATGTGGCCTTGAAATAGGATATTATATGCTTATATGTATGCCACACTACCTTGTATCATTCATATTTATGTTTTAATGGCCTATTTTCATTATTTTCCTATAATTAATTTCTTATGAAATGCTAACATTTGCTACATTATTCATGTTTATAATATCAAATAGGTAGTTAATGATCTTATATTTTTGGGATCATGTTCCTATACCATTATTCTCATGATTATGTTTATATATCTCCATTTTTTACCCTTACTGAGCAACCGATCTCACCCCGTTTTATGTTTACATTCCCCCAGGTTATGGATATATGTATTATGATATATGTTTCTATGAAGGGTTAAAGTCAAGAAGAACCTAGTGTGAGATAATTTAGCTCTCTTATGTAACAATGTTTATATTTCCATGTTTCCAAAGGAACTAAATTAATAGAGTATTTGGGAGTCTATTTGTCTAATGTTTTAAGTATTTCAAAAAAATGATGTAATTTCTATGTATATTAAGACTGGGTTCTTATAAAATCCATTGATAATATCTTATCTATCCTTCAATATTCTGAGTAAGAGAAGGTTCTACTGGGTTTTTATCACATGAAGAGAGAAGGTGATCAGTATTTTATATTGATCAAAAATGCCAAACCCAAGGAAGAGATCAATACAATGGGATTGAAGGACTTCTAGAAAAATATTTTTCCTAAATATTTTCCTCACACTCTCCTACATAAAATAGAAACAAGACAAATAATATATTAGGGTGTATGAGGAAAAATTTGCAATTCTTTCACAATACACCTCTAGCATTGTCATTACCCCTGAATGCAAGTTTGACAACTTTTTCAGAACGATAAAACCTAGTCTATGAAAATCCCTGGTGATTAGAGACTTTGATCTCTATAAGTAAATTGTTCGGTGTGACCTCAAAGTTGAAATAGAGATTGGGAAATATCATTGGTATCACAGGGATAAGAAGTGGAATGTGGATTTTAATTCTAGTGGTCAAATCAATAAATCTATCATTGCCATGAAATTTCAACATCCCACTTTTCAAAGGTGCGTAAAGAAGGACCTCCAAAATTGCCTAAGGCGGATGAGGAAGTGAGTTAGGTGCGAGAAGGAATGGAACCTTTCTAACAATTTTCTTGAGGAGAACCCCTCTACTGTGGTGGAGGAAAGGAAAGATCAAGTCAACCCTCATCATATTTTCTATTACATCAACTACAAATAACAATGGAAATTTACAAACTAATGAACAAATCTAATTTTTTTGGAGACAACCAACAACCTACAAGGAATAAAGGGTGAAATTGTTTGATCAAAACCACTATGGAAGATCCGAAAAATGATGTGGTGATGGGAACACTAGTTATTCATTCAAGAAAGAAAATATATTTTTTTATTCTAGATCTATACATTCCTTCATATGATGAAAATTTAGTAGAACTATTCAAACACCACCACAAATCATAGAAGTATAGTTATTAGTGAAAATGGAAAATGGGTCAATTATTGTATCCAAAGTATATAATTCCTCCTGTATCAAAATTAGTGGGTTGAATATACAAAATAATCTTTTCATACTCACTTTGGTTGAATTTAATGTAATTATGGGTATGGATTGGATTTCCCTGTATTGATCCAACAAAAGTTTCCACAAGAAAGAAAAAAACTCTCCATATCATGAATTTTCCACCTATTATATAAAAATTTAAGGAGATAGATGAATATTATTTTGCATAAAAATATCAATCATGGATCTTATTTCCCTACGAGAAATCATATATATATCAAATGATTAAGTCTATGAAAATAATAATCCTTGAAGATATTACCATTGTGAGGGAACACACCGATGTGTTTCCTAAAGAATTTATTGGTCTTCCCCAAATCCTATAGCTTAAAATTTCAATCAATCTTATAGTTGTAGAATTACCATTATCCAAGAATCCATATAGAATTTATATTTTGGAAATTAATGAGTTCAAGAAATAACTACAGGAGAATTTGGATAAAGGGTTCATACACCCAAGTTATTCACCATGTGGTGCACTAGTCCCCTTCATCAAGAAGAAGGATGGGTCATTGTGCCTTTTCATTGATTATTGTGATCTCAACAAGATAATGATAATGAAAAACTATCCTCTTCCATATATTTATGAATTGTTTGAACTGCTATGTGGAGAAAAATAATTCTACAAGGTGAATCTATTTTTAGGGTATTATCATGTAAGGGAGAAGGAGGAGGATATACCCATGTATTCATTTTGTACAATGTACATGCAATATGTGTTTATAGTAATGCCTTTCAAAGTAACTAATAGTCCAATAATCTTCATGAAATTATTGAATATATTCTTTATATATTTCTTCAATAAGTTTTTGGTAGTACTATTAGAATATATTCTAATATACTCCAAAATGTTGGAGGATCATGAGGATCATTTAAGCACCATGTTAAAGAACTTATGAAAGAAGAATTTTTTTGTCAAATATAGAAAATGTGAGTTTTGGTTGAAGGAATTATCATTATTGGGGAATGTCATAACAATAAATGGGATATATGTAGACCCTTCTATAGTAAAAGAAATTTAAGAATGTTTGAGGCCAATATCTGGGATAGAGATCTGTAATTTTGTTGGATTATCTAGGCACTATAATCAATTTTTGAGAAATTTATCGTGATTTTCATAACCTCAAACCAAGCTAACTCAGATGGGATTCAATTTTTCTGGGAATGACGAATGTGAAGAGAGATTCATGGAGTTCAAAATTAGGATTATCATTGCACATATACTCACACTACTATCAATTAGAGAATGTTTCATGTTATTCAGCAATTAATTAAAGAAGGTCTTGGGCTATGTGTTAATGCAGAATGACAATGTGATAGCCTATGATTCATAGAAGTTTAAAGTTCACAAACATAACTACCCAATAGATGATCTAGATATGGATGCAGTGGTCTTTGGTTTGAAAATATAGCGGCATTATCTCTTTGAGTAGAAGTATGAAATATATATGGATCAAAAAATCCTCGAGTATATATTCACATATAAAGAGATGAATATACATAATGAATATAGGTAGAGATTATCAAGGAATTTGACTGCACAATTAACTACCATAATGAGAAAAAAAATAATGTAGAAAATTACTTAAGTAGAAAGTATCCCTCAATTCTATCAATGGAGATAATTGAGAGGAATCCAATATTTTTATATTCTGAAATTATGGAAATGGAAATCATAAATGGAGGAACTTTATCAATCCTTTCACAAATTATTTCCCAATCATCCATTCCAAAGATGATAAAGGATTTTCAAGGAGATGATGTGTGAATTCAGAAGAATTTGGATACTATAATAGAGTGTAAATCCTAAAATATTAATGTTAATGACAAATTAGATGAAAGAATTGGGTCACGACTATTTGTACCATAAAATCTTTAGTTAAAGGAGTTTTTGGATGATTCAGATAGTTTGGCCTTCTATATCCATCATGAAAGGACAAATATGTATCAAGATCTCTAAAATCTCTATCCGTGGGACAATATGAAAAAAGAGATCATGAATTTATATCAAGATGTATTTTATGTTAGCAAGTGATGGAAAAAAGGAAAAAATCCAATGGGATGATGAAACCATTAGTCGTACCTACATGGAAATAGGAAAACATCAACATATACTTTGTCACTATTCTTATAAAGAAATAAAGTGTAAATAATGATATATGGGTTGTGGTGGATCGTCTTTCAAATAATGCTCATCTCATTGAAATTAAATAAGAATTATTACTCGATCAACTTGTAAGGTTATACATTAGAGAAGTGGTGGGGCTGAACAGAACACCACTATCAGTTATATCTGATCAAGATCCAATATTTACATCCATTTTCTAGAAGAGTCTCCAAAGATGTTTTGAATACTGGGATTTACATAAGCGCATATTATCACTCTAAAAAATGATGGACAATCTGAGAGAACAATCCAGACATTTGAAGAAATGTTGAGATCATGTTCAATTGACATCAGAGGAGGATGGGAACAACATCTGCCTCTGTTCAAGTTCTCATAAAATAACACTCAAGGATCAAAATGAATCCCTAATAAGCCCTTTATTAGAAGAGGTGAATAACACCTGCATACTGGGATGAACTTAGGGAACAAAAACTACTAGGTCTTAACATGGTTGAGGAAATGGTGAAAATGGTCAATGCCACTGAGAAACATATCAAGGTTGATTATAGTCATCAAAGAGCTATGATGAAAATTCTTAACGAGACCTAGAGTTTTATATAGGATATAAAGTATTCCAAAATATATCTCCATGGATGAGAGTCGTGATATTTAGGAATAAGAGAAATCTTATTATAAGATACATCGACACCTTTGAGATCCTTGATTTCATCGGTGTGATATCCTATTAACTAGCACTCCCACCTTACCTATCTCAATTAAATGATGTATAACATGTATCCCTATTGAGGAAGTACATACCCAATACCTCACATTTACTTAATCCAGAGGTGTTACTATTGGATAATGATCGTTCCTTTGAGAAGAACTTAGTGAAAATCATAGATTATAAAGACAAAGTTCTACAGAATAAGAGGTTGAACCAAGTCAAAGTGTTGTGAAGAAACTTAAAGTTTGAAGAAGAAATGTGGGAACTGGAGGAGGTGATGAAACATAATTACCCTCATCTATTTGAGTGTTGGAAATTAAAATTTTAAGGGTGAAATTTATGAAAGGGAGAATATTTCAACGACCCAAGCATTAATAAATGAAATTTACCTTCTGATTTAATTAAATGTCTTGTTATGTATTATGGTTTAAAAACACATGAAATTATTTGGTTTTATTATATCCTATAATATTTAAAATATATTTAAGAACCATTAATGTCTTTAATATATCCATTGAATAATTATCACATGATTATTATACATATAGGTTTTTAACAAATCTAATTACCACAGAAAAAATAAGTGATAGCCTAAAATAGTAGAATCATACCCTATAAATCCCATTTATCAGATCTTCGGAGGGAGATAACATCACTAGTATTTTCCCTTGACCAATCCAAATATGAGATCCAACAACTTAAGCATGAGTTAAAATATTTATGGGAGAATTTCAAGCTTATCGAGTTCACGACCCAAATCATGTACGCCGAATCACCCCATTAATGTCTCAGCATCACACACCTTACCTATAGGTAATTTGATGGTGTTTTAAAGGGATATGTTTTAAGACCATAATAATATGAATATTTATAATTAATTTTCAATATAATAAGGTTCATATTTTCTTCTTATCACTACTTTATAAATGATTTTGGTTTTTATATAATAAAACACAAATTGTCTTTTTAATTAGTATAACATTTCAATTAAGATGTTTTTGATGAATTAATTTAATTTTAAAATAAATAACATTTTAATAAAATAATATTATTATATAATTTTTTGTTAAATATAAATGTCAAATAATTTTTATGAAGTCAAAAGTAATTTTTATAACAGTTTAAAAACTGTTATTGTCAAAAAACCATCATTTATCAATAAATGTTAATTATTATATTAAAAATAAAAATTCAAATATTTAGAAAAACAATTTTATAAAATAAATATTATTTATATATTCATAATTTAAATATTATCTAATGATGAGTTTTTCATAATTTTCTAAGATAGTTGAATTTTCGTGTAAAAATAAAATACCATATACAGATACAGTGTGTATTATGACTTTGTAATGACCCAAATGTGATGTAATAAATACTATAGTGGATATAAAAGGCCAAATATATGTTTTAAATTTAAAATATTGTGATATTATATTTTTTTTATTAATTTTATAAATCCTTTATGAATCCTCCAAAACCACTAATATATTTTAGGGTTTAGAAATCATTTCTTTAAGAGTATGAATCACATCCACATTAGCAATGGAATTTTTTTTTCAGGAATTGTACTTATAAAATAATTAAAACAAATTAACATTGGTAGAAACCATGGGAAAAACCATGATAATGTTTGTGTTTTTGGTAATTTTATTATATAGATTCCAAAATCTATGTTTGAGAATTGATAAAGAATTCATCACTCATTTCCTATATAAACCCACCCAATATCACATTTATATTATCTAAAAATCCTTTTATAACATCATTAATCTTACCTCCCAAATCTATAATCCTCCCAAGGTTCCCTCAATCTCTGAATATGATCCTCCCAAGCATTTTAAGTCACACTCTCATGGTAAGGGATCCTTTCCTACTCTCCGTTATTCAAGTTTCTTTATTATCTTATTCCTTATATTCTAAATTCCTATTTTTGGGATATGTATTTTACATGTACCTTTTAATTTTAAATTTTTTTTTTCAAAATTATGATATAACCATTTTTCTCTCATCAACCATTTCATTATTTTTTAAGTGATGTCATTATGCTGCCGAAATTCCACCATGATTTTCCATACCAAATAATTGTGTAGTGAATACCCATACCCATTTCTTATAATGTTATTTCACATTTATGAATATATAATTATTGATTGAGAACTTAAATATATTTATTCTACAATCAATTATTTTTTAATAAAATGTGATGAATATGATTCCATGTTTTATGATCTATATTCCACACTTATGCATGAGAATGAAATAAATGTGATGGGTTCACCTGAAATTATATAAAACTCCATTGTATTGGGTAATGTTTTAGTATCATGATACATCGTGAAAATAATTATGGAGTGATCATAATCCATTAAGATACTTCTTACCCCATGTCATATTAGAGGGTTATCCTTTACCTATGTTTATGATGCAGTGTTTTTAGAGGTTTCCACATTTCCCATGCCCACTTTATGATTATCATGCTATATCACGTCTCATTGTTCATTTTAATGATTATCACTACTTTTATTCCCCATTTAAATTCATATTGTCTAAAATTTATTAAATTATTCATGTTCTTCCATGTTCATTGCCTTACTAGTCTTTATAGATCACCCCTTTCTTATGTATGTCCCCAGGTTATCCCATATAGTTTTATGTACGAACATGTTAAGGATGTTTTTAATAATGATATTGTATTTACTATTTTAATTTTTTATTTAATGTAACTAATTCCAAAATAAAATATACATATTAATATTCTTGGTGTTATTTTGTGTAATTTTTTAGAATAAATAATGAATTAACATGTAATTAAGAGAAGGGTGGTCATAGTCAAATAATACAAACTAATGAAATTTTCCTAATCATCATCTATATTGAAAAATACATCATGTGTATATAAATTACATTTTCCCAATGTTGATAGGACTTGTATAGACCGAATTTATTATATCTCTCTAAAATGAAAGGTCTATAGGAAATAATTCATAACTCCTTTTAGAAGGGTGTAACTATTTGTGGTGTGAATACCTAGACACCAAAATATTATGTCTTGCATATCAAATTTCTAAGATGAAGTTTCTCTATGGTGACATTCGTGAAATTTTATGAAAATTTCACCACATTTTTTGTATCCTATATTGAATTACAATTATCATTTAATCTTCTTTGTAAGATAGAATACCATGTTTATCACTCATACTCCCATGGTGGATTCCAATACTTTAGCCACTAATATCATAACACGACCCACACAACCTATGGAATATGTAGATTAGCATTATACCACACTGGGTATACCATTACACTTCCACCCCATGCGTAGAATAAATATTATTCTTATTTCCACCAATAATTTTCCATTGTTTAGTTGGCTGGCTAGGGTTAGACGATTTATATTTTACTTAAACATCGTATTTGGTGTGAACCATTTCACTAAGGTGTGAAGGATTTATTTCCCTAAAAATTAAATTAGGATTAACCTTATAAAGTATCTATATACCTTATACATTTTTAACTTTATGGTGTGACCTGATTTACCCTCGTATGACCAAAGTCCTTGGAAACTCCTTTTTAGTGTATCTTTTTATAATATTATATGATTTCTGTCTTCTAGAAATAAATCTATCTCTATATCCTTTCAATCCTACAACCTTAATCACTTTTGGTACAATAATGTTCAACACCAAAAACCAATATGTTTTCATAGAATAGTTAACATAATAAATTTAAATTTTATTGAAAAAAATACAATACCATCAAGTCCCAAAAACCAATCAACAATAAATCAAACACTATCCAATGACAACTCTCAATTTGTTGGTTATAATATCTATTTTGATTTATTAGCAACCCCTCTTATCATGAATACATTTCCATACCCATTTTTGGAAATACATCAACCATTTTATCCAATGATTCATCCCTAAATATGTTTGTGAGATATTCTTGTCTTCCTTTATGGTTTTGGTGAATTGGTCCCCCAATGTGGATTTTTAATTATTCTTTTCCCCACTTGACCTCAAATCCAGATCTATAATCTTGATTAATTCTACCTATTATAAATATTACACCAAATTATCTTCTCATTAGATAATACCACTTATTTTTACACTCCCCATTTCTCCATGATTTCAAAAAAATTAAATACATATCTTAGAAACAAATCATTATAATTAAACACCACTATAATGTCTCCTCCTTCAAAGCATATGGATATCATAAATTGATCTTTTCTACCACTGTTAATAAATAACATGAATACAATTAAACATATTATGCTCCCAATATTAAAATATACTACAAGATTCATTAAATTTCTAGATTCATTTTTAACCACTTGATAACACTAGACACCATTTTTAATCACTAATTGGACACCTTAATTAACTTTCAAGATTTAAAATCTTTTCCAAACATTGGATGCATATATATTTTTTTAGTGTGTTGACTTAGAACTTAATATAGGTTGATCCAAAAAATATCTAATACTTGTAAGTAAAAAAACATTATAGGAAACAAGAAATTAATTTTGAAACATCAATACATTACAGTTCACTTACTTACTCACATAGAATACACACAATCACAATTTTCATCTTTTATTAAGAAACTTATACTATGAAATCTATCACAAATTCCAAAAATAATTAGATAATAAAAAAACACCTAATCTGTGATTCATACTATATTTTTAACTTTTCAGTTTAGATCTAAAAATCAACCATGATACTATTTGTTAAAATAAATACATATTGATATCAATTGGTTCGAACAGATTTCGACACTCACTTCTTTCAGTGTCCTTTTTTCTTAAAGGGGATACAATCTATATATTTTAATCTACATAATGTCCCCAAATTTCATCGATTCATCATTTAATTTAAAATAGATATCTAGAATAAATATCATCCACTTCTATGATATCTAAAAAATAGCCAGATAAAATAAAAACCAAACCAATTTTTAGATTAACACAAATATATAATGAGATAATTTTTTCTGATGCTCATGCATTAGGATTTTATCCTCCATATTCAACGATTGATTCCCACTGTGATATCGCTAGTAACAAACCAATTTTCATTAGACAATGTGTTCTCAGACACCCCTTTATGTGATTTAATCTTATAAAATATACCACTTATACCATTTCTAGTCATTAATGGAAACTATGGAGCAAGATTCAACATTACATGAATCATTAGATAAAACCTCCCAATGGAAAATGTCTCCCCCATTACATAAAAAAAATCATAAATAGATATTCAGTATTAAAATATATGGGGATTTGGTAAATTTTAGCTTCCTTAAGTTGAGTATTCTGATTCGTCTTAGTGCACCAAACCTTCACTATGAAACTCGCATTTCACCCTTTTAAAATTTTAGGAATATAATTCCATAAATACCTAAACATCCTTATCTTCTAGATCATTCTCTATGTAAATATTTTTTATCCCCTCACTAGTAAATTTCATTTGAGTGATACCACTTACAAAAACTCTATTTTGTATGTTTGATTTAGTGTTATTCAACTCTCTTGGAAGGGGTTATTCTACCATAGTAAGAACAATCCTACTTATGAAATATTTTTCTTTTGATGAATTACTACTGTTTCATTCCTTATGATCTATTTAGTTTTGAATGACTCTTACTCTATTAATTTCTTATTTCCTTATGGTGTGTTTTTTTGAGAAAACTAAAGTTTGCTTTTTGTTTCTCTTCTTTGATGGACACGGGTGCCACCACAGGCTTCTAATTTCATTTTATGTCCTTATATACATTATCTTACATATTGTTTATAGTTGAAGTATCATATAAAATTTTCCTTCAAACTTGTACTTATTTTTTCTAGGAGGAAAAATATGAGTAAAATGATTTTTCATCTTGATGTACCCTTTTATATGCTCCATAATTTTAATTCAATATATTGAACATGTTATCCAACAAAAAACTTTCATCAAGTGTAAACCATTTCATTTTTTGTAATAGGAATAGAAGTTTTCCTTATGAATTATTTCACTCAATTACTAAGGAAATTCCTTTCCATGTGATTGGGGTTAGAACTAAAATGACCCATCTTTTGACCAAGGTATGAATCATTGGGTTTTCATTTTGAATCTTCCAATTAATCATAGTAAAGGTATGCTACATCCTAGGGAAGGACCAAGGAGCATATGAAACTAGTTCAGAGCCCGGAGGTATGGAAAATGGTTTGTAGGTTCTGTTGTATGGTTAGAAGAAACCATGCACCCCAGTTATCATGGTTTAGGTAAACCGTGTGGTTATAGACAGAGGAACCTAGAAGTTGGCACAATTTGTCTACAATTGTATGGACTAGGTGCATGACTATGTGGGCCTACTGCGGATAGGGGAAAATCCTTCACACACGGTTTGTGCAAGGTTTGTAAACCTTGCGCATAAACAACACATTGTATGTTTCAGGTAAAAATTACTATTTTTTAATCCTTTTAACTAAAATTATTATTTATTATTTTCTGACATTCTATTGGAATAAAACTTTCTACTTCCACTCCATGAAGCTAAAAACCACATCCTCCTTGCATCCTTGATAACTTCTCTATATGATGTATGATCTTTATTTTTTCACTAGAATTGGAAGACCTATGGTAAGGTTCCCTATTATCTCTACTTATTTATCTTCTCTTCTTTCCATCTATTGCACTATTTGGTTTTAGTGTCATATACCATATTTTTTAGGAATTTCACTGAAACTTAGATCTCTTCCAACCTACTTTTACTACGAGTTCAATATCAAGTGATAATTCATCTACGACCCTAAGGTAGGTGATCAAGTAGATTTCCATTTGAGTTTTGGTCTTTTCATATTTAATCTATTGTGTCCTGAGCCAACCTTTGTCAAGATCTATTGATATGTTGGTTCCTTCCTGTATAAATAACCCTAGTGCCTTGATATAGGGAAATTGAGTTTTTATAGGGGTTTATAGACCACCCTTGCTTTATATAGAACCCCTTAGGTGCGCCAATTTAAAAATGGTCATTTTGGTCCTATGGAAGAAAATGATTGGAACCACAATTGACTCCCAGATCAACTTTGAATTGAACTAGCCTTCGAATCATGTGTAATTGATATATAATGTAGTTCCCCAATTTTGATTATCCCCATTTTAATTTGAATTTTTAAAATGGGTATGTGAGTAATTGATCATGACACTTTGGCCTTGACTCCTTTCCTTGGATGAGTCTTCCATTTTAGGAGAATAGAATGTATGGCTTGTATAGGTTGGATATGGAGAGATTGAATTATCCTCTTAAATTAACTAGTTTAAATGAGTTGGTTTCAAGGGATTGAATGGTATTGCCCTATTTGTTTTTATAATTATAGAAAGGAATTACATGAAATGTTTTTTGTTTAAATTGAAGTGATGTAAAATGGTTTTCCTTATGTCATGTGTTATAAATGGATATTTCTTTTATATGCTTATGAGATTATGATATGTAAATGGGATGAATGAATTCAAAAACCATGCTAGTTTGTTATATATATATTTGGGTGGGATGTATGTTTACCCCACACCAGTTTAAATCACTATACATGTATGGATCGGAGGCAATATTACCTCATGCAAGGTTATTATACACATATAGACAGGAGTCATTCTTACCCCATGCTAGCTTATTATATGTGTATGGGTGGGAGGCATTATTACCCCATAATAGTTGAAAACTCTATATACATGTATGGATGGGTGGGATTCTTACCCCATGACAATTATAATATATATATATATATATATGTATGTATGTATGTATGTATGTATGTATGTATGTATATGGTGACTTGATCTAACATGCCAGCTGCGAGATGAAGTAGGTAGACCCACTAAGTGTAATTTAGGAACCTGAGTGTGAAGTTATTTATTTATTATGTATTTTATTACAATCAACGTTTAATTAAAATCTCCTACTCGGATTACACATAGACATTGGTGGTGGTGGCCTACTAAGATGTTTATCTCACACCCTACTCGGGCCACCTTTGGCACCAGAGATGATTTTTTTCCTGTATATTTGGATAGGGGAAGACATCAATTTTCTAAATGTTTATTTTTATTGCATAGTTATAGCTTAGAAGCAGAGGATCAAGCTTAGGCTTGAGATGATATGGAGTAGTTTTTGGATTTTGTTCACTTTTGTACTTTTGATTTTCATGTTTGTTGCATGTTTTATTTTTTCCTTTTTTACTACCATGAGATGCATACATGTTTGTATCAGAAACATTATATGATTATTTTGGAAATATTGATTAGTTATTCAAACTTTTTCTACATCTATTTATGCTTCTATTGTTTATTGTATATTTATATTATGTTATGCTTCCACTACTATTTATTACTCTGTTGCATCCACTATGTACTTTAACATGGGGGTAGAATCTCTCTACTATTTTTCCATTACACCCCTACTGCTAATCGAAAACCCCTAGCTTATGGGGAGACGTGCCCTGGGTCATGTGGACAACCAGGATTGAGGAACGAGTTTAGTGGTAGCCGGGTCCATGATGTCACAAAGCAGTATCATAGGATTTTATTTCTTGATTTAATATTTAGAGATAAAAAAATGGATATTAGGAATTATTGGGACTTTTTCACAAGCTGTGCTTGGATGTCACAAACCCATGTATGGTGTAAGGGCCATGTTTCATGAATTATTTTTGTTTTGTTATGACTATTACAGTTGACACGATATCTCCCTTGGGTGCTTCACATGTTTTGTGATGTTATTGATGTTGATAATATTGGGATTATGACTATATTTTTTGAACCGATAAATTAGGGTTATGTATTGAAACATGAATCATGATAGGAAAATTATAAATACGCCATGCATTATTCCTTGTCATGTTTAAGTTTCAGCAGGAATTTACTATTGCATAATTATTGTGACTTGTTAGACACACACACACACACACATATATATATAATTTCTCTAACCCATCTTGATAGATTTTGATCGTTCTATGTTGTGAGATTACTGGGTTCCACTCTCTGACTAATAAGGTGTATGGGCCCTTATGGATAGAAAAATTGAATTCTAGCTTGATCAAACATTGAGAAATTATATAATCACATGGATAAGAACAATTTAAACGAAAATTACATCCATGTGAGTTCCATATTTTTATCATAAGGTGTATGTGCCCTTATGGGATAGAAAATGGCACATCAATGGATTTAGTCAACTTAAATGGTTTAAACGTTCATATGAGCATGTTTTCAAATGGAAAATGACTTTTAACATGAGAAAATACATATTGAACATGCCTAACATAGAGAACATTACCTTAACCCAATCTTGGTAGTGGGAAGTGTGTGTTTCTCCATTTTTATGGCATGTTATGGTCTGTTCTATCCTCTAGGCCTGGCTTTTGATGCAGAAAAAGAGACATGTTCATTTTCGTAGGAAGAGTTTAGTACCTATCCTTGTATCATGAATGAAATAATATAAATTTCTAGAAATATATTCTGAGACATTCATTTAAAATTTTATCATTATGTCACCATGACATCCTCAAGTTGCGCGCCCTGAAGGTGGTGAAGATCATGTTCCTGAGGTGGCAGGCCTTGGGCCACAAGTTGTTCATTCAGTCGAGCCACCTATGGATACTCCTTCTTTACCTAATTTGGGTGATCCCACATAGTTTAAAGAGGGATTGTTTCATATTATGTATAATATTCAAGGAAGAGTGCGACATACCTTGAGCATAGAGGAGTTGACTCATGAGTTTCCGCAGCAACATCCTACAACTTTCACCGGGGATGGTGGATCACTTACTGCAGAGTCATCGATTGAGGTGATCGTATATTTATTAGAGAACCTAGAGACACCTCTAGAGTGGAGGGTCAAGATAAATTCTCACATGATACATGATTCAACCAAGAGGTTGTGGTATGTCATCACCCAAGGAGACCAATATAAGGATATGGTCTGGGTTGACTTTTAGACCATCTTCTATGACTACTTCTTTCCCTAGACTCTGAGGGCAAACAGAGCTAGAGTGTTCATGAATCTGTAGTAGGGGACCATGTTAGTTATGTATTACTAATCCTACTTCCCTGAGATTTAGCATTTTTTTCATTCTCTAGAAACTAATGTTCTAATGGAGGCTAGGTTATTTGTGGATGGGTAGTGTTATGAAATCCAATCACAAGTCAATGGGTTCAGGATGAAGAAAATTCCAGAGATCATCAACCATACCCTAATTATAGAAAAAAATTTAAGGGATGATGCTGGTGATAGATAGGGTGGTTTGGAACCTACGCATTCTAGTTCATCTTCTTCTAAAAAACGACGCTTTGAGGAATCTCATGGTGGTAGTAGTGTCTAGGATCCATTCGCGGTTAGTTCTCATATCTATCACTAGTGACAAGTGTCAGGGAACTTCAAGAGGTAGTGTCCAAAAAATAAAGTTGAATTCAAAGTATATGGAAGGATGGTTAACCTCCACTTTTTCTATAGGAATTTTCCACTAGTGCCTAGTGAGAAGGTATCTCCACCTAATCCTTGCTTTAGAGATGGGTTGGTTTGGTCATGAAAGACAAGAACCTGGAATAGGATGAGTTG
Organism: Viscum album; assembly: GCA_963277665.1. Classification (NCBI taxonomy): domain Eukaryota; kingdom Viridiplantae; phylum Streptophyta; class Magnoliopsida; order Santalales; family Viscaceae; genus Viscum; species Viscum album. The sequence goes on along the minus strand of OY728119.1, from coordinate 1,599,101,616 downwards.
ATTAGTTCTAGGTAGAATTCGAGGAAGAGGCAACCAAAATTATGATTATTAGCTTCATTAGAGAATACCTACTCATGGGTTGGTTTAAACAAATTTATATTTGACACCGTGACCTTCAATATCAAATATATTTCTTATTATTTTACTAGATTTTAATGTGATTAATAAAACTTTTTATCAAAAAGGATCACTATATACATCATTACATACTCAATGAGATTTTTATAAATATTACTTCAATAAAATTAAATGGTTATAATATTTATTCCTTGGAATATACTTTTCTTCAGTTTATATTGAAGAAATACACTTTTTTTCATTATAAACCAAACAATGCATTTTATGAAAATATAAGAATGTCCAAAAATAGTGATTCTATAACCAATACTTCTCAATCCTATATTAAATTATAAATATCACCATATTTTTCCCCTTTCTAATTTTATACAAAAAATAATAGTTAAGATTTATTTGGAATTCATCTTGATTACAATCCCTTCAATGAGATGTTAATATTTACAAATATATGAAAATCATATCTTCAAACATATTACATATACTATATTTGGTTTTTTCACCATCGAGTAAATAAATATATAATCATTCATTGTACTATTGTTGGATAAATTAGTTTCCCATCTTTAATTTTTATGTCTCTAGTTATGACCATGATCGATGTTCAAATTTTCTTACAATTATATAATCAAAAAAATTTTAATAACATATTGTCATACATCACATGAGATAAAAATAGGTACTCAAATTATTTATATACTTACTAGAATATAAATAAATAAAGTAAATTAATTATTAACATATGAAGCATTGATCACATATATATTGGAAACAATTTATGAGATTCGTCTTTTTTTACAAATATGATATCATCAATATAGATTTGTCTCATAAATTGTCATTCCCTTTATCTATTTTTATATATATTGTTGTCAAAACCACCTATATTTTAATTCAACTTCTTTATGTAAGTATTTGGTAAATAATACTATTTTTTTGGTGAATTTTATGCCCTAATAACTGTATATGGATAACATCCCTTGTTATTATCATACTGTTTATTTTTGATTGATTTGTAATAAAATATTATTCATTTATAGATACAATAAAAAATTTCAACATAATATCCTTTTAATAGATTTGAAATATCCCTTATATATATTATTACATGAATGATCTAATTGATCCATGCCTTTCCACGGGTGGTATTATTCTTCCACGTTAGTAAACTATATTGGTACATATCATTTCCTAAATTTCAATATTTTTTTCCTACTAAATTTATATATATATCCATTTTACTAATAAAAAATTATAATTAAAATGAAATTATGATACATTTGACTCTTTAAAATATCCTATATCTTTTAATTTTATATTCAATCAATCTTCTAATTAATTTCAATTTCACATGATTAAGCCTTCACTACCTATTTAAATCTTTTCAGATTTACTTATGAAAATCGATTTCTACACTATAAAATATCGTATTCTATATTAATTATGGTTTTATTTTATCACCTAGTATTTAAAAATAATCCACATCAACTATTATCCTCTATTTAAAATAATGAGTTATCCATTAATTTACCATAATAAAATTTTATTTCAAATTTATTTTAATAAATCTCCTTATATGATTTAAAATGAGATTCTTTATGTAAAGAGACATGATTATAATTATCTTAATTAATTTCATCCATATTTCATCCACTTGTAATTATTAAATATATATCTTTGATCACATTCAATTAACTATTTTCATTAATTTTATTGAGCATTTTTAAACTGTTTAGGTATTAATCCTAGTAGAACAATGAATAAATATTTATTTACATATTATATATCCATTTTTTTCTTGGGTATCTTATTTATTATATATTTATGAAATAATTAAAAATATTAAAGGATATTTTAGTTTATAACACATTCTATATGACATGACATATCATGTAACATTTTTTCATAGACTATGTAAATCCCATTATAAAACATATATATCTACATTAACTATATCATTCCACTTATTCCTACATGGAACAATACTATTGAAAAATGTCATTTTCAGTTTTATTTAATGTAGAATTTATAATTTATGATTATTTTTTTATTCTATATTTATTACTGAGGAAAAAGAAAACTTAGTTACATGTGTCTTAATGATTTTACTAACTTTCAATGAAGTGAACTCCATTATATTACCCAATCTAATGGTTTTAATCATTAATTTTCATAGATGTTAAATGTTTCATTGAAAATGTTAAATAAGGATTCCATGTTCTTGTGAATAACCATTACATAATTGTTCTATATATATTCATCAATAAAAATAATGTAATATCTTTTGAATTTAGTGCTCTTTTGTGTCATAGGAATAAAGATTTTGTTATGAATTATGTAAAGAAAGTGGGAAGGTATCCTATTTTTAGAAAATAAGTATTATAAAACATATACCATTTATTATAATAATATCATATCTTTTGTCATTACCTTTATATAATAGGAATTTTATATTTTTAATCAGTAATTATGAGATTATACATGAATAGTTTTTTTGAGAAAAGGAAATGGTTCTATAAATTGGTTACCTCAGAAATAATGATGAAAGAAATGTTAACTATATTATGTTATTTATATATATTTTCATTCACATTGTTTGGATCATGGAATCATGATTCTTAAATTTAATCATGCATCCCTTCATATAGTATGTAACTTCATGACAAGCGTAACATAATTTATTCCAACATAAATAGTGAGAATGATATATATCTAAAAATAATGTATTTTTATTATTAACCATTTTCTATATCTCAATATTTTGATTCCAACAAATGACCATAAAATATCTAGAAATTACAATGTAATCCATTTTATCCAAAAAATTCTATATTTTTTTTAATAATCCATTATTTATAATCAACTGAAATGAACAAGTCCTTTCAAGGATCTATATGCAATTTATTTTTTACTAATTTATCAAGTCTTTAATAAATTTTACATTTTATTCCTATTTATTTTTCTACCATTAAATAACATGATTATTTTAGAAATATTTAGGCATCACATAAATAATAATTTGATGCTGAATGATATCATCATCTAATTTAACAATATATAATTTTTTTAATGGTATAACATTACTTTTCATCATCTTAACAATTCATAAACCTTATTCATATTATGATTTATCACTTCTTAATCTGTAATATAAATACTTTCATATATATTTATAGAAATATAAAATAATCATTTATTATATTTCTATATTTTTTAATAGAATATATTTCATATTATATTTGTTACTATCAGTTTGTTTTCCCCATAGGTATATTATTCCTTATTTCAAAATGTTATTTTCTTTAGACCAATATGAAACTAATTAACACATCATATATTTAAAAGATTTATTTCATCTCTATTTAAATATATCTAGAAATATTTTTTATAATTATAAGAAAGTATTAGTGATTTTTATTTAGTGTCTTTATTAATCTTTTTCATTTATAATATTGAAACCACTAAGGTCATAGTAAACTTAAGAGTGAGTTAATTTTTGTGAGCATATTCTCTTCCTTATTGGATCTTATTCTCTAGTTTCCAATAAATCTGAAATCGATAGCATCAAACTATCCAAGAATATTATCCAAGTAATGATAATAAAACATAGGGAAGTTAATATTTTATTATTTTTATCCAAAATATATACATCAATGGTGAATATAGGGTGATGTTTCAATGTATCAAAAAACAATAACACATTAGTTCAGGAACACAATTTTTTATATTCTTTCATTACTAAGACCAAAGATGGCTACCAATTGTTATCTATATACTCAATGATTCAATAAATGTTCAAAACATATTTAATCATAAAGAATTATATTAGAGACATTACTCTAAATAAATACAACACAATAATATTGGTGTATCAATTAAACTTCAAATCTATCTACCCTTATAGATTTTAGATTAACACACACTATTATTATCTTTCATGGTACCCTACAGTTTCATAAATTAGTATCTAATAAATATCTCATTTTTTGTGAATTCCAAAATAATTATTTTTAAACTTCAATCAAATTTCCATTTCTCATCCATATTTCTTGAATTCATAATACCATATACCACATATTAATTAAACATAATAACCATATATATAGGTTTAATTTAATATCTAATTGACTAGTCATGTCTTTTTATATTAAATAAATATCAAAATCTATAAAACATATCAAATAATTTAGAAATAAGATGATTATATCCCTTATAAGATGTGTGACTCTTTTAGAGCCAAATATTTTGAAAATAATATCATTTTGAAAATCATTAAAAGAAAAAAATCTTTCTATTATTCAATATGTATATTCACATTAAAAACATTCAGTAATATGTGCTAAATATTGTTATATTGGGGTTCATTGACAATTGAAATACCATGAAATTTAATTAAGTCATATTCACTTTCCATGAAAAAAATCTCCAAAAACGTTTTTATAAAACTTTGTCTCCCAAAAAAAGGATCAGTAAACTCAATATAATGATGATACAATGTAAAAAAAATTAGTTAATAATATAACATAACATTGAAAATTTGTTTGTAGCATGTTTCATGGTATCCTATATAATCACACTACATTATCTTTTTTAAACATGTTATTTAAAAAAATTAAAAATAAAACTTTTTATGTTATTATCTTACTTGGAATAGATATGGAACAGATCATCGATTAAAATTCTATACCTCTCAAAATATATGCAACAATTATCTTGACTTATACACTACATAAATAGATCATAGTGAACAATCAAGAACATTTAATTACAACATCAATTCCATATTAATATAAGAAAATATTTTTGTTATTATTCACCAATTAAAGAAAATATATCCACCTTTTCATTTATTAAAACATTCATACTATTAAATAATATAATACTTCATTAAGAATAACCAATTTAAGAAAAATGTAATATTTTTTCATAATTTTTCAAAATTTATAAATTTTGAACAATATTTGTTCCAATATTCCCCTCCTTTGGGTCTTCTATAATTTCCAAGTCTTATATGATTTAAATGTGATGATTAATGTTTATGTAAGAAGTAAAATATCTAAATAGAAATATAATTATAATATTCTTTCTCAAATATCTATCCATAAACCTGATCCATAATTCCATATAAACTCAGGTACTCCACTATATATTCCATAGGCTATCAAATATCCATGAGGGTTTGATCGATATCTTAAGATTACTACACCATGAATCAAATAATTGTACATAAAGGTAAATAAAGGATAACTATATATATATATATATATATCAAAAATGTAATATTAAATTTATAATGATATGATAATTATAACTAAACAATATCACCATGTTTTAAGAAAATATAACTCAGGAAATTTTGGTCATTTCAATCATTGAATAAAGGATCACCAGATTGGTAAATTATAAACTTGGTATAATCCATAAATATAAAATAATAGGAACACTATAAAATAGTATTCTAGAATTTTCCAGGTATTATTTATCATTATCGGCCACTCAAATCCAAATTTCTTATGATTTATTAGGGCCTTTACTGACCCTATATCAAAAAAATTGATATCAACATAACCATCATGGGTTATATGTATGATATTAGTAAAATAACCTCTATTAAAAAACTAATGACCCCCTAAAATAATCCAATATATATGTGGTTCATGTAATATGTGGGATTTAAGAAATAATAATCACATTGAATACCTAGTTTCACCGTTGAATGTTAAATAAGCTAGTATAACAAGTAACCATATATATTTTTTCCAATGATGGTGTATTGGGAGTGAAATTTTGAAATTCTTAACACATGTGACTATTTTTAACATCCACACAATGGTTGGACCACATTCTCTATAAGGCCCCAGCCTTAAACCCTATATAATCTTGAGATATCACAAGATTACACGTTGAGGATCTTTTCAGGTTTAGAGTTTTAGAGAATTAGATCTTAAAACATGCATTACAACCCACATTTAAACAAAGTGGTTACAATAAATGATAGTATTCTTTTTCCCATCAACGGAAACATATTGGAAATAAAACATGGATTCTTTCATGACACTTCCTTGACACTATCATCTTATAATGTACCTTTCCCGTGACCTGTGAAAAATATTTCAAAAAAACATGGGATGAGCATAAAGAGCTCAGTATGGGTTATATAAAAATTACATGGAAAGGAAACATGAGTTCATATATACATAAGAATGAAATAATACTTTACCTATAAAACATAGGCACTTTAACATACCTTATAAAATCATGAACAATACGTAGAAATCATAAGACATAAAGGAAACTTGAGGCATTCATAACATTCTTATGTAGGGAGTAACCCTCTTGGTTACATTTGGAATACCCATCACAGTATATTCCCTAAATCTATTCGGAGAAACCTTAATGTTTCACTCCTTCGCGTTACCCAATGCATTGGTGAGCTATATCGGGCTCACCCACCCTTAGTTTATCACGGAACCACCCATTTTCATAATAATGCCCAAGAACCTCAACATAATCATATCACATAAAACATGCATAAAGGAAACATAAAATTTCCACCTTTCAATCACAAGATATCAATACAACAAATTGATATAAAAACATTATGAAAACCATTTTCGATACCAAAATAAATGAAAAGTAAAACATTGTATTTATTTTTCTTTTAAAAAGAAGGTCTCTCTTGTAGAGGAAGCCGAAACTCAAATAACGGTCATGGCGGCGGAGAAGTCGTTGTCGCTGCATACGTACGAAAAAAACATTCCCTTTTGTCGTTTAGTAAAATCTTCGTATAAATAAGATTCATTTTGAATAAATGTAAAAGTAAAAGGTTTTTATACACTGTATAAAAGAAAGGTTGTGTATAAAACAAAATATGCCTCAATAAAAGGAGATTGAGACGAAGTCCCATACCTCGTATCCGACTTGACCCGACCGTTCATTAATCTCCTGAATTATAAACTTGAGTTAATCTCTACTTGCTTAAGAACCCTTTTCAAGTTCATTATTCCTTTTATACCATTTTATGAACATTATGTAATCATTTAAGTTCATAATGTTCATTTTGTCGGTATTTGGTTCTTAAGTCAAAAATAGACTTCTTACACTTACATGTTGTTAATTTGGTCAAAGGTTCGTTATATCCAGAATGATATTAATGATTTGGATAACATATATATCATATATATTCATCATATACATGTATTTATAATATTACATCACATTTAGAGGTAAGAAATGAAATGCACCATTCATGGAGACGGTAAGCCGTATGTACGCATGAACGCTACTTCAATTTCTATTTCGTATTTTCTGGAATGGAATCATAATGATATAAGAGTATATTATAATTCCATTATAATAACATATATAATATCATTAACTTTATCCTTTACACATCCCACATATGGTATTAACGAATCAAATCACTTTCAGGGGCGGTAGTCCGTACTTCCTAAAATGAAGATATCGTGTTTACCCATAATGGAAACAATAATGGTATGCCATAAATGAAAAATATAGAAGCTTAAGGAAAACATAAACATATTAAATATCATATATAAAAATAGTGACATCATAATGGCCACCTTTGAAGGTGTTAAATGAGTATTGAACAATCATCGTTTCGGGAGGCAGAATTTCTCCATCCACGGAAACCGTATGTTCTTTAACCATTTGATGTAGTTTTGTGAGAGTTTAGCTCAAATAAATCTTATAAAAACATCCTTGTATATTGAAGAAACTGGTTTGGTTACAAAATACGTAAATAAAAAGTGTTTAGGGGGTTGGAGAAGCAAAATAAAACAAATGAACATGAGAGAATGAATTACCTTTAAAAGTGTAACTCCTTTTGATTTGAGTCTAAAGGCTTCCTTTGAAAGGATTCTGCACAAAGTTATTCCTTTAGGATGAGTAGAGGGATGTGGAGAGAGTAAATGGGCATGGGATGGCCAAGCCAAAGGCTTGAGGAGTGTGTGAAATGAGGTAGAGGTGGGGGCCTTTTATTAGAGGAGAGGAGGGGCACTTTTGGAAATCATGAAACTATTATTTTATTTTCAAAAGTGTTTCGAATTTCTAAGGTCCCACATTGATATATTTCGAAGATAAGATGATAAGGCTTCGAAATATTCCCATACAATAGTTTTTGGACATGTTTAGGTCTTAGAATATATATTATCGTTTCATTTTATTTAAACTGTTCATTAATGAGGTCATTGTTGCATCATCATGATGTCATAATTAAATTAATTTATTTAATGTCTAAAAATTATAACAAAAATATCCTGATGTTTTAAATCTTTTTATCTTTACAAATAATATTTATAGACAAAAATTTTATTAGTATAACCCCTTCTAAAAATTGTTTTAGTAAAACAATTTATGTTAGTGTCATTTTCACCTTTATTAAAGAAAGGCGTTAAAGTCATTATCTCACCCAAAAGGCTCTATAGGGTCCCCTAAATCGACCCATGTGTTGTATTGGTCTGGCATGACTAATCCTATAGGGGTAGGACAAGTGTCATGGTGTTTTCATATTTTTATAATATCATTTTTACCTTAAATTACACTAATTACCTCTAATCGCGATTAATGAAAAAAAGGTAATATTCCCCAAAAAATTATTTTCATCCCATTGAACCACATTTTACATACTAATGACAACCATGTATGTTGGATTTTCAAAATTCAATACACATTAGTGGTAAACTTTCATTTAACTGAAAAATCAGTTTTCTTGATTACCACTTAGTGGTTTCACTATTCATCAAAAATTGGAGTTTTTCAGAAAATTACCAAAAATTCACTCTAAGATATATTTGATATTTCGAATTCAAAAATGATTTTTATATTACCTAATTCAAAGAATATAAGTAGAATTATTTAATTTAATAATTAACTCCCGCTGTCAAAACAAATATCGTGTTTTTAAGAAAAATATATATCCAAAGATTGATATTTGTTTATGTCGAATTTCAAAGTGAAATTAATTCCAAAGTCCACCATTGAATCAAATGGTAAAAATATTTTATGGTTTCAATTTAAAACCAATTCAAAAGATAATCTAATCATATAAATAAATTAGATTAAAAGAGGTTTTGAATTAAATTACAACATTTTTCACTTATTCATAAAAAATGATCTTTATCGGAAGAATAACAAAAACATACACAAAGTAAAATTTGATGTCCCAATTATAAAGAAGGATTTTATTTGGTCCAAAATCATGTATAAGAGTGACCAAAACTATATTTAAAGAGGGTTCTCCATCAAAAGGCGATAAATGATCCTTTTAGTGAATATTAATGTATTTATGTATAAAATTGAATTCCTTTCTTATTTTAAGCCTTTATCTTTTATTGGATAAATGTACAAACATATATATTCGTATTTTTGTTATTTATATTCATTCTTGCCAGTACAACGACTATGTGTTAACTACCATTTGAAATTATATTATTAGCGTGTAATGTAAGATTTCAAAGAAACTCATTGTTGTGTATCTGGCACGCTATCGTACATAGCAACCCCTTCAAAAAAAATATTTAATTAAAAAAATATATTAATAAATATGAATATGTATTATTCATTATTTACCTGGGATGTTACATTCTCAACCTGATAACAATTAAAAACAAATTTATTAGACATTATTTCATACTATAGGAATGGTAATTCTGTAATATTTCCACCCAAAAATTCACAAATTCATATGATAATAGGATATAATATATAAGGCCTTTAAAAAACCCTTTATTATCACTTTTTATATTCAACATAAGTCACTAAGAGTCCCCACAAAAAAGATATAGCTACTAAGATCAAATATTTATCCCATAATCTCTATCATTATCTTAGATATACATGTTATTTTAGTATAATAATCCTACTGTTATAGTAATTGCATTAAGAATACTCTCACTTTGAAGAAATATACCCATTGGTTACTTCTTAAATGACACTTGAATATCAATAAATATATCATCAATATTGTTCAAAACCATGGGGACCCACTCATATCCCCAAATATTTGATACATATGATAAATTTTACATGACATTATCCATTGAAGGGGGAATTATTTAGTTTATATATATTCCAATATACTTTAAAATAATGAAAAAACCAATATAGTGGGACTCTATATTTCCCTAAATCCGTAAAAATAAATGTCCCATTAGATGAAACTCTCTCTAGAAGGAATTTTAACTCACCTCAAACTCAAATTTTTGATATCAATGATATTTTTAGTGCCACTACACTATGTAATATTGAACTGCTTACTAATTATATATATATTCTCTAATGTATCCTACATGATATTCAGTTCAATTATCACTTATATCCTACTTAATGTCACTATAGTTGTATAGAACATTGTGTAACATATATTGTTAACTAATAACATCAATTATGAGATATTATTTAAATTAATGAATGTCTTACAAGGATCATATAAAATTAAGGACACAATATAAAATAATTTACTCAGAAAACATGATCATGAACATAGGATATACATATATCTAAGGATATTATGTTGTGTTAACATTCAATTAAGTGTATAGGGATCATCATGTTACTTAATATAAATAACATATGAGTGTTGGATAATAATTTGGAAAAAACCCTATAAAATCAATGAATTCAATACATTTTTCATATATATAACTTTTTTAGCTTGTGGGATAATGGGATCTTTATGATTAATAAGATGTGTGGAAACATATCCAATCCATTGAAAATATCCCTCACTATATCCCAACCTCTAGGATACCTCAAAATACCGCTACAAAAATACATTGATGCCTTGTCCCACATAAATTTTTGAATAAGGAGCTACTATAAAAGACCAATGGGAAACCATTTTTCCCTAAACATGCTTGAAGTTATGACATAATTAAATAAATCTAGTTATATCCTTATTAACCCATATAAATAATACAAAAAGAATATATCATGGTATATTTTCATAAAATAGGGGTGTACTACCTATTGATGTTAATAGTAATCCCACGTTAACTCCTATATCATGATAATTAGAACTATTAACCTCAAATTAATGTACATGACATCAACATCCCCCTATATTTGTCCTATTTGCTACTCCACACAATAAATTATCTCCCACATCACCTTCCAGTATAGTCATATCACTTGAATCACATCCAAAATATATACTTATGATTAAGAAATTATTAAAGTATTCAAAAACCATACCATAGTTATTTATAACACCCAAATACAGATTGTATTTGAGGTGCATTAATAACCACTCATAATTGGATTTATGACCAACTTATTCCATCATCCTTAAAAAATAGTGATCTACTAATGCATTACCCTTTTCAGAGGTGTATTCTATCTAAAAAAATATACATAAACAAAAACCAGATCATAATCCTATGAAATAAATTCTATTAGAGAGAATGTTTTTCAAGGGTTTAGTAGAATATGCATTTTAGAATAGAGAAACCAAAGTTAACATCCAATACTAGGCCAGATAGTTTCACTAATATTGTCTAAAAGTTTGAGACCCATAAGTTATATCCAAGTCACTATACATTAATACTCTACCAAATCCAATTCACAATGAATCAAAATACATAATATTTGATTTTTATAGAGTAATGATATTATTGACATTAATGTTTATAGAAAGTTGTAATAGTATATGTGTATGGAAACTGCACTATTGAAAATCAACCATCCCTATAGGAAAATATCTATAAATAACTATCCCACACTCCCAACCAACCTCATTATTTTACATTCATATTAAAACATCTACATACCCAGACCAATCAATTTTTATTTTTAGAAACATAATATCTATATAGTTTGTATCATTAATATTAAAAACTAACAAATAATGAAAAATAATCTAATGGTTCAATTAAATAACAACCCAAAAATATTTTATTAAATTGAAATTTAAATAATATATTCCATATATTTTATTTAACCAATAAAAAAATAAAATTATTTCCTCTATCACATATAGTCATTCACATGTCATTTGAACCAATGGCCAAAATATAATACATATATGCATACTTTATCACCATCGCATGAAAGTGTAAAAAAAATGTAATATAATTCAAAAATAATAATTCAAAATATAAAAAAATTATAATACATAAAATGAATAATAAAAATCCCACAAATCATTAAACTTGGAATTTCAATGATTTATTTTTTCTTGGAACAATCATGATGCCCAACCCAAGACTTGACCAACTTATCTCCTTTTATCATGTGACGAATATGTAAAACAATTGAAATAAAGAGCTCAATGTATATTATGTAATTTATCAACCCCATGTTCTACCCATTTTCCTGAGCTAGAAATATATATGACTCTAGTAACACCTCAATATATATTATTGGATTCCAATTCAAAGCATGGATCAGATCAATATCATCGGGTGACTATAAAATCAATGAGATAACCATAAAAATATTAAAACAATGATTATTATCATACATAATATTAAAAGAATATAGGAATAATTTAAATGTTATAATGATAAATAAATCACATTACCATGATATAATATTTTTTAGTAATGAAATACAGTACAAGTTATATATTGAATAAAGGATTTTTTTGGTAGGTCGATCAAATACATAATGTAATAAAAAAAATATTAAATAATAGATACAATGTAAAAAATGTTTGAAGGAATCCCTCAGTCCCATATTTATCTCATTATCTCCTAAAACGAACTCATCCATCTATCATTAGGTCCTTTATTTTACATGTATTTAGGAACATGAAGTCTACATTCTCACTGAGGTGTATGTGTAGGGTATAAGTGAAATAACTCATAAGTCACCATCCATATGCCAAAAAAGTAATATAACATATATGTAGTGAAGATAAAATCTGATAGGAGTGAAATAAAAATATAATTCAGCGCCCAATCATGTTATTAAATAATAAATTATCCATAAAAATGAGCTATATTACCTAATCTAGGGAATGTATCCATATTTTGATAGGTTTTCCAAAACTAAATGGTACTACTAAGTAATGTTATGAACCCATGGTCTACCTGATAATGAGTAAGAATATATATAAATGACTCTTGGATAGATTTTAAGGGAGTTTCATTATGAAAATAGACACTAAAAATCATAAAATACATAGGATATAAGGAAATCACATTTTCGACCCATCCATACTCATAATAATTAGGATACTACATCAACCTGATCCTATCTTATCCATAGTTATATTAATATTAATTGGAACATTATAAAAATATCTATCATATAAGTAGTGAAGAAAATATAACCAATCACAAGCCAGGGTAGACTATCATGTTATAATCATTTCGTCACCATACCTAACCCCTATCACTATCCTATATACACATCAAACTAGTCATATAGACATTGTCTCACAAAAATCATGTTTGGAAAATATCAACATCAACCATGTTACTCTATAATGATCATCATATTTGGATCAATACAAACTAGCCAATATCAACTATTTCACAACCTAATAACATTCTAATAACTAGCTTATCACACAATGAATCTTCTACCTATAAAATTAAGTCACATGGTCAAACAAATCAACACAAAAATAATGTACAACATATGAAGGGTTTGATTCAAAATCTATCCAAGCTACCAATACGTTACATAGCTACACCCAAATATAAAATCATCATATAACATCCAATTACCTATTAATATTCAAATTGACATCACCCATATCTCAATGAACATGGAATCCAACTTTATTCTAGTTTTGTTTTAAAAAACGATAACAACATTCCTCACCCTGAGGAACAAGACCATTAAAATATCAATTTTATGAATTTCCTATGATTTTGGATCTTATTAGGTGATTATAGAAATGAGTCTTAAGTGTTTAGTGGAGGGAGGAATTAAAAGTGGTATAATCAGTTGATAGATAATACCATTACCTACATAGTGGGATCCACCAAATTTTTAATGGAATACTTGATATTTGAGTTCTTTTAATAACTCCACCGAATAACTGGTATGAATTCCAAAGTGCATTCTCTCTTCTCAACACCACATTCCAGTCAATGGTTTCTATTGGTTAACTGATGGATTTGGGATGGGATGAATTAGTTAGTGTAATATTATTGTGTTTTGTATCCTCAAACCATTTTTAAATTATTTAATTGTCCTTTTCAATAATAATTTTCCCTGTACAAATCTGAAGGATATATAGGGTTGGCTTAGTCTCTTTCAATTATCGGTATCAAGTGATTTGATCTTTGGTCGATCAGTTGTCTCTTTCTTGATAGGTTTTATCAAATCCATCATGTTTACTCTAATTACCATATAATTTTAAGTGGTTAAGGGTATGTTACTTCAATATATTGATCATTTTCAGATCTATCTTGATTCTATATATATTTATCAAACTTTTGTCTCTTAGAGGCCAGATCGCTTGTGGAATGTGTTGTGGAAGATATGATCTTTGAGGAATGTGATAATGTATCTTCTCAACTAAACATTAACTTATGGGAAATCGATAATAATATGTGGCTATCTATGTTTAGGTCCCCCAATGAATTTATCTTATGTTCCCTTTTACTTCCAATGTATGGATCTCATTGGGGTTTTCATACGACCCAAGTGTGATATAGGTGGTTCCATCTCAAGTATTTTCATTTTGAATACAAAGTTATATTTGGTTTCTATAATGTTTTATAAATGATAATTGGAAAGATCCTTGATTTTATGATGTGAGATCATAAATGGTATTTACTTATATAATGGGTTTTTGTTTATTTATTTTGAATGATATAGGTTTTAAAAACCTTATGAAATGGTTTGTAAAGTTGGTTTTGGTGGAGTAAATTTAATTTTTTTTATTAATTTTAGATGGAAAAAAACACATTAATGATCTCTAAAAAATAACAAAATACAATGAAACTGGACAATAACTAATGAGACACCAATGGGACAAAGTCTTAAGGTGTTATAAAATAATTAAAACCAAGTGAATCAACTCTGATTATATTAATGCAATTTTGGGAGAGGGAACTAATACCTGTGTAGATTAACTAATGATAATTAAGAGCTCCCCCTAAAGACAAGAAGGATACCACCCTAGTTTTTAAAGCACGATTTTGGATGCAATTTCTTTTTTGGAAATCATCTTATGAAGTGTGGTCGGACCTTTTAAAATGATTTGTGATATAAAGTACATGGGAGGATTCGGTATCATGGAGGGGATTAATATTTGGTATTGTTCTTCTTTCTATAGAGGCTCACCCAGGGAGTGTTCCTCAATTCCCTATGTTATTTATCCTGGGGACATGATTATTTGACATCGTAGGGGGTTATTTATGGGGGGTGTTCCTCTATTCCTAAGTCATGTTGTATTCAGTAATTTTTTAGTGCCCAAGGTTCAACTTATTATTGAAGATAAAGAGGCCATGATAGCTTGAAATAATTTTCTAACACCCAAATAATTTTTTATTTATTCCAGTTTAATTAAATTGAATCACATTAATATATTATGATGCATGTAAAACCAGGTTTAGATGAAAATACACTATTAACATATTATTTAAACATAGACATTAGAACCTAACCATTAATTTGGATGGTATGAATAATACTAAAAAAATTGTGAAATTAATATTTTATGTAAATTTGTGAAATAAATTTAATGGATATCTATTTTTATAAGAAAAATGACAATCATTTGAAAGAAAACATATGTTATTTTCAAAAAACAAAAATTTGTTTTCAAAGAAAGCAGATTCATCAATTATTTCACACTGTTGAGAAAATTTATTTTTGACACATTTAGAAAATTTATTTGATAAAAATGACTTCATTTTTGAAATAATAATATCAAAATTAACTTAGTGTGATTTTTTTTGAATTTTCTAAAAAAATTATTTTGATGAATAGTGAAAAATAATACTTTTATTGAAAATAGCTTTTTTATTGAGAATATTTAGGAAAATAAATATGTTTTTAAATTGGTTATAAGGAATCAATATTTAAATTATATTGTAATAATTATTTTTAATTTAATTGGAATCGATTTTATATTATTTATTTATATTAAAACATTCAATTCATATGAGAATTTTCTCTTTTGAATCTCTCTTTTTCATCGCTTTTGTGAGTATAATTTTTAATTGGATTAGGGCAATTATGTGTATGGAATTTGGAGAAATGGATTTCTTATTTTTAATAAGAATAATCTATATTATATAATAAGATAAATATTATTTTTGACCAATTGAATTATAAAATATGAAAAAATTAATTATCACATTTATGGTAAAAATGATTTATTAAGGGATAAATTTAGAATATAAGGTTTAAAATGACATAAAAACTTATAGGAACACTATTTTATAGAACTATTTAGAAATTATTACTTATAATGGTCAATAATTACCCATTTTGGAGGCTTGTGTCATGAAAAAACATGGGGTTGATATTTTCTTTTCAAAATTCCATGTGTGTCCTCTCCCCAATCATAAAAGGCCACCCTTATAAAATTAGAAAGAAATTCAGTTTTTTAAAGACCTACCAAAATAAATTAATTAATACCCTAAAAATATCATAGATCACTTGGTTTGATAAAAAATCTTCCTAGGATGGTTTTGGGTGTAAACCAAAAGGTGTTCCTCGAAGAAGAGGTAACATTCTTAATCGAGCATTTTCATTTTGTTTCTTCTAAAATATATTTAAAATAATATTGAACAATGTTTTCATAATAAACTCAATATAATCAATATAATGATATTATATTATGTTAATTTCAATATCTATCTATAACCCCTCTAGTCAAAATGGAAATGAAACTGCCGATCATGTTTACGGTGGACTAACGCCTCACGAACCGATATAATTAATTTTTTATAACCTCCATGGAATAATGAATTTAATGATGTATTTAACCCATTTATATAATAATTAGAATATTTTTATACTTATTTAATTATAATATCACATATACCCTTTTAAATTACATTCAATTCAAAATATGATATTGTCAATCATGTGTATGGAAGACTACTGTCTCACGAAGCAATGTGATTTTTTATTCACTTACACATTACATATTAGGTAATATGGATAAATTTAATAAATATATGAAATATATATATATATTACATGGTATAAATTATATAATATTAATATATCACCCACTTTTTTACCCTTTAACTCATTATGAGAATGATATCGTCACTCATGTGAATGTACGACCTACCGTCTCCATGAAGAAATGTGATTCATTTACCATGTACAATAATTAAGAATGATTATAAAAATTTATATAATGAATAAATATGATATTTATAAAATTAATTAAATTCTAGAGATTAGTTAACTATATAATGGGAAAACGAACTCGAAATTTCATGATAGAACAGACATGAGAAAACAACGAAATTAACACCTGAAACAATGAAAATAATGAAATATTATTAACAAACACGTGGTAAAATGTTTTAAGAGGATAATATATTATATTATAAATATTTATATAGTTATTTTAATATTTAATAAAATTCTTAATGTCATTATACAAAAGGCTAAATCACATTCATCCAAAAAGAATCATGAAGTAAAGGACTTCATCTCAATTTCCCTTTATTGAGGCATATTATAATGTCATCCAAATAATTTAGTTTTTATGGTGTATATAATTCCCATTTTAAATGTAACATCATTAATCCTACACAATTAATGAAAGTTTAAGTTTCAATTAAAATTATTTCATCTAATGAGCATTGAATTTAAAATTACCACGTGGTAAAGGGTTTTTGTCTCAATTTCCATATCATTGAGACAAGATTATTAACCTATACCTATTAACTATTCTATGATGTATATACTGACCCATTAAAGTATATTACATGAATAAATATTTATTTATTATGATTAATATTTTGTTTAATGTTTATTATTCAAGAGTTTATAATTTAAAAGTTACCAATGATGTTACAATTATTATAAAATCTCACCTTTTTTATGATTGCTTACTTTTTATTGAAACAACCACTTTATTATGAACATTATATTATTAGAAACTAAATTTTTATTAAATATCCATATTCTTATAAAGTAGGGAAATTTTGATAAATCAATATCCTTTATTCAATACTAATATGTGATTATAAGAAACATTTGTTCATTAATTAAATTTATTAATATATATATTAGAAATTATTTTTACATTCATTTTAGGATGGTTCATAGTTATAGATATCCCCTATATGAATCGATAGGTCTTAGGAGAGAAATTAGTTTTCCAAATTAAATGGGGTTTTACCCTATAGTTTTAAACAATCTTGAGAAATTCCTTGATAGTAAAAGTATCACGATTCCAAAGATCAAAAATTACAATAATTAAGTATTTAATTCATTAATAATTTAGTTATTATTTTTATCCATGATATTTTCCCAATCATATTATCTTAATATGCATTTCATTCTCAGTTTATTAATTAAATGGAATGTGTGTCCAAATTTTTACCCTACCACATCGATTATGCCTTATCAAATTATTATAGTTACGTTATTGATTAAATTTCATCTGTGTTCAGTTATTTGACATTATATACTAATTATTATTTATTAATTTTTGATATATTCAATTTTATGTCACCCTTATAGATCATTTGAGATCACACTTATTTTTTTCTTACCTTGATATATGAAGAGAAATTCTGGGAAGAAGTTCTATAATAAAAATTGGTTTTCATTACTATGGTTAATATTTTATTTCCCTAGAAAAATAATTATAATGTAGGTATTTGATTCTCTAATACTTTTAAATTGATTGTTCTTTAATAATTTGACCCCACATATCTATGCCATTGTAATAATGTAGGCACCGACTTTAGGTTATTGGAGCCATAGTCGTTATAGTTAGTATCAGAGAAGGTTAGTAGAAACTATGAGAACTAGATAAAATAAAACATGGATTATGGTACATAAAACTATGATAACATTGATTATATGTATATAAGAACAACCAAATGTTTTTTGAAGAAGATATTATGTGGTTTTACCTTTATATATATCCCTTTCTGGATACTAAAAATGAATGTGGTTCTCAAACATAGGTAACTTGGTTTAATATATCTGAAGAGGGAACATTAGTCTAGACCTAATCATTACCTAGTAAATGAAAATGGTATTCATAATAGTCGTTGTTTGAAACTCTTAGTGTATATGCTCTGGATAATTCACTTATCCTTGAAAACCCATTATAAAGGATTTGAAAATAAATATTTCCCAAAAGAAAAAATGTTAATGATTCTAAGATTAAAAATGTATAATTTTTTAATATTTATATCAATTGGTACACTATATTTATAATTATAAATTTGGATTTAAAATTAATTATTTTATAAGATAATCTAATATATTCCATCATATAGAAATAGCGCCTTTATAAAATAAGGGTATTAATAATCATCACCAATGTACAAATTTTACTATTGAGAAAGCCAATACAACTGGTATTAGAACACAGAAGATCAAGGCTATATTAGGGTATCTATAGTAAGATATGAAATATAACCTTTCCTAAATAGTGAAAACTCATCTACAAAATGTTTCTCTTATGTTGGAATACATAATGAGATAGAAGATCCCATCATTTGGTGGGACAACAAATCTAGTGGTATCTGAGCAATAGATTAAGTAATTATTAAAGATATTTATGGCCCTAAGATGTAATGAAAAGGGAATGGTTACACTTTCAATTTTTTGACTTAAATGATATGATGATCAATGATGTTGTATCATCTGTAATAGTAGGGAGGAAGTGTAAATAAAACTAATTGAATTTAAATATTTTATATAGGAATTCATCCACAAATAT
The DNA here is from genome assembly GCA_963277665.1 of Viscum album. Lineage (NCBI taxonomy): Eukaryota > Viridiplantae > Streptophyta > Magnoliopsida > Santalales > Viscaceae > Viscum > Viscum album. The sequence goes on along the minus strand of OY728119.1, from coordinate 1,599,081,686 downwards.
TTCCCCTATGATAAAAATTATTGATGTGTAATGGAAGTTACTAATCTTAGTGAAAAAATAAGGATAACTTTATAAGGTTTTCAAGGTATTCTATAGATTGAATATGTAACACATATTACAAGATTGACCATTTCATTGATTCTTATAAGACAAATATATAAAAGGAACTCGTATCTCGAAATCCATAATCATATGATGAAATATTTTTCGGTTCCGTAAATATAGAGATGGAATTATCTACACCCATCATGTTCAAGGAAAATAAAGTGAACAAGAGGTCAAATGAGAACCAATAAAAATGTAATGTGTCAAATAAGAAGAGTAAAAATAAATTTCCACCTTGTAAAAACAATGGAAAGAGTCGTATGGGGAAATCCTCAAAGAACATAGGAGTTTAATATAAGTGTCGAGAAAAGGGTCATCAGGATAAAGAATGAAAAAGGAAGAAAGATAATATTCTATTTAGTGTTTAAACTGTAGGGAGATAGGGCACTACCCAAATTAATTCCCCAAGAAAAAAGTGAATCTTCCAAAGAATAGGCTAAGGGGGAATTCCAATCTTATGTGATCACTATAGCTGAGGTGCAAGTAGCTAATTATCTGGTGGAAGGTAATCAAATCATTTCATAAAATTTAGATTTGTTTTTTATTATATACCCTATCACTATTTTATATCTTTATTTTTTTCTATAAAAATTATATATTTACCTAGCACTTTAAGAACGATGTTTTCGATAAAAACTCATAGTGGAAGTATCACTACAAAAAAAAATGTGTTTATAAGTCCCTATTATGACACATAAATGTTCATTATTTGTGGACCTTATTATCATACATATGGTTTACTTTGATATAATATTTGGAATGGATTTCCATTAAAAATACGGTTCAAAAAATTATTTCAAGAAGAAGAAAATTTTTATTCATGATGAAGATATAAAATTCCTCATTATTAGATAAGATACATAATCATCCATGACATTTATAGATCCACCCCCAGTAGCTCTACTAAATGATATTCATTGGGAATAAGAGTAGACAAAATCTAGTGTTTGAGAGTTAAATCTTCAAATTTTGGATGTACCTATTATACAAGAATACAGTGGTGTATTTCTTGAGTAATTACCTCAAAATCCCTTAGTGTTTGGTTTTGTGTCTTCCATTGATTTAATCACTAATGAAATACCAATATCAAATAACCCCTATATAATGGACATAATATAATTAGTAGAGTTAAATAAACAACTATAGTAATTATGTGATAAGGGATTTATTCAACATAGTGTTTCAAAATGGGGATCACCTATTCTCTTTATTATTATGTTTTATGGATCCATGATGCTTTGAATTGATTATAAGGAAATCAATGCAATAATGATAATGAAAAAGTATCTTATCCATCATATTTTTTACTTAATCAACCAAATTCATGGAGATTTTTTTTTCAAATATTTACTTTTGTAATAGGTATCATTAATTTTTTGTAAAAACGAAAGATATGTTGAAGACAGCTTTTTGGATGAGGTATGGACATTAAGAGATTTATATAATTCTATTTTTATTTATTTATCAACACTCAGTATTTATATATTTAATCAATACAGTAATCATGGAATATATTAAATATTTTATTATGGTATTCATTAATGATATATTTTTATATTATAAAATCTATGAGGACTATGAAAATATCTTATAGATTATTCTTAGGACTCTTAGAATAAATGATTTATATAAGAAATTTATTATGCATGACTTATATCTTTAATAAGTTTCATTCCATGACCAAATTGTATCTAAGGATGAAATATAAGTTGATCCAATTATGAAAACATCACTCTGATAATGGACTAAACCAATGAACATAACCGAGGTATGTAGTTTCATTTGTTTTGAAGGTTAAAATTAGTGATTCATTCATAATTCTTCCTGATTCTCTTACCAATTAACCAAGCATTCACATATATGGGTTTTGTTTTTTTGAAAAAGGAATGTGAAAAATATTTTGATAAATTGAATAGGAGATTGGTCAATGATATGTTTTCACTCTACCATATATAAATAATGGGTTTGTGATATATAGTGATTCAAAGAAGAAGGGAATTGGTTGTTCCCTAATGAAAAATGGTATAGTTATTTCATATTAATTAGTAAAATTGAAGGCTTGTAATCTTAAATTTTTAATCCAAGAACCTGATTTGTTAGGTATAATAATTTCATTGAAGATAAGGAGAAATTATCTCTATGATGAAAGATGTGAGATATACATGGATCGTAAAAGACTAAACACATCTTTTTACTAAAATATTGAGAATGAGACAAAGGAAATGGCATATTCTTATCAAGGATTGTTATTTCACAATAAAATACCACACATGGAATAAAAAAAGTAAAAGGATGCATTTCATAGGAAGTATCATTGAGTTCTTACCCAAATAAATATTTAGATGGATCTTATGTTCATGATTACAATAACGAAATATGTGGGAATTATTAACAAAGTAGAGACATCAATATTTTTTTCAAATTATTGGGCATCTATATTTATTAGGAATGATAAAATGTTGTCAATATAATTATGATAACTTTCATATGAAAATTAAGGCTCCGAATGATGTGAAATTAGAAGACTTCAATTTTTAATATCATGTTCTAAAATTTGGAATGATATTATGTGTTTGATATATACCTAATCTAAAAAGAAATTTTTTTGATAATTCTCATATATCAAACTTCTATGTACACCCCAAAAGAAAAAAATGTAAATTTATTTTATGGAACATTTTTAGTGGGGTAACATAAAGAAAGAAATTAATAATTATGTGTCCGGATGTTTGGTTTTCTATCAAGTAAAATCTTTGAGATAGTATCGTGGGGGATTAATGCAAAATATTTATATTATAATGTGGATATCATATGTAATTAATATAGAATTTGAAAAATGACTACAAATAATTATAGGATTATTGATGCAATATGGGTTATCCTTGATCATCCAACAAAAGATTCACACTTCATCTTTATAAGAGAATATTTACCTCTATATCACCTCATATGGGACCATATTAATAGATTTTTAGGTCTTCATGGAGCACCAATACGGATAATGTCTCATTGTGATCCCAATTATACATCAAAATTATCATAGATTATTTATAATGATCGTTATACCATGTTTCATTTGACCACTAACTACCAACCTTAAAATAATTGATAATCTGAAAGGATAATTAAAATAATATAAGAAATTTTGAGGTCATTATAACCTAACATTTAATTCTTGTTGGATTAGTATTTACCTTTGGTATGGTTCTCATATAATAATAGTTTTCATTCAAGTATTAAATTGTAACTGCATGAATCATTATAACGAAGTAGATGTTATACACCAACTTGTTGGGATGAAGTTGGTGAATGAAAACATGTTGTCCCAAAACATTATAAAGAGAAAACAATAAAAATAAATGCTATTGAAGCTTATATTAAATTATATAAACACATGAAAAATAGTTATTCCTATAATCCGAGGAAGGATTTGGAATTCCATAGTGTAGATCATGTTTTCATGAGAGTATCTCTATGGATGGGTGTCATAAGCTTTTATAAGAATGGGAAAGTAAGCCCCATGTACATTGAACCATTTTATATTTTTGAAATTATGGGATATGTGGCTTAGTTGTTGGAAATGATTCTAAGTCTCTTAAAATTATGTGATGTGTTTCATATATCATTATTAAGGAAGTATATTCCAGAACAAACACTCATTCCCACCACTAATGAAATATAATTGGAACATGATTTTTTTTTTGAATAACTTATAACTATTTTTGATACTATAGAGGATTCATTGAGGAATCATATGACTCTTATGGTAATGGTACATAAGAGAAATCAAAAAATTGAGGAAGAAACATAAGAACTATAGGATTTAATGAAAAATAACCCCACTTATCTATTTAGAAGGCAACACAAATGAAATTTTGAGTACTTGATTTTTGTTAGAGGGAATAACTAAATTCCTTGAGATATTATGGTTAACATTATTTTAATAAAATTCAATCTCTTTTATATATTGTGACACACACAACACCGAGTTTAAACGAAAATATTGTATTAAGATTTTGTTTAAATAAGACCATTAAAACAAAGATATTAGTTTGGTAGATAAAAATAGTAAAAATTAAATAATAAAAATTATATGTTTTAAACATGTATAAAATATATTTAATAGATATTTTTGATTATAAATTAAATAAGAATCATTTCGATGAGTTTTCAGGAAAACTACATTTTTTTCAAAGAAAATATTTTCATCGCATCTTGTGAAATTATGAAAAAAATAACACTATTAGAAAAATATTTTATAAAATAAAATAATTTTTGAAATAATAATATCAAAATTATATAGGGTGAATTCTTGGAATTTTTCTAAAAAAATTAATTTTTCAATGAATGGTGAATAATACACCTTTTTATTGAAAAGTGCACGTTTATTTTAGATTATTTATTAAGATAAATTATATTTTAAATTTATTTTAAATTAAATTTATTTAGAATATATTATAATAAATACAATTTATGTTATTTGAACCAATTTAATTTTGAATTATTACATTAAACCCATTTATCCTTTTGAGATTTGTTTCTCTAGAATCTCACTTTTTATTCACGTTTGTAGGTATAATTTTAAATTAAGTTCTACCACTTCAATAAATTAAATTTAGATTAATTTATTACATATTTGTATTCATCATAATTTATATTATATAATAATATGAACATTTTTTACCGTTGTGAATAGTAAGAGCAATAATATTTCATTAACTCTGTTAACGTAAAAATTAATTTACCAAGGGGGGTTAAACTAAAAAATAATGGATAAAAATGTTAAACCAAATTCTGAAACACCAATTTAACTTCAATATTTCTACCTTATATCCTATACGGGTCAGGAATTACCCATTTTTTTGAGGCTTTTGGAACAATAAAAGAATGGATTTAATTGATTCTTTTTAAAAATTCCATATGTGTTCTCTCCCCCACTTATAAAAGGCCACAATTATCCTCCTCTATTAAAACTTAAAAAAGACAATTAGTTTGGTAAATATCTGAAAATTTAACTTTATTAACCCCATAAATCCATCCTATTTCCATTTATTTGATTATAGACAAATAATAGGATTGTTTTTTGTGAAAAAAATATAAGTTTCCTAATTAAGAGGAAATGTTTAGAAATAATAATTTTTTTTAGTTCATCTACCAACTATTTAAAATATTATTAAAAAAATTATATAAAAAAATCACTGTCAAAAATAAAATTATATTCTATTATGCTAAATTCATGGCCTATATCCATACCCTCTTCCATCAAATGGGAAATGAAACCACCAATCATGTGTACGATGAAGTACCACCTTGAGAAATGATTTAATTAATTTTCCATCACTACCATTGATGAATGGAAATAATGATGGATTTAAAATTTTTAAATGTAATTTATTGTATTATTATAATTCTTTTATTTTAATATCACCTATAAATTCATAATTTCTATTCCATTTAAAATACAATAAAGATGCTCGTGTGTACGGAAGACTACAACCTTATATAGTGATGTGATTCATTTTTCCCATACACATTACATGGAAGGTAATAATGATAAATTTAATGAATATATGTTATATACATTACATGATACTAACTGATAAATATTAATATATCACCCACTTCCTTACAATTTCACCCGTTATGGGAATGATATCATCGCTCGTGCATACATATGAACTACCAACACTATGAAGAAATGCGAATCATTTTCCATGTCCAACCATAATGAATGATTATAAAAATTTATATAATGAGTAAATATTATATTCATAATATTAATATAATTTTATATTTTTGAAATATATAAAATGTTAATTAACATAACTTTCAAGAAAAAGAACGTGTGGGAAAACAAGATAGTTCACACTCAAAACAATGAAAATAATGAAATATTGTTATCAAATGGGTGGTGAAGGTTTTAATGGTATCTGTAACATCCCATGTAAATAAAAAATATGAAATTTTCATATTTATTAATATTTTTGAATCAAATATTGATTTTCATTTAAAGTGGATTTTATGTCTTATACTATACTCAACACACAATAACATGTTTCTATGAAATCTTAGGTTCCACACAACGTTGATTTATACTAAAAAAATAATATACAAATATTATTATGGTAATTAACACCAAGCCATTGTATTGGAAGGAATGAAAAGAACTAACTAAAAGCATATTTTACATGTTTTGTTAAATTTTTTTTCATTTATCCAATAAATATTAGATGCTAAAAATAAGAATGAATCTGATTTTAAGCATGAAATACTTTAATATTCTTTAAATGTCATTTTACCAACTTTTAAAGGAGAACCCATTTTAAATCTAGTTTTTGAAAATTCTATATGACTTATTTAACAAAATAAAATTCTTATTTAGAATTAAAACATCAAAATATACTTTGGATGAAATTTTGGAATTTTTTAATAAATCTCATTTTTAATGAATAGTAAAAAATACTACATTTTAATTCAAATATTCCTTTTATACTAACTAATTTATATAGTTATATTGTACTCTTAATTAGTTTTAAGGTGAAATTGGATTATATTTTTACCATTTAATCCAATTTTGGTCATTAGAAGTAATTTCACTCTTAAATTGGACATAAACACATGTCAATATTTTGGTAGTTTTTACTTTTTAAAAACACGTTTTTTTGTTTTGGCAATGAGAATAAATTTTAAATTAATTTCTATCAATTATATGTTTTGAATTTAGAATAATATATTCCATATATGGAATCATTTGGTCAAAATTGTGGAAATGGGTATGTTTTATTTTTTGACATTATGAATAAAAAATTCAGTAAATATTTTATTTACCATGGTTAAAAGGTAAATCTTGTAAATACGGGTAAAAAATAATATTACAATAATATTAAATTACACATAAACATGTCATAAACCTATTGTATGAGATATTTCCAATGTTCGGAATCCTTGGGTCTATTTTATGACCTCAAATAGCCACTTATCTGTGAAAATGACATTTAATTATTTTTAATTTAATGTTAAGGAAAATTTAACATAAACATATATCTTTTACAAAATATATATATATATATGGGGTTTTATATGTGATCTATTGGAATATAAATATTCATTTTAAATCTAAAAATATCTCATACATCATGTTATTTTGATTATAATTTTTATACATAAAAATAAATAAATTTAATTATGACACAATGATGATACAATGATTGCTTCATTAATAAAGGATTCAAATAAATTATATTATGAATGTTAAAATAAAAGTAATTTTGTTATTTTTATGGAATCCAAGAATTTTTTGGATGATATTTATATATTATATTTGTATTAATGATGTTTTTTTCTAATAAATAAAATTTTTATTGATTTTTAAAAAAGTCATGACATTAATAGTGTCATAATTAACGTAATTCATATTTTCAAATATAAAATATTTTATTAAATATTATAAAATTCCAAAAAAATATAATATTCAACCAAATAGTTATAATAAGTCTAAAAGTTTATTATTGACTCTTTAAATGGTTATTTTTCAAGGTTTGGAATCTATTTTGTTTCTCAAAATGTTAAATGCTTGATAATACGGCAAGAGTAAAAATGGTTAAATAAAAAAGATAAGGATTTAAAAATAACAAAAACCTGTATAATTTTTATTGGATGATTTTTTACACTTATATTCATTTTATCTTGTATCTAACTGAATTTTTACTCATTCATAATCGATATAAAATTTATCTTAAAATAATAATTAGTGATATTCCTTAAGTGCCCCTCCTCCCTCTTTAAAATGGCTGCCACCTCTAACCCTTAATCACACCTCTCAATCACCCTTGGATTGTCCCAAATCTACATAAATGAGCTCCCAATGTCCCCTACTCCTCCTATAATCCCTACCTTGGGCATAAGGAAATTTAAGAAGGCCTTAGAGCTTAAATCAAAAGGATTTACCTGATTTTAGGTGATGTGTTCTCTCAAGATTCCTTCATTTATTTTCCCTTATGCAAACCCATCAATCAATTTATTAAATTTAGTTATAAAAAACCAAAATATTCAATATAATAGGATTTATTTATTCCATGTAATCGACTGAAACTCACACACACCTCCATCTAATGGAATTATAACATACTGTTTCTGCGGATGGCGAACTACTGGATCACAAAATGATGATTGTTTAGTTATCTCATACTGCCTCTCATGGTGGCCATTATGATTGAACTATATTTATATATTGTATATATTAAATTTATATTGTTTATATTCTTCCATATTTTTCATTTACCTCATACCTTTATACATTCCATAACGTGTAAATACGATAATTTCATTTGAGAAAGTGCTGACTACAACCCCCTCAAAGTGATATGAATCATTATTTCTATACATGGAACATATAAAGGACGGAATAAATGAAATTATATAACATATATATAATATATATTATACAGAAATTATAATATACCTATGTATCATTTAGTTTTCATTATTTTAAAAATAAAAAGAATTGAAGGTAGAATTCATGCGTACGTTCGACTTACCGTCTCCATGAATATTGAATTTCATTTTATTTTATCCAAATGTTATGTAATATTCAAAATACATATATACTGGATATAAATAGATATATACTAGATATATATGATATTTAAATCATGAATACAATTTTGGAGATAATGAACTTTTGACCACATGGACAATTTGTTATTACAGGATGTTCATTTTTGACTCAAGTACCAAACATCGACAAAAAGACCGATATGAACATGAAAAATTACATGATTGTTATAGAAAGGTAATAAGTTATATAAAAGGAATAATAAACTATAAAAATTCTTTTAACCAATTATAATAAACTTATGTTTATTATTTTGGGAGATAAATATCTAACAATACAAGTCAGAAACAAGGTAAGGGACTTCGTCTCAGTCTCCATTAATTGAGGAGTGCATTGATTTATACATGAATTTACCTTATACTTTGAATAAATGCCTTTGACTTTTAATTTCATTCAAAGGTAATATTTTCTATATGAATGGTTTTACTAAATGACAAAAGGAATGTTTCTTTTTAACGTACACGGTGACAACGACCATTCCATTGCAGTGTTCATTATTTGATATTGGGATTCCTTAATAAGATGTAATATTTTTCTATAAGGAAAAAAATATAATATACAATTTTTACATATTTTGGTATTTAAAATTATTTTGAAAATAGATTTATTATGTCAATATATTGAACTGATATCTTGTGTTTTCAATGTGGAAATGTTATCTTTCCTTTATATTATTTCATGTGTTATTATTATGTTATGGTTCTTGGGGATTGTTTACATATACCATTGGTTTCATGATAAACCTAGGGAGGGTGATCCAGAGATATCTCCCCAATGAATTATGTAATGTGACAGAGGTAAATGTTACTGTTCTTCTAAGAGATATAGGAAATATACTATGGTGGGAATTCCAAACATAACTCCATATGTAGCTATGAAAGCTACAATGTTAGTATGATACAGAAGCCACGAGTTACCTTTATGATTTGTAATTACTATGAATTATTCATAAATATTATTATTTCATCAGGTTTGATAAGGATCTTATGTTTTTTATATATTGATGGAATATTGTTTTTTTATTTTACAACCCTTACTGAGTTTTTTATTATCATCCCATGTTTTTGAAATGTTTTTTTTCATAAGTTATAAGGAAGGGTAAGAGAGATGAAGTATTCAAGAAGATTTATATCAACCAAAAGGACTCTTGTTTTATTTAAGGAGATTTATTTTTGGGAAAAAAATTTATATAGTATATGTTTCTACATTATAATATTGGGATATAATAATTCTCTAAAAATAAAAACCTGAAAAGATCCTTACTGTGAATTAATGACTTAACTCAACATTATTTAATGTTTAACACTGAGTAGTTATAGTTGTTATCAGAGGTCAGTTTAGACAATTTTTGGAGTTAGGATATCGTTAAATTAATATCCATAAATTAGTTTATGGTAAGAGTGAAATGATATAACATTTAAAAATTACCATGTCACATCGCCAAAGAGTTTTATTTGTTTAGAATGGGTTTCTTGTCGAGAAAAAATTGCAGCTATGATGGGACGAGATAAAGAGAAAAAACAAATTTCGAAATAATCAACTTGAGATGGTTGAAATCAGAACTGGATAGTTTGATGCAATGATGGAAAAGTTGAATCAGGATATAAATGATGGTGGTATCCATTTATGAGATCAGCCAGATCAACCAAAAAACATGTCAGTAGTGGATCAATTTATGAGGCAACATCCCTTGTCATTCAGAGGATCCTCTGACCATATTCTAGTTAAAGGGTGGATTAAAGCACTTGAAAAGATTTTTTATTTCATAGGGTGCTCATAATATCAAATGTTCAGCCTTTTTGTTAACTATTTTGAAGATGAATCCAATATGTGTTGGTTTATGGTTAAAAATATCAGGGATAATGAAGAAATTTATTCCTTTGATTGGAATTAATTCAAAGTTATGTTTCTTGAGAAACATTTTCCTAAGGCGGTTTGATATTGGATAGAAAATCAATTCCCAGAATTGAGGTAAGAGGATGACTCTACAGCTTATTATGAAGAAAAAATCAATCGACTAGAAAGGAATAATCGAAATTTCATATGGGATCCTGATAGGAAAATCAATCATTTTTACTCAATATTGAATGCAATGTATCAAAGGAATTTAACTTCGCGTTAGTTAAAAAGTTATGAAAAACTTATTCGATGTGTATAGAAGGTGGAAATGGAGTTTACTGATGATCAGGTGTTCTTTGATAAATAATAGATTAAGCAGTCGAGGTGGAAGATGAATGGGAAGAACCCTTCAAAAAAGCCTAATGGTAAAAAGATTAAGATTACAGTTTGTAAATATTTTGGTAAAAATCAAACTGGGGAATCCCTTTTGAATTCTAGTAAGTGCTTATGATGTGGTAGAATAGGAAATAAGGCTCTTAATTTTACTAAAAAAGATTAGGGTAATGGTAATAATATAAATGTTATATAGTCAGAATACTATTTAAAGTGCAATAAAATGGGTAATTATGAAAATGATTGTCCAACGAAGAACCAAACTGAAGCAAAGTAACCAGACTATAAGTAGAAAGGGGTGGGGAAATTATATTCAACTACTTCAGTAGATTTTAGACCATTAAATGAAGTATTATCATATCCTCGATGCTCAAATTTTTTCAAATATTTAATTGAGATAGGTGTACCATCAGTTGAAAGTAATGCAATCAGACATGCTGAAGATCGTGTTTCGTACTAGATATGGTCATTATGAATTTTTAGTTATTCCTTGTGGGTTATCTTATGCACATGTTGTATTCATGGATCTTATGAATATAATTTTCCATGAGTTCTTGGATATGATTGTGGTTTTGTTCATTAATGATATTTTGGTTTTTTTGAAAAGTAAAGAGGAGCATGAAAGACATTTGAGGGATGTTTTGAAAATTTTAAAAGAAAATAAACTATATGGTAAATTCAGAATGTGTGAGATTAGGTTGTAAAAAAATTCATTCCTTGGTTAAATTTTTTCTAAATATGGCATAAATATTGATCCTTCTAAAATAAACATTGTTAGAGAATGGAGAAGACCCAAAAATACACCTAAGATTCATAGTTCTCTTTGTTTAGCAGGTTATTACAGGAGGTTGTTGAAACTTTTTCAAGGTTATCTAGCCCACAGACTAAGTTAACTCAAAAATTTGTTATGTTTATCTAGAAAAAATAATGTGGTGAATGTTTTCAAGAATTGAAAAGATGATTGGTGAATGCTGCAGTTTTGAAACTGCCTTCTAGAAATTGTGAATTTGTTATCCATAATGATTCTTCGTTTAAAGGACTTGGTTGTTTACTAATATATAATTATCAGGTAATTTCTTATGCTTTATTTCAATAAAAACCTCATGAGTTAAATTACCCTACAAATGATTTGGAAATAGTTGTTGTTTTTTTTCTATAAAAATTTGGAGGCGTCATCTGTATGTAGTAAAATGTGAAATATATACTGACCAAAAAAGTTTGAATTATATATTAAATCCGAAAGAATTGAACATGAGATAGACTATATGGATAGAACTAATCAATGATTATGATTTCACAATTCATTACAATCTAGGAAAATCAAATAAAGTGGCTGATGATTTGAGTCGGAAAAGTAATGTTACATTAACCCTGTTACATTTAGAACAAGATACTTTGATTAATGATTTGTTGAACTTTGGCATAGAAGTTGTCAATGAAAAAAATTTCTCTATTTTTTTTTTCAGGTATTAGTATAATAATCCCTAGAAGATAGAATAAATAACGCACAAATAGATGACAGTGAGTTTAAAAATAAAGTAGAATAGGTTTAAAAGGGTAAGTTACCTGATTTTAACATTGATAGAGATTGTGGTTTGATGTTTGGGAAGAGATTATGTGTGACTTATGATAATTATTTTAAGAAAGAGTTATTATTTGAAGCTCACAGTTATCTGTTTTCAGTTCATCCTGGTAGTACTAAGATGTACAAAGAACTTCAGTTGTATTAAAAGAGATATTGATGACTTTACCCTTAGATGATTGATTTGTCAACAGGTTAATGTAGAGAAGTAATTATCGAAAGGGGTGCTTCAGACTATGAAAATTCCATAGTGTAAATTTTAAAATTTAATCATGTATTTCGTCAAGCTATTACCAAAGTCTTCTCTAGGTAACAATGAAATCTGAGTTATTGTTGATCGATTGATTAAATAACATCATTTTCTTCCTATTTTAGATACTCTATCTCCAGATCATCTTTCTCGATTGTATAATAAATAGATAGTCAGTTTACATGGACTTTCCCTCTCCATTGTATCTAATCATGATCCCAAGATCACTTCTAACATTTGGAAGGGCCTTTAGAAGTCACTTGGTATTAAATTAAATTTTAGTATAAATTTTCATCAACAATCAGATTGACAGTCAGAATGAAAAATTCAAACATTGGAAGATATGTTGCGTTCTTGTTCAATGGATTACTAGAGAAGTTGGTACAAACATCATTATTTGGATGAGTTTTCATAGAATAAAATTTTTCAATCTAGTATACAAATTTCACTATTTGAGGCATTATATGGAAAGCATTGTCGAACTCTAGTTTTTTGGGATGAATTAGGTGAAATGAAGTTGATGGGACCAGAATTGGTAGAAGGGATGACAAAAAAAGTTCAGTAGATTCAGAATAACATGTTAACATCTCATAGTAGGTAGAAAAGTTATACGGATAACCTCAGGATGGAACATTATTTCGAGTTTAGTGATCATGTCTTTCTAAAAGTTTCTCCATGGAAAAGTGTGAAGCATTTTGGTAAGAAGGGAAAGTTGAGAATGACGTTCATTGGACTATATGAAATCATGGAGAATGTTGGATAAGTTTCCTATATAGTGTCTTTACCTCCTATTTTATCCCAAGTACACAATGTTTTTTGTGTTTCAATGTTAATAAAGTAAATGTTGGATCCATATCATGTTTTGAGTCAATAGTTTGTTCAGTTGGAAGACAATATTTCTTATGAGAAAAAACTGGTCCCGATTCTTGAATGAAGAGAGAAAATGTTGTAGAATAAGTTAATTAATTAGGTAATGGTATTTTAGAAAAACCATATGGTTGAAGAGGTAATGTGGGAATCTAAAAATGCTATGAGGGATAAATACCCCTGTTTATTTGTTAAGTGAATAGAATTGCAGGGACACAATTCCCAAAAGGGAGGAATGATGTAACATCCCAAGTAAATAAAGAATATAAAAATTTCCAATTTATTAATATTTGTGAATTAAATATTAATTTTACCATTTAAGGGTATGTTATGTCTGATAGCATACTCAACACACAATAATGGATTTCTCCGAAATCTTACTTTGCACACAACATTGAGTTGTACAGATATAATAATATAATATTATTATTATGGTATATAATGTCAAGCTGTTGTATTAGAGGGAATGAACATCATAATCATAAATATGATTATACATGTCTGTTAAATTTCTTTACATTTATCTAATAAATTTTAGAGGCTTAAAATAGTAACTATTCTGATTTTAATCATTAAATACTTTAATATTCATTAAAAGGTCATTTAACCACCTTTTAATAGGGAACCCTTTTTAAATGTAGTTTTTGTCACTTCTATATCTCCAATTTGACAAAATAAAATTCTTATTTAGAAGAGAAACATCAAAATTTATTTTTGGTGAAATTTTGGTATTTTTCTGATAAAGGTCATTTTTTAATGAATAGTGAAAACACTACATTTTAATTCAAAACTGCCTTTTAATCTAATTTATTTATATAGTTATATTATTCTTTAAATTGGTTTTAAATTGAAATTGAATTATATTTTTACCATTTAATACAATTTTCTTCATTAGAAGTAATTTCAATCTTAAATTAACTATAAACACATGTCAATCTTTTAGTAGTTTTAAATTCTTAAAAACACGCTTTTGGGTTGTAACAACAAGAATTAATTTTAAAATAATTTATGCTAATTTTGTGTAATGAATTTAGAAAAATGGATTCCATATATAGAATCAGGAATGCCAAATTGTGTAGGTAACTTATATTTTTATACATTATGAATAGTAATTTCAGTACATATTTTATTTACCATGGTTAAAGGATAAATCTGGTAAATAAGGGTAAAAAATAATATTATAATAATACTAAATTACCATTACATATGTCCTAACCCAATTTGTTGGGATATTTCCGACCTTGGAAATCCTTGGTTCGATTTTAGGACCCCATGGAGTCACTTGTGTGTGTAAATGAAATTTAATTAAATTTAATTTAATGTTAAGGAAAATATAACATAAACATATATCTTTTACTAATTTTTTTATGGGGTTATATAAGTGATGTATTAAACTATAAATATTAATTTGAAATATAAAAATATTTCATATATCATGTAATTTTATTAATAATATTTATACATCAAATAAAAAAATTCATTATGACATAATGATGATGCAGTGATTGATATGTTAATAACGGATTCAAATAAATGATATTATAAATGTTAAAGTAAATGTAATTATGTTATTTTTATGTCATAAAAATAAGTTTTGGATCATAATTACATATTATATTTGTATTAATGATTTTTTTCTAAGTAATCAAATTTTTATGGATTTTTAAAAAAGTCATTATATGAATAGGAGAAAAATTGGCATAATTCATATTTTAAAATATAAAATATTTTATTACATATTATAAAATTTAAAAAAGTATATGATTGGGTAAAATAGTTATCATAATTCTTAAATTTAATTATTGACTCCTTAATTTTTTAGTTTTCATGTTTTAGTAACTATTTTGTTTCTCAATGTGTTAAATTTTTTATAAAATGGTAAGAGTAAAAAATGGTTCAATAAAAAAGATAAGGAATAAAAAATATGAAAACCTATATAATTTTTATTTTATGGTTTTATTTCCACCTATATTTATCTTATATTATAACTAACTTAATTTAGACTCATTTTTAATCGAAATAGAATTTATAATAAAATAATAATTCAAGATATTCCTTATGTACCCCTCATCTCTCTTATAAAAGGCCACCACCTCTTGTCCATACTCACACCTCCCAATCCCCCTTGTATAATCCATACTCTACCCAAATAAGCTCCCAAAATCCCTCTATTACTCATAGAATCCTTACCTTGGGCTGATGGAAATTCAAGACGGTGTATTAGCTTAAATCAAAAGAGGTTACCTGATTTGAGATATTGTCTTTTCTAAAGCGTCCTTCGTTTATTTTACTTTATACAACCCCATAACTCTATTTGATAAATTATTTTATAAAAACACCAGTATAAAAAATATACTAGGATTTTTTAATTCCAATTATTCGATCTACAATCACACACACCTCCATCTAATGGATTTATAACATACTGAATCTGTGGACGGTGAACTACTGCCTCACAAAATGATGATTGTTCAATTATCTTCCACCGCCTCTCATTTTGGCCCTTATGATATAACAATATTTATTTATTGAATATATTATATTAATATTGATTATATTCATATGTTTTTTCATTTATATCATACATCTATGCTTTCCAAAATGAGTAAATATGATAATTTCATTTGAGGAAGTGCAGACTACTGCCCCCTCAAAGTGATATGACTCATTCATGCTATATATGGAACATATAAAGGATGTAATTAAAGAAATTATGTAACATATATAACATAGATATTAAAATGTAATTATAATATTCCTATTTTTCATTTAGTTTTCATTCTTTTAAATTTGAAAAAGAAATGAAAGTAGGGTTCATGCGTACGTACGACTTACCGTCTCCATGAACATTGCATTTCATTTTCTTGTATCCATATGGTATGGACTATTATAAATACATATATACTGAATATAAATATATATATACAGGATATATATGATATTAAAATCATTAATACAATTATGGAGATAATGGACTTCTAACCACATGGACAATTTGTAAACATAGCAAGTCTATTTTCGACTCAAGTACCGAACATCGACAAAATGACCAATATGAACCTGAATAATTACATGATTGTTATAGAAAGGTAATAAGTTATATAAATGAAATAATAAAAATTAAATTGGTTCTGAATCAAGTAGAATTAATTTTAGTTTATTATTAAAGGAGATAAAGAAGGAACAAGACAAGTCGGACACAGGGTAACGGACTTCGTCTCTATCTCCATTCATTGAGGCATACTTTGATTTATACAGAAATTTCCTTTATATGGAGTATACACCCCCTTTGACATTTAATTTAATTCAAATGGAAAAATTTCTCTACGATTCGTTTTACTAAAGTAAAAAAATGTAATTTTCCTTTTTAATATACGCATTAACAATGTCTATTCCGCCGCCACGAGCATTATTTGATATTTGGGTTCCTTAACAAGATGTAATGTTTTTTTAAAATAAAAATAAATACCATATACCCTTTGTAATTTTTTTATTGAAAATGGTTTTGATAATTATTTGATTATGTAAATATATTCAACTGATATCTTGTGATTGCAATGTGGAAATGTTATGTTTCCTTTATACTTGTTCATGTGTTATGATTGTGTTATGGTTCCTGGGAATTGTTTATGTATATGGGTGGTTCCATAATAAACCTTGTATAGGTGAGCCAGATATATATCTACAATTAATTAGGTAATATGACAAAGGTAAACATTAATTATTCTCCTAAGAGTTTTAGATAATATACTGTGATGGGTATTCTAAACAAAACTCCAAATATAGTTATGAATGCTACAATGTATGTATGATTTGGATGTAACAAGTTAAATTTATGATTTTTCCATTACTTTGTGTTATTAATAAATATTATGATTTAATGAGGTATGTTAAAGATATTATGTTTCATATGTATTTATGTACTAAAGTTTTCTTTCTTTATTTTATAACCCTTACTGAGCTATTTATGCTCATCCCATGTTTCTGAAATGTTTTTCACAGGGTATAAGGAAGGGTAAAAAAAAGTATTCAAGATGATTTATATCAAGAAAAGAACTATTTTTTCATTTAAGGAGTTTTATTTTTGGGGGAAATTTGGATATAGTAGTAGTTTCTACCTTGTAATATTGAGATATAATGTAATAGTTATGTCCCAATTCTTTAAAAATCTAAACCTGAAAAGATCCTCAATGTGAATTCTTAACATAACTCAATATTATGTAATGTTTACAATTGGGTCCTTATAGTATAATATATGATATTATAAATATTAATATATTTATTTTAAAAATTAATATAATTATTAAAACCAATTTACATGAAGTAAATTCATGTTCAACTAAAATTAAGTGCTAGGTAGGGGATTTCGTCTCAATTTCCCTATATAGGGAAATATTGTAATTTCATTAACATAATTTATTTTAAATGTTTTATATACATCCCTTTTAACATGTAATATCATAAATACTTTATAAATTAGGGTATTTTTAATTTAATTTTTACATATTTCATCTAAGGGAAATATAATTGAAAATTACCTAGTGGTAAGGGATTTCATCAACATTTCTATTTTATTGAGAATTATTTGTTACATATTACATATTCACTTTTATGTACTGTATATACATCCAATTTTATTTATTTAACACGAATACCAATTTATTAATGATTATTAATGTTTACTTTCATCATTAATATTCACGGGGTTATAATTTAAAAGTTACCAAAGGGGTTAAAATTATTGCACAATCTCACTTTGTTTTGGGATTTTTTACTTTCACTTAAAGAAATCACATTATAATGAAAATTTTATTTTTGTAAACTACATTTATATTTTATTTAATTATTTTTTTATGATGTATATGATTATTTCAAAACCATATATCATTTTTACATATGGTGTTTACTAGGGAATGTTTTTGATAAATAAAGGAACTATTGATAAATCCATATCCTTTATTCAATATGGAAATTTGATGATAAAGAATATTTATTAATGAATTAGAACAGTTAATTAATATATTAGGAATGATTTGGACATGACTTTAAAGGTGGGTCCTATGTAATTACTGAAAATTTTATCAAAGGAATTTACATTCTTATAATTTCCTTATATATTATAAAACACCTACATCACATAGAGAAACCAATAAAAACATTATCCTCATAAATGAAGAATGAAATAAGTGGTATATATACAAATTAAGAAACCTATACCAATAAAATATTAACCACACATATGAATTTATAAATAAAATTCTGAAATCTTATAAATGAAAATAAGATATATTTATATCTTTGTATAAGTAAATAAATGTTTTAAAAATGATAAATTAGTTGTTGGTATTTTTGTGAAATGTAAATTTTTATTTAAAATTTATAACTAATAATATTATTTAAATGAAAATTTATTTTAAATAATGGATATGTAAAATAGTATTTTACTTTCTTATGATGAAAACATTATTTTATAATACCTTAATAAAATTTTCAGAGTCATTAATCAGTTATAAAATTCAAATCTATATTTTTCAAATAAAAAAACAGTTAAGTTAATATTAAAATTTTTCATATTTAAATTTTTTTCCAAAAAATGGAGTTTTTTTAAACTACGCAATGAAAAATATATAGGTTGAACTTTAGGGGTTTTTCTAAAATAGTTTCATTTTTGGTGAATAGTAAAATACTGTAATTTACAGTATTAAACATTTTATGCCAATTACATGAATTTAAAAGTAATTAATAATGTAAATAACCATTATTTCGAACTCATATTCACTAGTTACTATAATCAGTCACAAGAATAAACAGTAATGATAATCTTGATCCAAAATGATAAACAAATGAATAAAATAATTAAAACACCCCTCTCCTCCCACTATAATTACTATCACTTACCACCTCCTCTCCTCACAATTTAACTTTTTTATCAAACTTATATTATAAACAATTCTTCTTAAAAACCTCTTACCCATGTTATGTAATTTTTTTTATAAAAAATACCAATACCAAGTCCCTTAAGGAGGTTATCATAAAGATGATAAACAAGAGGAAAAATCCTCCACCATTCTCTTAGAAACTATTTATTTCTTCTACCCAATCCTTTCCTCTACAATAAAAATTTACATGATCGCTAAATTGTAATATAAATATATTATTTTATTTTATTATTTTATTGGAATATCAATCATCTAAACTCTTATCTCCTCCTTTTATTCTAAAAATGAAAACATCAACCATGAGGTATCAATTCACCGCCTTTGGGGATGAAACGTATTTGTTTTCCATTAACGTGTTCATGGATAGTAATAAAACAATTATTATGGTTAAAAAATATTTATAAATGTATTTTTTAACTTCTTTAATGTTTTTAACTAATATATATGCAAAATATTAAATAATAAAATAAATCTAGTTTGTGATTATTGAAAAACTACCAAATTAAAATAACGTTCATTATCAACATTCTATCTAACGAATCATACTCATACATGAAATAAATAAATGAAATATTCTACCATTTTAAATTATTATGGTACATCAATATCATATAATTCCACTTTTGGGTTTTTTCTTCCATGTGAAAATAACTCCAATATTAAAACTCAAGGGAATAGATTATAATATCATGAAACAAACACTTCTTAAATGACAAAATTAAACTCTATAACTCATTAAAATATCACTAACTGAAATTAATAAAATTTTAATAAATAAAATAAATTTATACAAGGTTCCAAATTAATTAATTAATGTATATAATTTGATTATTGAGGACATTACAGGAAAGTGTAGAACACCTTCAAACATAAGGTATGTGATTCATTTTGAACCTCTATTTTTTCCTTTAGGTTGCAATTTATCACTCCTTAACCTAATGTAATTATTAATTATAATTATGTACTGCTTCTAAATTATGTGATAATGTTCCCAAAGATGCACATATCTCCATTATGTTTTCTTTTACAAGGAGATATAGTTTTTATAAGGCTTCCTTCTCAATTTATCCCCATCAGCATGACCAATTCAAGGGAACAATCTAATTTCTTACCGATTTCCAAGTATACTCAATAATCTGTTTTAATTCACCATTATTTTTCTAAAATATAAAATTTCATTATGAAAAACTATCTTAGTCTATTTCTAGTTTTATCAAAAAAATATTCATTTTTCCTGTTTAATTAATCACTAATAGTTTACTTTGAACCGCACTAAGGTGGCCCAGTTGTAAAGCTTATTAAACACTCTTTTTATATGTTTTAACTTACTTTTGGAAGAATTTATCATTACATATTCATAGTTTTCAATATTAATCTCCATGTATAATTAAAATCCATTCGTTCATGTTCATAATTATGATATTTCAATTTTTTATTCCATATGACATGATTACAGTACCCATTTATTTCAATGGGAAACCCTTATACATATTCCATATATTTGATTCATCACATGGCACACATATGCATGCAAATTTTATCATTGGTTCACCCAAATAGAGATCCAATTATTTTGGTAATGTTTAGTCTGAGGATATGTCATGTTGGGATATAGAGTAACCCTATTTAATTTATGGGACATAGTCCTCCATGTGACAAATTCTTGGAAGTTATACTTGAATTATATTTATGACATGTTATATGTTGCTGACACATTCCTATGATTCCTTGATTACATGATCCCATGTTCTACATGTTATGATTCAATATTTTAAAACATTTTCCATTCCTTTTTATGTTATAATATATTACCTTCTAACCAAGTTGATGTTCTTTTTTTTTTAATGTTTATTCACTGAATCATATTTTCAACTCATACCTTTGTTCAGGTATTCCCTGCGTTACCTTATGAAGTTGTAAGATCTCAATTGAAGTTAATAGCTCATTATAGAGATTAAATAAAATATGTTTATTATTTTGGTTTCATGTTTTATAATTATGTACATAGTCCTCCAAATAAACCTGACATTACAATACTTGGTTAGTATTGGTGGTTAATTATGTTTAAAATCATGTAATAATAGTTGTAAAAGTATAGGGTCAATATAATTGTTATCTAAGAAGGATCTTGTTATTTTTTGGATATTATTAATATAAAACAAGAGTAATATCCATAGGTATAATTCTATCACAATGAATAAACTATATTTAAACATATAGAATCACATGATAGGATATACTTTTCATTTATAAGTCTACCCTTATATGGTCAAAATTTTCATTTATTATAATTATTACCTAAGTACTCAATCCCCACTAATTTAATTTTAATTTTCTTAGTTAATGTCTGGAAATAGGAGAACCCATGAAAAAAATCAATGTGATAGGAAATTTGATGATTTCCCTAATGAAATTTCATATCTGAACAGAATGCGAGATCGATACCTTATTATAATACTGGATCAACTGGATCATGTTCTGAATTATAAACTGAATTTAGTGGTACTCCCTTCATCTCTTAATAATTATCATGTTGTGGTTGAGTATTTTATGTGATAAAGGCCTCTGATATTTAGTGGATCTTTTGATCACCTTATCACATAATAATTTATTAAATACATTGCTCAGAGGGAAACAAATATGTACGGGCGATCCAGGATTTTGAGGGGAAAGATGATCGGTTGTGGAAATAGATAAATAATATGAAGTGTAAGGTCGAAATATATTCCATGGAATTAGATGAATTCAAGGAATTAGTTTTCAATATATATTTTCCCCAAATATCCATCCTATGAGGGATAAAGAGTTTCTAAAACTATAAAATAAATGATGACAACTCTGTTGGGGTGAATGAAGAAAAACATCAGAAAGCTTGTATGATACACCTCTATATTTTTCATGGACACCAAAATCAAGCTGGATAACATAATTAGTGGACTAAATATGAGTCTATAAAAGTCGTTGGTGATTCATGAATTTGATAAAAATAAGGTTATTGTATGGTGTGCCATTAAGGTTGAAATGAAAAATTTAGACTATATGTGGTCTTGTGTTTCCAAAAAAAATTGGAAAATGGATTTTAATATGGGAGGATCAATAGATAAATACCATGATCAAAAGAAAGGCCAATATTCCACATGTCAAAAATTATGGGAAGAAACATCCTAGAAACTATCTAAATGGAACCAGGAGATCATTCAAATTTGGATGCGAAGGGAATCTGGATAATTATTATAGATGTGATATGAAGAAGATCACAAATGTCGAATAAGGAATTAATTTTTAGATAAACTCTTATCCTATAGTGCATTGTTTCAATGATAATTAGCATGGATATTATGTGAGAAAATTCCCTAATCTAAAGGTTTTCAAAAGAAATCGACAATAACATCCTCTAAGGTAGAAATGACGGGATTATACTATCATTACGGCTATGGTGGAGCCTGAAAATAATGTGAAGAAAAATATAATATTTAGTCATTAAATAATATTGAACATTCAATTTGATTCTGGTTCTATTCATTCTTTCAAATATTTAATGTTTAGTATAACTATTAAAAAACAACATAAAAATAAAGCGTTTGAGTTTTCTATGATTATAATAATCATGGAAATTATTGCTTCCAATGTATATAACACCTCCCCAGTTAATTTTTATAGAATAAACCTTCCAACAGATATTTTGATGCTTCTTTTACTGAAGATTTATTCTATATTGGGCACTGATTGACTAGCTTTATATAAATCCAACATCAAATGTCATGAAAGTGAGATCAATCCTCACAACCTGAAGCATCCCCCAATTCATTACAACTATAATGAGCATAATGAATCTCATTTAGAATAATCATATCAATTTTTAATATTACTCCCTTATGATCAAACATATCTAGATAAAATGATTGAGATAAAGGACATGATCATGATTGAAGAAATTCTCATTGGGAGGGACTATACTGATGTGCTCCATGAAGAATTTCATAGTCTTACTTCTGGATGATAGTTTTAGTTCTAAATAGAACATATTTCTAGATCATGTCTTACATCAAAGAAACCTGGTAGAATTGAAATCATTGAGTTGGAATAAATGAAGAAACAGTTAAAAGAGAATATGGAAAAGGGTTTTATATTCACGTTTCCTTTACCATAGGGTATTCTAGTCCAATTCTATATGAATAAATATAGATCAATTCACATCTACATTGATTATCATTATCTCAATAAAATAATGATAATGAACAATTATCCCCTTCCACATATCGATGAATTATTCAATAAACTATGTGGGGACAAGTATTTTTCTATGGCGAACCTTCAGTTGATATATCACAAATTAATGGTGAAGAATTAACATATTCCCAGGAATTCCATTTGATTGAGTTATGGATAATATGAGTACATAGTGATTCCCATCAGACCCCCTAATTCTCCTGAAATTTTTATTGACTTAATGAATAGACACTTTAGGGAATAACCCGAGAAACATGTGGTAGTATTTATTGATTATAAAGATATATAATTAAAATGAAAGGAGGAACAAAAGGATCATTTTAATACTATGATAAATAAATTTTGAAGGGATAATGTTTATGAAAAGTATAGTAAATGTTTTTTTTGGAAGGAGGAAATATATTTTTTTGGGTATTTTATCACCAGGAATGAAATATATTCAGAAACTTATAAGACAATGGAAATCAAAGAGTGGATGAGGTTAATATATATAATGGAGATCAGTAGTTTCATTGGTCTAGTTAGACATCAATGATGATTTGTGAAAAAAATATCTTGATTTAAAAACCCTCTAACAAAGATGACTTAGAATTGAGTAATGTTTTTCTAGACTAGTGAATGGAACTAATACTTCATATAGTTGAAAAATATCATTATCACTGCACCAATACAAACACTACTGCCAAGTGGGGAACTATTTTTGGTATAAAATGATGCTTAAAATAAGCTCTTAGGATTAGTACTGATTGAAAATGATAAATTGATTGCCTACAACTCAAGGTAGTTGAATGTTAGTGATAAAAAATATCCCACACATGATCTAGAATTCTATTCTTTTATCTTTGTGTTGAGAATCTAGGGTTATTATCTATATAGGTAGAAGTGTGAGATATATAATAATAATAAGAGTTTTAAATATATATTCATACAAAATATTCTTAATATGCTCCATTGAATATGGTTTGATCTCATCATGGATTATGACAACTCAATATACTACAATCCTGGAAAAGAAAATAATGTGGAAGATTCACTATGTAGAAATGATCCTGCAAATTTATCAATGATGAGAAATTCGAAGGATCCAATATTTCTGAACAATCAAAGTATGGACATGGGAATAATAAATAAATGAATATCATCAATCCATCGCCAAATAATTTCTTAACCATCCCTTAAGTATAAAATTATGGATGCCCAAATAAATGATAAGGAAACTTAAAAAATGGTGGAAGATATAAGATAAGGGAAATAATTATAGTTTTAATTTTATGTGGAAGGAGTCATAAGATATGGCTCATGAATAATCTTCGAGAGCACAATGGGTTGGATAGTGTGATGAAAGATATTGTTGAATAGACATCATGGTGCATGGTATATCTGTATGTAAAGGATGAAAGGAAAATATTAGGGTATGATTCAACCATTAACCATACCAACATTGACATGGTAAAACATCACCTTGAAATTTTTCATTGGGCTCCCAAATATATCAATAAAAAATAATTCTATATAGTTCACTGTGGATTGTATTCCAAATGTTAATCACTTTATTAAAATTATATAGGACTAATCTCTCGATAAACATGATTAGATATAAATCAAAGAAGTGGGGAGGTTTCATGGAGTAACATTATCGATTTTATCCAATCAAGATCAATGATTCAACTCAATGTTTTTTAAAAGTCTCCAACATGCTCTAAATAATGAGAAGAACCTTATTACAACTTATCATCCTCAAAATGATTGCCAATATGAGTGGACTATTGGGAAACTAGAAGAAATTTTGAAAAAAAAAGTTTTGTGTTATTCAATGGAGAATGGTACCAACATATTCCTTTTGTTTAGTTATTAAAGGAAAATAGTTTCCACTTAAGCATCCAAATGGATGCATATAATTACCTTTATGGGAAAATATGTACAACACTGACATGTTGTGATAATGTTTGTGAACATAAGATATTGGAACCTGAAACGATCAATCAAATTATATACAAGGTGAAAACTAATCAAAAACACATCAAGGAAACCCAAGGTTTATATAATATCTATAAAGATAATCATAAAAGGAACTTTGAGTCTAAGGTAGGTGACATAATATTCATCCACATATCTCCATAGAAGAGAGTCGTGAGATTTGGTAAGAAAATAAATCTATGTCCTAGTTATATCATCCAATTCATGATTATTGATAATGTAAGAGTTGCAGCCTATCAGCTAGAACATCCACCAACCATGTATCAAGTGAATGACGTGTTCCATGTATCCCAATTGACGAATTACATACTATATCAATCAAATTTATTGAATTTAGAGGTTTTACATTTGGAAATTGTTGTCTCTTATTTAGAGAATCCAAGGAAGATATTGGGTTGTAGAGATAATGTTCTACACAACAAGACTACTCAGCTGGTCAACGTACAATGGTGGGACCATATGTATGAAGAGGTAACTTGGTAATTAGAGTAAGCGATGAAGGATAAGTACGCTGATATATTTTCACCATAATGTCTAAAATGAATTTTTTGAGTGAGAAATTTCATGGTTGGGGGTAATGTAATAAAAAAAATTATTAATGGAAAATCCCTTATTATATTTTTTTATATAGTAAAAAACACATACATCAAATAAAGAACCAAATAAAAACATTATTACCATACATGAAAAATGAAATAAGCTAATTTTATTGAAATTAAGAAACATAAACAAATAGAATATTTACTTCAACTATGAAATTATAAATAAAATTTAGACATATTATAAATGAAAATATGATATATTTTTATCATTAAATAAGTAAATAAATTATTTAAAAATGATAAATGAAGTGTTTTCTTTATGAAATTTAATTGTTTATTTAAAATTTTATAATAAATATTATGATTTAATATATAATTTATTTTCATAAAAATATTCAAAAATTAATATCTTTTTCTTATGTTTATATGATAATTTTATGAGGACATGATTAATTTTTCAATGTGTGATAAAATCGATTATAATATTATAAGTAGTATTTTTTAAATAAATTAACATTTTAATTAAAAATTAAATATCTCATATTTAGAAAATAATTTTCATAAAATGGGTTTAATTTTTTATATCTAGATGTTTAAAACTGGTCGGAGTTAATTTTTGGGATTTTTCTGAAGTGGTTGAATTTTTGGTTAATAGTGAAGTATAATAATTTATGGTTTTCAACATTTTAATCCAAATGTATGATTTTTTGAGTCATGGATGATGTAATAAACCATTATTTATAACAATAATTCAGTAGTAACTTTACATATCCATAACAATCAAAACTATTTATGTTCTTGATGTAATATAATAAACAAATGAATAAAAAATCAAAAAACCCCTCTCCACCCACTATAAATACCACCCCTCACCACATATTATCCACACACCCTATATTCCAATATTTCATTTATTTTTCCCAATTTAAATCCCAAACCTCTTCCTAATTTCTTGGTCCTTCTTGTCTCACTAGAAGACCAAACCCAAGTTTCATATGAGGTCTCAAGGAGATGACATATAAGAGGTAAAATACTTTACCGTTCTCTTTTAAATTATTTATTTCTTCTAACTCCTCCTTTACTAAAAAATCTAATGTTACTTCAAAACTGAATTATCATATATGTACTTGAATTTTTTGAATATTATTCGTATCATCAAATCCCTTATCCTCTCCTTTTATTTAAAAAAATTAAAACACTGTCTGCGAGGTGTCAATTAACCACCTTTATGGAAGATGAGTTTTCATTTTACATTACCACCTTCATGGATGGTCAT
Organism: Viscum album; assembly: GCA_963277665.1. Classification (NCBI taxonomy): domain Eukaryota; kingdom Viridiplantae; phylum Streptophyta; class Magnoliopsida; order Santalales; family Viscaceae; genus Viscum; species Viscum album. The sequence goes on along the minus strand of OY728119.1, from coordinate 1,599,054,072 downwards.
AAAACCATTATTATGGTTAATATCGATTTAAAATTGTATATTATAACATATATTTGGTTTTGTGACTAATTTATATTAATTATATTAAATATTAAAAAAACTAGTTTGTGATGATCGAAAACCCACAAAAAAAACTAACGTTTATCAATAACTTTTAAACAGTGGAATAATCCTCATAAAAAAATAATGAAATGATATATGAGAATGTTAAAAATTATATAGGTGGTTAAATCTAATATAATTCCACATTTTCAATTTTTATTCTATTTTACATGACCTATCATCATTAAACTCACAAGAACTGATTATAAAATCATAAAACAAACGCTTCCGAAATAACAAAATTAAACTCCAAAACTCCTAAAAATATCCATAAATGAACTTAATAAAATTTTAATAAATAAAACACTTGTATAAGTTTTAATAAATTAATTCATTAATGGATCAGATTTTATTATTCATGAAATTATGTTTAAGTGAATAACACTTTCAGACATAATGTAATTGATTCTTTCTAAACCTCTATTTTTTCCTTAAGTTTATGCTTTCTCTCTCCTAATACCAATGTAATTTTTAATTATTATTTTTTAATAATAAAAAATTGTGTATGTTCCAATAATATTCATATATCTCAACTAATATTTCATTAAATGTGAAATCTATGTTTTATAAGGTTTCCTTCTCAATTTCTCCCAATAAGCAAACCCGATTAAAGGGGACTTTCCAGTTTCTAAACCCTTTTCAAGTACAAGCTATAATATATTTAAGTACACCATTATTTTTATAAAATCCTTCATTTAATCATTAAAACATATTTTAGTTCATTTCTTGTTTTATACAAAAAAATATTAATTTTTCTTATTTAAAGACTCTTCAACATTTTCCAGTGAACATGACTTAAGTGGCTCATTTATAAAGTTTATTAAACACTATTTTTATATGATTTTATTTATTTTGGACATAATTTGTCATTATATATGACTATTTTAAATAATTAATGTCTATTCATGATTTAAATCCATTCTTTCATGGAATCATTAATGATAGAACTTGTTATTATTCATTATGACATGATTACAATACCCATTTCATTCCATGGGTAACCCTTATGTTTATTCCATATGTCTGATCCTTTATAAAGGACACATATGATTGAAAATGTTATGATGGATGTTCTGTGATAGCACACTAATTCATTGGGTAATGTATAGTCACATGATATGTCATGTTGGGATAAGGAGTAACCCTAATTCCTTTATAGTACTTATCTAACAAGTGATATAATCTTGATAGTTAACCGTGACACGTGTTTATGTTCTTTTTTATGTTAATTACATATTCTTATTATCCTATTATTACATGATCTAAGGTTGTATATGTTATTATTCCATATCTTAATTCATGTTCCATACATTTTTTCATAACCATGTTATAGATTCATTAATAATTCATTAGTTATTATTATCCATGATATTTTGACAATGATATTATCTTTAGATGAATTCCATAATTAGTTTATTGATTGAATGAAATCTTTTTTAAGTTATTTATATTTCCATTTTGATTATTCCATATCAATTTATTATAATCAAGTTATTTATTAAATGCAATGTGTGTTTAATTATTTATCTTTCCATATAGATTACGATATATTTAATCATCATAACTTTTTCTATATGTGACCCTTATTGAGCATTTGAGATCACATTATTTTTATTCCATTCCCATTGATATGAAGAATAATTCTTTTAATGAGTTAAAGGATGTAATTTTTTTCCATTACTATGTTTTTTTATTTTATTTCCTTATGTAAAATGGGTGTCATATATGTACGCAGTTCAACAAAACCGCTAAACTGCTCAGTCCTTTGGGATTTGAACCCTTATATCTATAAAAAATTTAATAATGTAGGTACTTTCTCTAGGTTAATGGACTCAGGGTTATTACATATATTATACTCTGGGTGATCTCAATTATTCTTTGATTTTAATTGATTTTTCATTATTATGATATATTATGCATGCTTTAATATATGTGAAATTATACTTCAAAATGTTTTTTGAAACTGTATTATCTGAATTTTGTTTATAAACTAGGAAAAGGAAATTATTTTACAATGATTTGATATACATGTTAAAACTAATTTATCATTCCATGAATTTCTTATATTGAGTATATTAGATTTATTTGAAATATATTTTCTATGGAAAACTTTTTAGTGATCCTTCTATTTCTATTTAGATCACACAATTCACATACCACTAAGTGTGTGTAGCCCTTGTTTTGTTTTATATAGGAATTATAATGGTTCTGCAGTGAGGTAAAAAGGTTTTGAGCCAGGTGGGTATGGGTAAGTGTTACTGACATATTGGAATTTCTTCCTCATATCACATGGGATTATTGTAAGTTTTTGTGTTTATTTATATTTTTTCTCGGTCCTATAACTTTTTTATCAGCTTTTTTCCTTTATTTGTATCAGTAATACTGTTTGTTTTTTGTTATGATATATTTCATTTCTGGTTATCATTCTCTATATTCATGACATGTATCTTATTTTAGATTGGAAAAATAACTATCTATGTTAGGTTTTGGATTGTTGGGAGCATGTCTACAGCCCATAGGGATTGGGAATTCCCTTAGGGTCCTATCATGGTTTTGTTTCAAGCCTAGTTCGATGGGTTTTCTAGGAGGGGGGAGTGAAAATGTTGTATTACATGAGGTTTATCCTCAAGAGTCGCAATCTTAAAATTCATAATAGATATAATATAAGAATTTTAGGACATAAGGTGTATGTTTCAAGAAAATTATTATCCATCTCGCATTGTAATGATATTAAGTCACCAATGGATTTTGGATTATGTGTCTCATATATTTTATTTTTATCAAGATCTATATTTTTTATTATTTTATTTGAGTATAAATGAATATTTTTTCATAGTTTTATCATTTGATTCTAATTTAGGTATGTATAATCATGCTAATAAAATATCTTTCTAGGATTCCTTAGTAGGGTGTTGTGGGAGATAATCCTAAATAGAATTTGAATCTAGATCTAATTTTTATATAGTATATCATACAATAATTTCATGCTACGTAAAAGAATGTACCACTAGGTCAGAACCCAACTAGATGGGTAGAACTAGGAGCTAGAAGAGATAAATATTGAGTGAATGAGTTCATATACCATAATCCCCCATATTTCAATGGTACCAATGAACCTCAAGAGATAGAGGATTTGATAGAAAAAGGTTGATTAGTTATTTTACTTCTGGGAGACCTAAATATTTCAATGATAAGTGTGATACCTTTAATCTTGATGGTCATTACAAGAGGTGGTTGGACTCTATGGCACAATAGAATTATAATTTTTTCATATATTGGAAATACATAAAGAAATTTTTTGTTTAGCAGTTCTTCCTAGAATCATTGAAATGATTATGTCTGTGGAGTTTCTATCTTTTCAACGGAGGTAGAATTCAATAATATAATACACCAATCAGTTTTCTGAGGTGGTTTATTATTCTCATTGGGTGGTGATGAATGATAATATAATGTCTTAGAAATACCATCAATGATGGTGACCTGACATCTGATCGTAGGTGTATATTATAATTCTCAACACCTATGATGAAGTGGTAAGTAGAGATATAGTAGAAGATAATGCTATGGTAGGGAAGTTTTTCTTATTTGGGTTTTCCATTCCACACAACAGAACATTCAGTAAAACACATTGGAATAAGAAGGTGTGTCATGATAGTAACAAGGGTGTTGGATGTATTTTCAAATAGTGGTATTTTTATTCTCCTTTAGTAGTGGACAAAAATTTAATCGTGACTTAATACCACTACGGAAAGGTGGGGAACACCCTGATAACTTTATCTACATCCTAGAAGAACATTAGTTCATACAGTCACTATGGACATATATAATGACTTTTCCAAACTCTATCAACACCACAATATAAATAGGGATCATTTCTCTATAGGAAACTTCAATATCGTCATTATATTGAAATTAAATAGGTATAAAACCACATGATTTTAGAGTGATGGAATTTTATGGAATGGAGGAGTTTCTGGATGAAGTTGATATGAGTAAAATTACAATGAGAGTTACCATTTTTTTTAATCATTTATAGAAACAAATTTATTTAATATTGATGATTTTAGTTATTTAATATCTACCTATTTTATAAATGTATTGAAATATATAATGGAGCTCATGTCCTATGTTATAGAACTGGTGACTCCTGATGGAAAGAATAAGAAGTAAAGGTTAATTTTTCCTTTATGTAATGTTTTGATAGCTAATGTAGAGTTATTCTTGTAATTTAATGTTCCTGGTCTAGATATTTTTAACATTTTCATATGGACAGATTGGATAAATGTGAATTGAGATGAAATTTATTTTTGTCATCAGTGTGTTTCATTCATTTATACTAATAAGATATCCTAGAAAGTTTATAGATAGTGGTATATAAGTTCTAATAATGAATGAACTTCTCAATAATAACTAAGAAATATATTATCTACTATTTTAGTTGTTCTTGAGGATGTATATTCTCTTGTTGATCATCTCATGGTTATTATATATTTTTATATGGTTATCCTATAATACATCTCTATGTTCCTTCAGAAAGGGATGTATAGTTCACCATTGATCTGGGGAATGGTATGATTTACATTCACTATTTTTATATTTAACTTTTTGGGTTTGAAAAGATGAAGATCCAGTCGAATGACCTACTAGAGAATGTATTTTTTTCATCCATGTTTTCACTATGGTCATCCCCCATTCTCATTACCAATAAGGCCTGACCTGAAAATTAATTTATTTTATTTCAAAATAACTTTTAATGAAAAAGTGGGAAACCACACAATTTCAACATCAAGGATCAATGAGTGCAGTAGGAAATCACATAATCATTAAAAAAAGACTAAGATTATTGGAGTTTCTTACCTGATATATCTCGCACTGTAGTGTCTTATCCTTCGTATGTGGATCCCCCTTGATTAAATCTTTAAAATGATCGACCAGCTTGTCCCAAGTCCGGATGTACTCCATCGCGTCTATCTTCAATTCATTGAAGCCCCGTTCCAAAATTTGGCCTTTTTGGTCAATCCAAGAATTTTTTTCCTTTTTAACATCATTTTGGACCTCTCTTTCTAATATTTTTTTCAAATCCTCCTCTAGAGAATTGATCTAAAAACCCCTCTCGAAACATCTATCATAGAATGAATAATTATGTCAATGTATTTCGTTGTACCCCCATCTCCCTTTTCTTCCAGATCACCCATCCCATGGACCTCAGCAGATCAACTCATAGCCTTAGTCTTCCCACTATTAATATATGATCCCTTCTTTTGATATTGGTCTTGATCTATTAGTACAATTTTTTTATCCTATACCCTTTTTGCAGATCTTGTTTCCATCGGGTTAGGAAGCTGGGAGTAATCTTTCTTCCCATTGGCCTTCTTCCCTTGAAACACAATACAGCCCCCCACATCACGGTTCCCCTTTTCTCCTTTCTTCTTCCTTGAACTGTGGATTCCTCTAACTCATTCAATTCTATCAATAGAGAGTTTACTAGAGATCTCATCATCATCCTCTTGTAATAGTGTCGGCATGCCCAGTTCATCAGGTTGTTCCAGACCCAAGCATGCGATCTCCAGGTCTCTAAAGCAGTTGGTTAGGGTAATGGATAGAGGAGAAATTTTAGAAGATACCCTACCTGACACATTCACCCAGCCCTCATTATTCTTATGGGAACTACTGTTCAAAGAATATCCCTATGTATGCCCCTCTAGATTCAAGCACTCAGTCCATGTATCTTCATAGTTTCCAACAATCTGTTCCACCACTTTCTCCATTACTGCAATGGGGGAATGAAAAACTGGAAACTATTAGAGTCTACTCCCTCCAGCCAACACAATTTGAGATAATGATGGGATATTATTAGCCTCCCCCTCTCTTGGAACTGCTTTCTTGTCCCCAATCAAACCACAACAAGGAGGGAACTCAACCTTCGAAGTAGGAAGATATGATCCACCCCCCAATTGAGGAGGGCCAGTACAGATTATTTGGGTCTGGAGAACTCCAGAACAGCTCTCCTTCGGGACCAAGCAGAGAGATGAATGAAAATATATATACAGATGGCTCAGATGACAGAAAGATAGACAAAAATAGTAACAATAATCAAAAACCACAAATTTAATGCATCACAGTTCTTCACTTACCTCAATCCAGACAGCTTCAACTGGAGGCTTAGAGGTGTCAACATCCACCCATATACAAGGAGCAATTGGATGGAATAAGTATCTCAATCATTAATCAAATTCAAGTAACCTCTCGATGAGATTACCTAACATCCCAAGAAAAACAGGGTTTTGGAATGGGAGGGGAAGGCCAAGAAGACTTACCCAAATCACCGCAAGGGGTAGATCGTGCTTCCAATGAAACTCATAGCTCCATCAAAGGAGGAAAAAACGAGAACCATCGTAGGATAAATGCCCTTTAGACCAAGATGTTGCAATATCTTCATCACCAGAAAAGAAAAGTAGAATGTGATGTGAATCTAAAAGGACAACTATGACTCGATCATGCATGGTCCAGACACCATCAATATATCTATCAAAAATATTGAGAAATGTTCATTGATGACTGAAGCGAGAAACCCAGGATAACCTGTAAAGATATGTAGCCTCTCTGAACTCTTGTAGAGAAAGTAGAAGAACAGGAGACCCATGGTGATGTGCGGGGAATTTCAGGAAAAGGCGGGTAGGGGAAAATCATGGAGGGAGGAAGGATTTGTGAATAGAGATAAAGCCTAATGTGAAGAAGAGGGGATGGGCAGGTCGGCCATCGTCGCCACTGCGTCTAGGGTTCCCCAACCAACTCTAAGAAAATTCCAAAACACTAGGTACGTTCGATCCATTACCAATAAGTCTAATGATCTTATTTGTCTCTATATAGATTATAAAAAGCAGAGTCATGAAATAGATAATAATAAGTATCTTTTTTCATATGAGAATCACTTGCTTGATTAGTCAGAGAGGTCAAAGTGGGTTTTAAAATTTATCTTCGATTAAGTTCTCATCAACTCATATTTAAGAAATCATATATCCCATATAAAAATTTTAAGAGTAGGTATGACTACTAAGAATATATTGTGAGTTCGATTAACCTAAATAACCCTCTTGTGGTATTTGTGTCTTTGATAAACATGATATTACAATTTTATCTTAATAACTGTATTTTGGTATCTATTAATGAATCATGATTTATTCAAGAACTCAGAAAGTGACTAAGTACCATCATTTTGTATCAACTTCATCCATATGAGAATAATTATCATACTCATTACTTATAATTCTCCACAATTATAATGTCCTGAAATTTGGTAAATACTATCTTTTTAGGGAGAGTTTTAATGATTTATTATCTAAGAATGACCTAAAACATTAGAAAATGCGATGTGTGAAGTACCTCCATACATTTTATTTTGTCACTAATTACAACATTGTATAGGGGAATGTAATCGCTGATGCTCATAGAAAGAATTTTTTATTCCCAGGCTACCTCAAAAAAGAAAAGGAGGAGTGGAACATAATCATGATTTTCACTTAGTTTCATCTAGATGTATTGGAGTATGATTCAGTAATTGTTTTAACCAAACATTAGTTTTTATAATATCACCATGAGTATATTCCTCATGATTAATATTAGGATGAAGAGTTCAATGGAATCAAGGAATCTTATATGATAGGGAGACCAATCTTAGTTGGTATCTCCCCTCTAATGTGATTCTTCACTTTAGGAGTCAGTTCATCTTTCCGTTTACATTAATTGTTTTATGATTCATGATCTTTTTTCTTCTTTTTCGGTTGTTCAACTAGCACTATGTTATGACATGTGAAGATGTTTTTGGTTGCTCTGTATCAAGCATGAAATTTCTGATTACGTGTCTCACTATTACACCAAGTAATAGAATAAAAAAGAGTAGTTGTAGCCTACATGTTTTCCTCACCCCTATTGGTTAAGTTATAAAAATGGGATGACATATCCATATAAATTATAGTTGGATTCCACTGAACTCTATGAGGAAATAATCCTATTTGGGTGGTGATTGATCAGTTGATAAATTTAGATAATTTATTTCTTATTGAAGACACTAATGAGGTTGAGTATCTCGGTATGATATATATATATGAAGTTATGAGACTTCATGGGTTTCCATATTCCCTTATCTATGATTGGGGTCCTAGGATTACTTCATATTTTTTATAAGTCTCCAAGATAGGATGGAGATTCAGGTTATATTGAGTGTAGCTTATCATCCATAGTTGTGTGTGTAGAATAAGATTGTTATTTAGAATCTACAGGATATACCGAGTACCTATTTGATAGATTTTAGTGAATTTGGGGGCAGCTATATTGGACATACTAAGTTTACTTATAATAACAGTTACTAACCTTTGATCAGAATGAATCTGTTCAATAATTTTGTTGGTCACCTATTGAGACAATACCTATATTAGTCATAGGTTGGAGAGGCCTATATCATTGGGTTGAGTATCATCCTGGAAATTATAGTGTGGATTTAGTATATACATAGACATTTAATTATGGTTCAAATTCGGATGAAATATTACGTGAACTATAAACACCATCCATGGATTTTTTTTGACCTATTATTTTTAATGGATTACCATCAATTGGGTCATTGAAGGCTTGAGAAATAGGGAAGTTGGATATGAGATATGTTGGACTATTTGATACCACTAATCTAATTAGACATGTTTCTTATCAATTGGAATTCAAAAATCTGTTGATATGTATTCATGATATTTTCCACTTATCCCATATCATGAAATATCATCCTAATCATTCATATATTATGATTTGGAAGGATGTTTTGTTGGGGACATATAGTTTGGTTATGGAATGACTACTAAATATAATTGATTCTCAGATGAATGTTCTCCTTGGGATATCTATTCTACTGGTCCAAGTGTTATGGCGTAAAAAAATAAGATTCTCAAGTGACTTGGGAGCATGAGTCATTAATGAGGGAGTAGTGATGTCACTATTTTTTAGATCATCCTTATACTTCAATAATTTATAGGTACATAAAGTCTTATGGTGAAGATAATTTTAACATCCCTCCTTATCCTAAGGTATTATCCCTCTAAAATTTATTTTTACCTATTTTCCATGTTTTAGATCTTATTTGATTGTTATAAAAATGAGTGTTGAGTGTTTTGAGGAGGGAAAAAATAAAAGTGGAATAATTGGTTTCTATAGGTAGAAAATGACCAGATGGTTGAATATTTATATATTAGGGTTCCCACAGGAACTCTACAAGCTAGCTGGTGGGACTTCCATTGTTTTCGGTTCTCTTCCTAGAACTATAGGTAAGCTTGTGGTTACCAATGGATAACTGGTGGCATCAGTCTTGGATGGATTAGTAAGGGGAAGATTAATATTTTTATAACCTAAAACCCCTATTTAATATTTATAATCCCACTTTTACATGAATTTACCTTTTATAAATCTAAGGGCTCTCTATGGATGGATTAGTCTCCCTCTATCATTGTTGTTAGGTGATTTGACCTCTAGTTGATCGGTTATTCTCTCTTTGATATTTTTGATTGATTCAAACGTGTTTCTTCTTTTTCTCTTATAATTAGTCTTATCTCGTTGATATTTTACCAAAATATATTGATAATTAAATTATATCTCTTGATAACTTATATATTCACCATGTGTTTCTCACTCAGAGGTTAGGTATCTTGTAGGTTGTGCTGTTGCACATGTGACCTTTTGAGTTTGTAATGATCTATCTTATCCATAGAGCTTACTCTTATAGAAAAATTATTATAATATTTGGTAATTTATTTTTAGTTACTCCAGTCAAATCTTATAGGTTTTCCATTCCTTTTGGTGTGTGGATCTCAATTTTGTGTGAGTGTGGACATGGTATTCTGATAAAAGATTGGGTTCCCCTTGTTTTGGTAGAAATTTTTTTTCCAAATATTTATGACATAATTTGTGATTTTTTGCAATTAATGATTTTAGATGGAAAGGGTTTTTTGGAAATTTTCTTACTAATTGTGGTAAAACCTTTGAAGTGATTCGAAATATATAAAAAAAGGGATCCTTGGGTATATAATAGGTGGTTTAGTATTGATCCTTACCCTTGTTTCTATACAGTGTACACTAATTGGTTGTTCATATATTCACTAGGCCATGAGTCCTGGGGACTTGATTATTTGACATCGTAGGGGGTTTGTTTGTGGCTGAGTTTAAATTTTCTATTATACCTATGTCAAAGGTACTTATTTAGTGAAATAGTCATTATTTATTAATAATGTATAAGAGACCGAGAAATCCTAAAAATATTTTTTCCTACAAGTGATCTACATTGGGATTTTTTGTATAGATTTTTCTTCAATAAGATATATTATTAATGATATTATAAATGTGAAATAATTTTTTGATATTTACTTAGATGTTCTATTATTTTGATTTTATATATGAATTGGGAAAATGTAAATGTTTCTCCCTATAGTGATATAAATGTTAAATATAGTTTATCATGACATGTTTTTCTTATATTAAGAATATTTGGATTATTTGATGCAACAAACCAAGCATTAATAACCCATTAACATTCTAGTTTTGAGTGACGAAGGTGTTCCAGAAGAGGCTTGGATAGGTTTTTTGAGTTTCTATAGGAGGCTGAGGCTACATCTGGAAATACACAACATGTATTGTATGAACAATATGAAATAGTGGTTAATTGATTGCATGATACTATTGTAGAACCCATGATATTTATTTCATATCGTGTAAGTGTAATTCATAACCTGTATTAAATAAATTCCATGGAAATAATGTTTTTGATAAAAGTATAAATTTTTAGGAATCTCATGAATTAAATGTCGTGAATGTATTACATGCTATGTAAATTGGGGGATCTAGGTTTTAAGTCCATTTTATTGGTTGAACCATTTCATTCATCAATACCCAACTTTCCCTCTTTCATTTTGGATGATCCCTAGGCACCCCAAGGAGACTTTCTATCCCTCGCCAATCTTTCTTAAATCCACTGCTTCAGATGGTTTTTGTTGGTAATTGATGGTAAGACCTTATCTTTTTTTGGTCATTTTATTTCATTCTTCCCTTGGGGATTCAATGAGATGATTTGTTTGGTTTTAGGAGTGATTTGGGATGTTTTTTTATGATCCTTGTGTGTGGTGTAGGTTTATCCACGTATTCACATGGGTGTTTGTGGTTTATAGTTGTTTCTTTTTCACCCTACGTTGCACAACGAGTTGGAAAAAGTTTTTGAGAAATGGATTTTCTTGTTTCACTTTATGTTGTATAATGTAGGAGGTGTTTTTCTTCATTAATCAAAGATAAATTTTTGATTAATTGATATTTATAGTTGAATGGGGGAATTTTTTTCATGTTTTTAAGCTTTATTATTATTATTATTATATGATGGATTTCATGGGTTTGATGCCCCTATAAAAAATGTGGCAATTGAGGGATTTATATTTACTATTTGATATGAGTTATGACATTTTTTGTCTATTGTTATTGTTTCAATATCACCCTAAAATATAAATTAGCTAAACTTTTCTATTTTACTAATAAAAGTTTTTCCCTAAAATTTTCACCTTTGTGATAACTCACCTAAAATAAAATAAAATATGATAAAATATCCTTCGTTAAAAATGTAATATGGTCATGATGTTATGTGATGTGTGTTCATGATTTTAGGGATATGATGTGTGTTTGCGATGCAATGTGGGGAGTATGGGTGAGAAGTGCTTCTGTTTTGGGGGTGGAGAGGTAGTGGTTTCAAGACTATACTTTTAGGGTGATGAGGAGGTTGTTTGTCAAGGATTTTGGGGTGGTGTGGTGTTGGTTGTTTGGCCGTGCTTTTGGAGTGGTGAGGTGGTCGTTGTTTGTCCATTATTTTGGGGTAGTGAGGTGGTGATGGTTTTCTCATTCTTTTTGGGTGGTAAGGTGGTGGGTTTTTGACATTTATTTTGGAGCAGTGAGTTAGTGGCTGTCTTCCATGCTTTTGGGGTTGGTGAGGTGGTGGTTGTTTGTATATTCTTTTGGGTGGAAAGGTGGAGGGTTTTAATCTATTCTTGTGGGGAGGCCAGACAATGTTATGATGGGTATAATGAGATGCTTGTGATGTGTGGTTGTGTTGTGATATATTACTAGGTAGATATGGAATAACATTTTTAATAATGATTGAAATGTGTATTGTTTGGTTTGGTTAATGGGATGGAAATGATTAATGAACAAATAAATGATGGTTTTTTGGTTAAATATGGTTGATGCTAAATAATTAAACCAATGTAATAGATAACTTAAATTGGTTGGTTATGTTTGATGTAGATTTTTGTTTGTGGTTTGTGTGGTGTTATGAATTTAGAGGGGATAGAAATAGTGGGGATACAGTGAGTTGGTTAGGGTTTCTCTGTGAACCCTTAGGCTAGGATTCAATGTTGTGGCCATGGTGTTTTTGGGTGATACATGATTTGGTCATTCTTTTGGGGTGTTTAGCCTAGTTTTCATTGGGCGAGATGTTTTTTGATTGTTATTTTCGATTTGTGTGGTATACAGAAAAGATGGAAGTATTATGACATACTATGTTGGGGTGTGAGAGTGGCATACTAGTGGGAATGTAGTGTGGGGTACCCCAAATAAATATTCTTCTTGTTATATTATATTACATGGATTACTTTTTTGGTGATAATACCTTGGTTATGATGGGTTTGGTTAGTATACCTGTATAGATTCTGTTTGGTAATGATGTTTTCTCACAGGTGCATTAGTATGCTTCTTTCACATGCACATGAGAGACTTTTTTGTTACTAATTAGTATACTTGTATGATAAACCTACATATATAAATTAATATTCATGTTTCTAAGAAGACTTCATGAACCAAGCTTGATATTACTAGCTCAGACCTTTGATAGTTTCTATGTCACTTCTATTGAATTTCTTGTGGGTATTTTACTTTGGAGACATTTATCTATATGAGTTTTATTTATAATTATATACATCAGATGTTTTTTTACCTATTTATATTATGTTATGGAGAAATTTTTGGATGATTTTAATTATCTCATAATATTATATTATTATAGAGTGTAATTCCATTTATATCATGTGATTATTATACCTTCAGTGCTAGTCTCCAACCAGGGCCTACTGGAGGTGGGACTCATGGTTCATTATCAATCTCCCATCAATGTGGTATCCTTAGTAGGGGTTCATGAAAGAGTGGTATCAAGGGTGATATTTGAGTAATAGTATAGAGTATGGAGTTTGGAAAGTGTGGATTTCATGGGTTGGTATGGAAATTGTACCTGTTGAATTGGTGCGTGACATAGGTCAGGGAGACCTGTTAGAAAACTAGATTTTAGGGACCCATGATCAGGTTCATCAAATCTAAACATATTTAATGACCATGTGAGATTGAAATTCTTATTGTTTAGAGTCGTAGGATAGGTACATGAATCACGATGAATTGTGTTCCTCCTTGAGTTGGGTTTTTTGAGAAAGCTATAATGAATAAAGTGAATTAAAATGAATCTAAATGAAATTCCGTTCTACCAGGCCAAGGAAATTCTTGTTTTATATTAAGTTATGGATCGTATTTATCATCTATATAAAACTCAATAAGGTTCTTTTAAAAATATTATCCATTTTATTTATACATGGTAGACCTGGAAGAGGAGGATGAGGCTTGGTAGATGGAGTTGTTCTCTGTTCAGTGGAATAATTTGGGAATGTATGGGGGAAGTGTTTCAGAAATCGAGACATAAAGCTGGCTAGAGGAGCTCAAGATCAATTTAAGTTTGATCTGGATGTCAACAGAGTATTGAGTCCCTTGTGAAGTTAGTCAGATTTCGGGAGTTACATGTTTATAGGGGTTTTTATATCTGGAAAATTATAAGGAGGAATCACAGGTTTACTTTTAGAAATATTTTCTGGAAGAGTTCCTTTTTTCAACCATGAAGGCAGAGAAGAGGAAATAGCATCTTTCTCTTTATCAGTGGAGTATTTGATCGTGGTAGTTTGGAATCAAGTTCAAATAACTTATTCATTTCTTCCAGATCTATTCCCAAAAGGGGAATCTCATGAGAGTCTTCTTGAGGATGCATCTATCCTTCTATGCAGTATAAAATCACTTCTTTTACATTGGAAACATTTCTAGAGGTTCATAAGAAGGTGGAAAAGATCAAGAAGATGACCTTGTGATGATATTTTCTATGAGAGGGGAAACATAAAGGTTCCTCAAGGATAATGGTTTCTAGTGGTATTTCATAGGTACCAGGACCTTAGAAGATTTTATTAGTGTGGATTCAGCCTCACCAATTTTCATTTAAGCCTTGTAGGGCTAGTGGATTCCACGATTCCCTAGATATATTAGGGATGTTTGTTATAGTTATAAGTTTTTAGACCATCAATAAAACATATTCCTAGTGGTTACCCTATACCAGTTTGGTGGAGGTTGATAGGATTAGTTCCACACACCGTATAAGTTTCTTGTGAGAAAATTCCAGGAATAGGGGAGGTATAGTTATGATCCCCATTGGGGAGATATATATGGAAGAGGTTGACCCATGATGTTACTCATTTTCAAGGATCTCGACCCAAACACATTCATGGAGGTGGATAGTAGTATAGATAAAGAGTAAATAGGCATGGTTAGTTTCATGCAGTTGAGGCTTCAGTGTAAAAGGGTCCATAGATCATCATATTTAAGATCAGTTTTTTTGTACCATTGTTTGAGGATTGTGTGATTAAAAATATTCACATTTCTTTGTTGCACCCAATCGAGTCAGTTCTTTGTGAATAGAGATAGAGTGTCTTCTCATGAACCTTTTATTAAATACACTTGTCAGAGGTTATATTGGCTTTTTTAATGTGTGTTGGGGTGTATACTAATGATGGGGCCACATAGGTCCCATGGAGATCTTTTCTTGTGGTATATGTAGCCATACGATTTCATCCCAGGAATATATTGTTTGAATTTTATCAAATGATTCTAAAAGTGAGTTTTTCTCATATGTGGATGACCAGAATTTGATTTCATTAGAGATTGGGGTTTTTATGTGACGGGATAGTGTGTATATACCCTTCTTTCTTTTATACATTTATTTTTGGTTCTCATAGTGGACACTAGGATGGTGGAAGTCCGTGGGTTCATAAGAGAGATTCCAAATGTTTTTCTTGAGGTTATGATGCAACCCCATCGATGTCATGTTGTGTTCAAGATAGAATTTGAGCTTGGTACTTTTATAATTTTTGCGGGACATTATCTGATGACTCCTTCTGAGTTGAGGGATTTTAGGATCTAGATTGATGAGCTGCTACAAAATGGTTTTATCCAGCCTACTATGTCACCTTGGGGTTCTCCAGTGTTGTTCTAAAAGAATTTGAATGGTAGTATGAGGTTGTGTATAGACTACATAAGGTTGAATCAGATGAAAATGAAGATCCATTACTCTCTTCTATGGAGATATGATATTTTCAACTGGTTTAGAGGGGTGAGTTCATTTTATAAGAGTGATATGTAGAATGGATATCACCTGTTGAGGTTGAAGGAGGGAGACATTCTGAAGACTACCTTTAAATGAAGGTATGGGAACATTGAGTATGTATTATTTCTGTCCAAAAATATGAACACACTATCCATGTTCATGGGTATTATGGGCCTTATGTACTGTGAGTTTGTGGATTGGATCGCCATTATGTTCATTGATGATATGTTGGTATACTCAAGGCCAGAGGAGGAGCATTCCTAGAATCTCATATCTAACTTATAGATCCTTCAAAACAACATGATTCATGGGATATTTTATAAGTTTGAGTTCTGAACCCAATAGGTGCATTTACTTATACATGTGTTATCTCAACAAGGTGTGGAAATAGACCATTAGAAGGTCGATGATGTTTTTTCTTAGAAAGAAACCAAGAATATGGCATTGCTTCTTAGTTTCCTTGATCTTATAGGTTATTATCAAAGTCTTTTTCAAAATTTCACTCGATTTTCAACCCCATTAATATATTTCAACATGATGGAATATGAATTTTGTTGACTAATTAGTTTCAATAAGTGTTCAGCAACATGAATGGAAATTTGGATAGTGATCTGGTACATCAGTTTCCCAAGGAGGGTGTAATGTTTGAAATATTTTTTGATAATTCCATTAGGTATTGGGATTCATATTGATGAAATAGAGATAGGTGGTCTATTGTGAGTATAAAAATTTATCAACCCATGAGAATATATGTGCAACCCTTGATCTAGAGCTAGAAGTGATTGTGTTTTCACTGAAGATGTGGAAGCAATACCACACTAGGTAGTGCTTTGTGGTCGTCATGAATCAAATGAGTTTTAGGTACATATTGTGTCATCCTGATTTCAATATATAGTAGTGGGGGATGGATATAGTTTCTTCAACATTATATTTTTGAGATCTACTACACCATAGAAAAATGGAATGTTTTAGAAGACACATTGAGTAGGAAGTCGAGGAAAGATTTTTTTTGGAGTTTGGGGATTTTTAGAGAGTTATGGAGGATATGGAAGCCTTGCACATTTATGTAAGGATGGTTGATGGTAGAGGATATTTTTTAAGAAGATAGTGTAGTATTCTATGATGTAGTGGGTAGAAGAGTCTCAGAGGGTGAGGTGATTGATGATTGTGTTTGGCATAGGGATGCTCTGGAGGGATAGTTGAAGTACGATTAAAAAAAGATATTGTATCATGGGAGGTTTTTTATTATAGTAGGGATACAGGAGGTATTTGTTCAAAAGTTCATAGATAACCATTGGCAGTACACCCAAGAGTATCCAGGATGTATCATATCATGATGGTACAATATTTGTAGCCCATATGAGATTTGTGATGGAAGAGTTTGTGGAAAAATGTTTGGTTTTATAGTATCTAAAGGCCGAGAATCAGGTTTTTGGAAGTTTTTTTCAACCATTGGATGTTTTTAAGTGTAAATGGGATGACATATTAATTGATTTCATCTAAGTGTTTCCCTGAGCTTCGGGAAGTTGTGATTATATACCAGTGATCATTGATCTATGGATAAAATCAAACCACATCTTAGAGATTAGGGAGTCAAGTGCGGTGGATGATTTGTCTAAGAGGCATTTGGTTGAGGTGTTGTGGTTTCATGCAATTATGAGGTCAATTATATCAAATTGGGAAACTTTTATTTACATATTCTAAATGGGATTACAACATATTTTTTTCTCACATTTATGCCTCAACATTTATTTCCACCCTCATATGACATGAGAATGGAGTGGACAATTCAGATACTGAAGGATATTTTTCAGGTGTACGTCTTATACTTGGGTGGATCTTGTGTATAATAATTTCCCTTGATTGATTTTTCTTAATATAACACTTATCACGCATCCACTGGTACAACTCTGTTTGAGGTGTTGTATGGGTGACTCTTTTGTTCCCCATTGTGCAAGATAGAGGTTTGAGAGATAGCAGTTCTCAAACATGATGTGGTGTAGATAACTATAACACCCCCAATATTTCATAGTGCATTATCTCAGAAAAGTAATTTAATAGTTTGCGCTACACGCAGCACCGAGTTCGAGCGCACCACAACATACCAAACAAGTCGTTCAAAAGCGGTAATGAATAGTATTAACTGAATTTTTAATTATATATAATCCTTATAATTTTTTAATCCATATTATTAGTTTCTTAGACATAATGTAAGAACAAATTCATTTTTTTCAGATAAAAGAAGTATTTGTCAAAAAATGAAATTTTAATTCCTTTTAATGGGGAACCCTTTTTAAATCCTATATTTGACACTTTTATATATTAAATTTGACAAAATAAACTTATTCTTTAGAATATGGACATAGAAATTTAGTTTTGATAAATTTTTGTTGTGTTTTGATAACTTTCATATTTAGGTGAATAATGAAAAATACTAAATTTTAACTAAAAAAACTTTTTTAATAAAAATAATTTATAGAGTTAAATTATACATTTTAATGGTTTGGAAGTATAATTAGATTATATTTTTTTCATTTAATAAAATTTTGGTCTTTATATGTAATTTCACATTTAAATTTGACATAAACATATGTCAATCTTTTGATAGGTTTTACTTTTTCTTAAACCCACTTTTTGGTTTTGACAGCGTGAATTAATTTTAAATTAATAAATTCAAATTCTATGTTTTTAATTTGATATAATAGACATCATTTTTGAATTTGGAATATCCAAATTATCTTATGGTAAATTTTTTGTTTTTTTATAAAAATTTTCAATTTTTGATGAATTGTGAAAAACATTGTGTTACTATTTAAAACCGAATTTTTATTTAAATAATTACTTATTTTATTTTAATTTATTTTAAGTCCAAATAGATATATAATACCTATATATTTTCAATTTAATTTTTTAGATTAATTTTATTATAAGTTTAGATATATAAAAGTTTATCGAACATTTTACCGTCTTTTACCCCCCTCCTAGGAGCATTTGCAAATTTGCATAAAACTTAATTCTATGGCTTATGTGAGTTGAATTTAAAAAATACAAGATAAACAGTTAATATAAACAAGTAAAATGTGGTTCAATAAGATTAAAATCATTTTTGGTGAATAGTAACTTTTGACTTTTATTTACAATGGTTAAAAGTAAATAAGGTAATTATGGGTCAAAATAATATTATAATTACCCTAACACATGTATTAAATCTATTGGATAATTATAATTCGACCAAAAACAGCCCAAGGAATAACATTTGATCCTTTAGGTCCACTTGGATTAGATTAGGACATTTTTTATTATTTAATTTAAAGAAGAGTTAAAAGTGTTAAATTCAACTTTTCGTAACTATTTTTTTTTATATATGGTTATACATTAGATAAATTCAATTATAAATATTCTTTAGAAAGTTAAAAATAATTCCTACATAATGGTATTTTATTTATAATTTTTAGACATTAAATAATTTAATTAATTAATGACAAAATAATGATGTAGTAATTACCTTTTTAATAAAAGATTAAAATAATTGATATTATAAATACCCAAATAAATGAAATTTGAGACTTTTGATAAATTATAATAATTTTATTGGTTAATAATAAAAGTTAGGGTTGATTTAATGAATTTTTTTCTAATTAATCATGTTGTTATGATTTTTAAAAAAAACAAGAAAATACCAAATAGGCTCAAAATTGAAATAAGATAGTTTTTAAAACAAAAACTATATTATTGGTAGATATAATATTACTAAAAATATAAGGGTCAGACAAAGGGATTAAATAATTATATATATGTCATTAATGAACCACTCTAGGTTCTCTTGGAATTTTAGAGTATGTTTATTAACTATATTGTGTAAGAATACAAGAAGACATGGAAAAAGTTAAACTATTTAACTAAGAGTTAAATCAAAATAATAAGGTTAAAATGGTAACCTAAACTTGTCTAAAACCTTTTGGTTGAGAGTATTTCGACCCATAACCACTCAAGTCTTGAAATAAATTCATTTTCAGCCATTATAAAACCAATATTATTGTATAATAAATTAATAATTTAAACTTTTCCTAAAGTGAGCCTCACCCCTCTTAAAAAAGGGAACTTCCCCTTATCTCAAAATCACACCTCCAAATCCATTTGTATCGGCCAACCCCTACCCAAATATCATATCAATTGTCCTAACATCATCATATAGACCTTCGTTTAGTCATTAATCCATCCAACGGATCCCTTTTGATCAAATCAAGAGGAAGAACCCGAAGAACAGGTAAATATTTTAGCACCTCCTACAAGTTCTTTTCTTCTTCGACTTCCTCTTTATTTGTTGTTTCCATAGTAAAATAATAAATCCAGGATCTTCTATATATTGTGATGTTATTATTAAAATGTTACAACTATGTTCACTATTCTATCCATCCTATAAATGACAAAGTCATCATACGTGCGTACATACGGATTATCGTCTCCACGTCGTGGTGTAGTTTGTTATTCAGACATTCCATTATTTGGATGGGTATAATAATGAGTATAACTGATGTAAATAATAAATATAACATGTTAATTATTCTTTATATTTGATATACCACCCAATTACACACAATTTCTCCATCAATATAATGATATGTTTCCTCCTGCGTACGTACGGATTGCCGTCTCCAGGACACAATGAGATTCATTTCCACGTTCACCATTCAACAATGATTATAAAAATATATATATTATTAATAAGTATGTAATATATGACATAATAATGATACTAAATATATATATTTATATATGTTTCTCTGTGTGTGTGTGTACATACATATATATTATTCATTTACTTCCCTTCAATACGATATGAAAATGATAACAACGTTTATGCCTACGTACGGCCTACCGTCTCCATAAATGGTGGCTTCCATTTCATATATAAATATTTTATAAATATTTCTGTCATAAATATATATGATATATAAAACAATTTTTTATATTCTTGAATCGTTTAAATCATGATCTAAATGATACGATCAAGAATAACAAGTTAAAACACATACGATAAAGAAAGCGAGTATTACACAAAATGTTAATTTAACATGGAAATAATTATTAAATGGGTAGTATAAAGTAATAAATGAATCATGTATGATATAATAAATATTAATATGGTTATGGTATAATTTAATAACATACTATGTTCATTATACAGGAGATTAAACGTACCCTCGACCAAAGGAAAGTGCAAGGTAAGGGTTAATTTTACAATCTATTTATTATCCGAGGAAGTTTTTACGTAAGTATCTACAGGGACATATTTATTATCCATGTCCATGTTTTATGAAAGATTTTTCTGAGGAATTATTTTAAGGTACTTTTTTACTAAAACATATTTTTAAATGTTTTAAATATTTATTCATCTAAATCATTCTCCTTATTGTCCATGTTTTCAAAATGGTTTTAAGGATTTATTTATATAGACATTAATGATTTTAAAATAATAATTCCTTTCAAAAGTTTCAAAGTGGTATGTGACACTTTGATTCAAAAATGCCTTTAAATGCATTCCTTTCTAAATTGTGTGACTTTTAAATGTTTTCATGAAAAAGGTATTTTTCTCTCAAAGTGTTTTACAAATCATTTTCATCTATGTCGACATCCTTTGATGGATTTTAATGTTGTTTGAAGTGGATTTATTATGATATGAATATTCCATATTGTATTGAAGGTTTTGTGATATGTTTTACTGTGGATGTGTTTTTTTTATACCATTCATGGTTTATGGTTAAATTATTGAAATTTTGTATGCTATTTTTAATATAAATGTTTATGTTATGTTTCAACCTTTTCATATGAGGAATGTATTGGACTTATTTTGTGATGGGTGGAGCCAACTATATCTCCTTGATACATTAGTAGGTCTAATGAGACAATTAGATGTGGAATTTCTTTAGGCATTTTCCAATTTGATATATAGTTTTGGCTAATGCCTAAATCATTTTTAGACATCTTGGCTGAGGCCTTGACAAAATGATTCAGAATGTCCAACATTATACATTTCGTCATTATGAAAATAATATTGATGGTTCATGTGGTTATTCGACTAGTAGAATACCCATGAATATGTTTTATTATGGAATTATTTACTCAGCTCATATTCCTTCCATAAAAGTGTTCATTTTTTAATATTTGTAAATGAATGTGTTTTCAATTATTCACCATGCCTAATATTTATGTTATCTTCTACTGTATTTCTTACCCTTACTGAGCATTTCAGCTTACCCCTTTCTAATGTTTTATTTTCCCAGGATTCCAAGAATTTTATTATGATTGATAAGTAGGTTTTATCTAGGGGATTAAGGGCGGTCTGAAAGGATCATTTATGTTTGGTTTTCTCTTCAAATTTGTAATGTAACGTTCATGTATGTAATCTATTTTACAAGACTGCTAAACTGATCAATCCTTTGGTACATGATTCCTTGTTATCATGACAATGTATTAAAATAATTCACCGACTCTAGGCTTCTGGGGTCAGGGCATTACAGTTTGTATCAGAGGAATTTTATCAATAACCTTAGAAACTATATATAGATAAACTCTAATTAGAGAACATTACCCTAAGATAGACTTTGAGGATTAGTATAGAAGAACTTCCTTGAATATTGGTATTGTAGAGATTTTATGAGTTTTCCAAGCCATACATCCTCATCTGGATATGAGCAGGTAGAGGTGGCTCTGGAAAAGATGTAAAAAGGAGTAAAACACGAAAACACCGCTTTGATCTAGACTCAAATGGGAAATAGTGCATGATAATGGGCCTTACTTCACTCTTGGTTATGACACTCTCGAGGGATATTCTTAAGATAATTCACATTTTAATTACAAGCCATTATGAATGATTTAAGAGTTAATACTTCCTCAAAGAAAACATTCTTATTATTATTAATTATATCCATAAAATGTTCAATTTACATTATGTATTTTTCAATTTAGTAACTATTCATTGTGATTCATAAACTGACCTAGTGTAGGATATTATTTAGAAATGGCGCCCAGTAGATGGAATGAGAACTCCAGCAATACGTATGATCCAAAGAGTAAGATAGATCATATCTTCCATGGTATTAAGCCAACATTTAGAAGGGAAATAGTCTCTCACATATTTTTAACATAGAATAAATAAAATCATGTGTTAATAAGATAAGTAAATAATTATATGGGTCATATGTCTTTGAAGGTAATCAAGAGAAGAAAATGATGGAAGAGAAAAAGATGGATAAATGGAAGAGGGGAAAGAAGTATTTTCCCATATGTGATAATTGTGGATAGAATCACATTGGTAAATACTTGAAGGGAATTAGAGTTTGTTATAAGTGTGGAGAAAAAGGATACCAAGTATGTGATTTCAAGGGTAAGAAAAAGGTTTCAAATATACAATGCTTCATTTGCAAGGAGTTGGAACACTACGCGAATCAATGTCCAAATCCTCAGAGTATACCTCAAATGCTGCTATTTAATAATAATAAAGTTATGACACTAATAAATATTAAGAGGAATGATTATATTTTTATGTTTTTATTAAATTGTTGTGTCATTTGAGTATTGTATTATAGAGTATATAAAGATTGTACTGTAGTATTATTTCATTAAGGACTTGAGATTCTGTGGAGCCAATAAAAGTGACTCAATGGCAAGTTAAATTTTTTGGAAAATACATGGTTAGAGGAATGAAAAAACATTAATATGGTCCTGATACTGAGGTATGGATGTTGGAATAAGAGATGATTGATTTATTATATATGATATTATTGACATCCTTGGAACTGGTTACTGGTTTGTTTTTTTCGTCATTGTTGGAGTTTACAACATTTTTGGATAGAAGGAGTATATCCAGTATTTTATAAGGAATAAGGGTGCATGAATGTAACCAACAAGGTTTTATGGTAATTCCGGTTGTTACTGTGTTTTAAAAGAAAACATGATGAACTTATTTACATGTTATTACATGAAAAAATGGATCTTCATTGTGTTTACCTTCCTTATATATTTTGGACTGTGAGTTTAGATAGAATTATTTTGGATAAGTCTAAAGGTTGGGATCGATTAATTTTGAAATTTGATATTTTTCTTAAGGTTAAATAATTTCTTGAAATCATTTTTGGATTTTCATAAAAAGGACAACCAGGAGGTTAGGAGACAACCTGTCATGTCTGGAAAGGCCGTGAGACTTGAACCCGCAACCGAAGGGCGATAGGGGTGAATCACATACCACTAGCCTAGGTGAGGAACTAGCTTGTATAGTGTAGTTGTTTTAAATAGTATGAAAAATGAATTATAAATTAATTATTTTTGAAAGTTTATACTATTGGGATAAATAGAATATTTTTATGTTCTATTATCTTTTAGATTGAAAGATGATTTTTCAGTAGAAATTAGTTAAAATATTTAACTCTACTTGTCAAGTATGTATATATATATATATTTATAGATATTCCATCTTATTTTATGAATATATTAATTCTTAAACATTAGTTAAGGTACTTCATCTCAATAACCTTTCATTGAGGCATATTTTGTTTTAATACATGACTTTCTTTTATTCGCTGTATAAACACCTTTGACTTTTCATTTCATTCAAAGCGAATCTTTTTCTACGAAGTATTTTACTAAATGACAAAAAAGGAATGTTTATTTTTATCATAAGCGGTGAAAAAGGCCTTTTTGCCGCCATATGTTTTATTTGATCTTTGGTTCTTTAACAAGACAAAATGTTTTTAAAAAAGAAAATAAATACCAAATACTATTTTTACATATTTTGGTATTCAAAATGGTTTTGATAATGGATTTTTTGTGTTAATATATTTAAATGATATATTGTGATTGATGACCCCAATCACTCCCAATAAATATTTATGTTTTCCCTCCAATTATGTGTCTCTAATTTCCACCAATGTTCTTTTAATCGAGATCATCATTTGGTGTTAACTTTTTAATTTCCCTTTCCCTCTTATTAAGACTAAATTTTATTAAACCAATTTCCGATATGGGATTTCTACAATGGATTTTTTTTCAATTTTTAACCATTTATTTTCAAAGAAAAATTTCAAATTTTAAGGACGCATTTATTGAAGGAGGGGAAAATGTAACAGCCCAAGGTTTTATAGTACACTATCTCAGTAATGTATTTCAATAGTTTGCACTACACACAACACCGAGTTTGAGCGCACCTCGAATTACCAAAATAGCCATTCAAAAGCAATTATGAATAGTATTAACTGAATTTTGAATTTTATATAATCCTTAAAATTTTAGAATCCATATTATGAGTTTCAAAGATATATTGTAAGAACAAATTCATTTTTTCAGATAAAAGATATA
This sequence comes from Viscum album, assembly GCA_963277665.1. Lineage (NCBI taxonomy): Eukaryota > Viridiplantae > Streptophyta > Magnoliopsida > Santalales > Viscaceae > Viscum > Viscum album. The sequence goes on along the minus strand of OY728119.1, from coordinate 1,599,029,138 downwards.
TTTTTTTAAAAATGAAATTTTACCACCTTTTAATGGGGAACCATTTTTAATTCCAATATTTGAAACTTTTATGTATTAAATTTGAAAAAATAAACTTATTCTATAGAATCAGGACATAAAAATTTAGTTTTGATAAATTTTTGGTGTTTTTTTGGTAACATTATTATTTGGTTGAATAATGAAAAATACTAAATTTTAACTGAAAACAACTTTTTTAATAAAAATAACTTATACTGTTAAATTATAAATTTTACTGGTTTGGATGTATTATTAGATTATATTTTAATCATTTAATACATTTTTGGTCATTATCAGTAATTTCACATTTAAATTTGACATAAACACATGTCAATCTATTGATAGGTTTTCCTTTTTTTACTAAAACCCACTTTTCGGTTTTGAAAATGAGAATTAATTTTAAATTAATACATGAAAATTCTATGTATTTAATTGGGTAAAATATACATCAATTTTTGAATTCGAAATATCAAAATTAGTTTATGGTAAATTTTTGGTATTTTTCTAAAAACATTCAATTTTCAATGAATAGTGAAAACCACTCCGTTATTATTTAAAATATAATATTTTTTAAATAATTATTTATTTTAAATCAATTTATTTTAAGTGGAAATAGATATATAATACCTATATAATTTCATTGTAATTCATTGGATTCAATTTATAATAAGTTTATATATATAAATTTTTATCAATCTTTATATAGTCTTTTACCCACCTCCTAGGAGCATTTGCAAATTTGCATAAAACAAAATTTTACGACTTATGTGAGTTGAATTTCAAAAATCTGAGAGACATGGTTAATATTATTAAATAAAATGTTGTTCAATAAGAAGAGAATGATATTTGGTTATTAGTAACTTTTGACTTTTATTTACCACGGTTAAAAGTATATAGGGTAATTAAGGGTTTAAATTATATTACAATTACCCTAAAACGTGTCCTAATTCTATTGGATAAGTATAATTCAACCAAAAATAACATTAGGAATAAAATATTATCATTTAGGTCCACTTGGATTAGATTAGGACATTTAATATTATTTAATTTAAAGAAGAATTAAAAGTGTTAAATTCAAGTTTTAATAACTAAAACATTTTTAATATAGGGTTATAAATAAGATAAATAAGACTATAAATATTCATTAGAAAGATAAAATAATTTCCTAAATAATTTTTTTTATTTATAATTTTTATAAATTAAATATCTAAATTTATTTATGACACAATGATGATGCAGTAATTACCTTATTAATAAAATATTAAAATAATTGATATTATAAATACCCAAATAAATGTAATTTTAAACTTTTGATAAATTATACTAATTTTATAGGTTAATATGACATGTTATGGTTGATTCAATGACTTTTTTTGAAGTAATCATGCTTTTATGATTTAAAAAAATTACCCAATAGAGTCAAAATTGACATAAAATAGTTTTTAAAATAAAAACTATATTATTGGTTGATATAATATTCCTAAAAATATATGTTTCAGAAAAAGGGATTAAATAATATTATATATGTCATTAATTAACCACTTGAGGTTCTCTTGGAAGTTTAGAGTATGTTTATTAACCACATAGTGTAAGAAAACAAGAAGACACGATAAAAGTTAAACTATTTCATTAAGAGTAAAGTCTAAAAGATAAGGGTAAAATGGTAACCTAAACTTGTCTAAAACAAATATTTTGAGATTATTTCGACCCATAACAACCTTATACGCTAAATAAATTCATATGGAGCCATTATAAACCGAATATGGTTGTATAATAAATTAATACTTTAATCTTTTCCTAAAGCGACCCTCAACACTCTTATAAATGGACACTTCCCCTTCTCTCGAAATCACACCTCTAAATCCATTTTTCTTGGGAAAAACCAGCCTTAATATCCTTTAAACTAACCTCCCTTAATCCTAGATGCAATAATTTAGTCATAAATCTAATCTAAGGAGTCATTTTGATCAAATCAAAAGGAAGAACCCGAAGAAGAGGTCAATATTTCATCACCTATTTCATGTTCTTTTCTTTTTCCACATCCACATTCTTTGTTGTTTCCATTATAAAATAATAACTCCATTATATTATATATAATTTGATTTTATTATAAAAATAGTACAAAAATATTCATTATTCTATCCATCCTATAAATGAAAAAGTCATCATACGTGCGTACGTACTAATTACTGTCTCCACGTCGTGGTGTAGTTTGTTATTCAAACATTTCATTAATTGGATGGGTATAATAATGAGTATAAATAATGTAAATAATAAATATAATGTGTTAATTATTATCTATATATGATATACCATCCAATTAGATATGATTTCTCCATCAATATTATGATATTGTCGCTCGTGCGTACGTACAGATTACTGTCTCCACGACGCGATGAGATTCATTTCCACGTTCACCATTCAACGATGATTATAAAAATATATATTATTAATATGTATTTAATATATGAAATAATAATTCTACTTAATATATATATATATATATATTTGTACTTAAATTTATCTTATTCACTTACTTACCCTGAATACAATATGAATACAGAAAGAATGTTTATGCGTACGTACGGCCTACCGTCTCCATAAAAGGTGCCTTCCATTTCATATATACATCTATTATAAATATTTTTATTCTAAATATATATGATTTATAAATCAAATTTTATATTATGGAATCATTTAAATCATGATCTAAATGATACTATCAATAATAACAAGTTAAAACACATACGATAAAGAAAGCAAGTATTACCCCAACTGTTTATTTAACATGGAAATCATTATTAAATTGGTAGTATAAAGTCATAAATGAATCATTTATTATATAATAAATATTAATATGGTTCTTTTATAATATAATAACATACTATGTTCATTATACAGGAGGTTAAACGTACTCTCAACCAAAGGAAAGTGCAAGGTAAGGGATAATTTCACTATCTCTTTATTATCCGAGGTTGTTTTTACGTAAGTATATACTGGGATATATTTATTATCCATGTACATGTTTTATGAAATAGTTTTCAAAGGGATTATTTTAAGGGAATTTTTTACTAAAACATCATTTTAAATGTTTTAAATATTTATTCTTCTAAATAATTTTTGTTAATGTCCATGTTTTCAAAATGGTTTTAAGGATTTATTTATATGGACATGAATGTTTTTAAAATGTTAATTTCATTAAAAAGTTTCAAAGTGGTATGGGAAACGTTTATGAAAAAATGTATTTAAAATTCTTCCTTTCTAAATTGTGTGACTTTTAAATCTTTTCCTGAAAAAGTGATACTTCTCTTAAATATTTTTACAAATAATTTTCATCTTTGTAAACATCATTTTATGCATTTTAAACTTATTTGATGTTGATTTATTATGATAAAAATCTTCCATATTTTATTGAAGGTTTTTGATATCTTTTATTTCAGATGTGTTATTTTTATACCATTCATGTTTTATGGTTAAAGTATTAACATTTCTTATGCTAGTTTTAATAAGAATGTTAATGTTATGTTTCAACCTTTTCATGTGAGGAATGTATTGGACTTAGTATTTGATGTGTGGAGCCCGTTATAGCTCCTCGATGCATCAGTAGGTCTCAAGATACAATTAGATATGGAATTGGCCAAGGCCTTTCCTAATTTGATATATGGTTTTGGCCGAGGCCTAAATTATTTTTCGGAATCTTGGCCGAGGCCTTGACAAAATTTTTCAAAATTTCCATCATTATAAATTTCCTCATTATGAAATAATATTGATTGTTCATGTGGTTATTTGACCAGTAGAATACCCATGACTATGCTTTTTGAGGGCATTATTTACTCAGCTCATATTCCTTCCATAAACGTGTTCATGCTTATTATTTGTAAAAGCATGTGTTTTCAATTATTCACCATGCCTAGTATTTATGTTATCTTTCATTGTATTGTTTACCCTTACAGAGAATTTGAGCACACCCCTTTCTTATGATTTAATTTCCCAGGATTCCAAGAAGTGTTTTATGATTGATAAGCGGGGTTAAACTAGGGGATTAATGGCAGTCTCAAAGGATAATTTACGTTGTGTTTTATCTTATAATGTGTAGTGTAATGTTCATGTATGTATTCTATTTTCCAAGACTACTAAACTGATCGGTCCTTCGGGACATGATTCCTTGTAATCATGCTAATATATTAATATAATGCACCAACTCTGGTGTTCTGGGGTCGGGGCTTAAGAGTTACAATAGATAATGTTTAGTTGGATCAAGAAAGGTTTAAAGTTTTTTATGACCAAAATAAGTATTATTCAGATCATTGGAGGAGTCCCTTAAATTTTTAGGTTGGGGGGAAATTTTCTTTAAGTATCCCCTTGATGTGTGAAGTAGGGATTTTTTAAGGGGAGTAAGCTTTCTGCTAAATTTTTTGGGGCCTTTAACGTATTGGGGATAGTTTGTTAGGTAGCATATACAATGGGGTCTCCACTACAGATGGATAATATCCACAAATTATTCCATATCTATTAGCTTTAATGGTATCTTCATAATGAATCCCATGTCATTGGATGGGGATAGTTAGATATAAAGGATGATGCTATGTCTGTTTAGTGACCAACAGAGATCTAGAATCATCGAGAGAAAGTTATTCCAGGATAAAATAGTCCTTTGGTTTGTGTGTTATAGAGGCATGATAGACTGGAGGAGAGTACATGGGATTATGAGACGATGATGAATTTTTAGTACCCATATTTGTTTGGATTCTTTATTTTCCATATTTTTTTCTGGGGATGTGGTGTTTGAATCTATCTTTTTTTGTCTCTAAATATATTTTCTATGTTTTTTATGTATTAGGTGTGATAATTTTTGTAAATATCTATAGGGTATAGCCTAATTCATAACCGATATAAATTAAATGTGATTTGATTAATACTCTACGGGTGAGTCATTCCCACCTAGAGTAGATAGTATCTTGACATAAAGGAAGTAATTCCCGAATTAATGCTTTCAATATAGAGAGTTTATATATTTACATCTGTTATTAGTTTGGCCTATGTGGAGGTCAATACAGTTGTGTGGTAGTGTGGTTATATGAGTTAAATCGGTTTGTAGAAGTGTGGTGTTGAGGATGTGAGAGATGTTCTTCGGACATTTGGTTTGGCATGTTTAGCTGGTGGTAGTATTTGAGGTATGAAAAGATCCTCGAGAGGTATCTCTTTGGGGGGTGTTTGAACCCCTTCCCTTATAGGATTTTTTTTAGATTATCAAGGTAGATAATCATTTTATAGTTATCTGATGTAATATATTGTGCCTTTCTGCCCCTTTACATTCCTACTTTTGGGTGTTGTAGGTGTTTTATAGGATGCTTGAGGAGGATTCAAGAGTTTTCAGTGGAGTCTTCTGCTATATTTGAAAATAAACACTTTTTATTATTTACATGATGTGAAATAGAGTTTCAAAGCTTGTGTATCCAACTTGTTCATAGCTTGTATGTGGCTAAATGGGAACCTGTGAGATGTATTAAACATCATGTAAATGGAAATCGCAATATTTATCCAATAAAGGATGAGGTGGATTAATTTCTGGTGAAATTGAATTTTTTTGGAAATCTCTTGAAAAACACATCATGAATGTATTAAATGATGTGTAAATGGTGGGACCTAGGTTTTTGAATCCCTTTTCATGGATAAGCATTTTCATTTTGATGTATGGTTTTCTCCCTCTCTCATTTTAGAAGATACATAAGTTCCAAAAAGATAATTAATATTGGTCCCCTCCCTTTATTCGATCTATTAGTTTTGATGGTTTTTTATTAGTGATTGGGGGTGAGGTAATCTCTCCCTTTTGGTTGTTTTCAATCATTCTTACCCACAAGTATTCCCTGTAGTGATGCAGTTTTGGTGTGAGGTGTGTGTTGGGTTGTGATTTGATGATATTTTGGTACAATGTATGTTGATCCATTGTTTCAAATGTATGGTTGTGGACTGTAGGAATTTCTTCTTCACCCAGCAGTGCACTTCAAGGTGTAAAATATTCTTCGAGGTATGAAATCCCTTGTTTCTATTTATTGTGTATCATGCGGGAAGGGTTTACTATTTTTCTTGTATGGTTATGGATATAACAGATTAATAAAATATAAATAACTGATTAATTTAAATTTATGGGGAAATGTGAATGTTTTACATATTTTTAGATCAATGTTATTATTTTTATATGATCAATTTTACTTGATTCATTACCCATTGAAATTTTTAATCATTTAGAGATTTGTTTGCAGTAGATTATATGTGTTATGACTGCTCTTTATGTAGTAATTTTTGTGATACAACCATAAAATGGAAATTTGTTAACCACTTATTGTTTCTAATAAAATGGGTTCCACATGATTATGTATTGTTTGATAAAAACCCTAAAATAAAGTGAAATGTGATTAAATTACCTTTGTTAAATCTTTAAAATGGTCTTGATGTGTAGTGTTTTGTGGCTATTCTTGTGCTATAGTGATTTTTGATTATGCTGCAATATGGGGAAGATGGTTGAGATGTGGCCATGCTTTTGGGAGGGTGTGGTGGGGATTTTTTTGGCTATTCTTTTGTTATAGTGAGGTTGTGGTTATTTGTCCATGATTTTGGGGAGGTGAGTTTGTGGTTTTATAGTTTTTATTTTTTAAGTATTGGGGTGGTGGTTTCATGTTCATGGTTTGGGGTGGTGAGGTGGTTTTTATTTGTCCATGTTATTTGGGTGGTTAGGTGGTGGCTTTTTTGATGTTCTTTTGGGGTGTTGGGGTTGTGGATTGATTGGTCGTTCTCTTAGGGTAGTGAGGTGGTTGTTGTTTGGTCTTAATTTTTGGGTGGTGAGGTGGTGGTTTTTTTAGATGCGTGTGTGGGGTGGTGAGGTGATTGTATGATAGGGATGATGAGCTACTTGTGATGTGTGGTTTTCTTGTTCTAGATACCTGGGTAGTGATGGAAAAACTTGTTTAATAATGATTGAAATGGAATGTGTTTGATTTGGTTAATGGGATGAAAATGATTAAGGAAAAAATAAATGGAGGGTTGTGTGGGTAAATGTGGTTGATGGTAAATAATGAAATGAATGGGTTGGATGATAGAAATTCATTGGCAGTTTGTTGTGGGGATTGTGGTTTGTGTGGTGTTATTTATTCTGATGTGACACTGAAACTGGGCATGTTGTGAGTTGGTTAGTGTTTTGTTACAAACCCTTAGGATGGGATTGGGTGTTGTGACTTAGGCCTTTTCCCATGAGAAATTATGTGGTTGTATTTGTGTGTCAGGGAACCTAGGTGTATTTAGGTGAGATGTGTTGTGACCATGATTGTGGGGCAGTGTGGTACATAAAAGACATGGAAGGACTGGGACGTATGATGTTAAGGTCAGATAGTGGCATACTAGTGGGGAAGAGGTGTGGGGTCCCCTTTGTCAATATGATTCTTGTTATATTATATTGCATGGATTTTTTTATTTGGTGAGTGTTCCTCGGTGGGGTTAAGATTGGATAATATAACTATTTAGTTGTTGTTTGGTTCTTCTATTTTCTCAAGGGTGCATTAGTATTCTTCTTTTATATTTGTGGAAAAGAATTTGGTTTATATACTAAGTATACTTGTATTCCTCCTACGTATATAAATATATTTTCAAATTTTTAGGAGAACTATGTGGACCATGTTGGACATTACTCGCACAAACCTTGGATAATTGATGTCTCTTTACTATAGATTTACTTTTGGGTTTTTACTTTGGGGACTGATATCTATATTAGTTTTATTTATATATGCATACGAGATGGGTTTGGTTTCTTTTATATATTATGTCATGGAGTTAGTTTTTGATGGTTGATCATATCTCCCAATCTTATATTATTATAATTGGTAATGGCAACCATATTAGTATATTTTTATACCCTCGGTGCTAGTCACTATCTCGAGCCTACAGGAGGCAGGTCCCAAGAGAATTATCTCTCTACCCACATCATGGTATCTTTGGTGGGAGGGGTCATTACATTTGAAATAGATATTCTATGTAACATTTGGGTGGGATCTTAATGAGACGATTTATCTCACACCCTTCACATACACATAGGTGCGTGAACACCTTGTTTTGTTAGATAAAGGAAATAGAACTGCTCTGTAGTGAGGATATAAGGATTCATTTCAGCTGTGTATGGGTAGATAGTGGTGATATGTTGGGATGTTTCCCACATATCACATGAAGTGACTGTTAATTGTTTTTATTGACATTCATTTTGTTCCTAAGTATATACCTTTGTTTTTGGATTTTATCATTTAGTTGTATCTTTACTAATATTGGTTTTTTGTTATTGAATATTTTCAATATGGTTATCAATCTTTTATGTATTCCACATATCCTGTATATGGTCGGGAAAATCATTCTTGTTGGTTATTTTTGGATGCCCAAGTGCTAGTCTATATCCTATAGGGATTCGGAACACCCTTTGAGTCTTTTCTTAGTCCAGTTTATACCACAATTAGATATGACTTTTGGGTTAGGTCATGAAACACACCAAATATCTATAGTTATCATGTCACATTACACACAAAACACATTAAAATAGAGCTATAAAATAAGTAGGACAATCCAATATCCTAGATATTAAATCTCAATGATGTTCATAAATATAATCACTCTTAATCAAAGGAATATGTAAACAAAAAAATCCAACCGTATATGGGATTAGAATGGAAAATACTTATGTATTGTTAGAAAAATTGATTAAATGAGTATAAGAGGATAAATATACCAAGTGGAATCTAATGGAATAAAATTTGGTTGAATCAGAGTTCAAACATGGATGGGAATACCATATAAGAGGGAATAATGGGAGATGTGTCACATTGGTTTCATGGATATTTTGAATAATGGTGGAGGTTATTGAACATTTTAATAACTAAAATATATTTTAATAAAAATAATTTAAATAAAATTCTAGGATGAAAATGTGTACATGATAACCACCATCGATTTCTTAGATGTCAACTAGACACACAACCCGGGGCCTCCAACCAGTTAGTGGTCCATTTTTCATACATAGCCTCCCATTGAATCTCATTGGAAACATAGTCATGTACCATTAGGTACTCGATAGTATATGATGGTAAATTTATATATAACCACCCTATGTATTTCCTTATGAAACCCAAACATTTTAATAAAATTGAGCTCTAGAAAAATGGACAAACCCATAAAACTAAATACTAAAAATTATATTGAAAAAAATGAAAAATTTACAAGTTAAATATATAGTAACTCAGATTAAATTTACAATTTATTCCATCATTTATCATTGTAAGAAAATAATTATAGATGGAATTATAAACTTATCACATTATAATGATTTTGATTATAAAATTTTTCAGAAAAACCATAATTATTATGTTATTCACAATGGATCATATCTCCCCCATTATTCTTAATTTTTTTTATAATAGAATCACCCTTAGGGGTAGATGGAAATAGTTTCCCTCAATGATATATGGGACAAAATTTCGACCAGTTTGATTATAAAAAAATGTTTTTCCTATAATATATATAAATTTTCATTATGTTTAGTAATAAAAACATAAAAGGAGATGGTTATTTCAAAACCTATTTAATATTTGGTAGGTGTTTGAACAATATAAATACACTTATAATTCTCAAACACATGTGTGACCAATAGTTTAGTTAAAAAATATACCTATATTTAATTTTTTCTAATGTAAACTTCCCTAAATACATTTTATTCCATATTTTTAATGAAATAGAGGATCATAATCACAGTATATATATGAAATGATTGTATTTAATGATTTATAAATACATAAATTTCCAGTTTTTAATATATTATATCACTATGGGAATCATTAATTCATCACTTATATTTTTTAAATTTTGATTCATCCAAATCAGTTGGCTAAAATCCATATGTACTAATAAAATTAAGCTCATTAGTTGTACATTACAATGTACACTATAATTTTTTTTTATTAATTTTACCAATTAACATCATCTTAATAAATATTTATCGTCCAAAGGTCGATTAATTATTTATATTATATATATCTCAAACTATATCTAAATAAAATTGAACGACTCACTTCATTCTAGATTCATACATCATTCCATAATCTACTATACCATTTAGAGACCTTATAATCATATTCAAATTCATTTAACTCTATTTAATAATTATTTTAAAGTATTCAATAAATTAAATTAGGTAAATAATATTCATCCTTATTTAATTCATATAGTCTTAGCTTTCCATAATCCTATTAAATAATATTTTTTATTATATTTTTTATTTTCATGGTTCCCAATTTTTTTCTAGAAGTGATAGGTGTTAAAACATGCCTAAAATCATCCATGTCAGAAATTTTCAATACTTCTATAAAATATATATATCTTTTTTAATAAATGTTGACTAAATTTTTACATTCACTTATAGCCCATAAAAATATGTTAGTTCTTAAAGCATAGTCATTAAAAAATGTACTCTTATTAATTTTGTAGACTTGTTATCTAATTTTTTTTATTATACTAAACAATATTTGATAAACATAAATTAGTTAAATGAATTGTTATTTTTTCAATCAATTTTCAAGGAGTTTGGTTTCATTCCACCGCTCTTGATTTATATATTCATTATGTATGAATCAAAATGACTGTAATAAGTACATTTATTTCCTTAAACACTGTAAAGAATTTTGTAGAACACATTCCATTATTTCAGCATTACCATGTTAAAGCCCCTATCTTGGTTAATGTAGACCTCTTATTTATGAAACTTATATATGATTTTTGTCTTAAAATTATTTTCTTCAATTATTAATCTCCCTTGAGTTTTCACCTAAAACATTTAATTGATTTATGTATTTCAACTAATACAAATGTATACTCCACATCAATGCCCTTGATTTGAGCGTATCATTTCCATATAAAACTAGCCTTGTTTTAAATTATATTCTAATAGTAATAATACTTGTTCTCGAAGACATATTTTTCATTAATGATATTATGATCTTCACTCTCTTCACAATCTCCTATGTTTTTTATTTTTCAATATGATCAAGATAAATAATTATAAAATTATCCCAACACACATAATTTGTCAATTAAATAAAAGATATTTTGTCTTCTAATGATAGAAATATAATATTCATGATAATATTCCTATATTGGATTTATTTTTAATTAATTTTTTCACTAATGAAGTTTGATTCATTAATTTCATCACTTTCATTTCTATTTTATGATAGAAATTGACTCACCCTTCTTATTTTATCACTTTTTGTTAAGAATAAAGGTATTTATCTTGTGAAGTACATTTAGCATATTCAGAAATTAAATTATGATTATTTTATTCTCCTTAAATTTGTTCTTGATTTGAGATTCCTAAATTATTTTTACATTTAAATTTCATGAAATTTATATTACTACATTCAAAAATGATGTTGAATAACATTTAAAATAATTTATATTTTTTATTATTCATTAAATAACCTTGAAATATTCCTTTATCTGTTTCATGAATAAATGTTCCTCACATACCTTTATTATAATTGGTATAAACAATTCATCTAATTAATATTATTTTTTCGAGTTTCTTTACTTAAATGTAACATATCATACGGAATCAACTTATTTCATAGATAATAAAAGAATTATTTTGAGTGAATAAAAAAAATTGTACTTATAACTATAACAAAATCAATGATATGACCCTCTTAATGAGTATTTTTTTCCTTACACTATTAATCGTGTTAGTCACCATTTCATTCACTCTATTTTTCATCATCATTTTGAATTTCAATTAATCTTAGTTATGTGGTTATAAATATAAAGAAAGTTTTGTTAATACATCAAATTTTATTTTCATCATTCATATATAATATTTTGATACAATTCTTAACCTTCGTATTCAATTTCATGGGAATGATCCATCCAATCCAATTGAAATCATCAATAAACAAGACCAAATTCATTTCTCTATCCATTCCATTATGGTTCATAGGAGAAAATATATCAATCTGAATCAAATAATGAATGTATTAAGACATTTTATGCCTTAAATATTTTTTATTTTTAAACATATTACATATTATATAAACATGAGACATCTTTTATACATCAATTTATAGATTGGAAATATCTTTCTCCACTTTAGTCCTTAAAATATTTTAATACACTATTAATGTATTACTAGAGACATTGACTTTTTATGTTGTTTTCAAATTATAGTATAATGAAACATGATCTCTCCCAGTTATCCCCTTGATAGATATTTCAATTTACCACATTTCATTCATAAATATAACTCTATACATTCCATTTATTGGTCAAACATTCATATTAAATATAACTTCAAATTCTATGTGAAAAATGGATCACCCACTCAGTTTCCAATGTTGGAAATTATCAATAATGAGTATATAATTGTTTTTATACATACCTTGATTGAATAATATTTTTTTTAATAATTAGTTACTAGTAGTTGTCAAAATAAATTATACTATCAACATGATTAATCATGTCATTCAATAAATTATCATTTCTTATCATGTTTAATGAACAACCACTATCATATATTTATACTCTTATATTCATTTATTATTTGAGTGTATTTTCAACAAATATTTCCATCTCCCTCTTGTATTCCCTCCATGTAGTTTCATATTTTGTTAACACATTGGCCATTTTAAATTCACTTCATACATTGTAAGTAGTGATATAATATTCTTCAAATTCAACTATGGAGAGTTTATATGTGATTCAGATAGTGTTTGACGATTACCTTTTTAAAATTATTATGCCTTAAATATATTTAATTTTGACTCTCAATTAAAAACAAAAAATTCATCATCGATTAATCAAGAATAATAAAAATAATAACCATATAACTAATTTAATTTTTTAATATTTAATGTGTTCTCATCCTTTGTTTCTTACTCATTAGTTCTTCACATAAAAGAATACAAACATCCCTCTAAAAGGTCATTGTATGGGGTAGGTAACCGGAAAAATAGTACATCAATCCGGAAATTTTGACACTTATTTTACCCAATAAATCTATATATATTTTATCTTTTTGTAATACTCTCTATATTTGATTATTTTTTATAATATTAAATTTTCTCATTATTTATTATGAAACACTATGTTTTTTATTTGAAAACTAAATACACAATTATTATAAATTATATATTATTCATAAATTTCAATATCATTATATATTAAATGATTATATTCATTGAAGTTTTATTTTTATAGTATTTGATCCATTTTATAAAATATTAAATATAATAATTAATTTCTTCAATTATCACATCTTGCTATTTTATTTTTATATTAAAATATATTTACCCTACTAATATAGTTTTTTCATCCACAAAATGATCAACCTATGTGATATTTTCTTTGAGATGTTAAACATAAGTGGATGGATTCTCAAATCGTCCAAAAATATTAGTATTATTCATAATATAAATATAATTCCCTTCTAGGTATCCTTTAAGTATAACATTATGATAAACTACTCTTTCATGTAAATCAGTATTCATATTTTTAGTTTAAACCAATTCAACCTCATGATAGAATCTTAAAAATAATTATTAAATTAAATTTATTATTCTTTGTGGAAAAGTTCAAAAATATATTTTTCACTACCCAAATATATATTTTATGTAATATTTACAACAAAAGTATTCCAAAAAAATTTATGTTTCTTCATGGGAGAATATCATTTACCAATTTTTATAGAATGTGACCTAGCATTTTCCTCTATCTTTTCATCCTGTGTACTTCATAACTATATACACTTAAAAATGATAATGTTTTCTTTATATCAAGAATACCCATTACTCAATTGAATTTTCTGGCCACAAGTGAGATACATTTATCAATGAAATATCTCATACATTCATAATTATTGGGTATAATGTTCAATAGTTTCTTGACACTAATCTCTTTATTAGTGTGAAATATCATTCTATTTATCATTAAACAGAACTCATATTCTCTAAACTACATTGTGAAACAACAACATATAATTAATAAAGCTAAATTCCTCAAAAATTGGGACCTTTGGATTGTAAAAAACATGAATTATTATTATGATATCATTCATTATGTCTATATAAATGATCTCATCATCAAGTCCTTATGTATAATTGGCCACATTAATGATTCAATTAGAGAAACCATTTATTATTTAGTAGGGATACGTCCCCAAATCATTAAATTTATTAGATATCACATTAACAATGAACACATTCACCTTATTTCTATTTCATACATATTATAATAAAAGGACCCCAATGAACATGGAGGAATTTTAAATTACCACATGTATATAGATTTGCCTCTCAAGTGTGACAAATAAAGACATTTTTTGCTATGTATAAAATTTATGAATATTATTTTCATATTTATTGAATGATATAAATGTGGGATAAAAAATTTAAACTCTAGTAATTTTTGTGGATAATGCATATACCTTGAGGGATTGTTTATGATATCGTATTAGATTCTCTCACATTTCAAAATTACACCTAAAATATAATATATCTTTCATATATTTAAAATTTTTCCCCAAGTTGAGGATTCGTTGAGGTATATTGTCCTACATTTAGCTTTCATACCACTTTTTCAAACCTAAGGGATCCAAATCACCATAATAGATGTTAAATGATGATGATAATATTTTTCATGAAGATCATATATATTTACCATTTCATTGGAAACCAATAATATATCCTAAAAATTAATCAAGAAAATCAATAGAGTTAGGATAATAAATCTTACGAGATAAATATTTTAAATTGTTATCCTGATTGGTCAATTTCTAGGGAAAATAATTTGGTGAAAAAATAAATATGTTTACCAAAATATAAAATAATAAAATATGCTTAGATACACATTAATATAATAAAAGAGAACTATAATGATGATGATGATGATTTTTTTCAACACAATAATATATCTTGATAACACCCTCATATAATAAATAAATTTTATTATAATTATGACCAATAAAATAATAAAATTTGTTTATTTATTGATATTAACAAGAATTTCAAATCATATAATACATATTCATGACCTATAAAATTTTAATGATGATCCACTATTGTAAGGATAAATATATAATGTCCAATGTGATTAACCATCTCTAATTTGTCTATCTTAGTATAGTTCCAAAAAGATAAAATATTGAAATTTGTTTATTTCTAAACTATTATAAACCCATGAGCACTCAACATCAAAAATTTTAAACTGGGTATAAATAAAAATGTTATTCCCACATAAATAATAAAAGATTCTCATAGTGAGGTATATCATAAAAATAAATTATCATACAAAATATTCATAATCCCCTCATCATTAAAAAATAAAATTAAATATATTTTAGAACTACTATATAACTATACCTGAAATATCATGGAGTTTGGGAATCAAAAAAATCCAAACTATTTAAATGGAGGGATTGAAAACTCTTAATCGTTATTTCACAACCATATAGAAAAACAATAGCTAGTCACTAAAAATGTAGGAATGTATCTCAAATTATATCCATAATAACACCCTTAACACTAAAAAGACTATATATAACTATATAAATAGTGAAATATTATCAAGTATTTTATTTATAATATATTCTTATAATAAAAATTCTCTAATAAAAGGAATTTTAATTATTAAACCTCAAAATACACCCATAATTTGTTAACATATAAATATTCAAATTATAGTTGTTTAATAATATAAAAAACAATATTAATTCAATTATTCCATAGTCTATTAAAAAAATTACCCAACCATGTATCATTTATATATGATATATAAAAATAAATCTCCATTTTATGAAAAAATTGAAACCTAAACCATAAATACATTTTTACATATTTTTAAACACTTGTTAAAAAATTTAAAAATAATTTAAATTATTTATAAACACAGAGAAAACTTTAAAAACCTAAAATCAATAACAATAAGGTATCATTCACCAATATATATATAAAAATCAAATTTATTCATTTTTAATAAAACTAAAACATTATTAACCATTTAACATTAGATAAATATTTTTGTTAATAAATTCAATGTTTAAATAATCAATTTCACACTACGTGACTCTAAATTAGTAAATAAATAAATATTAAAACATCTAAATAAAATTATTAAATTAGTATATGGAATAAATTCATTGTATTTTATCATAAAACTATTTTATATATAGATTCTCTTATGTCACATAACTTAAAAAAATAATCTCAATGCATCATAACCATTAATAAAACAACATTATATTTCATAAAAAACACCAATTACATCCATACTATACTCATGAAAATAAAAAATATTTTTTATACAAATAAAATCAAACCAATAGGACACATAATTCAAATAAATGTTTTGGAAATATGTTTATATATTTCAATTCATTTCTTTAATCCCAATGAGAAAAATATTTTTTTTTGGGAGGGTTTATTGTGATATTGAAAACCCCTTATCAATAAATATCTAACCTCCTGATAAAAAATAGTAAAAAAATAAAAACTGGAATACAAAGAGGACAATATAAAACCATAATAGCTTATTCCAAGATAAAGATGTTATCATCTATTTTTATAATTTTTTATATTGAAGGTGAATTCATTTGGGTAGTGATTCGGTTCACATCCTTTTACCTTTAAATATGATAAAGAGTCATTCTTGTGGAAATGGTATTATCACTATAAATTAAGGAAATCTATATTTTCAGAAGTGGAATCACCACTTTAACCTTATTATTTTTAGGAAATTTTGTGTGTAAAAATTGATTAAATTTTTATTAATCAACTGGATTTTATAAAATCCTCAAATTTATTAGATATTTCACATTAAGTTCCTAATTTTATTTTGGTGAAAATTTTCGTTGGTTATAATTGTCAATAATCTACTTAGGGGGAATAAAGTCAATATATATTAAAGTTGGTTGACTTTGGATGTTTCCAAAGAAGATGATTTCATAGAAAATGGGAAATGAATACTACTATCTTGGAATATAATGTGGATATATCCTGATAAGAAGCATTAAATTTTGATGATTGGTGATATGATCCTATAATGAATCCATGATAATTTTTATTTGAGGTTTTGAGAACATTATACAACATTTTTCGATTTATTATTTAACAAATGGATATGATTTTTTTAGAATTATTCATTAGAATTTCTAGATTAATTCTCAAAACATTATATGTATTGGTTTCAGTGTTTTATGGATGGGATGAAGATAAAAATTTTCATGGAAGTTGAATTCTATCTAATACTATAAAGTGTATTTAGTAGCTGTATAAATATTAAAAACTAGTTTGGTGGTAATTAATGTTGATTTGAAACTATTACAAATTTATTTCAAAATATTGAGTTTAGTTAAGAAAAATATAGTTGATTATATGAATTATAGAATTATAGGATATTAAAATAATTCTAATTGTATGATACATGATGAATTTCTCATTATATGAAATGTATCTAAGAAATAGATGATATTACCTATATTATTAATAATTTTATGTTCATGAAAATAAATAATTTATATAACCAACATGATACACATTATATATTCTTAGGAAGAGGAACTTTGAAAGTCCCTTGGAGTCCACTTTTTGGTATAAAACATTCATTTTGTTATATAAAATAAACAACTTGAATAGAAACAGAACAAATAAAATAGACTTATGCAATCTATAAAAATAAAAAAAACTTATATATATGAGTTTTAATCTTTAGAAAATATTATAAATGAAATAATATATAGATTATTATATCCACCAATATAGTATATCATATACCTAAATCACAGACTCAACTTGAACACAACAAATATTAAGCACACACATCAGCATTTTACCTAATAAAAATACCATGTGTCATGATGACATTAGTTTATATTATGCATATTGTGTGAATGTGGTGAGTGGAAATATATTATTATTCTCATATTTTCTTTATTGATAATAGATATTTGAAATATAGATGGTATTATTTAAAATATTTAAAATAAATAAAATATTTCCCCACCGAGTCACCCTCTATGGTGAAGGTATAACCTTGCTTGGAATATCATGTGGTATCATATTTCACAATGCTTCCCATAATTATATAAAATTTAATTTAAAGTTTATTTATTAATATAAATTATATATTAATAACATTAATAAGTGCCTTATATTGAGAATTTAGTTTCCACTACTGTTAGAAAAAACATTTATGTTTTGTCAAGAACATTAATGAAAAATAAATATATAGGGGGAAATAATTTTAATAAGAGTTCATGGTTGAACAAAATTTCACAAATATATTAATTTAACAAAAATTTATGTGTTCTACATAAATCTATTGATTATACTCCCCCATGAATAAGAAACATAATATTGTGATGGTTTTGAGGAGAATGATTCTGTTGAATCATTTAATGATCTCTACCATAATGTCGAACATTATATTATGAATGTCCCCATTGTGGGATTAACTTATATATTTCAGTTTATCGGGTTAATACTTAATGAGAAATAAAATAATTCCATTGAATCTAATTATATTGAAAAATAATTTTCTAAAAAATTACAAAACTGAAAAACTCTTACTCGTCATTTTAATGGTAAGAAACAATCATTATTACATTATAAAGAAATGTATTCATTCAAAGAAGATTTTTTTAGAAATAAAGTGGTGGGAAATATTATATAATTAAAATATTAAAATTTATTATTCATTAATTATAATAATAATATAAAACCACTTCTAATGTCAATGTTTCTCATAATAATATGGAGTCAGAGAAAATAAAAAAATTGAAAAAATACCTAATAATAGAAATAATATTTCATGAAGATCATCTTTTGGTGTTATAAAGGAAGTGTAAGAAATGATAATATTATTTTTTGATGATAATATTTTTTTCAACGTGAGTTTTTTTAGGATTGGAAGTTAAAATAATAAATCTAGAATTAACACTTGATGAGTTTTCCTAAACTACTGATAGAAATAATGACTCCACACAAAAATAAAAAATTAATAAAGACTCTAAAAAGACTAAAAAATATGGAAAAATGATTTTACATTATCCAATGATATATCTACTAGAGGATCATGAAAAAGTTGACACATAATAAATGAATTATTTTATGTGATAGTATTGTTTCATTTGATAGTAAAGACTACAAATATAAATCATAAAATATATGGGAGAATGAATGTTCAAATAAGTTCACCATATCATTAATGGTGGATATACACATGTTCATAAGAAGAAGCTACATAATAATAGAACAAAATATCAAACTGTTACCGAAAAATAACAATCAATATAATCTATCTAGATAGTAACCAAATTGAATAAAAATTTTGATTATCCAGTGATAGTGATAATGGTGATTTTGGAATAATTCTATTAAATATTGGGTTATTTTATTAATTATTTAAACTTAATGAAGGCCTAAATTAAGAGGGATTTGAACTGAAATTAAGTTAAGATCTATTATTAAGAAACATAGTTTATATAAGGAAAAAACCTATCAATCATTGACATAATTTATAGTATAGATATTTTTTGTTAGTTTCCATTGAAGTTATCATTTCAATGATTAGTGTTGTTTTAAGCATACCAAGAATGAATCATGTTATGTTTAACATAGAAACCCAAAAAATATGATTATGTAGATAGATAATGTAGAGTCTACCATGGGATATAAACTAGTGAAGAAATGTGTACACAAATATACACTCTAGATGAATGATAAACAATACATTACACCTATGAAGAGGTTCTTCTTAGATATATTAATGGGTTATGTCATTGGAGACTGAAAATTTTCCATTAAAATCTAGGTTGAAATAACTAGGATGGAATAAATGAAATAATCAATGTATGACTAAAATAATAGGATTCATTCTGTGGAAGACGTCACTAAAGGGATACTAGAATGTTTTACTAAAAATTTAAAATCACATGTTTCTAAGAAACTATATCACGAAATCTAGAGGACTTAAAATTTTACAAAATAATTAATGACTATTTTAATATTAAATATAATTGATTAGAATGATAATTTAAGTAGATGAAAATACAAGTGATAAATGAAATAAGATTAAATTCCATATGAAGAATAAAATCAATTTATAGATAGGATGATGAGAGATAATAAACTAATTATTTCTAAAAATCATTTCTGTCTATGGAATAATCTTATTAAAAATAAAAAAAATATTCTCTAATGTCATAATATCAAGTAGAAAAACTATATAAAACGAAGCAAGATTTTAGAGATGTATTTTATCACAAAATAATGCTAATGATAAGACCCCACAAAACAAATATTTTAAAATTTATGGATGTACATTATTAAAATATAATGTAATGTAAATGGTTTATGGAAATAAATCATGAACCGTTAACCAAATGTTTGAGTAGGAAATAGAAGAGTATCTTGATTAGAGAACAATTCACAACCTTGTTTCTAACATTAAATAGAAGTTTAGTTTAACCTCAATCCCTATAATTTTTTTATTAGTTATTAATAAAGGCAATTGAATGTGATCCCTATAGGGGATATATTATTTCTTTTTGTAAACCATACAATATAATGGATAATCCACCATAAAAATAAATTATAATGAAGAGTTAATAGAGTGTATCTCTTTAATGGGAGAATAGATGTTGATAAGATTCTGAATGATTTTTTATTTATATAGTAATATTAAAATTTATTTAATATACTATGGTGGGGTTGTGATAATCATTTTTACTATCCTTACATTGATTTGAGTCATTTTTATTTATTAAGGGTGAATGTTTTTTAATTTTAAAGGTAGATTGAATGGGGAGTAATATTCTATTCACATGAATGATTTTTGAAGATTACTGTAGATTAAAAAATTTATAAAAACCTACTTAAATATCCCCTAGAAAAAAATATTTGAGATAATTATTGTATATTAATTTTTTCAGAGAACATGAACATTGAGTTGATCACACTTGTTTTCTATACTAATCTTACTCACATAGACGTATAATTGATTTATTGATGAATATTTTCTCTATGAAGTGTGATGAAATTACGCTCCCACGTGTTTAATTTTATTTTACCTTCTAATAAGTTTATAAATATTGATAGAACGTGATATTTTCTTAAAAATTAAAAGAAATAATAAACAGATGAGATAATATTTCTATACCATATTAAAATTGAATTTAACATCAATTATGGAGAGTAAATACTGAATTTAAAAATTCAAATGGGAATTGAAAATAAAACCAAAGGTTTATATTAAATATCTTAATTGGATTATGATAAATATATTCACTGGATATATATGTTTTTCATATGATAAAGGGAAAGTAATTCAATTCTACTAATATTGAGTTGTTCTGTAAGTGAAAAAGAAGATGAAGAGGATTTTACTATTTATAAGGACTGATTCTGTCTTAGAATACACAGATAAGAAAATATAAGGAAGAATTATTTTTACATTATGAATGGAATTCTGATATTTTAATTAATCTGAGTCCTGTGTTTCTTGAGGTTGTGGCCAATTTAATGACATGGTTTTGATGAATTTGAGGAAGATGGAAAATATTTTGTGAGAATTCAACCATAGACCTACTATAGTAATTAACGAGACAATATATTATGGTTTCCATATATTACCTGATTTGGATGAAGCTATAATTACTGTAGGTAGTGGAATAACATTGAAATACTCAAATGAGTATTCAATTACTCATTCTCAAGAGGAAGAATATGGAAAATACCTCGGTTTCCTCTATGATAAATAATGTATTCAATATATTATATAAGAAGCTTTTATAAATTATAAATATAGAAAATTAATGAACCATATTACATACATAAGTATAATAAAAAACTTTTTTATGATTCATACCTTTAAAAAATGAAATAAAATAAATAACTAACATAAGATATGTAATATTCATATAGAAAATATAATTGAAAATGTATAGAGGTTCATAATATTATATAGGATCCCTTCAAATCATATAATGTTAGAAAATATAATCTTCTTGAGAAAATATAATGAATATAAGTGACAAATTATCTTATGTGATGGTGATCAGTTTATGAGCAGTTTATTATTTAATGAATAAAACATCCCAATTGTCCAAAAGAACTTTTATAGTGACATTGACCCTAGTATAATAGATATGGTGTATTCTTTATTACATTTTTATAATTTATATGAAATCACATTCCAAAGGAAAAAATATTTTATTAGTCCTGGTAAACTCCAAACACAGTTGAGTATTTCATTACGTATTAAAAGGTAAGTAACAAAATAATTTATTTTAGAATATCTTTATTCCCTCTATAATATAGCTTCATATCTTTCTAAGTACAATTATTTTATTCCCATTAAAATAAATAAAATATCGGTGATATCAAATTCTTAATAAGTTTTAAGTATAGTGGAAGCTACTAGAAATATGTAATCATTAACGGCATGAAAAGGTATATAACTAAACACAAATAACATTAAAATAATTTTAATATCAGGATTTTATATTGATTATTCAATATATAAATTTAATTAAATAAACACATATTAAATTTCATCAAGAACATGAATATTATAACTAGATAGGGAATAATCAATATGTCAGGGTAAATAATGGAAACCACATGCCATTTAATCAACAAATTGTGGATGAAATTCATCAAGAGAAAATATCATTGTGAAAATATCATGGATAAAAATAACATAATTGTCAATGAAGGAAATTCTCAATTATTGAATTCCAGGATATCATAAATCATGAAACCTATACCGTCAATATCTTACCTCAATATAGTTTAAAACTAATGAGTAGGTATACACCAGAAACCAATTTCAATAAGTCTAGCCAACTAATTCATCTCATCATACCTATCAATGAAATGATGTGGTATATATCAATAGTACCAACCATTTCTTCAAGTAATCATAATTCCTTATATATTGAATAATTAATTTAAAGCATGAACAATGTTCCTTTTCATCAATTATATTTATTGGATAAGGAATACAAATTATCAATATTTCCCAGGGAATAAAAAATCATTAAATGCTATACACCATATCTATAAATGAGATATAGTTTATGAAATTAGAATATCCCTCATAAATAATATCGATAGTTTGGGGAATTTTTTTCTCCAATGATCCCATGGAGGTGAATAGTTCAAGGGAATGTCAATGGCTACAAAAATTAATCAAGGAAGTGAATGTCAATACTATCCTTGGTCAAAATTGTTATAAATTGTCCAAAGAAATAATAAGGGTAATATAAATCCAATATATACCCATTTGAGTAATAATAAATGTTTTCTTGTCATTGATGAATATTAATACCAAAAACATATCATTAAAAACATTCTATAGAAGAAAATAATTTTTATTTTGAAAATCACTTTTATATTTAAAATAAAGAAAAAAATTAAAACAAAAATCATTAAAAATAATATTTGAAACAAATAATGTAACTTCTAAAAAATTTATTGGTCATTTTGATAGTAAATTCCATAAAATATTAATATTTTAAAATAATAAATCCTTTTATATTCTCAATAAAAAAAATGGAACATCCTATGAAAATGAAAAGATGTTTGCTTTAATTTTTTTATAAAAATTAAAAATGGGTAAAAATTTCATTAATAAATAACTTGTTAAGAGTGTTAAAATAATTCTTGAAAACATTTTAGGAAAAATGGTTTTTAAAGAAAATGGATTTTTTACTAAAGAGATAAATTAAGTCTAATTTTATCTATAATAATATTCTCAATAATTTTAATTATCAAAGATTAAGAAAATAGTACTTCTACTTGAAAACTTCTCGAATAACCAAAAGAGTAGAAAATTAAAATTGTTTTTTAAAAAATGATCAAATAATTTAATTAATGGGAATTC
Organism: Viscum album; assembly: GCA_963277665.1. Classification (NCBI taxonomy): domain Eukaryota; kingdom Viridiplantae; phylum Streptophyta; class Magnoliopsida; order Santalales; family Viscaceae; genus Viscum; species Viscum album. The sequence goes on along the minus strand of OY728119.1, from coordinate 1,599,005,168 downwards.
AGGTATAAAAAATCATGATTAAAATGATATTATGAAATAAGGCCTTACAAATATCATAATTTTGATGTGAGAATTAATAAATGAATCAATTATATATGTAAAATGTAAATCCACCAAAAACAAGTAGAAATACAACAAATGGAAAAAAATGTAAATACCAATGTATATATAACATAAGGAATCAATAGGTATAATTATGTTAGAAATTTCATATATATACATTTATATCCATCATCATAACCAACTATGATAGGTATTAATGGAAACCAAAATGATATTGGTTTGTAAGGTGGTAGTCTGCCTTTCTCAGGAATGATAATTTTGTAACCCATTTTATGGAAGTAGGGGTGGTTGCAGGTAATGAAATTATCATAAAAACATATTTTATATGGAATATAATACTGTTTTTATATCACAATATTTTAACAAATATTTTAGAATGTGCAGGAAGAAATAAAATAAAAATTCATAGTTGGGAATGTTACCTCTTCTCAAACCACCTCGTAAGGATAATACCAAATGTATTTCGAGGATTAATTTTTGAAAATACCCATGGATTTTAGTATAAGGTTATGGAATCTTGGAATTTAATTTGGTCGGTATTGGATGAACCAAAATTGTTTGAATGTGTGAAGAAGATAGGAGAGGGTTGGCCTTTTATAATTATGGTGAGTGGAACACTGGAAATTTTTGAAAAGAAAATGGTGGACCCACAATTTTCACATTACAGAAGGGTAACATATGATGTATTATAGAGAAGTAGACATTATAAGATCATAATATGTCCATAAAATATATTTTATAATTTTTTTTCATTTTAACACTTATCTTTTTAGTTTAACTGTCAATAAACCCATTTTCACTATAATTGTGAAAAATAAATTTTATTATTTTTATTATTAAGTATGGTAAAAAAACTAGTTTAAATTATTAGATAATATAAATTATTCCTAATAAAAATATATATTTAAATTTTATAAATTATATTCAAATAAGAATAAATATATAATTTAAAAATAATCTTGTAGACGCGACTAGAAAAAAATATCTTAGAGAAAATGTTGAAATTTTTGGAAGGTTTTTATATCAAAATTCAGTATGAAAATGATTAAAATGAAAAAAAACATTGTTAAATTTCATATAATTGAACTAAATTAAATATAAACACAATTTTAAATATAATTTAACACTATAAATAATTTAAATGAAAATGAATTTTTAAATTAAAATTCAGTAATTTTAACTATTCATTGAAAAATTAGAAATTTCAAAAAAATATCAAAAAAATCACATTAATTTAATTTTGATATTATATTTTCAAAAATTAATTTCATATTTCCATATAATGTTTTGGATATTTATATAAAATAATTTTAAAATATGTTTGGAATGTGTGATTAATTCATCTTTAAAGAATAATGTTTTTAGAGAACATTTATTTCTCATTTAAATGATTCTTATTTTATTTACATTAAATATATAACCATAACTATCATAATTTATAGAGTATTACTCATATAAACAAATTTAAAGGTTATTATATAATGGTAGACTATATTATGACTCATTTTGACTCAGGTTTTCATGTTCCGTAACCTATCAATGATATTAAATTTAAAGATATATTTTTGGTGGGTTGTTTAAGATTGGTGTTATGTGTCACATACATAGCTGAATTCAATTTTTTTCTCTTATAATCTTGAGTGGTTATATTGTATCTACATTAAATAAATTTCATCCTCACAATTTAAACTTGATACCGAAAATCAAGGGTTTGATAATTTACAATTCATTTGTTGAAAAACCACAACATAAAAGGGTTAAAAAATATCCTCTTAACTATAGGGAAGGAGAACTAAAAAATTCACATATAATAACAAATAAATAGGTTTCAAATTAGGTTAAAATTGGTGGAAATTGAATTATATTCATAGAAGAAATTAATGAAAAATTATAGGAACTGATAGAGGTCATTTATCACTAGAAAGTGAATGATCAATGGAATGTTAAGGAACTCAAAGACATAAATAATTGATGATTTAAAAGATCATATGATTAATCGGATAAAAATTTAATGTGGCATAATTTTTATTTCAATATCCTTTTCTTAATGTTGATTAATAGTTTTACTTTCTATGAATATAAGGATATATATACATGATATGTTTCTATTTCATAATCACCATTTAATATATTTTTTTCTATGATAAATTTACATTTCATTTCTTACTCGTAGAAATCTTAAAAAATTATTTTTTTATGCTTTATGCACTAAAATTAACGTTAAATGGACCATAATATATATAATAGAGTGAAAATTAATTTTCTATATCTCTAGCTATTTTAAAAAACCAATATTGTTAGCATAATTTATCCAATATAACATATTAATATGTAAACCTCAATATTAACAAAAGTGGATCACAATTAATATTAAATTTTAAAATATTTTAACTTATGACATATTAACTAGAAAATCATGTAGTCTAGAGATGTTTGTTAAACACTTATCCTCCTTTGGTTGTGGGTTCAAGCATGAAGACCTTCTACATATGTGATGGGTTGTCACCCAACATGTGGGTTCTCCTTTTTTGAAAAATATATTAATATAATTCTTATAATGTTTCCGAAAAATATGATAAACATCCTTGAAATAAAATTAATCATTAAATTACCATTTTACTATATGTTGGAAAAAATTATTTTTCTTGACGAAGTCTAATAATATTATTTGATTATTACTATAATTCCATTAATGATCATATCAACACTAAATATTATTAGTACCTCTAATATTATTTCTATAAAATGTAAAGGTATTATTCGTTAAATAAAATTTTCTCTAAGACATATACTAAACCAATGAGTTGTATTGCCAAAAATTTCGCAAAAATTATCCTTAATCTTAGTACATTCTAATTACATAAAAATTTAAAATTGTTGTTTAATAATTTGATCTTATTATTAATCTTAAACACATAAACCCATTACGGAATCCATAACTATTATGTTAATGAAGAAACATATGATTCTAAAATTTTTTATAATCCATAGATATTTCATGATTCTTATAGTGAAAATACCATGTTAAAATAGTTAAAAATTTAATTATTAAATCATAATACATAAATACTTTATCCATTATATCTCAAAAGAAGTCCTTCTTTGGTATAAGGGTTATACTTTAGAAGAGGGGATCAAATCTTATAAAACCTAAGTTCCCCATATTTAAGACAATGAACTATAAATGGATCCATAGGATTAGATTTATTTCCTCCAATCAAATTATTTATTTTTACTCAACAATTTATTGATTTAATAAATGCCATCTAAATTTAAATTTTTATTAAGAAATTTTTAAGGAAAAATGGGAAAACATTGTTCAAAAAAATTCTACCACTATGTAATGAAAGATCCCACAAAAATATTATAAACAAGACTAATATTACTTTACTCATCTACTATATATATTTCCTTGTGCATCATACTAAACGAGGTATCTGGATCCTCTCTAATAAGCTCTTTAAGGTGAGTAATCATCCTTTCCATTGTCTAAATAAATTCCTCTGAGTTTATTTTTCTCTAATTGAAGCCATGTTCCATTACTAATTCTTGTTTATCAGTCCACACTTCTTACTCCTCATTAGTATTAAATTGCAACCTTAGTTCATAAATTCTTTTAATCTCCTCTTCTAATACATTGGGCCTGGTAGCTTTTTCAAAAATTTCATAATTGGAGTGCTGGATAAGCTTCAAGAACTCAACATCCTCATCCTCCCTTTCTCTTTTTTTCCTACTAGATTCCTCAAATTTCTCTATTCTGTATATATTTCCATTCCCTATTTTTACCCTTGATGGTTGACCTAGTATCCATTAGGTTTTTGCAAGTGGGAGTAATCCTTATGCCCCATTGGATTTTTCTATTGAACCACAATAAATTTCCCTGATTCTCAAATGCCTCTTTTCCAATTCGTTATTCTAGGGATTTGAGGACCTTTCCCTTGGATTCAGTCCATTATATCCACCGAAGGGTGAATATAGCTTCCATCACCTGAAGAATCCTTCTCTTGAGGCAATGTTGGTTCTTGAACATCCAAACCATCAAAACGTGTTCCCATATTTACCAATAATCCTTATTTTTGGGGCCTCTTCTTAAACAGAGACTCCTCCTTACTTCATTATTCTCCAAGATAGTTTTTTTACCCCCCCCCCATTCCTAGCCTTTATATGGAATGTGGAGTTGGCATTGAGGATTTTTTGGTCTAAGGGCCCCAAGACACTCACTAAACCAAGACTCCCTTGTCTATAGTGAGATTATGATGCAGCTAACAAGAGGGAATTCCCCAACATCATGTTTGGGCCTATGGGATACTCATATCCATGACCCCTAAATAGTGGTTTCTTGTTACTGTCCTCACAGCCTCGACCTTGAGAGAAACCAATACCTAGAACATGACTAACTATCATTCTCACCTAACATTCCATGATAGAACTGGTTGAAATTAGTAGTTCCACCATAGCCACAGCTAGGAGACCCTCCTTTTCTACTTAATTTAGGCTCAAATCATGTTTTAAATGGGAAAATATGTCCACTACCCATGTTTGTTCCCCTCTAGGCTTCACACTATTCTATTCCACTAGAGGAACCAAGGAAGGCCACTACTTGAGATGATCCTCTCAGGTGCTGGACTCTGTGATTGGAATTTCCTGTTTCCTGACATGTTCCACTAGGTTAGGTATAACCCACGCACCTCCTCATACTCACCCAAATAGATAATATCCTACACCATATGGTTCACTATGGGACCAACCTAAACCTTATACCTATCAATTGTACTGATCACGGTTTTACTGTCTCTGAGTCCGTGACATAATCTAGACACAAAATGGCATAACATGTTACCTCCTAAGCAGAATGTTGGCCATGATTAAAATACAAACCTTTGTTTCCATCTTAACTCTTCTCCGACCGAAATCCACAACCACTCAATTGGAGGCTTTGAAATATCAAAATCAACTCATACACAAGGAGAGATTGTGTGAAAAACCATAAACATGTGACTATCATAGCACAAATATCATCCAACCAGATTCCCAAATATACATATAATTGAAGGGTTCTGGAAAGGGAGTGGAAGCTCTGAAAACATACCCACACTATAGATGAAGGTGTTTCATGGTTTATGTAGAACTAAAAAGACCACAGAAGGATTTAAAAACCACATACTTTGATAACATGAGGGGCGCTAGACGAGGAAACGATCTGATCGTCCTCTGAGGAGGGAAAAATCATCAAGTGGTGCTGATCCGGAAGACCAACCACCGCGCGATCTTGAATACCCCTTGATTCGATGACAATTCATTCAAAAGAATCCACTATGGGACACCACCCCCGAAATTGAGCGACAATTGTTGACCTATGAATATCTAAATATGCATTGAAATCTATTGTAGAAATAGAGAGCTAGTCGATCCATTGTGAAGGACATGGACCTTAGGGTAGAGAGGGATAATCATGATATCTTTTCCTACCATCATCATCCAATTTGGTTTCTCATAGTCACCACTATTTCCTTCATATTAAATGATAACATTATTACATATGGTTCTATCCATTGACTAAAACCAAAAAGTGTACTATGAGACACAATAATCATAGTGGTAAACCATATAATCATTTATAGGATGTTTAAATCATGAAATACATTTTTTTAAATCTAAGACACCTTATGTTTGACCTAGGTCATTCATTGTTCTCATCTATTACATTCATTTATAATGGTTTTCATGAAAATTTGAATTATCCAAATCATATCACTCAAGAGTATTAAACCACACTACAACATTTTTATCCGTTAGCAATGATTTTTAAAAAACTGCCATGAAATTTCATCTTATTATAGCAACAACACTTCTCCCCCCAACACCCATGACTCCCCCGACACCCCCGACCTCCCCAACCCCCACGACCACCCAAAACCCTAGGACCCCGATGACCCTCACGACACTAGCTACCCCGATGACCCCCTAAATCCCTCACCGTGCCTCAACACCCCTCATTGAGCCTCGCCACTCATCGCGTGCTCTACAAACCCCTGAATCCCTATGAGCTTATGACCTAGACAACCCCCACGACTAGAAAGACCCCCTGAAGCCCTTGACGCAGTAAAACCATATCATTAGTTTGGTTCATCTATATCATTAGTTTCATTAGTCTTGTTAGTGTAATTTATGTCATCAACATCTCTAGTTTAATTGATGTTATAAGAATCATTAGGGTTGTTAGTGTCACCCATGTTGTTTATTCATTAAGTTTCATTAGGTAAAACTATATTTTTATCTTGGTTACTATCTGTTATATCATCAATGTACCCAGTGTCCTAAATGTCACCCATTTCATCATTGTTTTTGGGTTCATAAGTGATGGAGATGTAATAGGACTCATCTATCTCATAAATATCATAAGTTTCTCGAATATCATTGGGTCCATTAGGTTTTTTAGAATTTAATGTTTTATTAGAGTCATCAACATCATTGATGTCGTTAGTGTTGTCACATTCATTATCATAATTTGTTGTGTTGATGTGCTCATGGTAATAAGTGTCATCATTGTGATATGTTTCTTCAATTTATTTAGAGTCATTGGTTACATATTTTTTATTTGTTTGACGATTTTATTCATTATGGTTCATCTCATTGGTGTCACCAATGATGTTTAGATGTATTCAATTTCATTGGAATCATTGAAATTATTTATGTCATAATTTCCATTGGTATGTTCCATGTCATCTATTTCATTGGTATGATCTATGTATTTAGTGTCATTTTAGTTTTTAGGTTTTTCATCAACATCATTTTTTCATTGGTTCTTCGGTTAATTGAGGTGTTCATCATGAAAGTTTCTACTAAATCTCCATAATCATTGTAATTGTTATTTTTATTGGAATCATCAAACTTGTTAGGGTTGTTTTCAATAACCATATAATATATGTCATCCATTTAATTGGTGATATCTTTTTCTTTGATATCATCCAATGCATCAATGTTTTTAGTGTCATTTTCATTATATATACTCTTGGTTTTATCAATTCCATTGGGTTATTCTACGTATTTTTATCATTACTGTGATGGATAATGCATTAAATATTATTATCATCAATGAAATATATTTTATCCATATATTCATTACATTTTCTTTTATAGGGTATTTTTTTTCATCAGCTTCTCAGGTGTCATCATAGATCCATATTATTAGTGTTTATTTACTTCATTTTAATTAAATTATTAATTTTTTATCTGTACCACTAATACATGTATATTATTATAGTATGGTTATATTTAAGGATATCATTGGAGGTGGCCTATTTAATTTTAGTCACACCTTTCTCAGGATACCATGGAACATGGTACCCAAGTTGATGTTACTTTATTGTAGGATTGGGGTGGGGAAAGGTTCAATGATTGATGATTGGTTTACTTGAAAAAACCATGGGAGTTTGGGACTAAGATTGGACTTGGGACCATCTTCAAGGCTATTTCTAGTTTTTTCTTTTGGAATTTTGGTTTCTGATGTATATGATCTTCTACTCATGTATTCATTTCCTAACATGTATTATATGGTTCGTTTTTTATAGCATGGTTTGTTTTTTATTATCTCTTTATCTTTTAAGGGTCTTTTTAATTTCCATGTTTTGGTTTTCTTGTGGGTGGGTTAATTATTTACCTGATGTATTTATATAGAATAACCTTATTTACCATATTTATATATTTTTTCAACTAGTATATTTGAATATCATTCCCTATTTTTTAATAGTTTTGTGTTTAAATTATTTTTAATACGGTGTAGGCACATTGTTATAAGAGTGTATAAAAGGTGGATCACATTACCAAAGAACAAACCTTAGTATGCTAATGGTTTGGAGGAGTTTTGAGATTTTGAAATTTCCAATAGATCCGTTGAAGGGAGAATAATATGTCAATGTCTTAAATTTAAATTAAGAAGATGGTTAAAGAGAGATGAATTTTATTAACATTTAATATTGAAGTAATTCCCTACTCATTATTTGTGTTGGATTTGGCATTGATTATTTAACGTTACAGAAAGGTTGAGTAATAATGTAAATCTACATAATGAGATCCCAACTTCATATAGAATGGAAAATGAAATGAAAAACCTTACAAATGATAACCCCACCATCAAAATCAAAACATATTAGAACAACCAGATGATGGTGTTGCAAATAACATCATGCCAAGTAATTTTTTTGATACTATAGGACAAACAGATCATGATTGTAACATATAATTAGATCCTCCTCTTGATTATAGGGAGAATAATGTAAGAGAAAAATTCACTATGGAAAATACATTGTATTGTTAATTGATGATGGAAATCATGTGTTTTATAGTGTATGTTTGAAATATTCAAAAAATTCTTTTCTGCTGAGGTTGTACCATATCAAATTCCTATGTGGAATAAAAAATAAGGCACTATCCATGATATTAGAATTCTTGAATGATGAATTTCATGACGAAAGCATCCCCAGGTCTTTTTATAATATTAAAAAATTAGTTAACAGGCTTGGTCTGAATTATAAAAAAAATAAATGCATTCCCTAATGATTGTATTCTTAATGGGTGATAGAATTCAAGTAGACATGATTATATAAAATTTTCTTCTACTATATGGTTTTCAATTGGTGATGTTGGAACTCTATATAAATATACTACCACGAAGAATAAGAAAAAGGGCACACCTGTAATTTTTTTGCGTTACTTTCCTTTAATGCCTCAATTGCAAAGATTGTTCTTGTCATCGAAAACTGCCAAACACCTAAATTAGAATTCATTAGATACTAAAAATGATGGGTTAATGCGACATCCATGAGATTAAAAAGTGTGGAATACATTTAATTCATTACATCCATATTTCTCAGGTGATCCTAGTAATGTTTTATTGGGATTGGTTGCCAATTGATTTAACCCATTTGGGACATTGAGTACTAGTTATAGAATTTGGATAGTTGTTTTGTTCCCTTATAATATCCCTATAAAGATGTGTATTTAACAAAAATATTTTATTATTTCGATGATTATTCCTAGAAAAAAAATTCCTGAAATTGATATTGATGTATATTTGCAAACTTTAATTGAATAATTAGAGGAGTTATGAAGCAATAGTCGTGATACATATGATGCTTCTTCTAAAAAAATGTTCAAAATGATTATTGCTTTAATGTGGACCATTGGTGACTTTCCTGGATGTGGAAATATATCTATGTGGAACACTTACAATGGTTTGGATTTTCTGGTCTGTAACACTGATTTTGAGCTCAAATGGCTACCGCATAGTAAAAAATGGTGCTTCTTATTCCATCAAATAATTCTCAATGTATCTCATAGATTTTGGTGGAACATATCAAAATTTATCTATTTCATTAATCTTAAACCACCTCTAATGTTGTTAACTTGTTCTAAAATATTGTCACAACATGGAAATGTTCAAAAAAAATTCATAAGGTTTGTCATTTGAATGATTGTGAGAGAAAAGATTTAAGTGCATTGTCAAGTGAAATCAGAACACAACAATAGAAGAAAAAAAGTATATTCTTCAAACTTCCATATTGGGAATTTAATTTGTTGTGTAATAATCTTGATGTGAATCATATTGAGATGAATTTATCTGACCATTTTACCTTCACATTTCTTAATAAGCATGGAAAGTATAAGGATAATCATAATGAACAGAGAGACATACAAGTAACGAACATAAAATGTGATCTCATCCTAGATGAGAATGAAAGGTATTCCCTGAAAATTTTTGCAATGAAAAATAGGGATAAAAAATATTCCTTATAATTTTAAAGCATGTGAAGGTATCCAATGTTTATTTAAGTAACATATAAATGTGTTTTGACTTAAAAATTCATCCATTACATGGATTTAAAAGTCACAACTCACATATTTTATTACAGTAGTTACTACCATTGGCATTGTGTACATTTTTACCTAAAAACATTTCTGCTGTTGTACCCCAATTTTGCACATCTTTAAGACAACTATGTGAGAAATATTTAAATCTATTTGATCATGACAACCTTTAGGAGAGGTTTTTATTGAAACTTTGTGTAATAGAGATGATATTTCCTCTATTTTTTTTATTTTCATGATGCATTTAATTGTGCATTTGGTCGAGGAAGATAAATTAGGAGTCCCTGTACAATAACAATTGATATATCCAATTGAGATGTAATTATTATTATTTTGATTATGTAAACAATTATTGGAACATAAATAAATTAATAATTACGTTTCTTATTTTAGTTCACAGATATCGTGGGAATTTGAAATGATAAGTGAGAAACAAACCTCAACTAGAAGGCTCTATTGCTGTAAGATATTTGGAAGAGGAGTGCCTTAACTTTTATTCTAGATACTTAGATGATATTGAGACAAGATTTAATCAAGATTTACATTTTTAAGATGCATTGAATCAATCTCAAATACATGGGAAATCAAAAATATTTTGTGATATTGGACAATCATTTAGAAGGACAACAAATGTTACACCGAGAAAAAAGGAATTTTTACAGGAACATAGATATGTACTTCTAAATAGTGAAATTTTATATCCATTTATTGAAGAGTTGAGGATACAAACAAAGATATTAATAGAATTCCAAACACTAAATGGGAAATATATAATGAAATCTATTAATAAAGATCTTGTAGAATGGTTTGCACGGTGTGTAAGTTCAAAAATATTTCTATAAATAAGGATATTAGTTTGAAAAAAATAATTTGTAAATCTAATAATTTATATAATTTTTTAGATTATTAATACTGATACATGAGAATGATTTTTAGATGATTTGACATTTCTTTCTCTAGGTCCACTAAATATAGTTAGATCATTTGACGCTTACAATGTGAATTTATTTATATTGAGAAGAGGGTTTGAAAACACAGAATAGTGGTATATTTACATTTTCAAAAGTGTGATACTATGGAATGATAACTGATATTATTGAATTAAACTACCAAGGAAATTTTTTAGTTATTTTATTCAAATGAAATTGCGAAAATATTATCAATGGTGTTAAAAGAGATTCCTTGAAATTTACTTATATGAAACTCTTTCTCTTGATGGATGATGGTGACCGTGAACTGCAATTTCTATATATATTATCATCACAAGAGAAAATGTTATATTATGAGAATGATATTGTGAATAAATGATGGAGTGTAGTTTCTAATGTAAAACCAAGTGATTTGTATGATATGGGTGATGAAGTAGAAGATTTGACCTCTGACATTGAATCTTATCATCCTCAAGAAGCAGACTTATTATTCCATCATGATATTGAAAATATTAGTCTAGCAAGGATGGATGAATTAGATTATGTAATGGAGTAGGAAAACAAAATGATTTAAGGGTAACATGATTGTATGCACATTTATGCATTCATTTAGAAATCACTTATTTCATTTGTTTAGTCATTCGTTATCATTGTTATGTATATTTCTTTTATTAATATTGTGCATATGTTATCATTTTTAATTTTTTTTTCTACATATGTTTTTGAAATATATGTTAAGAACATAATTTTATTTTATGAAATGGTAGGATTGACAAGGAGGAAGCATTATATTTTATGAAATATGATTTTAGAGAAAAACAACTATCCCATTTGATTCATATGGGGTCCCTAGGGATGACTCTGCAAGATTACATGGCCAGATTATAGGCTAGCTGTCAACAGAGCTGATTTCCCTTACTATTTCCTATGATGAATGGAGGTAGATATTCTAATTTATGAATGAATTGATAGATTTATATCATAAGATGACTGGATATGCCCATGGTGGTATTACATCGATTGGTGGTGAGGAGGTATATCACCAAAAATCAAAATCATTTAGTTTGAAAACATTTATTGGTTTTATGTTTAAATATAAATATACAACAAAATTTAATATTAAATATAATTTTTTTATAGGTGATATGAAGAAGTGGATATGGAGGTGGAGAGGGTGATGAGTTGTGTTCATCATCGGATAGTGATTAGTTATATTGTTGATATGTTGGATGAATATGGTAATAGTTTGTTTTTATATGTATCATGTGTGGCACAACGTTTCCACCAAACATTTTCATGACCAATCATTTTCTTGATTGATCATGTATCCTTTTATGTATTGTGAATCTAGTCTTCCAAAGACACTTGGATTTTATGATCCTTCTTTTTAATTAATGGATATTTATATTTATGAATCATATAATGAAATGAACAAATTTCACCAAGATTATATGATCCACCAGTGACATTCTATGAATAAAATGTGGAAAATTATATACATGTATATATATATATAGTGCATACCACACTAGACATCATCCCATTATATCATTATACTATCATCCCAATATTTGCATAATTGTATAGAAAAGAAACAAAGATCCCTTCACAGGTACAACATGATGCAGGTATTAAAATGATGTAGAATGAACAGTTTATGCATGGTTTTCCAATTTTTACACATGAACTATGCGTACACCCTCCATAATCCGTGGAATGATAATGGATGGCACACAACATGGCTAACCTTGTATAACAACTTTGTGCCTCATTAAAGAGGCTAGAAATTACAAAAATTCCCATCCATCCCTATTTCTTTTCACCCTGCCTTTATTTCTCCTTCGTGTGCTAAGGGAGGCTCCCAACCATGCTCCTCCTATCCTCACGTCTCAAAGGGTTGGATTGATCCCCATTATCTGGTGTTGAATTCAACCTTGTTCAAGTGAGTTATATATCACCTAGTGAGTTTAGGAATATTCCTTCATTATTTCGACATTCATCTTCTCTCTAGATGAATTATTTTTGTGCAACTAAATTCACTATATTATTATAGAATACATCTGTTTCCATAATTTCTTTCTATTTGTATAGAAACATTCCTCGATATTGGTCTTTTCGGTAATCCATGGTATTTGGTAGGTGTTTTATCGAATTTCCCTGAGATTATTGATGTTTTATAAATTGTGTCACTATGATTTCTGACAGGACTTCAATGTGGTGACTTGTGAATTTGTTGTTTAATTTTTTGAACATAGTTTATTAGAATTATTATCCCTTATTTATTAAATTGTTCATGTTATGGACAATGATCCTAAAATTATAACCGTACATAATGGGGTAATCCTTTAATGAATTAATACAATTAGTTTTTCTCTAATAAAACCCCATTTAAATGTATTTTTTTAGAAACTATTAAAGTAATGTTCAAATGAATTATGGTAGGATGTGACAACCCCGTATGTATGCCTTAGAGAACAAACCCTCTTTTCGGTGGTTAGGAACTAATTCTTATTGAGGGGACTATATGTGATCATATTGAATTCACGCTAGCATGGACTACCACATAACTTTACATGTATGATGTTAACTTCCATGGGTTGTCCACATGGACCTATTACTTTTATTCAATTCTTAGAAACCTTTAATAATGCAATGGAATACCTAATTAATTAAATGAAACTGTAAGAGTTATGTCTTCATTACTACATGTCCCTTTTGAATTTATAATTGAATTCCATTATGGGTGTGAACCTCATTAAATTTACTTGATTTATAAGATGTCATGGATCTACACATAGCATCATAAGTATTCAAAACATAAAGAAAATCAATGTGTTAGTTTCAAATTAAAATACATTTTTTTCCCTCTTTACGTAATACTATATATGGGATCATAGGTTTTTGATACTTTTTACATCAGTGGTGGTACATGTTATATCATGGATGATCACGTTGTTCGAGTTACATAGCTTCATATGAGTAACATTTCTTCCCATGGGGTAAGACATCGATGGGATCGAAGGCAAGATTATTACACCATGCAATGAGTAATACTCAGACATGTGTGTGTGGATTTGTAAGTGATTTTTTATTATGAAAATTTTGGTTTCATTGTATTATTTTGGATATAGGATGTATGTGAATGTGAAATTGAAATGATTCTTTTTGCAGGTAACTAGGACTGTGGATGTAGTATTAGCTGTTATTTTTTTGTAAATATAGCTTTAGAAGCAGTTTAAACCGCCTCTAAATAAATTGATCATATTTATCAGCGGTTAAAACCATTTCTATAATTTGGTATTTTACTATAGGTGGCGGTTAAAAAATCCTCTATATAAAATAATTTAGTGGTGACTAAAACTTCTGAAACATAGTTTTTATCTTTTGTTATCAATTTGTAGTGGTTATCTTGGAGTTAGCAATAGGTTTCCCCGTGAAAATGAATTTTTTTCATGGTGGTGTAAACCACCATTGAAAATAAATCATTTTCTATCAGGAAATCCACCGCTAAAACCACTAAAACCACCCCAAAATTCATTCACTATGATTGTTACCATAAAACACTGCTAAATTGAAGAAATCCCCACATATTGAATGCGGACGCACAATTTAGCGTTGGTTTTTTGAAACCTCCACAAAAGAATATTGCAGTGGTTTAAACTGCCAACATATCCAAAAAAACACTACTATGTGGTGATTTTTTTGTAGTTCAAGGTTCACATTAATGAACATTTTCATGATCTAGGTGAGGATTAGGTCTATCATAATGAATCATTTTTGTAGTTACTAATTCTACGAGAAACTGTAGTAGAACCATGTCTATTTGTAGTTTCTAGAAATATAAATATTATAAGGCGAAAACCCATATAATTTTTTCCTCCCAAAAAATTTAGGATGTTCTTATATACTTATTTGCAATGTATATCATATGGTTATGTTCCAAATAGATGTTTTCTTGAATCTAGTTACCAAGGTCTATATTAAAATTTATCTGATAGAAACTATATTAAACACGAACATAGTCACCTGGAGCCGGTGATTAACTCTCTAAATTGGGATATGATTCAAGGAATTGTATCCAAAAGGACTAAATAGTTTAGTAGTCTTGGTAAACTAGACACATTATTGGGTAATATATTACATTTGAATACACAAGTTAAAACATAATTTGTTTGATAATATCATCATTATATCAAGAATATTCTTAAATATCAGTCATAATTCAATTAATGAATTCATGGGATGGGAAATGAAATAAGGGTGATTAGAGATTCTCAGTAAGGGTTAATTAAAAAAAATTATGTATTAATTATCAGAAAAAACTTTTTAAGGTAAATAAAATAAAAAAATTCTATTTAAATATAATTACTATCATGATTTGGTAAGGAATAATCAATACAAAGATAAATAAATGAACATACGTTCCATTTAATTATTAACTTGACTATCGTAACAGGGTAAGTCATAATCAATATGGAAAGGTAAATGACTGAAAAAAAATTCCATTTAACATATAAATTGATAATGAAATGCATCAAAAGATAATATCATTGTAAAAATATAATGGATAAAAATAAATCAATTCTGAATGAAGGAAATACTTAATTAATGGACATCATGATCTTAGAAATCATGAAACCTCTATTGTTAAGATCTTTGCTTAAAAAATTTCTAAACTAATGGGCGTGTATTCACCGAAAACCCATTTAACTATGGATGGACAAAAAAATAATCTCAGGAGACATATTGATGAATTGATGGGATATCTATAACTGGGACCCACCCACGTCTCCATGTCCAAATCATTCCTCGCATATAGAATAATTTATTTAATTCCTGACCAACATTCCTTTTCATAAAATATTTATATTAAAGAAATAATATATATTATCAATATTTACCCAGTAAATCAAATTACTTTAAAGGTAATAAAATGTATGTATAAATGATATACAGTCTAAAAAATAATCATATTCATGGTAAATAATATAGATATTTTGGTTACTTTTAATTTCTAATGATCGTAGAAAAATTTATAAATCAAGGTAAAGTAAATGGATGAAAAATGAATAAAGGGTGTGAATTTAGATTCTATCCTTGGTAAAAATAACCATAAACATTCATCAGAATGAATATGTATAGTAACAATCAAATATAAAACAATTAGTGTAAGAATAAATGGTTATTGTCGTTGATGAGTAGAAATACCATAAAAAGATCCTTAAAAATCATGAAGAAAATATCATTTTCTTATTGAAAATCAATTTTTAAAATACATGTTCTAAAAAAATTCAATTAATTCTCTTTGAAAATAAGTTATGTTTCATATAAATGAATATTTAAAACATTTATTGTTTATGTGTAGCATCTGCAACTCAGATGCCACTACATTGGTGCTTTGAGCTGGGGCTCCACATGACCTCAGGTGCTTCTCTCCATACTCCAGAGGCTATTGAAAAGAAGCAAGGGTATAGTAGGTCACATGGGGAGACTATGCCCTTGTTTTTAGAGTGACCCACAATAGATAAAAATAATATTGAATGGAAACATTATAACTAACAGAATGTGCAATGAAAAAATTCCCCATAACATAGTACAAGCCCAAAACTAAATAGTAAATATGTTATGTCATATCATATATTTCCAAGTGTAGGGAAAACCAAATATAAAGACAAATTAAGAATCCCCAAAATGGGTTCCAAAACCATGTTCAGTCCCCTCTTCTTTGGACATCTCTTTCCCATATAAACCCTCTATAATAATACCTTTTCCCTTGTCCTGATATATTTCCATGATCTTTCCTCATGTACCTTATGGAGGCCCGAGTGGGGTTTGATTACAACTCAGTTGGCCACCACCAACATTGTCTTCAAAATATCTAGTGTACAAAGATTGAAATACATGTACTAAAATGACTAAAAAGATAAAAATAGATAAATAAGGAACTTTTAGTTAATAATAAACACTTAAAACAACAAGATACAAGTCATTTTCTATTATTTAACAATAAACACTCCAAACATTTTCATTGTTTTCTCCATGGTTTAGGAATTTTTATAAATTCCACAACGGAATATGATGGTCAATTATTATGAATGAGTGGACAATTAATGATCCCTATCTCACTAAGGAAATCATTTCTCCAACAATTACATCACACATACCTTGGATCCACATTCTAGGTAGTCTCATCCAATGCATCCATTAGTGGAATAAAGAAACAATCTAAATCCCTAACCAATGAATTCTAGGTACGAGGCTTATATCCTCAGTATAAAATGTCCCATGGGTATATAACCTCAAGTCAATACCCCCCTAACCACCTAGCCATGTGAAAATTATTCTTTAAACATAAGAAATTTCCAAAAAAACCATAACCATTTAACACAATAATCATTTACCAAAAAAGAGGTTCATTCAACAAATATGACATCATTGTTCCTTAGACCATTTTTACATTATCATTTACATACATGTTGGGTCTTCAGGGGGAGATCTGTGATGACCTATCATGCTTTGTAATGGTTGTGGAAACTGTTATGGTCCCTCACCCATTAGCGGGGGAGGAACATTAGTCATCCGTCATGGGAGTGGAGTATTCATTTTCGCCCTTTTCAAAACCCAATATTCTTTCACTATTCCCACAAACTTCTTTATACTCTATGTTCTCTGAGTTTTATAAAGGTAGACCTAATCTTACATTGTTGATTGAAGAGTTTAAAAAGGCATTGGTTCTCTATAATGGTACTCCAATTGATCTATTATCACAGTGAATGGCTTCAGTGGACACCTATTTTATATTCATCTTCAGTTCATGGGATCTACCTGATAGGGCAACTATCGATTTTATTGAAAATATAAACATCATGATCTATTTCTCATTGGAGGAAGACATGAACAAATATTATTCTATATTTCTTCAAAACTACAATGGGTTACTTTTCTACCTCTATATATGCACATATTACTTTCAAATGAGGAGGGACCCCCCTTCAGTAGTGATTTTGTTGAGTTTACCAAACCTTATCCTTCCATTCCATAATCCTTCGATTATTAGGATGCTTGGAAACCTCATAGGAAGGTTCATGTGCTTTGATATCCCAACCAATGTGGTGTTTCATTATCTTAATCCCAAAGTGTGTGTTGAAGTAGATGTTTCAAGAAATCCTTTGGAATTCATCGGGATTACAGTAGGAGAGGAATTGTGTTGTAGGTTGCAGGTGGTGTATGAATCATGGGAGGATTTTTTTTCTATTTGAAATTAGTTAGTCCATTAATTGGTTGTATATACACATTGTTATAGAAATCATGGTTTGCATAATGGTGTGGGAATAGGTGACAACATGGGTTCTGTAACAAATTGTGATGACGGGCCCTTTGGTCAGGGACAAGTTGGTGTAAAGATTGAGGTATATGAGGTTCATGGGGAATCGTGGAATGGGATGAATTCTTCCCAGAATATGGATGTGTCATTGGGAAGCAATGGAAAGGGCCATTATAGAGGAAATTTTTCTGATCTGGATGCACGTATAAAGGAACCTGATTAAGGAGGTGTTATCTACAAGTGAGGTAGTCAATCAGAGGTTATCCCTTTGGATTTATAGTATGGCAGGGGGTCATCAGACTCTGACTTGACTACTAATACTGCTACTAGCATGACAATTAAGGATAACCACTCAAATAAAGATGCTCAGTCAGCACACTAACTGAAATTTGTTGAAATTTTTTATAAATCGAATCATGGCCTTGGAGGAAGGTGTATAACTGAGTCCACGGGCCCAAGGAGTGCAAATTTATCGGAACCTAATGAGGTTGGAATGGTTGTGGTTGATACAGAGGAAAATATTGAGAAGATTCATGATGTAGGTGACAAAAATGAAATGGTGTCTATATAAGGTGAATAAAATGTGGGATGGTAGAAGGAAACAAGTGGGGTGAGTCCAGAAAGAACCAATCCAAATGTTAGAGTTTTAAATCATTTTGAGTGTCTTTAGGTTGATGAACATCAAAAAGATTTAGAGGATAAATTTATCAGTATTATGAGGTTAGGGAGGTCTCTTGGGCTAGATTAGTGACATAATAGACTCCTTCAGACCACCTTGTTAGCATCCATCATATTGTGGTGAATGAGGTTCATGTTGAATATGTTGATGGTGAGGCCACGCTTATGGGGAAAGGGTTATTGCATACGGATTCAGAACCATAGGATGGTATCATCAACTCTAGTTTTCAATACTCTAATGATCTTAAAGAGATTGATGTTTCAGTTTAGGATTTGGAAGGCAATCTAGTTAGGCCCTCCATATATGGGAAGAAGGGAATCTATAAAGAGAGAAATAATTCCGCCTTTTTTCCTCTTCCTATAGAGATATGATCAACTATGAAGTTGAAAGGAAAGTAGATAAACAACCAATGTAAGTTAGTTTTTTCACTTAATCAATCCTTGCAATCACTGATGAGCTCGAAAGAACAAGTAGTTTAGTAGGTTTTTTCAGTCAATGCTACTAAACAAGAAGCTGCTAAATTTTTTGGGATATCATTAAGGGTGGCTCTCAATAAGGATAAATATGCCTTGATAAAAAAGCATGATGTGATCTTAGTGGGGGGATTCAATAATGGGAATATCAGCCCTGAGGAGTATATTCAGTCCATGTAAAGGCTAGCAATATGGTTCTAAGATCTATATATATTTTAACCAGACACTCATGTAAACAATATTTCTTTGAAATTATTTAGTGAAATTAATTATGGTAGGTTTAAATTGTCCTTTAATGACTGTGTGATTTTATTTTGGTTGGGAATCTTGTGCTTTATCAATTTCTCCTTAAAAGTGTTTGTAAAAATCAAAATTAAATTTTCATCCATTTACATACCTTAACCAAATTAACCTATTTATCATATTTATTCTTTATCTAATAATTAATGTTTATCATTTATATTCCATGACTCATTTAACCCATTTATCATCATACCAAAAAACACCTTCTGCTGGGCTAATAACCAACCACAATTACCATTTATCGAATTATGGAACCCAAGAAAATGTTTCAACTTTTTTATTATGGAATCCATGTCATAACAATTCAATTATATAATTAACATTTCAATTTCCAAATTTGAGAAGTGTCTCATGCCATGGGTGGCCCTTAAATTGGTCAAATAAACATAAATTCCTACCACATGAATCATGAGGGGTTTAACTAAACATTCATCCAAAACGATTTCATTTATACCAAGGAAAACCATGTGGGTAACACAACCATACCAAATCACGTCTAAATACACAAAAACCAAACAACAAGACTAAAATATATGACATGTAGACCACTTACCTTGATTCCAAATATGAACACTCACTTAACCATAGCCTTTTATTTGAATTTGAACACCCATAAAATCTGTATCCTTTGATCCATTATAAAAATATGATCTTAGGGATTTGGAGGAAAATGATGATCTATATAGTCTCTAATCCAAAAAGAAGAAGGAATAGGAGTGTTAGACTTACTTAGAGTATCCAATTTAAACAAACGACGCTCTAAATGCCTTATAAATGATGCGAAACAATCCTTGATAAGCATAGTTAATTTTATATCATCCATAAGGTTAAATGAGGAAGAAATTAGAGAAATACTAAGTTATAACACTTAAGGAATGAGGCGGAAAATTGGTAAAATCCCACTTTTTATGGGGTGCACAGTTTGGTCGCATGGTTACATGGGGATCCCGCATAATCTGAAAAACCTTGAGCTAACTGTGTGGAATGTATCTATCTAAAATCACATAGTTTTCTTTCCCCCTAGCATGTTTTCTTCAAACAATTCTCCCCTCATCCGAGAATGAACAATTAGGATTCATAGTTACTAATAACTATGTGACAACCTTGGGACATGCACTAGATGGAATCATTCCCCTTTCCCTCATTTGATGAACCCCGAAACACCCCTAAGACTCCCAAAATACTTAGAAAATGTTCCTTTAACGAAAGTAAAGTGACTTAATTCAAAATTTAAACAATAAAGTACTTCAGGATGTGTGGGGTCAAAAAGCCTCCCCACTTTATAATGGATCATTCTTGAGGTACACTCCCAAGAAATATTACGCTTCCAAACAAAAGTGGGCAGGACACTAGACCATCATATCCATCATCCTCTCCCATGATTTATCACAAATATTTTCATCATTTCACAAACATTTATCCAAATTAATGTTCTTCCCTTGAAATTCCTTCTTAGTATGATTAACATCACTAACTAGATGCTCATTGAAGGAAGCATTAGCCTTAAGAAGAACATCATCCAAATAAATCATGTGAGAAGGGTTAGGGTGATACAACTGAAGCTACGACACATGTAAAAAATCACGCATACGAATATATTTTTTTGGGAGATCCAATCATCATGACACCGGTCTAATACTTTCCACTATCTCAAATGTACCCATGTACTTGGGTGACAATTGTCTTTGGTTCTAAATCCAGTGGTGAGAAAATCTTTGTTATAGTCAATGAAACACACGATCTCCTAGTATAAAATCCAGAGGTCAATGATGCTGATCTTCATACAAATTATTCCTACTATGAGCTGTAGAAATTTTCTTCCAAATCAACTAAACCTATTCTGATGTCTCTAGTATGATACTCGATCCTAAAAACTCTGATTCTCTAGTCTCCATTCAAAATAATAGTAATCTACACGTCCTCCCATAGATCACCTCATATGGTGCCATCTGAATCATCGCCTGATAACTATTGTTATAGGTTAAATCAATAATAACATTGTGATTCTCCTAGGATCCACCAAAATCAAGTACACGTTCCCTTAACATGTCCTCCAGAACTTGAATAGTACACTCTGATTTCTTTTCTGTCTGTGGGTGGAAATCTGTACTGAAAAACACCTATGTAAAATGTTCTTTATGAAACCTTTTATAGTAGTGTGAATTGAAACATGAGTCACAATATGAAACTATAGTATGTGAATCCTCATGAAACCACACTTTCTCTAGAACATATAGCTCCTATAATTCATCAATGGTGATGGTCTCTCGAATCAGGAGGAAATGTGCTACCTTGGTCAACTAATCCACAATTACCCAGATTGAATCATTCTGATATGGAATCCTCAGAAGACCCAAAAAATTAATATTTATTTAATTACATACATATTTTGTAATGGGTAATGATTGTAATAAACCACTCGATCATTGATTATTATCATTCACCTACTGAAAGGTGTAGCATCGTGTCACAAAACCTGAAACATTTGTCTTCATCACATGCCACCAATACTATCTCTGAAGACCGTGAATTTTTTTTTCAAATGGGGATGAAATGACCACTTCAATAAATTAAAGTAACACATCAAATCTTCCCACATACTAGTTGGCATGACAAAATGACCACAAACATTAACGATATCATCATCACAAAAAGTCCAGTGAGATGGTAACTCTCCACCTTGAAGACATTCCCTCGAAGACAAGATCTCCATATCCTCATACTACCTCTCATTGATCCGGCTCAGAAGGGCTGGATCAATATCATTAGATGAAAGGTATATCTTACCTTTCCAATCCTACACCTTCAGATGTATCTCAGCAAACAATTCAATCATCCTTCACTCAGAACTTGATTCATGCACTTCCCGATATTGAGTCTTTTGACTCAAAAACCCTGTAACAATGTTTACCATCCCCAGTGTGTATACCAGTTCAAAGTCGAAGTACTTCATGTACTTAACCCATCCTCAGTACTAAAGATTCAAATCATGTTGAGTGAATATGTAATTAAGTCTTTAATGAAAAGTATACACAATTAAACTATCTCCCAACAAATATTGACACTAAAAATTTAAACTGTGAACCACCATGACCAATTCAATATCAGTCATTGGATAATTTTGTTCATCATTCCACAACTTCTAAGACCCATACACTACCACAAAATCATTCTACATCAAAATACTCCAAGACCAACACCATATGAATCACAATACATGGCATTATCCTAACCTTTATTAGGTATGATCAGAATTGGTGTGGTAGTTAACCGCTTCATTAACTCATTGAAGGAATTATTACATGCCCCATACCATACACACATGATGACCTTCTTGGCCAATCTTGAGTGTTTTGATACCAAATGAGGAAATAATATGATGAACCATTGGTAATATCCCTCTAAAAGTAGAAAAAATAGGACATAAAAAAATTTGGGATTCTCCCAAGACACAACCACCTGCACCTTCTTCGAGTTCTCTGACACTCAATCCATAGAGATATTGTATCCCAAAAAATATACCCTGTAAATCTATAAATGACACTAAGATATATTTGCGTACAAAATTTTCTCTCTTAGGGAACTCAGAACAAAGTTAATAGTTTTTTCATTATCATCACATGTCTTAGAGAACCCCAAGATGTCTTCAATAAAGGAAACTACAAACTAATCTTGGTAATGGTGAAATATTCTATTCATTAGGTCCATAAACACTTCTGACACATTAATAAACCGCAATGAAATTAGAAAAATTGATATAAACCACAACTGATCCTAAATGTAGTCCATAGTATATCATAAGGTCTCACAATTATCTGATGATACATTGATCCCAAATCAATATTATAGAAAAGGAGGCACCCCTCAGTTAGTAAAAATTTCATTGATTTTACGAAGAGGATATATACTATTTGATTATCATATGATTGAACTTCCTATAATTGAAAAAAAATTAAAAGTATCCATCAACCTTCTTAGAAAAAGCATTGGAGATCCTCAAAGTGATGTAATCGAGTGGATAAACCCCTTGTTCTCGTGTTCTTACAATTTATTTTTATGTTCCTAGAGTTATTCTGGTGCCATTATATATGGATTAATAGAGACTGGGTTTTCTCCTGATGGTAAAAATATAGTGAAATCAACCTCCCTCTCAGGTGTATACTAAGAGAAGTACTCAGGAAATGAATCCTAAAACTAATCTACCATTGGAGGAATCATAAGACAACCCAATTGGGATAATATTTTACCCAACTACTGACAGACTAGTTGTACATTACATGCTTGGATATCCCACTCACCACATTTATCATGAGTGTCTCCCTCAAGAGATGTGAAAATTACCATACAACTGTAATAGTAAATACATACATGGTACAAATACTATCCAATATATCCCAAAAATTGGATCGAATCCTAAATTTTCAAGCACAAAAATGTCCCATAGAAAATGGTACCTTCTAACCTCAAGGGTAGACTCCTTGCATTACTGAATATTTTCTACACTCTCACCAAAAGTTCATCAATTAACATAACCCCACAATTGTGTTCCACTGGTATGACCAACACTATAAAAAATTTGATAGATATAAAATAATGTGATGCATCTATATCAAATAAATCTCTAGAAAGCATCGAAGGAACCATAATTTTACCTCAAATTGTTGATGGTCTTACCTCACCACCTCCAGGTGTAGGATAAACTGAGTGAAGCTAAATTGTTCCCCTTCTAGGTGATCAGATATGTGTTTTTGGAACTACAGTAACCTATGGATAAGGAAACCATTATACTGAAGCACCATGTCCACTACCCTGAATGGTATTGTCAGGAGGGCTCCAACTGCATACCTGATGTGGGATAACTAACACCCTGCTTGCACTCTGCATTGGCCTTGGTCCTCCA
Organism: Viscum album; assembly: GCA_963277665.1. NCBI lineage: Eukaryota > Viridiplantae > Streptophyta > Magnoliopsida > Santalales > Viscaceae > Viscum > Viscum album. The sequence goes on along the minus strand of OY728119.1, from coordinate 1,598,980,630 downwards.
TCATCACCTAAACTTCAAGGGCTTATACATAACCTCTAAACATTCCCCAACCTGCAACATTCTTTGTAATCAACTTGTAATCAGGGAAACTAACCCCGCATGTTCCCAACCTACCACACAATTAGCTAAAAACTCACTCACTACCAATAGAGGTTGGTTCCCTTTTTTGGATTCTCTTTTCACTACCACTATTGTTAAAACCCCCAAATATGTGCTTATTACCATAATAAGTTTTGACACTACATATCCTAACCAAAATTTCATTTCCACGACCATATGTAACACTTCATGCTTCCACTGTATGTTTCCCTTTGAATATTTCAATAGCTTGCATTGTACGCAACTTCGAGATTCTAACACACTACGACCAATCAAACTAGTAGTTATGAATATAAATACCCACTTTTTGAAATTTTATAAATTTTATCTTTCAAAATGGACTTCATTTTTATATACATAATATCGAAATTATCTTAGGGTGAATTTTTGGTACTTTTCTGAAAACATTCAATTTTTTAAGAATAGTAAAAAATACTAAATTTTAATTAATAACAACTTTTTTAATTGAAATAATTTATAGTGTTAAATTATATATTTGAATGGTTTTTAAGTATCATTAAATTATATTTTTATCATTTAATATAATTTACATCATTGGATGTAATCTCAATATTAAACTAGACATAAACAAGTGTCAATCTTTTGTTAGTTATTATTTAATAAAAACACGATTTTTTTGACAACATGAATTAATTTGAAATTAATTTCTGCCACTTATTTGTTTTGAATTTGGAAAAAATAATTCCATATTTTTAATCAGTAGGTATAAAATGTGTAAATAGATAAATTTTATTTTTATACATTATGAATATTTACTTCAGTAAATATTTTATTTATCGTGGTTAAAGAGGTAAATCCAGTAAGTAAGGTTAAACAAATAAAATTATAATAATATTAAATTACCGTAACACATGTACTAACCCTATTGGATGATACATGTACAACCCTAGGCATCCTTGGGTCGATTTTAGGACCCCATGGAGCCACTTGGGAGTGATAATGACATTTTATATTAAATAATGTAAAGTAAAGACAAAAATAACAAAAGCAAATATCTTTTAGTAAAAAAACATTTATATGAGGTTATATAATTGATCTATTAAACTATAAATAGTAATTATAAATAGAAAAATATTTCCTACATCATTATAATTTATTTATAATTTTTAGAAATAAAATAAATATATTTATATGTGACACAATAATGATGTAGTATTTTCCTTATAGATGAAACAATAAAATAAATGATATGATAAATACTAAAATAAATATAATTTGAATGTTTCGATGCAATAAAAAAAATTAGGTTACTAGTAAATGTTAGGGTTGATTAAATGTATTTATTTCTAATTAATAAAGTTTTTAGATCTTTAGAAAAAATCAATTTTTAAATAATGTCAAAATTGACATAAATGAGTTTTTAAAACAAATATAATATTATTGGTTGATATAATAATTATAAAATATAAGGTTTATCCAAAACACTAATATAATGATATTTGTATCATTAATAAACCAATATTGGTTCTCTTTGAAGTTCATAGTATGTTTATTAACTATATAATATAAAAATACAAAGAGACATGGTAAATGTCAAACTATTTAACTAAGAGTTAAATCTTAAATATAAGGTTAATATAGTGACATAAACCTATATAAAACCTATTATTTGAGGGTTTTTCAACCCATACCCACATTATCATTTAAATAGTTAATTTTTAGCTATTATAAACCAATATTTATTTTATTATAAAATAATTTTTTATGCTTTTCCTAAAGTGACCATCACCTCTCTTATTAATGGTCACTTCCCTTCTCTCAAATTCACACCATAAAAGCCATTTGGATTAAACAAACCCTTCCAAAATATCCTCCAAACATTTATACCTTCATCCTAGAGGACTTAAATTAGTTAAAACTAAAACCTAAGGAGCCATGTTGATCAAATAAAAAGGAAGAACCCAAAGAAGAAGTAAATATTTCATCACCTCTTTCAAGTTCTTTTCTTCTTCCACTTCCCCTTTCGTTGTTGTTTCCATTATAAAATAATAACTCTAGTATCTTATATATAATTTTATTTTTTTATAAAAATGGTACAACCATATCCATTATTCTATTCATCTTATAAATGACCAAGTCACCATACGTGCGTACGTACGGATTACCGTCTCCAGGTCGTTGTTTAGTTTGTTATTCAAACACTTCATCATTTGGAAAGGTATAATAATGGGAATAATTGATTTAAATAAAAAATATAACATGATAATTATTATTTATATATTATATATCATCCAATAATATATGATTTTAATATCAAAAGAATGATATTGTTTCTCATGTGCACGTACAGATTACCGTCTCCAAGAACGCGATGAGATTCATTCCCCAACAAAATCATTCGAGAATAATTTTCCTTTTATGATTAAATATAATTTTTATGAACATAATATCATTTTTTATATGAATCAAATATATCCTATCCATATAAAAAACGGCTTACATAACCAATCATATAAAGGAAAACTAATCAGTTGACACCCGAAACAATGATACTAATGAAATATCATTAACAAAGCAATATTGGAAGATCATATATGATATCATATTAATGTATATGGTTATTGAATAATTTAATAACAATTATTTCAGAATTATACATGATTTTAACCTACCCTCGACCAAGGAAAAGTACAAGTTAAGGGTTAGTTTCACTATCTCTTCATTATCTGAGGTTGTTTTTACGTAAGTATTTACTGGGAACTATTAATCGTCCACATCCATGTTTCTTAAAAATTTATACCAAAACATTTTTAATATTTACTACACTATAGTTTAATGTCATTTATACCCTTTTTTGACTTTTTATAAAATGGTTTCAACGTAATATTTCCATCGTTTTCCAAAAAAGGTACCTTATGACCTTTTTGACAAAAGTAAGGTAAGAATGTTTTTTAACTTATACGGCGGGTGCGGCTATTTTCCACCATTATAACATCTTTGAAGATTACCATATAAGATTATAATAATATTTTCAAAATACATGTTTTATTTTATAAATATATGAATTTTAAATGATTTCAAAATAGAAAGAGATATTTCTCTAAAAAAAAGTTTTGATTTCATCTATGTCAACATCATTTGATGGATTGTGAGATTATTTGATGATTATTTATTATGATAAAAATCGTCTATATTGTATTGAAGGATTTGTGATATGTTTGAATGTGGATGTTTTATTTTTTTACTATTCATGGTTTATGGATAAGGTATTGACACTTCGTATACTAGTTTTAATATGAATGTTTATGTTATGTTTAAACCTTTTCATATGAGGAATGCATTTGACTTATTATGTGATGGGTGGAGCATGTTATAGCTCCTCGATGCATCGGGTGGTCTCATGAGACAAACTAGTGTCTTGGAATAAGACCTTGACAAAATATTATTTTTAGTCTTGGCACAAGACCTTGACTATGTGGTTATGAAGTCTGGCATTATGTATTCTATCATTATGAAAGTGTCTATTCATATTTCATGTGATTATTAGACTATTAGAATATCCATGTGAATAAGTAAATGAAATTATTTGGTTTCATTTTTTTCCATATTATTCTGAAGTTCATGTTTAAAATGCTTTGGTTTTAGTCTTACATTCCCCTAATGTTTTATGCTTATTTATGAAATGTTTCGCTATATTGTTATCCTTACTGAGAAAATGAGCTCACCCCTTTCTATGTTTTATTTTTCCCAGGATGAGAAGAATTATTTTATGACTGACTTACAGGGATATTATAAGGTATATGAGTGTGGACTATGGCGACTATGTTTTTGTAGTTTTTCATTTTATAAAGTAATGTAAAACTTATGAAGGTATCTAGTATTTCCAAGGCTACTAAACTAATCGGTCTTTCGATACATGATTTGTTGTGATCATGGAAATGTTATGTAATAATGCACCGACTCTAGGTAATGAGGGTCGGGGCATTATAGTTGGTATTAGAACAATTTTATTACAAACCATGGATACTATATTTGGAAAAACTCTAATTAGAAAACATTACCCTAACATAGACTATGAGGATTAGTATAGAAGAACTTCCAAGAATTTTCCTACTGTAGAGATTTTATGAGTTTTCCAAGAAATACATCCATGTCTAGATACGATTAAGTAGAGGTGGATATGGGACATATGTACCTTGGGGTAAAACCCAAAAGCATTACTTTGAGCTAGACTTGAATGAGAACTGGTGCACGACAATGGGCCTTGCTGCACTCTTGGTTATGACACTCCTGGGGAATATGCTTAGGATAATTCTCATTTTCTTTACAAACCATTATGAAGGGTTTATTAGTATATACTTCCTCAAAGAATACATTTAATGATTATGGATTATATCTATAAACTGTTCAATTTATGTAAAGTGTTTTACATGTTTGGATTTATGTATTACGATTCATAAACTAATCTAGTGTATGCCATTGTTTAGAAATGGAACCTAGTGGAAGGAATGGAAACTGTATCAATGCATGTAATCCATGTAGGGATTTCCCTCATACTCAAGATAATTATAGTGGAACTAGTGAAGCAACTGGTGCTGATCAGTTTATCACCATACTGGGACAACTCACTCAGGTTATGAATAATAACCTTACTTGTATGAGTCACCCTAATACACAACGTGGAGGATCAATGTTAGACCGCTTCATGAGGTAAAAAACCCCAACATTCAATGTGAGTACAAATCCATTTGTAGCTGAGCAATGGATAAATTCCTTAGAGAAAATATTTCCTACTTTTGGGAGTAGCAAAAGGGAAATAGTTTTCATGGTAGTTTATTGCCTCATGGGAGATTCATATCAATGGTGGTCATTGATTCAAAACTAAAAGGAAGATGATGAAGTATCAAATATGAAATGGAGGGATTTTAAAGAACTTTTCTTGGAAAAATAATTTCCTCATGACCATTTAGAGGATATGGAAAGACAATTTCAGAGTCTAAGGAAAAAATAGGATAATAATGTCACCAAATATGAGGGTAACTTTACAAGGTTAGAAATTCATGCTACAGATTATATACAAAACCCAAGAAGTAAGATTGATTGTTTTATTTATGGGTTAAAACCATTCCTCCTTCGAGAATTAGTCTCACAGTCCTTCTCATCGTACACAGATATTTTCTCATGTGCTATCAAGACAGAAAAAGAATTCTCTAAGTCTTATTAATTTAAAACAAAGAAAAAGAAGACGAGATCTATTAAATAATATGGAAATGAAAATAAAGGGAAGAGGAGAAATCCTGAATATCCATCCTATAGTAAAAGTGGGAAGAAACGCCCCGGTACTTTCCTGCTGGGAATGAGAGTCTGTTACAAGTGTGGTGAAAAAGGCTATCAAGCTCGTGATTGCAACGGGATGAAAGAGGTTGTCAATGTTCAATGCTACAATTGTAGGGAAAGGGGGAACTATGCAAATGAATGTCCTAAGTGCCAAGGAAACGTAACTTAGAAAAGGACAATGGATCATGTCCATGCTTATGCGATCAATACTGTTGAGGTTGATGCTCCGAAAGATGTGGTGGTAGGAAATTTAATGGTTTTCTCAAGTTTAGCCAATGATTTATTTGATTTTGGATCATCGCATTATTTCATATCTTTTTTGTTTTATAGATGTTTTTAATTTGACATAACAAGGGAGTTTTTAGTAAAAACACTTAAGGGAAGTATCATCGCAAAAAGAAAATGTGAATTATTTCCCATTATGGCATATAAATGTTTTTTATTTGCTGATCTGATCATCAAATCCATGATTTAATTTGATATAATCCTCAGTATGGATTGTCTTTCGGGTCATGATGCAATAATTTATTATAAAAATAAGGAGGTTAACATTTTCAATGATGATAAGGAGTAACTTATCTTTAGATCAGAAACATCACCACCTGATTCTTATATAGATCTACCTCCAGTAGCTCTACTAAATTCAATTATTTAGGAGGATGAGATTTAAATAATTATGCATGAGGAAATTTTTTTTTGAATAAATGATGTAACTATTGTGCAAGAATATTTTGGTGTGTTTCCAGAGGATTTACTTAGACATCCTCCAGAATGAGAAATTGAGTTTTCTATTGATTTAATTCCTGGTTCAAGGCCAATATCAAATACCCCATATAGAATGGCCACTGTTGAATTAGTGGAACTAAAAAAAGAACTAGAGGAATTGAGTAATAATGGATTTATTTTCCCTAGTGTTTCTCCATGGGGAGGCCCTTTCCTTTTTGTTAATAAGAAAGATGGATCTATGAGGTTGTGCATTGACTACAGGGAGATAAATGCTATAATAATAAAGCACAACTATACCCTACCTTGAATTGATGATTTTTTCGACCAACTTCATGGAGCTCAATATGTTATAAGGATTGACATTCGATCTCGATAGCATCAGTTGTGTGTGAAGAGGGAAGACATTCCAAAAATAGCATTTTGATCCAGGTACGTGCATTACGAGTTTACAGTAATTCCTTTTGAGATGACTAATGCACCCTTTGTTTTCATGGATCTAATGAACAAAGTTTTCAGGGAATATCTTGATGACTTTGTAGTGGTATTTATTGATAATATCCAAGTATACTCTAAAAGCTATGAAGATCAAGAAAATCACTTGCACACCATTTTGAAAATGCTCATTAGAAATGAATTATACGATATGTTTAGAAAGTGTGAATTATGGCTTCAAGAGATTTCATTTCTTGTCCATATTGTCTCTAAGGATGAAATATCATTTTATTTTTTAAAGACAAGGGCAATCGAATAATGTCCAACACCGAAAAGTATAACTAAGGTACACAATTTTATTGGTTTGGCAGGTTATTATCGACATTTTGTCCATAATTTTTCTTGATTGGAAACCCATTAACCATGATCACATGTAAAGGGGTAAAAAAAATTGGACAAAATAGTGTGAAGATTTTTTTGAAGAACTGAAGAGAAGATTAGTCAATGCTCCTATCATGACACTACCAGCAGGTAATGATCGGTTTGTTATTTATAGTGACGCTTCAAAGAAAGGAATTAGATGTGTCCTTATGCAGAATTATAGAGTTATTTCCTATGAATCATGACAGCTAAAAATTCATGAGCAAAACTATCCTACTCACGATCTTGATTTAGCAGCTGTAATATTTTCTCTAGAAATATGGAGACACTATCTCTATTGTGAAAAATGTGAGATTTATACTTATCACAAGAGTTTATAGTATATTTTCACATGAAAAGAAATCATCATGAGGAAAAGGAGATGGGTTGAACTACTCAAGGATTATGATTACACAATAAACTAGCACCTAAGGAAGGCAAATAAGGTGGCAGATTATTTGAGAAGAAAGGATCATGGAATTTTGAAAAAAGATGAGAGTCAAAAGGGGTCTTATTTACATGGATCTAGTGATAATGGATATGGGAATAATCATAGAAGGTGAAACATCATTACTTTTTTAAATGGTTGCCAAACCATATTTTCTATAAAGGATAAAAAGTTCTCAGGCTTATGATGAGGAGTTTCAAAAAAGATTAAAGCTGTGAATGATGGGAGATTTAGTTACTTCATATATGAAGATGGGATTTTGAAATTTGGGGAGATACTTTGAGTTCCCGATATACCGGATCTAAAAAGGTAATTTTTAGATTATTCTCATAGATCTAATTTCTCTAAACACCCTGGTAGCACAAAGATGTTTAGATATTTGAAGGAACATTTTTGGTCGGACAACATGAAGAGGAAGATTATAGATTTTGTGTCAAGATGTATGGTTTTTCAATAAGTGAAAGCTAGAAGGTAACAGCCTGGGGGAGTCATGCAACCTCTTCCCATACCTGAGAGGAAATGGAATAATATTACGAGGGACATTGTCATGGGGATACCGAAAACTTCTAGAAGGTATGCTGCAATATGGGTCATTGTTGATCATTTTACCAAGTCAGCAAATTTTTGTGCTATAAGAGAAGATTTACAACTTTAATATCTAGAAACACTCTATATTAATGAATTTGTAAAACTTAATGGACTAAACTTATTGATTGTTTCTGATCGTGATCCCCATTTTACATCAAGATTCTTGAAATGTCTTCAGAAAACCCCGGATACTGAACATCGTTTTAGCACTGCCTACCACCCTCAAACTGTTGGACAATCAGAACGGACTATTCAAACCTTAGAATACATGTTGAGATCCTGCTCACTTAACTATCAAGTTATGTGTGATCTATATTTACCTCTGGTAGATTTTTCTTATAACAATAGATTTCAGTCAAGTATTCTGATGGCACCATATGAAGCGTTATATATAAAGAGATGCCACACATCAACTTGTTGGGATGATGTTAGTGAAAAAAATCTTGTAGGCCCATAACATGTTGAGGAAACAATGGAAAAGGTTAAGGATGTCCAAACCCATATCAATGTATACCAAAGTAGGAAAAATATCAATGCCGATAACCGATGGAAGGATTTGGAATTTCATGTAGGAGACCATGTTTTTTTGAAGGTATCTCCATGGAAGGGTGTTATATGTTTCGGTAAGAAGGGTAAATTGAGACCCAAGTACATCGGACCTTTCTAAATTCTAGAACAAGTTGTAGTGGTAGATTATTATTTGGCAATGCCTCTATGTCTCTTCAAATCCATGACATGTTCCACGTATCACTGTTGAGAAAATACATGCCTAAACCAAGGCATGTACTCACCTATGAAGAAATTGAACTGGAACCTGACTTATTTTATTGTGAAGATCCTGCCAAGATTCTTGATAATAGAGAACAAGTGTTAATAAACCATATGACTCATCTAGTAAAAGTTCTATGGAGAAACCATAATATGGAATAGGCAATGTGGAAACCAGATAAAATTATGATGAAGAACCACCTGAATCTTTTTATGCAGTAGTATTATAGAAATTTAGAGGAAGAAATTATTTGGATGGAAGAATGTAACACCCCAAGCTTCCATGGTATGTTTCCCTTTGAATAATGCAATAATTTGCATTGTACGCAGCTTTGAGATTCTAACACACTGCGACAAATCAAACTAGCCGATATGAATAATAATACATAATTTTGAAAATTTTATAAATTTTATCTTTCAAAATGGAATTCATTTTTGGACTCGGAATATCGAAATTATATTAGTGTGAATTTTTGGTATTTTTTTGAAATAATTCAATTTTTTATGAATAGTGAAAAATACAAAATTTTAATTAGAAACAACTTTTTTAATAGAAATAATTTATAGTGTTAAATTATACATTTGAATGGTTTTTAAGTATAATTAAATTATATTTTTATCATTAAATATAATTTAGTTCATTGGATTTAATCTCACAACTAAACTGGACATAAACAAGTGTCAATCTTTTGATAGTTATTATTTAATAAAAACACGCTTTTTGTACTGATAAAGGGAATTAATTTTAAATTACTTTCTACCACTTATGTTTTTTGAATTTGGAAAAATAGATTCCATATTTGGAATCATGAGGTCCAAATTGTTGAAATATTTATCTTTTATTTTATTTCATCATAAATATTTACTTCAGTAAATATTTTATTTACCGTGGTAAAATTGGTAAATCTAGAAAATAAGGTTAACAAATGATATTATAATAATATTAAATTACTCTAACACATGTCCTAACCCTATTAAATGATACAATTCCGACCATGGGAATCATTGGGTCTATTTTTAGAACCCATGGAGCCACTTGGGAGTGATAATGACATTAAATATTAGATAATCTAAAGTAAAGACAAAAATAACAAAAGAAAATATCTTTTAGTAAAACAATTTTTGTATAAGGTTATATTATTGATATATTCGACTATAAATATTCATTATAAATATAAAAATATTATCTACATCATGATATTTTATTTATAATTTTTAGAGAAAAAATAAATATATTTATATATGACACAATAATGATGCAGTATTGTCCTTATTAATGAAACTATAAAATAAATGATATTATAAATACTAAAATAAATATAATTTAATGTTTTGATGTCATCCAAAAAATTTATAGGTTACTATTACATGTTGTGGTTGATTAAATTTATTTATTTCTAAGTAATAACGTTTTTATTACTTTAAAAAAATCAATTATTAAATAATGTCAAAATTCACAAAAATGAGTTGTTAAAACACATATAATATTATTGGTTGATATAATAACACTAACAATATATTGTTTGGACAAATTACTTATATAATTATATTTGTATCATTAATTAACCACTTCGGGTTCTCTTGGAAGTTTATATTATTTTTATTAACCATATAATATAAAAATACAAAGAGACATGGTAAATGTCAAACTATTTAACTATGAGTTAAATCTAAAAGATAAGGCTAATATAATGACCTAAACCTGTCTAAAACCTATTTTTTTAGAGTTTTTTGACCCATCCCCTCATTATCCTTTTAAAAATTAATTTTTTTGCCAATAGAAACTGAAAATTTTTTTATTATAAAATAATATTTCAAGATTTTCCAAAAGTGACCCTCACCTCTCTTATAAAAGGCTACTTTCCCTTATCTGAGATTCACACCATCAAAGACATTTGGCTCGGATCAACCCATACCAAATACCCTCCCAACATTCCTCCATTTATACTGGTGTTATTCCTTTAGTCATAAAGCTAACATAAGGATCCCTTTTGATCAAATCAAAAGGAAGAACCCAAAGAACAGTTAAAAATTTCATCACCTATTTCATGTTCTTTTCTTCTTCATCTTCCTCATTATTTGTAGATTCAATTATAAAATAATAAATACATTATATTATATATAATATTATGTTGTTATAAAAATGGTACAATCATATTCATTATTCTAACCATCCTATAAATGAAAAAGTCACCATACTTGGGTACGTATGGATTATCGTCTCCATGTCGTGGTGTAGTTTGTTATTCAAACACTTCATCATCAGGACGGGTATAATGAGGAATATAAAGGATATAAATAATAAATATAACATGATTATTATACTTTATATATGATAAATCATCCAATTATATATGATTTTAATATCATAAGAATGATATTGTCACTCGTGCGTACGTACGGATTTCGTCTCCACGAACGCGATGAGATTCATTCCTCTTCGTAATCATTCAAGAATAATTTTCATTTTATGATTAAAAATAATTTTTATGAACATAATACCATTATGTATATGAATAAAATACATCATATCCATAACAAACATGTCTTACTTAACCAAGCCTATAAGGTAAAATGAATTAGTTAACACCCAAAGCGATGATACTACTGAAATATCATTAACAAAGAAATATTAGAAGATCATATATGATATTATATTAATGTCTATTGTTATTGTATAATATAATAACAATTATTTCACCATTATAAAAGAGTTTATCCTACCCTCAACCAATAAAAATACAAGGTAAGGGTTAATTTCACAATCTCTCAATTATCCGAGGTTGTTTTAACGTAAGTACCTACTGGGACCTCTTTATCATCCACATCCATGTTTCATAAAAATGTATTCAAAAAAATTAATATTTACTAGACTATGGGTTAAAATCATTTATACCATTGGTTGAATTTTTATAAAATGTTTTTAAAGGAATCTTTCTGTCATTTTCCAAAAAAGGTACCTTATGACCTTTTTGAAAAAATGAAGGTAAAAATGTTTTCCTTAACTTATACAGTAGGTGTGATTACAATCATATAATATTTTTTTCAAAATAAATGTTTTCTTTTATAAATATATTACTTTTATATGGTTTCAAAATAGGAAGAGATATTTCTCTAAAAAAAAGTTTTGATTTCATCTGTGTCAACATCCTTTGATGGATTGTCATCTAATTTGAAGTTGATTTATTATTAAAAAAATTCCATATTATATTGAAGGTTTTGTGATATGTTTGACTATGGATGTGTTATTTTTATACCATTTATGGTTTATTAATAATGTGTTGACATTTCTTATGCTAGTTTTAATATGAATGTTTATGTTATGTTTAAACCTTTTCATATGATGATTGCATTGGACTTAGAAAGTGACAGATGGAGCCCGCTATAACTCTTCAACGCATCAACATGTCTCATGATAGAAACTAATGTTTTGGCAGAAGGCCTTGACTAAGTCTTATTTGTAGTCATGGAACAAGGCCTTGACTATGTGGTTATGAATTCTGGCATTATGCATTCCATCATTATTAAAGTGGCTATTGAAATTGCATATGATTATTCGACTAATAGAATATACATGTGAATAAGTAAAAGGAATTATTTGATTTTATATTTTCCATATTATGATGAAGTTCATGTTTAAAGGGATTTTTTTAGTCTTACATTTCCTTAAATGTTTATTCTTATTTAGGAAAGTTTTGGCTATATTGTTATCCTTACTAATTATCTGAGCTACCCCTTTTTATGTTTTATTTTTTCCAGGATGCAACGATATATATTATGACTGCCCTGTAGGGATAGTATAAGGGATATGAGTGTGGAATATGAAGACTATGTTGTTGTAGTTTTTATTTTATAAAGTAATGTAAAACTTATGAATGTATATAGTATTTCCAAGGCCACTAAACTAATCAATATTTCGAGAGTTGATCTTTTGAGATCATGCCAATGTTATTTAATAATGCATCGTCTCTGGGTAAATGTGGTTGGGGCGTTACACCATAAGACTCTTTTATATTACCTTATGATATAAGGTCCTAATCCACCACCTCAACAAACCAATATAAAGAGAACAAATTCACATGGGACTTAATCTCTTATCTATGTGCATCTTGAAAACGTATAGCTATAGAGGCCTTATCCTCTACCAACATTGGGATAAAGTATTGTTAGTGAGTGAAGCAGACATCCTAATCCATCACCATCATAGTCCTATATGTAATACTCATTAACCATGTGTCCTTACATTTACTTAAGTAATCCCAATCTAAATGCTACATAATATTTTCCTGAAAACCCTTTCAACACATGACTTATACCTACTTTGTTTGAACTATGATGTCCCACAAATTCATTTCTTTTCCTCATAACATGTAAGATTTCAACTCGACTATTTTCTCAAAAGGATTATCCATGTGATCAAGAATCATATATATGGAATATATCCAATACTCAATTGTGTTAGGTCCACCCTTTCTTATGACTATTAGGGGGCGTTGAATCTAGAACTACTTATTCATCTCAATAAAACATGGAATGACCCAACCTGAGTCCCATTCCACTATCTATATAAAATGAGAAAAATTCCCATGTAACTCCTATTTTTCTATGTTACCATGTATCACCAGGGTTTCTTTCTCCACTTTTGGAGGTTTATTCTCGGTGACATCCTTTGGTCACTCAATCGGTACATTTCATTGTAGCGACATTTCCCTAAATAGACAAAAACATATCTCAAAACACATAACACATAACACGCAACATCCACAGTTTTCACAAAAGAAGGATGTCCACTATAAATAAACAACCCATTATACATACACCATCTAAAGGTTACAGTCACACAACTATCACTACCCTCAACCATCCATTCCTCATGACATGGTCAACATGGTGTAAACCAAATGAGGTATTCACAAACATCCATTAGATACCCTTTTTAACAACTTCAACTTCCACAACACAAATCTTCCTTTTTAGGCACCATTATATCCTTAGTACTTGTTTCCCAAAAAATATTTTTTACCCATTTTGGAATTCTCATTATGATAAATTAATTAACCATTATTTAAATTTCTTTCCACATACTCATTTGTATTATCTTTGTTAGACATGAACTATTTATAGTTTTAATTAATATGTAATTCATTTTGTCCCTCATTTCCCAAAAACCTTCCCAGTGTGTTCTTACCATGATGCATGGAACTTATTTTCCTAGTTGTCTAAAATTATACATGTATCTAGAACCTCATTCTATTTCATCCATTAGAACTATATCTTCAAATAGTCACATCACATAACAAGTTCATCACCAAATTGGGAAATATCATTCAATTATAACAAAAAACATCAATATCAATAACCCCGCCCTAGGTACTTGGGGTTTCCCTCATACATGGTTCATTTACTCCCATGCACCTTCTCATTAACAAGGCGTGACACAAATTAGTCTCCCTTATACAACCCCCATTATAGAATGTGAATATAAATTATCATCCTAAGACACCACTTTGTAATTTCCCCAGCCCAGAAGCCACTAAACCAATTACCTGAGATGGGTCCCCACTCGACCTCAGGCATGCCTCCCCATACATGAGAGGCTTCTGGAAAACATTCAGGGTCAAATAGGACACATGGGGAAACTATAAATTATTTATTAGGGTGATCCACAATAATGAAAAATAAGAAATAAAGGAACCAATATAAACAACAACATTCATTACCAAACATTTCCCAAAAAACTGGGTATAGGCCAACAACCAAATAGTAAATATGGTATTTCATGTCATACGTTGCAATATGTAAGTAAATAACAAAATATACAAAATGAAAATCCCCAAAATGAGTTCCAACATAAAGTCACCCCCCCCTCCATTTACATCCAATTCCCATGTAAACCTTGTACCATAGGTCCTTTGACATTGTCCTGGCCTGAAACCATGAAATCGACACGAGTACACAGTGGCGTCTTGAGCATGGTGTGAGTAAAACTCATTATGCCACAACCAATCGTTTAAAAAAATATTCAGTCTAAATAGATACCGTATTCATGTACTAAAATGATTAATAGTGTAAACAATAGATAAATCATGTGACATTAGTTTACAATAAACACTTAATCCAACAAGTGATGAAGTGGGTGTTATTAGTTAATAATAAACACTTTAACGATTTTCAACATTCTCTTAATGGGTTATGAATTTTCATAAATTACACTATATCCTATTCTGGTCAACAACTATGAATAAAGGGATAAGTCATGCTCCCTATATAACTAAAGAAACATTTGAAAAAAATTCCATCACAATAAACATGGAACCTAATTCTATGTAGTCTCATCCAATGAAACCATTTGGGGCATAGAGACCCACTCAGTCTCGCTAACCCATGCATTCTATGAGTTGGTTTTAAAGCCTTAGCCCAACCTCTCTCATGGGAATAGAACCTCACGTCAATACCACACAAACCACCAAGCCATGTGATGATTCTTATTTAACCATAACACATTACCAACAAAAACCAAAACCATTTATGGAAATCATCATTTACAAAAAAAAGTTCATTCAACAATTAAGCCACCATTATGCCTTAGCATGTTTACGGTTTCTCATCTACATACCATAACCCATTCAACTGATTTTTTTATTACATGACTTAAAAAATATAAATAAAATATCAATTACAGTCCATTACTCATTTAAACCATTTATCATCAAACTAAATAACTTCTTATTCCAAGTGAAGAACAAACCACATTTACCATTAGTTTCATTCCATAAGCCAAGATAACATGATAACATATTATTTATGGGATCTATGTCATTAAAATTAAACTATAAACTTATCAATTCAATTTTTAAATTTAAATAATGTTCATACCCCTTTAGTGTCCCATAAAACAATAAAGTAAACCTCAATTCATCCCACATAGATCATGAGATGTTAATCTAAATATTTACCTGATAAATTTATAATTAGTACCATGTAAAACCAAGTGGGAAACACAAACAAACCAAAACTCATCAACAAACACATAATGCAAACACAAAGGCTATGATATATAAATTTTATACCACTGACTTCAATTTGGATGACAAACACTCACTTAACCATAGCCTTTGATTTGTATTTAAACACCCTTCGTAGCCCCAACCTATGATCTATTAGAAAAACAGGGTTTTAGGGAATCTAAATAAGAACAAATACAGAATTTATAATATTAAAAAGAAAGGAATATGATTGTTAGACTCGCCCTAATCATTTATTCACCACAAATAATTATCCAAAAGGTCTATAAATTAAGGATACCGGTCACTGGAGATATTAGGGAATTTTGTTTGGTCCATAGGGTTGGATGTAGAAGAAATGGTGGAAATATAGAGTTAGAAGTCATAAGGACCAAGAGTGGAAAATAAAAAAATACCCCTTTTTATGGGGAGAATGGTTTTCCAACATAGTTGGATAAAATGTGCACCAACCATGCACCACCATCTATCCAAGAGGGGGACAAACCATATGGTTACCTAGGGATTATAAATAGTTAGAAAAACCATGCACTAACCTTGTATAATGTCCCTATCCAATCCCTCCCAGTTTGTATTTCTCCCTTGAATGGTTTATTCAAACTAAGAACCCATCTTTGAGGATTTCACCATTCGGTTACACTGTTATTACTTACTATGTTCCAAATGTGCAACATGAACTAGATGTCCTATTTCTCTTTTATATCATGTCTCAAACCCCCATAACACCCCAAGACTCCTTAAACACTTGTAAAACATTAATTTGGCCAAAATAAAGAGACATAAACCAAAATATAAACAACATTATTACATAAGGATTCTTGTGAAATTACATCATGACCACATGAAATTTTGTACATACCAAGTATGTTAAGAAATTTACCTTTCATATTTGTAGTAAAACAATGTGCCTTATTTTGAAAATTAAATAAGGTTTCCTATAATTTTTTTAGTAAAAACCTAACTTGTTTATAACTGTCTTGAAAAAATAATTTTGGATAATGTTGAAAATATTTTTGAAAACATTTTATGAAAACATGGTTTGGAAGTAGAAGTATTTCCCACTAAAGAGAGAAGTGAAGTTATATTTTCTTAAAAAAAAATTTTCACACATTTTAATTTCCAAGGTATCAAAAATTAATAATATTACTTGGAAACAACATAAATAACCATAGTATAAGAAAATTAAATGGTTTTATTATAAAATGGTAAAATAATTTCCTTCAATGGGAATTCAAATATAAACTATCGCAGTTAAAATGAGATTGTTAAATAAACCATTACAAAGATCATAACATTGAAGTGAGAGTTAATCAATGAATCAATTTTTTTTTAAATTCAAATAATAATAGTGTAAATAAAACATAATTGTATCAAATTTAATTACACACACAATATTATAATATCAAAAACAATGAAGAAGTAAATAAAGTAATTAAAATAAATTGAGTTATGAAATTCATTACCACATGGTTATTTTTATGTCGAATAGCATTGGTTGAAATAATTCAATTTTAAATTTAAAATACCATGAATTATTATAGAATGATGATATTTCATTTTAATTGGGATGTATATACACTATATAAAATAAATCATGTGTATAGAATTAAACTCTACCTCAATAAAGGGAAATTGTGATGAAGTCCATTACCACTTTGTAACATTCATGTAAAACACCATTGTATGAAATAATTCATGTTGAAACAAAAAATGAATGTAAATATGAAGTATTCATGATATAACGTGTGAAAGGTCCAGTACATTGACCATTTATATGAAAATAAGTGACAAATAATAAAATATTAATTAATGAAGGGAGATTGAGATGATGATCCTGACATCACACTTCCTCTTAGATGAATATGTTATAACCTCATCTATAGTGGTTTTAGACATGTTATTAAATTTCAATACAACCATATTTATATTTATAATAAAAAATGTGACATTTTATTATCTCTTCATTAACAATGTTTCATTATATTCATTATTTTGGGAGTTAATAGCCTTGTTTTCTAATGCATATTTTATATTGAAATTAGAATTATTAGGAATATTATATATTAAAATGTTTTAAATAATTATAATCATTAAAAAATTGTCAAATTTATATAACAATTTCCCTAATCATGAAAGTCTGTTTTGAGAAATGAATTATGTTTCGATCATGAAGATAGTATTTTGTATGTGTGTATGGGTAACATTTCCATTTTTCAAAGATCATTATTGGAAGAAGGTATGTACTATTTTATCATTAATAATGATAATAAAAACATATATAAAATATTATTTATTTAAATATTATTATATATATCATCCATGTTGTGTGGTGATGTAAGGATAGTCACATCGTTTAATGAAGGAGGTAATTCACATGTACACAAATGATGTTATCATCCTTAGGTGTGTGAAACAGTAAGAGATAAACAGATATATTATATTTTAAAAATATTAAATTTGTAATAATAATCATATTTGTTTCATTTATATAACATAAGTTTTTTCAAATTTTCCATATTACCTTCAACCTAAAGCATAGTGAAAAAACAAATCACATCGCTTCACGAAGCAGTGGTCTGCCGTACACAAGAGAGATGTTATTGTATCCATTAAGGAATGTAAATGAAAAGGTATATATGATATAGTTAATATTTATTTATAATTATATTATAAATGTTATTTATATATTTTATATCCATCATCATACATAAATGTCATAGGTGGTAATGGAAATATGAATGACATCAGTTCGTAGGGAAGTAGTCTACCACACCCAAGAATGATGATTTCGTAACCCATTTTATGGAAGTGGGGATGGTTTTAGGTAATTAATTATTTAATAAAAATATCTTAGTATATTAAATATATTGAAGTTGTTATATTGTTGTGGTTTAATAATAATTTATGAATATGTTGAATGAAATAAAATAAAATTACATAGTTTGGAATTTAACCTCTTCTCGGACCACCTCTTTTGGATTATACCGAAAATATTACTAGAATTTATTTAGGAAAATAAAAAGGCATTAATTTTTTAATTTATTTGGGAAGTTATTGGTTGATACAAAATGGTTTTATGATTTCAATAAGAGAGGATAAGGGGTGGCCTTTTATAAATGAGGTGAGTGTCACACTTTAAATTTTGGAAAAGAAAAATGTCTACAAACATTTTTGACATGAAAAAGGGTCCAAAATGGATTATTCATGAATCTCAGATATTATAAGGTCTATATATAACCATTTAGTATACATTATTCAATATTTCAGATCATTTTAACCCTTATATTATTATCTTAAACCTTGGTATACCCATTTTTACCATAACAAAGATAAATAAATTAAAATTTTACTATTAAATATGGTAAAAATCAATTTGAAATTATTATATAATATAAATTAATCTAATTAAAAATATGGATTAAAATTTTTCCATATTTTGTTCATATATGTGAAAAATATAAATAAATATTAATCATGCAGACATGACAAGAAAGCTGGTTTTTAAAGGGAAAATATTGAGAATATTAAAAATTTTCTATATAAAAATTCAAATTTAAAATAATTTAAGTGAAATAAATTGGATTAATTGATATATAATATAGATTATTTCACTTAAAAAATTTTCAATTATAATTTGACTTTACAAAAAAATAAAACAAAATGTAGTTTTTTTTAAAATTTCATATTTTTCACCATTCATTGTGAAATGAATCGTTTTAGAAAAATCCAAAAAATTAACCCTAGTATATTTTTAATATTATAATTAAAAAATGAAGTTAATTTTATATAATAAATTTTTTAAAATTGGTTAATGTTTATTTAAATTTTTAAAAAAAAAGAGTGACTAAACTCTCTTTTAGAAAAATACAGGTTTTCAAAAAAAACTAAATATTTCTCTTTTAAAGTATTATTATTTTATTTTTAATAAATATATAACCATAATTTTCATAATATAGTTATTAATATTCATAGCCAAAAATTTAATGGAAATTTTATAACGATTTACTATATTATGGATCATTTTGACTAAGGTTTTCATGTTCCGCAAGCTATCGATGAGATTAAATTTTAAGAAATATATTTTTTTCAGTTGTTTAAGATGACTGTTCAATGTCACGTACACTATTAAATGCTATATTATTCCTTTATACTGTTTAGGAATGAAATTTTTGATTCAATATTGATATTAATAAAATTATTCCTCACACTATAAAGAATAATAATACATTATTAAAATACACTAAGGGTGTGGTATTAGCTGGGGATGGTGCATTAAATTGACTTTCAACCACTCTATGAGTAGGTTACCATGTCATAGGGACATTTGGAATGTGAATCCTGGGTTTTCTTCATTATAAGATATTCCTTTAAATATTTTTTTTAAAAGGAATGTATTTTTAGGTTAATATAAAGTGATTCCAAACCGCCCCCCCCCCCCCAAGAATTTAATGACACTGGTAGACTACTACCACTTGAAATGAACTATGATCAATCGATCTTATGGTGATTTAGATTATTCGAATTATGATGGTGGATCTAAAGTTCATGAATTTGTAAACAATATATGTTATTGTGATTAACACTTTCATTTATGATTATTATTATGAACCTTTATTGTCATGGAACTATTTATTAGAATTATTTATCTCTCGGTTAAACTATTTTATCATTTTTAAAATGGAAGATAATATTTTTATACTTAAATAACCATTTTAGATTATTATTTTTAAAAAAATCACATACCAAAGGAACAAAGTAATTAGCCTAATAGAGACAACTCTGAAAATTTTAATTGAGTCAACCAAGATTTGAATAAACACCTCAGGGGAGTTCTTTTTTATTAAGTTTCATCCATTTTGTTTGGGAAATTATTTCATTTAATATAATGCCTAAGATATACAAAATATTATTATTGTTATTATAATTATATTGGAGAAACCCCAGTCCAATTATAAAATATGGTGAAATAGTATAAAATTGACTCAATATTGAATTTGGGGGAGGTGAATTATGAGTTATTGTAGCTAGAAATATGAAAAAAATGTAATATATACTATTTGTATGTACTTTATAATATCAAGATACCATTAAAAAAAGAAATTTTGGCCCCATTTTAAATTCCATCAAGCCCCGTTTTAATGTACTTTGACCCATATTGTGTTTTCCTTCAATGCACACTATTAAAAAATTAGGTTATTAGAGGGGGGTCATCCCTTAAGGGGTGGCATATTCCAATTATCCCTAGTGTAGGTGTGTATGTGTTTTTACATATACATGTACCCACAAATAGATATTATGATTAAGATTAATATTATTATTATTTTACTTTTTTGTAATCTTCAAATTCCTTAATAATCATGATGATGATTATTATTATTATAATTATTGATATTATTTTATGATTTCAGAACGTAAAAGAGAATTCATTTATTTTTATTTGATGTGTGGGCTATAGGAGTGTCGTATATGGTCTTTTTATATCTCCTACATCATTATGCTCTTCCATGGAGGATATTTTTAGAGTGAAAATGCAGTTTCCTCTATTAACAATGTTCTTGAACTCTTATACTTTTCATTTATATTACCCAATTTTTTGTATCAAATTCATAGTTATTTATGATTTTTTTATTTTTCATGATCATAGTGAAAATATCAAATAAATAATTTCTCTTTGGGATTCACCATTTTGGACAATTATAAATAACGAACACCCATAGATGAGGGTTCATCATCATTGTATAAATTTTTGATGAATATTCTTCGACTCTAAGATTAATTATTACCCATTAGGTGGACTATATAAGAACATTCATTTATTTAAATTGTTATGAGTTGATATATTAATTCACTACTGATTCACATGGATTATATTATCATTAATGTGTAATAAATATTGGTGTAATATATATTTTCAGTAAATTGATTAAGTTATTTCGAATTTGTGTGAGTTATTTATATAAAAATATGTTTTTTATTTTCATTTTTGATTTAATGCATGAATTGGTTTAATATTATGAGACTAGTATTTATTTACAATTTTAATGGTTATGTTTCATAGTTTTAATAATTAATTTTTAAATTTTAAATTTTTATTTGGTTAATTAAATTCTGATTTATTAATATAACATTGAGTTTCATGAATTTATTAAAAAAGGATAAAATGGTATCTTTGAAAGTTAAAAAATTATTTATTCAACAAATTATGATTATCTAGTTTTTATAATTTCATAAGAATTTTTTTTGAGAGGTTTTAGAAATGCAAGAGCTGTGGTCCTTTTTCTAGGGTTTTGTTATCCCATTTTAGAAGGATACTCTAGCTGGGATATTGGTCAAAGTGAAAACCTATAAAATAAAACATTTTTTATGTTTGATATATTGGTATACATAGATATATATCTTAAATGGTGGTTTATTATTCTCTTAAAATGGGTTATTCCATAGGCATTACAGATTTCCTAAGGTTATTTTCTAGGTTAATAAAACCATTATAAAATTGACTTTTGGTGATATTAATTATATATTGGTATGCATATAAAAGAAAAAAAAATTAGTTAAATAGTCTCCTTTAATTATAATATAGGGATTAATTATTAAAGTTTTATTCCTTTTTTGTATATTATAATATAAATTGGTTCCTGTTTAATTGTTATAGTAGGTGGTACTCACTATATTCATTAAACTCACAAGCATAATTTCTTCTGATCGTGAATTAGAGAATATAGGAATAGTATAGGGAAATTATTTTATGAATTATTCTAAACCTAAAAAATTTAAAATCACTATAAAATAAACCATAATATTTTAATTTCATGATTAGTGATCATGGTATCATAAATTATAGGTTTTTGTTTTAATGATATACACCATTCCAACATTAAATATATTAATGGGAATACTTATTCTATTTAGTGTTGTCTCCCAATTAATATTTTTAATTATTTTATTTTTGATATAAAATTTTAACATATATTTCTTGTATAGAAATTTTTTTATTGAATTTTTATATATAAATTTTTTATACATTATTTTTAGCATGAAAATGTATTCGTATTTTATTATAAATAATGTATTAATTTTCCTTATTTAGATATTTTAAAACATATATTATGATGTAAAATATATTGGAAATAGAACTTAAGAGAGATTATATCAAAAATATTTCATTTATATTGCCCATTTTTTGAAAACCACTAATGATTTATAGAGATGTGTCAGAGGTCATTGATGATAATTTTTAGGTTTTACTAGGTTAGTTTATTGTGGTTTGTGGGTAGAGGTATAAAAAACAATAGAGTAGTTCAAAATCCAAAAAAAATTCATTTTTAATGATGAAAAATATTTATTAAAATGTTTTACAAGCAATTGATCCTAACATAGACGAACCACTATTTTTCTATGGTGGGTGATATTGACACTAGGCCTCATCACATTTAATTTATATTTAAATAGATGAAGAAAATTATATATATATATGTTGGATCACACTTGGATACATTTTCTTTAATGTGTTTTTTTTCAACCAAGATTTTTAATTGAATGGAAAGAACCAGTTTTTGAACATAATTCAAATTGTATAAGAGTTTTTTGGAAAAGTTATATGTGATTTAGGAAGAGAAATGTGGGTTTTGGGTGGTGTATAGAACAACGAATCATGAAAATACAAAAAAAAAGTATTTTATAAACATTTTAATAGAAATATTTTAATTAATTGGTATGATGTTTTCTTACCAACCATTTCTAGATTTAGTATATGTTACTATTAATGTTTAAACTAGTCAACAAAATACCAAAAAAAATCAATATCACATATCATTGTTTTCAATGTGGCAACGCTGATTAATACCACAATGGAAATATATTGTAGTTTCAATTTTTTTGTTTAGAATTGGTGTCATCTAATATTTACAGAATGTGATACACATCATGGTTATATATCATATTAACGAAAGATTTTTATATCTCAAAATGAGCAGTCTGATATTTCATTGAGAAATAAAATATTTTCAATAATTTTACTTTTAATTTACATGTTTTTTGTCCCACCAATTTATTAATTTATGGGTTATTAGTAATTTTTTAATTATAAGAATAAGTTTTATCAATTTATTAAAATGGGCTCTTTTGTGTTTTTATTAATTATATATATTAATAGGTTATGCGAAAAGTTTTTATGTGACAATTTAATTGGATTTTCTTAGTTTCAAATGAACTTATAAACAGAATGAAAATTCATGTTATTCAATTTCAATTTTACTATATTATTTTATCATAAATTACTTTATATATATAAAAAATTAACTTTTTATGGAATTTTATATATTCTTAGATACACATTTTATTTAAATACATTGAGCTTCATCAAAATTATTCTGGATGATAATGGGCCATAAAGTTGATATTGGACTGGATTCATCAATTTGGAAATAAATTAAATGATTAGTCTATAACATTTTCAAACGTTATCATATTTGGATAAACTTATTACAATTCATATAAGAATCCAAAAAAATATATTCCATCTATTTGGATCATTGTCTATTTGAATCATTTTGATGTTTATATTCACGGCACATAAATAGGAATCTTTTTACTTAATGTTTTTCCTTTTTTAAAAATTATTTACCACTAGTCTCCCCTCTACTCTATAAAAATGTTTTATTCTCCTTTATATGAGTATTTTCATGGATTATATAGTCATGAATCATGATAATTTTTTTATTAATTTTTTCTAATATATTGATAGAAGGGTCATGATTTCAAAGGAATATAATCTAAGAAGATTTCTTTTTCTTCTTCTTAAATATTTCTTTATTTGTTTATCATGATTTTTATTAACTATTTATTAAAAATAATATTTTTTATACTCTATATATCCTTATTTTATTTTTTATTTTTTTTATTTGGTATGGAATCCCAGAGAAGAGATTAAATTGGGTTATAGCCTTTTAAAATGTTTCATATGCAAATCGTCATCCTGATGAAAACTCTACCCATGGAAGAGTAGTTTTCATTTATATTAAATCTAATTTGTACTCCCATAACTTATTTATGTTGAATATAAGAGAAAATTTTTATTAGTTAATAGTGATTAATTAATTAATTTTTTTTTTCATTATAACTCAATCGATAAGAAGTTAAACTGCAAGGTCAGCCTTATGTGAATAATGAGAGTGAAACATTTGTCACAATATTTAATCAACTAAGGATATAATTATAGGGTTAAATTATTCCACAAATTGAAATAATTATCATTTCTTGGGTGAAGATGTTTTCCTAATTGTAAATTAATCATAAGATGGATTTTTGACAACAATAAAAGGAGGGTGTCATGATTTGATGTACCGACCTCAAACCAGGGTTCTTTTCATCCAATCCTTTTGATTATGTTAAATTTTCATAGTGTTAAAGGGTTGAAAAGATTTGGCGATTTTAATTAAATTGGTTTAAATGTATGGTGGAATGATGTATTAATAATTATGGGTAGATTAAATAAATTATATATTGGAATATTGTATTTTATTTAACTATTTTAATAATTTATTTATTATTTCAAGAAATCATATTTTTGATTTACTTTTCATTATTTTCCTTCACAATTGAAACACCAATTTTCATTGATATAAAATAAAATAAATTAAAATAATGTAAGCTATAATTTTGAGTGATCTATATGTATTTTTAAGAGATACATTGTAGTTCCAGACCTATGTGAAACTTAATAATAAATAAACCAAACTTGTGAGATCACTCATGATAGTTTTCCTGTAATTTTAAATGTTCATGGGGATAAAAATAAATTAATAATTATTTATTTTCATTCTTTTTTAATTTTTTACTACCTTATAATTTTAACTAAACATATAGAAAAAATATAACCATTGTTTATTTCTCCTCATTCCATTAATGAAATTGTTTATTTATTTTCACGGAATATGTGTGGGGTGTGACACACCATAATTAAGGATAGTTCTTCTTAACAGAACATCAAGGACTTGAAATACTACATTGAGATGTCACTTATAAAACCCTAATATAAAGTGATCAAATAATTCTCAGATAATTTACATTTTTCCAAAAAATAGGTAGTTGGGGGAAAAATGATCTCATCCTCCCTAATTTTGAAGAAGACATCATAAAGGTGGAATATTAACTACAAAACCCTTCTCTATGGAATATTTATATAATCTATTTAACATCACTTACTATTGAACAATATCTTTAGGTTAAGCCTACTTAGGGATATGAAATTTTCATGAAATAATTTTTAGTAAATTTTATCAAGAATAAATTAACAATTACTTTCAAATGTTTATATTTTTAAAATTAATCTAGACTATGGATTTCTATAGAGAATGTATAAAAATTAGAGAATTATCCAAATTATGAACACTTGAATCTCCGTAAATCTATTTAACAAATATTAGTGGGAGTAAAATAATAATTTATAATCCCTTTTCCGGATACAACTAGGTTACATGATTCCTATGATGAAGAGGATGATTTTGATATCAATTATTAATGTTTTAATTTCATTTAAAAAATATTATTCACTAATATTACATTAAAGAAATATATGGATTAAACACATTGTGATAAATCCTTGGAGAATGATGAATTTTACAAACAATTAGTGGGAAAAATAATTGATGAAGACCCATCCATTATCCTACCCCCACCATACATGTTGTAACTTATATAAAATTTGGTGGATTTAGTGTACTCTAACATTGGGATCCTCTATATCTAGTTTGAAGGAATGTATATTGGGTGTAAATATATGTTATGGTTTATGTTAAAGAATCAACATCCACCATCTGATAATAAAAAAGAATTGAAACAAATTTTATTGGGTAATAAAACCCTATTAACCATTTGGGGGCAAAACTAAGAATTATCTATTTTTTTAATTTATATTTAAATTTTTTCCTTAATTTTTTTGTCAATATATTTTCTTATAATGTCCTTTATTTAGTTATAGGTTTTCAGTTCTTGGTTCTAAGGAGACAAACCCAAGGATGTTCAACCAATAATTCATATTTTACTCTCTTTTATACTTGACTTATTTTTCTCCAATAAAATTATTATGAGAGAATATGAAATCATTTTTCAATGAAAAAATGGGTAGTAACCATGTATTTGTGAGTAAGTGGTAGAAACAAATTTATAATTTCAATTTTTATATATATATTTTTTATTTTAAATTTTTATGTGTTTTTATGTTATTAAATTTGAGATTTATATTTTTTCCATCCTAATAGAATTATTATTCTATTTTAGGGGATTTAACTGATTTTGAAATAATTTAATTTATATAATTTATAATACTATTTTTTGACTTTTTTTGAAGAATTGTTTTATTAGATCTGGGAAAACTATTTTCAATGGATGATAAATCAGTGTAATTAGAATTATAACATGAGTAAACTAAAATTATTATCTTTAACTTGAGTGAATTTTATATTGTGAAAAGAACACCAAAGGGAGATAACCAAAAATACATTCTATATTACATTAGAATGTTAGTAAATTTTCAATTAGAATTCCAAATAATGTTATGAGATATTAGGAATTGAAACAAAAAGTGAATAAAAGAGATAAAAAAAGGAAAAAAACAAAAAATAAATTAAAGTAAAATAGAAAAATAGAACATAAAATAGTGCCTAACTATAAAAAAGGAATATATTTACGTTAGGGTAATATTGAACACTAGATAAAAAATTGGATCATGAACTTTTGATATTGTCATTTGGGTAAAATTAATGAAGTGGAAAATTGATATTTTTTATAATTAACATGAAAAAAAGGAATTTAATAAATTCCTTGATGTTAAAACATTAATTACAATAAATTATTTTATGTTTTTAATTATGGAACAATAAACTTTTCTTTAGTTGAAATGGGGTAGTGGATATGAGATATATAAGAGGAAATATATTTTTAATAATGAGTAAATCTCTAGTAATATTCTATTTTGGTGTGTCTATTTTAATATAGGTAGGAAAATTATTTTTATTTTTCAATATCATTATATTTCCCCTGAGGGAATTTTTTAGGATTAGGTAAATTGATTAAAAAAATATTTTCAATAATTCTACATTTCATTTCACTATTTTAAATCCTATTAATTTTTAAAAAATAGGGGTGATTACTAATTTATTATATTACAAGAATAATATATATTTTATTAGGAAGCTAGATATTTCTTTTTTTATGTTTTTTAGTCATTTTTAATATTAATTATTAAATATATAATCTTTATGTAGTGATTTAAAAGGAATTTTTTATTAGAGAATTAATTTGGATACTTCGTGGAAATTTTATTTATTCTTTTTTAGTTTCCTTGTAATATTTTTATCATAAAATATTTTCTAAGTTGAATACATATTTAATTTTTTTTATAATAACACATTTTTTGGATATATTTTTTATTTTAATAATTTTATTTTTTTATAATTTTTCAAAGAGATAATGAGCCCTTAAGTCAAAAAATGACTAGAATCATTAATTTGGAAATCAATTTAATGATTTGGATATAACATTTAAAACAATTCTAATATTGGGATTACCATTTTACATTGATATGAATAATCAAATGAAAGTATTTCATTCAGTAATATCCATATGTATTTTTATCTTTTTCATGTTCAAGGGTATGACACATAAATTGGGATTTTTTAATTTAGTTTTTTTTACAATATTTTTTTATAACTTTTGTCACCCAAGTCCCCATCCACTATATGAAATTGATTTATTTACCATCATAAAATTAATATCATATAACAGATAATTATTAGCCATGATAAAGGATCCACTATAGTTTTCGGAGAAATTTAGATAAGTAAGGACTACACACAATGATCCCTTCCAAGAGGTATTCATATTTTTCTTATATTTACCTTTATTTGGTCTTTGGGATTTTAATCTCACATTATATAAATTATTTTTTTCAAAATATTCCCCAATTTCATTCCTATTGGATTCTTTTGGATAAAATATAAAAGTGGAGATAAAATTTGGTTTTACCCTTCTAAAAAGTTTATTATACACATCCTCTTTATGATGATAATTCCACCCATGGAAGAATGGTTTCCATTTTAAGTCGATATAATTTATACTAACATACCTTATTTTTTTCTTATCCATGAATTGAATTTAATTCCAATATTATTATTAATTAATTGAGTTTAATTTCATTTGAAACTTTACTCATAATTACATATTCTCTAAGGGTGACCATCAATGAATTATGAGAGTGAAACCTTAATTGATAAAATATTATCATAATGGGATAGATGTTTAGAGTTAAAATTTAATCACAAAATTAGATAATTCAAAATTCTATGTTGGATAAGATTATCAAATTCAATATAAATAATTTGTAAGATTTTGGTGAATTCTAAAATTCAGGTGTGGAGATTGGTAGTCTTCAAGTCAAACATAGGTTCATTTATTTATATCTTTGTGGTCTTTTAAATTTCCATAGGTTTCAAAGGTTAACATCATTAAGGGGTCATAATTAAATAGATTTAAATATATAATATAATTATGAATAAATAATTAAGTAGTATATTAGGTCAATTATAACTTGAGAAATTATTATTTTTACTAATTGTTTTCATACTCACATTATTTTATCAAGAAATCCTTTATTTACATTCAAATATATCCTTTTACTTCAAAAAAACACCCAATTCTTATTGTTTTAAAAAATAAAAAATTATTATAATGTAAAATAGAATATTTAGTGATTTACATGTCTCCCTAAAAAAACAATACCAATGTAATCACATGGGATGTACTTTGTGAAAAATAAATAAAACATTTGAGAGAGCTCGCAAGAGTGTTCATAAGTCATGGTAAATGATACAAAATTTTGGATGATGAAGAATAATTTAAAAAAAATTATCAACATTTCTTGTTATTTTTCTAGAGGAAATATTTTTTAGAACAAATACGATTTTTTTAAAAACATTATGGAAAATACCCCATGTTTATATGTTCTACATCAATTTTTTGAAATAGGTATATATAAATATATTCAATTTCACAAGAATTTAGAATTAATAGACTATAATAAATTTTCTCATAGATTTTATCGGACTATGAGAAGATTAAATTGAGGAGGTGATAAAAAAAGATATTTTTCCTGGTGTTAGATCATATTTCTACCAAATTAGTCAAAAAAATTATTTCATATTCATATAGGAATTTATAAATTAAATAATATATAAGTATTATTTTGTTTTAAAATATTATTTTGATTTTTTATAAACTAAATATAATGGTATCAATATGAATAACATTCATTTACTGAAGATACAAAAAAAATTAATATTAATGATATATATTTTTTTTCAGAGATGATAGTCAAGGATGATTAACTTCATATTATATATTTATTTGTGTGGGGTAACATGATATAACAGGTGACTTAATTTGTGACAATATAATATCATAAATTCATTATTTGTATTTACTGATATGTACTAGTTAGTCAATTGGTCATTTTATCCAATAAGACAAATGATATAGTTAACCATGATTTATCAGTTAACCATTTCACTGATTATTTTATACATATTTTTAAATAAAATAAATTACCCAAAAAATCAGAGAACATAATTTTTTTTATTCTATTTAAAATATGTAATTTATATATAGGTTCATAATATAATGTACAAGAAAAAGAAATAACAAATTCACCCCATGTGAATATTTTTAAAATTCTCTTTGTCTAAGGACTCATTGTTAAGACCTAATGTGATGCATCACCAATTATTATTATTAATCATGTTTAGAACTGATTTTTTTATCTCTCTAAAGTCACTAATTACTTTTATTATTGCGTGGATAGTTCATGGTCTAACCCACAGACCTAAGAAATCCAATAAAGAACCATTGGTACCAAAATGAATATGGCTGATTTAATAAAAAAATTGAATTTAAATTTAATTAAGGGAACATTTAATTCTGAATTCACACTAATATTTTGAAAATATTGGATCATGAGTTGGTTAATATTTAAATTTTATTCATTACTAAATTTTATGTGGTTATAATTAACTCTATGAAAATCCTTCATCTTATAATTTACTATCTAATTATTAAAGTCATTTTTTCTTATAATGATGTGCATTGATTTAAATTACCATTAGATAATTCAAAACCATGTTTAGACATAGAGCATAAAATAAATATATTTTTAGGGTATAATTTATAATACTAGTTAATATATTAAAAACAAATTCATAAATCTATGAAATAATGTTCATGTGAAATGTAAAATGAAAGGATATCTTAGAATATCTATAAAATTGAAACAATAATCACTATAAAAAATAGATGAAATGAATTATTTAATCCTCCCTGTTCACAAAAACATCTCTATGAATTTACACTATTTTTTATTTTAGATAAAAACTTATTTTATCCATACATGATAAGGGAACTGTTCTTAATATCAAAAATAATAGAGGGGATTGAGTCGCCTAACCTTTATCTGTAAACTATAGAATATATTTCTTCGAATATTCAACGATATATTTCCTTCCTAACATTAATTTAATCCTTTTATATTGGAAAAACACACCCAAATATCTCATTAAATTTCTAGGTATAGCTTTCAATAATTTTAGTATCCTAATCGATCATTTAATAATGTTTAAACCTGAACCGGGTGGGATAATTACAACAAAAAATGATATCTTAATTTTTCTAAATACAAAATTATATATTTTTATACAAACTCCATCATTATAGTTAAATGTTAATCACCATGATAGAATCCATGTATTTTCCACACAATATTAAAAAATCCTCAAAATAATTGATGTGGATATAAAATTTTCATATCAATTTCTAAAACAAATAATATCATTAATGGTTATACATTTTGGTATTAAATATTTGTACAACTATGTAATTCTTTTTTATTCTATATAGTAGTGAAATTAAATCCATTAACAACATTGAACTTTATCAAACATAAATTGTTTTCCCCATTAAATAGTATGATATTTCTATTCAATCACTCAAAATTGATCACACTATAGCACCTCCTATAGTGATATGTTTTTCTCCTTAATTTACCAAAAATAATCAAATCAAATCCAAATAAATATATAATAATATAAATCCATATAAATCTAAAAACACATTAAATTAGGGAAGATAAATTAATGATTAAATAAAATGAAAAATAAATTATAAATCGCAAATTAGATATATGTATTTATACCAAACATAAAATGTTTCGCTTCATCTACCATAGATATCCACATCATCATAAAAAAGATATATCATATTCAATTTATAGTAATGATAGATAATAGAATAAAACAATTATTAATGAGGGTAAGTATTCGAGAATTATAAAAAATGTATTTTAAACTCCTTATTTTTTATGAAAGACCATAAATTATACATTTTACTTTTAATCTTGAGTTGATGATAATTTACCTCCAATACATTAAAAAAATTAAATATATTATTAGTATTTAGGCACACAAGTGATCATCCATCCCAATTTTTTTTCTTTTATCACTAAAGACAATTCAATTAGAGTTACACTCAATCTCATGTCGATAAAAAGTATCTATATTCTAGAAATATTTCTAAATACCAACAATTAAAGAAAAAAATAAATAGTAATTCTGTGATGCTTCTATTTTTAATGAGTAAAAGTGAGTGTAAAAAATGATGTAAAATTTAAAAATTAGAGCTTAAAAATGCCGCTTAACTCATAAATTAATTTCATGATATAAAATTCAATGATATTTTATATAACATCTCCATAAAGATATATCATTCAAAATGAAACACCCTTGAACTCATTTTTCAATAATAAAGGGTTGAAAAATCTTTCGATTGAAATAAATTGAAATATTCATCATTTGAAATTTTCCTTTCATATTTTTGAGATGGTAGATGTGAAAGTATAATGATAGGCAACTTATCAGAAAATTACATTATCAGATTATAACACATAAAATTCTCCATTTTAAATAAATTTTCCCTATCAAAATTTTAAAACATATCTTCTGTAGCGCCCTATGATTTTAAAATATAATTTTCACTCTATGTTAAGACTACGTTTAATAGATTTTTTTACATTAAAACCCAAAATGAAATGATCCAAAATACATTTAATGAATATTATATCAAAATTAGTAATAATAATAAATCAAGGAAAAAATTATTATAATAAATTATAAATGGAAATAAAATATGATTAAGAACACATAAAATTTGTAAAATGTTATTTTTCAACACAAACGTTTTTCATTATATATACTAAAATTCAATTTAAAAGATAAATTTGTTAATTAATGAATATAATTATTTAAAAATTAATTTCAATTTTTATCTACAAATATCAAATTCACCATTTTTTTAATTTTTCATATTTTTCTAAAATAATTTATTTTCATGTTAATAGTAAAAAATATTGATTTTGATAATATCGTTACTTTTATGACATTATCATAGTACAATATTGAATTAAAAAATATTTAAAACATATAAATAAAAATATATAGTCATAAAGTAAAATTAATTACTTATTAACACAACATTTAGTGAATAAAACATATGATTAATTTTTTGAAAACATGACAAATATTTTACTTTTAACACTATTATTATTCACTTATATTAAAAAAATTTAAAACTTTTAAAAATGAAATATAAAAAATTGGATTTCATTTCTATTTAAAAAATTTATCATTGTCTAATAATTTAAATTTCATATTCAAATATAAAAATATCATTAGAAGGAATAATGTTAATTACCGTGATAATGTTAAATCTGTTATTTTCAAAGAATTTTTTTTATTAAAAATATTTAATTTTTATCTAATAAAATTAAATAAATAATTGTAAAAAAATTAAATTAATATATTTTTTAACCCTATATATAAATACAATAATACTAATTCAATTGGAATTAAATACTAAAATTGAGAAATAACACTTAATACAAAAACAACATTTTTATTCAAAAAAATCATTATATTAAATAATATAGTAAAAAAATTATTTAATTATTATTTATAAAATAAATTAGAATGAATGGAGTGTAAAATTAGTTTTATAACATAAAAATTTAGATATAATTTTCACCTTCTATTTTTAATAAAATATTAACTACTATGGTAAAAACAAGTTACAAAAGCGAAAACTAAAATGGTAAAATAAAAAAATTCCATTAGTAAATGTCATGAAAGATGTGTAAAAATTTTTGGTAAATTTTTTATAAAAAATATATCACCAAAAAATAAATATTTTTAATATTTTTAATCCATTAAACCTATAATAGTTTCTAGAAATTATTGACAGAAAATGGATAGTTAGAAAAAATCCCTTTGTTTCACTTATTAAAGGGGAAGACATGTACCCTTTCATGTCAGCCTTATTAAATAAATTTTAACACTAAAACTATGAAATTTTATCCTAAAATAATCTTATATCATGTTTAAAATCCTCTAATCTAAATTAATTATCCTAAACACTCCATTTCCAAGGATACTTTCAAGAGAAAGTTCAAGGTACAAACCTTTGTATTACTTAATCTTGGACGTTTTACTCATAATGTTCCCCTTAAAAACCTATTATAAAAATTTTAATATAACTAAATTAGTATAATTACTATTCTAATGTTTTAGTATATTAATTTAACAACCATTATTTATTTCTTCCCATCGACATGAAAATATAAAAGAACGTCGATTTTTTGTTTTTGTTGGTCACAAACACTATGAAAAAACATCTTCTATATTTCACCAACAGATTTTTTGGTTTGTAATAAAAATAGATTTAAGAAAATAATGTTATTTATTTTTCAAATTATAAATCTGAACTGATAATTTATTTTATATCTCCATTTATCATATTCTTTGAGAAATCCAATTATTAATTGGGAATACGGTGGACTACCACCTCCATGAATGATGAATTTAATTTATCATTAAAAACATACATGTATTATTATGAGAAATAATTTAATGATGCTAAATGATTATTATGTAATTTATATGATTTTTTGAAGTTTATATTATCATTATATAAAAAAATATCCTTATATAATAAATCATTAAAACATGATCTCGTTTGGGTAGGTTGTTTCCACCAACATGAACAATGTTATGATTATTTGACTATGGATGATTCTATAATGTTATATAATGGTAAAAACATTTAATAATAGTGTTTTTAATATGTTTTCATAATTCTGTCCACATGTCATTAATATTTTGCATATTTATTAATATATCACTTATCGATCAATAATCATGCTAGAACTAGTGGATCACAACTTGTTTTTAAAACATTCATATAAATTTATGTCAAAAAATGAAATGAAAATTATGGGATAATAGAAAAATTATAATTATATCATTTAAAATATGTAAATTATTTTATTTTATGATAATAATGAACAATTACATCTCTATTAATAAGATTTCTCAGAACAATCAAAATTACTCACACTCGATATTGATTATAGATAATAACATACTAATATAAATATAGTGAATAATTATAAAATATTCATATGAGATGTTATAAATATTAATAATATTTTGGAATAAGTGATTATTACATTCGTTTTTATTTTATAAGAGGGTTGAGTGCATTCGAGTAATAGGGAATAGAAGGTAAGAGGTTATTTGTCTCAAATTTAATTTGTTTTGACATATGTTATATTATAAACCATCGAATATTTGATATGGAGTGATTATTGTCTAATGAATTTGTTTTATCATAATCATGTAATTAATAGGCTTGAGAATCCATATCATATTCTTTATTGAAATTTCATTCAATTCAAAGAAGGTTAAGTGTCATGCCCGGGTTTAAATTTCCCTTTGGTCATGACTCGGTCCAGGTTTTTGTGTGAGCTATGGTTATAACATTTATTTTTTGGAGAAAATTGCACGTATGTGTGTTTGGCAGCATCTTCAATTGGGAAAAACATGGTTGAGATTCCATGCAGCGACATCCAAGTCACCACGCTACCTACCCTGTATGTGGGGAAAACTAATAGTTTTATGAATAATAAATATGGTGGGTAAATATATATTTTTTCTTATTTAGAAATAATAACTTTAAAATTAATAATATTATTTATTAAAAAAATAATTATTTTACCAAAATTATATTTTTAATATGGTTATTATTATTATAATAATTAAATGAATTTTTATTATTGATCAATATTATATATTATTAATGTGAGTATCATTATTAATAATATATATATTATCATTATAAGGCCCCAGCCTTAAACCTTACTTAATCTTGAGTTATTACAAGATTACACATTGAGGATCTATTCAGGTTTAGAGTTTTAGAGAATTAGATCATAAAACATCCATTACATTCCACATATAAACAAAGTGGTTACATAAAGATAGTATTCTTCATTCCCATCAATGGAAACACATTTAAAATAAAACATGGATTATTTCATGACACTTCCTTGACACTATCATCATATCATGTACCTTTCCCTTGACCTGTGAAAAACATTTCAAAAAACATGGGATGAGCATAAAAAGCTCAGTAAGGGATATAAAAATATTGAAAGGAAACATGGGTACATATATACATAAGTATGAAATCATACTTTACCCATAAAACATATGCACTTTAACATACCTCATCAAATCATGAAAAAATCATATAA
This sequence comes from Viscum album, assembly GCA_963277665.1. Taxonomy (NCBI): domain Eukaryota; kingdom Viridiplantae; phylum Streptophyta; class Magnoliopsida; order Santalales; family Viscaceae; genus Viscum; species Viscum album. The sequence goes on along the minus strand of OY728119.1, from coordinate 1,598,944,143 downwards.
ATCATAAGACATAAAGGTAACTTGAGTCATTCATAACATCCTTACGTTGGGAGTAACCCTCTTGGTTACGTTTGGAATACCCATCACAGTATATTCCCTAAATCCCTTCGGAGAAACCTTAACGTTTCACTCCTTCACGTTACCCAATGCATTGGAGAGATATATCGGGCTCACCCTCCCTTAGTTTATCACAAAACCACCCGTCTTCATAATAATGCCCAAGAACCTCAACATAATTGTATCACATAAAACATGCATAAAGGAAACATAACATTTCCACCTTTCAATCACAAGATATCAATACAACACATTGATATAAAAACATCATGAAAACCATTTTCAATACCAAAATAAAAGAAAAGTAAAACATGGTATTTTTTTTAAACAAGGCATGGCTTGTAGACGAAGCCGAAACCCAAATAGTGGTAACGGCGGCGGAGAAGTCGTTTTCGCCGCATACGTACGACAAAAAACATTCCCTTTTGTAATTTTGTAAAATGCTTCGTATAAAAAAGATTCCTTTTGGATAAACGTAAAAGTCAAAGGGGTTTATACACCGTATAAAAGAAAGTTGTGTATAAAATAAAATATGCCTCAATGAAAGGAGATTGAGACAAAGTCACATACCTTGGGTCCAACTTGACTCGATCGTTCTTTAATGTCCTGAATAATAAGCATGAGTTAATTTCTACATTCGTAAGAACCATTTTCAAGTTCATTATTCCCTTTATATCACTTATTACCATGTCATGAACACTATGTAATTATTTAAGTTAATAACGGTGATTTTAATGATCATTGGTACTTGAGTCAAGAATAAACCCTTTTTAATTACAAGTTGTTCATGTATCCATTATATCCAGAATGGTATTCATGATGTAGATATCATATATTTCATATATATCCAGTACATTCATGCATTTATAATATTACATAATCATTTAGAGGTAAGAAATGAAATGCACCGTTCATGGAGACGGTAAGCCGTGCGTACGCATGAACGCTACTTTCATTTCTATTTCATATTTTATAGAATTGAATCATAATGATATAAAGGTATATTATAATTCCCGTATAATATCAATTATAATATCATAGTTCCATCCTTTATACATCCCACATATGGTATTTAACGAATCAAATCACTTTGAGGGGGCGGTAGTCCGCACATCCTTAAATGAAGATATCGCATTTACCCATAATGGAAACCATAAAGGTATGACCAAAAATAAAAATAAAAAAGCTTAAGGAAAAAATAAACATATTATATATCATATATAAATATATTGACATCTTAATGGCTACCCTTGAAGGTGTTAAAATAATGTTGAACAATCATCATTTCGGGAGGCATAAATTCACCATCCATAGAAACAGTATGTTCGTTAACCATTAGATGTAGGTGTGTGTAAGTGTTGCTCGAATCCTTATTATAACAACATCCTAGTATATTTATGTTACTGAAGTAGTTACAAAATAAAAGAATAAAAAGAGTTTAGGGGGTTGGAGAAGCAAAATAAAACAAAAGGACTCAAAAGAAGACATTACCTTAAAATCGGGTAACTCCCATTGGTTTGAGCTCCAAGGCATCCTTCGGAAGACTTCTGCCCAAAGTGAGGCTTCAAGGAGTAAGAGAGGGAAGTGGAGAGATAAAATGGGCATGGTTTGGCCGATCCAAAGGCTTTTGGAGTTTGGGTAAGGAGGTAGAGGTGGGGGCCTTTTATAAGAGAAGAGGAGGGGCACTCTTGGAAAGTAAAGATAAGTTACTTTATTTTAAAATGAGTTTCGGATTCAAAAGTTCCCACATTGATATAATTCGAGTATAAGGTGATAAGGGTTCGAAATCCACTCATCCAATTGGTTTTGGCCATTTTTAGGTTTTATATTTTACATTATTTTTCCATTTTATTTAAATCGTTAAATAATGAGGCCATCGCTGCATCATCCTGATGTCATAAATAATTTAATTTATTTAATGTCTCAAAATTATAAAAAAATACTATGATGTAGGAAAGATTTTTATCTTTCTAATGAATATTTATAGTCCAAAATATGACTTGTATAACCACATGTAAAAATTTTTTTTGTAAAACACCTCATGTGTGTGTCATTTTTACTTTAACATTTAATAAAATGTTATTTATGTCATTTACCAACCAATGTGGCTCCATGGGGTCCCCAAGTTGACCCAAGGATTTTCTTGGTCGGCCATGACACATACAATAAGGGTAGGACATGTGTCTAGGTCATTTCATTTTATTAAAACATTATTCTTACCTTAAACTACACTAATTGCATCTAATCGCGATTAAGAACTTAAGAGTTACTAATCACCAAAAAATTATTTTAATCTCATTGAACCACATTTTACTTCTTTATGACAACCATGTATGTCGGATTTTTGAAATTCAAAACACAAAGATTGAAAAATTTCATTTAAACGAAAAATCTGTTTTTATAAGTATTACTTAGTGGTTTCACTATTCATCAAAAATTGAAGTTTTTCAAAAAATTACCAAAAATTCACCCTAAGCTATATTTGATACTCCGAATTCAAAAATGAAGTATATTTTACAAAATTCAAAACATATAAGTCACATTAATTAATTTAATAATTAATTCCCGCTGTCATGACAAATAGCGGGTTTTTTTGAAATAATATCTATGAAACGATTGACACTAGTTTAAGTCCAATTTCAAAGTGAAATTGATTACAATGGCCACCATTGGATTAAATTGTAAAAATATATTTTAATTTCACTTTAAAACCATTTAAAAAGATAATCTAATCATATAAATAAATTAGATTAAAAATATTTTTTGAATTAAAATACAACATTTTACAATATTCATTAAAAAATGAACATTGTCAGAAAAATACCAAAAATTCACACAAAGTAAATTTTGATGTCCCAATCATAAAGAATAATTTTATTTTGACAAACATAGCTTATAAAATTGTCAAAATATATATTTAAAAATGGTTTTCCATCAAAAGGGAGTAAAATAATCCTTCAAAAAATATTAGTTTCTTACATGCTTAAGATTGGATTTATTTACATTTTAAGCCTCTAAAACACTATCTTATTCATTAATAGACATAGATAAAAATATCTATTATTCATTAAATACTTGGGATATTGCATCCTTACCCCCATTAAAAAATTTCGTCCCCACAATTTATTTACTTATCAAATAAATTGGGGTACTTATCCCTCATTGCATTTTCAGATTCCCATGTTGCCTCTTCAATCATGTGGTTTTTCCACAAAACCTTTACCTGATTAATCACCTTATTTGGTAACACTTTCTCCCTATGGTCAAGAATTTGGACTGGTTGTTCCTCATAAGATAGGTTCTCTTCCAGCTAAACTATCTCTGGACTCAAAACATGAGATGGATCTGGCATATACTTTCTCAACATCGAAACGTGAAAAAAATTGTGTACCTGAGATAAACTCGGAGGTAAAGCCACTCAGTATGCAACTGATCCAACTCTCTCTAGAATTTCATATGGTCCAATGAACCTTGGACTCAACTTTCCTTTCTTACCAAATCACATCACATTTGTCCATGGTGATACTTTGAGAAAAACATGATCACCTACCTCAAAAGAGAGATCCTTCCTCCTGTTGTCCGCATAACTCTTCTGCCTGCTCTGAGCTGTTATCATATGTTTCTGAATCAGTTGAACTTTTTCTACCATCTCTTCTTCCAATTCTGGTCCCATCAACTTCCTTTCACCCACTTCATCCCAGAAAGCTAGAGTTCAACACTGCTTCCCATATAATGCCTGAAATGGTTCCATCTGTATACTGGAATGAAAAATGTTATTATATGAAAATTCAACCAAAGAAAGATGTTGGTCCCAACTTCCCTGATAATCCATAGAACAATCTCGTAGCATATCCTCCAATGTCTGAATTGTTCGTTCTGACTGCCCATCTGATTGAGGATGAAAAGTTGTACTAAAATTTAATTCAGTACCCAACGACTTCTGAAGGCCTTTCCAAAAGTTAGAAGTGAACCTGGGATCACGATCAGATAAAATGGAGAGAGGAACTCCATGTAACCTGACTATCTCTTTAAGATACAAACGGGAAAGTTGATCTAGGGAAAAAGTATCTCGTATAGCAAGAAAATGAGTAGATTTGGTCAAGCGATCAACAATAACCCAGATTTCATTATTACCTCGAGATGTCTTCGGTAATCCCACAACAAAGTCCATGGATATATTCTCCCATTTCCACTCTGACATTGGTAAAGGATGGAGAATCCATTTCGGTAACTGCCACTCTGCTTTAAGTTGTTGACATGTCAAACACTTCACTGTAAAATTAGCAATATCTCTTTTCATTCCATTCCACCAGTAATACTCCCGCAGATCTATGTACATCTTAGTACTGCCTGGATGAAATAAAAACGGAGAACTATGAGCTTCACATAACAACTCTCTCTTCAACTGTGAATCACAAGGAACACAAAATCTCTTCCCAAATTTCAAAACAAAATCACTATCAATGTTGAATTCATGCAACTTAACTTTCTGAACCAGCTCTACCTTTTTCTGCAACTCACTGTCTTGCTTCTGTGCTTTCTTGATTCTATCTTATAGAGATGATCTCACTGATACCTGAAACAAAACAGAAGAACTTTCTACACCAACATCTTCTATGCCAAAGTTCATCAAATCCTTAACCAAAGGATCACGTTCCAAACGCAACATTGCTAATGAAGCATTACTTTTTCGACTCAAATCATCAGCCACTTTATTTTCTTTTCCCGGATGATAATGAATAGTACAATGATAATCCTTGATTAATTATAGCCATCTCCATTGTCTCATGTTCAACTATTTTTGAGTGAATATATACTTTAAACTTTTGTGATCAGTATATATTTCACACTTTACACCATAAAATGATGCCTCCAAATTTTTAAAGCGAAAACAACAGCAGCTAATTCCAAATCATGTGTAGGGTAATTTACCTCATGAGTTTTCCACTATCGTGAAGCATAAGCAATTACCTGATCATTCTGCATTAGGAAACAACCAAGTCCTTTCAATGAAGCATCACTGTTAATAACAAACTCACCATTCCTGGAAGGTAGTGCCAAAACTGGAGCATTCACCAATCTTCTTTTCAATTCCTAAAAACAATCATCACATTCTTTTGTCCAGATAAACTTCACACCCTTCCGAGTTAGCTTAGTCGTAGGACTAGATAATCATGAAAATTTTTTAACAAACCATCGGAAATATCTTACAAAAACCAAGGACGCTACGAATCTCAGTTACATTTGTGGGTCTTGGCCAGTCTTCCTCAACTTTTGTTTTTTCAGGATCAACAGTTATCACATCTTTAGAAACAATGTTACCAAGGAAAGAAATTTATTGCAACCAAAACTCACACTTTTTGAATTTCCCATAAAATTTATTTTCTTTTAAGTTTTGCAAGATAACCCTTAAATTACTTTCATGATCCTCTTTACTTTTAGAAATCACCAAAATATCATTAATGAGAACCACCACAAACTTATCCAAGAACTCATGGAAAATTCTATTTATTAAGTCCATGAATACAGAAGGTGCATTGGTTAGCCCAAAAGGAATTACTACATATTCATAATGGCCATATCTTGTACGGAATGTGGTCTTCGGAACGTCAGCTTACTTTACCTTCAGCTGATGGTACCCCGATCTCAAGTAAATCATTGAAAAATACTGAGCTCCCTTGAGCTGATCAAACAAATCATCGATATGAGGAAAAGGATATTTTTTCTTAACAGTGATGTTATTCAATTCTCTATAATCAATACAAAGTCTCATTGAACCATCTTTCTTTTTAACAAACAAGATAGGAGCACCCCATGGTGATGTGCTAGGTCGAATGAAAACTTTCTCTAATAAATCATGCAATTGATACTTCAACTCTAAAAGTTGAATTTGAGCCATTCGATAAGGGGGTTTTGAAATTGGCTTAGCATCAGGAACTAATTTAACAGTAAATTCAACTTCTCGATCTGGTATTATTCTAGGCAACTCATCAAGAAAAACATCAGGATACTCATTTACCACGGGCACTTCATTAATCTGAACAGTTCCATTATTTTCAATGATGTGTGAAAGGTAACATTCATTTCCATCTTTTACAGGTTTCTTGGCCTCTTGATAAGTTATCAACAGTAAGGGTTCATTCTTGTACACAAACTGAAAGTCTTTCTGAAAAAAACTTCTTTAGCTCTACAGTCAATCTTAGCATGGTAAATAGAGAGCCAATCAATACCCAGGATAACATCAAACTCTACTAGAGGTAGAACAATAAGGTTTTCAAATAGGTTCTTTCCACAGATAAGGATAGGAAGATTCTTATAAATTAGTTTTGCCTCAACATTTCCCCCAGGTGTTTTTACCAAAAGTTCAGGAGTCATTTCTTGAGATGGTATTCCGATTTTACTAGAAAAGGATTCAGAGATGAAAGAATGTGTAGACCCCGAATCAAACAACACACTGGAATAATCTGAAAAAACAAACAAAGTACATGATACAACTTCATTTGATGGCCCGACATCTGCTGAAGTAGTTGCAAAGGATTTCACCACCCCTTTCTGCTTGTAGTCTAACTGCTTCCGATCACTCAAGCTCTTTGTCGGACACTCATTTTCATAGTGACCCATCTAATTGCACTTATAACATTTCACTAACTGTAAATAAAATTTGGTCTTACCTTCACCTTGATCATTTTAAGTGAAATCATGAGCCTTATGTCCCATCTTACCACATCGGTAGCACTTTCCAGAATTCAGAAGACATTTCCCAATATTCCTTTTGCCACATTTATCAAAAACTGGAAACTTAGTTTTCTTACTATTAGACTTTTTTTAAGAATTCTTACCTTTCTCCTGCCACCTCGGTCTCTTCTTCTGTTGGTTGTTATAGAACAATTGATCATTGGAAAACTCCATTTCCACCTTCTCAGCACATCGAAAAAGCTTTTCATAACTTTTAAACTCACGAGAAGCTAATGCCCTTCAATATTTTGGCTTTAATCCTGAGTAAAAATGATTGATTTTACTATCAAGGTCTCGGATAAAATTTGGAGCATACCTTGCCAATCGAGTGAACCTTTATTCTTAGGTAGCCACTGAGTCTTCCTCTTGCCTCAATTCCAATAATTGATTTTCCATCCTAAGTAGAACAGCATTAGGAAAATACTTCTCAAGAAACATACCTTTGAATTCATCCCAGTAGAGAACATCAATCTCATCAGCATCCCTGATATTTTTAACCATCGACCACCACTGATCTTCTTCACCCTCCAAACGATAAATTGAAAGACTAACCTTTTGATTGTCTGAACACCCCATGACATCAAAAATATTCTCCAGTGCTTTAATCCACCCTTCAGCTAGCATAGGGTCAGATGATCCTCTGAATGATGAGGGATGTTGGCTCATGAAATGTTCCACCAATGACATGTTCCTCTGCGGTTAATATGGCTGATCTCGTGCATGGATACCACCACCATTTATCACATGAGTCAAATGCGCCATTACTGCAAAAAAATTTTCAGTTCCAATTCCGACCATCTCAGGATGCTGATTCAGAAGGTTATTTCCTTCAGTATGCCTTCCTAGCACTTCTTCCCTGTTTCCTCTGCGGAAAACCATTCTGAACAAACATGTCTTAGATGAAGCAACATGGTAATCTTCAAATACTATATCATTTCAAGAAAATATTTTTGGATAATCATTTAATAGAATTCTAACTCCTAACGTTATCTAAACCGACCACTGAAACCAACTATAAGGCCTCATCCTTAAACCTTACTTAATCTTGAGTTATTACAAGATTACACATTGATGATTTTTTCGGGTTTAGATTTTAGAGAATTAGATCATAAAACTTGAATTACATTCCACATATAAACAAAGTGGTTACATAAAGAGAGTATTCTTCATTCCCATCAATGGAAACACATTTAAAATAAAACATGGATTATTTCTTGACACTTCCTTGACACTATCATCATATCATGTACCTTTCCCTTGACCTGTGAAAAACATTTCAAAAAACTTGGTATGAGCATAAAAAGATCAGTAAGGGATATAAAAATATGGAAAGGAAACATTGGTACATATATACATAAGAATGAAATCATACTTTACCCATAAAACATATGCACTTTAACATACCTCATCAAATCATGAATAAATCCTAGAAATCATAAGACATAAAGGTAACTTGAGGCATTCATAACATCCTTACATAGGGAGTAACCCTCTTGGTTACTTTTTGAATACTCATCACAGTATATTCCCTAAATCTCTTCGGAGAAACCTTAACGTTTCACTCCTTCGCGTTACCCAATGCATTAGAGAGCTATATCGGGCTCACCCGCCCTTAGTTTATCACGGAACCGCCCATCTTCATAATAATGCCCAAGAACCTCAACATAATCGTATCACATAAAACATGCATAAAGGAAACATAACATTTCCACCTTTCAATAACAAGATATCAATACAACACATTGATATAAAAACATCATGAAAACCATTTTCAATACCAAAATAAAAGAAAATTAAAACATGGTATTTATTTTTCTTTTAAATTCAAGGCATGGCTTGTAGAGGAAGCTGAAACCCAAATAATGGTCACGGCGGCGGAAAAATCGTTGTCGCCGCATACATATGACAAAAACATTCCCTTTTGTCGTTTTGTAAAACACTTCGTATAAAAAAGATTCATTTTGGAAAAACGTAAAAGTCAAAGGGGTTTATACACCGTATAAAAGAATGTTGTGTATAAAATAAAATATGTCTCAATGAAAGGAGATTGAGACGAAGTCCCATACCTCGGGTCCAACTTGACTCGATCGTTCTTTAATGTCCTGAATAATAAACATGAGTTAATTTCTACTTTCTTAAGAACCTTTTTCAAGTTCATTATTCCTTTTATATCACTTATTACCATTTCATGAACACTACGTAATTATTTAAGTTAATAACGGTCATTTTAACGATCATTAGTACTTGAGTCAAGAATAAACCCATTATAATTACAAGTTGTTCATGTATCCATTATATACAGAATGGTATTCATGATGTAGATATCATATATTTCATATATATCCAGTACATGCATTCATTTATATTATTACATAATCATTTAGAGGTAAGAAATGAAATTTACCGTTCATGGAGACGGTAAGCCGTGCGTACGCATGAACGCTGCTTTCATTTCTATTTCATATTTTATAGAATGTAATAATAATGATATAAAGGTATATTATAATTCATGTATAATATCATATATAATATCATAATTACATCCTTTATACATCCCACATATGGTATTTAATGAATCAAATCACTTTGAGGGGGCGGTAGTCTGCACTTCCTTAAATGAAGATATCGCGTTTACCCATAATGGAAACCATAAAGGTATGACCAAAAAGAAAAATACAGAAGATTAAGGAAAAAATAAACATATTATATATCATATATAAATATAGTGACATCTTAATGGCCACCCTTTAATGTGTTAAAAGAATGTTGAACAATCATCGTTTCGGGAGGCATAAATTCACCATCCAGGAAACAGTATGTTCGTTAACCATTAGATGTAGGTGTGTGTAAGTGTATCTAGAATCCTTATTATAACAACATCATAGTATATTTAGGATACTGTATTTGTTACAAATGAAAAGAATAAAAATAGTTTAGGGGGCTGGAGAAGCAAAATAAAACAAAAGGACTCAAAAGAAGACATTACCATAAAATCGGGTAACTCCCTTTGGTTTGAGCTCAAAGTCTTCCTTGGGAATATTTCTGCCCAATATGAGGCTTCAAGGAGTAAGAGAGGGAAGTGGAGAGATAAAATGGTCAGGGGTTGGCCGATCCAATGGCTTTGGGAGTGTGGGTAAGGAGGTAGAGGTGGGGGCCTTTTATAAGAGGAGAGGAGGGGCACTCTTGGAAAGTAAAGATAACTTACTTTATTTTAAAATGATTTTCGGATTAAAAAGGTCCCACATTGATATAATTCAAGTATAAGGTTATAATGGTTCTAAATACACTCAGTCAATTGGGTTTGGCCATGTTTAGGTTTTAGATTTTACATTATCATTCCATTTTATTTCTATCGTTAAATAATGAGGTCATCACTGCATCATCATGATGTCATAAATAATTTAATTTATATAATGTCTAAAAATTATACAAAAAAATACTACTATGTAGGAAATCGTTTTATCATTCTAAGGAATATTTATAGTCAAAAATATGACTTGTATAACCCCATGTAAAAATTGTTTTAGTAAAACACCTCATGTGTGTGTCATTTTTACTTTAACATTTAATAAAAAGTTATTTATGTCATTTCGCAACCAAATTGGCTCCATGGGGTCCCCAAGTTGACCCATGGCTTGTCTAGGTCGGCCATGACACATACAATAATGGTAGGACATGTTTCTAGGTCATTTAAATTTATTAAAACATTATTCTTACCTTAAACTACACTAATTACCTCTAATTGCGATTAAGAACTTAAGAGTTACTATTCACCAAAAAATTATTTTAATCTCATTGAACCACATTTTACTCCTTAATGACAACCATGTATGTCGGATTTTTGAAATTCAAACCACAAAGATGGAAAAATTTCATTTAAACGAAAAATGAGTTTTTATAAGTACCACTTAGTGGTTTCACTATTCATAAAAAATTGATGTTTTTCAGAAAATTACCAAAAATTCACCCTAAGCTATATTTGATAATCCGAATTCAAAAATGAAGTCTATTTTACAAAATTCAAACATATAAGTCACATTAATTAATTTAATAATTAATTCCCGCTATCATGACAAATAGCGGGTTTTTTTGAAACAATATCTATGAAAAGATTGACACTAGTTTAAGTCCAATTTCAAAGTGAAATTGATTCCAATGACCACCATTGGATTAAATAGTAAAAATATATTGTAATTTCACTTTAAAACCAATTCAAAAGATAATATAATCATATAAATATCTTAGATTAAAAAGAGTTTTTGAATTAAAATACAACATTTTACAATATTCATTAAAAAATGAACATTGTCAGAAAAATACCAAAAATTCACACAAAGTAAATTTTGATGTCCCAATCATAAAGAATAAGTTTATTTTGACAATCATAGCTTATGAAATTGTCAAAAGATATATTTAAAAATGTTTTTCCATCAAAAGGCAGTAAAACAATCCTTTAAAAAATATTAGTGTATTCCATGCTTAAGATTGGATTTATATTCATTTTAAGCCTCTAAAACACTATCTAATTCATTAATAGACATAGATAAAAATATCTATTATTCATTAATTACCTGGGATGTTACAATAATATTTATTATATAACTTTTATTATTATTATAATTATAATAATGGTTTTAAACAAATTAAAATTAAAAAAAGGGGGTGAAAAGGGTTAGGGTTCGGCGTGCAGGCCGACCCCCCTTCCACACTTGATTGAAAGAAACCCCCCCCCTATTTGAGATCTCGTCCTGAAGTCCCCCCCCCCCACCTACTCCTGCGGTGCCCTCAGGCCGGCCTCGCACTACCCATCCCTCCTCTCTTCCTTCGGAGCATAGCCCCCCTTATTGTTCAACGGTGAGTCCCCCTGCCCAGGTCTTCGCCTCCCGCCACTCCCCCTCAAGCGCTCGGGCTGTCCCGGACACCCCCTTGCCTACTCCAGCATCGCACCCACTAGCCACACAAGATCCCGTTATCTCACGCCCAGACGTTCCTCCTTCCCTGGTCCGGCACACCCTAGAAAGCCGACCCACAACCCCTGTTGTGGTGAGATTTTATTATTTTTGTGTTCTCCTTGGTTTAGAGTTTATTGGTTGCAGATTAAATAACGTTTTTGTGTGTTGAACATATTCCATAGGGTGTTAGTAAGTTATTTTGGAGTTGTTTAGTTTTGGTAAACACTTTGTGGATTTTTTAATGTTTTTTAATTAGTAATATTGATGGTGCGAGTTGTTTTTTGAAAACATGCTGAGTTGTTTAATTTTAATTGTTTGTTCATTTATATTGTTTTATGTCAGTGTTTATTTGTTTTTAGTTGTTGTGTGTTTATTGCAGTGTGTTGGCGGAGTAACCCCACGATACCACGATCATCGTCTGGCCGATGCTTGTGTGCCTGTGCGAGGCATTTCGCGTCATCTTAATCGAACTGCAAGTCGATGTAGGTCCCCCATTACACACTCCTTTAAATTTAGAATTTTAATAATTGCTTGTTATTTCATTAATTTTTTTATAAATTATAAATATTGGTAGATAATTATTTTTGGATTAAATGTTGATCTAAAATAAAACTGGTTATTTTATACAAGGAACTTGAATTACTTTCATGAAGAGTTGACACACAATAGTAAAAGAATTCCCCTTTTCAACTGGAACATAATTCATATACTCTCACGTGTGGTCTTAGTTTGATGTCAAATGTTTTCTTTTGACACGTGATTAAACATTCTGGTTTCTCTTGAAAAATGGTCTTTTTCTTCAAAGTCAGTTAAGGCCCGTTTGGCACCTGATAAAAGTAGAGTGTGTTGGTATATTTGAAAATTTGTTTTACATGTGATGTGAAAGTGTTGGTTTATTTTGAAAGATGGGTGATTTTCAATGTATTTATAAATCCAGTTTGACACTTTATCAAAATGAATTATTTTGGAAAAACATTCTTTGACGTGACTCTGGAGTGATCTTGTTGTGTACAGTGATTGTGTGAGTTGTTGAGCATGATGTTTGTGAATCATTACTGGTTACATGATTGGATTTATTGACTCACCCATATTATTATTTTATGTGTTGACATTGAAACCTGGCCTAGTGAGTGAATCTTATGAGAACGATTGCTGCACTAGTTTAGATTACGCACTGGATAGTGGCCCAATAGTAGGGGAATATTGAGTTATTACTGCTATGGGGATTGGGCCCCTCGGTTAGGCCATCAATGGCTATACCAAGAATTATGGTGTTATGACATCATCGATTTAGATAATTATTTCATGATGAGTCACATGTATAGTATGTTCTGGATTGTTCACAAGATCCTAGGTTCGAACCATGTTTCCTTTAGTGCATATTTTATGTGGTGGATGATTGAAGGGCCTTGTTCGATTGCAGGTCCTAGTTTTCTAATTTCCCATTGACATTACTGTGTGTTTTTGTTTTGAGTTCTTTTCCTCTTGACCGAAAACTATGCTTTTGGTTGTAAATTGGCTGTCAAAATGTTCTAAAAGTGTGATGCACATGTTCAATCAAACATTAAACTGGTATTTAAAATAAAAAGGGCAATGGACTGTTACTTGCTTTAAAAAATGGATGTGTGTCTAAAAACCCATATTTTATACAATTTAGTTCAAGCATGAAATTAATAAACTCTTTATTTGAAGGTAGTTCTTTGGGGATAGTTTGTTGGGCACTCCTACTGTGTTTTAATACTCATGCATATAGTGCTTTCTTGATTTTAGAGTTTTTTGCAAGTTTGATTTGAGTTTGCTCGTCATGGGAGAGAGATGTTGGGGGATTGTTGAGAGACTATTAGGGTCATGAGAAGTTTTGGTTGTGGCTAGGTTAGTGTGTTATTTTTGGTCGTGATTTTCCTTTCCTATTGTTTATCTATCTTGTTCCATTCTATTTTATTTCTCCTACCTTAGTTTGTGTTTATTGGGAGAAATCATTCCCACTTGCTCTTTGTCGATTCCCTGGCGCATATTGTCAGCCTGAGAGGATTGGGAACGCCTCTCAGTCCTTTCCGCGGATCGGCTCAGGTGACCAATTCATGGGCGACCCGGGTTGGTTCGTGACACAAAGGTTATTAAGGAATTTGATAACTCATCTCTATCAATTACGTTAAAATACTTCTTTTTGAATTTCTTTCTTTGAATATCACTTTATTTATCCCAAGGTCTTTATTTCATGATACTTTATATTTTTCAATTTGAGGAATGGAACTTTTGATTAAATTATACATCAATTATGAATTTCTTCTTGATAACTAGTACATAATTATTGAAAATAATTCCCATCCACTTTAATATTGTGTTACCATCCTTGACCATAACTCAACTTCCCACCAATTTCATCCTTTATATTTGGGAAAATAATAATTTTTTATTTCAATAATCCTTTATATTTCCCTTATCTTATTTTAAAAAATAAATTTTCACTATTTTAATAATAGGGGTTTTGAACAACGTTATTTCAAAATATTAAAAAGGGTTTACATCCTTTAAAATTCAAATGTTGTATATTCAACTTAGCATTTTTTTATAACCTTTGTTTATTTTTCAAGGATATATGTTACAATATATTATTTTTAAATTTAAATATTTACCAAATATTTCACATCTCCTTTTTAAATGATTTATATATTTTTCAAGGATCAATTATTAAATATATTATTTAAATGTAGAAGTTTTACTAAATGTTTTGACATATCAATTTTGAATCATTTATGTATATTACAAGGATTCACTATTGAGATATATTTAATGATAACTATTTTGAAAATTAATTCATTTAAATTTCCCAAAAGTGACATTTCAAAAAAATAACACACCAAAATGACCCATAACATCTCCTTTTATGAAAATGTTAATCATGTTTAAAAAAATAATTTTATGGTTTCACTTCCATATTACTATTTATCAATAAAGGATTTATTTCCATTGAAGTGATTTTTCATTAATAACCACCTAAATGTTCATATGAAATATTATTTTGGGGTAATATAATTTTTGGGTGACAACTGTTTACATTATTGATTTCAATTTTGATGATACCATTAGTAAATGTTGTGAAGCCAGTTTTTATTTCAATGGGTTACTTTTGTTAAAATGAATAATTTATTTTTGAGTGTAACCTATATGTATGTATAATTGATTGGTGGGGTCCTATTCAGATCTCCCTTAAATTTTTAAGGTTTGATATCTCATGAGATAATTAATTTATACATGAGTGTAATTGTGGTTTCTCTTGGATGATAAGGTTGTGTGTCAGTATAAATGTGGTTTAGTTATTTTCAAAGTATTTTAAATAAGTTTAACCACTGATTAGATATTATATAAATTTTTTCCACGAATTTAATATTAGTTTATATATGCTCATAAGGTTTTTCATGAATATAATTACAGTTTATCCATGTTGAAAATGTTAGGAATGAGTATAATTGTCATTTAGCTATGATCCCAGGGGTGTGCATGTTTATAATTGTGATTAATATATGATGAAAAGGTTATGTATGGTATTAATAACATTTTTTTTGTTCAAAAAAGGATGATATACTTTAATTATGAAACATTTCTATGTCATTTTCATGTGATTATACTCTTTGTTTCACGTTTATTATGCCACCCACTTATTCAATGGAACTGTTGGTTCATTTGAGATTACATATCCTTCTATCACAGTATATGGAGAACTATTTTTGTTCCTTGTTATTTCAAAAATATACATCTAAACAAAGATTTGTTCTATATTTTTATGATCAAACCCTTGATGAAGTGTTTATGAGTTGTTTCATTATTAATCATTAAGGTTATAAGCATGACTATAACCTAGGATATGTATTGAGGTAGATCTAGTTTGGTTTTGATATGGATAAATATTTACAAGTATCATAAACTAAGTTTCCTATGTTTCTAATCTGAAATGACATTAAAACATTTTTTTCATTTGATTATGTGATTATTTGTGAGAAGTATTCTTAAACCTATTATAATGATGTAAATATAAATTGGTTCAACTAAAATTTCCTCAAATATAGTGTTAAATGAATTTTTTAGCATCAAAATAATAGTTTGGGAATGTTATTCCTTAGTTTGTATCAGAGCATGTTTTTTATTTTTGGGATTAATTTAGTTATTTTTTGGGTAATCAGATAAGAGAACATTAGTGAAAACCCAATGAACAAGTCTAAGTGAAAATTATACGTATAAGAAAAAATCATGATGCTTTGGTAAAGTATATATTTTGTGGTTATTCAATAATATATATATATATATATATACTAGATAGTGGATGATATTGGGGAACATATGCACCTAGGGGTAATCAACCTGAAAATAATATTTTATTATCAACTCAATATTTACTCTGATGAATAATAAGCGGGCCTAAGACCACACACTTGGATAGATAATCCCGTGGGATATCAATTGTACAATCAAATTAAATTTTTAAAAATTTATTAATGATTTATAATTTTACGTAATTTGATTATAGAATAATAGGGAACCCAACCAAATGAAACCAATATTGAACAGAGAGTGATTTTGGTTGAACTCAATGCTAATAAGGTAGTTTAGAGTACGGAATTTTAAGTTTGAGTATTTTAGTTTAATTGTTTTTAATAATTATCTAATGAAGTTAATTATAAATCACTCATGTAAACCCATTTTGTTTTTGTAATGACTGGAGCCTAAAGGATCCATTTTAATAATGTATTCCGTAGACAATGTAAAAATTATACCAAATTGAAACCTAATGAGATAATTTATCAAGTGAGAAACCATGTCATTATTCCAAATTTGATATCAATAATTATGATTAACAATGTGGAATAATTTGAGTTTCCAAAACTCACCTGTCACGACCTGTCCTCGGGGCCTATGCCATGACTACCCCAAGCCCGCCTTCCATAGGCCAGGGGCTGGAGCCTAGCACCAAGGTGTAAATCCCGGTAAAAAGGGAAGGCATTGCCTTTGTAAAGTAAACAAGCACCACTGATTAAAAAAAGAGAAAAGTAAGAACTATGTAAAAACAGAGTACAACTGTAAGTGCGGAAAAGTAAATGGGCCAGTATAGAAACCCAAACTGAAAGTAAAGTACAACTCGAAAGGGGAAATATCAACTGAAAAGTAAAAGTCTCTACACCAAGATGTCCACTAAAAATCCCACCTAAAGGGTGGGTATAGATAGCTCCACTGCTCCTCGGGTCCCACCGTCCGCTCCGAGCACGTCCGCCCAGTGGTCCACCTCCAGGTACCGTCCTACTTTGCAAGCCTCAACCACGATCAACGATGTCTGTCATCTGCAACCAACACAACGTAGTGCGGGCATAGCCCGTGCAGGGGTGAGTATAAGCTACTCAGTAGAGACCCCGAGACCCCCGAAGGTCTCCCAAAGTCAACAAAAAATAAACCACAATGGAAAGATACAAACACGAAGTAACAACTGACACTACTTAGGTATATTCCAATTAATATACCTAAGTCTTCAATTCCAATATGCTCCGACCTCCAAGCCCAAGTACAACTCAGTCCACACAGGAAAGTATACGTATTCCACACAGGAAAGAAAAACATAATCCACACATGATAGCACAACTCAATCTACACAGGAATGTAAACAGGATTCAGCTCACACAGGTATACATATTCGAAAGACGATAGAGATGATCACTGATCCATCTAATTCGTCGGACCCAAAAAGGATCGATAGGTACTAACCCCCGCAAAGACCCACACAGGATCGGTAGGAAACTAACCCCCGCAAATACCCACATAGGATCGGACCCTCACAGGATCTGTAGGCGCTGGCTCACACAGAACCGTTGAGCACTGACCCACACAGAATCAGACCCACACAGGATCGGTAGCCCTGATCCACATAGGATCGCTAAGTGATGTAGTCGTCGTCGTCGAATCCACTGAGGATCTCTGCACAGTCATCGTCGCAGTCACAGTAGCAGTCGCAGCCAGCACTATGGTTCCCGCACACGGCAAGCTCGTTCGGGAGGGTCCGCTCCACGAGCCGAGAGGCTGATACTTCAACTCTCACATAGTCCAGAGTTTATGTATCCAAAAGATCTATAACGTCAATAGGAACTCAACGTCGTAGACGGCGCATCGATCGGACGCCCGGTCTGAGAGTTATTGGTTTTTCGTCCCTGGGGCCCGGTTGGTTTTTAAGGAAAAACCAACCCGACTGTACTCCACCTGCGTCCAAACCTCTGGCGGAGTATGCCAAAAGATCCGTCTCACTATCAGGAACTCAAAAAAGTTGACGAAACGTAATTCGGACGTCCGCAGCTCAAGATATGAGTGTTTCTGCTCGGAGGGCCCAGTTGGTTTCGTGTACGAACCAACCCGGACGAACTCAAAGTATTCCGAATCCTTGAGTGTGATATGTCGAAATGACCGTCTCGTTCTAAGGATCGTGTTCCCACTAGCAGCGCATCGTTTGGAGATCCGTAGCCTGAGTTATGGGCATTTGAACCCAAACTGTCCGAAAATGGGGGTTTCGGGCCCAGACCGACCCGGCCCGAGACCCACCGGTTGGCCCGAACCGGTTCGACCCGCCCCGGACTGGGTCGAGCTGGCCCGGAGGGGCTCAGACCGGCCTGGCGGACCGGCCAGGCACCGGTCCGGCTGGGCGCAGCGCGCCCAACGTGCTGCCAGCTCAGTTTCGGCCGAGCTGTTGGAAAAAAGAGGGGGTGCCTTCCCCCTTGTGTAACCGCGGCCCCCCACAATTACGGGGGGCCGTTTTGGCCAGCCGGCCGGGGGTTTAAACCCCCGGTTGCACACCGGTCCGGCCGGCCCGCCCTGGCCAGCTGGTTCCGGCCTCCACAGGACCGACGACGGCCGGTTCCCTTCCTCGCCGACACCGGCGGCCCAGTCCGGCCGCCGGTCTCCTTGCTCCACTGCGGCCCGGAACTGGCCGCAGCCTTTGTCGTCCAGCGCGGTGTGACGACACCGCGCCCCTCCTCCGTAGCCCCGCTCCGGCCACGGCGTCTTCATTTTTCATCGACGTGGCATGATGGCATCACGTCCTTGAATTTCTTTCCACGGCGCGGCGCGACGGCGCCGCACATATCTTCCGCATGAAACCGCGTGGTGCGACGACACCACACTTCATCATACCAACCACAAATAAAAAATTCATGAAAAAGGAGGAGGGTCAGCCATGTTTGTGTGAACCGGCCCCCTCGCGTTATTCGATAACAATTAGTCGAAAACCACAAAGATCGAAAAACTAGAATCATGAACAGAATTAATTAAAATAAAACCCCTACCTCTGTTCAGGAACGATGTTCGTCAACGACCCGTGGAAGACGAGCGTCGTGGAGGTCGGGTGTCGCGGGGAAAGAACGTCGACGTCGCGAAGCGAGGATTCGAAGTCGTTGACGGCGATTTCTTCACGGAAAACCATCGCGGAAGAGACTACGCAGAAGAAGAATGTCGCATCGCGGATACGGCGTCGCGGAAGAACCGTGTTCTTCGGCGGAGAAGTTCTTCATTGAAGAACGGTGTTCTTCGTGTTCTTCGTCGAGGAAGAAGGTGTTCCTTAGCTTTTTCTCCAAAAAGCTCTCAAACAACCCAACACCAACCCCTAATAAAATAAGTTCTAAACTTATTTAATTAACACAACAAATAATTTGAAATTCAATTGTTGGAATTTCTAAAAACATACATGTAACTCACCAAATTAATTACAACAAGTTGTCAAATTAATTAGAGTTGAGTTAATGGGGAGTTAGGAATGTGAGGGGTTAAGAGGGGTTAGGGTGTTAGGGAAAAATTAAAAAGGTGGGGGGGGGGGGTTCGTGTGGGCCCCACCATTTTAATTATCCACTCATGGGAAGTTGGGTGGATGTGGGCTCCACCACCAACTTCCCATGGGAGAAACTAACCACTTGAAAAAGAAATAAAATTGATTTAACAATTATATTTACTTTTTTTAATTAAACCCCATTAATTCACTTCTTCTCCCGCCCAAACGCAACTACAGTAAAGGTTTCCTTAAGCGATTACCGGCGTTGCGAGTTCATCGGTGCCATCTGATTTCAATTCCGAGCACCAGTTCAAAAGATAGGAAAACCCGCTCGTTCGTTCACTGAACGTACCCGAGCCAAACTTCAGAAATTGATTCCGGGCACACCGGGCCTCGGAATCAGGTGCCGTCAGAAACCACGCTCTTGTAAAAATCCAAAGAAAACTAGGAAAAAATATCCCTTGAATTTTACAGGTTTTACATCACCAAAAAAAATAAGGATCATGTCTCATGGAAGATCAGGTGATGAAGATGATGAAGGAATCAAGATTCAATGTTCTTTCATTTAAAAATGTGGGAAGAGGCACTCGGGGGATTGTCTTAATTGGACATGAATTTATTTTATCTATGATAAATAAGCGAATAAAGAAAAAATATTCTAATCTATATGTAATATTTGATTTAGTAAAATGGGGAAAATAATGTTATTCCTAATGATATGCTAGTAATTTGATGTTTTATATGGGTGGAATATAGAAACAATGAAAACTGATGCACTGATCCAAGGAATTAATTTAAAACCCCACAAGAATAACCACTTATATCATATGAAAAATTAAAATACAATATAAAAACTACAATTGAAGTGGATAGTGATAATTATGTGGTTCTAGGATTCCTTCACTCTATATTTTCATATGCCTTATGTTGTGTTAATTTTCACCTAGAATTAGTTATTTATTTATAAATAATAACAAATGGTAGTATAATTATTTTATATAAGGATTAATAATGTACATTGAGGTATATAATATTTTTATTTCACTAATTCTTATCCGGAATTCAATTAGATTAATTTTATAGAATTTTAGAATTTATTTTTTAAACTTTTCATAGACACTATTAATTTCCAAAATATGGAAATCCCATTTCAAACAAACCTATGATAATCTATTAGTGAAAAGGTCTATATGTGATGTATTAAAAAATGAATTATTTTATATTATTTATGAAATGTAATCATTATAAATTGTTTTCTAAAATAATTATTGATAAAACTCTATTTCATGAATAATCCAATTCTAAAGAAATTTTTTTTTCTAAGATTGTAAGTTTCATATTTATCTCAAAGTTATACCTTAAAGAATGAATACATTTTATTACCCATATCTACTTTCATTAGTATTTCATTATTTAAATTTAGAGGACATAATTTATTTGGAGTTTGGTTGAGAATATAAATTCCCAATTTTTTGGAAGATAATTTTTCTCTATATTAATATTATATTCAATAGTTTATTTCACACAAAACACCATACTAAAATGATACATGACAGATTGGATTAAAATTATTAATAAAATGTTATAATAATAAACTATATTGTAAATAAAAATATTTTAATTAATTATAAATGCACAACACATATGATTAAATACACTTAATGGTTTATAAATGAATTTTTTAATGAAAACATCTTGTCTTTAAATATGTTAGATTTAAATTTAAAATCTGAAATTAAAATGTGAGTAATACTAATTATTTATAATTAACATATTTTTTGGATTCCAAAAGTCAAAAATTATACTAAGATGAATTTTTGACTTTATATTTCAAATAATTAATTTTTACGTGAATACAATATAACACTGATTATGTTAATACCATCAATTTATGAAAAAATCATAATACAAGAATGAATTAAAAGCCATTGAAACCATTATATATAAAAATACATATTTATAAAGTAATATAAATTCTTTAGAAACAGTACTCTGAATATATTTAACCTATGTTTAATATTTTGGAATCCGAAGTAATATTTAAATATGAAAACTTTTTTTCTCTTATATTGAAAATTTTTATTCAACACCTATATAAATTAAATCCAAAAAATAAATTAAATATTTATTTTCAAGATTTTTATATTAATTAATATGTAAAATTTTATTTCCAGTCATGAAAATATGATTACTAGGATTAAAATAATGGTAACACTATTATTTTCAATGAATTATTTTATTAAAATAAAATATCTTTATCCTATTAAAATAAATAAACATATTAATAAAAATTAGTAATATATTTTTTAAAAATATATTAAAATACATTAACCCAAATTCATTTGGTTCTGAATACTGAATTATATTAAGAATAGTTAATGATAAAAAATAATATTTTTCTTCAAAACAGTTTTCTATATATTAAATGTTTAATTTAAATATTTAATTTTTTATTTATAAATTTAATTAGAATATAAGGATCCAAAAATAGTTTTATTAAAATTTATTTTGATCATATTTTTTTTCATATATTTGTATTAAAATATAAATTCCTAGGGTAAAAACTTGTTATGAAAGTGAAAACTAAAATGGTAAAATGTAAAAAATTTTGTAGTTATTTGATTAAAACATGTTTATAACACATGTTAAAAATAGTGTATATGAATTTCTCAACCATATAATAAAAAAATAAATTATTTCATTATTTTGGAATTATTCACTTTAAAAACATTTCATTTCATTATCCAAAAAATGATAGGTTTTCACAAAAGTGACATTTTCTGTACATGTAGAAGGGGAAGAATTACACCCCTTCTTAACATCCTTATTACATATAATTTTAACTTGAAACTAATCAATTTTTCTTATCCTAGGGTCCTTTATCAAGTTAAAAATACTATGAACTCAATTATATAGGCTAGTGACATCATTTCAAAGGAAACTTTCAAGGAAATCTTCACTACCCCAATGTCAGTATTACTTAATCCTTAACGTTCCCTTCTTAATTTTTAACTTAAAATCGTATACTAAGAAATTATCACCATAATAAATTCTATGATATTAGTTGAAAAGGGAACATCCATTTAGAATCTAATCCAATATCAACAGCCCAAAAACACTCTTAAGGGTTCAGTTCATGAATCCCTTTCACAAACACCTCTAGCCCTCTGCGAGCACATGAGGCTCTAATGGAACAGTTTTTTAGTTTGATGGATTGCTACGATCGACTATGGGTTGACGCATGATTCATGTTCTCAATTATACTAGGACCATTCATAGATCATTCATCCTCTTCATGAAATACATCCCTACTTCGGGATCCCCTTTTTCCTTAAATATCTGGCCCATTCCCCCCTTTAGACAAAAATTACCCGACCCTTCGACTTCATAATTTTTCTCGATTTGTGAATCACCTAAGTGTAATGAGCATTACCAAAAAAATGGATCTCCCAGGTTATTTGATCTTTATGAAACCCCCTCCCATTTGTTCCAAAATACCTCCACCTATGGCTAGGAATCCTTTAGTGAAGGCACATTCCCTTTTTTGGAGGAATAAGTACATTAGGGGTACTTAAGGCTTCATGAAGAATTAAGCCTTCATGAATCACTCCTTTATTAAATAAAGACTTCATCTTGATGTAGAGTAACCATGTCTCAAAAATACATTATTTTTTAAAATTCCCTGACCTCTACGAAGCACTCGAGAATTTTGGAGCACCCCTTTATGTGGCCCTCTGCTTCGTGAAACCACACTCCCAGGCCTCTCCATAATACCTCACATATATTGAAACCTATTCAGAAAGGATGATTTCTCCAAGCCTTCATACCCATCCAGTATTGGTTTTTCTGAAGAACAAGTCCCCATGTGACATATTCAATCCATTCCTAAGGCCCACACCACTTTCACTGTGGCCTCTCAATTATCTTTTTCTTCTCATCATAGGTACAGTAACAATGTTTTCTTCCCAAAATTCGTATGATAATGTTGGCACCATTACTGAACTATAATCCATAAAATAACACCATAGAATTGTTAAAAACATGCTCCTCCTAAGGGTATAGGTGTTGAAGTTATATAATCCCAAGGGGTGATTAGTGAGTCCCCCACATCTATGATGCATAAAGTAAAATTGCCTAGTTCCAATTTTCTCAAGACATGATGTTAAACTATATTCTTATATCATGTAATTCACATGGGATTACCCATGTAGGACCATTATTAGATTCCACCCCCACGCTCCATAGGCCACATGACCTATCTCATAAGAAACATTCACATGTAAGAACAACACACCCTTGATATGATGTTCCATGTATGAATTAAAAATAATAAGATCTTCCTAACATGGAATTAGATCCTCCCCAGATGGAATGATATCCTCCTCAGGTAGATCCCATGTGTAATCCGTACACCATCACTCTTGGGAACATCTATCATGACATGATTGTTAGGGATATTTTTTCCTTTTATTTCTCATTCCGAGAATGAATCATGTGGTCTAAGAGGCTAGAAGTTACCATGACATACAAACTACAATTTTCTATGAATCCCTTCTAGAGTAAGCCTCAAACATGCCCCCCCACCCCAAATGGATAGCTTAAAAGAGTAAGCCCCAACCAGATGGGCCTCCTTTTTATGAGTAATCCCCAATGCCCCATTCCAAACTATGTGGTATTTGATTCCAAACTAAATGGGATATATAATAATCCTCCATAAGAACCAAAAATTAACACCGCATCCATTATATCCACTGAATCCACTCCCTCCATTGGATCAACATCCATCCTGATTTTACCCGGGCCACTACATCCTGATGAGACCATGACACCCACCTAGGCCACTCTCCCATGTAAGCCCCATCCACTTCATCATTAATCCTATCAGCATTCAATCAAATCACATGATTAATCCCCACACAATAAGATAATGATAAATCTGCTTGGAATGGGAATATTCCATGCATAATCCCCACACCATCCCCCATCAATTCTCCTTTCGCTACACAAGCATCCACACAACATGATGTTAAACTACATGGATTTCTCCTATAACATGAACTTAAACTGCGACATAAAATTACATTGGTTTGGATCCTTGTCACCTATTTAGGGTATATAGGATGCCTAGAAAAGGTTCAATCCCATCCAATGATAAACCTTGGTTCCCCCTATTAGGGGTGTATCTCATTGATACACCTCAAAGTGTGTTTTGATCAACCATTACAATGTGGAATATTTCCATTATTGGAAAAACTATTGGATCTTCTTCTATAGGATGTTCAGATGCATCCATTACTAAACCATTTTGGTGCTCCCCATTTGGGATGTACCTCCTTTATTGGCCTCCATGGGGCATTATGACAAGCCTCATTCCATCTATATTTGGAGCTATGACTAGCCTCATTCAGTTCATGATATTAAACTAGTACCTTACCCTGAACAAGTTTAGGATTCCTCATGATAATCATGGGATGCCTTAGTTCCCTCACCATAGAGGATCACCCCTATCATTGTTGGTCTCTCACAAAATTTTCCATTCAAAACTACATGTGGATTGATTCTTATCCTCATGGGATACATAGCGACGCCTATACACTTTTTATATGGACCCAACCACATATTCATCAACATTTTGACCCCTAAAATTTATTTTAAGTCTACAAATCATGAAATTAAACTATATTTGTGTCTAATAATGGATTTATTTTCTGTTGTTGGGTCCCTATGGATTCAATCACATTGGGTTTTCATGACACCAAACTACACTAATATACTTTAGACACTCCTTATTGGTATGAACTATATTAATTTAAACTAATACCCTATATTACAAGAGATATGACTATAAATTGTCTTCTATGTCCCATAAAATATGACATTAAACAAATTTCAAAAATCATATTTGAATCTCCACTACACTTCCTTTTATAATTCAAATCTTTCTCAGTTTGGGTTTTTGTCATATTTCTAATACAGAAGGGTCACCTAATGGTGATGGTCCCAATCCATTTCATCTCAACTCACTTGATAGGGCAATGAACTAATTAATATGTATAATAATGTAGCGAATAATATCTTTCCAAATGGGTAAAAAGTTTTTCATGTGTTCACTCACCCCATTCTCGGACGATGTGGTTTAGATTACTATGTTTTCAAATAAGGTATGTATATTAACCCTACTCACTGATCTCCCCATTATCAAAATCATGAATTTATCTACTTACCTAATTTGAGTCCACTATATCATAATCAAAATTTTAACAATTGGTGTGATCGTTGAATCAAACTTCCACATGTCAGGAAAACCCCATTCACCATTCATTATTTCCAGCACTAAGCATGTATCACATAGTCTGAGGATATCTAGTAGGGTTTGTACCGATGTGGTCAATCCACATAAAGTAATTTTGGTACCATAAACTAACAACTCTTATGGTCTGAACTCTATGATCTTAAACAAAAAACCTCACTGGGAGAGTTTTGTATAGCATTGTGATTCTTAGGCCATCATTCATGACAATGTTTTCACTCTTCCATGCAATATATTCACATATTGGGAATCCCCCATCTTTAGGTATCCCCTAGGTCTAAACTCTATGACCATAAACTAATATTTTTTAGTACATACAACACAACATTAAAATGTTGGATGGGGTCTAGCTGATGTCAATATAAATTGTGTGAACATTCCTGGTCACATGACGTAAAACTATGAGGCGCATATTGATCACACAAATTTAAATTATTCATTTCATAATCCCTAATGTATGATGTTAAACTATGTGTCCGACATCCTCACTGTACAAAAAAAGTATCATTTCTATCATCCTCGGTTTCAAGATGTAAAATTAAAAAACATTCTCGGCTCTCTCCAGAGTGTTCCTCTTCCCTAGTGTTGTTCTTATACCACATTTGTCTCATTATTTTCTATCTCTCCTCATCTATGATAACATGTACCTAGATGATTTTTTTGACCATTTTTTAGAAAATTGCACCCACACCAATGTGTTCTAAGCCATAATAGTATAATTTGAAGACTATTAGCATCCATCATAACATTCCATCACTCCACTTCTATGCTTTGTGTTCCCCTTGTTTGGATCCTAATTCCCTTTCATGTATGATGGGACACACTAAAATCTTGGCCCCATTCCATTTTTGGCTCACCTAACATCCTAGACCAATGTTTTTACAAATTTTGTACAACATATTATGAAATGTTTAGCATTCCAAACATGGTTCGCGATCTTCCCTTGTTTGTTTGTCCCTATACCAGGAAAAAAATACAGATGTTATGTTTCAAACATTGTCAGTTGTTATCCTATATTTATATTCCATTCTCATTGTTTTCTGAATTTTTTTAATTTTTGATTGAAACTTATCATTATCCATTTTTGGATAGATTCCAATGCCCCCAGAGATACCCCATTTACAGACTATCAGACGTTATAAAATAAATTAATCTTTCCTATGATCCTTGTTATCCATCCATATCCCCTGTCATCCTAGAAACTCTCAGAGTCCAGTAAACAATAGAAGACCCCAATTATTTTCTGATTATCTGAAACTCACATAAAAGTGAGAAATCATGTGATCTTCCAATGTTTCTTACACAGGGTATAGGCCATATGAGCGCAGATATTAATCATTGGTTATCTAACAAGTGTGATCGATGTGTGATAATTAAATAAGTAGGAAAATGTTTCCATGCACATAGAAAAAGATCAGTGTAATCATGATTCTATATTTTATAATTATTATGGGAAATCCACATATTGGAGCCTATTATGAGTTATAGTAAAATTACAATTATATCTTTAATTTGGTGTTTGAGCACTCCATCTCTTCCAACTATAATCGTGTGGCTTTCAGGCTCTACTTCCAATTCCCAATCTATGTTTCTTTTTATTCATCCATCAAATAAAGCTGGAAGACCTTGATGTTTTTTGATTCCCTGTCATCCAAAAGAACATCCACATGATGTGGTTTATTCCGTATCCTCTTTTCGACCACTTCCAACTAATCACTTAGTTGAATGACAAGTTTCAATTGAGTTTTGAAAATATAAAAACATTTTCAATTTTTCATTTCATTAGATGGATCTCCAAGATGACCTCCTAGAGCCTTCATACTCTCTCATCCCTCTCCGAGTGTCATGCATCATCTAGGTTCTAGATCCCTTCTAACATCATTTTATCAAGAAAATCATGGATTATATCATGAATCCCTTGATAATCCTCCCAAACCACACACATGTTATGCAACCAGGGGATATGAGACCCCACCCAACCAACCATCTAGGGTTGAAAAGTCTGATGGAATAATAGTTGGATGCATTTCTAGGCCCTATGATAGATGATGAAAATCTTTTCGACCTCCCATTTGTTAGAATCCTCAATCTCTTTGGGCGGTGCAGTCTCACATTTAAGGAATGATACAATAATTTCAGTAACATGATCCTACTCTAGAATCTTCCCATATATAATGGGCTCTAGATAATGGGATAGGTTATCCTTTCTTTATCCCACCTCAACAACATTGTCCCTAACAACCTTGAATTTTTTCTTATCAGTGGAATCACTCACAGCCACATACAACTATCCTTTTAGAATGAAGGCCATACCAAATTGGATGTTCAAATCCATATAAACCATCATAAAAATCAGATAAGGGACCCTAAATGTCCCTACCTCTTTTGATGGCTGACCACACAATATCTTCAACACTTTTCAGAAAAGCAATATGTCATTCAGTCTAATCAGCAAGTGATGTGTATGAATCTATAAAGACAATAGAATTATAGGATCTGAGTATAAATATATTGAAACCATGGGTAATTGTCTTCATGATGTTTGGGAATTAACCCCAACATATTAGTAGGATTTATAGATATTCATAGGTTTTCATCATAACCTCTTCAAATTCAGATGGCCCACCAGTTGATTCTTTTGTAATTCCCGACCCCAGTTACCCAGAGTCGGTGCATTATTTTAATACATTGGCATGATTACAAGGAATCATGTACCGAAGGACCGATAAGTTCAGCAGTCTTTGAAAAATAGATCACATACATGAATGTTACATTTTCACTTTAAGACGAACAAAACAACATAAATAATCTTTATGAATGCCATTATTTCCATGGCTTAACCCTGCATATCAATCACATTACACTTCTTGTAATCCAGGTAAAAATTAAACATAGAAAGGGGTGAGCTCAAATGCTTAGTAAGGGTAAGCAATACAGCAGAAACATTCAAAAATAAGCATAAACATTTAAGGCAATGTATAAAACTATAAAAAAATCCTTTTAAACATGAACTTCAGCATAATATGGTAGAAATAAAATGAAATAATTCCATTTACTTATTCACATGGATATTCTACTAATAGAATAATCACATGAAATATCACTAACCACTTTCATAATGATGGAATTCATAATGCCAGAATATCATAACCACGTAGCCATTGCCTCGTGCCAAGACTACAAATAAGATTTTGTCAAGGCCTTCTTCCAAGACACTAGTTTGTCTCATGAGACCTACCGATGCATCAGGGAGCTATAGCAGGATCCACCTGTCACATATTAAGTCCAATGCATTCCTATATAAAAAGGTTTAAACATAACATAAACATTTGTATTAAAACTAGCATATGAAATGTCAATACTTTCTCCATAAACCATGATTGGTATAAAAATAACACATTTACAGTCAAACATATCACAAAAACATCAATATACGTTTTGTATAATAAATCAAATTCAAATGAGCTTAAAATCCATCAAATGATGAGTAAATATTTTTTAGAGAAATATTATTTTTGTAAAATCATTTAAAAGTCACACATTTATAAAGGAAGTAATTTTAGAAGAGATTTTTGAATCAAAGTGTCCCATACCACTTTGAAACTTTTGAAAATAATTATCATATCAAAACATTCATGTCCATATAAATAAATCCTTAAAATCATTTTGAAAACATTGACATTAATTGAAAAGATTTAGAAAGTTAAATCATTAAAACATTTGAAATTTTGATATTAATAAAGAGTACCTTTCAAAATCCTTAAAATCGTCATTTTGAAATCATTTTTATGAAAAATGGACATGGATGATAAAAATTTCCCTGTAAATAATTACACATAAACAATCTCAGATAATGATGAGATGAGGAATTAACCCTTACCAATTTGGTAGCTTATGAAACAAACAACCCATGAAAGAGGTATCATACAATTAATATGTAAATACACATAAATTAAAGTGTATTAAACAAATAATACACTTATGGGCAGTACATACACCACAAAAAAGGTAATAGTGTCAATATGGCATGAATCTCATGGGAATAAGAAGTGAGATGAAAACCCCTTACTTTGCAGTTTTCTTTAGTCGAGGGTACGTTTAACCTCTTGTACGAAAATCGTAGTATGTTATTAAATTATACCAGAACCATATTAATATTTATGTTATCATACATGATACATTTATGACTTTATAGTACCCATTTAATAATAATTTCCAAGTTAAGTTAACATTTTGGGTAATAATCACTTTCTTTATCGTACGTGTTTTAACTTGTCACTCTTGGCTGTATCACTTAGATCATGATTTAAATACATACAGAATATAAAAAATAATAAATATTTCATATATATTTAGAATATAAATATGTATAATATACATATATATGAAATGGGAAACATCGTTTATGGAGACGGTAGTCCGTACGTACGCATAAATGTTGTTTCTGTTTTCATATAGTATTGAACAGAAGTAAGTGAATAAGATATATGTAAGTACATAAATCCTTATATATATATATATATCTCCAGTAGCATTATTATTTCATATATAATATAATTATTATTAATATATATTTTTATAATCGTCGATGAATGGTGAACTTGGAAATGAATCTCATCGCGTCGTGGAGACAGTTATCCGTACGTACGCACGAGCGAAAATATCATTTTTTTGATATTAAAATAATATATAATTGGATGGTATATCATATATAAAGAATCATTATCATTTTATATTTATTATTTACATGAATTAAAAATCATTATTATAGCCATCCAGATAATAATATATTGAATAAAAATTACACCACGATGTGGAGACGGTAAGCCGTACGTACGCACGTATAGTGACATGTCATTCAAAGGATGGATAGAATAATGAATATGGTTGTACCATTTTTATAATAATATTAATGTATATTGGAGATACTGGATTTATTATTTTATAATGGTAATAACAAAGAAATAAGAAGTGGAAGAAGAAAGGAACTTGAAAAAGGGTGGTGAAATCATTACCTCTTCTTCAGGTTCTTCCTTTTGATTTGATCAAAAGGGATCCTTATGATGGCTTTTTTACTAATGTAAGGACTCTAAAATGAATTGAGGGAAGTTTAGAGGGTATTTGGGCAGGGTTTGGCTGAACCAAAAGGCATTTAAGGTGTGAATTATTGATAAGGGGGAGTGTGCTTTTATAAGAGGTGTGAGGGGCACCTTTGGAAAAGCTATAAATATTATTTTATAATAAATTTATATGAGGTTTCTAATTGCTCCTAAGTGGATTATTTAAAGGTTAAGGTGCGTCTGGGTCTAAAACCACTCAACCAATATAATTTAGATAGTTTTGTGTCTTTATATTAACCTTATCTGTTAGTTTTAACTCCTAGTTAATTAGTTTGACACATACCATGTCACTTTGTATTTTTATATTATATAGTTAATAAACATACTATATACATCCAAGATACCCCCAATTGGTCCATTAATGATAAAAGTATTATGATATAAGTCTCTTGGACCAACATTATATTTTTAAAATTTTAATATCAATTAATAATATAATATTAGTTTTAAAAACTCTTTTATGTCAATTTTGACACTATTCAATAATTGAATTTTGTAAAAATCATAAGAGAATGATTAATTCTAAAAAAGTTAATTAAATCAATCCTAATATGTCATATCATCCTATAAAATTAGTTTGATTCATTAAAAATCTCATATTATATTTATTTGGGTATTTATAATATCAATTATTTTAATTCTTCACTATTATGGTAATTACTGCATCATCATTCTGTCATAAATAAATTAAATTATGTAATTTCTAAAAATTATAAATAAAATATAATTATGTAGGAAATCGTTTTTTCTTTCTAATAAATATTTATATTCTAAAATAAAACATATATAAACCTATGTAAATATTGTTTTTCTAAAAGATATATGATTATGTCATTTTTCTATTTATTTTAACTTAATTAAAATAAAGTGTCCCTATATCCTACAAGTGGCTCTATGGGGTCTCAAAATAGACCCAAATATTACCATGGTCGGACATGTATCCACCAATAATGTTAGGACACGTTTTAGGGTAATTTATTATTATTATAATATTATTTTTTAACCCTTATTTATCAGATTTACCCTTTAACCATGGTAAATAAAATATTTACCGAAGTAATTATTCAAAATGTATAAAAATAAAAGTTACCTATTTACACAATTTGGAAATCATGATTCCAAATATGGAATCCATTTTTACAAATTCAAATCATAGAAGTGGAAGAAATTAATTTAAAATAAATTCCCGCTGTCAAAACAAAAAGCGTGTTTTTAAGATATAATAACTATCAGAAGATTGATACTTGATTATGTCCGGTTTAATTTTGAAATTATGTCCAATACCCAACATTGTATTAAATGGTAAAAATATATTCTAAATATACTTTAAAACCACTCAAATTCAAAAGTTATCATTATTAATTATTTTTATTAACAAAGTTGTTTTTAATTAAAATTTAGTATTTTTCACTATTAATCAAAATATTATTGTTATCCAAAAAGTACCAAAATTTCACCTTATGCTAAATTCTATACTAAAAATCCAAAAATGAAGTCCATTTTGAGAGATAAAAGTTCTAAAATTTTAAAAAGTATGTATTACTATTCATAACGGCTACTTTGATTGGTCGTGGTGTGTGTTAGAACTCGAAGTTGCATACAATACATGCTACGGTATTATTCAAATAAAAAGAATACCATGGAAGATCGGGGTGTTACATTCTCCCCTCCTTCCATAAATTGCATCCTCTCAATTTTATATTGTTCTTTGAAAATAAAGGTTGAAAATAGAAAATATATTTTTGGAAAAACCCACATCGGAAATTTGGTTAATAAAATTTAGTCTTGACAAGATGAAAAGATAAATGAAAGGGTCACCACAAAATTAAGATCTCTATTAGGAGGACATTGGTGGAAATTATATACATATAATTGGAGGAAAAACATAAATATTTATAGGTAGTTATTGAGGTCATCAATCACAAAAAAGTTTAAAATTGATGTCATTAAATTCATCAGTCTACGATGATTTAAAATACCATCTATTCAAAAAAAACATAAGGTATTAAGATAACACATTTTTTACGATTCAAAATATTTTAGTTGAAATCCCAAATCGAAAAATGAATTAATGAGGCCTCTATTTAAAATAAAGAGTTGAAAGTATAAAGATTACTGAAAATAACACATACTAGGGTTCCATGTAGGAAAATATGGATATGGAAGAGAAATCTAACCATAAATTATCTGGTGGAGAGTGTTAGAGAACATGGATATGAAAAGGCCAACAATCCCAAAGCAATAAATTAGTGATGATCTAAGGTGCCATCTAGGACAACATTTTTGTTCTAAGTTCCTTTTCATAAAACTCAGAGGATGGATCACCAATGGAGAGAATGGATATCCTCGACAAAAGTGACCAAAACATGGGAGAACCCCAATAATATTTATAATAAAGAATGTAAATAAAAGTAGCAGGGGATGGATCCACTCATGTTTTTAAACATCATAGGATATTACCCAATAAATCCGAAACACAGTGCTAGAACCTAGTGACATGTCTGCCTTACTTCGTGAAATCCAATTGGCATATCATCCTTATCACACAAAGAGACATGGGTATATCTAGGTGACCTCACACTTCTCCATTGGATCCCTAATGAAAAATAGACATAATGTTCCAATGAAATAAACACTCACCTCCATAGGGACTGTATTGGTCATGCGACACATCATGAGGTGGTAAAGGATTTCTCTTTGACATTAATCACACAAACTCGAATGACTCACAATCATTGTAAAAATTAAGAAAAAAATAAATAGAATTGGATTTGAGATCAACTAATGTTCATCAAACCCATGTGACACACTAAGGATGTCCACATCATGGTCTCATGAGACCCCTGGACATGTCAACTTAATCCCATGAAGGCCCTCAGACATGCCATTATTATCTCATGGAATTTACCAGAAAACTCATATGAGATCATGTTAAATATTTTTGATAGGTTTCTAGATCTAATGAAGGAAATTCTACATATCAATATGATTAATATAAAATTAATTCATCATTTACACATGATTCAAACATGTTCCGAATAATTTGTGACAATCTAGTAAAAGCGGCATTGATGGGGTGGGATTGCAGTCATTGGAAATCAAGCAATAAACTTAGAGAGATATACAATTGAGACTCATGAAAATGAGTTGCGCTGAAGCCTTTATTGAATCCCATCTGGACTCACATGATATGCACCATGAAAAATGCAGAACGATTGGGGGTGCGGTCTCAATAAATTCCCCACCCCATCATGAATAATTTACCACTACCTACCATGATGGAGAGGATGATTCTCTGGATGAGTGGTTGTCCCTCTTATGTCCATGTACCATAGAAGATTTCATAGAGTGGTGGATCTCAAGACTGGAAAACTTTCCATCAGGTAGGATACTAGATAATAAATTGAGAAACCATGTAGTGAGTGTATGTGCTTCACATGATCACTATATAACTCATGAAGGGCCTCTGGTAGGAAACATCAAGAACATGTAACACATTTTCTAGATCATGAGATATTTATAATAATCTAACACTGAACAAATATGAGGCATTCATTATATAAAATCTAAAACAATGAATAAATGTGGTAGACTTACACAGAGAACAAATATGATAACCCTCATGCATTTTATGTGAACCATCCATGTAACGATACATCACTAAGAGATATTTCCTAGATCTCATGATGCTCGTTTGGTATACTATTTGTTTCTTGTAAAGTCCTCAGAACATGTCAGATAAAGTCACACGGTGCCCATCGGGCATGCCACCCAAGTCTGGTGAGACCCCCCTTGCTCACCATTCATTTATTGTGATGTCCACAAAATGTATATGATTGCTCCTATAATGGTACCAAATCATGTTATTCGAGTCTCACAGTAGCACTTGGGAATGTCAGCCGACTCATGTGACGTCCCCTAGATATGGCATCTAGGCTCTATGATGTCCCTAAAACATGTCCTCTAGGACATGAAACACCATTGTAGAAATGTTTCATTGAATATCATGATTCCCTCTATATGTCTCACCCATCTCTTATGATGAAATGTGGGTAAGTTTGTTAGATGATTATACACCCTCATGTTATGTTGGCTAGGTCATGCGACAGCTTCTAGGGCCAACCATCAAAGGCTTACAATGCCCTCTAGAAAAGTCATCCTTGATCATGAGACCACCTTCCAACATGCCATCCAAATTATGAGAAGCCATCTGGAAAATTCAAAAAGGAAACATAATTGTTACTGGTAATATCAGGTAGACACTCAAAAACATGTCATGAAATCAATGAATGCATATCGAAAGTTAAATCAGTGGATGATAAGAAATATGGTAGAAAAATGTGAGGGAATCCACGGTTTGATGAAAATATAGATCCTTGGTTTGTAAGACCTAATTATAAGTCCAACTGAAGATTTTATTCCCTGATTATAATCCTAATATGATATGTCCTGAATACAATGGAACCATTATTGTGTAAGACAAGATCAAAGGAAATGTAATGAATTTGATTCTGTCCCAAACCATGACACATAGGACACATCCTAAAGGGTCGATCTCCATATTAATCCTCCTAGGGAAGTCCCAGTGCATAAGTCCCCCATTTATAATCAATTAAATTCATTACATACCACCCTTATTTTCATACAATTATCTTGGATCGTGTGAGATTATGGAGTCACAATACTCAAACCTTCTCCACCACAACCCCCAACAAGGATAAAGTAAATATTAGTGTGTAAGTCTCAATAAATGGAGCAATGAGGAAAAGGATTCCTACCATAAATAGTATACATATGATAGTTTCCCAAGGCATGAAATTGAACTCAAATGGTTATCCTCCCCATTGTAGGTCCTTCTATGTCTCTAAAATTTCAACTATTTGGGCTAAATAATTCCAATGGACTGGCTACTCTACCTCATACATTAGTGGACTGAGATCAATGATACTATGGGGTCTCTGATTCATTCCATAACTAGGTTATGTAGGATGAATTCCAAATTTCGAAACTTGAACTCAAATTGGAATCCATCTCTATATAGGTCCTACCATGTCTTTGACATTTCCACTATAGGGACCCAATCATTCCCATGGGTTGATCACTATATCTCATCAGCTAGTGGACTATGAAATTTGATAAACTATGAGGACACTGATTCCTTACATAAATAAGATCCATAGGATGACTCCAAAATGTTCGATATCAATATTGAATATCCCAAGGGTAGTCTCAGCACATTATCCCTGCATCTGTAAACAATGATACTAATTTCTTGTTATCCATTGTTTCCCACACCGAGCATAGATCACATGGTCTTAGGGAGTTACAATAGTAATATCACTTGCGTAATGAAACCCCACTAGCCAGGGAAATTCCATTATTCCATCCCCAATAAGTTTCATGATACAAAACTCCCCTATATGAAGAAATAAACCTTTGGGATATTAATAATGGAATGATGTAACTATGAGAATTTTGATTCATGAAATAACCAGAATACATAGGATGCCTTTCTAAATATGGAGATCAAATAACCATCAGATTTGATATAATTCCCCCTATATATCCAACATCTCCACCATTAAGACCCAATCATTACCATGAGGTGATAATTATACCTCATATTCCAGTGTACTGTGAAAATAAATAAACTATGACAACTCTAATTATCTCCAAAATCAGTATACATAAGAAATCTCCCTAGGGATCGAGCATGAACATCTAGTTTCTCATAGAAATCATATATTTTATTTCCTTATGACACTAAACTGAAAGGTTTTAATGAAATATGTGTGTTTTGATTTCTAAAATAACCAATATATATGACACCACATAAGGGCTCAATCACCTCCTTATAATATTAACCATGTCCCTGTGTGGCAGTAAATTCAGAATCTCTATTTTATATGGATTATTCACATCAGAAGCTATTAATTGATTCAAAACATATTATAAACCTCAGATTCACATATATGGATTCACTAATGATACCCCTTTCCGCAATTCAGATATGAGATTCGTTTCTTCTGTAAGAAGAGATAATTAACCCATAATCATTTAGTTAGGGTAACCTGTTTCGTATCGGGATTAGGAAGACATTAGATGACAACTATTAAATCAATAACAAAGTCCCAAAGATGGAAATAATTCCCTCAAAAGGGTGTGATGAGCCTGAACTCCCATCCTCTTGACCAATGTGAGTCCCCAAGTTCCATTTGGCCTTAAAACCATGGTGACTGCCTACATTTGGAATGATTTTTTGTACCTAGTTACGGATGGGGGAATTTTTGGGATTATAAATTAATGTGTGACAAAATGAACTTGAAATTAATGATTGTGCACAAGGTAAACCCCCAAAATCATCCATCAGGACAAACCAAAACAAACTCGATGAGAATTATAGGTTTCACTATTTTTCCTTGGTGAAACAAATATGGTGAACGTGACTTGAATCTCCTAAAGAAAAAAATGATTTTTTATTATTCAACAATATATTTTTTCATACTCTATTGATATAAAATTGGTGAACTCAATGTGAATATATATTATAAAAATATTTTTCAGTAATTAGTCATTGGGCAATTTTTTCACAATATATGAAACTAAATTTTGAACTTGATGTGAATCTCTATAATAACAAAAATATTGGGTTATTATCGATTGGTTTGATTTTGACACAATATACATAAATAAATGGCGAACTAGACATGAATCTATCTAATAACAAAATGATTGGTTTAATTTCCATTGAGCCATTTTTTTATATACACTATGAAAAATGGTAAAATTGATGTTAATCTCTCAAAAAACAGAAAGATCAGATTATCATTTTCTAGGAAAATTTTGTTTTGCATACCCTACACAAACAAATCAGTAAGACTGAGATGATATTAAATATGATCCTCTAAAATTGAACTTCTTAAGAAATATGTCCATCCTCACATTGACAATTCCACATGAGTAGAATAGATGTGTCGTGAATAAATGAATAATTGTGTTATCCATGCATATCTTATTGAGAATATCATGAATAAAATATTTCATTAATCTGTGACCACATTCTTTATTGTCTGCTTGACTCCATATAATTCTCTCATCAATAACATCCTTATCCAAGATAATGTCTTATTTATACAACAACCACTGTAGAAATTCACTTAATCAACCAACCCCTGCTAGTCTCAATGTTATGTCACCTACTCAATACCTCTATCATCATGTGGAAAACACTATAGTGTGGGAGTAAAATATGCATGGTAAAATAGTGAACCTAGATTCCTCCCATGATGTTCTCTAAGCACAATAATCAGTTAGTTCACATCACCCAATGGAAGTTATTTTTAATCCATTGGCACTCCTCTCGATATCCATCTCATTCCGAAGCTTATCCCCACATCATGGAAATTTCCACCTTTAGTATCTAATGAAGGTGGGCAAGGTTGTCATATACAGATTCATTCTAGTTTAGGTTCCACTTAGGAGGGAACATTTCACCCACCTTCACCAGCACTACCCAGCTGGTCCCCACCAGTCGCCTACTGAGGGGACCACCTAATCCACTTCCACCTTTGTAACCCATGCACGAGCAACAAGGAAGACACCTCTGGTGAGGAAAAAACTAGATACCAACAAGTGGCATCATATACCAACACCCACTAATGAATTATATCTATATATTATAGTTATAATGAATTAGTAGGATCATATTCATGCTCACTCGAAACAAGTCTATGAGCATATTACCACAATAGGCATGGTGGAGGTTCATACGCTTTCCCCTGCGCATGAATCCCATCATCAACTTTTGGTGTAATAAGGAGGAAATAATTGGTAAATTATCCCCAATTAAATCAAAGACAACTTTGAATACATAATGGAGATGAAAAATGTGTAGGATTATATCCCTACCCACAATTTTATAAATTTCTAATATATTGCATAAAAAAATAAATAATTCCACTGACATATTCTGACACTAGTTCAGATATAGGGTAGGAAAATATTCATATTCTTATAGTCATGATAGCTCAACACTCTGATTATCAGGAAGAAGTGGCTAATTCAAAGAAAGTTCACATTCTTTCTCCCTTCTAAAAGGATTATCAATATATTCGGAAAATGGATGTGGCATCAGACCTAGATCATAATCACATTCCAACCAAAAATCAATAGGTGTGAGTGACACATTCCTCGAGATAGGGTCACATGACTATTGAAAATGACTTATAGAATATTCCATAGTCATATGATAAGGATCATATGCCCATTCTGGTCATGGCTCACCAAGTGATAGGTGAGTAATCCTTGACATAGGTTCATATTCCAATCGAATAACTCCAGTGACATACTCCAAGTTCCATGTATCATGAATAAAAATCCATTATGGTAGTGGATGACCAAGTGAGAATGGAACATGCCTAGAGATAGTCTAATATGCATGTCAGCGAATCAACGTCACATATTCTAGTAAATCATGGAATCTTGGAACATATTCCTAATTAATCTAATGAATTATCACAATGGAATCATTCCAAGGAAATACAAGATGTGGCTTATATCCCATTTACCATTCTAGAGGTTTGTCATCATATTTTTATAGGGAATTCATATTCATACCAGGATCATATTCCTATTCCAAATAGGTCTCACTAAGCAAGAGGTGAACATTCCTCGGGGAAAGATCATATCCCTACCATGAATGTCCTGTGACATATCCCAAAGTCTCAGGATCAGGCTCATACTTTTGTTTTGAACAAGGCTCACGAAGTGGGAAAACAACATGCCTAGGAATTACCCCATATTCACAGCAATAATGTGACAACTCATTGACATACTCGAACATATTCTCAGTGGAGGGGTCATATCCACATTGCATGAGACATTTAAATATATGTTATGACAACCATCATACAACATGATAATATTCCTACACAATTCCAAAAGGCAAGTAAACATATTTTATACATGAAGTATAATTTGAACCATATTTCTAATAGGCTCAATGCCAGTTTCCATTAGGTATTTTGTGTAACATTCAAAACACTCAAAGTGCATGTCAACTCATAAATTGTAGAAAAATGTGATCATTACCCTGATAGTCCACCTCATGGTATTGTGGATATGGTTCACATGGAATGTACTCCTGAAATCCACCATAGTCAGCCTTCCAATGTATATATATATCTCGTGGACAAGGAATTAATCACCCTTCCCAGACACGTCCATATAGATAGGTATTAAAAACTATGTCACCTATATATTAAGAGGTTCTCAAAACATCAGTGTCAACTGCACATGGTTCATTATCATCTTCATACTGCACTACACTCCAGTTAGTAGGTGACCCTCAACAAAATCTTTTATGGTCTGACCAGATGGGGGCATTTAGGTCTGACAAAGAAGAGGCTGACATTGACATATAGGGAGAGTTATCAAGAAACAACCTAT
Organism: Viscum album; assembly: GCA_963277665.1. Lineage (NCBI taxonomy): Eukaryota > Viridiplantae > Streptophyta > Magnoliopsida > Santalales > Viscaceae > Viscum > Viscum album. The sequence goes on along the minus strand of OY728119.1, from coordinate 1,598,903,727 downwards.
CCATACTGTTTTGACCCCTCACTACGTCTGATTATGAGATCCTAGAAGATTTTTTATAGGAGGGTATGACATATCTACCTCAAAATATGTGGGAAACTCATTAGGGATAGAAATCACAACATCAATTTTGTCACGAATACAAGTTTCTCCTTCATACAATCAAGATAATATATTTTCATATTGTACAAAACACTATCTCCATGGCCTAGAATCCAAAACATTAAAAATAGGAGTTCAAATTTTACACATGCTCGACACTATTTCATCATAACATGTCGATAATAGATCTATGAATCCACCTCATTCAACCTTATTTAATTATGGGTAGACTATGGAGTGTTGCACTTTTCCACACCCCTGGAATAGAATAAACTCTCATATATGATATCCATTAATGTTATAGCCTCCATAAAATCAGAGTAACAGATAATGATTGGGAAAGTTGGACACTACAATAGAATTACCACACTCTAGAAATTCTAATAAAATATGTTTGGAGGTAGAGTATATCCAATAAGACTTCAAATTGGGCCTCTAGAAGCAATTAGAATGCATTTCAGACATGGAGACTGATGTTTCGATCATCCAAAAAATGAATCATAAAGAATTGTCCTCATCATTGTCTTATACATCACCAAAATCCAACCTGAGAACAACTGTTCGATATAAAATAGTCTGTAGTAGAATCTTCCATAAGAGCCATCCAGGAGTAGACCTATCCCTTTGGGATGGGGGAATATATACCACCACCTTCACCTATTGAATTTCCAATCCCTAAGAGGATCTGAAACATATCCTTAGAAGATGAAACAAACCCCAAAACACTGTGATGGTAGAATTTATATCTTAATCACCATCACTTGGTGCGTCATCCCCTAAGACAGTCCTGGGGACATCGATAGTGATTCCAGATCACCCCATCAAGTTGGGATGGGGAATTTATTTCTCAATGTATGCCTCAAGAATCAAAAAATACCCAACTATAATAATTGTATCCCAAAAAATAGAACCAATAAATTACAGTTTTTTCATTTAAAATCCCCCACCACACAGGGATAGGGTAATTTTCATTATCATTATCATTAAAGAGAGAATTAGTTTTCTCTTGATTGTGAAATAAAAATCAATGGTTAGAATCCCATAAGGTCCTCCACCACTAGAAAAACATATTGTAGTAAGTTCCCATTTTTAATGGAAGACATAAAACTCCAGCAAAGACACTATTTATAGACCAATATTGTAGGAAAATATAATTATATAATCTTACCCCGATGGGGTATCAAGTCAAAACAACCAAATATGGAAAAGGGTTTGAATGATGACCCTGATAAAGGTAGCGAACAATCATCCAATTGCATCAAAAGTAATGAAACCACAACCATTTACTAATTTTCTGAAATGATTGTTATCAATATCAATGTGGTAGATATTTTTTATCATGTTTAAACTACAGAAGGTCGTAAAACTAGAAAACATATCCGTAGAGTAGGGTGACTTGGATGCATCAAATAAGGATGCACACAACTAGAACTAGAGAAGTCTCCAAAATCTGGATCCCCCAAATAATGAGTAGGCACCAACATATTAGAATACTATAAAATATAAAGAGAATGGTGTGGCTACATCCCAATCCCATCCAAGTGGAGTTAATATTCCTCCCATGTAGGAACAACTTTCACAATATGAGAGTGAAATATAAACTCTCTGACAACTCAATGAGGATCTACTCTAGGGAAATATTCATGTTGGGTATCATCTTTAGGATGAGGCAAATATCCCTCCTCCCATAAGAGTTGATCCTCTATAAAAACTTGCATCGATGTGTCTAACTGGATCTAGATCTAGGCAGCCAGTCTATATAGATGAGGAAGTAAAAAATGATAGTGATATACCTTTTTTGTAGTGACATACTTTCCCATGTTAGGGTAATCATTCAGTCTTCTAAATAATTGATAATCATCCTAAGACAATGGCTGAACTACCTTATAGATCCCCACCCACTCTTTGTAGATGGGAGACGACTCCGATATCACTGGCCCTGGTTCTTATTAATGTCATAGAGTCCCTAGATACATGAAAGGAATCCATTTAGGTGAGAAATGTGCCTATGAAACATGAGAGAATTCCATATTTTGATTGGGTGATCAAACTTTTCCTCGACCCAACTTCTGAAAAATTAATTTATCTACCTTTGATGGGGAAAGTAATCCTAAAGAGCATCTCTTATACTATATATACCAATGTGGTCCAAAGATGGTCCATCAAGATCAATAGGATGTAACAATGATAAGGAGTTTCATACAAACTCTGATAGTGATATCCTTTATTGGGTACAATATTTTTCCCACATGATCCGTTATAGGATGGAAAACCCTACGTCATCAGATCCTTTATTAGTTCAGCTCCATGCTACTGAATATAACAATTTTCAACACAAAAACATCATGAAACAGAAAAATGAGTGGGTTTATAACATTATAGATAGTTTTAAGGGCTTAACCTATTCAATCCACAAACCTCTCTTGTAGGAACAATTGATGTCTCTTTAGGGTGAAAATATCCAAGATGATTTACAGTTTCATATGATCCAAATGATGTATCCAGGTGGGTTCCGTGAGTTCCCCAAAACAACACAACATATTGAAGAACCCATTTAGTGAACCTAACCCAAACATCAGCTCATTTCCTCAATATTGGGAGAAGTTTAAGAAAAGAAGAAACTGTAACTGTCACTCTAAAACTAGCAGCGGTTCCCATCCATGCACATAGGTAGGTCCCAGATTGCACAACACCTCTTGTAAAGTGGTGACAACCATAGGATCAGCCTCATCTAGAAGCATAGAGAAATTAGGGTTTCTTGAGATATAAGGAATATATAAATAAATTATATTCCATCCAAAATAAAAAAGTCCCTAGTTATTTTGTGGCATCCATGTACAATAAATGACTTAGGCTATCGCAACCTATGAGGCTCGATGAGGTCGGCCTCACCAACCATTTCGAATACATCCCTTTCCAAATAATTCTATGAAATAATATCCACGAATAATTCATCATCAAAGATATCCTTCAAGTCTTGGTCTATTCTTGATAGGTGGCACTAGATAAATCCTTAGACTTTATGGTCTACATAACCATTTACCTATCAGAAGAAAAAGATAGTTGGAATAAAGTCTGGGGTAGGCATGCAAAAAGTATAAAAAATGGATGACTTGGAAGACAGTTGACTAAGCCCATTCCACCCTAATTGAATAACTACAGAGACCCATAATACCTCCACTAAACAGGGATTTCTCATCATATATTCCTTCAAAAAATGAGCATGACCCCCAAATTTAGGAAGAAAGGGTAGAGGAAAGGTCACATTCTACTCCAATGAAAGCCCACGCTGTTGCATACTTATTCCCTACAACATCCCCAGAATAAGTACCACAGCACAAAATGAATTCCACATTAGAAAATTATCTCATATTTGGTTCTATCAATGTGATACACCTTGAATATCCCATATCCAATGATTAATTTTCCTTAGAATATGAGTTTCTCGCACATAACTGGGGAACAGGATGTTACATGCACATGAACCAAGGATACATGGGAAACACATGCATGAAAGAATCAAATATTTCAATCAAATTCCCATAGAGAATATATATATATATATATAGATGATAACTATGGGAAGGTACTCCTGTGAGCCCATAAAAACATGGAGGTATCCCATAAACCTCTTGCAGTCATCCGCACCTGGCCGTCTTGCAAGATCACTTATTATGGGTCTCATTATCCGATCAACCCAGACAATAGTGGGGGATGGCATGAGCCGCACCATTAGTCGGAGATTCAACTACAACCTTTTCAAAGAAACATGCCCATATAACTCAAAATAATATATTTTTGAGCCACATTTATAGGAGACACCACATATCTAGAAGAGTTGACCTATGGAAGAAAACTATGACATTTTGAAATAGCTGGTGATTTTATTTTTCATGATCTCAATCCTTGATTCAATTTGTATTTAAAAATAATTCAGGGGGAACACATTAAATCTGTCTAAATCCCATAGGAATTTGAGTTAGAATTCATTGAATCTAAGGTCTATCGAATGGAGACCATGTTAGGAGATTTCCATGTCACCATCTCGTTCATAGAACATAATCAGGATGAGGTCATTCGGTGGAACATAAAACACAAATATATTTTGGGAAAACATGATAATATCGACATTCTAATGGCTTTGATTGATAATGGAGAATGGATAGTGGATCAATCTCATTATGATTCAAAACTTTACTATTTGGTATATAGAAAAAGTAATTTGTCTCCCACATAGCTAACTATTGAAGGGTATGATATGTGTGAGATGAGACACCTAAAGAAGGTCAAAATCTAAATACTAGTTTATGGTTATCCATCAAGACACTAAAAATAATTTCCTTCTCAAAAGGCCTGATCTCTATATCCACATTGTGTCACATTTAACATTTCATCAATGACTAAAATAGGCCTCTGATAGAAAATTCAACATACTACAAGGTTATATTAACCCCTTTGAAGCATATGAATCCATACATGATAAAGAAAGATTCTAAAAAAGGGAGGAAAACAACTGCTGATGGATGATGATACATAGGCTATGTCTTCTAAATGTTTTGAAAAAACATCTATAAACCATTTGAACAAGATCTAGATCGACTATGTGCTCCCCATAAATCAAGGTGAGGTGATAGACCTGGTCCCAAAGATCCATGATACTACCCACCCCAATTACACTGTAAAAAACAATCAACTCTGACATATACCTGTAACAACTGAGATTGAAGATGATGATAGTATGTCTTCTCACGACCCCCCCTCCCCATGATAGTGATGGAGGGGCACCCAAATTTTCAAATTTTTATGAAACCATCTACACATACTAAGAGTTAGAGGGAGTCGAGGATAACCTCTCGAACAAACCTCTTGCATTGAGTGAAGGTGTCTCCACCAACATCAATGAGATCATATTGCTAAATATTCGAAGGCAATAAGACCCATGGAATACTCTGATTAGTTCCACTATCCACTTAAATAGAATGATATGTATATTACAATTCTCAAGAAACATCAATATATGTTCTCATGGAATTATAAAAAGTTGACCAGACTGAATCCTGATGTGCCTAGGCACTATATTGGCTTATCTAAAGATAATCAAGGCTTCAAGAAGGCAGCCACAGTAGGGTAGAAATTTCTTTTACATCGATTTTTGGACGATGTTATTAAAGGAGACATTATAAATATTATTTTTACATTATTTATTTTTAAACCGACATAAAAAACATAAATCCGTAGCATTTTTTACGTCGAATCTTAAATGAACTATGTGAAAAATGCTTCATAGTCATGATTTATTACATTATATTTTAAATAACCAATGTGGTATAATGTTTATTACATCGGTTATGTAATATCCAATGTAATAAACTTCACCTTAGAAGCATTTTTCACGTCATTTGTTTAATAACCGACATGAAAAACAAGTTTTTTACACCAGTTATTTTTATACCTGACATGATAAATTAGTATTCAAAGTGTTTTTTCACATTATATAAACAATAACTGATGTAAAAATAGATATACTATGTTAGTTATTAAATAAATGATTTAAAAACAATTCCCATGAATTTATTACGTCGGTTATAAAATAACCGATGTAAAACCATATTTTTTTAAATAAAACCATTCGACCATTACTATGCTCTAGCAAAGAAGACTTGAAAAAAATCAGAAAACAGAACAAAACCAGACCAAATACAGACCCGAATCTATACAAAAAAACATCAGAACTAGAGCAAAACAAGAATAACCAAAGCAAAATTAAACATTCACATACATAATATTCAAAAATTACAATTTCGACTAAAAAACCTAAAACCCCTTGGAAATCACCTACCCCCATGGATAGCCCCCAACCCCACTGGATAAAACCCTCCACCCCACTCCCCTAGAAACCCTCCCACCCCCTGAAAACCCCCCACACCCCTGGAGAGCCCCATGGACACCCCACCCCCTGGACACCCCCACCCCCTGGACAACCCCACCCCCCTGAACAGCCCCCACCCACTTAACACCCTCACCAAATTGGACAACCTACAAACCACTTGACACATGCCCCCCCAATGGACACCCCACCCCTATGGAGAGCCCCCACCCCCTGGACACCCCCACCCCTTGACACCCTCCCACACCCCTGGACACCCCCAACCCCCTGGACACCCCGACCCCCAGGATAGCCTCTCACCACCTTGGACTTCCCCCTCCCCCTAGACACCACCCCACCCAACTGGACAGCCCCCCACCTAATGGACACCCTCCCACGCCCTACCCCCATAGACACCTTCCCACCCTTGTACACCCCCTACCCCCAAGGACAGCCCCCACCCCTGGACAACCCCCCACCCCTGGACACCCCCACCCCCATGTAAACCCTCCAACCCCTTGGACACCCCCTACCCCCATAGACACCCCACACCCCAAGAAACCCACACCCCCTGGACACCCCCACCCCCATGCACTACCCCACCCCACTAGACATCCCCCACCCCCTTGGACACCCCTAACACTTCAACACCACCACCCCCTGGACACCCCCTCCCCCTGCACACCCACCCACCCCTGGATATCCCCCCCACCCTTGGACACCCTCCCACCCCTCGACACCACCCCAACCCCCCCCCCCCACCCCCCACCCCCCATGGACACTTGCCCACCCCCTAGACACCCCACACCTAGACAGCCCCCACCCCCTGGACAACCCCCACCCCTCGACATCCCCCCACCCCCTGGACACCCCCACCATTGGACACCCCACACCCCCAGACACCCCCGGACCCCATGGATATCCCCCCTAGGCCCCCTCCCACCCCCTGGACACCCCCCACCAACCAGGACAACCCCCACCCCTAGACACCCCACCCCCAAGACACCCCACCCCTGGACACCCCCACCATATGGACACCCCCGACCCCCATGGATAGCCCCCACCACCTCTGGATAGCCCCCACCCCTAGACACCACCACCCCACTAGACAGCCCCCACCCCTGGACACCCTCCCACCCCTTACCCCCTTGGACACCCTCCCACCCCCTAGACACCCCCTACCCCCTTGGATTGCCTCCCAACCCCCTTGGAAACCCCACCCCCATTGATACCCCCACCCCCACTAGATTGCCCCCTACCCCACTGGACAGCCCCTACCCCCTGGACACCCCTCCCCCATGGATAGCCCCCACCCCCTGGACACCCCTACCGCCTAGACACCACCCCACCCCACTGGACAACCCCCATCCCTAGACACCCTCCCACCCTCCCTACCACCTTGGACACCCTCCCACCCATTAGACACCCCCTTCCCCCATAGACATACCCCACCGCCTGGACAACCCCCAACCCCTAGACACCACCAAACCCCCTTGACCCCACCCCCCATGACAGTCCCCCACCCCAAGACACCACACCACCCCACTAGACAACCTCTACCCCCAGGACACTTTCCCACCTCCTGGACAGTCCCCACCCCTGGACAACCACCACCCCCTAAACAGCCCCCACACCTTGGACATCCCCCACCCCCTGGACACCACCCCACCCCACTGGACAACCCCACCCCTGGACACCCTCCCTCCCACAACCCCCTTGGACACCCTCCCACCCCCTAGACACCACCCCAACCCCACATAGACACCCCCACACCCCTAGAAACCCACACCCCATAGACACCATGTACCCCCTAGATATCCCCCAGCCCCCTAGACACCCTCAGTCCCCATGGAGCCATTACTATACTTTGACAAAGTAGGAAACAAGAAGAAACCAGACCAAACGCAGACCAAAACCAGACCAGAATCCATACTAAAAAACATCAAAACTTGACCAAAACAAGAATAACTAGAGAAAAATTAATCATTCACATATATAAAAATAAAAAAATACAATTTAATCTAAAAAATACAAATCCAACCAAACAAAACTTCCTAATACACAGTTATAATTATAATATTCAAAATGACATTTTACACTACAAATAAACTAAAAAATATTCAAACCTGTAAAATAATTTGACCATTCCACTAGTAAGTGTCTAAACTCTTGAGAACTATAGGGTGGAGAGTCATCAAATATATACAAATTAAAAGGAAATTAGTTAACATGTATAATGAATAAATCAAATGAAATATTATGGAAATGTTTATAAGGAAATATTACCTGTCAAACTTCAAAAGTATTCTAGTTGTAATTATTTCATTCATAAATCATAAAATATAATATATGCATTCGATGATGCATTGTTGTTCATAAAAATTATTTTTAAATTAGTTTCAATTAAAAATATAATTTTTATTTAATACATCGAAAATTACAATTTATAAATGGATATTTACCTTTACTTTTACATATTTGATCTTGGCACTCTTTTTCTTTCTATTTTTTTAAAAGTAGGCCAATCCCCTGTTAGATAATAATATGAATGGGATAAATTTAAAATTTATTATAATCTAAAAAAGTATTAAGAAATTTAAACATACTATTATAACATATTCTTAACACTTCCTCACACATCGCCATTAACAGAGCATATCCAATAAAGTGTTTTCTCCCTTGAAAAAAACGCCTAACATCCAATGATCACTGATATAAAAGAAACTTTATGGGTAGTGGTTGTTTATGTTAAAAGATAATGAACATTTTTATAGATATATGTTTCATACCTCTCACAATAAGGCATCATCCAATACTACTTGATTATACTATGTTCAAATCTTTCATCAATATAAAGTGTTCTTTTTTCCTCATCCAATGCATGTGCATCAGGGAAGATCAAATGCAGGTCCATCAATCCATATACGTCTATCCTATCATTCTTATCACACATGTTATAAATATACCTAACACAAAATAGATATAAGTATACATTTTTAATAAATACGACGTATAGAAAGTTGTTAATAGTTACATGAAAAAAATCTACACCACGTTGATGCCCAAATTATCTCCAGTATTAAGCTCCATAATATAATTTTTCAAAATCCCTACATTTATTGCACATCCACAAACATGAGATTCCATTGGATGCGAATAATGATCCATCAAAAAAATTTAATATCTTGACAATCTATCAAGACTACTATAATCTCTATATGATGTCATAGCCATTTGTCTTTATTGTTGTCTATAGAAAATTTATTTATAGTTGAAGTATTCCTGTAAATAAATAGAAAAATATTTTATTTTTCAAATGTTAAAACAAATTTAATAAAAAATAAAATAAATATATATAATACATTCCTATATGGTAATGTGTTGTAGAAGTCTGGATGGCCAAACTAAAAAGCGACAGATACTATGTCCAACTGTCATCATCTCATCTATAGGTAATGGTACTCTAGATGATCTATCTATTATATCTTGTATAGTGACCATATTATTCTCTACCTCTAACTGTTGATGAGGAACTCTATCTCTTATACAATATACCATCCCATATGAAACTATATGATGGGGAGGATCATCAACATATAACTCACAATAAGTAAGAAGATGTGGAAAAAGAGTAGGATAAAAAAGGGTCTATAGGCTGAGGTGGAGGATAAATAATGGGTTCTGGAGGTGGGGGAGTGGGAACTGATAGCAGAGTTAGAGGATAAATAATGGGGTATGCAGGGGGGAGGTGGAGGAGTGGTAGCTACAGTCTAAAATTGTCTTTGCATGTCTACAAACATATACTGTACTAATTCTCTAATCCTTTCCTCCATCGTTGCATTGATATTTTGAAATTCAGCCTCTAAGGAATCTATTTTTTTGTGGATAAAAAACCTCTTTGGAAGAAGTTGAAGAATTTTTATCACTTTTCATATCGATACAATCGTCGGTTATCCTCATACACGATAGGGGTATTTGGGCTTCCCCAATGATGCAGATAAAATATCTTTCCTGCCAGCATTTGTAAATACCGCCTATGTTCACTTCTCCTCAATATAATCCTGTATAAATTAATATATCATTTATATAATTATTGAAAATTATTTAATGAATAGAATTAACTTAAATAAATATAATAAGTATCTTACAATTCTGTCAGCTACGATTCTCGATTGTTTCAAAATATATTGCTCCTTTCTTCTCATCCAAGCTCTCTTACATTTTTCCTGTCTCAATGGAGGGGATAGAGGGGAAACATCTCCAGATCTTGAAGACTCATCGTTATGTTTTTGTAGATTTTCCATCCTCATTTGTTCTTAAAACAAACTGCACCCTCCCCCGAGAAAAAATATGATGGTATAAATTTTTATATTGCATCTCCTGATGAGATGCCCTTGTTTGGTATAAATTAAGAATAAGAAATCATTAACAAAACATTAATAATAGAATTTAAATAATAAAACATATAAAATATTATATTTCCCTTACAAAAAATGAATATTATCTTCTACTATTAAAAAATTGGTTCCATGTGTCTTCATTTCTGAAAGGATATATTCGACATGGACAGTCATGTAGCCTATGACCAAAAATCAAATCAAATGTGAGAGTTGATTTGAAATCCCTCCATCTCCTAGCAGCCATCAATAAAAATTTCCTTTTGATTCCTCTTGTTTCAGGAATATCAAATGTCATCTGATAAATAAGAGGTAAAACGTATTATACTATACAAATTTTATGATTATTCAAACAATAGAAAAAGAACATACCATATTTTTCTCCCATAATTGAGATATTATCGCTTTTTCCACACTTCTCTAATCATCATACAAAATTATTACTTTGATTTTACCCTGATTTGATACGAAAATATTAAAATAATTTTCATTTGGTACTCTAGGAATATCATTGTCATCAATCTCAATAATTATCCTTTGGTCTTGGCTACATGCAAGTGATAATTTTGGTAATCTTGTGTAGCCACATTTACCTACTCTTGAACTCTTCTTTTTTATTATTGGAGCACATGTGGAAGATTGGGGAACATCATGATCATGTGAATGTTCCTCCCTAGAGGAATTCTCATCTCTAGAATCATGTGGTTGATCAAATGATTGATCTTTCATTATCCTTTAAATCATAAAATAAAACATTAGTTAAAAAATATACAAATTAAAATATAACAATACTAATGTAAATAAAATATGAAAAACTAAACTAATTTATTTAATAGTAAACATGGTAAATATGTTAATCATGTTAAACAATGGTAAAAATGGTAAACACGGTTAACTTGGTAGTGTAATTTACAATCATCAAAATCAATAAATATATAAGTTAACTAAAGGTAAACTATGGTAAACTATGGTAAACATGGTAAACATGGTAAAGTAATTGTCCTTCAACAAGATATATAGATATATAAGTTACATAATGGTAAACATGACAAACTAAATTAGAAAAAATTAAAAAAAATTATACTTATTTTTTTTATACACATTTTAATAAAAAAAGTACAATATCTAACATTTTATGAAATTAATAAATGTAAAAATAAACAAACATATGTTACCTGAAATATTAGGAATGTACAAATGGGTTGTTTTCCCAAATTCCTTCATTATGATTGTTCCTTATGGCACAAAACATGTATTCAACATGCTCATTGTTATTTTCGACTAATATTTCCATGGATGTAGGGATCTCACATAAATAATAATCTTTATAAAGTTTATCCTCACCAAAATATTGTTTGTTTTCTTATAAAACAATAAACCACTACATATATGATTAATCAACATAAAAGAAAATCAATTTTGAATGTGTTTCTATTATAACATAATCTTCTCTGTCTTCCAATCTATTCAGATTAACATCTATACTTCCAAATTCATCGTGTAAGACACTGTTTTTACCGATAAACCATTTGCAGTTAAAAACATGAACTTTAGTATTAAAGTAATCAACTTCCCATATATCTTCAATGACTCTATAGTATGAAATTGATGCCAAAATTGGGTTTTGGTCTTTATAACTCTAAAAATTCATTCCTTCTGCAAAAAAAAAGACACCACTATTTCAAACTGCACCTCTATTGTCTTGAGCATTCATATGAAATGTCTAGCCATTAATTTCATACCCCGGAACATGTTCCCACATTTAAAATTCTACCACCCACTAACCATATTAATGTCTCTGATACATCTGATCTACCAAGCAAGGTCTTTTTAAACCATGGAAAAAATGTTTTGTTGTGATTATTCAAAAGCCACATTTCTTTCTTCTTTGGATAGCATTGTTTTAACTCATTATTATGAAATGTGATATGTGGTTGAGAATCAGTTATGCTATTAAATATGTTTAATTTTACCTTTTTCTTATATTTAGCTGGCAAGGATTTTAATTTCAATCCACAAATCCCCTATCCCTAATTATTAACTCGTTCATGGTGAGATGGAGGAAAACCTATATGCTCCTCTATAGCCAAGTAGCTCGTAAAAACTATGAAACCTCCTCAGAAATATACTATTGAATAATGAAGTCTTTAGGTCGGTATAGATTCTTAACATAACCCTTCAATATTTTCATATACCCTTAAAAAGGATACATCTAATGAAGATATACATGTCTCTAAAGATTTATTTCTTGAACTAGATGAACCATTAAATTAACAATTATATCAAAAAAAGGAGGAAAATACATTTCCAATTGATAAAGTATATAAATTACATTCTTTTCCAAAATGATCAAAGCATTAACAAGAATCACTATCTTACAAATTGAATTGAAAAAGTAACACGCCATCATTATAGTCTTTCAAACACGGATGGAAAATATTCCATGCAATACAACTGGTAGAAGTTTTTGCATCATGATGTGACAATCATGAGATTCCATACCTATCAACTTCAAATCCTTCAAAGATTTTTCTTACATTTTAAGAATAACCGTGAGGAACATTGATATCATGAAGACACTAAAAAAGCTAATATTCTCCCTCTTGGACAATATACGACAAGCTGTGGGATGAAATGTTCATATTCCATTATGAGTGGGAGCTAACTCCAAACGTATTCCCATTGATAGTAATTCAAATCTTGCATTAAATCCATCTTTACTATTTACTTCAATATCTAACGATGTTCCAATAAAACTATCACAAATATTCTTCTCTACACGTATAACATCAAGATTATGTTTCACATCATGATATCTCCAATATGGTAGCTCAAAAAATGTTGACCTTTTCTTCCAAATATGTCTATCATTACCCGATTTACGTGTCTTTCCCAATGTCACAACAAGGTTTTTCACCCTATAAAAATAAACATTAGTGGATAAAGGTTTTGGAGCAATATAAAATTATTTTATGCCATTAAATTACTTTTTTAGTCTTCTATAAGAGTGATCAATAGGGAAAAAATTTCGTTGACCCATGTATACTATTTTCCTCCCATGATGAAATTGAAAATATGAAGTATGTTGTTCGCAAATTGGACATGCTTTATTACCCTTAAAACTGTATCTAGTCATATTTATATATGCTGGGAAGTAATTTATAGTGAACATAATAATTGAATATAGTTGAACATATTCCATTTTATAAGAATCATACACCTTAATACCATCCTCCAATAAAAGTCTCAAATCATCAATCAATGATGACAAGAAAAAATAAATAACATTTAAGGGTTTCTTTGGAACAGAGATCATTATACTCAACATTACATATTTGTACTTCACAAAATCTTTAGGTGACATGTTTTAAATTACCAATAAAATAGGCCAGGAACTATATGTGCTATTAAGGATTCGATATGTATTCATTCAATCTATGGACAACCCTAGTATGAGATTTCTAATTTCATTTCCGAATATAGGATACTTCTCATCAATTTTCTTCCATTATGGAAAATCATCTTGATGGCATAGTTTTCCATCACTTATCCACTCCTGAGTATGCCATATTACCCTTTTGCATCATTTTAATTAGAAAATAAACGTTTCAAATGATGAATTATAAGAAGATACAAAAATACCTTGGTAGGGATCTCTGTAATCTCTACACCAGCCTCTAATTTTTATTTCAACTTATACTATTATGTCCCACATTTTGGACACTCTAATCGAAATTAATAGTCCTTACTATATATCTTACATTCATTCAGAGAAGAAAGTATTTTCTTATATCCCAATACCACCGAGCATAATATTTTCTCTGCCTTATAATGTGAATCTATAAGATCATTATTTTTTGGAATAATGTATTTAAACAATTTTAATAGATCTGTAAAACTTCTATCACTCCATCCTTGTTTTTCCTTCAGGTTAATCAATCTTAACACCATCAAAAAAACCATAAAATCTGTAGAACCATGATACAATGGGATTTCCACATCACCATATAGACGTGAAAATATCGGTTCTATCTCAATTTGTTTTGCTGAATTATCACGAATCATTTATTCAATTACATCAGAGTTACCATCTTGAAAAGCATCATCATTAGTAGATATGACATTCTGTCCAGTTTCACCATGCCATATACAAGGAGCCAACTTTGGTTTTGATTTTGGATGTTTTAAATAGCACTAAGACACCTGCATGAATTCAATTGAATGAAAATGGGTTGATCTAGGATTATGCTCGGGGTGGATTGAATGAATTTTACTTCTTTAAACAATTTTGGTTTTATTAATTCTTGATGAATCCATTCTTCAAAAATAACACTAACTTCATCATTTTCTGGTTTGGTGCTTACTAAACACAATTAATAATCCCCTATACACTTAGAGAACCAAATTCATGATCTCTCCGAGGTATATGGTCATTTAGTAATTGAATTTATTTTTCTCAAACACAGTAAAGATGAAGAGTAGAAATAACTGAAGAATGAATGTCTTAAATTAATTATCCAATTAACAACAATTCTTTCATAAAATAACATTCAATCCAGCCTTCGCATCCTCCTAAGATCAACCCATTAAGGGTTTATCCCTCCATTGATGATATACTCTCAATGGTGGGTGGAAGATGGCTAACAAGAATTGGATTGAAGAAATTAAAACCACGGAAATAACGAGCACTCCTCCGTGTGTGTGAATGAAATTCACACCTATGTGTGAACTAATTCACAACAACACAGAGATATCACTGTGCTTTATGATTATAAAGTTTTAATAAATGAAATGGAAAATATATAAGAGAAAGAATTTTATTAAGAACATAAAGATACAAAAAAGAAACTTACATGGAAATGGAAAACATTACAAAGGAAATTTGGAAGCAAAACATTACAATGAAACAAAGCATCCAAGATGATAAGAAAATTTTCTACCCCTATTCCCTTCACCAATAGCTCCTTATATAGGCATATTAGGAGCCTTAGGTACATCCGCCAACAATTAATTCACCCCCCAACAATTAATAGAGTCAAATGGAGGGTGAATAATCAAAAGGAAATTGATGTTTTGAATTTGACCCGGAAAACTTTCCAGATTCGTCCACCACATTGACGTGTGAATTAGAAATTGATGAAGGCCGAATCCGGAGGGGCTGTAGAAGGGAAATATCTTCATCAATCTGTCCTCTATGAGCTGTAAAAATTTCAGGAAATTTAGCTCAGCCGTTTGGATGTTATAGTCGACATGGTGGGACGTATTTCTATGCATTAATGACGACTCCACCATTTAAATCTCCACTTCAGATCTCTTTATCATCATGAAAACATCAGAATTAGCTCCGGACACAGTTGAATAAAATGATCCTCATATTTTTATCTTTCTACTGTATAAATTTTAGCTTCATTGGGCTTGGTTTCTTGGCCCCACATTTGTTTGATGGGCCTTAGGCCCATTATGCTTTTTCCAGCAAGTTTCTGCCTTCAGGCGCAAAATTCTCCATCTTCCTTTGGGATTCATCAATCGGACCTAAAAGATAAAATGTTTCAAACAAAGTGATCAATAATATCCCAAAATTTCAAATTAAATTTATGAATAGTGTAATTTCCAAAAGCAAATTATTGAGTGGGACCAAATTGACATTTTAAGCATGAATTGCACAATGATGGGAAATGAAGTTCAATTTATGAATTGGACTAAAATTGATGTTTATAAACTTTAAAACACATTAATATTAAGAACTTAACAATGAATATTATCCAATTTAAGTGACTAATCACACCCCCCAACTTGATTTTTGCTAGTCCCGAGCAAAATAAATTACAAATATGAAATCCAAATCCCCTTTTCCAAAAACATTTAAATACACATTGCTCACTCAAAAGATCTCATACCAAAAAAAATTATGGAACCCATCAAAATCATTTAAAACAAGCTAGGTCCATAAGCATATCCCAAGCCCAAGCCCATTCCTTTGTTCAAATTCATTTCCACATTTCATCCAATTCCAATTAAGCATGATAAAGTGTTGTGCATCATAAAAGATATGGGGCCCATTTTATTGTTCAAGGGGAAAAAAATGGAAGCGCTAGGTGGGAATCACATTAAACCTTAAGATGAGTATCCCTTTTTTTTATTTTTATTTTTGATTTTTTTTTTATTTTTTTAACCACAATAGATTTGAAAAGACTAACTCTGGGCAAGACAACTATGGAGTCACGATCCCCAAGTGCCGGACGCCACACATTTTGTCAATTTCATGCTCTACAATAGAGATATAAAGTCTAACTCTGGGCAAGACAACTATGGAGTCACGATCCCCAAGTGCCGGATGCCACGCATTTGGAAAAAACATTTCTCTATGTGGTCATTATTATTTTTTTCCTTTTTTTTCATTTTTTTGTTTTTTTTTTGTTTTTTTTTGGATACTCAAATTAAACTAAAAGTGACCCCAGAACCCTATACTATAATTAAAGGGACCCAAGAACTCAAATTTACACCCACAATCCAAAAGACGTGCATTTTGGCATTTTTATTAAGAGGATGAAAATGTAAACTTTGAAAAATCACATTGGTCAACCGCACTTTCCAAAAACTATGCTCATGAACTTAAACTTGCATTAAAATCAGAATCGAGGCATGCAAAATTAATTTGATATCCAATTTTAGATTTTGCAATGTGTGTTATCATGTTCAAGTTTAATGGAATTTTTCTTTTCATGCATGTTTTTATTCAAAAAAAACCATTTTTTATCCCCCCCAACTTAGAATAACACTGTCCCCAGTGTTTAAAGAAAAGAAAAGTTATAAGGGGGTAGGAGAGGAGTTCAATGAATAAATTTAAAATGAAAATCATGGAATGAAGTCACCTGGTGGTCGATGATGATAGCACATGCCATAGTCTCCCTTCAATCCTGGATTTGAGTCTCAGTGGCTTGGATGGTGGTGAATGGATTTTCCTTATGGATTATGACATGTCCTTTTTTTTAACCTATAAAAATAAAAAAATAAAACAAAACAAAATAAAATGATGATACATTGTCTTCTTTATATTTTCTGGGTAAGGTATTACTCAGAGATCACACCACGTGACACGGATGAATATGGCGCTCCCCTTTCATACCCATCCTTACTCATAAAAGAAGAACAGGTCAACAGCTTATGTTAATTTATTATATGAAAAAGAAAATGATTCAAAATGATTAGAAAACATGAAAACCATGGGTTGCCTCCCATGCAGCGCTTTTGTTTAACGTCGTTAGCTCGACTTGAACCCCCCAACTTATCCAATTCCAACTTTCAACATTTTTAGGACCCCATTTTTATCCAACTCAACAAGATTCAGATTATGCTTTTTTTTAGAATTTTTTTCATGTGAAAATCCCATGCTTAACAATGAGTGTGAAAGTCCAAGGAATTTCGGTAATGGTTGATTGAGTTTCATTTTGATTATTTCCTAATATTTCAAGGTTCATTCCTACTTTGTGAGATTCTTGATGAAAATGGATGATAATTGAATGGTCTAGGTTTTCATAAATAGAGGGATTCTTGAGTGGGGAAGGAAGGATTATAATGTTGAGTTCAGTTTGATTGAATTTTCCTAAAGAAGAATGATAATTTGAATCAAAAATTGTTTCTTCTTTAAAAACATTTGAAAGAATTGGTTCCTTTTGAAAAGATGATTCATCCACAAAATTTTCCATTTGAATTTCATGAGTGGGTATAGACACAATATTCTTTATATCTCCCAATGGTTCAATGATCGGTGATTCTAAAAAATTGTTATTGGAGCAATATTCCGAACACTCAATCCATGAAGACAAATTCCCCCTTGTGAATTAATTTCATCCTGATTTAAATACCCTTCAACATTTCTTTGATCTTGTTCAGTTATCCCATATCCAAAGGTTAGTTCTTTTTTCAATTCATGGGAGGTTTTTGGGATAAAAGATTCATCTATCAATGATGAGGAAAGAACATCTTGAGTGGGAACGGGTTCCTCAAAAGTCTTAAAGCTTTGTAGTTCTAATCTGAAAGATGAAACTTCTGAATTCATTTTATCCATTTGTTCACACAATTGTTCAAGAATTTTTTCAGGATTAGGGTTGATATATGATTGTACATCATGGACTTCCTCATTATTTATCTTTTCAATCATTCTTGATAGGTATGGAAATTGATCTTGTAAACATTCAGCATCCCATTGATTGTACATCTCATCTGGTGTGGTGTATTCAATCCTGGTTTGGTCAATAAAATTTTCTATCTGAGGTGATTCAAAATATATATTTTCCAGTTCATTATAGCCTTGGTATATTAATGGGTATTGTTGAAGACAATCCATTGTAGTTTATTGAAAGTTATTTTTTGGGATTCATTGGACACACAGAAACAGAAAGGGGAAAAGAGGAGAAATTAGGGTGAGAATAGAGAATTTGGGGTGAGAAAAGAAGATGAGTGTCTAAGAAAACTTACTTGGGTCCCCGGCAACGGCGCCAAAATTTGGTTGCACCCAAATTTACCCTACGGGTAAAAGCGATCGATGTAGTACATGTAGGGGTCGAGTCCACAGGGACCGAAGAAATAACCTTGAGACGCAATGATTTGGTGAAGGATGGGCTATGAAGTAGCCAACTTTGGTTATGATTTTAGATGTTTTAAATAGCACTAAGACACCTACGTGAATTCAATTTAATGAAAATGGGTTGATCTAGGATTATTCTCGGGGTGGATTGAATGAATTTTACTTCTTTAAACAATTTTGGTTTTATTAATTTTTGATGAATCCATTCTTCAAAAATAACACTAACTTCATCATTTTCTGGTTTGGTGCTTACTAAACACAATTAATAATCCCCTATACACTTAGAGAACCAAATTCATGATCACTCTGAGGTATATGGTCATTTAGTAATTGAATTTATTTTTCTCAAACACAGTAAAGATGAAGAGTAGAAATAACTGAAGAATGAATGTCTTAAATTAATTATCCAATTAACAACAATTCGTTCATAAAATAACATTCAATCCAGCCTTCGCATCCTCCTAAGATCAACCCATTAAGGGTTTAGCCCTCCATTGATGATATACTCTCAATGGTGGGTGGAAGATGGCTAACAAGAATTGGATTGAAGAAATTAAAACCGCGGAAATAACGAGCACTCCTCCGTGTGTGTGAATGAAATTCACACCTATGTGTGAACTAATTCACAACAACACAGAGATATCACTGTGCTTTGTGATTATAAAGTTTTAATAAATGAAATGGAAAATATATAAGAGAAATAATTTGATTAAGAACATAAAGATACAAAAAAGAAACTTACATGGAAATGGAAAACATTACAAAGGAAATTTGGAAGCAAAACATTACAATGAAACAAAGCATCCAAGATGATAAGAAAATTTTCTACCCATATTCCCTTCACCAATAGCTCATTATATAGGCATATTAGGAGCCTTAGGTACATCCCACAACAATTAATTCACCCCCCAAAAATTAATAGAGTCAAATGGAGGGTGAATAATCAAAAGGAAATTGATGTTTTGAATTTGACCCGGAAAACTGTCCAGATTCGTCCACCACATTGACGTGTGAATTAGAAATTGATGAAGGCCGAATCCGGAGGGGATGTAGAAGGGAAATATCTTCATCCATCTGTCCTATATGAGCTGTAAAAATTTCAGGAAATTTATCTCAGCCGTTTGGATGTTATAGTCGACATGGTGGGACGGATTTCTATGCATTAATGACGACTCCACCATTTAAATATCCAGTTCAGATCTCTTTATCATCATGAAAACATCAGAATTAGCTCCGGCCACAGTTGAATAAAATGATCCTCATATTTTTATCTTTCTACTGTATAAATTTGAGCTTCATTGGGATTGTTTTCTGGGCCCCACATTTGTTTGATGGGCCTTAGGCCCATTATGCTTTTTCCAGCAAGTTTATGCCTTCAGGCGCAAAATTCTCCATCTTGCTTTGGGATTCATCCATCGGACCTAAAAGATAAAATGTTTCAAACAAAGTGATAAATAATATCCCAAAATTTCAAATTAAAATGATGAATAGTGTAATTTCCACAAGCAAATTATTGAGTGGGCCCAAATTGACATTTTAAGCATGAATTGCACAATGATGGGAAATAAAGATCAATTTATGAATTGGACTAAAATTGATGTTTATAAACTTTAAAACACATTAATATTAAGAACTTAACAATGAATATTATCCAATTTAAGTGACTAATAACCAACTATGACTCATTATTACCTATAAAAAATATCAAAATTATCAATCTTTTTAAGATATGCCAATTTTATTTTATATGACAAATATTATAATTTTAATGGAAAACGATTTAGAAATATAAAACTAATATATTCATATTTGAAAAATATATGCATGGATGTATTTATAAAAAGAAAATCTAGTTATATTTAAGAGTTTAATATTTATATGAAAAATGACATAATTTGAAAGTAAAAAAGTTTTGAAAAAACAATTGGTAATAGATTTGTTAGTAATCAGGGATTGGGGAACATTCAAAGGATCGATTATACATTATTTTTATCAATATTGAAAAGTTAGTCATCTCATTGAAAAGTGACCAATGAAATTATTATATGATGATGATAAAAAACCCATGAAAAATTGGTCAAAGTGTGTGAGAGGAATGTGTAATTTAGAATGGAAATATTTTATAAAGAAGAACTTGCTTTCCCATGAAGTTGTTATCTCCAAATAAGTTTAATTGGATGAATTTGAAAACTATATAGACTGTCTGAAGTTAATATATGCCAAAGGATTAAAAGAATCCTTTGGGATATATATATATATACTAATGGTTCAAGATCTGTTGGTATATATGTTGTCCAATATATAATATATTCCAATGGTTTCATGGAAATTGTTGGGATATATGTATACCAATGGTTCAAAAACCATTGTCATACACTCCCTAGTATATAATCTATTTCAATAGTTTATGAAACCGTTTGAATATCTTCTTCACCCAGCAACAAGCAGTGTACCCTCTTCACCTAGAAACCAGGAAACACCATACCCATCATCCTTTTCCTGACTTCCAGAACATATAAACATGACTTCTAAAAGATGTAAATGGGGTGGGGTGTCCATGGGGTAGGGGATTCCCAAAGGGGTGGGGGATGTCCAGTGGGGTGGGTCCATGGGGGTGAGGCTGTCCAAGGGGGTGGGGGCTGTCCAGGTGGTGGGGGGGGGTGTCCACGGGGGTAGGGGGTGTCCAGGGGGTGGGCGTCTAGGGGGTGGTGATATCCATGGGGGTACGAGGGCTGTCCAAGGGGGTAGGGGGTGTCCATGGGGTGTGTCCATGGGGGTGCATGGGCTCTACAGGGGGGGTGTCTAGGGTGTCGAGGGTGTCTAGGGGGTGGGGGGGGGGGGGTTGTCTATGGTGGTGGGGGATGTCCATGGAGGTGGGTTTGACTAGGGAGGGTGTCCAGGGGGGGCTATCCTGGGGGTGGGGGGATTTTCGTGGGGGTGGAAGTGTCCATAGGGGGTGTCCAGGGGGTGGGGTGGCTATCTATGGGGTGGGGGCTATCCAGTGGGTGGTGGGACTGTCCAAGGGGGTAGGGGTGTCAAGGGGTGGAGGTTGTCTAGGGGTGTGGTTGGATGTCCAAGTGGGTAGTGGTGTCAAGGGGGTGGGGGTGGGAGTGTCCGGGGGGTGTCAAGGGTGTGGGGGTGTCCAGGGGGGTGACTATCTAGGGGGTGGGGGTTGTCCAAGGGGTAGGGGAGTCTTGGGGGTGTGGGGGGTGTCCAAGGGGTGGGGGAGGGTGGTCTATCCAAGGGGGTGGGATGGGGGTGTCTAGGGGGTGGGGTGTCCAAGGGGATGGGGGGGTGTCCAAGGGGGTGGTGGCTATCCATAGGGGTGGGGGTGAGCAGGATGGTTGTTCAGGGGATGGGGGTGTCCAGTGGGTGGTGGGTTGTCCAGGGGGTGGGGGATATCCAAGGGGGTAGGGGGTGTCCAAGGGGGTGGGGGATGTCTTGGGGGGTGGGGGTTGTCTAGTGGGTAGGGGTGTCTAGGGGGTGGGGGGAGGGGCTGTCTTGGGGGGTTGGGGTGTCTAGGGGTGGGGGTTATTTAGGAGGTTGGGGTTATCCAAGGATGTTTGGGTGTCCATGGGGGTGGGGGATGTCGAGGGGGGATATCCAATGGGGTAAGGGGTGTCCAGGGCGGGGGGGGTGGGGGGGGGTTGTCCATGGGGGTGGGGGTGTCCATTTGGTGGGGGTAGAACTAGTACAAAAATGATTTCATGGTAGCACACACATAAAAGTACATGTACCCACACATGATAGAACACACATGGCAGCAACAAAAATCATTGAACTTGCATGATATCACTCTCATGGCTTATTTTACTAGAAAAGAACATATAATGGTATAAAAGAACACTATGAAACATACTATAATAAAAAGAACAATGATAGAAAAATAATATCTCAAAACATAAATTTTAAGCGTCACAAAAAATAAACAATGAAACTGAGGTGTGTGTGGATTACTTGAGTGTTGAGATTTGACTTGATAGATCTAGTGATAATAAAGATGATGAATGATGTTGAAAAAATGATGTTGGAGGGCATGGATTTGAAAAATCATTTCTATGTTTTCTGCATGTGAGAGACGAATCGTAGGTTGTCCGATAAAATAAAACATAATGACATAATACGGGGCCTGATAAATCATTTAAAAGTTTTATCACATTATTTATTTAATAACTGATATGCTAAAATATTTTTTTGTGTTTATCATGTCAGTTATTTAATAACCGAAATTATAAATCATAATTTATAATGTTGTTTATTTTATAATCGATGTGATAAAGTGCTGAGATTTGATTTTTCACGTCAGTTATAAAATAACCTACATGATAAATCAAATCGCTGTATTTTGTAGGTCAGTTATAAAATAACCAACATTATAAATTTATTATCGATGATTTATCACATTTATTATTTTATAACCAATTTGATAAATCAGTTTTTATATCTTTTCATGTCGGTTATATATTATTGAAGTATAAAACATTAACATGGTAAACCTTTTTTTCACTAGTTCTAGGAGGATTCATCCCTCTCATGAAAAAATGTAGAAGGGGAATTTTAAAAAATTGAACAAAGGTAGATTCTTCCTTGAAGTGAAATTCCAATGAAGTCTTTGTAACATCATCCATATTAGGAAAATTAATGGAAGTATTAGGGTATTTATTGATTTTGGAGACCTTAATTAGCATTCCCCAAAGGAATACTTCCCATTTCTTAAAACATAAATGTTCATCAATGTAACTGCTATCTTACAATAACTTTCCTTCATGGGAAGTTATTCAGGGTTCAGTCATATAAGGATGGCCCAGAAGGTGTGGAAACCAAATTCTATAGTGTGCATCAGGGGATCATTAGCTATCAGTTCATGCCCTTTGGGTTAATGAGTACTGCTTCCACATACCATTGGTCCATTCATAATATCTTTAATCCATTCCTTAAAAGTACAGTTGAATGTTATGTTAAAGACTTGCTTTTCAAATCTCAAAATTTATGTGATCACATCACATATCTTTAAACATTCATCAACAATCCCAAAAAAACATATTCGGAAAATGGATTAGCTGAATTTTGATTTCATGGTAACATTAGATATGTTACTTGGATTTGTGGTATGTCATTTTGAGGATGGATCCTCAAAGAATATTCTCTCCCTTGTTTCTATCTACAAGGGTTTCTTAGGGGTTCCTCAGCAGAGGGAGGACAACACATCTTCAGCTTCGTCATCAGCTTCATCTCCACCTTTCCTACCTCTTTCCTTATCCATTCCCCTTTTAATTCTTCCCCTGGTTTTTGTTCAAAAGGAGATGGATTCAACACATGGGGTTAACAGACCAGTCAAGTATGATATTCTCATGTGATTCCCTAGCTAAATTCAAATGATGCTATGGTTTTTTATTACACTTTCACTCTCTATATCGGTCTTCTACATGGATTATAGGAGGCTTTGGGATGTATAGGTTGTTTGGTCACTAGTTTTCCGAGATGCATGTATAATGATGGATTTCTTCTAATTTGTTGTGGTCCTCATTAGATTAATCTTATTTAAGATAATCTCGGGTTCTTATCTTCTTTTCTGGATCAATGAATATTCATAATTTTCTTGTTGGTGGATCATACCCCTACCTTGAGGTGATGTTACAGTGTTATTATCTTATTTAGAGCTGTATGGACGGAACTATGATGTTTTGGTATGTGTGGGTTTGCGACTATCAGGGTTCTAGTCATGAATGTTGTCAGGAAATATTTTATTTTTTAGATTCTTTGATGATGGAGATTTTTAGTGTTAGATTTAAAAAAATCAACAATGTTTTTTCTTTTTTTATCTTGATTTATTGTTTCATTTTTCTTCATGAAAGTGGTGTTATAGGAAAAGTTGATGAGTTGTTTTCTATGCATTTCTTCCTCAAACCCATCCATGAATGATTTTTTTGGTTTGTATGCAAAGATCATGTTATGTTTGTGATGATGTTCCCTTCTTCTTGGTTTTGTTTACTCCAGTCAACGGAACTAGCGGTTTGGGAGGTGTTGATGTCAATGAAGATGATGGTGTTCCATGGTGATAATGGCAGATGGAAGTAACATGACTTCGGCTGATACAGTGACTCTTAGGTTAAGGCCACCTCAGGGTTGGTGTTGGGTTTTGAATTTGAAATTTTGTTTAAGAATCTTGTATTTGGATTCCCATGTGATATAAGGGGTTATTTATTATTCGTAATGAAATTTTTGTGAAATAAAAATTAGAATTTCCAAACAGTGCTATGACACCATGACATCAAGATCCACCCTGAGAAGAGTAGTGCTATCATGGAAATGTCACCCCTAGGAATGTCAACGAAATAATGGGGATCTACAGGAACCTCACCTACATTCGGTGATTCATATCCAACTTGGTTGAAAAATATCTCACCATCACATGGTTAATGAATAAGGGAAACAATTATCAATGGGATATGAAATGATAGGAGACCTTTGAATGTCTCACGATGTAATTACTACACCCACTGGATAAAATTTCTCTACTGGAAGGGAGACCACTCATCCTGTTTGTGCCCACCATTAAACATTCACTAGGAACCCTCCACATGCAAAAAAAATGATGTCTGGAATCAAAAAAGTTTCTACTACCCTAATTGTACAATTCTTGGTACTGAGAAAGATACTCTGATGTTGAGAAGAACTTCCCTACACTCAAATTCACAGTGAAAAATTTGTGCCATTACATACAACATCACAAAGTCTATTTGGTCTCTCTTGTCGACCCAGTAAATTATATCCTTGGATGCCCTATATTTAATGTGAACATGTCCAAAGGGGTGGTCTTTCTAAAGAAATATGGCATCCTGTTTGTGTCTAAAAATCTAGTGAGAGGTAAAGACCAGGCTGATTCCTTGTGGAATATCCTACCCCAAAAAAATACATTTGTGAACTCTGAGATTCCTGATGAGGTGGTATTATATTCCCATAAAACTCACCAGATATGTGAGATTTATTTTGATGGATCCTTCTGAATTCCTTCTGATAGAAGGATGAAATACACGAGACTCTATTTGGTTAGTTTGGGGATTGTATTTGCCTCTCCAGACAATGCATTTTTCCCTAAAATTTTTGATTGTCCAAAGGTTTTACAGACAATGAGAAATAATACCTAGGCCTCATTGCTATGTTGAATCTAGACCTAAAAATTCACATAGACTAAAATAATGTCAAAGGAGATTCAAAAATAGTGATAAAGAAGACCATTGGAAAATATTCTATCAAAAATTATGAACTGGTCCCTCTCATTGACTATGCCAGAGAAATAATGGAAGAGTTCTCTTTTGATCCCACATTGCATCATGGTCTTCAACCATAGAATGCTTGAGATGACACATAATGACACCAACATCCTAGATGATCCTAATTAGTAGGAAGAAATCTTCTGCATCACAAATCGAAGAGTGGTCTTGTTGATCTTTGTATGTGATATGGAAGAATTCAAATACTTCATCACATCCATAGAGCCTGATGAACCAAGGACCACTCATGGATGGATGAGACCTATAATCAGTTATCTTCAAAATGGGACACTTATAACATTTTGATCCAGGAGGGAATAGATTTAGTGTCGTGCATTGAACATCATGCTATCGGATGGTCCAAATTAAAAAACCCTCTACATATTATGATAAGAAGGAATCATCCTCAGATTCTTAGAAGGAGAATAAATTTTTTCCATCATGGAGGAAGTTCATAAAGGCACTTGTGGTGCCCATACATTCAATGAAGAAGTTGGGGTATATGGGAAGAGAACAAGATATGAGTTTCTTAACCCACATAAGAAGCATGATTATCCATCCTGGGATCATGGCCATCATTCTCCTCAAATTGATGAGTCAATAAACACATTGGTGTCTTGTGAATCTCAATAAGATGATATGATACCCACTTTAATCGCTCACCTGAAGGATCCGAAAACTCAGATAGTATAAATCCCTATGAATAGGAATGAATACCTCAAATGGGTGATCAATTTATGAGAACACCCAGAGTTTAGTAATCTCGTCTTTACCTCGTATAATGTGATGGGTGACCCTCTCCAATAACCAGACAACATTGCATCACGGTACATACCAATGTTCATAAATCTTGAATAGTAGTAGGATGTGAGGTTCCAATGTTTTTTCCAAAACATTTAAGGTTTTACATTTTTCTGGTACATCCAGCTACCCATAGGGACCATTACTGATAGGAAGTAACATTGATGAATTTTTCTCTATGATTTCAGATCCCCAAGTAAAAGATAAGAATAACTGATCTCTTAAAATGTTAGAAGAGGCTTATTGGTCATATTTCCATCTTTGTTTCACCATGGAATGGAATCTCATAATCAAATGACATGTCACTATCAAAAGAAAATCTACTCATGATGTGTGTAGAGATCATTAAGAATCATCTAGTTCATACCCTCATCTACCAAAACTACCTAGGTGAATTTTGATAATTCTTTGAAAAGGATTAGCATATTGAAGATTCTTTGTTGTTGACAAAACAATAGTGATGCCAATTTCTCCATATGGGACCCATGATAAGACTTGTGAGTGGAAAAAATTCCACTTCTATCCATGAATGGGTCCTTGAGCCAATGCACCTACAAGACCCTTTTTTCTTATGTGCATCACCAAGTTCATCCCAAATAAGCATAGCCTTTCCCAACATATCCCCACCAAGAGAATATGCCTTGATGAGAAAATTTGGTTCAAACCCCTCTTCATGGATATGCTCACATGGTTCCTTTCCCAGATAGAGAAAAATTAATTATTCCATTAAGGATTCAATGTTCTTGGGATACTTCATATGTGGACTATATAATGGAATCTTGAAATATATAGTGTGAAATTGACCCCAGGTGGCTAGACTCACTGGCCAAACTAACCATTTCCCCTATTACAGTATCCTTGATAAAAAAAATCAAATAATGCTTTAAGTTACCGATTGGATCTAGGACTAAGTTGCATAGTTAAGTTGGTATACATTTTAGCGTAGGTGAAAAAGGTCTCCACTAACCCCGATAGTGACTATAAAGTCTCTGGTGAATGTAATCATGTCCCCATAGTGATATAAATAAGTATGAAAAATGGTTGGATCAAAATGTAGTAATTCAACTTCATGGTATTATTTGTTCCCACATG
Source organism: Viscum album (assembly GCA_963277665.1). Taxonomy (NCBI): domain Eukaryota; kingdom Viridiplantae; phylum Streptophyta; class Magnoliopsida; order Santalales; family Viscaceae; genus Viscum; species Viscum album. The sequence continues at coordinate 1,598,875,611 of OY728119.1, read as the reverse complement.
TGAAAATCAGATCTTTCTGTGGATTCTTCAACTCCTTCAATATATTCCTCCACATCTTCATCAAAACATTAATGGTATTAAAAGAACTTGTGTTGATGGGTTAAGGGAAGTCAAAGACCCTTGTCATTTCTTAACCTAACTCTCACTCTTAGTGTCTTCATTCTACATTAGTTAGTGGATGATCCCATGGTACTCAAAAATATGTAATATCTAACTAATGATGATAAATATTATTCCACCCTGATTTTCCTCAAATTGGTGGACCATTTGAGGAAGCTTGATAGTTAGTAATGCCTTGGAAAATCCTCGGGTGCCTCCGGATGATGTTGTCGAAGGATATGTGGAGGCCATGTGATATATAAGAATGCTAATTCCATCACTCCATACCATAAAATTGATGCTATTGAGCCTAGATAATATGATTTTCATAGGGATCGGTAGAAATAATCTTCCAGGATCATACTGTGAGGTACACCTTCACAACTGACTATATTATTTGGAAATATAGATCATCCATGACATCACCATGATCAGCAATGTCAAGCTAGTTCCCAGACCCACCCAAAAGACAGTAAACTAATAGTTATTCAGAGAATTTCAGCTAGTTCATAGAAGAATTTCTATTATAATACATATAGCCTTTTAGTTCAACCAACCACATCCCATGTCCCATCATTCAAAAGATAAAACTTTTTCAGATAAGAAAATCCCAATTTCAAGGAAAAATGATGTGATAATGAACCAAAATTGAAAACCTAAAAGTATTTCAATTGTCGAATCTCTAATCCTATTAAAGGAAATTCAAAATTACCTTTCTTGAGCTTTGAAAAATTTACTATAGAACAAGTATGAGATAGTTGCTATCGAGTATTACTATGCAGAGTAGGCCAAGAAAGAAGAATACTTGGAAAACACCATGTTTTCTATCTAAGATGAGGGTTTCATCATATAGGGGAACATAAATTCATATATATCATAGTCCAATTCAATGGTGTGGAGATCCACTAAATCCTATTGGATACTGGCACCATGATCAATTTCATCCTAATTCATATTCTCCATATAATGGGACACACAAAATCATATCTAAATCCCTCTAACATGATGATTCGAGTGTAAGATAAGAGTGAGCAGAAAACATATGGAAATAATTTACCGAAGACTTAGTTTTTTTGACAAATATCAAGCACTTAATTATGGTACTTTCGGAAAACACTACCTCGAATCACTTTTGGGAAGAACCTTGATTCATTCAGATGCAGGATTCCCCAATTTGTACCACCAATAACTCACATACTCACTTAATGGTTGTGTATGCGTACCCTAGAGTAATGCTTCCCCCTTTGACACTTATGAAGCCTACTACCTAGGTTTTATATACTAAAAGAAGAAAATAATTAATTTATAGACCAACAATGTGGATCAAATCAGTGCCCCTAGTGATCTAATGGAAAATTCCATTTATCCATAGGAACAATTTAAAGAAAGATTTATCCTCCCAATTCAGTAGCTAGATCCCACAATACTAGGCCATGAGTTTTTTTCTCAATGAAAAAGTGTTTTGGTGTCCACAATAAAACTTAACACTCACAAATCACCTTGTACTCCTACACTAGGAAGGCCTAGCTGATACTGGAAGAACCTACACCCATGAAGTAAAAATAGGTATTACCCATATCCTCCAATATATGAAATTCTAAAATATTAAAAATAGATAGACGTTCATTACGTAGAGTGACCCAACACTATTTATTCTATGTGAAGAGTAGTACTCAGAACAAGAATTGAAATGTGGTTGGATCAAAATCTCTATTCCCTATAGTGTTTGTAGAATACGAACTACTCACTATGAATTTCATATCCACCATTGTATATACCAATGGCTCCCTTGGATCGATATCCTAGAAGCTCTACCTCCTCACTCTATTTTTATTCTCTTAGATGATGAATAAGATTTATTAGATTCCACTACTTAATTTGATTTAGGTGTACCCACCACTATTGATGATTTAACCTATGTGTACCTTGGTACCGTAGAAGATATGAGGGCTAAACTGATCAGTGCAGCTGGATCTCTAGATAATAAGAAGTTGTACATGGACTTCTGGAAATAAAACCATTATGTATTCTCCAGGAGCTATGATGAGATTCTAGGGATAGACCCTTAGTTCAATGGTCAAAAATATGGAATCCATGTGGGTTATCATAGGTTCTAGTATCCTATGATAAAGATTCACCACTCTCATGGTTGTATGGTCGAGCCCAATGCTAAAAAGATTATTAATGCCAAATGTTTCAGGAAAGTCAATAACCCTAAATGGATAGACATAATTATCATACTCATGAAGAATAATGGTCAAATGAATTTCTATATCAACATCCCAGACCTTAACCACCAATGTTTGAAGGATAATTTTTGTCTTCTTGTGAAAGAGATGTTAATCGATGCAACAGTGGAGTTCCAGGTCCTCTCCTTTATTTATTGATATTTTAGGTATAATCAGATCTAAATGGACCAACATGATGGTTATTACAACACCATTAAGGAACGATAATTGAATTTATACTATAATGTGACTCCTTTTGGATTGAATAATGTTTTATCCACTTAACATATTCCACTCACCAAATTTTAAATCAAATTGTTGAGACACTATTGGAATACTATGTGGAATATATGTTCATCAAAACCCCGATAATGTTAGAACCATATCAAAGATATTGAGAATGTTTTTTGGATTCCTCAAACCTGAGTACATAATGAAGAACACATTAAAGTGCACATTAATGGTTAACTCTATGAATTTTAATATCATTGATTAAAGATACAGAGGCATAATGTTTAATATAGAGAAGAATAAAGCCATTAATCAGATGCCTCCCCCACAAAAACTACTGGTGCAATAAGGTCACCAAGGCCACTTAGCCTACATACCTCAATTTATTTAAAATTTGACCAATAAGTGTAAGACCTTGTGGAGGATCCAAAACAAAGGAAATAACTTACAGTGGGATGTGGAGTTTCATAGATCCATTGAAAATGTAATGAATTACCTTTGGAATCCTATGATTCTAATTCCACCAATATCGATAATTATATTGGTCCTCTATGTGACATATCTTTAATATTTCATTGAAACCATTCTATCCTATAAAATAATGATGATTGGTAGAAAAAGGTATACTATCTTAGTTATATTCTCCTTTCCATGGAGAAACTATAATCCTATATTGAGAAGAGATTCATCACGTTGGTTTTCAGAGTGAGATAGTTGAGACACTATTTGTACCATCATGAGATACAATTGGTGTCTTAAGTTGACCCACTAATATATATCCTGAATCGTCCCATGTAGATGGGACAATTGAAATTCTAGTTTGTGATCCTCCATTAGTTTGAAATTATTTTTTTCTTATATGAGGTCATAAATGGTAAGGCATTGGAATACTTTTTAACCACATATCTAGCCCTTGAAGAATGACCTATAGATATTGATTTACCAAATGAGGTTATTATATCACTGTATCAAGTAATACTATGTTGCTTGATTAATATTGATGGAACCTCCCAGAGTCTGACCAGATGTAGAATAATCAATCCAAATCTTAATAGAGTTGCATTCTCTCATTAATGGTATCAAGTTATACATTGATATTGATTTATCAAGTTTACATGTGAAGGGAAACTTTTAAATATTTATCAAACATATTAAGGATAACTATATTATTATAAATCAAGATTTAGTTCCCCAGATAGAGAACACTAATCTATTGATGTCACAGTTCCCTTCCCAATTGAACGCAAACAATATTACTCAATCATAGAATGGTTGAGATAATAATTAATTAGTTTTGATAGTAACCCTCACAAAACCCAACAAGGATGATCTAATTATTCATGTGGAACATCGGAGTGTCATTTCCCAACTACCTCAGATGTTGGGAAGAAATAGGTAAACTGTTTTTCTTCTAGAACTGATGTGATAGGGCCCTAAATTCTTAATGGCAGTTGAACAGATTCCCAATTTGAAAAATCCTTTTTTTCAAAAACTCAGGCGTTTAATTCTACCACTAGACCAAGCTAGGCATGATATAATCCCCTAATGTGTAGCATAATTTACCCTATATATCTGTCCAAACATGGAGAAAACCCTCTACAGACCTAGGTTTGATGGAATCCATCTCCATTTCATATTATTATATAATGTAACTTTTGGTTATGTAGGAGGTCCAATCCGAGTCTTGTGGTTCCCAACAAGAGGGTTTGAAACTCTCCCACTAAATTTTGATATTGGGCTACTTCATGCCCACCATTGTTCAAAAATGTGTTGAGTTATCCAAGAGGTGTAAGGCTTGTTAGATCCATGCCATATTTTTTCATCTACCAATAATGGTTCTCTAAACCTCCATGTACTCATTCAACTTTTAAGTATGGGGACTAGAGATTGTGGGGTCATAACCCCCAATGATAACTCCACAGTGTAGGTTTAATTTGACCACAATTGACATATTCTCCATATAAGAAAAATATGTTCCCTTCATGGTAGTAAAAAATAGTCCCATGATCAAGTTTGTGAGCTTACACATCATCCATTGATTTTGAGTTTATAACTCTATGCTCAAAGACAACAACACCAATTTTTGGTCTTCCGAGTTGAAGAATATTCTCACAAAGTACAACATCCACTCCAACCAAATTTTTTAATAACCTATGATTAAAAATGCGAGGATAAAAGAATTCAATAAATCTATATCTGAAATCCTTTAGAAAACGATGGGCTAGAACAAAAAGAGTTGGCCCAAAAAGATCCCCAACTCCCTCGGGGCCTATCAAACAACGACTCTAAATTCCACCCAGGCAACCCCATACAACCTTGTTTATGGAATAGTGTAATTCATTCTTATTTAGGTTTAGTTTTTATTGATCTAAATGATTGTTTATGACCAAAAGTTACCAGGATTAAGGGAAGATGTCTGTATAGCTGAGTTAGAGGAGCTTGAGGAAAACAAAATTCAGGCTTTGTATATATTGGAGTGTCACCAAAATAGGATTGTGTGAGAGTTACACAATATGGTGAACCTCCAATCCCTCCTCTAGTGTGAAATATTAATGTCTCTCAGAATTCAAAAAATAAATGAAAAACATCCACCAAATTTGGATCCCAACATGGAAGGACCTTACATTATCAATAATGCCAATTACAATGGTGAATAATCTTGGATCACTACTGATGGAGAAAATATCACACATACTACCAATTATATCTATCTTAATTAGTGATTCAACTAAATCTAGGCTCCAATCTCTATGAACTTAAACTGATAGTAGCCCCATTATCCAACCATTGTGACATTGAACTATTTTAAACCCTGGTCTGAACTCAATGTACTTAAACTAGGAGTAATGGTCCGAGCATTAAGACCTTCAAATATTTTCATCCCTACTCTGAACTCTATGACCTTAAATTTGGATTCATGATCCAAAAATTATTAAATTAAACTATTTGAAACACTAGTCCAAACTCTATGAACTTATTTTAGGAGTAATAGTCCAAGAATTATAAAAATACTACTCTCTTCATCCCCTACATTCGAAGCTACAGGACATTAAACAAGAATAAATCATATTTTGAGTGATACAAATTTAAATTGAAAATCCCATGATTCCCAATGTACGTCATTAAAATGTGAGATTACCCCATATATTGAACATATGATGCCTCAAATACCAATTGTGAGATGAATAAAATAGAATCCTATGTACAAGATGATAAAAAGTATCCTTACCCCATGTCTTAAACATGAGATTCATTCACCAGAGATGATATCATCCCACCAAAATTAGTTTCATACTAGGCTTCCTTCCAGAACTACATGTTTTGTGATTATCATTTTCATGGGATATGTAGTGATTCCTATACATCCAATCTCCATGCATAGCTTAAAATTCACAGATATTAATCAATTTATAGCCACTGGTAGTCCATGAATTATGACCCTAAACAACATGTAATTTATTTCAAGGTATTTATGTGGTACATAGGATTTTATTCCCTCAAGTGACAAAGATTTTTATCATTTTTTTATGTGAAAAAAATACTCATAAATAAAACACCCCCTTACTCTAAGAATGAATACATAAAATTATTTTCCATGTTACTATGTTCAATGATCTATAAACATAAACTAGAAGTCTCAGTCAAAATATTGTGACCTTAAACAATGTGATTTTTTACTTTTCCACTAATTATCATAAATTTAATCATCAATGGTGTTTTATAAATCCCATGTCTCCACCATTATCAAGAACTATGTGTGTCTTGATTCCCAATCCCAATGGATAACTAGTGACTCCTAGACTATCTCTCTCTAGGTCTGGCCACAAATTCATCATAGAAACAACTATTAACCCAGTTTCGATTAGATCAAAAGGATAATAAGGGACTCATCTTGATATATAATCCCCATTTACAGTTCTTTATCCATTAGTGGGTCATGGTTCCTTCTTTACCATACATGAGTAAGAAATTAACAGGAAGATCAATGAATGAATCCTTCCAATTTCCTCACCACAAGAATTTAAAGAGTATCCCTACACCATATAAATTTTGGATACCTCATTTCATAATATGATGTCATTCATTAATCCTTAACAAAGTATATTTTACCCCACCGATGTCAATATACTAACAAAACACATCCCATAACTATTTTTTGTTTGATTACCATTATAATGGGATACATATTGACACCTAAATATCTTATCCTGGGTCTACCCCCCTTTTTGACTCATTACTAGGTCATTCCTTCCCCATAAACATGATGTCAACCCGTGGTACAATTTTTCTATTTTTATATGGAGTATGGTCCCATTGGCCCTCCTTACATGTAAGGTTATCACTATTTAATTCCACACGTGCCTCCTTAGGACATCCATGTCCCCTTTTGGTCAATAATATATTACATTAAACCAGTAATCACCCCTTTAGACCAATATATATGAACTTAAAATAGAATCCACCATAGTGTATGTTATATAAATTAAAATTGTAAATCCCAATTCCTAAAAAATTAAATTGTATCCTTACCCCATGTGAGATCAAGATTCATGATACGATAATTATGAGATGATCAAAAAACAACATCTTATAAAGGTCTGTGATTCATTTTACGGCAAGTATGATATTATCAAAACACATTACACCATATAAAACTGTAATTCCTCTTAATATGAGATGATTTGGTATCCTCACCAACAAGGATGTCTCCCTTCCATTATTGGTACCCTACCTCATCACCTTCCAAAAATATGTTTGGATTGAATCCCATTGTCATGGGAGAAGTAGTGAATCTTGGATATCTAATCATTGACGAAACCTTTAAATTGGATCATTTTATGGTATTTTCCATTGAGACAATAATGATTCTCACATACTAGAATGGTTTTCATGCACATTTGTGAGAGTGGTGAAAATATCTCCCAGGTAACTCAACATTTCCATTGGGACATTCCCCATATCCAATTACATACTTTGAGCTTCCTTTAATTTGAATAATCATTATCCTCCATATATAAATGATCTCCTCAATGGAAAGGGTCATATTCCACCCTGGCTCACCTAACATCCTGGGATCATACCTCTATAGATCCTTGGTAACAAATAGTATCTCATGTGTTTCAAACTTATTCAATGGTCTATCTCACATTTTATTTCGACATCCTAAACTGATGTAGGTATAAAAAATATTATATTAAAATTAACAACAGTTTTTCACTACTCATTGTCCATTCACCTTTCACTATCTTGGTATCGAAATCCATAATTTCTCCCACAGTATTTTTCTTCCATTTTAGACCATAATTGTGTTCTCCCCTATAAATGATGGTAACTCCATACCAAACCTTATTTATTGCATCGATCATGGATAACCCAAAATTAGGATTAGAGTGGGATATTTTCTCAAGAAACGTTGATACACATGAGAACCTCATGGTCTAAACATAATGAAATTAAAATAGGATCTTAAGTATATGTATAATCACTTTAAACTATGTATAGGTAACCATGGGAATGTGTTGGGTATTTTCAGGACTTATTAGACCCTCATTCATGTTTATTTTTTCTTTTCCATGCTACACTTGAGCTTTTGGGTTATTAATCTAGTTTCTAGAACTCTATAACCTTAATCTAGGATATTGGTTCCTTACATAACCACCTTAAATTGTGTGCATATTGACTAAGAGGTGTTTTTTTTAGCATCGGGTGGCCTCTTAGGACCCAAATTTATGTTAGGTAATAGTACTTTGATAACAAGCATATTTCTACATGACACATAGACCATGGTCAAAGCACCATGACCATATACATTTTGAAATTATGTATATGATACTTTTTTAGAGGAAGGTCATCACAGGATCCTCATTCATGTAGGGTTACCTCCTGACCACCCAACATACATCCCCTTTGATACACAGTACCCTATTATCTAAGTATCACGACTATAAACTATATGTGAATTAACGTAGATTGTTTTTATTTGTCTAATTCCAACTAGGAACATCATCTTTGTCGGTTTGGAAAAATATAGTGTCTTAAGAACATTTTCTTGGAGAAATCTCTGATTAGGTCCAAGCATTAAAACCTGACACTATTTGACACACCATGGTCCAAGATCTATGACATTAAACAAGGAGTCACAGTAACCTAGACTGTTTTTATTTTTCTAATTCCACCTAGGAACATCATCCCTATCAGTTTGAAAAAATATAGTGTCTTAATGTAATTTTCTTGGAGAAATCTCTAATTAGGTCCAAGCATTAATACCAGACACTATTTGACACACCATGGTCCAAGCTCTATGACCTTAAACAAGGAGTCATAGTCTAAGAATTATGGACCTAAAATATTTGAAACATATTGGTCCAAATCGTATTACTAAAAAGACCAATGGAAAGATGTAAAAAATTTATATGTTTGGAAAACCATAGGGGAAACCTGAGAAATAGTTAAACATCCCATGTCCGGTCACTCCTATGACTTGGGAAAAATTAATGGGACTAAAAAGAAAAAGGTACCAATCCAATGAGGAACCATTATAGACCCTGAAAGAACATAGTTTTACTCAATAAAACCATTATTTCAGTAAACTTTTAGATCCAAAGTCCAATATCCCTTTATCACTGGTGACCTTATAGGTTAGTTCCCCATTGTTTTACCCTCCAACACCCCCAACACATATTGCTGGGTGGTTTTTCATCATGGCTGTTCAGAAATCCTGGCCATAAGATGTTAAAATATATGACTTCATGTTCCATTCTCATGAAATTAAAACTATGAAATTAAACATCTTCACTATAGGAATTTAAGGTATGTATCTATTATCCTCACCTTGTGAAGTTAAACTATGTGTCCAATTTTTTTACCGAATGATGGTAAATTGCATGTTCATCATCCTCATTTTATGGCATTAATCTGCAATGCATTTGAGGAACATGCATAAGAATCCTATTTACCTCTACGGTAACAATAACTTACCATGTCAGTCTTGTTATTTGAATACCAATTAGCATCCAAGATGATTCTCCCCTTGGAAGATGAGGCTGTCCTTAGTTCATACCGATACACCTACCCAATGGGATCATTTCCCCAATAACATAATTTTGAGGATATTGAAATCATTTAAACATTCCATCACTTCATATCTATGATTTTCTTTTCAATTTATTTGGAACATACCCACATCATCATCCACTTATAAATATGATCCCCTTGACAAAATATTCTCGTGCCACATTGGCTCACCTATTGTCCTGGGAACACACCCCAAAATTCTTCTGAAGACATTTTCATATAGGTCCCTTGATTAAAACATGTTCTATAGTTGAGCGTCAATTTTTTATCCCCATATCCATAAAAACAATAATGGGTGATATTTTTTGAATTTTTTTAATAGATATCCACTATATTCACCCACCCCTTTGTGTTCCAAATATTGGGAATCTCAATTAATGCTCTTAATTAATTTTTTGGTTCGAATTACATTCCAAAATAGGTACCCCATTCATGAACCAACACATATTATAAATGAAATTCAGATATATAGAGATTCTCATTCTCCAACAATATCCTTTCTTAGTCAAGACACTACCTATGTTTTGTCTACAAATTCTAACCCTGAGTATTCATTTATTACCTAACTCTCTCATACGAGTGAAAAATTACATTTTACTCCCCTTTTTCTCACCCCAATCATGAATCACACGGTATTGAGATAGATAATTGGTTATCTCATGAATGTGAATGATGTGTGGTAGTAAAGTGTGAAAAAATAATCATGTCCATCCATTTGAGTGTAAATAAAAATAACATAAAAATTTTTAATGGGTCATCCACACACTAGATCCTCTCTCTCACCCAGAAACATGATCTTATGGATCCAACTCAAAAACTGAGTGATCTAGCATATCTAGGCTCAGGTACATAGAGTATAGGGCATGTTATATCTTAGAAGGATCAGACTCCTCCCCCTCATCCATGGGGAAATGATTTTAGGCCCTAATTTTATCCCAGCCCCACTCTTCTTCAGACTCACCTATCGAGGATACCACTTCCTCTCACAGAGCTTCAACAAATTCGAGATGTGCCTTCAATATGTTGATGATCTCCAATTTGGAATTTATGATTTCCACATGTTCATTCACTTTCTCTTCCCATAATTAATGTTCTTGATGAAAATTTTGAAGCTTCCTTGTGACATATTATTTCTCATGGTTCTTGGACACGTAAAATTGTTAGATCTCCGAATTCACCCACTCAGTGAGGTATTTGTGGACCCACCCATGGTGGGAATGATTTTTCAGACCTATAATGCCCAATTTTCATAGCCATTGGTGTATTGAACCCATCTTGTTCACTATATATGGATCCAATGTGTGGGGGATAATGTGTCACATACTTCTCCACGTCCTCCACCAGATTATGAAGTTATCTACAACAATGTCAGACCCAAAAGCATTCAATTTCTCATATTTAATAGGTTTATAATCTAGGAATTACATGAGGATAACAATATGAGGGTATTCCTACTTCATACTCTTGGATAAGTTCATATCCATGTTGAGGGTTGGGGGGGAATCTTCATCCATGTCTTTGTTGGTGATGGAATTTATTCAAACCTCAATCTCTACCTCCCCTATAGTACCACATGCTTCTATAATAGTCTTCCCTCTTCAGAATAAGGCCAAACCATCTTGGATTGAATACCTCCTTGTGTTGGAATAAATATTGGGGAGGCACCCCAGGTTCCGCAACCAATGTCATTTTATGTGAACAAACCATATCAAGCATTATGCTAAAATAGAAGAATGAAAGTTAGTATAACTAGTGTATATTGATAATGTAAATGTATATCACATAAAGGTAAAAAAATTACATAATTAATTTTTTTCTTAAAATACAAATCCCATAGTTCTGATAGGTAATTCCATCATAGAAGACCCATCGACATTGGCTGATTCATCAACAGTCGGCGTTGGACCCCTCAATGATGGTTTGGTGGAAACTGTATAAAAGAAAATAAAAATGTTTATAAAATGAATCAATAACACTATATAGGTTTTAAAAGATCATGGATAGTTGATATTTAGTATCACCTCATGTCACATGGATCTTTATGATCTGTCTCTTCAGACGATCTGCCTCACCTAACGTAGGTGTTGTTATTTGAATGATAGGAAGTGGTCCCCATTGATAAATGGGAGGGATGGAGACTCCAAGACCACCACTTCGACCTCCATGTTGATTCCTCTAGTTGTAGTAGCCTTGTTCATTGATTCTGATTCATTCTCATAGATATCAATTGGGGTGCCCTTAACCCCTCTAATAATGACACCATGGTCACCATCTGTTGGATCCCGTTTAAGGGAAATCCAATTTTGAGCATTTGAGAAAGAAATAAGGGGGAGGACTATATAGTACATGAAATTTAATTAACTAATATTAACCCAATAAATATATTCTTCGTCAGGTTGTCCTTCATAGGGGTAACCTCACTCCTCTCCTGGGGAGAATCCTAATCTACAGATGATCCTTATGATCATTCATCACTATTACCCTAGGTATCATCACTAGTTAACGCATAATTCATTGAATCATTTATGAATGTTCTCTTAAGGATTAGTCTCTACACTAAAAATCATGAAAAACATTCCTGAGAGAAAATCAGGTCCCCCATGTTGGAATGAAAAGATATCTATAGCTTATAGGTGTGCAAACCTCTAATAAAAGTTCACCCTATCAGTGATACTGGTGAGACCAAACTCGGGAAGCTCGATTCTATCATAATTAATCTTGAACCATAAATTATATTACACTTGGGGAATTAGAAATATCCCCCATGTCTCCCAAGGTGTGGGGAGGAAGCATCATTTGTTTCCAATAGTAGATACTACTACTTCTTTCTGGGGACCTCAATGGCTCTACTCGTCCCAGCCCAAGAGAACTGTACTATCTCCCGTGGTCTCTTCTTAGGAATAACCTCCCCTCTAGAAGGTATAGGTTTAGTATCACCTTCAAATTACCTACTAATCCATCATTTTAAGCCCCCAATACCTGAAAATCCCCTCTAAGAGCAGCTTAGATTCCCTCTATTACTCTTGTACCTCTCTTGACGGAAAGATTACACTTCATGATGGTGCATGACCACTTCTAGTTATTCCGAAATCTAGTTTCCTATATATGTTTTAGAGATTAAAACATATATATTCATTGGTGGTATAATTATATGATAGGTATGGATGATAATGATAATGAAAAAGACACGAGAATAATGGTGGAGGGTGAATTGTGGTTTTCAAAACATTGACAGATTGAAATCAAGTATCTTTTTGTGCAATGATCCTTTCCTTTTATTTTAATTATGGGAGAGAATCCTAAATAAATAAATAAATTTAACACACTAATGTATAGTGGATCAGGGCACAAAGATAACTTATCCCACTCTACCAATTCTCAACTCCATATGCTCAGTGATTTTAACTAGGCCATCTTATCCTAGGATATTTAACAAACAACTGAGTGTAAGTAGTCAACACCTTTATAATAAGGGTTTAAAAGAGCCTTAGGATTATTTAACAAGGAACTATTAATCCATATCATAGTGTTAGAATCTGAAACTTAACCATTTATAAGTCTGATAATTTAAAACTCCACCAAATCAATTGAGATTTATCTTTTGAGAATTTATATTAAACATCACAGTTTTAGTAAAAACTGACAGATGTATCCAGATATTCAATAAAGAAAACCAGAAAATATTTCTTCAACGTTGAATTGGATTTAATCAAAAATAAATACAGAAAACAAATGTAGTGTTTATTAACCATAATTTCATGATAACATAGGTTGTATGATCTATATGTGGTATTTCAAATTTAGGGTTGATTCCTTACATTACACATGCACATGTATGGTATGAATAGTGTTTCCAAAATACCCTAAAACTTATTCTAAATTGTTTAAAAAATAATTCCCATGAATCAATGTCTATAATATTATTCTAGAATAAATATTATAATGAATAACAATTTCCTAAAATTCAATTAATATAAATTTCATTAGTTTCAAAAATGTGGTTTTTTCTAAGAATCAAACCCCAAAAAAAATTAATATAATTTTTGAATCATCACATTCTCAACAACCTCCGCCTTTTTTATGGTAACAAATCCCATGTAAATACATTTTGCAGTTATATTTTCAAAAATATGGTCTTTTGATACAAAAATCTTCTTCTCCATTTACACTTTATATAAAAAACATATCAATATTATTAAGGATTAAAAATGATGATATAAACTACAACTATAAACTCTCTTTCATTAAAACGTATCCCCATATCATTTGAAACTATACATTAAACACTTCTCCACCTAATAAAAAAATATAAACTAAAAACATTTCCCCATTTTGTGAGACCACAAAGATAAGACTAAAGCGTATTTTAAGTAAACATTCCAAAATTTATACCAAAAAGATAAGTAATAAGTATAATATGTCAATGAATTAAATGAATATTTTCATAATACTCTCCCTTAATAATAAAAAAACTTTTGTATTATTTTTTGAAAAATATTAAAAAAAATTATCTGATTAAACTATTATTTTTAGTAATAAAATTCATATGATAATTTAAATATTAGATACATTATCATGTAAGATGACTAACAAAAATAAATTATGAATTAAAAAATAGAACATAATTTACATTTTTGTTTTACTAAAATATATATTTTGAAAATGTTACATTTCATATTAAATGGAAAAATAAAAGAAATGTGAAGGGTTATAAATAAGTAAACTATTCTTACAAACTTTAAAAACATTTAACATTATCACTTAAAGAATCTAAAACTATTGACGTCTATTCTAATCTGTTTTGAACATCTATTATTATTTTATAAGATGAATGTGAATAATATTTAAGACGAAACAACTACATCTTATCAAGATCTATCCTTGTAGAGTCTTATTTTATGAGGAACTCTATTTGAATTAGAATTCATATTTTGAACACTTCAAAGTATACTTTCAAGATGAAAATACTTTTCATATTCTTATACACAATATTTAAAAAATCAAAATCCGTTTTTGACATAGATACTCTTTGTTGATCTTCATAATATTTTTTGGATTTACCCAAAGTAGCTCGTATCTATAATTTTTACTCAACCAATATACTATCTTTGGAAAGGCTAGTTTCAAAAGATATTTGAGAATAATAGATTCCCTATTCCTCATGAATTTGAACATAATTATATCTTTCAGAATATTTTTCAATTGAATATTCAATATAAAAAATAGTGAACCTTGAAGTTTAACCTTTCAAACCTTTGTGAGAATGATTTTCTTCGAAACATGTTGCAATTGATCACTTCTTCTTGCATATTATTGTCTTTTAGAAACTTTTTAGCAAGATAATTTGAAGATGATGACATCATAATTTCAATGTTTTTAGAGGAAAATGAAATTTTAGGTTCTAAAAAAATACAAATTACATTTCATTTTCATTAAAAAAAACAAAAAATAATAATTTTATATTTTTTAATAATAGTATTTCAGTTTCTGTAAACAAATAAAAATTTATAAGCACAAAATATAAAAGATTTAAAAAATTATAAACTATGAAAATATAAAAAGTACATACAAAATACTGATTAAATATTAAAAATGAGATTTTATTAAGGTTTTAGAAATATAATTATATTATTATATAAAATAATTAAAATACCATAAGTATATAAATTTTTAAAAATTACATACGTTACATATCAGTAACTTTAGTACTATGGTTTTTTTATAAAGAACAATTTCAGAGTTGTTGAATTCCTTTATCGATATATTCACTTATAACCATCGATCGAAAACTGAATGGCATGACTATACATCTTGGTGGTATAATCATACGAAACATTAATTACAAGTGATTTTTTATTCCGATATGTTTTCTGGTCAAATAGTTTTAGAAATTATTTTTTAGGTAAAAAACATATTTTGTAGTATGGATTCTACTATTCTTGATAGAAAATTATTTCAAGAAATATTATGTTTTGTAACCTGAAATTTGAGTTTTTTATAAAATGGTAATCATTTTCACATTGAACATTAATACCAAAATAAAAACATTTAATAGTTAAAATGTTTTTCACTTTTTAGACCAATAATAAAATAATTTTTATATAGTTTTGGTCTTTCACAATTACTTCCTCTTCCAAATTTCTATTTTGGTATTTTATATTTTCCAAGGATTATATTTATATATTTTTTCTTTTTATTATCTTATGAGATGCTTATTTTATGCCATCAACTTCATCCATTAGTTCATTAATTTTAGTTTCATAAAAAACATATGATTTATATGAATTAAATTCTAAATCAATAATCTGTTTGGAAGTAATTTTCATTATCTAATTGAATAGTATCATATGATTTCATAATTTTTATATAGTTTTTATTTAATGATTCATATTTTTCTTGAATCATGAAGAAAAATTTATTTAATAATTCATATGATAGTTTCTCACAACTTGTGTTTTGAGAGTAAGATGATTTTACATCATGATCAGTATTGGCCATAAGACATACCATTTTCTTTTTGTGCACAGATTCAGAATCTATAGAAGATTCATCTTGAGAACCCAAATTATTACTCTAGGAATACTTCAAAAATTTATTTTCTTTTCAGTTATAATTAGAATTCCTTTGATATTCGAGTAAAGAATAATTTTCATTTGTATGACCATATTCCATTCATTCAGAACATCTGCTTTCATTAGTAATTTTTTCTTTCTGTATAGATTTTCAAATTTATTGGAATATTTGATAATTATTTATCCATGTATGGGATATTTTAATTATATGAATCATCTATAGTAGTTTTGAGATCATCTTCTTTATGTTCTATATGATTTTTAGCTTCAACATTCATCTCATCTTCAGGCATAATTAATTATCCTATAAACTATTTCATACTAAAAAATTAAAATTTATAGATTGAGGTATATAAGAATATATTTCATTCCACTTAGAGGATAGTAATATTAGTACTTTTAAATCTTTTTCACATTATAAAATTAGATATTCTAAATAATAGAAATTATTGACAATATCTATCAATATTCGATTCATTTTCTTAATAGTCTAACTTTAATTCAACCTAAATGTATCGAAAATCAGTTTCAATGTATTGTACCATAGTTTTATAATATAATCAGTTCCATTATAGAAAATTACATTATTCTTCCACATATCATATATTTTTGGACATTGATATACTTGATTGAATTCAGCAGTACCTAAACCACACACAATAACACTCTTATCTTTTGAATTGAAGTCATATTACCTTTATTGTTCATCATTCAAATCTTCCAATACTTCCACTAGAATATCATAATATTTAATAGAATTTATATAAACCCTTATTACAATATTTGTAAATAAAAAATCATACAAGATTTCCAACCTCTATAGTTATCATCATTAATATTGGTACACTGAATCATCTACATACCTTCTATAGAATCAACCACTTCATAATGTTTTCATCTGAATATTCAACTAAGGATTTTTAGATACAGAAAATATTTAGTCAAGCCTTATTATACCACATTTTTATGTATAATAGATAAAATATAATATTCCAGAATATGTTTATCCACTGATATTAATTTTCAATATCAAATAGAGCCAAATGTATTCATGGATTTCCAAAAATAAAAATTTAGAAATAGATAACTTGCATTCAAAAAAACTGAAGAAAAAAATATACATGTAGAGACCTCCCTCAAACCCTAATTGTTAAATAGGGATGATAATGATGAATAAAAAGGCACAAGAGGGGAGGGGGAGGTGAATTTTCGTTTTCAAAACATTTACATATTCTAAACACATCTCTTGTTGTCTACTTATCCTTTCATTTTATCTTAAAGATGAGAGAGGAATGAAAATAATAAAAGTAAATGTACATAGCTATGTATAGTGGTTTATGGAATAAATATATCTTAGTCTACTTCACCAATGCTCAACTCTATGATCTTGGTGATGTTTACAAGGTCCCCTTATCCTAAGACATTTAATCAAAAAATGAGTGCAGAAATTTAACACCATTACAACAAGGAATTAAAATATTATTCTGGTTCTTTCACAAGGAATCGTAAATCCATAGCTTAGTGAATGTGGATGATACTTAACTACGACAATGTCCGAGTAGTCTAAAATCCACCAAATTAATAGATATTGTTTTTTTGAGAATAAATATTAAAATTAAATGTTATATTAAAAACTGAGATATGTATTGAGATCTTCAATAATTAACAATAGAAAATAGATATTAAACTTCTCATAGGATTTATTCAAATATAAATAGAGAAAACAATAGAAAAATTCTTAAACATGCATGTATCCAATGTGTATCTCTGAAAAATTATTCTTCGTTCTTGCAGAAGATGATGAAATGATAAAGTAATTTCACATTCAAAAAAACTATAGTGATTCTATAGATCGAAACCTTTTTGTCTTCAAGGTGTAGATCTGAAGAAAATGACACAAAGATTATTAGGTATATCACTTTTCCTATATATTCATATATGTTTTCTAATTAATAGCATATTGACATTTATATTGTAGGTTGAACAGCTCCAGGTCAAACAAAATTCTGAAATATCACAGAATAAATCATGAATATTTTAATTCAAAATCATTCAAGAGAGTCCATAACTTCCCTTATAAATTGGGATTATTTACTCTAACGAATATAATACTTTAAAACAAATATAATGAGCCTTTGAATCAGTCGTAAACAACATTTAAGTAAATATTTACGCCATCCATGATCGTTCCATAAATCACAGATAAAATTGAGAATTTAAAACTATTTTTTAAATATTAAAATGTAGGGTCCCTTCATTGTATGAGAAAACACCAAACATAGGGTTTACAACTTACGATTGATCATAAAATTAGGGTTTATGTACCATGAATTGTCACTCTCAAACATAGGGTTTCATACCAACATAAGGTTATCTAACCGTCCTTTTCTTTTTATCAAAAACAAGGTTCCATCCTAATGTAGTGTTGATTAACCATACTTTCTCGACAACATAGGTCATATGACCCATATGTGCTATTCCAAACATAGGGTTGATTCCTTACATTTTTCTTGTCCATATAGTGTATGAATAGTGTTTCCAGAATACTATAAAACACCTTTCCAATAATTTGAATAATATTCCCCATGAATCAATCTATTGATTATGATTCTAGAATAAATTTTCTAATGAATAATAATTCATGAAATTCACATAAAAAATATTTTATTATTAACACAAATGTGGGAGTTTGTGACCATAGAAACCAAAAATATTAATGAAATTGTTGAATAAACACATGTTTAACAAGATGAATACCCCAATTCCATAACTTTTGAACATCCAAAAAAACTAAATAATGATATAGGGATACATTTTATCATGAATCCCCTTGTAAATAAGATTTATTGTATTTCTTGATATGTATAAATTTTTGGGAGAACCATGATAGAGTATATGACTCACAATATGAGTTACCATCTACCATACCAACAAGCACTCCACTAGAAAAGTTTTATAGATATCCCCACTACATCATCATCCCATTCATATTGACCTCGATCCTATCAATTGGGGTTGTTAATGGGTAGGAGTTGATATTAAGATAATAGCTGATATTAATAATAACCCTGGCATCATTAAGCACCACTTGCATAACTCAAACAATGTTAAGCTGTGAGGACTATAGAAAATCATGTGAATGAATGATAGAATTAATTATATCATATATTATAAAGTGTGGTGTGATAAAAACATGAATGAATTTTAATATGTGGTATATTCACCTAATAATGATCCCTCTCACAACATGTCCTAGATGTTTGTAGAACCGGTATAGCATCGATACGTTAAGGCTTATTCAGTTTCTGAAATCAATTATCCCTACCATAAAAAACAACCCTAGATACCATACCATGTGTGTATCCCACTTGGTAAGTGTCTAACCAACGAGAAAAGTGTATAGAAATGTAGTATAGAAGACCAATGACTACAATTCCTCCTTCATTTTGTAGCCCCACTACTCATAACTCCCACCCTCAATGATCATCATATTAGATCATGGTTTTCTCCTTTTCTGCATCGATGGAATATACTTCAGTATCATTTAAATTTTCATAATTACTGTCTTCTTCAAGGACACCCCAACCATTTCATGAATGTGATATCCTATTAGAAGGGGGTGGGGGTAGTGCTTTAGTGATTGAGACAACGCATCAAAAAGGATATTTCTTAGAAGGGAAGTCTTCTCCATATAAGCATATAAATTTGGTGATAGGATAAATTATTCATTATAGAATCTGATTTGTGGGATTTTGTTGAGGTAGAATGGGACCCACATGCCGATTCCCAACTCCCCATGATAAAGGTAAAGGTGTTAGTGTTTGGGGACCATCAGTTGAGGATCATTAGAAATAGATCCTTTCGATGATACACATAGAATCTGGATATCAAAAATACCTCATATATCCTAATGTGATGTGGCCCAACCCCATATTCACGGAAAGTGGATCATACCCATTACTAATGGGCCCACTCATAAGTGAAGTTGCATATGACCTGTTGGTTTAAGACATTATACCATCCCATGTTGTGGTTATGGATTCTTCTATGAAAGATTCTCACATAGAGGGGTGGGATCTATACATTTTCTAGATGCTCCCTAGGGTTAGTTTTCATATTCCCACTCTGAGTGTAGACTTTAGTGTCATTACAATCCTGAGTAGGGTACCCACAGGTAGTGATATTCTAGTGGGTAATCTAATCATTATAAGAGAACCATAAGCATGACATGTTCACTGTTATAGCTAGTATTAAAACATCATCTATCTCCATGATTTTATATAGTGGTATAAAGTTTGTCAATATATATCCTATTTGGGATGGGGTCAAAATCCCATGATTTATTTGTTTTTATAAACTACCCTTATGGCTGGAGGAATTGCATGATTTCCTGGTATCTTTTCCATTTGGAAGGTTGTAACAATATTGATTTAATCTTGGTTAGTAGGGTTGGCCATTACATGAATATTTCTGGTTACTAAGGATCTATAAAAAAATTAGGTATCGGTCGGGAAAAATTTTATACGTCACACATATTTTCAGCTGGTCGGAAAATGTCTCTTTAAGGTGAACAAGTTGTTTCATGAGAGAAATAGTTGTGCGAAGGTCATAGGAAAATCATATAATTTCTCATAAAGGTTTGAGTCTATGAATGAGAGATGAAATATTATTTACCAAAGTTTTATTACCTTAAACATCCTCTCCCCTGTGTATTGTTACATAGACGATTGCAAGCACAATGCATGCAACAAAGTTGTGTGATCAATGATAGGAGTTTCATGAATGTGAAAAACTCAGACACAATCTTCGGTGTTTCCAAAAAAACCCGACCTTCCGGTACCCTATCAGATATGATTCCAAGGGGGAGGTAGATTTTTTGGATCAAAAAACATGTCTTTCACACTAAGCAACTAGTTTTGGATAAACAAGAAATTAAGACCACTCTAATAAAGCATTCTCTGGCCAAGCACCAGTTTCCACACAAGTAAAAATAGATGAAACAAAACAAGTGGGTTCACATGAAAAGGAATAATATTCTAATGGTGATGCTGAGTTCCATGGTAAACCTCGAGTAAGAAACGATACCCATGGATGAAACATTCAAAAGAGGAGTATTTTGAGGAATACCTTCATTTTCATGGCCACGCATTTATGCATGGAAGGTGAAAACGACCCCCATAGGTTCCTTTGTCAAGCCCCCAACACCCAAGGAATTCATGCACAATAGTTTAAAATTATTCACAAATACAACATGAAACCATGTAGTTTAGTGAGAAAGGAAATATTGAACCAATTATGTTGTGTGGATAATCCCCAGTTGAAAAGGACATAAAATCATGCAACCCTATTCCGTAACATAGCTGAGTTGTATTCAAATATACAACAATTTTGGATATAAATAGAACCTAAACACCCACCTTGGGAGATGTTCTCTAGAAGATGATGTGACTCTCTCATGAATGATTAAATACTTCTCTTCCACCACACCACACAACACTAGAATCCATGGAACATAAAACGTAGAGAGCATACGTGAAAAACCTCGTGTGGGAGAAAGCATGATTTGGAATTCATTTGAGTGATCCTCAATCAACCCCAATTAATGGTGGAAGGGTTTCCAAAAGAGAGGTTCCCTTCTTAAAAAACTGATTTTTTTACAAATCCAAAACCTTCATGTGAAACACTACATTCATTCAATATAATAAAGTTGAATGAAACAACATTCTGATCCATGCCTTGACATTCCCTATGCTTCAAGTACAACCACTAACCATCCCATATCTCCTAAAAATTGGTACCCTAAAGAATATATTTCCTATGAATAGGTACCCCAACATAAGGCCTCTTAATTTCTCCTCCTCCATAGTAGGGTCAACACCATGACCTTCCTAGAGTAACATGAGTGGGGGTCATGAAATCCTTAGTGTTGGAACCTTCAATGGTAATGAATTTCCTATCTTGGAGGCGATTCCTTATAATGAATCATAATATTGACATGAAATGGTTACCCTTGACGAGTGAGACTTATCCATGTTTGAGATTAAATGTATGAATAATCCTTGATCCATGCCCTATTCATATGATGTTAAACTGTACAAAATTTCCTCAACACATGATATAAAACTATATCCTTACTCTATGTGATAAATACATGATTCCCCATGTATGATCGTCATGGGATTAGACCATCTTCCCTATATTGGAGTGATCCTCTTCCATCGGGAAGCTTCAATTCATAATCACCACACCATCCCTCATTGATACCCCATTGGTGACGCAATAATTCAAACCACACAATGTTAAACTACATGGACTAATCTTGTCACATGACCTCAGAATGTGGAATTAAACTATATGGGATTATATCCCTATATCATAAATAGGGTAAGTGGGACACCTCCCCATGTTTTAAACATGGAATCATTCTAATGTCATATTATACCCCTTATAGTGGAACACATCATCTTCCATATTTGAAATTATCCCCCTTAGGGGAGATACTCCCTCATATGAGTATGAAATTATCCTCCTTTGGGGGAAAAAATATATCATCCTAGTGTGAAATTATCCCCCATGGGTGGGAATAATCAATAATCATTGAGTTAAATATTCCCCCTTTGAGAGCGGACTCCACCTTATGTCCCCATAAGACATTTAAAAATTGTCCTGATATGTATCCACATGAAATTAAAACCATTCCCTTCTCCAAAAGATGTTAAACTCATTCCCTGATCCAAAATCCTTACCCCATGAAATAAACATGGGATACTTGAGGTAAAAATATCTAGAAGACTTATGCCACTTGAGTCAATTGCATCTTGATATTTTTGATGTTCTTTGGGTTTCATTACTTAGATGCCTCGAAAATGTGATTCCATAAAAAAGATAAAGATTTTACAGGTTCCCGATCTACTCAACATCTAGGCATGACCAACATGAGCAATGATACAACATTACTTGGCTAAAGATTCTACCCTGTCAGGACTGGAAAATTGTGATTAATTAATGTTCTCCTTGATATGGTGCCAAGAATTATTTTCATGAGAAACACATAAATTAATGAATGAGACCTAGACTATGAAATGAGATCCAAGGAGTAACTATGTAATGGGGAACAAACACCCCATCATGATGTTTTGATTTAAGAGAAGACACAACCAATTAATTTAATGGATACTATTGACCTTTAGAAAGCAATATTGTGGGGAAAAAAAATTAGCACATCGTCACCTGATAGAAGTATGGTGTTTCACCCTTGAAAAAGAGTCATAAAAAGAACCCAAAGTAGAACGCCATTTTCTAATGTTAATTTTGAGTCAATATGTGAGAGTATACCCTTGTGAGACAGACAATAACAACTTTTGGACTTGACAACACCAAATGGTTAAATTGTATTTATTATAACCATGAAAACAATAAATATTAAATTTTTTAAGAATCATGATCTTATCAAGACTTGATATTAAAGCTCATAGTAACATAATGTTCAATATAAACTCTATTGGTTTTTATTTGAGTTAAATTCAATGAACATGGAGTTTCATTTTTACAACACTCAAAAGTATATTATTTGGGGTTATGATAGATAATTTGAATATATTTCCCATTAACTAGTCTCACACTCAAGTAATTGTGAACATATTTATTATATATTTTTGTCATTGAAACTCTTTACTACCTCACCACATATCCATCTTATTCATTTTTTAACAGTTACTAGATAACCCCTAACCAATTTTATATGTGATCATGCACCTATCTAATGGAGAAATGATATGGTACCCTAACAATGTTATCATATAGTGACCCCATGGACATACATGAGACTCATATAATATGTCATATATAAACCAATGATAAATATATTGGGTCTTTTCCCTCTCACCTAAATTTTTTTTCATGGTAAATATCAGATGAGGAATCCTCTTTAACAAAGAAAATTTTGAAATGTAGTTAATTAAATATAAAATTTGGATTTTGAAAATAGTAACACTAATATATAATAAAAGAAAAAATTTGTGGGAAGAGAAGGTTTGTCTCAATAAAATGGATATGAAACAAAAAATAACATATGAATCATAGTTCTAAGGAATACAATGAGCACTAGTAAAAGAGAAAAAACTGGGGTTGAAAAATTAGTACATAAGGTTTATCTGAGATATAATGTTGATGAATTTTAAAATATAGAAAATAAATGTTAAATAGAATTAAAAATTATGATATAAGGACAGTGGGATCTCATTACTCCTACACCACGTAACTAGTGGTTAACCAGCTACCCAACCAAGGGACACTGACCATTTGATGGTATGAACTATAGAAAATTCCACTACTGAACACTAATTGAGTAATTATTACATGGAAACAATATTTATAGTGAAATTTTATACAAATATTTAAAAACTACCACCATTAACCTTAAAAAAAGTACCCAAACTACCTAAAATATAGAAATTTTTTAATAAAATCATCAATCTCAAAACATTACTCACAAAAAATTTATATTTCAAATGTAAATGATAATTCATAGGGAACAAAAATATTCATAATATATGTGTCATTTTTAATCCTCCCCAAAAATATATAACCAATCGACTTTCATATTACTCTCTATCTCCTATGGATTATTATAGATATGCCATTTATTCCACTACAATCATTATAATGGTATCATCTTACCATTATATTTCAAATTTTATAAAAAATATATATAGAAAACCTTTGTAATTACAAATTTTTATATAACTCCTCATCAATAATTGTTATCATGTATGATGTTTCAACGATACATATCAAAAGATTAGATACAAAAAAAATTAAAAAATACACTATATCACTATGAATATTCATGTTAATATTTCATTATACTGATTGAATATAGACTTTTGAAAAAAACAAAGTAATAGGGTTCTAACATTCCACTCTTAAAATTTAAATTTCCTAAAAATAGTGAAACTAAAAAAATATCATCTACTACATTTCACTCCATAGGTCAATTCAATAATTATTCAAGGTACCACTGCCTACTCTATACAGTCACTAAAAATATCTTAATCAGTTATGATATTCTAAAAAATCTACACAAAAAGATCTAATATAATAATTTACACCTCCCATACTTCTATCCTACATTAAGGAAGATTAAAAATTCTACTTTATTGCACCTCAAGGTGTTCCATTTATATAAATTACTTATAAGTTTTATTTTATGTGAAGTATTGTTGTGTTTTGGGATCATCATTGGATCAATTGAGGATCTTTTCATGCGCTCAAAACATGCTCTATAAAATATTAATAATTAAACCAAAATAGCTACCTAATTTATGATATTATTCATTTAAAATATAATCCAAAATAATTATTTTTATTATAATAATAAATGCATAAAACAAGACACTATGAATTAAAGTGGATCTAAACAAATATTTGTAGGGTATTTATAGAGCCAAACAATAAATCATCAATATAATTTTTATATCTCATCAACCAACCATATCTCCCATTTTTGTCAGAATTTTTTCAACCTTATTGAAATATTTAAAAATGACCAAAAATATTTCCTAATCAAAGGGGAACCATGAAATTATTGTAAAAGAATATATGGTAACATTCAACCACATCCATGTCGGAATGGTATTTTTTATATAAGAATAGTAGTCCATGAATTCTTAAATAACACAAGCTCGTAAGAAAATATTCATGTAACAAATATTGATATATCATTCTTAATATTTAGTCACTAGAATATTTATGATATATCATGATACTTGTTCTTCCACCATAGATGTGAAACACATCGAGAAGCATGGGAATCCATTATTAGATCCTTCGGAAGGTTCATCAAGACCGCCACTATACTAGAAATATAATGGATACACCCCCATGTCAATGTCATATATTATAATATTTATTATTGTATTTTTGGGTTTGGATATATTTTTGGATTTTAAATTTAGATTTTTGTTGAGATACATGATTAAAGAATAGTTTGATTAATCCAGGGAGGGAAACTATATAGATCACTATAACTCAATTTTTGTGGGTCTGGAAAGCTACTGCATAGTTTTGTAAAATGTGTGGTTAAACTGTGCAAGGTTTCATTTCTAGTCTATTTCAAGCCTCACAGTTGGTGTATGGTTTGTTAAACAATGTTTTAAAACTATGTGTGCTTCAATGATTCAATAAAAGGATACATTCCACTTACTAAGTCTTTATATATATATATATATATATATCCTTCCTCCGGCCTCCAATTTATTTCATCAAACTAGTAAGGATAACCTAGGAACTTTCTCTACTCTCTCATTAAGTTCTTGATATATTTCATATTCAATTTATTGCGATTCATTGAGAAAAAGTCATATATTTTTCATAATTATTCCATTACTCTTCTCTGTTGTCTCATTCCCATGGGTTTTCATTTATCCCATGAACCCTAATGGATAGGGAGGTAGAATAAAATATTTTCAATCAATCAAGTTAAAGGGATTTGGTTCTCTTGGTTTTGTCAAGTTTATTTTGATGTGAGGTTATGCCTCCATGATTGAAGGTAAGTGGATTCTACATGGATTAAGGTATGCATTTTATTTAATTCCAATATTTTTCATGTCATGATATACCTTAGTTTTCTAAAACCATTTTCTTTGAAGATATATATATATAAATCTGGTATACATAAGGTTTTTTTTAAATGGATTAAATTTTTTATACATGTAATAAACAAATATTAATGATTTTCTAGGTATTGGTTTCTAAAACATATTCATATCCATTCAATGTATCATTATAATTTCATTAAAATATTTTGTTGGAAATAAATTTAATTTAAAATTGGGGTTTTAGAACCATTTTGAATTTCAAAATGGTAAAATCATTTTTTTAATGAGTTATACAAAATTATAGAGTAATTTCTATTTTAAAATGATTTTAAAAGAAAAGTATTGTGTTTTTAAAATGTTTTTAATAGAAGAATTTTTTTTAAGATAATTTGTAAATTATTTTTTTCTTTTCATGATGGATACTTTCATAACATGATAAATAAAGTGGTATTCCATGTCGGTTACATGATTATGTTGAAATTTCATAGGGGATTTCACAATAAGTTTTTGGATAGAATCTGTTTGAGGGCCTTGGTTTATATTATCCCTTTCATAGACTTTTTTTAAATTTTATGTGATTAATAAAACTTCTATTTACTATTTCAATAAATTAAAAAATGCTTAGTTTTGTTACTGTGTTTTAGTAGTGACATGAGAATGAATTTTTATGTTGTATTGTTGTGATATGTCTTGATCACATAATGAACTAATATGATGATATATAGTATATTTATTACCTAAGAACCATACTAATATAAGTGGGTGATAATGTTTTTTATCCACAAATATAAATTAATACACTTTAATATTTACCCATGTGTTTATTATATCATTTCTAGGAGAGTTCCCTAATAAGACTATATGTGTGAATAATGAACTTATATTTTATAAAGTAAATATTACCTATTAGTGTATTACATTTTATAATTTTATAGTTTCATCCCATGTTAGGACCTAGTGATCTTCTCATGATATAACTTCCATGGTTGAAAATTCCTTTTAGGGGGTTAAAACATTATACCTACTAGTTTCCCCTTACTAAAAATATGATTATTCAACACCAATTATGAGATATTTATTGTTTCTTGTTATGTTTCTTTGATATTATAATTCATACTTGAGTTTATATTTCCAGACATTCATGGTTGTATTTACCCTCTAGATGGTTTTAAAATGTGTGTGTTAAATAAAAATTTAAATGAAAAGTTTAATGTTTTCAATATGTGAGAGATATTATGATATGTTTAGAAGTGATAAAATTGATTGTCATTGTTTTAAATAGTCTATAAAATCCAAATTCTATAGTTATAATGATCTTAAATTTGTGGTGATGTTTCCCACCCTTGTTTTTGTAAAAATGAAAAATGATTTGAAAAATTGATTGTGTGTGTTACAGTTTTACATATAAATTACCATGAAAAAAATATAAAATCTATACATGGTTCAAAATATAATTTATTAAATGTATTATGAAATTAAATTTAATAAATTTTAGGTCAAATCCTTTGAGAATATTTACCTCACACCCTATATACACATTTATATGTGTATGTATCTTCCATTCCTACTTTTATGGGAAGTATTAAAATAGATAAACATTAAATCACTCTTTATGAATACATACAACATTACAAAAACAAATTCCTAATGATCAAATTAGTTTTGTATCATTGGAAACATAGAATCATAAACATTTTTACATGAGTGAGCTAGATTATTTCCCAATAGGTTCTCCACGATTATCATCTCTCATAGAAATATCATACATAATATATATATACATAAGACGGGGAAAGGAAACATAAACATTTATGGAATAAGATGATTTTTAAGTGTAATAAGGAAGATAAGTAATCAAAATCATTAACATAAGTGTATGATAATATGATCATATCATTATAAAATCACGACATGCATATCGAAGATCATATACATGAGTCATGAATTTAATATTTAAAGTTTATAAGATATGAATCATAAGGAAATCAAGAGAATAATACATTAATTTATAAATGAGGAACAAGAAATATAATTTTTGGCATATGAATCAGATTATAATATTCTGAACATGTATAAGTAGATACATGTTCATTAATTATTTTTAGTAAATTAAATCAGACCCCCTCATAATCTTATGGAAATGAAACTAGGTCCACACCTAAAAATTGTGAATGTGTAATTAGGTTCCAAAATATCAGTGTGATCATGATAACACTCTCACACATAAACTTATGGACATATAAGGAGGTCTATGCATAAGATTGTGAACATGTAACCTGGTTCACACATGACACTGTGAACAAGTAATAAGGTTTATTTATAACATTGTGAACAAGTAATCATGTTCCTGTATAAAATTTTAGACATGAAACCATGTCCATACATAACATTGTGAACATGTAACCAGGTACATGCATAGAATTTTGAAAATGTAATTAGGTTCATGCATAACAAAAATAATCCCGAGACATCCATATTTACCCAATTAATTTGAGAGAGATATAGGTACCACCGGTCACATAATAAAAACATTCATACATGTACTACAAGAAAATAAAATGATCATCATGTCATGACCCATGAAAATATATATGTTTCATAAAAATCATATCATAACCCATGAAATGAAATGTACAATATAATAATTTAATCAAATCATAACCTATGAATTATATATAGGTCTCATAATCATTTCATCCTAGAATAACCCATTAAGGGAAAAGTGTTTCATAATAATTTATCCTGGTATAACCTGTTGAATAGAAATAACATTCATAATCATCAAGCTATTAATGAATAGACCATTAAGAGAAATAATATAAATGGAATCATTAGATCATATTCCCAGTAAAGCATAAAATATAACCATTTATCTCATCATATATAGAAATAATTTTGAAATATATTTTAAAAACATTTCTTAATGAAGATATCATTTCTTTTTTGAAAAAATATTTCCTAAAACATAAACCTTTTAAAAAAACATAATTGGAAAAGAATTGAAAACATATAAAAAAATGTCAAAATCACTTTGAAAACAATTTCTTTGAAAATAAATTTAATACTTATAAATAAAAATTGAAAATGTTTTGAAAACCATTTTCCATACAAACATATAAAAGAATATTGAAATAAATTTGAAAACTATATACTTTTAAAGAATATAAAATAATATCGAAACCATTTACAAATAATTCATCAATTTCAACTTGAAATAATATAAATAAATATTAAAAACATTTTTAAAACAATTTTCCTTGAAAAAATATAAAAACAAATTTAAAATGTTTTGAAAACCATTTTCCCTGAAAACATATAAAATAAGTATGAATATTTTGGAAAAAATTTTCTTTGAAAATAATTTGGAAACATATAAATTAGTATTAAAACCCATAAAAAATTTAAAAACCATTTCCTTGAAAACTATATTAAAATGTTATATTTGAAAACACGTTTTTTGATGTTCATGGAATGTGTCTCAATGAAATAAAATTGAGACAAAACTACTCTATTGATTTGGTATCTTTTGAAATATATACCACTGAAAATAGAGATCATAAAATGTATATGAAAATACACTTGAATTTAAGGATAAAAACAATATAATCCTTTTCAGGGAAATATATATACCATAGAAAATAAATGCGTAGAGAATATGGTGTCAACCTCACAGAAATAAAATTGAGACTGGAAATACCCTTAGTAATTGGTAACTTTTGATTCATGATACCCATGAAAGAATAAAATAAAATAAATCATTTAATATTGATAAATAAAATAAATTAATGATATAAAAATTCATAATATAGTATATACACCACACAAAATAAGTGAGTGGTGAATATGGCATGTATACTACAAAAAAAAAGTGAGATGAAATTCCCTTTTTTATGTCTTGAATTTTATTGTATGAATTCAAATGTATTTTATGATAAATATAAGTTTATTATAAATAGTCCTCATAAACATATTCTTATATCTAATACCATATATGATTCAATTATGACCTTATATTCCTAATTTATTTAAAATTCAATTTTAAATAAATTTATTGAGTAATAACCACTTTGTTTATCATAAATGTTTTGACTTGTTATTCTTGATCCAATTAATTACATCCCAATTTAGTTAATCCGTAATTTAAAACATTATGTATATATAATATATATACAGTAGATAAATATTTATAGTAATTTTTATATGATATAAATATTAAACAAAATACATCATTCATGTAGATAGTAAGCCATAAGTACACATGAACACTGCTTCTATTTTGTCACTCTATTAAAAGAAAGAAATTATGTAAATTAAATATATGTATATGATCTTATTATATAATTATAATAGAATTAATATTTAATATATATCATATAGATTCACAAAACCCATCCTTAATACATTCCATGTAGGGTGAAAATGAATCAAATCGCTTTGAGGAGGAGGTAGTCCACACTTCCCCCAAAACAATATTCTCTTTACAAAAAATGAAAAACATGAAGGTATGTGTTATATAAAAATTATAGGATCATATATTAATTATAGAAATAATATTTATCATATAATAATATAGCGTACATAATAATACCCAACAATGGTAGGTTGTAATGGAAAAAATCATCATTTTGTGAGGTGGTAGTTCACCATACACAGGAACGGTAAGTCCGTTACCCATTAAATGAAAGTTTGAGTAAGTTTAGGATGATACCAGATCGTAAAAACATCACAGTATATTGATTATACTGATTATTTTATGTATTCACTTAATAATAATAATTTAGGTAGTATATAATGGAAATAAAAAAAGAGCTGTATGAAGGATTTTTTCACTTCTTTGGGTAACTCCTTTTGATTTTTACTAACGGGATTACTTGGTGGGCTTTATGACCAAAGAGATAATAAATTTATTTATGGGGGATGTTGGGATTTCAATTGAGTAGATATTTTATGACCCTAATTAGTTTAAAAGGTGTAGTTAAGTGGTATCTGTGGTGGCCTTTTATAAGAGAGGGAGAGGACACACTTCGCATTTTTGAAAACATGTTAGGTGTACCCACATTTTCCAAAAAAAATTCATCAAAAGAAAAATACTTAGAAATGGAGTTTTTATGGAAAAAATATGGATATATAATTATTTTTACATGTTTCTAGGTAATTTTTCAGTTATGTTTAAGGTTTAGTCCCTTTTTAAGCATAATTTTACCCTAATCTCTATAATTGATTTTAACCACATTCACTAATATTTTTTTAAAAAAAATAAGATGATACTATTTATCAATAAATATTATAATTATTAAAAATATTTATGTATATTTTATAAATTCAATCATCTTAACTGTAAAAATTAAGTAAAATTCTAATCCTAAATACATGGTGAGAAATCATGTTTTTGAAGTGCGAATGTTCAAAAGTTTGTTTTGATTTTATATCTAAATTAAATTTAAAAATGATTCAATGAACCATTAATTGGATTAATAAATGTACAATTGATTTATTATGACTTTAAAACCAACTTTAAATATAATTTAACAATATAAATAAATTGTAGGAAAAATTTGTTTTGAATTGAAGTTCAATATTTTTTACTATTCAAACAAAATGATGTTTCTCAAAAAAAATCCACAAAATTCACCGTTAGCTAAAATTGAAATTATTAAATTAAAAAATTATGTGTATTTTATCAAATTAAATTTCTAATTATGTATAAAATTTGTTTTATTATTGTTTACAGAAGGTTATTAATGTAGTTCTTTTAAGAAAATATTATTTTGAAACACATAAAGACATTACTACCATTATTGTATATCTTATTATTAATATTATATATATCTATACCACCATTATAAATAATATTCAAAAATTAGTTATAACTATTCATATTAATATGTTTAATGACTATGTTACAACTATCACATTTAAATATTTATAACAATAAAATGTTATTTCATAAAAATTCATTATTGCATGTAATGAAAGTGAAGTCGATGTTGTGCAAGTTAAAATTTATGTTGTGTTTAGTGTATGATGAACTTGATGTTTTATATAAAAAAAGGCATACATAGTTTTCAAAGAACAATATTCACTATTACATAAAAACCAAAATAAAAAAAATATTAAATTAAATGAATATAAACAATTCAAAAAATCTCTGGGTGTTACAATCTACCCACAAAAACGAATTTCTCCATAGAAATTCATTTATGTTGTTAATTGTTTAGTACATGAAAGACACTTTCTTGAAAACTTACATCTAAAAAATTAATACTAAAAATTCCTTTAAAAAAGAATGTTGGAATCATGGTGGTTACCCAAATTAACATATAACTACATTTCCATATAGGTTAACATAGGTGGGAAGTGAAAATAAATAATTGCTGGTAATGATTTTTAACACCCCAAGTTTCCATGGTACTCTTCTCTTTGAATAATACAATAATTGGCGTTGTACACAACTTTGAGTTCTAACACACCGCGACCAATCAAACTAGCCATTAGGAATTAATAATACACAATTTTATAAATTTTTTAAATTTTATTATTCAAATTGGAATTCATTTTTGGATTCAGAATATCTAAATTATATTAGGGTAAAATTTTGGAACTTTTTTGATAACTTTCATATTTTGATAAATAGTGAAAAATACCAAATTTTAATTAAAAACATCTTTTTTAATCAAAATAATTTATAATGTTAAATTATAAATTTGAGTAGTTTTAAAGTATTATTAGATTATATTTTTATCATTTAATATAATTTAGATCATTTTCTGTAATTTATAATTTTATTTGTACATAAACACATGTCAATCTTTTGATAGTTTTTGCTTCTTAATAACTTGCCTTTTGGTTTTGACAACAAGATTTAATTTTAAATTAATATCTGAAACTTCTGTGTTTTGAATTTGAAATAATGTATTTCATATCTGGAATTAGGAGGTCCAAATTTTGTAAATAGGTAACTTTTATTATTAGAGATTATGAATAATTACTTCGGTAAATATTTTATTTACAATGGTTACAGGGTAAATCAGGTAAATAAGAGTAAAAATAATATTATAATAATATTAAATTACCCTAACACTTGTACTAACACTATTTAATGATACATGTACGTCCATGGGTATTCATGGGTCAATTTTGGGACCCCATAGAGCCACATGGGAGTGATAATGACACTTTATATTAATTAATTTAAAGTCAAGACAAAAATGACATAAACATATATTTTTTAGTAAAACAATTTTTACATGAGGTTATCTAATTTATTTATTACACTATAACTATTAATTTGTAATATAAAAATATTTATTACATCATGGTAATTTTTTAATAATTTTTATACAAAAGATAAATAATATTATTTATGACACAATAATGATGCGGTGTTTACCACATTAATGAATGATTTAAATAAATGAGATTATAAAAATTAATACCATATCCAAAAAATATAAAATTATTATTAAATGATTTTCTTTATTACATGATTCATCTTATATTCTACTTGAATGAGTTTTGGACCTTTAGAAACCTAAAATAATTATATAATAAAATGATATTTTAAAACATTTCCAAAGAGACCATCCTCGCCCTTATAAAAATCCCTCACCTCTAACCCATTTATCACACCTCTCAAGACCATTGGATCATCGAACATATTCCCAATTAATCACCATACATATCTCTAATTCTTTTAGATGCCTTAACTTATGCAGAAGGCTTTTCAAGGAGGCCTTTTTTTTCAAACCAAAGGGGGTTACCCGATTTAAAGGTAACATCTCATCTTAAGTTCTTTTCTATTTTTTTACATCTACAACCCCTAATCATTCTTTATTCATTTCTTTTATAAAACTCCAGTATCATAAATATACTAGTTTTTTGTTATTATAAGTATTTGAACTACACTTACACACACCTCCATCTAATGTTATAGAACATAATGTTTCTGTGGACGACGAACTACTGCCTCACGAAACGTTGATTGTTCAATCTTCTACTAACACCTTTTATGGTGGACATGATGATGGTACTATAATTATATATGATATTTTTTATATTTATTTTATCTATAAACTTATTTAGTTCTATTTTATATCATATCGTTTTTCCTTTCATGTTGTATATATACAATAATTTCATACGAGGAAGTGCAGACTACCGCCCCCTCAAAGTGATATGACTTGTTCATACCATTCATGGAACACATAAAGGATGGTTTTAATGAACATATGTAACATATATAAAATATTATATTATAATGGAATAATAATATACATATGTATCATTTGGTTTTCATTCCTTTTAAAATTAAAAAAAATGAAATGGAAGTAGCGTTCGTACGTACGTACGGATTACCGTCTCCACTAACGTGATGAGATTCATTCCCCATCATAACCATTCAAGAATAATTTTCATTTGATTATTAAAAATAATATTTAAGAACATAGTATCATTCTGTATAAGAATCAAATACATCCTATCCATAACAAACATGACTTATGTAACAACACATATAAAGGAAAACGAATCAGTTAACACCCTAAATAATGATATTACTAAAATATTATTAACAAAGCAATATTAGAAGCTCATATATGATATCATAATTATGTATCTAGTTATTGTATAATTTAATAATAGTTATTTAACTATTATATAGGAATTTAGAGTACCCTCGACCAAGGAAAAGTACTAGGAAAGGGTTAATTTTACAATCTCTTTACTTATATGAGGTTGTTAATATGTATGTATCTAATGGGACCTCTTTATCATCCAAATTCATGTTTTCATAAAAATGTATTTCAAAAAATTCACTATTTACTATACTATGGGTTAAATTCATTTATACCTTTATTTTACCTTATATGTTTTGAAAGGAATCTTTCTGTCATTTTCCAAACAAGGTACTTTTTGACCTTTTTGGCAAAATTATGGTAAGAATATTTTTTTTAACTTATATGGTGGGTGCAGAAATTTTCCGTCATTATAACATTTTTGAAGCTTCCCTTACAATATTATAATAATATTTTCAAAATAAATGTTTTCTTTTATAATTATGTGACTCTTAAATGATTTCAAAATAGAAAGAGATATTTCTCTCAAATAGTTTTGATTTCATCTTTGTCAACATCCTTTGATAAATTTTACTCTTGTTTGAAGTTGATTTATTATGATACAAATATTTCATATTGTATTTAAGGTTTTGTTATATGTTTGACCATGGATGTGTTATTTTTTATACAATTCATGGTTTATGGTTAATGTATTGACATTTCCTATGCTAGTTTCAATACGAATGTTTATGTTATGTTTCAACATTTTCATATGAAGAATGTATTGGACTTAGTAAGTGACAGGTGGATCCCGCTATAGCTTCTCAGTGCATTGGTAGGTCTCATGAGGCAATTAGATGTGTAATTTTTTGAGGCCTTTCCCAATTTTTTATATGGTTTTGGATGAGGCCTTAATCATTTTTAGATGTCTTGGCCTAGGCCTTGAGAAAATCTTTCAGAATGTCACGCATTATAAATTCCCTAATTATGAAAATAACATTGATGGTTCATGTGGTTATTAGAATTGTAGAATACCCATGACTATGTTTCATTATGGCATTATTTACCCTTCTCATATTCCTGCCATAATGTGTACATGTTTATTATTTGTAAAGGAATGCATTTTCAATTATTCACCATGCCTAATGTTTATGTTATCTTCTGCTGTATTGCATACTATTACTGAGCATTTGAGCTCACCCCTTTCTTATGTTTCATTTTCCTAAGATATGAAACATTTAGTTACGAGTGACTTGTAGGCATAATGTATTATTCCTAGATGTTTCTAATGGAATAAATTAGTGTTGTATTTCATTTCAGGTCATAATGTTTAACTTATGTATGTATCTTGTTTCTAATAATACAAAACTAATGGGTCTATCGGGACCTGATTCCTTATATCATTCCAATGTTATGCAATAATTCACTGACATTAGGTAACTAGGGGCGGGCGTTATATTTGGTATCAACAGAAGTTTAGTACAAACCTTGGAAAATATATTTAGAAAAACTTTGATTAGAGAACAATACCCTAAGATAGAATTTGAGGATTAGTATAGAAGAAGTTCCTAGAATTTTGGTAATTTAGAGATTTTTAGAGTTTTCCAAGAAATAAATCCATGTCTGGATGTGAGAATGTAGAGGCATCTCTGGCACAAATGTACCTAGGAGTGAAAACTCTGCCATAGAGTTTTAGGCTTAACCTGGTTTATCCTGGTACATGACAACAGGCCTTGCTGCACTCTTGGTTACAACAGTCCTGGGGGACATTCTTAGGATAATTCACATTTTATTTACAAAACATTATGAATGATTTATAAGTATATACGTCCTTAATGAAAACATTTTTATTATTATAGATTATATACATAAACTATTCAGTTTATATTAAGTGTTTTACAAGTTTGGAAATATGTATTATGGTTTAGGAACTAATTTAGTGTATGCCATTGTTTAGAAATGGTGCTTAGTGGAAGGAATGAGAACCATATCAATGCGCGTAATCCATGTAGAGATTTCCCTCATTCTGAAGACAATTATAGTGGAGATGATGATGAAACTGGTGTTGATCAGCTTATCACCATACTGGGACAACTTAGTGAGGTTATAAAAAATAACCTTACCTATATGGAGCACCCACATCCACAACATGGAGGATCAATGTTAGACCGCGTCACAAAGAAACAACCAAAAACATTCAATGGGACTAAAAATCTATTTTTAGTTGAGCAATGGATAAGTAATTTAGAAAAAATATTTCATTCTTTGGGGAGTAGGAAAGGGAAAAAGTTATCATGGCAGTTTATCAGCTCAATGGAGATGCAGATCAATGGTGATCATTGATTCAAAACACAATGAAGAATAAAGAGGTATCATGTTTTGAATGGATGGAGATTAGAGTTCTTTTTCATAGAAAATTACTTTCCTCATGACCATCTAGTGTATATGAAAAGGAAATTTCTGAGTCTATGGAAAGAGGAGGATGAGAATGTTGAAATTTATGAGGTGAACTTTACATGGTTATCAAGGTATGCAGCAAATTATATACATAACCCAATGAGTAATATTGATTGATTATTTTAAGGGTTAAACCCATTTCTTTATCAATAATTAGTCTCACAATCCTTCTCATCATACGATGATGTTGTCTCATTTGTTATCAAGACAAAAAAGGAATTTTCTAAGTCTTATGACTTTAATCAAAGGAAGAGAAGAAGAGATCTTTTGAACACTCTGGTAAAGGAAATAAGGAAACAGGGAATAAGGGAAGAGTCGAATTTCAACGCTGTGATAATTGTGGAAGCAATAATCCCGGTGCCTGTCTAAAAGGAAAATGAGTATACTAAAACTATGGACAGAAATTCCATATTGCTGGTGATTGTAAGGGGCAGAAAGAGGATACCAATGTTCAATGCTACGATTACACGGAGATGGGACATTATTCACATAAATGTACTAATAGCCAAGGAATCTTACCCTTGAAAAGGCCACGGGAGTAAGTCCAAGAATATGAGATCACTACTGTTGAGGTTGAAGCTCTGAATGATAGGGTGGTAGGTAATTTAATGGTTTCCTCAAATTTATGCAATGCTTTATTTGATTCTGGATCATTGCATTGTTTCATATCTTCCTATTTTTCCATGAAAATTAAATATTTTTAATTTTATTTAACAAGGGAGTTGTCAGTCAGAACTCATAAGGGAAGTATCATTGCAACAAAGTTTTGTGGATCAGTTCCCATAATGGAATATAAATGTTATTTATCTACTGATCTCATCATCATACCCATGATTGAATTTGACATAATCCTTGATATGGATTGTATTTCCGAACATGATGTAAAAATTTATTGTAAGAAGATAGAGGTTACAATTTTCGATAATGACAAGAAGTACCTTATCTTTAGAGAAGAAAAGTCACTATCTAATTCTTATCTAGATCCACCCCTGTAGCTCTACTAAATTCATTTTTTGAGGATAATATAATGAAATAATTTTGGGTGAGGAAAGGATTTTTCAATTAGAGGATGTACCAATTGTGAAAGAATTATGATGATGTTTATCTTGAGGATTTACCTGGACATCCTCTAGAATGATAAATTGAGTTTTCCATTGACTTAATTCTTGGTTCAAGGACCATAACGAAGATCCCTTATAGAATGGACCATGTGGAATTAGTGGAAATAAAGAAAAAACTAGAGGAAATGACTAATAAGGGATTTATTCACCCCAATGTCTCTCTATGGGGATTGCCTATCGTTTTAGTTAAGAAGAAAGATGGATATATGAGGTTCTGCATTGACTACATGAAGATCAATGCTATAACAATAAAGAACAAGTATCACATACCTCGCATTGATGATTTAATTGATCAAATTTAAGGATCTCAATATTTTTCAAAGATTAACCTTTGATCTGGATACCATCAGTTGTGCATGAAGAAGGAAGACATTCCAAAGACAACATTTTGAACTAGGTATGGGCATTACAAGTTTACAGTAATGCCTTTTGGGTTGACTAATGCACCCTCTATCTTCAGAGATCTAATTAATAGATTTTTCAAAGAATATTTTGATGAATTTGTAGTGGTATTTATCGATGATATCTTGGTATACTCCAAAAGATACAAAGACCATGAAAATCACGTGTGCACTATTGTTAAAATTCTTAGAAGAAATGACTTATATAGGAAGTTTAGCAAATGTGAATTATGACTTCAAGAGATTTATTTTCTTGGCCATATTGTCTCTAAGGATAGAATCTTTATTTATCCTTCAAAGACAAGAGTAATAGAATAATGGCCAACAACGAGGATTATAACTGAGGTACGTAGTTTTATTGGTTAATCAAGTTATTATCAGAATTGTTTCTAGAATTTTTCTTGATTGGAAAACCCATTAACCAAGCTCACACTTAAATGGGTTAAATTTTTTTGGACAAAAGATTATGAAGATTTTTTTGAATAACATAAGAGAAGATTAGTCAATGATCCTATATTGAATCTACCATCGGGGAATGATGGGTTTGTTATTTATAGTGCTGCTTCAAAAAAGGACTTGGTTGTGTAATTATACAAAATGATAGAGTTATTTCTAATGCATCATGACAGCTAAAAATTCATGAACAAAACTATCATACTCATGATCTTGAGTTAGAAGTTGTAGTATTTTCTTTGAATATATGGTGAAACTATCTATATGGTATAAAATAGGAGATATATACCGATCACAAGAGTTTGAAGTATATTTTCTCACAGAAAGAAATAAACATGAGGCAAAGGAGATGGCTCTAACTACTCATGGATTATGATTTCACTATAAACTAACACCCGGGGAAGGAAAACAAGGTGCTAGATGCTTTGAGCAGAAAGGATCATGGTGTTTTGAACAAAATGAGAGTTGAAAGGGATCCTATGTTCATGGATCTAGTAAAAAGAGATATTGGAATAATCATGGAAGGTGAAAAATTGATACTTTATCAAGTAGTTTCTAAACCATCTTTACTGGAAAGTATAAAAAGTTTTCAGGCTGATGATGAGGAGTTTTAGAAGAAAATGAAATCTTTGAATTATGAAATATTGATTAAATTCTTATATGAAGATGGGATTTTGAAATTTGTGAAGAGACTTTGTGTTCCTAACATACTTGATCTAAAAATGGAATTTTTGGATGATTCTCATATCACCAATTTCTCTATACACCTTGGTAGTACTAAAATTTATAGAGATTTGAAGGAACATTTTTGGTGGGATAACATGAAGAGGGATATTGAAGAATATGTGTCAAGATGTATGGTTTTCAACAAGTTAAAGCTGTAAGACAACATCCTGGAGGAGTCACACAACCTCTTCCTATACCTGTGTAGAAATGATATGATATTACAATGGACATTGTTATGGGGCTACCAAAGAGTCCTAGAAGTAATGACGTAATGTGGGTAATTATTGATCGTATTACAATTTCAGTACATTTTCTTTCTATAAGAGAAGATTTAAAACATTAAATTTTAGAAAGACTATATATTAATGAATTTTTAAGACATCATGGTGTACCCCTATCGATTGTTTCTGATCGTGATCCCTATTTTACATCAGGGTTCTAGAAAAGTCTTCAAAAATCCCTAGATACTGAACTTCATTTGAGCACTGCCTACCACCCTCATACTGATGGAAAATCCGAACTTACTATTAAGACCATAGAATACATGTTGAGATTTTGATCACTTGACTTCCATGGTATGTGGGATCAATATTTACCTCTAGTAGATTTTTTCTATAACAATAGCATCCATACAAATATTCAGATGGCACCATATAAAGCATTATATATAAAGAGATGTCGCACACCAACTTGTTGGGATGATGTTGGCGAAAGAAAACTTGTAGGCCCAGAACTTGTTGAGGAAACAATGAAAAAGGTGAAGATTATCCAAACCCATATCAAAGATGATCAAAGTAGGCAAAAGAAATATGCTGATAACTGAAGTAATGATTTGAAATTTCAAGTAAGATATCATGTTTTCTTAAAGGTATATCTATGGAAGGGTGATATATGATTCGGTAAGAAAGGAAATTTATATTCCTTGTACATCGGTACTTTTGAAATTCAAGAACGAATTGGAGTTGTAGCTTACCGTTTAGCAATGCTGCCATGTTTCTACAAGGTTTATGATGTGTTCCATATAACACTATTGAGAAAATACATGCCTGACCCAACAGGTGAACTCGCCTATGATGAAATAGAACATGACCCCAATATGTCTTATTGCGAAGAGCCTATCAGAATTCTTGATACCAGAGAACAAGTGTTGAGAAACTAGACAATTCATCTGGTGAATGTTCTATGGAGAAATCATAAGATGGAAGAGGCAACGTGGGAACCCGAGTAACTTATGATAAAGAACCACCCAAATCATTTTATATAGTAGTATTATAGTAATTTTGAGGATAGAATTATTTGAAGTAGGGAATAATTTAACACCCCAATATTCCACGGTATGCTTCTCTTTTGAATATTACAATAGCTTGTGTTGTACACAACTTCGAGTTCTGAAACACCGCAACCAGTCAAACTAGCCATTATGAATAGTAATACCCACTTTTTAAAATTTTATAAATTTTATTATTCAAATTGGGCTTCATTTTTTGATTCAGAATATCAAAACTATCCAAGGGTAAATTTTTGGTACTTTTCTGATAACTTTCATATTTTGATGAATAGTGAAAAATAGTAAATTTTAATTAAAACCAACTATTTTAATAAAAAAATTATACTGTTTAATTATACATTTGAGTGGTTTTAAAGTATCATTAGATTATATTTTTATCATTTAATATAATTTACATCATTGGATGTAATTTCACATTTAAATAGTACATAAACACATGTCAATCTTTTGATAGTTTTTATTTCTTAAATACTTGCTTTTTGGTTTTAACAACGAGAGTTAATTTTAAATTAATTTCTGAAAATTATGTGTTTTGAATTTGGAAAAATAGATTCCCTATTTGGAATCAGGAGGTCTAAATTGTGTAAATCAGTAAATTTAATTTTTATACATTATGAATAATTATTTCGGTAAATATTTTATTTACCATGGATAAAAGCTAAATCCAGTAAATAAGGGTAAAAATTAATATTATAATAATATTAAATTACCTTAACACATGTCCTAAACCCATTTAATGATACATGTCTAACCATGGTCAACCTTTGGTTGATTTTGGGACCCCGTGGAGCCACTTGGGAGTGATAATGTCACTTTATATTAATTAATTTAATGTAATGAAAAAAATAAAATTAACATATATATTTTAGTAAAACAAAATTTACATGGTGTTATATAAGTTATCTCATTGAATATTAATATTAATTTTAAAGATAAAATTATTTCCTTCATTGTAGTATTATTTTTATAAATTTTATGCATCAAATAAATAAAATTATTTATGACACAATAATGATGCAGTGTTTACCACATTAATGACTGATTTAAATAAATGAGATTATAAAAATTAAGACATTATCCAAAACATGTCAAATTCTTATTGGATGATTTTATTTTGAACATGAGTTATTGTATCTA
Source organism: Viscum album (assembly GCA_963277665.1). Lineage (NCBI taxonomy): Eukaryota > Viridiplantae > Streptophyta > Magnoliopsida > Santalales > Viscaceae > Viscum > Viscum album. Next base: position 1,598,832,674 of record OY728119.1, on the reverse strand, counting down.
TAAGGCCCCAGCCTTAAACCTTACTTAATATTGAGTTATTATAAGATTACACATTGAGGATCTTTTCAGGTTTAGAGTTTTAGAGAATTAGATCATAAAACATTCATTACATTCCACATTTAAACAAAGTGGTTACATAAAAGATAGTTTTCATTTTTCCAATCAACGGAAACATATTTAAAATAAAACATGGATTATTTCTTGACACTTCCTTGACACTATCATCATATCATGTACCCTTCCCTTGACCTGTGAAAAACATTTCAAAAACTTGGGATGAGCATAAAAAGCTTAGTAAGGGATATAAAAATATGGAAAGGAAACATGAGTACATGTATACATAAGAATGAAATCATACATTACCCATAAAACACAGGCACTTTAACATACCTCAACAAATCCTGAATAAATCATAGAAATCATAAGACATAAAGGTAACTTGAGGCATTCATAACATTCTTACGTAGGGAGTAACCCTCCTGGTAACGTTTGGAATAACCATCACAGTATATTCCCTAAATCTCTTTGGAGAAACCATAACGTTTCACTCCTTCACGTTACCCAATGCATTGGACAGCTATATCGGGCACACCCGCCCTTATTCTTTCACTGAACCACCCGTCTTCATAATAATTCCCATGAACCAGAACATAATCGTATCACATAAAACATGCATAAAAGAAACATAACATTTACACTATTCATTCACAAGATATCAATACAACACATTGATATAAAAAAATTATGAAAACCATTTTCAATACCAAAATAAAAGAAATGTAAAACATGGTATTTATTTTTCTTTTAAAAAAGGTATGGCTTGTAGTGGAATCTGAAACTCAAATAATGGTCACGGCGGTAGAGAAGTCATTGTCGCCGCATACGTATGACAAAAACATTCCGTTTTGTCGTTTAGTAAAATGCTTTGTATAAAGAAGATTAATTTTGGATAAACGTAAAAGTAAAAGGTGTTTATACACCGTATAAAAGAAGGTTTTGTATAAAACAAAATATTCCTCAATGAATGGAGATTGAGACGAAGTCCCATACAAAGACGGTATCCACGGATTAAGGAGAAATCAATTACATAATTATGTGTGACAAACGAATACACTAAATACAAGTGGATATTAAGTGTAAAACAATCATAGTACATTCACACATATTCATAGTATGACATATTCAAGGATTACAAGTTTATCCCAAAGAATCAAAATTTGGTTAAGAAGTACCTTTGCAAATATTCGACAGCCTAACGATGTCACTTCAAAATTCAGAAAAAGAGTTGATGAGAGATAAAAAGGGTATCTCATCACTTGGACATAAAATTTAAATCACTGAGGATATAGAAGAACATATCCCAACATAATGTTATGTGAATTAAAAGACATAACAAAATAAGTCTTCTAAAAAGAGGAGGGTGGAAGGTTCCCTTACCGACATGGGTATCTTTCGAAACATACACCCCGTGAAATAAGGACAATACAAAATTGATGTAAATACTAATAAATGAATGTATATTACACAATGAGTAAAATAATGGTCAGTACATACACCACTCAATGGAAATTGTGGCAAATGTCTCATAAATCTCACAGGAATAAAAGTGAGATGAAAAATCCATTACGAAAACTCGGCAGCCTAACGGCGCCACTTATAACTTACAAAAAAGGATTGATGAAATCAAATAGGGTCTCTCATCATATTAACATAATGTTTACAGAAAGAGAAATATAATATAACATCCCCCAACTTAACAAAGAGGAGCTTAAAAGAAATGTCATAAAGGAGAGTACTTAAAAAGAAATAGAGAAGTTAGATCTCTTACGAAAATTCAGCAGCCTAACGGCGCCACTCAAAACATACAAAATGGATTGATGAGAGAGAATAGGGTCTCTCAGAATATGAACATAAAAATTAAAGTAAGAGATATATAAAAGTACATCACAATAACAAGAAATATGATTTTTAAAAGGAATGACACAAATGAGTGTACTTAAAAAGAAAGAGAGGAGTAGGATCCCTTACCTCGGGTCCGACTTGACTCGATCGTTATTTATCATCCTGAATAATAAACTTGAGTTAATCTCTACTTTCTTAAGAACCCTTTTCAAGTTCATTATTCCTTTTATATCACTTATTTCCATGTTATAAACATTATGTAATCATTTAAGTTAATAATGTTTGTTTTGTCGATATTTGGTTCTTAAGTCGAAAGTGGACTTATTACAATTACGTGCGGTCAATGGTTCATTATATCCAGAATGATATTCATGATTTCGATATGATATATATCATATATATCAATAATATAAATGTATTTAAAAAATTACATAATCTTTTAGAGGTAAGAAATGAAATGCACCGTTCATGGAGACGGTAAGCCGTACGTACACATGAACGCTACTTTCATTTCTATGTCATATTAATGGAATTAAAAATAATTGAGAGGTGTGTATATTTTAATTAAAGAACTATATTCGTCATTTATATGTAACATAATTCATATATAATAACTTTAAATACATCCTTTATACTTCCCACATATGGCATTAACGAATCAAATCACTTTGAGGGGGGGTTGTCCGCACTTCCTAAAATGAAATTATCGTGTTTACCCACAATGGAAACCATAAAGGTATGCCACAAAAGAAAAATACTGAAGATTAAGTAAAACATAAACATATTATATATCATATATAAACATAGTTTCATCTTAATGGCCACCTTTTAAGGTGTTATATGAGTGTTGAACAATCATCGTATCATGAGGCAGAAATTCTCCATCCACAGAAACAGTATGTTTTTTAACCATTTGATGTAGATGTGTGTAAGTGTAGCTCTAATGATTCTTATAAAAAAAATCCTATTATATTGATGATAATGTAGTTTTTACAAAAGAAATGAATAAAAAGAGTTTATGGGGTAGGAGAAGAAAAATAAAACAAAAGAACACAAGTGAAGACATTACCTTCAAATCGGGTAACTCTTTTTGATTTGAGCTGAAAGGCTTCCATGGGAAGACTGATGCCAAATTTTAGGATTCTAAGAGTAATATAGGGATGTATAGAGGCAAAATGAGTAGGGTATGGCTGAGCCAAAGGCTTAGGATGTGTGGTTAAGGAGGTAGAGGTGGGGGCCTTTTATAAGAGAAGAGGAGGGGCACTCTTGGAAAGTAAAGAAATGTTACTTTATTTTAGAATGAGATTCGGATTTTAATGGTCCCACATTGATTTGTTTCGAGGATAAGGTGATAAGGGTTCGAAATACAACCATCCAATAGGTTTTGGACATGTGTAGGTATTAGATTTTACATTATCATTCCATTTTATTTAAATCGTCAAATAATGAGGTCATCACTACATCATCATGATGTCATAAATAATTTAATTTATTTAATGTATAAAAATTATAGAAAACTATAATGATGTAGGAAATCTTTTTATCTTTCTAATGAATACTTATAGTCAAAAATATGAATTTTATAACCCCATGTAACAATTGTTTTAGTAAAACATCTCATGTTTTTGTCATTTTTACATTAACATTAAATAAAAAGTTATTTATGTCATTTCCCATCCAAAGTGGCTCCAGGGGGTCACCAAGTTGACCCATGGATTGTCTTTGTCGGCCATGACACATCCAATGAGTGTAGGACATCTTTCAAGCTCATCTCATATTATTAAAACATTATTTTTACCATAAACTACACTAATTACCTCTAATCGCGATTAAAAACTTAATAAGTTACTATTCACCAAAAAATTATTCTAACCCCATTGAACCACATTTTACTTATTAATGACAACCATGTATGTCAGATTTTTTAAATTCAAAACACAGAGGTGGTAAAATTTCATTTAATCCAAAAAATCAGTTTTTATAAGTACCACTTAGTGGTTTCACTATTCATCAAAAATTGATGTTTTTCAGAAAATTACCAAAAATTCACCCGAAGATATATTTGATATTAAGAATTAAAAAATGATTTCAGTTTTACAAAATTAAAAACATATAAGTTTCATTAATTAATTTAATAATTAATTCCTACTGTCAAAACAAATAGCATGTTTTTATGAAACAAAATGTATCAAAAGATTGACACTAGTTTAAGTCTGATTTCAAAGTGAAATTAATTCCAACGACCACTATTGGATTAAATGGTAAAAATATATTCTAATTTCACTTTATAACCAATTCAAAATATAATCTAATAATATAAATAAATTAGATTAAAAAGAGTTTTTGAATTAAAATACAACATTTTTCACTATTCATTAAAAATTTAACTTTTTCTGAAAAATACCAAAAATTTACCGAAAGTAAATTTTGATGTCCCAATTCTAAAGAAGAAATTTATTTTTTCAAATATAACAAATAAAATTGTCAAAAAGTGGATTTAAATGTGGTTATCCATCAAAAGGCGGTTAATCGACCTTTTAATGAATATTGGAATGTTTACGCTTAAAATTGGATTCATTCGCATTTTTAATGCTATAACATTTATTGTAAAGAGTAAAAATATTTGAAAAACATATATAATAATTTTTTAGTTAGTTCTGTTCATTCCCGACATTACCATAGCTAGGCTTTAACTACCATTTAAAATAATATTATTCTATTATTAGAGTGCAACGCTAGATTCCCAAGAAACTCATTGTTGCATATTGGGTACGCCATCGTGCATAGAGTCCCCTTTAAAGTAATATTAATATTTTATTCACAAATATGGATAAATAGGAAAATGTCATATTCTTTATTTACCTGGGGTGTTACATCCTTCCTCCCTTTTGGGAATTGCGTCCTCGCAATTTTTAAAATTGGGCTCGGAAACATCAATGAAAATCCCACATCGGAACAAGAGTCAGTAAAACAATCACTTTAAAATAAATAAAGATAAGTACAAAGGTCACCCGAGTTAACCCATACTAGGATTCCATGTATGAAAATATGGACATGGAGGAAAAAACAAAGGGTCATGTTTTGATGGAGAGTGATAGTATACATGTCTAGGAGAAAGTTAACCATAAGAAAATCAGAAACTTGTGATGGATTAAACGGTATTCGATTCCCCAGTAGGAAAAGTTAACAGACAACATTTTTGTTTTAAGTTATTCTTCATTGAGGAATTTGTTTTTGATCATAAGGAAACATACCTACATGTCATGTTGACTTTCAACTTTTACTAGATTTCTTGCACAAACTCATACTTTCCCCAAAAGATGAGTATTTAGGAAGACTTGTTCACATTAAGAGTACTATAATAAACTTCTAAAGGATCACCTAATCCACAAAAGAGAACTATATACTTCCCATGTCTTTATACTTTATCCAAAACCAAAACCAAAAAGGATAGAACAAGATTAGATAATCCAGAAAAGGATAACCCTTTATAAAAAGAAAATGTATTCTTAATCTCGAAATTTGTCCAACAAAACCCAAAGTTCAATGAGGACCATTTGATAAACAATTTATCCATAAAATTATTCAAATTAAACCAAACTAAGATTGAAACCCAAATATTTGAAGGATTTTGTCACATAGTCTTCCATGGTACAAATTAACTTTTATCTCCAAATAACATCAGTTTCTCTTAATGTCTCTTATTGAAAAGTAATTATCCTAATCACATATCCTCCATGATAGGTTAATAAATTTCCATAGATAACCTAAAATCAACTAACTCTTAATTAATAAAATCATCTAACTAAAAAGAATCAGTCAAACTAACCAGGGACTTCACTTAATCCAGTGGTAGGCGATAAATACCAGTAGCACTTTGGTTGTGGGTTTGATTCCCGCAACTTTGTCCGATGCAACGGGTTGTCACATGGTCTGTGTGTTATCCTTTATCCAAAACTATATAATTCTTAGAACATTCCCCAAAACGAGATAAAATATTCAAAAATGATCATAACATATTTTAACCTCAAGTTTATCTCATGCCTTTCATTTTCCATCATAACATATAATAACCCATAATTACCTCAAAAGTAAGGATCATATAAACTCTAATGGTTACCTTTATAATTATTACATGAACTTCCACATCGATTGTTCATCTCGTACATGATGCATTACAGATCATACCATGGTTCAAGTGGTTTATCATAACTCCTTTATAGTTGGTTTAGAACAACCACGATTGAATCCCCCATTTTATCTAGTATCTTAATCATAGAACCACCACAGTTTCCTTCAATAATGTTGTCTCTTTAGTTCCTTCTAGTTCCATTCATTCACTAAAAACAGAAATGTCAGTGTGAGTATATCAACAAAACCATCATGTACTAATGAGGAAGTTAAAAACTAAGATATACTTACCCATTCACTTTATCTAAAACTAAGACTCTTTCTCAAATCCTAACCATTATGGTAATGTCACTTGTGCTTAGAGAATACCCTAACCTCTAAAGTTATCTAAACCAACCATTGATAGCAATTATAAGGCCCCATCCTTAAACCTTAATTAATATTGAGTTCTTATAAGATTACACATTGAGGATCTTTTCAGGTGTATAGTTTTAGAGAATTAGATCATAAAACTTGCATTAAATTCCACATTTAAACAAAGTGGTTACATAAAAGATAGTATTCATTTTTCCCATCAACGGAAACATATTTAAAATAAAACATGTATTATTTCTTGACACTTCCTTGACACTATCATCATATCATGTACCCTTCCCTTGACCTGTGAAAAACATTTCAAAAACATGGGATGAGCATAAAAAGCTCAGTAAGGGATATAAAAATATGGAAAGGAAACATGAGTACATGTATACATAAGAATGAAATCATACATTTCCCATAAAACATATGCACTTTAACATACCTCATCAAATCATGAGTAAATCATTGAAATCAGAAGACATAAAGGTAACTTGAGGTATTCATAACATTCTTTTGTAGTGAGTAACCCTCTTGGTTACGTTTGGAATACCCATCACAGTATATTCCATAAATCTCTTCGGAGAAACATTAATGTTTCACTCCTTCGCATTACCCAATGAATTAGAGAGCTATATAGGGCCCAACCGCCCTCAGTTTTTCACGGAACCACCCATCTTCATAATAATGCCCAAGAACCAGAACATAATCGTATCACATAAAACATGCATAAAGGAAACATAACATTTCCACTTTTCAATCACAAGATATCAATAAAGCACATTGATATAAAAACATTATGAAACCATTTTCAAAACCAAAATTAAAGAAAAGTAAAACATGGTATTTATTTGTCTTTATAAAAAAGGTATGGCTTGTAGAGGAAGCTGAAACTCAAATAATGGTCACGGAGGCAGAGAAGTCATTGTCGCCGCATACGTACGACCAAAACATTCCCTTTTTCCGTTTAGTAAAACGCTTCGTATAGAGAAGATTCCTTTTGGATAAACGTAAAATTAAAAGGGGTTTATACACCGTATAAAAGATGGTTGTGTATAAAACAAAATATGCCTCAATGAATGGAGATTGAGACGAAGTCCCATACAAAGACGGTATCCTTGGATTAAGGATAAATCAATTACATAATTATGTGTGACTAATGAATACACCAAATATAAGTGGATATTAAGTGTAAAACAATCATAGGACATTCAAAAATATTCATAATATGACATATTCAAGGAGTACAAGTTTATCCCAAAGAATCAAAATTGGGTTAAGAAGTTCCCTTGCAAAAATTCGACAGCCTAACGACGTCACTTCAAAATTCAGAAAAAGAGTTGATGAGAGATAAAAAGAGTAACTCATCACTTGGACATAAAATTTAAATCACTGAGGATATATAAGAACAAATCCCAACATATGTTTTTGTGAATTAAAAGACATAACAAAAGATGTCTTTTAAGAAGAGGAGGGTGAAAGGTTCCCTTACCGACATGGGTATCTTTCGAAACATACACCCTTTGAAAGAAGGACAATACAACATTGATTTAAATACTCATAAATGAAATTATATTACACAATGAGTAAAATAATGGTAATTTCATACACCACTCAATGGAAATTGTGGCAAATTTAGCATAAATATCACAGGAATAAAAGTGAGATGAAAAATCCCATACAAAAACTCGGCAGCCTAACGACGCCACTTAAAACTTAAAAAAATGGATTGATGCGATCAAATAGGGTCTCTTATCATATTATCATAAAGTTTACAGAAATATTAATATAAAAGAACATCCCCCAACATAACAAAGAGTAGCTTAAAAGAAGTGACATAATGTAGAGTACTTAAAAAGAAAGAGAGGATAGGTCTCTTACGAAAATTCGGCAGCCTAACGGCACCACTCAAAACTTCCAAAACATGTTGATGAGATAGAATAGGGTCTCTCATTATATGAACATAAAAATTGCAGTAATAGTAATATAAAATAACGTCCCAATAACAATAAATATGTGTTTTAAAAGTAATGACATAAAAGAGTGTAGTTAAAAAGAAATAGAGGAGTAGGATCCCTTACCTCGTGTCCGACTTGACTCGATCGTTCTTTAACGTCCTGAATAATAAACATGAGTTAATATCTACTTTCTTAAGAACCTTTTTCAATTTTATTATTACTTTTATATCACTTATTGCCATGTTATAAACATTATGTAATCATTTAAGTTAATAATGTTTGTTTTGTCGATATTTGGTTCTTAAGTCGAAAGTGGACTTCTTACAATTACATGTGGTCAAAGGTTCATTATATCCAGAATGATATTCATGATTTTGATATGATATATATCATATATATCAAGAATATACATGTATTTATAATATTACATAATCATTTAGAGATAAGAAATGAAATGCACCCTTCATGGAGACGGTAAGCCGTACGTACGCATGAACGCTACTTTCATTTCTATGTCATATTAATGGAATTAAAACTAAATGAGAGATGTGTATATTTTAATTCCATAATTATATTCATAATTTATATGTAACATAAATCATATATAATAACTTTAAATACATTATTTATACATCCCACATATGGCATTAACGAATCAAATCACTTTTAGGGGGCCGTAGTCCGCACATCCTAAAATGAAATTAGGTTGTTTACCCACAATAGAAACCATAAATGTATGCCATAATAGAAAAATAAAGAAGATTAATTAAAACATAAACATATTATATATCATATATAAATATAGTGACATCTTAATGTCCACCTTTGAAGGTGTTATATGAGTGTTGAACAATCATCGTTTCGTGAGGCAGAATTCGCCATCCACAGAAACATTATGTTCTTTAACCATTTGATGTAGGTGTGTGTAAGTGTAGATCGAATTCATCATATAAAAAAATCCTATTATATTGATTATACTAGAGTTGTTACAAAAAAAATGATTAAAAATAGATTAGGGGGTGGGAGAAGAAAAATAAAACAAAAGAACACAAGTGAAGACATTACCTTAAAATCGGGAAACTCTTTTTTATTTGAGCTCAAAGGATTCCTTGGGAAGACTTCTGCCAAAAATGAGGCTTCTAAGAGTAAGAGAGGTATGTGGTGAGGCAAACTGAGCAGGTTTTGGCCGATCCAAAGGCTTTGTATGTGTGGGTAAGGAGGTAGAGGTGTGGTCCTTTTATAAGAGGAGAGGAGGGGCACTCTTGGAAAGTAAATAAATGTTACTTTATTTTAGAATGAGATTCAGATTTTAATGGTCCCACATTGATGTGTTTCAAGGATAAGGTGATATGGGTTATAAATCCACCCATCCAATAGTTTTTGGACATTTTTAGGTCTTATATTTTACATTATCTTTCCATTTTATTTAAATCGTTAAATAATGAGGTCGTCGCTGCATCATCATGATGTCATAAAAAATTTAATTTATTTAATGTCTAAAAATTATAAAAAAATATCATGATGTAGGAAATATTTTTACCTTTATAATGAATATTTATATTCAAATTAGGGTAAGACATGTTTCAAGCTCATCTCATATTATTAAAACATTATTTTTACCTTAAACTACACTAATTACCTCTAATCGCGATTAAAAACATAATAAGTTACTATTCATCAAAAAATTATTCTAACCCCATTGAACAACATTTTACTACTTAATGACAACCATGTATGTCATATTTTTGAAATTCAAAACATAGAGGTGGTAAAATTTCATTTACACGAAAAATCAGTTTTTATAAGTTCCACTTAGTGGTTTCACTATTCATCAAAAATTGAGGTTTTTCAGAAAATTACCAAAAATTAACCCAAATCTATATTTGATATTCCGAATTCAAAACAGATGTCTATATTACAAAATTCAAAATATATAAGTTTCATTAATTAATTTAATAAATAATTCCCATTGTCAAAACAAATAGCGTGTTTTTATGAAACAAAATGTATCCAAAGATTGACACTAGTTTAAGTCTAATTTCAAAGTGAAATTAATTCCAACGACCACTATTGGATTAAATGATAAAAATATATTCTAATTTTTCTTTAAAACCAATTCAAAATATAATCTAATAATCTAAATAAATTATATTAAAATGTGGTTTTGAATTAAAATACAACATTTCTCACTATTCATTAAAAATTGAACTTTTTCGGAAAAATACCAAAATTTACACAAAGTAAATTTTGATGTCCTCATTCTAAAGAAGAATTTTATTTTGTCAAATATAACACATAAAATTGTCAAAAGGTGGATTTAAAAGAGGTTCTCCATCAAAAGGCGGTTAATCGACCTTTTAAAGAATATTGGAATGTTTACGCTTAAAATTGGATTCATTCGCATTTCTAATCCTATAACATTTATTTTAAAGAGTAAAAAATATTTGACAAACTTATATTATCATATTTGGTTAGTTCTGTTCATTCCCTCCATTACCACGGCTAGGCGATGACTACCATTTAAAATAATATTATATTATTATTAGAGTGCAACGCAAGATTCCCAAGAAACTCATTGTTGCATATTGGGTACGCCATCGTGCATAGCGTCCCCTTTAAAGTAATATTAATATTTTATTCACAAATTTGGATAAATATGAAAATTTCATATTCTTTATTTACCTGGGGTGTTACAGTAGCTTCCACTTGAATGAGTTTTGGACCTTTAGAAACCGAAAATAATTATATAAGAAAATAATATTTTCAGACATTCCTAAAGAGCCCCTCCCCCCTTTAAAAAGCCATTATCACTAACCCATTTATCACATCTCTCAATCCCATTGGCTCATAAAAAATCTTCCCAATTAAGCTCCCTAAATCACTCTATTTCTCGTATAAGCCTTACCATAGGCATAAGGCACTTCAAGGCAGCCTTTTGGTTCAAACCAAAGGGAGTTACCTGATTTAAAGGTAACATCTCCTCTTAAGTTCTTTTTGTTTATTTTACTTCTACAACACCCTAAACTCTCATTATTATTTTATTTTCTAAAAAAACCAATATCCTAAATATAATTGGTTTTTTTATGATATGAATTTAAACTACACTTACACACACCTCCATCTAATGAGTATATAACATAATGTTTATGTGGATGATGAACTGCTGCCTCACGAAACAATGATTGTTCAATCATATACTACCACCTATTATGGTGGACATTATGACTAAAATGTAATTATATATGACATTTATAATATTTATTTTATCTATAATATTATTTAATTCTCTTTTATATCATACATCTATTCTTTTCATGTTGTATATATACGATAATTTATTTTTTGGATGTGCGGACTACCACCCACTCAATGTGTTATGACTCGTTCATAACATACATAGAATGCATAAAGGATGGTGTTAATGAACTTACATAACATATATAAGATATTATATTATACTGGAATAATAATGTACCTATTTATAATTTATTTTCATTCATTTTAAAATAAAAAAATTAAATGGATGTAGCATTCGTGTGTATGTACGGATTACCGTCTCCACGAATGCGATGAGATTCATTCCCCATTGTAACCATTAAAGAATAATTTTCTATTGATTTTTAAAAATAATATTTAATACCATAATATCATTATTGATATAAATCAAATACATCCTATCCATAACAAACATGACATACGTATCAAAACATATAATGGAAAATGAATCAGTTAACACCCAAAGAAATGGTACTACTAAAATATTATTAACAAAGAAATATTAGAAGATCATATATAATATCATAAAAATGTATGTAATTCTTTTATAATTTAATATCAATGATTTAAATATTATACAGGATGTTAACATACCCTTTACCAAGGAAAAGTACAAGGTAAGGGTTAATTTTACAATCTCTTTACTTATCCAAATTTGTTAATATGTAACTATCTACGGGGACCTTATATCATCCAAATCCGTGTTTTCATAAAAATGTATTTTAATTTTTTTACTATTTACTAGAATATGGGTTAAATTAATTTATACCTTTATTTTCCCTTATATATTTTGAAATATATCTTTCCGTCGTTTTCCAAACAAGGTACTTTATTATCTTTTCGACCAAATTAAGGTAAGAATGTCTTTTTTAACTTATATGGAGGGCGAGGCTTTTTTACACCGTTATAACATTATAGAAGCACCCCTTATATAATTATAATAATATTTTCAAAATAAATGTTTTCTTTTATAATTATATGACTCATAAATAATTTCAAAATATAAATATATATTTCGCTCAAAGAGTTTTGATTTCGTCTATGTCAACATCTTATGATAAATTTTAAACTTGTGTGAAGTTGATTTATTTTTATAAAAATATTCCATATTGTATTGAAGGTTTTTTGATATGTTTGACTATGTATGTGTTATTTTTATACCATATATGGTTTACGGTTAAAGTATTGACATTTTATATGCTAGTTTTATGATGAATGTTTATGTTATGTTTCAACCATTTCATATGAAAAATGTATTGGACTTATTAAGTGATGGGTGGAGCCCACTACTGATCCTCGGTGCATCGGTAGGTCTCATGAGACAATTAGATATGTAATTGGCCAATGCCTTTACCAATTTGATATATGGTTTTGTCTGAGACCTTAATCATTCTTAGACGTCTTGGTCAAGGCCTTGAAAAAATGTTTCAGAATGTCCCGCATTACACATTTCCTCATTATGAAAATAATATTTGTGGTAAATTTGGTTTGTATACTAGTATAATACCCATGACTATGTTTTATTATGGAATTATTTACTCAGCTCATATTCCTACCATAATGTGTATATGTTTATTATTCGTAAATAAATGTGTTTTCAATTATTCGCCATGCCTATTGTTTATTTAATCGTCCGCTATGTTGATTACTCTTACCGAGCATTTGAGCTCACCAATTTCTTATGTTTCATTTTCCCAAGGCATAAAGATGTTAGTCATGAGTGACCTGTAGGCATAATCTTGGAGTCTTGGATGTTTCTAATGGAATAAATTAGTGTTGAATCTATTTTCAAGTTGTAATTCCGAACATATGTACGTATCTTGTTTTCAATAATAATAAATTGATTGGTCTTTCAGGACATGATTCCTTGTGTCATGATAATGTTATTTAATAATGAACCGACTCTGGGTAACTAGGGATGGGGCGTTACATGATTTAATATTTATAGGGAGTGATTTTGGTTAAAAAACCATTGAATGATCGATAGAATTTTCAGGACCTTAGAGTTATAAATCTGTGATTATTTCAAAATATATAGATTAATAAATAAGGAATGAGGAAAAAAATTTATTGATCATTTTCTTAATGTTGATAAATTCTTTTTTTACTATGAATATAAGGAAATAAAATTAATTTATATATTTTTATAACCACAATTTCATCCTTTGGATATTCTTCGATCAATTTATTAATAATCCATTTATTTAATAAATTTATATCCAAATAATTCTTTGATGCCTGAAGCACTAAAATAAAAATTTAATTGATCTAAAGGCCTATAAAGTATTATCAAGTCTAGATATTTATTCTAACTATTATGGAAAGTCAATATGGTTAATAAATTATGCTTTAAAACTAAAAATCAACCTTGTTGGTTCATCATTAATATTTATTCATAAAATTTCATAGAAAAAAATAATTATACATTAACCATGGCATAGTATAGGCAAGTGGTGGGTGTGAAACCCTTCTCATCTTTTGTTCATGGGTTCAAGACTCATGGCCTTTCCGGACATGATGGGTTTTCAATTGAAATATAGAATGTCTTTTTCCATAACCACATTAATATAAATTCCAGAATAAATATAATTTAAATCCATTAAATGAGGTTGTTAACTAAATATACTTTTAACTAATGTTTTCAATACAACCTCAATACATAAATAATTCATCTGAATGTTTACTTAAATATTCCATAAATGGTTAACCTTATAACCATTCAGAAAGGGGGAATTCCAAAACATTATAAAAAAGTCAGGAAATCATCTTAACATTGACCGTCTATATTAAAATGTAGCTCAGGGTTTTCACATTGAAAACATGTAAATAAACTCATAATATATTCCCTTAAAACATGGTAATGTCCTGAATTACTAGGAATACTATTCAAAAACATGCATTCTTCCTTATTTCAAACATTACTGAATATATTCTACAAATCCAAGAAGTTGTAAGATTTATCAATGATAATATAGAATAATTTTTCCACTAATCATTTATATGTTCTATGGTAATCAGTAAAGTCCAAAAAATAATTATCCAAATATCAATATCTCAACATCAGTAATATATTATGTGTTACCTTCCTTTAGTCAAAATACAACCTTTCCATGAAATATCCTTTCTACATCACTGGCACCATGTAACATATCCTTTAAAATCCCTAATTAAAAACTTATATTGAAAATAATTATATATTTCATGATTCATATAACATAATAATTGAATTCTAAAACATATACACTTTAGTTATCCTATTTCATTCTTGAACCATTACACCGTCTTTATAATGTTTTCCCTTAATATACTTTTCTTAGAATAAGAAATATGAATCATGTTTTAAGGTTCATTATCCACAAAATAATAATTATTTTTATGTTTAATCAAAATAAAAATAAAAGAAAATATCATTCCTTTTCAATGTCTCTTATAGTCTATTTATCTTCAACAGTATAATCAATACCCATGGTCCTTCTTGATTCACTTCAAAATATTTCCACTTAAAAATTTAATTTTCATCATGCCCACAATTTCCACATCTAAAACATTCAATATTGGCCCATTTTATTCTAGTTCATGGACTTGTTTAAAACCATAAATCATATGGTGAGAAACACATATCAAAGATTAAAACCACATAACCATTAAAAATTAATTATATGATGTCAAAATCATGACACTTAGTTGTGTAATATTGGAAAATCTTGGTTTATCATAGGATATTAATAGTAATGTTTTATTTGAAAGGCACATTCTAATTTACAAAGTTATTCTCAAGTTAGGAATGAAACCTATTTTAATAGTTATTACCACTTTGTATATATGTGCGATATCCACATACACATGTAGTATCTAGATGGTGATGTAATTCTAGGATACCCTTGTTATATCCTTTACCAAAATTAAATGAAAATTTCCTATACAATTCCTCATACTTAAAGTTATCCTTATTGACATCCCTATACATATCATTAGAAGCACCCTAGGTTTCTCACTAATGTTTTCTCATCTATGATTCCAAATGTTGGAAAATAATTCACTCTCATACCAACTATATGAAACCTGTATTAATATAAATAGAAATTACATCACTTTTGATAAATACTTAAAAAATCATATAAATAGATTACCAATTACTCTATTTGTTTCATTCCTTTAAAAACATCGAATCTTAAACATGACTTCATGAATGTGCTACATTACTTCCCACTAAGTTATCCAATACTATGACCCCTCTTATATATATTATACATAATACATGTCACCATAACCTGGGGAAAGGAAACATAAAAAGGTGTGTGATAGGATGTTCAGTAAGGGTATCAAGGGAGATAAGTAGGCATTACCATGGACATTGGTGTATGAGAACATCTGAATATCATTAGAAGATAACACCCTACATATGAAAGATCATATACACGAGTCATGCTATAAATATTGGTACTTCATAAGACATGAATCAGAAGCTAATAAAGATAATAATCCATGAATGAATAACAAAGGAACACAATATAGAATTTTGGGCATATGAACCGGCATATAAAATTGTGAAAATGTATAAGTAGAAATAGGCTCACTAATTAAATAAATGATATTAAATTAGGCCCTCGCATAAACTCATGGACATGCAACAAGGTTCACATGTGTTATTGTTAACATGTAATTAGGATCAGGCATAATATTGTGAACATGTATCCAGGATCAGAGATAAAAATAGGTACATGTCACTAGGTCTATGCATACGATTGTTAATATGTAACAAGGTTCACACATAACATTATGAACATGTAATATGGTTCACTCATAACATTGTGACCATTTAAGTGAGTTCACACATAAACTTATGTACATGAAACCAGGTCTATGCATAATAATTTCATCATGTAATATTCTTCACCAATATCATTGTGAACATGTAATTAGGGTCACACATAATATAAATACTCTTGATTCATCCATAATTACCTAATTAATTGGAGGGAGATATATTTCCAACCCATCACATAGTAAAAATATTCATACATGTTCTACAAAATAATAAAACATTCATCATATCATGAACCATAAAAATATATGGGTTTTATAAACATAATCTAATAACCTGTGAAATGAAATAGGTATCATATATATTTAATCATATCATAACCTATGGAAAATATAATGGTTTAAAAATCATTCTGTCTTAGAATGAACCAAGGAAGGAAGCATGTTTCATAAGGATTTACTATGGTATAACACGTTGAAGAAAAAAAGGTTTCATAAGCATCAAGCCATAAAATCATAGACCATTAAAATATATAATATGAAATATTTATTTGTTTCATATACCTAGTAAATAATACAATATAACAAATTATTTCATCATTTATGGATATTTTTGAAATTTCTTTGGAATAATTTCTTGAGGAAGTCATAATTTCATCATGGAGAGATTCTTTTTAAAACTTAAAACATTTTTAAACCCATTTTCCTTGAAACCACATTTAAAATGAAATAGAATACTTGAAAATATTTAGAAAGAAATTTATTTTAAAACACATTAAAAAATTATTAATTTAGTTTGACATTTTTTGTAAAATGAGTTTCTTTGAAAACATATAAAAAAAGATTGAAAAAATTTTGAAAACCATCATCCAAGAAAAAATAAAAAATAAACCTGAAATATAATTGAAAAAAATCTTTAAAAAAACATTGAAAAATTATAAAGAAATATTGAAAACTGTTGTAATCCATTTTCCTTTAAAGCATATAAAATATCCTTGAAAATGATTTGAAAAACATTTCCTTGAAAAAATATAAAAGAATATTGAAAGAAATTCTGAAAACGGTTTCATTGAAAATAATTTGAAAACATATAAAGGAATTTTTACAAATGAAAAAAATGTAAAATCCATTTTCCTTAAAAATGAACATAGACTATCATTTTTTATAACATGGTTTTTGAAATTTATGGAATGTGTCTCAATGATGGAAAATTGAGACAAAACTACTTTACCAATTTGGTGACTTTTGAAATTAAACCCCATGAAATAGAGTACATAAAATAGATATGTAAATAACAATAAATCTAAGGATAATAATTAATTAATATGTTTATGGGAATTATATACACCAAACAAAATAAATGAATAGTAAATATGGTGAAAATGGCATAGAAATAAAAGTGAGACTAGAAACCACATACTATATAGGTAACTTTTGAATCATGATCCCCATGAAATAATAACATAAATTAAATATTTTAATATCGTTAAATAAAATAAATTAATGATATAACATGAAATAATACAATATATGTACCACAAAAAATAAGAGAGTGGGAATATGGAATGTCTCTATGGAAATAAAATGTAATATGAAATTCCCTTACCTTAACTCTTGGCATTCATTGTACACATTCAAAACTCCTTCATTATAAATAACTGTGTATTATTTATCTACCACATAACCATATCTATATCTATAATACTATATATTACCCACATAGGACTTTATAGTGCATGTTTATTAATAATTCAATGTTAAATTAATGTTTCTAGTAATAACATCTTTTTTATCGTACATATTTTGACATGTTATTCTTGACACTCTTACATTGAAAATGATTTACATATTTAGAGAATGAAAAAAAGGAATTATATATAATTATATTCATAACATAAATTTTTATAGTAATCTATAAGCTATAACAATATTATAGGAAATACACCGTTCATAGAGACAATGAACTGTTTGTACGCATGAATGCTACTTCTATTATATTTTCCAATTGAAAGAATAAAATTAAAAGACATATATAAATATAAATATATATTATTATCAAATTATAATTAATAATTAATATATATAATATAATTTCACTAAACACATAGGAAATACATTCTATGTAGTGTATGAACGAATCAAAATGCTTTGAGGTGGAGGTAGTACACATTTCCCCAAATGAAATTATTGTGCTTACAAAAATTAGGGATCATGAAGTTACACATTATATAATATATCCAGAAGTATAAATACATCATATATTTCATATATATCTTATAAAATAATGTTTCCATAATAATTCATAACCATTAAAGGAGGTAAAGGATAAAAGGAACAACATCATTTGAGGAGGAGGTAGTTGTTCGTATAGAAGAAATATAAGTTTGCTACACATTGGTTTGAAGTTTTTGTAACTTTGAGTAAAAAAATTATCATAAACAAAGTCAGTATATTTTGGTTAATGTGTCTATTATCTAATAATCGAATCAGAAATGCAAATTTTATTGATAAAGGAAATAAACGAAAGGATCTTAAGTAAGGATGTTACATCTTCTTTGGGTATCTCTTTCTGGGTTTCACCAAAGGGATTCCTTGGTTGGATTTCAACAAAAAAAGAGACACCAAATAGTAAGGTGGGGGATTTTGGAAATTTAATTGATAATATATTTTTTGAACCTATGGTATTTTATAGGTTTGAATAATGGAGATGGTTGGTGGCCTTTTATAGGTGTGAGAGAGGACACACATGGTATTTTTGAAAAAAAAACCTAGTTATACCAACCTTTTTACCCAAAAAAAGTCATAAAAACCAAAAAACTCAACAATGGAAGGTTTATGGAAGCAATATGTCTGTAAAATCGGTTCTGTGTATGTTGATAGTTCGTTTTCCTTAGTTTTAATGTTTATTCCCTTGTTAGGATTAATTTTACCTAAATCGTTGTAATTAATTTTAACCAATTTCAATAATCTTTTTGATAAAAACATAAATTTTTATGAATATAAGATAAATATTCTACTTATTACAACCATTTATGTTATTTTTTTAATTCAATTCATATAATTTAAAAAAATTATTTTTAATGCTAATCCCATAGACACGGTGAGAAACCGGGTTTCTAAAGTGAGAATGTTCAAAAGATAATTAAGATTTTACATCTAAATTAAATATAAAAATGATAAAAATTAACTAAATTGGATTAATAGATTTATAATTTATATATTTTTTACTTTAAAACAAATATAAAAAATCACATATCTTTATAAAAAAAATTTGTAACAAAATCTGTTTTGAGTTAAAATTTAGTATTTTATAGTATTCTTCCAAAGATGAGGTTTCTTAGAAAAATCCAAAGAACTAACCCTAATATAATTTTATCATTTTTAATTTAAAAATGTACTTTATTTTACAAAATTCAATTTCTAAAATTTTCTAAAATTAATTTTTTTTATTTTTCAAAGAAGTACAAAAAACCACTTTTATTAAGAAAATAGTATTCTGAAAAATATATACACTTTACTAACACAATTTTATGTATTATTATAAATATTATTTATCTATATAAAAACATTGTAAACAATATTTAAAAATTAATTATCACTATTAATATTACTAAGATTAATGGATTTTTTATAACCATCATGTTCAAATAATTATAACAATAAAATGTTTTTTTGTGGAAATTCATTGTTGAGTGTAATGCAAGACAAGTCTGCGTTGTTTATAGTGAAAGATAATCTTTATGTTTTTCGTAGTATAATATTAACATGTGTTTTAATATAAATAAAGAAACCAATAGTTACTTTTGAAGTAACTTGATTAATTGTAGCTTGAAAACCAAAAATATTAAAATGTTTAAATTATTTTGAAAAAATAATTGAACAAATATTGGAGTGTAAAACCAAGTTTGAGACCCCTTGTGGTTTTCATTATTATTGTATAATATTTTTAATTATTTTAATGTATTTTTGTTAAAAAGGTTGGGAAACATCTTTCATATGGAGGTAATTTGTTCATTTCTTGGGAATGTTTTATTTTTTTAATTCTCATAGGTTAACAAATTAGATATGTTATACCTTTTATTTTATTATTATTTATGTATGTGGAGAACCATTTATTCTATTTGTTGGGAGTTTTTATTAAATTTTTTATATCATATACATATATTATGACTCAATGGATTGTTTATTTAGTAATTTCATGTTTGGTTTTATGTTTATTTATAAATAATTCATTCATCTATAGAGATTTCCTATGTTTGGTTGTTCTATATATGAATATTAGTAAGGATTATTATATCTTTTATTAAAATTTTAGGGTTAAAAAATTACCACATGATTATAAGATGATACTATAACACAAGTTTCTATCCCAAGGAGATCAGGAACATTCATTGAGCATCGGAAGAGTAGGTCTGGTGACACAACTGGTTAACCTAGAGTTTTTTTCCATTCATGACACAATAATCACCATGATACCATCCTAGAAACTTATCTCCACTATATATTATCTCCCTCACCACTTAAAACTTTTATTTGGTTCCCCAATACTTTTTTACACTATCCTCTAGTAATGAGATGATTCTAATATAAGTTATTTTATTCATCCCTTGATCTATAGTAATATATAAATACTACGTGAAAATTAGGATCATCAATGACCACTCATTCCTAGACTCATATTATAAATGAAATGGTGTTTTTCATGTATGTGTTGGAACATTGAACTAAATGAAACTCTATTATGTGATATATTAGAACACATCATATTAAATTTTGGTATTAACCAGGGTACAACAATGGTCATTATTCCATGGTGATAATCATGGTGTATTATATGATTTATGACATAACATGGATCTTCCTTATTTCACAAACCAAAGTATACTATAATTAGTTAATTATATCAGTAAATTATATTCAACTATTATTTATGATGAATATGAAATGTTTATGAGATAAATGAGTCACCATTAATGGTCATAGAGTTAGAAACCATTTGCTACATCTTCTTTTGATGTCAAACATTAATAAAATTCTTGATATCTTGGTAATAGTCCATTATTCATATAAAGAAGGTTCTATAACCTTGAGATAGTGTACATGATTTATATTTTATATTTAAATATATATATATATTATAGAACTCATTTTCAATAAGAATTTGAAAAATATTTAAGAAGACTGCGGAGTGAATGAGGTCTTTCCCAAACATAGGGAGACTCATCGACCCCATGGATAACATAAGAGGGTGGATATTTCATGATGATTATTAGTGATCACAATCAATATAGTTTGGTAGATCGTGGGTATGGTGGAATAATAGTGAAAAGGATACAGTATTCTATATTATTTTATTAAAGCCAAAAAATAATGATCATATAGTTTAAAATGGTTTGAACTGATATTTACTAAACATTTGAAATAATGTATCCCCTCCAAAACCCTTCAATTGTATTATATCTCCTTTAATTATGTTATAATTAAATTTTTATATGAATTTGGAAACCTAAAAAAGGATAATATTGTAACCAAAAAATTTCCAAGGAAAACAATTGTCATTTCTCATTTAAGTTTTACGGTTCATGGAATAACAATTACATAAAATGGTAGTGATCGAATAAAATTTTTAGGACCATTTCAAAATTTATAATAATAGGTCATTTTAAAGAATCCTAAAAAATTAATTTTAAAATTTATTTCTCTATTTCTTGGAGGAATGATTAATATAGAGTGGCTATATCCTCTATGTGGATATATAAAGTAATAATAGAAGCTGATGACATATATATAAAATCGTTAATCTAGGTCACATATTTAATTATCAAGCTCAAAAAATACATACCTCATAGGCATTTCCCAAAATACTAGAGGCTTCATACTAGTGTAAAGGGACACCAGAAAACATATGGTGAGAATATACAGTTGATAAAAGATAAAAATCAAATCACTATAGAAGAAATAACGAAGAAAAAGTATTCATAGTAAAATAAACATAATATAAAAAACATAAATAAATTCTATATAGAATTAAATAACAACACCATGTTATATCAAAATGAAATTTTTTACAAGGAATACATGTCATTAAAAGAAAATATTTATATTTTATTTATAGATAGTATAAATTTTTTTCTTAAAATAAAAATTTCAAAAGCTATCTAAATATATTATCATAAATCTTATCTAGATCCCGCCTCTCTAATCCAAAAAAGATTAGAAAACTCATCCGTACATGGTTATAGGTCAAATTACATTACTAAGAAAATGAAATATAATTTCTACTTGAGAACCATGACACCCGATAAAAGTGTTAGTACAGTATAGAAGACATAGTCAACAACGTCCCTAGAAAGTCCTATAAATAAATTTTCATTCTAGATATGATGTTTTAATAAATAAATTTCCAATATGTTGAGGAATCATGACAAGAAATTTTTCACCTTCCATTATTCATATAGTTCCCAAATGTGGTGATATAACCATTTTAGAAACATATTTGAAGGATCAATGATACATCAATCCTTATAAAATAATCAGTATGAGTGATCATTGAATGTCGATTATACTAGGATAATAGTGATTCCCCATGTCCCATTTATAGGGGAACCATCCATCATTGATCTAAAACAAAGGAAAAATGAGGCATTACTAGGTGAAAAACTAATCACTACCTCTAGTTGGATAATTAATTGCCAAATCTCACCAAAGGGGAATGATATAAAAATAATAAAAATTTTGAGTAGATAATATAACACAAATAAAAATGACTATATGTTGAGGATTCACCCTCAGAATCAACCTATTGGTAGATTATTGTCAATAAAAAATTGGATCTAGGTGGATGTTTCAGCTTTTGGGATACACCTAGAGTAGAAAATTCAACTTTGAGGTTACTTCCTAAATGGTTAGAATACAAAGAAAATAATTTCCCAAGTGTTTGATACACAAGAATTACATGTTTATATGTGGAAGATAATTCAAGGTGACCACTCCATTATGTGAATAATGAAACACCATAAAAATACTTAGTTAGGCAGTTTACCACCAACCCAGATTCACTAGTATGAATGTGTTTACTATTTCATTAGCATAAAACAAAATAACAACTTTCTATCTCACTATGGTTAGATGATATATCGTAATATAGAAAGTGTGGATTTGTGTAACAACATTTATATTATCACGGTTTGTTTTGGATTATTTTCTAGAATAAAATAATGTAATATCCCTGTTCTAGTTTTATGGAGGTTTGAAGATAGTATAAGAGTGAATTGGGGATGACCAGGTTGGCCTTGTATATGAACTAGAGCTATAGGTATGATTTCAAATCCTCTCATATGTTACACACTATAAAAAATCATGTTAGGTTTAAGGACAAAAATTTCCCTATGTGAAGGTGAGTTTCATTCTTGAACTTCCCTTTTACACTATTTTTTGTATTTTGACATAGATTAAGCATTGGGAAAACCCTCATTTTCTTCCTATTTGATTTCCTATCATTATTTTCATGATTTTTAGATTTTGGGATATCCTCTAACTGTGTTTCTTGCATTATCAAAGCATGGTTCATTATGATTTAATCCTCATATAAAGGATAACTCCATGCATTACTGAAATCACTTCACCATTAGTTATTTTTGGGGTTCCCTTTCCAAAACTATAATAAAATTATTTTAGGGTTGGTTTCATGGAATTGGAGGGTGTGGCTGGAATTGAATGAAAAAAAATTGTGAATTAGGATTAATATTTTTTGAGGTTAGAATTTCATAAGTTGTTATAAATTTTATATAGATACATATGAGTTGAAATTCTTATAGCAGTGTGTGTAGCCTTGTGACAGCTCATATGTGTGATTTTATTAGTATGTGAGTTCATTTTTATCCATATGTGAAATGAAATATGAGATTTTATTTTCATGTGGGTTCATGTGTATCCATATGAGAACTATAATGTGAAATTTTATGAGCATGGTGGTGTCTGAGTATCCTTATGATAAATATAATTTTTTATTTTATTAGCATGTGGTTCCATGTGTGACTAGTGAGATATTTTCTTTAAGCTTGTATGATGATGTTTCTAATCTCATTCTGATTGTATTGTTGTTATTTTATCATTTATATTGTACATTCATGGGATGATTTGTGAAATATTATTCAAATTATATTGTCTTTATCAAGCATTGTAATGGTTGAGCCCTAGAATGATATAAACTATCTTTTTATGATTATATTTTGGCTATCGATTAGAATATAGATGTGGCATGTAATTAATTTTGAGGAATATATCATATTTTGTTACTAGTTTTATATGAATTATCTTTTGGAATGGAGATGAAGAAGGTATGACCAGTGTTCATGCAAGCCTAGCTAGCACACGATGACTCGACCGATAGTATGATGATGTACTATTATTTTACAATAATTATTTTAAAATTCATATACGTGTTTCACTTATGTTAAGGATGTCTTGGTGGTGTCCTAATGGGTTTATTAATACACCTTATAGTAGAATTTTATTTTGTGTGTATACTTTATGTCGATGGATTTTTTTTAATTAAAACATGGAACATTAATGACTAAAGTCTTCAAAAATACATGAGCAAAGCTAGGTGGGGAAATTGTCCAGCCAGAGCTGGTTGGAGTCAAATGGGCCTGAGGCTACAAGCTGATGGTCCATGTTTTTACCTTCCCTTTTTGTAAATGAGAATGTGCATAAAGAGAGGCATTGGAAAAGTGAGAGAATTCTCCTAATGATGATTCCAAATAACTAGAGCCCATAATCATTGTGGTGAATAGAATCGATAACTGTAAGGCATTTGGAATCAACAATGATATCACTCTAACGACATTCCTAGGAGAGCAACATACCGACAATGATGTTCATGGCCTCTGAAACTACAGGTTCCCTGAAAGCCTGATGTGGTTTGTAATTTGCAACAAGGATTTTCCCCAGATGATTTTGAGCCAGGAGGCCTAGGGCGACTAGCCCATCCTTTGGGAGCGAGGCATCCATGTTAATTTTAAGGGTCCCTTTCGTTGGGGGAGTCCAATGAGGGTGGAATGAGAGGGTATCACCTGAAATAAAAAGTCCATGGTGGTCTTTTCATCCCTCAATCCAAGAGGTGGCCCATTCAATCCAGAATTCGGGGGTTTTGTGAGCTTGATGGAAAACAGCATCATTGCGTCCGACCCAAATAATCCATTCCAGAGTTCAAAGTGATCCTGAAAGTGACGATGAAAGAGAGGATCACCAAGGCATTAGAATACTGAGAAGGTCATAGGCCAATGCCATTTAAGTGGCAGAAGTCAGGCCCTATTTATTCCAAATTTGCTCAGCTCCCGAGCAGTGAATGATGGCGTGCAATAGAGTTTCTGGAATGTTTGGGTAGAAAGGGAAAAAGGAAGTACTGGACATATGTCGGTAAGTGAGGAGTCTCATGGTTAGGATAGTACTCGTGTAGAACTACCACCAAAATTGGCATATTTTAGGGGGAACATTGAGCTTCCTAACCAAATTCCATGGTCCCTCATCCCAGCTGACTGAGCGGTATTCGAGAGCAAGTATATAGCCGGACCTCACCGTGCATTCACCCTAGGAATCATTGATCCAAAAAAGCTAGTTGGGGCTTGCAACAGGGACCTAGTAAATGATAAGGATGATTGTTTGATCACTTTCATTAAACCAGTCAAGGATTTTCTCCATACACCACCCCTATCCTCGGTCAGAAAGGAGGAAACAAACAGTGGCGTTTTCATGACCTGGTTGGATGGGGGAAGTAGCCTGCATACCATCCTTATCGATAATACAAGGATTAGTCCAAATTATGACCAATGATCCAGACCCAATCCTCCATCCTAGACCTTTCTCCTGGATCTTTTTAGCCCCCTAGATGATTCTCTAGTGGAAGCTAGGCTGGGGCCAAGAGAGGAGGAACATAAGTCCGTGTGGGGAAAGTACTTATCCCAGAGAACCCGTGCACAAAGAGATGATGGGTGGTTAAGATGGTGCATTCTTTCATGGACAGAAGTGCATCATTGAAGAGAATTAGATTCTGAAATCTCATCCCTCCATCTGATTTGGATTTGTAGAGTTTCTCCCAGGCCATCCAGTGGGGCCGATTCCTTCCATCATTCTTCCCCCACCAGAAATTGGCAGTGCGTGTGTGGATGTAGTTAACGATGAATGATGGGAGCATAAACAGGGACATAAAGTATCAGGGAATGGATTTTATGACATCTTTGATGAGGTTTTCTTTTCCATATTTAGAAATTACTTTAGGGGACCAGCCTAGAATTTTTTTTCATGATCCTGTCCACAAGAGATGTGAAGATTTCTTTTTTGGACCGGCCGATCATCGTGGGAAGCCCAAGGTACTTCTAATGATTCACAACCTAATGGATACAAGCTGAAGCACATAGATCTTCCCTCATATAAAGAGGAACCACAACACTGAAAAAAAAATTATACTTTCCATGATTCATCGATTGGACAGATTACTTCTCATACTATTGGATCATTTGGCTAATCACCCGACATTCACTAATTGTTGCTCGGGAAAAAAAGAGGTAGCCATCGGCAAAGAAAATATGTGACACTGGTGGGCTAACATGACAGACATTTTCCCCATGAATAGATTTAGAGGATGCAGCCCTGGAAATAAGATTAGAGAACACATCATCCACTAGAATGAAGAGAAAATGGGAGTGGGGATCTCCCTTGTGAAGGCCTCGAGATTGGGAGAATCCTCTAGTGAGATCCCCATTGACATTGATTTTGAAGGAGACGGTCAAGATGAATTCCCTGATCATATCTTTCTATTTTGTGCAAAAAACCATTTTCAGCATGACTACATGAATGTAGTGCCATTCCACTCTATCATAGGCCTTAGTCATATCTAGTTTCTTGGCCACGTTCCCTCTTTTCGTGGTGGAGTGTGATTTCATAGAATGGAACACTTCATGGGCCACAATCACATTATCAGTAATCAGTCTCTTGGATATGACGGCGGTCTGATTCTCAGAGATAATATCAAGTAGCCAAGGTCGCAGCCGATTGGAAAGGATATTAGAGAAGATTATGTAAGAGACATTGCAGAGGCTGATAGGTCTAAAACTAGGGTTCTCTAGAGTTTTCTTGATTTTGGGGATGAGGACACGGAATGTTTCATTGATGGAAGCAATGCTATTATTCCCATTCCAGATATTTTTTATCAAGGTATAGATGTCGAGACCGATAATGTGCTAGTATTGTTTAATGAAAATGGCTTGGAACCCATCCAGTCCCAGGGCCTTAGTGGGATGAAGTTGTTTTAGTGCCAGGCGTATCTCATCACCAGTCACATCTTTGGTGAGCTGTCTATTGATCTCATCTATGATCATGGGTCTAATATAATCCTCCACCTCGGCAGACATGAAAGGGGTTCCTCCAGTGAAGATGTTCTAGAAATAGTTGGTCAATGCCTCGTGGATACCATTGGTGTCAGAAACTTTGCTTCCATCAGGTTGTAAGATGCATGTAATAGCATTTTTCCTTCGCCTGGATGAAGATTTCTGGTAAAATAACCAGGTATTAGTGTCCCCATATTTAATGTGGTTATCCCGCGCACACATGGCTCAGCAGCTGTCCTTGACATGTAGTGTCGTGTCCATCTCTCTTTGTGTGGCTCCAATCTTAGAGAGAATTCAATAAGATTTGTGTTGATTGAGGAGGTTTCTCAGTCTCTTTTCATGTGCACCGCAGTGCCGGTTGGTGTGGCGGTATTTCATATTTCTCTAAGACCTCAGATCAGATGTGACATATTAGAGATTGAGGAAAACATCCACTTGGGTGCTTTTCCAGCTTGAATGGATCACCTCTTTGCATTCCTGATCTTTTGACCAAATTATCTCAAATCTGAAGGGTCTTCTATGTTTTCTATTCCCTTCTCCTTGCGTGCAATCAATGAGAATTTGACAGTGGTTCGAGAAGTTAAGTGACATGTGCCCGATATGAAACATGCTGAACAGATTAATCCAATCAGTAGAGCCCAAAAATCTATCAAGGCGCTAAGTGACGTAGGTGCCTTCATAATTGACATGAAACCAAGTAAAAGGATTACCTGTAAACCTTAGATCGACCATATCCGCCCTAGATACCACGTCTTTGATGTTTTAAATCAAAGCTGAGGGTTGAATGATTCCGCCCCTCTTCTCCTTATGGAACATAATTTCATTGAAATCTTCTTCGAAGAGGATAGGGCCCGGTAAGTCATGTCACAGTTTTCGCAGAAGATACCATGACTTCACCTTATCATTATGGGATGGCCAACCATAGAATCCCACAAAGGTCTAGGGTGGGTGAGAGTCTGTTTGGATAGTTACTGCCACATGGTGTGAGGAGAAAGACATTATTTTGACGTCGATATTGTCCTTACAGAAGAGTGAGAGGCCCCCAACATGGCCTTTTCTGGGCACCAGAAAGCTGCCTTGGAAGCTGCACTTCAGAGAAATACCATTAGTGTCCTTGTATTATAGTATGGTTTTGGATAGGAAAACCATATCAAGGAGACTTTGGGTGCAATTGCGCTGAATCATGCGAACCGTTCATAGGTTTCCAATCCCACGACAGTTCCTGCATAAGGAAATCATTGCTCTAGGTGGGGATGGGTCTCACCTTCCTCCACCTTTGGTTCCTCCGGACATGTTTCTCCGCTTTTCGTTTTCCATATTTTGGTGGGATTCCTCCCTAAGTGGCCCATTTCATCATGTATTTTCCTGACCTCGGGTATAGGGTCTTCCATAGGACCATCACTCTCTCTTCATTTCACCCTTTTCCACATTCGACGGGTAATTGGGCCTAGTAATGAAGTCACCGTAATTCCATGGGCCTCCATTGTTAGAGCTCCTACTGCAGTCGATTGTGGGTGAGGGTCCAGATCTGGTGGTTCGATGTGCATTAGCATTGGCATTGAACATTGTATTGTTGGTTCTGTCTGCTTCGTCACAAACTCCATAGAGGTTTGAGTCTTTTCATTTAGGGGGTTAGGATGAACTCCTACATCTCTCTGAGTGGGAGGGCCAGTAGAAGGGAAATCCACTGGTCCATGCATATGGGCTTTTTCAAGTATGGGTTCCTCCGGACTAGTATTTGCATGTGTGAGACAGTCATGGTCCTTTTGTTTTTCCATCTCAGGGAAGACAACATATTTTTTTGTTTTTGGCATAAAGCCAAGCTCCATATTGGAAGAAAATGTTACATGATCCACTCTTATGATTTGTGGTGCACATTCATTCCAGATGGCTAAGGCGGCCATCGGAAAATCATAAGATTGGGAGTTCCTCAAATTCAAATGATATCCAAATGTTGGTGTCTTCAATGTTTAGTAACATTCCCCTCATCAGAGGCTCTGACACTTCAATTTCCACCTTGATCCACACCTTGGGGACCCATTGTATTGGGTCTGATCTATCCAAGTCAAGAAAGTGACCTAAACAGTCCCCAATTTCTCTCATGATTCGTTCTACTCTGGCTTGGAAGGGAACTCCTTTAATTCTAATCCAAAAGGGGGATCAGGTTAGGTTCACTCACTGGATATCGTCTGCCCCTCTAAATTCTTCCATAAAGATGAGTTGGTTATCGAAGGACCACGGTCTTCCCCACATGATTTTTTCTCTATCTGTCTCGTTGAAGAACTAAAAGACAAAGCGATTGATCCCCCTTTGAATTCTTCCACTCATTATTTATTATATATTACTAAATATTATTAGGGAAGCTGAATTTTGAAATTATTATTTTCTATAAAAATAGTTTTTTTTATATTTAATGTTTTTATTCAAAAGTTTAATTTATCATAATTAAAAATTTAACTTAATTAAATATTTGATAAATTTATCTTAATTAAAAAAAATTGGTAATATTATTTACATTATTATTATAATAAATAATTAATTATATAGTTGAAAACATGTTACCTTGGTAAAATCCAATGTCAGAAAATTTTAAAAAATATGATGGTAAATATCTAGAAACAAGTTTAATTTATTTAGAAAGTTCATGGTTTAGGATTAATTTAAAAATGACACAAAAATATACATTATTTTAAAATTATGGATCCATTAACCTTTTAGTTTTGTAATGATATCATTGAAAATTAAAGAGTATTCACAACTGTGTCATTTTCTGCACTTATATAAGGGGCTCACTTCAGCCACTTCATACCACACGTATGACTTATAATTTCTAATTTAAACTACGAATTCTCCCCTTATAATTTCATATTAATTCATTAGGATTATACTCAATATTATTTATCTAGCTTCTTCAATTACCAAGGATATTTAAATTAAAAAACTCAAGACCATGATGTGAGTATTACCATTCTATTAGTCTTTATTCATAATATTCTTTATACTAACCTATTTTATCCAAAAATATATAATGGAATTAGTGTTATAATTGTATTTTGATGTCATAATATTAACATAAAAACTATTATTTATTCCTTCCCGTCCATTAAGGTGGAAATAAAACTGTCATTAGTTTGTGTTCATAGACTACTACTAATAGAAATTGTCATCTTCTATTTTTTGTACCAAAACTCATGGTTGATTTTAATGTTGATATTTATGAATAAATATGATACCTAAAATATATATATATATATTATATTTTAAATTATAATATAACATTTTTACCTTTCATTATTAAATACATAATAATGATTACTACACATCTTTCAGACTACAATCTCCATGAAGTGACCAATCTAATATTTCCCCTAGATTCCTTATTTTATATTAAATCCTATTTAGATAAAAATAATAATGTTAAAATTATATAAATTATATAGATATACAACTATAATTATTTTATTATTACCAAAATAAATAGATTTCATATTCATAATCATCCATTAATTATAGTATGTTCATGATTGAGTCAATTTTACCGGATACATGAATAATAATATAAAAAACTATCATGGATAACTATGGGAACATAAATAAATATGTAAATAAAAGTTAATATGAATGTAATAATTGATTAATGGTCATATAATGGTCACATTGATAATTTAAATAATTATTAAAATATAAACATCGATCTCCAAAATTACCGAAATCATCCAACACTGATTTCACAATCACAAAATGTGACTAAAATGATAATGGAATCATATAATAGTATAATAAATCAATGAAATTTATATATTATTTTACCTTATAAAATATAGTAAGGATTAAATTCAGTATAATAATAAATAACAATGTCACTTTTATGAAACATGTACAAACAATGTAACTACAAACACCATATATGGGAAAATATGTAAAATAACTAACTAAAATTTATTTATAAACGGAATAAATTTTAATATTATAATTGAAAAGGGATATTAATGAGGTTATTAATTAAGTGTATAATATATCAATTTTTTGGTACATGTGATTAATGTATGTTTGTGGATGTTAGGACAAGAGGTATGTATTTTACATCTCAAATTCCTCTGTTTCAGATATGTTTTATATTATGCACATGACTCGATGATCAATTTAAAGCCATATCCTTCTGGGGGAATTTAATGAATTTCCCCCCAGGTTATAGGTGGGGTTTCCATCAGAATTCTCCTCATTTGGGACTCATTATGTATTCACCATTTATTTCATTTTTTATACATTTTTAGGGAAGTATTTTAATTATAATTTTTCCTAAATATAATTGTATTTAAAATAATATATCATTAAGCCCCCTACATATTATTTTTATTCAAAATATATCTAAACTGTTATAAAAATCAATATTTTTCATGGTGAAAAATCATCTTACATTTTGGTAAAATAAAATAGTGTCTATTTTCATAGAAAATATATCCCAGTTTAGATACTTGAAAGGGGATACATCAATGTTATAGAGTGACCTAGTTTTTGTCACCCTAAAAAGTGTGGGTTGAGAAATAACTCAATCGTCACTATGAAAAACTATAAATGGGCCTAATAATACACAAATTTCTAGAAACAAATGGGGGATATAAATTGAAATTTGCACAATTATTCATAAATCATGATGAAGGATTTTACAGACCATTATCCTGACCTCCTAGCATCACAAGCTATTGATCTAATTTTATATCTTCAATAAGGGTACATAATATTTCTTTGATGATTCCCAATGAACAGTAATTTCATTATGGAATGTTCTATGAGAAATCAACAATATTCCACTGAAAGAGGATATATTTTTTCTATATATGGGAATGGTTATTACTGTTTGATGATAAAAACATTTAGTAGAATGGGGGTATTATCGAAGAAGGTAGCATAATGATGGTATGTAGTTTCTTTAATTTTTTGTGGATACTTTTCTATCTATTTTTTTTGTTCCTAGTTTGGATACTTTGTACCTATAATCATTGAACAATTTTTTATTTTTTATTTTTTAAAAAAAATTATTTGTTCATGGATTTGGTTTTCCAATTCCATGGATCAAGTTTCTTGACTAATTAACACTCTATGTTTATGTATTTGATGAATATAGTAGTATAGGATTAGCTTGATAAATTTATGGTGGTATTAATTGAATACATATTGATATACATTATGTTCTGTTAATCCTACGATAGAAATATGGAAATAATTCTACAGAACATCATAAAAAAGAAATTACTGTGAAAAATATTAAGTTTTAGTTTTTTCTCTAAGAGGTTTCTTTTAATAGATATATTTTCTCCAAGGATGAAATATTTTTTTATCCATCAAAGTTAATGTTATTCAAATATTGTCCTTCAATAAAGAACATAAAAAATAAATAATGTTTCCATGGTTTATTAGAATACAATGGGTGGTTGATTAAATAATTTTCCAAGTTGGACAACTTGTTAACCTTATTAACAGATAAAGGGGTTAAATTCACATGGTTAAATGAATGTGAAGAATTTTTTAAGATATGATGATGAGACTAATTAATGAACTAATATTAACTTTAACATGAAAGAAATAATTGCAATTTATATTGATACATTGAATAAAGGACTTGGATATATAATTTTGTAGGATGATACGATTATTTCCTATGCATTTTAGAAATTAAAATATAAGAAAAAACTAGATTATGTCCTTGAGATGAAATAATTAATATTTAAATAAAAAAATTCAGGGAAACTACATTTTTGGAGAATGATACAATATTTATACATACAACTAGAGTTTTAAGTATATCTTCTCTCGGAATGATGTCAACATGAGGAAAAGAATGTGGTTGGAACTACAAGATGACTAAGATTTATCAATATAACAACAACCTAGTATGGTAAGAAAGGTAGATGATGCCTTGATTTGGATTCACTATGGAGTTATGACTATAAATAGTATTAACTATGATTCTCTTTAGGAAATTGTTGTAATAATTGATATAGTGTATTTTAGGAAAGGGGTGCCATCAATAATGTTTCAAGAAATTTCTAAACAATATTTACTAGAAAAATTTAGATATACCAATAGAATAATGATGAAATAGAAAGAAATAATAATTAAATAAATGATGAAAAATTGAAACACATTTTCTATTGTGGTGGATTATGGATGTTTTAAATATGGTTATTGTTGAGTCAATAAGGTTTTCCTTATGACTTTTCCATTCCTTCTTGTTTTGAAAATCACAAACACCTTATCTTAAGGAAAATTGCTTTCTTAAGGAAAATTGCTTTTATAAGGAAAATTTCTTTTATAAGGAAAATTGATTTCTTAAGGAAAATCTCTTTTATAAGAAAAAATATCCTTATCATATTTTCATCCATATTTTTCTTAAGTATGAGATTCGGATTCATTTTCTCGGAATCATTGAAACTTTGATATAAAGAATTCTGTTTTAGGATTCGGATTCTAGACAAGAACTATAAGGAAGTTTCATTCCGAATTCCGGATATGAACTCTGACTAAGTTCTATTCCAAATTCTGGATACGAATTATGATGACGAATTCTCATTACGAATTCTGATGATGAATTCTCATTACGAAGTCTGATGATGAATTCTCATTACGAATTCTGATGATGAATTCTCATTACGATTTTTGATGACGGATTTTCATTACGAATCCTGATGATGAATTCTCATTACGATTTCTGATGACGAATTCCTATTCCGAATTATCATTCCGAATTTACCTATTTAACAGAATTTGAGTATCTTTGTTTTATACACTCTGAATTAATTCAGACTCCGAAAAATATCTTTGTTTGACTCCGTTCTTTTATATTGCTTACACTTCTAAATTTTTTCTACTCTTTACTATTATTACTTACACTCCGAACCTTCACTCCGAAGTTTTCATTCCGAACTTTTATGTTAGAGTTTAAAACGATGTCGTACTTTCTGTTATATTTGTTTTGTTATGAAATGATGTCGTCTGTTTTGTTATAAACTAACCGTTGTCTAAGTGACACGTGTACAGGTCCCTCCGATCTTTAAGGAAAATATGACCGTTGGAGAATGAGCCGACCTTACCTATAAATAGGAGATCATTTGAAAGAGCTCGTGGCTGCTGATAGCTGATGAAAGTGTTGAAAGGCTGACAAATTTGCTTGAAGTGATTTCTAGAGAGAGAGAGAGGCTCTTATTAACTCTCAAAGCTTCATGCGACTCCAAATGTTGGTGATTACATTCGAGGGCTTCCTGGGATAGGAAGACAGAGGTGCCGACTACCTTAAAGTTCGAGGGCTTTCTTACTGAGGAAGACAGAGGTTGCCAACTACCTTGAAGTTGAGGGCTTGTGGGGATAGCAAGACAGAGACTCCGATCTTCGTATCGAGCACTTACCCTGGTGTGGGTAAGACAGACTTTCTTGAAATTATAAGTCAAGGGATCTTTATCCAAGGTTGTTGGATACCCTTCTCTTTGGGTTAAAAGACTTATATCTTGTTACATGTAGTTTTACTACTTGTTTATATTCTGCTGCATTTTGTATTATAAGGAAAGTATAACTTTCTTATACTTCTTTATTTGTACTCTGTTTCATTTAGATTCTATACGCTTTAAGGTAGAATCTCATATTGTAATCATTTGTTAAGATTCAATTTCCGGAACCATATTTCCAGAAACCTCATTCGGAATCTCTTTCCTAGTTTGCATTCGGTGTTAAGAGGTGTTTTGAATTTGCTTAGTTTACCTTTGTTAAACTTAGCCTTTTCCTTTGCTTAAGGAAAACATAGTTCTTCTTAACTAACTTTAAAGGTTACAAAGGAATTTTTTTAAAGTATACAATTCACCTCCCCCCCTCTTGTATATTGAGCATCTACATTACTATTTTGATCCTACAATTGGTATCAGAGGTTGGAAACCTCTAACTCTATACCAATCTTACATTTGGTATCAGAGCAGGTCTCTGAAATACTGTACTCACATACAAGTTTTTCTTGATCACTTTTTCATTCCAAAATTTTTCCTATTCCGAACATTTCCCATTCCGAAATTTGTTATTACGATTCTTTTCTACTAACAAGTTTGTGTGAAAAGTTATTTTAAGTATGCAAGGAATTGATGTTGGTTCAATTGACAATCTAAATCCGAAAAGACCACCTATCTTTGATGGTAATGACTATAAATACTGGAGAGATCGTATGAAGACTTTTTTTATCAATACTGGAGTAGATAGCTTTGTTATGCTTACTGGTGATTATAAAATTCCTGACAAGGAAGTCAGAACTTTTACTAACCAGGAAAAGCAAGAATATCAACTCAACTATAAGGTACGCAATACTTTACTATGTTCAATGACCAGAAATATATATAGCCAAATTTCTTCTTGTGAAGCAGCTAATTGTATATGGAAGAAGTTAGAGGTTACACGCTTTGGGACTTCTAAAGTGATTGAGACAAGAAAAGCTATGCTTAGAGCTGAATATCATGGCTTCCATTTTCCTTATGGAGAACCTATCTGTAAAGTTCAACAAAGATTTTTGACTATTGTCCACAGTCTACAATCCATGGGAGAGAAAGGTTTAGATGATGAAGCTCTTGTGGACAAGATAATTGATATTTTTCCCAATGAGTGGGAATCCAAGAGAACAGCTATAGATGAGAACAGGAAGGTAACTCAAATTACTCTTGATGAGATTTTTGGAACTCTTCTACAACATGAAACCAGAATGAAGAGAGATGCTGACAACATCAAGAAGAAGAATGGAAATGGTACTGTTGCTTTTACTATAACTTCAAATCAGATGAAATCTAAGACTCCTGAGAGAGTAAGCAGATCCAAGTCTAAGAAAGTTATTTTCCAATCCGAATCTTGTGAGATTGAAGTCTCAGAAAATGAATTAGCAAATCTTGCTCGAAGGATGAACAAGATAGCTAGCCAGAGAAATTTTCAATCTAAGTATAAGAAAAAGGAAAGGAAAGATAAGAAAGATGGAGAAGTTACTTGTTATGAATGTAAAAGAGTTGTACATATTAGACCAGATTTCCCATTGCTCAAAAAGAAAGAAAGGAAGGAAAGACATTTAGACAGAAACAGAAAAAAGTATTATAAAGCCAAAGATAAGAAAGTTTTGAAAGCTAATGACACCTGGAGTTCCAGTGGTGGTGACTCTTCAGATGAATCTTCTGATTATGAATCTTCAGGACAGAATAATCTTGGTCTTATATCCAGATTACCTATTGATAATCATTGTCTTATGGCTAAGGTATGAAATGCTGAATCATTGACCAATGTTTCTTTAAATTCTAATGATAGTAAGTATTATAACTCTTCTAATGAAGAATCATCCTCTGATGAGGAAAATACTTTACCTACTTATGAAGAAGTCTCTAGGGTTGCTGAACTTCTTGAAATTGAGAATTCCAAACTCAATAAGAAACATGATAAGGAAAACTCTAGGAATTCTATTCTTACAAAAGAGATATCAGATCTTTCTAAAGATCTTGATAAGAAAAATGCTAATTTTGAAAGTATTTCAATAAATCTTGAGGAAGTAAGTTCTGAGAAGAACAAACTTTCTAAAGAATTCGAAAAAGCAATTTCTAAGAAAAATGTTTCCGAGCCTAACTCTAGTTCTAAAACTAATGATTTTGACGATAAAAACTTGGTTGTAAAACTCAAGTCCGAAATTTTTTCCTTAAAGAAGTGTTTATCAAACTTTACACATGGTAAGGAAAATTTTGATAAGATGTATTCCCAAATACGACCTTTAAGAAATAAATCCAGTTTTGGTTATACCCATGCAAAACCTATTTTCAGTAACAATTATTTTGTTCCTCAAAGTTCCCCATTTTGTACCAAGTGTCAATGTGGTGGTCACTGGGCAAAGAATTGTTCCTTAAACAAAACCTAATCTCTAGGATTTCACAAAGCTTACTTTTCTAAGAAAATGTGGATACCTAATATTTTATTGTCTGGAAATCTCGGATCCAAACAAGTTTGGATTCCGAAAGTCTAATTTTCTTCTTGATTTCAGGATAATAAAGAAAGTACCAGCAACAATACATGGTACATGGATAGTGGATGTTCCCGGCACATGACTGGTAACAAAATCTTTTTTGAAAAGATTTTCAAAACGAAAGGAGGAAAGGAATCTTTCGGAGACAATGCTAAGGGAGAGATTCTTGGTATTGGTAATATTGTTCTTTTAGGTAAATCCTTGATTTCAAATGTTCTTTTTGTTAAAGGTCTTAAGCACAACCTCATTAGCATAAGTCAGTTATGTGATGAAGGTTACCTTGTGAATTTTAGGAATGATAAGTGTTTAGTTCACAATTCCAAGGAAGAATTTATCCTCTCAGCCAATAGGCAAGAGAATTTCTACACTTTGAATCTAGAAGACCTCAGGAGCCAAGATTTACCTTTCCTAAGTGCAATGGAAGATCATTCTTGGTTGTGGCATAGAAGATTAGGACACTGTAATATTAGAAACCTATGTAAACTTTCTAAGAAGAAACTACTTAAGGATCTACCGGAGCTTAGATTTGATTCTTCTAAAGTTTATGATCCTTGTCAATATGGAAAGCAACATAAATCTAGTTTTAAATCAATCGGTGAAGTCTCAACAACTGATGCATTATAGCTAGTTCACATGGATCTTTTTGGTCCAACACAAACTGGAAGTATTGGAGGCAAATACTATGTGTTTGTTCTAGTTGATGATTACACTAGATTTACTTGGGTCTATTTTCTAGCAAAGAAATCTGAAGCTTTTTCTTATTTCAAATGTTTTAGAGCTCAAGTTAAAAATGAGAAAAACCTTCCATTGAAAACTATTCATAGTGATCATGGAGGAGAATTTCAAAATTCTGATTTTGAAACTTTTTGTAGTAAGAAAGGTATTACTCACAATTTCTCAGCACCTAGAACTCCTCAATAGAATGGTGTAGTTGAAAGAAGAAATAGAATTCTTCAAGAGATAACTAGAACCATGTTGAGTGAATATTCTATTGCTAGACATTTCTGGACTGAAGCTGTAAGTACTGCTTGTTATACTATAAATCGAGT
This sequence comes from Viscum album, assembly GCA_963277665.1. Taxonomy (NCBI): domain Eukaryota; kingdom Viridiplantae; phylum Streptophyta; class Magnoliopsida; order Santalales; family Viscaceae; genus Viscum; species Viscum album. The sequence goes on along the minus strand of OY728119.1, from coordinate 1,598,793,829 downwards.
TTTGATTAGACCTTTTCTTAATAAAACTCCTTATGAGTTATGGAATGGTAGAAAACCTAGACTATCCTACTTCAAGGTTTTTGGTTGCAAAGTATACATTTTGAATACTAAAGATAACTTACATAAATTCGCACCAAAATATGATGAAGGAATTTTCTTAGGTTATTCCACAACTTCTAAGGCTTATAGAGTTTTTAATAAAAATACTTGCACTGTTGAGGAAACAGTACATGTAAAATTTGATGAGTCAGATCCTTTTGTTTTTAAACCATCCCAATTAACATCTTCGGATGTGTTTTCAAAAACTGATTGTCAGCCGCTGATAGAAGAACCTTCTGATAAGGAAATTGTTCTCGAAAATACTTCTGAAACATTTACCCCAGAAGATTTTCTACCCTTTGTTGATGAACAGGTTTTTCAAAACCCAAATCAGGTGTTTCTTAAGAATCATCCCAGTGATAGTATCATTGGTGATGTAAATCAACCTGTAAGAACTAGAAGTTCCTTAAGAAATGAAGTAGAACATCTAGCATTTCTTTCCCAATTAGAACCTAAAAGCACTAATGAAGCTTTAGGTGATGATGATTGGATTAAAGCCATGAAAGATGAACTAAATGAATTCGAAAGGAATAAAGTCTGGACCTTGGTTGAAAGACCTAAGGAAACTTCTGTTATTGGAGTAAAATGGGTTTTCAAAAATAAATGTGATGAAAATGGAATCATAGTAAGAAATAAAGCTAGACTTGTTGTTAAAGGCTATAATCAGCAAGAAGGAATAGACTATGAAGAAACCTATGACCCAGTAGCTAGACTTGAATCTATCCGTATTCTACTTGCCTTTGCAGCATTCTTTAATTTCAAACTTTTCCAAATGGATGTGAAATGTGCTTTTCTTAATGGTTATGTTCAAGAGGATGTTTTTGTTGAACAACCTCCTGGCTTTGAAGATACAAAACATCCTGATCATGATTTTAGACTTACCAAAGCTTTGTATGGCCTTAAACAAGCCCCACGAGCATGGTATGATAGACTCACTAGATTTTTTCTTCAAAATAACTATGTTAAGGGAAATGCAGGTCCAACCCTTTTTATAAAGAAAGATAAGAAAAATGTTTCGATTGTTCAAATTTATGTTGATGACATTATATTTAGTTCAACTCAGCAATCTTTAACTGAATCTTTTGCTAGTATAATGAAATCTGAGTTTGAAATGAGTATGATGGGTGAGTTAACATTTTTCCTTGGTTTTTAAATTTCTCAAAAACCATAAGGAACCTACATATCTCAACATAAGTATATTAAATATCTTCTTAAAAAGAATGGTTATGACAACACTAAGAGTATAAGTACTCTAATTGGTACCTCAAACTCTTTAGATCTTGACGAAGCTGGAAAACCAGTAGATCAAACATCTTTTAGAGGTATGATTGGAAGTCTACTTTACTTAACAGCTAGTCGACCAGACTTAATGTTTTCAGTATTCTTATGTGCAAGATATCAATCCAATCCTAAGGAATCTCACTTAAAGGTAGTAAAAAGAATTTTTTGCTACCTTAAGGGAACCATGGATCTAGGATTATTTTATACTTCTGGAAATGATTTTGTTCTAAAAAGCTTTTCTGATGCTGACTTTGGTGGATGTAGAATGGATAGAAAAAATACATCTGGAACTTGTCATTTCTTGGGAGATTCTTTAGTTTCTTGGTCCTGCAAGAAGCAACATTCTGTAGCACTTTCCACTGCTGAAGCTGAATATGAAGCAGCTGGAAGTTGTTGTGCTCAAGTGTTGTGGATGCAACAAACACTCACAGACTATGGCTTGAGTTTTACTAAAACTCAAATTTTGTTTGATAACACAAGTTCCATTGCCCTAAGTAAAAACCCTGCACATCACTCTCATGCAAAACACATAGATATTAGGCATCACTTTCTTAGGGATCACACACTTAAAGGGGATATTATTCTTCAGTTTATCGGAACGCAAGATCAACTTGCTGATATTTTCAAAAAATCATTGCCTTCTGATAGATTTGAATATATTAAACAGAAGTTAGGAATGATAACCGTAAGGTAATCTTTCTTAATTAACATTCTGTTGAAAAAGTCTCCTTATAGTAATAAACTCTTTTTCATAAGGGGAGTACATTTGATTGTTTGTTTAACGAAGTTTTTCAAAATTTGTTTTCAAAATTTTCGGAACAAAGATTTCCAGAATCGAACTTCTGGAACTAAATTTTCCAAAATGGACATTCTCGTACAGAATATCTCTGGAATGGAAGTGTTTGTATTGAAAATTTCTGGAATGAAAATTTTGTACTAAGAGTTTCATAAAGGAATTTTCATACCAAATTTTTCGTAATGTATTTTTCGTACTAAGTTCTTCGTACTGTTTTTCTTCTTAAGTTTGTTTTTCGTACTGAGTTTTCCGTAATGAGTTTTTCGTACTAAGTTTATTTTTTTCATAGAAAAATTTTAGCGAAATCTTCCATTACGAATAATCCTCCTAAGCCAATCCGAAAGGTATGATTACCTTCCTCATGTTTTCGTAGTCATATTTTACTTGCTGGAATTTTCTTGTACTAAGTTTTCAGATTATAGTTTTCCTGACTCTTTGTTTTAATAAAAACCTCAAAAAGATCGGATTCAAGTTTTCAACCGTCAGATCTGATCTCCGCTCATTCTAACCGTTAGATCAACTATGGAAGGTGAACCGTAATCTCGTTTCCTATATAAAGGGGACCCAATTTCTCGTCCCACATCGTTCTCAAGCTCTCGCATCCCGAATCTCTGCCTCTCTGATTTAAGGCCATTCCGAATTTCAGTCTTCTCTATTCCGAACTTCTCAGAGGAATTCAGATCCGAATGTTTGAGGAGTTAGAATCTCAAGAAATATCATCCACCAAGCCTATTTCTCAATGGTTAGTTTACAGAGAAAGGTTATTCCATCCGGTTTTCTTCAGCAACTACGATTCTATCATTTCAAAGAATATTAAGTTGAATGGATGGGAAGATGTTGCGGTGTCAAAAACTGGGAACCAAGATGAAGTATATTCAGACATACTTGTCAAGTTTTATGAATCAGTTTCTTTCTTTAAGGAATATAATAGGGAGAAGTTCTCTTTTAAGTCTTATGGCAAGACTTACAAGCTTTCTCACACCAAGGCTGCAAGCTTGGTAGGGCTGTCTTATGAAGGAGAAGCCGAATTTATTTCACATGTGTTGCCAGACTCTAAGGGTAGCTTCAACAAGGAAAAAGCCTTAGAAACTCTCGGACTGGCTGATGACAAGGCTCCGAAGATTGCAAGTCTATCTACAAATTTCCGGATTCTGGAGTTATGGGTGCAAGGACATATCGTACCGAGGAAAGGTGATAAATATACTTGAAGAAAGGTGAGATCTATATCTTAGATTTTCGGATAAATCTAAGGAAGTTCAACTTGATGAAGCATATTTTTCTTACTATTTAAAATTTGAAGAAAGGAAATCTAAGAGCTCAGATTATTATGTATCCAGCAATGCTCTCCAAGTTGATTGTTTGGTGCCTTGAGTCTTTCAAGGAGGCTTGAAAATCTAAGCCAAGAGTTTGCAAGATCATGCTGGTCAGTGATGGTACTCTGAAGAGGATGGATGTGGCTTTCAACAAGGAAACTGGTGAATTCTTCGATTTTCCAAATCTAGAAGAAACGGCTATGAACGAAGCTGAACCGGAATCATCTAAGCCACTAAGGAAGAGAAAGCTGAAAAAAGTGGAAGTACAAGCAGAGAATCCTAAGTCTAAGGAAGTCCATTCCGCACCTCCAAAGCCTAAGAAGAAGAAAGCCTATCCTGATGAGGTTGTTACAAAGTGGAGAGCTGATAAAGAGAAAAGGAAAGAAGGGGATCAGTAGTTCGGATTGGACCCTGCGGAGGCTGAGGCCTTGAAGGAGAAAACTGCTGATGAGCATGAAAGATAAGCAAAGCAAAAGAATCTCAAGAAGAAGATGTCTGAGGTTGTGGTAGCTCAGGATTTGTTGAAATTCAATGAAATGGTTTCAGCAACTATTCCTGTTCCGAGATCTTTCTCCTTGGAATCTCTACCTGAGACTCCAGGAAGAAATTTTGTTGCTCCGGAAGAAGCTGTTGCTAAGAATACTGAGGAGGTAGAGCAAGTTGAACAAGTGGAACAAGTAGAAGAGGGTGCTAAAGGAAGTGGTGAAACCGGAGATGTGCTGAAACAAGTAGATGATTACAAGGGGACACCTTCGGAACACTTATCACTCCGAACTTCTGAAGCTGAATCTTCGAAGCTAGTTACTCCAGCAATGGAAGAAGAGAAAGGATAAGAAGAAGTTTCTTATCATGGAGAAGAAGAGCATCTTTTACTAGATATTGCTCAAAAGGAAATCGTAGGGGTTCGTGTTCAGGAAGTCGCTGATGAAGAAGATGATGTTGTTCAAGTTTCTTATAGTGAGAAGAGAACTCCGGAACAGGATTCAATTCCGGAAAAAGAAAAGGGAAAGCAAATTCTTGCTGATACTCCGAGCTCAGAAGTGAGGAAGAGGAAGGAAGTTGGTAGCTCTTCAAAGAGAAATCTTGAACTTGTTGAAGAAGAAATTTCTCCAAGCAAAGTTTCAGATTCGGAGTCATCTTCACTGGGGAATTATTTGTTGTTCAGTCATTGAGGAAGTTGGTGGGAACCATTCCGACCTTCTCGAGTAGTGATTCAAGATTCCAAATGCCCCAACATGCTTTAAATTAGAAAACTGACTCTGTATCTATGGTTATGGACATGTGTGTTGAGATTGAAGCTCAGTTCAAAACCTACTTTGTTGGTTACGAATCTCATAGAAAATCCTGCAAGAGAATGACAAACTGGTCGAAGAAGACTGTGGAAGAGATGAGGTTGCTCGATGAGTTTCAAGACAATGTTAAAGATTCTTTTGAGACCGAGGACAAGAAGATAAATGAGCTGACTGCCTCCTTTGAAGAGAAGATGACTGATGAAAAGAACTTCCGGATTCAAGAAGTGAGAGATCTGAATGGGAAGCTCTATTCCGTTTCTCAAAACTGGAAATTTTAAAGGGATCATCGGATTGATTTTGAAGAAAGGATGAAAGCTCAGGAAGATAAAATCAAAGCTCAGGAAGAAAAGATGAAAGCCCAGGAAGAAAAAATTGAAGCTCAGTCCGCAAGAATAGTCTTCTTAGAGAAGAAAGCTGAAGAATATCATAAAGACTTAAAGAAGATCAAGACTATTCTAAAGGGGCTCATGTCAAAGGAAAAAGATCCGAAATAACCTAATCCGATCTTTTTGTTGTATTTCTTTGTTGTTGAGATTTCAAATTTAATGAATGTTGTACTTTTCATTTCTTTTTTTGTCATTACTAATATTTCAGGTACTTTGTTATTTTTTTCCCAATCCATCCAATTCTTTTTGAAAATCACAAAGGGGGATAAGGAAAAGATCCTTAAGAAAAAGGAGAACTCAAATAAGAGTTTATCAAAGGGGAGAAGAAAAAGATCCTTAAGAAAAAGAAAAACTCTAACAAGAGTTTGTTTAAGGGGGAGCTTTTTCATTAAAGAAGACATTCTTATTCATCACTCCGGAAATCTGAATACGATCCTTAGAGTTTCAAATCCTAAGGGGGAGTTAGTCGTATTCATCAATATCCTTAAAGAAAAGGGAGATAGGCCTTAATGTTTTTCTTTCTTCTTAGAATTTATTTTCATAAGGATGCTTGTGCTTTCCAAAAAGGGGGAGATTGTTGAGTCAATAAGGTTTTCCTTATGAATTTTCCATTCCTTCTTGTTTTGAAAATCACAAACACCTTATCTTAAGGAAAATTTCTTTCTTAAGGAAAATTGCTTTTATAAGGAAAATTTCTTTTATAAGGAAAATTGCTTTCTTAATGAAAATCGCTTTTATAAGAAAAATTATCCTTATCATATTTTCATCCATATTTTTTTTAAGTATGAGACTCAGATTCCTTTTCTCGGAATCGTTGAAACTTTGATATAAAGCATTCTGTTTTAGGATTCGGATTCTGGACAAGAACTATAAGGAAGTTTCATTCTGAATTCCGGATATGAACTCTGACTAAGTTCTATTCCAGATTCAGGATACGAATTCTGATGACGAATTCTCATTACGAATTCTGAAAATGAATTCTCATTACGAATTCTGATGATGAATTCTCATTATGAATTCTGATAATGAATTCTCATTACGATTTCTGATGACGAATTCTCATTACGAATCCTGATGATGAATTCTCATTACGATTTCTGATGACGAATTCCTATTCCGAATTATCATTCCGAATTTACCTATTTAACAGAATTTGAGTATCTTTGTTTTATACACCTTGAATTAATTCAGACTCCGAAAAATATCATTGTTTGACTCCGATCTTTTATATTTCTTACACTTCTAAATTTTGTCTACTCTTCACTATTATTACTTACACTCTGAACCTTCACTCCGAAGTTTTCATTCCTAACTTTTATGTTAGAGTTTAAAACGATATCGTACTTTCTGTTACATTTGTTTTGTTATAAAACAATGTCGTCTGTTTTGTTATAAACTAACCATTGTCTAAGTGACACATTTATAGGTCCCTCCAATCTTTAAGGAAAATATGACCGTTGGAGATGGAGCCGACCTTACCTATAAATCGGAGCTCATTTGAAAGAGCTCTTGGCTGCTGATAGCTGATGAAAGTGCTCAAAGGCTGACAAATTTTCTTGAAGTGATTTCTAGAGAGAGAGGCTCTTATTAACTCTCAAAGCTTCGTGCGACTCCAAATGTTGGTGATTACATTCGAGGGCTTCCGGGGATAGGAAGACATAGGTGCCGACTACCTTAAAGTTCGAGGGCTTTCTTGCTGAGGAAGACAGAGGTTGCCAACTACCTTGAAGTTGAGGGCTTGCGGGGATAGCAAGACAGAGACTCTGATCTTTGTATCGAGGGCATACCCTGGTGTGGGTAAGATAGAATTTCTTGAAAGTATAAGTCAAGGGATCTTTACCCAAGGTTGTTGGATACCCTTCTCTTTGGGTTAAAAGACTTATATTTTGTTACTTGTAGTCTTACTACTTGTTTATATTCCACTGCATTTTGTATTATAAGGAAAGTATAACTTTCTTATACTTCCTTATTTGTACTCTGTTTCATTTATATTCTATACGCTTTAAGGTAGAATCTCATATTGAAATCATTTGTTAAGATTCAATTTCCGGAACCATATTTCCAGAACCCTCATTCGGAATCTCTTTCCTAGTTTGAATTCGGTGATAAGAGGTGTTGTGAATTTTCTTAGTTTAACTTTGTTAAACTTAGCCTTTTCCTTTGCTTAAGGAAAACATAGTTATTCTTAACTAAATTTAAAGGTTTCAAAGGAATTTTTTTTTAAATTATACAATTCACCCCCCCTCTTGTATATTGAGCATCTATATTACTATTTCGATCCTACAGTTGTATGTTTCATCCATACTAGAGTTGAAGAGGGAACTGGTAGATGAAAATTATAACCCATATTTCCATATAAATGATGGTAAAAAAATATTTATTCGTATTTTAGAGAAGTTTTATAGTGTGATTGTATGAATTAAGAAATTACAATCAATTTTTCTAGATTCATATTATTCCAACTGAAAAATATAGAGAGACATCATCCTAATGGATTTATAAAACCTTTTCTTATACCAATATGGAAATTAGTGAATGTTACATTGTACGTCTTCAATAGACTCTCAATGACTCCAATGAAGGATGATTTGATAAGGGTCATCATTGAAAGTCTAAGAAAATATACTCATTTCTTAATAATAAGATAGGATATACACCTTTAGTATATTCTATGACTCTATATCATTTAAATCATAAGGATTTATGGGGGAAAATTTTCAATCATAACTGATAATGGGCATCATTTCACATAAAAATTATAGTAGGGACTAAAGGTATCATGATACTGAGATATCTTTAAGCACATCCTATCATCCCTAAACTGGATGGAAATATGAAATATTTATCAAGACATTGGAAGACATGATGAGACCACGTTATATTGACTTCCATGGTATTTGGGATAAAAAAAATACCTTTTTCATTATTTTTATAGTTTAATTGATTCTATTTGGGTATATTGATAGAAACAAATGAAAAATTTTATGGAAAAAGGTTTCATAATCTATATTATTAGGATGAATTTAGATAAACATATCTAGTTTTTCTAGAGATTTTTTGTAAGATATGTTTTTAAGGTATGTGATATTAAATATCATATTAAAGTTTCCTAAAATAGGCAATGTAGATATGCTGAAAATCTAAGGAAATACATGGAATTTCAAGTGTGGAATATTGTATTCGTGATGGTTTCCATGTGGGAGGGGTTTTAATATTTTTTAAAATGGGAAATTAATCCCTAGATACATTGGTAATTTTGAAATACTGGAAATAATAATATTTATAACTAATAAATTGGTTATGAAACCCAACCATTATAAAGTACATAACATCTTCAATGTTTCATTACTGAGGAAATACATTCTAGGTCTAATGAATCAGATCACATATAATGGCATATATTTGGATCATGATTTCATATTTTATTAAGATCATATAAAAAAATTTGACACTAGAGGGAAAGTGTTAGAGAATCAGATAACTCAGCTGGTAAAAGACCTTTAGAGAAATAAAAAACTACAGGAGGATAAATGGGAACTATAAATAGATATGATGAGGGAATACCCACAATTGTATAATAGTAGATATATAAAAAAATTAATGAGGAAATTATTTTTTTGGGTAGGAATATAATACCCATGACATTACTATATCATGTAAAAACCATATAGTAGACTATCACACAATATACATTCTAAGGTGACTTTATTCATTCATATATTTAAAAATTTCAATTTCTTAATTTTATAATTTTATTTTTTAAAAATAAAATTCAATTTCTTATCCATAATAATGATATTATCTTAATATTATTCACTAGTATTTCTCGAAAAATATTGATTTTTAGGTGAATAGTTTATTCCTATTTTTTTTAAAAACCATGGATTTCATGACATCAGTAGGATGTGGGAATAAAATAAAACTAAAAAACCATTACCAATAAAAAATATATGTTTTAGAAGAAATAATATAAATTTTTAAATTTTATTTTCAATTTCCAAACTTATATTGGATATTTTGGTCTTAAGCCACACTTTTCACTAAAATTGTTTTAACGAGCTCTAAAATTAACTTAAATAACATTTAGAAATTTAATGTTATTAAATGTATTTAAAATTTATATTTATTATGTATTACTTATTTAAAAAGGGCAATTTTATATGGATAAAGATATGAATATTATTATTAAAGGCAATTACTATGAAAATGGTTAAAGTTCTTTTCTCAAAGAATTGTTTTATTAACATTGTGAATTTTTATCTAATAAAATATATTAATAATTTAAAAAAATATTTATTATAAAATTTTTAATACTATATAATAATATTATGACTGTCACTAATTTAATAATAAACATTAAACATGATTAGGAACAATTAATTATAAAAGGATCATTTCTCTACAAAGATCCCTTTTTACTATATATAATATGTTTTTAATTTAATAGTAAATTTTATCATATATCTAAATATACTTGGATTATATTAATTACTAATTTAGATTAAAAGTTACAAAATTTTGTAATATGGGTTACCTTATATTTAAAATAAAATATATATTAGTTAGGTAAAAACTTGTTACTAATGTAAAAAACAAAATGAAACATAAGAAATCCCTAAAATAGATTATTTTTAAACATTGTTGTCATTTACTTTTGAAAAGTGTAATGATATAATTGAAATGTATATAGTATTCACAAAATTTTTCTTTTTTACTTATAAAATGGACTCACTTAATCATCATCATGAAACACATATACTATATAATTTATTCTTTAATAAAATAATTTTTTCCTCCAAAAACCCCGTCACACATCCATAGGCTTCTATTCACCATTATTTTGTTTTAGGCCTCAAGTTCAAAGGATATTTTTACTTGATATCTCAAGCTCAAGATGTTAATATTACATTCCAATTAGTCTTCTCTTATTAATCTTACTCTTCCAAGAATTTTGTATCTGTGATAATAAAATGTATTTAATATAATTATTACACATATACATTATTATATTGATGTAAATCTATTATTTATTTATTTTAATCCATTAATAAAAAAACAAAATCATCATTACTATATGTCCACAGACTACTGCATCCACTAATCGACATATTCTATTTTTTCATACCACTAATCGTGGTTGGTTTAAATTATATATTTTATGAATAAATATTAAATACATAATATAGTTGTGATTTTTAAAGTCAAATTTTCATATTACATTTTCCCTCTAATTCATTATGAAATAAAAACCTCAACTATGCGTTATGCGGACTACCACCTCAACGATGTAAAATATCTCATTTTTCATCTAATTTCATTATTATTTACTAAATCTCATTTAATCCAACTCAAAATAATAATAATATAAAAATAATATCATTATTATCATGTAATAATCATAGTCTGTTGTAAAGATACCACTTTCATAATCATAATCACACATTTAATATTGTATTTTTTTATTTGGGTCAGTTCAACCACCAACTAGATCGATCCCAACACACCCCATCATGAAAGATAATGTAAAACGACCGATACTTTACATACATTGTTAATAATTCAAAATTGAAGCATACTTATTACAACATATAACAAAACCAGGAAAGGACCGTATAGGTATAGAGTCTTTAGAAACTGGGAAACATAAACAACTGGTTCATAAGGCATCTACATTGCCTCCCACTTATTTAATCATATCTAGATCCCCTTTTTGGAATATCCTACTTAATAACCTTCTTACTGACCTGGGGAAATAAAACATACAAAAGGGTGAGCTGAAATTCTCAGTAAGGGTAAACAAAAGAAAAATCAATCACATCATGAACATAACATTTTGGAAATCTTAACCTGTAAAAGAAATCATAATTTCATACCATGGGATAAATCATAGATGTGAAATGTAATCCCAATAATAATAACATAAAACATGGAACTTTGTGTCATACACACATAATCATAGAGAATCATTTCTTATTAGTCAAGACTCATTGCCAAGACTGTCTTAGTGGACAAAGTCCATTTCTTGAACCGAGATCACTCCTCGTTTCAGTCCTGTTTCACTGAACCGGTTTAACCTGCCGTTCCAGCCATGTCTATCTGATGAGATATAAAATCATTACCCAATGAATTTGAGGGAGATAAAGTTCCCACCCATCTCATAATGATACCATTTTTATGCGTGGCACAAAATCATAAACCATACATCATAGCATAACCCATGTAATAAAAATGGGAATCCTAAACATCGTGACATCATAAAACAATTCATATAAGATAAAGGAATTCATAAAAATAATTCCATCACAACATAATCAAATAAATGTAATAATAGGGATAGAAACAGAATCTTATATTATCTTAGATGGAAAATAATTTTGATAAAACACTTGAACTCCATTCTTGATGAAAATATCCTTTATACTTCAAAAACATTTTCCTTTCTTAACATGTCATACAATTTTAAACTAAAAGAAGTTGATTCAAAATAAACATGAAAACTTGTATAGGAAGCTTCTTGGAAATAATGTTTTAAAAATCCATTCATGCCGTATAAGTTAAAAAAACATTATTCTCATACTTTTGTCGGAAAAGTCAAAAAAGTACCTCGTTCGAAAAACGACAAAAGATTCCTTTCATATCTTTTACTAAAAACTCACCGAAGGGTAAAATATGATTTAAACAATTGTAGGTGGACAGAAAGAATATTATATATTGAGAAAACATGGATGTGGATGATAAAATACACCCCAGTAAATACCAAAGTATAAACAATCTCGGATAAAAATGAGATTGTGATATTTTCCCTTACCTTAGGTCCGATTTGCTTCGTAAGTGTCCGAAACTCCTGTATAATGATTTAAATAATGTTATTGACTTATTCAAGAATCTTAATTATTGTTATGATATCATATATGTTTCACTTATGACTTTATATTACCCTTTCTTTTGTAAATTCCATGTTAAAGTAGCATTTTGGTTAAAATCATTTCAGTTATCGTATGTGTTTTGACCTGTCGTTTCTTGATATTATTACTTATATCCTGATTTAAATAATTCCAGAATGAAAAACATGATTTATATATAATATATTTATCATATAAATATATATTATAGATTGATAAAAGGAATGAAATACACCATTCATGGAGACGGTTGGCCATACGTACGCATGAATGTTGTTTTCGTTTCCTTATTGAATTGAATGAAACTAAATAGATGACATACATATATATATACATAAATCCAATAGCATTTTTCTTTCATATATTTCATTATTATTTATTATATAAACTTTATGATCATTCATTTATGGTTAATCATGGAGAATGAATCTCTTCGCGTCGTGGAGACGGTAGTCCGTACATACACATGAATGTTATTTTCGTTTCCTTATTGAATTGAATGAAACTAAATAGATGAAATAAATATATATATACATAAATACAGTAGCATTATTATTTCATATATTTCATTATTATTTATTATATAAACATTATGATCATTCATGTATGGTTAATCATGGAGAATGAATCTCATCGCGTCGTGGAGACAGTAGTCCGTACATACGCACGAGAGATTATATCGTTCCCATGATCATGGAATTATATTGGAGTGTATGTATACTATTTAGGAATCAATATATCATTAAAATAATCATATATAGTCATTATTCACACCATTATACCCATCCAAGTAAGGTGGTGGTGGAAAATAGATTACACCACGGCGTGGAGACGGTATTCCGTACGTACGCACGCGTGGTGAATTCATTTTCCGTAGGATGGATAGATGGTGAAATAGGGTTGTTTAATACTTATAATAACATATCATTATATGAGTGATACTGGTGTTATTACTTCATAATGAAACAAATAAAGAAGAAAAGTGGAAGAAGAAATAAAGATGAAAGAATCGGTAACGGACATTACCTCTTCTTTGAAGTGCTTCTTTGAGACCACCTTTTAGGGAACTAAAATTGGTCTTTGAAGAAGAACATGACCACTAGGATGTCTCTAGGGAAGTGTAGAGGAGAAAGTGGCAGGGGTTGGCCGATCATGAAGGCTCAAATTGGTGTGAGGAGGAGAGGGAGGAGGTGCCCTTCTAAAAGGGAGGAGAGGGGCACCTTTGGAATAACTAAAAATATTATTGTATTATAAAGTCAAATTCGGTTATTAGTAGCTCCAAATTGAAATATTTAGAAGATAAGGTGGGGATGGGTAGAAATAATCTCATCCAATAGAATTTAGACAAGTTCAGGTCATTATATTAACCTTATCTATTAGTTTTAACTGTTAGTTAATTAGATTGACATTTACCATGTCACTTTGTATTTTTATATTATATAGTTAATAAACTTACCATATACATCCAAGATCCCCCCAAGTGGTCCATTAATGACTATTATGATATAAGTATCTTTGATGAACCTTAGATTATTAGGAATAAAATAACACTTAATAATATAATATTTGTTTTAAAAACTATTTTATGTCAATTTTGACACTATTTAGTAATTGATTTTTATGAAAACCATAACAGAATGATTAGTTCGAAAAAAGTTAATTATATCAATACAAACATGTCATATTAACCTAAAAAATTAGTTGAATTAATAAAAAGTCTCAAATTACATTTATTTTGGTATTTATAACATCAATTATGTCAATATTTTATTAATAAGATAATTACTGCATCATCTTTGCGTCATAAATAAATTAACTTATTTAAAGTATAAAAATTACAAATAAAATATAAATATGTAGGAAAACTTTTTATCTTTCTAATGAATATTTATCGTAGATTTTATCTTATATATAACCCTATATTAAACATTGATTTTAACTATTTTAACCCTTCTTTATAAAAATTAATAATAAATGTCCTAATCTAATCCAAGTGGGCCTAAATGGTCATAATTTATTCCTAAGGTTGTTTTTGGTCGAATTAAACTTATCCAATAGAATTAGGACATGTTTTAGGTTAATAATAATATCATTTTTACCTTTAATCACCCTATTTACTTTTAGCCATGGTAAAAAAGTAAAAATTTACTATTCAGCAAAAAAAAATTTCATCTCATTGAACCACATTTTACTAATTGACATCAACCGTGTGTCTCGGATTTTTGAAATTCCACTCACAGAAGTGGTAAAATTAAGTTTTATGAAAAATTCAGTTTTTTTAACTACCACTTAGTGGTTTCACTATTCATCAAAAATTGAATGTTCTCAGAAAAATACCAAAATTTCACCCTAGGCTAATTTAGATATTCCTAATCCAAAAATGAAGTCCATTTTGAAAAATAAAATTTATAAAATTTCAAAAAGTGGTTAATACTATTCATAACGGCTAGTTTTAATAATATTTTAATAGCATATCATTGTTTAGTGAAACTCGGTATTGCGTACGACCCGAGCTATCGAGGAAGGTTGCGATTGCATGTAAAGAAAGCCAAGCTAGTGTTGTGTGTAGAGAAATATTCTTTTTATGTTTTATAAAAACAAAAATAATTCTCATAAAAGTCTCGAGTGTTACATTATGACCCTCTTAAAAAGAATTTCACCCTTGAAATTTGTCACTTTGTAACAAACAGATGAGGATACCTCTCCCTCATCATATCCTCAAGCTCCCATGTAGCTTCTTCTAATTGGTGGTTCTTCTATAAAACTTTCACCAATCGAGTGGTATTGTTTCGTAGGAATTTTTCACTACGATCCAGAATCTCTAACGGTTGTTCTTCATAAGAGAGATCTTGCTCCAGTGGTACAACTTCTGAGCTGAGTACATGTGAAGGATCAGGTATGTACTTTCTCAGGAGAGATACATGGAACACATCGTGAACTTGAGATTGATTCGGTGGAAGCGTCAATCGGTAAGCTACCTTCCCAACATGATCTAGTATTTCGAAAGGACTGATATATCTAGGGCTCAACATCCCCTTCTTTCCAAATATCATGACCCTCTTCCAGGGAGATATTTGTAAGAACACTTTATCACCCACTTCAAACTCTTGCTCTTTTCTTCGGTTGTCGGCATAACTTTTCTGTCGACTCTGAGCTGCTCTTATGTGTTGTTGAATAGATCTGACCTTTTCTGCCATTTCATCAATGAGATTGGGTCCTAAAAGATTTCTTTCCCCAACTTCATCCCAGCAAGTTGGAGTCCTGCATTTATTTCCATATAGATCTTCATAAGAAGCCATCTGAATACTGGAGTGAAAGCTATTATTATATGAAAATTCCACCAAAGGTAGGTGTTGATCCCAACCACCTTTTAAATCCATAGAGAAAGCTCTCAACATATCTTCTAGAGTTTGAATTGTTCTCTCAGACTGACCATCTGTCTGAGGATGATAAGCAGTGCTGAAACTCAAATCTATATCCAGAGTATGATGAAGACTTCGCTAGAACTTTGAGGTAAACCTTGGATCCCGATCAGATGTAATAGAAAGTGGTACTCCATGCAATCTTACCACTTCCTTCACATATATCCTGGCAAGTTGATCCAGAGAGAAGTCCTCTCTAATAGCGATGAAGTGTGCATACTTTTTAAGACGATAAACTATTACCCAGATAGCATTATTGCCTTTGGATGTTTTAGGAAGTCCAGTGACAAAGTCTATAGTGATGTTTTCCCATTTCCATTCGGGTATGGGAAATAGTTGTAACATCCCCTTAGACTTCTGTCTCTCAGCTTTAACTTGCTGACAAACCAAGCAACGAGAGACATATTCAGCAACATCTCTTTTCATACCATCCCACCAGAAGTACTCTTTCAGGTCCCTATACATCTTCGTGCTTCCAGGATGAATGGAGAATGAAGAACTATGAGCCTCATCCAGCAGCTCCTTCTTTAATTCGGGGATAGGAGGAACACAATCCCGATTCCTGAACATTATTATCCCATCACAATCAAGGTTGAATTCAGGAACATTTCTCACCTTCTTTTGTAACTCGACATCTTCTTTCTGTGCCTCTTTAATCATCACATGTATAGATGTTCGAACATTCATTTGATAAAGATAGGATTTTTCCCCTTTCATTATAATTTCAAGATCCATCCTTTGTAAATCCATAAATATTGGATCTTTTGTGATCCTCATCATGAATAAACTGGAATGGTCTTGTCGACTTAATGCATCTTCCACCTTGTTTACTTTCCCAGGGTGGTAATGGATTGAGCAGTCGTAATCCTTAATCAGCTCCAACCATCTTCTTTCGTGCATATTCATATCCTTTTGTGTGAAAATATACTTTAAACTTTTATGATCAGTATAAATGTCACACCTTTCTCCATAAAGATAATTCCTCCAAATCTTTAATGCAATGATTACTGCAGCTAATTCCAAATCATGAGTTGGGTAATTTTTCTCATATATTTTCAATTGTCGTGAGGCATAAGCTATCACCATATCATTTTGCATAATAACACACCCCAATCCCTTCTTCGATGCATCACTGTAGATCACAAACCTTTCCCCACTACAAGGCAGTGTGAGCACAGGTGCACTGGATAACCTTCATTTCAACTCCTTGAAATTCTCTTCACATTCCTCCATCCAAACAAACTTAACTCCTTTCAAAGTCAACTTGGTGAGTGGATTAGATAATTGTGAAAAATCAATATCAAAATGTCGATAATATCCAGCTAAACCAAGAAATCTTCGGATCTCAGTTACTGTTGTTGGTCTCAACCTTCTTTCGATAACCTCTGTTTTTGCAGGATACACAGATATCCCCTCTTTTGAGATTATGTG
The DNA here is from genome assembly GCA_963277665.1 of Viscum album. NCBI lineage: Eukaryota > Viridiplantae > Streptophyta > Magnoliopsida > Santalales > Viscaceae > Viscum > Viscum album. The sequence continues at coordinate 1,598,776,907 of OY728119.1, read as the reverse complement.
ACCCAAAAATGAAACTTTTTGAAGCCAAAATTCACACTTGGTAAATTTGGTATAAAGATTCTCCTTTCTCAGGGTCTTCAATATAATTATCAAGTGATCTTCATTTTCTTCCTTGCTCTTTGAATAGACAAGAATATCGTTTATAAAGACTACCACAAACTGATCAAGATAGTCTATAAAGACTCTATTCATCAGATCCATGAAGATAGCAGGGGCATTAGTAAGACTAAACGACATCACTATATATTCATAGTGTCCATACCTTGTACGGAAAGCCATATTTGGTATATCCTCCCTTTTGACCCTTAATTAATGATACCCTGAACGAAGATAAATCTTTGAAAAGTATTGATCTCCTCGTAGTTGATCAAATAAGTCATCAATGCGTTGGAGCATATATTTGTTCTTTATATAGATCTTGTTAAGTTCTCGATAATAAATGCAGAGTCTCATTGATCCATCTTTCTTCTTAACAAACAAAACATGTGCTCCCCAAGGTGACGTACTAGGGCATATGACTCCCTTATCAAGATTCTCTTTGAGTTGCTTCTCCAATTCCTGCAAACTCAATTGGGGACATTCTATAAGGTGTCTTTGAAATAGGCAAAGCACCCGGTATGAGTTCTATTGAAAACTCAACCTCACGATTAGGTGGAAGAACCGGTAATTCCTCTGGAAAGACATCATAAAACTCCCATACAATGGGAATATTCTTAATCGTGAGTTTCTCACCAACCATTTGAGATAAATAACCTTCATTTAGTGGAATCAAGACCCATAAGATGGATGAAATTTCCACTGGAAGGTTATGATCATCCTTTCATCGATAGACGATCATAGATTGATCTGGAATATGAAATGTGACTTCCCTTCTTTGGAAATTGATTTGAGCTCCAAATAAAGAAATACAATCCATGCAAAGAATCACATAAAATTCCACTATAGGAAGGATCACAAGATTTTCAGGAAGCACTTTCCCACAAACCTCAATCGGAGAAGAATTATAAACTTTTTATGTGACTGTTGTTCCATTAGGGGTTTTCACAGCTCACTCAACATCTAATTGTTGAGGTAATACGGTGATATCCTTAGAAAATTATTCAGAAATAAAATAGTGTGTGGATCCAGAATCAAATAAAACATATGCTACTTTAGAGTGGATGGTAAGTGTACCTTTCACCACATCGTTATCGTACTCAACATCAGTGATAATAATTTCATGTGACTGTCCTTTGTCTTTGGCCTTAAGAGTTTATTGATGTCGACCATCATCATCAACCCTTGGATTTGGGCATTGATTGGCATAATGCCCCATGTCCTTGCACATGAAACATTGAAGTGTAGTAGGTTCATTTTGTGTATCACTTCATTTTTTTGCATCATTATACATATTCTTCCCATCATTGCGGCATTCAAATGCCTGATAACCTTCCTTCGACATTTGAAACATTTACTTGTCCCTTTAAGACAACTCCCTCCATGTTTCTTTCCAGAAATTGAGCACAAGGGTAAGCTCATCTTCTTTTCAGTGTGCTCTTTAGATTTTCCTTTGAATTCCATTTTCCTAATCTTATCAAACCCATATGACTGATGGGTTACTCCAATCTCCATCTCAACTTTGAGATCACATCGAACGATTTCCTCGTAGCTATTGAAGTCCATTATGGCTAACGCCCTTCGAAGAATTGGTTTTAAGCCACTAAAGAATCGATCGATCTTACTCTCAGGTTGGATAATAATACCAGAAGCGTACCTTGCAAGTCTTGTAAAAATTTATTCATAGGTACCAACAGATTCATCATCCTTTTGTTTCAGTTCACGAAACTCTTTCTCCATCATATAAGGGAGGAGAGGGGCACCTTTGGAATAACTAAAAATATTATTTTATTATAAAGTCAAATTCGGTTTTTAATATCTACAAATTGATATATTTAGAATATAAGATGGTTATGGGTCGAAATCCTCTCATTCAATAGAATTTAGACAAGTTCAGGTCATTATATTAACCTTATCTATTAGTTTTAACTCTTAGTTAATTAGATTGGCATTTGCAATGTCACTTTGTATTTTTATATTATATAGTTAATAAACGTACCATATACATCCAAGAGACCCCCAAGTGGTCCATTAAAGATACACCTATCATGATATAAGTATCATGGCTGAACCATAGATTTTTAGGAATAAAATAACAATTAATAATATAATATTGGTTTTAAAAACTATTTTATGGCAATTTTGACACTATTTAGTAATTGATTTTTGTGAAAATCATAACAGAATGAATCATTCCATAAAATTTAATTAAATCAATAATAACATGTCATATTAACCTATAAAATTAGTTTAATTCATAAAAAGTCTCAAATTACATTTAGTTTGGTATTTATAACATCAATTATATCAATATTTCATTAATAAGATAATTACTGCATCATCATTCCATCATAAATAAATAAACTTATTTAAAGTCTAAAAATTACAAATAAAATATTATTATGTAGGAAATATTTTTATCTTTCTAATGAATATTTATATTAGATTTTATCTTATATAAAACCCTATATGAAAAATTATTTTCTTATTAAACATTGATTTTAACTATTTTAACCCTTCTTTAAATAAATTAATAATAAATGTCCTAATCTAATCCATGTGGGCCTAAATGGTCATATTTTATTCCTAAGGTTGTTTTTGGTCGAATTAAACTTATCCAATAGAATTAGGACATGTGTTATGGTAATAATGATATCATTTTTACCCTTAATAACCCTATTTACTTTTAACCGTGGTAAAAAAAGTAAAAAGTTACTATTCACCAAAAATTATTTTCATCTCATTGAACCTCATTTTACTTACTGACATCAACTGTGTCTCTCGGATTTTTGAAATTCCACTAACAGAAGTGGTGAAATTATGTTTTATGAAAAATTTAGTTTTTTTAACTACCACTTAGTGGATTCACTATTCATCAAAAAATGAAAGTTTTCAGAAAAATACCAAAATTTCACCCTAGGCTAATTTCGATATTCCGAATCCAAAAATGAAGTCCATTTTGAAAAATAAAATTTATAAAATTTCAAAAATTGGTTATTACTATTCTTAACGACTAGTTTTAATATTATTCTAATAGCATATCATTGTTTAGTAAAACTCGGTATTGCGTACGACGTAAGCTATCGAGGAAGGTCACGATTGCGTGTAAAGCAAGACAAGCTAGTGTTGTGTGTAGTGAAAGATTCTTTTTATGATTTATAAAAACAAAAATATTTCTCATAAAAGTCTCAGGTGTTACATAATGAGAACTAAAGTAATAATTTTTTCATAAGAATATAATTAATTTTTATTGTTTTCATAATGTTTATATTATATATTTAACTTATTTTTGAAATATCATCTAATATCCCTTAAATTAGGAAAACAAGCTGACACCAATTACACATTTATTTAACATAACTACAACAGTAATGGAATGAGATAATAAACTTAAAAATAAATATTTCATATATAATCTAGTTCCATTTATTATTTAATAATTATTAACCTTTGAAAAAGAATAAACAACAATATCCTTTTTACAAAATTATATAAATGATCAAACTATATACACCAAACATTGAATAATAGGTAAGAATACTAATTAAATTTTATATCAATAATGAATATATATAAATAATACTATTAAAATGGATATGATTAATGTTTTGAATTTAGTTTTTAAGAAAGATATTATTTTGATACTTGAGGTTATATTTTGTTTGTGGATATCCAAATAAGGGGAAAGGGTTTTTCAAATCATATTCCTCTCTTGGAGACATGTTTTTTATTATGCACCCAATTTATGTTATAATTTCTATATAATGACTATATATGTTTTTATGTCCTGAAATTACTATTATTAATTTTATTTTAGAATTATTTTGATTCCTTATCTTTCAGGAGGTTTTTATTGAATCGTTTACCAAGATATAAGTGGGTGTTTTCATCTCAATTTTCACTCTTTTGGGACTGCTACTATACTCACCACTAATTTCTTTTTCTGTGATGCATATATTTTCATAGAATTCTTTTACTCTATTAAACTTATATATAAATGTATTTATAAGACTATATTTTTTTCCAACCCTTATATTATTTTGATTGAATAGTTACCAAAAATGTTGTAAAACTCAAAAATTTCTATGGTTGAAATACCATCCTATGTTTTGGTAATATAAAAGAAACATTAGTTTACTAGAAAACAAATCCAAATCTAGATACATGAATGTGGATGAAGATATTTCATAGATACACCTAGGGTTGATCATTATTAAAATGGATTATTGTGAATTGTTTCAATCATCACTGTAATTTATGAAAATTGATCCTAATACTACAATAATTTTATTATATACATGAAGGATATTTTTTTAGAACATTCTCACTCTCTTTATGAACAATGATGGATGATTTTCCCAACTATTTCATTAGAATCATACAAATCCATGATATTTAACAAGATTATAATCTTCCATTGATAACAATGTACACTGAATGTACTATCTCTAATATATTTCATTAATAAATATACATTTATTGACTATTGATACCCCAACTTCTATATTGACTAAGGTATATTCTCATAAAAATTCACATTATTCCATTAAATAGGTTATAATATTTTTCTATATTAGTAAATTACATTGATAACCATGTTTTATTCACCCATATTTTCCTTATGTAATGGTGATAAATTTCGTTTTCACTATTATGGTTAATTCATTAAACTCAATTATGAGATGGTTGGGGAAAAGATTATATAGACCAAATATGAAATGATAGGTTTTATGAGACATAATACCTTGTGTTTTGTTGAATTCCTCTACCGATATCATAATAATTGATTTGGATAAGCCTTTGACAATATTTTTTGATGTCTTGTATTATGCATTCCAACAAGATGGGATCAATGAATTTTATTATCAATATTTATTTTATTTTCAAGCATATATCATTACCTCAATATCAGTTGATTATAGATTCATGTTGTTAATTTAGTCATACCATATAAGTTTTTTGATGTTTATGTCAGGATAGCTTTAACTATATATTAATATTTTTTAATCATATGTGCTCACCCTTATTTTATCTTGTCCATAGAAAATGTAAATGAGAACATTTTTTAATTTTCAGGCATATGATGCATGGGATAATAATGTTATCAAAAAGTGTTATATCAAAATAATATTTTTTTAAAATGAAATAAATGTATATTTCTAGTAATATTAGATTAAGATGTTGTGGTATCATACTATATATCTTGTATTTTTACCAATAATTCAATACATATACTACCTCCTAGATTATAGAGTAAAGGTTATTATAAAGGGAAAATTATTTGTGAAGTTATAAAGGATGAGTTGTATGATTAGTGGCTTGAAAAAACAAAATTCAGGGTCATATAATGAATACGATTCTATTTATTTTTTTCTTCGCTTGTATTATATATATCTACCACATGTTGGGATATAATTACATGTTGTATTTGTAATATTTTGTCATATTATAATAGCATGTGTTAAAATTTATGGGGTAGTAAGTTCAACATTTTGATTTTTAGGTTAACTATTTTTATACAATTATTGTATCAATACTATGATGTTTCTCTATTGGAGAGGTAAAAACATCTCCATGGTTCCTCTTAGGCCCACGATGCTAGATGAATCACTCTTGCAAATAAGTAGGAACACATTGGGTCATGTGGCCCTCTATTTTGGAACAAACTATTTTTACCAGGGTGTCACAAAATGGAACATATCCTTGGGGTTCCTTTTGAACTTCTATTTTGGTCTTGGTATATAGGATATAGTGTATTTTCATAACATAGTTTGGAAAACATTCCTAACAGTAACTAACCCACACATAAGGAAATGAAATGTTGTTAGGGGAGTTATTATTATTTTTCTTTGTGATTTTATGGATCACCTATTTCACCTAATGTGATGTACATTATTTTTATGTTGTACTTTATGATATTTTCTCTTGGCCCAATTACAAAGAGTGGGTACTTTCATGAATCATTGATAGGAATGTAGGTTGATATTTCATGTACTTATTTCTTCTGATTAACATAACCATAACATGTTATAAACACTTATTTATGTGATTGTGAGTTATTTTGAGATGACGATGACATGGAATTAATCCATACATATTTGGTAACTTTTGTTTACTAATTTGTGTTGATATTTATAAATTATTTTAAATGTTAAATTCACTTGTAATAAAGGGTGATAAATTTTTTTCCAAGGGTTTTTGGTTAAAAAATGAATTTTGAAAGACATATGGTTGAAAAATGATATTTTTTTAATAGAAAGTGATTATTGAAATATTACAATAGTCCATTTTTAATGGAATTTGAAATTTTGAAAAGGGATTTCGCCCCATTTGGGTCTTTAATTAGGATGACTTTGTTATGGAACTGATTCAAATAGGGGAATTTTGATTTTATATCAGATATTTAACATGAATATTGGAACGATATTTGAATAGTTTGAATGTGATTTCATAATTTTTTGATAGAGTATATGGTTTTAAATGTTATTATAAAATATATGAATGTATTAGTGTATTATCTAGGGAATTTAGTGAGGCACGATTGGAAAATTAAACAGGGTTTTATTGTTTTTCTTGGAGAAACCCCTTATGGATCCTTTCTCATTTTGAATGGTGATAATTTAAGAGAAATGGGAATGATTTATATTTTTTTTAATTTAAATTAGTGTCAATGTTTTGAGTTCATGTTTTGGTGATTTGCCTCCATTAAGGGATGGTCTTAGAGATGGTTGGTCGATCTTTCTTAGAGAATCAGTTTATGATGGACCCCTGAAGTGGTAGCTTTCATTGATATGTTTTCTTCTAATGACTATTTGTATCTATCTATGGTCAACATAGTTTTTTGAGGTATTTTTTTTGTGATTCCAGATCATGATGTGAACCCTATTTGGGGTGGGCTAGTGGGGCGTTTTTTTGGGTAGATACTTGTTATCTAGATGTTTTCTTGTGTGATGTCACCCTATTTTTTATGTGGATATAGGTTGGAGTTTCATGCCGATATGAATGTAGTATAATAGTTGCGCATATTAGATATTGGTTCTATGTCAGAAAATTAGATATTTGATCTTCATTGGCCTTAAGGTCCATGAATATGGGGTTTTTTCCTTTCCATGAGGTTATTGTTTGTGGGATGTCAAAGTGTTAGGTTCATGGAAGTACATGACTAAGGTTGTGGTGATGTTACATGGAAATTATTAGTCTGTGTTGATTGAGAAACTATATTAACATGTGTATTTCTTTGTTTTTGGAGCATGATCCCATTAATATTTATGGGGTCAAGGGTGTAGCTTGAGATTGAGTTTTAGGAGTTTTGATTGGTCAGTAGTAGAAGTGTTGTTTTTTATAGTGGTGAACAACATTAACCATGTGTTCAAACAATGAAAGATATATTTGGAACAAAAAATTTTAGATGGATAGTATGGGAAAGGTGGAAGATTATCTTATTATTTGTCGTTGAAACTAAATCATGGACTTAGAGTGATATGAGTCCACTTGATGTTCCTTAAATTGGTAGGACAACACGTGAAATAACTGCCTTGAAGAATGGAAGTAAATGGAGTTATATAAAAGATTGTTTAAATAACTCTAGGATTTGGGTTTCAAGGTATCAGTAATCATGATTTTTCATATGGTTCATTTATAGTTTAATTTCGAGTGTGTAGTTGGCATCAGGATGAAATTTCACTAGGCAGTTTCTTCAAGAGCATTATGTGTTGATAGAATTTTCCTCGATAGGTCATGACATAGAATACTACCCTAGGAGCAGGTGTGTTGTGGATCTCTAGATATCATCATGGTGTGTTCTTATAAAGGGATGTAGAGACATATCATTTGGATTCCATGAATATTATGTGTAATGACCTGACCATAGTTACCCAGAATCGGTGCATTATTACATAACATTGGCATGATCACAAAGGATCAAACCCCGAAAGGCCAATAAGTTTTGTATCCTTAGAAGTATTAGATACATTAGTAAGTTTTACATTACATTATAAAATGAATAACAACAATAAAATTATTTTCATTGACCACATTCATATCCCTTATACTATCACTTAGACTATCCCTAAAGGTTAATAATAATATACTTCTTCGCATCCTGGGAAAAATAAAACATAGAAAGGGGTGAGCTCAGATTCTCTGTAAGGATAAACATATAGCGGAAACTTTCATAAATAAGAATAAAAATTTAAGGAAATGTATAAAACTAAAACATAAGAATTTTAAACACAAATTTGTTTACAATATGGCTAATATAAATCAAATAATTCCATTTACTTATTCACATTGATATTATAGAAGTCAAATAATCACAGGCAATATCAATAACCTATTTCATATTGATGGAATGCATAATGGAAGACTTCATAACCACATAGTCTAGGCGTTGTGCCAAGAATACAAATAATATTTTTTCTAGGCCTTGTTCCAAGACACTAGTTCATCTCATGAGACCTACAAATACATTGAGGAGATACATCAGGCTCAACCCGTCACATACTATGTCCGATTCATTCCTCATATGAAAATGTTTAAACATAACATAAACATTCGTATTAAATCTAGCATAAAAATGTCAATAATTTATCCACAAACCATGAGTTTTGTAAAAATAACACATCCACAGTCAAACATATCACAAAACCTTCAATAAAATATGGATGTTTTGTACCCTAATTAATCAACATCCAAAAATCTTAAAATCCATCAAAGGATGTTGACATAGATGAAATCAAAAAAAAAATTAGTGAAATATATCTTTATATTTTGAAATCATTTAAAATTCTTATAATTATAAAAGAAATCATTTATTTTGAATAAATTCTTATAATCATGTATGGGAAGATTTTAAAATGTTATAATGGTGGAAAATATTCACACCCATCTTATAAGTTAAAAAAAGACATTCTTACCATAATTTTGTTGAAAAGGTCATAAAGAACCTTGTTTGGAAAACGACAAAAAGATTCATTTCAAAAAATATATGGTCAAATAATGGTATAAATGAGGTTAAAACAGAGTCTAATAAATAGTAAAAATGTTTTGAATTAAATTTTTAAGAAAACACGAATGTGGATGATAAAGAGGTACCATAAGATACTTACGTATTAACAACCTCGGATAAGTAAAAAGATTGTAGAATTAACCCCCACATTGTACTTTTCCTTATTCGATGGTATGTAAAACTCCTGTATAATAGTTAAAACATTGTTAATAAATTATTCATGAATCATATACATAAATATGATATCATATATGATCTTATAATATTACTTTGTTAATAATATTTTAGTAGTATCATCGTTTCGGGTGTTAACTGATTCGTTTTCCTTTATATGCTTGGTTATGTAAGACATTTTTTTTGTATAGAATATGTTTGATTCATATATATAATGATATTATGTTCATAAATACTATATTTAATCTTAAAATAAAAATTATTCTTGAATTATTATGATGGGGAATGAATCTCAACACGGTCATGGAGACGGTTATCTGTACATATGCACGAGCGAAAATTTCATTATATTGATGGTGAAATCATATGTAATTGGATGGTATATCATATATACCGAATCATTAAAATGTTATATTTTTTATTTAAATCATATATACTCATTATTATACCCATTCAAATAATGAAGTTTCTGAATAACAAACTACACCACGACATGGAGACAGTAAGCCGTACATACGCATGTATGGTGACTTTGTCATTTATAGGATGAATAGAATAACGAATATGGTTGTACCATATTTATAATAACATAAAATTATATAGAAGGTACTGGATTTATTATTTTAGTATGGAAACAACAAATAAATAAGAAGTTGAAGAAGAAAATAACTTGAAAGAGGGTGGTGAAATTATTACCTCTTCTTCAGGTGTTTCCTTTCGACTTGATCAAAATGGCTCCTTAGGTTGGATTTATGATCAAAGTAAGAAATATAGGTCGAAGGGATGATATTTGAGAGAATAGTTTGTCAGGTTTTTTCTGAGCGAAATGGATTTGGATGTGTGAATTTAAGAGAAGGGGAGTACCTTTTTATAAGAGAGGTGATAGTCACATTAGGAAAAGTTTGAAATATTATTTTATAAAAAAATAATTTTCGGTTTCTAATAGATATAAAATGATTTATTTTGAGTCTATGGTGGGGATGGTTTGAAAAAATCTCAACCAACAGTTTTTAGACAGATTTAGTTCACCATATTAGTCATATCATTTAGATTTAAATCTTAGTTAAATAGTTTGACATTTACCATATCTCTATGTATTTTTATATTATATGGTTAATAAAATTACTATAACAAGAGAATAGAACCCCAAGTGGTTAATTATTAATATATATAACCTTATCTAAGAACATTGGCTGAACCTTATATTTTTAGGAATATAATATCAATTTATAATATATTATTTGTTTTAAAAACTTAATTATGTCAAATTTGACACTATTTAGTATTCAGTATTTGTGAAAATCATAACTGCATGATTACTTCAAAATAAAATTATTTAATTGACCCTAAAATGTAATATTAACCTATAAAATTAGTTGAATTCATTATAAGTTTCAATTTATATTTATTTGGATATTTATAATATCAATTATTTCAATATTTTTTTAATAAGGTAATTACTGCATCATTATTGTGTCATAAATAAATTAAATTATTTAATGTCTAAAAATTATAAATAAAATACCATTATGTAAGAAATACTTTTATATTGCTAATTAATATTTATAGTATAATTTATATTGTGTTTAACCCTATATTAAAAATGGTTTAGTTATTAAACATTGAATTTTACACGTTTAACTCTTCTTTAAATAAAATGATAATAAAAGTCCTAATCTAATTCCAGTGGACCAAAAGGACCATATTATATTATTATGGTTGTTTTGGGTCGAATTAAACTTGTTCAATATAATTAGGACATGTTTTATTGTATTTATAATTTCCTTTTCCCCTTAATTACCCTATTTACTTTTAATAGTGGTAAATAAAAGTGAAAAGTTACTATTCAATAAAAATTATTTTCATCTTATAGAACCGAATTTTAATTATTGATTTCAACTGTGCCTCTTTGATATTTAAAATTTGACTCATAGAAGCGGTACAATTATGTTTTATTCAAATTTGTAAATGGTCCTAGAATGTGGGTAAAAGATGATAAAAAGTTCAATAAAATTTTATATATCTAAACTTATTATAAAATGACTCCAATGATTTAAATTGAACATATATAGGTATTATGTATCTATTTTGACCTAAAATATATTAAAATAAAATAACTAATTATTTAAATAAAAAGTTGGTTTTAAACAATAACCCAATGTTTATCACTATTAATCAAAAATTTAATGTTCTCATAAAAATACAAAAAATTCACCTAAAGCTAATTTTGATATTCCGAAGCCAAAAATGAAGACCATTTTAAAAATTAAAATTTATAAAATTTCAAAATGTGGGTATTACTATTCATAATGGCTAGTTTCATTGGTCGTGGTATGTTAAAAATACAAGTTGCGTATAATGCAAGCTACTGCATTATTCAAATGGAAACATACCGTGGATGCTTGGGTTGTTACATTCTATCCTCCTTAAAATAATGTCATCCTCGAAATTTCTAGAATGTTACTGTATAAAAAGATTCAGGTGGTTCTTCATCGTAAGTTCCTTGGGTTTCCACATTACCTCTTCCATCTTATGGTTTCTCCATAGAACTTTTACCACACGAGTCGTCCGGTTTCTCAACACATGTTCTTTTGTATCAAGAATTTTGATAGGATCTTTGCAATATGATAGATCACATTCCAGTTCAATTTCTTAATATGTGATTACATGAGTTAGGTCAGACATGTATTTTCTTAATAGTGCTACACGTAACACATCATGAACTTTAGAGAGACTTGGAGGAATTTCCAAACGATAAGCTACTACTCCAATTTGTTCTAAAATTTCTAATGTTCCGATGTACCTAGGACTCAATTTACCATTCTTGTAGAAATGTATAACACCCTTCCATGGAGATACCTTCATTAAAACATGGTATCCTAATTGAAATTCCAAATCCTTCCTTCAATTATTAGCATAACTCTTTTGCCTAATTTGGGATGCTTTGATGTGGGTTTAGATAACCATCACCTTTTTCCATTGTTTCCTTAACCAGTTCTGGGCCTACGAGTTTTCTTTCACCAACATCATCCCAACAAGTTTGTGTGCGACATCTTTTTCCGTATAATGCTTTATATGGTGCCATAAGAATAATTGAATGGAAGATATTATTATAGGAAAATTCTTCCTGAGGTAAATATTGATCCCACATACCTTGAATGTCAAGTGAGAAAGATCTCAACATTTCTTCTAATGTATGAACAGTTCGTTCTAATCGTCCGTCAGTTTGAGGGTGGTAGGTAGTGCTCAAATGAAATTCAGTGTCTAGGGCCTTCTGAAGACTTTTCTAGAAACTTGATGTAGAATCGGGATCATGATCAGAAACAATCGACAGGGCTACTTCATGACGTCTTACAACTTCATTAATATACATCCTTACCATACGGTCAAGTTGTAAATCTAATCTTATAGAAAAAAAATGTGCTTACTTGGTAAGACGATCAACAATGACCCATATTGCATCATTCCTTCTAGGAGTCTTTGTTAGACCCATGAAAATGTCCATCATAATATTATCCCATTTCCACTCAGGTATGGGAAGAGGTCTCATGACTCTTCTCGGTTGCTACCTTCCAACATTCACTTGTTGGAAAACCATACATCTTGACACAAAATCAGCAATCTCCCTCTTTATGTTGACCCACCAAAAATCTTCCTTCAAATATCTTTACATATTGGTGCTCCCAGGGTGTATAGAGAAATTGGTGCTATGAACATCATCCAAAAATTCCCTTATTAGACCAGGTATGTTAGGAACACAAAGTCTTTTCCCAAATTTCAAAATTCTATCTTCATATATGAAGTCACTCAATATCCCATCACTCACAACTTTAATCTTCTTTTGAAACTCTTCATAATCAGTCTGAGAAATCTTTATCCTTTCCAGTTAAGATGAGTTAGAAACCATTTGAAAATGTATTAATGTATCACCTTCCATGGTTATTCTCGTATCCATCTTTACTATATCCATGAAAATAGGATCCCTTTTAACTCTCATCTAGTTCAAAACTCCATGATACTTTCTACTCGAAGCATCTGCCACCCTATTTTCCTTCCCCATGTGGTATTGTATAGTGCAATCATATTCCTTGAGTAGTTCAATCCATCATAATTTCCTCATGTTATGTTCTTTCTGTGAGAAAATATACCTCAAACTCTTGTGATTAGTATAAATCTCGCATTTTTTACCATAGAGATAGTGTCTCCATATTTTCAGAGAAAAGGTTATAGCTGCTAACTCAACATCATAAGTGGGATGGTTTTTCTCATGAATTTTTAACTATCATGATGCATCAACAATAACTATATCATTCTTCATAAGGAAAAAAACAAGTCCTTTCTTTGAAGCATCACTAAAAATAACAAACCCATCATTCCCCTATGGTATAGTCAATATAGGATAATTGACTAATATTATCTTCAATTATTCAAAAACATTATTCACACTCTTCTGTCCACACAAATCTAACCCATTTATGTGTGAGATTTGATTCTGGGTTAGCCAACTAGGAAAAATTATGGGTGAAACGTCGATAATAACCTGCTAAACTAATAAAATTGTCTACCTCTGTTATACTCGTCAGTGCGGGACATTCTTGGATTGCCTTAGTCTCTAATGAATCAATAGAGATTACATCCTTAGATACAATATGGCCAAGAAAATAAATCTCCTGAAGCCATAATTCAAACATTCTAAATTACCCATATAATTCATTTCTTCAAAGAGTCTATAGAATAACACACATGTAATTTTCATGATCTTAGAATTTTTAGATTATACCAAGATATCATCAATAAATACCACTACAAAGTCATAAACATATTCCTTGAAATCTCTATTCATTACTTCCATGAGGACAGATGGTGCATTAGTCAATCCAAAAGGCATTACTATAAACTCGTAATGCCTGTACCAAGTTCAAAATAATGTCTTCAAAATGTCTTCCTTCTTCATGCACAACTGATGGTATCCAGATCGAAGGTCAATATTTGAAAAATATTGAGCTCCAGGATGTTGATAAAATAAATCATCAATGAGAGGTATGAGATACTTGTTCTTTATTGTTATAACATTGATCTCCCTGCAGCCAATGAACAACCTCATAAATCTGTCTTTCTTCTTAAAAAAAATGACAGGGGCTACCCATAGAGAAACACTATGGTGAATAAATCCCTTGTTGCTAAATTCCAATAGTTGTTTCTCCAGTTCCACTAATTCCACAGTGGACATTTTATAAGGGTTCTTCAATATGGGCATTGAATCGGGAATTAAATCAATGGAAAAGACAAATTATCGTTCTAGAGGATGTCTAGGTAAATCCTCTTGAAACAAATCAACATATTCATTCACAATAGGTTCTTCATATATTAGAAAATTCATTTCCTCACCCATAGGGATTTCATTATCTTCTTCCCCAATAATTTAATTTAACAGAGCTACTGGGTAGAGATCTTGATAAGAATCAGGTGGTGACGTTTCTGCTCTAAAGATAAGGTACTCTATATCATCATTGAAAATTTTAACCTACTTCTTCTTAAAATAAATTTTCACATCATTGTCCGAAAGCCAATCCATTCTGAGTGTTATATCAAATTCAATCCCAGGTATGATGATGACATCAGTAGATAAATGACATTTATATGCCCTAATGGGAACTTATTCAAAAAACATTATTGCGATTATACTTCCATTAGGTGTTTTTACTGAAAAATCCCCTGTTAAGTCAAATTGAAAATAATTAATTTTCTTAAAAAACTAGGAAGAAATGAAACAATGTGATGATCCTGAATCAAATAATGCATTGGATAAACATGAGGAAACTATTAAATTACCTGCCACCACATATTTCAGAGCTTCAACCTTAATATTAGTGATTGCATAAGATTTACCTTGATCCTTTGGCCTTTTCTGAGGTATGTTCCCTTGGATCATAGGAAATTCATTTTCATAATTCACCTTTTCTCTACAATTGTAGAATTCAACATTGACAGATTCTTGTTTTCCCCTTGAAATCACGAGCTTAGTGGCCATTTTCACCACACTTGTAATAGAATCCCATTCCCTTCAAGAAAGTAATGGGGTGATTCTTCCCACATTTACCATAGGATGGATATTCAACTTTTCCTTTATTACCCTTATTTTCATTTCCAGAGTGTTCAACAGATCTCTTTTTCTATTACTTTTCTATTAAGTCATATGATTTAGAGAATTCCTTTTTTATCTTGATAACAAATTAGTCTATATCTTCGAATGATGAGAAGGATTGTGAGGTAAATTATTGATGGAGAAATGGTTTCAACCCATCAAATAATCTATCAATTTTACTCCTTGGGTTATGTATATAATCTTTTGAATGCCTTTCTAACCTTGTAAAGTTATCCTCATACATTGCGACATTCTCATCATCATTTTGACTCTGAATTAGAAATTGTATTTCCATATCTGATCAATTATCACAAGGATTGTATTTTTCTAATAAAATATCTTCAAAATATCTGTATTACATGTTCAATACTTATTTAGGTTCCTTTGTGTTTTGGATTATTGACCACCATTGATCTGTATCTCCAGTAAGGTGATAAAATTCCATGAACTTTTTTTCCCTTTCGCTACTTCCCAATGCATGGAATTTTTTCTCCAAAGAATTTATCCATTTCTCAACTACTAATGTATATGTACTCCCATTTATTTTTGGTGGTTGTTTCATCATAAAGAGGTCTATCATTGATCCTTGGTGTTGTGGATCACAATGCTCAATACGGGTTAGGTAATTATTCATAACCTGAGTGAGTTGTCCTAGAATTTTGATAAGCTGATCAGCACCACTTAAATCACCAGCCCCACTATAATTATCTTGAGTAGGAGGGAAATACATACATAGATTATGTTCATTGATGAAGTTTCCATTACTTCCACTAGGCACCATTTATAAACAATGGCATACCGTATATTAGTTTATGAATCGCAATACATAATTCCAAACATGTATAACGCTTAACATAAATTGAACAGTTTATGGATATAATCCATAATCATAAAATTGTTTTCTTTGAGGAGTTATATACTCATAAATCCTTCATAATGGTTGGTAAATGAAATGTTAATTATCCTAAGAATATCCTCCGGGAATTTCGTAACCAAGAGTGCATCAAGATCTGTTGTCATGCACCAATTCCCGTTCTGGTCTAGCTCAAAGCGGTGTTTTTGATTTTTACCCCTAGGTACATTTGTGCCAGATCAGCTTCTACCTACTCGTATCTAGACAAGGATTTTTTTCTTAGAAAAATCATAAAATATATATATTACCAAAATTATAATAAGTTCTTCTATACTAATCTTCAAAGTCTATCTTAGGGTAATGTTCTCTAATCAGAGTTATTCTAAATCTAGATTCCATGATTTGTACTAAAATTACTATGATACCAACTGTTATGCCCCGACCCCATTTACCTAGAGTTGGTGCATTTTTACATAACATTGGCATGATCACAAGGGATCAAATACTGAAAGACAGATTAGTTTAGTAGCCTTGGAAGTACTAGATTCATTAATAAGTTTTTCATTACATTATAAAATGAAAAAAACAATAACATAATATCCATTGACAACATTCATATCCCTTAGACTATACCTTAGTATATCCTTTCAGGTCAATCATAATATACTTCTTCGCATCTTGGGGAAAATAAAACATAGAAAGGGGTGAGCTCAGATGCTCAGTAAGGATTACAATATAGCGAAATCTTTCATAAATAAGCATAAACATTTAAGGTAATGTATAAGAATAATACATAATCCTTCTAAACATAAAATGCTTCATAATATGGCCAATAGAAATCAAATAATTCAATTTACTTATTGTCATGGATATTCTACTAGTCGAATAATCACATGCAATATCAATTGAGAATTTCATATTGATAGAATGTATAATGCCAGACTTCATAACCACATAGTCAAGGCCTTATTCCAAGACTACAAATAATATATTCTCATGGCCTTGTTCCAGGACACTAGTTTGTCTCATGAGACAGACTGATGCATTTAGGATAAATAGCGGGCTCCACCCATCACTTACTAAGTCCAATGCATTCCACATATGAAAATCTTTAAACATAACATAAAC
Organism: Viscum album; assembly: GCA_963277665.1. Taxonomy (NCBI): domain Eukaryota; kingdom Viridiplantae; phylum Streptophyta; class Magnoliopsida; order Santalales; family Viscaceae; genus Viscum; species Viscum album. The sequence goes on along the minus strand of OY728119.1, from coordinate 1,598,759,504 downwards.
ATTCGTATTAGAAATAGCATAAAAAATGTCAATAATTTATACATAAACCCTGAATTGTGTAAAAAGAACAATTCCATGGTCAAACATATCACAAAACCTTAAATTTAATATGGATGTTTTGTATCATAATAAATCAACTTCAAACATGATTAAAATCCATCAATGGATGTTGAGATAGATGAAATCAAAACTTTTTTAGAGGAATATATTCTTCTATTTTTAAATCATTTAAAAGTCATAAAATTATTAAAGAAAACATTTATTTTGAAATAATCTGATAATCTTATATGGGAATCTTTAATGATGTTATAATGGTGGAGAATATCCACACCCGCTATATAAGTTACGAAAAAGACATTCTCCCCTTAATTTTGTCGAAAAGGTCATAAAGTAGATTGTTTGGAAAATGATGGAAAGATTCATTTCAAAAAATATATGGTCAAATAAAGGTATAAATAAAATTAACCCATAGTCTAGTAAATATTAAAAATGTTTTGAATTACATTTTTATGAAAACACGGATATGGATGATAAAGGGGTTCCAGTAGATACTTATGTATTAACAGCCTTAGATAAGTAAAGAGATTGTACAATTAACCCATACCTTGTACTTTTACTGAGTCGATGTTATGTTAACCTCCTGTATAATAGTTAAACCAATGTTATTAAATTATAAAAGAATCATATAAATAAATATGATATCATATATGATATTATAATATTGCTGTGTGAATAATATTTTAATAGTATCATCGTTTTGGGTCTTAACTGATTAATTTTACTTTATATGCTTGGTTAAGAAAGCCATTTTGTTTATGGATAGGATATATTTGATTCATTATGTTCATAAAAATTATTTTTAATCATAAAATGAAAATTATTCTTGAATGAATACGATGGGGAATGAATCTCATCGCGTTCGTGGAGACGGTAATCCGTACGTAGGCACGTGCGACAATATCATTATGTTGATGGTGAAATAATATGTAATTGGATGGTATATAATATATATAGAATCATAAACATGTTATATTTATTATTTACATCAGTCATACTCATTATTTTACCCATCAAAATAATGAAGTGTTTGAATAACAAACTACACCATGACATGGAGACAGTAAGCCGTACGTACGTACGTATGGTGAGTTTGTCATTTATAGGATGGATAGAATAATGAATAAGGATGTAGAATATTTATAATAAAATCATAGTATGTTTAAGGTACTGGATTTATTATTTTGGTATGGAAACAATAAAGAAAGAGTAAGTGAAAGAAGAAAAAAACTTCAAAGAGGGTGGTGAAATTATTACCTCTTCTTTGGGGGTTTCCTTTTGAGTTGATCAAAAGGGATCCTTAGGTAGGATTTATGATCCAAGTAAGGAATCTAGGTCAAAGGGAGGATATTTTATATTATATATGGGTAGTTTTTGGCCGAGCCAAATTGCATTGGAGGTGTGAATTTAAGAGAAGGAGAAGTACCATTTTATAAGAGAGGTAAGGGTCACATTAGGAAAAGTTTGAAATATTCTTTTATAATAAAATAATTTTCTATTTATAATGTCTCCAGAATTATTTATTTAGAGGATAAGTAAGGTAGGGGTCGAAAAACTCTCAACCGATTGGTTTTAGACTGGTTTAGGTCACCATATTAACCTTATCTTCTATATTTAACTCTTAGTTAAATAGTTTGACATTTACCATGTCTCTTTGTATTTTTATATTATATGGTTAATAAACATACTATAACAAGACAAGAGAACTCCAAGTGGTTAATTATTAATATATAAAACATATCTAATTCCTCTATCTAATCCTTATATTTTTATGAATATTATATCAATTAATAATATAGTATTTCCTTTAAAAACTCAATTGTGTTAATTTTGACACTATTTAGTATTTGGTTTTTATAAAAATAATAAAATCATGATTAATTCAGAAAAAAATATTTAATAAACCCTAGAAAAGTTTTTTAATTTATCATAACTGTAAATTTACATTTATTTGGATATTTATAATATCAATTATTTTAATATTTCATTAATAAGCTAATTACTGCATCATCATTGTGTCATAAATAAATTAAAATATTTAATGTCTAAAAATTATAAATAAAATACAATTATGTAGGAAATAGTTTTATATTTATAATAAATATTTATAATCAAATTTATATTGTGTTTAACCCTATATTAAAAATGGTTTAGTTATTAATCTATGAATTTATCACTTTTAACTCTTCTTTAAATAAAATAATAATAAATGTCCTAATCTAATCCAAGTGAACGAAAATGATCATATTTTATTCATAAGATTGTTTTTGGTTGAATTACACTTATAAAATATAATTAAGACATGTGTTAGGGTAATTATAATAGTATTTGTAACCTCAATTACCATATTTACTTTTAACTATGGTAAATAAATGTCAAAAGTTACTATTCACCAAAAAATATTTTAATATTATTGAACCAAATTTTATATACTAATTTAAAACATTTCTCTTAGGGTTTTGAAATTCAACTCACAGAAGCGGTAAAATTATGTTTTTTGAAAATTTGTAAATGCTCTTAAAAGTTGTGTAAAAGATGGTAAAATGTTCAATAGAATTTTATATATCTAAAATTATTATAAAATGACTCCAATGATTTAAATTTAACTTATATAGGTATTGTGTATCTATTTTGACATAAAATAAAATAAAAATAAAAAAAATTATTTAAATGAAAAGTTGGCTTTAAACAATAACCTAGTCTTTTTCACTATTCATCCATAATTAAAAGTTATCAGAAAAATAAAAACAATTCACCCTAAGCTAATTTTGATATTCCAAATCCAAAAATGAAGTCCAATTTGAAAATTAAAATTTATTAAATTTCAAAAAGAGGGTATTACTATTTATAACGACTAGTTTAATTGGTCGTGGTTTCTTGAAACTCTATGTTGCGTAGAATGCAAGCCACAACATTATTCAAAGGGAAGTGTACCGTGGAAGTGTGGGGTGTTAAATTATGATGCGATCATGGAAGAGTGTAGTTGGAACAATGTAACCACCAATGAAACCTTTATCATGCAGTTTTTGTAACAACTCGTAATTTGGAATATATTTAATGTTTAATAAATATTTGTAGTCTTTGAAATTGAACTTAAATAAAACAAAATTGAAATATTATATTGTATATGAAATTAACATTAAACTATTTCGTATGAATACTAATAACCATATTACAAAATATATGAATAAAACATGTCCTTAATGCTAATGTATTTGAAAATTATAAGGAAAATGATTACTCAATTTCAAATATTAAATTCTAAATGATATATTTCCCAGGATATTATATTTTTATGTCTACCAGGATCATGATAAAAAAGTAACTTTTATTTGGATAAATCATGTTTTTAGTTAATTAATAGTCTTCTACTCATTGACAATCAATTTGATAGAAATTAAGATAATAAAATTTTAATGCTAAAATAGATATTTTGTTATTTTTTTCATACACATTGTATATCAATCATATGAATGTAAAATAATATATATTAATGATTTATTTTAATGATATTTTTAGATTATATTATCAATTAAATAAACTAAAATTCAACTAGTTATAGTTACTAGGAAACTAATTCTGTGAAAATCTTTTTTTATAAAAAATAAATTTGTTTAAAAATAAATTTTCCATCATTTTATAGGGTATTTTTAAATGAATTGTAACACTTATATAAATAGAAATTGATAAAAATTGTATCCAAATTTGAAATAATAGTATCCAATTTTTTGAATATTGTCAATTTAATTTTTGGTCATAATGAATAGTATCTATGTTAAAAATTCATTATACTAGAAAAGGTTAAAAAGGTTAAAGAGGGGCTAATGAAATGAGGTATGGGTTAAAATATCCTAAAAACATTTCTAAATCCTATTAGTTGAATATATGTTGAACCCATCTCATCCCATATTACAAATTTAGTGAATTGTGATCCAATTTTTTATGATCATAACATTATATTTTTTTACTATTCAGAATAATTACAAGTGTGCCACTCCCATCTCGTATAAATGGAAACCCCCTCTCCACTTGTATTCTCACCTTGATAGACCACATAACATTACCAAAATATTCCTATATCTCTTCTAAAATTAGTTATCCTTGTTCTAGTTGTGTTTTTATTCTATAAATAAAACCCAATGGTCCTTAAATGAAATCCAAATGATGTTTCATAATGAATATGTGTCTAATAGGTCATATAAAAAAATTATGGCCTTACGGTATGAGAATTTTTTACAATATCATTTATTTTTAGGATTATCAATGTTAAATTTATATTGCGGAAAACTATAATAGATTTATATCTTAAACCCAATATTTTTTCTTCTAATAAAGATATTTATATAGTTTTGAATTATTTTTTCCTTTTTATGACTCTTTGGTACTCAGAAGACCAAAATGTTGTTTTTATGAAAAGCATACCATATTTATACTCATTAGTTATAAATATTTACCCTATATGTCTCTGTTATTAAAAATAATTTTCAAAATTATTTATATATACCTAAATGTTTGATAAAGGTTATTTTTAGGGCCTTTTACTTTCATTCAAATCATTTAATTGAAACTTTTAAAATGTTTTCTACATGGGTAATTTTTACATTCTTTAACAAAATATGAAAATAATCCTTGTATTAATGTTTATGAAAGGAACACATTTTAAAGCTATCATGAATGCTATATCGTTTTAATCATCTTTTACACATTTCCACGATCAATTTCAATGAAATCATTTTTTTGGTGAATTTATGAATTTTTTTATTTTTTAAATAAAAATATATATTTTATATAGACTTGGATTTTATATTTCGAATAACATTATAAAAGTTATTTTTCTTTTTTATTGTCATCCTCTAATGATATTTATTCATTATTTGGGATATAATCATATGTTACCATGTAATTTATTCATTTATACAGACTACTATTATATTGTGATGAAATATTATTGAAACCAATTTATTTCCTATGGATTATTCTATGATTAATTGATGATTGTTTTTAGGATCTAAGGGAATTAAAATGAAAGGATGTTCATTAAATTGGGGTTTTATCTATTGTTTCCCTCTATTGAATTGGTTAATGCGATATAAATATCTCATAATATTATGATAATGAGAATGTTTATGACTATAAATCGTTATATTCCCTTCTTGATGTGTGAGTATTATTGATGTTACCAATGGTCATAATATCATACATGAACATGATTTTAAATAGCTCGATCCACAGACTATGATTTCTAATTCTTATAACACTACATAACATTGTTATGGATCATTAATTATTAATTACTATTTGAAACCCATATCAATCATGCTTCTGGATTTTCAATTATTTTGGTGTTAAGATATATGATTTTATGGGTAGGAATGTTTTTTGATATTATGCACATAATTATACAATCAGTACACTATGATAATATTATTCCCCCTTATGATTGATATCTACAATTTTTACCCATACAGAGTATTAAATATTACCCTTTATATTGTTTCCATTCCCCAGGTAATGAAGTATGATACTCTATTCTATATGTCTATAAGTGTACAATATGCAAAGAATTTTTATGGGATACATTAAATATTTTTCATAAATAAGATAATTATTTATGTAATATCAAAATACATTTAATATTTACTATTATAGGATTAGTGTTATTTTTTGATATAATAAATATTCCTAAAAAATGATTTAATATTTTTGTATTTAATTCACATGATTAATCATGTTGTATCACATAACAATTTAGTTATTTTTTGATTTTAGGTTACAAAAAATATAATAATATAACCTATGACTACCTATGATAATCCAAAGGTGACATTGGATCAACTGAATGTGATATAGGTTTAAAATAAAGTGTTATAAATTAGGAAATAATTGGAAATATTTTCTTAGGATTATTTACTTATATTAATATTAATCAATACATATGTTATCTATTTTGGGTTTTGATTACTTTTTTGAGGAAGAAAGAATCAAAACAAGAAAAAATTTGATTGGAAATTCAATGGCCATCCTCTTGAGTAAAAATGGTATAGAACTATGATTTATTATCTTGTGACTATGATCACTCATCTCCCTCATGATAAGAATGATAACATGAAACTTCTTTAGATTTTGAATTCACTAAGGAGGTAGAAACATTCCATTCTGTCTTTTATGAAATAACACCCACCATACTTAATGGGTCTTCTTATCCACTAGTTTATGACTAATGGATCAATGTAATAATAATGATATTTTTTATCCAATTCATATATAATTTGAATTTTGTTCTGGATGGGTATCATTTGGAAGGTGAAGTAGGTCAATGGTTTAATCTCATCAATAATATAGGGCATGGAGATGGAATTAACAATGTGGAATGTGATGATTTTAATATGGAATTTGTTAATTAGAATTATAAAAAAACTCTTCATACCATGAAATAAATGGAAATTATAAATTTAAAGTTGAAGGATGGTAAATTCATTGGTACCTATGATTCGTTTTATAATATGTTTATGTTAAACTTTATTTTTATCATAGATCCTGAGATAAAAATTAGTCAATTCATCAGTGACCTACAATTATTTAACCAAAAGGATGTAGCCATAAGAGTTAATGGTAGATATGAATAAATCATTAACTATTCAATGAAGATATAAATAGAGATAATGAGATCTATTTATTCTTCATTTTTAGTTATATGAAGTAAAAATGGAGCTTTATGGAATGTTGAAAGGTAAATATCTTTGAGGAAAGATATTGAAACCAAAAACAAGGAAATATTTTTGGGGATATAACAAGATAGATTTTATGAAAGGAAAATGGAAATGCTTCAAGTGTATATGGATTTGTCAAATGATTAGTTATTTTTGATAAGGCATGAAGATTTCCCACCATGAAATAGAAGAGATAAATAAATGAAACAATGATGTTCAATATTTAATATGTAAGGTGATTCCACATTTTGAAAATAAATGTCCTAATCGAAGAGATAATTAGGTAGGTAGGACTCAACAACCCCTTAAGAAAAATGATAAAGGGAAATCCTTTTCAAACACAGTTGAAGTGGTTTGGGAGAATGATGTCGTGAAAGGTATACAAATAACACACTCTATAACTATAAATGACATATTTGCTTCTAGTCCTGTCCACTTTTTATATATGAATAATTTTATAAGTGTATCATATAAACAAAATAATGGTTAGTCCTTGAATTATATGTGAATGAAATTAATGGTACATTGATTACTTCTCATGTTCATAACTCCTTCCAAATTTATGTTTGTGGGAAATTTATTCTTGAAAATATCATTATTCTTCATATAGTTGAATTTTATGTTATTTTGGGAATGGATTGGATCTATAATTATAGTTGGATTATCATTTTATGAGGAGGATATTCCAACTATTATATAATAAGAAAACCAATGATAATTTATTTATTCAAAGATGAATATTAACCTCCAACAAAAATTATTTCTATTACATGGATATTAATACATATTTTTAAATGTTCTTCATCTCAAATGGTTGAGGAGAAACTGAAAATTGATTATATTCCTATTGTTTAGGAATATATTGATCTATTTCTTGAATAATCTTTTTACTCTAAATTTTGAACCTGAGTTATCAATAGAACTTATACATGGAGCGACACCATTTTAAAAAAATGTTTATTGAATGGCCAAAATTGTGTTGGAATACCTAAAAAAATAAACTGTAAGGGAATCTAAATAATGGATCTATACACCCTTTTCTTTTACCTTGGGGTGAACAAGATCATTTTGTTTATAATAATGATGGTATTATTCAATTATGAACAAATTATCACCTTCTTCAAAAATCATTATCGAGAAGAAGTACCCTCTACCTCGTAATGATTAATTTTTTTGTACACTATCATAAGATATATAGGTTTTTAACATTTCTCTAGTTATTATCAATAAATGGTAAAAATAAGTATATATTGATGCAAAGGTTATTTAAAATTCATGGATATGATACAATTATAGTAATTCCATTCAAACTTAATAAATCTACCAATTTGTTTGTGGCAATAATCAAGAGATTCTTTGGATATTACCAGGACCAATTTTCTATAGTCTTTAAAATATATACTCTTGTGTATTATAAGAGAAAGGAAGAGCATGTAGATTACTTATAGATTTTTTTGATGACCTTAAGAAAGTATTGATTTTATTCCATGTGTATGAAATGTATGTTTTGACTAAAATGTATCATTATTGTGTTATTTAATCACAATGGAAGTTATATATTTTGATCCATCGAAGATAGAGGTTATTGAACAATGGACCAGAGTAACCACTATGGCTAAGACATTAGTTTCATAGGGTGGGATAGAAATTAAAGATTCATCATGATTAAATTTTTATGATTATAAAATACACTGAAAACATTGAATCAAAATGGAGTCATGTTCTTTTAGATGGATTAAAGTGAATAAATTTTAAAAAATGTGAAGATAATGTTTTCCACTTCACCTATACTTACAATACCATATAGTTGAGTAGGATTTTTTATCTATAATGATTCATTGATGAAGGGAAGAGGATTCCACCTAATTTATAATAACATGGTTATAGCTAATTCTACCCATGAATTTATAGTTCATGAAAAAAATAAAACAACTAACGATTTAGAGTTAGTAATGATAGTTGTTTAGTGAAAATAGGGATGCTTTATCTATATGGTTAAATGTGTGATATATATAATAAAAATAAATGATTGAGTTATATATTCACATAGAAAGAGTTGAATATGCACCAAATAGGAGGTTTAGAGCTGCTTAAAGACCACGACTTCTTAATAAACATCCACTATGGGAAGGTGTACAAGGTGGATGATGGACTATATCAGAAGGACCATGTTGGGTGGTCTATGATGTGTATTTAAAGAGATACAATAATTATATATTTTCATAGGATGGATGTTGAAATAGAAGTAAAATTGGATATATCCTATCTATGTCAATTTAATCATTAACCATCCACTTATGAGATGACAACAATGGTGCAAAAGGATTATGTGAAACTAAAGAAGAATGTGAGGAATATTCCTAAGTTCAGCTATTTTTATAATGGAATAAAAATATTTTGTAACCGATTATTTATCCCATTAAGACCATACTCAAAGAAAGAGCTATTAGAGGAAACTCATAGTTCATCGCTATCTATTAAATATTAAAGTAACTAGATATATATAGATCTAAAAGTTTATTTAGGGATGGATAAAATTAAAATGGATATTGAAAATTATGTATATAAATTCTTAGTAATTTATAAATTAATGATGAAACAAAAAATTTGAACGGGTTCATAACACCTCTGCCCATGACATAATAGAAATGAAAAAATGATACAATGTATTTCATTATCAGACTCCCTGAAACATCTAAATGAAATAATGATATGTGGGTTGTAGTATATCACCTTATGAAGTTTAGAAATTTCATTAATATCACATACTATTTTTATCTTGATCATATTTATATGATATACATTAAGGATGTGATAAGATCTTATGGAGTTAAACTTTCTATTATATCATATCAGGATCCATGGATCACGTTTATTTTCTAAAGAAGTCTTCTTTCGAAGCTGAATATAGAGTTGAGACTTATTAATATTTATCAAACTCAAATGGAAGTCATTATGAGAGGCACATTCAAATTCAAGAATATATTTCAATATCATGATATAGGGATTTCAACGGAGGATGGGATCAACAACTTCCTCTAGTATAATTTTCTTACAAATTTTTTTTACCCAATCATTTATACATCTCACTATGAACCCCTCTATTGAAAATATAATATGTATCAACCTCAAAAGGTAGTTAGTCTGAGGGTCCTATCAAAATACTAGAAGATAAACTGAGAGCTTGATATATATATTTTGAATTAATTTGGGATAAAATACATCCTATAGTAGAATTTCCTTACAACAATTTCTTTTACGCAATCATTTATATAGTTCTTTATAAACCCCTCTATAGAAAAAAATTAAAAAATACAATATGTAGGGTTGATGTTGGATAAATAAATCTATTTGGAGATAATATTTTCATGGAAATTACATATAATGTTAAATACATTTAATAACACATCATGATCAATCATAATAGAAAAATGGTAATGCTATCAACCATCGACGAGATATAGTTTTCACAGTGAGTGATAGGGGAAAACTATGAATATGTCCTTGGAATAGTGTAATTAGATTTATATTTATGGGGAATACATTCCTTAGATATGTTGGTGTCTATGATATTAATGATCATATCACGATAGTAACTTATCTCATGGTGCTTCCACCAAACATCACTCAATTTAATGATGTGTTTTATGAATCTGTCATATGGAAGTAAATTCCCATCCCTTCACATGTACAGAACATAACAGTCATATGACTACAGAATGATCTCCATTATGGGGCCCAACACATGTAAATAATGGATTATATAGATAATTAATTGTTGATCATGACTACATAAATTGTTAAAATTCTCTAGAGGAACAATATATTTGATGAAGAAAGACAAGAAATATAATATGTAGTGAGGGATAGGTAAAAGAATTTAGATTTAATATGAGTAATGTAATTTCAAAGATAAAATTAATTTAATGGGTGGTAAAACCCCATGAATATGTAATAACTTTTATATTTAATATATATTTGATGTCTTCAAAAACATTATTTATATGAAACAATATACATAAATAAACAATTTTTGAAATATTATTGTTGACCTCACCTATTTTGATAATCCCAATAATGCTTTCACATACTTTGATAATCCCAAATATTGTGTATCTATATATTAATTCTTTTCATCTATGATCAAGTTGATAATTATATTAAAATAATCCTTGAAATATGTTAATCAATTTTTATCTATGTTTATATGAGTTTTGAATTTATTATAACTCAATCAGATGTGTTCTGCATAAAACAGATAAGTGACAGTTACTAATATGCCTATAGCTACTGAAAAAAATAGTCTGTCGATAGACTTAGTCTACCGATAAACATAGTCACCGATAGGCAAGGGTCACCGATAAGCAAAGCTACCGATATGTATAAGTCCACCGGTAAGAAAATGTCTTTGATAGATCAATTCCACCGATACAGACAACTACCGACATAAACTGAGCTACCGATAGAACAAGTCTACCGGTATGCATAAGTCTACAGATATATATATTTAACTAAAACCAAACAGAGCTACCGATATGCACAGACTAAAAGTCTACTGATACAAGCTACCGTTAATAGTAGAGTTACCGATAGAGTAAGTATATCTATAAAAAGAATCACTGATACAGAATGAAGCTACTGATAGAAGCAAAGTCTACCGATAAATGAAGTCACTGGTATATAGAGCTATCGATACATGATCAAACAGATACCGATACCAAGAGCTAATGATAGACCAAGAGCTACTGAAGCTCCTACTATAAAAAGACCACCGTTACACTTATACCGACATAAGGATACTCACAAAAGCTTGACCTGTCAAACTCTATACTCTCAATATTATTTATTTATTATGAAACGGTTGTTTTTGATGTTTTTAATGCAATCAATGTTATTTAATGATATGTTTTGGAATGTCAGGAAACCGTACCTAGTACCCATGAAAAAGGTAATCATTCTTTTTACGGAAGATGAAATCTATAAAAAGAAGGAAAAAGACTGAACAACATGAGACTAATAAGGCACGTGAAGAGTGTAAAAAAGGAAAGGGATGAATAGCATTGAAATGTGGTGCATTCACACAAAAATAAAAAGATATATTCATACTGGGAGAGCACTGGACATACATGAAGCCATTCATTATAGAGGAGAACACAAGTTGCATGTTGATTGAAGAACTACAATGAGATCTTCATGCACTCAAGCTGAAGCTAAACTTGAAGAACAAGGAAGAAAAGAACACTCTGTTTTATAGAACAAATCTATAGAAGGACTCAGAAGCATTTCTGATCAATCCAAGGAGTCCAGAGCTTCACTCAAAATCCATAGAGAACTTCAAACTCATTTCTATCTATTTATCTCTATTGTGATTTATTCATTTAAATTTCGAGTAGTTTTTATACTCTATATATTTCTTACACACATTGTCTCCTATGCTAAGCTAGAGGATTTGTAAATCCTCATTTAAACTCTATAACTCTCTTTTTTCCCATTGTGGATAGTGTTAGAGATCAAGTAAGACCTGGACAGCCTGTGAGATATTGTTGGTATTCCCACGTAGAACTGTGGTAGAGGTCTTTGTACATAGACAGTGTTTGCCCTATTGTTTACCCTGATCCAGGGTGTGGATCAAATTTATATAAATTGTTTGAGAGGACTAAGTCTCAGATTGAGACTGATCTTCTTGGTTACATCTGATGTGCATCTTTGTTTAAGTTTAAAAGAATACAACATATATATTTTATATTCCACTGCAAATTACTTTAAAATACAATTTGTTTTAATGTAACTTTGATAGTAAAATTATCAAGTCTTTATACTTATTGGGAACCAGAATGTTAGTTTCAATAGTTAATTTAATCTTCTAATTAAATTAACTGAGACCTAATCAATCTTTGAAAAACTAATTGAACACTTACAATCTGTATAAATTCACTCTAGTTTAACCAGTTTTTTTAATTAGGGTGATTTTAAGAGAAATATTTTTAATAGAATTTTTTAATTGGAACTCAATTCACCCCCTTCTTGAGTATCTAATCTGACCAACATTTGGTATTAAAGGGAGGTTTTGTTTACTAATGCTTTTAAAAATAGCCTGTTTTTACAACTGTGATTTTAGTTGCATCTTTAATGATCTTAAATTTCTTTTAGTTCTAAATTTTATCACATTAAATATATTTTCTAAAAACTAGAAGGTGCTACTACCAACATGACGCCTTTCATTAATGGTATAATCTATGATCAGTGGAAACTAAAAATGAAAATTCATCTAGAATGTATGGGATTTGATATCTGGACTGCTATAGAATCTCAATAAAAAATTCTAGAAACTGATAGAACTACTTGGGATGAACCTACTAAGACAGATTATAATAATAATTGTAAAGCTATGAATGCCATGTATTTTGCTCTAGGAGATGAAGAGTTTAATATAATATCTGCTTGTAAAACTTCTTATGATATCTGGGACACTTTGGCTATTTACCATGAGGGAATAACCAATGTTAACGAAATGAGGCTGAATACCTATACTATTAAAAATGGTAACTTTAAAATGAAGCCTGATGAACCAATTTCTGACATGTATCTATGGTTCAATGAGATTGTCAAAACTATGATCTCCCTTGGAAAGGTTGTTCCACCAATGGAACAAATTATGACGATATTAAGATGTCTACCAGAAAGATGGAGAGGCACATCTGTCTCCATTAGAGAATCATGTGATATAATTTCACTACCTGTTAAGGTGATTATTGGTAAGATTATGATGTATGAGGAAGAACTCAAGGTGAATAAGGAAGAATATGATAAACCAAAATTGAAGTCAGTGGCTTTTAAATCTACTTCCTCAAACAGCAAGGATAAGGGGAAAGTTCATATACAAACTGAAAGATCAACAAGTGAAAGTTCAGACTCTGAGAGTGATGCTGAGATGTCTCAGATAGCCAGAAGATTTAAGAAATTCTACAGGAAGAAGAAATTCATTATAAAATCAAACTAAAAAGGTAGATATGACAATACGGGTCACTAGAAGAAGGACTGGAAGAAGCCTGATAATGGTGATGAAGTTATCTGCTATTAGTGAAAAAGGAAAGGACATGTAAAAGCTGACTGTCCAAAATTGAAGTTCAGGAAGAAACATGAATACAATGATATCAAGTATAAGAAAGCAATGAAAGAAAATTGGAGTGCTTCAGAAGACAATTCATGTGATTTTGATTCTGCTAAGGATGAGGATTCTCATAAATCTAACATGTGTTTTAGGACAAACACCTCTGAGGTAACACTGGACACTCTTGCTTTAAATTCATACTATTCTGGAGTTGATTCTGATTCTGAATTTGAAAATATGTCTAGTGAAGAATTATTTGAGTACTTTAATATGCTATAAGATAACTATAATGAACTTAAGGACAAGTACAAAGACTTAAAGAAACAGCATGCTTTATATAGCACTGTTAAATCTTCCCTTGAGATTGAAAAGGAAAGTAATGATAAATTGCTTAAGGAAAATACCAAAGTGAAATTGTCTAATGAGAAACTGAGAAAGGACTTAGAAAAATTCACAAATGGAAAAGATGCACTTACAAAAATTCTAGGTAAACCAGTGGCTCCAAAGTACAATACTGGTTTGGGATACCAACCTGGACAGAGACAGTTTACCAAAAATAGATTTATTCCTAAATTTGGACAAAATTATGCTAGCTCCAGTTATGGAAATTCATATGTCTGTCCTATTTATTCATATTTTTATAGATCAAATAGAGTTTATCCTTCAAAATCTATTGAATATATTGATTAAATGAGACCTATAATACAAATCTGGGTACCTAAAACATTACTTTCTATCCTTTCTAGACCCAATTAGATCTGGGTACAATAATCATTTTCCATTTAAACCTGTTTTATTGGAGACCTGTTTGAAGAGTTCCCACAAGAAGTTATGGTACATGGAAAGCTGATGTTCAAGGCACATGTATGGAGACTAATCGGGTTTTAAGAGCTTAATAATGGTTGATGGAGGCTATGTCACCTTTGGTGATAATTCTAAAGGAAAAATCATCGGCCTAGGCCAAATTGGTAACATTAATTCAGTTTTAATTTCTAAAGTTTTATTTGTTGATGAATTTATGTATAATTTGTTAATTATATCTCAGTTATTTAATGATGGATTTAATGTTATGTTTGAAAATGATTTTTTCAATATTTTTAACTCTAAAAATGTTTTAGTATTTTCGTCTTTGATAAATGAAAATGTTTATGCTGTTGATTTTAATTCTTCAGCCAAGAAAAATGTTACCTGTTTAAATTCTTTTCATAATGAATCCTGGCATTGGCATAGAAGATTAGGACACTACAAAATTTATTCACTTAGAAAACTGACTAGGAAGAACTTAGTTAGAGACCTACCTAAACTTGAATTCCCAACTGACAAAGTTTGTAATCATTGTCAAAAGGGAAAGAAACATAAAGTTTCATTTAAATCAAAGAAAAAAGTCTCAACTTCTCAACCTCTCAAGTTGGTTCACATGGACTTGTTTAGACATTCTAGAGTTTCTAGTTTAAATGGGAATCACTATGTCTATGAATTAGTAGATGACTTTTCTAGATATACTTGCGTATACTTCTTAGCTCACAAAAGTGATGTTTGATCTTATTTTGTCAAATACTCCAAGTCTGTAGAGAACCTTAGTGGTCTTATGATTAAAACCCTGAGAATTGATCATGGTCGTGAGTTTGAAAATAATGAGTTTGAATGTTATTGCTCACATAATGGCTAAAGTCAAAACTTTTCATCCCCTAGAACACCTCAGAAGATTGGTGTATTATAAAGAAGAAATTGATCCCTTCAAGAAATTTCAAGAACTATGCTAAATGAGTATGACCTGCCTATTTATTTCTGGGATGAAGTAGTGAATACAGCTTTTGCTATTATCAATAGAGTCCTAATTAGACCTGTTCTTAAGAATACCCCTTATGAACTGTCGAACAATAGGAAACCTAAAGTTAGTTACTTTAGATACTTTGGTTGCAAAGTCTTTATCCTCAATACCAAGGATAATCTTGACAAATTTGCATTTAAAAGTGATGAAGGAATTTTTCTTGGTTATTATTTAAGTAGAAAATCCTATAGAGTCTTCAAAAAAAGAACCAAATGTTTGGAAGAATCTGTTCATATCAAGTTTGATGAAACTGATCCACACGAACCTAAGTCTTCTCTTGAAAATCTTGAAAATTATTTGACTATTCTGGACCTTAATGATAAAACTAAAGAACCTGCTGTAAAAACAACCAGTTCTGGACATATTCTAGAATCTTCTTATGTTATACCTGAACCTATAGATGAACCTGAAATTTCTAGTCCTACCTTTAGTAGATCAACTATGACTCTAAAGAATCATCCATTTGATGTTGTTGTTGTAAATCTTGATAGAGAGACACATACTAGAGCTTCTCTAAGAAACCAGTTTTAAAATCAAGAATTTATTTCACAGCTAGAACCTAAAAATGTCAATGATGCAATAAATTATGAATTCTGGGTATTGGCTATGCAAGAAGAGCTAAATAAATTTTAAATGAATGAAGTCTGGGAATTAGTTGACAGACTTAAGGACACTTTGACAATATGCACTAAATGGGTTTTTAGAAACAAAGTTGATGAATCTGGAAACATAGTTAGAAACAAAGCTAGGTTAGTTGCACAAGGATATAGTCAACAGGAAGGTATAGATTATGAGGAATCCTTTTCCCCTATAGATAGACTAGAATCCATTAGGATCTTAATTTCTTATGCAGGTCATCTAAATTTCAAGTTATATCAAATGGATGTCAAAATTGATTTTCTAAATGGTATTATAATTGAAGATGTTTTTGAAGAACAACCACCTGGATTTACTAATCATCATTTTCCAAATTGATTTTTCAAGCTATCCAAAGATTTATATGGTTTTAAAAAAGCTCCAATAGCTTAGTATGATAGACTAAGTAATTTTCTTATATCAAAATGTTTTAATAAAGGGATTGTAGATCCCTCTCGTTTTATTAAAAGAATTTCTAAAGATGTTTTAATAGTACAAATATATGTTGATGATATTATTTTTGGATCTTCTAAACATTCTTTATGTATTGAATTTTCAATGAGTATACAAAATGAATTTGAAATGAGTTTAATGGGAGAACTCAAATACTTTCTTGGATTTCAAGTTTTTCAAAATGAAAATGGTATTATTTTGAATCAAAGTAAATATACAAAGGATCTTTTAAAACATTTTGGTTTGGATAGTAATAAGGAAAGTGATACTCCTATGAGTACAGTCTGTTAATTGAATGCAGATTAAATTGTGAAACCAGTGGATCAAACCAATTACAGAGGTATGATTGGAAGCTTACATTACCTTACTTCTAGTCGAACAGATATTATTTTTAGTGTGTGTATGTGAGAAAGATTTCAAGCAAAACCAAAAGAATCAAATTTACTTTCTATTAAAATAATTTTTAAGTATCTTTAACACACTGTAAATATAGGTTTGTTTTATCCAAATGAACAATATTTTGACATAATGAGTTATTCAGATGCTGAATTTTCTGGTTGCAAGTTGGATAGAAAAAGCACATCTGGAACATGTCATTTTCTAGGAAAATATTTAGTATCTTAGTGTAGTAAAAACCAGAATTCTATAGCTTTGTCTACTACCGAAGTAGAGTATATAGCTGGTGGTAGTTACTGTGCACAAATTCTGTGGATGAAACACACACTTTTTTACTATGGATATGATTTTATGCATGTTTCAATTAACTATGATAACACTAGTTCAATAAACTTTTCTATGAACCCTGTATCTCACTCTAGGACCACACACATTGATGTACAACACCACTTTTTGAGAGATCATTACCAAAAAGGTGATATTACTCCTGAATTTATAGGTATTGAACATCAATTAGCTAACATCTTCACCAAACCTTTAAGTTTGGATAGGTTATGTTACATTACACATGAGTTAGTAATGATTATCCTTGATCTATAGGTACCTCACTGATGTGAATACCTCACCGATGTGAATACCTCAATGATGTAAATACCTCACCGATGTGAATACCTCACCGATGTGAATACCTCACCGATGTGAATACCTCACCAATGTGAATACCTCACCAATGTGAATACCTCACAGATGTGAATACCTCACTGATGTGAATACCTCACCAATGTGAATACCTCACCGATGCGAGTACATCACCAATGTGAATACCTCACCGATGTAAAACCTCACCGATGGACCTAACCAATAGGAATTCTCACCGATAAACCCTACCGATGAGTACACACTATTTTAAACATCTATCTAACTCCAGAATTTTTATCGATTATATGTGTTTATTTTATTTATTTTATGATTCCTAAATGATAAAACAATATCCTGGTTACTTCTAAATCCACCGAGCCTCAAAACTTTTACCCCCAATCCTTAGCTCCTGAACTTCTCAAAAACCCTATGTTCCTCAAACCAGAGATGACAAGAACCAAACTCCCTACCATCGAAGATGAATTTGAAGAGACACATTCGAAGAAGCAGAAGACAGATCCCGAAGAAAGTGGTAGTGTTTGTAGAATAAGATCAGCAAGACGACCAGTGAATCCTCATTTACAAAATAGTGTTATTGTGATTGAAAAAGAGATATGCGTGGAATGGTTGTCAGCTATAAAATCGTTGGTGCTCGAGGTATTGTAAGATCAAAAGTGGGTAGATTTATTTTCGAACAACAATGGCCCCTACTATCTGAATCTAGTGAAACAATTTTATGAGATTGTGATCATTGAGAAATCAGAAGATGAGAACCGTGTAATTTCTTTTGTGAATGTAAAGGAGTTATCTTTTTCATCTGTTGAGTGGGATGAATGCCTGAAGATTCCACAGGAATATGTTTCAGGATATGTCTCAAAAGAAATACCACATACAAGTGACATATTCGATTATGAAACTACCATAGAGGAGCACATTGGAAGTGGAAATAAAAGACAAGTGGTGGCTGCTGAAATGGATGGAGAGAACAGATTTCTATTCAAATTTTTTCAGCATATCTTAATAACAAGGAGTGGGGACTTTGTGAATTTAAGATATCAATATATCTATCTCCTACATCTCTAGAGACATTGTGTGAAAGTGAATCTATGCAGATTGCTAATGTTTCAAATAGAGGACATGATTATACCTAAATCAATGACAAATGCCCTATTCTTTGCCAAGATGATCTCAGTGATGATCAATGTGAAAGGAGTAGATGAGTCTCAAGATGAGACAATGGTAGTAATGAATATTTTATGTATCAAAAACACAGTTTAAAAATATATGAAGATAAACTGGAACCCATGGAGAGGAGAGTGGGTTAATGATGACAAGAAGGTTTATGATAAATTCAATCCTTTGAATCATCCTTCATGGCCTAAGGATGTGAGGGATATAGGTCTAAGAACTAATAAATAAGATCCTGAGTACAATGAGGATACTGATGAAGAGGATACTTTCATGGCTAATGGAAGGGATCCATACATGCCTCCAAGTCCTGTTGCTGAATTTGTGTCTTCAGAAATGGATGATTTAGAATAAGAGACACCTACTAATGAGGAAGACCAGCCAATACCTGAGAATAAAGAGGAATGGAAAAATATGAAGCATCAGATTCTTCTTGCTTAAGTATGAGTCCATTTATTGGAAGCTCAGTTGTGCATGTTGAAGAAGTAGTGGAAGAGGTGGAAGGACCTGTGCCTAATTTAGAGGAGCCTCCTGCTAGTTCAGATGTTGCAAAGATGGAATTGATAGTAGAAGAATCTTCTGAGGAAGAAAGACCTGCTGAGAATTCTCTTCTTTTACAAGAGAATGCACCAGTTGAGGTGGAGCATCAAACCAGATTTGGAAGTGATTCAGTGGTTGTTGAAATTGAGGATTGCGTAGAAGACCTAGGTTTTGTGGTTTGTGGATTGGACTATTACGATTATGATAATGAGGCATCCCTCAATAGACCAAAAATAAGTTATGATATTCATACTGAGTTGTTACCTGAATATGTGGTCAGAATGCATGATCTGGACAAGCCTAATTCTGATCTCAAAATCGGTTTTGTGGAATAGATAAGGAAGATGTAATCTTCACTGGTATCTTCAATTCAATCTATTATGAATGACTCAGTGACCAATATTGTATTTGAAAGGGCACATTTTGTGGTTGATCCTGCTGATATGATCACCAAGGATGACTTAGCCTCCATAATTTCTGAGATGTAGGAGCTGTTGAGTAATTCTGTTGCTGGGTTAAGGAGTCACATTCTTGAAGAATTGAGCAACTTGGAAAATTCCTTTGAACACTCTCTTGGATGTAATGTCTCTACCTTTGTGGCAGAGATAGTGGATGAAGTTACAACTTGCCAAACTCAAGTGTCTAGATTGGAAGAAAGTGTTGAAACTCTTAGGAAATCTGTTATCTCTTTAGAATGTTATATGAGTTCTAATTCCCAAGAAGATAAAGATTTAGCTTATGTCAAAGGTGTTGTGAGCCAGATGGTATCAGTCTTTGAAGGTTTTAAAACCTCAATTAAAGAACATGTCAACACCCAGGATTCCCACCTCAAAAATCTCATCAGTGGGTTGACCAAAAACATCAGGGAAACACTAACTTTCTCTGTTGGTTCTCTTGCCTCCAGAACTTGAGTAGATTTGGATCAGATAGAGTTGTGATGAAGGAGGATCTTGGTTCAGCATCAACCAGTGGCTCTGTGGACTCATCCGAACTGAGAAAAGTGGTGCTTTCTACTAGAGATACATCTAGAGAAATAATGAAGAGAGTCCAAGACTATATGAGATAAGATTCTGCCTCTCAGAAAGATGTGAAAGAAAAAAGAAGAATGATAATTTCAAAGGATTTATACCAAACAAAAGCTCAACAATCACTTCAAACATTTATTAGAAAACCTAAAGTTACCTCCAGTTAATCAATCCTTCAGAGAGAAAGTCATCAAACTAAGAGAAATGAATCCAACCTTGGACAAATTCATAGAGAACAAGGATGATTTAATAACTGCTAAGGAGAGAGGATTGATAATTATGGATTTCAGAAATCTTTTGTTTCCTTTCTTGCATGTCGATGCTAGGCCAGTGATTATACCTCCATCTTTTCCTGACTCTGCCTCTACTGCTTCTCCTGTTCAGATAACCCCTGCCCAAGCCATTCGAAGCCTCATTCCTATGATCACTCATAGGGCTACTCAGTACAGACCAGGAATAGTTTCATTAGATCAGCCTCCTGTGATCATTTCTGGAGTTCCTCAGCCTTCACCTACATCCACACAGTCTGAATCCTCTTCTGATCCTATGGGAAAATCTCATATTGAGGACATGGATTGAATAGGTGGCTAAGCTATTTGATAGGAATCCCTTGTATTTTGTTTTATTTTCTTGTACCTTTTTGCAACATGAAATACATATGACTTTCATTTCCTTCTATTTTTGTTCCCTTTATATTTATTTTTTCTCACTTTATGATTATCACAAATGGGGAGATGCATTATAAGGAGGGAAAAATTATATCTAGGAATAATAAGTTTCATGTGAAAGGGGGAGAAATATTAACTAAGGGAGAGCTAATATGCTTTGTAACATGTACCTTTGATAACATTGCATTTAATTCTACCTCGGGAACATTGCATATTTCACTTCTTATATTTTTTTCTCTGATACAATTGAATTTAATGATATATCCTATGATTAATTACTGATTATATTGGTACTATAATATCATAAGTTTTGATTATCAAAAAGGGGGAGATTTTTGACCTCATCTGTTTTGATAATCCCAATTATGCTTTCACGTACTTTGATAATCCCAAATAATGTGTATCTGTATATTAATTCTTTTAATCTATGATCAAGTTGATAATTATATTAAAATAATCCTTGAAATATGTTAATTATTTTTTATCTATGTTTATATGAGTTTTGAATTAATTCTAACTCAATCAGATGTGTTCTGAAAAAAACTGATAAGTGAAAGATACTATTATGCCTATAGCTACAGATAAAAACAGTATACCGATAGACTTAGTCTACCTCTAGACATAGTCACCGATAGGAAAAGGTCGCCGATATGCAGAGCTACCAATATGTATAATTCCATCGGTAAGCACATTTCTTTGATAGATCCAGTCCACTGATACAGACAGATACCGACAGAAATTGAGATACTGATAGAACAAGTCTACCGGTATGCATAAGTCTACCGATATATATAATTCACTGGAACCAAATGGAGCTAACGATATGAAAAGACTAAAATTATACTGATACAAGCTACCGTTAACACTGGATTTACAAATAGAGTATTTCTACTGATATACAGAATCACCGATACAGAATGAAGCTACCAATAGAAGCGAAGTCAACTGATAGATGAAGTCACCGGTATATAGAGCTAGTGATACAAGATCAAATAGCTACCGATACCAAGAGCTACCAATAGACCAAGAGATACTGAAGCTCCTTCTATACAAAGACCACCATTACACTTATACGAATAGAATGCTACTCACAAAATCTTGACCAGTAAAACTCTATACTCTCAATATTAATTATTTATTATGAAACAGTTATTTTTGATGTTTTTAATGCAGTAAATGTTATTTAATGATATGTGTTGGCATGTCAGGGAACCGTACCTAGTACCTATGAAAAAGGTAGTCATTCATTTTTTTAGAGCTGAAAGCTACAATAGGAAGGACAAAGAATGAACAGCATGAAACTAAGAAGGCACGTGACGAGTGTAAAAAAGGCAAGGGCTTAATAGCATTGAAACATGGTGCATTCACACAAAATGAAAAATCTACATTCATACTGGGAGAGCACTGGATATACATGAAGGCATTCATTTTAGAGGAGAACACAAAGTACATCTTGAGTGAAGAACTACAACGAGCTCTTCATGCACTCAAGCTGAAGCTGAACATGAAGAACATGGAAGAAAATGACACTTTGTTTTTGCAGACAAAAACCAGAGGGCTGAAAAGCATTTCTGATCAATCCAAGGAGTCCAGAGTTTCACTCACAATGCATAGAGAACCTAAAACTAATTTCTGTCTATTTATCTCTGTTGTGATTTATTCATTTACATTTCGAGTAGTGTGTATACTCTGTATATTTCATACACACACTGTCTCATATGATAAGCTGTAGGATTTGTAAATCCTCATTCAAACTCTATAACATTCTTGTTTCCCACTGTGGATAGTGGTAGAGGTCAAGTAAGATCTGGATAGCCTATGAGTTGTTGTTTGTTTTCCCACATAGAACTATGGTAGTGGTCTTTGTACCTGGACAATGTTTTCACTGTTTTTTACCCTGATCCAAGGTGTGGATCAAATTTATATAAATTGTTTTAGAGGACTAAGTCTCGGGTTGAGATTGAACCTCTTGGTTACATCTGTTGTGCATCTTTTTTTTATGTTTAAAATTATACTACATATATATTTTATATTCTACTGCTAATTACTTTGAAATACAATTTGTTTTAAAGTAACTTTGATAGTTAAATTAGCAAGTGTTTATACTTATTTTGAACCAGTAAGTTAGATTCAAAAGTTAATTTAATCTTCTGATTAAATTAACTAAGACCTAATAAATCTTTAAGAAACTAATTTAACACTTACAATCTGTATAAATTCACTCGAATTTAACTTGTTTTTTTAAATAGGGGGATTTTAAGAGAAATATTTTTATCAGAAATTTTTAATTGGAACTCAATTCACCCCCCTCTTGAGTATCCACTCCGATCAAAAATTATATTATATATGACTTAGAATTTGGTTTGGTAGGTATGAATATAAAAATGTAAAATATAAAAAACATTAGTTAAATATTTTTTAAATTCAATTTTATTGAATAATGCTAAGGAATATGATTACATAATTTAAAATGTTAAAGGATAAAAGTTATAGTTTTCAAGATATTGTCTTTTTATAAACATTCTATATCATGATCAGGAATGGAATTTAATTTTTCTGAAAAATACTGGTTATTAATGATTAATCAGTTATCAATTGAAAAAAAATTATATAATTAAAGATAATTTTTTTTGAAGGTAACAACTGATATTTTTTCATAAAACCATTTTTAGGTGCATGTTTATTTCTATTATAAAAATTTAAATAATATAATATTATGAATTATTTTAATCATATTTTTGGACCACATTGTAAATAAATTAAATAAATATTCAACTAGTGGTTCATACTAGAAAATTATGTAGGATAAATTCATTTTATGCTTAAAATAATTTTTATAAAATTTATTTTCATCACATATTATGTGTTTATTATTGAATGAAGTTATTCCATTCATAGGAATTTAATTTAAAAAAATTGTTTCCGTAATTGAAATCTTATTTTCTGAATGTAGTAAATCGAAAATTTTCATTTTTGGTCATAATGAATAGTAATAGAAGAAAAAATTCATCACACCAATTGAGGCTAATGGGTTTAATAAGGGGATAAAAGAAAGAGAAAAGGGTAATAATAAACTACAAACATTTCTAAATTCTAATTTTAAATGGATTTGGTTCACATCCCATTACATCATCAACATTGAGCTAATTTGGGTCATGTTTTCATGAAATTAACATTATATCATTTAAATGTTTAGAATTATTAAAATATTTCTACTCCCCTCAATTATTAATGTAAATCCCTCTCAATTGTTCTATAGACATTATTGGTCCACTAAACTCAATTAAACACAATGTAAATATATTAAAAAAATTCATAGACACGATTTATGGTTTTTCTATTCTTGAAGACTTACCTAATGGTCTAAAAGAATAAATATAAAAGAAATTTCTTAAATAATAAGAGATTAAGAGTGTGTAGGAAGAGTGTTTGGACCAATGGTAAGGGATTATGTTATAATATAATTTATTAATGTGTTTTTAAATGTTAATTTTTTATTTCAGAAATTATAATCTACTTACCACTGAAACCTCATTTTTTTTTGATCATCTAGTTTTTTATATATTTTTAATTTATAAGTACTATTTCCCCCTCTTTGGTACTCAAAAAGAAAAAAATGGCATGTTTATGAAAACTATGATTATTTTACCCCTTTAGTTATGAATCATTATCCTCAATGTTTATGTTCTTAAAAATTATTAAGGGATGTTTTCATCTATACATAAATGTTTATAAATGGTAATTTTTATATCCTTTTTTCTTTCTATATGAGAAATTAATAGGAATATTTTTAATTGTGTTATGTATGGGGAATATTTACTTTCTTTTCCATAGTATGAAAGGAATCCTCATTATAAAATTCATCAAATGAATAGTTTTTCCAATATTCATTAAAATTATTTTATTTTAATCCACCTTTAAATGTTTTAAATTTTTTTTAACTCAATATGTTTTTCCAATATTTCAGAAATTTCTATCTTTGAAATAAAAAGGGATGTCTTCCCTTAATTTTGAAAAAATATATTAAATGATTTTATAGAAGATATTTCCCATGTATGTCTACAAAATTCAAGGAGTTTTATGCCTCAAAAATAATATGATATTATAAAATCATCTAATTTTTTCTTTAGATGGATTATTATTATCTTATAATGAAATGTTTATGAAACACGTTAATTTCCATTGGGTTATTCTAGGATGAATTTGTGACTATTTTTATTATATTATGGAAATAATTTTTAAGTATTTAAATTATGAGATGTTTTGGTATATTATATTCCTCTGATTCATAAGGCAATGTGATGTAAATATCTCATGACATGATGGTGATAAACATGTACCTTTTTTTAAACAACAATGGTCACAAACTGATGTGTGCTTGAAATTCCTTCTAGCCACGCATACAATATTATGAAAATACATTATTGTGAATATATATGTTTAAAAGAGTATGAATTACAATAATTATGATGGAACATTAATTTTTATGACTTATGATCGATGATTTATTCTTTGAAGTAGTTATTGATCATGCTCCTTCATATTATATGATTTTTGTGTTATGATCTAATCTTATTTGGTTATGACTATTTTATATGGAGATTTTGAGCATGATTACGTAACCATACCATTGTTATAATCTTATACGATCTTAGGATTGATATCTTACATTTTTACCTTAACCTTGAATGTGAGATCACCCTTTCTTATATTTCCCTTCTCTAGATTAAAATGGAAGGTACTATGTATGATAAGCCTAGAAGGGTACTATATGTAAAGAATATTTGTAAGAGACATTAAATATTAATCATAAAAATTATAATATATATAATCTCCAAATAACTTAATCCTTTTAAATTATAGGGTGTGTATTATAGTGATATTGTCACGAACCCAGCCGAGTTGTCAACCGAAATGGTTCGCAACCCAGTCCATAGCATATCCTGAAGGGTGTTCCCCATCCTCACAGGATAGAAACAAGTACTCGTGTAATAATGATACTACATGGGACTGATTACCGGAATTTATAATCACAAAACAACCAACCAAATAAAAAAATGAAATAGAAAGTATACAGCTAAACATGGCATAATAGTTTCCATATTTGAGTTTAAAATGTTTAAACAAAAACCAAAAAGGATAAACAAGAACTTTCTCAAAAACTAACACATGACATGATGAGTGTTTTTTTGCAAGCCACCCCAACAAAACCTCACCAAGGAAGACCACAAGAAACCCTAACTACCACCTCCAAAATCCTTACCCTTACCTGTTTCAAACATAACCACGTCTACATACACCTGAGGGTGTAAGTTGGGTATGATCACAAGACTAGTTGAATGGAACCCAATAAATGATTCCATGCTATAACTATTATAAGATAAACAAACATTCATGTTTTATAAAATAAGTAATAATGAAAATTTTATGGAAACAAATTTTAAGAATAAACATTATTTATTTTTATATAACCACTCAATATACCACATACTGATGGTAAGTGAGATATCACCATTGAGAACCAAGTCATGCGAAGTCCCTATAGTCATTGTCTATGAGTGGAACCCTAGAGACATCATATCTCAGTGAAAAGTTGTATAGAAACCACAACCTTCTAGGATCTCATTCATGAGCCAATAGAGAAGAGAAACATCCAAAATTTTAGTGGTATCAAATAATAATAAATATTTAGTTAGTGTTGTCATCATCAATCCAACTATGTGAATCTAGGACGAATACACTTTTAAATCACTATAATACTAGTCCTAGTCTGCCCACCTAGGATTCCCTTTATGCTCAAATATGTTCCACATTTAAAATAACACATCATCCTCACATTATTCAAGACAAACATTACAACACACACAATATCAATCACTTTCACACCAATAATTCACTTTTAAAATCAAAATCAGATTAAGAACATTTAAAAAAATGACTAGCATCCCTTGAATAAATTAATAAATCATTTTCACATCTTATTAAGAAACCAAAAGAGGAATAACAAGGATTTATTTAATAATAAAACTCTATTTCACATAGAAAAAACATTTTAAAACTCAATGGACATAAAATCGTTTCAAAAATCCATTTCCCACCACACACAGAAGTCATTGAACATCCAAAATACTCTAGAATGAAATATAATTTCAAAAAAAAAAATTATGAAAATATTCACCTACCTTGGGTATAAAAATTCCAAAACTCTTTTCTAAAACACCAACCAAACCTCAACCACACCAAAAGGATGCAAGATCGAACCATAGACAATAAGATCAAACCCCAAAAATAAATATCCAACCCTAAAATAATAAAACTATCCACTAAAGAAGAGAAAACTCAATGAAATATAGAGAAAACCAAATATTGGAGGAATAAATCAAGGGATAAGACACTTATATTAATAATCGAGGAGGAATACCACAAAATTTGGCACAAAATGGAGTTCCAATTGAAGGGAGATGGAGAGGGAGGTGAAAATAAGAGGTGTAATCCTAAAGGATGAGAGAAAAATTAGGTTTTTTGCTAAAATCAGAGAGATAGATAATATGAAACTAAATTTTTAATGAGATGGACATGCCGTGAGGTTAGTCCATATGGTTTGATAAACATTGAAGAAACTGTGCTACCCTCACTATCCAAAAAATAACTCGACGCATGACTGCCACATAGTATGGTTAACTATACGCATGCCATGTAGCTACTTTTTCTAAAAAAGGACCATCGATTGTATGAGTACCTAGGCTGAGGAGTGTGGTCGTGTGCTGGTCGTGTGGTATCATCTAGCTCACCTAGCTACATAATTCATGGTTACTTGAGTAGGGCGTACAGTAACCCATAAACATGGGCTAACCATGCACCGCGGTCTTTCCACCCAAAATATTCCAGTTTTTCTACATGAATCAAAAGAAATCATATGGGAATAAGGTATACTAAAAATAAATATAAAAATATATCAAAAGAAAATCATAGATGTAACAATTCTCCCAACTATGAAAAATATTCATCCCTGAAAAGTAAACATAAATCTTGATTAGAAAACAAGAATGGATAATGTTTCATAACCCATGACATCAGACCCATGTTTCACTCACATCATCCCCATGATGCCAAAGTACATGGACTAATGGAATAGAATTCCAAGGTACCACTTTCTCTTATTAATATACGATCAGCACTGGCTCTTCAATCATAAATAAAATGGGCCCTAACTCAAATTCAACCCAATTTAACACATTGGACAGATCTGGATTATATTTCTTCAATTGGGAGACATGGAATATATCATGACATAGCATTAACTAATAAGGGAAATATTGAATATATTACACCTTTCCAATCCTCTCGGTGATTCTGAAAGGTCGGACATACCTTGGATTTAGCTTCCCCTTCTTTCCTAGATAGCGATGAACCAAACAACGTAAAACTTTAAAGAATACGCAGACACCCATAAAATAATTAAGATTATATCACCATTGATTAGAAAAGTATATGTATTAACTCTGAGCTATCAATAACCAATTCCTAATCAACATTAATATCTCATAAATTTCATGCACAACACTTAGCCCCAATAGTGAGGTCTCACATACCTCATCCCTACACAGAGGAGACCGACATGGCTGACCCTGAAGAGCCTCAAAAGGATTCATCCAAATAAATGATTGATATCTATTATTATAATCAAACTCATCCAATCCCAAATTGAAATCCCACAATCTCCAGAAATCCAAGACCCATGCAAGAATTATGTCTTCCAGAATCTAGTTTTCCCACTCCATCTGACCATCCATTTTTGGATGGTATGCCATACTCATCTTGATTTGTGAACCCATTTACTTTTAAATTTCTTACCATAATTTAGAGGTAAAATGGGGGTCTCTAAAGAAAAAACTGATGACAGCACACCATGGTTCCTTACCCCCTCCTTAACTTACATTTGTCCAAACTCATCCACTTTTTATGAAACTTTGATTAGGATAAAATGTGATGATATGTTCAATTTGTCTTTTAGCACCAAAATGGTTTTTATTCCTCGAGGGTTATTAGAAAATAAAATAACAAAATCCATGGAGACTTATTCCCCCTTCTAGGTAGGAATGGGTAGTGGTTGAAAAAAATCAGAGGGACTTTGATGATTTTCTTTCACCTACTAACACATGTTTCTCTTCAAAATGAATTCAGCTATATCTTGCCGCATACCTAGCCACCAAAACTATTATAAGACCTCATAATAAATCTTGGTTGCTTAAATATGAACCACAGATTGAGGCTGGTGTATATTCCATATCACCACATATCTTAGGGATAACGACACCACAAAACAAAGCATGAGACATATAACTCCCATAGGAGATGATGAACAATCCTGAGGCGTCCTTCCACCATAGGAAAACATTGGAGACTATTGGAATAACTCATCACTAAGCTGATCCCACTGAATCATCTCCAGAAGAGAAGGATCCAACTAAATAGTATACTAGAATGCACCTCCACTATAATCCTTGGTTTTCAAGTGCATCTTAAAAAAAACACATTATTGTCTACTCATCAATGGACATCCTCAATTTCTTCAGAAAAATCTTTTATACTTAGGTTGTTAGCCACAAAATTAGCCTTTCCTAGGGTATAGATGATATCAAAGATGAATCCCTACAAATACTTGATCCAATAACACTGCCTTAAGTTCAAATTATTTTTCTGTGAAGATATAGGATAAGCTTTTAGGATCAGAGTAGACCAAGATATTCCCCCAAAAAAGTTAACGACACAAGGTTTTTAGGGAATACATCACTACTAATAACTACGAGTCATGGATCAAGTAGTTTGTTTCATGTGTCTGGAGTTTGCATGTTCTATATACCACCACCTGATCATCCTGTATAAGAACTCACCTGAGACCCTTCCCTAATGTGTAACAATAAACCACTTAACCCTTTCTCGATTTTGGCATGATCAAAACATGCACGGTAGTCAAATACCACTACAAAACATTAAACTAATCTTGAAATTCAAAGATCCAAAAAAAATCACTCCTTTATGGGTGAGTTCTCTCATGGAAAAATGAGACTTGAGAAGTCCTGAACAAACCGCCTATAATAACCTTCCAAACCATGAAAGTTTCATATCTGAAACAAATTCTTCATATTCTCCCATGACATAAATGCACTAATGTTATTAGGTTTTACCGAAACCCCTTTTTCTGAGACCACATTTCCTAGATATATAACTTCCATAATACTAAAAGTGAAATTTGAAAAATTCTCATTGAGACAATGATCTCAATGAGTGACAAGCATGATCAATAAATGATTCTCATGTTCTTCTAGGTATCCAAAATAAAGTAGGATATCATCCAAAAAAATACCACAGCAATGGAGTATAGATACTGGTGGAACACCAATTTCATAAGAACCGTGAAGATTTATTGATAATTCATCAATCCTAAAGGTATTACCAAATAATTTAAGTGGTCGTACCTATTTCAAAAAGACGATTTCAAAATAGCTGCCCCTCTCTCCAAAAATTAGTGGTAACTAGAATGAATGTTTATCCTCAAGAACCACATTTAACCTTTAATATGTTCAATAAAGTCATAAATTTAGGGTAAAGGGAATTTTTTTGTGACGGTTACCCTATTCCTCTTCAAGTAAACGATACAAAATCAGAGATATCCATCAACCTTCTTTGAAAATATGAAGTTGGTGGCCCAACGAGAGAATATTTGGTGAATGAACCATTTGGATTAAAAATATTCCATCCATATCATTAACTCCTTCAGCTCAGTGGAGGCCATACGATATGAGGGATGAGATATAGGGTGTTTCCATTGTGTCAAATCAATTAAGAACAACACATCCCGCTCCAGTGGTAAACTCAAAAATCCGTCTTGAAATTACTCTAGGAACTCATCCACTACAGGAGGTAATCCACCCTTACGAGAACCACCACCATCCTCAAACATGGGCGTTGATAATTGAAAAACAAGATTACACATCATTGAGGGTGGAGGACCTGAAAGACTTGACTGAGGATCCCACTCTCCATGAAAGACCTGAGAACTCCCATCAGGTTCCATGAAACATACCTATCACCTATAATAATCGATATGCACTTGGAAGTGCACCAACCAATCCACACCAATGTTTACATTAAAGAGGTTTATATCCAAGACTAGGAAATCACAACCCAGCTCAACCCCTAACACTAAGAGTGCATAAGACGAGAACCTAATACCATGATCCTTCTTCTTGCCCACTGACATTACCAACTCAATTTCATAAGACATAAGATTGACTGTCATGTTCAGCAAGTTCAAAATATGGTCAGAGATAAATGAAACAGAATAAGTAGTATAAAAATAACAACTGCTATATAAGATGAAATTTGAATGGTACATAGAACTATTGAGGGCCCTACATCCAATCCCACAGGTTATTGGTACACAAAATGAATATGCCTAGTCTCCACCTGAGTCTAAATATGACAATTAACCTCTTGGTCTACCCTATACTAAATCTAACAAGAAGAAGACTTAGTATTTCTTCCACAACCACTGAAATGATATTCCATTTTCATGGATAGTTTTAATTGGGGTGACATCCCTCTTAAAGCTACTGATCTTGCACCAAACTATTAATAACATGTGGATCTGTAGAATCCCTTCAAGTTCCCCATTGCTCCACATTGATGATAAGATTTGGGAGGAGAAGTGAAATAAGGTTGAATGTGTCCCACCTTCCCACTCTAGTGAAACAAAATGGAACCTACATCATAAGACACAGATGAATACTATCATAAATGATGGCCTGAAATACCACATCCCTTTTCCCCTAATCATCCCATTTCTACGTTTTCTTTGATGAGATGCCACTCCCCATTGATATAACCACTCTAATGAATCCATACATTCCATTCAAATTGATCCCGACCATTCAAGAATAATCAAACACCCCATAATAGGTATTTTTCATGAAAAAAATACATAATAATAAATCTCTAGTCACAACCTTGTCTGAAGCCTCTGAGCATTCATCTCCTCATTAGAAATAATTTCATGTGCATACCACAATAGCTTAGAAAAATGATTTTAATACTTCATCTCTAACCAATCTCTTTAAGAAGGATCCATAAACTCATAAGAGTTTTCGTATTACAAGACCTCATGGGAATATTTATAATTGATGATGATCATAAAATCATTCTAACTCATCTAATTAGTCTTCCCTGTTTTAACTACTGAGTCCCACCACCTCCGACTAGGACCCTATATCTAGAACAAGGTACATTTCACCCTGAATCCTTAAGAGAGTCAAGAAATTCCAACATACTCTCAATCATATCAATACACTCTTATGCTACATGTGGCTCAAAATTTCATAAAAAATAATGAGTCTTGTTCCTACGAAACTCTTATGATTTGTCCTTATTGGGGCCCAATTCGGTTCCCAACTAGAGAAGGACTAGGAACTGCTCCCTATCCCAGATCTTGATTATTCCAAACCACAGATTCTACTCATATATGAATAATTCGAGAGGTATAATTCTCTCTTGACTCCTCCCACAGTTGTAAGTGAATTTTCCATGGAGTCATGTTGCAACAAAAAAGAAACAATATAAAGAAAAACCATGAATATAAAAAATATAAAAATAATAAGAAATAAAAAAATAAAAAAATCCAAACTCATCACAAAATAACAATGACTAGACTACTTCACCCCTCCCAATGTGCAACTATAATCAGTATCCTGCACTCCCACCTAGAGGAGAAGTCAAAAAAATATCCCAAAATACCATGGAGACTCAAGGTTTGTCACAAGGCATGCTGGACAGGGCCCCTACTCGCAACTAGAACATCAATCCCCAGTAGTCCTAGTTTTTGTCTATCTAGACTCATTACAAATAGCGTGACCCAATGTTCTTAACCTAATCTGATGCCAATTTTTTCAAAAACCATGCCATGTTTTCATCTTAAACAGCACCTAACCCAGTCCATGGCACGACTTGAAGGGTGTTTCCAATCCCCAGGGGCTGAAAAAAAGTGACCTGCTATCAATGATGCAACATGGGAACCATTTAACTGAATTTATAAACATAATAAAAATAATCAAATAAAAAACTAAAACTAAAATTATAAAACCAAACATGTCATCATAGTTTCTAGACTTGAGTTTACACTATTTAAACAAAAAAAGGATAATAAAAAAGGAGAAATAATAACTATCTCCAAAACCACCACATGGAAAGAGGGGCATTTCCCTCATGCCACCCCTAACAACACCGCACCGTGGAAGACCTATAGAAACCCGAACCACCATCTCTAAAAGACATTACCATAATAATGTTAAACATAACCAATTCTACTTTCATCCATGGTTGTAAGTATGGTGTAAGAGAAATCCTAGTAGGATTCCACCCAATAGATGTTTCCACTCTATAAAAATTAATAGATAATTAAACTTTCAGAAATTATAATAGAAGTTCTATAGAGAATATTATGGGATTTTTTATGGAAAATCATGATTTCTTTTGAAATGAACTCAAAAAATACCATATTGTGATGGTAATTGTGATATCAACATAGATCACCAAGTCACAAGAAAGCCACATTGGAAATATCTTGGATTTAGACCCTAGAGACATTGTATATCATTGAAAAGTGGTATAGAAACTAAAACCATCCACATTATCTTGCATGAGACACTAGAGAGGAGAAATATACAAAATTCATATGGTCTCCAATCATCATATGCATTTAGTTAGTGTTTTCATCATCAATATTATTATTTTAATTAAGGAAAATCCACTTTAAAATCCCTTGAATACTAGTCCATTTCATTCCACCAAGTAACCTAGGATTCCCATTGTGCCCCAAATGTTCCACGTTACAGATAACACGTCATACTTACATTATTCAAGCATATCATTGCAACATACACAATATTCCATCACTTTAAATACCAAAATCTTTTTTTTAAAATCAAACACACTCCAAGACCATTTTGAAATGTGACACACATCACATTCATAATTTAATAAATAATTTTCCCAACTTATAAAGCATCCTGAAGAGGCAAAATAAGGATTTACATAAAAATTATACCCAATTTCATATAGAAAAACCATTTTTAGACCCAATTCACATAAAATCATTTAAAAACCCCATTTTTCTCCACATACATAAATCATAGAACCTCAAAAAATAGTCAATAATGTAATATAAATTTTTCAAATAATGTTTATGCATGGAATCACTAACCTTGGGTGTAGAAATATCTACAATTCTATGTGAAAATCCAACCGCACCTCAACCGCCCCACAAGGAGGAAAGATCAAAACCTAGACAATTATATCGTACCAAAAAAATGATTCCACCCTACAATCGAATCCCTACCCATCGGAGAAGAGTAAAAACCACATAAATAGGGGAAAACACTATATTATAGGAATAAATAAAGGGAGAAGACGCATTCTCTATAAAACATGGAGGAATCACACCAATTCTGAAACAAAAATAGAGATATGATAGAGTGGAATAGAGAGGGTGGTGCTCATAGTAAGAGGAATCTATAATGGGGAGAGAAAATATGGTTTTATGGTTAAAATTTCTGAGAGATTAAATATAAAACCCAATTTTTAATGATCTAGATGGGATGAATGGTTAGCCCGCATGGTTTGATAAACTGTGTGCCAACCATGATAACTTTAATGTTCCAACTAGAACTTACCGTATGGCTACCGCACAGTATTATTAACCATGCACTAGCAATGTGGTACCTTCTTACTCAAAAGTTCCATCAACCGCAAGAGTACCTGGGGTAAGGTGAATGGTCCTGTGTTGGCTGTGTGTTAACCTCTGCCTCACCTAGATACCAATCACATGGTTACTTGGGAAGGGGGCTTGCTAACCCCTAACTGTGTACCAAAAGTGCACCATGGTCTTCCCACACAAATTTTTTCCTTTTTTTCTCCAAGATTACATGTTAATAGAAAGTGAAGAAGGTATAATGAAAATAAATAGAAAAATACCTCAACAAAAAATCAAAGATGTGAGATATATATTATATATATTTATATATAATGTTGTAAAATTTATATATTTAGTGCTATAGTCCCTTAAATTATTAATGTTAGAAGAGAAGCAATTCTTATAGTGGTATAGAAATGAGATGTGTAATCTCATTGTGGTAGTGTATCATCAGTGGGAAATTGTTTTTGGTATAGGTCTAGATGAGGTTCTTCTAGACAATAATAAGGTTTATTTGGTACCTATATGGTAGGTGCACTATTTGACATTATAAATCCATACGATAGACATGTTAATAGATATATATCAACATAGTGTTTAAAATGGGATCAATATATAGGGGTTGTTTTACCCAAGGATATAATTCATATTGTTGGTTGGTAGCGATGATCGAGAATCGTACACATTACATGAAGATTGTTTAACTATTTTCATTATATGAATATTGATTAGTTCCACTGATTAATGTTTTTAGGATTAATGGGGAGGGTTATTGTGAAGGGAATTCATATAGACTTTTTAACCTAATATGTATGGTTTAGTAGTTCTTAAGTGAAGGTAATCCCATGATATGAGTAAATCATGCGAATGATTACCCTTGTGAAAAATTTTACGATGTTAAATTGTGTTTTGTGATATCAAGTATCTATAAATAGTTAGTGTTTGAAATTTATTTTATAATTCTATATGAGGAGAGTTCTGAAGAGAATTATATGGTTGATTATATAATGTTGTTGGTTGCGATTATTAGGGATTATAAAAATAGTATCTTAGAAGATTAGTTATATATCCTATCAAAAATCCTCCATGATATTTGTTTTTTATGTTTTAATGATACTAATTAAGCATTAGGTTAGGAATGATGTGTGAGGAAAGGCCACTGTGAGGTGGTAATGAAATGACTATGTAATTTTGGTGTTTTGTTTGTGTCAGAAGATCAAATTATGTAAATAGTGAGTTACAAATCATCAAGAATTATGTATTTTGGTGGTAAATTATTGGTTTTGGAGAGCTATTACAGGGTTGTAACTAGGAATATTGGATTCAAAAACTAGGGAATGACCTATTATAGTGTGTAAGGAAACTAGAAACCTGACAGTTTCTAAAAGATACATCATGATCTATAGTATGTTTTAGTGTTATATTCATGTATCATGGTATATTTTAAACACATTGATTTGAAACCATTTGTGATTTGATAGTTTAAACCTATTTATAAGTGTTAGTGGTTCTCGTGACATCTAACGTTCACTTGATAAAAAGTCTGGTTTGTACATATGAATCAACAGTAATTGATGGTTGTTAATTCCTATTTGTTATCGATTAGTGGATAGTTTCATTAATGATTAGGAGATAATAATGGAAGAGAAAAAGTATAAGTAAATCGTTTGTAAATATATGACACTAACATTAGAGTATCCCTTTAACCATAGGGTAGGATTTGTTTAGGATCTACTGTTTTCATAGGATGAATCATTAGCTGAATCATGAGTCATGTTATGTTTATAAGGGTGAACCCTAATACATGGCTTGGTTTTGGGGGTGAACCATGATTCATTGGATTATTCGGGTGTCAAATCATGTGAATAAAAAGATTGAAGTATCGTTTTATGGCATTATGGATTAATGAATCCATGAATGTTATTACTGTGGATCAAGGGTGTGAGTGGGACATTGTGTGTGGGATTGTTAGTGAGAATTCTACTTTAATGGAATATTTTTATCTAAATGAGTATATAATGATTATTGAGGAATGAAATGAAGAATGGGATATGAGTAAATGAAACACCTATCTGTCTAGTATTGTATTCTAGTAGATATCTATAGAAGTGGGATTAAGAGTCAGAAAAATATAATAGGGATTATAGGTTAGTTTGTTCTAGAGGGACCCCCAAAGATACTTCATTGATATAAAAATTCCTTATAGGGGTAGTTTATAACACCTTTATGATACTTCTTTAAGATTATTATCCCATAAGGATTTAGTTTTAAATGTCATTTGGATTCTTTTTCGGCAATGTAGATTGTTTTTTAGACATGAATATTGTAATATACTCATTTTCATTTGATTAATTCTTTAATAGAGTTTGAGATAAAATCCAGGATCATGAGGAATGGCTTGCTACCAAACTAGAGCTTATATTGGGATTTAATTTTCATGAGATATGTTTAATGCAATGAAAATTTATTCTAAGGTTCTAGAGGGGTGTTAACCTTATTATTCATTACATGAAATGGTGTCTTATCTTATAAATTACCCAGGAATAGTGTTTGAAGAATTTTAAAAAATGGGGATCATCAAGAAAATCCTCATTTGATTCTACATATACTTTTTATCATGATTATGATCTTTAAAAATATCCTCTAATCTAATTTCTTATCATCATATTTTTTTATTTATGATGGAATCCACTTTGTAAGGTAAAAATTATGGATGGAATAGATTTATTTTTCATTCATTGAATTTTTTTTAAATTTGTAAAACCCTAATACAATGATCATAGGGATTGTATCCTAGAATTGGTTGTGATATATTGTTATTGGCTCTATCATGATTTAGGTAGGAAGTGAAAACCTTGTAATATTTTTTATAAACACATGTATGAATTGAATTTCATGTCGGTGCATGTGTAACAAAGTGAGAACTCTATATGAGTTTTTATTAACATGTCAGTGTGTGTATATCTATATGAAAACTCTTATGAGATTTATTTTCATGGGGATTATAATATAACACATGAGAAATATATTTCTAGATGATATTTTGATAGGTTTAATCTCATTATAATTTTATTATGGTTATGTCATGGGATGATATTTCAATTATGTTTGTATTAAATTGTGTCTATCTATAATTGAGATGGTTGATTCATGGGATTATATATGAAATATTTCTTATTATATTGTCTCTATATATCAATGTGATGGTTGAGTCATGGGGTTATATGTGTAATTTTTTTATTATATTTTTTTGTCCATCAGAACATTGATAATTCAAAGAATTAATTTAATGGATTTTTTAGTTCATGTGACAAGATAGATATGATTTATCTTCCTAAATGGGTCTAAAACATTTAGGGATAGGGTTCAAGGCTTCCCAAGTAGTGCATGATGACCCATTAAGTTATAGGATTATATACTATTCTTTTACAGTCACTATATACCCCATTTTATATATTTTTTTCATTTATATTAACTATGTTTTGGTCATTTCCTACATGGTTTATACTCACAACAAACACGAGAATAACGACTCACATATCGAATCTATGTTTATGTATTTTGATGAAAATAATGGTCCATGCATATAGAAGTTGTATAGGAGGTGTACGATGGTCAAAGTTATGATGGAATAGAATTTATGATTATCTAATAGAGATTCAACATTATTTAATTTTTATTTTTATTCTTATATAAATACCATCCACAAGTGGGGCTCTATGACTTGTTGTACTAGTTATTGTATGTCTTATTTTTATATAATTTTTTATATTGATATTTTTTATTCCTCATTCTTGTTATTTTGTTAACTATAATTATATTCTAATGTTATTATATGGGTACTTTGTGTTTCTCTATTATCAATAAAATAGTATCCCCATATCACCTCTTAGGCCCTTACCTGTACTTGACAACCTATTTTATATAGGGAATCTTGTATGTGATCATGTGACCTCCACCCCAGACCAGGTGACTCTAATCATGGTGGCATGATTAGGTACCAAAAAAAATACAATCATGGGTGTACAAGGTTCCAAAACATAATAAAAACATCAAATTAATTATTGATCATTCAAAACAATATAAATAATTTATAATTATGTAGCTCATCTACTGTAATACTCTGAATCCATCAACTTACTCCGAGTCCTATATCAAGGGACTATTCCCTTTAGCCTTGTCTATTCTCGAGATATATTTCAATATGAGAATATATAGGGATAAAATAATAATACACTAGACTCAGTTAAAAATTATAGATACGAATCCCAAATCTAAAATCATTATTCTATAACAAACCCCACAATGTAATTTTTCTTCAATTGTTAGTAGTGAGAACACACACACCTTGTATACTGATAAAAGCCTAACCTGGTTCCACTAAAACCATATGTACTAAATAAAACAACATTAATTTATTTTTAGAGAATAAGAAACAAAATAATTTAACCCACATTTTATTATAGGGATTACAGGAATATAAAAATTGATCGAAAATCACGTGACCATATAAACAGTACTATTAGGGTCCTACTCATAGATGAATCATGATATATTCGACCTCCAGAGGAAGAAAATAATAAACATGAAAACCTAAATTTATGGATAGAATAATTATTCATGTTTTAACAATTGATGACTAAAAGAAGAAAAAGAAGAGGAGTTTTATACTCATTAGTAGGAACATAATATCCTGAACCACACACTTATTTAACCCCAAAAAAGAAGTAAAATTCTTATAGAATAAAGATATATAGATTTGTGAGTGTACAATGATATTTTTTGAGTAAATGACAACAAAAATATCATTTTTTAAAAGTTAAATAAAATAATTACATGATTAAATTATTTCTAAAAAAAATCCAAACACACGCTAGGTACCTAAAATATTTTCACTAGGTATCCAGTGGGAACTAGATTCCAACTCGAGTGAAAATGTCCATTTAATGGTCCATGGATAACTCTTACCCCCACTAATACCTCCACGGAGTACCTGGTTTTATTCCATTAGGAAACTAGCGGCATATATTAAAAGAAATATGTCTCTTAAAAAATATCATTCACCAAAACTTGGCCACTAACCCTACACCAACACCTTGAAAACTAAAATTTGATAAAAAAACACAAGGTTTGGTGAAATAGAGATATAAATGATACCACATACATATTTATCATGTGGAAACACTATATGATATTGTTTATTTTCACTGATTTACACTAGTGATAATTAATGATCCCCCTCTATGAATATATCTATCCACTACACCAACATATTAGACTCATAATACCATGTCTCCTATTGGATATGGATATTTTAAAACTAAACATATATTATAGGGACTACATTCCCATGAGGAGTCTTATATCATTGATTAAAATATGAATTGGTCACACCTCAAATTATGGTTACCTCTCCTAATCAATGTTGCTAGTGCTGATCACATTAAAATGGTCAAAATGGAATAAATAAATCTATGATACTGAGAATAAAGCATTCATTACATCATACCTTTAAAATCGTTTTAATAGATATGACACTACATAAATCCTCACAAAATTATCAACGAGATTAAAAAACTGGGGTTAAAGCATCAACTGTATTTGAATATGATTCAATACAAACATAGGTTAAACTTTATGAAGTACCAAGTCTTCTAACTAAAACAATAATGGATAAAATTATTGGTTTTAATTTCACATCTGCCTAATCTAAGAAATCTCCAAAAACTTCATTATCTCATGATAATTATCTGATGTTTCATACATGAGAGTAAACCTGATAATCACTATAAAACTATCCTATATCCAAAATTAGGAGACATTCATGGTATACCATAAAAGAATTAAAATGGCACCTTTTATGTCGGTTCTTGACAACTATTGTGGTAGAAAAAATACATAAGAATAATATTTTCTAGACCAAACCACTGGAATTTAAAAATATTTCATCATATGTCCTCCAACACCTAATTGGTATAATTATATCACCCAAATGTTTTAGGATGGTGGATAGTGATAATGTGAAACTATGTATCAATTTACTTGTATTGATCACTCTAGATGATTTATGTACAATGGGAATCCTAATAAATTATGAAGAACTATGGAACTATATGAATTATCCTTATCTCAAAAAAAATATCCTACAAAAAATATTTAATGGAATATATCTCCTTGACTAATATGAAATGTGTAAATTAGATCAACAAGTCCAGGATAATCTCTACCTCCTCACCATCATGATAAAAACAAGGAAACCCAATAAGGAAATCTAGGGTCATATCATCCTACTCCCACTCAAGAATTTGTATAAAGTGAAGAATTCTTGTGGATCAATAGTTCCTAAACATCACCTACTGATAGGTAATGCATCATGAAACATACCTCCACTATGTTATTCTTTATCTGGGACATTAAAACAAACATTATATATTATGACCTAAATTAGTAATCCCTTAGTAAACAACCCATATTGTCCCATGTGAATCTTGAAATGACTCCCCACATGCACTAATAAGGACTAAACTTAACATAATAAATATAGAAATTCATTTCCATAAACGGATCAATAAGTTATTTTCACCATATAATATATATATATATATACATTTACTAATCATTAGTAAATCCGAGGTAGGTATATTACTATTGTCCACTAAATCAAGGAGTGTGGATGTGAGTATAAGAGTCATTAGGGTCATTCATTACTTATACTAT
The DNA here is from genome assembly GCA_963277665.1 of Viscum album. Lineage (NCBI taxonomy): Eukaryota > Viridiplantae > Streptophyta > Magnoliopsida > Santalales > Viscaceae > Viscum > Viscum album. The sequence goes on along the minus strand of OY728119.1, from coordinate 1,598,717,786 downwards.
TGGACATCATGGTGCATATTATTGATGAAGATATTTTTCATCCATTCTCTTATATAAAATTAAATAACTTATTCCTTAGTTTTCATACTTATCCCATCATATATAAAATTCCATTTATTATATGTATACGGTATTTTATATTGAGATAATACATATACAAAACCCACATCCCCTTCCAAAGGATTAGGTTTCACTGAGGGAAAATATACCAAAGGTTGTAATGGATGGTATACACCACAAAACATTTAACCAATAGGTAATAAATCAAATAGAACATTGTTTTTACTACTTATAAAAACTATAGATGATTTTTTTGGTAGTTATTCTCATAAGACCTTAGCTACATGGATCTAAATGTCACCACTCATCCACCATACATCAGAACATCCCAAATTATTTCTCTTGGAAAAAAGTAATATAATAAATACAAATGAATACTATTAGATAGGATCTTGATTTTAAAAAACATTAGTCTCCCTTTGAAAACATAAAACATATCCCTTTTGATTCCGACCACACAATCATCAGCCAATTGGTAATGATTATTATCAACCATGATAAATGAAACGAGTCCTTGATAAACCTCCTGAGGTCACATAAGAATCATAAAAAACTATAGATGTCATTGATTTACCATATCATATACCATGAAGACACTACCTCAACTGTCTCTTATTCTATTGATAAACCTACATTAGATATGAAGTTCCTTAAAAAGTGCACCACAGTAATCCCAAAATGAATCTTAAAGAGAAGGAAATATAATATATTACCCCTTTGTATACAAAAAATAGTATCTAAATTTAATAAATGATCCTCCATTAACTAGGACTACCCAAGAATATCATTGATGAAGACGACCATAAAATACAATGGATATTGACTAAAGAAACTCTTCATCAGGTCCAAAAATACTATAGGTGCCTTCATTAAGATTACCTGCATAACAATATATTCCCTTAAGATATGTGTTCTATTAAATGAATTATATTAAATATTAAAAGTCCTTAACCATAAATGGTGATAGAAAATTCGCAGATCATTTATAGAGAGACACCTAGAACATATAAATAAATTTAATGTGTAACACCGTAAGATTTTATGGGATGTATTATTTTAAATTTACTTTATGTATTCCTTTTTATGCTATACAAAGATTAGTTTTCACTATACAAAACACCATATTAGCTGTAATATTTGAAACACTATTCTTGGCCTGTGTTGCACATAATTTCAAGTACTTTTGGTAGAATTAATTTCCCACAATGTGGATTATAGGTTTTTTTCAATGTATAAACGAACCATATTTGGATTATGTTATACACAGCACCAAAAGAATCTTTCACTGCATGCAACACAGAATTGGATTGTGCTACACTCAAAAGCGACCCTCCTCGATAACTTGTGTTGTACGCGATACCATGTTTTACTAAACAATGATATATTATTAATATATTATTATTTAATGGGATATGAACTATACATTATGAACAGTATTAACAAAATTTTTAATTTTATAACATTATCATTCATCTTATACATTTTCTAGAACATGGTATGAGAACACAATCAATTTTTCGGGAAAAGGAATATTTTTCAAAAAATGCAGTTTTACTGCCTTTTGATGGCCCACCCATATTAAATCTAGTTTATGACCCATTTATAAGATAAATTTAAAAATATTAACTTATTATTTTGAATCAAAGCATAAAAATTTACTTTTTTTTAATTTTTGGTATTTTTCTCATAAAATTCAAATTTTAATGAATAGTAAAAAATAATGCATTTTAATTCAACATTTCCTTTTCATATAATTTATTTATATAGTTATATTAAAATTTTAATTGGGTTTAAAGTATAATTGGATTATGTTTTTTTCATTTAATCCAATGTTGGTCATTGGAATTAATTTCACTTTTAAATTGGACATGAAGACAAGTCAATCTTTTGAAAGTTATTACTTCTTAAAAACCCACTTTTTGGTTTTAACAATGAGAATTATTTTTAAATTAAGTAATGAAACTTATATGTTTTTAATTTGGAAAAATTGATTTCATATTTTTAATTAGGAAGGTTTAAATTTTATAAATATGTAATTTTTAATTTTAGACATTATGAATAGAAACTTAACTAATTATTTTAGTTACCATGGTTAAAGGGTAAATATGGTAAATAAGGGTAAGAAAATAATATTATAATAATATTAAACTACCATAAAAAATGAAATAATCATATTTTATTTGATATTTCTTACCATGGGAATACTTGGAACGATTTTGGGACCCCATGGATTCCCTTGGTTGTGAAAATGTCATTTTATAAGAATAAATTTAATGTAATGATAATTATAACCTATACATTAAACTTTTACTAAATAAATTTAATATTGGGTTATTTAATTATATTTATGTATATAAATAGTCATTATAAAGATAAACATATTTCCTACATCATGGTATTTTATTTTTAATTTTTAGACATTAGATATATTCTTTTTATGACATAATTATGATGTAGTGTTTACCTCATCAGTGAAAGATTCAAGTAAATGAATTTATAAATATTAAAATAAAGATAATATGAATATTTTGATTTAATAAAATAATTTTATAGATTAAATTGACATAATAGGGATGGTTTAACTTGTTTTTTGGAACTAATCATGTTGTTATGATTTTTTTAAAAGTCCTGTACGAATAGTGTCAAAAACTAACAGAATTCATAACTTAAAATATAAAATAGTTTATTAAATGATATTATATTAATACGAATATATTAATATTTTAAATGGTTAATATAAGTCCAAATATGTCATAGATAACTTTTCTGGGTCATTTGACATGATATGGTAATTGCATTAACCTATAATATGTAAATAACATTATATACCAGTAAAAATAAGAAATTGCAAAATAAGGGTTAAACCAAAAAGATAAGGATAAAAAAAATTCATATACTAGTATGTTATTATAAATGTTAAATAATACCCTATTTCACCTTATATCCATCCTAAAAAAATTAAATCACCGCATGTGCATACATACAGCTTACCGTCTCCATGTTGTGGTGTAATATGTTTTTCACCACCACCATAATTGGATGGGTATAATGGTGGAGATAATAACTATATATGATTAATATAATTGTATAATAATTTTTATATAATATACACCATCCTATTTAATACCATTTAGTAATTATGGGAACGATATCATCACTTGTGCGTGCTTATGACTTACTGTCTCCACGACACGATGAGATTCATTTTTCACATTAACAATTCATGAATGATTATAAAGTATATATAATAAATAATCCTGAAATATATGAAATAAATACTCTACTGGATTTATGTATATATATATTTCATCTTCTTACTTCAATTCAGTTTAATAAGGAAACAAAAACTGTGTTCATGTGTACGTACGACCTACAGTCTCCATGAATAGTGTATTCCATTCTATTTATCTCTCTATTATATATATTTATATACTAAATATATATGATATATAAACTATGTTTTACATTATTTATATTTAAGTAATTAAATCATTATCTATGTAATAATATAAATATTTAAAATTCCCAAAACGTATGATAAATAAAACAATTATTACCCAAAACGTTGCTTTAACATGAAATTGACCAACAAACGGTTAATATAATGTCTTATGTGAATCATATATGAGATCGTAAATATTATTATAGTTCTATTACATGTTAATAATATGTTTAAACCCACGATATAAGAGTTTCAGACACAAATGGAAGAAATTGCATCTAAGGTAAGTGATAATTTTGCAATCTCATTTTTATCTGAGATTGTTTATACGTAAGTATTAATTGAGGATATATTTATCATCCATGTCCATGTATTTTAATAAATTTATCATAAAATGTTTATTATTCTTCTATTTTTGTTTAAAGTCATTTTTACCCAATTTTTTGTACTTTTACTACATGGTTTGGAAGGAATATTTCTTACATTTACCATACAAGGTACTTTTTGACTTCTTCAGAAAAAGTACAAGAAGGATGTTTTTTAACTTATATGACATGAAAATGTTTTTAAATATTCATAATTCATTATTTAAATTAAAATCACTCTAAAAGTTTTCATGCCCATTTTCAACAAAATTTATTTCTGTGGAAATTGTTTGGCATTTGGAGAAAAGAAAACGTTTTTTGAAGAAGAAATGATATTTTCCTTAGTAATTAAGTTCAAGTGTTTTATCAAATTTATTTCCTATATAATATGACACACATCAAACAGGGATATGTTTCGATACCTATTATTAATATCATTTTATAAGGTTAAATATATAATTAAATTTTATATGGATTATGTTATGATGGAATGATGTTTAAGAATCTCATTTTATTTCAAGGGTTATGCTGTGATGAATGAATTTGGTTTTGCGAAACATGTAATAATGATTTCATTATGATATGTGTGGAACATATATGTCACTCCAATTAATTGGGTAATGATTTATATGTCATGAGATCGACATGAATGGAACCTCGGATAAGTCAAGTTCAGTAATAAATGTCTAGAACGACATGTAAAAGCGGTTCTGTAGTGGACTTTGTCCACTATGATAGTCTTGGAAGCAATGCCTTGGCTACTATGGAAATCATATTGTGTGCTTATTATTTTTTCACAATTAAATTTTTTATTTCAATGTTATTCTATCATGATTAATTTTTCATAAGGATCCATTCCATACAAATTTCCAAGATTAATTTCATGACTCAAGATTTTGATGTTTAAACATTATGTTCGTGATTTTACGTTCAAATGTTTATGGTTTGTTATATGTTTCTAAATTTACCCTTATTGATCATTTGAGCTCACCTTTTTTATGTTTTCTTTTCCATAAGAAATAAATAAAGGTTTTATGTAGGAAAAAAAGGAGAAGATCATTATGGGATATCTTGAAGATCTTTCACCGTGATTGCAAGATTTTGTTTCGAGTATCCTAAGTCAATAAACTAATATGGTATTAGGGATTTTTTTTCACATATTAAGAATTCCTAAAATAAAATTTAATTTGCATGTACATAAAGCTTGGGTATATACATTTTTTATTAGATAGAAGGTTTAGTTATCATTTGGAAACTAGGATGTGAACGATTTAGTGAGATCCTTAGAGATATTTCTATGGTATGTCTTGGGATGTCCCTAAGGGCAAGTCTATCTATAGATTATAGTCCTGGAGTTATGATAGAAATAAATAATACCACATCATTAAACCTAATATTTTAGAGATTTAAAGTACTCCCCTATGATAATTTTGTTTTCCTAGTATAAATGTTTCCTCTCATAGTATTCTTATTGGGTTTTAGAAAATGGATGGAACCCGAAGGAACCATGTAAATAATCAATGAACTATATAATGCAATGATTGTCCTCCTGAGAACCAAAATTTTGTGGGATATGTAATGAAAAATCATATTTCTAAAATCTATGAATCACCCTGGAATTCCAAATGAGAAAATAAGGGAACAACATTCTATTGTGTCTTTAATGAGGCAACATCCACCTTATTTCAATGGGTCTTATGATCCACTTGTTGTTGAACAATGGATCAAGACCACTGAAAATATATTTTCCATCCTTCACTGTTTGGAACATGAAAAAAGTAATTTTGGATTTATATAATTTATGAAGAACAGTGTTGGAATCTATATAAGAAGACAAGTCAACTAGATGAAATTGAATCCATGGAATCTGATGAGTTCAAGAACTTGTTTTTCAATATGTTCTTTCCACTTATTATTCTAAGAAAGATGGAAAAATAGTTCATTGAGATTAATAAAATGTATGATGAAAATTTTGGTACATACAAGGAAAATTTTACAAGGCTTGCAAGGTATGCTTCTGGATTTATCATCCAACCTGAAAGTATAGTTTATCGAATCTTCAGTGGCTTAAAACCAAGTCATTGAAAATAATTATCTATAAGAGACTTATATAGTTATGAAGATATTGTGAGTTGGGATATCAAGGTAGAACAAGAATTTTGTCTTATATATCCATGTCATGGTTTTGACAAGAAATTAAAGATGGAATTCAAGGGAAAATCTCAAAACAATTGTGACAATAAAATTAATGTTTCCTTATGATCGAAGTGTAGAAAGAAGCATTTTGGAGATTATCTTAGTGGGGCTATAAAATATTTCAAGTTTGTTAAATAGGTTCATCGATCATTTATGTTCCAAAGTAATGAGAAAATGGTTGATAATGATTAGAATAGGGAAAATAAAACAGATAATGCACCACCAATAATTCAATGCTAAAAGTGCAAGGAAACGGGGAATTATGCTAACCAATGCTCTAATCCAAGAGTTAATGATGATCGACGTTAGCAACCACTTAATGAAATAGACAGTGGGAAGTCATATTCAATCACAATTGGTGATATTGAGTATGAAAACAAAGTGGTGGAATGATTAAGTGTTTATGTAATGGGATTCCAATATAGTGTTGTGGAATCTCATTTATAGTATGAAGGAAGATTGGAATATATATGTTTTGGTTTATTATTGTTTTCAATAATTATATGGTACTGGTAATGTGATTGAAATATTTTTGGAAAGAACATGATATGCACATAATGAATAGATAATGAGATAATGAGATGATTGATAGTATTAATGAACTCATGACTGATAAAAGTACAAAGTGATATCATGGTCCGAGAATATGTAATTTTTGGTATTTTTAATGTGTTAAAAGAGTTAATTTTGACAGAATGCATATTTTCAATGAGGTTCTATGGTAATTAATGTTTTTATGATTCAATATAATATATAATTAAGGTATTCACATGTTTGGAATGTGATAATAAAGAGCTGCCAAATGAGATATGGGAGATAAATGTAATGTCGATTTAGTTCACCATTTTATAAAGTTTTATAATTTTCAGATTGTAATGTTATCCATTTACGGATAATATAAGTTATATTCCATATTTTGTTTGTTATATTAATGTATTATTTAACTATAGGTGGACTTATGAATATTTGATTACCTATACTAACCATTTAATTAAGACCAATTGAATGACCTATCATTCTATCTCATGATCTGATAACACTTACAGAGTGAAAAATTCATCTTCATTTCTTTAAAAAAGAGATGAATTATAAATTGTTCAGGGAACTATCAATGATGATATTGTATTGAAATCAAGTATTTATTCTCTTACAAAATTCATCAACTTTTGGAAAAGTATATTGAAACAAAAATGTTATCCTAGTACCTTCTTATCATATGAATTAGATGGTCCCATAAATCATCATAGATTTATGGCTTTCAGGTAGTTAACATTCTGAAAACCATATTCTCTTTCACTATCCATCAGATCATATGGTATAGATTTCTCTTTTATATCTATGATTTCACTTCCCACCTATGTTCTCATATGTGGAAAACCCATGATGAGTTACATTTGGTAACCAATTTTTTTCGAACATTACTTGTAAAAATTATGTTTTTTATCCCTTTTTACGATGCTGGTTTCCAAGAAATAAACTTTCATGTAGAAAACCATTTATAACCCCAACAAATTTCGAGGGAGAAATTAATTTTAAGGGGGTTATAATGTAAGACAATGATATTTTATAAGAAAGATTGTTTTTAATTTCTTTGACATCTTACGTTGTACACTACAAAGAGATTAGATTGCGCGATATGTAATATTGTATTAGCTTGCAGTATACACAACACTATTCTTAGCTTGTGTTGCACATAATTTCAAGTTAATTTGAGAGAATTAATTTCATGAAATGTTGATTATAAGTTTTTTTCATTGTATAAATGAACCATATTTGGATTATGTTATACTCAACATCAAAGGAAGATTTCACTACATGAAACACTGACTTGTCTTGCATTACATGAAAGAGCAACCTTCCTCAATAGCCTGCATTGTACACGATACCGAGTTTCACTAAACAATGATCTATTATTAAAATATTATTATTTAAATGGATAAAAATAGGTGTTATGAATAGTATTAACCAAAATTTTAATTTTATAACATTATCATTCATATTATACATTTTATAGAACATGGTATGAGAACAAAATCAAGTTTTTTGTCAAAAGAAAGATTTTAAAAAAATGAATTTTTACATCCTTTTGATCATGCTCCCATTTTAAATTTAGTTTTTGACACTTTTATAAGTTAAAATTTACAAGATAAACTTTTTTATTGGAATCAAGACAAAAGAATTTACTTTTTTTTTTAAATTTTAGGTACATTTCTAATAAAATAAAAATTTTAAAGAATAATAAAAAATATTGCATTTTAATTCAAAACTGTCTTTTCATCTAATTTATTTATACAGCTAGATTTTATTTGTTAATTGGTTTTAAAGTATAAATGGATTTTTTTATCATTTAATCCAATTTTAGCAATTTGAAATGATTTCACTTTTAAATTTCATATAAACACAAGTCAATCTTTTGATAGTTATTACTTCTTAAAACCCCACTTTTTAGTTTTGACAATGTGAATTAATTTTAAATTAATTACTAAAACATAGGTGGTTTGAATTTAAAAAAATTGATTCCATATTTGGAAACATAATATTCAAATTTTATAAATAGGTTATTTTTATATTTGGACATCATGAATAGTAACTTCAATAATTATTTTATTTACCATGGTTAAAGTTAAAATCCGGTGAATAAGGGAAGGAATATAATGTTACAATAATACTAAAATAACCGGACACATGTTCTAATCCTATTTTATTAGATATTTCTGAAAATGGGAATCCATGGGTCAATTTTTGGACCCATGGATTCACTTGGATGGGAAAATGATATTTTATAAGAATAAATTTACAATAAAGATACTTATAACCTAAAAATATATATTTATCTAATTCAATTTTAATATAAGGTAATGCAACTGATATCTACATATATAAATAGTAATTATCAAGCTAAAATAATTTCATAAATCATGGTATTTTATTTATATTTTTAGACATTAGATAAGTATATTTATTTATGACACAATTATGATGTTTTGATTACCTCATTAATGACAGATTGAAGTAAATTAATTTATAAATATTAAAATAAAGTTAATTTGAATATTTTGATTCCATGCATTAATTTTCTGGATGAAATTTACATATTAGGGATTATTTAATAGATTTTTTTTAAAGTTATCATATTGTTATGAATGTTTAAAAAGTCAAGTATGAATAGTGTCAAAAATTGACATAATTCATAACTTAAAATATAAAATCGTTTATTAAATGATATTATATTCATAAAAATATAAAATTTTGTAAAATGGTCAATATAAGTCCAAATATATCATAAATAAATTTTTGTGTATCCTTTGACATGATATTGTAATTACCTTAATGTACAATGTGTAAATAAAATGATATCACAGTAAGATTAAAAAGAGTAAAATATGTGTTAAACAAAAACGATAAGGAATAAAAAATATTCAAAACTTGTCTTAAAATTATTTGATGATGGGTATTTAAATTTAGATCATATTATATTATAAATAAATATGTTTTGGACAATTTTTAATCGAAATTTAATTTATAATAAATTAATATTTCGAGAGTTTCTTAAAGTGTGCCTCTCCACTCTTATAAAAGGGAATCTCCTCCCTCTCCTCCTCACTTCGTTTTTTGCCATCATGATCAGAAAACCCATTCCCATTTCACATCTAAACTTCTATAGTTACATTATATAGGTTTTGGTCTTCTCAAAACACCAACTCTAGTGACCTAAGAAGAAATTTAAAGGAAGCACATCGAGGAAGAGGTATTCAGTTATACTAATTCATTCAAATTTCCTTCTTCTTCTACTTCCTCTTCAATAGTTGTTTCAATGTAAAGTAATAAAATAATTATAAATAATATAATGATATGTTATTATAAATATTTAAATACCATATTTCACCTTCAATCCGTCATAAAAAAAGGAATCACCACGCGTCCGTACGTATGACTTACCGTCTCCACACTGTGGTGTAATATGTTTTTCACCACCACCTTACTTGAATGGGTATAATGGTGGAAATAAAAACAATATATGATTAATATAAAATTATAATAATTATTAGATAAAATAAAACATACAATTTATTACCATTCAACAATTATGGGAACGTTATAATCGCTCGTGCATGCGTATGGCTTACCGTCTCCACCACACGATTAGATTCATTTTCCACATTATCCATTTAAGAATGACTATAATATATATATAACAAATTATCCTGAAATTTATGACATAATAATTCTACCATATTTTTATATATATATATTTAATTAATTTACTTACATTCATTCAATTTAATAAGGAAATGAAAACAACATTCATGTATATGTATGACCAACCTTCTGCATGAACGGTTTAATCCATTCCATTTATCTCAATATTATATATATTTATATACCAAATATATATGATATATAAATAATATTTTAAATTATAGAAGTTATTAAATAACAATCTATTTATTAATAACAAGAATAAAAATTCCAAACACCTATGATAAATAAAACGATTAATACCCAAAACTTTGCTTTAACATGGAATTGACAAATGAATAGTTAATATAAAGTCTTAAGTGAATCATATATGATATCATAAATATTATTATGGTTATTTTAAAAGTTAATAATATATTGAAACCCACTATATAGGAGTTTTAGAAACAAACAAAAGAAATTAGACTAATGGTGTGGATAATTTTGTAATCACAATTTTATCTGAGATTGTTTATATGTAAGTATTTACTGGGGATATATTTATTATCCATGTCCATTTACTCTAATAATTTTTTCATAAAATGTTTATTATTATTCTATGTATGTATAAATTAATTTTTACCCATTTTTTTACTTTTATTACGTGGTTTTGAAGGAATATTTCTTACGTTTACCAAACGAGGTACTTTTTAACATTTCTGGAAAAAGTACGATAAAAATGTTTTTTAACTTATACAGCATGAACAGGTTTTTACATCTTCATAACACCTTATTTCTATGAAGCTTCCTCTATAATTCTTAATGTTTTTTTCAACTAAATTCTTTCCTTTTAATATTTTGTGGAATTTTGAAAAAAGAAAACATTTTTGAAGAAGAAAAGATATTTTCCTCTGGAATTATGTTCTAGTGTTTTATAAAAATTATTTCCTATCTAAAATGAATCTCTTTAAATAGGTTTATGTTTCTATCTATATTATTACTATGATTGTATGATGTTTAACATGAAATAATATTTTATATAGAATATGTTATGATGGAATGATATTTAAGAATCCCATTTTATTTCATGGGTTATGCTATGATGAATTATTTAGGTTTTGTGGCACATGTAAGAATTATTTCATTATGAATTGGGGGGACTTATATCTCACTCCAATGAATTAGAAGAAAATTTATATCTCATGAGATAGACATGATGGAACAATAGGTAAATCTAGTTTAGTAATACATGGTTGGAATGGGAAGTAAAACTAGTTCAGTTGTGGACATTTTCCACTATGTTGGTGTTGGCAGTAATTCCTTGGAAACTTTGGAAATCATATTATGTGATTATTACATAGGTACAATTTAATTTTTTATTCCAATGATATTATCTCATAGTTAATTTTGTATAATGATCATTTCCTTATATTCTTATAAGATTTATTTCATGACTCAAGATTTTTATGTTTAAACTTTATGTAAAAGTTTTTACGTTCAAATGTTTATGGTTTGTTTTATCTTTCCATGTTTATGCTTACTGAGAATTTGAGCGCACCCTTTTTATGTTATATTTTACCCAAGATATAAAAAAATATTTTAGTTTGGAAAAAAAGGGTAATAACCTTTTTGGAGATGTTGAAGATGTTTCACCATGATTAGAAGATTATATTCTGAGTTTCCAAAGACACTAAACTAATACGGTATTTGGGAATTTGTTTGTGTCATGAATTAAGTATTCCAAAAAAGAAATTTCATGTCCATGTACATAATGATTGGGTCTCTATAGAATGATACCTTGATACAAGGGATAGAATAATATTTATTAACTATCTCCATGTTCTACCACAAGTAATCTAAAAAAACAGGTTGATATATCCACCTTCATTGAAAATACCACCAGAGACCCTCATGGGGACATTCTATAGTTGATAAAATTAATCACATAATAATGTTCTACAAGTGACTCCAATTCATAAAGCTATTAGTGATATATAAATTATGGACGAATATATATGGGATATGTATCTAGAAATGGAAAATTCTTAAACTTGATCTTACTCTTCAGATGAAATCTTAAGAAATAATGGGGAAACACACCATTGAATTAATCCTTGATAAACGGAAATACCTCCCAATATATTTCCTAATGACCCAATGAAACTATTTATATCCATGGGTATGATCACTCAATGAAACTCATGGTGAAATCATGAATGAACAAATGGTAAATCCCATTATCTAACATAATTAGAAATTTCACTCTCTATAGAAATTAATTATACCATATAGTGATGGAATATATCGTGTGCTTGATAAATAGATAACCAAACCCTCCCATGGACCACAAATTTTTTATATATATATCCATAAGATGTACTAGGGATACCTCTATCCACTATTAACAATATTTCACTTTAGATATCTCACGATACTCATAAATCACAATATTTTGGGTATATTGAAATATAATACCAAATAGTGACACACCAAAAATTGGCACCAGAACATAAACTATATGAAATGATATCAATGATTAAGACACATAGATATAAATTTATACTATAGTTAGGGTTAGTGCCATTATAGTAATATATTGGAAGATAAATTGATCCCTACATGGAAATGTGGGAGACATCTTGATGGTGTGAAGAAGGTCGGAACCTAGTCTCTGAGCTCCCATACACTAGATATGAGGAGGGAAAATACATTGCTCATATTTTTTTCCATAATTGTTAGGTACCATGACATAATCAATTATTTTAATATCTATACGATCCAAATATAGACATATATTGTTTCACCCTATAATTGTATCTATATATTCCCTGATCCTGAAAAAATTAGATCTCATTCACCTATTTTTCATAATTTAGCTAAATATTCCCCTTCTGAGAACCATTGTAAAACATAAATTAATCTCACACTTTAATTAGAAGATATCAAACCCAGAATGATTTATATTTCCATATATTCCCTGGTGAGGCTCCTCAAACATATGGTTACTACTACTCATAGTCCCCCTCCTAGCTCAATCAGAGTACATATAATACCAAAACGATCTCCCATTTATATTGTGTGGATTCATAATTAGAGTTTGGTTCACAAGATCAAGGATGTATATAAATCAAGAATATTATTATATGATAATATTGAATGCATTAGGATATCCTAAAAATTAATGACCTTGGTAGATTCATGATTTTTTAGTGTATGATTGAGTTTCAACCCACCATAATAGTTGATAGTATAATCCATCACCAGTATTCCCCTTGGGCTTGATTCATGAAGCAAAATCCTTTATTAACCCCTGAAATATATAGGAATAAATTATTAAATAATAATTAATAAAAGGAAAGAATTTATATACATGCATGTTTTAATTCTTGGACTATACTACATACTCAATGATTCATTAGTCCTTGATGAAAACTGGTAAAAATTTTCAATCACCACTCAACTGGTGTCTCGAGGTGATCAAATATATACATTTTTTACTATATAAAAAACCCAAAAGATTTGGATCTAGAGTCAATGTTAATGAGAAATTAAATATATATAGAGGAATCATGATTCATTTGTAACATTTTTATCCTACCTACTACAGTCACGTACCCTGTGGCTATATGAACTAAAGAACACTCTCTCCAGTATACCAATTAATAAGCAGAACCAACATAACTAGTGGCCCAAGATCAAATTTTTTTGGGTAAAATATATAGTTTCCTCATGGTTCTAAAATATAGGACCCCATGGTAGTATATATCTATAAATTCCAAGGACACCACTATAATCAAAATTGTACCATATGTCAAAATATAATAGTTCAGTGTAAGATGTAACATGCATACACTGTTCCTCAAAAAATAAAAACACTATGAAATAGGGGTCACCTAAGTCAAGCCTTGAGTCTAGTAAAACATTCTATATTTTAGGTCAGTTGTAAAATTATAAAAGATCAAAAAAAAATCATATCATATCATAGTAATATAGAGTAAATATGAGTATTTTTATTAGAGTGACACTAAGAATTTATATAGAAAAACACTTTTTATGTTGTTTTTTGACACATTAAATGACCCAAACATATATATTAACTAGAAAATAAGTCATGAATGTAAACCAAATGAAATAATATGAATTTCATGTGAGATATACATGTTGAATGTATTATATTAATTCACGCACATTACTGCACTGGGCTAATGAAAAAATAAATAGACCATAACTAAATATCTAAATGAAAAATATTTTGGGAAGTAACCTATAACACATTGAGATTTTGTGAAATATTTATTTTTCAAATAATTATAATCCTTATTGTAATTTTCATTGCATGAAACACCAAGTATAACTTCTGTTACACACAACACTGATTTTATCATGATTTCCATGAAACATTGAGTTTAAACGAAATCTAAAATATTATTAATCTATTATTATATGATAGATATCACATTGATATAGGAATGAAGGTTAAATAAATTATCATAATATATTGGAAATAAATCTATATAAAATTAATTCTTTGTTGACCATTTAACTAAATATTAAAATAAAGGAAATATTTTTCAAATAACATTTTTTATGGAAAAAAACATATTTCTCCTCAATATATTAAAAAAATAAATTTGATAAATTAAATTAATTAAATTTATATATTATTTAATTAATAAACTATTTAACATTAATTATATCGATTTTTTGTAAAATAGATAAGTATTAATCTAATATTATGCTTAAAACTTCTATTTTTTAAAAAATCATATTTGGCACATTTTTTTCACACTTATTTAGAAAATATTTTTTTTTCTTTTATAAAATTTATTAAAAAAATAATTAATATTTTTTAAATAATTATTTCAAATGTATCATAGGGTGAAATGTTTATAATTTTCTGAAATGATTTATTTTGTTAATGAATAGTAAAATATAAGGAATCTTAACAGAAAACTATCCTTACATTTAAATTATTTATAATGAATAATTATATTTTTAGTTGGTTTTAGATTAAAATTAGATCAATTAATTAAATACTAATCTAATTTGGGTCATTGGATTCAATTTCATATAAAAAACATAGTAAATGTTAAAACATTTTCTCTTTGAAAATCCTCTTTCTCATCGCATATGTCTGATTGATTTTATATTATAAATTTACACTTATACGAGATGAATATGGAAAATTTTAATAAAATTTTTAATAATTAAAATTTATATTATTTAATTATGTAAAATTAATTTTCTACTATACTTAATAGAAAACATAATAAAAATTAATTCTCGTGGTTAAGGTAAAAATGTGTTTACAATGGGGTTAAATTAAAAACGAATGGGTTAAAATGACCGATATATTATCTAAAATCTATTTGATATACATAATATGACCATAAAATTTCCAAGAATCAATAATACTCCATTTTAGATAATTTTTAATGTAAAAAACATGGGTACAACATTTTATTTTCTAAAATTACTAGTATTCCACTCACTGTACTTATAAAAGGCCACCCACTATCTTCTCATCTTCTCATCTTCACACAATTTTTGATTCATCTAAGAACTACCCAAATAATTTACCTAATTCAATAATATCATCATATAATCATTTTTCCCAAAAATATAACATAGAAATTCCTTTAATTAAAACCCATGGATCTTCCCTGAGGAAAAGGTAACGTTCATCAACGAGCATTTTTATTTTATTAATTTGTGAACCTCATTAAATTATTGTTAAAATATGATTAAATAATAAAATAAGTATCTTATAAACAATGAGACTTTTTAATGTTAAGTTATTGTCCTAAAATAATCTCCACATCCATTAAATGTGTTATAAAATCATTATTCATGTTTACTGAAGACTACCACAATGTGAAATGATATTATTCATTTTTTCCATTACCTCCTCACATGATTGTGAATGAAGAAGGACATAAATTATATAAATTATATTTATAACATAATTATACCTTTTGATTCATTAGATCAAATATACATTTTTTTCCTTCCATTTCTTAGTGGATACGATTACGTTGCTCGTGTGTATATTAGACTACTGCCATTTGAAGCGATATGATTTGTTTAGTAACACTTTACAAGGAATATAATAAGTATATAATGAATTAATATATGCAATATAATGAAATAATTATAATATTAATGATGTTTTTATCATTCATAAACAATAAAATACCATTTTACTTCTTACTATTTCACTCACCGAAAGATGAAAACGACATTTACGTATGTGAGGATTACTACCTTATGGAAGCGACATGACTCCCTCTTCCTCACCAAACCACGTGGATGGTATTTGTATTAAATTTAAATAAATTATACGGTATTTGTGATATTTAAAAGATTATTTAATTATAATATATTACATACCTCTTTTTTATAATCATTGTCGAAAAATGGAAATATTTTTAATGTGTACGTATGACCTAGAGTCTTCATGATCATAACATGTATAATTAATAAAAAAGAACATTCATGATTGTTAAAGAAAAAATAATTTATTTATAAATATAATAATTATTTAATTGTTACTAAAATTATAGATATTATGGAACCATGATCAATTTATGCGGGCAAAAAATAACAAATCATAAAATCTATAAAAAAACAAACCGGTTATTACCAAGAACATGACTTTTACATGTAAATGTATATAAATTGCTACAAAATGGCCATAAGAAAGTCATACATGGTATATATGATTATATTTATGAATAATATTTATTACAAACACATATTTATTATAAAATTTGTTTGAACATATATGATGGAAGTCGATACTTAAGGTATGGGATTTCTAGACACTCTTTTATTTACGGAAGACATTTGAAAACTCACCACTTGTTTCATTTTTTGGGTGTATATACCACACATTTTACAATTTATATCATGATTCCCATTATTTTCATGATATTTTATAATTAATTTCATGTTATTATTTAATGGGTATTTTTATTCCATATATTACTAAAGCGGTAATGAAATGTTGTCTCAATTTTCCTTCTTTGAGAATTTTGTCATATTTTTCACCTACCTTATTTCTTGAGGTATATATACAGACCCTTTGAAATGTAATATAATTAATTATTTTACAATACTTATATTATAAGATTTATTTAATGTTACTCCTTCATAGGAATTATTAGTTAATGTTACAAAAGTTCTAAGGGGTTTATAATTCAATCACATCATTAATCGAGATTGTTTATGATTATGTTTCGAATGATGAAATATTATGTTCCATATCTCAATAAACGTGAGTATTTATTTTATTCTATGGTTATTTTTATATAATAAATTATTTCAATTCATTTTCCTATCATTATATTTTCACGTTTTCGAAACAATGTTATAAAAAATCATATTTTTTCTATCTTTTGCCAAGAACCCTTTTTATTCCAAAACCTTATATTGTAAAGTTGTTTTAAAAAAAATTTTGAAAACTTTTCAAATAATTTATTAAATAAATTTATTAAATAAAATTTTACTTTTTATAATTTTTTTTCCAAAATTAATTTTTATATCGTTTTACAAAAAATTCAATTTTTTTTCTCAATAAATTTCAATAGAATATTTGTTTTAACATACCTAACAAGAATAATACTTCTACCATCATAAAGATTATCTTTTTTAAAATTTATTATATAATTTTTTTATTTGGTTTTTAATGAAATTATTTTTTATTTTTTTTAAGTTTTATAATTCGTGTTACAAAGAAGATAAGATATTTTCCTTAAGAAATGTTTTGAATGATTTTTAAAATATTCGAATTTTATGTTATCAAGTTTATTTTAAATGAAAAATATTTTAAATATATTTTATGTATTAAAAATTATTTTAAAATAAAATTTATTTTCCCATGAAATGATCCAATTTATATTTCAAAATAATTCTTTATCAATGATTACATACTTTGTTTCTACCTATGCCTTAATAGGGATATAATCTAAGGATTTAATTCATATTATTTTTTGGAATGGTTTATATTGATGATAACAAGATGTTTATGAAACCCATTACTCATACATGGTCTACTCGATGATAAAATGATTATAAAACCTTATTATCTTAATAGGTTATATGATTATAAAATGATTAAATTATTATAAGACCTATCTCTATTCCACATATAATGATTTGATGAAATGTTTATGAATCCAATTCTCATTTCAGTGGGTTATGATATGTTGATTGTCTTATGATCTTTTGGAACATATATGTATGATTTTGATTATGTTTTGGGTGGTAAATATAGCTTCCTCCAATTAAATCTACAATGATTAATGTTATATGAGATCAATGTGTATATAGGAGTCACTACAAGAAAATCCATCTATCCCCAGGGATAAATAACAACAATGTATGAAAACTGTTGGTATAGAGTTGTTTTCCAAGTCTATACCAACAATGCTTAAAATATTATTGGTATAGGTTGGTCTATACCAGTGGTTTATTAAAACCATTTGTATAGATTTCATATATTTGGAGGCTCGCTTTGGCTCCTCCTCCCATACCCCTTATTTGTTCCCTAAGTGTTTCATCCATCTATGCTTCCCCCTCCAGTCAGTTTAATTTGGTCTCCTCCCTCCACTCTCAACTTCATATGGTATCCCCCTCCACTCCATTGTCAATTTCATTCCCCCTTTCCCCCTTGGGCTAATTTGGCATCCCCCAGGTGACACTTCACCCATCCGATGTTTTTTTGGATATTTTATTGTTGTTACCATTGAGGGGTAAGATTACATTCTGATATTTAATTTACTCTATTGTGTTCCTCCATTTTCATGGAATGATTAATTTTTTTTAAAATATATATATTTTTTATGGTTTTGGAATATTTTTCAATTGTTTTAGATTATAGCTATATGATTTTCTATTTTAGTTTATGTATTTTTGAGGAAAAAGGTTTCACATTGGATAATTTAATCACTCCATCCTAGTTTTCAACCACTTTGGATTATAAATCTAATTTACATATTGAGATATAAATAAATTAAAATGATTAATGATTAATGATTTTATAAATATATGTAAGGATGTATATCATTAATAAATAAGACCATTATATATTTGGTCACTTGTTATATGTTCTTAGAAATATGGTTATTAGAATTATGATCATTAACTATATAGTCTTTAGCCAAACACATATCCAATGGATATATTTATGCTGTGTATTTTTTAGTAACAAGTCAAAAATAATATAATTCACAAATGATAAGATGTTCAGAAAAATAAAATATTTAACAGAACTAAATTTTTATAAAATGTTTTCATCAATTTTCATATTATTATTATCATTAAACATCCATTTGATTTATTAAAGAAATAAATTTCATTCCATTTCATATATTAAACAATTGGATGAGACAGTTAATGACATTACATTATCCATCTGAAACTATTGGGCGATTTCCACTTAAAATTGCATTCCATTCATATTAAGGAATTTTTATATAGAAAAATCCACCCAACCACCCCAAAAAAAATTCACATCCACTACCCCTCTCAATTTTCTAAATTGAATTGAAATTATCAAAAATACAATCGCATTATCAATAACAATATATTTACATTAAATGGTTATATAACGATTACAAAAAATTGGATGACATTATAATATATTCTTGTTTTTATTACTAAATTACCTCAAATATGGTTATTTTACATTATGTTATTTAAACCATAATGAAACTATACATTAAAAAGTGTATTGTAATTAATAAATAATTAATTTGTTTACACTAATATTACTAATTTGAAGATAATGAAGATGGTATGGTGGAATGATAACTAATATCATGATTTTTATACACCGATTTTCATTAAGTAAAAATGATATATAAGTTATTTTATTTTGATAATTTTAATTCATATAATTAAATTTTTGTTTTCTATATATGTTTTTTAAAAATAGTATGTCCTCTTTTTTTCAAGAATCTTGTTTTGGATGTTTCATTATATGGTTGGATATTTTTTAATTATAGTGATTATGTATATATTTGATGTATTTATATTTCATAATATATTTAATATTTCATTATGTTATTATTCTATATTTGAATTTTCTTTCATTCAAAAAACATTATTTCATATGTATTAATGAAAATTATATGAATTTTTCATCATAAGTTCCCTGATGGAATTATTTTTGTGTTTTATTTTTATTAAGGTGAAATATTTTCCATTGTTTATATTGTTATCTTTGGAACTTGTTTCAAGAATTTTTTAACCAGGAATGAAATGTAATCTTTTTGGTTTTCATGATTAGTGATGAAAAATAGTCCCACATCTCTTGGGAATCCTGAGTAATGGGTAGATATAGGGAGGGGAAAACCTAAATATTTTTAGAATTTATAGAGTGTGTCAATAGAAATTGAGCATGTGTTGGTGCGAGCCAATGTGGGATGATCCCACGTTGGTGTGGGCTAACCAACATGCTTGTTTTTAAGAAAATACTTTTTTCACATTATGTGATTCTTTAACATTTTAGTTCATTTAATAAAAATTCATTATTAAACCATGAAATATGATTTCTCATTGTAATTTTTTGCATTATTTTTTAGCTTTTTTGGACAATCCAACACATGCTCTAACCAGTACAGGCCTGGCCCACCCCGCCTCAGCCCACATGTTTCACATTACTAGAGATGATAAAGTATATCGATAAATATGGACTATATTTTCATTGTTATTACATTTATTAACCATGATAGTTAAATCTAAAAGTTCAAGGATACCCACCTTGATTCATTATTTTTAGCCATCGCTTATAGCATGTTTTAGTTTTAATTTTTTTTTCTAGTTACTAGTATGATTTGATAACTTTAACATTAAAATTGGTTGTAACATATTTTTTAACTATGTTTTACATTGTTGATTGGAATGTCAAATTTTCCCCTATAATGGAAAAATATAATATGGATGTCTCATACCGATTATATTTCATTCCAGTTCCCAAATAATTTGGATTTTTCCTTATTTTTTCATTTTTTAATGCTTTAGATGGAGGTTGTGTACAGTTTCCATGATATAATTATGATGGAAAACTATAGTCCATCCATGAAGAGGTTAGCTACCATATAACGAAAGCCAAATTTCAAAAAAAAAATGTTTGGTATTACTAGGGAGAGATGGGACAATATTCTATTGTTCACAAAAGAAAAGAAGGAAATAGTATTGAGAATTTTATATTTGATAGGTGTATGTTTGCGCATAAGCATAAGTGAGATAGTATACGAGTTGAGGAAGGAAATGATTTCAATACACATTTATATTGATGATGATAATGTTAATAGAGTGCATAATTTATTTTATGCTTTCAGAACTCCAGTAAATTAGGAATGTAAAAAATTGACAAGCTATAATTTTTAATGTGGTCATACAATGGAGAAATCATATATCGAATTTATAAGACATGCATTGATTATATTATTAAATTTGTGAAATAATTTCTTCCAGATGCTAATGATATTCCCACAAATAATTATAAGTCGTGAATTTTAATTAAGAAACATTTATTTTCTACTTATAAAGTTCATACTTTTCCAAATTATTTTATTTTATTTTTGGAGGAAACAGTTGAACATAATAAATATAAATAATATGGTACATATTTATGGAAGGAAAATTGAGATGGAACACCACTCATTTTCAACATAATGTCATGGGGAACATTCATTTTATTCCCAGAAATCATAATCTATTCATGTTTGTAGAAATATCATCCAATATGAGATGAAATGATATTGAGAGAATTATAGGAAATAATGAGTTCATTCATCATATAAATGGATTATCATGGTGAGAATTTTATGCAAAACATTCTAATTTTGAAGCTGATGTTTATAATGGCTGGTTGGTTCTATCCTATGATGATTTTAATCCATTTGTTTAGATGCTTACTTCTCTAAAAACTTGGAAAATGTTTATTCAGGTTTATAGTCTAACTCTATGTATGGGTATGGAAAAAATCACTTTCTCCAGTGTAAAGATATTTGTATCTATTGATTTTGAAAATGATAAATATGTCTACTTTCAGCCTTCAATATGAGGGTCAAAGAAGCTCTGGGATATGGGTGTACAGAAATTTGATGCATCTTCAAAAAATATATTTTAGATGCATGCTTCTCTTATATTGTCTATAAATTATTTACCTACTAATGAAATGATTTTTTGGATGGAGAAAAATGGGAAACTATCTTGTCCAATTTTTGTGAAGAATACACAATCAAGAAGCCTTAAATATAATCATATTTTCAGTTTCATGGGTTATCAATGATTCTTTCTAATAGATCATCAATACAAGTAGAATAATTAGTGGTTTTATAATACTTTTGAAACTGAACAACCACCTCAACAATTTTCTGGTAGTGATGTGCTTAATGAATTTAAATATTTTAGTTTTTTCATTAGTTAATGTTCACCTAAAATCTATTATGAAGAAAAATGTTGACACTGAAGCCACTTACAATTACATAAAGTAATTTATCTATTTTGAGTTTACATATTGGTCTTCCAATTTGATACATCATTATTTAGAAATAATTAAAATTTATGAAACTTTTTTGGAAATGGTGCTTTCAATTATTCTAAATGTTATGGGTAAGACCAATTATGGCTTCTAATCTCATAGAGAATTTTTGGATTGTGGTATTTAATGAGAACTACATCTTTTGTGTATCAGTGAATACAAATGGAAAGTTATTTGTTCTTATTTTGTGATGACATAGTCAGAGAATGATAAAATTATAGATGGATTAAAAAATATCAATTTTATTGACGGCTATTCTAGTAAAATATCTAAATGAGTCAATATAAGGTATTTGAAACCAAAATTCCTAAAAACTCATGATTATCATATCCATCAATATGAATTCATTCCAATATAAACTTATCACATTTTATACAATACTGTAAGGGTGATAATAATTTTATTGTGTGATTTTTTAGTGTCCTTTGTACTAGAAGGTAATCCAATAAATTATTGGTAAAAATTCAGTAAGTGTCACCATGAATTTATGTGAGATGGAAATTTTTATTCATCCATCCTTTTTCATTAGCATGATTCATTTAACAGTCTACCTTCCAACTGAAAAACATCTTTTGGGAACATTTTGTTTTTTCTAGATGTAACCTATTGAAAACAACATGTGCACAATGAAATTATAAGTATTAAATAATAATTTTGTTAAAGGTTTGATTGTGAGAGGTTATCTGGCACAAGAATGAATGTATTTTTGTTTGTTGTATTTGTCTGATGTGAGAACCAGACATAACTGACCAATGAGAAATAAAGATGAACAATATATGGAAATTGTGTCCTAATTTGTATCTATTCCATAAATATGAGGAATTTTGTGGTCTTATACATTGGTTACAATGATTATTCAAGAGAATGATATGGAACATCACAAAAGTATCTGTTTAATTGTGGTTTTTTCAATGAGTACATCAAGTATAAGAATTGGATATTTATATGTTATCTCATATTACGAAATTCAAATATACCTTACACTTTTGTTATTATTTTATCTAGGGAACATAAAAAATTATAGTTAGAGTTTATATATCTTTTCTTTGGGAAGGATTGAATATTTTCATAGCCTATAGTTTCATACATGGTTGAAATCAATGGTATGACCATTACATTAATTATCTTAAAAAATAAATATTCATTTAATTGTATGATCCCTAAATATTTTACGTCTTTATTTTACTTTTTGACTCTATTTCTCAAGAAGTAAGAGTGTTGGATTTTGGTCTCAATTCATTTTTTTGTGATTTAAAATATTTAATAATCAATGAGAATAAATTTGTTACAACTAATTGAGCGGTGAAAATGAGAACAAAACATGATGACATTTATTTTACTACTTTAACAGATTTTTATGATAGTGAATTAGATAGT
The DNA here is from genome assembly GCA_963277665.1 of Viscum album. Classification (NCBI taxonomy): domain Eukaryota; kingdom Viridiplantae; phylum Streptophyta; class Magnoliopsida; order Santalales; family Viscaceae; genus Viscum; species Viscum album. The sequence continues at coordinate 1,598,693,614 of OY728119.1, read as the reverse complement.
CAACAAAATTATAATGATTTTTATTATTATGGACTTGTTGAGACAATATTGTTATTGTATTAAAAATTTCAAGGTTGAGTCACTCTGATGAAATGTAAATGGATAGATTCAATAACATTACATGGCACATTTATTGATGGTTTTGTATTTAGAGTTACTGAAATTATTCAATTCTTACATAATGATGAACAATACATTTTTTAATCAATGGAATAAAAGATTATTTTGTTAAAGATCACCCAAGACCTGATTACGATGTCATTAAGGAAGTAATCGAAAGACATATTTTTCATTATGATGGGGAAAAAATTCTTCCATTTCCCCACTGTTGGTGTTGACCAAAATATTGTTTTTGATGACCCAATTGTCCCATTGTGAGAGTTTATGTTGAACCTGAAGTAGTGGTGGGAAATATAAAGAATAAACCATATATTTTCACTTTTCATTTTTATTATATAGTCATTATATTCTCAGGTTAGTATTAATGTAATTAGTTTTAGACTCAAATCATATGTTTCTTTTAGTATATTATTATTTACTTTACTTTAATTTGATTTATTTCAATTCATAAAAATGGTTTTTAAAATGGGTTTTTATAAAAATGTAAAACCTGGTATTACTGAATGATGTCATCAAGTTTCCAATAGCTTCTATAACTTCTATGTTGTATGCCAATTTTTTATAATTTTTTTCTAAAAAATACATATTTCATTTTTATGAAAATTATAAAAAATAATTCTGAACTTATAATAAAGGAAATATTTGATCCTAATCAATTGGTGCTCAACCGTGTGTTTCCTCATTCACTTCCCTCTGTGAGTATACTAATTATAATATTTTTATTCTTCATTATATATAAATTCATGTTAATATTAATTATCAATTTTTTTTTGGAACATTTAGTTCTATCAGAGGTTCCTCTTCATCCTACAAAAATTGGTCAGGGTAGGGATGCACCTAGACATAAACAAAGGACACGTCATACTAATTCCAACACTGAACCACTAGTAGAAACCCTATCTATCACACTATTCCACCCTCCACTTGGAAATCCAAGGTTGTTCCCACTCGTACCATCGTCATCTCATTTATCCACTTCTTCCCATACCATGTCTACACCACCACCACAAATTCTCCAACCATTACAATATCCATATCTATTTTTGTATCCTCTATTATACTACCCATATTTTTTCATGCCTACACCGCCTCCATTTTTGACCATCCATCCATCATCTGATGTGTCCCTTACTTTAGTTTTCACCCAAGTTCACAAAGATCACCTAGAGCAAGCATTAGAATAGACACTTCCTTTAGAGGCTATTGATCTATGTTATCCCAAAAAAATCACATCCTATTGATATGCTTGTATCATATATTTTTTATAAATATGGCTAATTATATATCTTCATTTATTTTCAATTCTATTGTAACATAATTCATATTTTCCCCTCTTATATTATTCATTGGGAACTTCTAGTAGAAAATGTGGGCATTCTCGTATGTAATAATTCTAGAATTACTAGAGACAGATAATCATGGATTGCAATTAAATTAAAAATATGGTAGGTATAAAGTCTAGGAAGTGTAGAAGTTTCAAGGACACTTTATCCAAGTACCATGAAATTATTTAGTTGGAACCGATCTCATGGTGACATCTCAGTAATTACATCAAGGAAAAATCATGGATGAATATATGGGTAAGAATACATCAAAATTTATATCTACATTATTATTGTATTTATATGAATTAACATGTTCTTCTCATAGTAAATTTAACTTTCTTGATGTAGAATCTTCTAATACTAAAAGGATGATGGATCATAGGGAGTCATTTTTATCTTACAATCAAGAGTTTTATGTTGGTTAGAAGAGAATATTTTGATCAAATTTAGAGGGTGAAAAAATATTCATGGACTATCAAAAAACTCAAATTAAAAAATTGACTTCAAACTGGAAGAGTTATGAGTTTAAGTTATTCCCAATCGTTAATGGGTTGGATATAAAATTTTATTCTTTATTAGTTGTATTGATTTTTTTTCAGAAATGTCAGGTAAAAACAAAAAAAACAAATATTTAAAAAAATATACACACACATTAGGGTGGACTACATTGCCTGAACATGAGAAGCACCATGTATATTAATTTGAATTTAAATAATTTCCGTATTTATATTGTTACTATAGGCCTAATGATCAATTGGGCTACAAGCCTAATGTTCAATTTTCCTATATGGATAACGATAAATTAGCCTATAGGCCTAATAGAAAATTCAGCTATAGGAATAATGGACAATTGTCCTCAAAGGATAATGACCAACTGAGATTTAAGCCTAATGGCCAATTGGACTATAGGACTAAATCCAAATTGGCCATTAGGCCTGTAGGACAATTGGAAAGACTAATTGGCCATTAGTCCTAGAGTCCAATTGACTATTAGGCCAATATCATAATTCTCCATTAGGACTATATGCCAATTCACAATTAGGCCTTGAGGATAATTAGACATTAGGCCCATATGCCCAATGGTCAATTGGGCTATAGGCCTAGAATCCAATTTTCCTATAGGCCTAATAGCCAATTGGACTATATTCATAATGGCCAATTGGAATATTAGAAATATAGACCAATTAGACATTATAAAATGAATATAAATCATTTACATTCTATATTATTTAATTTACATAATTAGAACATAAAATCACAAAGTGTTCATGATTAACTTTTATTTATGAATATTTTTCATCAATGTTTATCAAAATATTATATTAATGAATTCTTCATTCGTGTAATAGTTATTAACATTGATAAAATGTTTAAATTGTGATTATGTGTATACAAATAAATGTAATTTGTAGCAAGATATATTGGGAATCGAAGGCTATGTACCTTGAGCTAAATGATTCTGCTCAATTAGGTAAGAAAAGAATGGAAGTGGAGTTAGTGCACAACATTCCTGGAGGCCCTCGATGATAAAGAAGATGAAAACTTTGGGCGGAATGATCATTTGATTCGGGTTTAGGGGATGAGAACTGTGGAAGAGTCTGATGTAGAAAAGAGAAAAACATTATCCCATCTAGTAATTATTCATCATAAGGATACTCTTATGCCTCTCATACCTCCGATATACATAGAACTCATTATGATGAAGCTGAGGAAAAAATTATCTTTAGGTCAGTCTGAACAAACTAAACATGAGCATGAAATAAGTACCATGATCACCGAAAAATTCCTAATTGTTATATTGGTTATATTTCAATCATTAAAATCAGAGGTTTCTACTACTATTGATTCATATATTTCATCAATTTATTCTTTAAATTATTACCCACATGATTCCAATGAGGGTCCTAGTGGTGATCAAATTGAATGTAGTGGAAATGATATTTTTGAAGATTTTACTACTCAAAACGATAATGTTGGTGAGTATGTTGTTGTTGTTGATGATGTTGTTGATGCTATTGAGGATTCCTATTTTGGCCATGGTAGAGATATTGATCCCCTTCAATTTTTACTTAGTATGAATGAGTCTTGTGTAATACTATAATAACTTGAATTTATTTTTTTATGGATGTATATTTATATATGTTTGAGAATTTTATAAGGTTTTGAAACTATTACAGGATGTTGGATAGATACTAAAATTATAATTTTTGTATTTAATTTAATTTATACTATATTTTTTATTTTATTTATAGGTTCACATGTATTAGAGTAAGAAGTCGTGGTGATGCTTCCAAATGTAGGTAGCTACCTATACTCGTGATTTTTAGAACTATGGGTATAGGTTCTCTAGGGGGAATAGATACCCAAAGTTCTAAAATAGTTGTTATAGGTCTTATGATTGAAAATATATACCAATGGTCTCATTAAAACACTGGGTATTTCATAATATATAGATCTTAGGTCCATAGTTTTATATAAAATGTGGGTATAGATCTATACTGACACCTCAACAAGCCATGGTTTTGGAAAATGTGGGTATAGCCTATACCCCGAGTTTTATGGGATATTCCCATGGTTTAAAACCATGGGTATAGGTTTCTTTTCTATTATAGATTTTTCCCAAGCCTAGATGAGGGTACACTATTGGTTTTATAAAACCTGATGAAGGTACACAAGTGGATAGATGAAGCGTAACATGTTATGAATATGTTGGTGGGTTTCCTAGAAATGTTATTTTATAAAATTATGTGTATTCCACAATTCCATGTCTTATTTGAATGTCATTTTACCATGTATCATGTTATTTTATATTATTATGATTCAGGTCTCATGAAATTCCAACATTAATTACATGACTCCAGATGTTGATCTTTGATATATTGGGTATATTTTTTGTATTTCATGTTTATGTTATCACACCTTTATGTTCATGCTAAGTGTATTATACTATTTTTTTGGGAACTCTTCAACCATTATATTGATCATTCCTTGGTTAGGTCTCGTTTGGGGGTGTTTAAAGTGAAATTTTAAAAAATGGGAGGATTTTCATCTATGCATAGTTGGCGAATAGTTTTCCAAAACCATGCACCATGAAATCCTGCATGTGACTTTTTTAATTTCATAATTTATCTTAAAAATTACAAAACCACTATTTCTTATCATTCTCAACCATAACATAGAAGTGGCTATCCACCAAGGTTATTGGAACATTCAATGCCCCATTTTGGCTTCTCTAAACCGAGTCTATAGTGAATCAATTCACGGAGGATGTTGTTATATATATTCTATCTAATTGTTCTTATACCATTTTCTATCTCCTGATCATTTCCTCTCTCCTACATAGGGTTTGATTGATCTATGCATTGTTATAAGATCTAATATCTGTTGTTTTATATCTGTTATCTTAATTTTATTCTATAATCTCTATTTCCAATATTATTCATTGGAGCTTTTCATTACATAGGTTTTGTTATGTGATCCCATGATCTATGGTCAGAGGTTCCATTTATGGTTGTCCAATTAATATAACGTAAAATTTCATGATTTGATTTATATATCATTCAATTGGATTTAGGAAAAAACCAATTCATGTGAATTGATAATTGAATTTTATTTGGCATAAAATTCATAAAAAAACCCAAATTCCAATGAATTGGGGTGTTATTGTAGAATATGATGAAAATTGCAAAATTAAATTGTGGAATTAAATAGTGAAAAATATTTTGGAAAATAATTTCAAAATTTTATTTTAGAAAATGAATAATATTTTTTTGATAGGAACCCATTGGTTTTATCCTATAAGAGGAATGAATATATTAAAAACCTATATATTGGTTTTTAATGATAAATTGATAAATTGGAATAGATAATTAGGAAATTTTAATTTTAATAGTTTTGAAATAATTTTACCAATGTAGATTATTGTTTAAGATTATGAAATCCTATGTATATAGTGAGTTATTTGGGAAAACACACTATTGAAACTTTATAACTTTAACAAAATATATACCACAGATCACATCCCTGATGAGATGGTGATATGTCATATTTCACCGATGTACGAGGGATGTGTGTACATATATTGTCATGACCACCTATTATAGTGTCTGAGGATCACATAAACTTGAAGTATCATACCTCTTGGAAGGTGACCGTGTTTCTCAATTGAGATTATTTTGATATATATATATATTACATTTTTTTGTAAAAATACTTTTCATATTCATTGTGAATTTTACCAAATTATTTTATATAAAATGTTTAATAAGAAATTATTTTCAAAAGTATGAATAAATTGAAATTATTAGCATGTTTTTTTAATCATGAGACTATATTTACATGAATATTTTATATAAAATTGACATAAATTATTACTTTATTTTTTTTAAACTGTCATTATGGAATCATTGGGAAGACCCTACTAAGATTTTAGCTCACACACTACCAACGAATTCATGAATTTGAAGATTTACTCTTACCGGGTTTGAGAAAGGGGAAAGAACAACATGGAGGTGGTAGTTTATATTGATCAGTAGGATTTTCCCTACAATGTATTTTGGGATTTGTTTTGTTTATCTTATTTCTTATACTTTGAAGATGTACAATGGTTTGATTATACCTATTTCACTTTTGGTATTATTATCCTTGTGGAGTTTCCTTTTATGTATGTTGAATTCTATATGTTTTTTCCATATTTTTTTTGTGAAACTCTTTTGACCATAATTTTGTATGATCCCTAGTTATATTCACCAATCTATTGAGATCTATAATTCCCTTCCATCCTTGTTGGGATTAGATTGGTTATTAGGGTACCAGGGTATCTGGGCTGGTTCATGAAAAGTGGAATCAAAGGTGTAACGTAACCATATTTCCTTGATGTTAGTATTCAATTGAGTAATACATACAAGGCAGGGTGGTAGTTTTGTTTGAGTTCTTAGCTATCTCTCACCACAATAAGCCTTATGTCACCCTGGGTGATCAGGTAAATATATCTCGAAGATTAGTTATAGTTTTTTACCTACTTTAAATTTGATAATTTGATATCCAAGTATTTTTTATCTATTGGTTGTGATTAATTTACCTTGTTGTTATATTTGATTGTTTATGTTATGTATTCAATGTTGTTTTCTAATGTTTTGTAGCATCACACATTAAAGAATATGTGTGCATCAAATCTCGGAGGAAGTAGTAGAGGAACCATAATGATAAAATCCTACCATGGACTAGAATCTAGTTGATGTTATTGAGAGTGTTGTCCAAGCTCTAGGGTAGTCACTTACACCCATTCCATTCTAGTATCTAGCTATGGAACCTCAGAAGTTTTAATTTAGGATTAATTATTATGAGTTCTTACACTAAAATACACAAGTGTTCTAATTCTTTGAGGATGCTCAATAGGATAAGGATTGGTTGATAAATATCATAATTCTATTTTAGTTCATGGAAACACCTGATGAAATCAATTTGAAATATGAAAACATCAAGATTTAGGGACCTAGAAGGAGATGGCGGGATATGATGGTGAGGGTGAATAACTATAATGACATAGAATGTAAAGATGTTAAAGTTATTTGCAAAAACTAGTTTGATCTAGAGTTGTTTTTTTTGGATAAGGATATTGAGTTTTTTCAATCTCAGGTAGGCTGATAAGACCATGGAAGAATATGTAAATATTTTTCCGATCGTATAAAATTTGTACCAAATATTTTATTCAATTAGAAGATGAATAACCAATGGTTAATGATGTGAATTTTATCTAATATTTGATCTCTGTTTTTATTGCGGAACAATATTTCTTATGATAATGTTCTAGATAGAGCATTGATGGTTCAAATATACATGAATAATAAGTCATGGTTGATGAGAATTAATTTTTATCGCAGAGGCAGTAATATGAGTTCCCATAAATGTAATATGAATTGTTATGATTATCATCGTTGTTCTGGATATTAGGGTTTTTTAGACCTCCTATAATGCCAGGAAGAGAACCTTCAATTTGTTACTATTTGAGGAAAATTGGGCACTCAAAATAGGATTTCCCCAAGGCACCCAAGTTATGTAGATACTATGGATGATTGGGTCACTTGAATTTTTCTTGCATTGTACTCCATCTAGTGACATGGGATAATCAGTGCCTAATAAAACTATGGTGAGATTAGATGCTTCACGAAAAAATGTTTCCCACACATTGGATTATACACCAAATTTTCTTTACATAGTGGAAGAGTATCTAGTGGAATCCGATACAAGTCCAATAACTGTGAGAGGAACCATCACTATTACTTCATCATTTTTAAATTATTTATTTGATACTAGAGAATCTCATTAAATCATTTCAAATAGAAATGTAAATTTTATAAATATTCATATTGATACTTTATCATACATGATGAATATTACTACACCCTTCAGAATGAAGATAGGCCAAGGCCTCCATATCCCTTATTGTGTTTTCTCATTATAAAATATAGTGATTTCTTGGGATTTTTTGGTTCTCAACATGAAACCTCTTAACATCATATTTCCAATGGATTAGAACATTTATAATAATGATTAAAATTGATTGTTATCTTTGATTGGTGTCCTTTAGTACACCTTATGGGCTATGTCATATCATATATTGTTAATAAGACACGAGGTTGAATAGAGCTAGACTATCTAATCCATATTCAGGAAAAGTGATATATGTGTTTAATTTTTACAAAGAAAAAATCCATTAATAGTTATATACCATAACATTTATTTGAATTTCATTATGTTTTTACTTCCAGATTATCTGGTTTTCCTCTAGTAATGGATTTTGGATTTTCTATTGACATAGTTACTGGTACTCAACGGGTATATATTCATTCTTACTACATGTCATCATCTAAAATGAAGGAGTTGATGATTCGGTAAGATGAACTTTTAGAGAATGCATTTATATGCCTGAGTTTATCTCCCAAGACGATGCATGTTCTCTTAGTTACATAATATTATTGGACACTTAGCCCAAAAGTTTATTACTGAATAATCAATAGAGCCACATTAATGAAAAAATATCCAATTCCATATATTGATGATTTTTTGGATTAGTTTAAAGGGGATGTGGTTTTGAAGGAATAATCTTTGATCTAGTTATCATATGTTGAGAATAAAAGAATATGACACTCAAGAAACAACCTTTTGAGTAGGTATGGCCATTATGAGTACCTTTTCATGAATTTTTTAACCAATGTTACTATGGTCTTTATGGATTTAATGAACAATATTTTCCTTGAGTATCTTGGTACCTTACTGGTAGTCATTATAAATAAAATCCTTTTTTAATATCAAAGTGGATCATGTGCGACATACAAGGGATGTTATGTAATTATTGATAAATCACTGAATTTCTGCCAAGTTATCAAAATGTGACTTATGTTTTTGGTAAGTGATATTATTGGGACATGTGGTGTCGAAACATGGTATATTAGTTGATCCTGGGAAGGGGAAGTGTGTCACGATATGGGAGAAACCACATAATGTTTTTGAGATTCAATGATTCCTGGGCGTATATTGATATTATTTCAAGTTTTTAATGGATTTAAAAATGTTGGATTCTTTGATGACTGAACTTACTTGATAGGTAGTGAAGTTTTATTTGGATTATAAATGTTATATATTTTTTGATATAGAATGTATTTTTATGACTGCACCGATGTTGACTCTCCCTTAAGCTAGGTAAGGCTATGTGTTATTTTGTGATGCATCACGTTCATGTTAGGGTTGTGTTCTTAAATATGGTGATCATTTCATTGCTTATGTATCTTGATAGATTAGGCCACCTTATAGGAATAATAAATCCCATGAAATTGACCTTGTATAATTGATGCATGCAGTAAAGAGATGAAGGCATCACCTTTTTGAGAATATCATTCCATATATTCAAACCACAAGAGGTTGATTTATATCTTCCCTCAAAAGGATATGAATATCCACTGGAGTAATTTTTTAGAATACCGCTAATATTTTAACATGACATTTCCTATACCCTATGTAGAGGGAATGCCATTTTTTGATGCATTGATTAGAAAACATCCAACCCTAACCGAGAAAAAATCGTAGAAGAGTTGAACTTGATGGATATTTTTGAATAGTTTTATATTAGAGTCCTATAATATGGGAATGGTGTTTCCTCATCCATTATTCATTTAACCTATTCTCTTCCCAATAGGATTATTTAGGAACAACAACTTGATGATGAGTTTCATAGAATTAAATACTCTCTTTATAGTGGATAGACCTTTTTTGAGTGGTCATTCTCCATGATGTTAATTTTGTGTTACTGGAACCATTTTGTGGTACCATTATTGGTAAAGAAAACTATGATGGGTTATTTACAAAATTCCCAGTGGGTTGTGCACCAAGTAAGAACAAAGATTTTCTATGAAATACATCATTGATTTTGGTGGCCATGTATTAGATGAGGTACTGCTGATTTTGTCTCTCATTATTACACATTCAAAAAGTCATGAAAGAGAACTAGAGAACATCATGATTTATTCATCCACTTAAATTCCATCTTTGATAGGTGCTGATGTGGCATACCCAGAATAAAGAATTCAATATGGGTTGTGATCGATAGGTTAACCAAATTAACTAATTTTATACCCATTCATGATTAAACCAATGTTGAAGAGATATGAAAAATCTTTTTGAAAGTGATTTTTCATTTTCACAGTGATCCATCTATTACTTTTTTTGATAGAGATACTTTTTTTTACTTCTCTCTTCTGGAGAGGCCTTTAGGAGGAACTATAATCTCATGTCCATTTGATCATAGAATGCCATCCACATTCGGATTTTTAGACATAAAGAGAAATAAAAATTCTAGAGGATATGATATTTACCAGTATTATTGACTTTTTTGGGGCTTGGTATGTCTGTTTTGTATTGGTTGTTTTTTATTAAAATAATAGGTATAATTCTATTATTTTAATGGATCCTTTTTAGGAATTTTATAGACATCCTTGTAAATCCCAATTATGATGGCCAAGTATTGGCGAAATATCATTTGTTGTATCAATCATGGTTCAAGAGATGACGATAAGTATTTAGTTGATTCATTAGAGAAATTTAATGTTATATAACCAATATAAATATTATTCTGATCATCATCATGAGCTATTTGAATTTACATTTAGTGGTTAGGTGTTCATGAATATTTCACCTCGATTGGGTCATCACTATCTTGGGAAGTAAGGGAAACTTTCTCATCATTTTGTGGGACCTTTTGAGGCTATTTAGCATGCGGGGGAAATTGTCATACCATTTAGCACTTATGATATAGTTGATGTCAATACATAATGTGTTTCATGTATCGCAGTTGTTAAAGTGTCATTCTAATCCATCTCATGTTATGGGAAAGAGTGATCCTGATGTCGAGCCTAAATGATCAATGATAGAGAATCCAATCAGGATAGTTGATTATGAAACCATGGTACTTAAGTGGAGGATAATAACTTTGGTTTGAGTGCTATTTCTAAATGGTTGTGATATTCTTGAGACATGGGAGAGGGAGTTGTTGATGAGGGTGTAATGGCCTCCAATTTTTGACATGAAAGCTTCTTGACATTATTTATGGGGATAGAACTATTAAATAGTAGAGAGTTTGTAACATTATATTATTGTTTGTAATTAATACTAAACCCATATTTTGATCCTTCTTTGGTTGGGTCTCCGTTAGGAGTTATTCAGGTGAAATTTTGAAAACATTGGAAGGCTCATAGGGTGTGCATGGTTGGTACATGATTTTCCCAGATCGTTCACCCCTCTATTGAAAATCCTAAAAAACTAGGAGTGGGGGTTTTTTATGGTTGGAAAATAGTTTGATAATGTATTCCCCCACCTTGTAGATACTATGAAACCCATTATAGGGGTTCATGGATAGAGTGCATAGTTTGAAAAAATCACTCACCCCCTCCCCCTCTAGGAAATAGTATAAGTGAATTTTTTTAATAACTAAAATTAAATAAAAAATCACGAACACCTATTTCTTCGACATATTAGCGCCAAATTGTGTGTGGACATCCTCCTAGGTCATTTTAGTTCTCAAGGACCTATTTTGGATCCTCCAAAACCCTCCTGAAGTGAATCAAAGTGCATAGAATGTTATTTGATCTCTTCTAATAAGAGTTCTTCTCTTGTTCTCCATATCCTAGTCTCTCCCTCTATCTTTAGGGTTTTATATATCTATACATGGTTAGTGGATATAATCTCCATTTTTTTGTCTTCAATCTAGGTTTTATTCATTGTTATCCTATTTTGACATTATTTACTAGAGTCTTCCATTATGGAAGTTGCGTTATGTTACACTGTGATATATGGTTGGTGATTCCATTTATGATTAGATATTTTATTTAACTCTAAATTTCTCCATTTGAAGTAAATATCATTCAATAGTATTATAGAAAAACCAATTCCAATGAATTGTAATTTGAATTAAATTTTGCATGGAATTTGGAAAAAATACCAATTCCAATAAATTAGTATGTGATTAAAGAATTTGATGGAAAATATGAAATTATATTATAAAATTAAATTGTGAAATTTATTTTTGAAATTCATTTTATATATATTTTTTTTAAATATATTATTTTTGTTTAAAATTAATCCATTGGTTTCTTCCTAGAAAAAGGTATCAATTGATTAAAAAAGCATGTATTAGTTTTTAAATATAAATTGAAAAATTGAAATAAAAAAATGGGACAATTGTATTTTGAATTTTTTTTAAATAATTTCTTCATTATTGAATATTGTTGGGAACTTGCAAATATAGGTATTTAATGATTTTTTTTGAAAAAAATCTATTGATTATTTATAAATCTTATAAAATATATGCACAAATTCACATACCAAATGAGATTGTTATGAGTCATCTTTGACCTATATCTGAGGGATGTGTATACATATATTTCCATGGTAAACTATTCAAGTGTATGAGGACACCATAACCAAGAACTGTCAAACCTCTTGGATGATAACCATGTTTTCCATCTATGATTATGTATATATTTCATTTTTTCAAAAACAATTTATATATTTCTTAGAATATTATATAAAATATTTCATATAAAATATTTATTAATCGATTAATTTAAAATGTCTTGATGAATTAAAATGAATACCATGTTTTTTTAAAATATACAACTGAATTTCCATGCCTGCTTTACTAAAAATTAAATTCATGTATTATCCAATTTTATTTTCTTCTTATTATAGAATCCTTTGTGATACCCAGCTATGATTTTTGATCACACCCTACCCGTGCCTTTAGAGACATTAGATTTCACCCTTCCAGGTTCAAGTAAGGGGAAAACACTAATAGGGGTGGTGGTTAATGTCGATATTTTTGATTTGTGCTACTATATCTATTGGGAATTGGGTTTTTTATCAAATTTCTAGTACATTAATGATATACATTGGGTTTTTTATACCTCTCTAAAATATGGTATTGTTCTCCATGTGGATTTTACATTTATTCAAGATGAACTATATATATTTCTACCATTTTTTATTGATTAACAATTCTGACCATTATCTTGTTTGATTCTAGGTTCCAGTTTTTAACAAATGAATATTGGGAACCGCCTTCGGGCCATGTTGGGATCAGCTAAATTATTAGGGTACTGGGTTATTCATGCAATTTATGGAAATTTTTCTTATGTATCTACCTTGTTTACCGTTACTGGTCATCAAATATCATCTATTCTTATGTTTCCATTCACTAGGCTATGATTAATGGTTTTATGTTGGGTATATTTATGAAGAGTTCTAAATGAGAAGATATATATGGTGTATGTTGAGGATATTTTAACAAATTAAATGATTGTTTACCTGGTCACTAAATACTCACAACTATTATGATATTTAGGTATATGTTTGTGTTATTCATTTAATATTCGTCAAAAAATATAAAATATAATTTTTTTGAAAACTCAGTGATGCTATATTGGAATCATATGAATGTTTAGATAACCTTTAGAATCTAATTTAAGAAAACATGAGTGAGATACCTGGGGATATTTGTAATTATATTTATAGGGATTTATTTAAGGCTATGTCATTGTATTATTCAAGTATATGAAAATGTCCTAAAATTTTGGTAAAGGAAAGAGAAATTGGTTTCAATGAAATTAAAACCATGACAGGAAAGTACAAGTTGATGTGGATCTAGAATAATCGTACCATGTGGTAGTAAATCCAAAAAGGGTGCATTATACTATAAACGATCATAACTTTAAGCACAATAATAGGCCTTAATGAACTCCTGGTTTAACACTCCAAGGGTATACGCATTTAAAATTCACAAACTCATTATAAACCATCATGAATGATTTAAATTAATGATGATTATGAATGACCCATGATAATTCTAAGATTTCATAAATTTAAAAATAATGTTTCCGGATTTAGAAATCTTATATGTGATTTTCATGATTATTTTATTTCCCACTATGATCATCATTGGTCACACTATGATTTTTGGTATTAGTGAATGGAGGGAATCCAAAGGAACATGATTAACATTGAATGTGATAGACAATGTTCTGATTATAATACAAATGGTAAAATGACTAGAGTGAAGGATATTTTTAGTATTACTAATTAGTTAACATAAAACATGATTAACAATGTGCATATTAAACACCTATAATACACATCAAAAATGATAATGATAAAGTTCTCCTAGAGTTCATGTAGTAGAGACCAGAGAGGAAAGAGGATTCAATTTCTTATATGTTGATAATGTGGAAAGAATCACTAATGGGGATTTATTATATGGACAAATAGTGTAAATGAAGCAAAAAAAAAAGAAATTTACTAAGAAAGAAAAAATTAAATCTTTGGTAAACATGATGGAAGGGAATAATGGTCTCCCTATGTTATTTTAAACTGTTGAATGTTCTAAACGATGAACTTATGGGTATTTTCAAAATAGATGTTCTAATGGGAAATATCATAAATAGAATCAATAAGGTTATATGAGTAGTCATTATATTGCAAATAATTAGGAAAATACAAATGACATAGGATGAGAAGTATGTTTTAAGGAATAATATTTTGAATCCTAGATAATTATTTTTGACGGAAGTTGGATAATTTAAACTTTAATATATTATAATTCAAGGATCATTTATATCAATCATGAAATATATAGGGATTTTTATTATATGTTTTTCGTGAAGGATTTTAAAAAATATGTTAAATGGTACTATTGGATTATAAAATGATTTAAAATTAATGTGATATTTTGTTTAAGGGGAGATGATTGTTAATATATTCCTAGTGTTGATATAATTATTTTGGGATAAAAACATTTTCTATATGATTAAGTAAATTGGATATTACTAATTACCATATAATTATTTAATAATTTTATGAAAAATTCGTTTATACTATCACTAATGATGTATATAACATTTTTGTATTTAAGGAATATATACAATATTATATGTTTAATGTAAGGATTTAAGAAGTTTTAATTTTTTCAATAAGTTATTATGGTAATTAAGGTTATTACCATGTTTCAAAAAAATACATGATGATGTTATTCATATGTTTGGTTTGTGGTTATCAAGAGATTCTTTATGATATATGGGGGATTACTATTAAGTTGATTTTGAGTAACTTTGTGACCATGATTATAAATTTTTAATTTTGGATGAGTGGTAAGGTTAACCATTTATGGAATGGTTTATGTTGAACACCAGATAGATATTTAGCAATAAAAATATTACCTCACCATATAAAGTTTTATCCATATTGGACATCCAGATTTTAATTTATTTATACTGAAGATAAAATGAATGACTAATAATTTAATTTTGGATATTTATTAGTGCTCTATATGTGAAAAAATCATTCTTAGAGTACGATATGTCATGGAAATTTATCACGGTAAACCAAAGGATCAGATTGTTCTTATAAACTGAAATGAACATAATTGAGTGTATATTTTAAAAACAATTTATAACCAGTAAGAAAAGGATATTGGAAATAAAACATTACCCTATTATCATCATTCTTTACTATATTAACAAACAATTTCATTTATCATTGGTGTATGGTTTTTTGGTGGTTAAACAACATTTGAACACCATCTTTTTTATGAAAAATGATGTCTATCACTCTCGATAATTAATTTCTCCATTTTCTATCTCCATATAATCACATTCCTCATGTGTTCTCCTATTAGGAACCTAGAATGTGTTTTCCATTATTAAGTTTATACATTCATTTCTATTTTTAGAGAGGATGTTTTGTTAACCCGTTTTACCATGCGTGTTTCAATTAAGTAATTATCAAATGATAATCCATTAATGATCGAGTTGAATTTTGAGAGAGAAATAAATTTGTAGGGGAGTAAAATGTAACAATTAATGATTTTTTTTAATATTTTATTTCATGTAAATTTAATATTTTTAATATTTTTCTTTACACACAACACTATGTTTATCCTGTGTTATATACCACCCAATGTTTACCTTTCATTACATGCAAAAATATGTTTAATTGAAAAATGAATCATTAAAATTTTATTTAATTATAAATATCATATAGTAGTTTTAATTGAGGTTATGAATAAGATTAAAAAAATAATGAATATATATGGTTTGTAAATCTAAATAATACTAATTTTATTTGACTATTTAATTAAAAATTAAAATAAATAGAGTATTTAAAAAACATTATTTAAGATAAAAATATGATTCACATAAATAAAATAAAAACCACACTTTTTGTGAATTCATTTGATGAAATTAATATATTATATATGTAAAAATAATTTATCCTTCATATTATTTATTTTATATGCATGAGATAAGAAAAAATTTAATTTGATAAAACAATATGTATTTTACTAAAATGATTTTTTTAACTTTTTGGGCACATATAATAAAAATAAAACTTTGTAATTATAAAAAAGGTATTTGAGAAAATAATATTCATTTTTGATATATTCATGACAATATAATCTTATGGTGAATTTTTGTGAATATTTGAAAACAAATAATTTTTGGATGTATAGTGAAAATACTGAATTTTATTTGAAAAATGAATTTTGTTATAAATTATTTATAAAGATAAATTACATTTTATAATGGTTTAAAACTAAAATTAGTTAAATTATAAATCTATTAATATAATTTATGTCATTTTAATAATTTAAAAAAATATTTATTATTTTAAAATGTGGTAAACATTGGTACATTTTCTCATTGAAAACATGATTTCTCATCACATCTACATGATTATATATTTATTAAAAATGTCCAATTACTTAAATTGAATTCCAAAAAAGAATACCATATTTGGATTTAGAATAATTTAAATTATCTAATAATGTGAACTAAATTTTTGACATAAATGAATAGTAAAAAGGGAAAACTATTTACCTTGATTAAGGTAAAAATTGTTTTAACAATTATTGGACTAAAATGATAATTGCTAAAATTACATAAACATGTCTAAAATATGTTATATAGAAATATTAAGACCCGAAAATTAATAATTATAAATAATAATCAATTTTTGAGTCTTTTTCACGTGAAAAATGTGGGCACGCATTTTATTAAAAAAAATTACAAGTGTTCCACTCACCCCATTTATAGAAGGCCACCACTCTACTCTCCCATTCACACAATAAAACACTTTTGGTTCAGAATATACCTAGAAAAATAACTTACTAAATTCACTACTCTCATCCTAGAAGCCTAATTTTAGGAATAAATCAAACTCAGGAAGGATTTGAGGGAAAAACAATGGAGGTTACCCAAATAAGTGGTGCCTGTCTCAAAAGAGAATATTATTTTATTTATTTATCATCCAATTTGAATTATTTTTAAAAAAGTATGATATAAAAAATTTATTATATTTAATATAATTATATGTTTTTATCTTAATGGTAATACCTAAAAACTGCTAATCATTCATCAAATGGGTTATAAAATCACCATTCGTGTGTATGATAGACTACCTCCTCAAGAACTGATGTCATTCGTTTTTTCTATTACCACCTATCACAGTTGAGTATGATGATGGATGTAAAGTATATATATGAATTTTATAAAACATTTATACATTTATATCCATTATATAACATATAAGATTTTACATTCTATTTCATAGTGGATACGATAACATCACACATGTGTAAGGTTTATTAACGCCTAATAAAGAAATGTGATTAAATTTCACTAACACATTACATGGAAGACAATAAAGACATAGTAAATTAAAATATTTGATATATATAATACCATTATGATTATAATTACATATTTATCATTCTTAATGGATTATATTTTATTTTATTTCGTACATTTTAAATCATTGAATGATGATAATGATCTTCATGTATTTGTGGACTACAACCCTCATGAAGTGATGAGAATCTATTTTCATCGTCGCACAAATTTGATGATATGTATAAGTATATTAAAAGATATCATATGGTATTTATGATAAAATTATAATTCATTAATGAAAATATTGTACTTACCAACAATCCACTTCAATCCTTGAAAAATGGAATCAATAGTCATGAGTATGTATGGAATACCGTCTACATGATCATAACTTAGTTCATTTCTCAAAAACAATTTTCATGATTTTACATAAATTTATAATTGAGGTATAAAAATTGTAACTATTTCATGATTATTATTTTATAAATGATGGAATTATGATCAACATAAGAAGAAATAAAATAACAAATCAAAACCTATACTGAAAATAAAACCGTTATTACTCAAAAAATCAGTTTTACATAGAATTTTTAATAAATGAGGGAAAAAAGAGAAAGGTAATATTTGGTATAAATGAGTATATTTATGAAATATATTTATAATAAAAATATATTCATTATGTCAGATTTTCAAACATATATGAAGGATATATGGACATAAGGTAAGAGATTTCCATTATCTCTTTTATTTCAAGGAGACAAATGCAAATTCACCACTGATTTCTTTCTGTGTGGTGTATATACTATCAAATTAAATGATATATCAATAATAAAATTATTTTAATTATATTTTAAAATTATTTTTTTTCTTTATTGGGTATTATGATTCAACATATTACTAAATAGGTAATGGTTTTTTGTCTCAATTTTCCTTTAGAATAATTTCATGTTATGACCCTATATTATTTTATTATGTGTATATACATCCCGTTTTATGTGTAATATCATGAATTAATTTAATATTATGATATTATAAGCTTCATTTAATGCTATTTTTTATGGGTCTTATTATTTAACATTACTAATGTGGAATGGGTTTTATGATAAAATCTCATCATTTATCAGGATTTTTTTATTATGCTTCTAATGATGAATGAGTATGATGGGCCTCAAAATAAACTTCTTATATTATTACACTCTAGTTATTTCTTGATAATAATTTTTCCCATTCTCTCCCTCACTTTATATACTTACGATTTCAAAATTTTATTTTTAGGAAAGATTTTCTTTTATTCTCTCTTTGGCTGAGAAAAGTTGTTATTAAAAAACTATGTTTTCTAAAAAAATGGAAAAATATGTTTAAATTAATTAAAATGATTCAGTAAATAAATTGTTTCCCAGGTTTTTTCTTTTAATTTTTTAACGTAATCTTCATTTCTATTTCTAAATAACATTTGTTTTTTTACTGAAAATTTAAAAGGAATATTTGTTTTAACATGCATGGAATGAATGAAATTTACACCATTATAACCATTTTTTTATTTGAATATTGATTTATATTTTTTATTTTTATTATCAAATATAAGTATATTGAAAATTTTTTATGTTTCAAAAAAATCAAAGAGGAAATGATATTCTCCTCTAAAAGAGACTTAAATGATTTAAAAGAGTATATTATATGTTTTCAAGGTTATTTTCAATGAAAATTATTTTCAAAATGTTATATATTTTAAAATTTGTTCTCCAATAAAAATATATTTTCTTATGTAAATTTTCTAAGTGATATTTCAAAATCATTCTCCATCTAAGATGAAATTATTTTATGTTACTTATGCCTTACTTGGGATATGCTTCGACGTTAAAATTTTTATCCTCTCTCTCTAATTTTTTTTTGTTTATAATGAAAATATGGATATGAAACCTATTTCCCTTCGATGGTTTATTCCGAGAAAAAATTATTATGAAATTATATTCTTTTCAAGGGTTATTCTATGATGAAATGATGAAATGATTATAAGACTTTTCTCTTTTAAATAAGTTAATATATGATGAAATGATTATGAAAACCATTTTAATTTCATGGTCTATTATACAATGAATGTGTTGTGATCTTGTCGTACACATATTTTTTTTTATTTTCATTATGTGGGGGATGATACCTATCTACCTCAAAGTTATTAGGTAATGATTAAGGTTGTATGAGCTAAAAGGGAACATATGAGGCTATCTCATGGTGAAAATAGTGTACACAGGAGTTCATACCATTATTGATGTAGCTACATAGGTGTTTATCCCATGAATAACATGTTATGAATGTCTTGGTGGATATCTTTGACATAAACGTTTCTATACATACGTGAATACGAAAATTCTATATATTTTGAAAATATTATGTTGTCATGGATCATGCTCATTGATTTCTTTAAGATTCATTTCTTTGGAAATGATAATATTTATTACATGAATCAATATTCAGTTCTTTCATATAGATGGTTTGGTTTTCATATATTATGCACATGTTCTTGTACCCTTATGTTCATTTATTCTTACTCCTTTCCGTTTCATGCCCTTATGTAGAATTTGAGCGCACTAATTCTTTTTTTACATTCACCAAGATATAAATAATTCTTTTAATTATGTTATGTCAATGAAGTGTACTAAAGGTTAAGATCACTGTGGGACATATCGAAGATATTTCACTAAATTAGAAGATTGTGTATAGAATTTCCAAAGTTACAAAACAATTATGTTATTCAGGCATTTGTTTTTGTAATGTATTGAATATTCATATAAAATTACATAATATCCATGTATTAAAAGAATGTTATTATATATAAAAAAACTATAAAAGTTATAACCAAGATAAATATACCCATCCGAAAAAACATGTAATTCTCTCTTCTGTGGGTTCAATAATCCCTAGAATTATATCAATACCAAACTATAAAAAACATTTCATATGATGACTGTATCCAAAACAATATGAAAAATTATAAACCCTATAATATTATATCCTAATGTACCTAATTTGGTTAACCGCCACTTTTTTTATATTGGTTTACTATATAAATCATGTGTGCCTCCTTAAATTATAGAGGTCATCAACAATAACTAAGGGTCAATATACAACATGTGTAAATACTATAACATCATATATAGAAGAATTTAAAAATAAATTTGGCAAAAAAACTATTAATAAAATTAACAATGACATAATATTTAATGGATAAAAATATTCCATCCAAAAAATACCATGTTATATCAAACTGAGCTATTTTACTAGGGATATAAGGAATAAAAATATAATATGGATCCATTGTGGGACAATCCTATACAATGTGGTCTAAAAATAAATATAACTTGATATATATATAGAATAGGTCCCATGTATTATCGTATTATCATATTCTAAATCCAACTGAGCTCTACTATATTAATCATCTATGGCTGTGGGGAACTTTTCCTTACGTTAGTCATGAAAAACAATGACGTTTTGGGTATTGTGATTCTAGATAATTGATAGAGTGTAAATCAACCGGACACTGCTAATGGTTTTCCAAATTTTTTTGATAAATACATTTTTATTTTAGATATTTTTTAATAACAATGAAAATAATTAGACAACAAATAGTTTTATGGAGATCTCCAACCAAACCATGTCTGACTATACCTACTTTGGTTAATGAAAGAATGATATGGTATACCCATGTTTAAAAAAATTAGGAATAATTATATATAATTCCTCAAATAATAATTATGGATACTAAAGTATCACAACCATATATATATGGTGAATGGAGTATCACTATCACCCCCTCCTATTTGAA
The DNA here is from genome assembly GCA_963277665.1 of Viscum album. NCBI lineage: Eukaryota > Viridiplantae > Streptophyta > Magnoliopsida > Santalales > Viscaceae > Viscum > Viscum album. The sequence goes on along the minus strand of OY728119.1, from coordinate 1,598,672,132 downwards.
TGATCCATCGCCAATCCAACACTAGGGAAAATGATGAATATACTAGAAAAGAAGAAACTACCACCTCATGGTTGCCAATTATTTGGTGACTCTATTATTATTTTGATCATATGATATTTATATAAAATTAATGTATATAAAAAACCAACAACAAAACCCTTAGTATGTGGATGATATATAATAGGAATTGACCATTGGTTTGATTGTTCTCAAGGGAATCTAGTCTCTAAGTGGAGAATCAACCACTGAAACTATAGTTCATGGGGGGGATGAATTTCCATCATATTCAATTATTATGTTTTAATTTTACACAAAATATCCATTAATAGTTAAAATATACACCACCATCACATCTATCCCTAAATACGAAACACCATAAAGACCACTCCCTTTTGTGGGAAATAAACCACCAAAAATATCCTTTGGTGGGGTGTCTAACACCAACAAAACTCTTATAGAGGAAGATGTTCCACAATTTCATTATCCATAAATTGAATGATGAATCCCCTTCTCACATTGGTTGGTTGAGATAACACCACATAGAATTGGTGGAAATGATACCACTAGTGAATAAACCTATGTGGATAAGGAATTAACACATACCAATAATCATTTAATATTATTGATAAATCATTTAAAACACATATAAATAATATATACTTATTTATAAAATAAAAATATATTCTCTAAATCTATAAAATTTATTATTGTATCATTCTTAGTCCCAATCACCACTAACCTTGAAAATTATAAAAATATCATAATCACATATCACACTAGGAAGCTACACTAGGCTACTAGGGTTGATCCTCTGTTATAGAAACCCATTCATTGTCCAAATGAATGGTTTCATACAAAAAACTATAATGAAAATGCTTAAAATTGACTAATAGTGTCAAAAAACACTCTCTACTAACCATTTATGGTTATCTTAGGTCCCCCTTACACAATAAGGAATCAATGAAACAAAAACATATTTTTGTTATAGAAAAGATTTTTTTTTTCTATTTCTCATATTTTAAACGTGGCATTCCGTGAATAAAAAAATTAATTATAATGAAAAAACCACCAAAATTGTTATATAAGGGTATTAATCATCATGTATCATTGTATAATTTTATATGAAATGGATGAAATTATAAAAATTTACAAAAACCACATGTTAGGTCATATCTTATGATATATGGTAAAATTCATGAGAAAACAAGAATAAATTTAAGTGGAGTGGTTGTTTCATACATGGGAACACAATCTAATGAGTGAAACTCTAATATGAGAGTAGACAGTGATAAAATGAACTTTAATCATAATAAGGGGAGAGTTAGTGGATATGGTTAATTATTGTTGTGTGAATAGATGGAAAAAATATTATTTTAAAAAATAAAAAAAATAATCAGTTAATTTTTTAAAAACTCTTTTAAGAAAGGCCTAGGCTCCCACATTCCATGTACTAGGTAATCAGTGGGTGGTTAGTACCCACTCCAAATTTTCATCCACATAGTTGTCTATATATAGCCACTAACACCTCTTTTACCATCATTTAGTGGGTTTTATTAATAAAACAGGAACCTTATTGCATCTTCCTTATGAGATATGTCTTGAGAGTCAACCAACTTTTTTGGAATGGGCCCCAATCCCATGATAACACCTATCATACTCACATTTCATTTAAATACAAGAGGTTTAGTATAATTTAGAATAAAATATTACCTTCTATGGATGTGGGGGGTGAGGGTACATCGTGTTTGTAAATTTTTTATTTAAGAGAAAAAATGAATGGAATATATAGTCACTAAGAATAAAAAATGTAATATTTTGGATGGTGTATTATCCAAAATGGATTCGATTAAATTAAAATTTTCCTTCATATTTATAGAATATAATTTCATATGACCACTATGGAATATACAAACCCACCACTCCATATACTACCATGTATAGTTTCAAAAAAAGCAGGTTTTATTATTTTTCCATTGAAAAAAATGACATACAACATTCAGTGGTCGTAAGACATGATAACTTGAATATTAATGAAAATTTATTATGATTAATTCCCTAAAAACCTTCACTGGCACGGGCTTAGGGATCTACCAATGAATCCAAATGGCCTAATTAAACCAAACGATTTTTTTGGTAGGTGTTATCTAAAGTGAGTATATAATGTAAATTATTTTTATTGATTTTATAAATTTAAAAATAAGGAACATTTTTATGAGTTTATATAGATATAAAAATTATTAATAATTGAGATTTCAATTTTTTTATAATTAATACCTTATTGGAAAATTATTTTATAATTAGTCTATGTAATGTTTTTTCATAAAATATGAAATTTTTACATGTTTATAATGGTTTTCAAAAATATAAAATTTATTTAAAATGAAAGAGTTCATATTAAATGTAATAAAAATTAATAATATAAAGGTATCAACCTTAATATAAGCATTAAATATTAATTTCTATTTATATTAGGGAATACACATAAACCATTTTATATTATAATGTGATTATAATTTTATAATGAATGGTTTATAAATTTCTATTATATTTCAATATTTATGAATTATTCATATATTTAGGATATTATCTCTTTAAAATCTCATATATAACAATTTTTTACATTTTGAATATATTTTTTCTATAATTTATTTTTTTAATCACATTATTAAAATCATAATATATTAATTTATTAAGTTATATTGTAGGTATTATGATTGATTTAAATTTTTTCTACCTTGAATTTATCTTGTTCATGAATAATGATGTTTAATTTAAAGGTTGACAATAGTTTATAAATTTTGGGTGTAAGAATTATTTGTAATTAAAGTATATCCTGAGTAGTGAACTGTTGGTATATAGTATTATATTTTGATTCCTAATTAGCCTATGTGGTTAGGCTCTATCGAGAATATAGAGTTCGATACCTATCACTCCATGATTAGTTTTATACAATTTATGATTTTTTATGGGTTTAAAACATTACATTAAAGGGTTTAATATAACCAAAAATTAGTATTAATTAATATATGTATTCATATAATTGGACTTTAATTTCGGATGTTAACATAATCTTTTTTTTTAAATAATTTTAGATCAATATAGCATCATATATTGATTTAGTGGAAAAATAGTGACTCCAATATAAATAATTTAAGGCATGTGTACATATAAATAGACTTAATTTTAAAATACAACATAATAATAAATCCCTTAAAATTTACTTATTATGTAATTCCTTCTTGAGTGATGGTTATTATAAAATTGATTATTTAATATAGATTTTCATGAAAATTCCAGGTGAACATGAGTTATAACAAGGAATCGAGGTTATTGATAGATTTAATAGGATCATGTGATCATATTTTCCATATTAACATTCTTAAAATTATTTTTAAAATGGTTATTATATTAGGGTATTATAAAAAAAACCCATAAATTTTTATATATGATTGATCAGGTGTGGAGTGACCTATTAATCTATCCAAGACTCTTAGGTGATTTGAATGGCCTAATGGATGACCTAAATGGTTCTATGATGGGAGCAATGATAAAGTGATAAATTAAAAAGTGAAATAGAAATTTTGGTCCACTAATGAATATGATGTAAATATAAATATGTTATAATGTTAGTGGGATTAAATTAAATAAATTTTATTATTATATGAATTTAAGACATAAAACTCATTCGATAAAAGAGTCAATTGTGGATAACATTTCACCATAATCATACAATATAACGTTGAGATCAATATTTTAAAATGAATATTGAGATATTAGAGATTATCCAGGCTGATAAAGAATCCTATGAATGGTCCTCTATAAAGAATGATTTTTTTATCTATTGAATGAAAAAAATTCTATAAAAGATACTATTGATGAATCTAGTAAATAAGTGATGGATATTTATAGTAATCATAAAAAATAATCTCTAGATTCCTCAATATTGATTCATATTTCAATGGATTCTATGATTTAAAAGAATCAAGAAAACATATATGTTATTGGGAAAATTGGAAACCGAAATTGTCTCTGGAAAAAATAACTTATTCATGAGAGATATAATTTTCTTAATGAAATATTTTAAAATCATATGGATAAGGTAACTTTGATCACATATTATTTTTTCAATTTTATTATGGGTTATTAATGATATGGAGTGATTAAGGTGACCAACTAATCCTGATCTTGAAAAGAATTTCATTCTATAATTTTTAAAGAAGTGGTTCTAACATTTTATTATAAACCACAACATGAATGAGTTCAATAATGTTTTACCTGATCTTATATATATATTAAGGATTTTTGAGTAGGAAATTTGAGGTCCAAGAAGAAGTTTTATTACGATGATAAAAAAGCAATGCGATTAACATATGGATGGAATTAGAATAAGAGAGGCAATGGAGTATGAACACAAATATTTAAAATGGAAAATGGATATTTTAAGTAACGAAAAATTTTCAAATTATAAATATTTAAATCAGTTTAGATGTTTACTAAAAAATATGAACAGTTTAAAGAAATAGTATTTACAATACATCTCTCGTATATATCTTATAAAATAAATTCCGTGATTTTGATGGGTATATGATATCAATAATATATTACACAATTATTTTGTGTATATAAAATAGTTCAAAATTGATGATGAGTTGATATATTAATCATGATGTTCACATTCATGTAATGGAAATTGAGTTTTTATGTTAAATGTGATGGATTTAATCAATCATTGGATGATCATAGAATAAAATAGGGGTATTTGGAATCCAAATTATATTCTTTTAATGATGTTATATATTTGTAAATAATGAATTTTTTGATTAATTAGTTATGTTATTTTTTATTATACATGGTTTAGGATTTATTAGATACTATGACATATATGCAAAATTGATATGGATAAAAATTATTTATTTAGGGTAAAAGATTAAATTCATGATATTTGTGAAACATTATTTGAAATTTTCACCACCCAATAATTGAATACATTATGAAATAAATTATTATTCATAGATATTTCTCAAAAAAATATATAATATATAAATGTAAATAATATTTTTGTTATGTATTCTCAGTATAATAAATAGGTTTCATTTCATAAATATAAAGGTGATTGTGTATCGACATGATTTTTTGAAGACAATAATATTTTTAAGATTTTAGTGGGAGAATATTTAGTCTTGGATGTGTTTAAAGTGTAAAAAAATACTAAAGTAGTCAGATTCAATGTAAAACATATTTAATATTCTAAAAAATTAGAAAGTTCTTTTTCAAAATTCTCTTTTAAGGGTTACATCAATTTACCAAGATTATTTCAAATAAATATTTTTATTTTAATTGTTATAATATGATATTGATAAAAATAAAATTATTTCAAAAAAGACATTATAATTTAATAATATAATTTTTTTTGTTCAAATGTAAAGTATTTTTATTACTATGTTCAAAAAGATTAACATTAGGAATATGATTCATAAGTCTCCCCATTATCCCATAAAACATTCATCAATGATGCTACTCAAAAGATTTTAGCATGAGGTTTTGTCATATATCCACATTGATATGACACATTAATTATATAAATATTCCATGATTTTCAGAAAAATATAATAATAGTGAAATTTTAATTCTCTTTTACTATTATATTGTAAAATCCTTCCACCCTGACCACTAGACAATATATAGACCAGTGACTGCCCGATGAACTCCATCATTACTACCCATATTCTGCTAGCTAAAAAATAGGGACGAGGGTCTATGAATTTACTATAGGGCGAATATACCCCCTGTATCAGAGTGATAAGTAATAGAGAAAACATACATTGATAAATAGAATATTTCACAATTTAAATATAACTCCCAATAATAATAAATGAAATAATGTAATTTCTTGAATTGAAATTTCATAGAATAAACTAACCACAAATTAGGATGGTTGTATATATATAATTAAATAAATAATATAAACAAAATTTTTGATCCCAGATATCTTGAATACATACCCCTCCCTAACTCCATGTACTCTTTGGAGCTAGCAGACTAGATCAAACCTTAGGCCTCAAACTAACATTTTCTTTCAATAAAGATATTTTAAACTTAGGAACCAAATATCCATGGATTCTCTTGTAGGGTATGATTACATAAATAAATAATGAACAAAAAATGTGGTCCATAATAACAGAAATTTGCACTGATATGTGTGTGTGACATCCTCAAATAAAATAAAAATAAAAACTATCAAAAATAAATAAATAAAACCATTGAAAGTCCATAGGCCTTTGAACCCAATCAACCATACATATTTCATATAGTTCTTTTTTATCTCTAAGAACATCAATGTGACCACGAAACCCATGTAGCATGTGGGATCCATATAAATGGAATCCCAAACCAATCGTAAAAACATCCGGGACTCACCCCACAATAGTGTAAAAACCCGAGCACCCAAATCCATGGAAGAAAAATCCCAAAATAATTCACCCTGAATTGAACTAAAATTATTTAATAAATAACATATTCTCATGAATATGGGAATATATCCCTTAGTATCATGTGTTTTTTGATCAAAATACATTGAAACAATAACTATAATATCATGACTCTGAGGAACTATCCCTCTCGAGTGTGTGTATCAATCTCTAAATCCATGGTAGTTATAACGATAGTCTAAAGGATAAAGGAACCTATCCCACCAAAGTATTTTAATAAAACTCAATGTCTATGTAATCAATAATAATGGTTTCACAACTTTGGGAATCTATCCCATGGAAGGATGTGTGTCTGACACTAAATCTAGGGAAACCATTACCATATAACAATCACATAATCTAAGGAAACTATAATCACCGAACCCCATGTCCTCAATATATCCAATATATAAACCACTCTAAATTAGCGAATACAAAACCATATACCTGGCTCCATATCCCTAACATCCCAACCATGCCACATCTTCCCGATGGGTGAAATACACAAACTACCATAAATAAATATAGACGTGGGGGATGTCCAAACTCCCTTGACCAATAATATGATCTAAATTCCCCTGTACATAATCGTTTGACATTGGTGTAACTACCCGTCCCCTAGGGAACGTGTCGTGTCTACCCCAAGACCACCTATGATAGTGCAGGGGATGGAGACTAGTGCCGAGTAAGTATATTCCACACATGGGATGAATAATATAAGAACTTGTACACAAATATACATCTCCTAGAAAAATATTATGGAATGTAAAAACACTAAGTAATGAAAATGAATGAATACCACTATAACCAAACAATAGGGTATTATAGAAAACAAATAATTAAAGTACAACGAGACCAGAATACATGCCCAGCATAATCAAGAAAACTACTACGTCCGACCTGCTGACAATGGTACTGAAGCTGTAATAGAAAGATATTGAGAACAGATCGGCCCATCTAATCTCATAAGTCACCATTTGATCCTATTCTTGATCCATATACTCTTAGAGCTCTGTCAAAGTATTATTCATATTCATAAGACACAAAATGTGTAATAAAATCCTATAAAGGGGTAATTAAAATTGTACTCATTAGGGAACACTGAAACCACAAAGGAAAAACCCAAAATGTACACATAATAATCTCTAAAATGGTATAACCCCATCTATATACCAAGGATATCAAGATATACTCAACATACCATCTACAAGGTAGAAAGAATAAGTGACAGCCAAATATCTTCCAAAGGATTTCTGCACAATGCCTGGTCATTCTGGGAGACCTCTCTCCTTAGGCCTTGATGTCAATATTAGTATATATTATGTTATATAGAGAGGTGATTCTCTCATAGAATATTGTGAACCAAATCTTTATTACCCCATAACATATTGGATTGTCAGGGAATACCACGAAACCTATCGATGTGGCTCATAACATAGGGGATTTAGAATAATACAACAGACCTAATATATATTACCCAGTAATGTATATGATTCTCATAGAATACCATAAACCATACTAATGCATATTATCACATACGGTATTATTATGAATAATGTGAACCCTATTGATATGAACTACTAGATGGAGGATTAACACCCTTCACATGTTGGATACTTCAATACCCAACTAACTCCATCAGGGGTGATAGAGTATCACTCAAGTCCCAAAGAGGATCTAAGAACTCTATTTGGGACTCTGTCACTCGAGGGGATTGCAATAAAATGTCGTACCGAAACTTCTAGGAAAGAACGAAGGTGGTGATATACACCTATATTAGTCCTTACTAAGGTCTCACAAAACCATATGAAAAAGACCGCCTCATTAGAAGGGTCCCAAAATTGTAGATGTCTCATCAATCAGACTTATGGTTTGAAGGTTACATGTATTTTTTTATAAAGGGTTTGGTTGTGTCCAGACCAGTATGACCCGACCCGACCTGACCGAGGTGCACCGACATGACCCGGGTGCACCAACCTGAACCAAGTCCAATGAACCGAACCAAGTCAGCCAACCTGACCCGACCCACTGGGCCATGGGTCTGTCCCATTGGCTCTATTGGACCATACATGAGGTGGCCTTGTTTTACACAACACGACCATCAAGAGTTGGTCGACTCATCTTTCCCAGATGTGGTGGTTGCCACATCCTATCCCGTTAAATTTGACCGATAAATAGTCGGCCACCTCCCTTTCATGTGGTCCTATAGACCGCCTGGCAGTACACACTCACAGTTGAGCTGTGCATCTTCTTGCCTGACGTTCCACCCCATCGGTTCCCCTGCTCCGCAACGCCGCAGCCCGTTTGGCAACAACCTCAACTCGCCACCCACGACTATTGTTGTGGGTTCCTCCTTCGTCAGCGGTCGAGCCAGATACCACTAGCCACTTGGGGGACTCACTGTTTCTCCTTCGACTGGCTCCCAATCCTTAGTCAACAGTTGAAAAATTCATCTAGACATTAATCGGGATCCTTTGGTCCCGATCTACATGAATTTGGACTCTGTGATCGAATCACCTTCAATCAGGGGGCTGATCAGATACAGAACCGTTGGAAGATAGTCGAGCCATGACCAAAGGGGTTCAATGGAGAAGCAAAGAGATTGGGGATGGATGAGGAATCAAGAATGCCCAATATGGATGGATCATGGAATTGTTTGTTTTTTCCTTAATCAGTACATGTAAGATGAAGAACAGAGGAGACAATTACTCAAATTTCTATATTAATTTATCCTAATTCAATCCCCACAATAGAGATACACACAACACGCAAGAACTATTGTGATATAGATGAACCTGTTTCGGGGTTGATATTCATTCATCATTTGAATCAACAATTGAAAATGGAAATCCCAAAGAATAACAACCCCTACCGATAAAAATGGATCAATTGTTAAAGAACATTCGTATTCATCATTCACTGATCTGACATCGATCCATCCAAGAGCGAACTTGATACTCGAATCGTCATTAGTCATATACCAAAGAAATAAGGTGGTGGTCTCTCTTCTTTATCTTAGATATATACCAGGGTTTTGGCAGTAACCCTGGAATTCTGAAAAGGATTTGATTAAATAAAAAAAGAAGATAATATTCATTGAATCAATAAAAATACTTTTATTAAAATATTTTTAATGATGGTTACTTCCAAAATCTAAATTTTATATCTCACCCGTGAAAAATGATAATTGGACCTACCTAAGGTAATATCATTATTCCAGTTGCAATGGTACCATCAGATTTTTTATCCGGGAACTCGTTTAGAATTTAATAAAGTTCAATGTTATTCGTTGATCATTTTTAATTTATGAACTAAAATTCACCCTAAAATTAATTATTCGTACACCAGACCTCTAAATATTGTGTCATCTCTGCACAAGGTCTTACTATTTTCCAAATTAATTTATTAAAATAAATTATAGGAAAATAAAAGTCATTTAATTCTCCCCACCTTAGGGATTTACATCCGTGAAAGCCAAAACATGGGAAACTCAAAAAAAAGATGAGGGAGATGAGCACACATATTAGCCTTTCACTCTATGGGGCTCTCTTAGAGATTCTTGTACTACCACAGAATACATGCAAGAGAAATTGACCACCCTATAAGGTTATTCTCCTATCGATCCTAGATCTCCATTAGGAACTCTACATACGTCACCCTATCATCAATGTCCAGTTGTCCCAAGTCGATAATGTGTGATGGGGAATGTACATTACTCCTCAGTTATGAAACATTAAATAAATCATGAAAAAATATAATTTACGGTGTACAACTAGGAGATATTCAGTTTCACCAACTCTACTCAGGATTTGAAAAGGTTCAATGAATCTTGGAGAACACTTTCCACCCTATCCAAATCTATGCAATTTCGAAAGAGGGGATACCCGAAAGAAAACATAGTCTCCCTCCTCAAATTATAAGGTTCTCTTTCTCATGTCATCATATGTCTTTTTCCTTATTTGTACTATCATCATCTGATCCTAGATTATCTGCACCTTCTCTGCGGTAGCCTGCACCAACTCTGGGCCCATAATTGCTAACTCCCCTTTGAAATTTTAGCATAACGGTGATCTTCACGGTCTCACATATAAAGCCTCAAATAGTTCCATACCAATAGTGGAGTGGTAGATATTGTTGTATGTAAACTACACTAGAGGTATGCGGTCCTCCCAACTATGAACAAAGTCCTATTTTCATGAACGAAGAAGTACCTCTAGTGCCTAGATGGTTCCTTCCACCTGACCATCTGTTTGGGGATTAAAAGATTTTCTCGACCGGAAATGAGTTCCAAAAGACTTTTGAAAACCCTTTCACCACCAAGATGTTAACCAAGAATCACAGTCAGAAATGATCATTTAATGAACCCCATGAATTAGAAATATCTCCTGAACATAGAGTCATCTCAGGCTCTCTATAGATCCCTTCTCTGAGGTTGGTCGGAAGTGCGTTGACATGGTGAGTCGGTCAACAATCACCCATATGGTATTGTGTTCCAGAGACGTGAGTGGAAAAACCATCACGAACTACATCTATATCCCATCCAACATCCACTCCTAAACCTAGAGTGGTTGAGTCCAACCTAATAGAACCCGGTTCTCGTCCTTCATATGATGAAAAGTGAGGCACCATGAAACAAACTTCTCCACTTCCTTCTTCATTCCAGGCCACCAAAACTGGAGTCATAGGTCCCGATACATCTTCACCACTTCTGGATTTTCCTCCAAAATATATGTGTGGAACTCTTTCAGAACCTCCTCTCACAACACTACCATTACAAATGTGTGTCATTTCAAAATCATTATATGATCCCCACCTTTAGAATATTCTTTTGGGGATTGACCTATGGATAACTGAGAATTTTAGGTCTCGTAGTCGACATCTCCATACTGTGTCACCCAGACTAACTGAAAGAGTGGAGGTGTAACAACCAAAAACAAAATATAATCTATCTAATCATCATCCATGAAGGATATATATAGTGTGGAAAATTCCTCTAACACCTCTATCAGCAAATACAATTTGGTCCTCCAGCTGAGCACGTCCTCCACCACGTTCCCCTTAGCAGGAGTATAGACGACCCCGAAGTCATAATCCTAGAGAAAATTCATCCACCACCTATTTCACTTGTCCATATCCTTCTAGGAGAAGATATAAATGAGAAAATTTCTGTCCATATTAGACAGTAAACTACTCCCCATCATGTAATGGCACAACATATTCAATGAAAATACCACTACTTCCATCTCAAGATCATGAGTCATGTAGTTCTGCTCATTCTGCTTGAACTGGAATGAGCCCTAAGAAATCACTACATAACCCTACATCAGGAAACATCCAAGCCCAGTCTCTGAGGAATCATCGAATACCACATACCCTACACCCTCTTTTGTTAGACTCAAAATGGGAGCACTCGTAAACTGCTATCTCAGCTCCCGGAAACACTACTAACACGTTTCTGTCCACACGAAGGGTTTTCCATTCCTTTTCAAAGACATCAAGTGTGATTATACCATATAAAAGTTAGGAAAATATTACTTATAGTGCCAAGATAACCCCAATAAACTTCTCACCTTGATCACACTCCTAATGGATCCCATGCAAGAACTACCTCAATCATCATATGATCCTCTGTAACTCAAGCCTATGAAATGAAATGTCTTAGAAAGTGGACATCCAAATTCTAGAAATTAAAATTTGAGGGATTCCCATAATTTTGGTTCTCTCAAAGAGTTTCCAAGTCCATCTTCCTGTGTATTGTGTGCTCCTTGTTGGATGAAGAGTACACCTGAATGTCATCAATAAAGACAATGATGAACTGTTAAAGGTATGGAAAGTTGATTCTTTTCATGAGTCCCATGAACACTACTGGGTTATTGGTTACACTAAACAGCATAATAAAGTACATGCAGTGGCCATATTGAGTTATTAAGGTTTTCTTCAATTCATCAACATCCCATCTATGAATCTGATAATAGAACAATATCTTGTATATCCTGGGGAACCAATGAGCTCCATTTAGTAGGTCGAAGAGATTGTAAATTATCAGAAATAAATACTTATTATTCATGGTCACTTGGTTCAAAAACCTTAAGTTCACATATAACCTCAACATCCAATCTTCCATTTTTGGAAAACAAAACTAGGGCCACACTTGGTGAGAAACTGGGCCTCATGAAGCCCTTCCAATGAAAATCCTCCATCTCTTCCCTCAACTCCTGATTCTCTATAAGAGATATCTAATATGAGGGTGTGGATATCAGTGCTATCTCTAGGAAAAGATCAATGCATAATTCAACCTCCCTATGAGGGGATAATCTTGAAACATAATTTGTTAATATGTCTTCATACTCATCCACCACTGCGGGAAATTGAGGACTACTATCCCCCACCACACAGAGGGAAATCTAGATAACTGGTGAGTGGTTCACATAACCCTCCTCTAAAAAACACCATACTATATAACATGTGTTTCCCATTCATCAGTTATAGAAAACCTGGTTCCATCTTTGGAGACACACAACACTTTGTGCCTCAAACAGTCAATATGAGCACAGACTATGGATAACCATTCCATACATAAAATGATGTCGTATGGAATCAAAGCCACTACTAGGAAATCCTACTCAAAGATCTCACTTCCAAGAGTAATCATCCTTTTTCAGAAATAGTATGTGATCATCAAATCCCCTCCCAAAAAATTCTCCAAACATAAGGATTGAGACAACATCTCCACAGGAATATCCAATCTCCAAAAAGGTCTATAGAAACATAAGGGTGACTAGAAACTATGTATATAAGAACTATATCTAGGTTGGATAAAACACATATCATACCTATAATCATCTTTGGAGAATAGAGATCATAAGACTAAATTTCTTAAAGCTGGCCTCGCCCCTATCCACTGGCTCCCTAATCCCATGGCTGACCATCTAAGGGTCGTGGGGGTAGTACCTTAATCATCCATTCAACACCTACCACTCTACCTACTCCCCTACCACGTCCACCGCCCTATAGACCTCCCTACTCAAAACTCTACCTATGTTCGGAAATCCGTCGACAGTCCTCCAATCATCCATACAGCGTGCTGGGAAATCATGAGATAAATCTCCCTAACCACCACATGTGTAACACAGTGTGTCCTTCTGCTATCCCGTTCTACCCAGGGAGCCTCACACCATTAATCCCATATTCGAGGTCTATCTCCTATATAAAATGGAATTCTTGGGAACCTTCATCTGCTACATGCTACCCACTACCGAGGATGTCACCACATGTTGTCTATTAGTAGCCCCCGCTTTCAGAACATTCTCTACTAAGAAGCTCCCCATAAGTAAATCTCTCTCTAGTACCCCAACCTGAGTAGGAAATATAAGAGAAAACCTATGTGGCCTAATCTTCTGGCATAAGCCCTGTTCAAAATCCCAAGCCATTAATAATGGGTCTTGCACCATGTTTGTAGAGTAAAGTGAAAGCTCAATAAACCTCACTGAGTACTCTTCTACTATTTGGCTACCATGGTACTAATGTAGGAGATTCTGAATGTGTACTGACTACATGTTCACTCGAAAAAAACCCTTCCCTGAAAGGGTTCTCAAAATCATCCAAAGAGAGAGTCGTCTTGTCATATGTCTCGATCACTAAATTCCACAACCGTATTCTTGAGCCCTAAAAAAGGCTCTCGACTAAGACTAAATTCTGATCATGCGGGGTCCTCATAAGGTGAAAGATGCAAGTAACTACATATATTCAATCCTAATATTCTTGGGGGTCAGTCTCACCTCTGAACCTTGGAGGTCTCAACCTTTGGAACTCATGAAACACACTAATCTTGCATGCATACTCTACTGGTAGTGATGGAAAATAACTATTTATAGACAGGTAGTAATATATTAGGAAAAACATCCAACGAATTCATGTTTGGTATAGACCCTTGTACCGAGACCACATCACTAAGAAGATCATCTTCATGATCGTGAATCAAGATCCTGCTTGGCTGTCTGTGTGGATGCATCCTGAAACATATCAATATGAACCACATTCAATTGAGTAAATATGGAAAGCCGACTCAAGAAGGAAATGGAAAACACAACCCATTTTTATATTATTAATGTACCATTCATTTCCCAACAACTATTTTTTTCATTTACCGAGTCAAAAAGAAGGTTCCCAGAGTCCTAGGGTATGGATATGTTGTCTTCCACACAAAAACTGGATTACCTAGCTTGAATGATGAACATTAAACACTTAACATAGTTTCCCCAAACCAATCTTAGTGACTCTCAATCCCAATGTGGAACTGACCTGCTCTGATACCACTCTGTCAGGACCCATCCCCCAGGGCCCATACTATTGCTACTAGAATCCATCCTTTGATAGGGAAGGGGCTGTAAACTAGTGTTGAGTAGGAATATCACCCACATGGGAGCCATTATCCTAAGAACATGTACACACTAACACAACTCCTATAAAATTATGTATGAAAGTAAAAACACTAAGTACAGAAAATGATTACATAAAACCACAACCCAACAACAAAGTACGAAAAAAGGAAATGCAGTAATGTACAACTGAGCCAGAATACAAGTCCAACAAAAGAAATACAACTAAAAATTATGACCTATTGACAAGGGTATTAAAGCATCAGTATAAATCTATCAGGAACACCTGAACTCATCTAATTTCACAAGGCACCGTCTAGTGCTGGTCCTAGTCATGCTCCTCCTAGGGCTCAGTTAAAGAATCTGTCATCTTCCAAAGACACGTCACCTGATGGAAAATCTCATACATGGGTGAGTAAAACAGTACTTAGTTGGACACCCCAAAACCAAAAAAGTGTGCACAGTTAGATCTACATAGGTATATTCCCATACATATACCTATGATATCTAGATATACACAACATACCAGCTATAAGGTAGAAACGATATGTCATAGCCAAACATCCACAATACGATTTCTACTCAAAACGTTCTCGATCAGGGAGAAATGTCTCCTCGAGCCTTGTTATCATCCCTGGTAAATATTATGTTATATAGAGAGGGGATTATATTAGATAATACTGTGAACCCAAAATGTATTACCCCATAACGTAGGGGATTATCATTTAATGCCACAAACACTATTGATTCAGCTTGTAACGTAGGGGATTCTGAAGAATACCACAAAACTAATATATATTTCCCCAAAATGAATGGGATTCTTAGAGAATACCACAAACCCTATCGATGAGGCTCATAATGTAAGGGATTCTGAAGAATACCCCAAAACCTACTGATATGGCCCACTCGATGGAGGATTAAGGCCCTTTGGATGAAGGTCACATAAATACCCAACGAACTACATTAGGGGTGATAGAGTATCAATATAGTCCCAACGATGATTCCACAACTCTATCTGGGGATATCTCTCTCTAGGGGATTGCAATACAATGTTGTACCGACCCCTAAATGAAGAAACCAAGGGGAATCTCTTTACCTATACATGATATTAACAAGGTATCACAAAACCATCTCAAAAGGACTACCTCATTCCCAGGGTCCCAACGATACAGATGGATTGTCAATTGGACGTACAGTTGGAATGTTACAAGGATTTTTTAAAAGGGGACAGTTGTGTCAGGGCCCAGACTGACCAGGGCAGTCCCAACAAAAAAACCTGACTCCGGTTTGACCCCACCCACCAGGGTGACCCTGTTTTCCCAAGCCCGTCCTACTAGAGCGGGTGGGTATTTCTCACCCCAATGTGGCAGCTACCGTGTCCTCTCCTAGACAATGTAGTCGGCAGCTGGATGGTCACCACCCATGTACGTAGTCCTGCAAACCACATACCAGCACAAACTCATGACTGAGCTTCGGGTCTTCTGACAAAACGCGAAACCCCATCGGCACTACTGCTCCGCATTATGGCGTCCCGCCTAGCCACGACCTTCACTCACCGCTCAAGACCATTATTTTGGGTTCCTCGACCACTGTTCATCAGGCTGGCGGCTGCACCGTCTTATCCCCATGAAGAAGCTCATTCTGTTTTCTACCAATCATTGGCCGCTGGTCAAAAAATTCATTTGAACATATATCTGGGATCCTTGAGTCCCAATCTACACTAATTTGTCATTGTGGTTGAATTTCCTTTGACCTGAGGGGTTTGATCATGTACGGAAGTGCCTGTAAATTGTTGAGTCATGACCATGGTGGTTCAATGGAAATGCATAGAGAATGTGGAAGGAAGAATCACTAAGAACGTACAATATAGAAGGATGTTGGCCTTTTTCATGTCATCCTCGATCCTTCCATGTTGGATGAAGAAAAAACGAAAAACATAATCAAATTTCTAAATGGATTTAACATGATTCAATAAAGATAATATAAATACACCCAACTCTTAAGAATGATCGAGCCACAGATGAACCTGTTTGTGGGTTGATACATGTTCATCGTTGAAATCAAGAATGGAAAATGGAAATCACGAAGAATAACAACCCCTACCATGAATATTGGTTTTGGTCAATGAATAACAGTCACGTTCGACATTTGTTGATCCGTCGTTGATCCATCCATGAGCGATCTGAATCCTCGAATCATCGTTCATCCCTCGCCAAACCGTGAAGGGGTTAGTCTCTCCTCTTTGCCTCAGAGAAATTATAGTGTTATGGTTCAATCCTAGATTTCTGATAATGGTTTGATTAAATATAAATGGAAGTAGAGAATAAAATCTGCGTTAGTAAATATATTATTATTAAAATACTTTTAATGACTATTATGTACAAATTCTAGCTTTTTCATTTGGCTCATGCCAGATGATGTTAGGCCTTGCCTAAGATAAATTCGATGTTTTAGATGCAACAGTAACATCATATTTTTCATCCGGGAACCATTTTATAATTTATTAATGTTAAAAGTTTGAAACTTAGTGTTTTGAATACAAGAAACTAATAATTACTTGAAAATATATTACTAGCACATTGAGCCTTATAATCTCGTTCTGTCTTAGTGTGCAGACTCAGTATTTTACTAATTAATTTATTAAAATAAATTAGAGAAAAATCTGAGTCATTACAATGGTTTTCATGGTGAAACCCTCTAATATCCCACATATAACTGCTCAGGTTTGGTATATCAATGGGGCACCCCTGATTTTCCCCAGTCTCTATATTATAGAGGTACCCTCACCCCGGTCCATGGTCTCATTTACATCTCAGTATAACAACAAATAACTTTAGTATAAATTGTTCCTCAACATTACCAATAGAGTGGAAAATCCTTGACGGATACATAGGGTCCCAATACAATGGTATTGTTATTCAGTGAGACCATGATATATATATATATATATATATATCAATACTTAAGGTAAATTTATATTAGTCCTCTCAAACAACAGAGCCCCATTATACTTATATTATATCCACTTAATCATGGTCACATTTGTATTGAAGAGGGTTGGTCAATCCCTCTCTCCTAGTTGATCCCAAAGAACTAATAATCAAAATGTATTCTAAAAAACTGCTTGATCAAGTTATTATAATCATAAACTCAACATGAATATTGAGGTTTTACATGACCCTGATCATAGGCTAATAATTCCCATTTAGTTTAGCCACACCTCGCAGAGGTCTAGAGTCTACTCGGTACCCTAATGTGCCCGACCTCATCCATTGGTGGTCATGGCCCCGAACATTGTATTTGTCCCTAGTAACTCATTCATTTTATTTATACATTTAATTAAACTAATATTGAAAATCTAATTAAATTTACCATGGGAATCTACCATAGTAACCAGACCAAGAATCCACATTCATCATAAACAAGGAACATAATCACTAGGGCTAGTAAGAGAGGACACCTGTCTCAAATTTTTCATTGTTATTTATATTTACTTGGGACAATAGTAGCTGCAAAGGCTTTTCAATTCCCATCAAGCATCACTAATGGTAAAAAAAGATCATCTTAGTTACCTGTTATCCTTAGACAATCCAGAAATCAACAATTATGTAATCATAATTTTTTTAATTAATTAATTAACCCAGTTTAACATTTTTATATTTTGAAAAAAACACAATGGGTCACTGTTCCAGACTAAAACCACCTCCAATTACACCAAATGGTCATTATCACACTTAGTTTTATTCCAATTGAATGATCCTATAAAAAATTCCAAAACAATAGAAATTTAATTTTTAATATTATGAAAAATAATAAAACTAAATTCTAACGCAACATACAGTAGATGATTCAATGAGTGGTGAAAGGAATGCATCATATTAAGACATCCACTTCAAAGGATGATTGAATGCCCCATGATAATCGGTTGATTCCATCATGGATTGGTGGAATCACTAATGAAACCTATGACATAGAATTAGAAATTAAATCATAACTTAGAGGGAAAAAATGACTGACATAAAAATTTGAAGGAAACCCACAGGTATATAGAAGCTATGACAAGATACACCTCAAAATTTGTGGAAAATAAGGATGAGAATGAGGAAGATACCCCCTCTTATGTGCAGCCAAATTAAGGGAAAATGATGGGATACCCATCAAAAACCCAGATGGTGGAAAAAGTTCATTATATAAATTTAATACACCCATTAGATAGCTGGGGGTTACTGATGGTAGATAATTCTATTTATGGACACCAATGATTAGCTAGTGTTTCCTATGTTATACCTATTGGATCTACTATAGAACAGTATTCAACAGTAGGAAGACTCCTCCCAAGGATCAACAAATACCCCAAGATGATTCACAAGAATACAAACATGGATAAAGAACAATCCTTAAGCTATCCCAATACTCATGACATGTTTCTAAATCTCCAATAAAAAATTGACAAGGTCCGTAATTAAAAAAATAAAATTCCTATTTAATTTTGTACACCTATACAGACATGGGGTTATATAACCTCCCCAAATTATTACTTCTCATCATTGACAAGTATTATAGTACATCAAACTGAATATCTTGAACCGAATTAGTCATATATTTCCATTCAATCATCTATGTACCAAAATTGAATATGTAATGCACTTTAACAGTTTTACCCTAATAACAGAATGTTGATCTCCAAATTCCTGATCAAATAGCTTCATCCTCCCAACGCATCATGAAGACACATACTTGAGAGCATCTATCCCAATTAATGACAATGTAATCATCCATACCATTATAAATTCATTCATACTCCACATTCAAGGTGATCATCACTAAAAAATATCGATCACCACCTTTTCAATGGTCTTATAACTTGAAATATCAACTTTTTATTCTATATATAATAAACACACTAAACCCATGAAAACTTCACAGCCACCAACCAAATAATTTCCAATTCAGAACTAATAGTGTCTAGTTATTCCACTAAGACCTAGTAGTCATGTGGCATGCTATAATCACAAATCTCAACCTCCTAGTCCAATGAGGAACTCATAGATGGTCCCAGATCATGGTACATAAACCTGACACATTTCCCGAAATTATCATGGAATCAATAAAACCAGAACACCAAGAAAAACTATAGAATCCAGCCATTCCAAGAATATCTGAATTATACTTCCCTTGGAGGATCATGTATCATATGTCAACTCTTTCCATAACCAACAAGATCATCCTAGATGATCTCTACAAATTAAAACATAAGACATGGTTTCGTTAAATAGAATTACATAGCAATATATGAGGGATAATACCATATCAGTTTTTACTGGAAAATTTAATAATGGATCTTTAACACTAAAAACCTTTAAGGGGTCTATAATTTTGTTATTATCCAACTATGCTAACTCACTAGGGTCCTTGTGCCTCTTGTGCACATGAACTGTGTTGAAGTACCCATCAACAATAGATAACTCACCATAGATTCATATAATCTTCCTTTAGCAGGAAATGAATATATTGGATTTCCATAGGACTATAATTGAACTGTATAAATATATGGAGAACAACTTATGATAAATTTTTTACACTTTAAATTACCGAACTCAGTCATCACCGAACTCGAACACTAAAGGTCTATATTTCTTGTGAATATTATATCCCTCATATGGTGCACGATATTCCAATTACCACTAACATAAAATAATTTAAATAAAACCAAATTCCTCATTCAAATGGACTATGATCCATAAATAAATTATAAATAATAAAATACAACCCACATGACTGTCACTCAAAGTAAAAATGAGATATATATATATATATATATATAATTGAACACCAAA
This sequence comes from Viscum album, assembly GCA_963277665.1. NCBI lineage: Eukaryota > Viridiplantae > Streptophyta > Magnoliopsida > Santalales > Viscaceae > Viscum > Viscum album. The sequence continues at coordinate 1,598,651,450 of OY728119.1, read as the reverse complement.
AAGAGAATAATGTCCTAGATAACATGGAAATTTTTACTGGATAAGGTATTCTAGACCCACCATTACGATACCCATTATAGTCTAGGAAACAATAAAATTTTCAATTACTACCAAATATTAAAAATTAATAAGAAATAAAATATATCTGATAAACTTTGTAATGTTCCACCACCACAAAAAACATGAAAATACCCAGACTCATAGTTGGAACATTACCTCATTCACACCAAACCATATACTAGATGTAGGTGGTCAATAGTGGTATAGTGTTAAGATTAAATCCCTTTTACCATATTGTAATATAATAAAGGGAAAAAAATATTGTACTATACATAATTACATTAATAAAAGAAACAACAAACATTAACTATGAAATCCAAAATTCATAACTCTCCACTACTCCATGAATATGTTAGATCCATACTGCTCGATCAAAACCCCAAGACTTGACCCAACCTATAACGTAAACTAGGTGAATTTTTTCTTGAATACCCTAGTTCCATGGATTCCCCGGTAAGGTGTGAGTATATATTCTAATAAGGAACCACCAACATTGTCCCATACGCACCATAATATTTAATGATATGTGCATGTCACATGCTTAACTGAAATAAAAATAGTAACTGCAAAAAATAAATAAATGAAACCAATTTTGAACCATTGGTTCAGGACCCCATCAACCTAAACTTATTAAAACATTTATAGGGTGTATCTGAGTATGTCGTGGTGGCCATGAATCAAAAGTAACATGAAGTCTCCCAATATATGGAAGCCCTAGTAATTCATCATAAAATCAGTGTTCCATCTAATAAATGAACAAAAATATGATATGTAGTTCCCTGGAAGCTAAAAACCATGGTAATCAATAGTACGTTTGGTTCCAAATCATGTAAAACATAACTCTAATCTCATGGGACCAGGAATATATTACTTAGTAGTATGTATATTTGTCTCCCAATACATGGAATAATAACTATAAGCTCATGAAATTAGGGACTCATCCCACAGTAGTGCTTTTGTTCGACACTAAATCCATGGACTCAATAACCACATTCTAGACAAGGGATCTTGCAGTTGAAGTGTATTACTCTGATTAAAAATCCATCACATCCTTAAGAAATATATTACAACTCTAATTGTATTTAACTTGACATCCTATGTTTTTGGATATGAATCCTTATAATCCATAACTATATACCATACTCCATGTTTATTTAAATTACAATTAGTTAGAACCATTTCCATGGAAGCTCCCATCTATATTTTACTCCAAATCATGGTAGCACAACTTTGTACCTCGTTCTATATCCATTGTGGACCTACCTTATCACATCTTTCTAGATGGTGTAATATATAACCCAACATAAAAAATAGAGGAAACTTGGGTATGATGAATACCCATAGTCAATACCACTATCCACAAATCTTAAAACTCACCAATTTATTACGGTTCCTTGGTGACTACCCTGACCATCTCATATAGACCCTCTATGGGCTTTCCATTCAACATGGAACCCCTTGGGTAACCACTATCTCAGAATAATAAAGGAACCCTCACCTAGTTCCCCAATATTCATTATTTCCTAACTAAATACCAAATTCCTGGAGGACATTACATTCCCTATCATCATCCAAATATAGGTGATGCTATGTCGGCTAGATGAGGTTCCACCAAAACGGTAATAGTCAAGGGATGGACCACTTCCTATCATGATCCTCAGGGCCAGTCTATATTTATATACTCTCCAAATATTTGCATGTCATTATTATTGTTTATCCCCCTAGACCTGATCACATATGGATGGAAGATGGTTACATGTTTTTCCTTATTCTAACGAAGAATAAGCACCACATAATTCTTAATGTGATTCATAAAACCTACTCAATCAAGGTCATCTAATACCACACTCCTACCCATCTTGGTTCTATCCAAATTCCCTTATAATTATATAATTAATATCATTTAGTGTGACCTTATATCTAAAATATATTAAGGCCACAAAGTACCACATAGGTTGTGACATCAGCCATCAGCAGTAGGGGCATCAATCTAGTGTACACGGGTTTTTCTTAGCCCATATATCTCAATCATTTTAATTATAAATTTATTTTAATTATATAATTTTATTTAATAACATTAACATGTGTAATATACCATAATAGGGATCCCATGAATCTATAAACAACATTAACAAGGAACATAACAAATAAGTTCATGTTTATGAGTCCCCGTACCTCAAATTAAGATTTCTCAGCTATTTTTACAAGGATTGAAAACATATTCCATGGAATATACAATCTCATATCGTCTCATCCATGGTCAAATTTCTTTCAAAGACCCATTCCCCTAACTCAACCAAAAATTAATAATTTCTTAATTTTAACATTTATGATTAATTAATTTTTTCAATTCTACATTTACATATTCAAGGAAAACTACCCATTCCATCATTCCCAACTAGAACTACCTCCATAATTTTCCTAAGGGTTCTCCACACACTCTTGGACCTTTTCTAAGTGAAATCCCCAACTAAAATTTCAAAAGCATAGTAATTTAAAATTAATTTTAATAAAAAACAAAAAAACAATTGATGGAACAACGTACCTTGGTTGATTCAACAAGAGGAAATAGAAATACATCATCTTAGGAATAATTCTTCCTTAGATACATGAAGTTATAAAGAGAATAATTTGATTAACCATGCTTTTGTGGAATAACCAATGATATCCTAGTTTGGTGAAATAATTTTAAATCAATAGGAAGAGGAGGAAAAAAAATATGAACAGATAAAAACAATCATCTCAGACCGCCATAAACTACTTCCCAAAACACCCCAAAACTAGGGGAAATAAGGATGGGAACGGGGAGAGTCCCTTTTGTTCATATGGTAAAATGTGGGGAAAATGATGGGATGATCCCTAGAAACCCCATGAGGAAAAGGGGCATTTGGATCTATTAATAACCTAATGGGAAAGATGGTGGGTCTACTATAATGTTGGAAATATCTACCACCCAGACACTCCCAAGTCTTCTTCAAGCCACTAGGATGACTCCTAATCCTCCAAGAATTTATAAAAAACTCCCTTGATGTCTTCAAAGCCTCATAAAATGGTTCAAAATATCAAAACTCAAATTGACATGACGTCTTATTTTAGAATTCAAACTCATCTTGAACCTGAACCCCCATAATAATGTGGATTTTTATATATCAAATTAGATATTTCATATGGGATTAATTTTATGGTATTATTTGAAGTCTTAAATTTATTTATGAGTTTAAAATATAACATTTTAAATAAAACATAGTCTCTACATATCAATTCTTTAACACGGTCTACAATTATTTCAATAAATTAAATGATTAAACAATCAAACTTGAACTTTGAGTTATCTGTAACTAATATTCATCATGGATTATTATAGGCAATGATAAAATGTTATAGTTATCTGGGGTAATATTTCTTTTTGTGATATCAAATACTCTAATGAGGTGAAATGTGAGTTTTTTTGTATTTCATGACCCTCTAATTATACCAAATAGAGTGTCAAGTAAAATATAGTTATTATATATGATACACATTACTTAAATAGATTAATCATAATAGAGCTCAGAATGTTACCTTTCATGGGTTCTTCACACTTTGATACCTTCCTCATAAAAACCTTATTGATGAGATAGTCATGGGTTCATTGGGGATGTTGTTGATCATGTCATTGTTTAAGGATTAATTATGATTCAAATTTACCCTCATGTGACAAATATGAAATATAGGCCCCTGAATGGGACACAATGAGAATTTTTATCTGTATACTTAGATGAGATTAATGTTATGTTCTTATTTATTTGGTTGATGTTCTTGGTATATGATATTATATTTTGGTGAATGACATGTGATGTGTTCATCCATATGGAAAATATAAAAATTAATACTCAAGAATGTGTAGGATGAATATGTAGGATTTATATACACTCTATCACTTGGTTAGTCGATGTGTTAGATAGTTAGATATATATAAATTTATAGTCTATAATTTTATAGGGCAATTGGAAACAAGTATAGTGATATATGTTTTCATTATATAGCATGCTAGATAAATTTTCAGCTTGATTATAATGGAATAGTTTCATTATGATATTATTTTATAATAATTATGTAATTTTGAAGTCATAATTTTTGGAAATTCTAAAATGGCCTTAGGGGTTATAGTTTATGGTTGTGTGAAAGAGGAATATGTTTTGTTACAAAGTGTTTATACAAAACATTATGTGATAAATATAATGTTTTTTAGTTGATAAAAAATTAGTTTTGGATGTATTTTTTTAAATATTGTCACATATAATGTAACATGTGCTAATAATAATTGATTGAATTTCCAAAAGGAGTTTTATACTGAATCGAAAAGGTTTTTTGATATGTCTTTACATGTTATTTCATATGATAAGATAAAAGATGAAACAGTTCAAAATTTATATGAAATTAATTGATGTGGGGGATTATTTTAAATATTCCATGATTAAACCACTATGATGTTATTTAATTTACCACATTATGGTCAATAATGGTATACACCACAGAATAATAAGGGTCACTATATAATTATGTCATGAATGAAAATATTGATGATATTTGAAATCACCTAAATTTGAGTTTTTTTCTACCAAAAACTATAATATTTTGTTATGAATAGAATTAGACAAGATTTAGTGATGATTGATGATGAGAATAAAATGATTAATAGTTAAAGGATTCATTATAAATAGCCTTAAAAACAAACCATTTGTAACACCACCTATAATGTCAAACATTTTTAAAAATTTTAGTATATTGATATTCCTTAATTCTTATAAAAGGTTATTATGGATATGAGATACTATTCACAATTCATGTCATATAAAAATCCCCAACCATACTTCCCTATATCTTCCAATTTCATTAAGACATTAAATTATGTTTTGACAGATCATGGCATGTTGAATGTTATTTTAGATTACTGGGATATTTTTACTACATTGGGATACACTTGGTGGAAAGAGAATGTAGTATATATCTCATTGAAAATATCCATCATCATGTTGTGGATCATATATATGTTTATTAATAATGAACATTGAATGTTGTTATTCATTTATCTAAAATATAAAATATCAATGGAAACATTGTATGGTTGAAAAAGACTTTGGTCGATGTTTCTAATAACATTGGATAAATTTCATCTTCTATAAAACCCTTCAAAAAGATTATATTATATTATATTTCCATTTCTTAGTGTGTATCCCCTCATGAAATCAAAGGACAACAAGTAATCAATTCATATCCATATCAAGTTCTTAGATTTCTCTTGTAGAACATGTAATCAAACATATAAAATATTAATTATAAATAAAATAAAACCAGTAAAATATTGAGGATCAAATTAATTATATTTATTATCATATCTGGAGAAATATTCAAATTAAATGGAATAATTGTAAACTTATATGACCCAAACAAACCCTTTTTAAAAATATAGGGAACATCTTCTACCCATTCCCTAAGATAGTGACTACTAGCAAAAAATAAATATTGTAGATCAATTATGTTCCCATATATATATATGTGAAATGTTTAATTATACATGAAATTGGATATTAATTATTGACCATTAATCTTTATTAATCTATATAAAAATGAAGTCTACCATCTTATTTATTGGAAATTAAAATTGGTGAATGCCCCTAAAGAAGCGCTGTGGTGAATAACTCCCCTTACCTTATGGTTATAAAATTGGATCACTAAATCTATTAACATAGATTTTAATATCAAATAATGTTTTAATTAGGCGGGATCCATAATTTTTAACAAGTTTAACATAAACATGAACTCTCATGTTTGTAGAAATTGTTTTAAAAAATCTATGAAAACTAATGAGAATGTATTGTTTCAACAATAATATATATTTTTATGATGATTTTGATTCTAAAAATTAACCTTAATTTTTATTCTAATGATTTTACGTTATGTATATTTTAGGAAACTAATATTCTTTATATTCCCAATTTTGGAATAATATTAAATAATAAAATTCATGTGAAATATTTTTCAATGTTTTTAGAAATCTCTTCATCATGATCTAGAAACATTGTTCATACAATACATTGGAAAGAATTGCATAAGGATTATATCCAACATTTATTTTATGGTAGTTTACAAAAGTATGGTTAATCAACCTTACGTTAATAGAAAATTATGGAAAAAGAACCTTACGTTTAGACCAAACCTTAAATTTGTTATATGAGGAAAGTAAGGATGAAGAGCATTATGTTAGTATATTACCCTACATTTATCTCACAAAAGTATCGATCTTAAACCATAATTTTGTAATGAACATTACGTTTTATCAAAAAGTATGGATCATATACCTTATGTTCTGAAGCAAAGAAAAGTATGGTTCATATACCATATTTTTGAAAGTCAATGAAAAAAGTATTGATCATAAACCTTACATTTCTAATCAACCTTACATTTGGAACCCTACATTTCACTTCTTCAAAAGGAAGAGATTTGAATTTTCAACATTATCATAAAACGGTCTATTGCGAAATATTAGACTTATTTAAATCTCGATTCAAAGCCCATTTTTAAAGCGCATCTTTGACTAATTTAAATCCATTTATGTGGAATTACAAGAATCGATTTAATAGGATGATTTTGTGATGATTATTAAGGGAACTTATGACCACTCTTTTATTCAAATTTTTTTAATATTGCGATCTGTCAGACAACTTTTGTGGATCTAAATTTATGAATAACGTGCTCATATTTATTTTATATATTTTGTGTATCTTAATTTTGTAGATTAACTGAGTGACATGATATATCTTGAATTCATAGTGATTACAAAATTAAAATCTGGGGATATTCTAGTTTCACCAAAATAGAGATATGTTGATTCTTTAAAAATATCTATTACAGATCTGCAACTACAAAGAAGGACCACATTCTGTATTATATCAGAAAGAGAAACGTTAAAGATTTACTTGTTCTACTTTATCGATCTATCATGAATTCACTAATGATTTTTTGCTGAATATATATCAATATCAATTCCAACTGGATCAATTCATGAATTTCTCTTATCAGAAGAACAAACTTTCTGAAGATGGCGATCAATTTAGTGTCTGTTGTTTACTGCTGCAACTTTGAAGATTAATCGGAATGTATTTTTTGAAAAAATACTCTTTTATCCTGAGTATCGACTTCTCATACTATGTTTTTTGATCAATTCTGTGTTTAGACCCAGAAGGGTCTATTTTTTCATTAAACTATAATGTTTTCAACAACCTGCACTCAGTTGTGGATGGTCTCATGAAAGGAGGGATAAATAGTGAAAATCACCTAGATCATGGAGAAGAGTGTTGGTGGAGTGTACTAGGGGATTATAAGCCCTGACACACTATAAAAATATGAATCCTAATATCTGTTTATTTCCAATTCATAAACAATCTGAAAAAGATAAAAGGATAGAATTTATTATAAGCATGATTTCTGTAGAATTTTTGAAAGACATGATTCAACCCCCCCCCCCTTTGTATATTTCGTTGTATATTTCATGTAACATGATACAAAATTTGGTATCAAAGGTTGTTATTTTGTTAAAGATATAGAAAGCTGAAAGTAAAGGATTATACATATATCTCAATGACTGATACATGAGATGGAATTTCAATGGTTTAAGCTCCGTACTTCAATGGTGAAAACTATGGAAGTTAGAAATCAAGGATGATCATCTACCTAAAGAATATTTGATAAAATTTCTACTAAAAAATTAATACTCCTTAGGAAATTTCTTAGAAACCTGAAACATGGAGTACAAATACTGAAGAAGAGTATGAAATAAATTCAAAAGCTATGAATTCTATCATATATTTTCTAAGATGAGATTAATTCAATCGAGTATCTTAATACCTAAATTCTTATGAGATGTGGAATACAATTTTAGTTTCTTATAAAGGAATTGACAATGTCAGGAAAATGATACATGCAACAGCAAAGCTGAAATTTGATACATTTATAATGATTGCTGGTGAAACCATCACTTAGATGAATAGAAGGATTACAGAGATTGTCAGTAACATTACTCCCTTGGGAGATCCTATCACCCAATCATATCAATCCTTGAAAGTTCTAAGAGTATTTCCAACTTAATTGAATGGGATATCAACATCCATTAAGCAATCATCACGAGTTAAAAATATAACTATTAGAGAATTGATTGGAAACTAGATGATATATGAAGATGAGATAGAATACAATTCTAATGATCATAAAGTCTTGATAAAAATAGAAAATTCTTTTCTAAATGTTACATCTTAAAAGAAGAGAATAAAGATAAAATAAGAGATAAAAATGATGAAAGTTCTGACTCATCTGATTCAGAAATGGAACTGGTAAAGATGGCCAGAAAATTCAGAAAATTTAATAAGAAGAATAAAGGATTCATAAAATCATTCTATAAAGATGAGAAAGATACAAAGGAAGCCAGGATATATGAATTCATGAAAATGGGTCACATAAGACCTTACTTTCCTCTACTAAAAAGAGAATATAAAAGGAAGTTTTTCAAAAATACTTTTTATGATCAGAAATATAAAAGAGCAATGAAAGCCACATGGAGTGTATCTGAAGACTTTAGTAGCTCATCAATGTATGACTTTAAAAAATAAGAATGAAATCTAAAAGAAAATATAAGCTTCATGGCTGAAAATAATGAGGTAAAATCTTATTACTCTACAAATTTTGATTATGAACCTAGCTGCTCAAATGAAAAACTAGAAATCTAATGTAATATGCTGGAAGAAAGATAAGATTACTTATTAAAGAAGAATAAATCACTAAAAAATACTCACAATGAAATTTTAGGATAAAGAGACACTTTTCTAAAACAACATCAAGATTTAATTGAGAAATATAACTCATCTAACACAAATAGTTCAGATCATGAAACTAATATCATAACACAACAAGGTGATGTAGAGACCTAAAAAGTATTGTTCTCTTTTTTACAATAGGATAAAATACATTAAATTAAATTCTTGGTAAAAATGTAATTAATAAATAATGATATTGAATATTAAGTAAAGGAAAAAAACCTAAACCTTACAAAAATTATTTTCTTCCCAATTATAGAAGTGTAATTTTCAATTACTGTGGAACAAAAGGCCTTATAACTATAAACTGTTATTTAAGAATTCCCAAAATTAGTGGAATTAAAAATTCCGTTATTTCAAACAATGTATTTGACTCAAATGAATATGGAAAAATAAAGAAACTATTGATTACCAGATCATTTCTAGCTAACACTGATGGATCCAATAGAATATGGGTACTAAAACAAACCAATATTTAAATGCCTTTGTAGGAAGCATGTTATAGAAGAATAAAAGAAATATGATACATGGATAGTGTCTCTTCTAGGCATATGAATAGAAACTCATCAAACGTTAAAACATTAACTCTGAAATATGGTGGATTAGTCACATTTAGTGACAATACTAATGAAAAACTTATTGGTATTAGAACTGTTGGAGATCCAAAAGCTATCTCAATAAATAAATTACTTTATGTACAAGTATTGAAACATAACCTAATATGTATTTCTTAAAATTTTTATGACAGTTAATTTTTTTATTTTTCTAACAACATTTTTTCTCTTTTAAAGATTATTTTCTTATATTTAGAGAACCCAAAACTGACAATGTTTATAACCTAGACATAAATTCCTCGAGTAAAAAAAGTAAATTGTTTGTCCGCTAAAATAAATTAATCCTATATGTGTAGTATAAAACTTGGACAATGTAATGTTTATGATTTACATAAGTTGTCTAAGAAACAATTTGTTTCTGATTTAACTAGTCCTAAATTTGATAGTGAAATATTCTGTGATGAATGTCAAATTGGAAAGAAACATAAATCAACCTTCAAATAAATTAATAAGATTTCCACATATAAACCTATAGAACATATCCATATGGATCTAGTTGGACCATCAAGAGTAGAAATTTTGGATGATAAATTATATGTATATGTTTTAGTTGGTGAATATTCTAGATTTACATGGATATATTTTTTAAAATATAAAAATAAATCTTTTACTACATTTGAATGTTTTCCCAAAGCTATTCAAAATGGATTTTTTTAAATAATTTCATTAAGAAGTGATCATGGTGGAGAATTTGTGAATAAGGAATTCAATCACTTTTGATCAAATCTATGTATTAAATACACCTTCTCTTCACCAAGAACACCTCAACAGAATTGATTTTTTAAAAGAAGAAATAGAACTATTCAGGAAATGGGTTGGACTATGCTAAAAAAATATAATATTCCTACCTATTTCTGGGTAGAATTTATAGGCACAACCTACTATATAATTAATAGAGTTTTAATCAGACCAACTTTCAAAAAGATTCCCTATGAATATTGTAATAAAAGAAAACCTAAAGTAAAATAATTTAATGTTTTTGGATGCAAGGTTTATATCATGAAAATCAAGGACAATCTTGGTAAGTTGGATCCAAAATCTGATGAAGAAACTTTTGTAAGTTATTCTGTTACCTCCAATGCTTATAGAGTTTTTAATAAAAAGTCATGGATTGATAAAGAATCAGTTCATGTGAATTTTGATTAATCTGACTCTTTTGAAAAAAGTATATATCAAATTTATGAATATAACCCAAATTATAACATGATACTTGAAATCCTAAAATATTATTTTGAAAATGATATAATCAAAATTCAGTCTAGTTCAGAAGAACATTACACTAATAACCCTAATATTGTTTTACCTAGACAGTTAAGAACTCTAAAGAATTACCCTTTAGAAACTATTATAGGGTACCTACACACAAGAATAATAACTAGATGAAATATAGAAAATCTAGTTTAATTTTCTACCTTTCTATCCCAATTAAAACCAAATTCAATAAAATAAGCCTTATTTTATGAAGTTTGGATGATAACAATGAAAAAATAACTAAACCAATTCAAAAGATACGATTTTTGGAAATTTGTTGAAAACCCTAAGAAATATTCTATTATTAGAACATAATGGGTCTTTAGAAATAAATAAGATGAACAAGGAATTATATCTAGAAATAAAGTAAGGCTAGTATCTAAGGTATATAATCAGGAAAAAGAAATAGATTATGAAGAGACATTTTCCCCTATATCTAGATTAGAAGCCATTATAATCCTTTTAGCCTATGTATATCATATATACATTAAATAATTTCAGATGGATGTTAATTCTACCTTTTTAAAATGTTATTTAATGGTGGAAGTATATATAGGGAAACCTACTGGTTTTAAAAATTCTCAAAACCCAGATTTTGTTTTTAAACTCACTAATTCTTTTTATGGCCATAAAGAAGGACTTAGATATTGGTATGCAAGATTACGTTCTTTTCTTTGGAAAAATGATTTTACTATAGGTATGGTAGATAAAAATATTTTTAAGAGAAATATAAATTCTAATATTATATTGGTTCAAATTTTTGTCAATGATGTAATTTTTTGATCAATATAATAAAAAACTTTTTCATGAGTTTTCAAACATAATGCAATAAAATTGATATGAGTATGATGGGAGAAATAAATTTCTATTTAGAACGTCAAATCTGTCAAAAATAATTTGTAAATATTTTGAATCAAAGAAAATACATTACTGATTTATTAAAGAAATTTAGACTTGAAATAGTAATATTTATACAACTCTTATGTATACAAATATACAACTTGATTTGGATGAAACCTAAAAATCAGTAGACAACAAGTTATATAAAGGTATGATTGGTAGTTAATTATATCTTACTACTAGATGGACAGATATTATATACTTATTATGTATTTTTGCATGATTTTAATAAAATACTATGGAATATCATCTTACAGTTGTCAAAATAATTCTTAGATATTTCAAAGGAATTGTTTTTAAATCTATTCTTTATCCAAAAAACATTTGATTTTAATTTAATTTCATCCTCAGATGATAATTTTATAAGTTTTAGATTAGATTTAAAAATCACCTCAAGAACCTGTCACTTTTTAGCAATATCATTAGTGTCATGCTCTAGAAAGAATCAAAACTCAGTTGTTTTGTCAACAGCTGAGGCAGAATATGTATCGGTAGACAGTTGTTGTGCCCCAGTTTTGTGGATGAAAAACACTCTCATGGACTTTGGTCTAAATTTTGACAATACACCTATTTTATGTGATAATACTAGTGCTATAAATATTTCAAAAAATCTTATAACTCATTATAGAACTAAACATATTGATATTAGATATCATTTTCTAAGAGATTATGATGCTAAAAAGGATATATTTTTAGAATTTATAAATACTGAATTTGAATTACCTGATATTTTTACTAAGCCACATTCCACTAAATGTTTTGATTTTATTAATGAGAGTTAGGTTTATTTAATTTTATTTATATTTTATTTTTAATTATACATTTTATTTATATTTAAATAAATTGTATTTAATATTAATCTTAATTTTATTTGATCATATTTTTTTAATTTTTTCACTATTTAAAATAATTAGTTACTTATCTTTTAAATAAATTAGAATTTTATTTTTATTATGTAAAAAATGTTAAATATGATGCATACAGTTTTATTTATTTTAAATAATGTAATGAATATTATGTACATAATGACACAAGAATCAAGGCTCTATCAGATACCGTTTCAAATTCCAAAACCGCTCATTTTCTCAAAACCCTTCAAACTACCAAAACCCACTACCTCTTTCATCTTTTTTTTCTCATACCTTAGATACCCTATAACCTCAAAACATCATAGCATTTCAATGAAAATGGGAAAAAAGATAATCGAAGAAGGAGAACCCAGTGATGTGAAGTTTCAGTGTTCAACAGGACTGAAAATCCTTCATGAAAAAAGTCATCAATCTGGAATGGCTATACCAGATGAATCTGATGTTTATGCAAGAATTATCCTTTCGATGTATTGGAACAATATTCAGTGAGGACTACACTGAAATTCTGTTTGATGTTGAGTTGAGAATTTTCTTTAAAACTATTCAATATTTCTTGGGAGGTATAAAAGAATCTATTGTTGTGAAGATTGAAGACAAAGAGTTATCAATCTCTTCTATTGAAAAAGAAAATATCATGAAATTCTCTCACGAGGGAGATTTTCATTTTTATCTAAAGTCAATCAGGGATAAAAATAATAAATATAAGTATATTATGTCATTTATTTTTTATTCAACAAACATTTGTAAAATGTTCATAAAATATTTAGAACTAGATCAGAAAATTTTGGTTAAGTTTATTCAAACTGGGATAGCCCCAATGATGTCGAAGATGAAGAAGAATCTTTTTCTAGATATGTATATAATTTTTATTGTTTTTAAGTGACATAATTCTAAATTTTTCAATATACCAGATTAGATATTTGAATTACTACTGTCAATGTGAGGATTAAATGAATTTATATAATTATAAAAGATTTATTTCAAAGTTATTCTTTATGAAAGATATTGTAAGACTGATTGATTCGAGAGTTAGATTCCATCATAGTAATGTGTTACATGATGGAAATTTTAGAAAGCTCATATTTTATAGAGCACTATAAAAGGTAAAATCCGGCCTGTTGTAGATGAAGAGGATCAAGAATATGCTCAGGGGGAGCAACATGCAAAATCAAAAAAAGGTATGGCTGAATCCGGAATAGGGGATGTTTCAAAGACATCAAGGGGAATCATATTTGAAATATAATATGAACCTACTAATGAATAAGGTTGGGGAGGACTTTTTATTAAATGAAGTGAACAGTTGGTCAGAAACCTATAAGAGAGAAAATTCATGAAACACGATATCTTTTAAGTTATATGTTTGTGTGAGAATATGGTCAATTATAAGGACATTAGGAATATGCTTCTAAAGAATTAGTGGAAGTTTTTCCTTAGAATGAGGCAGATATAATAACTGAGGAGATACCTCAGATTGAAAAATCTCAAGAAATGTAAATTATTGATCAATATGTGGATTAGATTGACTTTGTACATCAGATTCAAGAAAAGATCCCAGAAGAAATTTCATAGAAAGAGAACCCATATTTGGAAGTTGAGATTTATGATCCACCTATTCATGATTATTTCTCTTAAATTCATACAGGATTTATGAATGAATCTTTCTTAGTTGATTTTTCTAAAGAAAAATTTGATGAGCAACCATTGGAGCAGGATAAATAAGAGAAATGATTTTCTCAATCCTTACCACTGATCTTGTAAATCCAATCGTTAATCAAGGACCGGATGCCCAATGATTATATGTATGATCATGTTGAGGAACTTGTTAGAAAATTTAATAGAGCTAATAAAGAGAATGCTTCATTAAGAAGAGTGGTAGATAAAGAGAAATAGAAATTTCAAAATTGGAAATATAGTTATGTTTCAAAGCAAGAGGTTGATGCTTTTAAAACATAATAAGATGGAAGAGACTGATAAATTAAAATATGATATTTTATTGAAATCATATTTGGATGAACTGAAATGTTTTATGGATCAACAGTTTGAAACTGTCATAATAGGTCAAGAAAGTACATCATGTAATTTGCCTGATTTTATCATGAGATTCCAAGCTATTACAAATATAATGAGGAATATGAATGAAAAGTTACTATATTTATGATGTAATATTGCTTCTTTATCTATTCTGTTGGATAATCAGAAACATTTCATTGATCAACTTACCTCTAGTGAACCATGTATTATAGAATTACTAATCAGATTCACTGAAAAACTCAATTAGTTAGTGGAGAAATAAGATAGATCACAAGATTTTTTCAGAGTGAACCTCATTGAAGATATTCATTTGACTCAAGATATAAATAATATACAAATTCAGTTGTGAGATGGTGTAATAAAGAGATTAAGGTTACAGTTGGTAGAGTTGAAGGATTTTATTCAGAATCACTGAGATACCCTTTTTCCAACCATTATCTAAAAAACCTTGATTCTTGAACATTCATGTACTTGTGTATTTTATTATCAATGAAATTTATTGTTTATCATATTTTAGGTTTTTTTACTTTGTTTATGTCTATGTTGGTCTACCTTAAAACATTCATATTCTTATATTTATAAAAACATTATCATAAAATTTTCTTACAAGTTCAGTTCTACATTACATGTGTTAAATACCTTATTCTATCATTCTTTTTGACATCACAAAAAGGAGGTTAAATTTGGATAAACACTACATTTTAATTTGTTTTTAACTAGATTAGTTTTTTTAAAATATATTTTTTGAAAAAAAATTTATAGAGGACCTTTGAAGATAAATTTGAATAAACCATTATTTTATATTTTTAAAGTAGTATTTGAAATTAAAAAATAATTATTTATTTATCCTTGAAAAATTCTAAATTAAATCTCAATAATTTGATGGATTTTTTATCATAAAAATGTGGGATATTGTTGAACATATATTGTTTCAACAATAATATATATTTTTATAATGATTTTTATGCTCACAAATACCCTAACTTGTTTTTATAATGATTTTAATTTAAGTATATTTCAATAAATTAGTATTCTTTACATTCCCAATTTTGGAATAATATTCAAGAATATGATTCGTGTGAAATATTTTCCAAAGTGTTCGGAAATCTATTCAATGTGTTCCAAAAACACTATTCACACTACACATTGGAGAGCGTAGCGTAATGATTATATCCTATGTTTATTTTACAGGAGTACAAAAATGTATGGTTAATCAACCATACATAAATATTAAAGTATGGTAAAAGAACAGTACATTTGGAAGGAACCTTATATTTTTTATACGAGAAAAGTATTGATGAAGAACTTTATCTAATTATTGAACCATTCGGTTGCTTCAAAAAATTATGGATCATCCACACTACATTTGTAATGAACCATACATTTTATCAAAAAGTATGGATTATATACCATACGTTATGATGAATATAAAATTACGGATAATATACCATATGTTTGAATGTAGAAGACAAAAGTATGTATCACTAACCTTACATTTATAATCAACCTTACATTTGGAACCCTACGTTTGACTGCTCCAAACATAGAGGATATAAATTTTTCAGTTTATCATACAACATCCTTTTACGAAATATCATATTGATTTCAAGCTCGATTCGTAGCCCTCTTTTAAATAGAATTTTTGGCTGATTTATATCCATTTTACTTAATTCAAAGGTTCAACATTAGAGAAGGATTTTGTGTCAATTATTAAGGGATGTTACGACCACTCTGTCATTCAATCTTTTTGAATATTGCGATATATTATCCAAATTTGTGGATTTGAATTTATGAATAAGGAGCTCATATTTATTATATATATTCTATGTATATGATATCTTTAGATGATGTGGGTGACACAATATCTCTTCAATTCACAAGGATTAAAAAATTCAACTACGATGATATTTGAGTTTACGAAAAATAGAGATCTGTTGAATCATTAAAATTATATTTTAAATACATGCTACTACAAAGAACAACCTGATTCTTTTTTATATCAGAAAGAGAAACATTAAATATTTACTTGTTCTACATTAGATATCTATCATGAATTTACTGTTTATTTTTTTCTTATTATATTTCAAGATCAATTGCAACCAGATCGATTCAGAACATCCCATATCTAAAGAACAACCTTTCTAAAGACAATGATCCATTTACTGCGATTTTCGTATTGCTGCAACTGTAAAGATTAATAAAAAATTATTTGTCAAAACAATACTCTTTTATTTTGAGTAACTACTTCTCATACTGATCTATTTGATTGTTTCGTTGTTTAGAACCTGAAGGCTTTTCTTAAGCCTTAAACTGTAAAGTTTCTCATTGCCTACACTCAGTTATGGATAATTTCGTGAAAAGAGGACCGACTAGTGAAAATCACCAATCATGTGGAAAAGAGCATTGGTTGAGTGGACTAGGGGATTTTTATGCCCCTGAACACTATAAATATTTTTATCTAGATATTTGTTTATTTCTGCTACATAAAAAATCTAATAAAGATAAAAGGACAAAATTGATTATCATCACGATTTTTTGAGAAGTTTTGAAATAAAAAATTCACCACCCCCTTTTGTGTATATTTCATTGTATATTTCATGTAACAAGATCCAACAAAATCATCCTGATATGGATCATCCACTAGTGTGATAGATATCTGTCTAATCTCATCATTTTTCCTAAATTAAATACTAACTATCAGAGTTGGGATCCTTCAAAAAGGAAATTATTAGGTTTGGGTCGACCTACATATAATCCCAATCCCCATTAAAAGATGAAAAACCACAAAGAGAATAACTAAAATTCACTCATTTCTAATAGTATTCAATTTTTTCTCTATTATAAGTGATCTAATATATTTCTCACATCAATATTAATCTATTTTTATTTAAAGAGAAGAAATCCTAGTGTTTTCTATAAATAATCACACCTACTACATGTCTAGATCATCTCTTGATATATTTAGGTCACTTCCCTAAGGACCTATTTTCAATATCCAAATAAAAATTTCCAATATCAACAACATATCACCAATTATCCATGAAGAAATAATGGGGATTGATATATCTTGGTTTAATAGAATGGTATTGAAGAAAAATATCACCAGAATCTTACATCAAATGATTTAAAGTCCCTAAACCCATAATATTGAGTCTATTAAACAATAATATGTCACCCTAAACCTAAATCATTGTCTTATTATTTGATCACTTTACCACATTTCTATATATTACTCTTCAATTATTAATATCCTTATGAGAAACAACATTAAATACACTTTATTAAGACTTGATTAACACTCTCTAGTAATCCCCCAATGTGTATCTAAATCTTACCTGGTGTCCTATATCCTAACCTATTATAAGAATAAGGTGCACACTAATAGAATCGTTGAATGTGTATCATCCATCAAAATAATGAAACTAAATTTGGGGAATGAAACACATAAATCATACATGTATAATCTTTCCATACATGAACCACTCTAAATAGGCCCTTTGTTAAGGAGTAATTGATGAATATCTACATAAGATAATTTTTTATGACCACTGGAATGAAAAAATAAGTACAATAATTTTGATAACTTGAGAATCCAATCGTAGATAATAAATTTTTATAGATTGATATGATACATCCCATCCATTTGGTTACCCCCATCAATGATATTTTGGGTTCCCACTATTGAAAATGAATTTGGATTGAGTAATATAAACTAATCATGCTTGGTATTCCCTAACAAAATATAAAAAACATTATATATATGATGCTTCAGTCCTTCTAACATCAACGAATAATGAAAAAACCCAGTAAACCTTATTACATAACCCATAATAGATGGTCCACCTTGT
The DNA here is from genome assembly GCA_963277665.1 of Viscum album. Taxonomy (NCBI): domain Eukaryota; kingdom Viridiplantae; phylum Streptophyta; class Magnoliopsida; order Santalales; family Viscaceae; genus Viscum; species Viscum album. The sequence goes on along the minus strand of OY728119.1, from coordinate 1,598,633,028 downwards.
CTAAGACACACGAACTCTTATTACCACCCCATCCTCAGTGTATCATGATAAAAATAATCAAAAAATAACACACACACACATATATATATATATATAATTCCTTCAAAGATAGTCCCTTGTGTTTACAATAATAGACCGAAACTTACCCCTAGTTCACAGTTGGACCATGATGAATACATGTATCCATCTTGACCCTGTACTCATACATGGTTTTAATCAAATTAATTATATGAAATATCTATAGCAACTAAAAATTATTCAATATAGTACATGATTACCATAAACGGGAGGTTTATTACATTTATGTTCCTCTAAGGCATGGCACTACTTGGATGACTATCCTCCAAGAATCCCATTATCCATCGATTACATCAAACAAAGTATGATCACCCTAAGATATTGAACTAGTGGAGCAAGATTTACTTCCAATGGTTTTTCATACAATGATACACCTTCATAACGGTCATACAATGGAGCTCATGTAAGAATAATACTAAAATAAATATGATATTGTTAAGAAAATAATATCATGGTGCTAGATGAAATAATTTATGAAATGTAGTAATTGAAAAGATGTTGTTGTAAAGTACTCTAAACTGATCCTTACCAGGGAGTATCATTTCCATCTAGCACTAAATCATGCACCCACACAAATCAACGTTCTCTATACATCTCATTCATACTCAAACCTAAAACACCCATTAGTAGGGATAATTTCTCACTAAATATACAACACACATCCTTAGTAATCATAAAAACCCATAAAATAAAACAGTCATCAAATGATATATATATCAATGCTCAATTTAAATATTAATATTTATAATAATAGGAAACATATTGATGAAAATTTAATTATTTAATCCCCTATTAAATATCATTCTCTCAATAATAAATTCCACACACATGTTATTTCATAATTCTTGTTAAATATAATTCATGTACATTTTTCCTTTTTCTGTATCAGTCCCAAAGTAAACCATGACAAATATATCACACAAAAAACCTATTAAAAAAACCAGTTAGTAAAAATTTCTACCCAAACATAAGAATATAAAAACCCCTATAATGTGGAATTTAAATATAAAATGTTTGTTAAAAAATATAAAATTATTTATCCCATGTTCTATAAAACCAATCATGTTTTACAAAATCATAAATAAATAAAATAATTAAGAAAATAAAAAAACAGTATCATTTTATGACATATTTAACCATGATCCCACTAACACGAACTGATTAGAAGCATTATATAACCTTGGAATGCCTCCTAATACACTAAAGGTTATTGACTAGTAGTTCATAAGGATATTATATACTTTATCATAAAACCATAAATAACAATAAATAAAGAAAATCATAAAATATAACATAAAAATAATATGGTCATTATGTTTGTAATCCAATAAAAATCATATCATTAGCACATGTTACACCAAAATATTAGAAAAATTTCAAATCACGTAAGCCATACAAGAGAAGAAAGATCACTAAATGGGTTTACCATATAGATGATACTGGTCCAAAAAATAAATTTAATGGATATTATATCTAATTTATTTTACTTGGTATCAATTGGTAATGTCTCCTAGTCCCTAGAATCTATCTCAATCTCACCCATCAATCACATGTCTCATTCCCTTTCCTACGTCACTTAAAAAGAAATCGGTAAAATCATTGATGTGAATGTGAAGGTTAAAAATATTATAAAATGTTGTAAACCACCAAAAATATAATAATTAAATCCAATATATATATATAGTAAATTTAAAATATGAGATAAATAAATAAATTTCGACATGAAAACATTGTTTCATCACCCAGTGATAAAAAATCAACCTTAATATGAAATCTCAACAAATTTACACATTATTGGAGTGTTGAAAGATATTTAATAATACCTAATAATATAAAAAAAAATACACCACTAGATAATGGAGGTAATAAAAGAAAACTAAAAAATGTATGCTCAAATCTCACCTAAGTCTAGGTTATTTAAAAGAATATTGACGATACATCATCCTATAAAATCATAACTATCTTGTGAGAATATATTGTTATAATACCCATCCATCCCATAACCAAAAGTTTTCTTTTAATAATATTTTATATCAAAAAACATTTTCAATTATAAGAAATTTTCCGTAATATTTTTATATATTTAGAAATCCTTTCATGATTTGAAATTTAAAATACTATGTTAGCATATCAGTAAGAAGTTTGATATTCTGACTACTTAGACACCATTTTTACATAGTTCCTAACCAAATCATAACATCAATTTTTTTTTCTCAAAACCATACCCAATCCATATAAAAATATTCATGTTCTACGTTGGACTATTCCCTAACTATCCCATAATAGTGAATAAAATATCAATAATCACTACTTTGATTGGGAAATAAAACCACATGTTCGTAAACCCTTGGCATGGTATGTGATATCCCCTCATCATTCATCACATAATGACCAAGACACATCAATTCAGACAAATCAAGTACTATCTAAAACATTTCAAACCTCAAGGCTATGCTCACCACTATTCTATTATAGAAATAGGACCCCCCATTAAAATTAAAATTCCATATAAACCTACCATGTTCCAACAAAGAAATTCACATGAAGGGTCATCGTTATTAGGTTTAAATCCAAAATATTCCTTATGGAATATTTTTTTTATTCATAATTATTTATGAATATATGGTTTGGTATCAAGAGGGTTCAAAATTAACTAAATAACCAATTTTAATTCCTCAACACATGAAAAAACATAATTTTTTTTGGTTCAAAGTCATTCATGACCATCAATCATCACTCAAACTTCATTGGGATGAATAATCATATATATAGAATAGAAAACATAAGGATCACCAACATATAACATAAGTGATGGTTCTCTAAATATAATAAATGTAATATCACTTTAATATTAGAAATCAAGAAACCAATTAATTTAATAATTTTTTTTCAAAATATAAAAAAATATAGTGGTAGAATTAACATATTAGAGGTATAAGTGGTTATTATTTCCCTTTTATATCCAATTATATAAGTGGAATTCGAATAAAAGATAAAAGAAACATAATAGGGAATTAGAAGTCAGATATAATGGGGTAGAATAGGTGGGTTCTTATATCTTGTTCAAGTGGGAGGGTTAAAGAATTGTGACACCAAAAAAATATTTTGAACATTTTTTAATAAAAACAAGAGAAAGTTCCATCAGAAAATCGATTTTCCCCACCAATTAACCCATGTTTCAAGGAATACCTAACAAAAGTCTATAGTTACCTTATTTATATGACCTATAACTATTACCCCTTTATACTCTCCTAGGTACTCAATAATGATACACCATGTACCCTTTGGTATGTGATATATAATGGTAGATATTACGTCCCTATGTCATTCACTTAGAAACCAAAAATACACAATCTAATTCTAAATTTTAGTAAAATAATATTTATTAAATAATTAAGAACTAAAATTTAAACTAAAGTCACACAATTTAATTCATAATTCATTATGAATATTTTAGGTATATGTAAGATAATTTAATATAATAAAACAAATAATACACTTCATAGTAGAATGATTTTTTTAAATATATGAATTTTACTTTTTTTGAGATGTACTAACCATATTTGTTGAAAATTTATTGTATCATTACTTCTAAAAACAAGTGATTGGGTATGTGATTCAAATTCAATGTTATGATTTTTTTCATCCATATTTTTACATGACTTATTATGAGATTATTTACAAGAACTTCCTAATATTGAGGTACTTAAAGGTACTTGGAATTCTATGAATAATAATGTTGAATGTCCCTAACATGGTAAAATATGAATAATGCATAGTAGATGTATAATTTTGGGGATATTAATAAAATTTAAACACAAATAATTAATAATATAACCCAAAATGGTTATGTTATCACCGATATGAAATAATTTGAACAACATATGATGATTATTTAAGGAAAGACAATTTAGATGTCAATTAAAATTTTAAAATTTACAATATTTCTAGGGAAATACACTTTGAAGCAAATATATCAGATATTTGAAGAGATGGGGATTGATGTTTTTGAACTTGTCCTCAGTTAATAAAATATTTGAGACCCCAAAAATTATAGTATATCACAATGAAATAGTTTTAATAAAAAATTCATGTAGGAAAAAAACATATCCCTATTTGAATTATAATTATAAATTTGAGTGTGAATGGTCTTTCAATGCATCATGAGTGTAAATAGGTTTTGAATGGGGAGTCATTTCTAAATTATAAAACAAAATTATGAATGTTGATTCCATGTATTAGAGATAATAATTTAATTGCAACAATGTGAGTGTAACAAAATAAAAATATTATTAATGTGAAGTGGAAATGAAAATATTTCCTGACTATTTGAATGGTTTTATAAAACATTAATGGATTTGGATTTGAATATAAATTTATGCCTAAAGTAATATGTGAAACCATAATAATATTTCAGTTTAGATCCCTTATAAATGGAGATAAATGATATTTAAAACTTATTTTATATTCATATCTGTGAATGAATATCATAAAGAAGTGTTAAAAATTCACTAACCTATTGTATTTTTTTATAGATAGGATATTAGTGGTATTTTTAAAATAAAAAAGAATTTTTACGGACTAAATAAATCACAATGATATTTGCACTAAATTGTTTTTGTGTGTTACTGCTTTATTTTTTTGGAAATTTAGATTTAAATATAAATATATATATATATATATATATATAAATATTTGGTAGTAGTCAATGAAATTGCTCATATTCATTCATTATATTGATGATACATCTTTTACTGAAAAATAATGGGGATTTTGATAGGGAGTTTATTGACTATAAAATTAATAATAATATAAGTTTTTATTGAAATGAAGAAGAACATGATGATGAGTTTATTCCCTTGAAAATGAATATATACTATATGTTAATTATTATAGAAACAAAAAATTTTCTGGTAGTTAAAATTTCCCATGGAAAAGATTTTACTTTTTATTATTGAAAGATTTTTTCACTATAAATGCTAGATAAACAGGTATTGAATTATTAAAAGGTTAAAAAATTCAATAGAAGAGAGAAGAAGTCTTTAAAAAACCATTCCTGTGAATTCCTAATATGGTTTAATAGTGAACATAGTGGGCCCCTTAAAGCTATCCTTTAATAATCCAAGGGTTGAAGACATGAATTAATGATATAAATAATAAATAATTTATGGTTTTTGTCATATTTTATTAGGATAAAATATCCATAAAATAATAAATAATATGTTGATAAATAAAATAAACCACAATCCCAATATAATGATTGTAATTTCATATAACAGAAATTAAAATATATTTTAATTCCAAACTTAAACAAATCCTATAGTATGAACTCATTATTAAAAAGATCAATGAATTATGAGATTTTAATTTACTACATGATTCATGAACCCACCGTAAATGTAAATAATATTAGTATATAAAAGTATGAGGAACCACACAAATACACTATGCTCTATATTTCTTAGTATCTATTTTTCAAATAAGGAATAAGCATACTAAAGAATCAAAGAATGAACAGTGAATCTTATATGTTGTATATCTTAGTTTATATAAAACATATATCATTAAGGAATAATAAAAAAATCCACATACACTTTTCATAATATAGTAATCGTCAATATATAAGAATATAACATACCATGCCCCATCTTATATGATAAATTAATCACCCTGATCTCTAAATGGAAATTTTCCTCCTACCAAAATACCTTCTCACATCTTCATACCACAACAACATAAAACATACCACAATCAAATGAATATATCTGCAAACCATGTCCAATTATTTCATCTATATACTAAATCATTCCAACATTACTATCACAAAACTAAAATCATTGCATCCTTAAAATATCATTTCTATTTAACTTTATAACCACAATGTGGCTAAAATGAAGAGGAATAATGGGAGACAATATGAAAATTTATATCACATGTATCTTAGATGTTAAGAATGGACCTAAAACCTATAATATTATTTGTACATTTAAAATATTACGCTATATAGGTAGTGGTATGTACAAAATTGAAAAAAAGAGTGTTATATTTTAAACAAAACAAAATCTGATCGTAGGGTCATCCCTCATTTCAGACACCTACATATTCATTTCTCATTTTGACACTATAACCTTAAATAAACAATTATTACCACGACTAAACTGAAAATAAATTATAAAACAACCAAATAATAACCTCTAAAAAACAATAAAACTTATTCCCATTTCATATTTATTTAAAAATTTGTGATTAATCATTTATTTACATCATTTATTCATTAATAAAATTTAATTTAAAAATAAATTTAGTTCATATATACCATTTTGTGCGTTTAGTACATATTATCTTTAATTTTAGATTACTAAATTGTAAATCTGCCTTATTATTTATAATTTTTTGTAGCACATTATCTAATATAATCCCATCCTCATATCCATTAAAAAAAAATTCAAAATTTTCATTACATCAATAACATAGTAATGTATAATACAAAAAACACACAAACATTATAGCACCCCCAAGAACAAAATAATACCATCACCTATACTACTTAAACATTATAAAACTTCACTAATCCTTGTTAAACCACATTAAGCTAAAACAATTAACAAAACAAAACCCTCTTACACTACCTCTTCTAATAGTCCATAAAAATCATATTCCAAAACCACACTAATTTGACAATGTAACTATTCCCTAAAAACAGGAAACCAATATCATGTATTAAAAAAATTCATTATTATTTTACCACATTATGCTCATTAAAAAATAAATTTTAACATTATTATAAATTATAAATTTATTTATCATGTTACTATCATTAATTTTTTTTCAAGTAAAATATATATATATTTTGAAAAAGGAATCTATAACAATAATGACACGAAAAAATGATTAGTATAAAAATAAAGGGAATTTGTAAACATTTAAAATAGATATCATATAAATAACTTTCATAACTATTACCTTTTATAAAAATTCAATTATTTATCATTATTTAGTGAAATTTATTCTTTTCAACTAAACGAGAAATAAAATATTTATTAAAAAGCATATATGGTAATAAAAATGAGATCTTCCAAATAAACTACCTTGAATGTTGTTATAATTTTACTACACTAATTAGAGATATAATATAATGATAAATTATCTAAAATATAACATGGGTCATTTGAAAGTCCAATATTAAATAAATTGAAAATAAATATTTTATAAATTCTCATTCAAAACAACCCCCCTTTCATTACGATAAATAATGATACAATAAAAAATGACATGAATAGGTGAATATAGATATAAGTCCCCAACCTTAAACCTTACTTAATATTGAATTAAATGAATAATTCACATCGAGGATCTTTTCCGGTTTAGAGTTTTAGAGAATTAGAACATAACTATTACATCTCAAAAGATTACAAAGTAGTCACTTCTACTAAGTTTCCATAAAATAAAAACTCTTAAAAAGAAAGATGTCTAGATTCCATGTTTTAGATAGCATGAAATTCCCTTGATCCCATCCTTGACCTTATTCCACTTTAAGTCCTGTGAAAAACATTTCGAGAAACTTGGGGTGAGCATAAAAAGCTCAGTAAGGGATACAAAAATAATGAAAACTGTTAGTTTTTCAAACATCAAGTAAAACATATATGCTCTATCAAAGTAATACCATCACCTTCATGAAGTAGTAAAAAAAACTCTTCACTGAATAAAGTATCATTACTTACCTTTTTGTAACCAAAGGATAACCATAAAACCCATATAAAGAACACATAACATATATAAAGGTAACTTGGGACATAAACATACTTATGTGGAATAACCATACGGTTGACTTCCACACATATCACTTAATGGAATATCCATACGGCCAATTTACATACATACTTAATGGAATAGCCATACGGCCGACTTCCATACCCAATGCATTGGAGGTTATAACGTAACCACCCGTCCTGGTATTCACGGCACCACCCGTCATATGGTTTATAACGTAACCACCAGTTAAAATGTCCAAGTACCAATATAAAATCATAAAACATATAGCCAATATAAAGGAATGATAACATTTCCACATTTCAATCACAATATATCATAAATATATTGACATAATATAATCCTTTATCAAAACCATTTTAAATACCAAATTACATAAAAGAGTATATGGTATTTTATTTTATTTTAAAAACATTACGGCTTGTTGTGGAAGCCAAAGATCAAATAATACTCGCGGCGGCGGAAAAAGTCGTTGTCACCGCATACGTTAAAAAAAAAATTCCTTTTTGTCGTTTAGTAAAACGCTTCGTAGAAAAAGATTCCTTTTGTATAAAAGTAAAAGTCAAAGGGTTTTATACACCGTATAAAAGAATATTCTGTATAAAACGAAATATGCCTCAATGAAAGGAGATTGAGACGGAGTCCCTTACCTTGGGTCCGACTTGACTCGATCGTTCTTTAACGTCCTGAATAATAAACTTGAGTTAATTTATACTTGATTAAGAACCTTTTTAAACTTCATTATTCCTTTTATATCACTTATTTCCATGTTATAAACATTATGTAACCATTTAAGTTAATAATGTTTGTTTTGTCAATATTTGGTTCTTAAGTCGAAAGTTGACTTCTTTCAATTATATGTTGTTCGTGTGGTCAAAAGTTCTTTATATCCAGAATAAAATTCCTGATTTGGATATCATATATGTCATATATATCCAGCATATACATGTATTTATAATATTATATAATCATTTAGAGGTAAGAAATGAAATGCACCGTTCATGGAGACGGTAAGCCGTACGCACGCATGAACGCTACTTTCATTTTTTGTCATATTAATGGAATTAAAACTAAATGAGAGGTATGTATATTTTAATTCCAGAATTATATTCATAATTTAGATATATCATTAATTATATATATACATTATATACATGTAATTTTAATAGTACATTACATTTGGGGATAAGAAATGAAATGCACCGTTCATGGAGACGGTAAGCCGTACGTACGCATGAACACTACTTTCATTTTTGTCTCATACTTTAATGGAAAGAAATAATAATGATATAGAGGTATATTATAATTCCAGTATAACATCATATATAATAACTTTAAATCCATCCATTACACATCCCACATATGGCATTAACGAATCACATCACTTTTAGGGGGCGGTAGTCCGCACTTCCTTAAATGAAGATATCATGTTTACCCATAATGGAAACCATAAAGGTATGACAAAAATGAAAAATACAGAATCTTAAAGAAAACATAAACATATAGTATATCATATATAAAAATAGTGACATCATAATGGCCACCCTTGAAGGTGTTAAATGAGTATTGAACAATCATCGTTTCGGGAGGCAGAATTTCGCCATCCACGGAAAGCGTATGTTCTTTAACCATTTGATGTAGTTTTGTGAGATTGTAGCTCAAATAAATAATATAACAACATACTAGTATATTGAAGATACTGGTGTTGTTACAAAAGAAGTAAATAAAAAGAGTTTAGAGGGTTGGAGAATCAAAATAAAACAAATGAACAAGAGAGAATGAATTACCTTTAAAAGTGTGACTTCCTTTTGATTTGAGCCTAAAGGATTCCTTTGAAAGGATTATGCCCAAAGGGAATCCTCTAGGATGAGGAGAGGGATGTGGATAGAGTAATTGGGCAGGTTTTGGCCGAGCCAAAGGCTTTAGAAGTGTGTGAAATGGGGTAGAGGTGGGGGCCTTTTATAAGAGGAGAGGAGGGGCACTTTTGGAAAGTAAAGAAATATTACTTTATTTGAAAATGTGTTTCGGTTTTAAAAGGTCCCACATTGGTAGAATTCTTGGATAAGGTGATAAGGGTTCTAAATCCACTCATCCAATTGGTTTTGGACATGTGTAGATTTTAGATATTTCATTATCTTTCCATTTTATTTAAATCGCCAAATAATGATGTCATCACTGCATCATTATTATGTCATAAATACTTTAATTTATTTAATTTCTAAAAATCATAAAAAAATACTATGATGTAGGAAATCATTTTATCTTTTCAATGACTATTTATAATCAAAATTTTGACCTCTGTAACCATACTTAAAAATTGTTTTAGTAAAACAACTCATGTTTGTGTCAATTTAATTTTAACATTAAATAAAAATATATTAATGTCATTTTCCAACTAAAGTGGCTCCATGGGGTCCCCAATTTGGCCCATGGCTTGTCTTGGTCGGCTATGACTCACCCAATAGGTGTAGGACAAGTGTCATGGTGTTTTCACATTTTTATAATACCATTTTTACCTTAAAATACACTAATTACCTCTAATCGCGATTAAAAACTTAATAAGTTGCTATTCACCAAAAAATTATTTTAAACTCATTGAACCACATTTTACTTCTTAATGAAAACCATGTATGTCGGATTTTCAAAATTCAATACACATTAGTGGTAAACTTTCATTTAACTGAAAAATCAGTTTTCTTGATTACCACTTAGTGGTTTCACTATTCATCAAAAATTGATGTTTTTCAGAAAATTACCTAAAATTCACCATAAGCTATATTTGATATTCCGAATTTAAAAATGAAGTCCATTTTAAAAAATTCAAAACATATAAGTCAAATTAATTAATTTAATAATTAATTCCCACTGTCATGACAAATAGCGTGTTTTTGCGAAATAATAAGTATCAAAAGATTGACACCAGTTTAAGTCCAATTTCAAAGTGAAATTGATTCCAATGACCACCATTGGATTAACTGGTAAAAATATATTCTAATTTCACTTTAAAACCAATTAAAATAATAATCTAATCATATAAATAAATTAGATTAAAAAGAGGTTTTGAATTAAAATACAACATTTTACACTATTCATAAAAAAAGAACTTTATCAGAATGGTACCAAAAATTTACACAAACTAAATTTTGATGTCCCGATTCTAAAGAAGAGTTATATTTGGTCCAAAATAAAGTATAAGAGTGATCAAAATTATATTTAATGACGGTTCACCATTAAAAGGTGATAAGTGAACCTTTAGTGAAAATTAGAGTATATATGCCCTAAAATTGAACTATTTCCGTATTTTAAGCCTTTATCTTTTATTGGGTAAATGTATAAACATTTAAAAACATATCTAATCATATTTTAGTAATTTCTATCCATTCCCGCCAGTACAATGGCTACTTCTTAACTAACATTTAAAATAATATTATTTTATTACTAGTGTGCTACGTAAGTTTCAAAGAAACTCATCGTTGTGTATCGGGTACGCTATCGAACATAGCAACCCCTTTTAAAATAAAATTAATATTTAATTCGTAAATATTAATAAATATGAAAATTCTTTATTATTTATTTACCTGGGATGTTACATCCTTCCCCCCTTTTGGGAATTGCGTCCTCGCAATTTTATTCACTTATCAAAATAAGTGGGGGTATTTATCCCTCATAGCATTTTCAGATTCCCACGTTGCCTCTTCAATCACATGGTTTTCCACAAAACCTTTACCTGATTAATCACCTTATTCCGTGACACTTGCTCCCTGTGGTCATGAATCTGGACCGGTTGTTCCTCATAAGATAGGTTCTCTTCCAGCTAAACTACCTCTGGACTCAAAACATGAGATGGATCTGGCATATACTTTCTCAACATCGAAACATGAAAAAAACATTGTGTACCTGAGATAAACTCGGAGGTAAAGCCACTCAGTATGCAACTGATCCAACTCTTTCCAGAATTTCATATGGTCCAATGAACCTTGGACTCAGATTTCCTTTCTTACCAAATCTCATCACACTTTTCCAAGGAGAAACCATGAGAAAAGCATGATCACCTACCTCAAAAGATAGATCCTTCCTCCGGTTATCCGCATAACTCTTCTGCCTGCTCTGAGCTGTTCTCATGTGTTTTCTGAATCAACTGAACTTTTTCTGCCATCTCTTCTACCAATTCTGGTCCCATCCGCTTCCTTTCACCCACTTCATCCCAAAATGCTGGAGTTCGACACCGCTTCCCATATAATGCCTCAAATGGTGCCATCTGTATACTGGAATGAAAACTGTTATTATAAGAAAACTCAACCAAAGAAAGATGTTGGTCCCAACTTCCCTGATAATCCATCGAACAAGCTCGTAGCATATCCTCCAAGGTCTGAATTGTTCATTCTGACTGCCCATCTGATTGAGGATGAAAAGCTGTACTAAAATTTAATTCAGTACCCAATGACTTCTGAAGGCCTTTCCAAAAGTTAGATGTGAACCTGGGATCACGATCAGATACAATGGAGAGAGGAACTCCATGTAACCTAACTATCCCTTTAAGATACAAACGGGAAAGTTGATCAAGAGAGAAAGTATCTCGTATAGAAAAGAAATGAGCAGATTTGGTCAAGCGATCAACAATAACCCATATTTCATTATTACCTCAAGATGACCTCGGTAATCCCACAACAAAGTCCATGGATATGTTTTCCCATTTCCACTCTGGCACTGGTAAAGGCTGAAGCATCCCTGCCGCTCTGCTTTAACCTGTTGACATGTCAAACACTTCACAGTAAAATCAGCAATGTCTCTTTTCATTCCATCCCACCAGTAATACTCCCGCAGATCTCTATACATCTTAGTACTTCCCGGATGAACTGAAAACGGAGAACTATGAGCTTCACATAACAACTCTCTCTTCAACTGTGAATCACAAGGCACACATAACCTCTTCACAAACCTCAAAACACAAACACAAACTTATCCAAGAACTCATGGAAAATTTTATTCATAAGGTCCATGAATACAGCAGGTGCATTGGTTAACCCAAAAGGCATAACTACAAATTCATAATGGCCATATCTAGTACGGAACACAGTCTTCGGAACGCCTGCTTCTTTTACTTTCAACTGATGGTACCCCGACCTCAAGTCAATCTTCGAAAAATACTGAGCTCCCTGGAGCTGATACCACCTCATTCGATGGCCCAACATCTGCTGAAGTTGTTGCAAAGGATTTCACCACCCCTTTCTGCTTGTAGTCTGGCTGCATTACCCCAGTTGAGTTCTTCTTTGGACACTCGTTTGCATAATGACCCATTTCATTACACTTAAAACATCTTACTGTTGGCTTTTCATTTCCTGCTTGATCATCTTCCTTACAGTTACGAGCAATATGACTAGAATTACCACACCGAAAGCACTTACCAGACTTGGATAAACATTCTCCAGGATGCATTTTACCACACTTCTCACAGGATGGATATTTGGTTTTCTTACCTCCTTGCTTCTTTGATGAATTCTTCCCCTTTTCCTACCAACTAGACCTCTTATTCTATTTTTTGTCATAGAACACCTGATCATCGGAAAACTCCATTTCCACCTTCTCCGTACATCGAACAAGTTTTTCATAACTTTTGAACTCACGAGAAGCTAAAGCCCTTCGATACGTTGGCATTAACCCTGAGTAAAAACGGTTTATTTTACTATCAATATCTCGTATGAAGTTTGGAGCATACATTGCCAATCGAGTGAACTTTTCTTCATAAGCAGCCACTGAATCATCCTCCTGCCTCAATTCTAGGAACTGTTTTTCCATCCTAAGACGAACCACCTTAGGAAAATATTTCTCAAGAAACATACCTTTGAATTCGTCCCAGTGAAGATCCTCAATCTCATCACTATCCCTTATATTTTTCACCATCGACCACCACTGATCAGCTTAACCTTCAAAACGGTAAACAGCAAGACTAACCTTTTGATGTTCTGAACACCCCATGACATCAAAAATCTTCTCCAGTGCTTTAATCCACCCTTCAGCTAGCACATGGTCAGATGATCCTCTGAATGATGGGGGATGTTGCCTCATGAAATGTTCCACCACTGACATGTTCCTCTGCGGTTGATCTGGCTGATCTCGTGCATGGATACCACCACCATTTATAGCCTGAATCAACTGTGCCATCACTGCAAAAAACTGTTCAGTTCCGATTCCGACCATCTCAGGTTGCTGATTTGAAAGGTTATCATCCTCCTGATGTCGTCCCAACATAGCTGCTTTGTTTCCTCTGCGGAAAACCATTCCGAACACAGAAATATCTTAGGCGAAGCAACATGGTAATCCGTAAATGCTATATCATTTCAATCATATTATAATTTAGCACTTTTCTAACTCCTAAAGTTGTCTAACCCAACCTCTGATACCAACTATAAGGCCCCAACCTTAAACCTTACTTAATATTGAATTAAATGAATAACTCACGTCGAGGATCTTTTCAGGTTTAGAGTTTTAGAGAATTAGAACATAACTATTACATCTCAAAAGATTACAAAGTAGTCACTTCAACTAAGTTTCCATAAAATAAAAACTCTTAAAAAGAAAGATGTCTAGATTTCATGTTTTAGATAGCATGAAATTCCCTTGATCCCATCCTTGACCTTATTCCACTTTAAGTCCTGTGAAAAACATTTTGAAAAACTTGGGGTGAGCATAAAAATCTCAGTAAGGGATACAAAAATAATGAAAACTGTTAGTTTTTCAAACATCAAGTAAAACATATATGCTCTATCAAAGTAATACCTTCACCTTCATGAAGTAGTAAAAAAAACTCTTCACTGAATAAAGTATCATTACTTACCTTTTTGTAACCAAAGGATAACCATAAAACCCATATAAAGAACACATAACATATATAAAGGTTACTTGGGACATAAACATACTTAAGTGGAATAACCATACGGTTGACTTCCACACATATCACTTAATGGAATAGCCATACGGCCAATTTCCATACATACTTAATGGAATAGCCATACGGCCAACTTCCATACCCAATGCATTGGAGGTTATAACGTAACCACCCGTCCTGGTATTCACGGCACCACCCGTCATATGGTTTATAACGTAACCACCAGTTAAAATGTCCAAGTACCAATATAAAATCATAAAACATAAAACCAATATAAAGGAACGATAACATTTCCACATTTCAATCACAATATATCATAAATATATTGACATAATAGAATCATTTATCAAAACCATTTTCAATACCAAATTACATAAAAGAGTATATGGTATTTTATTTTATTTTAAAAACATTACGGCTTGTTGAGGAAGCCAAAGATCAAATAATACTCGCGGCGGCGGAAAAATTCGTTGTCACCGCGTACGTTCAAAAAACATTCCTTTTTGTCGTTTAGTAAAACGCTTCGTAGAAAAAGATTCCTTTTGTATAAGAGTAAATGTCAAAGGGGTTTATACACCGTATAAAACAAAATTGTGTATAAAACGAAATATTCCTCAATGAAAGGAGATTGAGACGAAGTCCCTTACCTTGGGTCCGACTTGACTCGATCGTTCTTTAACGTCCTGAATAATAAACTTGAGTTAATTTATACTTGATTAAGAACCTTTTAAAACTTCATTATTCCTTTTATATCACTTATTTCCATGTTATAAACATTATGTAACCATTTAAGTTAATAATGTTTGTTTTGTCAATATTTGGTTCTTAAGTCGAAAGTTGACTTCTTACAATTGCATGTTGTTCATGTGGTCAAAAGTTCTTTATATCCAGAATGAAATTCCTGATTTGGATATCATATATATCATATATATCCAGCATACACATGTATTTATAATATTACATAACCATTTAGAGGTAAGAAATGAAATGCACCGTTCATGGAGACGGTAAGCCGTACGCACGCATGAACGCAACTTTCATTTCTTAGTCATATTAATGGAATTAAAACTAAATGAGAGGTATGTATATTTTAATTCCAGAATTATATTCATCATTTAGATATATCATTAATTATATATATATATTATATACATGTAATTTTAATAGTACATTACATTTGGGGATAAGAAATGAAATGCACCGTTCATGGAGACGGTAAGCCGTACGTACGCATGAACGCTACTTTCATTTCTATCTCATAATTTAATGGAAAGAAATAATAATGATATAGAGTTATATTATAATTCCAGTATAACATCATATATAATAACTTTAAATCCATCCTTTACACGTCCCACATATGGCATTAACGAATCACATCACTTTTAGGGGGCGGTAGTCCGCACTTCCTTAAATGAAGATATCATGTTTACCCATAATGGAAACCATAAAGGTATGCCAAAAATGAAAAATACAGAAGCTTAAAGAAAACATAAACATATTATATATCATATATAAAAATAGTGACATCATAATGGCCACCCTTGAAGGTGTTAAATAAGTATTGAACAATCATCGTTTCCGGAGGCAGAATTTCACCATCCACGGAAAGCGTATGTTCTTTAACCATTTGATGTAGTTGTGTGAGATTTTAGCTCAAATAAATATTATAACAACATCCTATTATATTTAAGATACTGGTGTTGTTACAAAATAAGTAAATAAAAAGAGTTTAGAGGGTTGGAGAAGAAAAATAAAACAAATGAACAAGAGAGAATGAATTACCTTTAAAAGTGTAACTCCCTTTTGATTTGAGCCTAAAGGCTTCCATTGAAAGGATTCTGCCCAAAGGGAATCCTCTAGGATGAGGAGAGGGATGTGGAGAGAGTAATTGGGCAGGGTTTGGCCGAGCCAAAGGCTTTAGAAGTCTGTGAAATGGGGTAGAGGTGGGGGCCTTTTATAAGAGGAGAGGAGGGGCACTTTTGGAAAGTAAAGAAATATTACATTATTTGAAAATGTGTTTCGGTTTTAAAAGGTCCCACATTGGTAGAATTCTTGGATAAGGTGATAAGGGTTCGAAATCCACTCATCCAATTGGTTTTGGACATGTGTAGATTTTAGATATTTCATTATCTTTCCATTTTATTTAAATCGCCAAATAATGATGTCATCACTGCATCATTATTATGTCATAAATAATTTAATTTATTTAATGTCTAAAAATCATAAAAAAAATACTATGATGTAGGAAATCGTTTTATCTTTCCAATGACTATTTATAATCAAAATTTGGACCAGTGTAACACTACTTAAAAATTGTTTTAGTAAAACAACTCATGTTTGTGTCAATTTAATTTTAACATTAAATAAAAATATATTAATGTCATTTTCCAACTAAAGTGGCTCCATGGGGTCCCCAAGTTGGCCCATGGCTTGTCTTGGTCGTCCATGACTCACCCAATAGGTGTAGGACAAGTGTCACGGTGTTTTCACATTTTTATAATACCATTTTTACCTTAAACTACACTAATTACCTCTAATCGCGATTAAAAACTTAATAAGTTACTATTCACCAAAAAATTATTTTAATCTCATTGAACCACATATTACTTCTTAATGACAACCATGTATGTTGGATTTTCAAAATTCAATACACATTAGTGGTAAACTTTCATTTAACTGAAAAATCAGTTTTCTTGATTACCACTTAGTGGTTTCACTATTCATCAAAAATTGAAGTTTTTCAGAAAATTACCAAAAATTCACCCTAAGCTATATTTGATATTCCGAATTCAAAAATGAAGTCCATTTTACAAAATTAAAAACATATAAGTCATATTAATTAATTTAATAATTAATTCCCGCTGTCATGACAAATAGCGTGTTTTTGCGAAACAATAAGTATCAAAAGATTGACACCAGTTTAAGTCCAATTTCAAAGTGAAATTGATTCCAATGACCACCATTGGATTAACTGGTAAAAATATTTTCTAATTTCACTTTAAAACCAATTAAAATAATAATCTAATCATATAAATAAATTAGATTAAAAAGAGGTTTTGAATTAAAATACAACATTTTACACTATTCATAAAAAAAGAACTTTATCAGAATGGTACCAAAAATTTACACAAAGTAAATTTTGATGTCCCGATTCTAAAGAAGAGTTATATTTGGTCCAAAATAAAGTATAATAGTGATCAAAACTACATTTAATGACGTTTCACCATTAAAAGGTGATAAGTGAACCTTTAGTGAAAATTAGAGTATATATGCCCTAAAATTGAACTCTTTTCGTATTTTAAGTCTTTATCTTTTATTGGGTAAATGTATAAACATTTAAAAACATATCTAATCATATTTTAGTTATTTCTATCCATTCCCGCCAGTACAATGGCTACTTGTTAACTAACAATTAAAATAATATTATTTTATTACTAGTGTGCTACGTAAGTTTCAAAGAAACTCATCGTTGCGTATCGGGTACGCTATCGAACATAGAAACCCCTTTTAAAATAAAATTAATATTTAATTCGTAAATATTAATAAATATGAAAATTCTTTATTCTTTATTTACCTAGGATGTTACAATAGATTAATTTTAATTTATATCAAGAAAAAACCATTTCACAAAATTAGGAATTGAGACTCAACCATGGGAATCAAAAAACCAAAATAGTTCAGGATCCAACTCACCAATGGTTTAGAGAACCAATAGATAAAAAAATAACAAAGAAAAGTCCTTGATTTTATATTAAAAAGATTTTAGAAAAAAAAATGAACAAGTTTATACTAAACCACATGGTGAATTAGTTAATTTCAATATGATATGGAAGTGATATTCCTCAAAAAAGGATGCTCCTAAAAAAATGTCGGGTTATTTCTATCAGGAGAATAAGCATCTAATAAAATAAATACATGGTCAACAAGGACCATGATCTTTTTCTTTCAACCTAAAAAATATATATGAATAAAATATGATGTTAAATTTACCAATATAAATCATTTCCCACATTGATTAAAACTATTGTAAATTTCCACCTTTCAATAAAAACATAGATTCCATTCCCACACCATGAAAATAATATTGGTAAATGTATACTAACCAAATCACAGTTTTCAAACATGACATCAATACACAACAAAATTACTAGACTCCAAAAATATCAATAAAATAATCCATGGCACCATAACCAGGACCACCACTATAAGGAAACAATTCTTACATTTTCAGGATGAAGACATACACCATGGTGTGTTTTCCTATAAAAAACTCCTCAAATCCATTTAATTAACACAAAAAAAATATCCTTAAATTTTTAATAGATATAAAAAATTATATGTAATTGAAAATATATACCTCTATTAAATATACCTCTAAAATTACTCTTCCCTTCATCGTTATGAAAATGTAAAAACTACTCAAAAGGGAATGAAAAACATTAACATTTTGAAATAAAAGAAATTATCTTTATCACTAGAAGGTTAAAAAAAAGTAAAAATAAACAGATATATATTGTATTCATAAAAATTTATTATATATAAAATCACATAATCCACCATGAATTTATCTGACATGAACTAATTGAATAATTATTTCTATAAAGCTGTATTATAATGATTTTAAATACCACTAGTATATAGGTAAAATTCCATATATTTATAAATATCTAACTGGACCAAATTATTGAAATGAGATTCATCATGATGATATCTATGATTTTATAAAACATGGATGAAATATGAAATTGGAAGCAGGAAATTAGAAATCATGAATAGATTTGAAACACTGGTAAATCACAACAGAACATTAAAATCCCATCAAACTAAGTTAAACTTACAATTTTTATATTGAATATAAGGGTATCTAGGGACTATAAAAACCCCATAAAACATTATTACCAGCATTGGCCAAAAAAATCAATGCAACATGTAGTCTACTATAGACCACTCTACACCCATAAACCACAATATCTCTTCTAAATCAAGAAACATCATGGAAATATTATGATCTGCTATCACAACAAATCTATGAAACTTTTGTAGAAAAAATTCTAAATTATTAATCGAATAAACAACTTGACATAGAACAAAAAAATGATCATCCCTTTGTTATCATTTTTTGGAATCATTATAAATGATAAAATATTTTTATTCATCCTCCACAAGATCCACTAGGTGGGAATACTCTACATTCTAGAAAAATAAGGATATACTACCATCAAATATAATTAAAATACACTAACAATGTCTCAATATACATATAAAAACATTATATATTATTTTTAATCATTCCCTCGCCATTAATTTAAAAATAAAAATCACTATGTTCCCTCATACATGACCCATTAATTACCATATTTCCTTCCCCTAATGTGCTAAAGATCACTAAGATAATGTCCTTAATTAACACCATTTAAATTCATCAAGGAAAATTAAAATCCATATATGTTATGATATTCCAACTTATCATGTGATATGTTAAGTTAACAATATTCTATCTATTATTGTAAATATATGAATGGTCATTAGAAAAAACTATTCCACCAACCTCAAGATCATGGGTGAAATAATATTATTTAATAGGATATACCTACAAAGAACCACATCAGATCATAAAATTATATGAAATCATGTGAAAAACAGTTCTCATACATGGATAGATATATATGACCTCAAATATAACACCTTCATCTTTCATGTTTATGATATGAGAATTGATTGATTTATTCATTAGGTACTTATATACTTCCAAACACTTATCTGAATAAAAAAATGCCTTATTATTCATATTTATAATTGTAAGTGGTTATATAATTAAAAATACATTATATTGAAACCTCTTATAATATCCTATATTAACGATGATATTTTAAAATTTTAAATATTCATTAGAGATACCAGAGAAGTCACTGTATAAATATTTTAGGGATCGAATGGAACACCTTGATGAGAAATGATATTTCCAAAATATACACCAACCACATATAGATTAAATAGATATAATAATTTCTATAAAACTAATTTTATCAATGTAACTATAAGTTAGAATTCAAATTCCTAGTATGATCCTCACTTAATCTTGAACATAGATTCATATTATCAATGAACTCTACAAAAATCTAGTCTAGGGTGTCAGGAAATAAGGAGTTCATCAATCTCATGAAAATAACCATTGAAATTTTGCATCAAAAAAGTATCAACATGAATTCAATTTATCTATAATAAATCGTGAAATTATTCATCATAACATATTCCACTATTACCCATATAAAAAAAATATGTACTGAAAATAAATCTTTGAGAACTGGCTAGTTCCCTTCATATAATCAATAATTTAACTCGTCCTTTGGGGGGGAAAATATTTAATCACCATCACTTGGTCTAATTGATGATAATATTTACAAAATCAGAAGATATCATTCCCCTTGTTTTAAAATAATAAAATAGAACCTTTAGGTGATATATTAGGATAGATTAAACCCTTATATAAAAAATCATATACTTTAATCTATAATATACACTAAATTTAATTTATAATCATATAAGAAGTCATAGTATCCATAAATATATCTAGTTACTAATATATATAAAAATTAATTTCAAGTTAAGTGTGTAATGTTACAAAATCGTCTCGAAAAACATCTTGAAAATAATCCACAACTCTTGAGAAATATATGAAATAAATTTTCATTGAACTCAACACCAAAAAATATAAAATTAATCAATGATTCACCCAAAATTTCTATAAATTTAATAATCCTTCTCACTATCATAAAAACAAAAAATCATTTTCTATATAAAATTAAACCACACTACATTGATAGAAATAAATAATATATCAAAAATAGTACCACTAATATATGATAAAGTCAAAATATATAGAGAACACTAATTTATAAAAATTAATATTATATCATTTTAGATAGATATTTAATAAATTTTATAAATACATGCCAAAGGACCATATTGGTTTAGTTTCTTTTGAGACGAGACACAGAATATTCTTATTTCATAAAATATAATCAACATATTCGAAAATTATCTTCCTATTTATTATTATTCATAGAAATTACCTTCTTAAATCCTTTATTCATATCATTGGAAAATGAATAATAAGAAAGGGTGAGATCAAGTACTCAATATGAGTAAACATGGGAGATATCAATCAATAATCATTTTCAACAACAGGATTTGGATTTGGGAATGAGATCATGAATATAATTCAAAAATTTCATACCAAATATCTCAATGATAATCAACATGAGTAAGGTCATATTCCTTTGCATTTTAAATGGAATGAATCCTATGTGTGAGAAATCATGATTAATAATGAACCATATGTTCTTTTCATAAAATTATGGCACAAAAATAAATATAGAACCATTTCATATTTAAATGTTAACAACAGAGGCCATAAAATAGTAGTCGATCAGGAATCCCAAAATGTTTCCCATATCCTAATGAATCTGACATCAGCACCATCATACCATAGTGGATCAACCACACTAGATTGTTTCTTGTAGTGAACTATTCACTTAAACTTACATCCCATAATTTAATCATGAGATATAAAACATTACCCAATGAATTGAAGAGATATAAAATTATGTCCCTATTCATAAAAAAGTTAAAAAAATTACATATTTGTACCAAAATATCACAATGACATTTATTATATCATCACACCATAAACTGTTCAAGGAAAATGGGTTTCATAAACATTTCATTAATCCAACATAGCGTAAACCATTAAAATAAATGGTTTTATTATCATCATAAAATACCTAAGCCATATCAATAAAAAATTAATATGGTATCATTGGATTATATCAATATTATAATATAATTGAAATTAAATGATTTTATTAGGGATAAAAATTTCTTTAAATGAATCAATGGAGTACTATCTGAGGAATATAACCTATTGTTCATCATGTAACATATTTAAAATATAATATTTTTACAAATATTATTGAAAAAATAATATTTTAACATAATATTTGAAAATATTAATGGAATATTAAAATAATTAAGTGTTCAGTATGGTGGGATATTTTTTTTATGTAATATAAGTTAAAATAAAACATTCTTTTCTTATTTTTGAAAACAGTAAAAAAAAATACCCTTTTTGAAAACTGAAAAGAAGAATCACTTTAAATTTTTTTGTGAAAATTAAATCATGGGATGAAATTTCATTAAGAAATCATAATATAATATTTGTAACATTCTTGAAAACATTTATTCAAAACATAGATATGGGTAAAAATGGTTATTTGATTGAATAGGGAAATAAATATGGTTTTCTTAATAATTTGCCTTCATAATATTATGTAATTAAATAGAAAAAATTAAAGGAAAACAATTATTCCCAACAAATATATATAGTAGAAGAAAATTCATGAGTTTATTGGGAGGTAAATAAAAATATTTCATTATTAGAATCTTAATAAAAAACGGTATCTATAAACAAAGAGATTGTAATATAAAAACTATAAAACAATTATAAATATTTATTCAAAATCCTTGTGAAATTAAGAACCCCAAATGAATATTTAAATAAAACTAATATTCTTAAAAGTAATCATAAAATACATTAATTTTAATTATATACACTATATAAAAATCCAATGGTAAATATAAAATGTGTCTCATAGAAATAAAAATTTAATGAAAATATCATACTATTTCGATATCATGTAAATCATAAGAACCATATAGAATTAAATAAAATAAAATTTTAAATATCAATAAAATAAATAAGTTCATTATTTTTTCCAATGCTTTCTCCAGGGAGTGCATCTGTATGGAGGATGCACAGTGCTGTTGCCCCACATTCATGCTTTCCAAATGCAGGTGACATCCATTGCTTATTCATGGATGTTTTCTCTTTGATCAAAACAGGATGATGAGATGTTGGTTTCTCCTTCCATGGATTCCTCCTTGGAACTCGTTACCTAGTCCGGGTCTCCCTCATAGATTTGAGTCGTGGTTCATGAATCTTGTTCCTGGTGCCATATCTTTGTGGACTCTGGTTAATTACACTACATCTGTCTGGATGTTTCGTGTGGTCTTAACATGGTAGAAATCTTCGGTCAGAGTAGATGAAGACATAAGGGATGTCATGGAATCTCTAGATGTGTGGAAATTGGGAAACCCATATTCATCCTCATAAGATGGAATCTCAAGGGGACAAAACGTGAGGCATCCCACATGGGTCACAGGGTATCTTATGATGAAGGCATGCATATGAGGTCTTCGTCAGCTTCTCATGCTTAACATGAGGTACGATATGATTTTAACATCTAGCAGAGATGGATATGACTAATAAGAACACTGATGATAGTGGATAAGATTGGTACATCTCAAGGAGGGAGCACTTGGAAGGTTTACCAGATGGATGGATCAGAACACCCAATGAGGATGTATTCAAGGTGGTGTGTCCCTTAAAGGGAAGATATCACACCTTGAAATGATGATCCAGACATCACATAGGGCAGATATGAAAGAGTTTAAACAAAAATTGGGAACACCATATGGATAGGTTAGAACTCTCAATGAGAGTGGAACCAGGGTGGGGTATCCCATATAGGGAATATTTCACACTTAGAAGGTTGATCTAGACACCACTGAGGGTAGATCAGGGAGAGTGCACCCCAGAATGGGGAACACTATGGTTTATCATTGGTTAGGATTGAACCTGGAAGAGGTTTCCTATGTACCATGTGTAAACGATAGGTATCAAAATCCCCTTAGTTCATAGGGGTGAGATATGGAATTGGGGTGTACAAAAATGACTATAACCTAGAGACATTTTAGGGATTATGCATGGTAAGAAACCAGTCTCAAGAGGGACACTATTGGTTGTATGATTGTGGATTGTGCGGGTCTTAGGCGTGGTTAGCTGCCAAGGTGCTGCAAGGAGTGGTGGTGGGATGGATTACATGATATCACCAGGATGTGGCAGCCCGGTTAAGAATCAAGATACATGATGGTAGTTTGAATGAATAAGATAGGGAAAGAGATGGGACTATCATGAATGTGATGAAAAACATCAGATTTTAACTCATAGAGGATTCCTACGTATCCACGGGGCATGGAATCAATGTTTGTGTAGTTCGGTGGGACGAAAGGACACCTGAGGTGGAAACCCATTAGTAATGGACTTGAACCTCAAGGATGATTCCTACGTATCCCCATGATGGGGAATCACAGTCCACCTTGTTTAGGATGGGGCATGGAATCGGGGTGTGCACATAGGACAACGACCCGATGACATACTGGGGCATAAACATGGTTAGCAACCCAGGTTGGACTAACGCCCAGGGGGAATACAAAAGATGTGGGTCCCAAAAATGGGGATTACAATGACTTACCATTTATTGCAGACAAAACTTGATTACCGCTGGATGGGGATACAACACTTTGGAATTGGTTGGGGTCAAAATAGATTACTGCTGATTGGGGAACACAACAGCTTACCATCAGTTGGGGAACACAACAAATTACCATCTATTGGTAGTTATATAGAATCACCATCGATTGGGAATTACAATGGATTAATGTTGATTTGGATTTGAACTTATGGAGGATTCCTACATACCCTGTCTAGATGAAAAGGATCAAATCCACGTAGTTTGAATGGTTACAATTTAACGACTTGTGGGACAAAAAGGGGCGTACAGTTTAACATTGTGCGGGATGAGGGTAAACTTTCGTGGAGTGGTTTAGACCGATGGGTGTTAATATAAAAGCTCAGGGAGGCTTCCTACATACCATACCTAGGAGAAAACAAATCAAAGTCTATGCAGTTCGTAATTTTGGATACAATTTATCTTCTTGTAGGATGAAGGTGAACTAATATTAAGGAGGATGGGAGAAGGAGGTGTTGGGCATGAACCACAGGGAGACATCCTACTTACCATGCCTAGGAGACATGGATCAAAGTTCATGAAGTTCGAGATGGTGGTGTGGAGAATAATATCTATGGTGGCCTAGGTTGGTCTGATGCCCGTGGGGCAGACCTGAGATGTGGGTCCCAACAAGGGGGACATCGATGTTTACTAGTGCTTGGGGTTGGACCTTAGGGAGGATTGCTACGTACCTTGTCTCGGAGACATTGATCATACCCATGTAGTTTTGGAATTAGGTATACAGTTTAACGTCATGCGAGATGATGGTTAAATGACATAAATGGGTTGGGATAAGTAGGTGTTGTTCTTGAACCTTAGGGAGGCTTCCTACATACCTTGCCTAGGATACAAGGATAAAAGTCCATGTAGTTCATAATGGATGATTAGGAATTACTCTAGGGTGGCCCAAGGAAGGTTTCATGATTGATTCTTACTCAAATCCCACGTGATTTATGATCAGTTTCAGAAACAAGAGGTGTAAAAGACCTAATGATTGATGGGGTTTATTCATGGAAGCTACCTGAGTGTCGTTATGAAGTGGAAACGATGGATGTGACTTACGTATGGAAGTTGTCTGAGTGCCGCTAGGTATATGAAATGGTGGATGGGGATTACGTATGGAAGATGCATGGGTTCCATCCTCATGTCTTTCCATGAGTACATCTCAACACACTGGTGGGTTGAGGTATATAATTGAGTCCTTCACCTATACACTAGTGCACAAGCGGGATAATTCCAAAGGTGTTGGAATGAGTTCGAACAAAGGGAGATGAAAAGTGTGAATCATATTCCAGAATTTCGGAACAAAGCGAGGGTGGTGTGACGATGGAGGATAAATGTTCACCATATTTGAAACATAGCATCAATATCCTGTTATCTTAAAATGGGTAAAAAATGAGGGTTGACTATTGACTATATTCTAAACACAGGACCTGACTCGAAGTGTTGTCCAAATTATTCCAGGGCTTTGGCTCAGAATGGTAGGTGAGCTTATGTGGTGTGGGACTAAGCCTTTAGGGGGTCCCTAGAAACATGAAAGAGGATGAATATCTGAATAAACGATATGCAAAGCATGAGGTGGAGTGATGAAATTTTTCAACAGATTACAAAGATCATGAAATTATTCCACTGTAATCATGGCATGAGGCATATGATTCTTAGCACATAAGGAATCTCTTATTTTGAACAAGACGCATCCAATTATTTAATGATAGGGATACTATAGTTTATAGTTATGTAGAGAGTACCGTTGGCATCTTATTCTTGGTTTATAATCCATATTTTGTTTGGAGTAATAGGCATACAATATTCTGAACATAGGGAGTACTACATTTTAAAATCATGTGGATATGACTACTGGCATCTTATGCTTGGTACATATGGAATCTGTTATTTGGAGCAAGGGGAATCTTTTATTTGTCACATAGGGAGTACTATAGTTTATATTCGAATATATATGACTATGAAC
The DNA here is from genome assembly GCA_963277665.1 of Viscum album. Lineage (NCBI taxonomy): Eukaryota > Viridiplantae > Streptophyta > Magnoliopsida > Santalales > Viscaceae > Viscum > Viscum album. The sequence goes on along the minus strand of OY728119.1, from coordinate 1,598,605,913 downwards.
ATCCTATGATTGGTGCATAAAGAATCTGTTGTTTGGAGGAAGAGGCATCCTTTAATTGTCAAATAGGGCATTGTACCGATTAATGTCATATATATTGGTCTATTGGAATCTTACTCTTAGAGCATGAGGAATCTATTGTATGGAGAAAGGGGAATCCTATGTTTTTCATATAGGTTGTACTATAGTTTATAGTCATGTAGATTCGACTGTTGGAAACCAATTCTTGGAATATAATGAATATATTCTTTGGAGCAAGAGGAATCTTATGTTTTTTGCATAAAGAGTACTACATTTTATAGTCAAGTAGATAGGACTGTTGGCATCTTATTCTTGGAACATAAGAAATCTCTTGTTTTGAAAAAAAGGCATCCTATATTTCTCATATAGTGTGTAATACAGTTTATATTCATATATATAAAACTATGATGTGTTTGGAGACTAGCAATGGAGGGTGTTGGGGCTTATGTAAGAGTAGCCCTTTCTAGTTCAACCTGGAATAGGTGCCATGTGATAGGGTTTGGAGGAGTTTCTTGAGAAGTGGTTTTACTCAAGGTACTTGGGGAATTAATGATGAGAATCTAAACTAAGGACATTGGAAATGAACCAAGAAGATTATGTTGACTCAAGGTGTCTCATGGTGTGCTGAGGAGTATCTCAAATCTTGGTTTTATATTGGTGGAATGTGGGTGCCCATTAGGGCGCAATGGAAAATGCCAACATCCCGGCCCGAAATGTTCACGATGTGACTCACCATTTTTCATGGGGGTCAATGAAGGTAGCAAAGGGACCAGACCAGATGGTAGGGACTGCAGGCCGACACCGAGCCTAAGCGGGGGTGCGGGGGGTGCGACCCCCACAGTATGGACTGGTGGGCCTGATGCTAGGACCATCATGAAGGATAGGGCTTCACAAATTATCTTTGCGGAGGAAAGGATCTCGCAGAGCATGGGGTCTTGTGAAGCAGATTCATGAAGGAAATGTGCTTGAAGAGCATGGGGTCTTATGGAGAAAAGGGGTTGTGTAGAGGATATGGTCTCGCAGAGCATGGGGCTCTACAGAGCCTCGAGAAACCCATAGGATCTCCCTTTTTCTCAAATGGCAGAGCCCCTTATGGAGGGCATCACATCACAGTTCTCAGGAGAACTCTGAAATGGGAGATTGTCCAACAAAGTGGAGGCATAACCGTGCATATGAAGGTTGGGGGAGCTTGCTATTTATAGGCGAGGGGCGGCGCGAATCAAGGATAGCTCCGTGAAAAGCCATGTGGTGCTCCGTGATTGGTTGCAGATTTGGTCAAGTTTCTCCTAACCGCGGAGCCAACCGTCATCCTCTCATCAGTATAGATCTCTACTTCTTTTCCTACTTGATTCTCACGGAGGCTTCTGTCACATTCTAGGGGACCACAGAGGTCAATCTGGTTCTCTCCACAACATGTAGATCCCGATCAATTGCATCAAAACTGCAGAGCCTACCACCTCTTTTAATCCGCGGTGACCACAGTGGGGAATTTAGTCAAGTTACCTCAAGTTTATTATAGTTACAGAGGCTACGATAATGACCTACATAGTGCTCATAGTGGCTCCGGTAAAGTTTACTCTACTCTGCGATTGGAGAGGGAGCTTCACGAATGGGATCTTCGAACCAATTTTCGAGCCTAACATCAAATGTCCATAACTCCTAATATTTAACTATATTTGGGCTCTACGAACAGTAAAATCATTGAATCTAAAACAACATATGATATTGGATCATGTATGAAAGAATTTGTAATAACTTGTGGGAGTGTTTTCTATTGCCAAAAATTTCCCCCTAAAAATGGGGTCCAACAAGGATGAGGAGGGAGAGGAAGACTGCGCTCTAAAAAATATCAATGTAAAAAATCATACCTTGGGTTCCATTGTATCTCGATCAAATTGTGAAAATATCCAGATAAATCTCTAATCCAATGTGAGCCATTTTCGGTGTGGGAAAAAAGAGATAATATGAGGTCATTCACCTTTACGAGAGTGCTAAGCAAAAGTAGGTGTGAGGGGATCAGAATGGGACATAGATAACCATTGGAAGAATCCCAAAAAAGGGATTGAAGCTATAGAATGGGGATCTATGAACATATGACATGCTTCTCCCAAGTTGTATTGGTCCACTGGCATGAAAATTCTAGGGGCATTAGAATCAATCTAAACTGAGGGGAGCGGAGAGTGTGAATCCCGATTCCCAAAATTCAGAACACCGTAGGGATGGCGTCAAAATCAAAGATTACTTTTGACCATGTTAAAAATACAGTATCCATATTGTGTTAGCCTGCAACTATGATAACAAATGAAGGGCGACCGCTGACCATGTTTGAAACATGGGGCATGACTCTAAATTTCATCCTTTAGTCTTCTGGAATGTTAGCCTAGTATTGTTGGCGAGCCATAGTCCGAGAATCCATACTGTTAGGGGGTTACTTCAGACATGAAACTGAACAAGGGTCTAAATAAATTGATTGCAAAGTGTGAAGGGTGGATCAATGGGTTCTTTGAATAGAGAAAATTGATCTTGAAATTACACCATCGTGGTAGAAACACATTAGGTGGGCTCATCAGTCTTATCAAAGATCCTACATACTTCTAGACATGACCTCTCTGGTGAGGACCTAGAATGACCCAATGTTTTATGTCATACCAATAAGGACAATAAAATATTTAGCTTAAATGTTTTATCGTAATGAATGTTCACATAGTTTAAAGGACAGAGTCTTAGGCCCAAGGAAAATTTTCTGGAAGTCACTACACATCCCGTGAAGATGAGTATCAAGACAAAGATAGTTCTTGAACACAGTGTTCTCAGAGACAAACGTCGATATGGGGAATCCTCTCTGGAGAGTAAGTTGACAGATCCTAGAATTAACATGGTGAATATTGAACATGTTCATGGTAAAACCATATTTTAATGTCATGCGTCTAGGATATGTGGATTTTTGTAGTTTAACGTCATATGGTAGGACAAAGAGTGAAAGGGGAGATCCTAAAAAGGGAGTATGTGACGCGGTAACTATAATCCCATTGTCAATGAGTACATATGGAATCTTCAAAACACCGCGCATCCCCGAGGGCTATTTTTTTATGTCAAGGGACCAAAAGTGAAAGTCGGGATGGGATCGAGGAAAAGTGATTGAGAATTTCAATGTATCCCATCAGAATGCGAGTCAAGCCGCCCGTAGTTATGGGATAAAATTTTAACATCATGCGTAATGAGAAGCCTACGTGGAAGAACATCACTAGTACACACCCCAACAAAACAACTAAGCCCACATGAGTCATTCTCTATGTGGGAAACAATGTGTAGCGATGGGATTCCCCATGTATAAGTAGGAACATATTAGGAACGATGGAACCCTAGGTGAGTGATGTTCCACAATTACTGATCATCCTTATTAATTCACAGACATTCAAAGGGGGGTAGAACTGAGTGTGTTGGAATTCCACTTAAACATATGGGCATGGAAAGATGTGAATCATGATTCCTGATATCTATATCCCAATGATAGTGGCATGACAGTAGAGTATAACTGATGACCATGTTTGAAACATAGTATCGATTTCGCATTAGCCTAGAATGGGGACCGAGAAATGAGGGTTGACCGCTGACCATGTTTGAAACATGGGACCTGTCACAAATGTTGTATGAGGTCTTCAGGGGTGTTGGCCCAAGATGGTAGGTGAGCCAATGTGGCATGAGACCAAACTGTATGGGGGGTCCCTTTAGACCTGGTAGAGGTTAGGGATTCCAATAAAGGGATCATGATGCATGGACATGAAACAATGGAATTTATATGTGAAAATTCCACAATTTGGGATATTTTTCATGACACATTTGATTACAAAAACAAGATGTATTAGATATATGGAGTTGAATCCCTCTCTAAGGACATGGGTCAAAGAATTTCATGCTCCTAGATTAATTTCATAGAGTGAACCATTAAGTGTGGAATTGATTCAATGAAAATCCCTCATGGTGGAGAAGTAGTCAAACCTGATGCGTAGTTCCCAAAAAAGATCTTAGTATAGGGTAATAGAACTTGGACCTGGCTATAAAGAGATAAGGAAATAACATGTCATGATTGTCGCAAAACCCAATGAGAAGAAGAACCCAAGAGGTGCTCACCACGCCACGTGATTCCAAAGGAACCTGGTCCAAGGGGTTGAAAAAGGGGCAGGATTTAGGATTCTTAAGGCTAGACCTATAGGTTGAATGTCTGGGAGTCCCTACGTATCCCCTGAACATGGGAATCTAGCCACACATAGTTCTAGAAAATGTCGCACAGTCTAGTTCCTGAACTAGAGTGCTCCTAGGAACATTGTTGAACTCCCAAAGAGGGTTGAGGGTCCCAATTTAAGGGCAGCCGAATCGGAAAGATGATTATAAGAACAAGGGAGGTAGAGCAATCAGGTGGGAGAGGCACGCGGCATGGATGTTACAAACCTGATGTGAATGGGGATGTAAACCCATACCGCCCCACATACCTCCTGAGGAACTTAGCCCATGGGGCTAGGAAGATGATGAGGTTTTTAAGAAATAGGGCTGGACCTGAAGGCTAAATATACAGGCGGTCCTACGTATCCCATTAAGATGGGAATAAATACACACGTAGTTCTGGTGATGTTTTGTAGTTTTACATCATGTGGAAAGGATGCACATAGGGGAAATGTATCTCGAAGAGGAATTTGTACGGAATGGTGAGTAACCAGACGTGAATGAGGATGTAATCCCATACTAAACTGTACAACCCTAAAAGAGAACTTGGTCCATGGGGCCGTACATGTTTAGGGATCTAAAATGAGAATTACCAGCTAGTTCTCATTTTAATGTCCTGAGTTTAGGATGATGATGATATTAGTTTAAATTTATAGGGTTTGGACCATAGATTCCCATTTTAATGCCATGTGTGTAAGAAAGATGGGTAGAAAGGATGAATCACTGTTCCTATCATGTGGTAGACCACATAAATACCACATTGATCGAGGATAACTACTTACCATGTTTGCAACAATGTATCTGTATTGTGTGACTAGGGATGTGGGAAACAATTGAGTTTCAAACATTGACCATATTCGAAACACATGACTCGTATAAAATTATCATCCAGAATCCTCAGGGACATTGGCCCGAGATGGTAGGAGTTCCCTTGGGCCTAGAATCAATGTCACTTGGGGTACCATCGTATGTCAATGTTGATGGAAACCCAAGTGATGGAACACATAAAGTGTGGTGGGACCTGTGTAGTTTCATGCCATGTGGCAAGGATGATAATGTATGGGTGTTTTGAGGGGACATTTTTGGCATGAAAAAAATAGCCCGACATGAACGAGGACATAGTGTCTACAGCACACTGCACAATTCTAGTTGAGAACTTGGGTTAGGGGGTCGGAATGGTCAGGGCACCTGAGACTGGGCCATGACAAAAATTCTTTTTTTTATTTTACAGGTTATCATCAAGAGGGACAAGTGATGAGTGGTTTTATGTCCCTCGGTTATGGGAGGATTACACAGTTTAACGTCATTCCATGAGGATAATGGCGATCTTAGTTTAAGGACATAGAGCTCAGTCCATTTTTCAATTCATTGTCTTACGGGATGAGTGATGGGTACTTTTCTGTCCTTTAGCCTAGACGGATCATGCAGTTTAACATCATTTAGTGAGGACAAAATAGTTTTAGGTCATGCCGGAGCATATATATTTTAGCATCATGTGGGATGAAGATGACCAGTTTGAAGTAATCCAGGATGATAATGAGCTGTTTAACCACATGATGGGTGAAGATGAGCAGTTTAAAGTCATGATGAACGATAATGAGAAGTTTAATGTCTTGATGAGTGAAGATGAGATGTTTATATTCATTTAAGACAATAATGAGTATTTTAACGTCATGATAGATGAAGATGATCCATTTTAAGTCTTTTAAGTAGATAATGATAAGTTTAATGTCATGATGGATGAAGGTGAGAAGTTTAAAGTCAAGCAGTATGATAATGAGTAGTTTAACGTCGTGAAAGTTAAAGATGAGTAGTTTAATGTCATGAAGGATGATAATGAGCAGTTTAAGGTCATGATGGATGAAGATGAGTAGTTTATTGTCATGCAGCACAATACTGAGCATTTTAATGTCATGAAGGACTAGGATGAGCAGTCCAAAGTCATATAGGATGATAATGAGCATTTTAATGTCATAAAGGAAGAATGTGAGCATTTTAAAGTCATGAAAGATGATAACGAGCAATTTAACATCACGACGGATGAAGTTGAGTAGTTTAATGTCATGGAGGACTATAATGAGCAGTTTAAGGCCATGAAAGACGAAGTTGAGTAGTTCAATGTCATGCAGGATAGTAATGAGTACTTTAATGTTGTAACACCCCGACCCCTCTAGGCTGGAGCCGGTGCATTACTTAAGATATTGGCATGGTTAGAAGGAATTAAAATCCCGAAGGAACGATCATTTTAGCAGTCTTGAAGAAACTGGATACATATATGTATCACAAATTACATTGAAAAAGGTTACAAGATGCAATACAAAACAATAACTAAAAACTGCATCCACAGGAACTCAATAAAAGGCCTTCTCTTAATCACTTGTTGAAGATAGAAAATGAAAGGGGTGATCTCAAATTCTCAGTAAGGGTTAAAAAAAATTGAAGCATGAGTAGAATAAATTGTGAATCATAATCAATCTGACATTAACAACATGGCATAGTGAATAAATGACAAACTAATACCATATATATATATACTGAGTATGAAACTGTATCCATAGATTTTGTCATAGTGAAAATACCTTGGATAATAATAATAACTGATAATGAATAAATAGAATGATTATTAATTGGACGTCATGTATCTGGCACATGAAACCATAATACCATTGAAACAGTTTAGCTCAGTGGGTAGAAACCTATTTGATTTTTGGAAACAAACTCGAATGTTTTGTCGCCAAACTATTTTGTCTCATGAGACCTACCGATGCATCGAGGGGATATAGCGGGCCCCATCCGCCACTGCATGTCCAAATATTTATTTATACATTGATTCTATACAAGAGAAATATTCCCTTTCAATATCCGTAAAGATTAGAGTATACAGATTCATCAAAGCTTCCATTATTAAAATAACTTTCCAAATAACCACCATATGTAAAATGGTATACGGTTTAGACAGAAAACATATCAGTAACATGAGATTATGGATATTTAATATTAATATAATTTAAAAAGAAAATTGATCTCAAATGGGATGTAGGTACACCACATAAGGATTATTCGGTGCACAATACAAAGATAGTCACAATGAAAACGGTAGTTGAGACAAAGTCCCTTACCACAATCTAATTAGTCAAATCATATGACCAGAACTTAATGAAAATCAAGTGAATCATTGAATAACATGAATATAAAGAGAATAATTTTATTATATATCAAATGTTAATACACATATACCACATACATGAAATAAGTGGCAAACAATGAAAATCTCACAGAAATAAAAGTGAGATAAGAAACCCCTTACCTTGTGCTCGAGTGTGTTCATAGTTTGTTTTAATGACATGATTAATCAAATATAGATTCATTAATTAATATTTACATAACCTATTATACATTTAATATATTTATTATAACCTTATTAGGTTCATTCATGGCCCTCTCTATGGGTTCAATTGGTTCAATTTTCATGTTTTGGAAGCATTTTATTCCTTGGTTTTCATGGTTCGTTTACTTGTTTCCATGAATTGAAGTTCCTTTAAAACATGCTTAAACTTCCAGAATTGTAAATACATCTTATTAATGAAATTATAGAGATATAAATGTTCTTATAATGATTATATTTTATATACCATGATGATGATTTATTAGTTAAAACATTATTGATGTTCGTTTAGATCGTTTTAATGGTTCTTTGATAATATCGACCTCATTTTGTCTTATAAATTAGAACCATGAGTAAAAAAAAGTATTACAGAACCATGGGTGATTCATGAAACATATTTTATAACCTGGTTCTACCATATAAATGGTTTCATGACCAGACATGAAATAATTAATGCGAATTGAAATCACATTGCCTACGATGTCGGTATTTCGACATGTCACATACAATGTTTTTAATCCCTTGAAAAAGTGGGGGAAAAGAAGAAGATTGATACTGAATTTATCATGAACATGAGATAATCCAGAATATAAAATATTCTGGCAATTTCATTCATCTTGTGTAAGAATATATGAAGAATGAATATATAAAGAACTCAAAATAAAAATATAATTTTGAAATTGCTTACAGAAATTTGGCAGCCCAACGGCTACGCAACTTGGTTTTACAAAATATTAAAAAGAGAGGGGACATAGGTCACCTATCCAGAAATGAATAATAATATATAGTTGATCATGAATAAGAGGAAAAATAAGAACATTATATGGAATCATGAAAGATATACCACATAAAAGAGAACTTGAAAGGAAAAAAGAAAGAAATTGAGAATATTCATACCTTGTAGAGTAACCCTTAGAACATGAAGGTTGGGACCTTTGGGGCTTGACGAAAACATGGGAGGACTAATATTAAGGTAATGAGGCTAGAGATTCATTGAGGGAGAATTGGTAATTAATTAAATGAATGGAAGAGTTGGTAATTATAGGAAAAGTGAGGGATTATTTTAATAATTTCCAAGGGACACCTCACGGGTGGTATTTTCAAAACCATGGGATTTCCCATGGTATTTGCCCATGGTTTATGCCCCTTGGGACACCTCACATATTATCTAACTATTCACAAGTCGACAAGATTTGTGACATAATTATTACATCATTAATGATGTCATAAACACACCGAAACTAAAAAGTGTATTTTTTACTATTCACTGAAAAATCAATTGTTTCAAAAAAATTCCCAAAATTCACCCTAACCATTATTCGATGCATAGAATTAAAAAGTGAAATCAATTTTTCAAAAATAATTTCATAAACATTATTAATTTATTTTTTAAATAAAGTCATAGTTACTTTGAAAAATAACAATCTTAAAATGCAATTAGTTCTATTTCTCATTGAAAAACTAATTAAGATCTCATTATATTGTAGCCTTAAGAAAATGAAATAATAATATTATTTACTATTATTAAGGGTATGTTACTATTCATATTACTATTCATATGGATATGTTAATATTCACCAAAAATCTAGTTTGTTCTATCAGACTCCAAATGACTTACTGAACACAACTCTAGATGACCATTTTTTGAAAATAAAAACATAGAAGTGGGAAATTTAGGTTTAATGGATAGGTTTTAACTATCGCCTAAATAACCTTGTGTTGTTTCAAAGGAACATAGTGATTAATAGAATGTAACTCAATGATTAATTGAGAAACATACCCTAAAATTTTTGGGGTACTACATTATTCCCTCCTTCGGAAAATTTCGTCCTTGAAATTTAAAAAATATTAACTAAAAAGATTCGGGTATGTCTTTAACATAAGCTCCTCAGGTTCCCATGTTTCTTCCTCCATATTCTGGTTTCTCCAAAGAACCTTTACTAGATGAGTTGTTCAGTTTCTCAATACCTTCTCCCGTATGTCAAGAATCCTAATAGGCTCTTCACAGTAAGATAGATCTGGCTCTAGTTCTACTTCTTCATAAGTGAGTACATGTGTTGTGTCTGGCATGTACTTTCTTATCATTGACTCATAGAACACATAGTGATCATTAGAGAGACTTGGCAGCATTTCCAAACGGTAAGCTGCGGCTCCAATTCGGTCCAAAATTTCAAATGGTCCAATGTACATGGGGCTTAGATTCCCTTTCTTAATGAACCATAAGACGCCCTTCCATGGAGATACTTTCCGAAATACATTATCTCCCACTTGAAATTCCAAGTCCTTTCTCTGGTTTTCAATATAGCTCTTCTGCCTACTTTGGGATGCTTTAATATGGGATTGTATTTTCTTCACCATTGTCATGGTCTCTTCAATATGTTATGGGCATATAAGTTTCCTCTCACCAGCTTCATCCCAACAAGTTGGAGTTCGACATCTCTTTCCATATAATGCTTTATATGGAGACATCTGAATACTATAATGTAAACAATTGTTGTATGAAAATTCCACCAAAGGCAAGTATTGAGCCCACATACCTTGAAAGTCAAGAGAACATGACCTCATCATATCTTCTAGAGTTTGAATATTTCTTTTAGATTTTCCATCGGTTTGAGGGTGATATGCAGTACTCATATAAAGCTCAGTATTCAAAGCTTTCTGGAAACTTTTCCAAAATATTGACGTAAACCGGGGATCTCAATCAGAGACAATTTATAGAGGTGCACCATGATGTCTCAAAACTTTATTAATATAAATTCTTTCCATGTACTCAAGTGGTAAATCCTCTTTTATTGGAAGGAAATGTGCTATGTTAGTGAGATGATCAACAATTACCCATATTGCATCATTCCTTCTAGGTTTCCTTGGTATTCTAGTGACAAAATCCATCATAATGTTATCCCACTTCCACAAAGGAATAGGTAGAGGTTGCATCATTCCTTTGGGATGTTGTCTCTCTGCCTTCACTTATTTACAAAGTAGACACGTTGACACGTAGTCCGCAATTTCCTGCTTCATATTATCCCACCAGAAATATTCCTTTAGATCTCTATACATCTTGGTGCTACCTGGGTGTATAGAGAAATTTGAGCTATGAGCATCGCCTAATAGTTCCACTTTTAGCTCAGGTATTGATGGAACACATAAACTCTTCCCAAATTTCATAACTCCTACTTCATACACGAAGTTACCCAGTTTCCTATCCTTGACTGCATTAATTGTCTTGTGTAGATTCTCATCATTAGACTGAGAACTTTTTATCTTCTCTAGTAAATATGGTTTATCAACCATTTGAAATAGGAGTGATGTTTCCCTTTCCTTTACAATTCCCATATCCATCTTTATTAGATCCATGAATATAGGATCTCTTTAGGTCCTCATTTGAGTCTGAAGGCCATGATCTTTCCTTCTTAATTCATCTGCCACCTTATTCGCCTTTCCTGGGTGGTAGTGTATTGGACAGTCATAATATTTTAGTTAATTCGAGGCATCTTATTTGCCTCATGTAGAGTTATTTTTGTGTGAAAATATATTTCAAACTCTTCTGGTCCGTATAAATCTCAGATATCTCTCCATAGAGATAGTGACGCCATATTTTTAGAGCAATGATTATGGCTTCTAACTCAAGATCATGAGCCGGATAATTTTTCTCATGAGTCTTCAACTGTCATGATGCATACGTAATAACATTATCATTTTTCATATGGACGCAACCCAGTTCATTCTTTGATGCATCACTATATATTACAAATCCATCACTTCCAGATGGAAGAGTTAAAATCGTAGCATTAACCAATATTCTTTTCAATTAATTGAAGCATTCTATGCATTCTTTTGTCCAAAAAAACTTATCTCCTTTATGTGGGAGCTTGGTTAGCTGGTCAGCTAGTCGGGAAAAATCATGAACAAAACACCGATAATAACCTGCTAAGCCAAGGAAACTGTGTACCTTAGTTATGTTTGATGGCGTGGGCCATTCTTGAATTTCCTTTTCCTTTGTAGGATCAACTTGGATTCCATCCTTAGAGACAACATGGTCTAGAAAATAAATTGACTGATGCCAGAATTCGCACTTCCTAAACTTCCCATATAGTTGATTTCTTCTAAGAGTTTTCAGAATTGTCCGAAAATGATCCTCATGGTCTTGATATCTTTTGGAGTATACCAGGATATAATCAATGAATACCACAACAATGTTATCAATATATTCCTTGAAAACTCTATTCATTAAATCCATGAAAACAAAGGGTTCATTTTTCATTCCAAAATGCATCACTATAAACTCGTAATGTCCATACCTATTTTGAAATGATATCTTCTAGAATTTCTTCCTTCCTCACACACAGTAGATGATATCCAGATCCAAGGCCAAACTTCAAAACGTATTTAGCTCCATGAAGTTAGTGAAATAAATCATCAATCTGGGGCAGAGGATACTTATTCTTTATTGTAATAGCATTGATTTCCTGGTAATCAATGCAAATCCTCATGGATCCATATTTCTTTTTTACAAACAAGACCAGGGCTCCCTATGGGGAAACACGAGGTAGAATAAATCCCTTTTCACTCAACTCTTATAGTTGTTTCATCAGCTCCACTAACTCCATAGTGGCCATTCTATATGGGGTCTTTGATATAGGTCTTGCATCAGGAATTAAATCAATAGAGAACTCAACCTTTTGCTCTGGAGGATAAACGGTAAATCCTCTGGAAATACAACAATATAGTCTTTCACTATGTGCACATATTCAATTTGAAGATTTCTTTCCTCTACCATATATATTATTTTATCTTCCTTTCCAAGTATTTCATTCAATAGAGCTACTGGGGGTGGTTCAAGATAAGAATCAGGTGGCGAAGATTCTACCCTAAAGACAAGGGATTCTACACCATTTACAAAAATGTTAACTTCCTTTTCTTACAATAAATCCCCGCATCATAATTTAATAGCCAATCCATACTAAGAATTATATCAAATTCAGTCATGGGTTTGATTAAAAGGATAGAAACTAAAGCACATTTTGGTGTTTGGAGGGGGACTAGTCGACATGCCTTTGTTGCAATGATATGTCCCATGGGAGTTTTGACTGAAAACGTTTTTCTTAAATCAAATTGGACATATATAATTTTCTTGGTAAACTGAGAGGATATAAATGAATGCGATGATCCAGAATCAAATAAATTGTTGGCTATGTTTGAGGAAATAATTATAGTACTTTCCACCACGTCATTAGGAACTTCAAACTCCACGGTTGTAATCGCAAATTCTCCCCCTTGCTCTATTGGCCTTTTCTGAGTCATGTTTCCTTGGCTCTTAGGACACTCATTTTCACAGTGTCCCATATCTATGAAATTATAGCATTGAATATCATTGAATTGTTTCTTCCCCTTGCATTCACCAGATCGATGACCCTTTTCTCTAAAGTTATAGCAGATTCCCATGCCTTTCAAGAATTTCCCAGGATGACTCTATCCATAGTTATCGCATAATGGGAAAATATTCATTCCTTTTCTCTTCTTTGGTGCTTCTCATTTTCCTTTTTTCAGAGTATCGCTTCTTATCTTAGTTTCCTTTTAAAAGATTTGATCTAGAAAATTCCCTCTCTATTTTGATGGAACTTGATACAATTTCATAATATGATGAAAATGATTGAGAATACAGTGCCCTTTGAAGACTTGGATTAATACATTCAAAGAAATGATCAATCTTGTCTTCCGAGTCACGTACATAATCCACAACATACTTGGCTAGCCTTGTGAAGGTATCCTCATACTCTGCAACACTATCTTCTTCCCTTTATTTCAAGCCAAGGAATTTCCTCTTCATTTTAGTCCATTGCTCACGAGGGAAATATTTTTCGAAGAATATTTCCCTAAAACTCCCCCATTCCATATATTCTATTTATTCTTCCTCCATGGTATTTTGAATTAGGGACCAACATTGATCAGCGTCACCCTTGTGACAATATACCGCCAGTACGACCTTTTCATTTTCATTGAATATTAATGCCATAAATATCATTTCATGGGACTTGATCCATTGATCGGATACCACTGGATTAGTAGAGTCGCTGAAAGATGGGGGCTTATGCCGCATGAAATAATCCAACACAGGTGTGGAATGGTTATTCATTACAGCTTGAGTAATTTGTACAAATATTTTCATGATCTAATCTCATCCAAAATTGACTATGTTGACTTGATTGGTAGAGAGATCCCTACCTTGCCCATGAGTATTGATTCCCCTTCTTCCATTAGACACCATTTCTGAATAATGGGATACACTAGATTAGTTTATGAATCTAAAATAGAAAACAACTCAACATAGATTGAAATTTTATGCATAACTAATCTTATAACCATGGTTCCTCTATGGAAAAATTTACATTAACTCCTTCATAATAGATCGTAAATAAAACATGAATTATCTTAATAATATCCCCCGGGAGTGTCGTAACCATAAGTGCAGCAAGGTACGTTGTCATGGACCAGTTCCCGTTCGTGCCTAGCTTAAAGCGGTGTTTTTGGGTTTTACCCCTAGATACATCTATGCCAGAGCAGCCTTTATATGCTCGTATCTAGACAAGGATGTGTTGCTTGGAAAATCCACATAATATATTTCTTACCAAAATACCAGGATGTTCTTGTACTTTTATCCTCAAATACTACCTTAGGGCTTTGTTCCCCACTATATATTTCCTAGTCTAGTTTCCAAGTATTCTATTAAACTTCCTTTGATACCAACTGTAACACCCCGACCCCTCTAGGCTTGAGCCGGTGCATTACTTGTGATATTGGCACAGTTAGAAGTAATGAAAATCACGAAGGAATGATCAGTTTAGTAGTCTTGAAGAAACAAGATACATATATGTAACATAAATTACATTGAAAACGGTTACAAGATGCAATATAGAACAAAAACTAAAAACCGCATCCACATGAACTCAATAAAAGGCCTTCTCTTCATCAACTGTTGAAGATATACAATGAAATGGGTGAGCTCAAATGCTTAGAAAGGGTTACAAAAAACAAAATCACGAGTTCAATAAATCTTGAATCAAAATCAATCTGACATAAACAACATGTCATAGTGAATAAATGACAATCTAATGCCATATGTATATACTTAGAATGAAACTGCATCCATAGATTTTGTCATAGTGAAAATCTCTTGGATAATAATAATAACTGATAATAAATAAAGAGAATTCTTATTAATTTAACTTAATGTATATGGAACATGAAACCATAATACCATTGAAACAGTTTAACTCTGTTGGTAGAAACCCGTCTGATTTTTTGAAACAAACTCAAAGGGTTTGTCGCCAAACTGTTTTGTCTCATTAGACCTACCGATGCATCGAGGGGCTATAGAAGGACCCACCCACCACTTAATGTCCAAATAATTCTATATACATTGATTCTATACAAGAGGAATATTCCCTTTCAATATCTGTATAAAGTAGTGTATACAGATTCATCAATTTTCGATTATTAAAATAACTTTCCAAATAAACACCGTATGTAAAATAGTATATAGTTTAGACAACAAACATATCCATGAAATGACATTATGGATATTTAATATAAATATAATTTCAAATGAAAAGTTATCTCAAATGTGTAGTAGGTACACCACATAAGTATTATTAGGTGCACAATACAAAGATATTCACAATGAAAACGGTAGTTGAGACAAAGTCCCTTACCACAATCTAATCTGTCGAATCATACGACCTGAACATAATGAACATCAAGTGAATCATTGAATAACATTAATATAAAGAGAATAATGTTATTATATATCATATTTCCATACACATATACCACATACATGAAATAAGTGGCGAACAATAAAAATCTCACAGAAATGAAATTGTGACGAGAAACCCCTTACCTTATGCTCGAGTGTGTTCTTCGTTTGTTTTAATTACCTGAATAATCAAATTTATCTTCATTAATTAATATGTCCATAACCTCCTATACATTTAATTTATTTATTATAACCTTATTAGGTTCATTAATGGCCATTTCTATGGGTTCAATTGGTTCAATTTTCATGTTTGGGATGCATTTTCTTCCTTGGTTTTCATGGTTCGTTTACTTGTTTCCATGAATGGAAGTTCCTTTAAAACATGGTTAAACATCCATAATTGATAATACATATTATTAATGAAATTATTGAGATATAAATTATCTTATAATGATTTTGGTTTATATAAAATGATGATGATTGATTAGTTAAATCATTAATGATGTTTGATTAGACCATTTTAATGGTTCTTTGATAATATCGACGTCATTTTGTCTTATAAATTAGAACCATGAGTAAAAAAAAGAATTCCAGAACCATGGGTAAGTCCTAAAAAATATATTATACCATGTTTCAACCATATAAATGGTTTCATGACCAGACTTGAATGAAATAATGCAAATTGAAATCACATTGTCTACGATGTCGGTAATTCGACACGTCACAGACAATGTTTTAATCCCTTGAACAAGTGGGGGAAAAGAAGAAGATTGATGATGAATTTTTCATGGATATGAGAAAATCCAGAATATAACTGATTCTAGAGATTTAATTCATCTTGGGTTAGAAGATATGAAGAATGAATAAATAAAAAACTCAAAATAAAAATATTATTTTGAAATCGCTTACAAATATTTGGTAGCCAAACGGCTACACAACATGGTTTTAGAAAATACTAAAAAGAGAGGGGATAAATGTCACTTATCCAGAAATGAATCATAATATATAGTTGATCAATAATATGAAGAAAAATATGAACATGGTATGGAAACTTGAATGATATACCACATAAAAGAGAACATGAAAGGTAAAAAAGAACAAAATTGAGAATTTTCTTACCCTGTAGAGTAACCCTTAGAACATGAAGGTTGGGACCATGGGGGCTTGAAGAGAACATGGGAGAAATAATATGAAGGTAATGAGCTAGATATTTGTTGGGGGAGAATTGGGAATGAATTCAATGAAGGAAAGAGTTGGTATTTATAGGAAAAGTGAGGGATTATTTTAATAATTTCCAAGGGACACCTCATGGGTGGTATTTGAAAAACCATTGGCTTGCCCTTGGTATTTGCCCATGGTTTAAGCCACTTGGGAAACCCCACATATTATCTAACTATTAATAATTCGAAAAGATTTATGACATCATTGTTACATCATTAATGATTTCATAAACACACCGAAACTAAAAACTGTATTTTTTACTATTCACTGAAAAATCAACTGTTTCAGAAAAATTTCCAAAATTCACCATACCCATTTTTTGATGTGTAGAATTTAAAAGTGAAATAAATTTTTCAAAAATAATTTCATGAGTATTATTAATTTAATTTTTAAATAAATTCATAGATAATTCAAAAAATAACAATCTTAAAATGCAATTAGTTCTATTTCTTATTGAAAAACTAATTAAGATCTCATTATCTTGTTGCCTTACGAAAATGAAATAATAATATTATTTACTATTGATAAGGGTATGTTACTATTTATATTACTATTCATATTACTATTCATATGGATATGTTACTATTCACCAAAAATCAATTTTGTTTCTCTTAGACTCCAAATGACTTAATGAACACAACTATAGATGACCATTTTTTGAAATTCAAAACATTGAAGTGAAAAATTTATGTTTAATGGATAGGTTTTAACTATATCCTAAATGACATAATATTGTTTCAAAGGAAAATAGTGATTAATAGAATGTAACTCAGTGATGAATAGAGAAACATAACATAAAATGTTTGGGGTACTACAAATGTCAGGATGGAAGACGATGAGATGTTTAATGTCATGAGGAACGATCATGAGAATATTAACATCATGATGGATGAAGATGAGTCGTTTCAAGTCATAAAAGAAAATAATGAGTTGTTTAACATCATGACAGACAAAGATGAGTAGTTTAAAATCATGCAGGAAGATAATGAGCAGTTTAATATCATGAAGGATGAAGGTGACCAGTTTTAGAGTCATCCAAGATGATAATGAGATGTTTAACATCATGATAGCCGAATATGAGCAGTTTAAAGTCATGATTGATGATAATGAATAGTTTAACTTCATGATAGACTATGAGGAGTAGTTTAAAGTCATGTAGAATTATAATGAGTAGTTTAACGTCATGGCAGATGAAGATTTTTGTGTAAGTAAACCATATCAGTACACATCCTACCAAAACTACTAATCCCACATGAGTTATTCTTAGTGTTGGAAACAAAGATAAATGAAGGGATTTTCCTAAAAATAGAATCTCATATAAAATGGGAATGGATATGTCAGACCGGGTATATTCCAGTGATACTATCCTGCTTACTAAATGTGAAAATATTCACAGAAGGGTAACACCAAGGGAATTGGAGATCCACATAATCACAAAGAGGTGAAGAAAAGGGTGAATCAGGGTGTCTGAAATCTATATCATAATGATGGAAGTGTAAATATGGAGGATAATTTTGTACCATGTTCAAAACACAGTATCCATATCGTTTTACCTAGAATGGGGATAGACACACGAGGGTCAACTACTGACCATGTCTGAAACATGAAACCTATCTCAAAATATCATCTGAAGTATTCTGGGGTGTTGGACCAATATGAATGGTGAGCCAATGTGGCATGAAACCCAGCAGTTAGGGGGGGGGGGGGTTAGATATGAAGGAATACGAGGATCCAAATAAAGGGATGCTATGAAGCGTTGATGTAACGACCCAATGTTTTTCAATGGAAATTCTCTTCTTATATTTATGTCATAAAATAACATGAAATCACAAAATAATAAACTACTAAGTGATATGTGACCATTAAAAATAAGTTTGTCACTTCTTTGTTTGGAATTTTAAAAATATGACATACACGGCAGTGTTCAAAATGATTTTTGGAGTCTAATGAAACAAAAATAATTTTGGATGAATATTGACCTACCCTTATGAATAGTAACATACCCTTATGAATTGTAATATGACCCATATGAGTAGTTAATCATCCAACATAATAGTAACATTAACTACGAATGATGAAATAAAATTTAGACATCTTAGAAAGTGATAATTTGACCTTAGTAAACGTTTTTGTATTTTGTAAGTCATAAATAATTAATTATAATTAATTAATTAATTTAAAATAATATTAATTTCCCTAAAATGTCTTCATAAATTATTTAATCAATGTCTTATAGTTTTTAGATAATTTTATAAGACCCTACGTAATTTTTGAAAGACTATAAAAGCAGTTTTAATCTTAAAAACTGTTTTTTATGTAAATTATAATTTTAATTAATATTAAATTAATAATATTTAGAAAATTATTTTTGAAAAAATGGACTTCATTTTTGGATTCTAGACGTAGAAAAATGGTTGGGAAAATTTTTGGGATTTTTCTGAGATACTTGATTTTTTTATGAATAGTAGAATCCGATAATTTACAATAAATGCTAAATAATGGATTAATTGAGTCATCGATGATGATCTGCTGATGTAAGCACACTTTTTATGGGATAAAATCATAAAATTACTATTCTTAGTCATTCAAGGCTCATAATTATTTGTCTTAGGGGAAATCAATAAACTAATGAATTTTATATTAAGGAAACCCCTCTCCCCTCCACTATAAAAACCACCATTCACACCCTCATTTACTAACACCACTCAAGATACAACCCTTCTCTAAAATCTACCCAAACCACATACCTAGACCCTCTCCCACTTCCAAGAGCTTTTTGTCTCATCAAAAGATCAAGCCTAGCTTCCTTAGGGAGGATCTCAAGAGGAGGATTTAATAGGTAATTTCTCTCCCTCTCCTCCTTTATTTTCCTTTCAAGTTCAAGTTCATTTCTTGATCTCTCCCTATATATCATCATAAAAATGGTATTTTACCTCCGTTATTTTACATATATTTAAATTTTATGATTAAAATATCATCCAAACCCCTTTCCCTCGTCCTTTTATTTTATTAAAGAGAAGGTTGTTCGTTAGGTGTTAATTTATCACCTTCAAGAACAACGAGCTTTCTTATTCCATTTCTACCTTCAGATCAGGTCATGAAACCATTTTTATGTTCAAAACACAACATGTTATATGTATTAAATCCTATTTAAACTTTTGTAACTAACTTAGTACCATAATACTAAGTGATAAGTTAAAACAAGTTTGTTATGATCAAAAACTGCCCAAATTAACCCAAATAATAATCATTTAATTCTTATCTAATAATTCATCCACACAGATCTAATATAATTCATTGTAAGATAATTAAAACTCCTGTAATATTATTAATAACATGTAATATCAGTTCTGTATGTTTACCCATGTTCTACCCAAACATCAATTTAAGAATACAAGTGAATCACTCAAGAAACCCATAAAAACAAACATTCCTGAATAATGTTTTTAAACTCTATAAATCATCCAAAGGCACATAAAATCACTTAATGAAACCATAATGAACCATATTAATGTAAAAAAGGTTTTTATTTCTAATTAATGAATACAATGTCATTATAGAGGAAATTAAAGAGAAGGAATCATTCAGATACAAGGTAAGGGGAAATCTCGAACCCAAATTTTCTTTCTTCGGTTTCTCCCTATTTAAATCCATTTTTGGATATGGTTACTCATTAAAGAACATTTTTTCATCATTGTATTTACTTTTCTAGGATATACATGTTTGTCACTAGTTTTTATGACAAACAAAATGTTTTCCAAAAGAACTCCTCTTTGAAGAACACCCCTTTTACTTCTCACTCAAAGTGGACATTTCTTGTAATATATATGTTACTACCTCTTTATTTTGGGAACCCAAAGCTTATGATTGTGTTATTATAAGATGAAACCCATTCTATTCCATGGGGTAGTTATGTACATTTTGATATGTGTTCTATGTGGCGAGCATGATGATGATAATGTTATGATGTGACGAGTGCGCCTAGAAGTATATAGCGTAATATAAATGATTAAATGTGTTGGGTGAGCTCAGAATTATATAGCGCTCTAATGAATTTGGTAAAGTGATGTATATCATGAGTAAATGTGAAATGATTTTTGAACAAGATTCTAGCTCGGTTCACAAGTATGTGTGGTAGTTAACCACTAAGATATGAAGTTTCATTTTTATGCATTTCCACATTTAAAGTCTTATATTTATGATTTCTGTCATGTTCATGATCATTTTACCATTTTGTGATTATGCTCACCCCATGCTATATTGTTATTATCAATCCTCTTACTGGGATTTTACCACACCCCTTTTGATGTATATTCTCAGGTGGCTACATGTATTAAGGAGGGGACAAGTACCAATAAGAAGCTAGAGAAGACTAAATTAAATAAATGTTTATGATTGATGTTGTAATTGTTATTTATGTACCTAGTTTTCCAAAGACACCAAACCTTTGGATCCTCTATGTGTAATACTATTATGTTGTGTATCTTTATAATCATTTAATATTAATTTAAGATAAGGTCGGGTCTCTATAGTTGGTATCAGAGGGGAGGATTAGTTAATTTGGGAATTAGGATTAGTGAACCCTAGAGAAAACCTCTAGTATGAGATTAAGTAAAAATATGCACACAAGAATATTTACATAGAGATCCCATATGTTATGATTTTATTATAAATTATTCAAATGAATAATTTATGTATTCATGAATTTTTTACTTTTGTTTTGTTCTAACCATTTCTATTTTAGAAAATGGTGGGAACCAGGAGAAATCATGCCAACAACTCATGCGACAACCAATGCAACAGTTTCCCGAACGACATCCCAAATGATTTGGGAGGTGGAGTTCAAAACTTCATGGATATTCTTACCCAATTATCTCATGTTATGCACAATAACCATAATAACGGGGAACTTTCTCCTTCACCAATGAGGGATAAATGGGATATCCAATGGTTTATGTGGGAACGACCACTGATGTTTTGTTGATATTCCAATTCACTAGTTGAGGAACACTAGGTCAACTCTAGGGAGATGATCTTTTCTGTTCTTCACTGTTCAGAGACAGAGAAGTTGATCCTAGCCATTTATCGTCTAGACGGAGAAGCCGATCAATGGTGGGCTTTGATTAAGAACACCAAGCCAAGAGAGGAAATTGAAGATATGTAATGGGAAGACTTTAAGATAATGTTTCTTAATATGTACTTCCCATGAACTCTTCACACGAAGATTGAGAGATAATTCATAGAGCTCAATAAAAAAGAAGGATAATCTGTCACAACCTATGAAGTAAATTTCACAATGCTTGCAAGGTACGCTTCGGGTTTTGTTATCAACAATGATAGAAAAATTGATAGATTATTTAGTGGATTAAATACACAAATTCCAAAGGCTCTTGCAATTAGAGGCTTCTGGAGTTATAAATAAGTTGTTCAATGTGCCCTCAAAGTGGATATGGAGTTTGGATAATGGTCTCATGGTTATGGTGATAACAAAAGAAAAATGGAGTTTCAAGCTAGTGGATCTAATGATAAAGGTGGGAAGAAAACTCAACAAACCACATGCCAAAAATGTGGGAAGTTGCACCATAGGAACTTCCTCAAAGGGATGGATAAGTGCTTCAAGTTTGGGAAAAATGATACCAAGCTCAAGAGTGTCGAAAAGACACAATAAGGAAGGAGAATGTAGCCGATGAAAGGAGATAATCGCTCACAATTCAATGCTACAACTATAGGGAGCTTGTGAACTATGAAAACCAGTGCACTAAACCTCGAGTTCTCGAGGGTAATTAGTGTTAGTAGCCACCAAAGCCAAAGGAACAAAGGAAGGATTATGCCATCACTACTACAGAGGTGGAGCATGATAATGACATCGTACAAGGTACACTTACTATTCACACACGAATGGAACATGTCTTATTTGATTCTAGTTTTATTCATTCCTTTATATCATTCAAGTTTTCTAGAACTATAGAATCGAAGCCCCAAAACCTTGAAGTAGAGATATCTGTTAAAAAACCAAGTGGTGCAATCAATGCAACCCATGTTTTTTACTCTTCTCCTATTTTCGTACATGGGATGATTCTTCTGTAAAATCTCGTAATACTTCCCTTGGTATAATTTGATGCTATAATGGGAATGGATTGGCTCTCGTTATATAGAGCACATATCAACTGCCGGGAAAAGGAAATATCTTTTCATATTACTAACCATCCCATGATCCTCTACAAATTCAAGGAAGATCATGAATCTCCTTTGAAAAATCCTTCAATGGTGTGGGTGTTGATTCCCTATAAAGAACTATACCTCCCTCAAATGGTTGAGTCGGAGGAGAGTTCCAACCTTGAGGAAATTCCCATCGTGAGGGAATACGACGATGTATTTCTTGAAGAGTTACCTAGAATTCCCCTGGATCGTGAGGTAGATTTCTCAATTTAACTCATACCTGGAGCAACTCCTATCTTGAAGTGCCCCTATAGGATGGATCCTAGCGAACTGGAGGAGTTAAAGAAGTAGTTGCAAGAGCATCTGGAAAAAGGGTTCATATGCTCTAGTGTTTCACATTGGGGTGTGGCAGTGCTCTTTGTGAAGAAGAAGGATGGAATAATGTGGTTGTGTATCGATTATTGGGAACTCAACAATATCACCATAAAAAACAAGTATCCTCTCCCAAGGTTTGATGACTTGTTCGATCATTTAAGAGGTGATCAATACTTCTCAAAGGTGGATGTTGATTCGGGATATCTTAAGGTAAAGGTGAAGAAGGAAGATATTTAGAATACTACCTTCGGTACAAGGTGTGGGAACTTTGAGTTTTTGGTGATGCCCTTCGGACTTACTAATGTCCCTACAATCTTCATGTATTTGATGAATAGAGTCTTTAGAAATTACCTCGACAAATTTTTGGTAGTGTTTATTGATGATATTCTCATCTACTCCAAGAGCAAGGAGGAACATGAAGAACATCTAAGACTTGTTTTGGTGACACTGAGAATGGAGATTTTGTATGCCTAGTTCATCAAGTGTGACTTTTGGATGAAGCAGGTCACATTCTTGGAACATGTGATCACAAGTGAGGGATATTTTGTAGATCCTTCAAAGACAAATGTGATTGAGGAATGGCCCAAGACCTCTAGTGTCACAGAAATTTGTAGTTTTCTTGGATTAGTCGGGTACTACCGACATTTTGTGAGAAACTTTTCATGATTGTCAAGCCCACTGACTAAGTTGACATGGAATGGGGTAAAGTATGCCTAGACAGAAGAATGTGTGGGAAGCTTCAAAGAGTTAAAGAGAAGGCTGATCACTACACATGGACTCACACTACCGAAAAGTGGATAATGTTTTCTGATATACAGTGAGGCTTCAAAAAAAGGATTGGGTTGTGTACTAATGCAAAATGCTAACGTGATAGCGTAAGCCTCACGACAGTTGAAGATCCATGAGCAGAAATACCTGAAGCATGATCTAGTGATGGAAGCCGTGTTTTTTTACTTGAAAATATTGCAGCACTACCTTTATGGTGATAAGTGTGACATACACACCGACCACAAGAGCCTAAAGTATATATTAAAATAAAATGAGCTCAGCATGTGTCAAAGGAGATGGTTAGAGATAATCAATGATTACGATTTCTCTATTCACTGTAATCCTGGAAAGGCGAACAAGGTAGATGATGCTCTAAGCAGAAATGAACATGAGACTCTATCTATGTTGCGGATTGAGAAAGACCATATATTCTTAGATATTAAAAGGATGGATTTTGAAATCATAAGGGTAGGGGATACATCCTACCTTTCCCAAATGATTGTGCAACCATCCATCCTTGAAAAGATTAATTAAGCACAAAGGGATGATGTGGAGATACAAAAGAGGTTGAATGCAGTAAAGGAAGGGAAGATTCCAGAGTTCCATATGGATGGTGAGGGTGTGATTCGGTTTGGAATGCGTCTTTATGTTCCTTAATCACCCGAGATAAATATAAATCTATTGGATAATGCACATATCTCAACTTTCTCTATCCATCCTGGGAGTACCAAGATGTACCGTGATCTCTG
The DNA here is from genome assembly GCA_963277665.1 of Viscum album. NCBI lineage: Eukaryota > Viridiplantae > Streptophyta > Magnoliopsida > Santalales > Viscaceae > Viscum > Viscum album. The sequence goes on along the minus strand of OY728119.1, from coordinate 1,598,581,264 downwards.
AGAACACTTCTGGTGGGATAACAGGAGGAAAAAGATTGCATAATATATATCAAGGTGCTTGGTATGTCAGCAAGTTAAAGCTGGGGAAAAAAAGTCCAATGGTATGATGAAGCCATTGCCTATACCAATGTGTAAATGGAAAAATGTTACTATATACTTTGTCATGGGTCCCCCGAAGACGTCAAAGGGAAATAATGTGATATGGATTGTGTTTGATCGACTCCCCAAAACTTCCCATTTTATCACTATTTGGGAAGACCTCTCACTTGAACAACATGCAAATATATATGTGAAGGAAGTGTTGAGACTGCACGGTGTTCCACTCTCATTGGTCTCTGAACGTGATCCAGGGATCACATCTATGTTTTGAAGGAGCCTTCAACATGCTTTCAGTACTGAATTAAATATGATCACGACCTATCACCCCCAAATTGATGGCTGGTCTGGAAGGACTATTTAGACGCTTAAAGATATTCTAAGAGACGGATCTCTTGAATTAAAAGGTGGTTGGGATCAGCATCTCCCATTGGCTGAGTTATCATACAACAATATCTTCCAATAGAGTATTCATATGGCTCTGTATGAAGCTCTTTATGGGACGTGATGTAGAACTCCAACCTGTTGGGATGAAGTTAGAGATAGAAAGGTACTTGGGCCTATTCTTGTTCAAGAGATGACAGAGAAGGTTCAAGTCATCAAGAAACACATCAAGGCTACTCATAGTCGGCAAAAGAGCTATGCTGAAAACCGTCGAAGGGACTCGGAGTTCGACGTTTGAGATAAAGTCTTCCGTCGAATATCTCTATGGAAGAGAGTCATGCCATTCGAGGAGAAAGGGAAGCTAAGACCAAGGTATATTGTCCCCTTTGAGATCCTTGACCGCATTGGAGCTTTATCCTATCGTATTGCACTTCTACCTAATTTGGCTCAAGTTTATTATGTGTTTCGTGTATCACTACTGAGGAAATACATACCAGACCCCTCACATTTACTAAACTCAGAGGTGGTGCAGCTGGAAGATGGTCTCTCCTATGAGGACCAGCCTGTAAAGATTCATTGATTGGAGAGATTAGGTTCTACACAACAAGAAAACCCATCTTTTCAAAGTGTTGTGGAGGAACCATAAGTTTGAGGAAACAACTTGGGAACCAGAAGAGGCAGTGAAAGAGAAACACCCTCACCAGTTTGTTTAAAGTGAAATTTTGGGGGCTAAATTTCAAAAGGGGGAAGAATGTAACGACCCAATGTTTTTCAATTGAAATTACTTTATTATATTTATGTCATAAAATAACATGAAACCACAAAAATAATGAACTAATATGTGATAAGTGACCTTTAAAAATAAGTTTGTCACTTATGTGTTTGGAATTTTGAAAATCTGACCTACACGGTTGTGTTCAAAATGATTTTTGGAGTCTAATGAAACAGAAATATTTTTTAGTGAATAGTGACCTACCATTATGAATAGTAACATACCCTTATGAATAGTAATATTAACCCTATTAATAGTAAATCATCTAGCATAAGAGTAACATTTCCTATGAATAATTAAATAAAATTTAGGTGTATTAGAAAGTGACAATTTGACTATAGTAAACATTTTGGTATTTTGTAAGTCATAAAAAATTAATTATAAATAATTAATTAATGTAAAAGAGTATATATAACCCTAAAATGTATTCATAAATTATTTAACAAATTTATTATATTTTTTAGATAATTTTATATGACCTTACGTGTTTTTTGAAAACACTATAAAATCAGTTTTAATCTTAAAACAGTTTTTTAAGTAAATCATGATTTTAATTAAATATGAGATTAATAATATTTAGAAAATTATGTTTGAAAAATGGACTTCATTTTTGGATTCTACGCTTCAAAAAATGGTTGGGGTAAATTTTTTGGATTTTTCTGAGATACTTGAATTTTTTATGAATAGTAAAATCCGATAATTTATAGTAAATACTAAATAATGGATTAATTGATTCATAGATGATGTTCTACTGATGTAAGATCACTTGGTTCTGGATCACATGATAAAATCAATATTCTTGGTCATTAAATACTCACTATTTCTTGTCTTAGGGGAAATTAATAAACTAATGAATTTTAAAGTAAGGAAACCCCGCTCCCCACCACTATAAAAACCTCCCTTCAAACCCTCATTTCCTCACACCTCTCAAGATCCCAGAATCTTCTAAACTCTACCCAAACCTCTTCCCTATCCCCTCTCCTACTTCACGATCTTCTAGTCTCATCAATATAACAAGCCTAGCTTCCTTAAGGAGGATCTCAGGAGGAGGATTTAAGTGGTAATTTCTCTCCATCTCCTCCTTTATTTTTCATTTCAAGTTCAAGTTCATTTATGGGTTTACCCCCATATATCTTCATCCAAATGGTATTTTACCTATATTATTATACATATAATTAAACTTTATGATGCAAATATCATCCAACCCCCTTTCCCCCTTCATTTTATTTTATTAAAGGGAAGGTTGTTCATGAGGTGTTAATTTATCACCTTCAAGAACAACATGCTTTATTCTTCCATTTCTACCTTCAGATATGGTAATGAAACCATTTTTCTAGTTGAAACAGAACATTTTATATGTATTAGATCCTATTTAAAGTTATGGAACTAACTTATGACAATATTACTAAGTGATAAGTTAAAACAAGTTTGTTATGATCGAAAAACCACCCAAATTAACCCAAATAATAATCATTTAATTCTTATCTAATGATTCATCCACACTGAACTAATATAATTCATTATAAGATAATTAAAACTCCTGTAATATTATTAATAACATTTAATATCAGTTCTGTATTTTTACCCATGTTCTACCCAAACATCAATTTAAGAATGCAAGTGAATCACTCAAGAAAACCAAAAAAACAAACATTCACGAATAATGATATAAACTCTATAAATCATCCAATGGCACATAAAATAACTTAATAGAACCATAATGAACCATTTTAATTTAAAAATGGTTCTTTATTTCTAATTAATGAATATACTGTCATTATACATGACATTAAAGATAAGGAAGCATTCAGATACAAGGTAAGGGGAAATCTCGAACCCAAATTTTCTTTCTTCGGGTTCTCAATCATTCACTCCATTTTTTGATATGTTTACTTCTTAAAGATAATTTTTTCATCATGGTCATTAATTTTCTAGGATATAAATGTTTTTCACTTGTTTTTATGTCAAACAAAAAGTTTTTCCAAAAGAAATCTTCTTTTAAGAACACCCCTTTTACTTCTCACTCAAAGAGGACGGTTCTTGTAACATATATGTTTTTCCCACTTTCTTATTGGAACCCAAAGCATAAGATTGTGTTATTATGATATGAAACCCATTCCATTCCATGGGTTAGTTATGTACATTTTTTATATGTGTTCTATGTGGCAGGCATGATGATGATAATGTTATGATATGACAGGTGCACCCAAAATTATATAGCGCAATATGAATGATTGAATGTGACGGGTGCGCCTGGAATTATACAGTGATCCAATGCATTGCGTAAAGTGATGAATCTCTTGAGTAAATGTGAAATCATGAGTGAACAAGATTCTATCTTGGTTCAAATGTATGTGTGGTATTTAACAACGAAGACATGATGTTTCATTTTATATGCATTGCCACATTTCAAGTCTTATATTTATGATTCCTCTCATGTTCATGATATTTTTCCCCTATTGTGATTATTCTCACCCCATGCTATATTTTTATTATCTATCCTCTTACTGGTCTTCTATCTCAACCCTTTTGATGTATATACTCAGGTGGCTACATGTATTAAGTAGAGGAAAAGTTCCAATAAGAAGCTAGAGAAGAAGAAATTAAATAAATGTTTATGCTTGATGTTGTAATTGTTATGTATGTTATTAGTTTTCCAAAGACACTAAACCTTTGGATCATCAATGTGTAATACTATTTTGTCGTTTATCTTTAAAATGATGTAATATTAATGTAATAATAGTTTGGGTCTCTATAGTGGATATGGATTGGGATTATGTCAATTGGATTCCAACACTCTGGTTCTATACCACAACACATCAGAGCATGTCAGTGGGAAGATATAGCCAGACTCATGTGTAACAAGCCCTGGTGTTGAAAATAGTCTAAGGAATTATTTATTTCCCTAAAGGTTCTTAGTTTATGTTCATAGTGTTCGGACCTGGTGCATAGTTTAACATTGTGTATATAGGACGAGTGATGGCTGGAATTTATGTTGACATAGCTTAGAACATGGTTTCTGTGATTTTAGGTCATGTAGCTTTGACCAAAATGTTGTATAGTTTTTCATCATTTGACCAAGATGTTTTCCTTCAATTTAACGTCATGAGACAAATATGATTATTGTTATGAAGTTTAACGTCATGCAACTATGATGTTGTCTAGATGTTTATAGTCATGCGACCAAGATGATGGATGTTTTCTATTTTGATGTCATGAAACTAGGAAGTGGTTGTTACGTATTTTAACTTCATGCAACTAGGAAGTGGAAACACAAGGATTGTTTCGATAGAGGGATGATTTTCCCTATACCATTATGGTGGTTTGGTATTAAGAAGAATTTATACGATGGGATTACCCGAAAAATCCCATGGCGTATGCATGGATGTTCTCAATGCCTAAGCTGGCAAATCCGATGGTCATAATTCTAGAAGTTTGTGTCAGGGCCATAGGGAGGACCTCTGTGGTCGATGAAATGTAGCAGTTGGGATGACACAGAGTGTCATAGGGGTGGCAGTGGCTGCATGATCTGTTGAAGGGAGGTGGAATGTGGGAGGGATGATAGAATTACCTCATTCTGGCAGGGCAACAGAGCCTAGAAGGCATAGTAACCTGGATCATTGGTACTACAGGGTGATGGACCCAAAAGGCATAGAAGCTTGGAGTATTAGTGATGGGGAAATGTTTCCTAGAAGGCATAGAACATGGAGCCTTAGTACGATGGGGGAAATAGATCACAAAAGGTGTGGAAGCCTAGAGCATCAGTACGATGGGGGAGATAGAGCCTGGAAGGTGTGGAAGCCCAAATTATCAGTATGATGGGTGCAATGGATCATGAAAGGTGTGGAATCCAAGAGAATCTCTAAAAAGGGGAGAATGAGGTCGAATGGTGTAGAATCCTGGAGCTTCAATACAATGGGGAAAATAAGCCCAAATAAGTGGAAGCCTGGTGTGTTGGTAAGACAGGGTGATGGATCCAGAAATGGGTGGAATCATGGAGTATTAGAACGATGGGGTGATGGAGCCCAGATATCTTGGAAGCCTAGTGTATCGATACGATAGGGTGAAGGAGCCAGAAATCCGTGGAATCATGGAGTGTCTGTACAACAGGGAGATGGATCCCGAAAGGAGAGGAAGCCTAGAGCATCGGTGCGATGGGGCGATGGATCTCAAAAGGCATGGAAGCCTAGAGCGTCGGTACGACGTGGAAATGGATCCTGCAAGACGTGAAATCTTGGAGCGTCGATATGATAGGGACAAAGAGCCCAGAAGTTGTGGACACCTGGAGCCTCAGTATGATCGGGTGATTGAGCATGAAAGGCATGGAATTTAGGAGTGTTGGTATGATTGGGCGATGGATCCCAGAAGGCGTGGAAGCCTAGAGAATCAATATGATGGGGAAAAGGATCTCAAAAGAGAAGGAAGCCTGGAGCAGCTGTACGAATGGGTGATGGAGCCCAAAAGGCGCGGAAGCGTAGAGTTTTGGTATGAAATGGTGATGGATCCTGAAAGGAATTGAAGCCTGAAGCATGGATACAATGAGGTGAATCATCCTAGAATGCATTGAAGACTCTAACATCAATATGACAGGGAAAAGGAGCCCAGAAGTTGTGGAATCCTAGAGTGTCGGTACGACGGGACAACGGAGCTCAAAAGGTATGGAATCCCAGAACGTTAGTGTGACGGGATAATGGAGGCTGGAAGGAATGGAAGTTTGGAGCATCGGTATGACAAGGCAATAGAGCCTGAAATGCATGGAAGCCTGAAGTGTCGGTATTACAATATGATTGATCCCAAATGATGTGGCATCCTGGAGTGTTGATATAATGGGGGTGATGGATCCTAGAAGGCGTGGATTCCTGGAGCATTAGTACATTGGGGTGAATGAGCCCAGAAGACAAGGAAGCATGGATCATCAGTACGATGGGGAGATGGAGCCCGAAATGAATGAAAGCTTGAAATGTCTATACTATGGGGTGATGGAGCTCATAAGGCATTGATTCGACACATCGAGGGACTCCATGGTATGTCTTATAGATTCCTGAGGAGGACCTCCATGTTGTTTGATGTTAGGAATGGGGAAGACCTTCATGCAGGATGGTAGTGGTACTAGGAGAACCTCTATGGTGGCTGATGATGGTGACAACGAGGACTCTCGTTCATGATAAAAGTGGTGCTGGGAGGACTTCCATAGTGGATGTTGATGGCAAAGAGGAGGAATCAAAATCCTGATTATAGATATGTGGGGAGGACCTCTGCAATGGATCCTAATCGATATGTGAGGGACTCCCATGCTTGATGATTAAGATGAAGGGAGGACCTCTATAGTGGCTTTAGGTTCTGTTGGAAATGCGCCATTAGATTGGGGTAGGTTTCCACAGAGCGACCCGTAAGGATAGCAGAGTCGGCGAGGTGCCATTGGAGTCGGGGGCGGATTCCCCCCAACGTGGCCTCTTTAGGCTGTGAAGTCGGCAACGATCCAACCGAGTCGGGGGAAAACTCCCCCTCCGCGGACTCATAAGGTGGTGGGGTTAGCATGGAGCTGACAGATTTGGGGGAGGATTCCCCCTATGCTACCTATTAAGTTGGCGGCGTCGGTGAGGAGCAGATAGATTCGGGGGGTGGATTCCACTACATGGATTCTTAAGGTGGAGGGGTATTCGTGGAGACAATGGATTTGGGGGAGGATTCCCTCTAAATATAATCTTAAGGTGGCCTGGTCAGTGAGGAGTCGATGGAGTTGGGGTTAGATTCCCCATGTGCGACCTCTTAAGTCAGTAGGGTTGGCGAGGAGCCAACCAAGTTGAGGGAGGATTCCCACTGCGCGACCTCATAAGGTGGTGGGATCAGTGAGGTGCCGATGGAGTTATGGAGGATTCCCCCTACACAGCCTATTATGGTAGTGGGTTTGGGGAGGAGTCGATGGATATGGGGGGCAGATGCCCCCTGTGCGACCTCTTAAGGAGGTAGAGTTTGTGAGGAGGTAATGGGGTCGGGGGGGGGGGATCCCGCCAGCGTAGCCTTTAAAGGCGGTAGGGTCAGTTAGGAGATGATGGAGTTGAAGGTGGATGCCCCCTACGTGGGCTCTTAAGGTGGGGGGTTGGCAAGGATTTGATGGAGTTGGGGGTGGATTCCCCTTGTGTAGCCTCTTATGGTGGTGGGGTCTGCGGGGAGCTGATGGAGTTGGGGGAAAATTCTATTTGCTCGGCCTCTTAAGGTGGGGGGGGGGGTTGGTGAGGAGCTGATGATGTCTTGGGGAGGATTCTCCCATGTGTGGCCTCTTAAGGCAGTGGGGTCAACGAGAAGATGTTGGAGTCGGGGGTGGATTCCCCCTACATGACTTCTTATTTTGGTGGGGTCGGTGAGAAGTCGATGGAGTCAGGGGAGGATGCCCCCTGTGCGACCTCTTAAAGAAACAGAGTTGTTGAGGAGCCGATGGGGTCAGGGTGGATGCCCCACGTGTGGCCTCTTAAAGTGGCAGGGTAGGAAAGGAATCGATGGAGTCGGGGAGAATGCCCCCTGCATGCCCTCTTAAGGCAGTGGGGTCTGCAAGGAGTCTATAGTGTCGGGGGGGGGGGGATTCCACCTGCGCGGCCTCTTAAGGCAGCAGTGTCGGTGTGAAGCCAATGGAGTTGGGGGGGGGGTGTATTCCCACATTGTGGCCACTAAAGATAGAGGGGTCGACAAGGATATGATGGATTCAAAGTCTGGATGCCCCATACGTTCCCTCTTATGACGGTGGGGCTGGCGACGAGTGGATGGAGTCGGTGAGTGGTTTCCCCCTACATGGCCTCTTATGGCGGCATGGTCGGCGATGAGACGATTGAGTTGGGGAGAGAATGCCCACTGCATAGCCTCTTAATTCATCAGCATTGGCAAGTAGCCGTTGGAATTGGGGTGTGGATGCCCCTTGAGAGGCCTCTTAGGCCGGTGAGGTCAGTGAGGAGACGATGTAGTCAAGGAAGTATGCCCCATGCCTGACCTCTTAATGGGGCAGATTTGGTGAGGAGCTGATGAATTCGGGGGAGGGATGCCCGCTGTGCAACCTCTTAAGGAGGAGGGGTCGGTGAAGAGACAATGGATTCGGGGGGTTGATTTCCCCTACACGACCTCCTAAGGATGCATAGTCGGTGAGGAGCCAATGGAGTTGGGGGCCGATACACCCTGTGTGGTCTTTTAAGGAAGCGGGTCGGTGAGGAGCTGATGGAGTCAGGGGCAGATGCCCCCTGCGTAGCCTCTTCTGGTGGAGGCATTAGCGAGTGGCCAATGGAGTCGTGGGCGGATTCCCCCATCATAACCTCTTAAGGAGGTGAGGTTGGTGTGAAGATGATGTAGTTAGTGGGTGGTTGTCCCATGTTCTACCTCTTATGGCGGAAGTATCATTAAGGAGCTGATTGAGTCGCGGGAAGATTCACCCTTTAAATCCTCTTAAGGCGGTGGGGTCAGTGGGGAGATGATGGAGTGTGCTGTGGATTCCCCCTGCGTGTCCTCTTAATGCAGAGGGGTTGGTGGGGAGCCGATGGAGTTGGGGGGATGCCCCCTATGCGGCCTCTTAAGGCAGAGGGATCGAAAAAGAGGCCATGGAGTTGGGGGGCAGATCCCCATGTGTGGCCTCTTAAGGCGACGGTTCGGCAATGAGATGATGGAGTTAGGGGGGGATGCCCACTGCACGGTCTCTTAAGGCGACGATGCCAGTGAATACCTATTGGTGTTGGGGGAGGATGCCCCTGCACAACCTCTTAAGGAAGAGAGTTCAATGATGAGATGATGGAGTTAGGGGTCGGATGCCCCATGCACAACCTCTTAAGGAAAATGGGTTGACGAGGAGCCGACGGAGTTGGGGGCAGATGCCCCCAGCCTGGTCTCTTAATTCGGTGGGGTCGGTGGGGAGCCAATGGATTCGGGGGTGGATTCCCCTTTTGAGGCCTCTTAAGGAGGCGAGGATGACAAGGAGAAAATGGACCATATTCTTCATACGCTTGTTCTTACTCATCCTCCCTTACATAAAAGAGGGGGGATTCAAATGGGTAATTCCACAATTTTCCTGACATATTCTGTCTACTCGCTATTGAGGGACAAGAGATTCACTTCGGGTTCCCCATTTTTGTTTCTGATGCTTTCACCGGGGTTTCCACTTGTCTGTGGAGGACACTCTACACTGTTTCCCCACATTCCCGCTTTTCAAAGGCGGGTGAAATCCGTCGCTTATTCAGGGATGTTTTTTCCTTGATCGAAACAGGATTCTGGGATGTCAGGTTTTCCTTACATGGCTTCCTCCTTGAAACTCCTTACATAGTATGGGTCTCCCTCATATATTTGAGCCAAGGTTTGTGAATCTCATTCCCAGTTCCATATATTTGTGGATGTAGGTTAATTACACTACTTCCATCAAGACATTCCATGGTGTCTTGACATGGTAGCAACCATCGGTCGGAGTAGATGACAACATCATGCATGTTGGGGAATCTCAAGATTCATAGAAATTGGAGAACCTATAGTCTTCCTCATAAGAGGGAAACTCAAGGGAACCGATCGTGAGGCATCCCACATCAGTCACAAGGAATCATATGTTGAAGTCATGTATCTAAGGTTTTCATGAACCTACCATGCCTAACACGTGGTATGTTGCAAGTTTAACATCTAGAGAAGACAAATTAGACTTATTAGAACACTAACGATAGTGGATCAGAATTGTACAACCCACGGAGGGAGCACCTAGTAGGTTTACCGAATGGATGGATCAGAACTCCCAATGAGGATAAATCTGGGGTGGTGCATCCCATAGAGGGAAGATATCACATCTTGAAGGATGAATTATACATCATAGTGGGCAGATCTGAAAGAGTGTACCCCAGAATGGGGAAGAAAAAATGGATAGGTCAGAACTCCCAATGAGAGTAGACCAAGGGTGGGGGTCTTATAGAGGAAAGATGTCACACAGTGAAGGATGATCTAGAAACCACTGAGGGAAGATCAGGGAGAGTGCAGCCCATAATGGGGAACACCATGGTTTACCACTTCCTGGGATTGAACATTATAGAGGATTCCTACGTACCCCATGTAGACGATAGGGATCAAAAAACACGTAGTTCAAAGGGGTGAGGTATGGAATCATTTTGTAAACAAAGGGAAACATCCTAGAGACATGTCGGGGATTACGCATGGTATGAAACCCGTTGTAAGAGGGACACTCTTGGTTGGATGATCGTGGGTTGTGGAGGGATTATGTGTGGTTAGCTACCCAAGAATGGAATGGAGTGATTATGGGATTGATGAAATGACATCATCGGGATGTGGGGGCCCAGGTAATAATAAATATGGATGATTGAGGATTGAATTAATTGGATGTGGAATGAGATGGAACCATCATGAAGATGATGACATCCTTGGTCATGGACCACATAGAGGCTTCCTACATATCCCCGTGGTAGGGAATCAAAGTCTGCATAGTTCTATGGGATTATGGGACACCTGAGGGGGAGGCCCAAGATAATTGATGCATAGATGGGATCCGGAGGAAGTAGAACCTTTGGGATGGGCATGACATTCCCTAAACACAAAGGCTTTAGGGAGAGACCATTATGAGACATGAGTGAAGGGATTGAACATGGCAGAGGCCTCCTACCTATACTCGTGGTAGGGAATCAATGTCCACATAGTTCATTATGGGGCATGGAATCATGTTGTTCCCATAGAACAATGACCCGATGACATACTGGGGCTTACACATGGTTAGCAGCCTGGGTAGTTCTGACGCCTGGGGGTGCACACCAAAGATGTTGGTCCCAATAAAGAGGACATCCAAGGATAACCGTTGATTCTAGACTACTAAAGATTACTTCGGGATGGGGATACAATGGTTTTCTACTGGTTGAGGTCAATAATGGTGTACTTCTGACTGGGGAACAAAACGTCTTACCGTCGATTAGGGAACATAGTGGCTTACCATCGATTGGGATTTACAACAACTTATTATCGATTGGTAATTAAAATATCTTACATTAGATTAGGGATTAAAATGGATTACTATCGATTGGGATTTTACCTTATGGAGGCTTCATGTTTACCATTTCTAGGAGAAATGGATAATAGTCTACATAGTTTGAATGGGTACAATTTAACGTCTTGCCTGAAAAAAAAGGGGAAGATAGTTTAACATTGTTCATGATGAGAGTGGAACGATGTGGAGTGGTTGGAACCGATGGGTGTTGGAGTTAAACCTCAGGGAGGTTTCCTATGTACATTTCCTAGGAGACAAGGATCAAATTACACATATTTTGGAATGATGGATACAGTTTAACGTCATGCGAGATGAAGGTGAATCGATGCGAAGGGGGTCTGGACAAGTTGGTGTTGGGACTGAACCTCACAGAGGCTTCCTCCGTACCTTGAATAAGAGACATGGATTGAAGTCCACATAGTCTGGGATGGTGGTGTGGGGCTTACTCTCTATGGAGGCCTAGGTTGTTCTGACTCATGGAGGGTAGACCAGGAATGTTGTACCCAGAAAAGGGGACCCCGATGTTTACCAGTGCTTGGGGTTGGACCTCATGGAGGCTTCCTACGTACCTTGTCTATGAGACAAGGATCAAAACCATATATATGAAAATGAGGGATACATTTTATCCTCATGTGGGATGAAGGTGAACCGACATAATGGGGTTGGGACAAATATGTGTTGGGCTTGAACCTCAGGGATGCTTCCTACATACGCTACCTATGAGATAAGGATCAAAGACCACGTAGTTCATAATGGAGGTATAAGAATTACTCTAGGGAGTCCCAAGAAGAGTTTCATGGATGATAATTACTCTAAAAGCACGTGAGTCATGCTAGTTTTGAGAATCAAGAGGCAGCAAAGACCTGATGATTGATGGGGATTACACATGGAAGTTTCCCAGTTCCACTAAGGAGCAATAATGACGGATGGGGATTACTCATGGAAGATGGTCGGGTGCTGCTAGGGAGGAGAAAGGGTGGATTGGAATTATTCATGGAAGATGACCATGTTCTTTTCTCATGTCTGGACATGAGGGCATCCTGACTCATAGGTGGGTTAATGTATGTAATCGAGGCCTTTACATAAACTCTAGTGCATAAATGGGATAATTCCAAGGTTATTGGAATGAGTACAAATAAATGGAGATGAAAAGTGTGAATCACATGACTGTCTTTCAGAACACGGTGGGGGTTGTTTGACAATGGATGATAACTACTGATTGTGTTCGAATCAAAACATCCATATCACATTATCCTGAAATGGGGATAAAAAAATTTGGGTCGACAGTTGACCATGATAGAAGCACTAGACCTGACTGAAGTGTAATCCAAAGTCTTTGGGTCATTGAGCCAGAACTATAGGTGATCCGATGTGGTATGGTACCAGGCCATTAGGGGGTCCTTGCAGACATGAAAGAGAATAATGAACCAACTGAAGGACACACAAATCATGAAGTGGAGTGATGCAATGTTCGAAAGGATTCCAACACACTTGATATTATGACACTATAATCATGGAATGAGTAATATAATGATTTTCACATAATTAATATCTTATTTGGAACAAGAGTCATCCTATTATTGAATGATAGGGATAACTACAGTTTATAGTCATGTATGTCATGAGATTAATGTTCAGCGGAGATGGATCAGACAGATTAGAACACTGACAGGAGTGGATTATATTGGTACATAGCAAGGAGGGAGAACCGTGAAGGAATACTAGATAGATGGATCAAAATTCCCAAAGAGGAAGGATATGGGGTGATTTGTCCCATAGAGGGAAGATATCACACATTGAAGGATGATCTAGACACCACGGAGGGCAGACTAGAAAGAGTGTACCCCAGACTAGGGAACACTAGATGGATAGGTCAGAATGCCCAATGAGAACTAACACAGGGTGGTGTGTCCCATAAAGGGAATATTCCACACCGTGAAGGCTGATTTAGACACCACTGAGGGCGGATCAAGGAGAGTGCACCCCAGAATGGGGAACACCAATGTTTTACATTGGCTAGGATTGAACCTTGTGGAGGTTTCCTACATACCCTGTATAGATGAAAAGGATCAAAACCCACATTGTTCTGAGGTTTAAGATATAGAATCAGGGTGTACACGAAGGAAAAAAACCCAGAGACATGTTGGGGCTTACACGTGGTAAGGAACCCGTAAAAATAGGGACACTCTTCGTTAGATGATTATGGATTGTGCGGGGCTTATGCATGGTTAGCTACCCAAGTGCTGCAAGGAGTGGTGATGGTATGTATGACATGATATTACTTGGATGTGGAATCCCATGTAAAAATCCAGATGGATGAGGGAGGATTGAATGATGTAGAGGGGGAATGAGATGGAACTGTTGTGAAGGTGACAACATCCATGGGATTGAACCTCATAGAGGCTTCCTACATATCCCTATGGTATGGAATCAAAATCTACATAGTTTGGTGTGATGATGGGACCCCTGAGTAGGATGCCTATGATAATTGACCCATGGATGGTATTTGGAGGAACTAGAACCTTTGGTGTGGGCATGACTTTCCTGAAACACATAGGCTCGAGGGAGTGACCACGATAGGACATGAGTGACGGACTTAAATCTCAGGGAGGCATCCTACATATCCCCATGGTGTGGAATCAAAATATACATAGTTCAGGATGGGGCACAGAATTAGGATGTATACATAAGACAATAACCTGATTACATAATTAGGATTACGCATGGTTAGCATCCTGGGTTGGTCTGACGCCTAGGGGGACCAAATATGTGGGTCCCAACAAAGGAAACTACAATGAATTACCATCAATTGCAGACTATAATGGATTACCGTTGGATGGGTCTACAATGGTGTGCCGCTGGTTGGGGTCATAAAAAACATACTACTGATTGGGGAACACAATGACTTTACATTGATTGGAAAAACTGAATAATTATAATAACATTAAAAAAATTAGATAATGTCACGAACCAGGGCGGGTCGTCATCCAACCCGTCGCCCAACCCAGTCCGTGAAATGGCCCGAAAGGTGTTCCCGATCCCCACGGGCTGGCAACTAGTGCCGAGTATCCAAATAAACCAGTTAGGAACGGTTTGGCCCATAACAAGTTAAATAAACATAACTGAACAGGAATATAAATAAATAAAAAAACTGAACAACTTGGTAGTGGAGAATAGAAATTAAAGAAGCGATGTGACATACCTCATGGATCAACGCGGAGCGTAAACCACAATAGCTCTCAATAGAAACCGAAAGCTAAAACATGCAACCGGAAAGTAGAGTACGCATGACCACTGAGATGCTTAGTAGAAATACCATAATATAACCACGTCCTATGACCTCGCCTTTAGTAATAAATCCAATTATTCCATATTGAAAATAAGGTATAATAAAATAATGTTTCTCCTTTTCAAATTCAAGTAACGAGTTTTCATTTTCAGGTAAAGCATTTTACTCCCACTACATTTTCAAAATAGGTTTCAAGCATGCATTGCCATTTCAAAATGAAAAGAAACCAGTTTGGATTAAAATATGGTTTTCACAAACAAGACATCGAGTATGAAACAGCTGAAAAGAAAGTTACATCGTTAGCAACATGACACAGATGAGCACCATGGGTAATCCCTAAACGCATATATAACAAGTGGGAACCTATAAACCTAGTACCTTAGTGAAACGTGGCTTATAAGACCACGACCCTCAGAAAACGTGGCTTAGAAGGCCACGAACCTCAGAAAATGTGGCATAGAAGACCACGACCCTCAAAAATTCATATGTTTAGTTAGTGTTGTTGGGTCAATCCTGCTAGACAAAACGGGACGAACCCCTACCATGTCATCTAGCGTACTAGTCCTGGTCACCCACCTAGATACCCAGGTTTCCCAATGTGCTCTATTTCAAGTGGTAGTGAGTTTTTCTTTATCATGCAAACATATATGAACATAAAATTTTCATTATCAAAAACTCATTCAAACTCTCACCACCATTCTCCCTCCTTAAGCACCTTCCCCCTCTTTCACGTCACACAATGCATAAACTTCAACATTACGCACATCATAAGACTTTCAACATATAAATCATTTTCTAAAACAAAGGGGGTGTGCCTCAAGAAAGGTTTTTTTTCCTAAACCATTCTTATGGTTCCAAATGGGCTTTATTACATTAAGGGAATATTTTTTTACAATTAACCGGCCAAAAAGGCCAAACATCATTGGAAATATACATTACCAATTCAAAACCACTTAAGAAATCAATTTTTCAAGAAAAGGTCACTTAAGACCGATAACATTTGGAATGCACTTCAATTTTCAAAAGAAATTAATAATCATTTCTGGAAATTGTAACCTGATTTCATAGCATGTGTATATAGCATAAATGTAAATCATATTTTTAAAACAATCAAGAAATTTTGAATTTCAAATTTAAATCATAGGCATAGGGGACCTACCTTAAACATGTCATTATTTGTCGACGACCACTCGAACCCACGTTTGACGCATACACATACATGAATTTATACATATATATATACAGAACTAGCTGCATTGCACATATTCCCCGTTCCATGAGGAAATATGTACAAAGAGGGCGTATATATATATTCCTTACCGTATGCATGTACATGTAGGATACCTCGATCCTGTGGCCCCAAACCACCGTAGTGAGGCCCAACACACTACACAAATAATTTAATAAAACAAATCAAACACTTAAAAAAATATGTAAAACACTTCAAAATAACACATCAAAGACTCGCACCAACGACAAACTCAACATCAAGTTGGGAAGACACTTTGAAACCAAATTTACAACAAAGAGACATTAAAACATAATTTTCATACTTTAAAATGATTTATAATATATATTAAAAAATTCACAATAAGACACACAAAAACTCCAATTCCATTAAAAAAACTCAATAAAAACCCTTTGAAAACTCCATCTGCAACACCCACACAATTAAAATAACTAACTACATAATTAAAATAACTATTTTCTTGATTATAAAAACTGCTAGGAAATTTATTAAATAGTTTTAAAAGTGCATCGAATGACTCAAAATGTCAAAGACTTGATAAAATATTCCTTCATGACTACACGCATATGGACGCTACACTAAAACACCAATGTCACCATTTTCACATGGTAACAAATTAACTGCACAATTTATAAAACACTATTTAAATAGTTCAACATGGTTTTTTCATAGCAACAAGTACATGTATCATATAAACATAACACTAAACTCATAAAAACATCAAAATATACTAAACCTAAAGTAAAATCGAATTCGAATCAAACAAATAAATTAATAATCATGCTAAATAAATCAATAAATCAATTAATCCATCAAACAATAATCATATGCGGAACCATCTATAGATTTTCCCCAAATCATGTGAGAATCCTCAATTGCACCAAATAAACACCATAATCAAACACCACTGAACCCTAAAACAAGGCATCGAAACAAATAAAATCAAGATCTACGCAAAGAGGGAATAAATTACTGAAAGGAGTTGTGTGCGTCGGAGGAGAGAGGGACACCGGCGAGGGGGTCCATCCATCAAGAGAGGTGCGCGGAAGTGTCCAATCTGAAGGGGGGGGGGGGGGGCTGCGCGCGGCAGCTACTGGCCGGGGGAGAGGGTGTGAGGTGGTAGGTCGGTGCGTAGGACGGCGGCGCGAGCTCAGTCCACCGGAGGAGAGCAGGAGGTCCGGCGAGGTGCGGCATGGCTTCGGGAGAGGCAAGTGGGCGGCGCGGCTTCGGGCGAGGCAACAGGGGTGGCCGCCGCGGTTGCGGCAGGGGTCGGAGGAGGTCGGGAGGCCGGCCGGGCGGAGGGAGGCTGGCGAATGGGCGGTGCGGCTTCAGCGAAGGGTGGGAGGCGTGAGGCTGGTCCGGCGAAGGGAGGACATGTGAAGGGGGTTCGCCAGAGAAGGAGGTGTGTGCCAGCTAGGGTTTGCGAGGGGGGTGGGGTCATGAGCTGGGAGAAGAGAGGAGGGAGGGGGCGTTGTGCGCGACGTCCAGGGAAGAAAACGGCAATGAAAGAAAAAAAAGAAAAGAAAGGTAAAAAAACAGAAGAAATAAATAAGATAGAAAAAAATATAAAATAAAATAAAATAAAATAAAATAAAACTTTAATAAATAATAATAGTAATAAACTTAATTAGGATTTCATTAGGCTCCAATAAAATGAATGATAATAACTTAATAATTATTATTATAAACTAAACAGTGAAAATATTATTAATAATAATCATAATAAAAATTATAATTAACATAATATGATTTTAATAAACATAATATTCTTAACAAAATTAATAAAATGTTAATAATAATAACATAATTATAATTACCCTATATTAATAAACATAGTGAGCATAATAATAATAATGATTACCATAAATATAATTTTAAAATAAATCATTAAAAGTCATATTATTTATTTTCCTTGATGCATGCCGCACGGTGACTCGAGAAAAGTCGCGTAGCTTTAAATACGCCATGTCATGCACTAGAAAATGTCAAGGGTGAAGCATTCATTCATCAAAACAATGAGAAAAATTAAAACAGGCTTGGTCGCAACTTGATAGAAAGTTTCAAAATCCGATGAAATCATAAAATAATATTATCTTAAAAGTTCGGGTGTGACAATTCTCCCCACCACAATAACTTTCTTCCCCAATAAAGTCACCCAGCCATACGAGGAATCAAACTCGAGGTTGAAATTGAACAAGGTCAACAAAATCCCGAACTCGGTATGACTTTTCACTCCATCAGTCACACCCGACCAACACTGAGGGAAACAGAAAAGAGAAGAACCATCAGGAAACAAGGAGGGTTATCCCCACCACAAGAACCCGACTAGCACAACCGACATTGAGATTGTTAGTATGGGATAACTCTGAAACTGATAACTTGATCCAAGAGGGAACCACCACACAGGCCAAACCTTGAAGAACTGACTAGCTTAAGCCAATTAGCACATGCCAATACCAGAAACCCATTATAAACTGGCCCATGAACTATCTGCATAATGCAAAACCCCACCACATGGGGTCATCGACGAAAGACCCCAAACCGAGTAGCGGACCTAACCCCTATTCATTATTTCTCACGACGCATGTGTCTCCAAGACGAGCACATCCTAAAACAAGAATGGGTCACCAGTGGAGCTAGCCACACGAGAGAGATAATCATAGTGAGACTCACAACTATAAAGAGACAACTCCGAAGCTCATATTTTTGGAGGCACAACTACTGTAATTTCAAGAAAACAAGATCACCATGCCTTTTTAAAACCATAGTGGAGTATTCAAAGAACAAAAACCACAACGAGAAAAAGAGACCTTTGCGCCTCTTACAGAAAAACAGAACCTTCAAATATGGGGAAGCATGAACCAAGAAATTTAAACCGTCCCTATTTTAGCACTGGGGACAAAAGCTAGACCAATGTTACCTACACCCAATGATTCCTGACTGCGTGAAAGGCTTCACTCCGAGACCTGCGGCTGGAGCTCTGATGTCTTGAATCATCTGCTGCCCCGTAGTTAGGATCTGAAATCCATCGGTCAAGACTCTGGCTGACGATGCCGCTAGTGGAACCCCTCCAATTGTCTCAAATGGCCACACTGACGGCAGGCCTTTGGAGGATGATGACAAAGCGAATTAAATTACACAAACAGAGCACACTAGAAGCAGAAAAGGGGGGTGGTCCAACTAATAGGAGGTGGAATTGACAAGAAGACTTGTCTAAGACAGGTTCCTCTGATTCGCTCTCATCACCAGATGGGGAACCTTTCCAAACACCAGAAAGAAGTGGTCCTGGAACCTTGGATGAAGACCCCACACAAGAGAAACATTAACTGATTCCATGATGCTACCTCTGGAGAAAATGGAATCAACCCCTTGGCATGTCCCACATTGGTCTTCCCTGCTGGTTGGCCTTACTCGACACCCACTAGTTCTACCACTTTCCTCGCCTTCACTTCCTTGGGTATAAACCATCTGACTAGAGTCGTCTTTAACACATTCCAAGACATACCATCATGAAACGACGCTGGGATTATTTCCTCCACCAATCCAAAGTTTCACATTCAAACGAACCCAAACCAACACGGACTCTCATGGTTTTTGGGAGTTTCCAATAACCTGGAAACACCAACGATTTTACCAAGCCAGTCTGCTACCTTCGATAGATCATGATCACCACATAAGTTGGACAATAACCGAAAAGAATTTAATTCCACCACTCTGCTATGAGTCTGGGTAGAACAAAAAACTAGAAGTCACTCACTAGAACCTTCTGGGATTTTTCAGCGTGGCATACTAAAAAACAAGGGGCACAAATCCGAATCAAAACTCATCATAAATCAAAATTCCACAACTCAATCACGAACGAAAGCTCAAAATCAAATCACTATTCCAACCACAATTCAGTACACCAAGACCAAGAACTCACGAAAAGGAATACCCAACATGAAAAGAGAACGCTGAACAATTTCTCGCTCACTTTTCTAAACATTTGAAAAAAACTTTTTGAAAACCATTTTTCAGCAAACAAAACAACATAAATATCCACCATTGGTATCCCATGAAGTCTCACACATAAATATCCATGTGCTAGCTCAAGAACCCATCCACTCACATCACCAATTTCCCCACATTCCACATGCGCACCTCAATGTATGTGATCACTGATAGGAATACCAAGGGTCAATCCAAGACACTTCTCATTTTCAGAACAGATCATTCAGCATAAAGCAAAAATTCCAAACCAATTTGAAAAATTAACTTATCGACAAAGAAATACATTTCCAATTTACAAAACATTTTCCAATTCACATTCCAAAAAGTGTTACTGAGATTCCAAATCAACATCCAAAACACCACCCGTTTTCCCTTTTGAAACCACACATTCGTTAAAAGAAAACAATTTCCATTTCAAAACCACTTTTCCACTCTAACACCACATTCCAATTTGAAACCACCTTCACAAAAATCCATTTTCATTTTTGAGGTCTAATAACATCAACCAAAATGATGTTCAAACATAAATCACATAAAAATTTCCCAAAATAAGGGACTAGTGGCAATGCCAACCCGGTAACATGGCTTAGTAGACCATTCACCGAGCGGGCATCCACCACAGGAAGTATCTTGAACCGTGCACTCGGGCTGTACATGGGTCTCTACTCCATGAAAGTCTGCCGCGTAACACTGGCTCACTTCATTGGTCATCCCTCATCCACACATACCAATCCAAAGAAGAAAATTCAAATCCCAGACTACCCCTGGAAACTCGAGTCTCGGGACGGGCAAGGGTTCATGACGTCCTTCCCACACCTACCTCTCGAGTCCCGACACACCTAATAACCAAGATAATTGACACCCCAAATAACAAGGGCACATTTGATACCATTTTTTCATGAACTAGGGTGGGTCGTCATCCAACCCCTGGCCCGACCCAGTCCGCCACAAGGCCCGAATGGCATTGCCGATCCCCACGGGCTGGCAACTAGTGACGGGCATCCAAATTAACCAGTTGGGAATGGTTTGGCCCATAACAAGATAAATAAACATAACTGAACAAGAATATAAAAAAATGAAAAAAAATGAAAAAAAATGAACAACTTGGCAGCGGAGAACGGAATTTAAAGAAGTGATGTGACATACCTCAGGTGACCTCATGGGTCATCACGGAGCATAAACCACACAAGCTCCCAAGAGAAAACCAAGGCTAAAACCTGCAACTAGAAAGTAGAGTAGGCATGAGCACCATGTTTCTCAGTAGAAATACCATAATATAACCACGTCCTATGCCCTCGCCTTTAGTAAGAATTCCAATTATACCAGTTTTAAAATAAGATATAATAAAATAATGTTTCTCCTTTTCAAATTCAAGTAACGAGTTTGCATTTTTAGGTAAATAATTTTAGTCCCACTACATTTTCAAAATAGGTTTCAAGCATGCATTGCCATTTCAAAATGAAAGGAAACCAGTTTGGATTAAAATACGGTTTTCATAAACAAGACATCGAGTATGAAACAACTGAAAAGAAAGTTACATCATCAGCAGCATGACACAGATGAGCACCATGGGTAATCCCTAAAGGCAGCTAGAACAAGTGGGAACTTAAAGACATTGTACCTTAGTGAAACGTGGATTAGAAGACCACGACCCTCAAGTAACGTGTCTTAGAAGGCCACATCCCTCATAAAATGTGGCTTAGAGGACCACGACCATTAGAAATTCATATGTTTAGTTAGTATTGTTGCATCAATCCTACTAGACAAATCGGGACGAACCCCTACCATGTCATCTAGAGTACTAGTCCTGGTCACCCACCTAGATACCCGGGTTTCCCATTATGCCCTATTTCAAGTGGTGGTTATTTTTTCCTTATCATGCAAACATATATGAACATAAAATTTTCTTTATCAAAAACTCATTCAACCTCTCACCACCGTTCTCCCTCCTTAATCGCATTCCCCCTCTTTCACGTCACACAATGAATAAACATCAACATTAGTCACATCATAACACTTTCAACATACAAATCATTTTCTAAAACAAAGGGGGCGTGCCTCAAGAGAGGATTTTTTTTCATAAAACATTCTTACGGTTTCAAACGGGCTTTATTACATAAAGGGAATATTTTTTAAAATTAACCGGCCAAAAAGGCCGAACACCTATAGAAATACACATTACCAATTCAAAACCACTTAAGAAATCAATTTTTCAAGAAAAGGTCACTTATGACCGATAACATTTGGAATGCACTTCAATTTTCAAAACAAATGCATAATCATTTCTAAAAATCGTAAACTGATTTCATAGCATGTGTATATAGCGTAAATGTAAAATATATTTTTAAAACAATCCAGTAATTTCAAATTTCAAATTAAAAGCATAGGCATAGGGGACCTACCTCAAACATGTTGTTATTTTTCGACGACCACTCGAACCCACGTTTGACGCATACACATACATGGATTTATACATATATATATACACACCTAGCTGCATTGCACATATTCCCCGTGCCATGAGGGAATTTGTACAAAGAGGGCGTATATTTATATTCCTTACCCTATGCATTTACATGTAGGATACCTCGATCCCGTGGCCCCAAACCACCGTAGTGAAGCCCAACACAGTACAGAAATAATTTAATAAAAAAAATAAAATATATAAACAATCTATAAAACACTTCAAAATAACACATCAAAGACTCGTGCCAACGACGAACTCAACTTCATGTTGGGAAGCCACTTTGAAACCAAATTTACAACAAAGAGACATTAAAACATACTTTTCATACTTTAAAATGAATTACAATATATATTGAAAAATTCACAATAAGACACACACAAAACCCAATTCCATTTAAAAAAACACTCAATAAAAACCCTTTGAAATCTCCATCTGCAAGACCCACACAATTAAAATAACCAACTACATAATTAAAATGACCATTTTCTTGATTATGAAAAACTGTAGGAAATTTATTAAACAGTTTTAAAAGTGCATCGAATGACTCAAAATGACAAAGACTTGATAAAATATTCTTTCATGACTACACGCATATGGACGCTACACTAAAACACCAATGGAACCCTTTGTACATGGTAACAAATTAACTGCACAATTTATAAAACAATATTTAAATAGTTCAACATGGTTTTTCATAGCAACAAGTAACTGTATCATATAAACATAACACTAACCTCATAAACACATCAAAATATACTAAACCTAAATTAAAATTGAATTTGCAACAAACAGACCAATTAATAATCATGCTAAATTAATCAATCAAGCAATTAATCCCTCAAACAATAATCATATGCGGAACCATATATGGATTTTCCCCAAATCATGTTTGAATCCTCAATTGCACCAAATAAACACCGTAATCAAACCCAACAGAACCCTAAAACAAGGCATCAAAAAAATAAAATCAAGATATATGCATAGAGGGAAGAAATTATCGAAGGGAGGTGTGTGCGTTGGAGGAGAGAGGGACACCTACGAGGAGGTCCATTCATCAAGAGAGGTGCACGGATGTGTCCAACCAGAAGGGGGGGGGGGTGTGCGCGGCGGCTGCTAGCTGGGGGAGAGGGAGTTATGTGGAAGGTCGACGCGCAGGACGGAGGCGCGAGCTCAGTCCGCCGCAGGAGAGCAGGAGGTCCGGCGAGGTACGACATGGCTTCGGGCGAGGCAAGCGGGCGGCGCGGCTTCGGGAGAGGCAACATGGGTGGTCGGAGTGTTTGCGGTAGGGGTAAGAAGAAGGTCGGGAGGCCGACTGGATGGAGGGAGGCCGGAGAAGGGGCGGTGCGGCTTTGGCAAAGGGTGGTCGGCGTGAGGCTGGTCTGGCAAAGGGAGGGCAGCTGAAGGGGGTTCGCCGGAGAAGGAGGGGCGTGCCAGCTAGGGTTTGCGAGGGGGGTATAGTCGCGAGCTGGGAGAAGAGAGGAGGGCGGGGGGCGTTGTGCGCGACATCCATGGAAGAAAACAACAAAGAATGAAGAAAAAACAAGAAAAGAAAGGTAAAAAAAGAGAAGAAATAAATAAGATAGAAACAATAAATAAATAAAACATTAATAAATAATAATAGTAATAAACTTAATTAGGATTTTATTAGGCTCCAATAATAATAATGATAATAACTTAATAATTATTATTATAAACTAAAAAATGAAAATATTTTTATTAATAATCATAATAAAAAATATAATTAACTTAATATGATTTTAATAAACTTAATATTCTTAACAAAATTAATAAAAAATTAATAATAATAACTTTATTATAATTACCATATATTAATAAACATAGTGAGCATAATAATAATAATGATTACCATAACAATAATTTTAAAATAAATCATTAAAACTCATTTTATTTATGTTCCTTGAGGCAGGCCGCACGGTGACCCGAGAAAAGTAGCGTAGCTTTAAATACGCCATCTCATGCACCAGACAATGTCAAGGGAGAATCATTCATTCATCAAAAAAATTCAAACATTTAAAACAGGCTTGGTCGCAACTTGATAGGATCTTTTAAAATCTGATGAAATCATAAAATCATATTATCTTAAAATTTCGGGTGTGACAGATAAAATCCTTAAAAATAACCATAACATGTTGTAACCTCAAATTTAATTTCATACCACATATTTTTCATCCAAAAAAATAATTACCCATAATTTCCTCAAGGGTGAATGTATAAAAAATTCCAATTAATCACCTAGAAATAATATACACCCTAAAAGGGGTTTCTATTTCAGTGAAATTATAATATACATTAAAATTATAAACCCTTGATCATATGCTTATCTCATAATTAGACATCCTAATCTCCAAATTATCCTAGAAATTTTATAAGATACCATCTATAAGGCCACAACCTTAAACATTAAATAATATTGAGATATGTGATGAATTCACATTGAGGATATTTTTAGGATAGAGTTTTCGAGAATTATGCCATAACTATTACATTACAACTCAAATATTACAAAGTGGACACTTCTACTCTTTCTAAAAATTTTCAAACTTATAAAAAAAAATTTAAAAAAAATCTTTTAATGATATAACTCTCCTTGAATTCTTCGGTTATATTACCCATCCCTATAACATGTAAATAATATTTCAAAAATACGGGATGAGAATAAATATCTCAGTAAGGGTTAGAAAATAAGGAAAGAAAATATTAGTCCATCAATACATATAATTAAATGAAATAATATGTTTAAATCATAAAACTTAATCTATTTAACATACTTCTTAAAGTCATAATATTTACGAATAACTAATATAAATCATAAATCATATAGTTAACATGGGGATTCCATACAATACATACATTGTATCTTTCACAGATACATATGGAATTACGTTTGAAATACCCATCACACTCTATTCCCTAAATCTCTTAAAAGAAACATTAACATTTACCTCTGTCACATTAACCAATTCATTGGAGATCAATGTCGGGCTCACCCATACAAGGTTTATCACGTAACCACTCATATATGTATATAATATATAAGAACCATAACGAAAACATAAAACATAAATCATGCATAAAGGAAAGATAAAATTTCCACATTTCAATAAAAAATATCATTTCAAGATAAATACATAATCAATTCCTTCTCAAAACCATTTTCAAAGACATATTCATAAAAATGTTATATGGTATTTTTTATATTACAAAATATTAATTCTTACAATGTAATCTTAATAACAAATGCTATTTTCGGCGGTGGAAAGGTCGTTGTCACCGCGTACGTTAAAAAGAAATAGTCCTTTTGACATTTAGTAAAAAAATTAGACAAAAATATTCCCGTGGAAGACTGCTGAATTAAATTAATATAAAAAGAGTATAATTATACACCATATAAAATAATGTCATGTATAAACCAAAACAAGCCTCAATGAAAGGATATCGAGACGAAGTCCCTTACATTGAGTCTGACTTGTCTCCTTCGTTATTTATATTCCTGGATAATAAAATTAATATATTTCAACTTTATTTAGAACATTTATCAAGTTTATTATTCATTATATATTATTTATCATCAAGATATAATAATTAGATAATTATTTAAGTTCATATTGGTCGTTTTTTTGATATTCAGGGCTTGAATCAAAAATCAACTTGTTATAATTACAAATTGTCAATGTGGTTAATAGTCAATTATATATAGAATATTATTAATTATTTAATTATAATATATATCCAATATATATGTATTTATAAACAATATATATATGTATTTACAATTGTCGATAACATTTGGAGATAAGAAATGAAATGCACCATTCATGGAGATGGTAAGTCGTACGCATGCATGAACACTACTATCCTTTCTTTTTTATATTTAAAGAAATTAAATATAAATGATACATAGGTATAATATAATATAATTATAATATTTTAGTTTATATACATTATATAAGTTCAGTAGTTCCATCCTTTATATGTTTATGTATGGCATGAACGAGTCATACCACTTTGAGGGGGCGGTAGTTCACACTTCCTCAAATGGAATTATCATATTTACACAATATGGAAAAAATAAAGGTGTGATTTAAATAAAAAATACATAATAATAGAGACAATATAAATAAATAAAAATATCATTTATAAATATAGTTCTATCATAATGGCCACCATGAGTGGTGGTAGGGAAAAACTGTACAATCATCATTTCGTGAGGAAATAGTTCGTCGTCCACAGAAACATTGTGTTCGTATCAATTAGATAGAGGTGTATGTAAGTGTAGATAAAATAATTCTCATAAAAAATTAATATTATATTGAGGGTACTTTGTTTTATTAAATAAATGATTAATATGAACATAGGGAGTGGAGAAAGGAAAATAAATGAAATGAACTTGAGGGAAGACGTTACCTCTAAATTGGGTAACCTCTTTTGAATTGAGACAAAATAATTTCTTGAATTTCCTTCTGCCAAAGGTAAGGAATATAAGAGAATTTTAGGGATATTGGGAGATTATTTGAGGAAAATTTTGATGAGAAAATGGGGTTTATATGTGTGTTTATGTTAATATATTTGGTGGTCTTTTATAAGATTGAGGAGGGGCACTTTAGAAAGGTATTGAAATATTAATTTTGTTATAAAATGATTTTCGGTTTAAAATGGTCCCTAACCCATTTATTTCAAATATAAGAAGATTTTTTTCAAAAAAAATTCAACTTATAGGTTTTAGGCAAGTTTAGGCCACAAAATTAACCTTATCTTTTAGCTTGAACCCTTAGTTAAAAACATTTATTCTTACCATGTCTTCTTCCATTTTCATTATATATGGTATCTATATTTACTATAAACTACCAAGAGATACATAAATAGATAATTATGACTATTTTTACATTATATATGTAATTTTATTGAATAATAGATTTTTAGGAATATAATATCATTTAATAAAATAATTTTTTAAAAACAAATTCATTTTTGTCAATTTTAAAACTATAAAGTAATAGATTTTTTTAATGTCATAAAAACATTATTCATTCGAAAAAAATAATTAAATAAAATATAATATTTCTATATCATCCATAAAATTTTTCAATGGCATTAAAATAACCAAATTAAATTTATTTTAATATTTAAAATATCATTTATTTGAATCCTTTGTTAATGAAGCAATCACTACATCATTATTGGGTCCTAACTAAATTTATTTATTTAATGTATAAAAATTATAAATAAAACACCATGATGCCTAAATTTTTTTTATATTTCTAATGAATATTTATAGTTGGAGAAATAAATTATATAACCACATATAAAAATTATTTTAGTAAAAGATACATGTTTATGTTATTTTTATCTTTACATTAAATTAAATATTATAAAATATCATTATCACTCCCATGTGGATCCATGGGGTCCCAAAATAGACCCAATTATTACCATGGTCAGAAATATATCATCCTATAGGATAAAAACATTTGTTAGGGTAGTTTTATATTGTTAATAAATTTATTTTTTACCCTTTTTTACTAGATTTACCCTTTAACGATGGTAAATAAAATAATTAATGAAGTTATTATTCATAATGTCCAAAAAATAAAAGGTACCTATTTACACATTTTTTTTCAGATTGAAAATATGGAATTTATTTTTCCATATTCAAAACACTTATTTTTTAGTAATTAATTTAAAATTAATTCCTACTGTCAAAACCAAAAAGTGGGTATTTAATAAATAATAACTATCAAAAGATTGACACGTGTTTATGTTCAATTTAAAAATAAAATTACATCAAATGACCATAATTTAATTAAATTATAACAAAATAATCTAATTATACTTTAAAAAAATTAATATGAAAATATATTTATATAAATAAATTAAATGAAGATGAAATTTTGAATTAAAATGGAGTTTTTTCACCAAAAATTAAAACAGTGAACTTTATTAGAAAAATACAAAAATTTCATCCAAAATAAAATTTGATGACTATTTTCTTGGGAAGAATTTTAATTTTTCAAATAGAACATATAAATGTGACAAAATATATTTAAAAGGGGTTCTGCATCAAAATGCGGTAAAACATCATTTTTCGAGAAATACTTTTTTTTTATCGAAAAAATTGAATTTGTGGTTATATCATGTCTAAAAATTATATAAGATGAATTTAAAACATTAAATTGAATATATAACATTTATTTTTCATTTAATAAAAATCCATAAAGAGTGATATAATTTTATAAACATATTTATTCTCTTTTAAATAGGTTTTTATAACAACACATCCATTATATTCAATTGGTTTTATTTCCATTTATAATAATGTTGGTAAGCAATGAATCATTAACTTATTTCATTTACACCTGTTACCATACTGAGTGATATATGGGATAGGTGATAAATAAAAGATACATTTGACTTCATAAAAATTAAATGATAAAATATATTAAATAAAAATTATATAATAATAACATTTTATTAAAATATTATTTATTCAAAAGAATTCATTAATTCATAAAAATAATTTTTTTAATAAAAAATATAATTTTAGTTTTATCGTATACAAATATAATTCATAAAAACTGAATACAAAATCATTTACAGAGTAAAAACAATAAGGAATAAATTTAAAATGATTTATAATTAAAACGAGTGTTCTTATAACACTATTATAGCAACATTATTAATGAAACCTCATTTTAATATAAAAATTTATATTTTTCTAAAAATTACCATTTTTAGTAGAAAAATCAATTTATCAAATATGTTATATTTTTAGGATAAACAATTCTCATAAAGGAATTGATAAAATAATATATTTATTTATAAAAAGGGATTACATAATAAGTAACTAATACCTTGTAACATAAGCCCTTATAACACCTACAGAACACCTAAGGGTAAGCTATGTGACGGTGACAAACTCTTGGGGTGACTTGGAAAACATTGCCTAGGTGGTAATCTCTATTAAGATGAACTTATCTCATAAGGGATCATGTTCAATCTTATCGTGTTGAATATCAACTTGGGACTGGTCAAGAGTGAAGACCAGTGATGCTACGCCCTTTCTGAGCTAAAAAAATGAGCTTCATACAACCCGATTTCACTAGATGAGGCCATCCTATCCTTTATCAGTGTTGAAATAATTCTTTTTAAAAACATTTAATTTGTATCCATCAAGTGATCACTTTTCAATGGCTATAATGTAAATGGTAATGATACATAAATTTTATTTAAACCCATATATAATTAAAAACGTTCAAGTTTTTTCTATATCCATAAGACATTAAAAGAAAGAGAGTTTTATTCATAAATTATCAGTTCGTTACATAATATGTATTCTAGTAATCTTATCCTCTCCAAAACATGAAAATATCCAAGAAATATGGGTACCTACATTCCTAGCCTATGTATCCTATGGTGAACCAATATTTGTGAACCCTGATGGAATACACGATAACCCACTATAAACTCATGGGATCATCAACGTTGATCCCCATAAAATGTCTTCCTACAAGAGTAGTATCAATATGTTTTCAAATCAACAATACATACTCTGATGTATCTTACACGAGACTCATTTCTAAAAAAATAGACTCACCTACCCCATCCAACTAGTAGGCGATCTTCATGTTATAAAATAAAGTTCTTTATATAGTAAAATCTAAACCATATCATAACAACTTCTGTTATAGGAGAACTTAGTGATCACTAAGTGACTCTCCCATGACCCACCAAGTTCTAGGATGTATTCCCATATCATAGTTTCCAAAAACTATACAGTATGTTCTAACATACCATCTATTTGAATGTGAAATAATGTACTTAAAAATTCTCTGGTTCCTAATGAACTCTGTATACCATTCAAAAAACATAATGTAAAATGTGGATAATAGTATTAAACAATACTTTGTGGTACCCCAACTAAATATATCCCTAATGTACATTTCCCCCAACATATTCACAATGAACATATTCCATATTGGAATGAAATGATACAATTTCATCAATCAATCAATAATCACACATATCTTATCATTATTATGATTATTTCTTGAAATAAATACTACAAGGTCATTGGTAATGTCATACCACATCCCTTATTGAATAGGAAATGTTTGTAGTAACCCCCTAGTTCATTAATGCTCATCCCTCACCTGATGACTGATGCAACATCATGTCTTGATCCTTTTAATCTCCATTATCATGCCTCACCACCAATATTATCAATGTAGGCCAGGATATATTTTGGTCAAACTGTGATGTACCACCAAATTCATAGCATGAAACACACACCTCATCTCAACTCACATACACATAGTCACAATAACACAGTTCAATGCATTGATGAACTCATCCTCATCTATAATCCAATAAGATGATAGGTCCCCAACATCATGACTCCACCCAAGGATAATCATTTAGGATCCTCTTACAATATCTCTATGATCTAGCTTAGATGTGTGTAATTAATAGTTAAGGATACAAGATTCAGCTACTCTTGTCCCTCTTGAACCTCAATGTTCATCTCAGCCAGGAATATCAACATTTTACACTCATAAGTGGACTTCTTGACTTTCTTTTTCTTTTGTATTCCTTCTAAAATTATCATTATCAATAATTATCTTCATTAGTGTATGTGTATTCTAAATTTCTATATACTACATATACTCAAACCATATTCACTATTGGATATTCAAATCACATTGTTAAAATATATACTTTATGATTTTGTTCTCAGAATACACAATAAAACTTTCTTCCAACAGATAATTTTACCTTGAATTCATGGAATAAACCACCATAGATAACTAGGGATCATGAATAGTATAATTTGATTCACATGGCGACAATTATAATGACCCTTATTCCATAAATTGATCTCCCTATATCAATAATTATATAGGTATGTTCATGAAAGATCACAAAAATAGTATACTCCTCACCTAGCCCTGGTGGGATCAAAATCAATGTGGTATTCAGAATTTTCATCAAATCATGAAAATAATTATCACTTGTTATTGACCATTAAAAAATAACTCAATTCATAGCCAAGACATAAAGTGGTGATGAATAATGGGAAATGTTTTGGATAAACCTTCGATAATAACCCACTAATCATAAAAAAATAAAGATACCAAAAACATTCTTTGACTACTCCCATTAAGCCACTACCTGCACCTTCTATTGGTCCACTAACAAACATTATTTATAGATTATGTGACCCAAAAAAATGTACAATGTTGATATCAAATCGTTATATAGAGAACTTGGTGTATAGATGATGTTCAATCAATGTAATAAAGAAAATGTCAGGATATTCATCATGGTCATCATGAGTCTTGGTGTACACCAAGATATCATCCACATAAAAAAACAAAAAACAATCTAGTTTCATGTTAATTATCTATATCATCATGTACATAAAAAAATATAGACTGTTCATCGTCTAAAATATAATCATGATGAACTCAAATACGAAACACCTTCTTCTGAAATAAGTCAGTGGTATATCAAATGGATACTACAAAATTGATCTTTAACACTGCTATAATTTCCCTTCATATGTGATAAAATTGAACTGGCTACTATAGAACGATTAAATGTTCTAGGATTTTATCAGTGCTAAATAAGCGATCATAAAGGGGTACTTTATCAGTGCTAAAAATTGGTGATAAAGGTTCTCTTTATGAGAGATTTTATTTAGCACTTATAACGGGACCATTTATCAGCGTTACTAAATATGATTATAAAGGAAGTATTAATCAACATATCTAAAAGTGTGGCTAATGGAATCCAATATTATAACTTTTAGAAGTGATGAAAAAAAGATCCTTTATTAGCCTATTTATAAGACCTGATGAAGTATGCATTTATCAGATTATTTTGTAGTGCTGATAAAGGGGAATATTGCAGTGTTCAATAACAGCACACTATAATAACAAAAATAGGACATAATATAGTGTGTTGTAATTGTGCACCACATATCCATTTACAGCACTAGAATGTATAAAATTTTGGTTCAAATACAGAAAATAATTGAAATAAAATTTAAAACAAAAATACAAGAAAATTCACTATATTGTAGACATTTGATACATTTTTTATATAATTACATGAGTAAGTACAAATTATAACATATATTCAATAACATAAATTTTCCTTTATTCCTTTCCCCCCATATAAGAAAACAATTATTATGTCACTATTAATATATAAAAATAAATTAAATATAATATTTAAAATTTAAACAATACAATGAGTCATACTAGGATCTTTGTGTAACATATTGAGTTGCGATTCATTCTTGCATACCAGACTATTTCTTGTCCATCTTCAAGAATTATCATTATAAAAATTATCTAAAAAAGAATATGATAAAAATGATATGGAAATTAATTAATAAATAGAACATATAATTATAAGAAACATTCTAGAATCATTTTCTCAGTTTTGGTGATGTGATGGGTCCTATAAAGAAAAATGATCCTTATAAAATGAAAATACACATTTGGAGTGATACTATTCATAACCGATATAATATTAGTTTGCATCAGATTTATACAAGTTCAAAATGACTTATGGGTCATTTTTTAAAAGTATAAAAACATTTCTAATGTGTTTTCATAATTTTAAGTATGTCACTCATGTTCTTTAGTAAATGGTTATTTTAAAATGTGAACACACACTTTGAGTTATACATGTTACACAGTGTGTGATTTTGATGTGAGAATGATTCCAAAACATCACAAATTAATTAGGAATCATTTCCCTAAATTATCACGAAAATTCAAGTGTTTTTATTTGTTTTTACTGACTGATACTTTTTGAACACAAATTCTAAATTCAAATTGATAATTGATACATTCAGTCATACTTGTCACATCATGTATTGAATTGAGGTGAAGATAATTCCTATACACCCAAAATTACTTATGGATTAATCTCCAAATTTATAAAAAAATACAAATGGATTTTCTCAGTTTTGAGTATATTAGTAGTCTGTATTACAAAAAATAATATGAATTTAAAATAAAAAGTCACACTTTGAGTAGCACTAGTCGCACCATGTGTCATATTGTGGTGTAGATGATTCCTATTGGTAAATTTTTTATGGATCATTTTATCAATGTATAAAAAAATATGAATGTTTCTTCATTAATTGTAATATAGAAATTGTGTTTTTAAATAAATTTCATTTCAAATTTGAATAACACACTTAGAGTCATATTGATCACATCATGTGTCCATTTTTTTATATTGATTCTTAGAAATAAAAAATGACATGTAAATAATTTTCCTAAATTATATAGAAAATCTAAGGGATTTCCCTCGGATTTTATTTAGTTTATAGTTTTGAACTAAAATTTAAATTTTGAATTGATAAATGACACTTTGAGTCATACCAGGAACACGATTTATCAGATTGAGTGGAGGCTAATTAATACATGACCCAACTAACATGTCGATCATTTTCCTAAGGTATAAAAATAACATGAATGTGTTTTCTTAGTTATGAGTATTCCAATTGTCTTTTTTCTAAAAAATGATGTCAATTTTAAATTAAAAGATGCACTATGAGTCATATCAATCACATTTTGTATCGTATTGAGCTGTGGATGATTATACAAGTCCCAAACTAAAAATGGATCAATTTGAAAAAATATCAATGCAATCCATTTTTTTATTGGTTTTCAGTTTACCACTTATTCATTTACTAAAATGTCATTTTCGATTAAAATCACACAAATTGAGTCATATAGACCACATCATGTATCAGTTTGATGTGAGACTGATTTATACACATCCCAAGTGACTTATGAATCATCTTAAGTAATTATTAGTTTAAACACCCTGTTATTTTTAAAATAAAACATTTTCATATATATTAATTTTTATGAATAAGATATTAATTTTATATTCACAAAAATATTTTTCTGATAGCATACTTGACACACAACAATGGGTTTCTCTTAAATATTACATTTCACACAACTTTGTGTTATACCGAAAAATAATATAATAATACTATTATTATTTTAAATATTCGTTAACGCCTAACAATTATATTTGAGGGAATGAATTGAAATAAAAAAATGATTGAATAAATTTTTTGAATGTTATTATATTTATCTAATATATATTAGATGATTAAAATGAGATGGAATCTAATTTTATGCATAAAATACTCAAAGGTTTTTTAAAAGAATATTTTATCACCTTTGTTAGAGAACCCTTTTTGAATCTCTTTTTTGTAACTTTTATTTGTTCTATTTGAAAAATTTAACTTCTTATTTAGAATTGGAATATCAAATTTTTCTTTGGTTAAATTTTTGGTAATTTTCTAATAATTTTCATTTTATAATGAATAGTGAAAAATACTACATTTTATTTCAAAAATTCCTTTTCATAAAATTTATTTATACAGTTAAATTGAATTTTTAATTGATTTTAAAGTTTAATTGGATTATGTTTTTATAATTTAATCTAATTTTGGTCATTATAAAAATTTTAACATTTAAATTGGACGTAAACACATGAAAATATTTTGATAGATTTTACTTCTTAGAAACCTGTTTTTTGGTTTTGACAACGAAATTAATTTTAAAAAAATTTATTAGAACCAAATTTTTTTAATTTGGAAAAATAGATACCATATTTTGAATAATAAGGGGAATTTTTTTTAAATAATTTCCTTTTATTTTTGGACATTATGAATAATAAGTTTAGTAATTATTTTTATTTACCAAGGATAAAGGCTAAATCTGGTAAATAAGTGTAAAAATAATATTATAATAATATTAAATTATCCTACAACATGTTCTAATCTTATTAGATGAGATATTTACTATCATGGGAATCCATGGGTCAATTTTAGGATCACATATAGCCAATTGGGTGTGAAAATGACATGTTATAAGAATTAATTTTAAGTTAAAAGAAATATAAGATAAACATGTATCTTTTACAATAAAAATAATATTGGGTTATTTAACAAATAACATTGACTATAAATAGTAATAATATATATAAATATATCTAATAAATCATGGTATTTTATTTATAAATTTATACATTATATTAATAAATTTATTATTGAATCAATTATGATGCAATGATTACCTTATTAATGAAAGGTTCAAATAATTGATATTATAAATATTAAAATAAATATAATTTGAAATTTTTGGTGCCATCATAAAATTTTATGGATAATTTTGACATATTATATTTTATTTAATTCCTTTTTATTGAAGGAATTTTGTTTATTCATTTAATAAAAATTAATTACAAAACACTGTCCAAATTGACATAAATGATTTTTCTTTAAAAAAAATACTATTTTATTAAATGATATCATAGTCTAAAAAATGTATTATTAGAAAAACATACTTATATAATGTTAAACTTTTCATTAATGATGCACTTTGGGTTCTCTTTGAATTTTATGGTAACTATAATAACCATATATTATTAAAATTCAAAATGACATGGTAAGAGTTAATGTTTTTAACTAAGGGTTAAATCTAAAAGATATTGTTATTTTTTGACCTAAACATGTATAAAACATATTGGTTGAGAGTGTTTATTCCCATTGTTATTTTATCATCGAAATATATCACTTTGGAACTATTATAACTCAAATTTGTTTATAGTAAAATAATATCTCATGACATTCCTAAAGTGCCCTCATCAATTTTATAAAAGGACTCCTCATCTACCCACTTACTCACACATCTCAAGTGTAACGCCTAAACCCTAGTTACCCAGAGTTAGTGAATTATTACATAACATTGTAACGATACAATAATCATGTCCCGAAATACCGATTATTTTAGTAGCCTTGGAAGTACTAGATACATACCTAAGTTTTACAATAAATCATGAGATAAAAACAACAACAACATTTTTTCCCCTTTTAACACACTTTTATACCTTATTTTATCCCTACAGGCCAACCATAAAATACTTCTTCACATCCTAGGAAAAATATAACTTATAAAGGGCTCAGATCAGATGCTCATTAAGGATAAAAATATAGCTGAAACTTTCCTAAATAAGCATAAACATTTAAGGCAATGTATAATACTAAAACATAAGTTATTTAAACTTAAAATTTAGCATAATATAAAAAATATATATCTAATAATTCCATTTACTTATTCACATAGATAATCTACTAGTTAGATAATCAAATTCAATATCAATTGCGAATTTCATAATGATGGAATGCATAATGCCAGATATCTTAACCACATAGTCAAGACCTCGTGCCAAGACTAAAAATAAGATTTTGTCATGGCCTTATGCCAAGACACTAGTTTGTCTCGTGATACATATTGATTCTTTGAGGAGATATAGCAGACTCCACTCTTCACTTACTAAGTCCAATGCATTCCTCATATAAAAAGGTTGAAACATAACATAAACATTCATATTAAAAATCTCATATGAAATGTTAATACGTCAACTATAAACTATGAATGGTATAAAAATAACACATCCATAGTTGAACATATCACAAAACCTTAAATACAATATGGAATATTTGTATCATAATAAATCATCTTTAAACAAGTATAAAATATATTAAAGTATGTTTACAAAGATGAAATCAAAATTATTTGAGATGAATATCTCTTTCTATTTTAAAATCATTTTAATTTCATGTTATTATAAAAGAAAACATTTTTTTAAATATTATTTTATGATTTTAAGGTATTCCTCAAAGGTTTTAAAACACTGTAGAATAACTGCACCCTCTGTATAAGTTAAAAAAACATTCTTCACTTAATTTGTGTAAAAGGTCATAAATTACCTTGTTTGGAAAACGACAGAATGATTCCTTTCAAATAAATTTTATAAATAGTCCAAAAGGGTATAAATGAATTTAAACAATAGTTTAGTAGATAATAAAAGTGTTTTGAAATAAATTTTTAAGAAATATGGATGCGGATGATAAAGAGGTCCCACTAGATACTTACATAAAAATGAAATCGAATAATAAAGAAATTGTGAAATTAACCCTTACCTTGTACTCTTCCTTGGTCGAGGGTACGTTAACCTCGTGTATAATAGTTAAATAATTGCTATTAAATTATAAAACAACAAAATTCATAAATATGATATCATATATGATTTTTTATATTGATTTGTTAATAATATTTTAGAAGTATCATTATTTCGGGTTTTAACTGATTCGTTTTCCTTTATATGTTTTGTTACATAAGTCATGTTTGTTATTGATAATATGTATTTGATTCATATATAAAATTATATTATGTTATTAAATATTATTTTTAATAATCAAATGAAAATTATTCTTGAATGGTTATGATGGGGAATGAATCTCGTCGCATTCGTGGAGAATGTAATCCATACGTACGCATGAACACTACTTCCATTTCATTTTTAATTTTTTAAAGGCAAAGAAAACAAAATGATACATAGGTATATTAATATTCTATTATAAAATAATATTTTATATATGTTACATAAGTTCATTAATGCTATCTTTTATATGTTCCATGTATGGTATGAATGAGTCATATCACTTTGTTGGGGCGGTAGTATGCACTTTCCCAAATGAAATTATCGTATATATACAACATGAAAAGAATAAAGGTATGTTATAAAAGAGAATTAAAAAATATTATGGATAAAATAATTATCATAAATATCATATATAATTATAGTTCCATCATAATGGCCACTATAAGATATGGTAGTAGAAGATTAAACAATCATCGTTTCATGAGGCAGTAGTTCACCATCCATAGAAACATTATTTTCTGTAACCATTAGATAGAGGTATGATAGAAAAGTATTTTGTTAAATATTTTACTGATAATAATTGACATAATTTCCTCATAATGTGATAAATATATTCATTTATGAAATATTTGGGATTAGATCATTCATTTGAATATTTGATGAAAATAATAGTTTTATCCTTTTAAAATGCATTTTAGTATTTCACACATAAATATTTTAATATGAATTATTTGAACAAAATTTTTTTTTAAAGTGTTCAGAATTTAGGTTTCTACAAATTTTGTTCAGGACATTGGAGCTGAATCTTTCATCTTGTAGGACTAAATGGACCATGAATGAAAAGGTGGGCCGGACCTGCCAGATTGGACATTGGTTTTGTATTTGGTCCATCACTCCTTTATTCGAGCTTGGATTGGGCCAATATTTTGAGAGGATCTCTCAAACCCAATTTTTAAAAATTCATTATTCTGGAAGAAAAACTGGTTCACATATTGTAGAGGTCAAATGGGCGGTGAAAGTTGGCTTTAAATATTTGGCCGAGATTCTATATTCACACATGAAACCTCTTTAAACCTATCCTCCAATACACTCTATAAATTAGTATTTTTCTCAACTGGAGGGGTTAGGATGTGTATTAAGAGATTTAAGGATGAGGAGAATTGGTTTCAACCAAATTCTCCAACCATTGAAAGTGGGGTAGCTCTAGAAGCAATGTTCCCCTCATCGAAGCATTCTACTCTTCTTCATGTTATAATACTTTTGTTTATGTAATAAACTCATTTGTTTATATTTTATTTATTCTATTATTTTATGTATTTTTCAATTTTTTTTCTGAATCTTCCTAATTGGGCAGGAAACAAGAGTATAAATGTGATTGGGTTCTACCCTTTCTAATCCTTTTCAAATGAAAAACATTTCTACAATGACTACAACGGCCATAAAAGAGTAGTTAATTTTAGTAATAAATAAACCTGTAAACATATTCATTATTTTATTTTGAATCAATGAGATAATATAATTCACTTAATATTATCTTTTAATTGTGTGTTTTTTAGATCATTCTTAGGGCATGCTGGATTTTATCGGCGCTTCATCAAATATTTTAGTAGGATTGCTCTTCCTATGTCATGATTACATCAAATGGATTCTGATTTTTGTTTTTTATGATTATTGAAGGACTTCCATTGGTGAGATAAAGAAGTTTATGAACACTCCAAGGATCATAAAACCCCCACAGTGGGATATTTCTTTTGAGCTTATGTGTGACACCTACAAACTTGCAGTTGGAGCTGTCTTATATCAAAGGGTGGAGGGATGTCCACATGTGATCTATTATGCTTCGATGACATTGAATTCAGAACAATAAAACTACACATCCATATAAAAGGATTTCTTGATTTCATACTCACATTAGATAAATTCCTTTCATATCTATTGGGCTCTAAAGGAGTTGTTTTTTACGACCATTCAGCTCTGAGTTACCTCTTGAAGAAACCAGATGCAAAGCCTAGACATATCCAAGGGATGCTCCTTCTTTGGGAATTTGATATTGAGATAAAGGACAATAAGGGGTCAAAAAACATGGTGGTGGACCACATGAGTTGGCTTACTCACACACCGGAGGATAACACCTTAGACCAGGTACCTCCTCAAGACACATTCCCCGATGAGAATCTTTATTCCATCTCAGGTACTCATCCTTGGTTTGCTGATTTAGTTAACTACCTTTTCCACTTGAAGTCCCTAAAAATATAAATAAATTTCAAGTACAAAAGTTAAAGAGTGAGTATATATTTTATGTTTTGGATGATCCATACCTTTGGCGCACGTGTAGTGACCATGCATTAGGAGGTGTGTTCCTGATCATTAGTTTGAGTTTTTTTACAGTTCTATCATACAATTGCATTCGTTGGACACTTTGGACCCCAACGGATAGGTAGTAATGTTTTGGACTCCAGATTATATTTTCCTAGCTTATTCCATTATTCCCATGTGTTTTATAAGTCATGCTCTCATTTCCATCACATTGGGAAAATTTCTCGGAGACATGAGTTACCCCAATAACCCATACTATTCTGTGAGATTTTTGATGTATAGGGCCTCAATTTTGTGGGTCATTTTCAAAGTTCCTTTGAATTTTTGTATATTTGGGGTACTATTGATTATGCGAGTAAATGGG
The DNA here is from genome assembly GCA_963277665.1 of Viscum album. Lineage (NCBI taxonomy): Eukaryota > Viridiplantae > Streptophyta > Magnoliopsida > Santalales > Viscaceae > Viscum > Viscum album. The sequence goes on along the minus strand of OY728119.1, from coordinate 1,598,541,052 downwards.
TGGAGGATTAGGACAACTGGGCTAATTATTCTCATGTTGTTGTGGACTTTGTCAAAATACAGATTTTTTGAAGGTTTGGAATACCGAATGATATCATTATTGACCAAGGGACACACTTCTACAATAAGAATCTTGCTTACCTTCTTCAGAAGTATGTGGTGACACACAAAACATTAACAACATCCCACCCTCAAAAAAACGGTCACACTGAGGTTTCAAATCATGAGTTGAAACAAGTTTTGCAGAAAATTGGGTACCCAAATAGGAAAGATTGGAGAAAGCAATTGGATGATGCATCGTGGGATTATAGGACAACATACAAGACACCCATTGATATGTACCCATTTCAGAATGATTTTGGGAAACCGTTACATTTTTTCATGGATGTGGAGCATCAGGATTATTTGGCTATAAAGAAATGCATCATTGATTTGGCCCAAGCTAGAATCCAATGGAAGCTGCAAATTCAAGAGCATGAGGAGATTCGATTGTCTTCATATGAGAAATATATGCTCTGTAAGGAAGTATCAAAATCATATCATGAGAAAATGATCCAACAAAGAGAGTTTAATGTTAGATATAAAGTTAATCTCTACAGTTCACGACTAAAGTTGATGTTTATTAAGTTGCATTCCAGATGGTTAGGTCCTTATGTTCTGACTACTGTTTTTATGGTTAAATGGAGATCACACAAGAAGACATAGGAAGTATATTTACAGTAAATGGGAAAATTTTGATGAAATATATTGAGGTAATTCCTACTGATGTAGTGGATTTCATCAAACTGCATTACCCCATCATCACTTGAGCATAACTGGCAGTTCCTAACCCTTTCACTTTTATATTATTTGTTCTATTTAAAATTCTTCATTCATGTGAATATATCATCTCATGGGTTCACATTTAGGAAAATGAAATATTCTAATTTCAGGAGAGGGAACCATTTAGTTTTATAATTTCAATTGTTTTTATGTTTTTCAATGATTTAAAAAAATGTGTGTTTTCCAAATTTTATGTGTTTATTTTTCAATATTTTTTGTGGTTTTTTGAAACTTTTTAGCTGAAATGATTTTCATCTCCATTTTGAAATCCATATCAATAAGTGAAACAATTTATCCCTTGAATCTGAGATTAAATGAATTCTGAAAATGACTTTGTTTCACGTCCAAATATTTAGTAATTTCATGAAAATTACACAGAATTCTGATTCCCATGACACATCTCACTATCTTTATATTTGAAATCACTTTCTTGTGAGGATTCTGAAGCATTATTTTCATATACATTACATTTACCTATCTTATTAAGAGAACCAAAGAATGCTTGGTTTAACTTGAATTCGATTTACTCCTGTTAAAAATTGTGGGTTTGAGGAACTTATGTATAAATTTTTAAGGCATTTGTTTGGTATTAATGTCCCTATTTCAAAGAATATTTTTTTTATAGTGTCCTAAGATGAACATTTAATCATTTTAGACCTTATAATCCATGAACATCCTATTAGGTTAGCCACATCACAAGCTAATTTAACCTATCTAACCAACTTTTGAAGTGAAATTTCATAATCTAGTTGAACTTAAGTGTGGGGGAAGATGTCTTGTGTTGTGCTACCGAATTCTGTGATAATTTGGGTAGAAAATTAAATTATAAAGAGATGTGTTTGATGATGAATAAAATAAACATATTGAAAGCTATGCCATTACGGTGTCTTTCCTGATAAGTGAAGCTATGCCATTATAGAGCTTTTAATAGAGAGAGAAAGTTGTGCCTATCTGGAACTTCCAAGAAAATCATGTTTGAGAAGATTAACATTTTTACTGCTGAAATGTTGAATGGTGGAAACATTTTTTTATTTTTCACAACGATGAACATGAATTGATGCTATAGAGATTGAGGAGGAGACCACATTATAGTGAAAATTTTATTAATGCAATTTTGCTTCAAAAAGAGACAAGCCCTCCCAATTCAGCCTCAGAATGTATCACATCCTAATCCTACCAAAAAAAGCCATAGAAGAACCCTATAAAGTCCTCATGATAAAAATATATCCTTGACTAAAATTGGGTGGCAATTTAGGAATTTATCATGCCTATGGTGACCCTAGTATATGTTTGGCTGAGAAAGACATTACTAAAAATTGACATTTGTGTGATAAGAGAAAATTAAATTGAGGTAAGTTTTTTGTGCATGGGAGGATAAATGAGTTTGAAATATATTGAAGGATATAAATTGAGAACATGAAATAATGGTTTTTTTATAAGGAATGATATCTTTTGTTTCTTGGTGTGGAATTGTTGGATCTCAAGGATACGTTTTTTAAAATTTGTTTTGATTTGAAATTGATGTTTACTGGATATGAGGTTTTTCCCTGGAGTAAAAAAGGGTAAGTGTGAGGGAGTTGATGAAATAATATTTTTTAGAATATTTTATTGACAATAAAGGACATAATTTCCACATATTGTCGAATATATGTTCATTTATGAAATATTTGGGATTAGATCATTCATTTGAAAATTTGATTAATCTTTTAGTTTTACCCTTTTAAAATGAATTGTTTTATCTCACAAATAAATATTTTATAATGAATTATTTAAGCTAAACATTTTTTAGACGTGTTCTGACTTAATTATATACAACCTATTTTGTGGACATTAGAGCTAAATCATTTATTTGGTTTGATTAAATGGACCATGAAGACAAAGGTGTGTTGGACCCGCCAGATTGGGCATAGGTTACTTATTTGGGCCATAACTCCATCGTAAGACCTTGTATTGAGCCCATATTTTGAGAGGAGGTGTTTAACCCAATTATGAGAAAATAATTATTCAGTAGGAATAGCTATTTCACGCGTTTCTGAGGTCTAATTAGCGGTAAAAGTTGGCTTAAAATATTTGGCTGAGATTCCCCATTCACACTTGAAACGTCTTTAAACCTATCCTCCCCTCCACTATATAAATTATTATTTTTCCATTTGGAGGCATTGGGATCTGAATTATGAGATTTAAGGGAGAGGATAATTGATTTCAACCAAATTTTTCTACCATTTTTAGAGGGGTAGCTCTTGAAGCAAGGATCCTCTCATTCAAGCTTTCTTCTCTTCTTCATGTTGTAATACTTTTGTTTGTGTAATAAAATCCCTGGTTCTTCTTTTATTTCTTATCTTATCTTCTTCATTGTTCTAATTAATTATTCTATTAATCTTCATAATTGGTATGGAATCAAGACTTTAAACGTGATTGGGTTCTTCCCTTTATAAACCTTTGCACATGCAAAACATTTCTACAATGACTACACCGCCCATGGAAGAGTATTTCATTTTAGTAATCACAACACCCATCTTTGATTGATGTTTTAAGGATATTTTATAGTTAGTGGTTAATCATAGAACATATAAAATCTATAAATTAAGATTAATTGAGTTTAGTGATTACATTTGAACTCTAAAAATTTATCTCTTGTGATCTTTTATTACCGATTAAGATAACACTCTCACAATTTACACAACATCCGACCTCATGTGTTTTTGTGTAAATTGTTCAATTTCTTGATTAGTTTCATTTAAGTTAAAAACTCAATTAATATATAATATTAATTAAATTAATATAGACCATGAATTCAAAAAAAATGAATGAACAAATTTAAAGGTCGATCAATTACAAAAAAAACTACTCTTTCATGGGAGGTGTAGTAATTGTAAAAACATTTTTCATGTGCAAAGGTTTAGAAAGGGTAGAACCCAATCACATTTCGACTCTTGATTCTAGCCAAATTAGAAAGATCAAGATAATAAAAATTTGAACAAAACAGAATATATGATATGAAATAAAATAATAACAAAGGAGTTTATTACACAAACAAAATTATCACCACATAAAGAATAGAAGAAAGTTTCGATGAGGGGATCCTTGCTTCAAAAGATATCCCTCTTAAAATAGCTGGATAATTTGGGTGAAACCAATTATATTATTACTTAAATCTTCTAATGCACATACCAAGCCATCCAATTAATAAAAAAACTAATTTATAGAGTGGAGGGGAGGCTAGGTTTAAAGAGGTTTCCAGTGGGAATGGGGAATCTCGGCCAAATATTATAATCCACGTTTTACTGCCCATTTTACCTATAAAACGCGTGAACCAACTATTCTCCCTGAATTAGGATTTGTTCAGAATTATTTTGGAGAGATCCTCTCAAAATATGGACCCAATCCATGTTCGGATGAAGGAGTTATGGCCCAAATACAGAGCCAATGTCCAGTCTGGCAGGTCCAACCCATCTTTGTCTTCATGGTCCATTTAGTTCAACCAAATGAAGGATTTAGCTCTAATGTCCTGAACAAAACTTTTTGATAATTAAGTGAGGAACACTTTTAAAAAAATTTATATTCAAATAATTAATAATTAATATTTATGTGCGAAATACTTCAGTGCATTTTAAAAGGGTAAAAATGGAATATTCATCAAATTTTCAAATTATAATCTAATCCAAAATATTTCATAAATGAACATATTTAGCACGATGTGAGGATATTATGTCATTTATTATCAATACATTATTCAAAAAATATTGTTTTATCAACTCCCCCACACTTACCCTTTTCCACTCCTCAGAAAAACCTTATATCAAGTGAACGTCAATATCAAATTAAAAGAAATTTTAAAAACACATATCCTTGAGATCCAAAAATTACACACCAAGAAACAAAAGACTTCATGCCTCATAAAAAACCCATTATTTAATGTTCTCCATTTATATCATTCAATATATTTCCACTTCATTTATCCTCCCATGCACAAAACACTTAACTCAATTGAATTTTCTCTTATCACACACATGTCAATGTTTAGCAATGTATTTCTCATACAATCTCATAAAAGGGTCACCATAGGCTTGAAAAATTCATACATCATCACATGATTTGAGTCATGGACATATGATTATTGTGAGGACTTTTTATGGTTTTTCTGGGGCTTTCAGTTTCTAGGATTAAGATGTGAAACATTCTAAGGCTGAATGAGGAGGGCTTGACTATTTTTAACGAAAATTTAAATTAATCTAATTTTTACATTAATATGGTCTCCTCCTCAATCCACGTAGCATTGAGTCATGTTAATCATCATGAAAAATAAAGGAATGTGCACACCATTCCACATTTCTATAGTAAAAATGTCAATCTTCTAAACATTATATTCTTGAATGCTCTAAATATGCACAACTTTCTGTCTCTATTAGAAGCTCTAGAAAGGCATAACTTCTGTTATCATGAAATCTACAGAAAAGGAACATTTTTCAATATGATTATTTTCTTCTGAAACAAACATATCTCTGCAAAATTTAATTTTCCACCCAAATTATCACATAATGTGGTAGCACAACACAAGACACTCCCCCACACTTAAGTTAAAATAGAATATGCAATTTCACTTCAAGAGTTGGTTGGATAGGGAAAATTGTCTTGTAATGTGGCTATCCTAACAGGATGTTCATTGATTCTAAGGGAAAAAAGGATTCAATGTTCATGGAAGGCCATTATAAAAAAAGATTCTTTGAAATATGGGCTTTAATACCAAACAAATTCCTCAATAATTTAAACATAAGTACCTCAAACCCTCATGTTTTTACAGAAATAAATAAAATTATGGTTAAATCAAGCATGGTTTGGTTCTCCTAATATGTGGGCTAAATGTAGAGAATATGAAAATAATAGTTTAGAATCATCACAGGAATGTGATTTCAAATATAAAGACGGTGATATGTGTCAAGGGATTCAAAATTTAGTGTACTTTTCATGAAATTACTAAATATTTGAACGTGAAGAAAAGTCATTTTCAACATTCATTTACGCTCAGTTTCAAGGAATAAATTATTTATCTTATTGACATGGATTTGAAATTGTTGATAAAAATTATTTTAGATCAAAAGTTTCAAAAACAAACAAAAAATTTAAAAATAAACACACAATTTTTTTTACATTTTTAAAATCCTTGAAAAACATAAAACAATTAAAATTACTAAACGAAAAGGTTCCCTCCCCACATATAAAATAATGCATTGTCCTAAATGTGAACCCATGAGATGAAATATGAACATTAAATGAATAATTTTAAATAGGAAAAATAATATAAAAGTGAAAGGGTTTGGAATAACCTGCTATGCTCATGTGATGATGGGGTCATACAGTGTGATAAAATCCACTCTATTAGTAGGAAGTCCCACAATGTGTTGCTTAAAATGTTTCCCAATGACTGTAAATCTCCTTCTCGTGTCCTCTTGTGTGATCTCCACTCCACCATAAGGAAAATCATTAGTAACAACATAAGGAACTAACCATCTGGAACGCAACCTACTCGATATCAACTTCAGTCGTGAACTGTAGAGAAGGAATTTCACTCTAACATGAAACTCCCTTTGTTGGATCATTTTGTCATGAGTTTATTTTGATCATTCCTTATAGATCCTTGATCTCTCATATGAAGACAATAAAATATCCTCAATCTCTTGAATTTGCAGCTTCCTTTGGATTCTATCTTGGTCGAAATCCATGTTTTATTTCATTATAGTCCAATAAGCCCGATGCTCAATTTCCTCGGCGAGATGACACACATTCCCAAAAACAATATAAAATCGGGACAAACAAATGGGTGTCTTTTATGATGAACTATAAATCCACAATGCAACATCCAAGCACTTGCTCAAATATTTTCTATTTTGCTGCACGGTTTTCTCCCAAATTTGTTTCAACTCACTATTTGAAACCTCATCCTAACCATTTGTTTGGGGGAGGTATTGTGTTAATGTTTTGTGTGTCACCACATAATTCCGAAGAAGGGAAGAAAGATTCCGATTGAAGAAGTGTGTCCCTTGGTCACTAATGGTGGTCTTCGGTACTCATATCCTACAAAAAATCTGGGTTTTTACAAATTCCCCAACAACATGAGAATCATTAGTCCTGGTGGCCTTAGCCTCCACCATTTTCTCACAAAATCAATAGTAACCAAAATATAAAAAAAACAAAAAGAAATAGGAAAAGGACCAATAAAATCAATTCCCCATACATCAAAAATCTCACAGAATAGTATGGGTTGTTGGGTCATCTCATGTCTCCTAGAAATGTTCTCAGTGTGTTGGGAATGAGAGAATGACATAAAAATCCCACGGTAATCATGGACTAAGCTAGGCCAATATAATACAGAGTCCAAAACCATTCTAGCTGTCTGTTGGGGTCCAAAGTGTCCACCGCAAGCAATTGTGTGATACAACTGCAGAATAGACTCAAACTCATGATCGAGAACACACCTCCTAATAACTTGGTCACTACCCATGCACCAAAGGTATGGATAAACCCAAAAATAAAATATAAACTCAATAATTCTATTTTGGACTTGATGTTTTTTAAAATTTGCAGTGATTTCAGAGCAATAAAGGTAGTTAACTAAATCACCATACCAAGGATGTGTACCTGTGATGGAATAAAGAAGCTCATCGGGGAAATTGTCTTGAAGTGGTACATAGTCCAAGGTTTCATCCTCTAGTGTGTGAGTAATCCTAATCATGTTGTATGTCACTAAGTTTTCTGACCCCTTCATTCCCTTTATCTCAATATCAAATTCTTGAAGAAGGAGCATCCATCGGATAAGTTTGGTCTTTGCATCTGGTTTCTTCAAGAGGAACTTCAGAGCTGCATGGTTAGAAAAAATAACTACTTTAGAGCCTTATAAATATGAACTGAATTCATCTAAAGTGATTATGACAGAAAGAAACTCCTTTTATGTGGTTGTGTAGTTTGATTGGGCCGAATCCAATGTCTTATAAGCATAGGAGATCACATGTGAACGTCCATCCACCATTTGAGATAAGACAGCTCCAACTTCAAAGTTGGTTGCATCACACATAAGCTCAAAAGGAATATCCCACCATGGGGGCATTATGATTGGTTGAGTGGCCAGAAATATCTTTAGATCAACAAATTAAGTCATGCAAGAATCATAAAACATAAAATCAGAATCCTTTTGATGTAACAGTGACATAGGAAGATCAATCTTAATAAAATATTTGATGAAGCACCGATAAAATCATGCATGCCCTAGGAAGGATCTAACATCAAACACATATGAATGATATGGTAAGGATGAAATAATATTGACCTTAGATCTATAAACCTTTATCCCATGTTTTGACACTTCATTCCCTAAGACAATCCCATTCTCTACCATGAAATGACACTTTTCAATGATTAAGACCAGATTCTTCTCAATAAAATGATTTGAAACCATTCCCAAACTAGAGATACAATCATTAAATGAAGACCCATACACTGTAAAATCATCCATGAATACCTCCATGCATGTCATAATAAAATCAGAATAAAATACACACTATGCTTCTCTAAAAGGTACCTCGGGCATTGGAAAGTACAAATGGAATCCTTCGGTAGGAAAACATACGGAATAGACAAGTGAATGATTTATTATTCATATCGTCAGGAGAAATTGGAACCTGGAAATATCCAGAAAATCCATCCAAGAAACAATAATGTGTCTTTCCATCTAGTCTCTCATGCATTTGATCAATAAATGGGAGGGTAAAATGGTCCTTTCTGGGGGAATGATATAGTTTCCTATAATCAATACAGATACGCCAACTGTTTTGTACCCTCATTAGAACTAACTCATCTTTCTCATTTTTCACAATTGTAAAACCTATTTTCTTAGGCAATACCTAAATATGACTTACATTCTTAGAATATGAAATGGGAAAGATTATACATACCTCGAGCTATTTTTCAACTTCTTTTTTAAAAAATTTCAAAATAGTTGGATTCAGTCTCTATTGTGGCTGCCTAACCGGTTTAGCCCAATCCTCCAAAAGATTCTTATGCATGAAAATGGTGGGGATAATACCTGATATGTTAGCCAAGGTCCACCCAATTTCTCTAATGTTCCCCTTCAAATGATTCAAAAAAATTCTTTATATTCAAAAGGGAGATTGTTAGCGATGATAATAGGTAATTTATCACCAGTCAACAAGTATGAGTATTTGAGATTTGGTTGTAATGGTTTGAGTTCCAGTGTCGTGGGGTGGTGTATTGATGGAGACATTGAAGGAACATAAATATGTGCACAAATAGAATAAATATTAGAATATAAATTATCACAATAAAAGAACAAAGCCTGAAATCAATCAGCATACTCAATTTCCATGACATAATCAGAGTTGAAATGATCAAAATCAGAATATGATTCCATTTCAAAAAAAATATAAGACAGTCATGTGTATTATAAATAGGTGTGGAAGTAATATTAGACATTATACTAGAACCAATACTCATAATATCCCTAAGCATAGGACAATAAAATTCCATGGGGTTTTTATTTGGTTGTTCAAAATGGGAGATAACAAATGAAGAATGGTCCTCTGAGGGGCACTTCATGGAATCCATAATATTAAATATCACAACATCATCCACAAATTCCATGGAAAGGGTAACCTCATTAACATTTAATATTTTTTTTGTAGTTTTGAGGAAGGGTATACCTATGATAAATGGAGCACGAGAACTTACATAATCATATTCCAGGTTAAGCACGTAGAAATATGCTGGAAAGATCATGTCTCCTACCCTAACGAGTACATATTCAAAGACTCATGTTGGATATGTCGTAGCCCTATTCAAAAATTGCACCACTACACTTATTGGATTAAACTCACCATCCTATATATAAGTGAATAAAGATTGACGCATCACATTTATGGAAGCTCCCAAACCAGAAAGAGAATTAGAAAATTGAAACTCCCCAATGGTGCATGGTATGGTTAATATCCCAGGATCCTTGCACTTTGTTGGAATTCCTAGAGTTGGTGTAATGAGTGATGAAACATCACTTCTAAGATTGATCCTATCATTTCCCTTAATGAATCATTGATTGGTACAATTTTCTTTTTTTAATTTCTCATACCTTGGGATTTTTTTATGACATCATGTAGAGGAATATTGATCTCCACATGTTTTAATGTGTCCAAAACCACCTTTTTCATTGCCTCTTCAGCCATATTCTTGGTTTGAACAACATTGTTTGAAAAAATAAGGTGTTTAGGAAGAACATCACCAATCTTTTTCTTACCAATATCTTTCTCCTTGGGTTTCTCATCAACTAGTTTTGAATATGTCATTTTTAGAGTTGAGGTGAATCCTGGTGGAATGATAGGTGCAGATATATGAGTTCTTTGCTTCCCACTTCTCAATGTGATGGAACTGACATTCCCCTTCACATTTGGAGTAGTTTGGGAAGGTAGATTTCCATAATTCTTACTTACCAATTCATGGAGGGCGGTGGAAATCTAGCTCATTTGTGTCTTCAACTCTCTCAGCTCTAAACCATGATGATTTATCTCATTTTGTTGATTAAGAAACATTTTCTCAAAAATTCATCAGTATTAGAATCTACATTTGGTTGAGAATTCCCTTGTTGTTGACCTTTTGATACTTGAGATTCAAATATCCTTTGGGGTTGTTGGAAATCTTGTTTTTAAGGTGGAGGCTACTGGAAGTTATGGTGAAAGGGGGGACATTGTTGTTTGTCCAGATGCATACCTTATGTCTGATTGATCCTTCCTCCCTTGGTTGTATGTTGGAGAAAATAAATCAAACTTATTTTGGGGATATGTATGTGTTGCTGCTGATATGGTCTCCCTGGGAATACTGCTGCACAATCCTCTATCTCTTATAGTTGTGGGCAACAATTAGTTGGGTGGCTTGTCTCAGTGAAAATGCCACAAGGCCTTGAATGTGTGGGTTGGATTTTCTTTTTATCCAAAGAAATTTTCCTCACCATAGTGGTCAATTTTTCAAACTTCTTATCAATAAAATGACTCTCAAGAGAATAAGGACTTACCTGATGTACTCCCCTGACATGTTGTGTACCTCGATCACCAAATTGTTGAGAGTTTTTGGCCATTTTGTCAATCAATCCAAATGAAACTACTGATTTCTTATCCCCCAATGCTCCTCCCGCATCAACATCCAACATTCTCCTCTCCATAGGTGTGAGTCCTTCATAGATGTATTGGATGAGGAGTTCCTCACTTATTTGGTGATGTGGGAACCTTTCACACAACTTCTTGAATCGCTCCCAGTACTCATACAATGACTCCCATTGGATTTCTCAATCCCTGAAATATATTTACAAAAGGAAGTGGTCCTTGATTCTAGAAAAAATATTTGCATGAAAAGAAATTTCAAATCATTACAACAAGTTACATCTTCACGTTGTAAATAATATATCTATTCTTTTGCAGCTCCATCAAGTGAAAATGGGAATTCCCTTAGTTCGATTTGATCATAAGATACATTTCATCGTTTAGGGGTTGAGAAAACCACATTAAATTCTTTATGGTGTTTATTGGGATCCTCAACAGAGAGGCCATGAATTTTTGGAGGCAGGTGAATTAACCCAGATTTCAATTCAAATTTTGATTCAAGATTTGGGTATGCAATGCCATTTGGTTGATAGTTAATATCATGTGCAGCTACTTATAAAATGGTTCTATTAATTTCACTCCAATTATTTTCAACCATTGTATCTTCTTTTAAGTTTTAATAAGAAGTGTTTTCAATTTGGAAGCTCTTATTGTGGAGTAATTCTCGAACTGGTTGAATGTTGAAACTTCATGTAGACTGAGAATGTCTGATTCGAGCCCTAAGGGTGTGTTCAATCTCAGGGTCAAAATCATGGAGATCGTAGAGATTATTTAATTTCATAAATCATAAAAATAAAAGAAGAAAAGTGGAAGATAATAAAATAAAAGATGAGAGGTTTGAGTTGATTGTCGAAAAAGAAGAAGAAGAAGAAAAGAATAGAAGATGAAAAATTCAGATTGGGTAAAGAAGGAAGAAAGAAGAGAATAAGAGAATAAAATGAAAAATAAAATGAATACCTCTATATGGTTTAAATTATTACTTTAATCCTGGTAATGATTCCAATTTGAAAGGCACTTTTGTGGGCGGCCTAAAATGATGTCTGGTTTTTGGGTACTTAGGTGCTGTAGAGTGGCCAACCAAGGTCGTCTCTCAAAGAAGGAAGTAAATTTAAAAAAAGTATTAAAGGTATTATAAAAATAAAATGAATGTAAATAAAAACAGTACTTTAATTGATGGAGGTTTTTTATCGTTTATAAAACTTGAAGAAATTTGTTGGAAGAAGATTGCATTTTTTTTATTTTGAAATGAAATTTGACGGAACCAGAATATTTTTTTAGGAAATATTTTAAAAGGAGTAATCGATCTAAATATTCCTCTCAAATCAATTAATCCACATTTCCATAGTGGATATTTTCTCTAATTAACCACTAACCATAAGATATCCATAAAACATCAATTAAAGAAGGGTTCAGTGATTGTGTGTTCTAAATCTTGCCTAGGGTTTAAATAATTTCATCTTTGTGGTTATGTTAACTACCATATAGTTAGAGGGTTAAAAAATTTGGGTATCATAATAAAGTTGATGTTAATTTAAATGATAATAATAAATAATTGTGTGAAGTGGTAGAGTTATATTGAATACTCCTTTTAAAATATTTTCTAAAAAAACATCTTCTTATTGCGTCGAATTTCATTTCAAAATTAAAAACAAAAAAATGCAATCATCTTCTAGCTAACTTATTCTAGTTTTATAAATAATAAAAAAAACCCCTTCCTTTAAAGTAGTTTTTTTTATTCCCTTTCATTTTATTTTTAGAATACCTTTAATAAGGGTTTTTAATTTACTTCTTCCTTTGAGAGATGACCTTGTTCAACCACTCTTCTGCACCGAAGTTCCCAAAAACCACTATTCATTTGAGGGCACCCACGACAGCTCCATTCAAGGTGCCTGAAAGTGTAGTTAAAATCCTTCTCATCACAACAACCTAGTATATTTAGGATACTGGAGTTGTTATAAAATAAAGGAATTAAGTGATTTTATTTGGTTGGAGACGTAAAATAAAAGAAACGAACTTAAGAGGAGATGTTACCTTTAAATCGGGTAACTACCTTTGTTTTGAACCAAATGGTTTCCTTGAAGTTCCTTTTTCCTAAGGTAAGGCTTCAAGGAGGATGAGACAGATACATGGAACTTAATTAGCCATAGGGTGAATGAGCCAAGGGGCATTATAGGTGTGATAAATGGGTTAGAGGTGAGGTCTTTTTATAAGGGTGAGGAGGGTATCTTTAGGAAAGTTTTGAATATTATTTTAATATATAATGATTTTCAGTTTCTCAAATTTCAAAACTCATTATAGTCTAAGATACGAATACTGATGTTAAAAATAAAATCATCCAATAAAAACTAGACAATTTTTGGATATTGTTTTAATTTTTATAATTGTATTTATTTAAATCATTTATTAATGAGGTAAACACTACATCATTATTGTGTTATAAATAATTTTATTTTTTTATGTCTAATAATTATAAAAAATATACCATGATGTAGGAAATATTTTTATATTTATAAATGAATATTTATTTTCTAAGAGATAAGTTATATTACCCCATGTTAGAATTGTTTTACTAAAAACTATATGTTTATGTCATTTTTATCTTTACTTTAAATTAATTAGCATAAAGTGTCATTATCACTCTCAATTAGCTCCATGGGGTCTCAAAATCAACCCAAAGATGCCCATGGTCATACACATGTCATTTAATATGGGTAAGATACATGTTGGGGTAATTTAATATTATTATAATATTATTTTTTACCCTTTTTACTGGATTTACCACTTTAACCATGGTATATAAAATATTTTCCCAAATAATTATTCGTAATGTCTGAAAATAAAAGTTATCTATTTCAAAAATATTGATTTCCTGATTCCAAATATAGATTCCATTTTTCCAAATTCAAAACATAGGAGTGGAAGAAATTAATTTAAAATCAATTCCCGTTGTCAAAACAAAAAGTGTGTTTTTATGAAATAATATCTATCAAGAGATTGACACTTTTTTATGTCCAGTTTGAATATTAAATTACATCCCATGAACTAAATTATATTAAATGATAAAAATATATTCTAATTATACGTAAACATTATTTAAATTTATAATTTGACACTATAACTTATTTCAATTAAAAAATTTATTTTTACTTAAAATTTAGTATTTTTCACTATTCATAAAAAATGAGAGTTTTTAGAAGAGTAACAATAATTTACCTTAAGATAATTTTTATATTCCGAATCCAAAAAATGAATTCCATTTTGAAAAAAATTATAAAATGTAAAAATATCGGTATTACTATTTCTAACGACTTGTTTGATTGGTTGTGGTGTGTTAGAATTTCGAAGTTGTGTACATCGCAATCTATTGCATTATTCAGAGAGAAGCGTATTATGGAATACTGGGGTGTTACATTCTTCACTCCTTCAAATAATTTTGTCCTTAAAATTTCTAGAATATTACAAAATAAAATTACTTGGGTGGTTATTCATCATACGTTCTTTGGGTTCCCATGTTGCCTCTCTTATCTTCGGATTTCTCCAGAGAACTTTCACCAGATGAGTCGTCCGATTTCTCAACGCTTGTTTTTTGTTATCAAGAATTCTAATATGATCTTCGCAATAAGACCTATGAGGTTACAGTTCTATTAAATTATAGGTGAGTACATGTGTTGGGTCAGGAATGTATTTTCTCAATATTGAGATGTAGAACATATCACGATCTTTGGAGAGATGTGGCGGCATTACCATACGATAAGCTAAAACCCCAATTTGATCTAGAATTTAGAAAGGTCCAATGTACCTGAGACTTAATTTTTCATTCTTACTAAATCATATAACATCCTTCCCTTGAGATAACTTTAAGAATACATGATCTCCTACTTGAAATTATAAATCTTTCATTCAGTTATCGGCATAGCTATTTTTCCTACTAGGAGCTACTTTGATGTGGGTTTGGGTAACCTTTACCTTTTCTATTGTTTTTTCAACATGTTCTGGGACTACCGGTTTTCTTTCTCCAATATCATCCCAAAAAGATGGTGTGCGGCATCTCTTTCCATATAATGCTTCATATGGTGCCATATGAATACTTAAATGGAAACTATTGTTATAGGAAAATTCTAACAGAGGTAAATATTAATCCCACAAACTTTGAAATTCATGTGAGAAATATCTCAACATGTTTTAAAATGTTTGAATAGTCCGTTCTAATTGTTCATCAGTTTGATGGTGGTTAGAAGTTCTCAAACAAAGTTCAGTATCCAAGGAATTCTAAAAACTATTCCCGAATCATGATGTATAATGGGGACCACGATCAAAAACAATCGATAGGGTTACTCCATTAAGTCTTACAACATCATTAATATATAGTCTTACCAGAAATTCAATTGGTAAATCTTCTCTTATAGAATGAAAGTGAACTAACTTGGTAAGATGATCAACAATGACCCATATTTCATAATTCCTTCTAGGAGTCTTTGGTATCCCCAAGAGAAAGTACATCGTAATATCATCCCATTTCCACTTAGGTTTTGGAAAATGTTGCATGACCCCTCTAGGAGGATGTCATCTAGATTTCAATTTTTGACTAACCAAACAACATGACACATAATCAGAAATATCTCCCTTCATTTTTCCCCACCAAAAATGTTCCTTCAAATCTATATACATATTAGTGCTACCAGATTATATAGAGAAATTGGAGCTATGAGCATCATCCAACAATTCCCTTTTTAGATCAGGTATGTCAGGAACCCAAAGTCTCTTCCCAAATTTCAAAATCCCATATTCATATACAACATCAATTAATCTACCATCATTCATAGCATTAATTTTCATTTTAAACTCTTCGTCATCTGTTTGAGAACATTTTATCCGTTCTAATAAAGATGGTTTAGAAACCATTGGAAAAAGTTTTGATGTTTCACATTTCATGATTATTCCCATATACATCTTTAATAGATCCATGAACATAGGATCCCTTTAAAGTCTAATATTATTAAAACTCCACAATCCTTTCTACTCAAAGAATCATCAAGCATATTTTACTTCCCTGGGTGGTAGTGTATGGTGCAATCATAATCCTTGAGTAGTTTGATCCATCTTATTTTCCTCATGTTGAGTTTTTTATAAGAAAATATACTTCAAACTCTTGTGATTCGTATAAATCTCAAATTTTCAGCATAGAGATAGTGTATACATATCTTTAGGGTAATGATCGCAACTTCAAACTAAATATCATGAGTGAGATAGTTTTGTTCATAAATTTTTAGCTACCTCAATGCATTGGATATAACCCTATAATTCTACATAAGGACACAACCAAGTTATTTATTTGATGCATCACCCAAAATAACAAACCCATTATTTCCCAATGCCAAATTGAATATAATATAATTGAATAATCATCCCTTAATTTCTTCATAACATTCTTCACTCTCTTTTTTCCAATAAAATTTAACCCCTTTATGTGTGAGATTGGTTAATGGGTTAGCAAATCAGGAAAAGTTATGGATGAAGTGACAATAATAATCTATTAAACCAATAAAACTATGTAGCTAAGTTATAATCATCAGTGCTAAACATTATTGGGTTTCCTTGGTCATTGATGGATCAATATAGATTCCATCCTTAGTGGAAATATGTCCCAGAAATGAAATATGCTGAAGCAAAAATTCACACCTGCTAAACTTCCCATATAATTCATTTCTTCTAAGACTCATTAGAATAGTGCACAAGCGATTTTAATGATCTTCATTGATTTTGGAGTATACTAAGATATCATCAATAAATACCACTAAAATGTCATAAAGATATTCCTTATAAGCTCTGTTCATTAGATCCATGAAGACATAAGCTGCATTATTTCATCCAAAAATTATTACTGTAAACTCGTAATGCCCATACCTTTTTTGAAATGCTATTTTCGGATTGTCTCCCTTCTTTTCACACAACTGATGATATCTAGATCGAAGGTCAATATTTGAAAAAATATTGATCTCCATGAAGTTGGTCGAATAAATTATAATTGTAGGGTAGGGGATACTTGTTCATTATTGTTATAATAATGATATTCCTATAGTCAATGCACAACCACATAGATCCTTCCTTATTCTTAACAAAAAGAACAGGGGTTACCCATGGAGAAAAACTTTGGAGAATAAATCTTTTATTACTCAAATTCTCTAGTTGTTTCTTTAGCTCCTCTAATTCCATAGTGGACAATCTATAATGGGTATTAAATATGAGCCTTGAACCAAGAATTAAATAAAAAGAAAACTAAATTATTTTTTCTTGAGGATGTCCAAATAAATCCTCTAGAAATACATTAACATATTCTTTTACAATAGGGACATTATCTTTTTAAATATTTCTTTACTCAGATGTAGTTATTTATCTCTCTTCCTTTCCAAAAATTGAATTTTGTAGAGCTACAGGGGACAGATCTTGATAACAATCAGATGAGGATGATTCTACTCTAAAGATATGGTATTCCTTATCATCATCAAAAATTGTAACCTCATTCTTTTTACAATAAATTTTCGTATAATTGTCTGAAATTCAATCCATACCGAGGATTATATCAATTTCAATCATCTGTATGATGATGAGATCAGCGGATAAAAAAATTTATATTAACTAATGAGGACTGATTCACAAGACATTGTTTTAAGGATACATCCCTTAAGAGTTTTGACTGATAACTCCCTTGTTAAATAAAATTTGAAATATCTAATTTTCTAAGAAAACTGGGATGATGTGAAACAATTAGAAGATCCGAAAACAAATAAATCATTTGATAAAATTGAGGAAACCATGAAATTACCTTCCACCACATCTTTCAGATCTTCAACCTTAGCAGTAGTGATCACATAATCTTTTCCTTTATCCATTAGCCTTTTATGAGGTAGGTTTCTTTGGTGATTATAACATTTATTTGCATAATTCCCCATCTCTTTACAATTTTAGTATTCAACACTTGTAACCTTTTTCTTTACCTTGAAATCACAAGCTTTGTGTCCTTTTTCATCACACTTGTAGCAGACTCCCATTCCATTCAAGAAAAGTACTAGGATGTTTCTTCCCACATTTACCGCTGGATGAATATTCAACTTTTTCTTTCTTCCCATTATTTAAATTTCCAGAGTGTTCAATATATCTCTTATTCTCTTTCTTTTTGTTAAAGTTTGAAGACTTAGAAAATTTATTTTCTATCTTGATAGCACATTAGAAAATATCTTCGTATGATGAAAAGGATTGTGAGACTAATACTTGACGGAGAAATGGTTTTACCCCATATAAGAATTGATCAATCTTACTCATTGGGTTACATATATAATCTTTAGAATGCCTTGCTTTCCTTGTAAAGTTAGCCTCATACTTTGCGACATTTTCATCCTCTTTTTTCCTCATCCTCAGAAATCGTCTTTCCATATCCACTCGATGGTCATGAGGGAAGTATTTTTCTAATAAAAACACTTTAAAGTTGCTCCATTCCATATTTGATACTTATTTATCCTCATTTGTGTTTTTAATTAATTACCACCATTGATCTGCATCTCTTGTGAGGTGATAAACTTCCATAAAAACCTTTTCCCTTTCACTACTCCCCAAAGCATGAAATATTTTCTCTAAGTAACTTATCCATTTCTCTAATACAAATGTATTTACATTCCCACTAAATATTGGTGGTTGTGGCGTCATGAAGCTGTGTAACATTGATCCTATACTTTTTGGATTAGGGTTCTCCATACGGGTAATGTAATTATTCATAACCTGAGGGAGTTCTCCCAGTATGGTGATAAGATGATCAACACCATTTTCATCACTAGCTCCACTATAATTATCTTGAGTAGGAGGAAAATCCATACAAGAATTACGTTTATTGATATGATTCCCATTCCTTCCACTAGGCACCACTTATAAACAATGGTATACAATACATTAGTTTATGAATCACAATATATAATTAAAAACTTGTAAAACACTAAACATAAATTGATCAGTTTATGGATATAATCCATAATCATAAAAATGTTTTTTTGAGGATTAATATACTCATAAATCTTTCACAATGGTTTGTAAAGAATATGTGAATTATCCTAAGCATATCCCCCAAGAGTTTCATAACCAAGAGTGTGGAAATGACCATTGTTGTGTACCAGGATACCCCGACTCAAGCCCAAAACTCCTTGTTGGAGTTTTCACTCCTATGTACATTGGTGCCAGAGCCACCTCTATGTTCTCGCATCAAGACATGGATTTATTTCTTGCAAAATACACAAAATCTCTACATTACCAAAATTAATGAAAGTACTTCTTTACTAATCCTCAAAGTCTATCTTAGGGTAATGTTCTCTAATTAGAGTTTTTTTAAATCTAGCTTCCAAGGTTTGTACTAAACTTCCTCTAATAACAAATGTAACAGCCTGACCCTAGTTACCTAGAGTCGGTGAATTATTAAATAACATTGGCATGATAAATGGAATTATGTCTTGAAAAACTGATTAGTTTAGTAGCTTTGGAAGTACTAGATACATACCAATGTTTTACATTACACCATGAGATTATAAAAACATAAACATTTTCTCCCCTTTTAACACACTTATATCCCTTAGTCTATCCCTGATGTTCAACCATAAAAAAAGTCTTCACATCCTAGAAAAAATAAAACATAAAAAGGGGTGAGATCAGATTCTCAATAAGGATAACAATATAAAGAAACTTTCATAAATAAGAATTAACATTTAAGGGAGTGAATAAGACTAAAACGTAATACTTTTAAACTTAAACGATAATGTAATATGGAAAATATAAATAGAATAATTCAATTTACTTATTCACATGGATATTCTATTAGTTGAGTAATCACATGATATATAAATATCCAATTTCACAATGATGGAATTCATAATACCAGACATCATAACAACATAGTCAAGGCCTAGTGACAAGACTACAAATATGATTTTGTTAAGGCCTTGTGACAAGAAACTACTTTTTCATATGAGTCCTACCAATACATCGATGATCTATAGTGGGATCCATCCATAACATACTAAGTCCAATGAATTACACATATGAAAAGATTGAAACATAACATAAACATTTGTATTAAAACAAGCTTATGAAATGTTAATATGTTAACTATAAACCATGAATGGTATAAAAATAACACATCCAAAGTCAAATATATCCAAAATAATTCAATAAAATATCGAATATTTGAATCACAATAAATCAACTTCAAACAAGTATTAAATCCATTAAAGGATGTTGACATGGATGAAATCAAGATTATTTAAGAGGAATTCCTCTTTATATTTTGAAAACATTTAAAAAGTCATTAAATTATAAAGAAAACATTTATTTTAAAAAAATTCATATAATCTTGTAAGGGAAACTTTAATGTTGTTGTAATGACATATAATAGCATCACCCTTCGTATAAGTTAAAAAAAATTTACCTTAATTTGTCGAAAATGTCATAAAGTACCATATTTGGAAAAAGACAGAAAGATTCTTCTCAAACCGTTTTATAAAAATTCAAAATGGGTATACATTACTTTAACCCATAGTCTGTAAAATAGTAAAAATTTTATGAAATACATTTTTAAGAAACACAGTTGTGGATGATAAAGATGTCCCAGTAGACACTTACGTAAAAACAACCTCGGATAATAAAGAGATTGTGAAATTAACCCTTACCTCATACTCTTACTTGGTAGAGGGTACGTTAAACTCTTTTATAATTATTAAATCATTGTTTTTAAATTATAAAATAAAAACATACATAAATATGATATGATATATGATCTTCTAATATTGATTTGTTAATAATATTTTTGTAGTATCATTGTTTCAGGTGTTAACTGATTCATTTTCCTTTATATGATTTGTTACGTAATTCATGTTTGTTATGGATAGGATGTATTTGATTCATATAAATAATGATATTATGTTCTAAAATATTATTTTTAACAATAAAATTAAAATTATTCTTGAATTTTTATGATGGGGAATGAATCTTATCATGTTCATGGAGATGGTAATCCCTACGTACGCACGAACGCTACTTCCATTCCATTTATTAATTTCAAAAGGAAAGAAAAACAAATGATATATAGGTATATTATTATTAGATTATAATATAATATTTTATATATTATACTTAGGTTCATTAACACCATCCTTTATATGTTCCATGTATGGTATGAACGAGTCATATCACTTTGAGGGGGAGGTAGTCTGCACTTCCTCAAATGAAATTATCGTATATATGCAACATAAAAATAATTATGTAAAGCTATAAAATATAATTAAAGAATATTATAGTTAAAATAAATATCATAAATATCATATATAATAACACTTCCATCATAATGGCCACTATAAGATGTGGTAGTAGAAGATCGAACAATCATCGATTTGTGAGGATGTAGTTCACTTTCCACAGAAACATTATGTTCTATACCCATTAGATGGAGGTGTGTGTATGTGTTGCTCAAATTATTCTCATAAAAATAACATAGTATATTTAGGATACTTGTTTTTTTATAAAATAAAGGAATAAAGACAGTTTAGGGGGTTGTAGATGTAAAATAAAAGAAAATAACCTAAGAGAAGATGTTACCTTTAAATCGGGTAACTCCCTTTGGTTTGAACCAAAAAAAAAATCCTTGAAGTGACTTATTCCTAAGGTAAGGCTTCTAGTAGGAATATAAGGATGCAGGGAGCTTAATTATGCATATTTTGGATGATCCGAGGGGCTTGATCGGTGTGATAAATGGGTTAAAGTTGAGGACTTTTTATAAGGTGGAGGAGGGTCTCTTTAAGAAAGTTTGCAAATATTATTTTATTATATAATGATTTTCGATTTCTGAAGGTCCAAAATCTATTAAAGAATACGATAAGATTAATAAAATTCGGAATAAAATCATTCAATAATAATTGGAAATGTTTTGGATATTTTTTAAATTTTTATAATCTTATTTGTTTAAATCATTTATTAATGAGGTAAACACTACATCATTATTGTGTCATAAATAATTTTCTTACTTGATGTATAAAAATTATAAAAAAATAAAATGATGTAGGAAATATTATTATATTTAAAATTAATATTTATAGTTGAAGATATAACTTATAAAACCGTATGTAAAAATTATTTTACTAAAACATATATGTTTATGTCATTTTTTTCTTTACATTAAATTAATTAATATAAAGTGTCATTACCACTCTCATGTGGATCTATGGGGTCCCAAAATCAATCCAAGGATTCTTATGGTTTGAAATTTATCAGTTAATAGGGATAAAAAACATGTTAGGATAATTTAATATTATTATAATATTATTTATTACCCTTATTTACTGGATTTACCCCTTTAACCATGCTAAATAAAATCTTTACCGAAGTAATCATTCATAATGTCTAAAAATAAAAGTTACCTATTTACACAATTTGGACATCCAAATTCCAAATATGGATTCCATTTCTCCAAATTTGAAACACATAATTGGATGAAATTAATTGAAAATTAATTCATGTTGTCAAAACAAAATGTCTGTTTTTAAGAAATAATAACTATCAAAAGATTAACACTTGTTTATATCCAGTTTAAATGTGAAATAGCATCCAATGACCTATATTTTATTAAATGATAAAAATATAATCAAATGATACATAAAAACCATTCAAATATATAATTTAACACTATAAATTATTTCAATTAAAAAATTTATTTTTAATAAATATTTTGGTATTTTTCACTATTCATCAAAAATTAAATGTTTTTAAAAATTACGAAAAATTCACCCTAAGATAATTTTGATTTTACGAATCCAAAAATGAAGTTCATTTTGAAAAAAATATATAAAATTTCCAAATGTGGGTATTACTATTCATAATGGCTTGTTTGATTGGTCGTGGTGTGTTAGAATCTCGAAGTTCCGTACATCGCAATATATTGCAATATTCAAAGAGAAACGTACCGTGGAAGCTTGTGGGAATAAATAAATCACTTTGTCTCATCAAAATTATGCTAAAATTATCTCCCACCTTCTCTCACTACCTTCAAGAAGCCTTACCTTGTTCAGATGGAAATTCACGAAATTCTTTTTGGTAAAATCAAATGAAGTTACCCGATTTAAAGGTAACGTCTTCTATAAATTTCATTTACTTTATTTTCCATCCCCAATTTCTATGATCTTATTATTTAATGACTAAAAAACACAATTATGAAAAATATACTAGTATTTTTCTATGAGAAGTATTATAACTAAATTTACACACATCTTAATTTAATGGAACAAAAGTATTGTTTATGTGTATAACGAACTCTACCGCACGAAACAATGATTGTTCATTTTATCCTGCCCCATTTCATGGTGGACATGATGATGAAACTATATATATAATATATATATATTATATTTGTTTTTTTCTCTATGATTCTTTAATTCTTTTACAATATTCCTTTATGCTTTCCATAATATATAAATATGATTATTTTATTTGAGTAAGTGTGGACTACTTCCCCCTCAAAGTGATTTGAATCATTTATTCCATACATGGAACATATAAAGGATGAATTGAATGAAATTATATAACATATATAACATATATATTATAATATAATTATATCATACCTATTTAGTATTTAGTTTTCATTCATTTAATATTAGAAAGAAATGAATGCATCATTAATGCGTACGTACGACCTACAGTCTCCATTAACGGTGCATTTCATTTCATATATCCAAATCTTATGGAATATTATAAATACATATATAATGGATATATATTATACTTAAATCAATAATATCATTATGTAGATGACATAATTTTTACTACCTTAGCAATTTACATCAAAACAATATTGTTTTCGACTCAAGTACCGAATATCGTTAAAAGAACCAATATAAACTTAAAAAATTATGTAATTTTTATAACATGATAATAAGTAATATAAAATTAAAAATAAACTTTTAACAGGTTATGAAGCCAGTATAAATTAACCTGTGTTTATTATTCAGTAATATTAATAACGAATGAGACAAGTTAGACTCAATGTAAGAAACATCGTCACAATCTTCATTCATAGAGGCATATTTGGATGTTATAAACCATATTCTTTTATAGAGTGTATAATAAACTCCTTTGAAATTTAAATTCATTCAATTGGAATCATTTTTTGATAAAGTTTTTTACTAAAAAACAAAATGATTTTTTTTAACATATGCGGTGACAACAAATCTTCATACGCCGTAACTGTTATTTAATATTTTAATTCCTATATAAGTATTAAATTTTTTAATGTAAAAAATACCTTACTCCAATTTAGGTGATTTGTTATTGAAAATGGGTTTTAAAGTGTATTTACTATTTCAATATCTTAAAATGACCTTCTGGGAATGAAAATAATTTTTTTGAGTAAAATGTTGATAATTACAATCTTTTATGTGTTATGATAATATAATGGTACTTGGAAATTTGATGGGTGGTTACGTGAAAGACCATTGATTGGTGGTTATGTAATTAACAAAATATGGATGGTTATATGATAAACCATGGATGGTGGTTATGTTATACCCTCTAATACATTGATTATGGATGTCTCCTGTATGGTTATTCCATTTAGTGATATTTGGGGAATTCGACCATATGGTCATTCTATTTATGTTTGTTTATGTGACAACTTGCCTTTATATGTTATGTGTTGATTTAGAGAGGATTTATGGTAATATTTTAGGTACAAAAATGGTATAAAATTAGCTTATATTTAGTGATGTATATTTATTACTTTTTAAATGGGAAAATTTTACTTTTTGATAACTATTCATGGTTTTTATGTTTTCCCATGTCAAAAATTTTAACTTTATTTTTCCCCCTTCAAAATATTTTTTTAATAATCTACAATTTTTCAAATTTTTTTCACAGGGTATAAGGATGGATAATTGAAGGAAATAATTAAATAATAATTTTATCCAAAAAATAATTCTTTTTTTGTTTAAGAAGTCTTATTATTGTGTGAAAAATTAGATATTTTAGAAATTTCTACATTTAAATTTTTGAGATATAAAGTAATAGTTAAGGCCTAATTGTATTAAAATATAAACCTCAATGTATCCTCAATGTAAATTAAATAAAATTCTTAATCAAAACCCAATATTATATAAGGCTTATGGTTGAGGCCTTATAGTTGGTATTAAAGGTCAGTTTAGATTACATTAGATGTTAGGATGTTATCTGGGTGTAGGTTGAGGATACCATTTATCCAAGATGGTTATTATCATATATAATTACATGGTGGGTTATGGTAAATTAGGTTGTTTGGATAAAAAAACATGAACAATGGGTATATAAGGAGGTTAATGGATTAGAGTAATATAATAGTTTATAGGTTATCCTTACCCTATAGAGGATTCTTTTTTTATAATTAGTTTCAAGTTTATGTGATGATTATTTTAAGTAGATTAAGGATAATTTTTCAATATGGAAGTAAATAGATCTTGAAAAACATCCATATCCCTCCACAAAAATTTGGTCATCGTTATTATGTGAAAATCCTATTCAATTGATTTTGATAGATTCTTTATTATTCAAATCAAATAAAAGAAATTGTTTGAGTAATCAAAAACTAACTAATTTCTAAATTTTTTTATTGGTCGTGGTATCTTTTTCATATGATTTTAGGATCTCAACTTTTCCAACACTATCAAAAAGTGAAATTTTAGCAGTGCAGTGAATGATTACTTTTTGAATGTTGAAAAAATAGCTGAAAGAAAAAGGGAACATCATGATGATCATGATATTTTGATTCAATGTATGATTTATTTTCTAATACATAAAAAATGAAGAATATTTTGATTGATATTTATAAATGATGAGGATATTTGATCTACAGGAATGACGTATTAATAAATAAGGTTTATATTCATTGCTAATGGATTGTGAATAATGTTAAATGATTAATAAGTCCATATATAAAGTATTCAAGAGTTATGGTATATTGTAGATTGATTAAAATTTTAAAATTATTAATTCTCTTTTGATGATGGGTTTACATTGGAGGACTTTTGTCTAGTATGTGTAACCATGATGATTTATATGTGAAAATGTTATTTGAGGAATAATTATCTTTTCTTGTGTGGAAATTATGGATAACCTCTAGGGTTCATATGATATTTTTTTAAGTGATTAGTGGTTATTACTTTTTTGGATGCAAAAATAAAGGTATTAGATAAACATTAAGGTTAAATAAAGTTATAGTTATTATGAGCATATTATATTATTTTTGAGATTGTTATAGGAATGATATTGTTATTGATAAAGGAAAACTTGTACGATTGATGAAAACCCATTTCATCAAGAAAGGCCACAAGAATCGAACGCACAACAGAAGGAAAATAAGGGTGAATCACCTACCATTGGCCTACGTGAAGTCCTTAGTGTGCATGAATTATTATTTTTTAGTTAAATGAATTTATGGATCATGAATAAGTTGATTTCTAGAACTTCTGTTTTATGAAATTGATATCCTTATTATAGTAAAATGATTTGGTGATTATGGTATACATGTTATTTGGGAAGACATTCACAATTTTGGGAAAATTATATGCCGACGGAAAATATAATACTATGGGATTTAGTTTGAGAAGTAATGGTTGAATTTTATTTGGACGGATCTATGATTTTTATTGTGGACTTATTAGAATTAGATTATCCATGGAAATGATTAACCTATCATGTAGAATACATAATTAGGTTAATTACTTTTCGTAATGAGATTTTAATAGTGATTTATTTTATTCAGAGATACATTTAAAAAAATCAAGGAAGACTATGTTAACACATTCTTATGACTTTTTTGATTCAATATTAGTTTGTGTTATTTGGAGGAGCTTTGAGTACATTTTTTATTTCAATGGTACTTTTGTTATTGTTTGTTAAATTGTGGAGATTATGAGTAGTATTTATTTTTATAGAGGGATTTCATTTTGGGTATTATCAAATCATGTACTAACCATTTTGGTGTTGGTTAATGTTTCAATGAAGGATGAATAAATAGTTAATATTTTTTAGATTATGTGACTATATATATGTTTATTATAGAACATTAGGTGTCACCAATTCATCTTGAATTCTCATCATTTAGAGAAAATATGAGTTTATGATTGATATTTATTAAAGTATGAAACTCTAATTTAAAAGTAAGTTTGTTTCCTTATGTTCTTCATAAATGTCTTAAATAAATTCCTCAACATTATGAAAAAGACCATAAAATGATTGTTTTCATTTTTTTTCATAATAGGGAATCAATGATTGTTTAACCTATCATAAGTTTGTGGTTTTCAGACTATTGACTTTCTCATGATCATGTTTTCTATCACCATCCATCAGAACAAGACAGTTAGTTTTCTCTTCAATATCCCTTTTTACTAAATAGAACCCTAGTTTGTGTTATCTTGGTTACCTTTTTTACTTATTTTTAATTATTATAATGTAATATTTTAATTGACTCCTTTTTTTAGGTGGGATTTTCAATGAGGTTTTTAAGCACATTTTTAAAATTGTGGGGAAACAATTTCTAAAAGGAGGGATGATGTAATTTCCCATGTATTTATAGAATAATATATTTTCATATCTGTTAATATTTATAAATTAGATATTAGTTGTATGTTAATATAAGTGATTGTCCAATATCATACTCAACACACAATAATGAGTTTCTTTGAAATCTTATGTTTCATACAACTTTGAGATATACCGAAAAATAATATAGTAATACTATTATTATTTTAAATGTTAGTTAACCAATAGCTGTTGTTTTGGTGGGAATGAAAAGAACAAAAAAATTGTGATTTAACATTTTTTATAAATGTTTTAACATTTATCCAATAAATATTAGAAGCTTTAAATGAGAATGAATCCAATTTTAAGTAGAAAATACTCTAATAATTATTAATATCTATTTTTACCTCCTTTGATGGTGAACCATTTTAATATATATAGTTTTTTTAAATTTCATATGTTCTATTTTACAAAATAAAATTATTATTTATAAGAGTAATATCAAATTTACTTTGGTTAAATTTTTCATAATTTTCTAATAGAGTACATTTTTTAATGAATAGTAAAAAATACTGCATTTAAATTCAAAATTTCATTGTCATATAATTTATTTATATAGTTATATTTTCAATTTATTTAGATTTATTATTTAATTTAATTATGTTTTTATCATTCAATCCAATTTTTTCAATTGGAATAAATTTCACTTTTTAATTGTACATAAACACATGTCAATCTTTTGATAATTTTTATTTTTGAAAACCCCGTGTTTGGTTTTGACAACGAGAATTAATTTTAAATTAATTTATAAAAATTATTTGTTCTTAATTTTGGAAAATTTATTGTATATTTGGAATAATAAGGTAAAAATTTTATAAATAATTACTTATTATTTTTAGACATTATGAATAGTGACATCAGTAATTTTTTTTATTTACTATAGTTAAAGGATAAATTTGGTAAATATGGTAAAAAATATTATAATAATAATATTAATCTACCCTAACACATGTCCTCATTCAATTAGATGAGATATATACAACCATGGTCTTCCTTGGGTCGATTTTAGGACCTTGTGGAACCACATTGTTGTAAAATTGACATGTTACAAGAATTAATTTAAGGTAAAAAGAAATATAAGATAAACAAGTCTGTTTTACAAAAACAATTCTGATATTGGGTTAAAAAACCAATATATATGAATATAAATAGTAATTGGAATGAAAAAAATTTACCACATCATGGTTTTTTCTTTATAATTTTTATACATTAAATAAATAATTTTATTTATGACACAATGATGAGGGCATGATTACCATATTAATGAATGATTCAAATAAATGATATTATAACTATTAAAGTAAATTTAATTTGAAAACATTGATTCCATCCATGATTTACAAGGATTTTATTAATATATTATATCTGTGTTAATACCTTAGGTTAGAATTAATCATGTTGTTAATACTTTAAAAAAAATAAATTACTAAATAGTGTTGAAATTGACATAAATATTTTTTTAAAACAAATACTACATTATGAAATGTTATAATAGTCCTAAAATTACAAGATTATGAAATATGACTTATATAATGATAAAAATATCATTAATGATCCAATTTTTCTTCCCTTGGCATTTTATGGTAACTATAGTGACCATATATTATGAAGATACAAGAAGACATTGTAAGAATTAATGATTTTAACTAAGGGTTAATGCTAAAATATAATTTTAGTATTATTACATAAACTTATATAAAACCTATTGTTTGAGAGAATTTATACCCATTATCATAATATCCTCTAAATATATCACTTTGGAAATATTATAAATATAAAATCATTTTATAATAAAATAATATTTCGAGACATTTCTAAAGTGCCCCTCCTCCCCCTTATAATGGAGACCTCCTCTAACAACTTACTGGATCCTCTAAAGCACCTTGGATCATCCAACTTATGATCATATAATCTCTTAAAATACCTTAATTTCTCTTATAATCCATACCTTGGGAATAATACAATTAGATAAATCCTTTTGGCACTAATCAAAATAATTTTCCGGAGTTAGAGGTAACGTCTTCTCTCAAGTTCCTTTCAATTATTTTTCTTCTCCACTCCATATGATCTTTTTATTCTCTAGTTACATAAAACAATATCCCCAATATATTAGGATCTAGTTATGAGACTGATTAAAACTACACTTACGCACACATCGATCTAATGGATATGATCATACTCTTTCAGTGAACGGTGAACTACTGCCTCACGAAATGATGATTATTCAATTTTCTTTTACCACCTCTCATGGTGGCCATTATTTTATAAATATATTTATATATGATATATATTATATTTATTTTGTCTTTATGGTTCTATAATATATATTTAAAACATACCTATATGATTTACATAATGTGTAAATACAATAATTTCATTTTAGGATGTGTGGACTACCGCACCCTGAAAGTGATATGAATAATTCATGCCATACATGGAATGTATAAAGGATGATATTAATGAAATTTTGTAACACATATAACATATATATTATACTATATTTATAACATACTTATCAATAATTTTGTTTCCATTCCTTTAATATGAGAAATAAATGAATGTAGCATCCATGCATACGTACATAATACCGTCTGCAAGAATTATGTATTTCATTTCTTGTTTTCAATTGTTATGGACTATTATAAATACATATATACTGGATATATATGGAATTTATAAAATTAATATCATTATTAAGATGATGGAATTTTGACTACATAGAAAATTTACATCAAAACAATTTCATTTTTGACTCAAGTACCGAATATCCACAAAATAACTGATATGAACTTAAATAATTATTTAATTTTTATAACATGATAATAAGTAATATAAAATTAATAATAAAAATGAAAAAGGTTCTTAAGAAAGTAGAAATTAGCCTAATTTTATTATTCAGATATATAAATAACAAACGAGATATGTTAGACTCAAGGTAATGGATTTTATCTCAATCTCATTTCATTGAGGCATATTTTGATATTATACACTACCTTCATGTATACTATGTATAATAAAACTCTTCAACTTTTTAATTAATTCCAATAGAATCTTATTTCTAAGAATCATTTTTCTAAATGAAAAACTGAATGTTTTTAACGTATGTGGTGACAACGACTCCTCTATCAAAACTGTTATTTAATATTTGGATTCCTCTCTAATCCTTATTGGTTTTTAATGGAAAATAAAGCCATTATTCACTTTTTAGGGGTTTTGGCGTTGAAATATTTCTTGAATGTGGATTTACTATTTAAAAATATTTAAATGATCTATTTGTTTTGGAAATTAATTTTTTTGAGTGAAATGTTGATAATTGTAATATTTCATGTGTTATGATTATATAATGGTACTTAGACATCTGATGGGTGGTTACGTGATAAACCATTTAAAGGTGGTTAATTGATAAACACAATATTTGTTGTTCCATGATACACCATGGATGGTTTGTTATTTTAGGATTTATAATCCATGGGGTATGGAATTAGGCCGTATGGCTATTCCATTTAGTGATATGTGTGAAAGTCTACCGTATGGTTATTCTATTTAAGTATGTACGAGTCCACAATTATCTTTATATGTTGTATTTTTATTTCTATGGAATTTATGGTAAAGTTTTAGTTAAAAAAATGGTAAGAAATGATATTATATTCATATAATTATGTCTTCTACTTCATATAGGTGAAATTTATTACATTTGGATAAAGTATTAATGGTTTTTATGTTTTCCCAAGACTAATAGTTTTCCTTATTTGTGTATCCCTTACCATGATTTTATTTTCATCCAATGTTTTTGAAATGTTTTTTCACATGGTTTAAGAAATGTTAAGATAATGGATGAATTCATGAAGATTTTTATCAAGAAAATACCTATTTTTTTGTTTAAGGATTTTTACTAATGTGAGAAATTGGAAAGAGTAGAAGTGTCAACTTTTATAATTTTGAGATGTAATGTAATAGTTATGGCCTAATTCTCAAAAACTGTAAACCTAAAAAGATTTAAAATGTGAACGAAATTAAATTCTTGATCAAAAATCAAGATTATGTATCTTTTAAGGCTAGTGCCTTATAATTAAGACATTATTAGTGTGTTTTCTTGGATTCTAGGGAGTGATTATTTTTGAACTAAAATATATATTTTAAACTAATAATAAAAAAATTAGTTTTATAGGGAACATCATATAATAGATTTATGTGACTATGAATCCTATATATAAAAATGAATTATTAGTCATTTTACTGAATTATTGAGGCAATCTGAGTGTTTTTTATTACTTTTATGTGAGTGAAACCTTTTCAACTAAAATGTATGTTTTAAATTGATAATGAACAAATTAAGTCATATTGGGAACACAATGTTTCATATTGAGGTGAGATTAATTAATACATATCAATAAATAATTATTGATCATTTCTCTAAATTATAAAAAAATGTTAAATGTTTTTAATACTTTTGTGTATATCAGTTTACTTTTTTAATAAAAATAATATAATTTTTAAATAAGAATCTACCTTGGAGTAATAATGGTCACACCATGTGTCATATTATGGAATAGATTATTAATACACATAAAAATTACATATAAATTGATTTCCAAAAGTATTAAAATAATTTTTTTTGATTATGCCACTTTTGTTTTCTTTAAATTGTTATTCTAAAATGAAACACACACTTTCAGTCATACTAGTCATATCGTGTGTTAGATTTATGTGAGGTTTATTCCTACTCATAATAAATTTTATATGAATAATTTTACAAATTTGGATTCATAATCCAACAGTGTTTGGTTAGTTTTCATTGAGTGACAATTCTTAAACTGAAATATGAATTTGAAGCGGATAATAGACACTTGGAGTCATAATACAAACATTGTGTGTCAGATTGAAATGTGGATGACTCATATAAATCATAAATGACTAAATGATCATTATGATTTTTTTCCATATAATCCGAAAGAATTTGATTGGTTTTGAGTATGTCACTTTTGTTTTTTATTAAAATTAATGGTATTTTTAAATTAAAAGACGCACTTTGAGTCATATTTGTCACAATGTGCGTCAGATTGAGGTGAATATAATTCCAAAATATGACAAATGACTTATGGATTATTGTCATAATATATAAAAACAATCTTAATTCATTTTCTGTATTTTTAGTACACCACTTGTGTTTTTTACTAAAATTTCATTTTAATATTTGTGCTCAGTTTTGAGTATGTGATGTGTTTTGTGAACTAAAATATTAATTATATGTTAAAAACATATAGTTTAAGTCAGACTTAGAACACTATGAATTGGACTGATATGTAGTTGATTGAGTATGTTATATGATTTTTTCTTCCAATTATCTACAAAAATGAAAAAATATAGAACTTGATTCATTTTTACTTAAGTGAAACTGCATACTCCCTGAAAAACATCATGTTTTTGGTAGAATGGGGTTTCATATTCCATTAAAATAGAAAGTGGTATCCATTTTCTAGATTTTTACATAATATTTAAAGAAAAATATGACTTCCTAAATGATATTTGAAAAATGAAATTATTTTTAAAAATTTGATAAGTAAAATAATTTAAAAATTGTCAGTAAAATGATGAAAAATTAATTAAATAAGTAGTAGAAATTCACCATTACATGATAATTTTATACAAAGTTAACTCATATCCTTGTTGTCATTTTCTCATTTGCAAACAAAATGTCCAATATCTCAAGAGCATGATAAGCTTCAAAAAAACCACCCCAACCTGTCCAAACGAATATACCAATATAAGATAAAAACTCTTATGTAAATAATTCTAAAAAAAATTAAATGTAAATATTAAATATTAATTAACTTCTATGGAGAATTATTTTACTATTTAAACATACATATTACTTATATGAATGATTAAATTCATTACCATTTCTTTTACTACAATGATAGTTGATGGGACTTGAAAAAAATGATAAATACCAACAACGCGATGGTGAAGATATTTTTTGGTAGAATGAGTTTGTGGATGTTTTGGTAGATAAAGGTATGAAATATAGAAAAAAGTATTCTAAAATAAGTGAAATATTCAAAGAATAATGAAAAATAAATCAATATTTTATTCTAAAATATTTTGGTAAAATATAGAAAGTATATAGTGACATTACCTTTACATATTTACAATAGAATTCCTTCATTATTATATATTAATCCCTGGGATTGATAACATCAAAATTTAGGTAAGACATTTTTTATACGAGTATTCAAACATTTAATTTATATAATTTTAATATAGTAGAGAATAAAAAATATTATTATAATAATATTTTATAATAAAACACACTTTCCCCTTCCCACTGATCTGCCATTATTTTTTAATGGATTTAGGGATTTGGATTCTATATCAATGGTCTAAATCTAATTTTTTTGACCCCTCTTACATGAAATACATTTTTTACAACTGGAATGACATAACCTGATTGTGATCTCCCAATAAAAGGGCCATCCTTGATTGAATTTTCATTTTATTCTATAGTTGTTTATGCCTCCATCAGCACAATCGACCAATTCTTGTTTGTTGGATTAGAGACATAAAAAACTTGAAGTACTTGTGATGTGATTATTAATGGATAATATATTTCCCATTCCACAATAAAATGCACATTCATGAATCCCATTTCATTAAAATTCATTGTACTCTTATTGTAAACCCATTTATTACAGGGAATTGATACATGAAATTTTGTATAATCCAAATTTTATATCTGTTTGATAATTCTAAAATATGATATATTTTCATAAAATTGATTTTTATCACTGGAGCTAGATATTTTATTCACAACTTCATCATGTGTAACTCCATTGTTTGGTGTCATACTATAGTCATAATATTATTTTTTATATAACATTTATTTTTTAAGAACATGTGGAAGATATAAAATTTTCATTCTATCCCCGGGTTTACTATCAAAGTCAATCGAAAATTGAATTCATATTTTAAGAAAACTCTTTATAAATTTTATCTCATACCATCCATTAAACTAATGATTTTATGTATTCGATGTGCATTACTCAACTCTTGATGGATTCAAATATATATGAATTGATTTCATGAATTCAACGTATATTTTGTAATCTTCACTATTATGTAAAATGTAATGTTGTTCTTGATCATGCTATATGATAGTAATTATAACAAAAATCTTTTTTAGAAATCCCTTCCATGATATGATGTCCACTATGATGATACATTTTAAGTATGATGTTATCAACATCTGATTGATAATCAGTTCAAAATTCAACATCTTCTTTAATAATATATCAATCTGCAATACACCCTTCTAGATGAGTTTGATTTCTAACATAAAATTTAAAAATAATCATGTACCATTTAATGGGGTAAACCCATATGCAATGGGGAGGAAGATATGGTTGAAGCTCTCTAATAAAGTGAAAGATTTGGAGAACCATTATATCAAAGAATGATGGTGTGAAGAACATCTCTAATTCACAAAATATGACTACATCGTTGGTATTCAGGATAAGAAATATCATCTGGTCTATAGAATTATGGAATACGGAATTGAAAAATAATTATAGTAAGGTTAATTCCTAGTATAATTTTTTTTTTCAAATTGCAACAGAAAGTATCTATCATCAAATATTGACTCCAACCAAGAAATTTGTCTAATTTTATTCCTTATAAATTCAAATTAGTCACTAAGAAGACCTTCTTGGAATTTTAAGAATACCTCTATGGAACTTTTACTCCATTAATGAAGTGTAAAAATTGGAATTTAACATTTTTGTATGAACATAATCTACAAAAGTAAGAAAAATCCTCCCTTTTCCCATAACCTATTCTACCTCTTCCATGTACCCATGTCAATCATGTCCAACCTGGCCTTGATTCCATCATTCATTTTTCTAGGAACCCTTAGTAATGTTGTAAGAACACTATAAAATAATTTTTTTACATGCATGAGATTAATATAATCTATAACATTTAAATAATTCTAATATGGGAAATAAAAGAAAATTAATCTCTTCTTCCAACCTGATTTTGTATGCTTTTTATAATATCTTACTGAAAAAGTGTTAATATATTATCCTTTATCAAAAATATGATCACCTGTTAGTGGAGACAGTGTAGTGCTTTGATCATTATTCCCATATAATGCTATTGTCCAGTATGATTATTTATTTCATCAAGGTAAAACAAAAATACATCCAAAAAATCATGAAATAATGATTCAACGGAACCGAGTGTGTGAATTCTTCACAAATGGGTCACCCCAACATTCCTTTAAATCTATAATCTAAAAAATTTACATAATCAAGAATGTCATTTATCATCACATATATTACAACCCACAATTTTGAATTATACAATTCTATGAGAATCATACATTGTAACACCATTATCAAAGTCAATTTAAGATCATCAAGTAATGGTCCAAATAGACATCAATATAATTATCAGGTTCCAATGGTCAAGTTATAATCTGAGAAATCATAATTTATTTGTTCTTCATGCATAACTGTAAAGGCATGTTATAATTTACCAACATGATGTGACAAGTACTATAAGTAGAAATCCTTACACCAAAATGATTTATTCCATTTTAATAAAATGAAAGAATAAAATTTCTCTAGTCATTTCCAAATTCAAGATACTCATAATAAATTTTCATTAATATAGGAAAATATGTTGGTTGATGTAGGTTCCCATATTTGATTATTGTATTTATATTCATTTCAATTATCTTGGGGTTTTTTGACATCCAAATACTCTACAAAAACTTGTAATTATTGGGAAACACCATAAAACTTTTTAAGGACTTGACTAATTTTTTTCATATCAATCCTCACCATATTTATGATATTTTACAAGCAATTCATGGCCCAAGAAAAATATCAGGAAATAATTTTTAAAATCAAGTATTTTCATGGAGAATATACCCATAGAATGTAGAATTTTTATTACATCATATGATTCACTAGAATTTTATTATTTTTCTAGAAGCATATCATTAAAGAGACTAATCATTTTTTTGAGTTATTTTCTCTCTATCTGATGTCATCGTTCAAAATATATTACATCAATACAACTAAAAATGTCACGTATTTTGTAAAAATAGTATAAAATAGTCTCATAGCACATATATTTAACTTCTCAAAAAATTTATATTATCATGAATATAATATTGAATTACTAATTTCATTTCATCCATGCAATATTCATAATCGTTTACACTCTATTCATATTAAATTTTTCATAAACCGTAGTATCAACCCAATCAATGATCATATTCTATTTTACCTAGTATTTTGTCCAATATTTATATCTCTAATATATTCCATGACAATTCATATATTCCTCCAACTCTTCCAGACTATTTTATTGAATAACCATAATGTAAACAGAAAAAGAAGGATTTAATAAGGGTTGTATGCATACAATATTGAATACATGATGAACTCGTTAACTCCATATTAATAATCTTTTGAAAAATGATTAGAGTTTATTGATTTTAGATACATATCCATTCTATTAGTTTTATAATGTATTCATGTTTAAAATTAAGTAAAAAAATACACATAAGATATTTATTATCAAAGGTGAATGATATATATAATAATAATAACAGGAATGAAATATTTGATTTTTTAAAATAATATCATTATTCCTTGATGGAATTTTTTAATTACATTTAGAAAAACAATTAATAAACTATTGATGTGGTTATCCTATGTATTGATCAAAAGTTTAATTTTATAGATAAATATCATCCCCATCATCTACATCTACCAAAATTTTTTTTTTATATTTTATAGAATGATGCTAATCTATTATCTCTTTGGGACATAAAACTTTGTTTCTTGAACTACACTGATCATTATTAATCCCATACATTGTTCCAATGATAATTTTAGATGAATAATGCTCAAAGTAGTTAAAGAAACATATAAGAGATGGGGGACGAGTCTCAATCATCAAAATTCAATAATAACTATTTAGGAGATAAAGTCGATGAGGTTGAAACCAAAATTAAGTATTTTAAATAACAAGGGTGATTAGAATTTTCAAAGACTATGTTCATAAAGGAAATAAAACTAAAACAAAAAAAATTAAATAAGTTTTTTATAATGGAAAATAATTATAAACCATATAGATTAATGCACATAGAAGATAATTTCATATTTTAATATAGATTTACATTCCATTTTAAGAATACATTTTACTAAGATATTGAAAATAACAATTTACCTCATAGAAATAGATATGGTGTTTCATCTAGAAAAGATATAATGGTAGAGATAAAAGATAATTCTTGAGTTGAATCTAAATTGAGTAAAAAACACAGAATGAAGAGACATCCATATAATGAATTCAAATATTTCAAATAATTAAATTTTCTTATTGATAGTGATAAAAAATAATAATATTCCATAAAAATATCATACGGTTCAATCCATATAAGATGATATCAAGTTTTATAAAGATGAATTGTCTTCAAAATATGTTAATCACTTTAAGGAATCATTCAATTATAGAATACACTCTACTGGGAGAAATAATAATTGCATCATTAATTATTTTTATTAAATATTAAAATCATAATGGTTTAAAATTTGTATATAGAAGAATGTATAGATCCAATGATAACAATCATGTTTTTAAAGATATACTAGTATTCAATGATTTCAAAAAAGGAATAGATTGGTTATTTTAATACTTATACTCATTTAGTTTAAATTATGACAATACAAATATTTTTTCAATAAAATTCAATAAATTAGTTTGGTGGTTAATAAACAGAAACTAAAATTGTATTTTTTAAATGGATATTTAGATAATGAAATTTATATGGAATAATATAAAGAAATAATAAATAATATATTTAAAATTAATTATGAAAATTAGTTGAATATACTTATGTTCTTAATGAAACACCCAAACAAAATGAGAATTAATATTATATTATTCATCGAAATGTGTTTTTATATAATTTTTTTGATAAGTGTACTTGTACAATGAATATCAGAAAATAATTTTTTATTATGTGTATCAATGTCAATGACATATAAATTATATAAATGTAACATGACAAGTATTAATGATATAAATAAATATTTATCCTCCATGATTAAAGTGAATAAAACAATAATAATAGAAACTATACTAATATTAACGTAAGAATGGATAGTGGTGTTTATAATTTATGTCGGTATCATTATATTGTGGACAAGTTGAATACATTTGATCTAATTTGTTTCAAATATAAAAATACTCCATTTGTTGGGTTAAATTCTTTTTTAATACAAAAATACCGATATCACAACATGAATATTCTATTGTTTTTTTATGCAATGCAGGTGATATATTATAATAGACCCAATATCACATTTTTGGGTTTAAAATGAATTGATATTATGTTATTTATTGCATGGATAATTGAATATGTATAATTATTATATTTTAATTCATAAGGAAAGATAAAAAATCAAGTATATTTTATAATTATTACTTGTGTTCATTATGTATACACTAAATCAAATTTAAACAAAATCATGGGAGATTATCAATCCAAATTTTTATGTATTTTTACTCTTATAGATTTTTTCATTTATAAGGTACGAAATAAATAGGCATTTCACATTGGACATTAGAGAGAAAATTTATTACTTTAAAAACTTATCGAAAAAAACAAAAATTCATTTAAATATTAATAGAATTTATGTTATGTAATATTCTAATTACCATGATTTTGATTAATTATAGTAGTTATGAAAAAATGTCAAAGGATTACCGTTGCATGTATAATGTAAGGTGTAAACATATTACATTTAGACATGATTTATGAAATAATTATTTTAAAAAGGCGTAAAAATAATTTTTATGTAAAATATTGTATGAAAATTGAAAATACATTTATCAAATATATATCAAGGGATATTCCAAAAAAGTTAATGGATAGATTAGGATAAACCCTAAAATGAACTATTTAGTGAAAAGCGTGATCACACACTAGTGTAATTAGTCTGTGAATGTGTTAAAACACTACAATGAAGCTATAAAATCCCATAAAGGGTCAATACAGACCCCAAAACACTGAAACCCCCAATTAGAAATTCATTCTAGAAGGGAATGCAGGGATTGATAATGAGTAGAAAGAGATAATGAACAAAAAAGCTCAAAAGATATCCCCAAATAAACAATCATTGAGTAGGAAGGATGATAAATATTTACATACATTCAATTAATGCTTTTATTTATCTAAGAGAAAGTAGAGATATCACCAAATTTTTAATTAATTCGAGCCTTGGTTTTTTCAATCCTTTGATTCGAGCCTTGGATTTATTCAAGCCTTGATTTGAGCCTTGATTCAAGCTTGGATTCGATGAGGACGAGTGATGAAAGCAGGTGGCTTCCATGGGAATCTTCAAATATCGCAGTTAGTTATGACTGGTATGGGTTCATTAAATAGATTTGGGACAGTTTTATCAATACATATTTTTTTTTGATAAATATACCTTTTATCATCGATAAATTAACAAGCACTGATAAAAGACATCCTTTTCAATGCTAAAAAAGCGATGATAAAATCCCTATTTATCAGTGCAAAGACATCATCAATGATAAAAGATGAATTTATAAGATCTAATACTTTAGTGCAGATTAAGAATTTATATTTATAATTATAAATATATATTTTAAATATATTTATATAATCATATATATATATATTGATTATAATTTTATAATTGTTTAAATATATATTTATTATAATTTTAATTTTTTTAAATATATAATTATTTATTTATAATTTTATATATATTTTTTGAAATGTTTTTTATTTATAATTGTAAATTTATTTTTTTAAATATATTTATTATATAATAATAAAGATATATATAAATATATTTAGAATTTTTTATTTAGAATTATAAATAATTATAAATATATTTATATATTTATATATGATTATATAAGTATATATATATTTAACAAATATATGAAAATATAAATATAGAAAATACATTCATGAAATAAATATATTTATTATATTTTATTAATTATAAATACATTTATATCATTATATTTTTTTATAAAATTATATATATATTTTTGATAAATATATATGAATTTATATATAATTATAGTAATTATATTATCTTTATTTAAATATATTATGTATATTTTTATAATTATTTAAATATATGATTATTTATATATAACTATATAAATACTTTTTTGAATATATATATATATATATATATTTCAAAAATATATAAATATAATTATAAGAAAATAATTCAAATAGAAGTATAAATAAAAGTATAAATATAGAAAATATATTCACTACTTACAAATTTTTTTATAAATTTATAATTAACTAAATATATTAAATTATTTATTTATAATTATATAAATACACTTTAATAAAAAATATTTATTTATTTATAATTAAAATATAAAAATATAAATATTTTAAATATTCATTTATAAATTTACATAATTATAAATATTGGAAAATATTTTTTTAACTTTATTAATGAATTTATTATTTAAAATGCATGCATGTTAAAAATGAGTGAAATTGAATAATTAAAAAGGAGTATACCATAAAATATTAAAAAATTGGGAATTTTTATTAATTAAATATATTTTTTTTCAAAAATATTGATATATATTTGAATAAAGATGAATACATATTGAAAATATTAAAACATAGTACATAAAAATATATATATATATTAAATAAAATGATTAAATTTGCAAGAAAAAATAATAAATATTAAAAACGAGTCAATACAAAACTTTAATAATAGTAATAATAACTAAATAAAATTTACCGATTAGGGAAATAATATATTAAATATATCATGTTATAATGAAATTCCAAAAGAATTAATAAATTTTTAATAAATTACATAAATATTTTGAGAATGTGTTTCTATATAAATTTTTTAAATTACATAAATATTTGGGTGTTTATGTTGCATATAAAAATTAATTCATTACATATATGTATGTGAAATAAATTAAACACACATTTGATATGTTAAAATAAAAAATAAATAATTTTTAATTAATTCTATTAATCAGTCAATGCAATTAATGATTATTTATAAATTATATTAATTTTTATTTATAAAAAAGTCTTTACTAAATATATGACTTATTTAATGTAAAGAATAATTATTTTGTATAATATAAATATAATTTTAAGGAAATATTATGTAGATATATATATATATATGTATATATATATGAATATAATTTTATATTAAATGTATTAATAAATAATTATGTATAAGAAACACTAAAAATAAATAAGACTTTAATATGTTGTTAGTTATTACATATTGTTTGTTTTCAATATTTATTTATAAGATATATTATTTATTAGTATTTATAGTATATATATATATATATATTAATCTTCTTTATTTTTATTATGAATAGTTTTATTTAAAATTTTAAAAAAAAAATTCAATGTATTCATTTTAAAATTTTCTTAATTATTTCAATTTTGATAATTTTATATATCTAAATTTAGTATATTATACTTAAAAATATTTATAATAATAAATATATTATTTTTATTCATATTTATCAATAATTATTTAAATAATAATTTTATTTATATTTTTCTGAAATTAATAATTACTAATTTTTATTTGATTAATTATTTCATTTTATTCATTTTAGATGTCCATATATTTAATATATACTATTTATTTATATAATATATATATATATTTAATTTATTCATTTTATCAATAATTATTTAGTTAATAAGTTTTTTAATTTAATTTAATATTTTCCAATTTTTAATATTCTTAATTATATAATTTTATTCAGGATCGTTATAATCACTAAAAATGCACTTACCCACTTTATAAATAAAGTGCTCATAAAGGGTGCCCTCTATTAGTGTTAAATAAAATCACTAATAATGCTTACCCTTTATCTAAGATAAAAATAAAAGGCTGATAAAAGTTACCATTTATTAGTGCCAAAAAGTTACGATAAAAGATACACTTTATGAGTGCTTTTTTCTAGCACTGATAAAGGCTAGCACTATTAAATGCTTGTTTTATATAATTCAAAGGCATAAATATCACCTAATATTACCCTATCCTCAAGTGAATCTTAGAGAAAACATAATCTCCTCATAAGTATTCAAAGAGATCACTGATGTATGGAAGTGGATACTGGTTCTTTATATTCATCTAGTTTAGCTTCTAGTAATCAACACATAAATTCAAGGTAATGTCGGACTTCATTGAATACATAACTAAGAAACCCCTATGGGACATACAAGGACAAATAAATACCTTATCCATCATCTCTTCCAGTAGATTCCAGAGATATTAAAGCCCTAATGGTACCATTATGTAATGAGTAATAGATTACAGTTTATCTCTAGAACTGAGCTCAATTATAAACTCAACATCCCCCTTAGGTGGAATCTCGGAGATGCCCTTGAGAAATAAGTCCTAGAAATTATCCACTATGGGTGGGAGGAAATCTTTCATTACACTACTATCATTCAAAAAAAGACTGTAAACCAGGGTAGCAAGCTCCTCATATTGCTAATGAATTGGCCCTGCATGGTAGATATAGATATCTCATTCACCAGATGAACCTAAATGTTACCCTTAGGAGAAGTACATTTCACTCTTCTACGGTGAAAATTGAATGATCATAGTATGACACTATCCAATTAAAACCAAAAATCAAGTCACAACCTGACATTCTATGTATGTAAAGTCCCCAATAGAAATGATACTCACAAACTTTGAGAGAACACTTCTTGCATTAGATGATGTCCCTCAAACACACTCTCAACAACGTGTTGACTATTATAATCCCACTGAGAGACTCTACTGTCAAGCTTAATCCATTCAAAATTTGAGAATATATAAAATAATGTGATACACATGTTTCAAATAAAGCACTAGAAAGAATATAATATAAAATAATAGTACCTCAAAATGTCAATAGCCTAGCCTCCTTATGCACAGCTGCATGATGAACATCATGTAACTATCCCACTCCTCTTCCCTATGTTTAGCTTGTGTCCAAAAATTTTCACCACATTATTTATATGAGATCTCTTTTTGTGATATATAATGTACACGATATCCACTTCCATGACCTTAAGAACTTGAATTGTCTAAATAATGTTGGGTACAAGAATCTCATCCATTATTATGATTCATCCTAGTTCCTCTATCACCACTAAATGGTATAGGGTTTCTTCAAAACCAATGTATGTGAAAAATCCTACTACAGGATCAATACACAACTAGTGGTTGTGGAAACTTGCAATGAATATGACCCAACCAACCACAGTAGTGGTTGAATATTCATTTAAATCTATGACTAGCTGATCCATCTCCTTGACCACTCAGTTTTTTTTCTTCCCTAGTTTATTTTCTCATAATGATAGTTCCTACTCTCAAAATACATACCACATGGTCATCCAATATAATCTACATGCATTTCATTTCATTCCTTCTTCATTCCCCCTTATAAATGATAACAGAATTCACCACTTTAGAAAACATCTGCAATTGAAACATGTTAACCTTGGACAAAATCTCA
This sequence comes from Viscum album, assembly GCA_963277665.1. Classification (NCBI taxonomy): domain Eukaryota; kingdom Viridiplantae; phylum Streptophyta; class Magnoliopsida; order Santalales; family Viscaceae; genus Viscum; species Viscum album. The sequence goes on along the minus strand of OY728119.1, from coordinate 1,598,496,855 downwards.
CATTTAATATCATCATGGAAACACGTTGTTATAGTAGCCTCATATCCTAGTAACACTAGAAAAAAGTATTTAAAATCAATGAAGTGACTAACATAGTCCATCATGAAAATAGTCCCAATGGTACCATTAAGACACTAATTAATTCTCCAATCTAAGCATCTCTTAGTAACTATTCCCCAAAAAACATATCTTGAATGTACTTCTATATCATGTTCTAAAACAGCCCATACTGAGTATAAATTTCCCACAAACTATTATCTTAACCATATAATATATAATAAAGGAAAATAATACCTTATTAGAAGTAGTATTTAAATGGGTAAGGGCTGCTTATATATACTCAATCCTGTACTCAGCTACATCATGTCCAAACTCCCTATTGAATATCATAGGGTGTTGTAACTAAAACTACCATGTCAAGTAAAAATTATTTATGATAGTGTTCCCATGGTATCATTCCATAATTTTCCTAAAGCGATCAATGTTCTCCTGGAACCTTTCTCCAACTCCTTCACTCAGATCTATCAGAGACATTGGCTCCATATATGGAAGAATATTTCAAGCCAGGATCTCCTATCATCCTATCAACAAGAATCATCATCGATGAATATCTCTTCACTTAAAAACACACATATTAAGACACATAAAACACCATAAACACATTTTAAATAGAGGGATTCATAAAAATCCATAAAAATCCATCCCTCAAATCCACCCACACTATAAAAACTTAGGCAACATGACATCTTTCAACTATTAATTATCATGTTAATGACTAACATAGGGTAAATCACTTTTATATTTCATAGTTTCCCATAATGAAACCATTTATTTATTTTAAAATACTAAAATTAACATCAAATATATTTATCAATTTCTTATTAATAACAAATTTTTAAATAATAAAATAAGGAAAATAATTCTCATTATAATAAATTACCCAAAACCTACTTTTTCGTTCATGCCTCAATTGATAGATGTGAAACCCCCCCTGAGTTCGTAGAACCATTCCGGTATACAAAACACTCATTTCAACCCATTAAATAAGTAAAATATCAAAAAAATAATTATATCACATAACAAGTCAATCTCCAAAGGTGAAATAAAAACCAACTATAACATAAAACATCAATAACAATTATCCCTTACTATTTACATGGGTTTTCCCCCATACATGGGTTATCTATTCACATGAAAAATCTCATAACTAATGCTCGAATCATCCTAGATTCCTATCATGATTTCCCAAAAAGTAATAAAAATTAAAATAATATAAAGCCTACCATTATTACCCCTTTGTAACGTCCCAAACCTATTTTTGCATGTCGGTTACCTGAGCTGGTTAATTGTGTGTCCTCAAGTTCAATTACTCATATATTATAGGATTTCAGATAGAAGAAAAGGTCTAATATTTATGATGGAGAGACTATACCATATTTACCAATGAAGAATAATAGTAGATGCCAAGAATTGGTAGTGTAATGATAATATAAAATAAACATCACAACTCATAACAAATAAAAACCTTTCTCATATGATAATCCCAAATCATGGATAAATAATTATGAACTGAATATGTGGATATTTCATTCCATATAAATGTCTTGATTCAAATGAAATCAAAAAATAAAGATACATTGAAAACTACTGATTGAGTTTATAAAATCATGTTTGGTTCAGTCATATTTGCTCTATAACCCATTCCAAATAAGACATATAACATATGGATCTTTTCCTTATCGTGTTCTATAAACGTAATATCTATTTAGGTACTGATCAAAAAACATTGGTACGGAGTATATAAAACCCTATATGAAATTACTAATAGAGTCTAATGAATTATCTAGTATATACTAGTGTATGATTTTGTATTATAAAAATTTAAAAAATAATGTGTAAATAGCTTCAAATTAAAAAAATATTAATCAACCACATATTACTAGGGTTCACAGTGACACCCAAACAAAAAATACATGATTTTCCTTATTACGGAGTCTGAACCACCCACAAAATGGAATAAAATTTTAATATATCGTGGGGTTATATTAATGAATTAATATATAATTTCAAAATAATAAAATGGGGCCCCCAGGAAGTAGTTTGAAACCCCATGTGCATTTGGAGCAGTAGTTCATTTCCCACAACTTAGTGATCATAAGAAATAAATATATATCTTGGGGTCCTAGTGTGTATGTATAGAACCCATTTTTTATTTTTAGTAGTAGTCCTTACCCACCTACACCTTTATAAAAATAATATACTTGGGATCCACATTCACAATTCATTTATCAATAATTTAGATAAATCATTATTCGTCCAATTTCATAAATTCAATTACCAACCATATTTATAAAATAATTTATTAGTGATGGATAAATCATAATTCATCATTTAAATTATATAATCTTAAACCATGAAATTACAAAAATCCAAATTTTAAAATCATAAATGGGACCAATGAGATCATTAAATTATTTCACAATCACATGGTAAATTATTTAATTAAACTAACTTATAATGGAATTTCTCATTGTATAAATTAAAATTTCACATTTACATACACATTATTTCAATCAAAACTATAGGGATTGATAAGTATACCATCTAACTTATGGTCATTTAAGAACATTCTCTAATTCTTAATCCCGAATTTGAAGTGGAATGATCAAAATCGCAATAGAACAGATTATATAGGACCAATTCTTAAGTCCATGATCGATTTGAATAAGATCGATCAAATCCTATATCTATTTCATCACCAATTAAGGGTAAATCATGCCTCTTCATTGAGAAATGTATATTAATGATAGAGAAAAATAAGTTATCAAGATATTACATAATGAAAGAGGCATTTAATCCTTCCACCGGATCATTGATTTGCACACGAAGTGCCTCAAGGATCCTTGAATTATTCCCTGGAATTCCAAAATAGAATTAAAATATTTAAAGATGAGATATAGTTATTAAGGGTAAAAATAAGAGGGTTCATGAATTATAATAGAATATTTAGGGGTTTGAAAACCCATGTTCCAATTTTTCGGGGAAGAGGAAAATGATTTTAAAAACAATTCCCTCTACTTAGGGGGTTCAAGATTTCTCCTATGTGCTGGAAAATATGAAAAACCATTTTCCCACCATGAAAATTATATCAATTATAGGGTGCATGTTTTGTGGAGTTAGAAAGAATGGTTTGGATAAATAATATACCAACTATGCACTACCTCTTATTTCCTCAATATTAGAAACCCATTTTATAGTGGCGAAGCACACATTTTTTCCAAGCCATCCGCGAATCCTCTGGAACCCCATGAGATTCCATATTTCTTCAATTTCCCAAAAAAACAATTATAAATACCACAGTGTAAACAAAACAGGGGAAAATATTACATGAAATCAATAATATAGAATCTTGATAAGGGTTATCATCTTACATTTTTCATTATAAAAATGTGGGTAAACATATTTCTTTTGAAAAATTTACTAGCGGGACAGTCACCACAATTATAAAATGGAATCCCATTTCTTCTATTAATCATACATTAAAATCATTTGGCTCAAACTTGACCTAACCCTATCACTTACATACATTCCGCTTATCATCCTAGATTCCTTATTTTTGGCAAAAAATCGACCTCGAAAGTATTTTGGTGAAACACTAAGGAGGATACCCCAAGAAGTGGTAATGTATTTCAACGATGTCTTTTATTTTATTTATTACACCACATCCTAAAATTATTATTAAACCATGATGATATAATAACCTAAGTATCTTCCAAATAATTATATGTTTTTATGTTATGGTAATAGAAAATAACCATCACCTCTTCCATCAAATGGGCTATGATACCATCATTCGTGTGTACAACTGACTACCTCCTCACGAACAGATTGTATTAAATTTTCAATTAAAAAATCTCAAAGATGGATATAAACTTAGATTAAATGTCCATATATGATATTAATCATATGAATCTACTTATTGAATAATAATATAATATTTTCCATTTTTTACGTTATATTCTATGGGAATATGATAATGTTATTTTGGTGTAAGGAGGACTACCTCCTCGTGAATCAATGTGATTCATTCATGCCTTAAATAAAAGGTATTAATCATATTATAATGAAAATATAATATATATATGATATAAAAATGATTCTATAATGTTAATATATTAATTATCTTTTTTCCTTCTTTTGCGAAAATGGAAACAACATTCATGCATACATATGACCTACCATCTCATGAATGATGTATTTTATTTTCTCTCTCAAACTTTAATGGATAAATATAAATACATATATTATTAATATATATTATATTACTATAATTTTTATATTTATTGATATTATGAAACCATGATCTGTGTTATGGGAACTACAAAAATAAATCAAATCATATACAAAAAACAAATTGGTTATTACTCGAAATGTGGCATTGACATGGAATTATTACTAAACAGGTAATAAAAGGACATAAGGAAATCATATATGGTATAATATTTATATTCAATATCATTTAATTTATTTATAATATAAATATATTTATTTTACAATTTTTTGAACATTTATGAAAGAAGTCGAGACTTATTGTAAGGTATTTTTGTCTTAATTTTCCTTCTTTGAGATATATGTATATTACACAACAATCTTCCATTACGAGGGGTACATACAACCCCTTTTACATGAAATATCATCATTTTGTTTACCCTTAGGATATTTTATGTTTCATTTAATGATCTTACTCAAATTTTCACGTTTTTCGATGTTTCCAACGTGGTAAATATTTAATGTTACAATATCGTTGTTTATTTAGAATATTTTTCATTATGTTTCTAATGATAAAATATTATGATACATATCTTAAAAAAACTCCTGAAATTTATTCTATTATTGTTACCATGATACTAATATTACAATTTATTACTCATTCGTACTTAAAATTTTTGATAGTTGTTTTTAAGAAACTCTTACATTATTTGTCTCTTAGGTTAGAAATCAATTTTATTCTAAATCAATGTTTTCTAAATTTTTTTCAAATTTTTAATAATTTATTATTATTTTTGGAAGGAAATTTTATATATTTGCTACTTTTTAAAAAATGTTTTTGAAAGGAAAATTCATATCATTTTCAATACAATTCATGTTTGGGTTTTACCAATGATGTAAATGAAATTTTTGTTTTATCAGGAACAATATTAATGAAATTTCCCATAATCATAAACATTAATTGAATATATTGATTATTTATTTTTATTCATGGAAATATAAAAATAAATGGATTTATTTTTATTTTTTCCGAAAACAAAAAGGATATTTTCCTAAAGAAATGTTTTAAATGTTCATTCAAATTTATTTTCAATCAAAGAGGGAATTATATCATGTTACATATTCTTTATTGAGGATATTAACAAATGATGCCATTATTATTCATTCTATAAATGTTTTTTTATTAAAATATGTTTATGAACAGAATTTAATTTTAATGGGTTATACAGTGATAAAATTCTTATGAAACAGACTACATTGTTTCCATGCATTATGCTATGATGGAATGATGAGATAATTATTAAATCGATTTCTTTTAAATAGGTTATGATATGAAGAAATTTTTATAAAGCCCATTTCATTTAATGGGTTAATAAAAGATAAATGTTTTATGATTTAATAGAACACATATATTTGGTTTTCATTCAAACATGGGTTGGGCCAATATCTCCCTCTAATGCATTTTGTAATGATTTATATCTCATGAGATAAAAACGAATATAAGAAGAAGTAAACCTTATTTAATAAAGAATTATGTCCCACATGATGATACTGAGAGTGAACCTTGAATTAAATGATTATTTATTGAGTAAACCCATTCTATATTATAGCTTTCGAAGTGATCATTGACTATTATGGAAATGACTTTATATTACTATGTGTATTACCACAATCCACGACTTATTCCTATATTATGCTCTAACTGGTCATTTTAATTTATTATATTATGATTATATTCTTAGAAAATTTCAATATTTCTATCCTGATTCCAGAAAATGGTCTATCATATATATGGTGTGGTTTCAAAAGTTTATTCTCATTTTCTAATACCCTTATATTTACATTATGATTACATATCTCCCTTGTTTACCCTTACAATGTATATAATATCATCTATTTATAAGTTTAAATTCTCTAAGTTATAAAGAAATTTATTTTTTATGAAACATATAATATGGGTTTTAGTTATGAAGAACATAGTGGGAGATGACTTATTTTACTTATGAATCAGTTTTTCTAGGTTTCCATGTTTTTAAAAGCAATATACCTTTACTATCCTCTTGATATTGTTTGTGTAATGATATAAATGTTCATAACAATTTATTTAATATCAATGTTTGAATAACATGAGTTAAAATAGAATATATCAAAGTATATGTTTGGTTATCATTTGGAAACCAGTACAATAAAACATTAGTGAGATCCCCAAGGGCATGTTTAACGATAAGTATAAGGATGAGTCAATGTATTGAAAAATGAACTAGATTTTTTAATCAATAGAGTTAGTGGTTTCAATGAAATCACATTCCTGTATAGATATTACATGTGTATGTGTATTTGGAACAAATTTACATAGGGATAATTACACTAAAAATGGTGCATTGAGCTGCACTCGATCTTCACCAGGTGCACTATAATGGGTCTTTCTACACACCTATTGCGAATCTCAAAAGGGGTATACTTTTTAAATTCAAGTACTATTTATGAACCGTCATAAATTATTTGAATAGAATGTGGTAATGAGTTACCTAGGATAAACGAAAGGTTTTATCGATTAAAAAAAGAATCTATCATGATTTAGACATCCTCTATGTGATTTTGTTTTGTTATTTGGTTCCCTAGTAAGATTATTGTTCCTTACACTATGGTTTTTGGTTTTAGTAAATAGATGTAACAGAAAGGACCCATGTTAATACTGAGTGTGATAGAAAATTTAATGAATTTCTCCCTCAAAAGCCAAGCATTTTGGGATACATAATAAAAAATATCTTTTCTATGATCAAAATATATTCTCAAGCTATGAATCAAGATAGACTAAACATTGATAAAAATATTGAAAATATTCTATTGATTCCTTCATAATCCAATGTTTATTAGATGGTATGATTTTATAATGGATTCAATAGAGTGTGTGCGAATTATAGTTTAATAAATTAAACTATAGAAATCCAAAACCTCTTTAATTTGTTTCATCAGAATAAGTTATTTTATGATTACTAATGATATTATTATAGAATCCAAGTAATTTTGTTAAATCATACTATTTAAAATTATAGGAAAATAATGATTCCTTAAAAATAACCAATATAAAATTATAACATTTAGAAACAAGTACAACAAAATATTTCAAATTTATTTAGTAAAATTAACCGATTAATTGTATAAGGATTAAGTAGATTTTAAATTTTATCCTAAAATAACTAAATAAACTTGATTTAATGCATGAGAATTTTTATCCAAATTGTATGTTCCACCTTTCTATTAGAATAAATCTCTTGAGCACAAAAATTAGAATCAACTCAGTCATCCAATCACTGATTGGCCCTGATCAACCTAATCATAATTATCTATCTTCTAATAGCTATATTCCATTAATCTAATCCTCGACCTGACAAATAATAAAATTGGAAAAAATTCTAGGGAATTAATAATTCTCAAATTGATTCAATAGAATGAAAACTATTTAGAATCTTTTAAATGGAAAGTAATGAGATGTTACAGTCAAGAAAATTCTATATGGGTTGAGTTCATAAAAGCATTAACACCTAGACCCTCAAATGAACCTCTATTTATAGTAACACATCAAATAGTCATATTTTTGTGATTCTCAAAGTTAGTGATAATGTACTCAGATAAACCCCACCTTGATAGCTCAACAAACACATCTTTATTAGATGACATTTTTATATGACCATTAAATATTTTAAAAAGTATTCCATATAATATGAATAATTTATTCCTTCTGATTGTAAACTTTATTTTGATTGAATAAATTAAGTTTAGTCCAATGAATAAAAAGAGGATCATCTGATGGGCATAACTTTTTTTATACTGATGAACTAATCTCTTTTCTTTTGATGGACTAGAAATTGTTAGTTTTATGGTCTAGACATTATTATCCTGAGAGACAACAATTTTTCAATTTGTTGAACTGGACATTTCCATTCTAGTGGATCAGACCTTTGTAATTAGGATGGACTAAAATTTATTTGAATTTCTATAATTATTTGTTTTTTAAGTATTTATACATCTAGTAGAATAAATATATTTCTTAAAAATAATTATAAGGGATTTAGAAATATAAATTTAGTAAAATATTAATTTTATTAATGTTTCTAAATATTTTAAAAATTAAGGACAGAAACTGTATAATTTAAAACATTATAATAAAAAATTACAAACTTATTTTAGCGGGACTTCTGATCCTATAAGTTCGGATTAATATATTTACATTAATAAAATTATTTTTTTCATTCTCTAGTGTTGTGAAAATGAAAAATTCATTTTGAAAGTGTATTTTTTCGAAGGTGAAGTAGATCAAAGGCAGACTCTTATCAAGGATATGAGGGAATATGATGAAATTGAATCTATGGAATTGGTTGAGTTAATGCATATATTTTTTTGTATGTAATTTCCTCTAATTATAGGTTTTAACATGGATAAGGAATTCCTTTAGCTAAATTAATATCATGATGAATCTATCCGTACCTATGAGGAAACTTTTACAAGGATTTTAAGGTACCATTTTTGTATTATCATACAACCTGAATGTAACGTATACAGATTCTTTATTTGATTAAAAACAATTATCTAAAGGGTGTTATCTATTATAGAGTTTAGTAGCTATGATGAAATTGTATAGGGCTATATGAAGGTGGAAATGGAGGTTCGTGTTACATATAAATCTCATGGTTTTTATAAGCATAAAAATGGAATTCAATTGAAATTCTAATAACTATGGAGAGAAGAAGATATGATTTCCTTTTTGATAAAATTTTGGGAAAAATCATTAAGTAAATATACCTTGGAGAGAAAATAAATGTTTTAAGTATAAAATGGTTGGTCTATAGTAAATTTATTGCCAATTTCATGGTATGATGTTTGATAACGATGTGAATTGAGAGAATGCTACCCAAAATGCAGCACCCACAATCCAGTGTCTCAAATGTTTGGGGTATATGAACTATTATATCATGTTCCAAAATTCAAAGGTTACTAATGATGATTGACATCTGTATCCTCTAACATTGAGATACAAATGTTAATCTTATATGATATCTATTTCTAGTTATGGGGGTGATAATGATGCTTTCAAAAGGCGCACTTAACATATAATGTCCCAAACCAAGTTACCCAGAGTCAGTTATTACATAACATTCTCTTGATACAAGGAATCATGTCCCGAAAGACCGATCAATTTAGTATTATTGTAAAAAAGATACATAAATAAGTTTAACATTACAACTTGAAAAGAAATACAACACTAATTTATTTCATTAGAAACATCCAAGCCTCCTAGATTATTCCTGAAAGTCACTCATAAAAAACTTCTTCATATCCAGGGAAAATGAAAAATTAGAAAGGGGTGAGCTCAAACGCTCAGTAAGTGTAAGAAATACAATGGAAGTTAACAAAAAAATTAGGCATGGTGAATAATAAAAACGCACACCTTAACAAATAATAAACATGAACACTTTATAGAAGAAATATCAGCTGAGTAAATAATTACATAATAAAACAATGTCATGGGTATTCAACTATTCGAATAACCACATGAACCATCATTATTATTTTTATAATGAGGGAATGTATAAGGATGAACATTCTGAATCATCTTTTCAAGGCCTCAGCCAAGACATCTAAAAATTATTTATGCCTCGGCCAAAACCATATTTCAAATGGGGAATGACCTCACCCAATTCCATGCCTAATTGTCACATGATACATACTGATGCACTGAGGAGCTATAGCGGGCTCCATCCGTTACATACTAAGTCCAATACATTCCTCATATAAAAGGTTGTTACATAACACAAACATTCGCATTAAAAATAGCATACGAAATTTCAATACATTAACTATAAACCATGAATGGTATAAAATTAACACATCCATAGACAAACATATCACAAAACCTTAAATACAACATGAGATATTTGTGTCATAATAAATCAACTTCAAACAAGTGTAAAATATATCAAATGATTTTGACATAGATGAAAAATAAACTATTTGAGATAAATATCTCTTTTTATTTTGAAATAATTTAAGAGTCACATTATAATAAAAGAAAAAATTTATTTTTAAATTTTTTTAATAAGCTTATAAGGGAATCTTTTATGATGCTATAATGGCAGAAAATAGACACACTTGCCATATATGTTAAAAAAAGACCTTCTTACCTTAATTTTGACGAAAAGGGTAAAAAAGAACCTTGTTTGGAAAACGACCGAAATATCTCTTTAAAAATATATAATGTTAAATAAGGGTATAAATGACTTTAACCCATAGTCTAGTAAATATTAATTATTTTTGAAATACATTTTTAAGAAAATAGGGATTTTGATGATAAAGAAGTCCGAGTAGATTACATACGTTTAAACAACCTTGGATAATGACGAGAATATAGAATTAACACTTACATTGTACATTTCCTTGGCCGAGGGTATGTTATCTTCATTTATAATAGTAAATATTTGTTATTAAATTATACATGATTTATATACATAAATATGATATCCTATATGATATTCTAATATTGCATTGTTAATAATATTTTAGTATTATCATTGTTTTAGGTGTTAACTGATTCATTTTCCTTTATATGTGTTATTACATAAGACTTGTTTTTTATGGATATGTTGTATTTGATTCATATCCAGAATGATACTAAGTTCTTAAACATTATTTTTAATCATCAAATGAAAATTATTTTTGAATGGTTACGATGGGTAAATGAATCTCATCGCGTTCATGGAGACGGTAATCCATACATACGCACGTGCAAAAATATCATTATATTGATAGAGAAATCGTATGTAATTTGATTTTATATGATATATATATAATCTCTAAAATGTTATATTTATTATTTTCATTGTTTATAGTCATTATTATACCCATCCAAATAATGAAGTGTTTGAATATCAAACTACACCACGACGTGGAGACAGTAAGCCGTACGTATGAATGTATGGTGACTTTGACATTTATAGGATGGATAAAATATTGAATATGGTTGTAAAATATTTATAATAACATAACATTATTTTTAATTTACAGGATTTATTATTTTGGTATGGAAACAACCAAGACAGAGGATGTGGAAGAAGAAAAGAACTTGAAATAGGGTGGTGAAATTATTACCTCTACTTCAGGGGTTTCCTTTTGGGTTGATCAAAAGGGCTCCATAGGTTGGCTTTCTAATCAATGTAAGTCCTATAGAAAGAAGTGAGAAATTTTGGGAGAATATTTGGGTAGGGTTTGGCCATGCCAAAAGGCTTTGGAGGTGTGTAATTAAGAGAAGGGGAAGTTCCCTTTTATAAGAGAGGTTAGGGTCACTTTAGGAAAATCTTGAAATACTATTTTATAATAATTTTTTTTTAGTTTATATTGGATCCAAAATGAATTATTTCGAGGATAAGGTGGGTATGGGTCGAAAAAAATCCCAACCATTAGGTTTTAGATAGGTTTAGATCATCATATTAACCATATTTTTTAGATTTAACTCTTAGCTAAATAGTTTGACATTTACCATGTCTCTTTGCATTTTTATATTATATGGTTAATAAACATACTATAACAAGACTATAGAACCCCAAGTGGTTCATTATTAATATATATAACCTTATCTACGTCCTTTGGAAGAACCCTAGTTTATTAGGAATTTTATATCATTTAATAATATAATATTTTTATAAAAACACATTTATGTCAATTTTTACACTATTTAGTATATTGTTTTTCTCAAAGTCATAACAAGATGATTACATAAAAAAATCATTTAATCAAACCTAAAATGTCATAGTAACCTATAAAATTAGTTTAATTAATCAACAGTCTCAAATTATATTTATTTGGATATTTATAATATCAATTATTTTAATCTCTCATTAATAAGGTAATAACTGCATCATCATTGTGTCGTAAATAAATTTAATTATTTAATGTTTAAATATTATAAACAAAATATAATTATTTATGAAATATTTTTATATTTATAATTAATATTTATAGTCAAATTTATATTATGTATAACCCTATATTAAAAATGTTTTTTATGAAAACTTGAGTTTACCACTTTTAACTCTTCTTTAAATTAAATAATAATAAATGTCTTAATCTAATCCATGTGGACCAAAAGTATCATAATTTTTTTATTAAGGTTGTATTTTATAGAATTAAACTTATCCAATATAAGTAGGAAATGGGTTAAAGTAATAATAATAATATCATGTTTACCTTTTATTACCCCATTTACTTTTAACCATGGAAAATAAAAGTTAAATGTAACTATTCACCAAAAATTATTTTCATCTTATTGAACCAAATTTTAAATACTAATATCAGCCTGGTCCCTCAGATTTGTAAATTTCAATTCACAAAAGCGGTAAAATTATGTTTTATGGAAATTTGCAAATGCTCATAGGGGGTGGGTAAAAGACGGTAAAAAGTTGAATAATGTTTTTATATATCTAATCATATTATAAAATTACTCCAATGAATTACATTGAAATTATATAGGTATTATGTATCTATTGTGACTTAAAATAAATTTAAATAAAATAATTTATTTTTTAAATAAAAATTTGCTTTTAACCAATAACGCAGTGTTTTTCACTATTCATCAAAAATTAAGAGTTTTCAGAAAAATACCAAAACTTCACCCTAAGATAATTTGATATTCTGAATTCAAAAATGGAGACCATTTTGAAAAATAAAATTTATAAAATTTCAGAAATTGGGAATTACTATTTATAACGGCTAGTTTGATTGGTCGCGGTGTGTTAGAATCTCGAAGTTGCGTACAATGCAAGCTATTGAATTACTCTAAGGGAAATGTACCATGGAAGCTTGGGTTGTTACATTCTTCCCTCCTTCAAATTATTTCATCCTCGATATTTCTTGAATACTACCTCACAAAAAGATTCGGGTGGATCTTTGTTATAAGTTCCTCTGGTTCCCACATTCCCTCTTCTATCATATGGTTTCTCTATAGAACATTAACTAGATGAGTCATCTGGTTTCTCAACACATGTTCTCTGGTACCAAGAATCTTTATAGTCTCTTCACAATAAGACAGACCAGGTTCCAGATCAATTTTCTCATAGGTGAGTACATGCATTTCCCCAGATATATAGTTTCTAAACAATGATACGTGGAACACATCGTGAAGTTTGGAGAGGGTTGTCGGCATTGCCAAATGGTAAGCAACAACCCCAATTCATTCTATAATTTCAAAATCTCTATTGTACCTGGGACATAATTTACCCTTCTTAATTAACTGTATAACAACCTTCCATTATTATTCCCATATCCATTTTTACTATATCCATGTACATAGGAGCCCTTTCAACTCTCATCTTATTCAGAACTCCATGATCCTTTCTTCTGAAAGCATCTTCCACCTAATTTGCCTTACCCGGGTGGTAGTGTATAGCGGATTCATAATCATTGAGTAGTTCAAGCCATCACCTTTGTCTCATGTTGAGTTCCTTTTGTGAGAAAATATACATCAAACTCTTATGATCGTTATATATCTCACATTTTTCACCATAGAGATAGTGTATCCATATATTCAAAGAAAAAATTACAGAAGATAACTCAAGATCATGAGTATGATAGTTTTTTTCAGGGATGTTTAGATATCGTGATGCATAGACAATAACTCTCTCATACTGCATAAGGAAAAAACCAAGTCCTTTTTTAGAGCATCACTATAAATAATAAATCCATCATTACACAATGGTAGAGTCAATATATGAGCATTGACTAATCTTTTCTTTAGTTATTTAAAATATTCATCACACTCTTCTGTACAAATAAATTTAACCTCTTTATATGTGAGCTTGGTTAATTGGTTTTCCAATCGGGAAAAATTTTGGACAAAATGTCGATAATAACCTCCAAAACAAATAAAACTACATACCTCAATTATACATGTTGTTGCTGGCCATCATTGGATTTCCTTTGTCTTATAAAGATCAATAGAGATTCCACCCTTAGAGACAATATGGCCAGGAAAAGAAATCTCCTGATGCTCGAATTCAAACTTTATAAACATCCCATATAATTTATTTTTATAAGAGTCTTTATGATAATGCTCAATTGATTTTACTGATCTTCATTTATTTTGGAGTATACCAATATATCATCAATAAATTACACTAAAATGTCATCATGATATTAATTGAAAACTCTATTCATTAGATCCATGAAAATAGAGGGTGCATTAGTCATCCCAAAAGGCATTACTGTAAACTCGTAATGTCCGTACCTTGTTCGAAATGATATTTTTAGAATTTCTTCCTTATTCACACACAACTGATGATATCCAGATCATAGTTCAATAATTGAAAAATGTTGATCTCTTTAATGTCGGTTGAATAAATCATCAATACGAGGAAGGGGATCCCCATAGAGAAACATTATAGTGAATAAATCCATTATTACTCAATTTCTCTAGTTGTTTGTTTAGTTCTACTAATTCATCAGTGTCTATTCTATAAGGGGTCTTCGATATAGGCCTTGAAACATGATTTATTTCAATAAAAACTCAATTTTTCATTCTAGAGGATGTCCAGTTAAATCCACTCGAAACACATCAACATAATATTGCACAATAGTTACATCCTCTATTTGAACATTCCTTTCCTCACCCACAGTTATTTCAATATATTCCTCCATAATAATTTAATTTAGTAGAGCTACTGGGGGTGGATCTAAATAAGAATCATATGGTGATGTTTCTGCTCAAAATATAAGGTACCCCTTATCATCTTTGATAGTTGTATCCTCCTTCATCATAGAATAAATTTTCAGATAATGGTCCGAAAGCCAATCCATACTGAGGATTATATCAAATTCAATAATGGGTATGATGATTATATTATTATATAAATATCATTTATATGCCTTAATGGGGACTGATTCATAAAAAAATGTTGCAATGATAATTTCCTTAGCAGTTTTGACTGACAACTCCCTTGTTAAGTCATATTGGAAATATCTAATTTTCTTAGAAAACTGGGAAGATATGAAAAAATGTGATGATCCAGAATCAAATAAAGAATTAGCTAAACTTGAGGAAACCATTAAACTACCTGCCACCACCTCTTTCAGAGCTTCAACCTCAGCAGTAGTGATCGCATAAGCTTGGCCTTGATCCCTTGTCCTTTTTTGAGGTATGTTTCCCTGACACTAAGGACATTCATTTTCATAATGACTTATCTCCCTTTAATTGTAGCATTGAACATTCGTAGATTATTTCATCCCCTAAAAGTCACTAGCTAAATGGCCTTTCTATCCACAGTTGTAGCATCCACGTTTTCCTTATAGAAAGGCCCTAGGGTGCTTCCTTCCACAATTATCACTGGGTGGAAATTCAACTCTTCCCTTCTTCACTGTTTTCTTATTTCCTTTCCTATAGTGTTCAACATATCTCTTCTTCTCTTACTCTTATTTAAAGTCGTAAGACTATGAAAATTATTTTTCTTTCTTGATATCACATGAGACAATATCTTCATATGATGAGAAGGATTGCGAGACTAATTCTCAATGGAGAAATAGTTCTAACCCATAAAATAAAGAATCAATATTACTTCTTGGGTTATGTATATAATAATTAACATGCCTTGCTATCCTTGTAAAGTTATCTTCATACATTGCAACATTCTCATCGTCTTTTTTATCAGACTCTGAAATTGCTTTCCCATATCCGCTCGATGGTTATAAGGAAATTATTTCTCTAAGAAAAGCTCTTTAAAATCCCTTCATTCCATACTTGATACTTCTTCATCATCCTTTGTGTTTTGAATTAATGACCACCATTGATCTGCATCTCCAGTGAGGCGATAAACGTCCATGACAACTTTTTCCCTTTCTCTACTCCCCAAATCATGAAATATTTTTTCTAATGAATTTATCCATTGATCAGCTAGTAATATATTTTTACATCCATTTAATAGTGGTGTTTTTTGCCTCGTGAAGTGGTCTAACATTGATCCTTCTCATTATGGATCACAATGCCCCATATGGGGAAGGTTATTACTCATAACCTTAGTGAGTTGTCCCAGTATGGTGATAAGCTGATCAACACTAGTTACATCACCAAATTCACGATAATAATATTGAGTAGAAGAAAAATCCCTACATGTATTACGTGCGTTGATATGGTTTCCATTATTTCTATTAGGCTCCATTTATAAAAAATGGCATATAGTAGATTAGTTTATGAATCACAATACATAATTCCTAACATGTAAAACACTTAACATAAATTTAACAGTCCATGGATATAATCCGTAGTCATAAAAATTTTTTTTAGGAGGTATATACTTATGAGTCCTTCATAATTGTTTGTAAAGAAAATGTGAATTATCCTAAGCATATCTACCTGGAGTGTCGTAACCATGTTTACAGCAAGGCATGTTGTCATGCACCCATTCTTGTTCGAGTCTAGCCCAAAGTGTTTTTTTTTCGGTTTTACCCCTAGGTATATCTATACCAGAGCTGGCTCTACCTGCTCATTTCCAAACAGGGATATATTTCATGGAAAACTCACAAAATCTCTATATTAAGAAAATTAAAGGATTTTTTTCTATACTAATCCGCAACGTGTATCTTAGGGTAATGTTCTCGAATAATAATTTTTCTAAATATAGTTTCCAAGGTTTGTACTAAACATCCTCTTATACCAACTGTAATACCCCAAACCCAGTTACCCAGATGTAGTGCCTTGTTACATAACATTGGCATGATTCAAGAAATCATGTCTCGAATGACTGATCCGTTTATTATTATTGGAAATAAGATATATGCACAAGTTCAACATTATTACTTGAAAAGAAATACTGCAAGAATTTATTCCATTAGAAAAATCAAAGCCTCAAGGATTATTCCTTCATATCACTCATAACTAACTTCTTCATATCCTGGGAAAATGAAATATAAGAAAGGGGTGAGAAAAAATGCTCAGTAAGGGTAAGCAAAAAAATGGAAGATAACATAAACATTAAGCATGATGAATAATTAAAAAAACATGCCTTTACAAATAATAAACATGAATACTTTATGGAAGGAATATGAGATGAGTAAATAATTCCATAATAAAACATTGTCATGGGTATTCTACTAGTTAAACAAAAACATGAACCATAATTGTTATTTCCATAATGATAGAATGTATAATTCTAGACATTTTGAAACATCTTTTCAAGGCCTCAGACAAGACGTCTAAAAATGATTTAGGCCTGGTCCAAAACCATATATCAAACTGGGAAAGGGCTCATCTAATTCCACATATAAGTGTCTCATTAGACCCACCGATGCATTGAGGAGCCATAGCGGGCTCCACCTGTCACATACTGAGTCCAATACATTCCTCATATGAAAAGATTTAAACATAACAAAAACATTCGTATTAAGACTAGCATACGAAATGTCAATAATTTAACCATAAACATGAATGGTATAAAAATAACACATCCATAGAAACAAATATCAAAAAACCTTAAATACAATATGGAATATTGGAATCATAATAAATCAACTTCAAACAAGGGTAAAATTTATCAAAGTATGTTGACATAGATGAAATCAAAACTATTTGAGAGAAACATCTCTTTTTATTGTGAAATCATTAAGAGTCAAATAATAATAAAAGAAAACATTTATTTTGAAAATATTCTTATAATCTTGTAAGGGAAGATTTGATGATGTTATGATGGTAGAAAGTATCCGCACCCTCTATATAAGTTAAAAAATACACTCTTACCTTAATTTTTTCAAAAAGGGTCATAAAGTACCTTATTTGGAAAAGGATAGAAAGATTCCTTTCAAAATATATAATTTCAAATAAGGATGTAAATGATTTTAACACATAGTATATTAAATCGTATAAATTTTTTGAAATAAATTTTTAGGAAAACATGTATGTGGATGATAAAGAAGACCCAGTATATTACATACGTATAAACAACCTTAGATAATGAAGAGATTGTGTAATTAACCCTTACCTTGAACTTTTCCGTATTTGAGGGTACGTTAAACTCATGTATAATATTTGAATCATTGTTATTAAATTATATAAGAACCATATACCAAAATATGATATCATATATGATCTTCTAATATTTCTTGGTTAATAATATTTTAGTATTATCGACGTTTCAGGTGTTAACTGATTCATTTTCCTTTATATGTTTTGTTACATAAGCCATGAGTTTTACAGATAAAATGTATTTGATTCATTTCTAGAATGATATTATGTTCTTAATCATTATTTTTAATCATAAAATAAAAATTATTATTGAATGGTTATGATGGAGAAATAAATCTGATCGCGTTCATGGAGACGGTAATCCGTACATACTCACAAACGACAATATCATTATATTGATGGTGAAATTGTGTGTAATTTGATGGCATATCATATATAAAGAATAATTTAAATGTTATAATTATTATTTAAATCGGTTATAATAATTATTAAACCCATCCAAATAATGGTGTTTTTGAATGAAAAACTACACCATGACGTGGAGACGGTAAGCCATACGTACGCACGAATGGTGACATTGTAATTTATAGGATGGATAGAATAATGAATATCTTTTTCCATATTTATAATAAAATAAATGTATATTGAAGGTAATTTATTTATTATTTTGGTATGGAAACAAAAATAAAGCAGAAGTGGAAGAAGAAAAGAACTTGAAAGAGGGTGGTGAAATTATTACCTCTACTTCGGGAGTTTCAATTTGAGTTGATCAAAAGGGATCATCAGGTTGGCTCTACGATCATGTTAAGGCCTCTAGGTTTATGTAAGTGAAGTTGGGAGGATATTTGGGTAGGTTTTGGATGATAAAAAAGGCTTTGGAGGTTTGAAATTAAAATAATCGGAAGTGCCCTTTTATAAGAGAGGTGATGGTCACTTTAGGAAAAGCATAAAATATTATTTTATAATAAATTTATTTTTGATTTATAATGGATAAAAAAATGAATTATTTTTAGGATAAGGTTGGTATGGGTCAAAAAATTATCAACCAATTGGTTTTAGAATAGTTTTGGTCATCATATTAACCTTATCTTTTAGATTTAACTCTTATTTAAATAGTTTCACATTTACCATGTCTCTTTATATTTATATAATATATTATTAATAAACTAAATATAACAAGCATAGTGAACCCCATGTGGTTCATTATTAATATTTATAATTTTATCAATGTCCTTTTTCCAAACCTTAGATATTAGGGATTATTATATAATTTAATAATCTATAATATTTGTTTAAAAACACATTTTTGTCAATTTTGACACAATTTAGTATTTTGTTTTTGTTAAAGTCATAACACATGATAAATTTGAAAAATAATTATTTAATAAACCCTAACATGTAATAGTAACCTATAAAATGAGTGTATTTCATCAAAAGTCTCAAATTAGATTTATTTGGATATGTATAATATCAATTATTTTAATATTTCATTAATAAGGTAATTACTGCATCATCATTGTGTCATAAATAAATTTTATTATTTAATGTTTAAATATTATAAATAATATATAATTATGTATGAAATATTTTTATATTAATAATGAATATTTATAGTCAAATTTATCTTATGTATAACTCTATATTAAAAATGTTTTTGTTATGAAAACTTGAGTTTACCACTTTTAACTCTTCTTTAAATTAAATAATAATAAATTTCCTAATATAATCCAAGTGGAACAAAAGGATCATATTTTATTCCAATGGTTGTATTTGATCGAATTACACTTACCCAATAGAATTAGTACATGTGTTAGGGTAATAATAATATCATTTTTACCTTTAATTGCCCTATTTACTTTTAACCGTGGTAAATAAAAGTGAACAGTTACTATTCACCAGAACTTTTTTTATTTTATTGAACTAGATTTTAAATACTAAAATCAATATTGTCTCTAGGTTTTTTTAAATTCAATTAATAGTAGTGGTAAAATTATGTTTTATGCAAACATTCAAATGCTTATAAGAGGTGGGTAAAAGACAGTAAAAAGTTCAATAAATTATATATATATATACATATTATAATATGAACCCAATAAATTAAATTGATCTTATATACGTTTTATGTTTCTATGTTGACATAAAATAAATTTAAATAAAATAAAAAATTATTTATATAAAAAGTCTGTTTTAAAATAATAATGTAGTGTTTTTCACTATTCATCAAAAAATTGAATGTTTTTAGAAAAATACCAAAAATTCACCCTAAGTTAGTTTCGATTTTCCAAATTCAAAAATGAAGTCCATTTTGAAAAATAAAACTCATAAATTTTTAAATAGTGTGTATTACTATTCATAACGGCTAGTTTGATACGTCGCGGTGTGTTAGAATCTCGATGTTTCGTACAGTGCCAACTATTTCATTACTCAAAGGCAAACTTACTGTGGATGTTTGGGGTGTCACATACCACAAACTTTAGAACCATTAATGTTTTATTTGACTTTGGATATACGAATTCGTTCATTTCTATGGAATTTATAATCATATCAATATTCCAACCAAATGATTAGACATTGAATTTGGAGAGAAAACTACAAATATTATGTTGATCACATATCATGGGTCTGATTTCTCTCCATTTGATGTTTGTGGGAATGTATAACAACCCAGTCCTAACGTACAAATACATTATAACTTTTTTCAAAACATGTAAAACATTACAAAAATAGACTCTGAATGTTTGTTTTAGTTTAATAACTTTGTAAAGATTGAAGTTTAAATGTTGGTATATGAGTGAGCTATATTATCTCCCACAGTGTTCTCAAATTATATCCCACTCCTAGACATATCATACTTAAATTATTTCTTCATAACTTGGAGAAGGAAACAATAAAAGGGGTGAGCTCAGATTCTTAGTAAGGGTAAACAAGGGAGACATGTAAGCACAAACATGGGAATAAGGGTATGAGATCATGATAATAACGATTGAATATTATTCCATTCATATCATAAACAAGAATCATTGTATAATGGTTAGTAGTTTGTAAGTCACAAATCAAAATGAAATCAAGGGAACAAGCCATGAAAGCATAACATAGGAGTAGGACATGGAATTTTGATTTACATATAGTGGATCGGGTTTCCCCATTTTCCAAAAGTAGATCAGGTTTCCCAATATTCCCATATTCACGGGGACTAAACCTATAGGGCATTACACACCACCATCCCCAGTTATAGTCCATTACTTGTAAGGGATCAGGTTTCCCCATATTCTTATAGTGGATTATACCTGTCAATATGATTCCCATAACTATCTCATGAGATTTAAATCTATTCCAAATTCATTAGAGGGAAATATAGGTCTCACCAATCATGCAATAATACAATTCATACATGTTCCGTAAGATAATTAAAATTTTTATCATATCATGAAGTATAAAAAGATATGGGATTCATACGCATCATATAATAACCCTTGAAATTATGTGAGTATCATAAAAACTCCATCACATCATAACCTATGTAAAAGTGATAGGTTTTATAATCATTTCATAAAATCATAACACATTAAAGGAAGTGTGTTTAAAAAAATATAACCCATGTAAGAGAAACAACTATCCTAAAAATCATGGTGTTAAGAGATAAAACATTAAAGAAGAAAAATAGTGTTATTCTTGGTTCACGTCCCCAATGAATAATAAACTATGGATGAAATCTTATATGGATCAAATTTTGAATGACCATTTGAAAAATTTCTTATGTAAAATATACTTTCATTAGAAATTATTTTCATAAAACCATTTAAAAATAATTTTATTATAAATAAAATCTCTATAATTTCATTTCTAATATTTCAAGAGGAATGTTTTTTCCCTTCTTTTATGAATCCTTTTTTGAGAAAAGAATTTTTAAAACCTTTTTCTATTAAATTTCTTTAAAAACAGATAAATAAAGATTAAAAATATTTTCAAAAACATTTTTTTTAAAACAATGAAAACTCATATTTAAATATTGAAACCATTTTAAAACCATTTACTTGAAATTACTAAAAACATTAAAAATATGTATTGAAATTATTTTGAAAATAATTTTCCTTGATAACTTATAAAAGAAACTTGAAAAAATTTTAAGCACTTTTAAACATAACTATTTTTGAAAACCATATTTCATTGAAATAAATTTTAATATCAATAAATTTTAAATATATTAGTAAAACAATTTCCATTATAAAATAGAATTATAAACCTAATAAGGAATCACCAAGGAAATGATGATCATGATGGAGTGTACGTTCATACATGTTGAACATTCCATTTTCACTATAAAATTTATGTAAAGTTCCTGGATGAAAAAATTACAAGAAGATTTATTTAAAAGATTTTTTTTTCAAAAGGTGATATATGGGTAAAAATGTTCTTTTAATATCATAGGTAAATATTAAAACTTTTTTGGAACCCTATTTATGAAAAATGGGTTTGTAATAACATGAATTCTCGACTGAAAGGAAATATAATTTTGTGTTTTAAAAAAATTCTTAATTATATTAACATCCAAATAGTGAAAAATGGTACCATTTCATGGATAAAAATGAATATATATGGGGTTAAAAATTTCATGAGATTCCATGAGGGATGGATAATATATCATTAATATAATTATAATCAAAAAAAATTCTGAAAATGTTTAGATTTTAGCTAAAAACTATTTATACTTTGGTAACATTGAATCTTCATACAATTGATATAACATCATTACATGAAGATTGAATTATAATGAAAATAAATAGATTCATGATATAATATTTATATGTTAGTACATAAACCTCATTTAAAATTATATGTTCAAAACATGGAATGTGTCTGAATGAAGAAAAATTGAGACAAAATTAGATTACAAATTTGGTAACATTCGAAATATAAACCACAAGAAAGAAATATAATAAAATGGTTGTCTGAAAATATATTTAATTTTATTAATCATATAATAAATCCATGAAATTTATATACATAATAGAAATGAAATGAGTGTGAATAAGAAATGTATCTCACATAAATAAAAAGTGATAATAAATTCACATACCTTATGTCATGACCATCTTCTTACTCAAAAAAACATCATTTATAACAAATATAAGTTTATTGAACATATTTTAAAGAACTATTTTATTATATATAATACCATATATGGTTTTATTAAGATTTTATTTTACCTTCTTATTAACAATTCGATGTTAAGGTTTTGTTTCAGGTAATATCTAATTTTTTTTTTCACAGGTGTCTTAATTTGTTATATTTTTTAACCTCATACATAAATCATGATTCCATGAATGTAAACCATGAAATAAATATAATTTATATTTATTATATTTTTATTTATTATAATCTATATAATATATAAATATGAAATGGAATACAACGTTCCTGGATTTGGTAGGTCGTACGTATGAATGAATGTTATTTCTATTTTTCATTGTAATTCTGAAAAAATGAAAGTAAATAAAATATATGTATATAAATTATAATTATATTATAATTATTATGTAATATACATCATATAATTTCTCTAAACCCATACTTAATACATTGCATTTAGTATGTAAATGAATCAGATCGCTTTGAAGATGCCACAATCCATACTTCCCAAAATGAATTTAAAATATTTACAAAACATGGAAAGAATGAAGGTATGTGTAATAAAATAATTAAAGAAGCATAAATAAATCATATAAATCATATATTAATATAAAAATATGGTTTTTTTTAAAATTCCTGACCAATATAGGGGGTAAATGAAAATAAACAACATTATTTAGTGAGGTGGTAGTTCACCGTACACAAGAAGAGTAAGTGCATAACCATTTATATGGAAGTGTTTGTATGTATAGTCTGTCACATTTTTATAAAAACGTATTAGTTTATTGATCAT
Organism: Viscum album; assembly: GCA_963277665.1. Classification (NCBI taxonomy): domain Eukaryota; kingdom Viridiplantae; phylum Streptophyta; class Magnoliopsida; order Santalales; family Viscaceae; genus Viscum; species Viscum album. The sequence continues at coordinate 1,598,472,664 of OY728119.1, read as the reverse complement.
ATTAATGATATTATATATCCATTGGATGATAATAATTTTGGGAGTGGAGAAAGAAAACAATGGTTTGGTGCATGAGGAAGGATGTTACCATTTATTTTGGCATCTATATTTTGTTTTCACCAAAGGGATTCTTTAGTTGGATTTATGCCAAAATGGAGGCTTAAAAAAGAATTTTGGGATTTTGGGAAGTAAACTGGTCATATCTTGTTATAAATTTAGTTGTTTCAGAGGAGTTAATAAGGGGGATATGAGGTGGAATTTAAAAAGGGAGGGAGGGGAAAACTTGATATTATGAAAAACAAGATAGGTGTACTGACATTTGTACATAAAAAAGGAATGAAAATAAAATAAAACTAAATAATGGATGGTTTATTTCCTATATATAGCTATACAATTTATTTACTAGTGGATAGATAATTTTGGCCCACATATTTATGGTGTAGTCCCTTATTAAGCATAATTGTACCTTAATTGCTGTAATTAATTTTAATGACATTTATAAATACTTTTACTAAAAAATTAAGTTGATCATATTAGACTATAAATTATATACAAATTACAACCATTTATTTATATTTTCCAAATTTTATCCATATAAGAAGAAAAATATATTTTAATTCTAATATCGCATATGTGGAGAGAGAAAAGGTTTTTAATGTGAGAATTCCCAAAAGTTAATCATGATTTTATATATAGAATAAACCTAATATGATTCAAATTACTTAAATTGTATTAAAATATTTATATTTGATATATTGTAAATATAAAACTAACTTTTAATATTATTTATCAATACAAAATAATTAGATGAAAAAAGCGGTTTTGAATTAAAATTGAATATTTTTCATTATTCACCCATAAATGATGTTTCTCAGAAAAATCACAAAAAGGAATTATATAATAATTTTAACATTATAAATTATACGAATAGTATTTTTTCAATAAAATTCATTTTTTTAATTTATCTAAAATTAATTTTATTATTTTTCACAGAAGGACTTAAAAAGATGATTTTTTGATGAAATAGTATTTGTTAATATATAAATACTATAAAAAGGTTATATGTTTTTTCATCATTAGGATTTATTAATATAAATCCATTGTAAATAATATAAGGAAATTATTTATTAACAATTATATCACTATATGTACAGACTATTTTATCACTATCCTATTTAATTAATTATAATAAAAAATATTGTTTTGCAGAAACTCTGTATTACATATAACACAAACAAAGTTGGTGTTGTGTATAATGAAAGAAACTTCAGTGTTGTGTGTAGAGAAATAATATCCCTGGGTATTATATAATGAATTATTAACATATTGTAGCGTAGAAATAAATTATAAAGTGATACTTTCATATGACATAAGGTATATTCAATGTTGTGTTAAATAAAAAATATCAAAAAGATTAAATTAATTTGAAAAAAATATTTCACAAAAACTCGGGGTGTTATATATTACCCCCCCCCATTAAATTAATTTATCCATCAAAATTAATCTGGGGTATCAATTGTTTAAAACATTTATGTTCTTTTAATAGAAACCATCATTGTAAAAATGAAAACTAAAACTTCTTTTAAAAAGGGAATGTTAGAATGATAACTATTACTAACATTATCTTTCTATTGGGTTTACATATATGTGGACATAGATGGAAAGTGAAAAAATAGTGATAGAAGTGAAATATAACTTTGAATTTATAGAGGTGAGTGATATAGAACATAGTCCAGAGAATATTTACAATCAAAATGACATAAATCTAAGATGATCTAAGGGAACATTTGATTAATCATAAAATAAAGTACTAGGGAAACCTATTTTATTTCAAGATCCATTCCCTAGAAATGAAGATTTTTTGACGAGACGTTAGAGTTACTTTATTTCATTCCCTTTCATATGTAAAAATTCACCCATTGGTTGTGTTTTGAAAAATTAACACATAACCTATTTCTTTAAAAAAGAAGGTGAATTTTTCACTATTGATAGACTAAAAGATCATGATATCAATGATAAGTGATCTCGTCTCTTTTCATCTACCATCCAAAAAATGTTTTTAGAGAATTTTATCCAATATGCATAAATTATTTTTTAGTGAGATAATAATTGTCACACATACATCATCTGAAGTTTAAAATAAACATTTCATAAATGGTTAACCTTATAAACCTTCCTAAAGAGGAAAATCCAAACATTATAAAGAATGTCATTGAATCTTCTTAAAATTCATCCATAAAAAATTATAATGTAGGTCTTGGTTATTTTAATACAATCATGTGAATATCCTCATTTTATATTCACTTGAATCATGGTAATAACATGAATTACTATAAATCCACTTCCAAAACGTGCATTCTTCCTTATTCCAATGATTACTAGAAATATTCCTCAAATACAAAAAAGGTTATAATCATAGTCAATGAAAGCATAAACCACTTATCAAAAAGTCATTCGATTAGTTCCAATGTAATCAGTACTATCTAATTTAATTATTCATATCCAAAATATCTTTATCCAATAAAAATTATCATTACTTAAGAAACATATTAATGGTTATCTTACCTTATTCAAAATATCACCTTTTCATTAAATTACTTCTCCAACCCATTAGAAATATTCAATATAATCCTATAAATTATTATAGAAACACATAACCATAATATTATTTATATATTAATCTATTCATATAACAAAAATATTTAACATAAATACATAAAAGATTTGGTTATTCCACTTCATCCATAATCCATAAGAAGGATACCTCACCCTATTACATAATACATATTTTCTTTTTACATATCATATATTGTCTCATAATCCTCATAAATTTAACCACTACTCATGCCACATTGATAATTCTCATTAGTAGCATTCCACTTAGTAAATCAATTTTCAGAATGACAATTCATTCCATACATAAACCATTTATCCATTAATTATATCCTAGGGTGGCCAATATTCCCATCCATTTCATTAACTGAAACCTTCATCTTTCCACTATATTTACTTGCTATGTGTTCTTATTTTCCACAGACAAAACATATTATTATTCCTTTATGACATTCACTTGGGTGATTATTTACACATTATTGACACAATGGGGACTGAATATGATTTATTCTATAGTCTCTATCACTTGAGATATAATAGAAATAATTACATTCCTCCATTGGAGAGTCTTCATGTTTCATAAGGGATATATTGTTAATTAATTTAGGTGATAATTATCCAGGCATGATTACAACTTCCTTGACTACATGGACCATCCCATTTGACTTCTCACCAAAACATTGTGTATCACATTCAACATTAACCATGTTATTCTTGGATCCCAGAATTGACTAAAACTACAAATCATTGAGTAAGAAACAATTATCATAGTAATGAACCAAATTATCATGAAAACCCACTAATAGTAAGTCTATATTATGAAACCATAATTAATTTATGAAACCTTAGGTTTATCCTATATTATTTATATCCAACGTATTTTTAAATCATTAAAGTTGGCTCATATAGATTTTTTCAATACCCAAATCATATCCCTCAGGAGTATCAAACTAGGTGTGCACTGTGGCCAATTATCACGTACCAAGTTACACTCATGTTAGGGAGAACACACCTTGGTGGTGTTGTTACTCCTTGGTACATATATTACTGAACTACATCAACTTTTAGTATAAAGATAAATATGTATTTCTAGGAAACAACTCAATTACTAATTTAAAAAACTTCCAGGATATTTTCCTATAATTCTTCCCATCCGTAATCTTATCCTTAAGTAAAACCCCAGATATATCCTTATATATATTCATACATAGCTCACTGTGGTTTTATCATTCATGTTTTGAAAGGTTGACTAAACAATTATTATAATACCAAATATTATACACAATCTTAATGTATATAGACATTACAACAGTTTTTATTATTTCTTAATACAATACAAAAAGAGACACCCAAAGACTATGTTAGTGTTTCGACATTAGTTTCATGGAAACATAAATGATGGTAAATGAGTGAACTACATTATCTCCCCTTAGGTTCTCCAAATCTATCACCCTTATTAGATATATCGTACCCAAAATATATCTTCATAACATGGGGCAGGAAACACAAAAAGGGGTGATCATAGATTCAAAGTAAGGGTAAACATGGGAGATGTGTAAGCATAAACATGTGTATAAGGGTATTAGAACACGATCAAAACATTATAATATCATAACATTTATATAATAAAAATGAATCATTGTATAATCGATACTATTTCATAAGGAATGAATCATAATAAAATCAAGATCAATGAAATGAAATCATTGCATAAGAGTAATACATGTAATTTGGAATACACATAAATATGTAATATAATTCTATATAAGTGAAGGGTAATTACTAGAACTTATCAAGGAACTTCACGGGGACAACACATGCTCGGTAGGATACACCACAATCGACAATCCTAGTCCATTAATTATAAGGTATCATGTTCCCCTAAATTATTATAGTGGATTAGTGTTCACTAGCTTCACATATTAATGGGGACCACACCTACAGGGTATGATACACCACCATCCCAATTCAATGTCCTTTACTTATAATGGGTAACGTTTCCCCATCTTTCCATAGTAGATCAATAATGTTTACTAGATTACCATCACTATCTCATGATATTTAAATCATTACCCAATGAATTGTAAGGAGATATAGGTCACACCCATTACATAATACAACCTTTCATACATGTTCCACATGATAATAAAACATTCATCAGATCATGAGCCATAAAAAGATATGGTTTCAAATAAATAATATCTTAACCTATAAAATTAAATAGTAATCATATACATTTTGTCAAATCACAACCTACATAAAAGAGATAGGTTTCTAAATCATTTCCTCAAAGCATAACCCATTAATTGAAGTAGTTTCCAAAAGTATATAACCCATGGAATAGAATAGGTTTTCTAAACCTGATGCTATTAAGGCATACACCATTCAAGAAATAATATGAATGGTATTAGTAGATAATATCGACAATAAATATTAAATAATAACAATCTATTCCATGTTATATGGATAAGGATTTTTAATGATAAATTGAAACATTTATTTTAGAAAATAACCTTTATTTGAAAATAATTTTCATAAAACCATTTCAAAAATAATTTTCTTGTTAATAAACTATTAATATTTAATTACAAATATTTATTGTGGTTTTTTCTTCTTCTTGAAAAAGACATTTTAAAACATAAATTCATTTTAAAACATTTAAAAAAATCTAAATGAAAACATATAAAGGAGTCTTGAAAATATTTGGAATTTTGTTTCTATAAAAACCCATTTAATATACATAATTAAATATTAAAAACAGTTTGAAAAAAATTTCATTTAAAATAATTTAATATTTTCTAAAACTAGTCTTAAATCATTGTTGAAAATAAATTTCCTTTATATCTTATAAAATAATCCTAAAAACATTATAATCACTTTTAAATAATAAATCTTATTTCTAGAAAACCCATTTTTATGGAAAACGGTTTCAATTTTAAAAATTTAAATAATAGTATGAAAAACAATTTCCTGAAAAATTATAACCATATAAACATATAATTGAAGAATCATGTAAATGATGGTCATGACGGTGGGTAAGTCCATACGTGATGAACATCCCATTTTTATCTTAATGTATTGGACAAGTTTCTAGATCAGAAAAAGAAAATATGAATCATTTTAATTTTTTTATGTGGTAAATCATTGTTAAAAATTAACATTTAAATCATAGAATAAATGTAAAAAAATGTAAAACCTTTTTAGAAAACATAGTTTTTAATGTAAACATATTTTCATATGAAAGGAAAAATAACTTAAATTTTTTAATTTATTTTTGTTAATTATATTAAGTACTAAAGAGTGGAAAAATTGTACCACTAAATGGATATAAAATGAATATATAGAATTTATTTATAAATCCCCAGCCTTAAACCTTACATAATATTGAATTAAATTAATAATTCACATTGAGGATCTTTTCAGGTTTACAGTTTTAGAGAATTAGAACATAACTATTACATCTAAAAAGATTACAAAGTAGACACTTCTACTAAGTTTCCATAGAATAAAAAAAACTCTTAAAAATAAACATGTCTAGTTCCATGTTTTATATAGCATGAAATTCCCTTGATCCCGTCTTTGACCCTATTCCACATTAATTCCTGTGAAAAACATTTCAAAGAATCTTGGGGTGAGCATAAAAAGCTCAGTAAAGGACACACAATGAATAAAAACTGTTAGTTTATCAAAACAAAAAGTAAACCATGTATACATTATCAAAGTATTACTTTTCACCTTTATGAAGTTGTAAAAACTCCTCACTTAATAAAAGATCATTACATACCCTTTTGTAACCAAAAGATTACCATAAAACACATATAAAGAACACATAACATATAAAGGTAACTTGGGACATAAACATACATAAGTGGAATAACCATACGATTGACTTCCACACATATCACTAAATGGAATAGCCATTCGGCCAACTTCCATACATACATAATGGAATATCCATATGGCCAACTTCCATACCCAATGCATTGGAGGTTATAACGTAACCACCCGTCCTGGTATTCACGGAACCACCTGTCATATGGTTTATCACGTAACCACCCGTAAAATGTCCATGTACCAATATAAAATAATAAAACATAAAACCAATATAAAGAAATGATAACATTTCCACATTTCAATCACAATATATCATTTAAATATATTGACATAATAGAATCCTTTATCAAAATCATTTTCAATACCAAAATACATAAAAGACTATAAGGTATTTATTTTATTTTAAAAACATTACGGCTTGTTGAGGAAGCCAAAGATCATATAATACTCGCGGCGACGGAAAAGGTCGTTGTAACCACGTATATTAAAAGAAACATTCCTTTTTGTCGTTTTGTAAAACGCTTTGTAGAAAAAGATTCCTTTTGTATGAAAGTGAATGTCAAAGGGGTTTATACACCGTATAAAAGAATGTTGTGTATAAAACGAAATATGCCTCAATGAAAGGAGATTGAGACGAAGTCCCTTACCTCGGGTCCGACTTGACTCGATCGTTCTTTAACGTCTTGAATAATAAACATGAGTTGATTTATATTTGCTTAAGAACCTTTTTGAGTTCATTATTCCTTTTATATCACTTACTTCCATGTTATAAACATTATGTAATTATTTATGTTAATAATGTTTGTTTTGTCGATATTTGGTCCTTAAGTCGAAAGTGGACTTCTTACAATTACATGTTGTTCGTGTAGTAAAAGGTTATTTATATCCAGAAGGACATTCCTGATTTGGATATCATATATATCATATATATCCAGCATATACATGTATTTATAATATTACATAATCATTTAGAGGTAAGAAATGAAATGCACCGTTCATGGAGACGGTAAGCCGTACGTACGCATGAACACTACTTTCATTTCTATGTCATATTAATTGAATTAAAACTAAATGAGAGGTATGTATATTTTAATTCCAGAATTATATTAATCATTTAGATGTAACATACATCATATATATCCATTATATATATGTACTTATAATATTACATTACATTTGGGGATAAGAAATGAAATGCACCGTTCATGGAGATAGTAAGCCGTACGTACGCATGAACGCTACTTTCATTTCTATGTCACACATTAATGGAAAGAAATAATAATGATATAGAGGTAAATTATAATTCCGGTATAACATCATATATAATAACTTTAAATACTTCCTTTATACATCCCACATATGGCATTAATGAATCAAATTACTTTGAGGGGGCGGTAGTCCGCACTTCCTTAAATGAAGATATCGCATTTACCCATAATGGAAACCATAAAGGTATGCCCAAAATGAAAAATACAGAAGCTTAAGGAAAACATAAACATATTATTTATCATATATAAATATAGTGACGTCTTAATGGACACCTTTGAAGGTGTTAGAAGAATATCGAACAATCATCGTTTCGTGAGGCAAAAATTCTCCATCCAAGGAAACAATATGTTCTTTAACCATTAGAAGTAGGTTTGTGTAAGTGTAGCTCGAATAATTCTTATAAAAACATCCTAGTATATGGAAGATACTGGACTTGTTACAAAATAAATGAATAAAATAATTTTAGGGGGTTGGAGAAGTAAAATAAAACAAAAGGACTCAAGTGAAGACATTATCTTATAATCGGGTAACTCCCTTTGGTTTGAGCTCAAAGGCTCCCTTGGGAAGACTTCTGCCCAAAGTGAGGCTTCAAGGAGTAATAGAGGGATGTGGAGAGACAAAATGAGCACGTTTTGGTCGATCCAAAGGTTTTGGAAGTGTGGGTAATGAGGTAGAGGTGGGGGCCTTTTATAAGATGAGAGGAGGGGCACTCTTGGAATGTAAGGAAATGTTATTTTATTTTAGAATGCGTTTCAGTTATTAATGGTCCCACATTGATGTATTTAGAGGATAAGGTAACAAGGGTTCAAAATATACCCATCCAATAGGTTTTGGACATGTGTAGGTCTTAGATGTTACATTATCTTTCCATTTTATTTAAATCATTAAATAATGAGGTAATCGCAGCATCATCATGGTGTCATAAATAATTTAATTTATTTAATGTCTAAAAATTATAAAAAATGTCATGATGTAGGAAATATTTTTATCTTTCTAATTAATATTTATAGTAAGAAATATGACTTGTATAACCACATGTAAAAATTAGTTTATTAAAACATCTCTTGTTTGTGTCATTTTTACTTTAACTTTAAATAAAAGTCATAAATGTCATTATCATACCCAAGTGGCTCCATGGGGTACAAAAAATAGACCCATGGGTTGTCTTGGTCGGCAATAACTAATCCAATAGGGTTAGGATAAGTTTCAAGATATTTTCATTTTATTATAATATCATTTTTACCTTAATTTATACTAATTACCTTTAATCGTGATTAATAAAACATAAAAGTTACTATTCAACAAAATTTATTTTAATCCCATTGAACCAAATTTTACTTAATAATCAAAATCATTTAACTTGGATTTTTGAGATTCAAAACACATGAGTTTTAATGTCCCATTTAAACAAAAAATCTAATTTTGTAACCACCACTTTGTGGTTCCACTATTCATAAAAAATTAATGTTTTTCAGAAAAAAAACCAAAACATCACCCAAAGCTATATTTGATATTCCGAATTAAAAAAATGAGGTCCATTTAACAAAATTAAAAACATATAATTTGCATTAATTAATTTAATAATTAATTCCCGCTGTCAAAACAAATAACGTGTTTTTATGAAACAATAAGCATCAAAAGATTGACACCAGTTTAAGTCCAATTTCAAAGTGAAATAGATTCCAATGACCACCATTGGATTAAATGGTAAAAATATATTCTAATTTCACATTAAAACCAATTCAAATGATAATCAAATCATCTTAATAAATTAGATTAAAAAGAGGTTTTGAATTAAAATACAACATTTTACACTATTCATTAAAAAATGAACTTTATCGGAAAAATATCAAAAAATTACACAAAGTAATATTTGATGTCCCGATTCTAAAGAAGAGTTTTATTTGGTCCAATAGAATTTATAAGAGTGACCAAAACTATATTTAATGACGGTTCTCCAACAAATGTTGATAAGTGGGCATTTCGTGAAAATTAGAGTATATAAGCGTAAAATTGAATTCATTTCGTATTTTAAGCCTTTATCCTTTATTAGATAAATGTAAAAACATTTAAAAATCATATATAATCATATATTAGTTATTTCTATCCATTCCCGCCAGTACAACGGCTACGTGGTAACTAACATTTAAAATAATATTATTTTATTACTAGTGTGCAACGTATGATTTCAAAGAAACTATTTGTTGCGTATCGGGTACGCTATCGAACATAGAAAAACCTTTAAAGTAAAATTAATATTTTATTCACAAATATTAATAAATATGAAAATGTATTATTCTTTATTTACCTGGGATTTTACATCCTTCCCCCCTTTCGGGAATTACGTCCTCGCAATTTTATTCACTTATCAAAATAAGTGGGGGTATTTATCCCTCATAGCATTTTCAGATTCCCACGTTGCCTCTTCCACCATATGGGTTTTCCACAAAATGTTTACCTGGTGAATTACCTTATTTTGCAATACTTTCTCTCTTCGGTCAAGAATCTGGACTGGTTGTTCTTCATAAGATAGTTCCTCTTCCATCTGAACTACCTCTGGACTCAAAACATGAGATGGATCTGGCATATACTTTCTCAGCATCGAAATATGAAAAACATTGTGTACCTGAGATAAACTCGGAGGTAATTCCACTCTGTATGCAACTGATCCAACTCTCTCCAGAATCTCATATGGTCCAATGAACCTTGGACTCAGCTTTCCTTTCTTACCAAATCTCATCACACTTTTCCATGGAGAAACCTTGAGAAAAACATGATCACCTACCTAGAAAGATAGATCCTTCCTCCGGTTATCCGCATAACTCTTCTGCCTGCTCTGAGCTATTCTCATGTGTTTCTGAATCAACTGAATTTTTTCTGCCATCTCTTCTACCAATTCTGGTCCCATCAGCTTCCTTTCACCCACTTCATCCCAAAATGCTGGAGTTCGACACCGCTTCCCATATAATGCCTCAAATGGTGCCATCTGTATACTGGAATGAAAACTGTTATTATATTAAAATTCAACCAAAGAAAGATGTTGGTCCCAAATTCCCTGATAATCCATCGAACAAGCTCATAGCATATCCTCCAAGGTCTGAATTGTTCATTCTGACTGCCAATCTGATTGAGGAGGAAAAGTTTTACTAAAATTTAATTCAGTACCCAACGACTTTTGAAGGCCTTTCCAAAAGTTAGAAGTAAACCTGGGATCACGGTCAGATACAATGGAGAGAGGAAATCCATGTAACCTGAATTTCTCTTCAAGATACAAACGAGAAAGTTGATCTAGGGAAAAAGTATTTCGTATAGCAAGGAAATTAGCAGATTTAGTCATGCAATCAACAATAACCCCGATTGCATTATTACCTCGAGATGTCCTCGGTAATCCCACAACAAAGTCCATGGATATGTTTTCCCATTTCCACTCTGAAACTGGTAAAGGCTGAAGTATCCCTTTCGGTAACTGCTGCTCTGACTTAACCTGCTGAAAAGTCAAACACTTCACAGTAAAATCAGCAATATCGCTTTTCAATCCATCCCACCAGTAATACTCCTGCAGAACTCTGTACATCTTAGTACTGCTAGGATGAACTGAAAACAGGGAACTATGAGCCTCATATAACAACTCATTATTCAACTATGAATCAAAAGGCACACATAATCTCTTCCCAAATCTCAAAACACAATCACTATCAATGTTGAATTCAGGCAACATTCCCTTCTGAACTAGCTGTACCTTTTTCTACAACTCACTGTCTTGCTTCTATGCTTGCTTGATTATGTCTGATAGAGAAGATCTCACTGATACCTAAAACAAAACAGAAGTAAATCCTGCACCAACAACTTCTATTCCAATGTTCATCAAATCAAAAACCAAAGGATCTCGTTCCAAACGTAGCATGGTTAATGAAGCAATACTTTTTCGACTCAAAGCATCAGCCACTTTATTTTCTTTTCCCGGATGGTAGTGAATTGTACAGTCATAATCCTTGATTAATTCCAGCCATCTCCTCTGTCTCATGTTCAATTCTTTCTGAGTGAATATATACTTTAAACATTTGTGATCAGTATATATTTCACACGTTACTCCATACAAATGATGCCTCCAAATTTTTAAAGAAAAAACAACAGCAGCTAATTCCAAATCATGTGTAGGATAATTTACCTCATGAGATTTCAACTGACGTGAAGCATAAGAAATTACATGATCATTCTTCATAAGGAAACAACCATGTCCCATCAACGAAGAATCACTATATAAAACAAACTCACCATTCCTGGAAGGAAGTGCCAAAACTGGATCATTCACCAATCTTATTTTAAGCTCCTGAAAACAATCATCACATTCTTTTATCCAGATGAACTTAACACCCTTACGAGTTAGCTTATTCAATGTACTAGACAACTGTGAAAAAGTTTCGACAAACCTTCGGTAGTAACCTACCAAACCAAGAAAACTACGGATCTCGGTTACATTTGTGGGTATTGGTCATTCTTCAACAACTTTTGTTTTAGCAGGATCAACAATTATGCCATCTTTTGAAACAATGTGACCCAGGAATTTAATTTGTTTGTAACCAAAACTCACACTTGCTGAATTTTCCATATAGTTTCTTTTCTTTTAAAGTTTGCAAGATAACCCTTAAATGACTTTCATGCTCCTCTTTACTTTTAGAAAACACCAAAATAACATCAATGAAAACAACCACAAACTTATCCAAGAACTCATGGAAAATTCTATTCATAAGGTCCATGAATACACCAGGTGAATTAGTTAACCCAAAAGGCATAACTAAAAATTCATAATGGCCATATCTAGTATGGAACGCAGTCATTGGAACGTCTTCTTATTTTACTTTCAACTGATGGAACCCCGACCTCAAGTCAATCTTTGAAAAATACTGAGCTCCCTGGAGCAGAACAAACAAATCATCGATATGAGGCAAAGGATACTTGTTCTTAACTGTAATATTATTCAAGGCTCTATAATCAATGCAAAGTCTCATTGAGCCATCTTTCTTTTTAACAAACAATACAGAAGCACTCCATGGTGATGTGCTAGGTCGAATGAAACCTTTATCTAATAACTCCTAAAATTTCTTCTTTAACTCTGAAAGTTCAACTTGAGCCATTCGATAAGGGGGTTTTGAAATTGGCTTAGAATCAGGAACTAAGTCCATAGTAAATTCAACATTCTGATCATGAATAATTCTAGGCAACTAATCAGGAAAAACATCAAGATACTCATTTACCACCGGCACATCATTAATGTGAATAGTTCCTTTATTTTCAACAATATGTGCAAGGTAACATTCATTTCCATCTTTTACTAGTTTCTCAACTTCCTGATATGTTATCAAAATCAAGGGTTCATTCTTGTACACAAACTAAAAATATTTCGGAAAATAAACCATTTTAGCTCTGCAGTCAATGTTAGCATGATAAACAGAAAGCAAATCCATGCCCAAAATAACATCAAACTCTACTAGAGGCAAAACAATAAGGTTTGCTGGTAGATTCTTTCCACACACAAGGATATGAAGGTTCTTATAATTTATTTTTGTCTCAACGTTCCCTCCAGGTGTTTTTACCATAAGTTCAGGGTTCATATCTTGAGAAGGAATTTCCAATTTACTAGAAAATTTCTCAGAAATGAAAGATTGTTTAGACCCGGAATCAAGCAACACATTGGCATAATCTGAACAAACAAACAGTGTACCTGATACCACTTCATTCGATGGCCCAACATCTGCTGAAGTTGTTTCAAAGGATTTCACCACCCCTTTCTACTTGTAGTATGGATCCTTTCCCCCAATTGAGTTCTTCGTTAGACACTCATTTGCATAATGACCCATTTAATTTAACTTAAAACATCTTACCGCTGGCTTTTCATTGCCTGCTTGATCATCTTCCATACAGTTACGAGAAATATGACCAGACTTACCACACCGAAAGCACTTACCAGACTTGGATAAACATTCTCCAGGATGCATTTTACGACACTTCTCACAGGATTGATATTTGGTTTTCTTACCTCCTTGCATCTTTGATGAATTCTTCCACTTTTCCTGCCGACTGGACCTCTTATTCTGCTATTTGTCATAGAACACTTGATCATCGACAAACTCCATTTCCACCTTCTCCGCAAATTGTATAAGTTTTTAATAACTTTTGAACTCACAAGAAGCTAATGCCCTTCGATACTTTGGCTTTAACCCTGAGTAAAAACGGTTAATTTTACTATCAAGATCTCGTATGAAGTTTGGAGCATACCTTGCCAATCGAGGGAACTTTGCATCATAGGCAGCCAATGAGTCTTCCTCTTGCCTCAATTCCAAGAATTGATTTTCCATCCTATGTCGAACAACCTTAGGAAAATACTTCTCAAGAAACATAACTTTGAATTCATCCCACTGAAGATCCTCAATCTCATCATTATCCCTGATATTTTTTACCATTGACCACCACTGATCAGCTTCACCTTTAAAACGGTAAACAGCAAGACTAACCTTTTGATGTTCTGAACACCCCATGACATCAAAAATCTTCTCCAGTGCTTTAATCCACCCTTCAGCTTGTACGGGGTCAGATGATCCTCTGAATTATGGGGGATTTTTCCTTATGAAATGTTCCACCACTGACATGTTCCTCTGCAGTTGATCTGGATGATCTCGTGCATGGATACCACCACCATTTATAGCCTGAGTCAACTGTGCCATCACTCCAACAAACTGTTCAGTTCCGATTCCAACTATCTCATGTTGCTGATTTGGAAGGTTGTCTTCATCCTGATGTCGTCCCAACAAAGCTTCATTGTTTCCTCTGCGGAAAACCATTCTGAACACAGAAATATCTAAGGAAAAGCAACATGGTAATCATTAAATGCTATATCATTTCAGTCATACTTTAAATTAACTTCTGATTTAACAATTTTCTAACTCCTAAAGTTGTCTAAACCGACCTTTGATACCAACTATAAGGCCCCGACCATAAACCTTATTTAATATTGAATTAAATGAATAATTCACATTGAGGATCTTTTCAGGTTTAGTGTTTTAGATAATTAGAACATAACTATTACATCTCAAAATATTACAAAGTATACACTTCTACTATGTTTCCATAGAATAAAAAAACTCATGAAAAGAAACATGTCTAGTTCCATGTTTTATATAGCATGACATTCCCTTGATCCCATCCTTGACCCTATTCCACATTATGTCTTGTGAAAAACATTTCAACGAAACTTGGGATGAGCATAAAAATCTCAGTAAGGGATACACAAAGAATAAAAACTGTTAGTTTATCAAAACAAAAAGTAAACCATGTATACTTTATCAATGTAAAACTTTTCACCTTCATGAAGTAGTAAAAACTCCTCATTGAATAAAAGATCATTACTTACCCTTTTGTAACCAAAATATTACCATAAAACCCATATAAAGAACACATAAAATTTAAAGGTAACTTGGGACATAAACATACTTAAGTGGAATAACCATACGGTCGACTTCCACACATATCACTTAATGGAATATCCATTCAGCCAACTTCCATACATACATAATGGAATAGCCATACGGCCAACTTCCATACCCAATGCATTGGAGGTTATAACTCAATCACCCATCCTGGTATTTACGACACAACCCGTCATATGGTTTATCACGTAACCACCCGTAAAATGTCCAAGTACCAATATAAAACCATAAAACATAAAACCAATATAAAGGAATGATAACATTTCCACATTTAGATAACAATATATCATTTAAATATATTGACATAATAGAATCCTTTATCAAAACCATTTTCAATTCCAAAATACATAAAAGAGTATATGGTATTTATTTTATTTTAAAAACATTACGGCTTGTTGAGGAAGCCAAAGATCAAATAATAATTGCGGCGGCGGAAAAAGGTCGTTGTCACCACGTACTTTAAAAGAAACATTCCTTTTTGTCATTTTGTAAAACGCTTCATAGAAAAAGATTCCTTTTGTACAAAAGTAAAAGTCAAAGGGGATTATACACTGTATAAAATAATGTTGTGTATAAAATGAAATATGCCTCAATTAAAGGAGATTGAGACGAAGTCCCTTACCTCAGGTCCGACTTGACTCGATCGTTATTTAACGACCTGAATAATAAACTTGAGTTAATTTCTATTTTCTTAAGAACCTTTTTTGAGTTAATTATTCCTTTTATATCACTTATTTCCATGTTTTAATCATTATGTAATTATTTATGTTAATAATGTTTGTTTTTTCGATATTTGGTCCTTAAGTCGAAAGTGGACTCTTACAATTACATGTTGTTCGTGTAGTCAAAGGTTCTTTATATCCAGAATGACATTCCTGATTTGGATATCATATATATCATATATATCCAGCATATACATGTATTTATAATATTACATAATCAATTTGAGGTAAGAAATGAAATGCAACGTTCATGGAGACGGTAAGCCGTACGTACACATGAACGCTACTTTCATTTCTATGTCATATTAATGGAATTAAAACTAAATGAGAGGTATGTATATTTTAATTCAAGAATTATATTAATCATTTAGATGTGACATACATCATATATATCCATTTTATATATTTACTTATAATAGTACATTACATTTGGGGATAAGAAATGAAATGCACCGTTCATGGAGATGGTAAGCCGTACGTACGCATGAACGCTACTTTCATTTCTATCTCATACATTAATGGAAAGAAATAATAATGATATAGAGGTATATTATAATTCCTGTATAACATCATATATAATAACTTTAAATACATCCTTTATACATCCCACATATGGCATTAACGAATCAAATCACTTTGAGGGGGCGGTAGTCCGCACTTCCTTAAATGAAGATATCGCATTTACGCATAATGGAAACCATAAAGGTATGCCCAAAATGAAAAATACAGAAGATTAAGGAAAACATAAACATATTATATATCATATATAAATACAGTGACATATTAATGTCCACCTTTTAAGGTGTTAGAAGAATATCGAACAATCATCGTTTCGTGAGGCATAAATTCACCATCCACGGAAACAGTATGATCTTTAACCATTAGATGTAGGTGTGTGTAAGTTTAGCTCAAATAATTCTTATAAAAACATACTAGTATATGTAAGATACTGTAGTTGTTAAAAAATAAATGAATAAAAAGAGTTTAGGGGGTTGGAGAAGAAAAATAATACAAAAGGACTCAAGTGAAGACATTACCTTATAATCAGGTAACTCTCTTTCGTTTGAGTTCAAAGGCTTCCTTGGGAAGACTTCTGCCCTAAGTGAGGATTCAAGGAGTAAGAGTGGGATATGGAGAGAAAAAATGAGCAGGGTTTGGTCGATCCAACGTCTTTGGAAGTGTGGGTAATGAGGTAGAGGTGGGGGACTTTTATAAGAGGAGAGGAGGGGCACTCTTGGAAAGTAAGAAAATGTTATTTTATTTTAGAATGGGTTTCGGTTATTAATGGTCCCACATTGATGTATTTCGAGGATAAGGTGATAAGGGTTTGAAATATATCCATCCAATAGGTTTTGGACATGTGTAGGTCTTAGATGTTACATTATCATTCCATTTTATTTAAATCGTTAAATAATGAGGTAATCACTACATCATTATGTTGTCATAAATAATTTAATTTATTTAATGTCTAAAAATTATAAAAGAAATATCATGATGTAGGAAATCGTTTTATATTTCTAATTAATATTTATATTAAGAAATATTACTTGTATAACCCCATGTAAAAATTGGTTTAGTAAAACATTTCATGTTTGTGTAATTTTTACATTAACTTTAAATAAAATGCATAAATGTCATTATCATACCCATGTGGCTCCATGGGGTACCACAAATCAACCCATGGGTTGTCTTGGTCGGCCATAACTCATCCAATAGGGTTAGGACAAGTGTCAAGATATTTTCATTTTATTATAATATCATTTTTACCTAAAATTACAATAATTACCTTTAATCGTGATTAATAAAACATAAAAGTTACTATTCACAAAAATTTATTTTAATCTCATTTAACCACATTTTACTTAATAATTAAAATCATTTTAATTGAATTTTTGAGATTCAAAACACAGAAGTGGTAAAGTCCCATTTAAATAAAAAATCAAATTTTGTAACCACCACTTTGCAGTTTCACTATTCATCAAAAATTGAAGTTTTTCAGAAAAAAACCAAAACATCACTCTAAGCTATATTTGATATTCCGAATTCAAAAAATAAAGTCCATTTTACAAAATTCAAAACATATAAGTTGAATTAATTAATTTAATAATTAATTCCCGCTGTCAAAACAAATAGCGTGTTTTTATGAAACAATAAGTATCAAAAGATTGACACTAGTTTAAGTCCAATTTTAAAGTGAAACTGATTCCAATGACCACCATTGGATTAAATGGTAAAAATATATTCTAATTTAACTTTAAAACCAATTAAAAAGATAATCTAATCATCTTAATAAATTATATTAAAAAAAAGGTTTTTAATTAAAATACAACATTTTATACTATTCATTAAAAAATGAACTTTATCGGAAAAATACAAAAAAATAACACAAAGTAATATTTGATGTCCCGATTCTAAAGAAGAGTTTTATTTGGTCCAATAGAATATATAAGAGTGAAAAAAACTGTATTTAATGACGGTTCACCATCAAATGTTGATAAGTGGACCTTTCATGAAAATTAGAGTATATAAGCATAAAATTGAATTCTTTTCGTATTTTAAGCCTTTATCCTTTATTAGATAAATGTAAAAACATTTAACAAACAAATATAATCATATTTTAGTTATTTCTATCCATTCCCTCCAGTAAAACGGCTATGTGTTAACTAACATTTAAAATAATATTATTTTATTACTAGTGTGCATCGTACGATTTCAAAGAAACTCTTTGTTGCGTATCGGGTACGCTATCGAACATAGCAACCCCTTTAAAGTAAAATTAATATTTGATTCGAAAATAATAATAAATATGAAAATGTATTATTCTTTATTTACCTGGGATGTTACATTAATAACTTTTATGATTTTCCTTAATAGATGGATAATATTTATTTAATGGAGACACAATTATAGAAAATCTTAATAATGATGAGAATGAAGATATAAAATGTTTCCACATTAATAAAACTAAATCACAATACAATAGAAATAATATAATATAACGAATCTTTTAATAGCATGAAAAAAATTATTTTTAGGATATAACATGTCAATGTCAGTATATACAAATCATAGATTAATATGGGTGCCTAACATGACATGTTTCTCAAAGAAGGAAATTAAGACCAAATTACTCTTCTGATTTGGTATGATTTGAAACATAACCCCCATGAAATAAAGATCGTAATATAGATAATTTAATACCAAAAATTATAAGTATAATAATAATTGAATAAATCTATTTATAGTATGCATTCCACTCAAAATAAATAAGTGGTGAATAAGACATGTTCCTCATAGAAATAAAAAACTGAGATGAAATTCCATTTCCATATTTCTTGACTCTCTTCATACTCATAAAATCATCCTGTATAAAAAATATAAGTTAATTATAAATCTTTTATAGAACCATATTCATGTATATTAAACCATATGTGGATTTATTATGACTTTATGTTACCCGATTATTAACAATTCCATGATAAGTTTCTTCTTTGGGTAATATCATGTTTCATTATCACATGTGCCTTTATTTGTTATATTTTTGGTCCTCAAACTTTATTCATGATTTATATAATGAATAAAAAAGTTTTAAATATAATATATTTTAAATATATATTTAATTATAATAATCTATAGAATATATAAATATGAAATGGAATTCACAATTCATTGAAACGGTAGGCTATATGTAAACATGATCACTATTTTTGTTTTTATCTATATTATTGAATGAAATAAAGTAAATGAAATATATGTATATATATAGTATCATTAAATTAGAATTTTTTTCTCGTATGTTTAATATATTGTCACTAAAACCATCCTTAATACATTCCATTTAGTGTATGAACGAATCGCATTAATTTGAGGAGGCAGTAGTCCATAGTTCCCTAACCGAAATTATTATATATTCAGAAAATGAAAATCATAAAAGTATGTGTTATATAATAATTAAAAAATAATAAATAATTAAAAAAGATAATATATATGATATAAAAATATTATTTCCATTATAATTCCCAACAGTGGGAGGTGGTAAATGAAAAATGAACAACATTATTTCGTGAGATGGAATTTCACCGTTAAGAAGAATGATACATTAAATACCCATTAAATGGATGTGCGTGTGAGTATAGGTAAACAAATATCATAAAAAATAATATTATCTTTAGGTTACTAATTATACTATTTAATAATATTATAATAATAATTTTTTAGTGTAGAATGAAAATAATTAAAACGAGCTTGAGGAAGGATGTGACCTGTTCAATGGGTAACTCCTTTTGATTTTCTCTAAAGGGCTTACATAGATGAATATCCACCAAATGGGATGATTCATGGATTACGGGGGGGGGGGGGGGTGGGTTTGGTAAGGTAATTGGGATAATATTGGATTAAGATAAGTGGTGTTAGAGGTTTAAATAAGAGGGAGAGGTGGTAGCCTCTTATAGGGGTGAGAGGGAACACACTGGACTTATTCAAAAACAAGATAAGTATACCTACGTTTTAAGCTAAAATCAGTCATAAAAAAATACAAAATTAAATAATTGAAGGTTTATGGACTAAATATTTATAACCAAAAGTTTGTGGACATGCGGCTGGGTGATTTTGACCCTTAAGATGAAGGTTTAGTACCCTGTTAAGATTAATTTTTCCATAATTATTGTAATTATTTTATTAAATTTTAGTAATACTTGTGGTCACAAATTCAGTTGATATTTTTTATTATAAATATTATAACCATTAAATCCATATATGTTCTTTTTATAAATTAAATTCACCTAAGTGGAAAAATTAAATTTGATGCTCATATTGTAGACGTGGTTAGAAAGTGGGGTTTTATAAAGAGAATGTTCAAAAATTCATTAAGCTATTATAAATAAATTCAACCTAAAAAATGATTAAAATTTATTATTTAGTTTTAATATATGTTTTATTGAACTATTTTTATATTTAAATCTAACTTGAAAGACAAATCAACTATATAAATAAATTATAAGAAGAAAATAGTTTTAAATAAATATTTAGTATTTTTCTTTATTCACTCAAATAATTTTGTTTCTCAGATAAATCTAGAAAATTCACCCAATGAAAATTTAGATAATTATAAATTTAAAAATAATATTAATTTTATCAAATAAAATTTCTAAAAGTTTATAATATAATTTTATTATTATTAATAGGACATAAAAATCTTTTTTTGAGGAAATTATATTTCAAAACATATAACGACTATACAAAAAAATTTAGGTATTATCATATATATGTTTTATTTAAATAAAACCATTATAAAATTTATTTTAAAATTATTTATTAATATTAATATTATTATTTCTATTTAAATTTTAATAACCATCACATTAAATTAATTATAATAAAAAGTGTTTTTTCATAGAAACATAGTGATTCATGTAACATATGACAAATCAAAATTTGGTATATCACAGGAGAATTAAATGATTCATATAGAACAAAAAATAAATTGGGGTTTCATTTAATGATATATTAATATTTTTTTTTCATAAAAAACAATAATAACATATTTCATTTGTAAAATATAAGCTTTAATCAGTGTTGTGTGAAATGAAAAATATCGAAAAATATTAATTTAATTAAAAAATAAATTTCACAAAAAATGAGAGTGTTATAGAATGTGATTCTTCTAAATATATTCATTATTTATATGGTTTAAATTGTTAATATATGATGATTGGATTCAATTTTTCTATATTAATCTCATATATATATTTTTAGGAATGAAACTATCATTTAATATTATAAACAAACTTATGACTGTCTATCAGTGTGATAATAAGTATGAAAATACGATTGTTATCATATCAATTATATGGGACATAATTACAATTTATAATGGGTATTATTCTAAATTAATAGGTGAGAAACATTACATAAATGATATTACTATTTTTTTGGAATTGTTTGATGTCTTTACAGAAGAGTTTTTGATCCTCCCACAAAAATTTAAAGTTAATTTCTCAATAGAACTCATAATTGGTGACAAATTAATTTAAAATTATCCCTATATAATAGACCTACTTAAATTTTAGAAAATTAATAAGATAATTTAGGAGAATCTAGATTAGGTATTCACTCATCCATGTGTGTTTCCTTGGAATATACATATTATTTTTGTTAAAAATAAATACTATTCAAGGTAACTTTTCATTGATTATTCAGAGATGAACAATATCACAATAAAGAATAAGTATCATATTCAACATATAGATGGATTTTTTTATCATCTTAATGGAGATCAATAAATTTAAAATATTGGCTTTCATTATAGATATTATAATTTAAGGCTTACGAATGAGGATATACCTATGAAAACATTCATAAAATGTTATGGACACTATAAATATATACTGATGAAATTTGTTCGTAATAATTCCACCACTATAATTAGGTATTCAATAAACAATGTCATTAGAGAATACATTGAACCAGTTTTGGGTGTATTTATTGACAATATTAATATCAATTCAAAGAGAAAGGGTGATCATGAAGATCAATTTTCAATTATACTAAAGTCCCTAATAAAGGAGAATATATATGAAAAATATTCCGACATTGAATTTTTGATGAAACATGGTTAATTTTTGAGTTATATAATCTCAATAGAGGTAATCAATAGATCTATCAATGATGGAGTCTATTTTTTGTTTTCCCAAACTAACCTAGTTCACTAAGATATGTATTTATATTTTTTAACTTATTATTTTCAACATTTTGTTGATAATTTATCATTTATTTATAATACACTCTCTATGTCAACTCGGATGGGAGAAATGTTCCTAAGGATAGATAAATATGAAGAAGATTTTAATGAAGTAAAGTGAATATTTGTCATGTATCTACAATTAAATTACCCTATATTGGATAAGGGGTTGTAATATTTAATCATATATGCACTGACTAATATTCTCTTCTGTTCCCTGAAATATTATTCATATTTATCTATCCATAGGAACTTTTCTCCCTTTATTGATAACCTAGAGAGTATATTAGGTAGGTATGAAAAATTACCAAGACAACATTCGGGACAAGTTATGAATACTATAAATATATACAGATTCAATTTTTTCCTACTAATTCCCCCCACTATAATCGTGGATTTAATAAATAGTGTGTTTAGAGAATAAATTGATCGTATTTTGGTAGTATTTATAGACAATATTCAAATCTATTAAATTAGAATTTGAGATCATGAAGATCAATTTTTTATTTTACTAAAGTCCTTATGAGATGTGAATATATATGAAATGTTTTTCAAATTTTATTTTAGGTTGTAACTAGTTTCATTTTTGGGTTATATAATCTTAAGGGAGGTATATTAGTAGATCCATCAATGATGGAGTCTTTTGAGTTTCAGCACATAATAACCTTGTTCACTGAGATCTGGATTTTATTTTTTTAACTAGTTATTTTCAATGATTTGTTGATAATTTATCATGATAATCTAATACACTCTCCATGTTAACTCATAAGGGAGAAAAGTTCCTATTGATATATAAATATGAAGAATATTTAAAAGAACTGAAGAGAATATTAGTTAGTGCGACTATTATTAAATTACCCTTTATTCGATAAGGGGTTATAATATTTAGTGATGCATCTATGGATGTATTGTTATGTGTTCTTATGTATAATTACATAGTTATAGATTATTCATCATGAAAAAGGGATATTCATGGGAATATTAACCAACTCATAATGGTGTTAGATGTTGTTATTTTTCCATTAAAGATATAAATGAATTATATTTATAGAGAAAATATTGATATATATACTGAACATAAAATCTTGAAGTATATATTAAAAAATAATGACTTATATATGTGAACCACAGATGATGGTTTGAGCTGATTAAATATTATTACTGGTTAATACATTACCTCCTTATTAAAGTGAGGAAGGTGGTCGATGACTTGAGTCGAAAAGATTATGAAATCATATCCATGATGAGGATCACAAAATATACAATATTGTTTTATCATTAGTTTATGAATATAAAAACGTGAATAAAGAATAGAAATATTATCCGACTCAATATAATGTTCAATTATATATCCAAGTGATGATTAAAGAGGCACATAAGGAAGATGACGATAAATAAAGGTTTCAAATGGTCAAGTAATTATCCTTGACCATGATGCAATGATAAGGTTCATGTACCGTGTATGTTTTACTTCCACATTGGATTTTAAAAAGGAGTTGTTATAGGAACCACAGAGTTCATTATTCTCTATTCATCTCGGATTTACATATATTTTTGGAGATTTTAAAGTGATCTTCTGGTGGGTTGGAATGAAGAGATATATGGAAGAGTTTGAATAGCATTACCAATTATGTCAACAAGTTGAGGTTTAGGGACAAATGTTAAAGGTTTTTTTACATCCATTACCCATAAAAGAATAGAAATGGGAACACGTCACTATATATTTAATCATTAGACTCCCCAAAACATCTTAATAGAGTATTTATTTATATGTTGAAGTCAATCACAATAAAAATTAATTATCTTTTATCACTATTAGAGCACACTTATCTCTCTATCAACTAGTTGGGATATGTGATAATGAAGTGGTATGGTTTTATAGATTAATACATTATATTGTGTTTGATTGAGAACTAATGTTTAAATCAATGTTTTATTGATGTCTTCATAAATATCATGTTATGAAGTTGAGTTTCATCACTTCACATTAACCCCAAAATGATATCCAGTTTGATATAAACATTAAAACAATAGAAGATATTTTGAGATCTCATTATATGGATTTGAAAGTAATTTGGTATCAACACCTACCTCTAGTTGATATTTCATAAAATAATAATATCCACTTAAGAATTAATATGGATTCGTATGAATCCCTATTAATAAATAAGGGTAGAAACCCCACATTCAAGAATGAAGATGGAGAAAGAAATATATTTGGATCTTACGTAGATAACGAATTGAAATATAAGTTTATAGTAATTCAGTAACACATCAAGGCTAATAAGTGTCTGAAGAAACGTTATGATGAAAATCACAAAGAAAATTTTGAATTTGAAGTTAGTGTATAGGTGTTTCTATATATTTTTCTATGGAATAATCTTCTGTGACTCAGAATGAATGGGAAACTAAGAACTATGTTTTTTGGTCCCATAAAATTTCTTGATAATATTATGACGAAGGCTTATCGATTAGAACTCCCACAAAACCTCTAATAAGTTCATAATGTATTCCTTGTATCTATCATGAGGATGTAAATAATAGATCTTATATATATTTTGATCTCAGAGGTCATGAAACTCTATAAATATATTTATTATTAGAAAAAAACCAATAGATATTCTTGAGAATAGAGAGAATTTTCTCAAAAATAATACCACTAACTTGGTTAATGTTTAGTTAGAAAAACCACCAATTTGAGGATACAACATAGGATCCTAAGGATATGACGAGAGAGAAGTATCCTCATTTGGTTGTATGAGATTAAATAATTTTAAGGTAAAATTTCACTTTTAGGGGTGGTAGAATGTAATACACTATGTTTTTATGAATTTATTTATTTTTGAATAAATTTAATTTAATTGATAGTATGTGTTACATGCAACACTGAGTTTTAATAAACTTCAAAAAACTATTTGTATTTATATTTAAGCATGATTGTTATTTCCAAACAATTAAACATAGATATTTTATTTGTAATAATTAATTTGGAAATAATAATTATATCATTTTTACATAAATAAAATATTTTTATAAAAATGTACTTCATTTTTTTCTAGTGTTTTTATATGTCACCAAAATATTATATTCTCAAGTACATGTTTTTTATTTATTTGTGTGAAAAATAATGATTTTTTTAAATTTAAAAAATTTATTTTTAAAAATAAAAAATAAATAAATCATCGCATAAAAAATATTATAGGATCATTTTTTATGAATTTTACGAAAATGTTAATATTTTTTTGAAAAGTGATAAATAAAAAATATTAATAGAATATTTTTTCATTTATATTATTTAAAAATATAAATAATATAACAAATTAGACATAAATTATAATTAGAAAGAAATTATATCTATTAATCTAATTTATTTCATAGGAATAATTCTAATATTTAATGTTGATATAAAATCTTTTTTAAAATTTCCATCATTTTCTCATTGAAAACACTGTTTCTCATATTGTGTGTAGGATTAATATTAAATTAAGAAGTTATAATTAAATGAAATAAATATGTAGAAATAGATTTAATACTTCTACAGAGAATATTTTATATTTTCTAATTAGGTAAATATAATTTTGGACTAAAATAAATTTTGGGTATAATAAAAGAAATTCCACGATTATAGTAAAAATGACATTATCTGAGAGGTTAGAATAATCATATAAGAATTGTAATGACATAAAAAATATCATAAAATATACTGGGTCCCAATATATTGAATTTATCATGTCTACCTTTTGATAATATTGAATTTTGGATCCATATGACTTGAGGAAAAATTAGGTAATCCTTTTTCATTAAAAAAATAGATTTGTATCACTCACCTCAGTTATAAAATGCCACCACTGTCCTCTCTTTTTTTAAAATTAAAATCATTATTTTTATGCCAATAAATATTCAAAAGAAATTTCAAAATTTCCTCATATCATATTAAATTCCTTATTTTGGGAAGAAAACTAACCTTGAAGGGCTTTGGTTGAAAACATAAAGGGGATACCTGAAGAGGAGGCATCGTTCTTCGATGACCATTTTTTGTTTATTTCTTATTCCAAATACTTAAATTTTAATTAAAACAATATATAATAATAACCTTAGTATATTATATTTAAATATATATTTATGTTAATTTCATGAACAATAACTATTTCCTCTTCAATTAAATGTTCTATGAAATCATCATTTATTTATATGGCCGATTATCACCCCACAAAATGATTTTATTAATTTTAACAATTAAAACCTATCAAATAAAGTTATAATGATTGATTAAATGTTTCTATATTATTTTTATGATATTAGTATGCTTCTTAATCATAATATCACATGTTCATTTTTTATATTCCATTATAGGAGAATATGATAATGTCACTTGTGTATTCATTAGACAACCGCCATAGGAAGCCATGGGCTTCATTCACACATTGCATGGATGAAAATAAATTTTTTTAAATAAAAATATATCATATATAGTATATATAATCTAATATTTAATTTTAATATATTATTTATATTTCATTATTTCTTCCTATTGACAAAATGGAATGAACATTCATGCATACGTATTATCTAACATCTCCATGAACGATGTGTTTATTTTTATACATATAACTTTTATGGATCAATATAAAAAATATATACTTAATATATATTATATTTATATCCTATTTTAGATTTTGGTGATTATTAAATTATGATAAATTTATGTGGACACAAAAGAAAAAAAAATCATACAAAAAAAATTTGTTTTTACTCGAAACATGACTTTAAGTTAGACTTGTTAAAAAATAGGTAATAAAATCTCATATTTATATCATATATGTTTAGATATATATATTAATTGTTTATAATAGTTATATATTAAATAAATATTTATTATATTATATTTTCAAACTTGTGTGAAGTAATTTGATACATAAGGAAATATATTTTTGTCTCATTTTTAATCATATGAGACAAATGTTATGATATTAACCAATATTGTTTTACAAGGTGTATATAAATATGATTTTACATATAATATAAAAAAATTATGTGTCCTCATGATATTTTGTGTTTTATTTATTTATATTATTTCCTGGAGCTTATGTTTCAATGATTCTAATTTGGTAAGTATTTTATTTTACAATCTCACCATTTTATCATGATTATTTTGGATTGTGTTTTAAATGATAAAATATTACAATCCACCTCTTAGTAAACCCATTAATTTTCATATACAATAGCATTTTATGATATTAACAGTTCTATTTTCTCACTATTTGGTACTTAAAATAATTTTTCAAATGTTTTTATGGAAATAATACATTATTTATCTTTTTGGTTAGAAATCCATTTTCATCCAAAACTATGTTTTCTAAAAATGTTTTAAAAAATTAATTACTAAAATTTAATGATTTTTAGAAGATAATTTTAATCATATATTAAATTTTTTTTATGTTTTTTAATGGAATCTTCATGTTGTAGTCCAAATAATTCCTATTTAATTTTTTTTAAACATTAAAGCAATTATTTTTAAAACAGGTACATCATGAAGAAAACAACCTTCCATCATCACCATTATTTTCCTTGAAGCCCAAATTATAATATTATATTTTTAGTTTGAAAGAAAATAATTTCCAAAATGTTTAATTTTTGTAAAAAATTCAATGTGGAAATGATATTTTCCTTATTAAAATTATTAAATGAGATAATAAAAATATTTTCAATATAAGAAGACATTCATTTATGTTAACTATTATTTACTGGGGATATGAACAAATAAACCCTTACTATTAAATTTTTTGAATATTTTATTTTAAAATATTTTTTTGAAACCAATTTATCTTCCATGGGTTATACTGTGATAATATTATTGTGAAAGAAACTTATATTCCATGGGTTATAGTATAAATAAACGTGACAGTTATTATGAAACATATCTCATTTACATAGATTATTATATGTAGAAATTTTTATAAAAACCATTTAATTTTAGGAATTATGATATGAGGCATGTTTGATGGTCTTTTAGCACATATAATTATTATTTTCATTATGAAATGGGAGGGACCTATATGTCTCTACAACTCATTGGGTAATTATTTATATCTAATTAGATCAATATTACTAGAATGGGAAGGGAACTGAGTCCAGGAAGATAATTCGTCAACAATGATGGTCTTGGGAGAGAACACTGGCTTTTATGATGATTTGGGGACTAAAACCAGTCCACTATTATAGCCCTAGAAGTGATCCTTAACTACCATGAAGATTCAATTATCTATTTATGTGTATACAAAAAATCAATTTATTATTCCATTGATATGCTCTCATAGATCATATTCATTTATATTCTTATGATTCAAGTCTTATTAACATTAAACCAATATTCCATTACTCAATATTATGATCGTAGTTAGGAAAGGTTTTGTTTTTTTATTTTATGTTCAAATTATCATACACTTTTTTCAACAATATTATTATGTGTCTCCACATTTTACCCCTACTGGGAATATAAGATCATTCAATATTATGTTACATTTACCTTGTTAATGATGAATTGTATTACGTACGATTTGTCTAACAAGGGTGCCAATAATAAAGAATATAGTTAGAGATGATGTTATTAAACAATTAATTATTTGTTTTTGATTCCTCCATTCCAAATCCAATAAAAATTTATGATCCACACGAGGTTGTTTTTTTGATTAATAGATGGTCATAAAAATGATTATATATATATGATAATTTTATTTCTCTAAGAAAATGGTTACAATTTTTTCATTTCAAAAACTCCAATTTCTTCCGCTTCCCTACATATAAAACTCTACCCATCTCCTCTCCTCTTGACACATATAAAACTATTTTGTTTAAAAAAATGTTCCTTACTACCATAACATCATCGTAGAGGCCATAGTTTTATTTTAACACCTACTATGTATTATTAAAGTATAAACCTAAATAGTTTCTCCAAAGAAGAGTTAAAATTCTTAACTTCTGTTTACATTTTATTTCTTATTCAAAATATGAAAAGTCCTATTTGACAATGGTGATATAATAACATCAATATATCCCATATAATTAGATATTTTTTAGTTAATGTAATGTCTTTCATCCATATCCTCTCCTATCAAGTGGTAAACAAACCCATTGATTGTGTGTATGGTGGACTAATGGCTCGAGAACCTATATAGTTTTTTCCATCACCACCTATCATGGATTGATAAAAATAATAATTTAACACATCTAAGTGATATTTATTGAAAATTTATACGTTTGGAAATATAATATCACATACACCTTTTTTAAATTTGATTATGTGGTAATATGCTAATATTTCTTATGTGTAGGGTAGACTACCACCTCCCAATGTGATGTAATTCATCCATGCATTAGAAGCACTGTAATAATGATAGAATTAATGACAATATGTGATATATGTGATGTAAAAATAATTCTATAATGAAAAATATTATTTAAATTTTCTATATTTTATGCATCTAGAAATTAGAAACAACATACATGCGTACGTACGACATACCATATCCAAGAACAATGTATATAATTTTCTATATCTAACTTTAATAGATTACTATAAAAACATATATGAGGAATATATATGATATTTATATCATGGTTAACATTATAGATATAATGGAACCATTATAAAAATAAATATATTAAAGGTAAAAAACAAAACATATATGATATTTTCACTGTATTAGGTAATATAGTGGTAGTGGTACTACAATAGCAATGATACTGAAGCTGTACTGTTCTCCAAGGGGTTATTTAGGCCAAGAAATGGGATTTCAAGCCTTGTATTCAGGCCACATAGCCTTGGGCCTTTGGGTTATGTAATGGGTCTCCCTCTACCCAGTCTTAAAGAGGTATTTGCTTTAAATAATAAATTGAGGCTTCGACCCCAAACATAAAAAACATACATGAAAAAAACTTATTACCTAAAACATTATTTAAACAAGGAATTGTTATAAAATTGATAATAAATGTTTAGAAGGAAATCATATATGGAAATGTAGATACGAGTACAGTTCTAAATAGATGAATAAGAAACCAGTATTTATTATGAATAAGAATTGAATAAAAGACCCTATGTTTTTTTGAAATATGATTTTCAAATAAATTTAATATTTCAAATATTTTACATTACACATAACACCGAGTATGGACTATTTGACATGATACACCAAGATTAAAAGAACCATAAAATACCAATCAAATATTTTTCTTTAATATGATTGTTCTCATATGGTAAATAAAATGGTTGATATAAATTGGATAAACTAAATTATGAAAATATATATTGAATTCGTTGGTGAATAATTAATTATAATGGAAAAAAAGAACCATTTGAAAATAAAAGAAATATATTTATGAATGAAAATTTTCTTTTGAATAATTTTGTTTTAATTTAATTAATTAATCAAATAGCTTTTATTGAATGATGTTAATTAAAATTTTATATTACATATTTAATCAAAACAATTACATTCATATTATGTGTTTTCTAGACATGAGATAAGATTTAATCTAATTTTATGCTTAAAACTGTATTTACTAAAACAATTATTCTCCCATATTTTGTAAACTGATATACAAAGTATATTTTTTACTTCATGAAAATTTATTTTAAAAAATAATTTTATTATTTTAAAATATAATGTCAAAATTATCATAGGGTGAATTTGTAAAAAAATTATGATTAGCTAAATTTTTCAATGAATTGTGAGAAATGGTATATTTTATTAAGAAATACCAATTATTTTAAAGAATTAAAGAATTAAATTTATTTTTAATTCTTTTGAATGTAATATTAGTTAAATTATAAATAATTAAATCTTATTTAAGTCATAATAATCAATTTAATATAAAATCTTTACATAAAATATGTTTAAAATTTTGAATATTTTCTATTTGGAAAATCATTTACCCATAAAAACCCCAAGGTTGTTTTTATATTTCCTTTTCCACTTATGTGAATAGTGTCACTTCTCAGCCAAAATTCCTACTAATGGTGCCCCGAGATGGTGGTCTACATGGCCTCAAGCACACCTACCTATATTCTTAAGGATGCTGAATAGAAATGAGGGAATAACATGTGTTTGTGGGGAGAATTTACCAACATATATCTTATAATAACACTGTGGTATAGAATAAATAAGAAGTAGTGGATTCCATAGTAATAGATATACATAAGTGGAAATGAAAATAAAAAATCATCCAAGATAATTAAACAATAGTATAATGTTGAAAAATAAATTGATACCAAAGATGATGATGAAGTCATGTAACTATACAAAAGTAGTTCACGGGGAATAGGAGATACATATATATACAATAGGATATAAAAAATAACAATGGGTAATGAAAACCTACTACTAGAATCATGAGAAAATGCTTTGAACCTTTATCCTTTACTCTACCCTAGACCTGTCAATCAAGCATTAGAATGTGATCTCATTCCTTTATCTATACCATCAATTATAATGTTTTATTGGAATCTAATGGAACCTCAAGATGGGTGTGAGGTATAATTTGTGGGACACTATGAAAGGTGTCTAGATCAATCTAGTTTGTGAAATATAAAATGAATATAGTTCTAGTTAGAGTAAATGAATGGAAATAAATAAAAAGAACACAATGATTTCGTTTCCAACTAAATACCCAACCTCCATTACTTAATTCATTCTAAGATAGATGTCTCTAAACCAAGGTTCTTATAAAAATGTTATCTAGAGTGTATATGTGTCATCATAAATAATGTAACGAGTGTAGAATGATCCTAGTTGAGTGAATGGGTTTGGCATTAATGTCCCTGATGAATCAATTAAGAACTATCATCATTGAACAATAAGTCATCACATATAAACCAATAAAAAGAAACATTCACATCTAGTGGGGCATCATGACCCCATCCATGGTTATCTCTAATGTAATTTCAAGGGTCACAATAGGAGTCCCCAATATACATAATAATTTAGATCCTATCCAAGGAATCCAAGGAATCCCTCGTATCACTCTAAGAATGGTATGAGAATAACATCTAAGCTCATAAAAATTATCTCACATAGGGGGCTGAGTATCACCCAAGGCATAGTATAACCATCTTCACACTGAGTTCATCCACAAGTTCATTCCCAGAAAACTATTGTCACATAGGGGTATAAATAAATCACCCTGAGGGAACATACTAGATATCCAAAGTATCACTCCCTATGTTCCAATAGATACAAATACAATCATGATGAGCCCAACCACATATTCATTATGTTGGAACCTATGTTTTCTCTTGACTCATAAGAAATAAATGAATAAAAATCAAGATCACATATCATTAACAAGGAATTAAATATATATAATTATAAACCTATTTTCCGATGCATTTAATTCATGCCAATGAAATATAAAAACAGGCAACAAGAACTAATCATAAATAATATGTTTTAATGAAAAATTAATAAGAATATAGAAAGTGGTATAATGAAAAAGAATAAGGAATAAGGGATAAATCCATCTCCTATTATAGTTATTAATTCAAAAAATTATTTTAATTAATTTATTAAATGTTCCACACAACTGAAGATGTTTTTAAATAGTTTCAGTTAATGGAAATTAATCCTATAAAGGGGAAACACACACATAAGGGTGTCTTGCATCAAGAAGATCAATAAATGTTTGAATCACCACTCACTTGAGTAATAAAAGTCATGAAAAATCATTAAATTTAATTTATTTACATATTTTTGGATGTCACTAAAAATTTATGGATAATGGAAAAATATAACATAACATAAATGAAATCAAACTCAAAGTAATGAAGTAGACCGCCTATCATAGGTTCGTAGAGGACTAATCATCCATTTTAAGCCCTTGAATAAATGAAAATTGAGAGTCATTAGAATATTTATCAAATACCTTGAAAATAGGGAAAATGAAGCCTCTCTAAAATAGCGTAAAAGAGGAAAAGAAAAACTATAAACAGATGGAATAGTAGTGTAGTGGTTACCTCTAGAATTCTCACACATACAATGGTAAAGGATTTAGATAACAGATGATGAAGATATCGAAATTACTAGGATGGATTGAGTGAGTGATCTCATTTGACTAATAGAGGAGAAAATGAAGGTGGAGATGGAAATTATAGGTATTATGTTATTTGATGGGAAAATCATAAAAACACCCACCAGCAATGGGATGTATGTTTTGGTAGTACGATTGTCTAAAATGTGTGAAAATCCTACAACCATTTCCATTTAAGGGGGGTTACACATAGGGTTATTTTCATAGTTTCGCTAACCATTCATAATATGTCTAGTATCTATTATCACAATTTACAGCCCCATTCAGATGGGCCGATGCCTTGGATTTCATGGTTTTAGACAACTATTCGCCCCCTTTCTCCCTTATGATACACCTCTGCAGTGTAAGGAAATTCATATGGGATGGGATGTAGAGTTAAAATTCATTGGGTGGCTTAGCCTGTTTCTCCAAAATTTGAGGCTCTAGACTCCAGACAAGCAACAAACACCATCATGGACTTAATGACTCTTTTATGATACATTACCGGTGCCAAAAAAAGGAATTAAGTTGAAAAAATGTTTTTTTCTTTCATGAAAAACAAAGAAATTAACAAATACCCTCCTGAAAACAAATCATTCCCATGTTTCCCTTCCAGTCATAGTAAAACATCATCTGAGAAATTTCTAAGAAACTACACATGTATATTGGCTTCCCAACCCGAGGTCTCATCCTATAAATGGTCATGAAACCACAACACCCTGACTAGTGGGACTGAACTTCCATAGAGATCCTTCATTCTCTGATAAATGATACATAACGGATGCTACTCACTGGATGAATCCACCCCTAAATATATATAATTGGGATCAAATGGATGATATGAGTTAGCCTGATACCATCAAATCTAGGATACAAAGAAGATGTCATTCATGCCATGGTACCTATGATCTAGCTGCAACTGATAGGTTACAGACATTTTTTCATCCACTATATCAATAAGAATGATATATCAAGGTGATAATTTGACATATATTTTAATTCATATGTGACCCAACATGGGTGATACACATAGAAAGACCTAATGTGCCACCTTGAACTGTAGAGGTTTTCAGGTTTGATCAACAAACTAATTATTCTTAGGCTGAAATAAAGTCATTTGTTTCTAAATGAGATGTACTTTCTCTGATGTATCATGAAATTGATAAGGAACTAGTAGTGATACATCACCCACCTCTATCCGGCATAGTGGTGAAAGACACTACCGACTATAAAGGGCCTCAAATGGATCCATTTTAATAATTTAATAATTTTTTTAATTATATAAAAAACCAATAAGAGCTATGTTTTTCTCCCACTAACCTCCAAAATCAAGGATATATTATTGAATCATGTCCTCTAGCGCCCACATAATCAAATTGGACCTCCCTTCTATTAGATGGTGATAAGATGTACTCAAGAGCACATTTGAAACCAATGCCTTATTCATACCTAACTAAATAAGAGAGGTAATCAAAGCATCCTGGTCTAGTATGATAGAAATGGTAACACCATGAATATGTATAATCTCATGGATATAAATCCTAAAAATATAATTAACTAACTTTATCTCCCAAATTGGTAGGAATTCTATGACCCTGTTCAACCTATCATTTATCACCCATACTATATCACAACCTCAAGTGGATCTCAGAATCAAAATCATGAAATCCATAGTGAAATTTTCCGATTTCAACTCTGGATTAGAAAGAGGTTGTATAATCCAATCATTTAACATGTGTTCATATTTTACATGTTGACTAGTGGAACACCCCATGATAAAAAATGAAATTTTCCACTTCATACCTAGGCCACCAATACAGAAAAATTATGTCATGACACATCTAGTTCAACCAAGAATTAACTCCCCAAATAGAGGCATGATATTCGCAGATAATCTCTTCCCATATACTATAAGGAACCGAGATAAATTTTTAAAGGATCATGGTCTCATTCTCATCAACAATCCAACTTGGTGGTGGTTCACATTAGAGAAGCTCTCTCTTAGAGAGATACCCTTGTGTTCTGAAACTTATCTCATGTAGAACCAATCCATATGGGATGATTCCACCACTAGAGATGCTCAGACATGCTTCCCATGTTATCCTTGAACCACCAGTTTCAGCTCAAAAAATATATACATCAATTTATACTTAGTAAATCCCTCCTGGATGGCCTATGTGGTGGTCATTTAGCTCAATCCATATTCCATGGAATTACATATACCATTTGTTTAATAAATCTAAAATTGAAATGAATGAAGGTACTATACACACTTTTGCTTCATAAGTTTACTGTCTCCCTATGTAGAGATGAATTTTACACTTTTTTGATATATATAAAAAATGAACCACTCACCCAAAAGATAGTTTTTCATTAGTGTGAAACCTAGACTATGACATCTTGATCAAGTTCATGAATAAGATAATTCCTATAATGAGGTCTCATCTGGAGAGACATGTACTCTAAAACCCGATCTTCATAATTTACTAGTTCTTTATTATTGATTTTTGAAGAAACAAAATAATCAATATAACCTCTACCCATATTTGGATGAATCAAGATAAATGATGAAGTCAATATCCTTTTTAACTCTTAAATGGATTGCTCACACTATTTCTGAAGGATAAATTTCTAACACTTATTAGTCAATCACATAAAATGTTTTACTAATTTATAGGAATAAAAAATTAATTACATGTTATATCCATCCATTAAGAAAAAAAATTGTATCACAAATACATTATATGGATGGTCCTAGGAAACCATGACTCTCACATTCTCTAGTCCAATAGATTCTTCTACCACTAAATGGTTATGAAAAAATAATTCAATATTATTGATAAAGAAGTGAAATTTAATGATCTTCACATGAAGATGGGGATCTTTCAGTGTATTTATAATAATCTTAAGATGTTTTCAACAATCATGTATGGTTTAGCTATACACTAAGATTTCATCTATGAAGACTACAAAAAATGAATCTAACTACAGGTTGAAATAACATTCATCATATCCATAAATAATGTAGTTGTGTTCTTAAGTCTTAATGACAAGACCATATACCCTTTCAATTAATACCTACCCTGGAACACTATATGTGGTATGAATTATTTCATCAAATGAACCTGATGGTAGCCTGAACTAAAGATGATATTGAAGAAAAGAGTCATTTTATAAAGCTGGTCGAATAGGTTCTCTATATGATGTAGAGAATACTATTTCATTACCATAATCTATTTTATTCGGCCATAATACATGTAGGATCAGAGGTTACAATCCATCTTATTGAAGGAGAGGATAGAAAAACCCAAAGTTGATGTTCTAGGAAAAAATATATTTTTTCCTAATGATCTTCATGATGCGTCTTGAGTTCATGGAGATTTATAGGTTCCATCCAAAAAGGATAAATAGAAACTGGTCCCACACATGGTAGAATATTAATAGTGAAATAAACCTCTCTCTAATGTGCTAAACCAACGAAATAGTCATGGATGAAATCCGAAAAAATATCAAAAATAAGAGGGAATTAGAAAAGATGAATTCATTGATCGATGATAATGAGATTACCAATTTGGGTTGTCACTTGACCTATCTCCTGACACACAGGTCTAGCTCAACAATCTGGGATATCCCATTCTCCCAAATGAATATATGTGATTCCCTAGGGTGATGTGAAACTCACCCACCAGTGATAATAATCTACATGGGATTGATAAGACACCACCCAGTACATACCAAGAATAATGTTAAATAAGGTCATCTAAATAAATATGAATCTATATAATAAACAGTACCAGCCTATATTAAGGTGGAAATCTCACCACTGGTATATAACCTATGATATTACCCTAAATGGTGAATCCAGAGTCATCACACTGTTAATGTATTCTATATCTAGGCATGGACTTCCAATGACTTCAAAGGATTAATAGTTTGTGAAGAACCTATAACAAAATGGGATAACATATAAATAGAGAATAAATGAATAGTAATTAATATATTATATATCCATAAAATCATGTCCTCATGAATAGGTTTCACTTCATAGATGTGGCCCAAACCATAGACCTAAGATATTTTTTGACAAGCATGGGTTAGCTCGCTCTACTGATGATCAACCTCAAATGCATCACTACCTCATTCAAAACCACCTCCTTAGCTTGATCGGCTAGTGGAATACCAAATTTCATCCTCACATAGAGTCATAGATCTAGTACTTAGAAGAAGTTCTGACACAGATCCCAACTCATTAGACACAAGAGGAAAAGATCAACAAAAGTGGTGAAGGAGACACATCCTTCCGTAACCTCAAAACTCGATTGGGTTCCTTATACAACAGTTATTTATAATTATTATTATAAAAAAATTGTTACACAACACATAACTATCAGTGTGTGTAACCCAAATAGAGTTTCCCTCATGTGAACCCTCAAGACACTTCTTCCCATTGCCAGATGATCCATCACCCTACCTTAGAAATGAACCTTCCTAGATTATAATTCTATCTTCCATTAGGTTCCATTCTATTGTAAGTGATTTGTTCAATATTTTTGAAATATTAGAAAAATATAAGAATTCCACCAATGATTACAAGGCGTACACAATCCCATCCTCATATCATCTCCAAGTCATCGACTCGTAACATATATAATTTTGAGACAAAGTATAGATATCAGTGAAGTGAGAGGAATAGTATATCATGAACAAAGAGAGATGATGGATATGAATAAATTCCCTAGAGAAGTTCTCACTCAGAGTATATTGAATTATGTGATAATATAAAAATATCTTGTAGTCTTCCAAAAATATAACCTAGTGACATTCAGCCTGATATATGACATCTACAAAATCATGGAAGATTCACGAAGAATGTAAGTATTAATATTTACCCTCATCTCTGGAGGCATCACAATATGGTCAAATATCAACAGAATTTCCTCAATATATGACACAATAGCCTGAGGTTCACCATCCCTTAAAATGGAGGGAGGATTCTTCTAACCAAACTCACGAGTCAGTTCTTCAATAGTAGGGGAAGGTCAGGGAGAACACTATATATACTACATAAAGTGAAAGAATCTAACAAAAAAATGAGCATTGACACCATGTGGGAGATCAATAAGAGGTTCCTCAGGGGGAACTACAAGATGATTTCGTGGTGCCTTTGGTCCCACAACCTATAGATCATGATCATTGCGAATTTCATAGTGTATGATGTATAAAAACACATTTCATGGTATTTCACCAAATCCGAATGAGACTGTAAAGGGCGTTGCAGGTTAGGTCTCCACAGCATCGCTTCTTTCTTCGTAGTTTCTCTTGGATGATAGAAGTTACTCCTCAGCCTTCTCGGCATGACCATGGTGTAGTGGTGGCTTCCACGGTGAAGGGTGGATCTGATCTTGAGGCTTATTGTTCAGTCGTCCGTGGTGAGGGTATTCGGGTTTCCATCTCGCTTCTGGGATGTGATTTGGCTATTCCGAGTCCAGGGGTCAATATCTGGTGCAACATCACGGTCACAGACCTTTACTACGGTGAGGGGCTTTTCGGTCTAGTGCATTAGGGTCAAGGTTAATCTCTCTATAGAGGTGAGGTCTTTATCCAGTGCATCGGGGTCCTGTCATTGTGGTGAAGGGGATCCCGAAATGGTGTGTTGGGGTGGTGAGCTTCTAGTTCTGTGTTGTTGGGGGCATGCTCAGGTGTGGTCACTGTTCTGTGCGCCATGGGGGTTTTCTCTAGTGGTGGGGGATGGTAATGCTCTTCTGTGGTGGTGGGGTCATGTTCTGGATACCTCTCGGGGCTACGATATCATCTTATATGGCCATGGAGTCCAATAATTCTTCAATGGTGTGGATTAGGATATGGTCTTCCTCCACTGGGGCCATGTTTCTGATCCTTGGTGAATAGGTGTTCCTTGGAGAATTGGTTGGGTTTTGTCATTTGTTTTTTGTTCCAGTAGGGGTTCCTTGGATGGCATGTGGATGTCTCTACCTACAGGTTTGATGGTGGCGACGTTACATTTGTGTGATGTCTGTGTGGAGTTGAAGAAGGTGTCTTGGTGTGTGGAGCCTTATGTCTTGCATCAGTTGATTTGGAATGGTGGAAGTTGTATGTTTGAATGGTTTTTTTGAAAAGGTGGGAAGTTTGTGATACTAGACTCGACATCATGATTTTACTCCAAAAGAGGTTTCAGAGATGGAGGTCCATCCTTACAATGTTTTCTTGATTTGTTTATTTTAGAGGTTATGGATACAACAATCGGATTGGGCCATAACATGGACTCAGGACACTTTCTTACCAAATTACATTAAAATGGTGGAAAGCTTCTTCATGTTCAAATGCTGGGGAGGAATCGTTCAGTGATGTCATCTTTGGTTTTACTCTTTTTACATTGAGTGTGAGTATCCAATGTTCATGATTTCCTTGGGTTTACCCACTTCATCCCCTAAAAGGTGGATTTATCATATAATAATAAATTGTGATGGTCTTCAGCCAGTTGGAGGGATGGTACGATGTATAATATGTCACAAAGTAATAAATAAAAAATTTCCAAGCTCATTCCTAAGATAATATATATAATAGATAGGGAAGACCATAAAAAGGAAGGGTAAGTACAATCCTCTATATGGAAATGTCATATTTATATTCCTCCTACAATAGCTTGGTCTAGGTGATATGAATATCAGAATGGAAAGGGTACATGAGACAACTCATACTTCCCCCTCCCATGTCTAGTTCATGATCAATTTCTAGTACAAATCCACATAGGTTCTTGTATATGGAGTGTTAAATGAATGGTATAGAGAAAAAACCATTTACTTATCATATAGAAAATTCATCTAGTGCTTACATTTTTAGTTTGAAACATTATGTTATTGAAATTTAATGTTATTTTTTGGTTACTAATATTACAATATAGTTAATTGTGTATCCAATTCCAATTTATAAAGGCCCATATGATTTATAAAATACAATTTATATATCATGTGAATGAAATATTGCTGTTACGCCCACTAACAAGAATCATAGTTCTTACCCGGCGAGTCTATTAAATTGATTCAGTTCCATATTTATAGAAGAACTTTTTCCTTAAATTGGTACTGGATTTAATCAATCAAACAAAAAATGTGGCATAATTGATTATTTAAGTTGTCACCATCAATCTATACGGGGAAAACACTATTTAAATTTATTTCGTAACTTTCATTGAAAAAATTATTTCATCATGATAAACTGCTATCACACTGCTACAAATAGTAAATGTGGGAAAATAAAAGAGTATGAAAAAAATATAATTCACCTAAAATAGTAGACATTTTAGGGAATAATTAATTAAATTTAATCCCTATGTTACCTAGTATTATGCATGATTTTGATACACCCTCTATTATTTGTCCAACGAAAGAAAACACATTATAAAAATATCAACAATAATAACTCCACAAAACAAGTCTATCACCCAATGGTGAAATATGAAAAAATGTAACTACTGAAACCAATAACGGCATTATCCCATCCTAGGTAATTTTGGTTTCCCGTGTATGTTGGTTAGGTACTCCCAGTAATAGGCTCATTACCAAACTATAATATTACTAATCTCTAGTATAAATCCCAAATAGTAAGTAAAAGAAGAAAATATATCTGAAACTACCTTGTGACATCCCTCCTCAGATGACACATATAAAGCTCCCAAGATGATGGGCCACATGACCTAAATATTTCCACCCCATATCCTATAGGATTACAAATATTAGTTAGGCCCCATGTTTTGTCCATGAAATGAGAATTCTCTCATAGGAAAATATAAAATATGGTGGTAGAAAATAAATAATAAACAATAGAATAAGTAGTAACATATATAAAATAATGAAATGTCAATAATAAATCATCTATTATAAATAAACACATGGGGGATAATGAAAAATAAATATATACTAAATATGATGATCCTTAAGTCATGTAACAATAAATAATGAGTATACATGGAAAAATGGATATTTGTATTTACCATAGACTATACATAAATACAATAGGGAATAAATTATTAAACACTATCACTACAAGCATAAGATCGATCCATTTTCCCCATAATCTATACTAGAATTTTCAATCAAGAATCATAATTTTGTTGCTTCCCTTTATTAATACCTATAATCATAATGTCTTCTTGGGTACCAAAGTCATTCAAATAAGGGTGTGAGATATACTCAATATGTCACCACCAATATAGTTTAGATCAACCCAGTCAATGAAATATAAAATGAACAGTGTTCCAGTAAGTGTATATGAAGGGAAATAAATAAATAAAACATGATGTTCCTGGTTACACCTGGATACTCGCCCACCAAAACCTTCTTTACTTAACACCAAATGTATCTAAACCAAGGATCCTATACAAATGTGATTAGGAGTGTCTATGTATCATCACAAATCAGGAAAAAAGTGTAGAACATCCCAATTGTTTGATTTTGAATGGAAGAAGTGTAATTTAGGAAATAATTAGTTTTTTTCATAATTTAATAATAATAAGATATAACATATAGAGTAGGTAAAAGAAACCCTCAAAACTCTTATGGAATCTTAATCCCATCCTAGATGATCCATAATGAAATACCAATGGTCATTATAGGAGTTATTGAAATACCCAGTACAATAAATTCTATCCAAGTTGACCCATAATAGCCATTCCACATATCAATCATAATATGTTGTAAGCATAGCCTCTAATCACGTCCCATGTATCTCATATAGGGGATATAGTATCAACCTATACATGGTACTACAATCTTTCAAACCGGATCATCCAAAATTCCTCCCCTAGTTAATTGGTCCCACTCATTGGTAATAATAAAAAACCCATATAGCTCATACAAGGCACACCATGTATCACTCTTGGAACATCCAAAAGATATAACTACAAGAATGGTGGGCTTGTCAATGAAATCCTTATGTCGGTACTCGTTCACACTCTCAGTTCATAAGTACGCAATGAATAACAATAAATATCACATATCATAAACTATTAATTACATTTATATAAACATAAAGATGTTTCCCAAAGCATTTAATTCAAGGAAAACAAGTACATCATAAGCAAATATGCACTATGAATGAAAAACATGTTATAAGAAAAAATCACTAATCACGAGGCACATGATAATAGGAAAATAATTTTGGATGAAGCACAAGGTATAATGAAAATTAATAAGGATTAAGAGCGTAACACATGGACTACCCGTCATATTATTTACAAATTACATATTTTATTTCATTTATTTCATTTTCATCACACATTAAGAGGTATTTAGACAACTTGGGGGTAATGTTAATTAAGCCTCTAATGAGAAAACCTCCATTAGGGTGACTTGGCTCAAGGAGATCAACCATGGTTTGAATATCTAGTCCCTAGATTCATAATAGGCACGAAAAATAATTCAATTTAATTTATTTAATAAAATTAGTGGCGTCATTAGAAAATTCCAATGCATGAAATTATTGTGTATATAATAAACACGAAAAAACTCACAGCGAAGAAGTAGACCACCTTCCTTATGTTCATTGAAGACCACTCATCCGTTTACAATCCTAGAATCGATCTAGAATGAGTGTTTTGGGATGAATTTTCAAATTACCAAAAATAGTTAAAATGAGGTCAAACCAAAATAGCATAAAATAAGAGAATAGAAAATATAAGTAAAATTAAATAGAGTGTAGATCTTAACTAAAGAATTCCAACAAATCCTATGATGAAGGAATAAAACGACAGATAAGAGAGATATCAAAAATCCTATGGTGACTTGAGGTAGGGAGTCCATGTGATATCTAGGATGGAAATGGGAGAGGAGAAGGAAATTAGGTGTATTAAATTTTTTTAAGAGAAATCTCACAAAACACCAACCAACAAAAGGTCACTTGGTTCGGCTGCACAATTGGACAGACTGTGCACCAACAATGCACTGAGTTCAAGAAAAGGGAGGAACCTGCACGAGATAGGCACAATGTTGGTATAAACATGTGCATTCCATGTGGAATACATTTTCATACATGACAGAACCACCCACACATGAATTCTTTTTAGCTCACATAGTTTAAAAACAATTTCACCCCTACTCCCATCTACACCCCCCCCCCCCCCCGCAAGGTTAGGGAATCCATGTGTGTTGGGTTTCATGATTTATACTTACCTAGAATCCTAGTATATTTCCACAAAATCAAGGTCTTCTAGCTATAAACAATACCAGAAAACCATTATGAACTCCTTTACTAAATTAAAATAGATTACAAGCTCAAAATCACAGAATTATGTAAAAAAAACAACGA
This sequence comes from Viscum album, assembly GCA_963277665.1. Taxonomy (NCBI): domain Eukaryota; kingdom Viridiplantae; phylum Streptophyta; class Magnoliopsida; order Santalales; family Viscaceae; genus Viscum; species Viscum album. The sequence goes on along the minus strand of OY728119.1, from coordinate 1,598,428,622 downwards.
ACCATACCATCAATAAAAAATTTTACTTTATGAATGGAATTCAAAACATAATAATTTAATATTATGAATCAACATAATATATATTATCTAAAAAGTTAAAAATAATTTCTAATTATAATGAATATTAAAAACAATAAAAAATTATTTACTGTGGGTGTGGTAAAAATGGGTTTACTCGGTAGGTTAAATTTAAAAGATAAGGGTTAAAAGGAAAAAAAACATGTCAAAATCTTATTTTTTGGCCATATCTATACCTTAGATATTGTAGGTTCTATAATTTATGTATTTAGATCCTATGTAAAGTGAAAAATGTGGGATCACATTTTTATTTTCAAAAAATTACAAGTGTCCTACTTAGAACACTTATACAAGACAACCTTATCATATCATATTAACACATTAAAAACCCATTATATCAAAATATTCCCACTTATATCAATTATAAACATCACTCCTCTAATCTTAGAATCATTATTTTGGTCATAAAGCTAACCAAAGATTCCAATTGGTGTAAACCAAAAGTACTTTTCTAAATAAGAGGTAACATCCCTAATCGAGAATTTTATTTTATTTCTTCCTAAACATCCTTGAATTGTTATTAAACCCTATTGATATGATAAACTTGGTATATTCCATATACTAATATTTTATATGGTTAATTGAAGAACATAAATCATTATACTATTTCCTCAAATGGGTCATAAAATCAGTATTCTTATGTATGGAGGATTACTGCGTCATGAACATATGTTTTTCAGTTTACATCACCACCTCTCACCACAAGTTATATTGATTTATTTATTATTTATATATGATATTTATGATATTATATTTTTTTTAATCATTATTTCACATATTCATTTTTTTATATTCAATTTTAAGGGAATATGAATATGTTTGTAGTGTGTACAAAGGACTTCCACCTCATGAAGTGATGTGATTCATTCATGGTTTTCATTAAAGGTAATAAGAATTAGTTCAATGAAAATATATTCCATATGTGAAATAATAATTATGATAGATTGTTAATATATTAATCACCATTATTTATTTTTCCCCATAAAGATAGTAGAAGCAACATTCATGCATACGTATAGCTTACCACGTCCCCGAATGATGTATTTCATTTTCTATTTCTATGTCTTATTGATTTATATAAATACATATACAAGTAATATGTATTATATTTGGTCACGGAAAAAAAATATGGATATTATTGAACCATGATAAATGTAAGATCAATAAAGGATAACAATTTAAAACATACTTGAAAAACAATGCATTTATTTCCAAAATTGTGATTTTAACAAGGAACTGTTGATAATCATATAATAAAAGGTCATAGGTAAATAATATATTATATGATACATATGATTATGGATTTTTAATATATTTATAATAAATATATATTTTTATTATACTAGAGGTTCAAATGTGTATAAAGGGAGTCGATACTTAATGTAATGGATTTGTTTCTCACATTTTACTTATATGAGACACATTCCATATTCACCCTATTTCTTTTATGTAGTATATATAATTCCCATTAAAATATTGTATGAATATTATACTAAAATGAAATATCGATTATCATATACATTTTAGGTTCTCTCATTCTGGTGGTTTATGATTCAAATATTTCTAATTTGGTAAGGTATTATTATCATAATTTTCCTCATTTGAGAGATATGGTTTGTTACGAATCAATATTTTTTTATTTAATTTATATAAAACCTCATTGACATGTAATATAATGATTGCTTTTATTGTAATTATATTTTAATATTTATTTAATTTTATTCTTTTATGAGGATTATGATTAATTGTTACCAATGTTATATGGGATTTATGATAGAATTTAATTTTTTATCTTGACTGTTTATGATAATGTTTCTGATTATAGAATGTTATGATCCATATATATTGAAAATCGTGAATTTTATTATCCTCTTGTAACGTGATGTGAATATATTTATCTCTTCATTATCCTCTCTTTATATACTAAACAGTTCAAAATGACTTCTTTAAGAAATATTTTCGTATTTCTCACCTCAATTGAAATCTATTTTCCATCCAAAAAAATATTTATAAAAATGTTTTATATTTTTTTTAAAATTATCAAAATAATATATTAAAGTAATTTTTATCCATGTTTTTATTTTTTTATAATATTTTGAAAATTATTATCAATTCATTTTCCAAACAATTGCTATTTGGATTTTACTAAAAATGTGAGGTGATTCTTTATTTTAATGTGTACAACATGAACTAAATTTCTTATCAGCAAGACCATTATTTTCCATTAGTATTACATTATAATTTTATAGATCATTTTAAAAGAAAATGATTGAATTTTTTTATATTTTAAATTGTGTTTTTTATAATGGAATGTTTATTTTCCATAACATATGTTATAAATTAATTTTTAAATCATCCAATATATTATTTCAAGGTTATTGTGAAAGAAATATATAAAATTTTATTATGTTTTAAAAAAATTTTACGAATGAAGAAATTTTTTTTCCTTTAATAATTTTAATTACTTATTTTCAAAGATTATTTTTATTTTCCAATAAAAGTATATTTAAATATTTTATGATTTTTTATTTTTAAAAATTAATTTGTAAAGAATATTTATTTTATTCAAGAAATTTTTTATCTGATATTTTAAAATTTTCTTTAATCTAAGATTAAATCCATTAAAATTAATTATTCCATTCATGGGATTTTTTCTAGAGACAATATTCTTATTTTTTCAATAAATGGTTTATTTTTATGATCAAAAGATTTTTTTGAAACCTATTTTCCATAAAAAAGTTATAAAATAATGTAATTATTAAGAAACCCTCTTATTTTGTTCATAGGTAATTATATGATCAAATGATCAGAAGATTTCGGGTTATGATATGATTAAATTTTTATAAAACACCATTCATTTCATAGGTTATGATATGATTAATATTTGTAATCATGTCACACAAATATATATGATTTTAAATATGTATTGGGTGAGACCTATATATCCATTCTATTTATTGGTCAATATATTTATATCTAATGAGATTGATAGAGTTGGAATGGGGAGTGAATATGTTTTTATAGAACTATTTCTACTATGATTGTTTTAGGACAGAACCTTTACTACTATGATTATTTTGGGATTGAACCACTCTACAAGGATAGCCTTTCTAATGATCATTGAGTACCATGGAAAATATTTTCATTTTTGTGGTCCAACATTACATGTATTATGCTAATGTTATGCTCCCATGGCTCATGTTTATTGATTTACTTATGAAGAATGTCTTATGAATTTCCAGTATTTATTATAGGACTCAAGATTATGATCTTATATATGAAGTGTATGGTTTGAAAAAGATTTTCTCATGTTCTTATAATGATATATTCTTGTTATACTTATCTATTTTCCTTTTTTCTTATATTGAGCATCAATGATCATCCTTTATTGTATTTCCCTTATCTATGATATTAGGAAATGTATTATATAGGTAATATCTAAGTACACTACTAAATTTAATGATCTTTGTGGGAAATGTAATGACCCCAAAATTTATTAAAGGATATTACACTTTTTATAGTAATGTCACACACTAAAAATCACATTTAAACACATAGAGACCATGATAAAAACTTTATAAATGAATAATTAATGAAATAAAAAGTATTTCTTGAAGTTAAGGAACTAATTCTACTGAAATCGTAACATGACCTTAGGAATAATAATATGATCCTTACGAATTGTAAACTAGCTAAATGAATAATAGACTCACCCATGAATGTATAAATCAAATTTTTTCATATTATATATGAAAATATGATATAATTATATCATAGTATAAATAAGTAAATATTTTAAAAATTAATAATTAAATGATGGTTTTTTTAAAATTCACAAATATTTAATTAAAATTTTATGATTAATTTAATAATTTAATTGAATATGTAGTTTCATAAAACATATTCATAAATTAATATTTTTATGTCTTATTATTATAAGATAATTTTATGTGAACTCATGTAAATTTTTAAAGTGCTACAAAACCAGTTCCAATTTTCAAAATATGTATTTGTCATGTAAATGATGGTATTAATTAGAAATTAAAGTAATCACATTTAGAATAATATTTTACTAAAATTTTGTTCATTTTTTTTATTTTACACATTGAAAAATGGTTTTGGTGAATTATTTTGATTTTTCTGAATTACTTGATTTTTTGGCGAGTACTAAAATACTATAATTTACGATAAATGATAAAAAAAGAATATTTGAGTCATTATTGAGTAATGGATTATATAAGTGAACATTGGTTAAAATTAACAAGCACTAATTACTATATCTAGTCACAAATTACTCACTATAGTTTTTCTTAAGAAAAATAATAAACTAATGATTGCAAAATAATAAAACACCGCTCTCATCTACTATAAATACCATCCCTCACAACCACTTATTCTCTCACCTAAAAAGCATTGATCCATGCCTAAATTCTACCAAATAATCTTCCAAGGACCCTCCACCATGTGTTTGAGCTCTTGGTGTCATCAACTTACAAATCTTAGGTTCCTTGAGGAGTATCTCAAGAGGATAATTCAAGAGGTGAATCCTATATATTTTTCTTTTAATTTTCTTTCAATTTCAATTTATTTTCTTATTATCTAATAATATACCTTTATACAAATGAAATTACCACTCTATTACCTTAAAGAAAATATAATTATATCATGTTAATTAAATATAAAACATAAAAATCATCCCTCTATCTCTTTTATCTATAAAATGAAATCATCGCCTGTGATGTCCCAATTTACCAACATTGTAGACGATGTAATTTAATTATGATTAAAAATATTCAAGGCTGTTAATAATACAATTAAATGGGTTAAAATAGATTTTAAATTTTATGTTATAACCATTTTAGTGTTCTTAAAATAACATTAAACTCATAATGATAAATTATAAAACAAAATGGGTTCACCGTGTTCAAAAAACCACAAAAATTAAACTAAAATGATCATATTTAACATTTATCTAATGAAGATTCCTCAAGGTATATAAAAAATATTTTTTAAAATTATTTATGATAATTATGTTTCATTAATAACATATTACAAAAAGTCTATATTTTCATCTTCATTTTAAACGAACTTCCATTCATGTATACAAACAAATCGATCATGGAAACAATAAAAATGAACACTCCTAGATGAGAAAATTAAACTCCATAACTAATCCAAAGGACCCCTAAAGGGATTAATATAAGAATAATTAATTTTATTCATGTATTAAATGTTTTATAATTTTTAATTAATGAATAAAATGTGATTATACAGGACATTAAAGTGAATAAAGCATTTATAAAATAGGTATGGGGAATTCTAAAACCCCACTCTTTTTCTATGGGGATTTGCTATTTCACACTATTTTCATTATTTATATTACTTAAATATCGTTTATTCATCATTATATTTTAATTTCATGGATATAATTTTTTTTATAATGATTTTGATAAACATTATGTTTTCCAAAATAACTCTTATATCAAAAAATGCAGACCTATTGAGATTGATTCTTTTTCAATCAATGTTGATGATTCATATATCAAGTATGTTATTCAATATTTAATTTGGAGAAATTTTCTTATTAATTTATTATTTATTGAATAAAACCCATTCCTTTCCATGAGTAATTTTATGTCCAAAACTTTTGTATGTTCGATGTGGAATGCATGATATTGTAAATGTTATGATGTGATGGGTGAACCTGAAATTGTATAGTGCAAAGAGAATTATAAGATGTGATGGGGGTTTCATGAATTATGTAGCCCTACAATTAATTGGGTAATTTGATTGATCTATTTAGTAAAGTGAAATATGTGTGATCATGATGTTGTCTTTTTCATAATTTTATGTGGTAGTTGACCACTAAGACATGATGTTTCGTTTTTATAAATTGCCACATTCCATTCCATTATCTAAATCTTCCTATCATTATGGGGATGTTTGGATTATGCTCACACCAATATATATTGTTTCAGGATATTATCTAACCTCTTTTGGGCTATTTTTATCACCCTGTTTTGATGTATATTCATTAGAAGAAAACATGTTCTAAGGATAAAACAAGGGATAATAAGAAGTCAGAGAAGAAGGAATTATATACATTTTTATTTTTTTATATGGTAAAAGTTATGTATCATCCTAGTTTTCTAGTGAAACTAAACCTTTAGAACCCCTTTTGTATAATGATTTTATGTTTTTAAAATAATTTAATAGTAATGTAAGAAAAATCAGAGTGTTATAGTTGGTATTGGATGACAGTTTAGTTAATTTGGGAATTATGATTTGAGAACCATTGTGTAACCCATAGAATGTGACTAAGTATATGAAAGTTGCCAATAATATTTTCTAAAAATAGGGATCCCCTAATATATTCCATTAGAGTTAATTTTTAAAGAGATATATTATTTATTTATTTTTGAATAATGTTTTTTTCTATCCTTTTCTATTTTAGAAAATGGTGGGATTATAGAGAAACAGGGCCAACAAACCATGCAAGAGAAAATGACGTGATTTCCCGAATGAAATCCCCAATTCTTTGGGAGTTTTAGTTTAAAATTTCATGGAGATTATTACCCAATGATTGAAGGATATTAATAATAACCTAAATAATGTGGAACTTACTCCTTCACCAATGAGGAAGAAACTAGACATATAGTGTTTTATGTAGAAATGACCCCCAAAATTTAGTAAATTCCATAATCCAGTAGTTGATGAAACATGGGTAAACTCAATGGAGAAGATAATTTCCGTGCATAAATATTCTCAGATAGAGATGGTGACTCTGGCTATTTATCCTATTAATGGAGAGGCCGATCAATGGTATGCTTTGATTAAGAAAACCTAGCCGAGGGAAAAAATGAAGAGATATAGTGAGAATTCATTAATGTAATGTTTTATTTATAAGTATTTCCATAGATATATTCAATGAAATATAGAGAGATAATTAATATTGCTAAAGTAAAATCAGGGTGAATCTGTCATGGTTTATGCAGAAAATTTTATAAGGCTGGAAAGGTATTTTTTTCAAAGAATATGATACTTTTCAAAGAAAAGGAAGGACAATTTATTAAAATAAAAAGTCTGACTTACATGATCCTAAAAATAAGGGATCTATCCAAATCCATTTTCAAGAGGGGCATGAAATATCAGAGAGATTGTCATTACAAATGAAGTAAGCACCTTCAGCTCCTTTGATGGCTAGTCAAACCATGATAGAAATAGCTTCCCTGTAGACATGGGTAATGAAATGATTATTATATTGAAGGGAGTCTATGTCGTTAACCCACTGATTATGTATTTTCCTGGAGAGATGACATGAACCATCCTTTATGGTAGAGACAATTCTAGTCGAATCACTCTCGATCTAGAGATTATTCCAACCATGATTTTTGGCCTATTCCACTGCCACTATAAAACCCATCATCTCGGATTCAATTGAAGAGGCAATACCATAAGAGCTGTGGAAAAAACCAATCACCAGTCCCTTATGATCCCTGAACACGGAACCATACCCAGAAGGACCTGGATTCCCTTTCGATGCACTATCTAAATTAATTGTCAACCAAGCAACAATAGGCTCTTTCTAAAGAACCTAAAAAGTTCCATATCAAGGTTTAAAATTACCTTTGACACCAATTCGATCATGAACAGAGAAATCATGAATTAAATTGGCACAATAATGCTTTTTAGGTCAGCCTTCCGTACGCATCTCCACAAGAATGTGTGAGAGAGTAGAAGTGACCGAGAAGGGCTGGTTCTCATGAAGAATATAATTCCTAGAGAACCATAAATAATGTAGTAACTCCATAGAAAAAACCTAAAATAAATCCAGAAACTGTGAAGAACGATCAAGAGAGTCCCATCATTGAATAAAGTTCACAATGGAGGTCATCATAGGAAGTGAGATTTCAAATACATCCGCTAAATCCTTCTACATTGAGGCTGCAGTGGAACAACAAAGGAATAAATGATCAGCATCCTCTCTATGTTGATGGCAAAGAACACAAGATGAAGATAAAGAGATACCACAATGTTGAAGATAATAATCATTTGGAATATTTAAATGATAAATTATCCAAAACAAATTGGAGCGATATGGTCTGATAAAGTTTTTTTGCAAGTTCCCCATCCATTTGGTACAAAAGATGGAATTCAAGGAGAACTCATAATAAAGATGTGAAGAGATAATACCATTATCCATAGGCTCCCATGCCCAAAAATCCTTCTTGTTTGAGAAATAATAATTGTTAACAATGCTAACAATGTTTCTTGGAAGACTTTCCAAGGCTTCACGTTGAACATTGATGGTAATATCCAGATCCATGTTTCTTTCATCCATTACTAACTATATCAGCAGATTATCAATCCATTTGGTTTTATAGAAACTAAGGGATGATTCTTTCAAGATGAACCATCTAGAATGAGAATCAATTGAGGAAAAGATGTTCTTGAAATCATGCCAAATAGAGAAATCAAGATGATTAAAAGACCCCATCTTTAGCGTGTTCATGAATATTCCCTGAAGGAATTGTAAACTTTCGGAGATTCTATTAAAAAATATCCAAATGAACAAAGCCTGCGAAAAATCATTAAAGAGAACATGATTTTTGATTCCAAATCCCCCAACATCATATGGTTTGCAAAAAACAGACCAAGGAACTATAGCCAACTTTTTTTTAAGTTACTGCCACTCCAAATAAAATTCTTTAGAGAGGAATTGATACTTTTTATAAGAATAATATGACATTTGTAAACCATAAAGGAATACACATGTTTAGATATAATAATAGATTTATCCAAACAGAACCCTCTAGCCATGGAGAGATATTTTCCTTTCCAGGTAGGAACTTTCCTTCTAACCTTACAGAAAATATCTGTGAAATAGAAGGCTTTCAGCTTTCCCAAAAACAAGGGAACCCCCAGATAATTAAAGGGATGATCCCCTTCTTTGATGTTTATCTCATGAACAATTAATTTTTCCTTCGATCAGTAATGTTCTTACCAAAGTAGAGAAAATATTTCCCCCAACTGATATCTTTACCAGAGACTGAAGCATAGTGAATAACAACCCTTTTGATGTTCTTGATGTTTCTCTTATCGCCCAGTGTGAAAATATTGATATCATCTGCATATAAAAGATGATCGGTGGAAAGGATACCTTTACCAGCATTAATGGACTTCCTCCTCCAATTTCCAACAATGATAGAGAGTAGTTTACTCAGATAGTCCTCTATAATAGAGAAAATAATTACAGAAAGGGGATCACCTTGTCTAACCCCTCCATAGTAATAAAAAAAACCATGAGGGGATCCATTGATAGGAATTGAAATATGGGAAGAGCATAAGATGTTCTTGATCCATGATATGAAAACATCATTGAACCCAATCACAAAATGAAATTTGAAAATAAAACCCAAATTCATAGTATCAAAGTCCTTTGTGACATCAAATTTAAGGGAAATATTCCAACCTCATGTGGGTTTCTAAAGGAAATTTAGACATTCATAGGTAGTAATGAGAGAGTATTGAATAGATCTTCCTTTAAGAAAAGAAAATTAATAATGGGAAAAAATCCTACTAGAAATTTCATGGAGTCTTATGGCAAAGATTTTACAAATGTTTTTTTAAATGGTGTTGACTAAAGAAATAGTTCTGAATAAATGCATTTCGTTAGCATTATTAGTCTTTCGTATAAGTTCAAGGCACTGAGAATTTATGCCATAAGAGAGGTCCCCACCATTAAATAAATGAATCACAAGTTTAAAAACATCATATTGAATAATGTCCCAGTAAGATTGAAAGAATAAGTTACCAAAGCCATCTGGCCCTTGGGAGCTTTTAGATTTGAGGTGGAAGACAAACTCTTTGAATTCAATGCTCAATGTAATAGAAGTGAGATTGATATTATCCTGTTGACTGACCAATTTGGGAATGATACCCTCCACCGGCTCATTAATTGAGGTAGGTCCATTAAAGAGATCCTTGAAATAAGAGATGACATGTTCTGAAAGGTCCCTATCATTGTCAATAATTTGATCCCCATTCTTGATCATCGAGAGGGGTTTAGAAACCTTCATGATTCGCTATAAAGAGTTTAAGAATTTAGTATTCCTATATCCATCCTTCAACCATTTAGCCATGAAAATGTCCCTTTGAAAAGAATCTTTCATATTCAAGAGGTCATTGGGCTTTGAAAAAATTTTCAGAATCTTCCTTGAGCACATTGGAAAAGTTATTCATGGTATTTTAAACCTGAAAATACTAGAGAGAGTCTTCAAGAGATGAGATATCCAGATCAATAAAGCTAAATTTATCTTTGATCCAAGTTCTCAAAGATCTTTTAAGGGATTTTAGTTTTTCTATGCAAATAAACACATTATTACCTAAACTAATATAATTCCAAGTATTTTGAACAATAGATGCACATTCAAAATGATTATCCCAAGCCTTGTTAAATCAGAAGGGTAGAGGAGGCCTAGATTCCTTAATATTTAGATTCACTAGAATTAGACGATGATCAGAGTTAATTATAGGAAGTGTAATGTAGGATATGGATCCCCAGTGGTCAAGAGAGGCTTCATTACTAAAATCTCTTTCAATCCTTCAAGAAACAACTCTATTTAAAAAACTCCTATACCAGGTGAATTTCGCCCTAACCAGATTAATCTCATGCAAATCCTTGGAATCAATGCAAGAATTAAATTCCCTGGAGGAGATATCATTAAACATTGCACCCATATTTTCATTTTGGTGAATAATGGAGTAAAAGTCCCCAAGAATAATCCATGGATCAGAGATGACAGAGCTAAAGACATCAATATCAATCCATAGTCTCATCTGATCCTGATAACTGGTATTGGAATAAAAAAAGAGCAATAATGATGGAGACTAGAGAATTTAAAGGAAAAATTCACATGTTTTACACACTTATCAACTAGATACGTGTCAGTTAAAGATGAGTGCGCTAGAAACAATAGGCTTTTGACTTTAGAGAAACAAATATTAAAGTCCACTAAGTGAAATCCAAGAGAATCTAAACTAGAAATGTTTGGAGCGAAAATTATTTTGGGTTTATAAATTCTAATAAGAAGAGGTCTATGTTGTAAAACACAAGATTTAAGGGATCTCATTGTGTTGGTATTGGCTAATCCCTGACAGTTCGAATACAAGATCTTTATTTAAACATAATGCGAGGGTTGGAACCCCCTTTTTTTGAAACATTTTCTTTGATTATTCTTGACTTAGGGGGTCTTCCTACTTTCCTTTTGGATGTTTTTGAGACTTTGTCATCTTGAAGAAGATCATAAATAATAAGGACCTTGAGATTTTCTTTCTGTTGAATTTCAGGGGACATATTATCATTGAAACTTTTGTCCTACCCATTAAAGGTGTTACTCGGTTCCCCACAAAAAGATGTCAACATAGATGAAGGATCATTTCTGTTACCCAAAATGGGCATAGAGGTCAAACAAGAAGTTGTCTCAGATTCATGTAATAAATGACTAGAAGTAGCGATGACATCCACTGTTCTAGAAGGGATCAAAGAGGTATTAGAAGGCTCTGAAAAATTTGAACAACAACATATTGATCAGAGAAGTGTTCCCCCAAAATATAGAGGTTTTCTTTAATTATAATGTTTGTAGATGCAACAATTTCCAATAAATTCTCATCTTGATTAGGAGATGTTATTGCATACATAGTCCTCTGTGCTTTGGGAGACATGTTTGTAGCAGGTAATACATTGCATACCGAAATAAGAGGAGATACATATGTTTTGACAGAGCTTGAAGCTGACATGAAATTCAGATTATTTTGAGCAGAATTAAAATAAATGCATGCTGACTTGGGGATGAAAATCGGAGGATTCACTTGAACATTAGTTAAGGCATTGAGAACAGGATCTGGATCTGAAGCAGAAATTCATACCTACCTAGCAGCCACTTTAGATGAAGATTTAGTGCTGATCAATGCAACGTCCTAGTTAAAAATTCCAGCATCCTCACTATCCAATAAGGATACCACAATAGAAAGAATATATTTATAAAAGTCAAGAAAATGTTGGTTCTCTTCATCTTCTCTCTATGAGTCTGTAACAAGATTATAAACCTCAATACAAATCTTAGTAAAAAGTTCCAAATCATCCTTACTGACCCATTCAATGGCTGGATTCACAGGTTGTATATATTTGATGAGGATTCTGAATTTCGTTCTTCCTCCTCAACCATGTTAAACCATGAGACCATATGTGAAGAGGAAGGAGCATATTTATTTGTAGCAGGAATGTTGGAAATATAAGAAGTAGATTGCTTTTGGACATGAGGGACTAGTGGATTTTTTAGAATCCCTTCTTTCTCAACAATGATAGGTTTGGTATTTTTTCTCCTACTAACCTCAATACAATTAGAGGATTTGGTTGGAGTTCTAGGATTTCTTTGAATCATACATCAATTAGAAACCACGTGCCCTACAATATTTCAAACATCACAAAAGTATAGAACATTTTAATATTCCAATCTGATATCTGTATTGAATCCATTAACATTAAAAATAATGCAACTATGTATTTTAACTTCCATATTTATGTCCACTAGTATTCTAGAAAAGAATCCAATTTCACCATCCAATGTACGCTGATCCAACCTAATTGGGGTTCCAAGACATGATGCAATTTCATTCAGAATTATAGGGTGCCAATATACCCAATTTAAACCATGCAGTCCTATTGAAATTTGTGTATTTGATTGTTTAAGACTAAAAGGGTTAAAATTAACATCCCAATAAGATAATATTAAGATTCCAGGCTTGAGTTGCAGTTTTCCCAGACTCCATGCAGAATTCAAAGATTCGGATGAATCAAAAATGATGTGAAAATATCCCTTTCCAACTGAGATTAACATCCAATCCCTTATGCCCCAACAATGTGAAATTATGTTTTTGAGATCAACATTAGACCAAGGTTTGTCTCTTTTTTAATAGATCATACGACCAAGTAAGGAAAACATGCATAGATATAACTGTTGTTGCAAGGCATCTAGAGCAGCCACCACTGAGAATCCACCATTCTCTAATATGATGATATTTAAGGATTTAGGCGAATCCTCCTTTATCAGGTTTGTAGACCCAGAAAGAACTTTTACAATGGACAAGAATCTCCTTAAACTATTTGAGGAGTCTTGAGAGCCGGAGGACTTCCAGTCTCCCTTTGAGACATTTTAATTGTCTATATAGGCCTCTTTCCCCTATAGATTGAACAAATCCATAGAAAGACTCAAGAAAGATGATCAGAAAGATGTGAATCACCATTGCCACAAAGGAGAGTTAGGGTTTCTCTCTCCATCCATTATCTAGAGTTATTTCCTAAAGAATATGTCCTAAAAAGGTAACCATTAGGTTTTATTATAAAATATTATTCAAAAATTAAAAGATTATTTAGTGTTCTAAAACCAAACTTGGGAAAGTATCTTACAATTCAAGACATTTGGAGTTTTGATGATGTTTTTTGGTGTTCTCTCAAGGTGGATATAAATCTTTGATAATGGTCCCATGGATATTATGATATAAAATGAATTATGTAGTTTCATGCTAGAGGATCTCATGAGAATTGTGGAAAGAAAACTCAAGCACCCAAATATCAAAATGGTGGGAATAAGAAACATGGGAACTATCACAAAGGTAAAAAGAAATTCTTTAAGTGTTGGAGAGAAGGCCACCAAGCTCCTGAATGTGGAAAATACATGAGGAAACAAGATAATGTAGTTGGTTAAATGAGAGAACCACCCATGGTCCAATGCTACAACTGTAGGGAACAACGTAATAATGTAAGATAGTGAACTAAACCATGAGTATTGGAGTGTAATTAGTGTCATCAGCCACCAAATCAAAAGGATCTAGGGAATTACTGTTTTATCTCTACTAAGTAAGTGGAGAAAAAAAATTAATTCATACATGTTACACTTCATATTACCTCAAAAATGGAAAAGGTATTATTTTATTCTTATTCTATGCATTACTTTATATCATGCATGTATTACAGAACTATTAGATAGAAACACCACAACCTTGAATTAGATATATCTATTAATACAAAAAGAGGTGCAATAATTGGAACCCTAGTGTTTGTCTCTTCTCATATTAGAGTATGTGGGAAAAGTATTGTAGACAATATCCTAATACACCCCTTAGTGGAATTAAACCATATAATAGGAAGGAATTGTCCCTCTTTATATAGGGAACACATAAACTGTCATGAAATGAAATATCTTTTCAAATTCCAAACCATCCCATCCTCATCTAAAAATGTAAGGAAGTTCATGAATGTCCTATGAAAAATACTTCCTTAGTGTGGGTGTTGATTCCCTGTAATGAATTATACCTCGCAAAAATTTTTGAGTCAAAGGAAGGTATCAACCTAAGGGAAATACCTATTCGGATGGAATATAGCGATTTATTTCATGAATAGTTACTCTAACTACCCCTAGATCTTTAGGTAGAGTTCCCAATAGAACTCATACCCGAAGACACTACTATATCAATGTGTCCTTATATGATGAATCCTATCAAATTGTTGGAGTTAAAGAAGTAGTTGCAAGAGAACTCAAACAAAGGGTTCATACAACCTAGTGCATCACCTTGGGGTTCACTAGTTCTATTTCTCAAGAATTTGTATTGATCAATGTAGAAGTGTACAGATTATTGGGAACTCAACAAGATCATCATAAAGAACAAGTATCCTCTTCTAAGCATTGACGACCTGTTCAATTAGCTGTAAGGAGGTCGTATCATCTCAAAGGTGGATCTCCATTCTGGATATCATTAGATGACGGTGCAGAAGGACGATATTTAGATGGTTTCCTTCCATAAAATTTTTGGGAACTATGGGTTTCTAGTGATTACCATCAAAAATACCAATTCCCTTTTCATATTCATGGATTTTATTAATAGATTCATTAGAAATTACCTCAACACATTTTTGGTTTTGATTATTAATGAAATTTTAATCTACTCTACGAACAAGGAGAACCATAAATAAAATATAAGGATTTGTGTTGGTGTCATTATGGAAGGATATTTATAAAAAAATCTCAGAAAGTGTAAAATCTAGATGTAGCAAGTCACATTCTTAAGACATGTGACCACAAGAGAGGTAATTTCTATGGAACCTTAAAAAAAGAAATTTAGAAATGGAACAGACCCTTTTATGTCCAAAAAATCCATATTTTTCTTGGATTAACTTGGTACTATTGACGTTTTGTGAGAAATTTCTCATGATTTCCAAGACGAATATATAATTTAACAAGGAAATTGGTAAAGTATGACTGGATGAAATAATGTGATAAAATATTTAAGGAGCTAAATAGAAGGCCGATCACTGCACCTATACTCACATTACTGAAAAGTGGAGAATCTTTTGTGATATAAAGTTATACTTCAAAGAGTGTCTTGGGATTTTTTTTCTATTGAAAAATGATAATGTGATAGCCTAGGCCCCATGACAATTGAATATCTATGAGCTGAACTACCTAACATATGATCTCCATCTAGTAGTTGTGATTTTTTTCATTCAAAATCTTGTCGCACTACCTCTATGTTGAGAAGTTTAACATATATATGATCAGTGGAGACTAATGTATATATTCAAACAAAAGTATAACAACAATCATCAAAGGCGATAGTTTTCACTAATCAAAGACTATGATTTCTCTATTCATGAACATCTCCGAAAGGAGAACAATGTAGATGATGATCTAAATAAAAAAGAACCTGCTACCGTATCCATGTTACGGATCAAGAGAGAACCTATCTTCATGAACATGAAATGTATGTATTTTAAAATAAAAATGGTAGGGAATAATTCATGCTTTTCCCAAATTATATCTCAACCATCTATCATAGAGATGATTAAAGAGGCACAAAGGGATGATCTGGAGTTACAAAATAAGGTGAATGTAGTAATGGAAGGGAATATGCAAGATTTCCATATCGATGATGATGGTGTGATTCCTTTTGGAATGAGCCTATGTTTTCCTTTATCATTTGGGATAAAGAAAGATCTATTGGAAAATTCACATAGCTCAACTTTCCCAATCCATCCCAATAGTACCAAGATGTACCGTGAACATTGAGAACACTTCTTGGGGGATAACATGAAGAAGGAGATTGTAGAGTATATCTCAAGGTGATTGATATGTCTGCAAGTTAAAGTAGTGTGAAGAAAAATAAAAATGGATAATGTATCCATTTTCATAAACCCATGTAAAATGGTAAAATATCACTATGGACTTTGTCGCAGGTCTCTCGAAGACATCCTTAGGAAAAAATGAGATGTGGGTTATGGTTGATATACTCACTAAGACATCCCAATTTATCACTAATATAGAAGATATATCACATGAAAAATATTTAAATATATATGTGAAGGAATTGGTGAGACTGTATAGGGTTTTAAGTTCCATTGTCTCTGATCTTGATTCAAGGTTCACATATAAAATACAGAAGAGTCTCCCACATGCCTTAAGTACTGAATTGAAATTTATAATAGCATGTCACTCCCAATATAATGGATAATATGAAAGGACTAATTTGATTCTCCAAGATATGTTAAGAGCATACTATTTATAATTCAATGGTTGATGGGATCAGTTTCTCTAATTGGTTGATTTCATACAACAATGGCTTGTACTCAAGTATTCAGATGGATCCATATGAAGCTATGAATGGAAAGCGATGTAGAACTCCAACATGTTGGGATGAAGTTGGTGAGAGAAATCTACATGAACCTGATATTATGCCAGAGATGATAGAGATAAGTTTTTCAATCCATAAATATATCAAATCTACTCAGATTTAGAAAAGGCTATAGTGACAAACGTCGAATGGATTTTGAGTTCGATATTGGAGATAAAGACTTTGTTCAAATATCACTATGTAAGAGGTTCATGCAGTTTGGAAAGAAAGGGAAGTTAAGTAAATGGTTCATTATCCCCTTTTAAATCCTTGATCTCAATTGATCCACATCATATAGTCTTGAAATCCCAAAAAATACATCTCATGTTCATGATTTTGTTCAAGTTTCACTCATAAGGATGTACATACCGGATCCATCACACGTACTGAAGTCAAAGGTGGTACAGTTTAGTGTTCTTCTCTCTTATGAGGAGTAGAAAGTAATGATTATAGACCAAAGAGATAAGGTTCTTCACAACAAGATTACCCAACCTATCAAAGTGTTGTGAAGGAACCATATGTATGAAAAAAGCATAGTAACTAAAAGATGCCATGAAGGAGAAGTACCCTCACCAGTTTATGTGATACAAAATATCAAAGGATTAATTTCAAATGGGGGAAAAATATAAAAAACAAAAACATTTATCATCAAAATTTCTCCCTTCCAATAGTAATTTCTCAAAGAATAGATCACATAAAATCACATAAAGTCGATAATAAAAACATTATAAATAAATAATTATGGAAATAAGAAGAATTTCTATATTTTAAAGAACCAATACTGAAGAAATAGTAAGTTGACCATAGGAATAGTAATATGAACCATATAAATAGTAAACCAACCAAATGAATAGTAGAATGACCCATGAATGTATAAATAAAATTTTTTGATTCATATAAGTAAAAATGGGATATAATTATATTATATTATATGTATGTAAATTTTTAAAAATTATTAATTTAGTGTTAGTATTTTTATAATTCAGAATTATTTAATTAAAATTTTATAATTAATTTAATAATTATAAAAAAATAATTTTTATAAAATTTAATCCCAAATAAAAATTTTGATTTCTTATGATTTTAAGGGAATCTTATAGAACCTTACTAATTTTTCAAAGTGATACAATATAAGTTCGAATTTTTGAATCTGTATTTTGCAACTAAATGATGATTTTAATTAAAAATTAATTTAATCATAATTAGAAAATAATTTTCATATAATTGAGTTACTTATTTAATACTATATGTTAAAAATTGTGTGGGTGAATTTTTTGGATTTTACTGAAATACATGATTTTTTTAATAGTAAAATACAAAAATTTATGATAAATAACAAAAACCTTAATGTTTGAGTCACTCTTGAGTAATTGATGATGCAAGTGACCATTAGTAAGAAATAACATGTAATAATTAATGTATTTTCTCCCATTATTCATTAATATTTGTTTTCCTGATAAAAATAAAAAACTAATGATTAAAATAATAAGAAAACAACCCTCTCATCCACTATAAATACAACCACTGCCACCCTCTTCTTCTCACACTTCTCATGCTTCGAACCTTGAATAAATTATTGTCAATACACATACGTGTCCTATCCCCCATGTTCATGTTCTCTTGGTATCATCAAAATACAAATCCTAGCTTCCTTTATAAGGATCTCAAAATGAGAATTCAAGATGTAAATCCTTTCCTTTTTCTTTTAATTTCTTTTCAATTGCAATTTATTTTCATATTATCTATTCGTATCCATTAATAAAAATTTCATGATAAATAAATTAACATACATATAATTGAACTATTTATAATTAATGGATGATCCAACATTAATCACCTCCCTATATTTATCCTTTATCTTAATAATGAAATCGTTACCCGTGATGTGTCAATTTACTAACATCATGGGTGAGGAGCATTCATTTTACATAAACATAATAAAGGATATTAATAAAAACATTAAATGGATTAAAAAAAATAGTTATATTTATTTTATAACCATTTTTAGGTTATGGAAATAACTTATACACATAATTATAAATGATAAAACAAAATGAGTTTGTTGTGTTTGAAAAACCTCCAAAATTAACCTAAAACGATCAGCATTAATTTTTACCTAATGAATCATTATCATAGAAAAAAAAATCAATAATAAGATAAAATATTATTCTATATGATCATTAATAACATATAACAACAATTTTGGATGTTTATCCTCATTTTAAACAAACTTCGTTTCGTGTATACAAACGAACCGGTCATGAAAAGTATGAAAACAAAGACTCCTGAAAAAGAAATTAAACTCTATAACTCTTCAAAAGGTTCTTCAAAGAAAATAATAAATCCATATTTATATATATTCAATTTTTTATGGTTCTTTAATTTATTAATTACTGATTATAATGTGATTATACATTACATTAAATTGAATAAAGTGTTCAGAAACAAGTTAAGAGTAATTCTCAAACTCAACTCTCTTTTTTTGGGGCTTCCCTCTTTCACCCCATTTTTAATATCGATCTTACTTAAATATAATTTATTAATCATTATATTACCTTTTATTGGATATAAATTTATTCTAATTAGAATTATTATAATTATAATGTTTTCCAAGGGAACTATTCATTAAAAAAAACAATCTTCTCAATATAGTTTCTTCTTCACGAAAAGTTGACTATTCATAAAAAAGTATAATATTCCCAATTTCATTTAGGAACCCAAATTTTTGAGTTTATGATTTATGAAATGAAACACATTACATTCCATGGACTATTATATATCCATGTTTGATATATGTTTTATGTGTCCTGCATGATAATGTAAATGTTATGATGTGATGGGTGCACCAATACTTATATAGCAGAAAGCAAATGATAAGATGTGACAGGTGTGTCTGGAATTATATATCACTCCAATGAATTCTGTAATATGATTTATATCATGAATAATGTGAAATATGTGTAAACATGATGCTATATTGTTTCACAACTATGAGTGGTAGTTGACCTCAATGACATGAGATTTAATTTTTATACATTTCCACATTCAATTCATTTCTCAAATGCTTCATCTCAGGATTATGATATCAGGAATATGCTCAACCCAAGAAATATTGTTTCAAGTTATTATTTACCCTCTTACTTTGATTTTTAGCTCAACCCTTTTTGATGAATATCCTCACATGACTACATGTACTAATGAGAACAAAAGGGACAATAAGAAGCCAAAAAAAAGTAATTAAATAAATTTTTATGTTTAATGTTGTAAAAGTTCTGTATGGTCCTAGTTTTCCCATGAAAGTAATTCTTTGAATCCCCATTGTGTAATGTATTTATTTTTATAAAATGAAGTAATAGTAATTTAAGAAAAATCATGATCGATATCAGAAACATTGAAGATATTTCAATAAGAGTATTGTGTACCTAATCTCAAATGGAACTAAACCATTTTGATACTTAGGCGTGTGTTTGTGTAATGTAATGAATATTATATTCAAATGATTTAATATATACATATGAGATGTATTGGTTTCACCAGTTTGTATCATATTAATGGTTCTTTAAAACTTGGAAACTATGGTTTGAATTCATTAGCGTTAAATATTAGGATATTTATGAGGATATGTTTAAGGATAAATCAACATTCATGAAATATATTGGAATTTTTTATAGGATAGAACATGTGGTTTTAAAGAAATATCATCCATGCATGAATACAATATGTGTATATAGCTCTTACATAGTGGAACCTAAGGTTAATAACTCTGATATGGGAACATTGATTTGGAATCAATCATCACCAAGTGCATTGAAATGGTCCATTATACACACTTAGTTTTACAATATTGGGGGATATTACTTGGAAATTCAAAAACTCTAAGAAAACCATCATTAATGATTTAAAATTTCTATAAATGACCTAGGATAACCATTATGATTAATAGATTAAAAAGGATTCATTATTTGGAAATCTTATAAGTGATTCTTCTATTATTATATGGTTTCCCAGTGTGCATATTGTTTCTCACACTATGTTTTCAGGTTTTAGTCAATTATGGGAACCAGAAATAACATGATCACAATTTAATGGGATAAATAATGGGTTTATGAGAAAAAAAATGGAATGATAATTTGAGTTTAATATATTGTGATCATTCATAATCAGTTCTCATGATATCTGATAAAAAACATGCACCTTAACCAGCTTCTTGGACTCATAAATGAAAATAATAAAATAGTTTATTGATAGTTTTTGTGGCGGAGACCATAGAGGAAATATTTTTCAATTTCTTATGTTTTGATAATTTGGGAATAAACACCCATACTGGTACCATAGAAGACCAAGATAATGTTTGGAGTGTGGGAAAGGACACAAAAAAAATTTATAGGAAAATGAATGTTTGGTTATCACAATGGATGATAATATTGGTATCCCTATGATATCATTGATGGATGAATCATTAAAATGTATAAATTAGGTTTAATATACCAATATATTTCCAAATGTGAAATATCATGAAGGGAATCAGAATGGTTGTATGACTAGTGGTTACCTTGCAGATGATAAAAAAAATAAACAAAATATGAATAGAAATAATGGTTATGGAATAAGTGGAAGAAGCCTGGTAAATGGTATATGATGATATATACATGATTTTTTAATTTATATACTGATATTAAAATAACTATATTTTTATAAATAATATATTTTTATTTGAATCAAGAATTAATAATGGACTGTTCTATATTTTTTAATCATCCTGCAGTTTCAGGAATATGTTAAATGTTACTTATGGCCCATAAAACTTATTTAATGAAATTTTGATTAAGGTAATATAACCATTAATATATTCTTGATGATGAGGAAATGGTTTTTAGTTTTGATAAGGAGTTGATTTATATGGACAAATTAATTTTGATTGTATTGATTACCTTTGAACTGATTAATTTCTTGTGGAAAATGTGGATAATTTTATAATTGATAAAGTTTAGAACATTATTTATTTTATGAAATATTTTCAATAATTCATGTATTAATTAAAAAAATCTTGATGTAATTATATTTTCATTTAGGTTATATGGTAATCTAGGTTGTTACCAAGATTCAGTGGAATATAAGACTAAGGTATTGACATATTTTTTTATTTGAAAATTAATTGCTACATTCCCATTTGGGGGATTAATATTATGATTATTTTGGGAAATTTAGTAAAAATAGTTATAAAATTTCCATTTTTAATAGGCCACAATATTGGCCATTTATGATTTTTTTAGTTCTTTATTGGATGAGTTTTTAGAAACTAATTCATTCCTTCACCATTTAATGAGATACAAATATTGGATAACATATTATAAAAAATTTGTTATGATGTTAAATAGAGATATAAGGAATGAATTATAAAAATATTATGGATCTTTTGATCCATTATTTTTTCATTCGTAAAAAATTCAACTTTCTTTCTTTGCGTATGATATAATTTTGTAATTGATCGAAGAACACCCAATGGACCAGATTCTGATTATAAAATTAAATGAAATCATGTATGTATATATTCTCATGAATATTCCACCAAATTTAATAAATACATATTTAAATAAAATATTGTTATATTTCTATTTTTTATGATATTAATGATGTTTTTAAAACTATTTGGTTTATGTTTTTTTTATTTTCATCTTATTATTTTCCTTCTTATAATCGATGAACATTTTCACTAATCATCACTATTTAGACATTAGACTTTTCTTAAATGTCTACATATTTAATTATCAACTATGTTATCCTATTTTAAATTATATAATGTGTTTTTCCACATGACTATAAAAATACCCATATCTATTTTCAAAAGGATGCAATTTTTTGAAAACAGGATTTTCTAATGTTACACCCTCGTTTCATGAGGACAAGTTCAAATTTGGAGGATGTAATTTATTTAAGGATAAATAGAATGTTACACCCTAAGATTTTAGGAAATAAATATTTTCTCAATTATATTTATTCTTTTTTATATTTTTCATTATGCACAAAATATTGTTATTTAATATTATCTTATTCCCAAATACATTATAATTTTTGTTATAATTATTAATAATTAAATTGAGAAAATATATGTTGAATTAATTTTTGAAAATTTAATTTGAAATGAAAATAGGATACATTTTAAAATAAAGATAATTGTTTTATAAAAACAATTTACATTTGAACATGGGTATTTTATAAAAATAAATTAAAAAAATCACCTTTTGTGAATGATTAAAATGATATTTATATAGTTCTAATTAAACTAAAATTTTAACATTCATCTTATGCATTTTTTATAAAAGAGATAAGAATTTTTCAAATTTTACGATTAAAAACATTATTTTCCAAAAAAGATTATTTTTCATATTTTTCAAACTTATTTTAAAATTTATAGTTTTCTCTATTAAACAATTTATTTGATAAAACAAAATTATGTTTTGAAAAAAAATTCCAAATTAACATAGGGTGATATTTTCATAATTTTTAGAGAAGTTAAATTTTTAATGATTAATGATAAATACTGGTTTTCATTAAGAATATTCATATATTTTAAAGAATATAAATAATTTAAATTGGAGAAAGAAGATATGAATTTAAAAATCAGTTTATTTAGATATTATTTAGTCCAATTTAGTTAGTTATAAAATTTTTTATATTTAATAATGATATAAAAATGTTCTAAACTTTGGAGCATTTTTTATTCAAAAACCAAAGTCTTTTTCAGGACTGTGTGGTTAAATTTAAATTACATATTTCCAGTTTTTTCTATGGAATATTGAAATATGTATTTAATATTTGGAAATATAATAATTTATGTTATCTAATAATATCAAAATAATATTTTACCACTATTGAGAGAAAATATTTCAAAAATTAATTATCATGATTAAGGTAAAATAACTTTGTGAGGGGGAAAAACTAAAAATGAAAGGTTTAAAAATTACCCAAAACATTTAAAATAATTTCTTGAAATAATTACACCTTTTATACTATAGGATAAATATTTTCCCAGTTTTAGCCATTTGGAATTTGAAGGACATGGGCACACCAGTTTCACTCAAAAAAATTACAATTATTCCTCTCAACTAATATATAAAAGAGCATCGATTTCATATCCTCTTCACACATCCAAAACCATTTTTTCTGTACCAACCAACCCAAATAAAATAAATAAATTAAAAATATCATATTATAAAACTTATTTTGGTGAAAAATAAAACCTATGATTTTTTGTGTGGAAATGAAATAATGTTATCCAAAGAAGAGGTCATATCTCTAATCAAGTGTTTCATTTTATTTATTCATCCAAATACATGAATAAGTATAAAATTATAATGATATTATAAATGAAATATATTAAAAATCTACCAATTTCGATATGTTAATGTAATAACTAAATCATTATACTCTTCCATCAAATGGTTTATTGAATCATCACTCATTTATATGATGGAGTACCACCACACGATATAATGTTTTTAATTTTCCACCACCACATATAATGAATGGATATAATGATAGTTTTATTGTTTCTATATGATAATTTTGATATTATTATTCCAATTTAATCACGACATAACACACTCCTTCTTAATATAATGTTTTTTTGGAATTTGATAATGTTATTCATGTATTCAGTAGTCTACTTCCTCATGAAACAATTTCATTCATTACCACTTTACATGGATGGTAATAATATTATTTTAAATTAAAATATAAATTATAAATTAACTTAGTTTTTTCTAAAATGGTTACATAGTATTTAACTTTCTTTATGTTATCGTGTTGAAGAAATAGAAACAATATTCATGTGTACGTATGACCATCCATCTCCATGAATGATGTATCTCATTTTATATCTCTAAAATTCATATATTTATATAGATAAATATATACTTTATATATATTACATTAATACCATGATTATAATTATTAATATTATTGAGCGAATATCAATGTAATAGTATTGAAAAAAAATATATGAAAACTTACACAAAAAACAAACCAGTTAATAACCAAAACATTTTTTCAATAAAGAATTATTGATATACCCGTAATAAAATATCCAAATAAAATAATCTATGATACTAAATGTATTATTATAGTTCTATAATAGATTTATAACAAACTTATATGTATTATTTTGGAGGTTAAAATGTTTATGAATGTTTTCAGGAATTTTGATAAGGGATTTTAATCTCACTTTTTTACTTCTTTGATACACATTCCATATTCACCACCTATTTATTTTATGTTACAGTGACCGACCCTTATAGAATAGTTCTAGTTTATGATTTATTATATTTAAACTAAAAACAATGAATCACATCATGAAGGGAGGAATAGTTTTAGGGTCTTGTTAAACTACATTCATACTCAAAATTCACATTTAATTTTAAAATATAAATTAAAACAAATAATTTTTTTGAGAATTACATTATTCCCCTTAGTGAATCCTTTCATATTAATCCCAAAAAACTACCTCATATATTAGTAAAACACAACATATCAAAGGGGTTATCTTTGATGTTCTGTAAGGGTATATATACTATGGATTCTATGATCGAATAAATAATAATCAATATGGAAATGTAACTATCTAAAACATATTCCATTAAATAAATACTAGAGCATAATATGTTAGTAATAAATGATATTCTTGTAATGTATATAATTAATTCACCATGAATCTTAAATATGTATTTTATAAATAATAAAATAATGACATGAAATACTACTAACTAAATTCATATTTATAGAAATCATTATATAGTATATTTAATATATATAGTCGAGGAATTATGTTGAGACATATAATACAATCAAGGCCTTCTCACAGGACATCTATATAAATGGGAAAGCCCTGATCCAAAAACCAATATAGTTTGTACCATGAGACATACCAATATAACAAGGGGAAACACTGGGTCCTACCCATCACTTACTATGTCTAACTAATTCCTTATATGAGAGGGGTGAAACATAATTAACTTAAACCTTCATATTGAACAAATAACAAACCAAATTTTTATAGTTACCAAAATAATTTAACATAATCCAAAAAAAATTGTATGTAAAGTGGTGAATGTAATAAAATTTGACATACTAGTCAATCTAATAATAAAAAACATGAAGAAATAATAATTATGGCTTCAATAAAAAAATACTTTATAGAACATAATTTAAAAAAGGATTGATGTCATTGATGAATATAAATACCAAAATAAATGTTATTTAAAACCAATTATGAGTAAAATATATTTTTCAACTTGAAAAACAAATTTATAAACCAAAAGTTCAATTTTTTTTGAAAAGAAAATTATTGAAAAAAATTTAAATTTCTAAAAATTAGCTTTAAGGCATTGAGTGTTCAAGAGTGCATATATCTTTATTCATTCCATACACATTAAAAAATATTCAATTAACATTTTTTCCGAAATCCAAACGAGTATTATTTTGAAAATGACAAGAATATTCTGGTAATTTTTTAAATAAAAATATATTAACAAGTAGTATTAATAAATCATTTTCAAAATGTTAATTTTTTTGGAAAATTTTTTAAAAAATATTGGTATAAATTAAAATGGATTGTTGACTGAAGAGAAAAATAAATAATAATTTTCTCGAAAACATTTTCTCAATAATTTAATGTACCAAAGTGTGGGAAAATGGAACTATTGAACGAAATAAGTTAATTAATAAAAAATTTTGAATAAAATAAATTCATTATATGATATAAATATCAAATAATCTCCCTAATTTAGACCTAAACATAAAAAATCTGTAATACCGAAGAGATTATGAAATAATCCTTTACAACTTCGGAAAAATATGAATCATATGTCCTATAAAATAAATGAAATTATTATAATAAATTAATATAATGAAGATATATATATTCAAGATATATAATATAAAATATGGTTTTTTATAAAATACCTAAAACAAATAAGTAGTGAATATAGAGAATATCTCATAGATATAAAAGTGAGACGAGAAACCCTTACACTGAGTTTTACTCAACATGTTTGTTTATTATATCCATGAATAATAAATATAACTTAATTATTTTCTTGATTAATAATATTTTAAATTTAATTTATTTTTATTACACTCATTAACAAGTTATATACGATTACGTAACCAATAATGTTTACATCAGATGTTTTAAAAATAATGGCTTATGTATCAAAAATTATATTGGTTGGATGAATATGGTCAAATAAATAATTATTTGAAAAAATAAAAAATAATTATCCTGGAAAAATTAAAATATTTTTACATAAAATATATTTTTAAAATCAGTCATGGAATACATTTGTGAATAATTAACTTTGTTCAAATAATGGATATGGTAGGTAGTACGCACACATTTGTAAAGATTCATCTTTTTTATGATCATTATATAAAGAGGGTATGTAATATTTTATTCTAATAATTTTAATAATATTATAAATACCGTTTTATTCCTTTTAATAAACTCATTTATATCTTCTATATTTTTTGAAAATGATAATAGTGTCACATTACAAGGTGAAGGTGGTAGTCCAAATGTACATGAATGATATTATCATATCTCAGTGATAGAAAAGGTAAGAAAAAAATTATATGATATTTTTTAATAATTATAAATATTTCATTAGTATATTATTAGTTTCATTTATATAACATATATTAATTTTAATTTCCCTTATCACCTTCCATGAAAATCATTAGTGAAAGATGAATCACATCACTTTCGAAGCAGTTGTCTAATTTATTAATGAGGGACGTTATCAAATCCGATACGGAGTGGAAGGTAAAGAAGGTATATATTATATTATGACTATATAGGTATAATTATGTTATAAATACAATATATATACTTTATATCCATTATCATACCTAACTGTTATAGGTGGTAATGAAAAAAATGAATGACATTGGTTCATGACACAGTAATCCTCCGTACACAAGAATGATAACTTCATAAATCATTTAATAGTTGTGGAGATGATTATAAGTAAATTAATTAATGTAAGAAAATTAAGAATATTTATCATATTGGGGTTATTATATAATATTTTTTAAAAAAATTATGGAGTAGGATGAATAAATAAAATGAAAATTCTTGTTGAATAATGCTACATCTTCTTCGGGTATATTCCTTAGGTTACACCAAAAAGCTATCCAAGAATGTTTTTATAAAAAAATAATGCTTATAATATGAGTAGATATAATATTTTTAAGGGGTGGAGAATTATTTTTTAAAAAAATGTGTCAATATGTGAAAATTAAATGAGATGCAGTGGCCTTTTATAAGTCAGGTGAATGGTACACTAGTAATTTCTAAAAAGAAAAAGGTGTACCCAATTTTATCAGATTAATAGAGGTTAAAAATGAATTATTCATGAGTCATAGAAATGATAAGGTCTATATATAGCAATGAAATATTACATTATAGTTTTTAATGTCATTTTAACCCATATATTATTAGTTTATCCCCATGTGATCCCATTTTACCTTAATCACGGCAAGTAGAGTTTATTGTTATCAAAATTCATTACGGTAAAAAAATAATTTTAAAATATTAGATAAATTAAATTATTATGAATCATAATATGGATTATATTAATTATAATTCCATTCAAATAATTAGAAAATTTTAATACCAAATTATCTACACAAATTTGAAGAGAATGAGGGTTTTCAAAGAGAAAATGTTCAAAGGATACAACGTTTTTATATCAACATTGAAAATTAAAATGAATATAATTACCTATATTATATTAATATATATATATATATAAATTATATAATTATAATTTAATAAAAATTTATAATAAGATTTAATATAAATAATAAAAAAATGAAAAGGTAGTTTTCAATTTAAGTTTATTATTTTCACTACTCATCATAAAATGTAACTTTTCAGAAAAATACCAAAATATCATGCTAAGATAATTTTGATATTTAGACTCCTAGAATAATGATTATTTTTTCATATAAATTTAATAAATGTGGAAATCATTAATTGAATATTATTTTTCCAAAGATATAATTAACTACATTTTAGGAGAATACTATTTTTTTCAGAATAAAATAAAATTTTCATTCAAATGGTTTTAATTTTATCTTTAATAAATAGATATAGATTTTATATATTTTATAGACATGTAAACAATATATTATTTTCAATATAGTTTTTAATATTTTTACCATTCAATTTAACAGATATTTTATAATTGTTATGTTTACATAAAAATATTTTAATAGAGTATAGTGTTTTGTTCAAAGTTGATGTTGTATTCATAGAAAGCTATCAAAGAAATTTATTTTTGAAAAAAATATTTATATCATAATGTTTTGGGATGTTATGTTCTCTTAAAAATTTGGTGTTTTATTTTATATACACTATCATATATGATTTTTAAATTCAAAAATACAGTGGTTTTATGTTCTACCCCTTAAATAAATTATGTACTCAATATTTAAAATCCTGCTTAGTATTTAAGGGGTTTTCCTTTGATGATAACATTATTTAAATACCACATCATGATAATGGTTAATAAAAATTAATATTAATGAGATACATGGTAAATACAAAGTTCATATAGAATAAAAAATAACTAGGTTTCTAATTTGGATGACATTGGTGGTTAATGATAATATAAACATGGAAGAAATGATTAAATAATAAAATAAGGTGATATATATTATTGTTGACAAGAAAATGAATGATGAAAATAATGTTATTAATATTTAATAAGTAATTATCTGCTTATTTAAAACACCATTGGTTTAGTATAAATGATATTATAAGGATAATATTTTGTTTTAATATTATTATCATAGATATAATGAATTCTTCTTCTATTAAGAGTGAGAAAATATGAAAATATACTTAATTGATATATATCTATTTCATAGGCCAAATTTCATATTTATTATTCTTGTATCATTTTCCCCTTAATTACATTCTATAGTAAAATGAATATCGAGGATTATTTTTTTATTACCAAACCACTAACATTAACTTTTAAGACATACTAATATCTATAAAAGAGTTAAAATCTATTCCTTATGTCATTACTAATAAAATATTGTTAGAAAATGTTATCCAATAACACTCAATGTTCAACTTAATCAGTTCCATTAATAGTTATCCTTTAAGCTCATCTAAAACGTGCCAGACAAAATTTTTGAAGGAAGGTTACTAAATCAATATTACATTCCCCAAAAATTATAATTATTTTATTAATTTCCCATTTAAAATATGTAAATAATTTTATCACAAAAAAATTATTAATATCATGAATGATTCAAAAAATAAAATATCATGTTGAAAAATATATTCCATAAAAAAATAATTTTACTAAACTCGATAAAATATTACACAAAAAATCAAATGACTATAAAATTTCATGGTCACCAATATTATATGATAAAAATATCATTATTATATCAAAAATACAAACATATTAATGTCTATACTCCCTTAATTTATTTCGAAGAGGTTAATCTTATCACATAATGAATTTCCTGGTCAAAGGTATCATTCAACATTTTCTCTCAATTTTTTTTGAAAATATCAATACAATACAATATTTATATATTTTATAATTCATATAAGTATAATATCACTAATTAATATAAATTATGTAAATTATAATTGATTCCAAACATAAAAAAATGAATCATTCCACATTATTTTAAGTAATAAAATATTATTTACATTGATCCCTTCTCATCTTTTTAGGTATATGCCCTTCATTTATGGGGAAATCATTCATGTAGTCCCCTATATCCTTACAATTCAATAATTTCACATTGGAATATTGTTTCAGGAATATGAAATCTTGATCGTGGTTGCCTCTTTCCAATACATGAAGAAAATCTCCATTACCTTTTAGTTGGTACCCTGATGCTTCATTTAGTAACTATAAAATTTGGGAAAGTCCTTCTATCACTTGTTCCCTTTATTCATATTTTCCGAGGTAGAAATATTCTTATATTTCTTACCTTAAAAGACATAATATTTTGAGAATTACTTTTCTATATTGTGAGAATATGATACTATATCCCCAAATAATGATAAATCCCATGATAATAGTCCCCTTTAACATATTTGGTTGATCTCATCAAATAAATGACCATTCATTATTTTTGAATTATGTCTATTGATGTGGATCACATTCCTGCTTCTAGGTAAAATATATAAATTTGGAATAAACTATATTAGATCATATTATAATGAAACAAAATTTATAATAAAAAAACGAGTAAAATAAATAAATTAAAATGATTTATATTTATATAGATTATATTTTAAAAATAATCATTGTTTATTTGGGGGGATTTTTATTTTCAAATACTTCATAATTATATGAAACAAAAATGTTAATTGTCAATTGCATACCCCTAGTATTGTCAAACTAGGTTCACATTAAGTATCATTTTTGTTCACTATGTGATGATTGGGTCAATCCCAATGCACCCTTTTTAGAGTTATATCCTCTAGATAAATATGTTTGGAAACTAAAAACATTTTTCTTTTCACATTTATAATGATTGTAAAAACTAATTATTTGATTAAAATTGAAAAGATTACATTCAGAATATTTGAAAAGGAAGTCCAAAATTTCGAAAATAAATTTTAATAATATTTTAAATTTAAATATGAACATTGTTGAAAAACTATAAATATTATGGATATCGAGGCATTATAGTTGAAAACATTTAAAAAACATTGTATATAAAAACTCCTTTTGAAATTAGTAACATTTTAATCAAAATATCATTGAAGGATAGAATAGAAAAAAAATTAAAAAACCTTAATATTAATATATAAATGATAAAATTAATTCATATGATACTATATGAACCATATAACATAAATACTGGGGGTGACAGTAACATGAGCCTTAATGAAATTAAATTGAATAAAAAATCCTTTAGCTCGAATCTGACTCACCACATATATTATTTAAATCATAAAAAACATTATATCATATATTTAATTTTTTTTAAAAAAATTAGAATTTTTTATTTATCAAAATACCATTTCATTCAAATATTACAACTTATTATATGATTAATAAATCTGTTAATTTCATGTCATACATTTTGAGGACTTTTAGTTTATAATCCCAAAACAACTTCTACTGGTTGACCATAGAAAAAGAATAACTTATTCCATAATATATAGCATTAAAATCCTTAAATAATTTTTTTTTATAAATTGAATAAAATTTTAGAACCATCCATGAAAAGAAAATATGAATATTGAAATAAATCTATTGATGGAGGCAGTAACCTTATGTACACATGAGCAATGTTTTCATATTTCATAAATATAGAAATAAAGAAAAATGGATAAATGATTAACATCAAAGGATCAAATTTATATATTTTGTGTCTGACTAATGAATTTATTTCATCATTCTTACCATATATTGGGTGTCATAGTGAAAAGAAAATTTCATCAGTTCCCTAGTGTTATAGTCTATATGTATACACGAGTAGCATTTAATTTTTTAATTGATGAATGAATAAATTATAACTAATATATTACTCTTATAGAACAATAATTATGTCATAAATATCATATAAATTTATTAAATTTACCAAATTAAAAATCAATTCTTGGTGGTCAGGAAAAATAAAACACATCTCTTCATTGTGGTGGTGGTACCCATGTATGCATTATCAATTCTTTAATTTCTCATTAGATGGAAGAAGAGAGAAAAATTCTGATACCATATACATAATAACATTTAATTATATTGGTGATACTTATGTCCTCTTATCAGCATGTTTATAATTATTTTGAATGAGTTGTAAGATTATGTGAACATGAAAGAAATTATTTAAGAGTTATACTTCATCATTGGAAAACCTCTATTGAATTACAACATAATCTCTTTGTGTTGCCTTTTTTATAGACAAAAACCTATAGGAGTTTATGTGGATATTTTGCAATTTATTTGGACAAGGCATGGATGATATAGTGTATGTTTTATCAATATGTTATAAGTATTTTGATAATTATTGAAAGAATGTATTCTAGAATGACTAATAAAAAGATGGGGGATAGTAAATTTACATTTAAAAAAATTAGTTTAATATGAAATAAACTAAGAAATTATAAAAACCAATTATTGAAAAAGAAGATTGTATTTAGACATGGACATAATTACAATTAAAGAGTATCCTAATTGGATTAATAATGATAAGTTATTTACCATAGGTCATAATCATATATGATTAAATCTACAGAGATTAAAATTTTAATCATATTAGTTACAATTATATCTTTTTAATTTAATAATTAAATCATAAAAACCTAAATAATTTTAATCATAGTAACAATGTATTCATAGATTAGTCTATTTAAATTGAGTAATATAATTGTATCCTAATTAAATTTATTATGATAAACAAGATAAAAATAGAAAGATGAAATATAAAAGTTTCACATTTTCTACATGAAAATGAAATAAAATACTTCTCAGAAAATAAGTAATAAATTTTAATATGCCTCTTTTAAACCAAATATATGGGTGTCTATTAACCTTGGATAAAGGTTCCACTATATTATACATACAATTATGTCTTTATTTCCTCACCAAGAAAACACCTCAATATGATGGTCAACTTATATATCTTCCCATCCTCAACAACCCTTAATTCAATGGATCAGATTCAATCACACTATCCACATATGACCTTGATCAATATGAAGATCCCATTCTCTATCTTTTTATCCTTGTAATCCCTTAATCATATTCACACAATCGAATTTTTTTTCTAAAAAAATTCAAAAGGTAACAACCTGAGAAAGGATTCCTTTTAAATAAAAAAGACTCTAAATAATTGAAAAGTCTAGGAACAATCTAGTCATGTGTTTTATAATTTTTAGATCACCGTCATAGTAGAAATTTCCGAAAAGGCATTGAAAATGTGTTACATCCATTCACAATGAATTCTCGAGTATTTATAGGTGAGATTCCAATAGATATCTAGATCCTTCAATGGTTCTATTTTCTCTGATTATGTCACAAGGACTTGGCCAACTAGAATTGATAGCTTATATCACTATAACATAAAAGAATTTCTGAATTAATATTTAATATACACAATAAAATTGTAATGTATTTTCCATTTTAAGAGATAATAGTATTCCATATTCATAATTTAATATTTAGTCTATCCAATTTACATCCTTACATATTTCATTATGATTATTTTTATGAATGTAGATATAATTTTAATCAGTTTTTAGTAGTTGATTATAAAGACTCTGTCAGTATGGAAGATAAGAAAGAATTTATTATAATTGATCTATAAGGGTGAATCCAATTTTTATTGGTTCTATATTCATTATGACAATTTTAATGAAAAAATTTAATATTAATTCAATAATATTTTATAACTATTTCTAAATATGATAAAATCAATATGTTTTGTAGAAAAACTTTCTTAAAATAATTTCAGTCATTAAATATTTGTAATAATGTATTTGAGAAAGAGATTGTGATTTTCAAAAAAAGGAATGGAAAATTAAAAAAGTTACATTTGACTCAATAATACCATTATATTTAGAAAGAACAAACCATAGTGCATTAATTGGAAAAAAACATTGAAAATTTTAAGATCATTATATTTTAAATACTCAGTATTAATAATTAAAAATTAAAGACTTATCTTCACTGGAATATTAAAACTCCTCTGAATATAATGATGAATATAAATAACTCACCCATACAATAAAAACCTGAATAAGGATATTCTTCTCATAAAATAGAGTTTTTCGCCTCCTTAATTAAAACATATCCTTGTTTTAATAAAATTCTCCCCCTTTATGAGTTTCAAAAAAGGATAGAGAAAGACCTGAAGTACATGAAAAGGGTTAGAGAAAAAACTATATGAAATAAAATACTGTACAAAATAGTCATCCAAAAGAATATAAAATAATTATTTTAACAAATAATATTTGGTAAACCATTATAAAAATTTTATTTTGATTAAAATTTAATTTAATTAAGATGATTTTTTTAAAAAAATAATTACAACAAGGGTTCAAAAGGAGAAAAGAAATTCAATCCTTCATTTTCATCTCACAATTATCTTCAAATTCATGAACATAATTCAATATTATTAAATCTTTTATGTAATCTATTATTATACCAACATTTATCTACTTAGATATATATTCTTATTACTTGAATAAGACTTTCCTCTTCTTATAATTTGAGTTTCTCAGGCAATTAATCATTATTATTTTTCAAGGCATCAATTTAATCCTTATAATTATTTTGTAGTGAAATATCTATATAAATGTATTTAATTTCCCCATTTATATCATTTATATATTGAGGTATATTATTATAAATATATTTAAATTTCTCTAAAAACATTACCCTATCTTCCATGTTTTGGATAAGTCATTGTAGGCTTTTGTATATTCGTACATGTATTTCTTTAAATAATAAATTTATTCTTCAGAAATATTATTTTTGGTTTAAAAAATATATGACAATTTCATTACATTGTTACATTCCCTTTTTGTTCCTGAAAACAATCTTGAATGATATTATGGTAAAACTCATTCGAAATAATTATGTCAGATATCAGATTCATGGACAGATTTTTGAATTTGATGCTCAAAAACTAAATCAATATTTTCTTCCAGCCTTGTGAGTAAGTAATTGTATCTTCATTTCTATATAAATATTTATAAGTATAGTGAGCTCCTGGTACTATTATTGTATTTATTGAATCAAGTATTTTAATTTTAAGATGACGAGAATGTGAGGTTTCAACTTTCAATTTCATTCATTTTCCCTTTGTGCTCATTCCTTGAAACTGAAATTTGAATTCATTATTATGATTGATTTATATCAGAAAAATCAATTATATTATCATCAAAATTATCACATAATTAACTTATATGTTTTATTTTTTTTTATCTTTTTCCTCATTCTTTGACGAATATTCACCATCTTTCTCTTAATTATCATATTTTTTTTGATTTGCAATTGATGGTAGTTCCATTGAAAATGCATTTAAATCCCTTAAGGAAATCTTATCATATGAAATATATTATTTATCAAAAAAATTATTTTATTCTACTTCTTTATCATCTTCTTTATTACTAGTGTAATTTATATCATATACTTCTTCACCAAAATCACTATTATCATTATCATATTTTCCCTCTTCATCAACATACTCTTATGTTGCTTCGTATTCAATTTATACTCTTTAAGGAAATTCTTATACATTGGATCAGATATTGATTCCTATAAAACTATCTTCCATTTAATTTATAAAATCCTTGGGAATTTTAGAATATGTTCATATATTGGAATTTCCAAATAGAATGGATTATGATTATTTTTCCTAATATTGAGATGGTACTGATTCATTAATAGGTTCTTCCTTAACATTTTATATGATAGAAGGATCATTGGTATGAAAAATAATAGTTTATTTAAATAATAAACCAAAATAAAGAAAAAATTTATCTTGTCGAATAATAATATTAGTTCATAAAGACACCACAACTTTAAAAGAAGAGTCTATAACTCATTTACCTTGTGATTTACTTTTCGGTTTATTTCCTTTTCATATCATTAAAATTATATGGAAGTATGAAATTTGATAGCCATGGTTGTAGTAGGGTTAAGTCTCTATTAATTATATCTTTCTTATCATTCATCCATTTTCATTCTTTACCCTTGAGAAACTTCATGATTTTATTTTTTATTATTTTATTTGTGAAGTGAGGAAGTTTCATCTTATATTTGTTGAACCTGAATTCCCTTTCCAACTTCCTTATTCTTCTCACTACCCTTATCAAATTTCATATTTCTTATTTCCACACCATGTTAATCTTTTATAGATGCTTCATCTTTTAATGAATCAAAAAACAAAATTGATTCAAAATCAAAGGAATACTCAATCATTTTCAAATTATCATCACCGAGGAGGGGGGTTTTTTTAAGAACATTGGTTCTAAATTATTTGAAATTCTGATGGATTTCATAAATTTTGATATTAAAATATTAAAAAATGAGGAAAACATTAGAACATTATATTTAATAGCTTATGTCTTGATATTTTTGATGGCTTGAAAAATGAAACTGATAAAGTTTATTTTCTTCATTTTCAAAATGTAATCTAAAATTAATACATCAGTGACATTCAATGTATCATGTTATCTTTTCCTTGGAATTGAGAATCCTTACATCCATAAGGAAAAAATATAATTATTAAATATTAATTGATATAACTGTTGATTTTTTTATGATTGAAAAACGAATCCTCATCCTTCTTCTTATTAAAAGAACAATTTTTCATTGAGAAACTTATAAGAGGGGAAGAAAGAATCTATATTCGAAGTAATTTTAAGAATACTCAAACCATTATATATGAAATTTTATTCATTCTATCATAAACCATGAAATAATTTTTTTCTGTATTCTATAAAAAATAAACATTCCTATTCAAAATTATAAAAAGATCCAAAAATATATAACCAAATTATTCTTTTAATATTCTAAAAAATATATTTCTGTCCTTGTAATTCTATTATCTTCATTAGTAAATAATAATATTTTTAATTTAAGAAACTATCAACTATCATTTATATAAAAAACCACTCATTGTAGTCTTTAGTTATTAGCATAATATTTTGGGAAAAAGACAATGATTCTATCCTAAAGAGTTGAAGAGTAATCAGACTGGAGGGCATCATAATGTAGAATTTTTTGAATGAGATAAATTTATAATGAAAGAGGAATAATTTTCAAATTTGGGACACTAGGGTACCTCAATTTATATGAGAAAACTGTGTGATGGTTTATCATCCAAAAATAATACAAAGGATGAGATTGAAAACCATAAGATCTGACAGATTTAATTGATCTAAGTTATATTTAAAAGATATTTAACTCCAGAGGATTTATAATAATCTAGCATATTGGGATAAAATATGATTAGGAACAAAAAATAATTTTTTTTTTATGAAATCAAAAATGAATTGTATCAACAAAAAAGATAAATAATTGTAATGAAATTTTACAAAAATTTAAAGAAAAGAATAATACCTTTCATAGTTGAAAAGACTTATTAGTATGATAATGATGTGTTTCATATATTTTGTAAACTATTTATATTAATATAGAGACTAAATATAATTGTTTTAATAAAAGAAATAGTATTTCTGAAAGAAAAACATAATTAATTTAAAAGATATAAAAACTGAATGTATGATTCTTTCAAAACAAGAGTCCAAAAAATTTATAAATTTTTTATTAATATAATGATTCCTTTAAGAATTGTGACTCATAAAACATTTTAATGACGAAAAAATATGGAAAAGTTCATTATAATTTTTTTTAAGAAAAATAAAAAAATTTGAACACTATTTTTTTTTGAAAAATAACAACTATATATACACCCCCTATGTAGTGAAGTAACGTAACGTTAAAATATTTATAAATAAGAAGTAGATATTAATGAACAATTTAAATAGATCATTCATAGCTTCTATTTAATGTATTCAAATTTCTTAGAAGGTAAGGTTTTTTCAAAAATATCATCAAGTTGTTCTTTTATTCTGACAAATTGAAAAATGACATCTTATTTAAGTGTTTGATCCCTAAAATAGTCATGCCTAATGTATATGTGCGACACCAAATGATTTTACGGTATATATTTATTTATTTATTTATTTAGGTTTTTTAATTTCCTTTACATCTTGTGTCGTACACCACACCACTGTAATACTTCACTACACACAACACCATCTTAGATTACGATATACACAACACAATTCTTGTCTTGAGTTACAAAATATTTCGAGTACCTTGGATAGAATTTAATTCACAGAAGATTAATTTTAAGTGATGAACTAAATATTATTATTTTACCTTATAACCTAGAGATTATAATGACTGTATTTACATTTTAATCTAAATTTTGAAATTATTTTTTACTCTTTAGTGAGAAATTATTTATAAATATAAATAAAACTTCTTCTAACTAAAATGAAATGTTTTTCTGAAAAAAAACCATATAATTAAAATAAGGGAGTTGATAAAATAAATAAATCACTTCTGATATATATTATGAATTTAATAAATATGTATTATAATGAATATAATTCTTAAAATTCAACTTATATGTTTTCTAGACATGTTATAAGAACAAATTGTTTTTTTAGGATAAAAAAAGTATTTTACAAGAAATATAGTTTTACTACCTCTTGTTATAACCCCAATTTTAAATATAGTATATGAGATGTTTTTTGTTATATTTTAATAAAACATCTTATTTGGATATGGGATATAAAAATTCACTTTGGATGATTTTTTACATTTTCCTGATAACATTTAATTTTTTGTGAACAGTAAGAATCACTATGTTTTAATTTAAAACAACATTGTTCATCAAAAAAATTTCATGATTAATTTAAATTAATAAATTCTTTTAATGTATAAATATAATATAGTTTTATATATAAATATAATGTAGCTCACTGGAATTAAATTTACCATGAATATTGATGTTAAATAATTTCAACATTTTACAATGTTTAAACTTTTGAAGACCCGTTTTCATTCTAACAACATGATTTATTTTACATTAATCACATAATCTTTTGTGTAGATAATTTTAAAAATATATTAAATATTTGGAAATAATAGGCCCAAATTATGTTAATACCATTTTTTTATTTTTTTGGGTATTAGAAATAGAAACATCAGTAATTTTTATTAATAGAGGAAAAAGATAAATCTCACAATTAAGGGTAAATATAATATTATAGAATTACCAAAGAACTTGTTATAATATTATTGGATTTGTTAATTTTTACCAAAAAGAACATTGGGTATAAATGATACCCTTTGGAAGCCACTTGGATGAATTAGAACATTGAATATATTTTATTTAATGAAAAGTTAAATATGTCTTACACAAATTTTAATAACTATATAATTTTTAATATAATGATATACAGAAGAAAAATTATATTATAACAACTCCTTAGAAATATAATTTTTTTATTTTCTTGGTCATTTAATTATAATTTTTAGAAAATTAATAATTACCTTAAAGGTTTATATATTGATGATACAAAAGTTATTTAATTAATGAAAAGTCAATAAACTAATTTTTTTGAAAATAATAATAACCATTAAACGAAACTACTACTTTAAAAAATATTATTGGTCATGTATATCTCGATCATAATCATCCAATTGAAATGTTATTAACTGTTTGATCATTATTGATTTGATTATGACACTTACATTACTTTATTTAAAGCGATGTTAAACTAGTGAAATTACTGTTTTAAAAAGTATAAAATTTTTAATGACCATGTTTCTAGAAGAGAAGTTTTTTTATAATTATTATTAAGAAATATAGTATATTTATCTTCATTATATTATATTTATTTTTAATTTTTTTCAATAAATATGTTTATTAAATAGTTATAGAAAACTGATATTGTTATTATTTTATTAAGGGAAATATCAAATATATTTTATTAAAAATATTTAAATGAAATTAATTTTAGATAATTAATACGTAAAATGAATTTTATAAAGGATTTTACCTATTAAATATATTATAAAATATTTTTTTCAAGGTTAGATGCTTTTGTAGATATTTTAAAAAATTAATTAAATGAATAGTGTCAAAATTAACACTATTGATATTTTTTCAAAATAATTATTTTTTAAATTATTTTTAAAAAATAAAATATATTAAATAATATAAAATAATTTAGTTTTTAATCTAAAATTTTATATAATTTTTATTTATGGTCTAATTGAAATCAAATAAGTAGAAAAAGACACTAATTTAATATAAACCAATTTGTTACTATATTAAAAATGAAAAGAAAATAATTAAGGATAAAAAGAAATGAAAATGTTTAAAATGAAATAAAAACATTCATAAAAATAATTGGATGATGGGATTACAACCTCATATCATATATTTTTCTAAACTAATTCATTTTAGAGGTTTTCATATAGGTTTTCATTTTATTATAATTTTATATTTTTGGAGATTCCAATGGTGTCACTCTCCTCAATTATAAAAGGGAAGATCCTCCATCATATATTCTTAACTAATTTATCCTTAAAATTGATCCATTACATACCCATTTAACTAATTAATTTTACTAGTAAAATTCTAGTGGTTTTTGCCTTTTCAAAATACATACAATAGTTTCTTTAAGAGGACATTTAGAGAGAGCTCACCGATGAAGAGGTAATCTCTTTTACTGACTCTCTCAAGATCATTTCATCTTCTAATTACTATTAATTTGTTGTTTAAAATATTAAGTAATAAATATATAATCAAATATATACTGATATGTTATTATTGTTACTGAACAACCTTATTCCACATTCTATCCATTATATGAGAAAAAAATCACCATGTGTGCATACATAAAATTTACTATCTCCTCAACATGGTGTAATCTTTTTTTCACCACGCCAT
This sequence comes from Viscum album, assembly GCA_963277665.1. Classification (NCBI taxonomy): domain Eukaryota; kingdom Viridiplantae; phylum Streptophyta; class Magnoliopsida; order Santalales; family Viscaceae; genus Viscum; species Viscum album. Next base: position 1,598,387,294 of record OY728119.1, on the reverse strand, counting down.
TAATAGGATAGATATAATGATGGAAATAATAACTATATACGATTATTATAATGAGATATTTATTTGGGAACAATCTATATACCATCCACTTCCATGTTTTTTTATAATTTAACAAATGATATCATCGGTCATGCATACGTACAGCCTACCATCTTCCTGGTGTGATTTGATTCATTCTAGAGGATATCCATTAAATAATAAATGTATAGATTTAATAAATATTATATATATTATTTTAATATCATTTTTTTAATGATATAACTATAACATATTAATAATAATTTTAACTTATTCAAAAATACATGCATAAGAAAATAATACCATTTATTCTCGAATATTGTGTAATAATGAAATGTTATCAAAGAGATGATAATATGATCATATATGATATCATCAATATGAATATGATTATAGAATAATAAAATAGAATTATTAAAATCATTATACAAGAGGTTATAAATTATACAATGGATATCTGAACCATGGTAAGGGATAATTTCACCATCTCTTTATTATTAGAGATTTTTCATACATAAGAATTTATATTTGTATATTTATAATCCACATCCAATTTTCCTAAATATTTAATATTATTTATATTATTCCATAATTTTATAATTTAAATTTCACCCATTGGTTAATTCTTATTAAACAATATTAAAGGAATATTTTTTCATTTTCTATATGAGGTACTTTTTAACTTATCCAAAAAATGTACGAAAAGAATAATCTATTTTAACTCATAAGAAATGGTTGGTTTTAAAATTTTCCTGATAATGTTTTTACATGAACAATCATTTAAAATATTTTATGTTTATTTTCAATGAAATTATTTCATTAAAATTTTAGGGAATTTGGAGAAATGAAAATGTTTTTGAAGAATAAAAGATCTTTCCCTCAGAGAATAATTTCAAGTGTTAAATAAAAATTATTTTCCATATAAGATGGAAATCCTCAATTGGGCTGTGTTTAACGTATAATACATCTATTATTATTATGGTTTTATTTTTTATTGATTTAAAGGTATTTATGAAATCTATTTGTTTTAGATGAATTATCTTATGATATAATAATGTTTTAGAAACTTATTTTAATCTTCAGGTAAGGCTATGAAGAATTACATATGTTTTTGTAGAACAAGTAATAATGATTTCACTATTGGAAGGGTGAGACCAATATCTCACTCTAATTCATTGGATAAATACTTATATCTCATTAAATAGACAAGAATAGAATGGGAAAATATACCAGTTCAGTAATACAGTTATGGAATGTGGAGTTAAATCAGTCCAGTAATGACCTTTGTTCGCTATGATGGTCTTGGGAATGAGTCTTGACTAATATTAAATAATATTATTTTCTTATGAGTAGGCAAAAATTTAATGCCTTATGTTATGACTTTTTGGAATAAGTTTATTGATTCTTTATCAACTTTTTTGTTTTATCCCATGTCATGATATCATAATCTTTCATATGAAGGATAAGATATTCAAATGTTATATTCTTATGCCTTATGATTATGATATAATTGTAATCTCCCTTGTTTAACTTTACTGTTCATATTGTATCACCATTTCTTATGTTTCTTTTTCTAATGTCATGAATCAGGTTATCAAGTTAGATATTTAAAAAAGGAGTCTTTTCATGAAAGAATAGGTGGGAGACAATATAGATATCCTATGAATATTTTTTTATGTTTCCTAGTTTCTAAAGACCTTATAACTATACGTTTCTGACATTTCGATATTAAATTTTGTAATTAATATTACCCAAATTTTTAATTAATATATATTTATATAATGTTTGAGTCACGATAGTTTGTATCAGAGGGAATGTATAGTTAATCTTTGGAAACTAGGATGAGAAAACATTAGTGAGATGACTAGAGATAGTTATATGGAATATATGGGGATTCCGCTAAGGATAATTATAACTATAGGTTACAATCATTGAATTTTTATAATGATCATTCTTAAGCTAGTATTAATGGTGAGATATTAGAGATTGAGAGTACTTCCCCTTGATTGTGTTGTTTTCCTAGTATGTTTTTTGTCTCTCCGACCATTCTTTTTGGGTTTTAGAAAATCGATGGAACCCCAACGAATCTTTTTAATGATAATTGAAATGGTAAATTAAAAACTATTCATCTACAAAAACCAAATATTATGGGATTTAGAATTAAAAATCTTATCACTATACTTACAAAAGATATCAATCATTATGTACTTCCAAATGAGAAGAGAAGGGAACAATATTTTATTGAGTCCTTTATGAGGAAACAACAACCTTCTATAAATGGGTCTATTGATCCACATGCTTTAAGAAAATGTATTAATACCAATGAAAAGATATTTTATATCCTTCACTGTTTGGAACATGAAAAATTCATTTTGGCCCATTATCATTTAGAAGGTGAAGCAAACAAGTGGTGGACTATAATCAAGAATATGAGGCTATAATATAACATTGAATCCTTGGAATGTGATGAGTTAAAGAACTTATTTCTCAATAATTAATTTCCTCATAGTATTTATATGAAGATGGAAAATAATTTTCATGAATTTTAAAAAAGGATGATTAATTAATTGGTACCTTAAAAGTAAATTTTACAAGATATACATGGTGCACTTGTTGAATTATTATCCAAACTACGATTAAAATTGATTGATATTTTAGTGTCTTAGAACCATTTAAATAAAGGGAATTATCTTTAAGTGAATTTATTATCTATGAATGCATTTTGTTTTGTGATATCAAGGTAGAAGTAAAAGTTCAGTTTACAAATCAATATCATGGTTTCAAAAAGAAATCAAATATGATGTTTGACAAAAAAATATAAAAACATTGGTGAATGGTAGATGAATGTGTTCCTTATTCACTTTGTATAGAAAGAATCATGGTGGAGATTGACTTAAAGGGACTATTAAATGTTTTATGTGTGGAAAACAAGGTCATAGGGAAGTTGAATTTCGATATGATGGAGAAATTATGTGTAATGATCTGAATAAAGAAACGTCTATACTAAATTCACCTCATACACTTCAATGCTATAAGGGAATGGAAATGGGGAATTATGATAACCAATTCCTTAATCTAAGGGTTATCGATGTAAACATATTCTTAGATCCAAAGACAATGGAAAATCACATGTGATTACTATTGGTGATGTTGAGTAAGATGATGAAGTGGTGGAATGATTGAGTGTTTATATAATGGGATACAAGAAGAATTTTTTAGAATTTCTTATGTAGTATTATGGGATAATATAATATTTATTGGTCAATAATGATTTTTTCATATGTATTTAAGAGTATATTCTGAGAGGTACTAGTAACCCTGAAAAGTGATTGAGATATTTTAGGAAAAAAATTATTAAAGGACAACCCTTAATATGTACATAATGGTGGTATATGAAAATTAAGAGATGTTTGATAGTATTAATAAAATTGAAAAAATATGATGACAAAGTGATTTATGATATCATTGATTGAGAATATGGAATATTTGGGATTTATTATACATGGGAAGAGATAAGTTTTGAAATAATTCATGTTTTCAATAAGTTTTTATGGAAATTAATATTATTACCATTTTTTAGGAAAATACATGATTAGGAATTCACATTTTTTTAATGTGAACGACATGAGATACCTTATGATATATGGGGAGAAAGGTCAAATATAGTTATTTAACCTATTTAAAATTTTTTGGATTTCCATATTTTAGTAGGATTGTAATGTTTTAAATTTATGAAAGTTTTATGTTGTTTTTCAAATGAAGTTTTTCAGAATAAATTATTATCTCATGATAGTCAGACTTGTGGATATTTGATAACTTTTGATAACCTTTTTGGTGTTGTAAATAAAGATGTAATGAACTATCATTCTATTTATGGATATCATGACCTACTAATGCTTCAGGAATGATAAATTAAACTTCATTTATTTGAATAAAAGATAATGTGGATTTTTTTCATGGAACGAACAATAGTGAGAATATAAAAAAATCAAGAATGTATTTATTATCATAAAAAATAAAAATATTCATCTTTAGGAAAAGCATCATGAAAACAAGTATTCTTTCCCATTAATTTTTTATCTGATGAATCACATGGACCCTTAAATCATCATAAATTTTGGTATTTTTGATTCTTAACATTCTCTTAAACTTGTTAACTATCACTCGCAATCAGAATATGATTGTTATATTTCTATTCCATATATATGTTTTTACTTTCCACCTATGCTCTCCTATAAGGAAATCCATTTCTGAGTGACATTGGTTATATATTATGTTTCTCATAATTTAATTTTAAAATGAATTGTTAGTCTTAATTTCTATAATGTGGATTTTCATAAAACAACTTTTAATGTAATAATCCAGTTATAACCCTGACCAATTTAATGGGGGTAGAATTTATTACCCTAAGATTTTAATGCGATGATTATTTTATTTTATTTGATTTTATTTATTTATTTATGTATTTTTAATTTCATTGATGTCTTATGTTGTAAGAAACACCAAGATAATATTTTTTTACATGAAATAACCAATTAGCTTGTGATATACACAACACTATTCGTGCCTTCTGTTAGAAACAATTTCATATACTTTTGATTGAATTAATTTCACAAAATATCAAAACTAAGTGAAAAAATAAATATTAATATGTTACCTTATAACAAATACATTATAATGGAAGTATGAAAAATATTAACTAAATAATGAAAATATTATTTACTTATTGGGGTGAAATTAATTAATAATGAAAATAAATGTTTTTGAAATAAAACGAAATGTTTTTCTGAAAAAAACTATATAATGAAAATATGTGATTTTATAAAATTATAAAATGACTCTTCATGAATATTATTAATGTAATATACATGTAATATATTAAATGTATTGTTTAAAATTCATCTTATATGAGGTTTATATATGATATAAGAAAAAAAAAATTTTCAGATTAAAGAAGTTGTTTTTAAAAAATTCATTTTTAACACCTTTTGATGGGGCATCAATTTTTAATCTTGTTTTTGAAACATTAACATATTATATTTAATAAAATAAATATTTTCTTTGTAACATAGATTTAAAAATATTTTTTGGATGACTTTTTGATATTTTTCTTATAACATTCATGTTTTTATTAATAAAAAAACACTAAATTTTAATTGAAAAAACTTTTGTCGTCAATATAATTTATATAGTTAAATTATATTATTAAATGGTTTTAATGAGTAAATATAATATATTTTTATCATTGAATTCAATAGTTTTAATTTTTAATAATATTAACATGAATTTTGATGAAAAAAAAATTCCTTATTTTTTAATGATTTATCTTTTAATAACTCATTTTTCATTCCGATGACAGGATTATTTTTTAATTGTTTATTGAAACTTATATATTTTTAATTTTTTAAATTTTATTTCATATTTCAAATCAGTGGGCCCAAATTATTTTAGTAGCATTATTTTATTTTTCTGGCATTATGAATAGTAACATGGGTAATTTTTATTAATATGCATGAAAGGCCAATCAAGTAATTAAGGTCGAATATAATATTATAAAATAACCTTCAAAATGGTCCAAATTTGATTTGATGAGTTAGTTTCTACACAAACCATCATTGGGTCTAAATTATACCATTTAGAATACACTTATATGAGATTAGGAAATTTAATATATTTTATTTAAAAGAATGTTTCGTCTGTCTTACTCAAATATTAATAACTAAATCTTTTTAAATATTCAGTAACACAAAATATAAATTAGATTATAAATAATAATTTGAAAGATAAAATGTATTTATTTATCTTGGTAATTTATTTATAAATTTTATGAAATTAATAGTTACCTTAATGGTGTTTATATTAATGATACAACAATTATTTAATTGATTAAAAGTCAATAAACTAATTTTCAAGAAAATTTTAATAACCATTATAAGATAAAAATGCTTGAACAACTTTAAATGCTATATAATATTTTGACCATAATAATCAAAGGTTATAGTTATTGACCATTTGGATCCTTATATAAGGGATTTATACACTTATAATATTTTATTTAATGTTATGTTAAACTTCTCACAACCATGTTTTAATAAGTATAACATTATTAATGATATATTTTGTAGAATATATAATAAACAACAAGTATGTTTCTAAAATATAGTAGATTAATATTAAATTTTTATTTAAGAAATAAGTATATTAAACAATTACAAATAACTAATGTTGTAATTATTTTATTAAAGGAAATATAAAATAATTGTTATTAAAAATAATAAAATAAATTTAATGTGAGATAATTAATATGTCTGGTGATTTTTTAAATGAACATGAATCCTTATAAATATAATAAAATATTTTTTTTCACGTATACTATCTTATGTAGATATATTAAAAAATACATTAAATTAATTATGCCAAAATTGACACTTTTTCTTATTTTCTCATCATAATGTATTATATTTTTTTTAATAATCATAAAATATTTTAAAAATAATAAATTATTTATGGTTTAGTATATAATTTAATATAAGGTTAATTTATGATATAATTGACATCAAATAAATAAAAATTAATGTTTTTTAATATTAAATTTTTTTTACCTTAGTTAAAATTAAAAGAGACCAATTAAGGCTAAAATGAAAGGATAAGATTTAAAATTAAATAAAATTTTGTCTAAAAATTACTGTTTGATGTGATTAATATGATACTCCTATCATCTTAAAATGAAATAAATTGGGGGGGGGGGTTGTATGGGAATTAATTTCTGTATAAATTAATATTATTAGATATTACAATGGTTTCTGTCAACTCAATTATAAAAGGGAACCTCCTCAATCATTTTGTTCAGAAATAATTTATCCTTAGAGTTCATTCATCCCATTACCATTTTCCTACTTAACATCCCAAGTCACATTATATTTGTTCTGTTATTCTCCACAAATCAACATGAGTTCCTTTAAGAGGATATCTAGAGGGATCTCTCTCAAGAAGAGGTGATCTCCTTTACTCACTCTCTCAAGATCATTTGTTATTATACATCCTCTTACTTTGTTCTTTAGAATATTAAGTTAGAAATAAAAAATCATATGTATAATAAGATGTTATTATGGTTTTGGAGAAACCTTTTTCCACAATCTATGCATCCTATGAAAAACAAAATCACCATGCATGCATACGTAAGGATTACCTTCTACATGTTGTGGTGTAATATGTTTGTCAAAACCACATTACTAGGATATATATAATGATGGAAATAATAACAATATATTTATTCTCCATTTTTTGGTGTAATATCTGTGGACAAATGTTTCATTACTATATTAGACTTATAAAAATTTGGATTGAATGAATGTATTCTAGATGGACTAATTACAAGAGGGTGTAGAATTATAGTTTTAAAAACATTTATTTAATAAGAATTAGACTATGATGTCTAAAAAATCATTTTATGTAAATGAAATTTATATTGGGAATTGGCCCTCAGTCTGACTGTAATAGAATCATAATCAGGTCAATTATGATATGCTATTTACTAAAGGTCATAATCATAGATGAATAATTCTACATAGAGTAAACCCATAATCACATTAGCTAAAATTATATCTCAACAAGGTAGTGATTCTATCATAAAACATTATAGAATTGTAATTAATGAAATATCTTATTCACAAATGAATTTATTTATAAAAAGTAATATAATTGCATCATAATCAATGATAATATGATAAAAAAGATAAATATAAAATAATGAAGTAAAAAAATTATCACTATCTTTTAAATGCTGTAGAAATAAAATAATCTTAACAAAACAATTCATAAAAATTAATATACATATTTTGACTCAAACAGTAAGGGTACCTAATAACATAGGATAATATTTCTTACCTTTTATACATAATAGAATGTATTAAATTCCTCCCCAAGTAATGAACTCAACACTATGATTGGATTATCTATCTGTATATCCTCAAACACCCTCGATTAGATAGATCAGATTCTGTCATACTATCCCTATATGCCCTCAATCAATATGATTATTGGATTCTCTATCTTCATATCCTTGAAAGACGCCAATCATTTTCACACTATCAAACAAAATCCAATTTTCAAACTTTCTAAATGAATCAACCCATACGTGGATTCTAAAAAAAGAATCTAAAAAATTAAAAAACTCTAGGAACAATTTTTTAAGATTTTGATAATTTTCAGTGCTCTCACAGAGAAACAATATCCTCAAAGGAAAAAACATGGTGTTAGATAAAAAATAATATAATTACCTTGTATTTTTAGGTATCCTTCTAACAGTCATGAGTATCATACAATGGTCATATTTTCTCTGATTTTGTCACACGTTCTAGAACACCTAACATTAACAGCTCATATCATTTAGGAATAACAGATTGCATAAATTTAAATTGAATTTACACCATCATAGAGTAGAAGATGATCAATTACAATAGAAATTTTTTTCCATATTAATATTTTATTCATTATTCAATACTATGTATTTCATTACATATTTCATTATGTTGATTTCTATTAATGCAGATCTGATGTATGTAGGTTTTTTATTAGTTCAATTATAAAGACATTATATGTGTGAAAAATAATATAAAAAATATTATAACTAATCTAATAAGGTGAATCTGATTGTTATCAGTTCCATACTTATTAGGAATATATTAATTAATAAATTTATTATAAAGTTAGGGAAACATTGGAACTATTACTATGTATGGTAAAAATCATATGTCTTCTACACAAAAAATATTCAAATAAATTTGGACTAAAAACTTTAGTAATCAAGTATTTAAGACAGATTTTGTGATTTCCAAAACTGAAGTAATAGAGAAGTCATAAAGAAACTTTAGACTCAATAGTTTAATATGCAATGACTTATTAGATATCATTCTATTAAAAAAATCTAATGTGTTTGATGGATTTCTCCAAATGCAACACCATACTAAAATGACCCAAAAACCATTAGATACATATTATCATGAATATTCTATGAATAATCTAACCTATTGAAAATAAAATGATTTTAATTATTTAAATATTATTATATTTAGAGGATATATAATTAATTTGATTTAATAATTATATGGACATATCATTCTCAAAAAATAGTTTAATTTATAAATAAAGTAAATATAATAATTTTGAATGAATAATATAGTAATATATAAATTTTTTATACATAAAAATGTTAACATTAATTTAATTTTATATTAGTAAGATATAATTTTGAGAACACATTATATTTAAAATGTTTTTCCTTTTATTTTGAATTTGTATTTAAAATAAATGTTTATATATTTAAAATTGTAATTAAAATAAAGTGTATTATTTTTTTTATTACTACGAAAAATATTATCCTAATTTGAATTTTTGACATTTTATTAAGTAATTGACTATACAATAAAAATTGAAAATATAGTTTTTACAAAAATAATATCATTTATGACTATAACCGAAAGTTAGTATGACCTGAAAAATATAAATTTTTTCATGATCAAATACGTATTTAAGTAATAAATATAAGGACCCGTCCTTAAACAATACATAATCTTGAATTAAATGGATAATTCACATTGAGGATCTTTTCAAGTGTAGATTTTTAGAGAATTAGGTCATAAAATTTACATAACCACATGAATATTACATATTGACATTTCTATCCAGTATCCATTTTTTTCATAAAACAAAAAATCGTGAAAAAAAGATTCATGTCTAGTTCCATGTTTTAGACAGCATGGATTTTCCTTGATCCCATTCTTGACCCTATTCATCTTTATGTCCCATGAAAAATATTTCAAAACAATTGATGATCATAGAAATCTCGGTAAGGGATATAAAATAAGGAATGAAAACATTATCTCATCAATAAATACAAAATAATGAAACCATACTTTTCAATCATAACATACCTCATGAAGTCACAATATTTATGAATAACACATAGAAATCATAAATCATAAAGGTAACTTGTGGAATACATATAAAACCTACTTTTTAGCTATTAGATATATATGAGGAGTCACATTTGAAATAACTATAATAGTATATTCCCTAAATCACTCAGAAGAAACATCCATGTTTACCTCCATCACGTTACCTAATGCATTGGAGAGCTATATCAGGCTCACCCACCCTAGGTTTATCATAGAAGCGACCATATATGTAAACAATACCCAATAATAATAATATACTCATTACACAAAAATACGAAAAAGGAATGATAACATTTCTAAATTATAATCACAATATATCATTTCAAGATATTTACATAATCAATGCATTATCAAACCGTTTTCAAAACCTTTTAAAACATTTTGTAAAGAGATTTTTGGAAACAAAGTGTCTCATACCACTTTGAAACTATTAATGGTATTAACATTTTAAAACATTAATTTAAATATAAATAAATCCTAAAAACCATTTTTACAACATGGACATTAATGAGAAATATTTAGAATAACAAATCTTTAAAACAAATAAAAATGATATTTTAGTTAAAGAGTTCCTAACAAAATGAGAGATTCTTGAATACAAATAATTGAGGAATAACATAAATAAAAGAATAAAATATCATGAAAATAGAGATATTAATGATATAATACACCAAAGGGTAGTATTTATACCATATAAATGTGAATTTGTGTATAACAATAAATAAGTTTAAACAGAATGTAAATTCAGACGATGTCCCTTGAAAAGATCATATCGTTATATTAAGGACAAATGAATGACATAATTATTTGTGAAAAATAATAATACACCTAATATAATTAGATATTAAGTGTAAAAAAATAATATTTCATTCACACATATTCATATCATGACATAATCAAGAAGTAGAAGTTTAACACAAAGAATTGAAATTGGGTAAAAAAGTTCCCTTACAAAAATTCGACAGCCTAACGACATCACTTTAAGATTTTGAAAATGAGTTGATGAGATAAAAAATGGAATCTAATAACTTGGACATAAAATTTACAGAAATAAGGATATATAAGAACATATCCCAATATAATAATATGTAAAATAAAAGAAATAACAAAAAGAAGTTTTTTAAAAAGAGGAGGGTGAAAGGTTCCCATATCGATTTGGTAACTAATGAAACATACACCCCATGAAATAAATATCACACAATGAATATTTAAATAACCATAAGTTAAATTATATTCCACAAAGAATAAAATTATGGGCAGTTCAACTACCACACAAAAAGAAATAGTGGCTAATATAGCATCATTCTCACAGGAAAAAAAGTGAGATGAAAAAACCATACCATGTTTTAATCAATCGAGTCATATGAGTAGATATTAATAACAACCAGATGAATCACTGAATAGAATTAATATCAATAAAATAATGAGAATATATATCAAATGGAAGTAAATAATACACCACATGTAATAAATAAGTGGTGAACAATGGAAATCTCATGTAATTAAAAGTGAGATAAGAAATCACTTACCTCGGGTCCAACATGACTCGTATGTTCATTGTTCTTCCTAAATAATAAACTTATGTTAATTTATAATTTCATCATAAATTTTTTAATGATTTTTATTACTTTTGTATCACTTATTACCATGAAATAATTGTTATTTAACAATTTCATTTCATATGAGACATTTTGTCGATGTTCCGAATTTAAGTTAAAAATGAACTTGTTATAATTACAATTTTTCAATGTTGTCAATACACCATTATATTAAAAATTATATTAATTATTTAGATATCATATATATCATGTATATCCAGTATATATATATATTTATAATATTACCTAAAATTTGGAGATAAGAAATGAAATTTACCGTTCATGAAGATGGTAAGTCGTACGTACGCATGAACGCTACTTTCATTTCTATTTAAAATTAAATGGAATAAAAACATAATGATACATAGGTATATTATAATTCCATTATAATATCATATGATATATATGGTACATAATGTAATTAACTCCATCTTTATACGTTCCATGTATGTCATGAACGAATCAAATCAGCTTGAGGGGGTGGTAGTCTGCTCTTCCTGAAATGAAATTATCGTGTTTACACGAATTAGAATGCATAAAGGTATGTTTGTAAATAAAAAATTCATAAGCATAAATAAAAAATAAATATAATATATATCATATATAAATGCAGTTCCATATTAATGGCTACCATTAGAGGCGGTAGAAGATAATTGCACAATCATCGTTTCGTGAGGCGTTAGTTTTCCATCAATAGAAACATTATGTTATTTACTCATTAGATAGAGGTGTGTGTATGTGTAGTTTGAATCTGTAACATAAAAACATCCTAGTATACATAGGATACTGGTATCATTATAAAATAAAGGAATAAAAATAGTTTAGGTGGTTGGAGAAGTAAAATAAAATAAAATAACTTAAGAGAAGATGTTACCTTTAAATCAGGTTACTCTTTTTGGTTTGAACCAAATGGGTTTCATGAAGTGCTTTATGCCTAAGGTGATGATTCTAGGATGAATATGGGGATCTTGGGAGCTTATTGGAGTAGAGGGTGTTTGTTAAAAATGCTTTATAAGTGTGAGAAATGGGTAGGAAGTGAGGGATTTTATAAGGGAGAGGAGGTTCTCTTTAAGAAAGTTTGAAAGAATTATTTTATTATAAACTCATCTTCAGTTTAAAAAGGTCAAGTAATCATTAAAGTAAAAGTTAAAATGACTCAAGGTTGAAATGAAATCATTAAATAATAATTTGAAAGGTTTTGGATATTTTTGTAATATTTATAATCTTATATATTTAAATCATTTATTAATGAGGTATATATTGTATCATTATTGTGTCATAAATATTTTAATTTATTTGATGTCCAAAAATTATAAAACAAATACCATGATGTAGGAAATATTTTTATATTTCCAAATAATTGTTATTGTTTAAAAGATAACTTATATAACCTCATGTAAAAATTGATTTACTAAAAGATATTTGTTTAAGTCATTTTGGTATTTACATTAAATTAATTAATATAACGTCTCATTATTAATCCCATGTGGCTTCATGGGGTCCTAAATTTCACCCAAGGATTCCCATGGTAAGATATGTATCTGAAAATAGGATTAGGACACATGTTATGGTAATTTAATATTATTATAATATTATATTTTAGCCTTATTTACTATATTTACCCTTTAATAATGGAAAATAAAATATTTACTAAAGTAAATATTTAAAATGAATACAAATAAAATCTACCTATTTACACCATTTTTACATGATTATTACAAATATGGAATAAATTTTTCCAAATTCAAAACACCAAAGTGGTATGAATTAATTTAAAATTAATTCCTGCTGTCAAAACGAAAAACGTGTTTTTAAGACATATTAACTATTAACAGATTGACATATGTTTATATCCAATTTCAAAGTGAAATTAATTACAATGTCCAAAATTAGATTATAAGGTAAAAATATATTCTAATTTTATTTTATAACCAAGGAAAAATATAATCTTATCATATAAATAAATTATATTAAAATGTAGTTTTGAATTAAAATACAGTGTTTTTCAATATTCATTAAAAAATGAACATTATAAGAAAGATACCAAAAATTTAACCAATATAAATTATAATGTCCCAAATATAATGAAGAATTTTATTTTTTCAAATAGAACATATAAAAATGTCCAAAACTATATTTAATGAGGTTTCTCCCCCAAAAGGCTGTAAATCGACCATTTAAAGAATATTAGAGTATTTATGCTTATATTTATTCACATTTTAAGACTCTATCTTTTATTGGATAAATGTAAAAATATTCAAAAAACATTTATAATAATATTTTAGTTTTTTTTATTTATACCTTCCAATACAACTGCTATGCATTAAATACCATTTGAAATAATAATATTATATTATTAGTGTGCAATATAAGATTTCAAAGAAACCCATTTTTGCGTATCAGGTACGCCATCGAACATAGCATCCCCTTTAATGTAGAAATAATATTTAATTCACAAATATTAATAAATAATAAAAATATCTTGTTTTTTATTTACCTGGGATGTTACAATGAACATATAAATTTCTAAACTCAATTAAGAAATTATAAGTTCAAATCATAAAAACATAAGTAATATTTCCCAATAAATGAAATCTATGATTCCTTTTAATTTAATCAAATACTAAGTGGTAAAATTTTGATTTTTGATTAATTTGATAAATAGATAAACTTTTTTTCATTATAATGTTCCAAATTATATCATTAGAAACTAAAACATTGATATTTTTATCTTATTTGTAACTCGTAAACATAAAAATAAACATTATCCAAAAAGTGGTTTGTATGTGTTTCATACACAAGAGATAAAATCAATATTTTTTACACATTTAAATTTTAATTTATAAAACAAAATTAATGTTTTTATTTTTCTAAAAAATATTCAATAAATATTCATTTTATTTTTATTCATAAAAATTAAATTTCTTAAATAAAAACTATTTTTCTTGGTAAAATAAAAAAAAAGTTTAAAAATTGGTAACCAAATTATGAAAAGGAAAAACACATTAAATAAATATTTCTAATATATTGTTTGAGTTTTGGATAGATTAATACTTATCCCCACAAAAGTATTTTACATTTTGGAGCTATATTAACATGTGAAACATGTTCTCTCATTTCATTATGATGAAATATTTTTTAAAATTCCATTCCCACCCGTTATAAAAGGTTCATCTCAGCACCCATTCCTGATCAATATTATAATTAAATTTTCAGATAAAAACCCTCTTATTACCTCCCCTAGAATCACATTTTACTTCATTTAGATTATTGTCACAACACGTTATCATATTCGCTCTATTTCCATGGAGTCCTCCAACAGAAAACAGAATCACTCAACATGAGTACTTGTTTATACCTAACATAATTTATTTCCTATATTAATTTCTAAAAAAGAGTTTTATCATTAATAAAGTATTACATAAATAATTTAAAATAAAATAATTTTATAATTCGATGTAAATAACAAATTACCACATTTTTCATTTTCAATTAAGAAAAACTAAAATGTTATTTGTTATTATGTATAAGAAAAACTATACAAAACAACATGTCATGTTTTTTCATATATTTTATTTATTAATTACTAAATTATCAGAAATTTTTATTTTTGAAATTATAAATATCAAAATAATTTAATTATCCATATTCAATATTGATGTTTAAAAAAAACTTTTATAACCATACTAATCAATTAATTATGTTGTGTTCATGTTTGGGTTGGTCAAACCACATATATTATCAATGTTATGAAATAATATAATGGATTACAATTGGAATGAAATTATAGATAATATTTTATAAAAAAATTTAAATAATGACTTAAAATTTTTATGGAATGAAAAAAATAATTTTAATATCTTTAATTAAGATACAAATGTATGTTCATTAAAAATCATTGAATCTTATTCATAGCTGATTTTGTATTATAGATCACAACAAAAACTCACTTAGAATGAAATCATAAAATTAGAAATTATTATTAATAATCAATTTTATTACCTTTTTGACATCGTAATTTTTCACATTGGGGGAATATTGAATAACGACACTTTTATTACAAAACCAGTTCAAATATTTCAAGATTGCTGACACGTAATATTTAAAATAGATAATGAATAACTAATATACATATAAATAATAATTATAATTATTTTAAAAAATATTATAGATAAAAAAATGTTTTTAAATTATTATATCTAGTTAAATTTTTTTGTATTGTGGATTTAAGTGGTTTGGTGGAAGTAAGGAATTGAGGAAAGGGGTTATTTGTCTCAAATAGATTTTCTTGAGACAAAATTTTAATTTTCCACTAGGATTTCACTAAATTTATTGTGATAGACCACTAATAGATTTATATTATAATATTAATAAGACTCATTGGATTTAAATATCTAAATAATTTTGTCTCTTTAAATTTCATTTCATTCAAAACATACTAATGTTATAATAGTTTTTATTAACTCAACTACGTTTTCGAGTTATAATGTCAATTTTGACATTCATTATTCCAAAATATGATTTTATATAATGGTACATACTCTTTATCTATAGTTATTTTGAGAAATTTAATTCTAATATTTATCCATGATTAATTAGTTTCCTTTAAAAATATATATCTTTATTGATAATAATTCTTATACTCTTTAATGATAGTTTCCCCTCAATGTCTATGTTTTCATTTTCCATTGATGTTATTCCTTTTATTTGGAAACACAAATAATTGTTTTATCATGTGACCTAATTGTTTCTTCTCTACTATATCAAAATATATGTTTTGTTACTATCACTACTAGAAAAAATACATATACCCACAGTTCCAAACCGTGGGTATAGCCCCCAAAACCGTGGGGTTTATTGGCGTCGGTATAGGGGTATTAACCTATACCCACGGTTTATCAAACCATGGGTATTTATTCCCACTGTGTGAAGGCCTCATCCACGCTGTCAAAGTGTTATACCTACGGTTTTTAAACAGTGGTTAAAAATATATAAAGCATGCAACCCGTAGGTGTTGAACCCACGATGTCTCGTGACCTGACCGCTAATTTCATCGCACTTCACCACTCTAGGTAGTCAATTTATATTAATATATATCTATATTTTTAAATATATATTAATCTATGATCGTATTATGAAAAAATGACGGAAGCGCGTTTCGAACCCGCATCTGAAACAGCAAATTCCTAGCGCCTAACCAACACAGAAAACTTAGTTATATAAATATGTATCAACATTTATATTAATATATTACTATAATTCACGGTTTTAGAAAAATACAAGTTGTCAGGATTCAATCCCGCGGAGATATAGTGCACAAACAGACACCTCACCAACTCATCTTCATAAATTTTGTTAGTTTTTATTAGTATAAATATATATATATATATTAATCATACCCTTTGTTCCCGCCAAAGTTTTTTTCATTGTCCCGTGTATTTTTTGTTCCCGCCTTGTGGCGGGATACCAATACCCACGATTCTCTAAAACCGTGGATATAGGTCTTCCAGAAAAACCATAATACCCACAGTTTTGATGAACCATGGGTATAGGTCTTCCAAAAAAACTCTATACCCATTGTTTGACCAAAAACTTGGGTAAACATCTTCAAAACAAAATCACATATAACCAAAGTTCAGCAGAATCATGGGTATTGTTCTCAAATATAATCTATACCCACAGTTGTCTAAAAATGTGGGTATAGGTCCCCATATTATATCTATACACACAGTTTTAGAAAATCGTGGGCATAGGCCCGTTTTCTAGTAGTGTATTTTAAAAATTTGTGTTTTAATATTGGTATTTTCTAATATTAAAAAATATGTTTCCATCATTTCAATGTCAAATGTTTTATCATACACTCCACATTTCATCATGATAACCATCAAGTCATACCTTGGATCGATTATTGAATATTATTTCCATAATTTAATGTTTTCATTATTTCCACATCTACATTATCACATATGTAGTTTTTAAAAGGCCTTATTATTGATGATTTTATTAATAAATCAAATGATTTCAAAATATATTCACATTTCCTTTGTGAAACATTTATGTATTTTTCAAGGCACCTTCAGTGAAGATTCAAAAAAATCCAATTTTTCTAAAATTTATATCTTTTCGATGAATTATTATTTATATTTATTTAAAAATATTTATTTTTAAAGATCATTATTTTAAATTTCATAAATTTGACCATTCAAAAAATGAATATTCACAATAATATTAAATTTATATTTTGCAAAAAATTTAAAATATTTTTCTAAAGAATTATTTACAATTCCACATCCATTTTACACTTTATCTCATAAGATCTCATTACCATTGAAATTATTCATCATGAATCACCATTAAAATGTTCATATAAAATACACTTTTTGAGTGGTTGATTTTTTGGTGTCAACCAATTACATTCTTGAGGCAAATTTAGGCGATACCAAATGGAAATTTTGTAAAACATATTTTTCATAACCGAGAGACATAAATATATAATGAATGATTAAATTAAATTGAAACATATATATATATATATATATATATGTGTGTGTGGGGGGGGGATTATTGATTAGTGGGTTACTATATATCTCTTCAATTAGTTAAAGTATGATATATTTGGATATAATGAAATTGTGCATGTGAATAAATTTTAACGGTATCACTATAAGACTATGCATGGGTATAATTTTATTTAATTTTTTTATATCAAGGACGTGTGTGGGTATAATTATGAATAAGATATTTTAAAAAGATAGTTAATGGGTATAGTTTTGATAATTAGGTTCCCACAAGGGGTGTATGGGTATAATTGTGTTTAATTTATGGTCACAAGATAGGGTGTGGGTATAATAGTGGATAATCTATGATAAAAAACTACATGATGATATAATTGAGGTTAAGATATGTTAAAAATAATATATTATCTTAAACCTATAATTATTCCACACTTATACTAATTATCTTACATATGTTAAAATCACATGGATCATGATTATTTACAGATATTTCGAAAACCATTTTACTCATTTCTTATTTTTTTTGAATCCTCATTCAATGAATCTTTATTTTTGACTTATTCATTATTGGTATGATTTTATTATGTATCATTATTATATCGATATTATCTACTTATGAAAACGTAAGAAAATTTATTAAAATCAATTATGATTAACCTAATTGGGAATCTATAATCTTCCCTTTATTATGTGTCCATTCCCCAAACAATGTAGATATATATAACTCATCAGAAGTCTAAAAGTATGTTTTGTGTGGTTTTATTATAGGGAAATGTTCAAACTTTTAATAAAATAAGTTTTTAATGAAATTAGTCCTAATAAATACTAATAAATCCATTTTTGGGATTTATTTATTATTTATGGGATATACTGACTAACTTATGTGAATTCTATGATATAAATAAAAATTTATCTCTCTTTTTATCTATTGAAATGTTTAATGAAAATTTTTTCAACCCCAAATCCAGGAGAGGTGGTTTGAGGTTGTTTAGTTTGTATTAGAGAATATTTTAGATATTTTTTTGGATAAAATTATTTATTTTCTTGAATGGGATAGGATAAATTTAGATAAATATTTTTCAGCTAGAGACTTTATGAAACCTTCTCTTAAAATAAACATTATTTATTTTATTGCTTCTATTACACACAATAGTGAATATAAACAAACCGTAAAATAAATATTATTATCTTCATGTGGATATTATAACAAAGATATTAAAATTATAAGTATAAATAGGGATATACATATTGTGAAAGATACGAAAAAATGTATTATATAATTCATTTATTAATTCATAATATATAAGGAGTCAATTTTAATTAAGGTCATGTTATGCTCAAAAAATATACTTCCTTCAAAATTGGTGTTTACTGATTTTAGTTAGTAAAAATTCTAATAAATTTATTTTACTTACAAAAATTTAATCATAAAAAATATTATATTTTTTATATATTTTGGATAAAAATTAGCTTAGGGTTAAATTTTTCTATTTTTAGATGACTATTTTAGGTAATAGTTAAACTACTAAATTTTTTAAAAAGTTATTTATTTTTATTAAAAGTTACCATTATGACTGTAATATTGCTAAAAATTAACATGAGTTTAATTTTTTAAAAATTAACCAATTAATTAAATTTTAATTGTTATTATACTTTATTTTTGAATATGTTCATTTTTTGGCGAAAAAACACATTTTTATATAAGTTGTTTTAATATATGCTATGTGTTATTATTTTAAATAATTAAATAAATCATTATTTATAAATGTTAAAATCTAAATGGATATATTTAATATTAGATAAATTATTTTACATTTATATGATAATTATTTATATGAATGAGAGAAGAATAATTGTTTTTGGGATTAAAAATGACAATTCTAAAAGGGATTTTTTCTGAATTTTTTTGGTTTATTTTTAAATTAATTTATACCGGAAAATATAAATTTAATATTATAAAATTGGTTCTATATTTTTAATAATAATAAATAATAAAATTTAATAGGTTTATCATTGTTTTTGGTAATTATGAATAATAACCATGCTAAGGCTTTGTCGCCATAGTAAACGAGGTGAAAAATGGTTAAAAATAGGATTAAATATTTAAATCTCCTTAAAAATTACTTTTATCATATTGTCTGTGTGTTTTTAACTATATATATAATTATGGAGTTAAATAATTTATTTTTGGACAGTATTTCTAAATTTTTAACCCATGATTTACTTTCAAAATAAATGTTATATATTACACAAATTAAAAACTATTTTTAGTTTTTTTCAATTTATGAATTTATTGGATGATGGATATTTTTTTATTTTGAAACTATATGCTATAGAACATCTAGTGTTTATTATTTAACTAAAAAATTATTCAAACCCTATTTATTAAATGTTTTCATTATTAAATTATTTTACTTAGAAATCAGATAGTTTCCATAAAATAGATTTCTGTGCTATTTGTGTTATTTTAATAAATGTAATTTCATAAAGTAATATAAATTATATATGATAAAATGGATTAATTTATTGGAATAAAAATTTCAAAAAAATTACAAGGCTCTTTTAATTTTTGGTTAGATAATTTTGTTATGATGGAAAACATTATATTATTACTCCAATGGTTAAAATGGGTTTAATGTTATTTAATTTGGATATAAGGTTATAAATATATCCATAAATTTTATAAATATGATTTTATGGGTTTAGTTAATACCAAAGAAAAAATATCAAAACATTTTGGGTGACTGGGTTCAAATTGAGATGATTATGATATTTAAATGTATTATTTAATATTTCATGTAATTTAATGTTTTTATTTTCCATAACCTATTAAAGGGAACAACATATTCGGTAATATTAAAAAACATTTCTCCTCTATAATTGAATATAATTGAATTTATACTATCCACGATTCTTCTCCCACTTCCAAGAACATTTGGTCTTTCTAAAATACAATTCTTTGAAGGTTTATGGTGTAAGCCAATAGAGGAATCTCAATTATGAGTTAATAATTAAAATATATTTAACAATTTATAAAATATTTAATTTGGTTTTATAAATAATATTAATTGTTATTATGTTTCGTTAATTAAAATAATCTACCTCCTTTCCTTCCCATGGGAAAATAAAACATTGCTCGTGTGTACATGTGGATTACCATCTACACAAAGTGATTCATTAATTTTTTCATTTGGGTATTAAGTGAATATATATATATATATATGATATTTTTATTTTTCAGTTAATATGTGTTATGATTTACTATTTGTTCTTTGTGTCGAAAATTTGAAATTTAAATCACGCAAACCCACAGACTATCATCTCCATGAAGTTATGTAACTAATTTTTCATCACAACTTTATATGAATAGTAGTAAAAGTGTATATTATGATTCAATATTATACTAATATCATAATTAAAAATATATATATTAAGGGAAAATGATAAAATTACAAGTATTGGGATTACGAAACCCAAAATATTTTTAAATAATGATTCAATTGTCACCGAGAACAATGATTTCAGAAACATATTCATAATAAATATGTTGTAAGATTTCATAAGTGAAAAATATATAGAAATATATATATATATATATATATAAATAATCTATATATATTACATAAGAGTTTTGACCATATACCATGTCTGATAGGACTTGAGATATAAGTTTCTCATGTCAAATTAATTTCTGCGAGACATACACCATATTCAATACATCATTATTTCATGGGGTGAATATATTTACATAGAATTTTATTTATTATTACTATTAGGGAAATTAATTTTATTTAAAAATCCATCTAATTTTATCTCTTTAATGGGGTTTTTGGATAGATATTACCAACATCGATAAGGGTTCATCATCTCCAATTGTTTTCTTTAAGACATATCTAATATTATCCACCTATAGATTTTATGTTTTTTATATAAATACTATTTTTATGTTTATATCATGAATTACTTTATGTTCATGATATATAATGTTTTATTAAATGTTATTCATTCTTAGGGAGTACAATGTAAAAGTTACCAAATCAATAAGTGATTTATGTTACATTCTTATTTTAATTAGGATTATTTGAAAATGAATCCCCTTTTAAATTAATTATATAACACATATTTGATAAAACAATTTAATTTAAAATCCTATATTCATTATTATCATATTATTTTTTAATATCATTTCTCAATCTCTGTAACTCAAAATGGTTTAGATATTTTTTAATAGATGCTGACCATATTTATTCCCTTTTAGTTAAGAATCAATCATTCCCATATCCATATTCTCTAGAGTTTCTATGTATTTTTTATATAACCTAACATTATTATAAAATTCCTTTTATCCCATGGTTTATTTTCTATGAAATTGTTTAAAATGAGTCTTCCTATTATTTTCTAAACAAGGTACTTTATTTCTAAATGTTAAAAATAAATCTATTATTTTATTAGATATATTATAATTGAAGTTTATTGCCATCATGACCACTGAATGATTTGAAGCTAGACATAAATTTTTCAAAGTTACTTTTCTAATAATATATGTTATTTATTATATTTTAACTATTTTGATTATAAATGGTAAACTTCAAAGAGACAAGGGTATTTTCCTAAAAAAGTATTCTAATTATTTCATAGAGAAATTTCTCAAAAATGATAATATATTTCTCTATTAATAATGATTTACTAGGGATGTGATCCACTAATACCATCCTCTTTCTTTCTATAGATGGTTAATTTTTACAATGATGATTTTTTTAAAATCCCTATTTATTTTCCATTTCAAAAACTATGATGAAATATTAAATGATTATGAAACTCATTTATTTTCCAACAACTGTGGAATGATGATGTGATGAATGTTTAATGATATTTTAATGAAAATATACATGGTTTTATTATATTAATGGTGGGATCAGAATTAAATATCCCGCCAATGCATTTGAAATTGATGGATATCTCCTGAGATAATATGTTCATGAATGGGGAGTGAATATAGTTCATAATGGGACTATAACCACTATAATAGATGTTGGAGTGGATCATGATAAAGGAAATCATAGAATATAGATTAAACCCAATCCACTATGGATGCCTTGTATGTAATCCATGACTATAGAAATAATTTCTTCTATTATTTTTATTCTACAGTATAATGAATTATTATTATGATATGTCTCATGAATCATTATTGGTTATTGATAGTTCCAATCTATTATGTCTTATTTCTTTTGATTGAAATATATGTATTCCTTGATTCATTTTTAACGATTATTGACTAATTGGATCTAGAAACTATAACATATGATCATGTTCTTCTATCCATAAGTTTATATTATTCCTAATCTTGATCAATGATTGATATATACTATGTATACCATTACAATGAATTTGGGATCTCCCTTTCATATGATCCGTAACCCAGTTTATGTTGAATGTTTTTATGTATTGTTTATAAAATAAATGAACAATGTGAGAATAAAATTGTGGGAAATATTGACGATATTTGATAAAATAATTTTTTATGTATCTCGTAAACATGTATTCTAATCCTTTTATTGTTATGGGGAATTCCATTTTATTATATGTATTGAATATTTATCTAAATGATATAATATTTATTTATTAATTTTTTTTGTTTCATACATTTCAATAAAAGTGAGGTTTAGTTATTTTTAGTGATTGATATTAGATAACATTGGTGAAATCCCTAAATATAAAACAATGTAAATGATAACATCATAATGTTTTGGTATTATAGAGATTATGATGAATTTTTAGAAATACTTCCCTATCTAGTTACAATATGTTTTCATGAATTTTATATATTCTTATCATATTAACAATACCTAAAATAATTTTTTTATGTATATGATTTACATCATTCAAATTCATGATTAATAGGCCCTTACTATATGTCTCATTTATGACTCACAGGGGATATGATTGGGTAAATTAACATTTTACTAATGAAAAAATAGAATGGATTTTAATAGGTGATGACTAAGGATTAACTAGTTTAAACCACATGTTTTATAGTTAGAAAAGATGATTTCATGAATTAGACAGCATAATAATGATATTATATGACATATCACTCTGATAAATGAAAAATGATGGTCATGGTAACCATTTTTATATTTTTAATGTATTTTGGGTACAATGATAATGTTATTGTGGTTATATTTATTCTAAAATATTAATGTACCTTATTTTAGTATATTATTTGAATTATTTTATTTTAGGAAAATCTCAATGAATGTTAATTAAAATCCTAAATAATTAGTTATTGAATTACTATTTATAAATTCAAATTGTATTATGATCACATATTAAGTCTACGATTCTTCTATGATTTTAGTTTGTTCTAATTTAATTCTTAAATATATCATTATTTCCCACATAGTTCAATTTCATGTCATTTTAGTAATGAGTAATATGTCTTCATATAGTTATCATATAAATTTCTCAACCTAGGATGTGATATTAGATAATATGAACTAAACATTTTCTTCATTCAGTGTGAGGATGAATATGAACTTCTATTGTAATTTACTTTTATTATATGGGTCTTACTACATATTGATGAAGTTTATTTAACTCAAATGGTTAGGGGGAAATATAAAATTAATGATATTCCTTTTTTCCAAATTATTCTTTTGTATTTACTAAAGGCACGCATAGTATTCTCATAAATATTGAAGTTTAGTTTGCAATAGAACACATACCTATAGATACACCTATCTCAATTAACCCATATAGTATCCCATTGATTTATATTCAATAATTAGGGAATAAATTGTAGTAGAATATTGATAATTTATTTATATTCCATTATGCATCACTATTGGGTGCATCAATTTTTTTTAGAAACAATAATGGGTCAATTCATCATGTCATCAATGATAGGGAACTTAAAAACATCACTATTATGAAACATTATAAAATACACCATGTTAATGAACTATTTAATCAATAATGTCGAGGGAAATAGTTTTTATAGATTAATTATCAATTTAGATATAATGAATTGAGAGTCAAATAGGGGTTATACCAAATAAATACTTATGTATGTGGCATAGTCATTATATATTTATAACATATCTATTTACACATACTAGTTCTCTTTTAATATTAATTTATTTAAATAATATAGTCTTTATAGAATACCATGATCTGTTTTGGTAGTATTTATAAATTATATTCCTAAAATTTTGATGCACAAGTAACATCATTAATTTTTTTTATCATTGTACTATAGAACCTATGGAAGTATAAGATGTAATCTAAAAATACGATGTGTAAATTTGGGCTATAGAATATTCCATTATGGTTTTATACATTATCAAGTGAGGATATATATGTTGATCATTAAAAGATGAATGTTTTTTTTATCAATATCCTTAACCAACAACCATAACTAGGATTCATAGTTTTCTATATTTTTATAGACATTACTGGTGCATTGTGAGTGATCTGTAATGGATATCTAATCCAATAACCATGTTAACTCGAAATGGATATATATTTTTTTTGAAATATGAATTTTAGGAAAAATTAAATTATTAAAAGAGAAGGTTAGTTAATGAAACTCTGAGCACACCACTATGCAGTTTAAAATGATTTTCTTATCTATAGTGATTCATCAATAATGGGAAAAAATGTTTTTTATGAAGAATAATATGGTGATAGAACATTGATCTACCTCATTTAAAATTCGGGAGATAAATATACCAACTAATGATTTGGAGTTCACAAGAGTATTTTTTTTACATAACATGTGGAAAAAATATTTTTATGGTGAATGATATAATATACACACACATAGATAGTCACCCTATTTCTATAGTCTGACACCATTGCAATATGGTGCAACACCATTCTTGTAGACTAAAATGATAATTTTATAAACTATGGCTGCTATAGACATCACAGTAGGTTCTAAAAAATTTCCACGGTTTATATTGTAGAAATAATAAAACCATGAAAAAATGTGGATAATTCAACAATTTAATCTATGGAAATATGTGTCTATAGATACAGTTTAAACCATGTAATTTGGTTAATATAAACAATGATTAAAACAATGACAATCAACATAAAAAAAATTAATTCATCCGGTGAGGTTTGATCCTCCATTATTTTTATAATATACCCAACACATTACCAACACAATGAACACTACTATATGTATATATATATATATACATATAAATAAAAATATATATAAATGGTTATATAATTATAATTAATAATAATTTAAGAAAATAAAAATATTTTCCGATTATTTAAACAGTGTTAGTATGTGATTATAGGAATGAATAAAAATGTTGAAAATATGCCTATATAAAAATGGTCTAAACCATGGAAATAGCTGGACATATCCCCAATTTAAACATAAGGAATAAGGTTTTATTACCACGGTATAAAACATCAAAATAGGTGCCTATAGCTGTGATTTAAACTATTGAAATATGCGGATGTGGCCATAGTTTAAACGGTAGAAATAGAAATAAAGGGAAACCCTTTAAAACATGGAAACAGGTGGTTATAAACATGGTTTAAATTGTTCCAATAGGTATCTATGTACATAGTATACTTCACCATGGTAGTACCCCTTTCCCACCATTTTCCCTTGTTTTTTAGAATTTCCCATGAAACATATCACCACCGATTCATATAACTATGACTATATTTTGTCCTATGGACATGATTTTTACAATCTATGCCTATAGGCTACCTATGGCTAGGTGTTTCGAAACTATTACAATAGAAAGTGTGGTTATAAAATAGTCTTATAGTTTTGGTATGCTAATAATAAAATCCCTAACTATGTATTAATGAACTTTTTTTACTATGATGTAATGAAGATCGTTGAAGATGATTAATGCTTATGAATGTTGAATATATATCCACCTAGTAATATTGAACATGGTGTATAGTAATCAACGTCTAATAGACCATCTGGATTTTTAAAGATAATTAATTAATGAGATCTATTAATTATGTATTTACAGAATTTAAATCTTGAAATTATGATTAAAGGTGAAAATCATATATTTATTAGATAGTTGACCACCCAACCATCCATTTAAGGATTAAAGAGTCTCATAATTAGTATTTTAAATAACAGAATAATGTAATAAATGTTCTTAAGTTCAACCGTGATTATGAAAGATTGATAAAAATATGAACCAAGTATGTGTTCCATAAATACCATATCTGAAGAAGGATATTTTTGTTGACTCCAATAGTAAATCATTCAATACACTTCATAGTATTACAAAGATGTATAGATACTAGAAAGATATTTTTCGGTGGTACAAAATGAAGGGAGATATTACAGATTAAGTGTCCTAATGTTATGTTTGAAAAAAAATTATGGATGAGAAACATATTTGTAAGGATATGTTATAACCATACCCATACCAAAATGAAAATGGGAAAACATCAACATGGATTTCATTTTATGATATCCCAAAACATCTAATGTCAATGATACTACTTTTATTTTAGAAAATCTTCCAATGATATTAGCATAGAAAATTTTCAATAGAAAATACTTCACTCTTTATTAGATGTATAGGATAACCATTATGGTATCAGTATAGCTTTATGATGTAATAAATTATATTATATATGATTTGTATATGAGGCTTACCCAATTTTTATAGAGGTGTAATTAGTAATCTCTGGTTATAGAGTTGCAGATCAATATTTTATTTCATCTATTGATAGATAAATAATATAAGAAGACCATTCATAATATAAAAGACATGTTGAGATCATATTCTATAGATTTCAAATTTGGTTGAGATCAATAATAGAACAACTATAAAATTAATTGTATAGTGTTTAGGAAATTATAACTCAATTTTTAGTGATGCCATTTTTTGCCTCAAAAATGAATTTCCTAAAATAATGATTTTTATTTCATTTTTTTTGAAAATTACAAATAATTTATACTGATTATAAAAATTATACTTACAGAAATTAAATTCAAATTTTTAATTATCATATAAAAATTTTGTAATCCGGAATTTCTTTGGATTTTTATTAAAATATAGATTTCTAGTGAATAGTGATTAATACTGATGTTATGAAATAGGATATTATTTTTATTTAATGTATAATTATGATTGTAATTAGATATTATAATAATACAATAATTTTTTATTTATATATAATATTATTAATTTTATTGGAATCAACATTATAACATATTTTAATATAAGGTCATTTTTTGGATTCAAAACAAAATTTTCCTAAAAAATAATTTTTTCTACATTCTAGGCATTAATATTTAAATTGACATCTATAACAATATAAAAGTAAATATTTAAGAATGGGTTTTATATTAATAATGAATACATAAAAAAAATTTATAATATTTTTAATTTATTTTTTATCATTATGAATAGTAATGTTTGTAATATTGTCTCCTTGGTTAGGGAAAATCATGTAATTAAGGATAAAATAATACAATAAAAACCCCAAATTAAACTAAAAATTTAATTAATCTATTGGAATAGGGGGGGTTTTATCATCATCATCAAAAATACTAATTTATGGAAAAAAATTCTATTAATCAACAAATATTTCATATATATTATTTTGGTAATTATAAAATATGAAATGTCAATCTCATACATTTAATTTGTATAAAATATTAATACATAAATAAAAAAATATGTTCAGTTATTAAATTCTAATTTAAAGATAAACTAATTATTTTATAATTTTGATTTGTTTTTAAAATTTTAGTTATGAAATAATTACCATAAATAATTATGCAATTTATAAAAAGTTCTCGTGAAAGCAGTAGAAAACTAAAGTGAATGATATTTTGAAAAATATAAACGTGACATTTTTTTAGTGAGTTAATTTTAATCAATAATTTTTAAGATAAATATAAAATATTATAGATCTATGGAAGGTTTAAATTTTAATTATGTTATTTCCTTGTCTTTTCTGATGACAACATATTTGAATTGTTCTTAAAATGATATTAATAGTATTTTATGTAAAATATATTTTATTAAATTAATTAAAATAAAAAAACCTTAATGGGGAAAATATAATGATAAATGGTCTCAATATTTAATAAATTTTCTATTTATGTACTATTTTAACATTATAAATAAAACTATAACCCTTTATTATTGATAATTTCATTACCAAGATTAAGATTAAAATTGGTTAACCATGTAATTAAAAGAAACTGTATGTATTAAAGAAAAAACCTAAACCTTCTAAGTATATATTAGATTATGGTATTATAAAATTATATTATTTTTATTCTATTAAATTCTATTCTAAAAAGACATTAGAATATTATATTATAATATTTCATGTATTTCTAAAAATAACCTTAATTATATTTTATAATAAAAAATAATTTATTAAATGAAAATCTATCTTCATCCATGTGAATATGAAGTGAGTGGAAATATCCATTTCTTTATATTTATGTTTCACTTTCAATTGTAGTGTATCTTTCATGACGTTCATTGTTCAAAAAAACTGATATCATGATTATTTTCAAAAGGGTAAATCGGGGCATTAAAACAAAGAGATAAGGGTGAACACATAATCAATAAATTTATAGATATTATTTAATGGGTGTATTTAGAGTCAAAATAATATTATCTTTTTAATTATATAAATTTGGAGTCAATTTTCCATGAAAATTAATTTATATTAATTTAATACTTTTAGTAATTCCTACAGTTCCTCTATCCTCACTTAAAAAAATAAACCCATTCTACTATCTTTTACACACCATTTGAGCCATATATCTCATCCAAAACCCACCAAATTCTATTTTAAAACATCCATATACATGAATATTAGTTGATGGTCTCATCAAATGTTCATTAAAAGGGGCCTTAGTGAAGGATCTAATAGAGGTATCTGAATCTATGGTATTAATAAAAAAATAATAACATAATTTACCTAAATATATATAAATTTTATCATTATTTTTAAATGACCATTATTCCTCATCTTTAACATAAAATTTTAAGTTATAGTATCGGGTGCACGTAGATGTGGTGTACCATCACCACATAGTGATACAATTCAATTTCCATCACCAACATTCATGGACCATTCTTATGATTTTTGAAGTTTATAAACTATATTTATGAAATAATTATTCTATTGTTATTATAATATCTTATATAATTTCTTATATTTTTATCCATTGGAAAATCATAACATCACTCGCACATACATGTAGAATGTCAACTCCATGAAGCGATGTGATTCATTTTTTGTTTTATCATTACAATGATGGTAATAAGAAATTATTTAAAGAATAATATATATATATATATATTATATTAATTATTTTTCATATTTTAATTAATATATCCCTTATTTCATTTCATCCATCAAAAAGATAAAATGACAACCATGCATACGTACGACATACCCTCTTAAAGAATGTTGTAGTCCATTTTAAAAAAATATATATTTTATGGAAGAATATAAATATAAATATAATGAATATAGATTATATTTATACCATGGTTTAAATTTTGGGTATTATGTGACCATAATAGAGTTAAAATTACATGAACAACCGTAATGAAATTATCATGAAAAATCAAATAATTAACAACTAAAAACAATGATTTTTGTAAGGAATTATTATTAAATAAAATATAAATATTATAATAGGATAATATATAATATTTTATGTATGTAAGTTTCTAATGTAATAAATTATAATAAATATCAATTCACTATAAAGAGGTTAAATCACATTATATGCAAGTAAAAATCAAGGTAAGGGATTTTCATCTAACTTTTCATTCGGTGAGTCACATTCTATATCCCCCACAAGATTATTATTTTTATATACTAACCATGATATTAATTTATGATTCTTGACATGAAAATTAATTTGTTCTATTTATCCATATATGTTTCTCTCTTTCATGAGGGTTTTATTTGAATTTTAACAAAATTGTAAGGGATTATATATAAAAATTTAATTATTTATTGAGATTATTTATGAATAAGTTTCATGATGAAAAAGATTAATGGTGTATCTCAATATATTATAATTATTTTTCTTATTATGTGATTATTTCTTGAAATTAAATGTTTTTATTTAATTTTACTCACTTTTATTACTCAAGAGACTGATATAATTGTTTTTAAGGAAAACCATCTTTATTTCTCTTTTCAATCAAAAATCATTTTTCATTCATGAACATGTTTTCTAAAACTATTTTTATGAATATTTTTAATATTCTCTTAAGATTATTTAATGTCAATTTTAAACTTTTTTTTCTGGTTATAAAATTTACAAATAAGAATTTACTAACATTTATAAAAAAAATTCTTTTTTACTTTTTACTAAAATGTGAAAGGAATATTTGTCCTTACATATATGACATGAACAAAATTTCTTACCTTCATGACCACTCAATGATCTAAATATTTTATTAAATGATTCAATGGATGTTTTAGATCAAAATTAATTCCTTTATATTTAAAAAAATTATATTTTAATATATCATTTCAAAATAAAATGGTTATTTTCCACAAGAAATTTTCATGTGATATTTTAAATTATTTTTAGACATGTGATAAAATTATATTATGATGGATTTTGTTTACTGGTGATGTGATTGAATGTTACCATTTTTATTCTTTCTCTAGATTTTATATTGTTATTATGATAAAATATCATTTAAAAAAATTATATTTTCAATGGGTTATGCTGTTATGAGTGTTTTTCTAAACATATAGAATGCATATGAATGAATTTGTTATTATATGATGGGTGGGATTAGATTTTTTTAGTTCTATAATGAATTAGGTAAATATTATTTTTCTATGTAATCAAAGGGTACATGATAAGTTATCTTAATCCTGAAACAGTGTAAAAAATAGGTTATTCCAATCCCAAAAGAGGGCTCAATGGAGGTTATCCCAACCATGAATGAGGGTTAACGATATATTTTCCTATGTAAAATGTTGTTACATGGGTGGTCAGAAAATGTATAACATTATAATAATGTGGGGGTGAGTATCGTTGAAATA
The DNA here is from genome assembly GCA_963277665.1 of Viscum album. NCBI lineage: Eukaryota > Viridiplantae > Streptophyta > Magnoliopsida > Santalales > Viscaceae > Viscum > Viscum album. The sequence continues at coordinate 1,598,355,149 of OY728119.1, read as the reverse complement.
ATATTTCTATAATTTGGATTATCCCAAACAGTACTCCAAACAATAATGACATGACATCATACAAATATCATTTTCTCATAGAAATTTTTTTGATCCTTTTTTGGATTCATGTCAAATGATATTCCACGCTTTATTAAATTATTCATGTAAATCATGGAATTTTCAAATGGAATGACCATAAATGTTTATTTTAATGTACAAATACCCTTTATTTTCTTATTATGTTTATATGATCATTGATATATCCTTTTTAAACATTAACTATCATTTTATATCACATATTATTTTGATATTTCCCAATGATACGAAAAACAAATTTATGTATAATGGGTACATGAATGGTAATAGTTCAAAATAACTATGTGAGAGATAATGTAGATATATTATGAACCGGTTTTTTATGCCTAAATGCCTCCAAAGGCACTAAAAAATTGTGATAATGGCATGGATCCTAATGTTATTTTAATAATATTTATCTAATAATATGTAAAATTTATGTATGAGAATTATGGGGAACTATAAATCCCTCCCTTTTGTGGTATTTTTGTAAAATAGTAGATTTCATTGAGAAATTTAAATGGATCCTTATTCATCTATATATAGAAGAAATTTGAGAACTCAAAAATTGTTGTATGAAGTTATATAATGAAGTATATTGGTACTTGAGATAGATGAAGAGTTTTCATATAATGTTAAAACTATTTGGTAGAAAATAAAGGCATCCCAGTGTCAATATAGAGGTTATGATGATAATCCTCAATAATAATTAGAGATTATATTTGTTGAAAATGCATTCTTATAAATATATTCCTGGAATAAGAATATTAATTATGAAAAAACTATATTTTGAGAACAATATATATTGTCGGATTTAAAATAACATAGCATACAAAGATAGCAGCTACCGTTAGTGACTTTAACTGAATATATCTCATGTTCATGATGTATTCAATGTATCTCTCATAAGAAATTAAGTATATTATTCTTCACATGAATTGAAGATAAATGTAACACCAATGGATAAAGATCTATCTTTTGGGGAATAATTCATAGATAATATAGATAATAGGGAGAACAATTTGTAACATCCTAAGTAAATAGAGAATATGAAATTTTCATATTTATTAATATTTATGAATAAAATGATAATACGACTTTAAATGGAATTCTATGTTCGATGGCGTACCCAATACGCAACAATGAGTTTTTTTGAAGTCTTACGTTGCACACTAATAATATAATAATATTATTTTAAATGGTAGTTAATGCCTAGACATTGTAATGAAGAGAATGAATAGAACTAACTACAAAATGATTATATTTGTTTGTTAACTATTTTTACATTTATCCAATAAAATTTAGAGGCTTAAAATAAGAAAAGAATTCGATTTAAATCCTAAATATTCTAATGTTTTTTAAAAGGTTGATTAACAATCTTACGATGGCAAAACATTTTAAAAAAAACTTTTTGTCAATTTTATATGTTATATTTGGCAAAATAAAATCCTTATTTAGAATAAGTACATCAAAATTTACTTTGTCTAAATTTTGGTTATTTTTCCAATACAGTTCAATTTTTAATGAATAGTGAAAATGTTGTATTTTAATTCAAAACGGCCTTTTAATCTAAATTAATTATATGGTTATATTATTATTTTAATTTGTTTTAATGTTTAGTTGAAATATATTTTTACCATTTAATCCATTGTTGGTCATTAGAATTAATTTTACTTGCAAATAGGATATAAAAAAAGTGTCAATCTTTTGATAGATATAGTTTCGTAAAAACACTTTATTTGTTTTGACAGTGAGAATTAATTATAAAATTAATTAATGAAACATCAATGTTTTTAATTTGGTAAAATGGAAATCATTTTTTAATTTGGAATATCAAATTTACCTTGGATAAATTTTTGGTATTTTTCTGACAAATGTTCATTTTTAAGGAATAGTGAAAATACTGCATGTTACATCAAAACTGATTTTTCATCTTATTTAATTATATAGTTAGATTGTATTTTAATTGGTTTTCAAGTGTAATTGAATAATGTTTTTATCACCAAATACAATGTTGATCATTGTAAGTAATTTCACTTTTCAATTGGATGTAAAAACAAGTCAATCTTTTGATAAATTTTACATCTTAAAACCCCATCTTTGGTTGTCACAGTGAGAATAATTTTAAAATTAATTACTGCAATTTATGTTTTTGGAATATGGTAAAATGGATTCCATATTTGGAATCATAAGGTCCAAATTATGTAATTATGTCTTTTTTCGGATATTATGAATTGTAATAACGGTAATTATCTTTAATTATCGTGATTAATTAGTAATCAGGTAGTTAAGGGTAATAAAATAATATCATAATAATATAAAATGACCCCAAAATGTGTCCAAATTCTCTTTTTCTAGTCATGTCCAACCATGGGAATCTTTTTACCAAACTTGAGGGCCCATGGAGTCACATGGGTGTAGTAGTGACATTTATGATATCATTATTTTAAAAGAATAGAAATATAACAATGGTTTGTATATCCTAAGTAAAAAAAATTCAATTTTGTTATCATAAATAATCTATTAGACTATAAATATTCATTGGAAATTTAAAAATATTTCTTACATCTTGGTTTTTTTATATTTTTTATAAATTAAATAGATAAATTTATTTACGACACTATGATGATGCAGTAATTCCCTCATTAATTAACGATTTAAATAAAATAAAAATATAAGGTAAAATCTAAGACTTACACTTGTCAAAAACCTAATGAATGGTTTTATTTCTAACCCTTATCACGTTATCCTCAATATATATCATATTGGGACCTTTTAAATCCGAAAAGCATTTTATAATAAACTAACATTTCAAGACTTTCCAAAAGTGACCATCCTCCCTCTTATAAAAGGCCCCACCTCTGCCACCAAACCTACAACTCTAATGTCCTTGGATCATCCAACCTCTGCTCATATTATCTCTCAACATCCTTATATCACTCCAAGAAGACTCACATTAGGCAGAAGTCTTTCCAAGGAAGCCTTTGGCTCAAATCAAAAAGAGTTACCCGATTTAGAGGTAATGTCTTCTCTCGAGTTTCTTTCTTTTATATTCCTTCTTCACTCACCACTATCTTCTAATTATTTTACCCCAAAATAACACCATTATCCACAATATACTATGATGTTGTTATGATAAGAATTCTCCCTACACTCACACACTCCTCTGTCTAATGGTTAAAGAACATACTATTTCTGTGGGTGGCGAATTACTGCCTTACAAAACAATGATTGTTCAATATTCTATTAACAACTTTCATGGTGGACATTATGATGTCACTATATTTATATATGATATATATGGTATTTATTTTTTCTATATTCTTCTGAATTTTATTTTCAAATCACATTGTTATGCTTTTCATGTTGTGGAACAACGATAATTTCATCTGAGGAAATGTGGACTACCGCCCCCACAAGTGATGTGACTCGTTGATTCCAAACATGGAATTTATAAAGAATATAATTAATGAAATTATTTTACCTATATAATATATATATTATACTGGAATAATAATATTTATATTTCTCATTTAGTTTTAATTTCTTTAATATAACAAATAAATGAATGTAGTGTTCATGCCTACGTACGACCTACCGTCTTCATGAATGTTGCATTTAATTTTTTATCTCCAAATGTTATGGAATAGTATAAAATGAATATATACAGGATATATATGATATTTAAATCATTAATACAATTCTGGATATTATTTACTTATAACTACATGGGAAATGTTTTTCAAACATGTTCATTTTTGACTCATGTACCGAACATCGAAAAAACATATGAGATGAACTCACATAATTAACTAATTATTATAACATGATAATATGTGATATGAATTGAATAATAAACATTAAATGAAGTCCTTAAGAAATTATAAATTGAACAAAGTTTATTATTCATGGATATAAAGAAACGAACAGGACATGTCATACTTGAGGTAAGAGGATTTCTTATCTCACTTTTAATTCCGTGAGATTTCCAATGTTCTCCAATTATTTATTGAATGTGGTGTATTATGTACGTACATTTGATATATATTATCATTAATCTATTTATATTCATTGTGTTGTGTGATTCATTTGTTTCTTTTTATCTGTTGGTCATATGACTCGATTTATTACAATGAGGTAAGGGGTTTTTATCTCACTATTTATTCCCATGAGATTCATGCTATATTTGTCACTATATTCTTTGTGTAGTGTATATACTGCCCACTATTCTAATATTTTTGTAATATAATTTTGTTTATGTGTATTTACATCAATGTTGTATAGACCTTCTTTCATGGGGTGTACGTTTCGAATCTTATCCAAATCGGTAAGGGAACCTTCCACCCTCCCCTTTTTAAAAGACTCCTTTTTGTTAGGTCATTTAATTTACGTATTCTTATGTTGGGATATGTACTTATATAAACATATTTCTAGAAATTTTATGTCCAAGTTATGAGATACCATTTTTTATCTCTCATCAATTCTTTTTTTTTGAATTTTAAAGTGACGTCGTTAGGCTTTCAAATTTCTTGTAAGGGAACTTTTTAACCCAATTTCAATTCTTTGGGTTAAACATGTACTTCTTGATTATGTTATGCTATAAATATGTGTGAATGACCTCTGATTGTTTTACACATAATATCCAATTATATTGAGTGTATTTATATTTGTCACACATAATTATGTAATTTATTTATCATTAATCTAAGGATACTATCATTATAAGGGACATTGTCTCAATATCTTTTTATTGAGGCATCCTTTCATTTATACACGACATTATTTTATACTGTGTATAAAACCCTTTTGACTTTTCATTTCATTCATAGGGAATATTATCTCTACGAATCGTTTTATTAAACGACAAAAATAAATGTTTCCTTTTTTTACGTAAGCGATGACAACGACCTTTTCCACCGCCACGAGTATTATTTGATATTTATCTTCCTCAAAAAGTCGTAATGTTTTTAAAAGGAAAAAAACTACCATATGCTCTCTTTATGTATTTTACTATTGAAAATGGTTTTTAAAACAAATTTATTATTTCAATATCTTAAAATTTTATATTTTTATTGCAATGTGGGAATGTTATCTTTCTTTTATTCTGAATTTATCTGTTATGTTTATGTTATGGTTCTTGGGCATTGTTTCTGATGTCAGGTGGTTCCATGATAAACTATGTATGAATGAGCTCGAGATAGCTCTCCAATGCATTCTGTAATGCAATGTAGTTAAACTCTATGGTTTCTCCGAAGTGATTTATGGAATATACTGTGATGGTTATTCCAAATGTAACAATGAGGGTTACTCCCTACGTAAGAATGTTATGAATGCCTCAAGTTACCTTTATGTGTTATGATTTCTATGAGTTATTCATAAATCTTATGATTTCATGAGGTATCATAAAGTACTTATGTTTTATGGTTAAATTATTATTTCATTGATTCTTATGTATACATGGACTAGTTTTTTCTTTCTGAATTTTTATATCCCTTACTGAGATTTTTATGCTCATCCCATGTTTCTGAAATGTTCTTCATAGGACTTAAAGTGGAATAGGGTCAAGGATGGAATCAAGAAAATGTCATGCTGTCTAAAACATGGAACTAGGCAAGACTCTTCTGTTCATGAGTTTTTATTTTGTGAAAAAATGGAAACTGAGTAGATTTGTCTAATTTCTAATCATTAAGATGTAATGGTTATATCCTAATTTTCTAAAACAATAAACCTAAAAAGATCCTCAATGTGAATTATTCATTTAATTCAAGATTATGTAATGTTTTAAGGCCGTGTCCTTATAGTTGGTATCAAAGGGAGGTTTAGATAACTTTAGAGGTCAGGGTATTCTTTAAGCACAAGTGACATTACTATAATGGTTAGGATTTTAGAAAGAGTCATAGTTATTTTTATAAAGTGAATGAGTTTAAGATAACATGAATAATTATATCTTAGTATTTACCCTCCTCATAAGATATTATTTGATGATTTTACTAATATACTCAAACTGACATTTTTTGGTTTTAGAAAATGGCTGGATCTAGGAGGCACCAATGTAACGGTGGATTTGAAGAGAAATGTGATGGTTTTCTTAACGAGAAACTGAATGATATGGGAGCTGCAATGAGAACTCATGTTTCTATTCTCAAACAACTATCTAGAGTCATGATTGAACACCTGATCCTTAGTGATTTTTTATAAGGACTCATTTATGCGAGAAACATATCCCTACGTATGTTTAGGTAATAATCATAAAGGAAAGAATGTTCAAAACCCCATGTGTCGAAGATGTGGAAAGAAACACATAGGAAAATGTTTCAAATGGGCAGAAAGATTATATAGATGTGGAAATGAAGGTCATAAAGTAAGAACCAACTATAGAAAAAGGAATCATCTAGTTGACTCTATGAAAGGGAAAGAAGTTCTTTCTGAAGGATCAATTGAATGTTTTAAATGTGGTGTGCATGGTCATTATGCAAACACATGTCCTACGAAGATTTTTTCGGAATTGGATCACTAGGATCATAAAAATATTTGTTTACCGATACCTAATGGCATCCCGATTGAGGATGAAGAAACTGACAATGACCAATGAAAGGTATGGATTATTTCTTAATTTTTTTTTTCCTATTATTGAAATCATAGGACATGATTTAAGAGTCTGTTTGTAGGAAAGAATTATATCAGAATAATTTGGAAAGGAATGGTTAGTGGATCATGAAGAATGTTTAATGAGTAAAAAGTCAACATATATGGGATTTAAGAGTTATGGTAGATTTTAGGATGGTGAAATTCATAAAATTATTAAGGCTCTTTTAATGATGAGGTTACATTAGAAGAATTTTTATAGTATGTGTAGCCCTGATGTTTGATATATGAAAATCTTATTCCTAGAATAATTATCTTCTATTTTCTGTATACAGTTATAAAGAACCATTCCGGTTTATATGATCCTTGAATTTGAGGTAATAACCATTTAATACATTTAGGGATGAAAAACAAATTTTAATAGATAACCTTTGTGGTTAAAATATGATATAGTTATTTTCGATTAATTTATCTATTTTTGGGAATATAATAAAATTATGTAGTTTTCAGAAAGGGACAACACGCAAACCATGTAGCACCCCATCCCATTGGATGAAGCTGCGGGAATCGAACCCACAACCAAAGTGTGACTGGTATTTATTGCCTACCACTGGACTACGTGAAGTCCCTGGTTAGAATGACTAGTTTTTTTAGATAGATGATCATATGAATCAGGAATAAGATGGTTTTTGGTAAATGATTAACCCATCATGGAGGATGTGTGATTAGGTTAATTACTTTTTAGTGTGAGACTTTAAGAGTAACTGATGTTATTAGGAGATAAATGTTAAGATTTACCTTAGAAAACTATGTGATTTAATCCTTCAGAGATTTGGGTTTCAATCTTATTTTGGATTACTTTGAAAAAATGTATGGATAACTATTTATTTAATAGACTTTCTTGAACCTTCGGTTCTTTTTGTTAACTTTTGGAGATTAAGAGTATTTTTTTTGTAAAAGATTCTCACTTTTGGGGATTAACTAATCTTGTACTAACAATATTTGTTTTGGTTAAGGTATAAAGACATGGGAAATATATATTTCATCATTTTTGGATTAGGCGATTCTAAAGAAGATGGTTATAGCGCTCTTAATGCGAACAAGTCATCATAAATACTCATCTTTTAGATGAAATATGAGTTTTTGTAAGAAATATAGTGATACATGAAAGTCTACATGAAAAGTAAGTATGTTTCCTTATGATTTAGTTAAGCTCATAAATAAATTCCTCAATTAAAATTAACTTAAAACAAAAACGTTGTCTGTTATCTTTTCATATTGGGGAATCAAATACCATTTAACCCATCACAAGTTTGTGATATTCTTGTGGTTAACTTTCTCCTAAACATGTTTTCTATCACTCTCCATCAGAACATGACCCCTTGTTTTCTCTTCCATAACCATGTTTTCATGGAATCCTAGTATCTATTGTCTCGGGTGACCTTTTTACTTTTCTTTATTTCCTTTAAAGTGATAGTTTAATTTACTCCTTTTCTTATGTGGGGCTTTCAATGAAGTTTCTGAGCCTAATTTTAAAATTTCGAGGATGCAATTCTCAAAAGGTGGGAATGATGTAACATTCCAGTTAAATAAAGAATATGAAATTTTCATTTGTATTAATATTTGTGAATAAAATGATAATATTACTTTAAACAGAATGATATGTTCGATGGTGTACCCAGTACACAAAAATGAGTTTATTTGAAATCTTACATTGCACACTAATAATATAATAATTTTATTTTAAATGGTAGTTAATGCCTAGCCGTTGTAATGGCGGGAATGAACATAGCTAACTAAAAAATTATTATATATGTTTGTTAATTCTTTTTACATTTATCCAATAAAATTTAGAGACTTAAAATATGAAAATAATTTGATTTTAATAATAAATATTATAAAGGTCTTTAAAAGCTCGATTAACTACCTTTTGATGGAAAACCCTTTTTAAAACTATTTTTTGTCAATTTTATATGTTATATTTGAAAAAATAAAATGCTTCTTTAGAATCAGGACATCAAAATTTACTTTGTGTAATTTTTTGTAATTTTTCTGATAAAGTTCATTTTTTAATGAATAGTTAAAATGTTGTATTTAAATTCAAAACCACTTTTTAATCTAATTTATTTATATAGATAGATTATATTTTTGATTTATTTTAATGATTAATTGAAATATATTTTTACCATTTAATCCAATGGTGTTCATTGGAATTAATTTCCCTTTAAAATTGGACATAAACAAGTGTCAAACTTTTGATAGATATTGTTTGTTAAAAACACGCTATTTGTTTTGACAGCGAAAATTAATTTTAAAATTAATTAATGAAACATATATTTTTTCAATTTGGTAAAATGGAAATCCTTTTTTAATTTGTAATATCAAATTTACTTTGGATAAATTTTTGGTGTTTTTATGACAAATGTTCATTTTTAATGAATAGTGAAAAATACAACATTTTACTTCAAAACTGTTTTTTCATATAATATCATTATATAGCTTGATGGTAATTTTAATTTTTTTTAATGTGTAGTTGAATTATGTTTTTATCACTTAATAAAAATTTGTTCATCTTAAGTTATTTCACTTTTCAATTTGATGTAAAAACAAGTCAATCTTTTGATAAATTATACTTCTTAAAAACCCATATTTTGTTGTCACAATATGAATTATTTTCAAATTAATTACTGAAATTTCTATGTTTGTAATATGTTAAAATGGATTCTATATTTGGAATCAGAAGGTCCAAATTATTAAATTAAGACTCTTTTTCTTTTGGACATTATAAATATTAACAACGGTAATTATCTTTAATTATCGTGATTAATTAGTAATCGAGTAGTTAAAGGTAATAAAATAATATGATAACAATATAAAATCACCCCAAAATGTGTCAAAATCCTTTTTTGTGAGTGATGAACGACCATTAGAAGCTTATTACCGAACATGAGGTCCCATTGAGTCACATGTGTGTAATAGCGACATTTATGACTTTATTTGATTAAAAGAAGATAAATATAACAAATGATTGTATATCCTAAGTAAAAAAAATTAATTCTGTTTACATAAATTATATCTTAGACTATAAATATTCAATAGAAAGATAAAGATATTTACTACATCTTGGTAATTTTTTTTATAATTTTTAAAAAATAAAAAAAAAATTATTTATGACACCTTGATTATGCAGTGATTACCTCATTAATGAACAATTTAAATAAAATGAAAAGATAAGGTAAAATATAAGACTTACATTTGTCAAAAACCTATTTTATGGGTGGATTTAGAATAATTATAACCTTATCCTAAAAATATATCTTTGTAGGACCTTTAAAATCTGAAAATCATTTTATATAAATGTAACATTTGAAGACTTTCCAAAAGTGACCCTCCCCCCGCTTATAAAAGGCCCCCACCTTTACCACCTTACCTACACCTATAAATCCCTTTTATCATCCAAAATATACTCATATATATCTCCACATCTCTCTCTAACTCCTATAATCCACACTTTTGATGGAATACTTTCCAAGGAACCCTTGGGATCAAATCAAAAAAAGTTACACGATTTATAGGTAATGTCTTCTCTCCAGTTACTTTCTTTTATTTTCCATCTTCACTCACCACTATCTTCTGATTATTTGACCCCATAATAACACCAATATAATAAATATACTAGGATGTTTTTATGAATATTATTCTACTTACACTCACACACACCTCTATTTAATGGTGAAAGAACATACTATTTCAGTGGGTGGCGAATTACTGCCTTATGAAATGATGATTGTTCAATATTCTTTTAACACCTTCCAATGATGGAAATTATGACGTCACTATATTTATATTTTATACATATGGTATTTATTTTTTTATATGCTTCTGAATTTTACTTTTAAATATCATCGTTATGCTTTTCATGTTGTGGAACTGTGATAATTTCATCTGAGGAAGTGTGGACTAGTGCCCCCTGAAGTGATGTGACTCGTTCATAACAAACAAGGAATTTATAAAGAATGTAATTACTGAAATTATGTTACCTATATAACATATAAATTATACTGTTAATTATAATATATATATGTCTCATTTAGTTTTAATTTCTTTAATATGAAAAATAAATGAAAGTAGCATTCATGCGTACGTATGACCTCCCATCTCCATGAATGGTGAATTTCATTTTTTATCTCCAAATGTTATGGAATAGTATAAAATGGATATATAGTGGATATATATGATATTTAAATCGTTAATAACATTCTGGAGATGATGTAATTATGACCACATTGGCAATTATTTTCAAAAAAGTTCATTTTGGACTCATGTACCGAACATCGACCAAACGTATTATATGAGCTCACATAATTATCTAATTATTATAACATGATAATATGTGATATGAATTTAATAATAAAATTTAATTTATTTAATTAAGAAATTCTAAATTTACCAAAGTTTATTATTCAGGAATATAAAGAAACGAACAAGATATGTCATACTTGAGGTAAGGGGATTTCTTATCTCACTTTTAATTCTGTGAGATTTCCATTGTTCGCCAATTATTTATTGGATGTGGTGTATTGTGTACTTCCATTTGATATATATTATAATTATTCAATTTATATTAATAGTATTATGTGATTCATTTGGTTTTTATTATCTTTTGGTCATTTGACTATATTTATTACAATGAGGTAAGGGGTTTTTATCTCACTATATATTCCCACTAGATTCATGCTATATTTGTCACTATCTCTATTGAGTTGTATATGTACATCCAATTATTCTAATAATTGTGTAATATACTTTTGTTTATGGGTATTTACATCAATGTTGTATAGTCCTACTTTCATGGGGTGTATGTTTCGATAGTTACACAAATCAGTAAGAGAACCTTTCACCCTCATCTTTTTAAAAGACTTCTTTTTTTAGATCTTTTAATTTAAATATTATTATGTTGGGATATGTTCTTATATATCCTTATTACTGTAAATTTTATTTCAAAGTGATTAGAAACCCTTTTTATCTCTCATCAACTCAATTTATGAATTTTAATGTGATGGTGTTAGGCTATAAAATTTTTGTAAGAGAATTTTTAACCCAATTTCAATTCATTGCGTTAAACCTCTACTTCTTTATTGTGTCATGCTATGAATATATGTGGATGGCATATGATTGTTTTAGACTTATTATCCACTTATATTGAGTGTATATATATTTTTCACACATAATTATGAAATTTATATATCCTTAATCTAAGAATACCGACTTCATAAGAGACATCGTCTCAATCTCCTTTTATTGAGGCATCCTTTGATTTATACATGACATTATTTTATGTGGTTTATAAAAACTATTAGAATTTTCATTTCATTCAATGGGAATATTTCTCTATGAACCGTTTTACTAAACGACAAAAAGGATTATTTCTTTTTTTACGTAAGCGGTGACAACGACCTTTTCCGCCGCTATGAGTATTAATTGATCTTGGGATTCCTTAACAAGCCGTAATGTTTTTAAAAGGAAAATAAATATCATATAATCATTTTACATATTTTGGTAATGAGAATGGTTTTTAGAATGGATTTATTATTTCAATATGTTTAATAGTTATATTGTTATTTCAATGTGGGAACGTTATCTTTCTTTTATACTTAAGTTATGTGTTATGTTTACGTTATGGTTCTTGGGAATTGTTTTTTATGTAGGGTGTTTCCATGATAAAATAAAGGCGGCTGAGCCTGAGATAGCTCTCCAATGCATTGGGTAATGCGAAGGAGTTAAATGCTAAAGTTTCTCTGATGATATTTAGGGAATATACTATGATCGGTATTCCAAACATAACCATGGGGGTTATTCCCTACGTATGAATGTTATGAATACCTCAAGTTACCTTTATGTATTATGATTTCTATGGGTTATTCATAAATATTATCATTTCATGATGTATTTTAAAGTTCTTATGTTTTATGAGTAAAGTATGATTTCATTGATTCTTATGTATACATGGACTAATGTTTTCGTTCCATATTTTTATATCCCTTTCTGAGCTTTTTATTCTAATCCCATGTTTTTAAATGTTTTTCACATAACATAAAGTAGAATAGTGTCAAGGATGGGATCAAGGAAAATTCATGCTGTCTAAAACATGGAACTAGACATGACTCTTTTTTTCATGAGTTTTTATTTTTTGAAAAAATTGCAACTGAGTAGATGTGTCTACTTTTTAATCATTAAGATTTAATGGTTATGTCTTAATTATCTAAAACTCTAAACCTAAAAATATCCTCAATGTGAATTATTCATTTAATTAAAGATTATGTAATTTTTTAAGGCTGGGTCCTTATACAATTAGGAAATAAGACCACTCACCTCGTCAATGTCTCCGGGGAAAACCATAAACTAGAGGAAACTATGTGAGATCTTGATGATGGGGTGAGGTATAAGTATCATCAAATGTTTTTATTAGTGTTATAAAATTTAATGGCTGGAATTATTATACATTAGGTATAATGTAAATACCCAAAATTTTTATGTTATATTCCACTTTTTATTAAATATGATTTCTTTAATATATTTCATTACCCAAAACACATAATTAAAAAAACTATATTATAAATGTTATTATTAAAATGTGGCCATTATAACATAAACATTTAAATTTTTGGTATTAATATAAATTAAAATATTATAAAACATATGTATATATTTTTTATATAATTCATTTATTAATTCATAATAAATTATTACACAAATTTACATAATGCACTTTTAAGATTCCAAATATATTTTCATTAGAAAGGGTTTTTTTATTTTTTGAGAAAAATATTATATATAATTTCGTTAAATTTAAGAATACATATTTGATAAAATTGAAAATATTTTTGAAATAATAATATCTAAATTGTCTTAGCCTGATTTGTTTTCAAAACTTTTAAACGATTTACTTTTTAGGGAAGAGTGAAAAATATAGTTTTTTATAAAACAGTCATTTCCATTCATTGAATGTTTTCAATATTATTTAAATTTGACATTAAAATAATAAAATAAAATTTTAGTAATAAAAAATATAATTAATTACATATAAATCTATTTTATAATTTATTTTCTATAATTTCTTCTTTTGAATTCAGAAAATATTTTTCTAAAAAAGTTTTTTATACTCCAAATGAATTTTTAAATTTTATATTTAATTAAATAAATATTTATAAATTATTAAAATAATATTTCTATATTATTTATTCAATAAAATTATTTTTAATTAAATTTAGGTTTTTACTAATCACTGAATAACAATTAATTTATATTTATGTGAAAAAATGAATTTTCTAAATAAATCATTCAATTTTTCAGGATTATTTTAAAAATAATTTTGTCTATATAGAGAACTAAAATTACTTAAAATCTGTTTCATAATATTAATCATTAAAATTTTTATGCTTTAATTTTTTCATCTTTATTTGTTGTCATTATAAATGGTAACCATTGTAATGATTTTTCACCTTGGTAAAATATATAAAAATATATTAAAACCATGAGATAATGCATTAAAATATATCTAACAATTTCATTTATAATATATTCTTGAGTGTTGTTAGAAGAAATAAAATTTTTTGGGGTTTAAATATTTCATTTAAAAAAATTATGACGAAATTGGAAAAAACTATATTGACTATAGTGAATATATGTTAAATTTTATTCAAATTAAAAACTAATTTTGGGTCATTTCATTTAATGCAATGTTTGGAAGAATAAATTATCACTTGGGTTTCATAAAAACTATTATAACATTAATGTATTTAATAATGAAAAAAATCATGTAAACCTCATTATTAATTTATTTAAAAGTGAATTTTTATTCTATTAGATAAGGTATTTCCTAAAAAAAATATGTGTGTTTTGTGTTATTATATAAAATATAACTTCTCTAACCATGATAAATTGAATATGATATAATGGAATCCAAATTTTGAGTAATCATTTATAATTTCTTATAGATTTCACCACTTATTTTTGGTCATATAATTATGATAAAAATTTAAAAAACTATGTTTTATACTTAAGGTTAAAATTTGATTATAGTGGTATAACTTGAAGATAATGCATTCAATGTATCCATAACCATTATAAATGTGAATGGTTGAAATTTTTCCATGTATATCACGTATTTTCTTCAAAAGTTTCATTCCTTGGTTCAACATTTTTTAATTGTGTTTTATATTTTATTTAATATTTTATTTAATTCCTTGTTTGTATTTTCTATCACCCATAAAAATGTACCTCCTATCGTCATGTATTCATAAATTTTAAGCATTCCATATAATAATATATATACTATAATAAAATCAAATATTAATTCCATGAATCCTTTAACTTTCCATATTTTTTAAATACCATTATTTCAAGTGATAAGATGTATGCCAAATGATGTTTCTCAAAAAAGATGTATGAATCTTAACTTTGTACCTTAAATTTTATTTCTTCTTATATATACACTAAATCTATAGTTTCAATAATAAAATATTTATTTCAGTATATTAAGAATATTTAATTTTTTTATGATGATGGAAAACTCATTATCCACCTACTTTCCATCCTATGACAAAATAAACTATCTCTTGTGTATATGTGTGGACTTCCACCTCCGTAAAGCGATACGTTTCATTTTTCATCACCATATAATATTTATTGTTATAATTATGTATTTAATTATTATCTATGATAAATATTATTTTATTTTAGTTCATTAAAGGTGGTTTATTACTAAATTTTCTTTCATTACATCCACTGAAAAGTGCAAACATCAATTGTGTGTATGTATGAACTAATCTCACCAGAGAGTAATATAATTCATTTTTGATAAGACAAGATATGACTAATTATTAGTGTGTATATAATTATTAAATATGATACCCATGAAATATTTTACATTATTGAGATTTTGTAAGCATGTTCAATTTATATGTATTAAGACTTCTCCAACTGAAACATGCATGAAAAATGAAGTAGTTGTCACCTTGAATAATGATTTTACTAATGAATTATTAATATATAGAGGATGGGATTTTATAAGAAAATAAATCATTATATGATATATATTGTTATAGTTATACAATAAATATATAATAAATCAATATTAATTATAAAATAGGGTGAATCAAGTATTATGTGATATGAGACTAGTGGTAAGGGTTTATCATCTCAATTTTATTTTTGTTAGGAATATTCCATATTCACCACATGAATATTTTATATGGTGTATTTATTAACCATGAATTTATTTTATGATTATTATCATGGAAATTATTTTAATTTACAAATACATTAATTTTATATACTTCATGAGGATTTGAATCAAATATTTTAAAAGAAGCAGGAGTTTTCAATCTCAAATTGTCTTATTTGGGGCATATGTTCTCTGATGAACTAATCTTCTTTTACGAGGTTTATATACATCCCATTTGAAATGTTATATCCTTTATATTTTTATTTTAAATATTTCATTTGAAGTTTTTATTTTTTGGTTAGTATGATATATATTTATCAAAACTAGTAAGTGAATTATGTTTCTATTTTATTCTAATCAGGATTGTTTATGATTGAATTCAAATTGAGTGAAATTATATAATACATATCAAATAAACACATTTTATTTTCTTAAAATAAAATTTTAAATTATTTATTTTTATATCATTTTATATATTTGTAACTCAACATGGATCATATGTGTTTTATGAAATATCGACCATATATATTATTTTTTGGCTGAGAATCATTATCATCAATATCCATGTTCTCTATGATATTTTACATAATTTTTATATTATACACCAATGTTTGAAAAAGTCATTTTTACCCATATTTGAATTTCTATAAAATTATTTAAAATGATTCTACTTGTCAATTTCAGAATGAGGTATATTTTAACAAAATATTGAGAAAAATATTTTTTTATGATAATTATATGAAATGAATTTCCCACCTTAATGAAAGAATAATTATTTATATCTTAAAATGAATTTTTTTATGATTATATTAAAATAAATTCTTTTCCTAAAAATTATGGAAATATTTTTTATTTTTTAGTATGTTATATCAAAATTAAAAGGGTATTTTTATCATCAAATATTCCAATGAGCTGTTAAAAAAAATTTCATTTATAATAACATCATTTGATGTTAATTATGATTCACATTAATTATTATCCAATGATACGATAGTTATTATTATTTAGATAATATAAAATATATGATTATGATATTTTTATGAGTTTCATTTATTTTTTTGGGTGTTTTCAGTGATGAAATAATAAAAATTTTATGGAATTGGTATCCTTTCCGTGAATTTTGTTATGATGATACAATTAATAGATTATGATCTTGTGTAAAAAAATATGTGTAGTATTCATTATTTGATGTGTGGGACCAATATTTTATATCCCTTCAATGTGTTGGGTAATGATGGATATCTCATTGTATAATGAGGACATGAATGGGGAATGAACATAGTTAATTAAGGGTCTCTTCCCACTGTGATAGTCTTGGGAGAGAACCTTGAAAAAGGAAATGATGGAATGGTGAGGAATCCCAATACACTATGATATCCTTTTCTATGTTCTGTAAAAATGGAAAGAATTTTCATTGATTTTTTGTATGCACAAAAATTATTTCTTATTATAATAATACATTCTCATAGATGATGATTGATTATTTTGGATTTGACATAATTATTTCTTATTAATTTTGATTGAAAAAAATATAACATGATTCATTTTTAGGGATCCTTGAGAGAAGGCATGTGATTACTATAAGTTAGGATCATGTTCTTATACCCTAATAAATATCATATTCTCTCTTATGATCATTGAAGTATATTTACTATGTTTTTATTTACTAAGTATTTGAGCTAACCATTTCATATGTTTTGTTTTCTAAGATTATGAAAAAGGTTTTATGTAAGGGGTGTTTAAGATATGTATAATTTGAGAATAATTTTTTTAGTGATGATAAATATATATCATGGAATATGATGTTTTTTATATAGTATCCATTCACACAAAACATTTATGGTTATGCAATATGAAACACTTTATATTTATTCAATATTCACTAAAAGGATGTAATATTTATGTATGAAATGATTGGGTTTCTGAAAACCCCTAGGTAAAAGTAAATATATAGGATAACATCCAGATAATATGGTAATGTTGATATTGTGTGGTTTCCAAAGAAAATACATTTGTGTGTGGATAATATAATGTGTATATAGTGGAAAAATTTATCATCATGAAATGACTGGATGAATATCAACTGAATCTTCACATTAGTGTGTGATGGGTAGGCCTAGAAATTCATAAGTTTCTAAAATATTAGAGGGTATATGGTTTGACTAATCACATATTCTGAAAATAAGGTAGTGCATAAAGTAACTAGGTTAGGAAATTTGAGATAACTGAATCAAAAGAATCATATATTGAATGAAGATTGATTTTGTTTGAACTGAAATTTAATGTCATAATTTTAATATGAACTATATTTATGGGCGAGTAATTCACGATATTGTATTTTATTTGAAAATTTTATACTTATCACTCATGATTAATACAATTGGTTTTAGAAATTTGTATTTATAGGAGGAAGCATGTTATTTTCAATGTGATGGACAATACAATAATTTCCCCAAATAGAGAACAAGTGGGATACAATTTTGTGTTGAAATTCACATGATAATGGTCAACCAATTATGTAGATTAATGATTAATATCTTGAGATTTTCAAACCTCCAAACAAATAAAATAATATAATTCATGTGTTGTATAAAATATTAGATGATTAAGATAGTTCCAGGATAAATATTAAACCTCCAAATGTGTCAAAAACATTTAAAATAAGCACCCATGATAAAGTCTCATTGGAATACTAAAATAATTCATGAATTGAATTAATCTCCAAGGAACTCATGATTTTCAATGAAAGATGAAGAGGCTATACAATAAAAGGGGTGGTACAAAAGACTCAAATAAAACACAATTCTCACTTCCACACATAAAAAACACGAATATAGGGAATTATGAAAATTATTTCCCCAAAATATTGTCTAATAAGAATTATTGGTCTCAAAAACCAATTAATCCCGTGGAATAAAGAAAATAATATATAGTCAAAACTACTAATGAAAATCATGATTATTTTAGAATACATGTCTTACACTTTATATTTTTGGATGATTTATTGGATTCTGGTCTATGGTATCTAATATGATTTCTAATATCATTATAAAACTACCCTAGGGATTTGATTATCAAAATAAAACGTCTTATTGTATTCAATAACATGTTTAATTTCAAGTTAATTTCCTTGTGAAAATATTATTATCCTTCATTTAGATTAATTTAATGTTATTTTGTAAATCATCCCATCTCGTCTACATTGAAAATAAAATAATTGGAATAATGAAATCACTTTTCATATAAAATTGTGGTAGTCTACCAAAAAAAGGATGAGTAAAAAATAACATAATAAGTAAATTATATAATGTGGTCGTCGATACTGAATAATGATATAGTGTTGGATCATATTATTTGAGAAAAACATAATGGTATCTATAATTCTATTATATAGAAAAAGATATGATTCATTGGTTTTTATAGTCGATGTCTCCTTATAAATTGTAGCTTGATTTCAATTTATACTTGTATATATCTTAATTAGTATATGATAAATAAAATTGTGAGGAATAAATTTACTATGGGAGGGGGATAATGTTAAACTCCAAGATTTTACTACATATAATTCCTTTAGTAAATCTAATGTGTTTGAATGATTTCACCAAACACAACACCGAACTAAACAATCTGAAAAAATTATATGAATATTGACATGATAATAAAATGTAGAATGAAATAACTATTAAATAATAAAATTATTAACTAATTAATATTTTTTTATTTAAAGTATATATAATTAGTATGATTTAATAATTAAATAGTTTATTAATTTTTGAATAACTATTTAATTTTTTAATAAACTATATTTCATAAACTTCTCAATGAATATTATGTTAATATATAATAATTTAATATATTAAATATAATATTAGAATTTGTGAAATTATCAATTAATTTGAAATAATACTGAGAAACAATTTTTTTTAAGAATTCAATTTCTAAAGAACAGTAGTTTTTATATACATTTTTTTATTTTCATTTAATGTCTAAAAATAGAAATGTAAAAAATTTATTTTTCAAAATTTAAATTATGTTTTTAAATACATATATCAATATTATAAT
The DNA here is from genome assembly GCA_963277665.1 of Viscum album. NCBI lineage: Eukaryota > Viridiplantae > Streptophyta > Magnoliopsida > Santalales > Viscaceae > Viscum > Viscum album. Next base: position 1,598,335,219 of record OY728119.1, on the reverse strand, counting down.
AATTGTTTTGTATAATTTTCTTAAAATAAATTATTTTTTATTGAATAGTGATAAATAATATTTTTACTAATATCATTATGTTTATTACTATATGATAAATCAATTATAGCCTAAAAACATAATTTTACTTTTTTAAATGATAAGTGTTTTATTTAAGGTGTAATAAGTTTTATAAATACTATTCTGAATATGTAAGACCTGTGTTTGAAAACATAAGTAATATTCTTGTAAGTAATAAACTGTTTTTTTATATAATTAAAAAATATTTGGGTAATTTTTTTGGATTTCATTAAAATCCAAATAGAATATAAATTTTCATTATAAAAATTTTATATATAAAAAAATGAAAAAGTTGATAATTTTATCATAATCATAAATTTTATCGTTAATAATACATTTTTTCTAAAAATGTGGTTTTCTTCATAACATACACTAATGTTAAAATTACTCATTAAAAAATTGATATTTTATTAAATAAAATGGATTTAATTGTTTACATACATAAATACGAATTATTTAACAAGAACAATTTTATTTATAGTCCGGAAAAAATTAATTTCATTAGAAAAAAACTAATTATCATGCCAAAATCTAAAAAATAAAAAAAAGGTTAACTAAAAGATTAAATAGTATAACATCGTAAAAAATTGTTCATAATTCAGTAGATGCGGTTATGTTATACATAATATTACCTCTACTCTATTATTATAAATTATTTATTCTTCTTTATATGTGAATAATTATAACTCTTATTATTGAAAAGAAATATTAACAAAAATTTCATTTCCCCACTAATATAAGGGGCATCTCACAACCCCGTCAAGATCACACCCAAATTTGGCTCATACCAGATCGAATTCCCTATATACATTCCCTAGAATCATATTTCACTTATATTATCTTCAAGTAAATTTTTTTTACCCCAATCCATCCATTTATAAGGAGTCCCCAATGGAGTAAATCTCGTTCTCTACATGAGTAACACTTTTTCAAGAACTTCTTTTATTTAATATGTTATACTCCAAAATATATTTTTTAAAATCACAAATAGCTAAATAATTAATTTTTTATTTAAATTTGTATTATTATATGGGAGAAACTATTAATCATCTTTCCCCATTTAAATTAATAAAATAAAAAATGCCATTTGTACATATAAAGTCTACTATATACATATAGTAATGTATTTCAATCATCATCCTATTTCATGGTTATTAATTTAATTTCATTAAATAATGACCCAAAACCTTTATCATATATTTATATTATAACTATACTTCTATAAGAGTGACATTATGATATAGTAAATAAATATTAACAATACTCATTCATTAATTATGGTGTTTTTATGTTTGGGTCCATGTAACTATATACGTCATTAATATTGTAAAATACCAACAAAAATTTCTATAAGAACATAGTTATGAATAATATATGATATAAATTAGAAAAAAATGATTTCATTATGTTCATGATGTTTATTTGAAATATCGTTGTACAATCATACATTTGAACTTCACAATTCACAATTACACTATTTCTACTTATAATATTTATTTAATCGAAAGTATAATGTTGTGTATGAAGCCATAAAGTAATATATTATTAAGTTTGAATATATAGTGGAATTTGATTTTAATAAATGGATACATTCAATTTTACCTGAATAATTTTATATTAACTGAATAGATAAAAGATATTCTAATTTACCAAAGGGATATGTAAATAGTATAAAAATCAGGAATGTTCAAAATATATCAGATACATGTATTAAATGTATATTTTATAGATATATAGAAATACTATCAGATTCTAACATAAACATTCTATGAGATATATATTTAAAAAGTTAAATAGATTGATATGTATTAAGTGTACATGATATAGATTTAAAAATTCTACCGTATGGAACTCTATTTAAAGAATTTTAATTTGTGAGGAAACTAATGACCAATAGGCATAGCATTAATTTGATTAATATATTTTAATATGAATACGTTATATCTAATTCCACAAAAATAGATCCCAAGTAGTTCATAATTTGAATATTGATATTTTCTATAACAATTCTTATAAAAAGGACTGAAATCATGAGGAGAAGAATAGAACTGATTACGTGTGATATGAAGCATGATCCAGATGATTTCCAATTTCTAATTGTTAAGAGTTCTTAAATTGGTAATCTATCTAGATAGTGTCAAATTTTAAACATTTTGAAAGGATTATATTATATATTCTATGAGATTCACAATTGTAATTGATTTTTATTTATTATATTTCTCATTGGGATGTCATATGGATATGGAGGGAGAGGCTTTCCCAATTATTTTGATTGAGGGATCATAGTGATATTTAGGTACACCTTTTTCTGATATGTTTGGTCATGGGATTTCAATGATTTAAATATAGACTCTACAATAGTTCGATAATCAGAAATACCCAAATTCTAGCCTATAAACATCCTTTTCACATTGGGGGGAATGTGGAGGCCACCCTTAGTGAAATTTATTATGTTTTTATAGCCTTTATTTAGATAAATTTCTTTATATTATAGATGCGAATTTTTAAAAAATTTTAGAATATGTATTTTTTAATATTGTAGTCTGCTGAAAAAATTCCATTTGAATGAATTTTTGTTTAATTGAATTTTTTATAATCATTGTTTTGTGAAGTTCTAATTTTAAATTTTTGTGAACTACAATTTACCCTAATATTTACCTATTTCAATGGAATATTTCTAAAAAATAATTGTTTTTATAGAATATCTATACTTAAATATCGTTACACTAATTATGTTAGAAGAGGTATGATTTTTTTCCTGATGGTACATTTTTTTGTTGTAAATTTATAGATTCGTTTTCCTAGTATACCACCTATGATTTATTGTTTTGATTTTAAATATTGAGGTTATAACTTGATGAATTTTTTTATTTAAATGGGAATCATCATTTTTTATGATGATTGAAAATGATAGGATTCATGATAGGGAAGTGAAAAAATTTTCTATATAATAAAAGACAAAATATAAGTTTAATTATGATGTTCATGATACTTTTTTTTATTCAATGATAATGGACATATATAGGTAGGTATATTATTGTGAAGAAACTAAAAATATATAGAAAAATATTTTTGTTTCTCACTTTGAAACATAAAATGTTTTGGAAAAAAAGGATGAAATGCTACACATAGATTATTAGACATCTAATATCAACTAGGTGAATCTTTTACTCTGACACATCACAGGTTTACGAAAATTTTAAATGTACAACTATGAATTAGATAGAAATATTTTTTTCATAAAAAACATATCAAGAAAATTACTGACATTATGATATAAGTGGTGGGATAAAATATAACAACTATTGATGATAACAAAAATATAAAAAATACATGTTTTGATGATATTATTAGAACTGTCATGTAGTATGAGATTACATTAAAAGGATATAAAAATAGATAAAATAATAATAATGGGTTACCTTTTAATCCAACTTCTCAAATAGTTTTAACGACGAGGGCTACAAATTTTTAAAAAGATTAACAATCTTATAAAGCTAAAAATAGATTTAAATATGAATAAGATAACAGTTATTAAGATGAATGTGAATGATATATTTATAAATTATCATAGAAAATGAATATGATAATTGGAATTAAATATTACATTCATATGTAAAAAAATAATTAGAAAGATAGAAGTGAGTAGAAAGATAAATTTCAGTGGATATTTCTTGAGTGTAAGAAACTAATGAATAGTAGAACTGATTATCCAATGATGAAAGGAAATGAATGTTTTTTAACAACAATTACAATATTAATTGGATGAAAAATTTTAAGGCACTATAAAATTGGAGTTCAAGTGGATGAGTCATGTAATTTTAATTTTTTTCTAATGGAAATAGTGATAGTAAAAAAGGTTTTGGGATTTTATTTTAATGTTCCAAATAATAGTCAATGGTATATAACTAAGTTATTTCCAAATATATTAATAATATAAAATTGTTATTGAAAAAATAATTTTTATATTGAATAAAGTTCAACATCATTATATGAAAAAAAAGTTGTTCTATCAGAAAATGATAATTTTTTACTGTATTTTAATGAAATAAATTGATTTGTGACTATAGATTTTAAAAATAACTCCAAACTTATTAAATATAGGGAATGTGATAAGAAACAATTTTCTAAATTTAATAAAAAAATCTCAAAAAATAATTATGTGAATTAAAAATATACATCGTAGTTAGAAAATAAATTTATTTATAAATTAACTTAAGAAAATTAATATTTAGAAATAAATATTATTTTAGAAATACATGTCTCAAACAATATACCACATATTACCTATAGGAATGAAAATTTTAACAAATATTAAACACTATTGTGACCACAAAGAAAAAATTCTAAATAGGTAACAACTCTTGAAATTTCTATTTTAAATCAAATAATATTTTTTCCAAAACACACTTTTTTTGAAATGTATGAGAATTTGATACTAGAAAAGAGTTCATTAAAATAATTTTAGTCTATTGGAATTCAAAAATACTATGTTTTAATGGCTTATTAGTTATACAACATAATATTTTGAAAAAATGTTTATTCAATGAGTTTTATTTTAGAATCATTCCATATCTATGTATGACTGTGCACTAAAAATAAAATACTTTTTTTATTGAAAAAATGTTTGTGTATTTTTATCTGAAACATATTGTATATTTATATAATAATTTTTATGCATATAACTAATAAAAAATGGTTATTATAGATATTTTAATAGAATAATGGTGGGAAAGTATGTTTTGGTGACAATAATCAATGATAAATAATTGGAATAAATGATGTTGAATTCCCTTGTATGACATTAATTTAAAATTTTATATAGTTCATGGAATAAAAAATATTCTATAAGCATAATTCTATTATGTGATGATGGTTAACTTGTGGAAATTAAGAATGATAAATTTATTGTTCAATTTTTGGAAGGTGGCGTTATTTTCTATTCTAATAAACATTATAATATTCATAACTTTAATATAATGGACATGGAATACCATATACCTTTCTTAAGTGTAATAAATTTGAAGTCCAGTATTTGGGGTATATTTTCTAGATATTATATTGTAATAACTTTAGAAAAAATTCTATTAAGGAACATAATAACGATTTAGTAGAGTTTAGGTTCAATCATTCTAAATTTATTAATCCTTGTCAATATGTTATCAAACATAATTCATTTTTTATCATATTAGTAAAATATAAACGTCTGAATATTTATTGTTAGATCACATTGATATGTTTTTTCCAACATGAATAAGATCTATTGTAAGACAAAACTATGTATATGTGTTGGTTGATGATTATATTAGATATACATGGGTCTATTCAATATCCAAAAAATTGTAATGAATTTTTTATTTTAAAAATTTTCAATCCTATTTCCAAAAAAGTAACCTAACTATTATTATTATTTAATGAAATCATAGAATAGAGTTTCAAAATTACTAATTTGAGCAATTTTTTACTTAAAATGGAATTTCACCCAACTACTCTGGTCATAGAACACATTAGAAAAATTGTATAGTTCAATGCAGAAATATAATTCTTTAGGTTATTAAAAGTAAAATGTTATGTTAATACCAAATTTTCCATATATTCTTGGTCTGATGATATTATCACATCCTAATATACTATAAATTGAGTTTTAATTGTAATTTTCTTAATAACACATCATTTAATTTTTAGATTATAATAGACCCAACACTATCTTATGTTATTTATTATGAAGAATGATTATTATCAATATTAATGATATGATACATAAATTTTATCAAATGGTTTACTAGGTAATATTTATTTCTAGTTCTACCATTACAATATTATATCATGTATTTAAAAAAAGTTCAAACAATATTACCGAAATAGTGCATGTTAAGATTAATTCACTTGATCCTTCAATTTTTTTCATTTGAAGGATATACCTTCATTTGATTTATTTTAATATTATTTCAAAACCATTTTGGTAAATTATTTATATATAAGATAAAAAATTGTAAAAAAATCCCAAAAGTATTACCATTAGAATAAGTTCATCCTATTTTTGATAAATCAATTTTTTATTATCTAAGAAATCAATTTATGTTATGGGATATTCCCACTTATATTTTCTTTGGTGATTTGGAAAAACCAATTAAACATGTGGTTTTTATGAAATTAATGTGAATATTGTTCATTATTATCTCATTTTGATCCTAATACACCCGATGAGGCATTAATTGATACAGATGGTATAATAGAAATGAATGAAAAACTCAATGAATTTTATTAGAACATATCATGGGCGTTGGTATAATGAAATAAATATAATCATCTAATTTTTGTAAAAAGTGTTTTACGAAACAAACATGATGGGAATGTAATAAGTTTTGTAAAAAAATTTATACATATCGGTAAGGCTTATATTCAACATGAAGTCATAGATTATGAAAAATATTGTTTACAAATTTCATAACTGGAATCAATTAGAATAATTCTATACATGGAAACATATATAAATTTGAATCTTTATAAAATTGAAATGAAATGTTAATTTAAAAATTATATCATTTTGGATGATGGTTTTATAGATCAACCACCATGTTTTTAAAATAAAAAATTCACATAACATGAACTAAAATATACTATTGAACTTTATGGAAATTAATATAATCCAAGAGCCCGATATGATAGCCTAATAATATTATTACATCAAGATTTTTTGGTTAAGAGAGTATGTGATCAAAATAATTTTATAAATAATGTTTTAATAATACAAAAATTATAATACATTATGTGGATGAAATTATATTTGGTAAACCTTTTAATTATATTTTTTATTTTTTTATAAAATATAAAATCTGAGTTTAAAATGAGAATGATGGGAAAGATAATTTATTTTCATTAGTTTTAAAATTTCATAAAAAATAAAAGGAACCCATTTATCTTAACAAAAGTATTATAAATATTTAATTCAAATGATTTTATTTGGAAAGTATAAAATTATAAGTTCTCCCATCAAAACATCAAACACTATAGAAATTGTACAATATGGATATCATGTTATTATAAAATAGAGGGATGATTATTTTTATACAATATCATATAAATAGATAACAATATTTAATGTTTTATATATTTTTATTTTTTTGATTTCAATAAAATATGTAACAACCCATTATAATTTTTTTAAATGTATTTTTCATTATCTTATAGCAACATCAAATCCTCGTGTATATTATTCATCAAGAATAGATTGAAACCTAATTTTTTTCAATGTTGTTTCAACTAGATTTAAAATTGATTAATTTTTTTTTTCAGGAATATGTCACATATTAAAATGTTATTTAGAGCCATGTAATTGTAATAAAAAACACCTGATAACACTTTATACTACTAATGTTGAATATTTAGCACTTGGAAGCTATCTGGAAAAATTGTTGTAGATTAAAAAAAATAATCACTAATATTGGATTTAGATTTAAAATGAATTAAATTTTCTATGACAAGATATGTGAATTTTATTTTCTTAATAAACCAAAAAAATTAAACATAAGACACACACACACAAATATATACATCACCACCTATGTCTAGATATCATAGAAAAATGAGATATTATACATTAATACATCATAATGTTAGTCCAACATTCAATTTTTTTTATAAAATAGCAGCATCTTGATTTATTTGAATATATTAAATAGAATTTTGGTATGATTAATATAATTTAATTATTAATCTAGTTCTAGTTTTATGTATTTATTTATAGTGAAGAAAGCCTCCTTAAAGGGGGAATAAATTTTTATTATGTTCTCTTCTTTGAGTATCTGATTTGTTCTTAAAAACTAAAAATAGAAATTTTGACAAATTTAATTGTTTTATCAGAAGTAGGGTTATCATAATATTAATATGAATTACCCTATATTTTAATCATTAAAAATTCATGTTGAAATTTTTTTAGAAAAACATTCATTAAACTTTAATTTTATAAATTATTCTGAAGGTACAGTCTCAATTCTCGTCTTTTCATTTGTGGATAAATCACATTAGGGATCAACTAAAAAATTATTATTTATATTCGAATGAATTTTCTAACATCCTAATCCCAGTTAAACCTCTCTTAATTGAGTCTTTTAGGTTATATAACCTCAGGTACACCTCTCCATATGCTAGAGGCTGCTATAAAGTAATGAGAGTGTGTGGAATATTGTTGGGTGGATATACACTCTGGTAAATAGTAGTAAAAATAATGAAAAAAATATAAATAAATAAATAAAAATACACAACAAAATAATGGAAAATTTATAAAAATCATAATAATATCAAAAAATTTAATGATATACCAAATGTAGCAAGATGATACAATAAAATCCAAAAAAAATAAAAAGTAAATCCTCTCAACAAAAGACTTAAATGTTGTCTCAAACCCCATGTTACCCTTTCATGAAAAATTTTACCCATATAAAAAAATTAATCACCCCAAGGTCTTTATCTTATATCCAAACATACATCTATGAAATATATGTGGGTACTATACAATGTCCTGAAAAGGATTTGAGTACAACCCATTAGGTCGACTCACACGATGTCAAGAGAATCCTACCAGAATATATAGTATTTGAACAAAGGTCATAAACAAGGGTATTGATTTAATAAAAAACGTCTATAGATGAAATGAACATATTGATCCCTATGATTTGGGATGAAACCCTGGGTTATCCAATCCATCAACAGTACTATTCCTAAATCTCAATCAGGTGGTGGATGCCCAAGTGTCAGGATAGATTATTGAGCAATATTTTGATCCTCCTACCGTATGAAGAATCACTAGTATCATGTCACAGATAACCCTATATGTTCCATGGGAATTACCATACTATAATCTATTGTATCTTCCTGATGTTGACATCTTCTAAATGTGAATCTTATCTCATCTAAAACTTTATCTATGAGAATTCACAAGGGAGAGCCACCAATGTCTTCCCTTATGCACGATACAAGGCGTGAATCTCAGCACATATCAAATGGAGGTCTCTCCTATGTTACAAAGAACCATCAATGAAAAATCTCATGAGGTAATAAAAAATTCCTCAACTAACATGTCTAAAATATCAAAGAAATATATCCGTACATATGATTTATAAAATTTCAATAATCAGTAATTTTTATTTAATTTATTTGTTCATCAATTAAAAATAAATTTATTCTCTATTATTTGATCCCCCTATATTAGTGAGTTGTTTTATCACACCAATACCAAAAGAATAAGAAGGCATATTTAATCCCAAAATTTATGCAGTTTAACTAGGTTTCTCCATCATATTAAGGAACCAAATAGTTGGTAAAAAAGAAAAACCAAACATGATTTAGATTAGGTCGTCGAATATATGGTTCTATATAAGAGGAAATATAGGAGAAAAAATATAGAATATGAATCAAAAGGCGTAACGTCGATCTCTGTTTTTGGAACATAAAAACAAACTTCCATATCAAAAAATAAACATTTAGATTGTTTACAAAAAATGGCTCTAAGTTATAGGATGAGATATCCGAATGCACCATATTTGAAGTCTAAAATAGGATAAGCATAACATATTCTTGATGTAAATAGTGAATTCATATTTTGATTTCCTAATTACCAAAAATAACATGAAATATTTCACCTGATAAAAACATTCAATATAATATCATTTAAAATCGTGTATATATTTTACTCCCTGAGTTTATCGATTTATGGGGTACATTAATTTGGTGAATTAAATTCCTCAGGTTAATTATGTATTTTAATTAAACTCATGGGTTTCATTCTTGAGTATAATTAAATTTATGGGGTCATCCATAAACATTCAATCCATGAAGTATGTTCATGCGATTTTTCAACAAAAATCAAAGTGATGAATTAAATTCATGGGGGTTTTCTGTGACCATTTAACATATGATTTATATTCATGTGGTCTTCTATAACATTTCTGGTCATGAATTAAGTTAATGGGGGTATTTGAAAACTAATTAGGCTATGAATTATGTTTATGAGATCTTACTAGGACATTTTTTTTGTAAATTGTGTTCATGGGGGTCTGATAGAGGAATTTAGATCATTTAGATAGTATTCATAGTGTGAAATCACTCTACAACCAGATAGATCTTCCTCTCATAATAATCCTATAAACCACTTAACCCAAATGGATTATGTGTAAAAAACCATCGTTAAAGTTATAAAACCAAACTCAAGTACGTTTATCCAAAATTAAAAATAAGTATGTATGTTTCATTAATGGGATATTACAATATCACCACCGTAGAACTAATCTTCCTGAAGCTGTAATCCTAAGAGTCTTAGTGGGTATCAATGAACAAGTCTAGGAACTAAGTTCACATATCTGATTCCATCTCTATGTTCACCTATTTAACATGACCTTGATTCTACTACACTCTTACTAATAACATGGTCTTTCCCCAAAGGTATTTATCACTGTGGTCAAATATATGGATCTGATTCTTCACAAAGGATACATCAAAATCTATCTTGATTTCATCAATGTCTATCGTGTGAGATAAGTCCATATGATATATTCAATTTAGTTGAACATAAAAACTATAAATAATGGTACTACAACACTATAGAACAACCAAATGACATTAAATTTAATAAACACATTACACTATCTAAAAAGATCCACTAAAAAATGGTTCTAGTTTCCATTTCATTTCAATATGACATTAACCAAGCCTACATGACACCCAAAGGATAACTATATGACCAAAATAAAAATATAAATGTAATATTTGATAGTTACTGTATGTTTTTTTGGATATACATGATCACTATTACTGTAGAGACCCGAATCATGACGTACATGGACATTACATTACTTTTGTGGAATACATGATAAATAACAAAAACACACACACAAGGATCGTAATAGTTTAGTGTCTTTGGAAACTTGGAAAATATTCTTCTAATCGTGGTGAAATATCTTCAACATCTCTAATAAAGATCTTCCACTTTTGTTTTCTTACCTAAAACCTTTCTTTAAATCCTGGGGAAAAGAAAACATATAAAGGGTGATCTTAAATGCTTAGTAAGGGTAATCATGGATAAAACAAATCATATACATTTGAACATAAAAACATGAACATAATGTTTAAACATCAAAAGCTTGAGCAATGACATAAAACATAGAAGTACTTATGGAATAGATCATAAAGAAACATTAATCATGATAAAATAGCATGGGAGTAAAACATTTAATTGTGGCGGCCATTCAGCACATGTTATGATTTCCATAGTAGCCAAGGCATTGCTGCCAAGACCATCTTAGTGGACAAAGTCCCTTTCTGAATTGAGTTCAGTCCTCATTCCAGTCCTATATTACTGAACCGGTTTAAATTTCCCTTCCAGCCAGGTCTATCTCATGAGATATAAATCCTTAGCCAATTCATTTTAGGGAGATATAGGTCCCACCCATCTCATAATGAAATCATTCTTACTTGTGCCACAAAATAAAATTAAAACATTCATCATAACCCAAAGAATAAAATGGGTTTCATAAACATCATCCCATCATTTCATAATCCATATAAAACAAAAGAACATTTCATCATAAGAAAAGTGAACCATATAAATTATAGAGACATTAAACTTAAACCATACACATATGAAATAATTTCATCTTAGATGGAAAATGGTTTTGATAAAACATTTGAAATGAATTCTTGAGGAAAATATCCCTTCTTCTTCAAAATAAATTTCATTTCACAAAACGTCATGCTATTTTAAAAGAATGAGATTTTGTTGAAAATAGTCATGAAATATTTTGAAATAAGCTTCATGAAAATAAGGCTTTATAAAACATTAAAAAATCAGTTCTTGCCGTATAAGTTAAAAAAACATTCTTCTCGTACTTTTGCCAGAAAACTCAAAAAGTACCTCGTAATAGTATGATTCCATACATACCATGTAGTAAAAGTCAAAATGGGGAAAAAGGTCATTGCACATACATGAAAACACTTTTATAAAACATGTACATGGATGATAGAAATAACCCAAGTAAATACTTATGAATATGAAATCTCGGATAAAAATGAGATTTGGACAATTATCCCTTACCTTAGGTCTGATATGCTTCGTAGGGATCTGAACCTCCTGTATAATGATTTAAATAATGTCATTGACTTATTACATAATCATATTCATTGTTATGATATCATATATGTTTCACATATGACCTTATATTACCCGTTCTTTTGTAAATTCCATGTTAAAGTAGTGTTTTGGGTAAAATCATTTCATTTTCCATCCATGTTTTGACTTGTAATTATTGATATAATCACTTATATCATGATTACTTAATTAAATAATATAAAACATGATTTATATAAAATATATATTCATAATATACATATATATAATATATCGATAAATGGAAATAAATACACCGTTCATAGAGACGGTAGGCCGTACGTACGCATGAATGATGTTTTCGTTTTCCTTATTGAGTTGAATGGAATTAAGTAGATTAAATACATATACATAAATCCATTATCTTTATAATGTCATATATTTCATTATTATTTCTTATATATACTTTATAATCATTCTTAAATGGTAAACTTGGAGAATGAATCTCATCGCGTCGTGGAGACGGTAGTCTGTACGTACGCACGAGCGATGATATCAGTTCCATAAATATTTATTTCAATTGGAGTGGATGATAAAATATATCATAATAATTATTATTGTATAATAACTATATATAGTTATTATTTACACCATTATTCCCATCCAATTAAAGTGGTGTTGGAAAAATAGATTACACCACGGTGTGGAGACGGTATTCCGTACGTACGCACACGCAATGATTTTGTTTTCCGTAGGATGGATAGATGGTGAAATAGGGTTGTTTCGTACTTATAATAACATATCATTATATTATTGATACTAATTTTATTACTTCATAATGAAACAACTAAATAATAAGAAGTAGAAGAAGAAATAAAGTTGAAAAAATCGGTAACGGACATTACCTCTTCTTTGAAGCGCCTCTTTGAGACCTCCTCTTAGGGCACTAAAATTGGTCTTTTAAGAAGACCAAGACCTCTAGGATGTTTATAGGGAAGTGGAGAAGAGAATTTTGCAGGGTTTGACCGAGCGTGAAGGCTCAAATTGATGTGAGGAAGGGAGGGAGGAGTTTCCCTTTTATAATGGAGGAGAGGGGCACCTTTGAAATTCTTAAAAATATTAATTTATAATAAATCTAACCCCACATAAAAACCTTCAAAAATGACTCATATTCGAATATAAGATTATATAGCATTTCAATCTCATAAAAAAATGAAATTTAGACATTTTAGGAAATTATTTTAAACATTATCAACTTGATTGATCCTTACTTAATCAATTTAATTTTATTTGTGGTAATAACATTCTAAATTTTAAATTTAAAAAATTACTTATTTGTTCTGAATTTTCCATAATTGGATACTTTATAACATTTTAAAACATATAAATTTAAATTTATAATTTTTAAATATTTTTGTGATTTTTAAACAATTTTATAATATGTTATTTTTATAAAATAACAATAGTGTCAATTTGACACTATTCATTTATATGGATTTAAATAAAATATATACAGAAGATATTTTCTTACTAAAAGATTTAATATATTCATAAAAGGCCATATATATCTAGAAAATTAGTGGAGAACATTAAATAGTTCATATAATATTTATTTTATTATTTTTAAAACCATTTATTTGGTTTATCTCTTAATAAAATAATTACTACAACATTTTTGTATAATTATTTAATATAATTATATGTTGAATAAGAATTAAAAATAAAATCCTATGATGAAGATAAATGTATTAAAATTCACAATAATACTTTTACTCGAAATTATCATCTTAAAATAACATTATTTAAATTGTTATATTTATTATATTATGAAGGTGACAACTTTGGAATCATTTAAAATAAAAACATATAAGCTTCATAATCACATTTATAAGACTAAAAACGGTTATATAATAGGTGATTGGATGATTATGGTATCGATATACACTACCAATAAGTTTTGGAAGGTTTTGTGGGCCTTTCAATGGGTATTATTATATCAATAAAAACTATATTACTGATTTTTCACTTAATAAATAATTTCTGCATCATTAATGTATCAGCATTAATGAAAATTATTTAATCCCTAAAAATTTAAATAAATTATCATGATAGATATAATTTTATTATATTTCTGAAGACTATTCATGTTATATGTTTTATGATGTTTATCACTAAATTAAAATTATTATACTTATAAGATTTAAGAGAGTGACATGTTGTCACTTTCATTGGTTTTAATAATAATTAAATTATTTCCATGGTCAAAAGTCCTTAAAATGAATCTAATCTGACCCTTAGGTGATATGGGTCGATTTTAAGTCATAAATAGAATTTTTTCATGTGTTAAAATAATTTTATAATATTATCTTTACCCTTAATTACCCGATTTAGCTTTAACTACGACAAATAAAATTTACCGTAGTTACTATTCATAATTCGCAAAAATAAAAAGTAGCCTATTAACATAATTTTGACCCAATGATTCCAAATATGGAATCAATTTTTTCAAATTCAATACACAGACGTTGCATAAATTAAATTAAAATTAATCTCGTTGTCGAATGAAAATGGGGTTTTGTTTAAAACATTGCAAAAGATTGAATTGATTTAACCTACAAATTCAATTTAAAATCAATGCTAATGACATAAATTCTATTAAATGGTAAAAATATATTCTATTTATACTTTAAAACCATTCAATATTATTATTTAACCAAATAAGTTATTATGATGAAAAAAGTTGTTTTTAATTAAAATATAGCGTGTTTTTACTATTCATTAAAATATGAATGTTATCAGAATAATATAAAAAATTTATCCAAGGTAAAATTTTACATCCTGATTCCAAAGAAAATTTTTCTTTTGTAAAATTTAACTTATAAACAGGTCAAAAACTAAATTTAAAGTGGGTGCGCCTTCAAAAGGCGACAAAACTACATTTTTTAAAAAATACTTATTTAACCCGAAAAATTTATTTTGTTCATATACCATGTTCTAGAAAATGTGTAAGATGAATAATAATGTTATAAAATTAAAAATTTAGTTAATACTATTCATAATGGCTATCTCATAATAATATTATAATAATATACCATTGTTTATTATAACACGGTATTGCATACAACACACGCTATCGAGGAAGGTCGCGATTGCGTGTAATGCAAGCCATGTCAGGGTTGCGTGTTGTGCAAGAATCCTTAGTTGTTTCGTATAACAGAATCCATCCATATTTCATTTATACATTGAATATATATATATATATACTCAATGTTGTGTAGAATAACTATTACCAAAATTGTTTGTAACACGATCCAAGAATAGTGTTGCGTATACTGCAAGATAAGAAGGTGTTGCGTATAGCGCAAGGTAATCTTAGTGTAGCATACAACACAAGACATTAATGAAATTAAAAGAATATTTTTCATAAAATCTCAGGGTGTTACAATTACCTTTATGATCAATTAAACCAACTCATAAATATCTTGCACAATATTAGGCCCAAAAAGAATTGAACAAAATCCCTAAAAAATATGTGAATAACATAAAATTCCTCGCAATGATTCAAATGGATCAAATGGGATCAATCATTAAAAGATATTCATTTAAAAAAATCTATGAGATCTTAATTTTGGGTATAATAACCATATTAATCCAAAACATTGTCTCAAAACATATCGTACAGAATATAAATTTTCCACTGAGATTGGCCTTCATTCTGAGGATAAAAACATTTATTAAAAATAACATGTGATCCCAAATAATTTTGGTGATCATACTAAAAATAACATGTAAAACTAGGATCTTGATCAGAAATGGAAATCTACAAAACACCATGCATTTATACAATCTCTATAACATAGAGAATACTCATATCATCAATTGAGAAGATCTCTCTAATAGGCATGAAGTCATATGTATTCATCAATCAATCCATAGTCACCCATACATAATCATTCTTATTAGGTGTGATAGGAAATAATTTCAAAAAATCCATTTGTTC
Organism: Viscum album; assembly: GCA_963277665.1. Taxonomy (NCBI): domain Eukaryota; kingdom Viridiplantae; phylum Streptophyta; class Magnoliopsida; order Santalales; family Viscaceae; genus Viscum; species Viscum album. Next base: position 1,598,319,059 of record OY728119.1, on the reverse strand, counting down.
TCTAATAACCCCTTCTTCAGGAATGAATAAATCTTCAGGAATGAATAAAGGTCACAATATCCCTACTTTCCTCTAATGCCATATCTTCACCTACTAACAAGTGAAAAATCTCATAAGACAGCAATCTATCTATGTCATTATTCATCGACATCAAGACTATATATTTGTATAACGAAATATATTCTTCGGACCAGGATGTACCACCCATCTATAATTTTATAACTACCTCACCATCTTAAAGAATAATACTATAAGAACCCATAATGAGCCAAGAATTAGAATAATATTAAAACTTCACACAGACTATCCTATTGATCCCTACCAAATATGTTATAAATCATAAGTAAGTCCTATGGATCAGATAAATTTTCTTTCCTGAAATGGTGTTGGAAAAGAAAACATATGTCTATGTTAAAGATACTCATACATAGGACCCTTGAACATAATGATACATGTCTATGAATAGGGAAATCATATTCCACACATCTCTATAATCCCACACCTTCTTTTCCCATGAATTATTTCTCAATTAATTATAAATTTCAATTCTCATGCCTTTTGTTAAATATATGTAAATCTTGAAATACTATAGATAATCAACCCATATCTTATTTTGATGGATGAAGTCTCATTGGATAAACATGCACATAGGGATCTTTTGGTCCATACAAACCACCACCCTCTCACCCAAAAATTGTTTCTACCGAATCTCATTGCATGTTCAACCATATCTATCTCCAGATCATGATTAGGGTAATTATTCTCATGTTGTGATAGTTGTCTCTAGCCATAAGAAACCACTGGATGGTATTTCATTAGATGTACACTGAGTCAAAGTCTAGATGTGTCGGAGTACTAATTTACGCTATACCCATCTCAATTATCATGAGAATCTCTATTGAGGTCAACAAGAACATTATGACCTGGTAATCCCTCTCACATGAAACTGACCAAACAAACTTCACCCCTTTTATAACCATTCAGGACATCATTTATTCTATATGGAAGAATTACTAAATGAAACACATATAATAGACTATAAAACCTAGAATAATCTGAATATGAATGAAATTATATGGCCAATCCCAAAATATTTTGACCAAAACACTCTCTAGGTCAACTATTATGCTAGACTTTAAGATAATTGGATCCGAGAAGTGCACTGAATCAAGTCTAAAATTTCATTTAGATAGCTCTACGTAATATTATCCACAGTATCAATCCCAAAACATAAAATCGTTCAATAAAAATTTTAATATAATCATGTAATGAAAGTATAAATGAAGATTTATGACATGAAGAATGAGATACTAAGAAAACACAAAAAAGCATGATAAAAGACTCGAAATCTTAATCTCAACCCCCAAGATATCCCATCATGTAAGAAATAAATCATCACCTTAGATATTACGCTTGTAAAAACATATATTCATAAAAACCTCCCATGTACAAAATAGATAACAAAACATGGCGTGAATATAAATCTGTAGGTTGACACGCACCGTGTTAGGAAAAACCTACATGAAGATATAGTGTATTAAATAGGGAGATAATAATGGGTATTAATTTAATAAATTAATATTTCATATGAAATAAACTAGATAAAACTAAATATTATGGATGAAACCCTAGATTATCCAAACCTAGAGTGTATCTATGATGAAATCTCTATCCAGAGGTGAATCATACTATCTTATGATTGATCACTATAACTGATGACTGATCCCCTTTCATCTGAATGAATTTCCAATATCTTATCTCAATTATTCGATTAAGCTCAATGTGTGTTCTTATGATGTATTAACATAAATCTTCCTATGGAACAGGTCACCATGGAGAATATATCAACTTATATCATACTAGTATTTATCTCAATTCATATGCCAAATCCTCTTATTTCATCCCATGTGCATATCATAAGGGGTGAATCTCACCTCATATCAAGTGGTGGTATCTACCGTGTCAGCATGAATGAATAGTTTCATATATCAAAAGTTAGTAATCATTCCATCAAGCTTCATGTTATAAATGTTAATGAAAATAATCACATCATATGATTAATCACATATTATAGACTATTCCAAGGTGAAAAATTAATGAGGTTATCAATTAAAAAGGAATTTATTATTTATTTTTATACCCAACTACATAATGATAGATCACAGATATAAAAACCTTCCATTTAACCATTTATCATAAAATATATGTTATACCAAAATAAATTATCAATACTATGAATTATAAAAAGTTCAAGGGTATTAAGAACTATATGGTTTCTACATGTATAGTCTTAGAAAAAATGGACCCAATGGGATATAATAAGAAGTCATTAAATTGTGATTTATCTATTAAGTAAGGTTCTGTGAATGATTTCATCATGGTAATCCATGTTTCACATACTAAAGAGAGGAAATGTACATTAGGAAGTTATTTTAGACCACCCACCTCTAGAGATAAGAAAACATATGAAATACCTCAATGGATATGGTTTAGCTAGGTTCCTCATTACTTTTAATATAACCAAATAACTTCCAAAAAATACCATCCTAATATGGTGTTTTCTATTTAGTTTGATCTACAGTAATCTATGTTATAAAATAGATTAAATGATAAGGATATTACGATGTTCAAGTCTTATCTTAAATCAAATAGTTTACCACTCCAAAATAATATTCCAGATCAGAATTGAATCCATGGTAAATGCTCTATTAAAATTCAATAGGTGAAACGAAGATGAAGACATTTTATAAAACCACATGACACAAGATGATTAAAAGAGGATGGTGGAAACATATCCATAAAGGGAGTAAGGAATTATTGTTATCAATATCATGAGTAAATTATACAAAAAAATCCACTTTCATAGATTAAAACCCCATAAAAGACATTTCACATCTTGAATTTATTTTAGGTAATGAAAATATTGATTCATGGGGTACATTTAGTGGGTGAATTAAATTCATTGGGACCATTTAGGATGTGAATTAAATTCATAAAATCGCTCCTATTGATATTTAATGTAAAGACACGTAAATTTTTAAAAAAGAATTCTTAAATTCATTGGAATTTTACGAGTATACAGTTTCTGATGGCACCTAATTATGAGGCCCAGTGTGCCCAAAATAATTTTCTGAAGTTTTTTTAAGCTTATATTAAAGCATGTAAGCAGTTTTCCTAAAAAAGTGGAATAACTCTTAAATGGATACTCGGATCAAAAATCTGAGAGCACCGTTGTGCTCAGGATAGAAGGTTTACCTTAGGCATGACTTAAGATTAGTTAGTGCATGCCTCCTTTGAGAAAACTCGAAAATGGCATAACTGTAAATAAAACAATTAAATAAAGTTATTTTATTTTTCAAATTCTTATAACTCAGAAACGGTAACTCAGATTAAAAATCAGAGACCACCACTGAACTCGTGAGGGTATGCTTTCTTTAAGTAGATACTAACTTTGTCCGGCGCAGGCCACCTGAGAAAGTTAGTTTTTGGATGTAAATAAAATAATTAAGTGACAATTATTTTATTGTAAAATTCATAACTTCTAAATTTTCACTTGAATTGAAAATCCTAGTGTACCGTTGAGTTCATTGGGGAGTGTTCCTCTTAGGCAGAGCCTAAACTTTACCGCAGTGGGTCGAGGGTGATTGCTAAAAATTTTATGAACTTTTTTTGGGTACTTTCAGTAAAGTGGATTTTTCTATCTTTTGAACCGGTGCTTGGAAAAGAAATCTAAGGGTACCGTTGAACTCGCAACGCGGCTTTTCACTTAAGAAGACTTTCACCTTGATGGTGGATGATCGGGTATGAATGTTATTTTTTGGGATTTTATGTGGGTTAATATAATAAAATAAGTGAATAATTTATTTTATTTTGTTAACACATGTCGTACAAATAAAAGTGGTTAGAACCTCCACTTGGTAGTTGGTGGTGGAACCGCCACACCCTAACCTTCCATATAATGGGGAGGGAGAGTAAACCTCTGAATCCCACATCAATTAATTTTATGTGTCGACGTAAAATTAATTGCACTCAATTAATTTTATGAGTTGACATAAAATTAATTTTTGTCCGTTAATGTTATTTGTCGGCGTGAAATTAATTGTTTTCAATTAATTTTATGTGTCATCATAAAATTAATTCATGTCATAAGTTTTGACACAGGCTATGTGGGGGAATCTTCTTGGTTCCCTCCCCTCTTAATTTGTGCCAACGCACTTCTTAAATTTCCCCCAAGCAATTTAATTCGCACGACCCCCTTCTAAAATTAAGTAACCACATTGTCGGAATTTTGGAAGGTTCCAAATAAATGAACCATCATAAATTCCATGATGTTTACATACCTATCCCCCTATCCTATATACAGAGAGCTTGGGATACAGTTTTGGGATGGCTTCACCAAGTGATGAAGCGCTGGTAAAGTATCGCGACACCCAACACTTGGGGATATCTTATCCTCTCCAATGAAGAACACGCAGAACGCCAATGACGATCATCCACGTGATTCTTCTTCGACCTTCCTTCCCCAGACACCTATCCTCCACAACATCTTCACTGAACAGACGAAGCTCAGAATTGGGGAAATTTGGCGGATGCGACGAACGACAGTCTTCATCGTCTTCCTTCCGCGACTCCGCCAACGGGCGACGAGAAAGAGGAAGGGGTTAATTCTTCATTCTAGTATTATCTAATGAACTTCGTTGTTAAATGATTGGCCGATTATTATCGATGTAATGGGAGGATGTCAGACCACACAAACACGACTGATCCTCCTCCCCTTTTGGTGTTGATCTTTTTTGAAGCTTGAAATGACTGCGACGCAGTGCCGTTGCACCGCGTGGGAATGAAAAAGGGCCGCGGCGGAGGCGGGCCATGGCGAAGGTGTGAAGCGCCGGCACGCCGTGCTGTAGCACCAAGGGGGGCCACGGCAGAGGGGTGCGGCACCATCGTGCCGCGCCGAACGGGCAGGAGCGGCGGCCTATGGCCACGGTGGTTCAGTGGAGCGGCCGGTAGAGCCGGCCGCCGGCACCAGTTGGAGGCGGGACCCCCTCGGGACCCGCTATTACATTAAATGTCGTCCCTAATGGTCGTACTTTTCTTCAATCAAGGGGGGAAGCGCCCCCCGCATTCCTCTCGGCCGAGAGCCGAGCCACCGGCCACGCGGGCCGGGCTGCCAGCGTCGGGCCGGGCAACGCTAGCCATGCAGAGCCGTGAATTATCGCACCGGACCTGGACTCGGGCCAGGCCGACCCAGGGGGTATTGGGACGGGTCAGACTGGGCCCAAACCCATGTTTTTAGAATGATCCGTTAAAAATGCCCATATCATGGGCTAAAGACCTCTGAACAACACACTGTCAGTTGATTTAGGATCCTTGGATCGAGACGGTCATTTTGGTATATTACACTCACTGTTTTGAAAAACTTTGGGTATGGCCGGGTTGGTTCGAAGACGAAACCAACCGGGCCCGCGGAGCGGAAACACATATTACTTGAGCCCCGGACATCCGATTGACGTGTCGTAGACTTTTTTGGATTCATCTTAGTTATAAATTTCTTTTTTCTTACTCTGCATGAGGTTTTTACGTAGCTGGAGTACGGTTGGGTTGGTTTTAGAATAAAAACCAACCGGGCCCCTCGGACGGAAACGCCAATAACTCTCCAACTGAGCGTCTGATCTACGCGCCGTCTGTCGCGTTGAATTCCTGTTGATGAGACGGAACATTGTGATACATTAACTCTGGTCCTCATGAGAGTTGATGTATCGACCCCTTGTCTCATAGATCAGACCCTCCCGGAATCGAGCGTGCTGTGTGCGGGAACCCTAGAGCTGGCTGCGACGAAGATGATGACTTCCGTACAAGGATCCTTAGTGGGTTCGACAAGGATGACTACCATACAAGTATCCTCAGTGGGTTTGACGAGGATGACTACCGTACTAGGATCCTTAGTGGGTTCGACAACGACGTCTACCACACTGGGATCCTCGTTGGGTTCGACGACGGTGTCTACTGTGCTTGGATCCTCCGTGGGTTCGACGACGATGACTTCTCTACTAGGATCCTCTATGGGATCAGTAGCGTTGTCGACTGTACATGGATCCTCTATGTGTTCGGCAACGAAGACTACTCTACATGGATCCTCCATGGGTTCGGTAGTGATGACTTCTGTACTAGGATCCTACGTGGGATTCATCAGAGGAGATGATTCAGAGGCCACATCTAATCACCTCCACCTTTCTTCAAGAAGTAGTATAGCTGTGTGAGCTGAGTCTTGATATTTAATCATCATCATTAATATGATTGACTTATTATCCTATCTGGATTGGGTTGGGCTATCCTGTGTAAACTGGGTTGTGCTATTCTGTGTGGACTGGGTTGTGCTTTCTTGTGTGTACTAGGTCGAGCTTTCCTGTGTGGAATAGGTTATACTTGGGCTCGAAAGTGGGAGACGTTTTGTAATTGTGGAATTAGGTATATGTATGGGAATATACCTAAGTAGAACTAGTTGATACTTCATGTTTGTATCTTTCCTGTTTGGTTTATCCTTTGTGGATTCTTGGAGACCTTCGGGAGTCTTGGGGTCCCTACTAAGTGTCATATACTCACCCCTGCATGGGCTACGCCCGCACAACGATGTGTTGGTTATAGACGAAGGACATCACTGATCATGGCTGAGGCTTGAGGAGCGGATGGTACCCAGAGGTGGACTATCAGGTGGGACGTACACAGAGAGGACGACCGGACTTGAGGAGCCGACAAGACTGACTGTACTCACCCTTCAGGTGGGAGTTCATAGAGAAAATCCTGGCGGATGCTGCTTATCTTTCAGTTGATGTACTTTACTTTTTAGTTTTACTACACTTTTAGTTGGGTTTGTATACTGACCCATTTACATTCCAGCACTTACTTGTGTATTCAGTTTAGTTAGTGTTTACTTCAGTTTGTGTACTCTGTGGTGTTTGTTTTCTTTTATAAAGGCAATGCCTTCCCTTTTATTGTGATTTATGTAATTGGTGCTAGTCGCTAGCCCATGGCCTATGGAAGGTGTGCTTGGGGTAGTCATGGCACGGGCCCCAAGGACGGGTCATGACAAATTCGTATCAGAGGAGTTTGGTTCTACCGTAGGACTCAGGACTCTGATATTTCTTCTATGTGAAGAAATAGTGTTAAGGGTATTGAGTGTGGTTATCAGTCTAGGGATTCCAGTGTTGGTGCGGCAGCCGACATATCTATACACCAGGACCCTGACTTCTGATTTCCAACTCAGTACAAGCAAACATTGATCGCATGTGTGTTTCGAAAGTTTTCTTTGTGAATACATTGTGTCAGCTCACCAGGTATACTGTATTGACCATGGCGCACCTGTTTACTTTAGGATGGCCCCACGATAGTAGCCATCTGGGTTTCCGAGCTTTGTGCGAGATGGAATCCCATCGAGCGATGAGGCCTCGATGTAGTGCCCTATTACAGTGGAGGCACCGGTGGTACCTCTACCCACCGAGCTACTGATGCCACCAGCCCCAGCAACTGAGAGTGCACCTCACCTTAGTGAACTGCATGAGTTTCAGCGTCAGAGACCGCCCAGGTTCCATGGGGAGACGAACCCTTAGGTAGCCGAGGATTGGATAGAGGTTTTTGTTCGAGTTTTCATATTGGTAGGGACACCAACAGATCTTATGGTGATCCTTGCTGCGAGTCTCCTGCATGCAACAGCAGGTAGATGGTGGAGCCTGATGCTCCAGGTGAACAACGAGGCATCTCTCCTTTGGTCGGACGTTGAGAGCCTCTTCAGCTCGGAGTTCATTCTATCCACCCTCCGTGCAGTGTGTATTCAAGAGATACTACAGATGTGACAGGGCAGAATGACAGTATCCCTATAATCGGCGAGATTTACCGACCTCTCGCGCAACTCCACAGATATGGTACGGGAACCATTCATCAGGGCCCGGACCTTCAACCTGGGACTAAAGCATAGATCCGGGCTTCGATGATCTCCCTCAACATCCCGACGTAGGCATGGGTGCTAGAGAGGACCCATCTATTGGAGAGTTTTCTCGCTGAGCAGTCACCAGCGGTGAGACCCTCCGCAGGATGACCCGCAGTGGAGTCTTCTGTAGCCGGAATTAGACAAATGACACAGAGGACCAAGCGGGCCAGACCATCATATGATCATTCTCAGGATATAGGTTCGGTTGTTTGGGGCACACAAAACAGATCCAGCCACACAAGTAGAAGACAATGCTATACATGCGGCGGGCAGGGTCACATAGATAGAAACTGCCCAACCCACCCTGAAGATGAGCAACTGGTGGTAGAGGGACCTCCCAGGCAGAGGTCCGACCGTGGCGGTCCGTTGGGAACATGCCGAAGAGGTAGTGGTGCTGGCCGAGCAGCAGTTGGTGGGTGACGCTTTGAGTCCCTACCACCACCACCACCAGGAAGACCACCCTAACCGTAGGGAACAGGTGGACAGGGGAGAGCTCAGCTTCAGGCAGCTGAGGCCTACTACCCTGGATCACTAGGAGCAGACAGATAGGACCAGGACTAGCTCCAAACATGGAGGCTTTTGTTCATTATTCTTCTATCTTCGTTGATGTTTTGTTTGTGGATTCTTTTTGTCATTGTACCTTGAGCTGCAGAAACAAAAGACACTTGTTCATTGTGACTTTTACCTTACTATCCACTTGTATGGTTGATACTAAGATGTTATAGATAAAACCATTGACTTGACCCTCACTTTTGAGATTCCTAGTGGAGGAGACCCAGTAACCACACACTGATGCTGACAGTTTGACTCACCCCTTGGAGGCGAGAGTAACAGTTGGATCTCTTGGTAGTAGCGTCGAGGCCTTACGACATCATCCATGACATGGGTTTTACTGTTCATGTCAGGATTGACTATATTAGGCAAAGAAAATGGTTCATCTAGGGGTTGAGACCATATTTCCATTTTCGGAAAAGGATAAATCTTAGCATCTCTTGTAGAACATAGGCGAGGTGGCTTACCGCTTGGCCCTTCCACCTCATTTCCACTCGGTGCACGACGTATTCCACATATATCAGTAGAGGGGATGTGTCCATGACCCGTCCCACATCATCAACCACGGGGTGCTGGACATTGATGATGGGGCAACATTCATGGAGGTTCTAGTGGAGATTGAGGATCGATAGGAGTGGGTCATGTGTGGATGATCAATTCCCGTGGTGCGCATTCGCAGGAAGCACGAGAACCTCCAGGAGAGCACTTGGGAGGGGAAGGCTCAAATGTGTGCTCGGTACCTCCTTTAGTTTCCCTAGTTTGTGTTGTAGCATTACGGGGACATAAATCCCTGAGGTGGGAGTAATGTAATGACCCTCAAATTTCAAATAAATTTTTTCCTTAAATTTTTTGGAATTTTTCGAGTATGCAGTTTCTGACGGCACCTGATTTCGAGGCCCGGGGTTCCTGGAATAATTTTATGAAGTTTTTTAAATCTTAAATTAACGCGCCTAAGAAGTTTTCCTGAAAAAGTAGAATAACTCTTAAATGTTTACTCAGATCAAAAATCTGAGGGAACCATTGTGCTCAGGATGGCGGGTTTACCCTAGGCAGGACTTATGTTCAGTCGGCGTAGGTCTCCTGTGAGAAAACTGAAAAATTGCATAATCATAAACAAAATAATTAAATAAAGTTATTTTATTTTTCAAATTATTATAACTCACAAACGGTAACTCAGATTAAAAATCCGAGACCACAGATGAACTCATGAGGGTATGCTTTCTTTAAGTAGATACTAACTTTGGCCAGCACGGGCTACCTGATAAAGCTGGTTTTTGGTCGTAAATAAAACAATTTAGTGAAAATTATTTTATTGTAAAATTCATCACATCTAAATGGTTACTTGAATTGAAAATCAGAGAGTACTGTTGAGTTCTTGGGGGCATGTTTTTCTTAGGCAGTGCCTAACCTTGACCGTAGTGGGTCGAGGGCGACTGATAATAATTTTCCGCACTTTTTTTCAGGTACGTTCAGTAAACGTACAAGATGATTTTTCTATCTTTTGAACCGGTGCTTGGAATTGAAATCTGAGGGCACCGTTGAACTCGCCACACGTGTTTTCTTATAAGAATACTTTCACCACGACGATGGACGATCGGGTTTGATATTTAGTTTTTGGGGTTTTACGTGGGTGAAGATAATAAAATAAGTGAATAATTTATTTTATTTTTTGAAACACATGCCATGTAGATAAAAGTAGTTAGAAGATCCACTTTGTAGTTGGTGGTGGAACCGCCACACCCTAACCTCCCATTTAATGTGGAGGGAGAGGAAACCTCTCAACCCCCCATCAATTAATTTTATGTGTCGAAGTATAATTAATTACACTAAATTAATTTTATGAGTTGACATAAAATTAATTGTTGTCAGTTAATTTAATGCGTCGACATGAAATTAATTTTATTCAATTAATTTTATCTGTCAACATAAAATTAATTTGTGTCATATATTTTGACACAGGATATATGGGGGAATCTTCTTGGCATCCTCCCCTCCTGTTTTGTTCCAACACACCTCTTAAATTGCGCCAACACAATTTAATTCGCCCGACCCCCTTCTTAAATTAAGTAACCTCGTCGTTGGAATTTAGGAAGGTTACAAATAAATGAAACGTCATAAATTCCATGATGGTTACATGCCACTCCCCCTCTCCTACATATAGGGAGCTTGGGAGAAGGTTTTGGGATGGCTTCACCAAGTGATGAAGCGCTGGTAAAGTATCGTGACGCCCAACACTTGGGGAAATCTTATCCTCTCCAACGAAGAATGCGAAGAATGCCAACGATGATCTTCCTCGTGATTCTTCTTCGACCTTCCTTCCCCAGACACCTATCCTCTGAAACATTGTCAACGAACAGATGATGCTCGGAATTGGGTACATTTGGCAGACGTGACGAATGACGGTCTTCATCGTCTTCCTTCCGCGACTCCGCCAACAATGGATGAGCAAGAGGTAGGGGTTAATTCTTTGTTCAAGTATTATTTAATGAACATCGTTGTTAAATGATTGGCTGCTTGTTATCGATGTAACGGGAGGAGGTCGGACCGCACAAACACAACTGATCCTCCTCCCCTTTTGTTTTTGATCTTCGTTGAAGTTTGAAACGATGACGTCGCTGTGTCGTTCCACCGTGTGGGAACGAAAAAGGGCCGCGACGGAGGCGGGCGACGACGACGGTGCGCAACTCCGTCGCGCCGTATTGGTGAGGCCGAAGGAGGCCGCAGCCAAGGGCGGGCCGCAGCGGAGGGGCGTGGATCCATCGTGCCGCACCATACGGGCAGGAGCGGCGGCCTACGGCCGCGGCGGTTCAGTGAAGCAGCCGGCTGAGCCGGCAGCCGGCACCAGCTCGAGGCGGGACCCCCTCGGGTCCCGCGGTTACATTAATGGTTGGCCTTAATGGTCAGACGTTTATTCAATCAAGGGGGGAGCGCCCACCCACATTCTGCGCGGCCGAGAGCCGTGCCGCCGGCCATGTAGGGTGGGGCAGCAGCGCTGGGCCGGGCTACCTGCGCCGAGTCGGGCCGCCATCATTGGGCCGGGCAACCAGCGCCGGGCTGGGCCATGCCAGCTGGGTCGGGCCATGCCTTATCGTGCTAGACCTGGACCCGGGCTAGGCCGACCCGGTTCGGGCCGACCCAGGGGGTATTGGGTCGGGTCGGACCGGGCCCAAACCCCTGTTTTTGGACAGATCCGTTAAAGACGCCCATATCATAGGCAACGGGCCTCCGAATGACACACTGTCAGTTGCGTTGGGATCCTTGGATCAAGATGGGCGTTTCGGTATATTACACTAAAGGTTTAGGAGAACCTTGGGTATGGCAGGGTTGGTTCAAACATGAAACCAACCAGGCATGCGGAGCGGAAACACATATAACATGAGCCCCGGACGTCTGATTGAAATGTCGTCGACTTTGTTGGATTCCTCTTAGTGAGATGGTTCTTTTTTCTTACTCCGATCGAGGTTTTGATGAAACTGGAGTACGGTCGGGTTGGTTTTCTCATAAAAACCAACCGGGCCCCTAGGACAGAAAATCCAATAACTCTTAGACTGGGCGTCCGATCTACGTGCCATCCATCGCGTTGAGTTCATGTTGATGAGACGGAACATTGTGATACATCAACATTGGACCTCATTATAGTTGATGTATCGACCCCTTGGATCGTGGAGAGGACCCTCCCCGAATCGAGCGTGCTGTGTACGGGATCCCTAGAGCTGGCTGTGATGAAGATGACGACTTATGTACAAGGATCCTTAGTGGGTTCGACGGGGACAACTACCGTACTAGGATCCTCAGTGGGTTAAATGAGGACAAAAACCATACTAGTATCCTCAGTGGGTTCGATGACGACGTCTTCCGTACTGGGATCCTCCGTGGGTTCGACGACGACGTCTTCCATGTTGGGATCCTCCATGGGTTCGACGACATGACTTCTGTACTAGGATCCTCTGTGGGTTTAGCAGCGTTGTCGACGGTACTTGGATCCTCAGTGGGTCCGACAACGATGATTACTATACTTGGATCCTCCGTGGGTTCGACAGTGATGACTTCTGTACGAGGATCCTTCGTGTGATCGGCAGAGGAGATGATTTAGCAACTACATCTAATCACCTCCACCACTCTTCAAGAAGTAGTGTACTTGTGTGAGCTGATTCTTGATATTCAATCATCATCACTGATATGATTGAATTATTATCTTGTGTGGACTGGGTTGTGCTGTCCTGTGTAGACTGGGTTGTGCTATCCTGTGTGGACTGGGTTGTGCTTTCCTGTGTGGACTGGGTCAAGATTTCTGGTGTGGACTAGGTTGTACTTGGGCTCGAGAGTGGGATCCGTTTTGTAATTGTTGACTTAGGTATTTGTATGGGAATATACCTAAGTAGATCTGGTTGATACTTCATGTTTGTATCTTTCCTTTGTGGTTTATCCTTTGTATATTCTGGGAGACCTTCGAGAGTCTCGGGGTCCCTACTGAGTATCGTATACTCACCCCTGCACGGGCTGTGCCTACCCTACGATGTGTTGGTTGTAGATGACGAATAGTGCTGATCGTGGATGAGTCTTGAGGAGCAGACAGTACCCTGAGGTGGACTATCTAGTGGGACATACACGGAGAGGACAACCATACTCGAGGAGCCGACCAGACAGACTATACTCACCCTTTAGGTGGGAGTTCCTAGAAGATGTCCTAGTGGTTTCTACATGCCTTTCAGTTGTTGTATTTTACTTTTCAGTTGTACTACACTTTCAGTTGGGTTTGCATACTGGCCCATTTACTTTCCAGAACTTACTTTTGTATTCATTTTACTTAGTTTTTACTTCATATTGCGTACTTTGCGGTGTTTATTTTCTTTTATAAAGGCAATGCCTTCCCTTTTATCGGGATTTACGCCTTTGGTGCTAGTCGCCAGCCCCTGGCCTATGGAATGCGGGCTTGGGTAGTCACGGCACGAGCCCCAAGGATGGGTCGTGATATTTAAATTCATGAGGCCAACCAAGAACAATTCATGGAAAGCATTTAGTTCATGTTTTCTACTTAAAACAATTCGGGAGGTGAATAATTTTCATGGGGTCCTTTTAGAACAATCAAGTACATGAACAAAAATAATCAGTCATACAGAGAAAAATTATAACTATGAATTATGTTAAAATTTTCTACCAATAATTATTTATTAGGTGAATTATGTTCATGAAGTATACCTAGTGTATTTTGGGTTGTGAATGGTGTCTACAATGTCAACCCAAGTAATTCACATCATAAATCAATAATTAATGCGGTGAAATTACTCTAATGATATAATCATATACCTCTCAATTTTAACCTTTAAAAAAGATAACCCACCTAGATCAAGGTTCAAAGACCATGTTTTAAATGATAATATACCAGAAGTCAAGTCGGTTTAACCAAATGATTCAAAAGGAATAACCTGGAAAAGAAAATATCTTATACCTCTATATAATATCCTAATAATTTCCAACAAATAATATTATGATGATAAAAACTATAATGTATATAATTTATCATATTTATATTGATATCATATCTTATAAAATTTAATGTTATTAATTATATCATTTAGAATTTCATGCATTTATCTTTTTACATGTATATTATAATAGCGAATGAATAAATTTTTAATTAATTGTAATTTATGTGAAGAGATATCCTCACCTATATTTCTACATATTTGATATATTTTAGTTCTTTTATATAGTCGTCATAATTTTTCTGATAACATTTCATGGCCCATTGTAGATATTTTTTAATTCAATATGTTTTAAAAGAATGAATTATATGACCAAAAACATAATTTTCCTCATATCACTTTTATAGAAAAAGTTGGAAACCATGCATATCAGACCTTAATTGTGTGAGAAAAATAAGGTACTCACAAAATCATTACATAAAAAAATATGATTATTTGAGTTTCTCACCCTGTATAATCTCCATTATAGCATTGTCACCTACCTATCCAGGTTCCTATTTATAATATTTTCAAAATGGGTATATATATTCTCCCAATTCTTGATATATTAATCTATATAACTCTTCACCTTTATTATTTCAGTAGTAAATGACTGATATATTATTATCCGCTAAATTTTCCCATCGTTGTGAAAAAATCAAACTGATATCGAGTACAACCTATCATAATCCACCTTTGAAATTTTGGTATTGAATTATTTGTCAAACATATCTTCCTTTGAATATAGGATAAGTACTAGGAAAAGATCCCCATTACCCAGAGGTGATTTTTTATCCCTATAATTATTCCCTTTTGAACATCCACTATGTCTGGCCTTGACTCTTCAATTTCAATATTTAATTTCCCAGCTGATCTGGGGACAATAGGCTTCATAAGATTATAGTATCCATTGAAATTATTAATCTATTTATTCTTATTGTCTGTAATGCTTTCAGAAGTGACATATCATTGATTCTCATTCCTCACGAGACATCCCAACAATATTATATTAGGTTATAGTCTCTCCCACTCTAATGAAAAAATGGGATCAGATTATTTTTCACACTAGAGCTGATATACATCCTGAAGTAAGTCCATGGAAATATCTTTTGGTCCCTTAAAATGAGTATTATTCATGTTTATATTTAATTTAACTAAATCCCATCATTAAAAATCATCCTTCTCTAAGGTTTTACCTTCTAACCACTGGAACCTATTATGAATTTCAAATATTATATTCACCATATTCCTGGAATCAACAATAGAGGGTCCCTCATATGCCATATAGACCACTTAATGATCACCTGGTTGAACTACCGTATGTAAATGAACCACAACTGATACATTGTTATGAAATTATGGATGGTCTTTCTGGGCCATTGGGCATGGATTAAAATATCATTTCCACCTCTATTGTCATTATATAAACCTAAACATCATCTTAGTAAGGATGTAGATGTATAATAAGACCTAATTAGTTTAATAAATGAATTATCAACATCATTAATTAGAGAATTATACAATAAAATATGGTCGACTATACAATTCCTACACACATGTTGGTGATGGACCCAATGACAACCTGAGGATTTGATGTTCATATAATGTTAAAACTACACGAACTGATTAAACTGGAACTCTGTCTCTATATCAATCCACAAAACTCAACTAATGGATTAGAAGCATCAATTTCCACACAAATATGAGGAGATATAGGATGGAAAAAGGAGATAGATATACTATCTAATCAAAAAAATCTTCTGACTAAATTTCATAAAATTATGAGTATTGATGGGTATTGAGATGAGAGATGAGGACCCGTAATGCCTACCAAATTGGATGTGCCATATGATCTCAATGTAAATGGAAATTAAAGGACCATAAGAAGAGGAAGAAATATATTCTTTTGAAAAAATGAATATTTCCTCTCTAAGAATAGTTATAATCATCCTCCATATAAAATAAAATGAGGAAATGGTGGGGGTCTTGAAGCCCTATGATTAAATTCAGTTGTAGATCCCATGATGCAGAGATGAATTAGTCTAATGAATTAACACATTGTCAAATCTGAACAAAGAGGTCCACCATGGAGATCATGTACCAATATAAAGTATCATTATGTTCTCATAAAGATAGAGGGATCTTGGTGAATCCCACGTCAAAGGTGGAAACTTTGGGATCATGATTGATGGCATGAAATTTACGGAGGATAGATAGACTAGTGAAAGTTAGGAATTGTAGAGGATGAAGTGGTCCCGAAAAATCCCTCCCATTCACAGGAGGGGGGGGGGATGACCCCATCCACCATGGCTATTAGGCCATGGTAACAGTAATGGCCATCATCATCAAGACCAATCCCTACCTATCATAATTTAATGACTTATAAATATGAGATAGTTGGAAAGGATAGAAAATTATCTGAACTCAATTATTCATTTATTGTGATAGTAAAATGCTTTCTCCACAAGAAATGATTATAATAAAAAATATTCTATTGTATTATATAATTATACATCCATTTTATTCCTAATTATTTAGATTTTATGAATAATTTTTCATTCACATTTTTTGGTAAAACTCGTAGTATATAATTTAATTGGATGGATGAGTCATCCAAGAAGCCACAAGAATGAGAATATAATTTTTCTACCCATAACATTACTAAAAAATAGGTACTATTGAATAATACTTTGTTCAATATCTTTTTTATCCTTGAGAGTGCATGAAAGATGAATCACTTATACCTTAAATCCCTGATTTTTTTACTTTTCCCACATATAAAACATGGAAAACAATAATATACATTTTCCAAATATTTATATCCTTGATTTTATTTTAAATGATATTGAAATTTTTTTATCTAATTTCATTGAATCCATTATAATAGAGACAATGAAGTTAAATATATTTACATGAATAATGTTTCTTAAGAAGATTCATGCAAAATTTATTGAGGTGGAAAATATTATGAATAAATATTATTCATTATTATATAATGAATTATACATTAGTGATTAAAATATCCATAATATTATATTAGTTTAAATCCCTTCTGAAAATAAGTTTAGATATAATGAAACTGAATCTTATTTAGTCTAAGAAATTAGAGACCAAAAAAATAATGATTATGAAAAATTATAGGCTCTTTAATTTTCTCAAAAATATAATGAACCATATCATAAAAAATAAAAGGAATGGATAAATAATCCATTACCAGAATGATGAAAATTGATATCTTAGTATTTAAAAGGATTGGAGTTATCATGAGAATCATGATGAATTAAACATTAGTTATTAAACAATCCATAATTATATTTTATTAATATCTTAGTTTTTAAAAGGATTGGAGCTATCATGATAATCATAAGAAGAATTGGTAATTTGAAAAAAGTATTTTAGTTTTATAATTTAATAATAATGATATTATATTAATTATGATGATATTGATATTCTAGAAATCTATCAATAAATGTTTTTGACAAAGGCGAATCATCAATACTACATTATAAGAATCCATTAAGCTTGAATTTTTTGATGAATACTCTAATTTCCCCCCAATAACAAGGTAAAATATTAATTAAATGAAAACACATCACTCGAATGACGTTATCATGATGATTGGAGGGATTATTATATATTTCAAAACATTTATCATAGGTGAAAATACATTAATGGAATAGTTTATAATAACCAAGGTTTGTGTTCTCCAAGTAAACTATTATAGTATGTTATTTATACTAAAGCCAACCTAAAAATATTGAAATGGAAATATATAGTATATTTTTAAAAGGTGAAATATATTCTTAACCTGATTAAAAAATGATCAATATATAATCTTGTTTTTGATGAGAATATTTTTTATTAAAAAATTATAACAATTCAATCTGAAATATGAAAAACACTATCAACAATGATGTGGTTAATTATGTTGTGCTCTTAATGATATGAAATCATTTTATATTAAATTATGCATAGAGGTTTCTCAATGAAAGGAAAATCTATAGAATCAAGAGTAAATGATTAAAAAGATGGATTGAAAATATGAAAATATAAATAATATAAATAATTAACTCATGAAGATGAATCCTAACATCCGAAAACAAACCAAGAAAGATCTCATTTTCATGAGTTGTTGGTAATTTAAATAATTAATCTTATACTAGTTACATTACTAATCTGAATGATTCTTGGAATTTTTTTTTATTCTTTATACCTCAATGATTAAATTTTTTATTCTTATTTAATGCTTATTTTTTGAATGAATATTTATATATATATTAAAATATTGGTTGTGTGTTTCTAACATTTCTAGATATATTTCTACCAAAATTTCATTCCTAATATTATTCAAAAATCACAGTGATTGGAGAATAGAAGGGAACATGATAAATGTGTATGTCTGAGAGATTATGTTCTATATTTTTATTTAAAATTTTATATTAATTTTTTGAATTGTTCTTTTCAAAATATAGTATATTTTTTAGTCAAAATACCTATTTCTAATAATACTCTTGAAAATTACATTTACCTTTAAAATGGTTCTATTTGAAATCATTATTTATTTTAATGTAAAAAAGGTTACTTAGGTTTTTTTATAGTTATCATGATTTTAGTTTCAGGGGATAGAGAAAATGTGTTTAATTAGATAAAGAAATTCAATTGCACCAGGTGGTGTTTATGTTCATTATATGGATTAATATGGTCTATTTTACTAGAATAACATATAAAAATTATTTCAAATAGATATATACGAAGTATATCTGATAAGAAAATTCAATATATATTAGACTGAAATATACGCTGGCTATCTAAATTATATTTAAAAATTATATCAAATAGAGATGTATAATGTATACCAGATATAGATTTACCTATTCTATAATACAAAACTATATTCAAAACAGTGTAAAATTGTTGAAAATGATGACCATCAGACAAAGTGATTATGTGTTGAATCCTTTAAATGATGAAGATGTTGGATATGACTCCATTTCAATTAATCTCATAAACTATAAAATTCAACCATTGATGTTTTTTAGTCCAACATCTATTTATTTTATCACAAATATTAAGGGAATAAAAAAACATACTACGCATAATCTGAATCATTCATATGATGTTTATCATTGTATAATTATTATGTGGGATTTGATTATTAATATTTATAGGGATTTTGTTAGAGTTTAAGTTGTGTGAGTATCATATTTTAAATTCTCTATGCGTATTTGTATTAATGGATGTTTGTCAAATAATGTAAGTCGGTGGATCTCAGGGATATAAAGAATGTGGTTTGTCTGATCAAGATGGTCAAGGTCTCCCATGTATAAGAATACATTTCTTCATCCAATACCACTGATCAATGGCTTTTATGGTTTGGAATACATACATTCTGATATGTATATAATTAAGTATACATAATGTTGAGTCTATATAAATCCTAAACACATTAGTAAGATTGATGACCTAACTTAGTGAAGATTTGAAATGTATTATTGTATTCTTTCTTATAAAATGTTGATTATATTTCTAGTATTAATTTTTTAAAACATTTATAGTGTGAAGTATTTACATGTTTCATACTTTGAAGTGATAATTAATATTAAAATGAGTACTTAATATATTAATTTGACATAATATATATATTATTACTTTTTAAGAATAAATGTTTTCGATCTAAATTCACCAAATTCTCTTTAGATAGTTATTCTATACATTTTTTGGTCAAACCAAAATGGTAATCCTTATATTATTTAAATTATTTAATATAGAAATACCCATACATTAAAAATCACCAAAACATTCTCATCATCGATTTCATATTTATGATTTTAAAATAAACTCAAATAAAAATAATTTATAAAATTATAAATAACTATAATAAATCTATTTTGGAAACATTTTATGATTTGGGAATGAAGAATTTTTGGAAAAGAATGATGAACAACAATTCAATTAAGTAACTAATTCAACATAAAAATATTAATCTCACCAGATATTGAAAATAAATACTAACTAAAAAATAAAAATTTAAAGAATAATTATAAATGAAATTTATAATGGGTTACATATATTAAAAATGTTAAAAAATATGTTATTAGGATATTTAATTTTTAATACTTGACATTAATTTTCATTAGAGTATTGGAGTAATTATGGTAAGGGTTTCATTGTCCAAAAATTAATTTATTTATACATAATTTTTATAATGGACTTTTATATATCTAAATATGGTTTTATTAAAGTATAATTGTTTTATGTTACCATATTAATTTAATTCAAGGGGTTTTAATATACATATCATTATATTTCATTAAATGGTTATTGATTCAAAAGATACAAATATTTTAAGGGTTTTTGTTAACTCAACTCCCTTCATTGAGTTATAATTCCACTTCTATAATTTCATTCATATTTAATTGTTTTATTAAAAATTTATTTTTTGTTAAATTATAAATATATTTATGTTAAATAATACATTAAATTAAAATCATCCTCATGAAATAATTTCATCCATATATAAACTATATCATTGAAGATAATAACTCTAATCATCATTAATGAAAGTCTACCATTCTTTTCAACATTTTACCTTTTAATAAAATAATTTCCTTCATATTTGGAATGATAATTAA
Organism: Viscum album; assembly: GCA_963277665.1. Lineage (NCBI taxonomy): Eukaryota > Viridiplantae > Streptophyta > Magnoliopsida > Santalales > Viscaceae > Viscum > Viscum album. The sequence continues at coordinate 1,598,298,426 of OY728119.1, read as the reverse complement.
TTTATATCTTCAAATAAATTTTATATTTCCCCTATCCTCTATTAAAACATATTTTTGTCTCTCTATTTTTTCATTGTGGGTTTTTGATAATGGTATTTTCAAATATTTATAAGGGGTTTCAATCATTGAATATTAAATGTTTTATTTTGAACTACTTTTTTTGTTTTCTTATAACATTTATGTCTATTAATGGATAAATTATTTATGTTATATTTTAAATAAAATGTTTCCAATGTTTTCACTTACCCTTTTTCATAAAAAATGAGTGTTTTTAGGATCCATTTTTAAATATTCTTTTAAAAAAGTATAATTTGTCAAAATAAAATTCAAGTATCCTTTTTAAAACCTTTATGTATTTTTTATATATCATTTTTCAAAAATTATTTTATAAAATTTAATGTTTTTTTGATGGCTTCAGTTCAAATTTCTGAATCCTTTATGTCATTATCAATGTTAATTTATTGAATATTTTTATTTAAAATAAACTCTTTTCACTTTATGTTTTTGAAAACATTATTTCTATTTAGGGCCTCAATATTGGTACACGTATGTTTGCTGGAATGTTATGTGGGGTATTTTATCAAACTCAATTTAATTTGTTATTATTGATATCTCATGAGATAATGATAGTGTTCATAGAAATAATTATGGTAATGATATTCCTATATGAGAGAGAGAGTCTGTGTGTATTGTGTGTGTACGTGTGGTAAATGTGTTCTCACATGGTTTTACATTGGTATAATTTTTTGAGATATGATCAAAAAACCGTGTGTGGTTCTAATTGGGGTTAATATATACATACAAGATCATGCATGGAAAAAATTTCAATTAATCTATGTGAAACACGATATACATCAATGCTTATAATTATTCTTAACTACTATACATATTCTTATTCCCATGTTTCACTCTCCTTGATCAAGTTTATTGGTTAATGTTTCAACCAACATTTTATTCAGGTATTAATTTATTCCATGTCTTATATTGGGACCCATAATTTATTATATATTATTTATTGGTTATTATTTTCTTATCTATCATGATTATACGCATACGACCATCTTAAGTACACATTTGATCCATGATTTTTTCACTTTTGTTTATCTTTATTTAGAATCTAAGCATACCACTTTATTGTGTTTATATTCATCATATTTTCAAGATTATTAAAACTTATGAGAAGTTTAAAAGGGTAGCATGTGTGGTAGGATTACATATAAATTTTCACAATATATATAGAATAAATTCATATGTAGATTTTCTTAAAAGACATTGATCATTTAGTTTTAGGAAATGTTTAACTATTTTTGAGATATAATGATTAAGATATTGTAATATTTGAAATTAAATAGACGTTCATCTTTCATTCAATTAATAAAAAGTATTAAAGATGGTGTTTTTAGCCCATGATCCACCAATGAGGGCCTTTGGAGCCTCATCTGGATCGTTCATAGTTTATGAATAAGTGAATAATGATTATTCTCTGTTATAATTGAGGGGAGTATAAATATTTTAATTATTATTTAATTTTAAATATAATAATTATCTAAATCATGGATTAGTGGAACTGAAATAATATAATTTAGATGGTAATATGATAAGGGTTGAAGTAATATTATCTTATAATACATAAGATGGAATTTTTATACCTTACAACAATGTGTTAATGAAAATTATCATGTTTTACCCTTTAACATGGAGATAAAAAGTTACCATCGTAACTATTAAGTATTAAAAAACATGAAAAGATCTCATTATTAAATTTTAGCCACCCATAACCAAATTTGAAATTTGTTTTTCTAGATAAAAAATATTTAGCTATTAGATAGTAATTCTAAAATAATAATGAAAAAAGAAATGAAAAAATAGTTTTTTAGAGAAATGTGTTTTAAGAACAAAACAGAATTTATTGAAATATAATTTATAATAGTTATTAATTTGGAACAAATTTTATTTTATATTAAAATATGACCAATTTTACATTACAAAATCCATAATATAATGTGTCTTTGAAACTAGTTTAAAAAAAATGTCACCATTTAAAAGAAATACTTATTTTTCACTATTTAGCCAAAATCTAGCCTGTTCAGCTTAATCCCGATATTTTTCCTTATAAAAAATCTGATATAAATTATAAAAATAATTTCATTTATTTCAATATAATTTATAAATTTTATAACATACAATAATAATATCTACACACAAAACATATAAAAACCATTTTTAGAAAAACAATTATTTTCACTATATAGAATGAACTTATTCTCATTCTTTTCTTAGAAGAAAAATTAGATGAATTTTCATTTATTTGACTCAACATATCATAATTAAATATTATGAAAACAATAAATAACTATTGATTAACATAATTTATTAATATAAACATACATTTCACAATTGATATATGTTATTTTAATAATCAAAATAAGGGAATCATATCTTTTAAATGAAATATATAAGATATAATGAAAACAATCTTTCAAGGAAAAATTACTTCTTTACACATTAACTGTTTGTATCTTTATATGATTTAATTTTCATTTTTTAAAAATTGGAATTTATTTCAATGGAATTAAATAATAAATATTATTTTGAAATATTATATATATATATATATTTCATAATTTACATACTCATATTTTTCCCCTACAATCCAATGACCCTAGTAATACAATCATATCTAAATATTAATTTTCAGTTTTTTAAGAATGGTTTGGTGTGTGGTACATGCTACCAAACAAAGTATTTTTTTAAAAATAATAATTTATAAAATATGAGGGTGTTATATTCAAAATAATTAAATTATATCATTTTAATTTTATCTTATGTCTAATAAATCATGATTAAAATATTTTCTTATTCAATTCCATCAAATGAAAGAAAAATATACCTATATGAAAATAAATATCGATTAAATTTTATTTATAGATGAACTTTGATATCTAGTATTAGACTAGAATACATATCATTTATTATATATATCTTATAACAAAAATTTACTATTAGGATAATCGTATTAGTGAATATATTTTAAAAACAATACCATATTATCTCAGGGATACATTTTACAGAATATGTTATAGATTTATCTTCATTTTTTATAATGATGTTTTTTACCAATAATATTGATTATATGAGAAATTATATATACTTTATTTATTCCCCCATTTTTAAAATTTCATGTTGTTTCAAAAAATAATACACAAAATTCCATGTCTTATATTCTAAAAGATAAATTAACATGATGACATATTTCATGATTAACCCTCTATAAAATATATTTTAATGGATTTTGTTATCCACAAAAGAATAATAATGTATTCCTCCTATTTCTATCCAATTATGAATACCAAAATTTCATGAACAAGTGAAGATAATACCAAAATGAATAAACATTCATATGAATAAATAGTAAATTAATCTAAAAATATTAAATAATAACACCCAATGTTTAGTTTAAAATATCTTGTAATGAATTAAACTCAAAAAAATAAAAATGTAATAGTATTAAATTTTAATAAAAAAGATTTGAAATATTTGATCACATTTTGTTGTAGAAAATATTATCTCATAAAACCCACCGATTTTGAATAAAATCACATTCCAAATATGTATTTCTATAAACCATATATTCACAAAAATATTCTTACCGTTTGTATAAATAACCAAAATAAATACAATTATTTAATGAGATCATTTATTCTTAAAATAATTAACTGAATATTTTTTCTCAATTTTAACCAACAACATTGAAATAACATCTCCTACTATGTAAAAAATTTATTGTTTACCAAAATCGTATAATGTTCAATAAATATTGAACTTATTCATAAAATCATCATCAAACACGTAATCAAGAAATAAAATTTCAATTCCATGGTTATCTAAATGAAAAAACATATGCTCCCATAATGTATTAACCCTTCATACAAATTAATTATAATTACCTCAATATCAAAATTAAAAATTATCCAGATATTAATATATATTCCATTAATGTTTTATTCGTAAAACTCAATAAACATCTTCCACTATATCATTAATCACCTTTTAATATTTTTACATTAGACCTCAAATATGTATATATACTTTTCAACATATGAACATTATTAAAGATTAACAATCCATACATAAAATACCGTTATATAATAATTCGTGAAAACCTATATGTAAACACTTTAATTAGTCAACATTCTTTATAAACCATTAATGAGTATTTTTCAACATATTTATTAATAATATCTTCTTATTATAATAAATATGCATCAATTCCTAAAATTCATCAATATAAAAATAGTCTTTCTTTTTTACTTAATCATATGTATAACATTTAATGAATTATATAACCTTTTTGATTCAAAATTTCACTATCATTAACTATAAATTCATATGAAATTGATAAAAATATTTTCATATTATTTGGATGATTCCCTTTAGGAACATTCCTCCTAAGGAGTCTATTATAATTATTCTTAGATCCTCACATTTACAAAATTATATTAATACCTTAGATCAAAATTTATTCCACTCTATATCATTGCCAAAAAAAATTATTTTCCCATGGAATTTTATTTCTTTTATCCAATCTTTTCCAAATATAAAACATTTTCCTTGTATTTTGGAACATTCCCCCATATTCTTTTTCCCACATTCCGGAAACATTGTTTTTATCATATTTGCTGCATTAGGAAACACATTTAGGTATTGATAGAAAAACATAGTTTGAGATATCTAGTTTAGGAAAACTATAAGAGCCTTAAAAATAATTCCCCTCATTATAGTATTCAATGTTGTGTTATTGACACCCATTAATAACCTAGTTCCTCATTCTTCCAATCATTTAAATATAAATTTTTTTAGAGTGACGATATCTCGATACAATTATACTAAATGATATTATGAATATAGAAAATACCTAGATATCCATGATTATATCCCTCTATATTAAACCATTTGAGTTAAATGTTATGAAACATAAAAAATATATTAAACCTTATATTTTTCTTATTAAACTACATCATATTGAAAAACATTTTGTAAACCCTTTCTTTGATACCAAGAATAATGCCTCATTCCATTAAAATCAATAATTCAATGACTACTAAATATCATTTCAATTTATTATATTCCCATGAACATTTAGATTTAGAGTTTTGATAAATAAGGGAACTGATGCATTACATAGGGACCAAAATCACATAATGATAATTTTTCCAAAAAATAGGGTTCTTATGATAATAGTCCTATTTTATTCATGACAGTATTTCATATTTCAAGACCAATAATCATTTTTTGAAGCTATAATTTGTAATAGTTCCTACCAAAAATGAGGATATATTAAAAAAATTATTAATTTATGATAATCATAAAAAATTATATATGATTCAAAAATAATTAAATTCTATTAGTCATTTGGAAGCACGAAAACCATTGATTTTTTTTACTCCTTTCGAAAATATGTTCTTTAGAAACCAAATAAGGCATATCCATATTATCAAATTATCATTTTACTAAATAAAAACATTGAATCCCATTATAAATTATCATAAAACAACTAAAGATTAATTAATAACAAGAAAAATAATGAGAAACTATCTTCTAAAAACAAATTATTTACCTTTAGATGTTCATAAAAATTTTATTGCAAGAATATAATCTCATAAAAATATTTTTCTATAAACAAATTTGTATCTTGGAGAATCATATTCAAAACCTATATAGATTCTTGTTTAACCCAGGGAAAAACTATTTCTTAGTTAATTCCACAGTCTTAACTACCCTAGTTATCTCCCTAATTTATCATCCTCAAAGACTAATTATTACCCAATGCATTGAAGAGATATATTGGGTTCACATATCTTCATGATCTATATTAGGTTCAACATCCTTGATCTATAATTACCCAGTATCATATTTGGATTTTTTTTAATATTTCATTTCTTCATGATAAAATCCTTGATTAACTTATTTTAAACTGTATACAAAATTACTATATATTTTTTGAAAAAACAATGGTTAATTACACTTTTATTTTGAAATCATTTATAAAAAAACTAGAAAAAATAGAAAAATGATTTTATTTGAAAACCCATAAGAAACTAGTATATGAACATTTCAAATAAATAAATTACTTGGTGAAGGGGAAATTTTTTCATGTTTTTTATGTTAAAAATCATTTTTTCTCTTTTCTAAATAAATAAAAAATGGATTTCTAAAAAAATTAAAGAGATTACTATTAGAAAAATGTAAATAAATTAAAACTATTTTAAAATAAGAATTAAAAATATTATAAATTTAAATAATATCATTCCTCATGAATTTATTATAATATTTATATTAAAGAAATAATTTATATTGCATTCAACATTTTAAAGATAAATATCTATTGGATTTATTATCATTTGAGTTAAATTAAAAATAAAGGACCAAAATTGAAATTCTACCATAAACCGCATAAATATAAATCAATATATTTGGAAAAAAATCCATATGAAATTAAATACAGGACAGAAAAGAAAACATTTTGTGATAATAAAATGAGTCTTAAATAAAGGAAATTAAGGAAATATATATCTTACCTCAAGTGTGACACACCATGTAAAATCTGTTTTCTATTTAACATAATTATATATTAAATAATAACATATTTAAGAAACATTAAATTTTTTTCCCCAATTTATTTTCAATTTTATTTAAATTATTATCATGCCGTAGAATATTACTAATTCAGTAAAATTAACATTATACTTTATGAGGCCATTCTATTCAAAATCCCAAAATATCCTCGATTGGTTTATTAGGGTAATAGGAATGATTTTTTCATATTCACTATAGTTTTAAGCATGAAATTTTTATATATTTTTTAATTTAAATTACACATTATAACCATTTATGAAGGGAATATATGAACAATGAAATAGGTCGTGCCATGGAGGCGGTTGTATACTTGTACACACAATCGAAAATATCTATTTTCTTTATGATGGAAATGAGATAAAATGAATAATTTTTTAACTATAAAAAATAATATTTATGGAAAATGAATCGTATGAAATCATTTATTTCATTATTCTTCACATTCAATAAGGTGTTGAAATAGAAAACAAATCACATTATCTATTGGATGTGGTAGTCCAAACTTGTGCATCAGTGAAATTTTCATTTATAGTGGAAGTTACTGTATGCCAATAAATAATATCATATCAATATAAAACCATAATTATTAGTTAAATATAATAGATATATAAATATATATTATTTATGTACATAAAAATTACTATTCATTTGATGTAGTGATTAAAAACAAAATAGATAATTTTATTCAGGTGGAAGTCCACACGTATGCACCAGTGGTGTTTTTAATTCATAAAAGATGAAAAACAAGAAGAAAAAAGGTTTCACTATAAACAAAATATATTTTAAATATATTTTTGACATAGATTTTATTATATAGACATGGTTATGATATTTTTTATGGTGGTATAAGGTGAAATAAATGTAAATAAAGTCAATTAATAGTTATACATCTTATTTGAAAAATAACCATTCAATTATGCCCAGATACTTATATGTTTGATTTTTATTGAGAAAATGACAATGGTGACATTTATATGATATGTGAGAGGGTATTTGGGTTGGAATTTTTCAACATTGAGACACCAATTTTTTTGAATAAGTTGATATAGGAGGATCTATTTTATATGTAATGGTAGTGGAACCTTTTTAATTAATATTAACTTTTATATATTATCAACATCTTACTTAAGGTCAAGGGAATCGAAAAATATATTATTGAGAATAAAAGGTTTCAAGGGTGGAAATACTCTTATCTAGTATTATTTAATATGGGATATTTTGACAATTTCAAAATGATTTATATCTAATTATAATGGTTTCCCTTTACCGTGGTGATAAAATATTTTCATTGTTACTAGTCATTATGAAAAAATGAGATTAAAATTATTATATAATTAAAATATAATGATTTATAATGTTTATTCAATTTTATAATACTAAATCAATCGAATTGGAAGGAATTATAATTAATATAATGATGAAAAACACAATAAAAAATAGTTTTTAGAAAAAAAACATTTGAATCTTAGAAATGTTTTATAACAAAATTTATTATAATACAGAATATTATATAATAAAATGTATTATTTTTTAAAAATGATTCTATTTTTACTATAATATAAATCTAAAATAGTATGTTTTTTTAAATACAAAATAGAAATTGTAGTTTTTATAAAAACCTTTATTTTTCACTATTCGCCCAAATATTTACCATTCTAATAAAATCCCAAAAAAAACCACAGTAAAATATTCAAATGTTGAATATAAAATGGTGTTAACATTATAAAATAAAACATTGCAAAGTTCTAGAAAATATATCAATTATCCACACACAAAGCACATTAAAACCATTTTAGATGAAAAATTATTTTAAAATCCCAAAATAAATTTACTCTCATTCCATACAAAGTAAAAAATATTTGATTATTTGTAGTCTTTTATTTGAATATTTAATAAAACAATATCAACAATATCATTAACCAATTAATATTATTTTACAGTATTAGCATAAAAATATATTTCACACATAAAAATACTCTTACAAAAACATCCTTTTTTACCATAAAATGATTTTTTTCATTGATATAAAATTAATAATCGTTGAGAAGTGACAAAATTTATTTTTAATTATATTATTTATTTTTTTAACATAAAAAGTTTAATTAAATTTATATAGGGTGATGGTTTGTGTATCAACCCAAAATAGAAGAAGTAATGCTACCCATGAATTTGGGTAGAGGTTTTGTGAAGTGATCCAATAATGGTTACAAGGGAAATGTGATTGCGTATATGATTTACATGTAACCTGAAAAAATATATACATTATGGTAAAAAGAGTCTAGAAGAGGGTGATTCTTGGAATACTAGGCTAGATCAATTCATAGAATCCCAATGTCATAAACCAAATATGGTCTCTATAAATACTCACACCAAAACCGGCCTATGATTAGTCCCGAAGTGAATTACCGATCCCCACGGGCTGGCACAAGGGCCCGGGTATGATAATATGAAAATTGAGAATGATTTACCTGAATTTATAAATATAAAAAAACAAACTAATCCAATAAAATGAATGTGGATATTTAAAAAAACCATATATTACCAAATTTCAGAATTGAATTAAACAATTTAATACAATTCTCGAAGACCATTACAGTGGTGCAAAACTAAAAACTACATCCTAATAACCTCCACAAGGTAAGAGGAACCACCTTCAATCCATCTCCGCAACACCGCAAAATGAACGACTGATAGAAACCCAAACCGTTGGAACAAATTTTGAACCCAAACCTACGAACAAAAATTACCAAGTCTAATTACACCCAAAAGTGTAAGTAGGGTGTGAGAAAAATATTTTTAGGATACCAACAATAAGATATTCCATGTTATAAACATTCAAAGATTAAAAGCATGCATGTTTTCATAACATGATGTGATAGTAACAATTTCTTAAAAAGATGAAACTTAATTTAAAATTGTTTTCAAGTGCGAAATTTTAATGGACCTACACTTTTAAAAAATAATTCCAAAACTACTGAATTTTCCATCCAACCTTAAAATATGCCTATGGTAAGTACAAAGTAACTAATGATCACAAGAAATGGTAAAATAACCCCTAGGCACTAGCATGTCATGGGTCCTAGGTACCTCTTATCTCACTGTGAGTAACCTTCACAATATTTGTTCTCATGCACGATCCAATAGTATGGAACAAACCCATAACCTAGTGGTATCCCATTATCATCATAATAGTTTAGTTAGTGTTTTATGAGTCAAAATCTCTACATGAAACTAAGGAAAAAGCTCCACAGTATCACTAGCATAATAGTACACGTCCACCCACCTAGATACCTGGGATTCCTTCGTGTTACCAATAAAGTTCAAGATGCCATGAAATATAATTTTCACGTACAAATACCACTTACACATCACTCAAAAAATAAATATCCCTTATTTATATCACAAAAGTCACATAATCCATTTTCTCAATCAAATTCATTCTAAAATCATACTCACAACAAAATAACCCACAACACATTTCACATTTGTTTAACACTTACAAAAATCCCTAAATTGTTTTTATAAAACCTTTACAAGACATTACTAGCCACATAACAGCCCACGCATATATCACATAATACCCTTATCACCTTCAAAATTAATTTTATCATCAAACTCACTAGAAACAGTCCACAAACATGTTTCGCAGCCATATCACAATTTAGTAAAACATTTCAAAAATTTATAAATCATTCTAAAAATGTTTGACCTATTAAGCCACCACATTAAATTTCCGAAACACATATTAGGTTAACTCAATTACCCAAAAAGTACATATACACACTTTTCCAACTTTATTTACCCAAATAAATCATTTTCAATTTTTACAAAAGAATCCCAGAGGGTCTACCTATGTATTGCCCACAAAACCCATTTCATACCCCCATTAATGGCCAGAATCACACCCAGACCCTACCAACATAGAATTGGAATCCCATGAAACATTTACTAAACCATTCTAAAGTACTATAATATCACCTCAAATTATACAACCAATGATACACAAGAAAAACACACATTTTCAGAAAACACCTTCAAGAAGTACAACATAGTCCTACACATAAATACCAATCAAAATCACCATTCAAATGAACACATACCACTAAGGAAATAAAAAACCAGAAATTTCAGACCCTTTCAGCAACTTATAAGTCAATTTAATATTTTATAAAAGTACAAAAAAGGTGTCACATGAGTTATATTTTAAAATTACACAATTTTAAACAAAACAATTTACTTTAATAATATATGATTTACTAATTCAACCAAAAATGGGTTTTTCACCACAACCAACATATAAGGAATATGAAAATTGACTAAATACGATAATCTAGCTCATAAATAATTTTTTACACATTAAACCACATACCTTTTGTGTTGAAACCCTCAAAACACGGTGTGGAACATCAACTCCACCATCGTTCCACCACACGGAAGATAAATCCTTCCCTAGACCACATGATTTGACAAAAAAGATACCAAATGAAATATATATGTTTAAATCCTAACTTCTAGGAAATGAGGAACTTCAATATAGTGGAAATAAAACTAAATGATGATGGAAGAAACCAAGAAGTAATTAACTTACTTGAAAGATCTCGATGTTTCACCACAAAATCATCCATCCAAAAAGAGTTCTTTGGGAGGATGAGTCACCCTGGAGGCTATCGAATAAGGTTGGGCACATAATGGGGAAGAATGTACCAGAATTGGGTTTATTTATGAAGGGTAATATTTTAAATTAAAATGATTTCTAATGACCTGGACACCCCCACATGGTATGCCTCCATGGTTTATTAAACTGTGTGGATTAACAGTGTGGCATATTCTGGACACCCATAAATAATACATTCTCCACCAATTTTAATGGTTTTCAAGGGGGAAACCATGGGTAAAATATAGTCCAATGATAGAGGAAAAAAATTCCCAAAATAATTAATCGTATTCACCCAAAAACTTATCCAACTCATGGGTACAAAAAACCTCAACAACTTACCCCACAAGTGGTTCCACTTGGAGTGTCACAAAACGAACTCCAAAAAATCACAACCTAATACCAAAAATTTGAAAAAATTGGAAGTAAAGTATTATACAATACCCCCAAGACCATGTTCATAGATCAGAAACACATGATACCCATAAAATTCAATCCCAGAACACCTGGAATCCAAGACAAAACTAAAAGCAAAACTAGATTTAAAACAATGTATGAAATTGAAAATCCAGGTGTAAAAATTATCCCCACCATAAATCTTTCCACCCCAAAAAATCCACAACCTGACCAAAAGACAAAACCAATCCAAACTAATAAACCAATATGTACCTCATTTTCATGTTTCGGTCCTCCCCTAAAAGTCCAAACACCTATAGTGATCAATTAATGCAGGAATACTCTCACAAACCAAAAATTATACCACTCTTCTGATATGATTAAGCACATTCAGAATTTATCCCAAAATAAAACTACCAAATCTAAATACAAACTAGGATCAATTAGTTTTCCCAAATTAACAATGACAAAAAACAAGGATACAATTACTAGGCATTAGCTAAATCGTTGGGCACTATCCAATCCAAACGGTTACCTAAGGACGATATATGTTGTTAGATTGATTTGAAAAAAAATAAATATACCTAAGAAAAGAACTAGTACCAATCAGAGTTAATGGTATGGGGAGACACTAATGGCTCCCCAACAAAAGAGAAAACTCAAATATTCTTGAGTTAGGACTTGGGCACTAACAAGGGGAGGCCCGAATGGACTCCCCGATACAAGGGGTAAAGTCCCATTAATCCTTTCCAAAAGATCTTTTGTAAAACTCATTGTTTGTCTCTCCCCCATAAAAACCATCCATATTAATAACCAGCATGTTCTAGCATAGAAAGAAACCAAAATTTAAAAATTTGGGGGAGCCAGTGGTCAATCCGCACGGTTTAGGAAACCTTGCACTAACTATGGGGATCATTATGTTTGCATAGATTCCTAGAACACAATCAATACTAATCATGCAAAAACCATGTCCTCAACCTGTCTATCCAAATTCCTAACTATACTACAAAAAATCAATGGAAATAAATGTGGAAAAAATGACATTAGGCGGTAACATGGTAATGAGGCCCTCCACCTTTTTCCACCGAACAGGGATAGAAAAAGCATGATAACGACACTAGTGGTTTAAACTCTTCCCATCATTCATACTAAGGATAAGACTTTGTATAACGGTTTGAATGAACATGATATTTCCCTTGAATATGCACCAGTTTCTCTCTAGGACCTATGGCTAGAGCTCAAATTATTGAACATGTTCAGCCTCAAAATTAGGCTTTAGAAACATTCAAACAGATCTTCTTCTTCCTCTGTTATAAAAAACTACAACACAATCCCTGATAAGTTTACTAAGATATTACACATTCCACACTCACATTACCAAAACCAGACATTTCACTGAAACAAGGTCTTAGAATATGCACACACATCACACCATGTTTATTTAGGTAATAAACAACAGAAGGAAAAGACACATATAAATACATTTCTCTAAAACAATGTATTTTTATTTTTTTCCAAGGAAGAGATACTCTCAACATAACATATATTCTCAAAGGATTTCATGACCATAACCTTTATAGACAAATGAGCACATGACATTAAAAGGCATCACCGTACATGACCATTGCAACTGATGGAAACCATACTTCGAGGGGGACATTGTAAAACATCCCCAAACATCACAAAATTCCATAAATTGGCCATAACATCCTCTCATGACTAGATTTCCCACAACGATTGATTATTTTGAACTCCTGCTTCATAAATAATATGAAGGACCCATAAACTGTCTTGTAAACCTTCTAGACACTCATCCACACGAATAACCCCAGGCCACTTCCACCTTTGATGAATCGTGTTACTTAAGATACTATGGTTTATTTCAACCATCAATGAGCACTCTCCCACTATAAGAGGATCCATAAATCATTGAATGGAACTGGTGGAAACACAATCTCTAAATCTCAAGAGAAATATTCCTCATATTAATCAACTGCAGGATTTTCTAATGGAAAAACAATCTAGGTTTCACTTCAGTCGTGCACCAACCCTTAATGGGGGAATACTTTATCCAATGGGAAAACTGAAGGACCCAAATAAGCTGTTCCAATGGTCATAATGTTACAGAATCCAAATAAAAAACATTATGTGAACCACTGTAAAGGCATCCCAAAACATTTCTCAGAAGATACTACTAACTGGTCCTTCTACCCAGCTTACCGACCAAACACAAACACAAACACAGTTCTTACAGGAGGGGTTCTTGGACTCAAAAAATCTCACAATATTAGTATTTTCAAAAACACATAATATAAACTATCCCAATCAAGTCATAAAAAAATCATGTTTTACTTTAAAACATTTATTTAAAAAACAAATGGTTCAATGGTTAGCGTATCTTCCAATGATACCCCATGGGCCTCACACATGCATGTTTCTGTACCATACCGGTCACCCTCGTCATATCTATCCTAGAACTCATCAAGTCATGCCTTTAAACACATTTAACCACATATAACTCCATGAATGTGGTGTCTCGTGGAGATTCCAAAGGTTAAAAGAAAAAATTATTTCCACATTTCAATACCAAAACAGTCAACCAGTATATCCTATTTCACAAGACCACTAACCACGGGATCAAAATCCCGATTTACATTATACAAAACAACTCATAAAAACACAACCATTTAAATAAGAACTCACTTCCAAGTCATACACATTAATTTTATAATATCTTATCCCATAAAAATACTGTTAAATAGTTTAAATAACTATATTTGGAACATTATTTTCAAAACCAACTTTAACATAGCTTTTTCTTTAAAAAGTAGTGTAAACACTCCACATTCCATTTCAAAACAATTCTGAAAATTCAGTTCTACCACTTCAAAAATAAAACTATTCACTGTTTATTATAAAACCACTTTACTAAAACTTTACACTTCCTAAGAACATGTCAATTTTTTTCTTAAAAACTAAACATCCATGATTTCAAAATTAAATAACAACATAAATTGTGAGAGAAAACTTGTTTTGGTGGGTGACATGGTCATATGGTTGGCGGCCATACACCAATCACTTCACTTTCACCGAGAGTGTTCAAGGGAAATATCCCCAGCTCCACAAAGAATGTCAGGCCATATGAGCACACTGAGACCATTAACCCAACTCTCCTTTCATTTCCCCCAATCATCATCAAAATAAGAAAACAAAAGGACTCATATAAATATGGTCTTACCCTAGAGACTTGAATCCCATAATGAGGTGTGGTTATCATTCACACTACCCATAAACGGAATGTTATGTCACAAAAATCCTAACTCTATACTATCATGATTTTTTACTAAAAAACATAACCCAAAGGGTTAATCTGAACCTCCTTTAACACCATTTTTTCACAAAACAAATCTCGTCACCCTCAAAACTGGCACCTTACTCAGCCCATGAAAAGGCCCGAAAGGTGTTCCCAATATCTATGGACTAGAACTAGTGCCTAGGTATCCCAAAAAGAAAATTGGGATTGATTTAATCGAGTTTATAAACATAAAACAACAAACAAATCCAATAAAACGAATCAAGATTTTTCCAAAAAAATCAGCTTTTACAAAATTTATAAATTGAATTACACAATATAATAAAATTCTCAAGGACAATTACAAAGGTGAAAAAAAAATGTCATCCAAAGAACTTCCACATGGAAAAAGACACCTCCCTCAAGACATCTCCAAAACTCAGCATCACAAATGACTGTTGAAACCCTAAATCGTAGGCACAAAAGTTGTACCCAAACCTGTAACAACAAAATAACCAAGTCTAATTACACCCAAAAATTTAAGTAGGGTGTGAGCCAAAGCCCAGTATAATTCCACCACTATGATATTTCATGTGATAATCTTTCAAAGAGGAAAACCATGCATGTTTTCAAAACATGATCTGCTAGTAACAATTTTCTAAAACAAGGCAACATAAAATAAAATAGATTCCAAATGGGCTATTGTTAAGAATATATAATTTTAAAAAAAAAATTAATGCTACTTAATTTTCTATACAACCATACTGTATGCCAATTGTATGTAAAAAGTTACTAACGAGTACATGCAATTGGGATATAATCCCTCGGCACAAGCTCTTTGTGGGCCCCATGTACGTCGTATCTCAGTGAGAGTAACCACCACAATATATGGTCTCATGCACAATACACTAGTATGGAACATACCATAACCTAGTGGTACCCATCATAATAATCATAGTTTAGTTAGTGTTGTAAGCGTTAAACTTTCTATGTGAAACTAAGGCCAAACTCCATGGGATCACTAGCATACTTGTACACGTCAACCCACCAAGATACCTGGTTTTCCCTCTTGTGTTAAAAGATGTTCAACAAGCAAGGAAATATAATTTTCACATGAAAATACCACTTCATCATCACACGTTAACCAAACAACTCCCATGTATATCACACTAGTCACAAAATTCACTTTAAAATTCAAATGCATTTTGAAATCATACTCACACCAAAATAGCCAAAAACACTTTCTAAATTTCTTTAACACTTCCAAAAATCCTTTAACAAATTTATAAAACCTTCCCAAGAAATTTCAGCTCACATAACAGCCCACACCCATATCACGTAATACCCTTCTCACCATCAAAATTCATATTATCATCAATCTCACACAGAAAAGTCCACAAACATGTTTCGCACTCACATCAAAATTTAGTAAAACATTTCAGAAATTTATAAATCATTCAAAAAATTATTTACATCTTAAATCACCACTTTACCTTTAAAAAACATATTATGTGAACCTACTCACCCAAAACAGAACATATACACCCTTTTCCCACATTGTTTAATCAAATAAAACATTAACAATATTCACAAAATAATCTCAGAGGGTATAACTATGTATTCTATAGAAAACCCGTTTTAAAATCCCCCTTCAAGGCCAAAATCACACCAAGCCCCTACAAAAACCGAATTGGAAGCCCTTGAAACATTTAATAAAACATTATCTTTTATTAAGAAAACACTTCAAATTATACAACAAAAGATACACATGAAAAACAAAAAATTTCATAAAACACCTTTAAGAAGTACAACAATGTTATACACATAAAACCCAATAATTATCCCCATTATAATAACCACATGACACTACAAAAATAACAAAATAGAATTTTAATCCCATTTTAGCAACTAACAAATCAATTTTATATTTAATAAAACTACAACAAAAGGTGTCATGTGAAATACATTTGAAAATTACACCATTTCAATCAAAAAATTATCATTATCACCAAATGATTTAATAATGCCACAAAAAATGGTTTTCACACCACAACCAACATATTAGGAATAGTCCAAATGAGTAAATACAATAACATAACTCATCAATAATTGTTTACACATGTATCTACCAACATTTTTTGTTGATACCCTCAAAACCTGGTGTGAAACATTAACTGCACCACCACCGCGCCACAAGTAAGATAAATCTATCTCTAAACCATAATATTTGACCACAAAGACAGGAAATCAAACCTTATTTTCTAACCCTAACTATTGGACATGAGTAAAATCAATAAAGAAGAAATAAAAATAAAGGATCATAGAAGAATCCAATAATGAAATCACTTACTGGAATTTTTTTAGGTTTCTCCACCAAATAATCCATAAAAAATGAGTTACAAGGGAGGGAGAGCGATCATAGATGATTTCCATGGAGTTAGGGAACGAAATTGGGAAGAATGGGGTATATTGAAGTATATTCCTGAAGGAAAAAATTGTAAATTGAAAATATTTTATATGACCTGGACACCCCCACATTGTTTTCTTGCACCATTTATTAAACCGTATGGCCTAACTGTGTGGCCTATTCTAACCACCCAAAACCATCCGTTATCTTCTAATTATCGGCGGTAAAAGGGTAAATCAAATTTTAAATGATAGGCCAACGATTGGGGAGAAACATTCCCAAAAGAAACCATCATTTTCACTCCAAAACATATCCAAAACATAGGTACATACCACCTCAACAACATACCCCATAAGTGGTGCCAATAGGAGTGTCACAAAACCAACTCCAAAACACCACAACCAAATAACAAATATTTGAATAAAGAAGAGGTCATGTATCATACAATACCCCCAGAAGGTCATAGTTCAACAATATAAGAGACACAAAAACTTCAATCCTAGAACACCCAGAAGCTAAGAGAAAACTAATAAACAAAAGAGTATTTGAAAAAATTCATGGAATTTATAATCTTGGTGTGACCCACTACATATAAGATGATTTAATGTTTATTCCATCATTTCAATTTCATTTACTATATGAGGATGTATATCCAAAAATAATTCAGTATTACAATCAATGGGGGAAATACTAAACATCCAAATTAAAATATTATAATATTTGTTTAATCATATATATATATATAAATATTAACGTACTACATAGTGGATAAGCCATCACTATGTACATGTGAATAGATATGTTGAAATATCTCTTAAATAAAATATGGAAAATAATTTATTAAGTCTATTTTTTTGATACATGTATTGAGAAGATTGTGTATTTCATATAACATACATAAAAGTGAGTTAATATATTTCATAATTTCTTGGTAATTGTTTTCGAATTTTTGAGGTAGAATCATAAATTACTCTTGGTGTTTTTAAAACTATTATTAGTGTATGAGGATGGATAGAGTTGGACTAATGGTGACATAGTTTGAAATAACAAATTCTAGAAAATTATAATATGTATAGAATCCATTTTGATGAAGTAACTATGTTTGTTAATAAAAAATGTAACAATGTTTTTATATTTAATGTTTAATGTAATTTTTTTCCATGTATGAAAATAACTGAATAAAATTATTCCCATGTAGAAATTTTTTAATATATATGATATTAATTTAAGATAATGTGCTGGTGCATGGGAATTCAATCATGTATATGATTTCATTCATCCACATATGTGAAGCATTTCGTATGTCATTCCATATAGTATAATATGTAGGCACACAAAAAGGATAATAATATAGATTAATTGAATAGTGTGCACTATTTTTCTATAGTTAGATATGTGAAACATTTTTTAAGGAATTCACATGAGGGAGTATACCTAGACACTAGGTGAAACTATTAAATATTTTCAGAATTTATAATCTGAAGATGAAATAATTTCAATTTATGTTGATGTTTTTATTTATGGATTCAAAAATCAAAGAAATTTAAAAAAGTGTGTGATCCATGATTTAAAAAAAAAGATGGTCTAATATTTATCCATAGATAAAGAAGTACAAATATAATTGTAAAATAGGGTTTCTAAGAATTATAAATTTTTGGAAAACCCATTTTGATTATTCTTATGTTTTATATTCAAAATCTAAAATTGTGACATTTATTTATGCCTTTATCCGATATAGAATCATGTATAAATGAAAAATAAGAAAAAAAATAATTAAATGTAGATAATAATATCATAAATTTTTACTATTAATTGAAGAATAAAATTTTTGTGACCCAGGTTTTTCTAAGATAGAATAGTGAGGATTTGAGATACTAATATTTAATAGAGATTTGAGTTTCAATAATATATCTTATTCATGATTCAAAATCTATTATAAATAATATTTCCATGAAATTGATACATGTGTAAAATATTATAGAAAAATATAGAAATTTTAATTTTTTATTTTTTAATCATATTGAGGATGTGATGCTATATCATATCTAGATATTTTAGGATCATTTCTTGGATGTGTTTTAAAAATAAAGATTCATTTATTATGCTTAATTTTGGAAAACCCTTTTAATATAAAAATCAATAGTCCTACAATTATATGAACCCATTGTGGGTATTATATAATAGTTCTTTTGTACTGAAAACCTATTCCTCCCATAAAAATATAATTTAAATTTTTTGAAATATAATTATGTTTTTTAATTATAAAATTATGCATGTGAGGAAATATGATAATATTGAAGTGTTAGAAAAAAAACAGAAAGGGGAAGAACTGCTACAAGGTATGATTGCACATTGTGGTTCAGAGAGGTGATCTTCCATGTAACATAAAATGAACACTCTAAGTACATTTAGAATTAATCACATTATTTTCTTTCAAATACATAAGGGAATACAATATTATTCTTAGGGTTATATATCATTTTCATGTAAAATATTAAAAAATTGAAGAGTATCATCCCCCATCTAGTGATCATTGAGCCGAAGTTGTAGAAGATAGTTCCAGGAACAAAGGTGGTATTCATTTGATTATCTAATCCTTCTTATGTTAATTATCATGTGTTTTGTGTATTATTTGAGAAAAATAAGTGAATTGTTTTATCTAATGTTTGTAAAGAATATTTGAGCAGTGACTGAGTTATAGGAGGTATTCTTCATGAGTTGATGTAATATGATGAAAATAATCTATGTGAAATGTTATCTAATTTTATGGATGTAGAAACTTATTATTCTGAACATATGATATACTTAAATTAATAATCATATTTGAAATCACTTCTTTATACATGTTCACATGCAATGGAACATGCTGACATAGTGTATGCTTGGACAACATGGTGTGAAACCATGCATTTTGTGTGAAGTAATTATTGAATTTAAAATTGATTTGGAAAAAATAATTGACATGGTATGCATTCATTTTTAAGACTAAGATACTCTATTTTGGTTTTGGGAACACTAACCACTATAATCAATTTTAAATTATAGTGAAGAAGCCTTTATCTGGGTGAATAACTAATGAAAACATGGAGTAGTCTTAGAATCAATTATTATAAAATCACATTGTTCCATATAAACTAGTTTCCATGAATTACATGAGGTTGATTCAAGATTGGTAAAATTAAAATGGATTTATTCATATCCTAATAGGAAAAAATGGTTCATTACCAAAATTTTTTAATGATTTAAATAATATTTTATAAATTATAAAAATATGACACACCTAATGTCCCCTTTCACAGTAGTCATCACACAATCCCATGGGTATTTCACATTTTTTTTATAACTATTACAGAGTTTATTGTATCAAAGAACAAGTTTTCAAAAAATTTAATACTATAATTAATTTAAATTTATATTTTTAATGAATTATATAATCTATAATGAAAAACAAATTTTATTGAAAAATGACCCTTTTAAAATTATATGTTTTTAACCTTGTATGATACAATAGTTATCACTAAAAATATTTTAATAAATTACATGGAATTAATCTTTATGTTTTTATTAAGAAAAAAATATTTCATATATTTTTTAATTTTTGTACTTGTATTTTCACCTTCCAATCGAATATATAGGTTATAATTGTCATAAAAAAATAATAGTGTTACTGTTTTGTATGATCAACGTTGTGCGTGGTACATGATGTCAAACATTATTTTTAAAAAAAATAAAATACATTAAAAAAACTCAATGAGTTACAATATCAGCATAACCATGGTTGTTTTTGATTTTATTTTCATATGTCAAAATGACTAAAATAGTGTGGTCCCTAGTTTTCCTAGCATTATAATTTGAAATTTAAATAATAAATGGACTCAATGATAGCTCTGAGTGGTTCAAATATAGGTGGAAACACAATATTAGTGGGTACCACAACATAGATTGTAATATTTTACTCATAATATTCCATAGAAAAATGATCCAATCCATGGGGAAGATATAATTGATGACTGAAATGTCATAGAACTAGATACCACACGTTGGTCAACTCTTTTATGGAAAACTAGCATTTTTTAATAGAAAATAAAAGAGATATTGTATGGAATTTTCTAATATTTATAAAAAATTTAAAACTTTTAATCAAAAAATTATATTGGGGAAGGAAATGGTATTAGACTTAGGAAAAGAAGAAAATTAATATTTGAGACAATTTTTTATATTAAAGAGTCTAATTTTATTCTCTATAAACTATAAAAAATATTTTTTGAGAAGAGGGGTATTAGATAGAGTCATTATGAATTTAGTAGTCCCAAAACATCATACAGAAAATGAAAGAGTTTAATATTTATTCCAAAAATAATAATAAATGTATATATATATACTTTCTTATGTACTAGATGTTTAATGATGATGATGATGATATTTACAGTGACTATTCTGGTTAGAAACACATATTTCTGTCTAGAAGATATATACAACGCCAAGTTTCAATTTTCATCGTACATTATTCAATAATGAAAAAAAACATACATGGAGCAATGATGAATAATTTTACAAAAAATTAAGTGATAATTTATATGGTGTTTGGGTATTTTCAATAAAATGGTTCAACGTTATCATTCTATTTTTTATTAAAAAAATTAATTGGGTATATTGCCTCTAGTGCATTCAAAAATTTCCATTCACAGTACTTGAAGTAAACTACTTCTCTGAATTGATTAAAATATATATAGTGACATTATTTCATTATAAACACAAAAGTGACAGGGAGGGAGATAATAGTGTTCCTAAAATAGTAAAATAGGATCATCATTGATGGAAATGTTCAAAATAAAAACACCACCATTAACCATCCCACATAGTATATTTTATTTTGGGGACCAACAAGTGGAATCAATGAATTCTTTTAGTGATTCTATTTTTCATTCAATAAATAATTTTGGTAGTAATTGAATTTAATTTAGATTTTATGTTTTATAGATTTCCCTAAAACATTGTGTGGTATCTACTTCTATAGTATAATTGTATCCTCTTTTAATTCAACATGTAATGAATCATTTTTCATTAATGTTTTTGAGTAAAAATATTCTATATTTTATGTTTTAAGATTTATTATCATGGGGTATCTAATAATATTTAAGATCTAAAAATATTTTTCAAATTTAGGTCTTTGATGTTTTTGTAATGTCCTCCTAAAAATCAGTTGATTCCGTAAAATAACTATAAAATCATCTATCATTTTATGATGAAAGCCCATAAAAACATAAGATGAATCAATTATTCTGCTCAACCAAAAATACACCATCCATAGAGAATGAAATTTCTAAGGTGTTTTCCTCAACAACTATGAAAACTATATGTCAAAACATACTCTCCATGACATAGGTACCCATGAAAAACCAATGACACAAAAAAATCATATAGTAACCACTACATTATAATTGATCCAACTATGTAATAAAATGATTATTATAAGACATCCGCTGTCCATTAAAAACCTACATTATTGAAAATAATGCGATATTGTAGACTCATTATTTTCCTTTATAATGAATTATCTTAGGAAGATTCTATCATTATTTTTCATTCTTCATTAAATAAAAAATAACATGAAATTACCAACAAACAAAATCTATAACAAACACTAATGTGTTATTTTCTGACATTTTCCCTCTTGGGATTCTTTTAAATTCCATTTCAAAAATTTATATCATTTTTTCATTTTAAAACAGGGACTTAAATTTTCAAACTATATAATTTACATGACATCAAGGATTATAAAAATGATTCACCAGTCACCAATTCTATGTACAAAAATTTCCATGATTGATGTGAGAAATTTGACTTGTATCAAAATATCCTCTTTAAATCTTATATGAGCAGAACACAATGAATTATTCATTTCAACAATTACACCCCAAAATTTTGCAATCAAAAATTTTTCCCCTTTATACTGCTTCCAATTTATGAATTAAAATTACAAAACATATTAAATCACATAAAAATGAAAATTTTCCCTCACCTTTTCGATGATTCCAACGAAAAATTCCCTATGTGATTCAAATAGTTATTTAAGATTAATTATTTTAATTCATAAGAGAAACTATACCACTCTCTATAAAATAATTCCCACAACATAGAGGTAGTTTCCCTAAGTATAACATTTGGAGAGATATATTCAGATAGACTTGGACAAATGAATTCATTCAAAACCAACAATGTGTATTGCCTTAGGCTTCATACTAGCCAATTGATCTCAAGTATAGACATATTATAATCTAACTACATATTTCATTAACTTTTACTTTACGAAATGTTACTTAATTTCCGTGATTCTATACCATGAATAAAGAAATGGAGTTTTTTATATTATTTATAGAAGTCACGTTTTCTCCATCGATTTTAGTATGAGATTCCACATCAAGCCTAATTTCCTCAAGATGATGTCTCGTCCACATAAATTGGGTATAATAATCATATTAACCCTCTGTCATGTATAAGTACATGTAATCCAACATTTTTTTCCATAAAATATATTTACTATAAATGTAGAATAAACTCACCGAAGTTAAATTTTGGTCATCTATCGAGGCTTCCAAATAAACAATTCTATATCCCATGAGTTTATACTCTCAAATATTATCATAAAACAACCCAAAATTCATTCTTTATTTATATAATGAGTTATTCATCTCAAAACACTTATATATATATTTCTTTATCATTTTTTTTAAAATTTTAAATTGAAATTTATATAACACTATATCAAATTTAGTGGTTATGATATACAAAAAAAATCGTGCACTGATCTATACATAAACTGTTAATTCAAAACCTTTCACTTTTTCATCCTTTTATAGTTTCATCGAGGTGGCCAATGATATAGCCATTATCTTAAAATCCTCCATTTTGAACCATTTTCAAACTACCTAATAATATTTTCATTTCTATGTAAATGCCTCATCCACTCTTTGAATCACTAATAAGAAAAAATAACATCTCACTAATTAAAGACATGTAAAATTTTCTATACATGTATTCTGAAAAAAAAACATGAATTATGAAACATCTGTGGGTCTAAAAGTTATATGTTCCACATATTGAAGCACTAATTTTGATTTCTCATTCTCCTTATTTATGTATAGTTTATGATTTAACCTTACACTATGGATTCCATGACATTTAATGTATTTATCCAAACATGAGTACTAGACCCATAGTTATTTTTGGGGCTATACATGGAATTAATTATGTAAAATAATTTTTAATCAACATCATCAATGTGAAACTCATTTATTTTTTCAATTTTAGAGTTCTTAATCTATAATTCCATTGAGTAATGTAGACATTAAATTCATGTGATACAATTTAAAACTCTTTGTACTACCATATTAATGAATAATCAAATAGCATCAATATAAGAAATAGGTGAAACAATATCATCACCATTTATGCACTCAATTTTATAATAGCATTTAGACCCCATTAATTCCATGATCCTTGTAACTTTTCTATATTCTTTTAGTAAGTTTCAAAACATCAATTTGGTTTTGATAAAATTTTGGTTCATTGGCCTTAAAAAAATTATCCAAGTATAATTATGTTTTAATTTTATCATGTTATTAATTTATCAATTATATACAATTTCAAACATAATAGAATCCAAAATTTTTTTGGATCTACATAATAAAAAAATATGCTTTATGTTTAGGCTGAAGCCTTAATCTATGAACCAGACTGTTCTGAGAGCCAATTATATTATTCACTATGACTTCCATCCAATTGGATTTGAAATTTATAGCTATTATTACTACAAATATATATTTTTCAACATCAAATAATTAATATGATTTATATACAATATTATGATCTACCCTTGATACCAAAAATAATTTTTTAGTTTATTATTTATAAAATATGAATTTTCTAATGAAATATTCACAGAATAATTTTTTTCCAAAATAGCTCATTTTCCATGATTAGATTGTATTATATTTCAACTATTTTCCTAAAAAGTACATTATATCATGTGAATTACATAGTCATATATGAATATATAAGGAAATACCATAATCACTAGATGATTTATACAATATTTTCACCTCATTAATCTGAATGATAAACAATCATCTAAACACTCAAATTTATTTTCAATTTTGATTCTTATAACTTGTCTTTAGTAGGTTCAACTTTGTATGTATAGTTTAAGAAATTTTTTATATAATAAAATTCAAACTCATAATGAATATATTTTATTTATAGATACACAACACTAAATCCTTATATCCAATAATGTTCTTATGCATATATTCATAAACATGGTCTTAATGAATTATATTCTACTATCAATGTGGAGTTCCAATTTTTTTAATAGGGATATTTTCACGTTGTCTCCAAAATATAGTGAAACTATAAAGGCCCGAAATTTTCATGTAATTTTTTTTAAATATATTGGAATTTATGAGTACGAGAAAATTGACGGCGCGTGATTCTAAGGCACGGTGTGGCTGAAATGAATTTCTGAACGTTTTCTCATGTACGATCAGTAATCGTGCGAGCGCATTTTTGTAAATTTTGAACTGGTGCTTGGAATTGAAATCTGAGGGCACCTTTGAACTCATAGTGCTGATATTTTCTTAAGAAGAACTTCACCTAAATGGTAGCTGGTCGAGGTTGAAAGATAATTATTGGGTTTTTCATGGAAATAGAATATAAAATAAAATAAACTTTTATTTTATTTTTGTTTTTGTTGAATCCTCCCATGTGGATGGTTTAAAGGTGGGAACCACCAAAGAAAAAACCTCCCACATGTGTGTTATGGTGGTGGGGACCACCTGAGATTAAAACCCCCTTGAACTCCCCTCTTAGGTGTGAGAAAAATCTTGAACTCCCTCTTTAATGAGGTAGGTGATCCTTGGTATCATTTAATTTATTTATGCAAATGAAACCCATTTAATATGGCCAATTAACAGTGCCCACAGAATTTAGTTTGATTAAATTAAATTAAGAAGTTGGATATATTTTCATTTTGGTGGAATTGGGGAAAATGGTTGGAAAATGGGAGAGTATTGGATAATTGATAGAAAGATCTCCAATGAAGAACGAATTCTCCAATGAAGAATGCGCTCTCCAATGAAGAACACTGACGCACGACTTCGACTTCTTCCTCAGGGCATCCTCCAACATGGAATGTCTTCAATCGACAACTGTTTTTCCCTCCTCATTGATGTCAACAAACTAATGAGTTAGGGGTAGTTATTTAATCCATTACATTTATCAATTAAATTTCTCATTCATGGAAATCATGGTGAACACAGATCAACCAAAAATAGTAGATCCATGAT
Organism: Viscum album; assembly: GCA_963277665.1. NCBI lineage: Eukaryota > Viridiplantae > Streptophyta > Magnoliopsida > Santalales > Viscaceae > Viscum > Viscum album. Next base: position 1,598,271,697 of record OY728119.1, on the reverse strand, counting down.
TCATATGAAATTGTAGAGATTGTTGTTCATGATTAAAGATTTTGTTGAGCTACTTGTTACAGCTCTAACGCAGAGGATGCGGTCCAAAAAAACATGTGCCGACCCATAAGATATTATCTTTAATTGTTGTGTGCTTCGCGATGGTGATGATGACCGATGCCGATAGTTGGCACTAGTGGCACTAGAGAATAGTGATGAAGGCGACGAACGAAGGGCGGCTTCTAAAGATGGCTGCCAGTTAAGGCACGGTGTTACGCTACCCTACAGTGCTCCGTCGCCCACGGCATCCACCGCCCACGGCCTCCGCTGCCCCATGACCTTGATGTCCTGCGGCGCTTTACTTCCCTCCCCACCCCACGCTTCCCCACACCACCCTGCGCCGCCCCGCAACCTCGCCATCCTGCAACGCCCCATTTTATTAGATCAGAATGTGAGGTTTACCTCAAATGTATAAAGGGGATTGAAGCATGATTTTGGAACCCTATTACACATTAACACTACTTTTTCCCCCAGATATATGTGATGACAGATAGAACTATCCATATGATAGAGGATATGTTGCAGGCATGCATCTTGGAAATTGGTGGATCTTGGGTTCGACACCAGCCTTGGTGGTTCCCTCTTATTATAATATCTATAACTCTTCCATTTGCATGGATATTTTTGAGGCATTATATTAAATAATATTTCATTATATTTTGTGATGTATAGATGTTGGGGAGACATCTATTCTTGGTCTATATGTGGTGCAAAGAAAAACAAAGAATATTCAGCTTATGTGTGAGAGGATGAAAGAAGAATTGGACTGACATAAGTCATTTATAGATTGTATAAGGGGGCCCTTGGAGTTCGAGGTAATAGACCATGTGTTCTTAAAGTCATTTCATTGAGGTGGGTAGATGTGTTTTTTATAGTGGAGTAATATTTCTCCCCTATTTTTTGGTCCCTTTAAGATTTTAGGGACATATGGTGAGAAGAAAAACCTGTGGGCATTTCTACCATAGTTAGAATGGATCCACGACGTATTCCATGTCTCACAGTTCCATCAGTATAAACATTATGATTCATATATCACAGACTATGGATAGTTAGATATCAAGGATAAAATTGTGTTTGTTGAGTGACTAGTGGAGATCCAAGATCCTCAAAAGAATGTGTTGTGTGGACAAACCATTCCTTTGGTTCATCTATTTTTGAGGCATGGTGGCTATGAGGAGAGTGCATGGGTGCGATAAATGATGATTCCTACCTAGTATGTAGAGATTTTTTTTGAGATTTTTCTTGTTTTTTTATTTATATGTTTGAAAATTGTTTTATATGAGAAGATCTATTTTCCCTTGGTAATGTTATCTGTGGTGCGATGTGTGATAATTTCATAATATGTTGTAAGGGGAGGACTTGATTCCAATACAAGATTCATTAATTGTGAACTGATTAAACATATGAGGGTGAGTAAGTGATACCTATATAAAATAGTATCGTGTCATGTATTATGGAATTCCCTATTTCAAATGTTCAGATGGTGTGGTGGTTTTGATTGAGTGGTGTGTTTTGTGTTCATTTGGGTTAATGGGATAAGTTTATTTTCTTATATATGAGGATGTGTTCTTGGATATTATGGTTTCCACATCATCATTAGAACTACACGGGGTGGTTTATGATTGATCATTAATGTATATGGTTGTTAACAGTGTTTCAAGGTTAGCAAGATCCTTGAGATGTTTCTCACTGGCTAATTCTAAAACCCTTCTTCGTTATGGGCATAGATATGGATTCTCGACGGAGAAAATAATTTAACAGGTATCTAATGTAATGATCTTTGCCTTCTCGGTCTATTACATTTTTATTTTTGGTTGCTGGAGTGATCATAGGAATCTTTGAAGGAGTTTGGTGTAATTAAGTTGCTAAAGGATTGAAAAAATGGGGATTACACATCATGTAACTTGATTACTTGTCGTGAATGTTAGTTTCACAACATATCTTGAGGTTTTCACATTGTTTAGAAATTTTACATGGTGTGAAGAAGATATTCAAGGTTTTTAATATTTTGGGGTAGGTAAAATAAAATAATATGAATAGGAGACACATTTTTTTAGAGAAAACCTATCCTCGGGTATTACATGACATGATAGGGGATTACACATCATGTAAATCCATAATCATGATCAATTTTAAAATTATTTTTCTGTTGAACCCTCATTTGTTTGGCCGAGATTTATTTTTTTCCCTCTCATACCAAACAAACAGTAGGTTCCCTGAGGAGACTTTTAAACCCACCTCCTCCCTCATTTGCCTATCAATCTTAGGGGTTTTTCATTGGTGATCGATGATCAATATGTGGTGATTTTTCTCCTATTTCTTACCATGCGAGTTGAATACAGTAAGATTTGTTTCTAGTGTTTTGATAATAATTTGTTGTGGAATAAGTTGATTTGCATTTCTAACAGTACAATTGTTTCTTGTAGGAAAATTTCTTCTCCATACGTTGCACGAATGAGTTGAAAAGATTATATGAGGAAATAATTCATTAATTTCACTTCTATAGTGCATCATGTGGGAGGGATCTACTTTTTTCAAATATGGATCATGGTTTTTCCACGATAGTGAAATATTATAATCAGTTAAATGAAATAGAAATGTGTAGGGGGTTCTAATTTTCATGCCTTTATAGTTTTGATATTATGATTGTGATATTGTGAATTATATGGTATTGATGTCCTGCTAAAAAACATGGTCATTGAGAGAACTTATTTTCACACTAAATGTGTTAAAATTTTTTATTTCATATTGAACACATATATATATGAAAATTCATTTGTCGTGTAGATACAGGTGATGAATGGATTCCCTAGGACACTGTTTGTGTGATAATGACCTTAAATAATGAAATATAATTAAACAAGTTCTCCCATCACTAAATCTGAAAATATGTTACATAGAGGTATGTGGGGTGATGTGTTGAATGGTTGTCAATGCATGTATGTGAAAAATCATATGTGAAGTGGTTATGTTGTGATGTGTGTGTTTTCTCAGGTATGTGTTGTTGTTTGTATGTGAGCACAATTGTGTCTTCTGGGTTGTAATGGGTGGTGTTATGGGTGAACTGTTGAAAATACATCATCCTATACGTGTAATGAAATCTTATGTTGATAGATTTATTGTTTTTGAATCGATGAGAGGTGTTTTGTAGCAGGGTTGTGAGTGGATATATGGTAATGTGTTATTATATGTAGCGGTGAGTTGGGGTTTGGATCTTTTGGTACATGAGATGAGCTAGATGTGTTTGATTAATGATAGTAGAAGTTGGTATGGGTGTTTAACAATGATTAAATGTGATTACTTTTTTAACATTCATTTTGGGGTTCCTCACCGTCTAATATGTTTTTTTGGAAAGGTTTCTTGTTGTTTGTTGTGCTTAATAGTTACCTAGATAGAGATGTAATAAATGAATCATTGTTTAATCAAGCCTAGAATGGATTGTTTTGGTTTTTATAACAGAATAGAAATGGTTAATTAAATTTTATGGGAATGTGAATGGGTTTTGTGGCTTGTTGTGTGTTGTTGTTCATTTTGAGGTAGTAGTGATGTTTCCACTATGTGAGTTGATTGTTTGTTTCAGAACCCATAGTTTGGGTTGGAGTGTTTGGTATCATATAAGAATATTATTTTATTTTCCTTATGATTTTTATATGAAACCACCCTAGTTGAGAACTATGTCATGAACACCCCCATAATAATAAGAGAGGGTGTCCTTACTAAACATCCAGGTGGGAGGATTGATGGCTAACCGCCCCCTCATCCCTACTCCCTATTCTAGGTGGCGATAACCCATGATTTTTTAGGATGGTTGTGGTTTGTGAGGGAAAGGTGTTAGAAGGAGAGATGTTCTTTTCTAGGTGTCTTTAGGATTAGATGAGTTGTGATAAGGTGTATTTGGGATGAGATTTGTTGTCGTTTCCCAAGTGTCTTCAGGATTAGATATGTTTTTTTTCCAAAATTATTTGAGATGGGATGTGATGGGCTTTGTGGGTGAGATGTGTATAGGCAGGATGTGATGTTGTTTGTGAGTCCTATGTGTCTTCATATGGGATGTGATGTGGTTTTTGAGGCCCAAGTGTCTACCAGTGATATGTGATGTGGTTTTTAGGCCCACATATGTGTGGTAAGGCTGTGATGTGGGTTGTGAGGCCCAGGTGTCTGCGGGCATGTTGTGGCATGGTACTTTTAGAAGTGGTTGGAGTGAGAATAAATTTTCAATTAAGAAAGAGTTTCAAATTATATTGAAGTTGTGTGGGGTACCATATCATCATTGTGCATTATATTACATTTCTAAACTTTTTTTATTTTGTGAGCATTCCTTGGTGATGTTGGGATGGTTAATATACATGGTATGTGATGTCTAGTTATATTGTTTTTTCACAAGGGTATTAGTATACTGCATTCACATGTTCACAAGAGACTTTGGGTTTCTTATTTTTTAAGCATTTATGATCACACTACGTATATAAAACATATTTATGGTATCTATGAGTATTATGTGGACTGTGTTAGGTGTTACTATCATGGGATTTGGGATAGATTTTTAATTGTTGCTTTAACTATTTTTTTGTACTTTACATCATAGAATTTTGTTCTGTATCAGTTCTATTTGACACATGCATGTGGGATGGAGTTAAGTTTTCTTTTATATTATGTCTTGGAATTTTTGTGTGGATCATCCATAATATCTACCAATCTTATTTACAAAAAGGGTAATTCCTTCTGTATTATAGGGCTTGTATACCCTTGGTTCTTGTCACCAACCTGGGGCCTACCAGAGGCTAGACATGGGGGGGCATTATCTCCCTTTCTTAATTTCAACCATTGAGAGTTATCATTAGAGGTTTGGGGTTGTTAAAATATCATTGTGAATGATTTTTATTATATTTCAAATATTTTAATAGTTACTTGTGTTCCACTCCTCTCAATTATAAAATGGATCTTCCACTCCTCAAAAAGTCCAACCCAAGAACATTAAAGGAGATATCCAAAATTTGAAACCTAATGATGGAATTAATGAATAAATAAAACTTGTGTTGACTAATTATTATTCGAAAATGATAAATTATTATCTAATTTGCATCCATTATATAAATTAAAAAATGATAACATTGCCCATGTGTATATGAAAACTACTACCTCTATGAATTGATGTCTATCATCTTTCATCAAAACTGTATAATGATTTTAGTAAAATATTATATTGAAAATTATCATGACATTTATGACATGATTAATATTTTATAACAATTACCATGGTGTATGGACTAGAACTATCGAATTGTATCATGAATTTAAAATAGAATAGTTAGCAACCAAATGTGAAATTTAACAATGATTTATTAATAATTTGTAAGAAGAACTTATAAATGAATTGTATTTATTAATATAAATAAAAATAGATGTTTTTATTTCCATTTATAATAAATTTAAATTTATTATACACGTGGATAGTGTTTTTTTATAAAATATGATAACTATAGAAAGGTTATATGTTGCAGTATCACTTATAATTGGCATTATTTATGTTTAAATTATCATTAGAGAAATTGTGTACATTTTTTTGAAAAATCCAGATAACATTAATGACAAAGATCAGAAGAAGTACATGTGCAAATCCATGAAGGGAAATTGTCCAACCAGAACTCGTCAGAATTGAAAGGGCCTGGGGAGGCAAGCTGATGGGCCATATTGTTTCCGTCCCTTTTGGTGAAGGAGAAGGTACAAAAGGAGTACCATCAGAGTAGTGAGTGAATTATCCTGATGATGATGCCAAAAGACTGGAGTCCTCCATCATTGTGATTGATATCATCGATCATAGTAAGACAGTCAGACTCAATGATGATATCACCCCATCCATATTCTAAAGCGAGCATCAAACCAGCAAGGATGGTCATGGAATCAGCAACTACCGGTTCCCAGAAGTCCTGATGTGGTTCATATTTTCTAGCAAGGATATTCCCCAGATGAATTCAGGCAAGGAGGCTGAGGGAAAGAAGCCCGTCCTTTGGAAGATATGTCTCCTCACAAATCTTGAGGATCCATTCCATTGGGGGATTCCAATGAGTGGGATGGGAGGGGGAACCACCCGGCATAGAATGTCCACTGTGGCCCTTCCAACCCTCAATCCAAGAAGTGTCCTGAACAATCCATAATTTGGGTGGTCTGTGAGCTTGATGAAAAACGACATTATTATGCAAGACCGAAATAATTCAAGCCAAAGTACAATGTGACCCAACATCTGCCAAAGAGAGAGAGGATCACCAACGCATCAGAAGATCGGGAAGGTCAGAGGCCAATACCAGCGAAGCAACTGAAACCGGGCCCTATTGATTCCAAATTTCCTTCACTCTTGGGCAGTAAATGATAGCGTACAGAGGAGTTTATTGAGTGTTTGGGAAGAAAGGGAAAAAATGGTACTGGTCATATGTCGGTAAACGAGAAGGCTCATTGTTGGGAGAGTGCCCGTTCAAACCGGCCACCAAAATTGACGAATTGTTTGGGGGACGTTGAGCTTCTAAATCAATTTCCATGGTCCTTCATCCCAGCCATCTGAATGGATTCCAAGAGCAAGTCTGTTTCCGGATCTCACCGTGTAGTCGCCTGAGATGTCATTGATCCAGATGAGATGGTCAGGGCCTGCGTCTGGTACCTAGGGAATTCTAAGGATAATTCTTTGATCTCTATCGTTAAACCAATCATGGATCTTTTCCAAACCCCACCCCTGTCCCTGGTCGGAAAGGAGGAAACTAAATGTGGCGTCTTTAAGACCTAGTTTGGCTGGGGATGTAGCCCGTAAACCCTCCTTATCAATGAGCTAGGGATCAGTTCAGATTTTTATAGATGAGCATGTCCCAATCCTTCGGCCCAGTCCTCTATCTAGAAGTTTTTTAGCCCCCCAAATGCTTCTCCAGAGGAAGCTAGGTTGGGGACCAAGAGAGGAAGCCTGAAAGTCTGTGTGGTGAACGTACTTAGCTCGAAGAACTCGCACAAAAAGATATAATTGATGGTTAATGAGGAGCCATCCCTGCTTGCCCGAAAGCGCGTCGTTGAAGAGAGAAAGATTCTGGAACCCCATCCCACCCTCTGATTTGGGTTTGCAGAGTTTCTCCCAGGCCATCTAGTGGGGTCGGTTCCTTCCATCAATCTTTTCCCACCAGAAATAAGCAGTATGTGTGTTGATCTAGTTGATGATGGATGTTGTGAGCGTATAAATGGAAGTAAAGTAGCTAGGGATAGATTAAATGTAAGCTTTGATGAGGGTATCTTTTCAAGCTTTAGAAATACTTTTTGGGGTCCAGCCTAAAATGTTTTCCTCAATCCTATCCACAAGGGAAGCGATGATTTCTTTTTTGGACCGACCAATCACTGTGGAGAGCCTGAGATACTTCTGATGTTTATCAACCATAAGGATGCCAACTGATGCACAAAGTTCATCCCTCATAGCAAGAATCACCACTGCACTGAAGGATATTTCTAATTTACCATGATTGATTGTTTGGCCAAACCCCCTCTCATACTGATGAATCGCGTGGCAGATCACCCGACATTCATTAATTGTTGCTCTGGAAAAAAAGAGACAATCGTCAGCAAAGAAGAGATGTGACATAAGAGGTCTATCTTGTTATACTTTTTCCCCATGAATAGACTTAGAAGATACAACCCTGGAAATAAGATTAGAAAACACGTCAGCCACCAGTATGAATAGAAAAGGGGAGACGTGGCCTCCCTAGTGAAGGCCTCAGGAAAGGGAAAATTATTTTGTAATCTCCCCATTGACCTTTATTTTGAATGAGATGGTCGAGAAATAGTTCATGACCATATCTGTCCATTTAGCAGAAAAACCCACTTTCTACATGACGACTCTTAAGAAGTGCCATTCAACTCTATCGTAAGCCTTGGTCATATCCAATTTACAGGCAATCGTTCCTCTTTTTTTGCAGTGGAGCGTGATTTCATAGAATGGAACACTTCAAGTGCCACAATATCATTATCAGTGATTAGTCTCTTGGCCATGAAGGTGCTTTTATTTTCAGAGATAATATCATGTATCCAAGGTCGCAGCCGATTGACAAAGATCATTGATAAGAACCTGTAAGAGACATTGCAGAGGCTAATAGGTAAAAACTTAGGGATCACCATAGGTTTCTTGATTTTTGGGATGAGGACGCGGACTATTTCATTTTATTGCTGCAATGATTGTATTACCAGCCCAGATATTTTTAATAATATTGCAGATGTTAAGACCGATTATGTGCTAGTACTGCTTAAAAAATAGGGCGTGGAACCTGTCCAGTCCCGGAGCCATAGTGGGATGATGATGATTCAGAGCCAGGAATATCTTATCATCTGTCACATCTTTGGTGAGGTTCCTATTAATCTCTTCAATGATCACATGACTAATGCATTCTTCCTCCTCACCTTCCTTGAAAGGGGTTCCTGTAGATAAGATATTCAATAAAAATCCTGTTAAGGCCTTGTGGATATCATTGGAGTTAGAAAATTTGCTTCCATCATGTAATGAGATGAACGTAATAGAGTTTTTCCGACGCCTGGATGATTTTTTCTGGTGAATATACTGGGTGTTAGCATCCCTTTCTGTAATATGGTTGTCTCATGAATACATATCGCAAAACCCTTCCTTGATATGCAGGGCCATGTCTTGCTCTCTTTGAGTGGTCCAATCTAACAGAGATTGCAATTGGATGTGGCTTGTTTGAGGAGATTGTTCAGTATCTTTTCAAGGATGCCACATTTCTGGTCTGGGTCACGGAATTTCTTATTGCTCCAAGAACTCCAATCGGATGCGAACTATTGGAGGTTTAGTCAAACATACTCATGAGTACATTTCCATTTTGACCGGATCTCCTCTTAGCATTCCTAATCTTTAGTCCAGACACTCTCAAATATGAAGGGTCTACTGAATTGTCTATTTCGTTCACCCTCTGTACAGTTAATGAGAATTGGACAGTGTTATGAGCAGTTGAGGACCATGTGGTCGATATTAAACATGCTGAACATATTAATCCAATTGGTAGAGCCCAGAAATACATTAAGACGCTCAGCGATGACGGGTCCTTCTGTATTGTCGTGGAACCATGTAAACGGATTACCAGAGTACCCCAAATCGACCTGGTCTTCCCTAGAGACTACATCATTGAAGTATGACATCAAAGATAAAGGTCGGATGGTTCCACCCCTCTTTTACTTACGAAACATAATCTCATTGAAGTCTCCGCCGAACAGAATGGGGCCCATTAAGTCGTATCGTAGCATGCACAGAAGATCCCAGGGCTAAACATTATCATTATAGGATGGAAAACCTATGAATCCCACAAAAGTCAAGGGTGTGTCATAGTCTATTTGAATAGTTGTTGCCACATGGTGTGAGGAAAAGGATAAAATTTTGATGTCAATATTGTTCTTCCAAAAGAGACAGAGTCCTCCGAAATGGAATTGTCTAAGCATCGGAAAGCAGCATTGGAAGCCGCACATCAGAGAAATACCATTGTTGTCCTTGTTTTCTAGTATGGTTTCAGATAAGAAACCCATATCGGGGCGACTTTGAGTGAATTTGTGCTGAAGCATGCAAACCGTTTGAGTGTTTCCCAGCCCTCAACAGTTCCAACACAAGGCAATCATTTCTCTAGGCGGGGATGGGTCTCGCCCACCGCCGCCATTGGTTCCTCTGAACATGATTCTCCATTTTTCGTTTTCCCTCTTTTGTTGAGGTTCATTCTTGATTGACATGTTTCATTTTTTCTGTTCCTAACCCTGCGTTTTGGGTCTTGCGTATACCCATCACTTTCACCTCATTGCACCCTTTTCCACATGTGACGGTTGGTTGGGCCTAGAACTGGAGATCCCGAATTTCCAAGGTCCTCTATTGTAAGAATGCCTCCTGTGGTCGATTGTGGGTTAGGATCCAGATCTCGTGGTTCGACGTGCATCAGCATTGGATTTGAGCAATGTGACGGTGATTCTTGTTGCATCATCACCAATTTTGACGATGTTGGAGTATTTTCATTCAAGGGTTTAGGATAAGCTTCAGCTTCTCTCTGAGTTCCAGCTTCACTCTGACTGGTAGGGCCTACCTTTGGGAAATCCGTTGGTCCAAGCATTAAGGCTTTTTCAGGTATTGGTTTTGTCATCTTGGAATGTGAAAATGTGAGACGGTCACGGTCCTTTTGTTTTTCCATCTCAGGGATGAAAGAAAATTTATTTGTTTTGGAACGAAGCCAAGGGCCGTAATGGAGGGTAGTGTTACCCGCATCACTCTTAGGTTTAGTGGTGCATGTTCTTTCCAGATGGCCAAGGCGACCATAGTAGAAGTATAATATTGGGAGTTTCTTGAAATCAAATGATATCCAAGTTTTGGTATCTTCAATATTTAGGAACATTCCCCTCATCAGTGGCTCTAACACATCAATCTCCACCTTGATCTGAACCTCGGGGCCCCATTGTATTGGGTATGAACTTTCCTAGTCAAGAAAGTGACCTAAATTGTCCCCAATTCCCCTCATAGTACATTCCGTTCTGGCATGGAAGGGGATTCCTTTAATTCGTATCCAGAAGGGGGAACGGGTTAAATTCACTCGTTGTAAATCACCCCCCTTTGAAATCTTCCATGAGGAGGAGTTGATTTTCGAAGGACCATGGTCTACCATGCAAGATTTTGTCTCTATATTTCTCATTAAAGAACTCTAAGATGAAGAGATTTGTCCCCGCTTCTCAAATAGCCACTTCTGGATCATGTTTCTAGATGTGATGTAGAGTATTTCTGAAATCCCCATGATTTACCGATATGTTTTACACAAACAATCCTACCACGAGCAGAGAAAAGAGCTTTTCCAATAGTGCGTCATTGTTTATCTGTTCCTCAATTGTCACCTTTTCATTGTCCGTCAGGGACAACCTCTTACATTGATTAACTAAATCAGAATCCATAGGGAAAGAAATTTCACAATCCTCCAAAAGTACAGGCACCCGTGCAGTCCCCATGACCATCAAAAAGTCAAGGACAAGTCCAATAAGAGGGACCCGAGACCTGAGCCCCAACATGACCTCCAGCCATGATCCACCCAACAGGGACCTCCTCCACGCCCTTCGCAGTCAACAGTGCCACATAAGTGGTCGTGCCCAAGATCCCACACTATAGCACACACCAGTTTTCATGGAGTACCAACCCTGGCGGGGCGACAAAGCTCCACAACATCACAAAAGGATTGAGAAAACACAATGTCAGACCATTATGCACTAAGCCACTTCGCAGCTGGGATTCGTGGTAACTGGGAGAGAGCCTCCCACCCACAAGTCACCATCTTCAACACAACACACACCCCACCATCACAGAACCACACCCTACATGTGGATCTTCGTGGGGTCGCATTGCAATATCACAATGTGATGAAACCAAGAGGAATGTGCTTTGCGGGTCAAGCCACTTCACGTCGGCGGCTTTGCGATCCCTCAGCGCGGTGATACCTCATTTACGGAGCTTCGCGAGTCAACCACATCGTAGAGGAAACATTGAGAAATATGGATGCTTCTTCCACTGACAGATCAATTCCAGACTTCTCGAGATCAGGGGAAACCGAAGAAGGAAAAGGAATCCTCATATTCAAGTATACTTTGACCCTCTAAGGGCTCGGATCTGAAGGGGATCTAAAGTGCAGAAGAAAAATAAAAAGGAGAAAGAAGGACTGGCACCACTTACTTTACACAGATCTGACGGTGACTCGGTCGAGGTCGAGTGAAAAGAAAAAAGAATCCCGACTCAACCGGAACAAGAAGACGAAATTTGGGAATAGGTAAAGGAGAACAGGAGGCAAAGTCACATATTCTTCACCGAGGAGGCTTGGAGAGAGACAAAGAAAAGAGGAAAACGAACCCCAGGCCTGAGATCTGATGAAGGGAATAAAACACAGACCTAGAGCGGGGTGCACGAAGGGAGACAACGCTGCCAGAAACCAATCGGACATGGAGACTGAAACCTAGGATCCCCTAGGAGAGAGAATCTCTCACACTGAAGAGACTGATTACAAAAAACAATTATGTACATTATCTATATTAGACACCATAAATTTTTTTCTACTATGGTTATAATTTAGAAATTCCTGTTTAATTTCTTTTTTATCAATTTTTGTAAAAAATAATCTTATTTTAACGATTGAAATATAATTTGAACATATATTTTCTTGTTGGTAGTGAATACATTTATTCCATGTCTATCATCATAAAAATATGAAAAAATGATATTATATAATACCTAAATTTTTTATGTAAATTTAAAATAATTTCATTCATTTTACAATGTTGTTATGAAGGAATATTTTTTATATTTTCCATGCAAGTGAATTTTGGCATTTAATAAAAAGTCATGAAAAGAAAGTCTTTCCTGAATATTTCAATTTGACTTTCTTTTCCCATGATCATGACCATAATTTTTTCATAAAATAGTATTTTTTATCCATAGTTGATATGATCTAATGATAACAGCCAGTTTACATCTCTACATGTCATATGATTTTGACTTTTTAGGTTGTTTAAAGGAAAACCATTTCTGTCAAATGGCTTATTTAAGATACAATTAAATAAAAGATAATTGTTATTATATTATGGATAAATTGTGTTGGATTTTTATGAAATTATAGGTGGGTTGAAAATAATATAGGCCTCCAATATATTGGTTAATGATTTAAATATCATGAGATAATATGTAAGGGAATGGGGAGTGAACCCAATCCACTATGAGACTCTATCCTACAAAATTTAAAAGGAACTAAGGAGTGTACCCAATACCCTATGAGATTTTGTTCCCTATGTGATGGTGGTCCTTAATATAATAATTGATGGTAGAATTTATTTTCTATGTCAAATGTATCCCAAATTATAATTTCATATTCTTATTTTAATAATATTGTCTCATAGGTCATGATTGATTGATAATGATTATTCATTATTATAACACATGTAGCTTATAAAAAATCTAGATTAAATTGATCATGGTTTATAATATATAAATGTTTGATTATTGTTATTTTATGTTATTATAATCCAACCATTCCATTATAATAATCATATATTCACTTATCATCAACAATTTTTATCTCCAATGTATACAATTATTGAGAATCAAAGTACACCCTTGCATATGTCTCAATTTCATGAGGTTATGAAAAACAATATTAAGTATGATATGTTAAGATGGGTACTATGTATAATCTTTGATAGTGAGATATGATGAATATAGTTCATATGTCAGTTGATATCATTTATTGTTTCTAAATACATTAATCCTTTATAGTTATTAGGCCTAAATTATTATGAGATATATTATATATTATTCTAAAATAATGAAATATACAACAATTTTATACTCAGGACAACTTTGGATTCATTAATATAGATCCATATAAAGATTATTACAATTATCAGAAAAAAAAATCATGGAATTTTTTAAGAATTATCTATGTAACCAGGGTTATAGATTTCTGTAAGGATCATTCCATCGTAATGCAGACACATAATTTTACAGAACTATAAGAATTATTATCTTAATCTATGGTAAGATGATGTTCTAGAAGTATCCTTTTATCGATGCTCAACAACTACATAATGATTCTATATTTCATGTATTTTTTATCATCTATAAGAACAATACTATTTCATGATAAATACTTATCAATGAGGTCAAATAAATGATTTTTAGTATAATATAATATGAACATATAATTATATATGATGATTAAAATAAACACTCTCTTTAAAAATTAAAACATCAACATTTAGTTTATCATGATCCTTTAATGATATGATAGAAAGAAAAATATCCATGATATTTTCACCCTAAAAAAGGAATTGTGGAAAAGTATATTATAAATGATCTTCATGAATATTAGGATTCATTTTATATAGTTTATTTCAAATAAATGTATGAATAGGGGATTCATTTTATATAGTAGATTTAATTGAAATATATGAATGCAATTGAGTGTTTATTTTTTCTAGATGAAAAATTTAAATCTCAAATGTTTTTATATTTCATGATAAATGGAAGAAAATAAATTTTTAGTGTAAATTTTTATATAAAGATTTGTTATTGAAGGAAAAGAATATAGAATTAACAATTTTTAATATAGCGGGTTGTTAAATATCTAGAAACTATTTTATAAAATCAATATTTATAAAATAATATAATTAAAAAATGTATAATTTTATGAAGAATATAGTGTTGATAACCAACACTAGAAGATATATAATCATAACTTATAGGATGAAGAGAGTGTGTAGATTTGATACATCATCTAAAATAAAACATTTTGAGAATAAAATAATATTGATACATAATAACATTTTTATCTTATTTTAATAAATAATGATCATGAATGTGATGGAGAAAATACATGCCAATGGAATATTCTAAGAATATGAAGTCGTAATTATTTATATGAATTATGGTATTTGGATTATCTATAATGAAAATGAAGTGTGAATTGTATGTATTTCTGAGAATAAATAATTTAGAGAAGGTGTGGAATATTCAATTATTCATGGACAAATAATGTTCTCATATTTAGTGAATGAAATGATGATTAGAAGAAAGATGTACCACACATTCCTCTTTATAAGAATGTAAATAAAAAACAAAAAGTAACTATTAATATTATTAAAAACTATTATAAAGATGTATAAAACCCCATGGGTTATAAATTCACTATAGAGAGACTACTGTGAAATAAACGTACATATATATAGCATATTTTTTTAATCTCACATTTTTAAAACTAGTAGATCATTTAATTGTGAATTTTTTATATTCCCAAAAAGTATGTAAATTCATATTCAATTTTGAATCTTATAAGTCAGTTTTCCATTTCTGTGTGTGTTTTGAGGGTTCTAATAAAATAAATGATGGTGAGAAAAAAGAGTGTGAGATCCATTCAACTATAAACGATAATGGTAAAACATAGAGGGTATTAAAAATATTTATTTGTATAAATGTTAAACAACACTGGTTTAACACCTATCTATGCTGAATCAATTAATATCATTTCCAATCAAATGGATTAGAGTGTGATTTTACCCTAATAGGGTTCTATTTGTTTAATGTTTTACACTTTTTAATATTTAAACATCTTTTAGAGTGGATAATGAAGTCAAATTTATGTGATGATATATCATGTTAATATTTTAATTATCTTATGACCAAAACCATAACAAATAGGAAAAATGATAATGAAAAGTGGTAGATGAAATTTTTTTATAACCCATGATATGAAGAATATGTTTTATTATCCCCATTAAATAATAATAAATTAGGCATATTATTCTTGGTATGAGAATTAATTATCATCCAATCCAATATAAATTTGATAGAAATCCTTTCTACATTACAAAAATCAATGATGTTTGATCATCTTGACTTATTAATAGGATCATGTAATTATTATTTCTAGGAATAAAAAAACATCTAGAGGATTGATCACATGTCTATATATAAATAAATACATCAATTGATGTATTAAAATATATTCATCCTTGTTTCAAAAATAAATTATATCTTTTTTTGGGGTATTTGAAATCTTTCATGATGATATCACCCCACTAAAATGATAGACAAAAAACCTAGAAATTGTTTTGTCCAAAAAATTTGTAGAATGTATAAATATGTTTTATGGGTTATAGCAATAAATGTGACATATATAGATCCCAATGTTAGAAGATCAAAATATAAAATCAATTATTTTTAATAAATTCAATAGGGTGATGAGATTAAGAAAACTTTTTATGGGATTATCCATGTATCAGAAGATTATTAGAGTATTAATATTGATGTCATTAATGGTAAAAAATATGATAAATAAAAAATGATCAATGATCATTGAACAATTTCACATGTGATTATCATAAATTTTTATGGTCATTTTTAGAGAATCATGATATAATGTGGAGACATATTAGTTATAGTTTATCATAATAGATCTATCCCCATTATAATGTTCGTTAATATTTAAATTCATATAAATTTTTTTTTGATCAAGTCACATATTCAAAAAAAAGATAGGGAAATAAATATGCTTTCAAATAGTGTTAAGAGGACTGAAATATTTTTCATAGGGTTATATTTTGTGGGAAAACAATATTTCATTATATGATGACCATCAATTAGTTGTATCGATGACGAACTTATCATACATATTAAACAAAATGTTAGTACTAAATATTTATTTATGGATATTCTATTTATAAAATAAATATTTTTATGGTAATGTCGATGAAACCTTATAAGGATCATACGAAAATATTACGGGTGGTTAATAGTAGGCATATAAGAGGGGCTTCAACAAAAGTGGTCCAAAATATGGTAAATAATGATAAAACAATTTGTGAAAAAATATGTAGTTTCGAGAAAAAACATTATGGAATAAGAATTTTTTTAAGGAATTATTAATGCTCCAAAAAAATTTAGAATATTAAATTTAATTATAGGTATAATCCCATAGTTTTGAAAATATAAAGGAATAAAATTTCAAGGGGTAAATGTCTTGAGAAGTTTTAGAATTCATAAATTAAGGAAAAAATATATACTTATAATGGATTTATAATAAAAAAATATACCTATGATGTAACATCCCAAGTAAGTAATGAATAATAGATGTTTTTATCTTGGTATATTAATGAATTAGATAGTGTTTTAGAGGCTTAAAATGAGAATAAATCCAATCTTAAGCATGGAATACACTAATATTTTTAAAAGATTGCTTTACTACCTTTTGATGGAAAACCAATTTTTAAATAAAACTTTTGAAAGTTTTATAAGCTGTATTTGTCGAAATAAACTTATTCTTTATGATTGGGAAATTAAAATTTACTTTGGGTAGATTTTGGGTATTTTTCCGATAAAGTTCATTTTTTTAATGAATAGTGAAAAATGTTGTATTTTAATTCAAAACCTCTTTTTAATCTAATTTATTTATATGAATATATTATCTTTTTAATTCGTTTTAAAGTTAAATTACAATATATTTTTACCATTTAATCTAATAGTGGTTGTTGGAATTATGTTCACTTTGAAATTGGACTTAAACTAGTGTCAATCTTTTGATACTTATTGTTTCATAAAAACACCCTATTTACTCTGAGAGCGGGAATTAATTATTAAATTAATTAATGTAACTTATATATTTATAATTTTGTAAAATAGACATCATTTTTGAATCTGGAATATAAAATATATCTTAGTGTGATGTTTTGGTATTTTTCTGAAAAGCTTCAATTTTTGATGAATTGTGAAACCACTAAGTGGTACTTAAAAAAACTGATTTTTTGTTTAAATGAAATTTTACCACCTCTATGTTTTGAATTTCAAAAATCTGACATACATGGTTGTCATTAAGAAGTAAAATGTGGTTCAATGGGACTAAAATAATTTTTTTGGTGAATAGTGAATTTTAAGTTTTTAATCGCGATTAGAGGTAATTAGTGTAATTTAAGGTAAAAATAATGTTTTAATAATATGAAATGACCTTGACACATGTCATACCCTTATTGGATGTGTCATGGCCGACCAAGAAAACCCATGGGTCGATTTTTGGGACCCCATGGAGCCACTTGGATAAGATAATCACATTAATGCCTTTTATTTAAAGTAAAAGTAAAAATGACACAAACATGAGTTGTTTTACTAAAACAATTTTTAAATGGGGTTATAAAAGTCATATTTTTGACTATAAATATTCATTAGAAATATAAAAAGATTTCATAAATAATAGTATTTTTTTAATTGTTAGATATTAAATAAATTAAATTATTTATGACACCATGATGATGCAGCGATTACCTCATTATTTAACGATTTCAAAAAATGACAAGATAATGCAATATCTAAGACTTACACATGTGAAAAACCTATTGGAAGGGTGGATTTAGAACTATTATCACCTTATACTCGAAATATATAATTTTGTGACCTTTTAAATCCGAATAGAATTTTATAATAAAGTATCCTTTTATAACTTTCCAAGAGTTCCCCTCCTCTCCTCTAATAAATGGCCTCCACCTCTACCACCTTACCTACACCTCTCAATCCTTTGGCTCAGACAAAACCTGTCCATTGTGTCTCTCCACATCCCTCTCTTACTCCTTGAAGAATCACTTTGGGTAGAAGTCTACCCAAGGAATCCTTTGAGCTCAAATAAAAAAGAGTTACTCGTTTTAAAGGTAGTATTTTCTCTTGTGTTCTTATGTTTTATTTTTCTTCTCCAACATTATAAACTCTTTTTATTACTTTATTTTTTAACAAAACCAGTATATTAAATATACTAGAATTTTTTTATCAGAAGGATTCGAGCTACACTTACACACACATTCATCTAATGGTTAAAGAACATACTGTTTCTGTGGATGGAAAATTTCTGACTCACGAAACTATGATTGTTCAACACTCATATAACACCTTCAAAGGTGGACATTAAGTTGTAACTATATTTATATATGATATATAATATGTTTATGTTTCACTTAAGCTTCCGTATTTTTCATTTATGGCATACCTTTATTGATTCCATTATGGGGAAACATGATATCTTCATTTTTGGAAATGCAGACTACCGCCCCATCAAAGTGATTTGATTCATTAATAACATACGTGGTACGTATAAAGGATAGATTCAATGATATTATATATGATAACATACTGGAATTATAATACTATTATGTATCATTATGTTTTAATTCCATTAGATATGAAATAGAAATGGAAGTAGCGTTCATGCTTACGGATGACCTACCGTATCAATGAACGGTGAATTTCATTTCTTACCTCTAAATGTTATGTAATAATATAAATGCATGAATATACTAGATATATATGATATATATGATATCTACATCATGATTATAACTCTGGATATAATTGATACATGAACAACTTGTAATTATAAAGAGCTTATGTTTGACTCAAGTACTAATGATCGTTAAAACGACTGTTATTAACTTAAATAATTACATAGTGTTTGTGACATGGTAATAAGTGATATAAAAGGAATAATAAACTTGAAAAAGGTTCTTAAGAAAGTAGAAATTAACTCAAGTAAATTATTCAGGAGGATAAAGAACGATCGAGTCATGTCGGACCCGAGGAATGGGACTTCGTCTCAATCTCCTTTCATTGAGGCATATTTTGTTTTATACACAACCTTGTTTTATACGGTTTATAAACCCCTATTAATTTTACATTTATCCAAATGGAATCTTTTTTATATGAAGCATTTTATTAAAGAAAAAATGAAATGTTTTTGTCGTACGTATGCGGTGACAACGACTTCTCCACCACCGTCACCATTATTTGAGTTTTGAATACCCTACAAGCCATACCATTTTATAAAAGAAAATTAAATACCATGTTTTACTTCTATTTTATTTTGGTATTGAAAATGGTTTCCATAATGTTTTTATATCAATGTTCTGTATTGATATCTTGTGATTGAAAAGTGGAAATGTTATGTTTCCTTTATGCATGTTTTATGTGATACGATTATTTAATGGTTCTTGGGAATTTTAATGAAGATGGGTTGTTCCGTGATAAACTAAGGGAGGGGGAGCCCGATATATCTCTCCAATGCATTGGGTAACACAAAGGAGTTAAACGTTATGGTTTCTCTGAAGATATTTTGGGAATATACTGTGATGGGTATTCCAAATGTTACCAAGAGGGTTACTCCCTATGTAAGAATGTTATGAATTCCTCAAGTTACTTTTATGTCTTATGATTTCTATGATTTATTAATGATTTGATGAGGTATTTTTATGTGCTTATGTTTTATGAGTAGATTATGATTTCATTGATTCTTATGTATACATGTACTCATGTTTCCTTTCTATATTTTTATATCCCATACTGGTATTTTTATGCTAATCCCAAGTTTTTGAAATGTTTTTTCACAGGTTGGGGGAAGGGTACTTGATATGATGATAGTGTTAAGGAATTCTCCAGAAAGATTCCATGTTTTATTTTAAATATGTTTCTGTTGATGGGAAAAAATGAATACCATCTTTTATTGTAACCACTTTGGTTAAATGTGGGATGTAATGCATGTTTTATGATCTAATTATCTAAAACTCTAAACCCGAAAAGATCCTCAAGGTGTATTCCTGAAATATCTCATGATTAAGTAATGTTTCAGGCTAGGGCCTTATAGTTGGTATCAGAGGTTGGTTTAGATAACTTTAGGAGTTATAATTCTATTAAATCTTTATCCAATTCTTTTTTATGGTCAAATTGAAATGATATAGAATTTTGAGATTACCATGTTGCTTCACATAAGGTATTTCAGTGTTAAGAATGTTTTTTCATAGAGGAAATAAATAATTTTTTTTGGGAAGGCATGCTAAGGGAAATGAACTTCCAAATTAGCATACTAAGATGGTCAGAATCAGTATTGAGCAGTTTACTGTAGTGATGGCTCAGTGGAATCGGGTGATAAATGGTGGTTGTGTTATTGATGATATTTTGGTGTTTTCTAAAAGTAAAGAGGAGCATGAAAGTCATTTAAGGGTTATCTTTAAAACCTTAAATCAAAAGAAACTGAATGAAAAATTCATCAAGTGTGAGTTTTAGTTGCAAGAACTTTCTTTCCTTGTTCACATTGTTTCTAAAGATGGCATAACTGTTGATCCTGCTAAAACAAAATATGTTGAAGAATGGCCAAGACCCAAAAATGTAACTGAGATCCATAGTATTCTTGGTTTGACAGGTTACTATTGAAGGATTGTTGAAAAAATTTCACAGTTATCTAGTCCAATGACTAAGCTAACTCAGAAGGGTGTTAATTTTATCTGGACAAAAGATTGTGATGATTATTTTCAGGAACTGAAAAGAAGATCTGTGAATGCTCTAGTTTTGGCACTACCTTCCAGGAATGGGGAGTTTGTTATCTACAGTGTTGCTTCATTGAAAGGACTTGGTTGCGTCCTAATGCAGAATGATCAGGTAATTGCTTATGATTCACGATAGTCGAAAACTCATGAGGTAAATTACCCTACACATGATTTGGAATTACCTGCTGTTGTTTTCACTTTAAAAATTTGGAGGCATAATTTGTATGGAGTAAAGTTTGAAATACATACCGATCCCAAATTTTTAATGTATATATTCACTCATAAAGAATTGAACATGAGATAGAGGATATGGCTAGAATTAATCAAGGATTATGATTATACAATTCATTACCATCCGCAAAAAGAAAATAAAGTGGTTGATGCTTTGGGTCGAAAAAGTAATGCTTCATTAACAATGTTACAATTGGAACGTGATCCGTTGGTTAAGGATTTGATGAACTTTGGCATAGATGTTTTTTGTGCAGGATGTTCTTCTGTTTTGTTTCAGGTATCAGTGAAATATTCTCTATTTGATAGAATCAAGCAAGCACAGAAGCAAGTCAGTGAGTTGCATAAAAAGGTAGAGCTGGTTTCGAAGGGTAAGTTGCCTGAATTAAACATTGATAATGATTATTTTTTGAGATTTGGGAAGAGATTGTGTGTGCCTTGTGATTCACTGTTGAAGATAGAGTTTTTTTGTGAAGCTCATAGTTCTCCATTTTCAGTTCATCCTGGCAGTACTAAGATGTACAGAGTTTTGCGGGTGTATTACTCTTGGGATGTAATGAAAAGGGATATTGCTGATTTTACAGTGAAGTTTTTGACATTTCAACATGTTAAAGTAGAGCAGCAGTTACCGAAAGGGATGCTTAATCCATTACCAGTACCAGAGTGGAAATGGGAAAATATATCCATTGACTTCATTGTGGGATTGCCGAAGACACCTCGAGGTAATAATGCAATCTGGGTTATTGTTGATCGCTTGAATAAATCTGCTCATTTCCTTTCTATACGAGATACTTTTGCCTAGATCAACTTTCCCATTTTTATCTTAATAAGATAGTCTGGTTACATGGAGTTCCTCTCTCCATTGTATCTGATCGTGATCCCAGTTTTACTTCTAACTTTTGGAAAGGCCTTCAGAAGTCGTTGGGAAATGAATTAAATTTTAGTACATCTTTTCATCCTCAATCAAATGGGTAGTCAGAATGAGAAATTCAGACTTTGGAGGATATGCTATGTGCTTGTTCGATGGATTATCAGGGAATTTGGGACCACCATCTTTCTTTGGTTGAGTTTTCTTATAATAACAGCTTTAATTCCAGTATACAGATGGCACCATTTGAGGTATTATATGGGAAGCGGTGTCGAACTCTAGATTTTTGGGATGATGTGGGTGAAAGAAAGAGGATGGGACCAGAATTGGTAGAAGAGATGGCAGAAAAGTTCAGTTGATTCAGAAACACATGGGAACAGCTCAAAGCAGACAGAAAATTTATGCAGACAACAGGATGAAGGATCTATCTTTCGAGGTAGGTGATCATGTTTTTCTCAAAGATTCACCATGGAAAAGTGTGATGCGATTTGGTAAGAAAAGAAAGCTGAGTCCAACGATCATTGGACCATATGAAATTCTGGAGAGAGTTGGATCAGTTTCTTACCGAGTGGCTTTACCTCTGAGTTTATCTCAGGTACACAATATTTTTCAAGTTTTAATGTTAAGGAAGTACATGCTAGATCCATCTCATGTTTTGAGTCCAGAGGTAGTTCAGCTGGAAGAGAACCTATCTTATGAGGAACAACAGGTCCAGATTCCTGACCATAGGGAGCAAGTGTTACAGAATAAAGTGATTCATCAGGTAAATGTTTTGTGGAAAAACCACATGATTGAAGAGGCAACATGGGAATCTGAAAAATGAAATGAGGGATAAATACCCCCACTTATTTGATAAGTAAATAAATTGCGGGGATGAAATTTTCTAAAGGGGGGAAGGATGTAACATCCCAAGTAAGTAATGAATAATAGATATTTTTATATATGTCTATTAATTAATTAGATTGTGTTTTAGAGGCTTAAATTGAGAATAAATCCAATATTAAGCTTGGAATACACTAATATTTTTAAAAGATTGCTTTACTGCCTTTCGATGGAAATTTTTTTTTTAAATCAAACATTTGACAATTTTATGAGCTCTATTTTTCGAAATAATCTTATTATTTATGGTTGGGAAATTGATATTTACCTTTGGTAATTTTTTGGTATTTTTCCGATAAAGTTCATTTTTTTAATGAATAGTGAAAAATGTTGTATTTTAATTCAAAACCTCTTTTTAATCTAATTTATTTTTATTATTAGATTATCTTTTGAAATGGTTTTAAAATTAAATTAGAATATATTATTACAATTTAATCCAATAGTGCTCGTTGGAATTAATTTCACTTTGAAATTGGACTTACACTAGTGTCAATCTTTTGATACTTTTTGTTTCATAAAAACACGTTATTTGCTCTGACAGCGGGAATTAATTATTAATTTAATTAATGTAAATTATATGTTTGGAATTTTGTAAAATAAACATCATTTTTTAATCCAGAATATCAAATATATCTTAGGGTGATGTTTTGGTATTTTTCTGAAAAGCATCAATTTTTGATGAATAGTGAAACCACTAAGAGGTACTTAAAAAAATTGATTTTTTGTTTAAATGAAATTTTACCTCCTTTGTGTTTTGAATTTCAAAAATCTGACATATATGGTTGTAATTATGAAGTAAAATGTGGTTCAATGGGATTAAAATAATTTTTCGGTGAATAGTAACTTTTATGTTTTTAATTGCGATTAGAGGTAATTAGTGTAATTGAAGGTAAAAATAATGTTTTAATAATATGAAATGACCTTGACACATGTCCTACCCTTATTGGATGTGTCATGGCCGATCAAGACAACCCATGGGTCGATTTTTGGGACCCCATGGAGCCACTTGGGTATGATAAAGACATTAATGCCTTTTATTTAAAGTAAAAGTAAAAATGACACAAACATGAGTTGTTTTACTACAACAATTTTTCAAATGGGGTTATAAAAGTCATATATTTTACTCTAAATATTCATTAGAAATATAAAATGATTTCCTACATCATAGTATTTTTATTATAATTCTTATATATTAAATAAATTAATTTATTTATGACACAACTTGATGCAGTGATTACATCATTATTTAACGATTTAAAAAATTAAAAGATAATGTAAAATCTAAGATCTACACATGTCAAAAACCTATTGGATGGGTGCATTTAGAACTATAATCACCTTATCCTCGCAATATATATTTTTGGGACCTTTTAAATCTGAAAAGAATTTTATAATAAAGTATCCTTTTATAACTTCCCGAGAGTGCCCCTCCTCTCCTCTTATAAAAGGCCCCCACCTCTACCACCTTACCCACACCTCTCAAGCCTTTGGCTCGGCCAACCCCTATCCATTTTGTCTCTTTACATCCCTATATTACTCTTTGAAGCCTAACATTAGGCAGAAGTCTTCACAAGGAAGCCTTTGAGCTCAAATCAAAAAGAGGTACCTGTTTTAATGTGAGTATTTTCTCTTGTGTTCTTATGTTTTATTTTTCATCTCCAACCCTCTAAACTATTTTTTTCCTTTCTTTTGTAACAACACCATTATATTCAATATACTAGGATGTTTTTATAAGAAGTATTCGAGCTACACTTACACAAACCTATATCTAATGGTTAAAGAACATACTGTTTCTGTGGATGGCGAATTTCTGCCTCACGAAACGATGATTGTTCAACACTCATATAACACCTTCAAAGGTGACCATTATGATGTCACTATATTTATATATGATATATAATATGTCTATGTTTTACTTAAGATTGTTTTTTTTTTCATTTATGGAATACCTAAATGGTTTCCATTATGGGTAAACACGATATCATCATTTTAGGAAGTGCGGACTACCGTCCACTTAAAGTGATTTGATTCGTTTATACCATATGTGGTACGTATAAAGGATCTATTTAATTATATTATATATGATAAAATACTGGAATTATAATACTATTATGTATCATTATGTTTTAATTCCATTAAATATGAAATATAAATGGAAGTAGCGTTCATGCGTACGTACAACTTACCATCTCTATGAACGGTGCATTTAATTTATTACCTCTAAATGTTATGTAATATTATAAATGCATGCATATACTGGATATATATGATATATATGATATCTACATCATGATTATAACTCTAGATATAATGGATACATGAACAACTTGTAATTATAAAGTGCTTATTTTTTACTCAAGTACCAATGATCGTTAAAACGACCGTTATTAACTTTAATAATTACATAGTGTTCATGACATGGTAATAAGTGATATAAAAGGAATAATGAACTTGAAAAAGGTTATTAATCATGTATAAATTAACTCATGTTTATTATTCATGAGGTTAAAGAACGATCGAGTCAAGTCAGACCCGAGGTATGGGACATCGTCTCGATCTCCTTTCATTGAGGCATATTTGGTTTTATACACAACCTTTTTTTATACGATGTATAAACCCCTTTGACTTTTATGTTTATCCAAAAGGAATATTTTTTATACGAAGCATTTTACTAAATGACAAAAGGGAATGTTTTTTTCATACATATGCAGTGACAACGACTTCTCCACCGCCGTGACCATTATTTGAGTTTCGGCTTCCTCTACAAGCCATACATTTTTTTAAAACAAAAATAAATACCATGTTTTACTTTTCGTTTATTTTGGTATTGAAAATGGTTTTAATAATGTTTTTATATCAATTTTTTGTATTGATATCTTATGATTGAAAAGTGGAAATGTTATGTATCCTTTATGCATGTTTTATGTGATCCAATTATTTTATGGTTCTTGGGAATTATAATGAAGACGGGTGGTTCCGTGATAAACTAAGGGAGGGTGAGCTTGATATAGATCTCCAATGCATTGGGTAACGCGAAGTAGTTAAACGTTAAGGTTTCTCCGAAATTATTTAGGGAATATACTGTGATGGGTTTTCCAAACGTAACCAAGAGGGTTATTCCCTATGTAAGAATGTTATGAATGCCTCAAGTTACCTTTATGTTTTATTATTTCTATGATTTATTCATGATTTGATGAGGTATGTTTATGTGCTTATGTTTTATGAGTAGAGTATGATTTCATTGATTCTTATGTATACATGTACTCATGTTTCCTTTCAATATTTTTATATCCTTTACTGAGCTTTTTATGCTCATCCCATGTTTTTGAAATGTTTTTCACAGGTCAAGGGAAGGGTACTTGATATGATGACAGTTTCAAGGAAGTATCAAGAAAGAATCCATGTTTTATTTTAAATATGTTTCTATTGATTGGAAAAATGAATAATATCTTTTATTGTAACCACATTGTTTAAATGTGGGATGTAATGCATGTTTTATGATCTAATTCTCTAAAACTCTAAACCTGAAAGGATCCTCAAGTTGTATTCTTGAAATTTCTCAAGATTAAGTAATGTTTAAGGCTGGGGCCATATATATGATTTATTTTGTGGTTTTGTTAGTAGGTATTATGCATTCTCATCTCGTCATGTATAAAAAAAGTGGGAAGAGAAGACCACTGATACTTGTTAGTAGATAAGATAAAACCTTTGGTTAGAAGATAAATAATTTTGTAAATAAGAATAGTATGAAGAAGATTACGAATAAGATGGTTTTATCAATGAATAATAATCTTGAATAAGATCATGATTAATGAATTTATATTATTTTTAGTAAGAATTATTCATCCGAAAATGTTAATGCAAATAAAAACACACTTGAGAAGCAATGTGGATAGCTGAAACAGGACAATATTATATCCCAATATTTAAAAGGGATTTTCATATTAAATTTATAGAGTAAAATGAATATAGATAAAATATAATTTAATTCTTATGCTACTAAATAATAAGAGGTTATATATGATGAAGTCGAATTTCTTGATAGGTTACCAAAAAATGAGAACTTATGTGGAAATAAAGAACTTTGGGAGAAATGCATGATGTCTTTGAAAATTTACAATTGTTGTTTGACTGTACATAATAGATAATAAAAATATGTAATGTTTATTAATACTACACATAATATTAAATCTAATGCAATGATGGGTGAACGAGATGAACTATTAGATTATGTGAAAAATTCAATTTTCTTCCATACACTGATACCAGTTTCATGGGATATTCATCCCTCAAAGACATATATGATCTTGATTAGATCACTAAATCATTGTTTTTTCGTTTCTAGAAATCACTTACCACCCTTGGAAACCCCATTTTACATATGGAGATTACTCAAGGGGATTATATTCAATTCATTAAACTCATAATAAACTGGGAATTTATTCTTCTAACACTTGTTCTTCCTAATAAACCATCAAACATTAAAAAAGTATTCCTTTTGTTAGACAGTAAATCTAGTAAAATTAGATAAATAAAATGAATCAAAATACAAATAAAATTCATTCATAATATATAAAGATGATATCTAAGCTATTAAATTTAGATTCACATTAATTAATCTAATGTAATGAACTATAAATAATAGATAGAATAATATTCTTACATGAACCACAGTCATTATTTTATAATAATCCTTATCTTGGGTTGGTTCGCTATTTATTTTTCTAAATCATACAACCTATTATACATTTTTATCCAATTTAGACCACTTAATTATCATATAACTAAACATAAGTTTAGTAAATTAAAGAAATGGAATTTTTACCTCTAACATCATGTGTTTATAGTATTTTATAGTATTCAATTTTCAATTAATATGTGGAAATATTTAAAATCAAATTAAACAGGATTTTTTGGATAATAAAATAGAATTTATCTAATAGTTTTAGAATCAACCAAACCATTCCCAAAAATGACCTTTGGGATTTTACTTATCTAGAATCTGAATATCATTATTCATTTAATCATTGAAATAGACATATTCATAATAAAGATGTTGATAAGATGAAAATAATTTAAAAAAATCACAATCCATTGAATTCTATCAGTGACATTTCAACACTAAATAAAATTTGAAATTATAATGTTTAAACATGATGCATTTTTTATCAATGGTTGAAGAGAGAACCATCATCAACTCCCAAAAATAAAAACAATTTTTATTGATTTAAACATTTATAATTTTATAATGATAATAATTTATATAAAACATAACATAAAAATACTACATTTTGGTTTACTTTAATATAATGTTTTACATTATACAAACTAAACATCCATTTTCTCAACAGTATTCAGCATAAGTTGTCTTCAGTTATTTGTATGACGTCTTGATTTTATTAATAACTTATATTCAATTAGTTATTATGACAGTATAATTTATCAAATCAGATTTTATAATCTAATTGATTAAAATACATAAAATAAATAGGAAATGCATTTATGTTAGGAATACATACCTGAATATACCACCATTACATTTATTACATGTTTTGGAAACATCCAAATATCTCAACATATAAAAACAAAGTCTCAATAGTCTCTCTCATTTTATTTTATTTTCACTCAATAAATAAAATACAAATCATAAATTTGAATCACCTTCAAATGAAAAATTATTCAACCAACAATATAGATTTTATAATAATCACCACAAAAGTGTTAAATTGACATCAAAGAAAACATCACTACTAATTAAAAATAGTTTCATATTTTGAAAAACTAGATACATTGAACCAGTGATATCAGTCTATTTTATTCGAAATAAATTGTATATTTCTAATACTACATCAGATATCTATTCATATAAAATAAAAAATAATCAATGTCATTCATAATGATATCTATAAAAAATAACTTAATTAATAAATTTCACCAATATTAATTGAAAAATTCATTAAAACACTCTATATTTTACATTAATTCATCATCTTATCATGTTTAATAAATAAACTACTATATATATGTTCAAACATATTCTATAAACATACATAAAAACCACATCAAAACACAAAAAAATTAATAATTTATAGATACTAATATCATATGTTTATATAGTTACACACATTGAATTAAAATCTTTCGTTTTAAACTTATCCATATGATATATTCTCCTCCTTTATAGAAAAATATATCACTCTTGATTTATATTACTGAAACCCCCATTTATTAAAATAATTTAATGATAAGGATTAAATATATTAAAATAATACATTATATTTTCAATTATGTGATTTTTTAAACCAATAATAAATATCTATTTTTGAAATTTTCCTTATGGAAAAGGTTTGAGGAATATATCTAAAATGATCCCTTTCATCAAATTAAATTAAAATTAAAAGGTACTTTCCCACAAATTTTTTGATAAAATGATATTTGATTTAAATATTACATTATTAAGCGTGTTTAACCAATTTATTTGAATTTTTTTCTATAGTTATATCATTATATCCTACATATAGAAGAAATTTGACCTCCACTGTGAGTTCTTATAATTTTATTCTAATATATTTCTTTAATGATTGTGCCTATTACTTGGATGAAAATTCCAATATAGTCAATATATTCTGAACATGTCATCCTATAATAAACAGAACAATGATTTTATTCTTGGAAGGAAACTCAGAATAACATCACCTTATTATCATAATGGATTGGATTAAAATCATTATCTTGAAAGATTAAAATACTAATATATATATTATTGTATCACAATAGCCCCCAAAAAATATACATTTCAAATAACAGAAATTTTTTTCTATAGACATTAGATTCCATTGTTGTATATTTATATGAACCACATAGTTAAAGAACATCAACTGTGAATAGTCTATAAAAATTAAAATAGACTAAACACATTTTGGGTATTATAAGAATAATTTTGTTTAAAAATATTACATCATCGTAGGTAAAATGTTTTTTTATATACCCTATGAATTATAAACTACCCATGAATTATATATTATGAATTTTTTAGTTAGTTCATTTGAAAATAAAATCTTGAGTTTGAAATATATGATCATATTCATGATTTATTTTAATTTTAAATAAATACTTTTTATCTATATTCATTAAATCCTCAAAAAATATTATCTTCTAGATTGAAAACACATGAAATAAATATTTATCCTTTCTAAAAAAAATGTTATCATTGAAATAAATAATGATGGTGATATATTTAATTTAAAACTTTTCTTTCTATTCTACCTTTTATTAATTTGGGTGACTCATAGCATAAACCCATATTAGATTATTAATCTTTTAAAACAACTACCAAATCCAACAATGCCTCAATTAACATTAAAAATAATCCAAAATTAGTTTCAATTTAGAATACATTGAGCTTGATTATATAATACTCTTCATAAATCTATTTGATTAGAAATTATACAATAACACACCTTTAATATATCTAATACCCCCTTCAGTAGTGTTTTTAATAAATATTCTAATTGTTTTAATTACCTATAAATGATTAAATTTCACTTAAATGTAAACTTGTTAGTCATTACATTTAACCATGAAAGATAATGTAACCTTGTCCATTGAAAATAATTATTATTTATTAATTTAATTAAGAAACACACTTTGTTTCCATAACATTCCATTCGCGTTTCCACAAAACCAAAACTAACATTATATTTTTCTCCATAAAATCTAATGCATTATTCCTTACTTAAATAAACTACTCATTGTTGAAGGATTCATTCAAATAATTTATATTTTTATATATATAAAATAAGTATGAGGTGATATCCCTAAATATAACCTTCACCAATCAATTTAATGTTAATATAAAAATACTTTTTAGAACCTAATTCATTACTCCACTTTGAATGAACTAAATTAAAATTATCATCACCACAAGAAATTTAGAAATATATTTTTTCAAAATCATCAATAGATTTTTAAATACATATAAAATTTTATTTTTATATTTACTAAAATCTATACATCTATCTTCATTGTCCACCATCTAATATTATAATACACACATACAAAATTTTTATTCCAAATCCATCCATCCCATAATATCAAAAAATTCACCGAATTATTTTATTTGACAATGATATCCTCTATTAATTGATAAATACAATGAAAATAAAAAAGGAACACCATCTATCTATATTTTACTTATGTTATTTAGTTCTACCTTGATAAAATTGTACTTTTAGACACCCTGATATATATCCAATATGGGGAATATTTTTAATAAATCTCAAAATTATGGATGTAAAAATTTAGATGAACTAAAAAACTATTTTTAAATTGAATAATTTATTAAATAATGTTTTTTTTAAAAAGTGAAACATTAAATGTTAATCCATCATGGTCAAACCCAACACCAATAAATTTCTATTCACACATTGAATAGTAACATTTATGGTAAATTTCATTCTGCAATATATTTTTGTCGAATTTCAATATTCACCATGTATGCATCCAATTTTTTTTTACAAAGTAAAAAATCATTATCAAATCTGAGCTTCCTCATTTTTTTACCACCTAACTTTTCTATATTAAATTTTTAATTATTAATCATCTTCAAAGTATCAAACATATATAATATAAATATTTCACACTTGATTAATGTTTAATAATTATTAAATGAAATTTAATAAAAATCACTATGTGTTGGATTCTATTCCATTAATTTGTTTATATATATATATATATCTAATGGAATCATTACCCAGTGTTGAGTAATAATAATATATTAATTTCATATTTTAATATTTAATTATATTCTTTATCTAACTTGTTTTAAATATTTTTTCTTTATCATTATTTATCATGGAAAATCTCCAATAGTATTGTTCATGTTTACTAATTCATGATTTCTTCCCCAATGTGGTAAATAATTTGATATAATATAGTATTATACACCTTTAATCTATAATATACTGACTTTATAACATCTTATACATCAAATAAGTTTCAACATATCTGTTTTCCCATATTCAATATATAGGAATCTTTCAGGCACTTCCCCAACTGTTTATTATTTCTATTCAGAAAATTGTTTCCTTCATTATAAAGTAGAGAAATAATATTTTTTTTATGTTTGAAGGGATTATAAAAAAGTGATAATTTCTTTTACCATATATAAAATAATATCTGTTAAATGTATCCAATTTATCTGATGTGATCCTCTAACGTACGTTAACATTATTATATATCTCTATTTGTAATAATTTCATCTTGACTGATAGAATATTATTTACAAAACAAAGTACAAAAAGTGGAATTTTTTATAGGGAAAATGAGACGCATTAGATGATATTTTGAAAAAAAATAATTAATAATATAAATAACTCTTTTACAATTAAAATATTGTAATTGAATATTGAGAAACATTTTCCATTAAGGAAGTTGTTTTTTTTATTTTTAATTTTAATAAATATTCTAATTATATAAAATAATATATGTAAATTTTATTTATAAATTTAGTGGAATGAATAATAAAATTAATAAGTAAAATGTGACAAATAATTATATAATTTTACAATATTCTATATTAATTATTCTTGACTAAAAAAATGTTATTTTAAAATATTATTTTTATTGTATATTACATTCTAGATATTCAGAAATGTAATTATATAATTTCATAATTTGAATTTAATAAATACAAATCAATTTTTATTTAACCTTCAAAAATTAGTGTTATGTGGAATTTTCATTTTTCCATAAAATGATTAATTTTTATTTGAAAATTGATAAATACAATTTTTATAAATAATAACAGTTTTATGAAATACTCATGTTATAAACATGGTATAAAAAACAAAAACATTGGACTAGAAAATTTTTTATTTATACAGTAAAATAATGTATTTTGATATTTTATGAAAAATTTATAAAGGAAGCCCTGAATATTTTATACCAATGTTATATTTTATTATAATAAAAAATATATTAGTCATTTTTCATCAATTTTTTATTCCAAATAAAATACCCATACTTTGTTTTATTAAATATTCATAAATATAGTTTTTTGTTAATTTATGTGTAGTCATATAAATTTTTTAAAACCTATATAAATTGAATCATATAAATATATTTCCAAATTTCAAATTATAATTTTCAAATGTGGTAAAAAATCCATTTTTTTATAAAATATATTCTCTTAGAAAATCATTTTAAGGACAATAAAGGAAAATAGGGTTAAAAAGGTAAAAAACCATAGAGATAAGGCCACATATAACAAGAA
Organism: Viscum album; assembly: GCA_963277665.1. Taxonomy (NCBI): domain Eukaryota; kingdom Viridiplantae; phylum Streptophyta; class Magnoliopsida; order Santalales; family Viscaceae; genus Viscum; species Viscum album. The sequence continues at coordinate 1,598,238,530 of OY728119.1, read as the reverse complement.
AAAACTTCTCTATTTGATTGATTAAGTGGATAAAATGACTTTCTTAAACTATATCATTAATAAGTCAATTATGGTTTTAATTTCCTTGAATAATGAAATTTTAATATTTTATGTTTGGTGTATTTACAAATGTTTCACACAAATCAACTATCAAACGAACCCTCATATACCAAAATAAAATAATATTATTCATTAAACGTTATATGAATAAATTAGAACATCAACTTATAAATTATCCACTATCACTTATGTGAACCTCTTGTCTATATGATTAGTCTTAAACCTCTCATTTCCACAAGAACCATTAAGATTATATTAAAGCCCTTGGCACAAGTGATATATTTATCTTATCTCCTAGTATATATGCTATTCGTATACGTCTTATTAAATAATTTATATCAATTTATGTTATGTATAATAAAAATTATGATTCAATTAATTTTATATTATCATTTTTAAATATCATGTTCTTACTCATTTGGTTGTCATATCACAATCATATACAGGTCAATTTTACCACCTATATGAATCATGTTATATAGTTTATGTCATTAATGAATAATGAATGATAAAAACTAAAAATATAATGTACAAAATAATGATTTTAATATATTATACTTATTGTGGGATATGTATATCGATATTATCGTTCCCCGATAAAATCAATAATTTTTATATAATAAAAAACTAAAAAATGTATATTTTTTTCTTTCCATGAAAATAATCAACACGAGTTTTATGAACTGAACATTGGCCTCATGTACTATATCATAGAAAAAATATATATAATTCAATACACTGTGAAACCAAGCAAAAGGTCAAAGTACTGAATCTTCAAAATATGAATATTCTTGGAAAAACTGAATATTCAATATGAAAATATATATTTTAACCATGATGTTTTCTAGATTGTGTTGTACGAAATTATAATTGAATGGTAAAAATAAATATAAATATAAAAAAATTAAAATATATATATTTATATAATAAATCTAGATTTACTATAATGGAGGTTATAACATGTCTTCCTAAGTGAAAGTTTGGGGTAATATCTTTTAATCTCAACTATACATCATCGAGACTAACGTGATATGACACATATAATTTCATTTATATAATATATATATTTATTCTTTGACATATTATATCAAGAACCATATAATAAAATCATTTTTTATGTTTTTCATAATAATTCATATATCAATGGATGATTGAATTTATATTTTTGTGGGGTTTTGTTTGAAAATAATAACATTAAATGTTTTAAGGTATTTTTAAAAACAATTGTTTCTCCATTCCCATATTATTGATCCATAAATGTTTTATTATGCATATAAATAATAATTATGATCATTTTCAGCTATATTATTCTTTCATAAAATGAATAAAAAGAATAATTTAAATGTTTTTCTTGTAGGTCAATATTGAGAATCGTTATAATGTTCAGGAATGAATAGCTTTTAATATTTATTACTTGACAAAAATGTTCCTATTGTCATATCCTTTCCACACTATTAATTTTTCATTTCAAAACAACTCTTATTTATCTATATGTAATATAATTATTTTTTATGTAAATTATCTACAAATATATTTCATTTTCATTGGTCAATTAGTCTCTGGAGAAATGATGATAAATACAAATGGTTTATCATTATTTAAAAGTTGGGTCTTTTATACCCATATAATTTATTTGGACATGATTTATGTAAAATGAGCTCAAAAATGGTATTCAGTCACTTATCACAATCTCAATGGTATATATATTGTAATCCCATGTCTAAATGTTACATGTGTGGTTGACCCATGCCATATTTTCATTGAGAATGTGTTTATTCAAGATCATTATGTGATGAATTTATTGGTAGATATTCATGAAATGTATTATGATTCATAGTAGTTTTTTCCACACATTTTTTCTATATCTTGATCCCTATGTTATCATGGATGAATATTATTAACATTTTAAATAGATATATTGAAAAATCACTATTTCTTGATTTTGTGAATTATGATTCATTTATTGGTATATATGATTTTACTATGTTATATATTTTAACAGTTAATATATTATCATACCATTGTTATAATATTATTCGTAATTATGATCTTCTATTCATATATCTCATGTTTACACTTACTAGGAATTTGTGCTCACCATATCTTTATGCTTTCAGTACACATGTTATGATGAAGGATATTGGGTTTGATTGGTCTAGAATAGGTGTATTGTATGTATATTACTTCTGTGAAATGATTATGAATTTGAAAACTAATTTGTTTATTTATCTAATCACTAAATACACAAAATAATTGTGATTAATGGTGTAGATTATTGTGAGCTTTTTTGAATATTCAACTTAAACAATGTAACATGCATCTATGTTATGTGAAGGTCACCTTAGATCCATCATTACGAAAAGTAACCATACACAATATTTAGTTACAAAATACCTTAAAATGATTCATCTCATATATAATATAAAATAAATATCCACTTCATAAAATGTTGCACAATAAATTTATTGATGCTTTTAGACTATATTTCACCACACAATCCATCACTTTTTATATCATTTTCTAGTAACACATTTTTCTTTCACTACTCACATTCCACTATGTTAATAATATTTCATTATTGTATTTTATTGAATATCTTCATTTGTAACTCCTCTATAAATTATATCCAATAATGAAAAATGGTTATCCACATTATTATATTATTATAATTCTTATGAACTTTTCCTCTCTGAGTGAGTTGTCTCGTAATAAAATAGTTTACCCTTATCTTAAATAATAGATTAAATTTTATACATTGAATTAATAATTTCATTACATGATACTAATCACACCATAATAATAATAATATCCATTTAAAATTTCTCCCATAGAAAACCACTTGTTAGTTTTGAAATCTTTCTTGATTCTTAAACATTTGACCAATTTTTACCACCACTAATTAATATAAAATATTAAATGGTTAAGAAATATAATACAATAGTGAATAAATTTTAATTAAAATTTTTAATTCTCTATTTATATTATATATTTGATTTATGATTATATTTCAAAATGAATCCCATTATTTAATTACTTTTTGTTCAAAACATTTAACATATCATTCCTTTTTTTAATTAAATCCTCTTTATTTTAATCTCCCAAAACATCATAATAAATATAATGTAGTTTATAATGATTATATTGATCATATAATTCTTATACATATAAATATTTATCTAAAACAACATTAGAATTTTATTTTCATATATTTTTGTTCAACGTCATAGAATTTTTACTATAAAAATAATATTATCTTTATTTTTATTTGATCTTCTTCTCCAATTATATTTCATGTTATTCTCCTCTCAATGTATAAAAATACATCGTCCGTCATCAAAATCCTCAATTTCTCCCCATAAAATTTTCAACATATTTTATATTTTTTGGGAACTAGTAATAACATTTTCTTACCCTTTCATAATTATAAAATTGTTAATAAAAACACTTCTAAATTATTTTTAGAATGAATTATTTGTTCATCTCTATTTAATTATTATTTTTACACTTATTCAAAAATGTTTTCTATTTATTCTTTCACATAAACAATTAATAACCTTATTTTTCTTCAGTAAGTGTAAAATAAAATCTTCAATTTCACTATCATCATATTTATTATCAATTATCATAGAAATAAATTATATATTAATTTCTATTTATTAAATGAACAGATATTATTTTTGATATAATAACTCAATTTCTTTTTTTTTATTTTTAGGTTTTTTATTTCAATTTTTTTAATTTCACCAATTTATCCCTTGTTTCATGTTTTATAATCTTGGGAAAATATATTTATGATATTCCAAATGATTAAAAATAAAATAATGTTAATATATAATTAAAATAAAATATTCATAATCCTTTATCAATATTCCATGGGATGAGTGACATTAATTTTACATATAATATAATAGTTTATTCACATATAAAAATGTACCATAATCTTATTTTTCTTCATTTTGTGTTAGTTCATTACTCATGGATTTTTATGATATGTATTATTCATACAAAATTATCTTTATTAAATAATAATGATTCAAAATCATACATGAAATAAAAAAATTATTCAATTAAATTAGTTGAAATCAATTTCACTATTATTATTTTAAATTTTTAACATAAAATTTCAATTTTATTAAATTAAAAAATTATATGATGATTTAATTTACATAGAACATATGTTTTGGATGTTATTCAATGAGAATTACCATGTTAAAACATATATAGATAGTGAGATTTTTTCAATTAATGTCCCCCCAAAAGGTTTTCATATCAATTGGGCCCATTTATATCCTGGATACAATGCCCTTGGTTATGAATATAATAAATAAACTCATATTTATATAAAACCACTATTATTATCCCTATCATTCCAATATAACATAGGATTATTTTTATTAGAAAAGTAAAAAAAATAGAATCACTCAACTATAGTCTTCCCTTGATGCAACAAATATCTTATGATAATCCAGTTTTAAAAATGTATTGCATTATAAAAATTCACCTCTCTCCTGTACGTATCACCACTAGATGATCCAATCCTATTATTACTCAATGTGTAGAATGTGGTCGTTTCTTATTATTCTCATTTAAAAAGAATATTGTGATATATTTTTCAACTACTTCCAAATATGTACAAATACAAAAACAGTGAAACACTAGGGCATATCTAAACCAAAAACTCCCTTTTAAATATTAAAAAATTTATTCAATTATTGTTCACTATAACTAATAAATATTCACTAAATCATATAAGAATTTAATATAATCCATTAATGATAAGTCTCAATTTTATTACTCACAAAATTGACAAAATTTATCAATTTCAAGAGATATATGCTATAATTGTTTTTAATAATTCATGAAATCCACACCCAATGTGATATATATAATAAATATATCTCACAATAAAAAATAATTAACATTTTTTAATTACTTCCTCAAAAATTGTATTCACGTAACTTATTGTATAAAACAACCAAAATATGTAACTAAATTCACGATGATAACCCTTTTATGCCCATCTATTTGAATTACTCACAATTATTATGAGATTTATCAATTACAAATATGAATATGTTTTCATTAATAGTTGTTATTTATCTATATTTCCCTTGTCTTATTACTTATAAAATTACATGAAATTAACAACAACATTATGTTCAATTGTTTTCAATATGATATTATCATTTATCATATCACCTTATATAAAAATTCATTTGTCTCTTGGTGAAATAATAATACATTTAATTAAACATTTAAAAATACCAACTCAATTGAAGAGTCATATTACAAATCAAAATACATTTGGTAATCATAAAATCAATCATATCTCCAGGTTCAATAAAACTTAATCATGATTGGATGATATTTTAAAAAATTTAGTGTTTATATAATATATATACATTTTTAAAATATTAATTAATTAATGATAACTTGAAAAAATTATATCCATAATATAAATAAAACACTACTCATTTTTTTCTTATGATCATGTACACTATTCACATTATATTTAAAAATGGTCATAATAAATTAAATAATTATAAAAAACTATCTTAATAAAATATTTAATACAAAAATAATCTAAAAATAATTTTTAGAAATATGTCTCTATTATGAAAACCTCCAAATAAATGTTCACACGTTCCTAACTTGCATAGGCTATGTTAATATTATGTCTCAACTATTCATAGTTTCTGACACTCTAAAAAAAACTCGAAAATAATTCATGAATTTTCTTTTATCATCCCTCAAAAACATTAAGTCATTTATTGTAATATATTTTTTGTACTAATTAAATTTTACCCATGGAATATCATTACCAAAATGGATAAATGTTAAAATAAAGGAAACAGTTTTCTCTCATCATAAAATAAAAAAATTTATATCAATAAATATAATATTTTTGAAATAAAAATGTTGATTTATATTAAGATTCTCATAGATACACTAACAAGGGGTAAATTAGCGTATTTAATTAAAATTACATTGTAATAATAAACAACCATTACCAAATATTAAAATATAATACTTTATTATTATATTAACTTTTTTTATTATTTTATATTAGATTTTTTATATTAATCACCTAATTCCACAACCAAACACCCATAAACATTTATAGTGAAAATAGAAAATTTACATATTTCACCATTGAAAGTAAGGATATATATTATATATGATCTAGAAAACCTAAGATAACATCATAAGATAATCATCATGCATAAAAACGAGTAACCATTATCCTTGAAGTCATAAGACATTTAATTTTCTCCCAACTAATTTAATTTTCTCCCACTCTAGAAAAACTAATAAACCTTATGGAAAAAATAAATTTACAATTGAATATATAAATGTGACTCTAAATTTATATAGATGGATTTTACCTTAACATATGTTCAATATAATCTATTTTTTCAATCAATCATTGAACGAAACCATTCTTTTAAGACCAAAAACATCATTCGGTCATCACCTAGAAATCGTTATGTAAGAAAAATTAACTAAATATCAATAAAAAATGAACAATATGAGATCAGTTCACATTACATAGTAGTCTTTACTCTCTCCTAGAGTATTCTATACCTTAAAATAAAATTATCTTGACATCAATAAATTATTTTTTAATGATATATTATATTTCTCCCTAACTTTAATATTTTATCATTCTTCATCATCTTTAAAAATAAAATTTTCAATAAAATGAATATTCACCGTCTCTCTTATTTACATAATATCATAACTACCAATTTAATTAAAATTATATTTAAAAATTATAATAATAATACTTCCATTCTATTAAATTGATACTACTTCATACAGATTGATTGGATTTTTCAAGAAATCTTATTCTCCAATGATATATTTTATGGAAAATATGTTGTGATTTAGAATAAAAAATACATCATCCATAAAGACACATCTTAGAAATAATATAAAATTTTAATTTTACACATATCAAAACATTACAGGATACATCACAATGTTTCATGTATGGTTAACCAAATGATTTGTACTAGGTACACAACTTCTAGAATAATTACTACATGAAAGCCTCAATTTTATAATTACAAGTCTTTGCAGAGAAAACTACATTTATAATGGCCTATAAAATATAGGCATTTTCTATAGTATAACAGTGAATCAAAATCTTTCACCGTATAATGTTGTATCCTATTTCAAATAATTTGGGAAAATATTATCATGGAATAGTGAATTATATGACAATATATAACTGTTTTTTATAACAACCCTTTTCAAGGGAAAATCCTTATACCATTCTAAAATTTCCAAAACCTCTAAAAATATATTCCCTCATTCTTATATTATAATCCATATATAATAAAAATTAATAAAATATTATTTTATCTAGATAAAAAATCATAATGTGACACTAATAATTATTACATGATTTGATCTAAAATATCAAATTATCAACTATACGAAGTCTATGATTTTATAAAATCTTCTCTTTATGGAATGATTTTTCATTTTAACTGTAAAAACCCTTCAAAATTATATCATCAACTGAAATAATCAATATAAACATTTAAAAACATCCAGATTAACTTCATCTTAATTGATTTACCATGATCACTTATGAATTTATATTATTTACGTAATAAGAAATGTATTAATAACAAAAGAAAACATGAAAAACATAAATCATATCCAAATAATTTTCAGTTCAAAAAATTATATCCACTATATGAAACAAACAAATCATGATAAATCATTACACCCAAATACCAAATTTATTAAAAAAATATCCCACATTGGAATTTTTTCAAACATAGAAAATAAATCACTTTCAAACATTACAATAATTTATATATTCTAATGATATGTGAGTAGTTCCAATGTTGGAAATAAAATCAATGAATTTCAATATCAAATTTTTCCATAAGAATGGCTTGTAGTCTCATTAATATGTCCATAAATAGTTCCACACAAATCTTATCTTCTCTAAATGTTTTCTATACATCTTTAAAATAATTTTTCAACTCATATTATCAATAAACACATTTTAAGAGTTTGCACATTCAATATCACAATCACCAATAAAAACTTCTTTAATTGAAAGTACTCTCATTTTGAATACAATAGCAAAATACATTATCCTATTAAATGATAACAATATTATTTATATTTATGTAGTTATATCCATCATTTAAAATAAAAATCAATGGAAAATTGGATGTGGGAATACAAGGTAAAATACTTAAGAATAATGTGGTCAACTCTCATGATTAACATTGACTTTAAAAATTAATTATATTCTAATAGTAATATAAAATATTGTAACAAATTTTTAATTATAATAACAAATTATATATTAATCACTCCATTATTAATCATTTCTATTATTATTTTATTTTTTATGTATTACTTATTATATTCAAAATCTTGAAGTATGTTCATTGAAATATCCACAGCACAATAACAGCCATATCCCACTAGAAATGAAATATTCACTTTTTGATGTCATGAGTATTAGTATTCAAAAACATCAATAGTTTCCCCAAATGAGTTATACTATTATATATCACTTCCAACAAACAAAATACAAGAAAACATTAATGTTTTTATCAATGTATGCATAAACCTATCACCCAATAATAATTCTCCATCATCCATATAAATATTATATTGTATAATAATATATAAAAATAAATTGTAAAGTTCATATAGAAATAACTTATCTTATTTCTGTATTAGATCCATAAATAAATAGTATCTTTTATGTATCTCATATTCTAATTTTTTAAACAATGTTATATTTTATATGTTCACATTGAAAATAAGTAGATAAAGTGATATCATATATGATGTCATTTCAGGATGAAATAAAATACATTAAACATTTAATGATTTAAATGAACTAAATTTTATTAATCTAATTTCAATTATAATCCAAAAAATATTATATTCAAACTATTTTATTAGTAGAATAATTTGTTACTTCATCCATTCCAAAAATCCTCAATAGTTCTCTATTATACTTCTATTGAAAATGGTACATATGATCCTCCACATTAGATTTTTAAGCCTAGAAATTTATAAATTTCATAAAACATTAACATATCAAAAAACATATTCATTTCATTAGTAAAATCATTGAGAAAACCATCACTTTTTATAACAAAAATGATACCATAAATAAATAGAATAAAAAAGATATATAACTCCCCATTTTTATGAACATACTACTATCTACTTGACTATTCATATAATTTAGAGGCATTAATTATCATTCAAGAATAAAACACAATTCTATTATATATTTATTTAATGATTAAATACCTTCCTCATCTTAATAAATTTTTACCCATCATCTCATGAAAATAATTAAAATTTTCTCTATGTAAACCTTATATTGGATCTCCCCATTAGGGAATTCTATCATGAAATAAATTTTTAATATATAGAATACTCATTGAAAAAAATTATTAATAAAAACATTTATTGAATAAAAGAAAGAAAGTATATAATGTTTTATGTCAAATTACATTCTTTCAAATTGAGATTAACCATTATAGAAAGAATTTATTTCTTCCATGTCAGATTACCCTTATTTTAAAATATTCAATTAGATCCATCTTAATTTCCATAAAAATACTATTCTAATACTATGGTAACAACCCATATGTTTTCTCTCAGAATTTTATAGAATTTTTTCATTTTTACCAATCACTGATTATTGAATAATCTATATATTTTCTAATATTTCTAGGTTGATCCAAATAGATAATTTAATGATTAGTTTATGTAGTCATATTTCTCAATGGGTAACCAAGGGTTAACAATAACAAATACTATTATGAACTTATTAGTTATTTATCAACCCTATATAAACTAAATTTGGATGCAATTCCTCACATGATATGGTTGAATCATCATCATCCTCTTAATTATGACTAGAATGTTCTAGATTTTCGAATATCGTATGTACAATCCATGGAATCCTATTCTTTCTTTTCCTATTATAGAATGTTTTTATTTCATTCAATACCGAATAAATTGTTGTTCAATAAATTTCACATATCATGTATAAAGAATATTCCATTTATTTACTCTATTAGTTCTTCTATTTTTAGGATAATAAGTGATTTATAATCTAATATTTATTGTTCAAACATTCCCATTTTCTCTTGTTCGATCTTTACAATATAATGGATGACCAACACCATTATGCACTTCAACAAAATACATTTCATAAACTAAATTCTTAATTGTGATATATATGAAATTGGATGATACATTAAATTAATTTTAATATACCCCACTACTCCCAATTGATTTCCTCTAAAATATTTATAAAGTGTAGTTATATATCATTATGTAGGCCATTTTTAAAAAGATTATATCATTTAATTCAGTGAAAACATTTTTTTAGTGTTTATGGTACCCAAAATAGTATACCATAGCATTATTTTACAAATAAAATTAAAACATTCTACATCTTTTCTCAATATTATTTTCATCTCCAATTCACTCTAAAGTGAAATTATACTCCATTTTAACACATCACCTAAAAATTATAAAAATTGTTAAATAAATTGGCATATTCATCCAGAACATTATATGTTTGATATAATAAAATTATTTTTTCAAAGAGATAAAATAAATATCTTCACACATATAAATAATTCATATAGGCCCTAAAATAATTAAATAAATATGATCAAATATATGATAATTTTCAATATCCACTTTCATCTATGATGAGTTGTAAGGATTCCCATTTTATCTTGTAGAACATAGCTAATCTATTTTTTACGTTAATATAGGAAAAGAAATGAAAATATTATTATATTATTTATTTTCATTTCACCAATTATGTTATGTCTTTGATTCCACAAGTCATTCCCTTTCCTTAAAATAAAATAAAAAAAATCATCACATAATTCAAAAAATAAGTTACATATTAATTTTATCTTCCACTTAATAAATGAACATCCATTAACCACATTACCAAGAATCTATCAATTTTTTAAGTCACTATATTACATTTGTTTAATTTTTTTGAATCACAATGCTAGTTTTGATTCAACACAATGACATAAACTGTTGAATTTGATATGAATATGTTCTACCAAATATCCATTAACATAAATCCTCTAATTTTGGATGATCCCTCACTATATTATGACATTTAATGATTCAAATTGTTTTTTTTATTTTTTAGAATATATAAATCACATTTCATATGATATGATCCTCTAATATCATGAATCCATAGATGATTCATTTTATGTACCTCCAATATGGTACCGCAAACAAATGATTTCTAATTCCCTTTTTTCATGTTATTTTGAACCATTTTGGTTCTATAGTCCATGACCAACTGACATTTTAAGATCATAATAAAATTATTAGTAATATTTTTAGTGGTCACAGCTTCAATAATGTTATATCAATGTATGAATATGATTCATTTTCCAATAATAATTACATTATTTCCATAAATTTTGTCGATTTTTGGTGGGATGACACACCATTATCTATTTATTTCCAAGTTGTCAAGGCTCATAGAAATACCGGTAATTATGACTGTATCATTAGGGTAAATTTCAAAACCAACCACAATATTTGAAATAATTACAATGTTAAGGATTTCTATAATAAATATATTTTTATCTAGATTTATTAAAAAATATTTGTTAACCTTGATCCTCTATTTTCAGATATTTTAAACCAAAATTATTATAAAACTGTAACATAAAAATACACTCAAAGGAGTTTTTTATAAATTTTCAATATTCCATTTATTTTCATTCATTCATAAAAGTAGGAATTTATAGAATTTATGATTATTATAATATCATTTTCCCCCTAATAATTACTTCATCAATCTTTAATTCCAAATCATCATTATCTTTTACACACCCGTAAAAATATAATTCCATTGAGTGAGGGAATTTATTTTTTATAAAAAAACTCACTCGGAAGGTTACACACTATAATTGATTCCCTAGGAGAATCTCCAACATCTTATACAGATTTCTTGAGGATCATATTTAACAATTTCACAACATTTTTAAACTCAATTCGCATTTATCAAACATTTGATTTGAGCATCCATTTATCCTTATCCTTACCTTATTATTAATCCAAAAATTTCTTCTTTATTACATTTAAAATAAAAAAATTCCCTATATCAATAATCTAAATTAATTTTTTATCTTGATAAAAATCATTTTTTTTAATTTTAAGCTATAATCATAATATTTTTATTCTATCTATCAAAATGTTTTATCTTTCAAATAATATCCTCTGACTTTTTCATCACCAAAAACTCTAATTTAGTATCTTTATCCTTATAACCCCAATAATATTTTTCAATAATTTATTAATCATCATTCAAATTAGTGAACAAAAAATTAAATTCGAAATTACATTGCATTTCAATTATAGTTTTTTGTTTTATACCTTACTCATTTGAAAAAAAACTATCTTGGTATTTATATATATTACATGATTCTATTTTTAATGAATAACTAAATGTATTGAAGGTATATTATTTTTTAATTTATGAACATCATGATTTATCATGTTTATCATCAATGTATTCTTGCATAAACATTTTAAAATTTACTAAAAAATATATCATAGCTCAATATATAAAACAGATAATAAAAATTTTTCTTTAACAATTTATTTTATCCATATAAATAATAGTCTACAAGAATGGTAGTAAATTTTATAAAAATTTCCTCAAAAAATTCATCATCAATAAAATTCTATTATTTCTAATTAACTTATTCCAAAAATTTCACATTAATCTCTAATTAAATTGATCTTTTCTTTTTTAGCATTACTATAACTAAATAGATAACCTATTTTTAATATTTCATAATAAAACAATGAACTATATAAATCATCAAAAAGAAATGTATCAATAAATTGCTCATCATGTTTCGTTAATAATGAATCATTTTTTAGTCCAATTTGATGTATATTTTAACCTTTACTAGAAAATAAAATAGCTTCACTAAAACATATAATGGTTGTCACATCTTCATTGACCCGTTTCAAAAAATCAAAAACAGATTCATCAAAAAAAATTATAATGTCTTTATATTTAAAATGATAAATATTTAATTTTCCTTCACTTTTAATTAAAATTCCCTTATTTATTTTATAAAAAATGTACTATATATATTTCAATATTTTAATACCCATGTATTTGATAACACCATTATACAAAAGTGCTGAAATAATCTCACTACAAGAATTAACTTACCCTCTAAAATCATATTATCAACAACCATCATTGAAAAATAATTAACTTCTAGAACATACTCATTTTTAGTGACATCAGGAACCAAAAATTAGTAGGACACATGTTTTGAATCATTATGTAATGGCACTAGTTTTTTATTAGTCATATGAATAATTCTATATATATATTTTTTGATTTATCATCATTGTTTCTATAGTGTTTGGGTCTCATAGAAATGAAAAAAATTATATTGATATATTAATATTATTAAAATCATGGATGAAACTCATTTATGTTAAAAAGGTATTCCAATGGTTTGGTTCCATGGATGAGAAATCACATACAGAATTTGAGTCTGTAAGATTGGGGTTCACCCCGGGGGTGGTCTAAGATTTGTTTCTATTGGAAATTTCTTAGAAGGCACCTTATGGTAGTGAATTTAGTAAAATAAATGAATAATTTATTAATTTCATAATAAATATCAAAACACAAACCACTTAGTATAAATAATTTATTATAGAAAATACCGAGTGTTATCAATTAAACCCTATAAGATTATAGAGAGATATAAGGAGATACCTATTGGAAAGAAGGAGCATCGATCGATGATGAACTATTTTGGGACCATGAAGTGGTTGTTCAATGCAAATAGATCATCCCCCTAATCATTTGAGAAATTGTTATTTACAATTGATCAATCCATTATTATGAAAGATCTTATAATTTTTTGTTTCCCACCTTTTATTAACGGGTATGCATAGATTAAATGATATGATTTTGGTTATCTTCGGATTTTCATTCTTCATATGGTGTGGAATATGACTTAATTTTTTAAAACTTGTTAATTTTGGTTATTCCTTCCTTTAAACCCTTCATTTTAAAATTTAGGATCATTTTAGGATTTCGTCATCCAAAAACAATCAACTCTATTTTTAAGTGATTTCCCTCCATTAATCATTAGGTCCAATGGTGTTGGAACATGACCATTAAACATAATTTTTCATTGTTTATTGCATTAATAATGGATGTAATGATTATTTTTAGAACAACCATGATGGATTCATAGTTTTGAGTTATGGATATGGGTTTTTGAAACATTGGCAGTAGGCGATGACTGAAGAATCCCGACCTGGGAGATAAATTTTTAGATTTCACTCCACATAAGTCAATGAATTGATAGAAAAAGATATTTTTATTCACTTTTGGTGATTAAATTATGAGGTTTTAGGTTGAAAATGAAGATCTAGAGTCCTCTTGAACACCAGTATTTTCTAAAAAAGAAAATCCTAACTACACATTGTGTAGTAAATTATAACACTCGATATTCTCTTCATTTATTTTGGCGGATATGGGTTTTCTAATTTATGTATTGCACATAGTTTAACTAGGAAAACACATTATATGATCATACATGAGTTCCTAATATATGTGATATCTATACACATGTAATATATCATGTTGTCAGATACACCATGTGCGCTAAGGGATACATCGTGTATATGTACAGGTTTAGCATATCCATGTTTGAGGTGTAAATTCTTAGGATACTAGTATAAATACACATCATGTTACCATTTGGACATGTTTTTTAGTATGAAATGGATTTTGAATCTATTTCTAGAGTAGAATAAAACACGGAATCAAGGAAAGGTCGCACATCACAAAAAATGTGTAGTTATCCAAGGATATTATCCCACATGTATTTTTAACTCTAAGGCTCATATTTTGTAACAAAACAAGTCTATCATTAGTTTTATCTCATTTATAATTAAATTATAGCCATTTATGTGGAATATATGGAATTATGTGGGGTTCTCCATTCATGAATCGCCATCCGGAGAAACATGGGTGACGGTATATATCCAATAGGATAGTCAGACTGATACTGGGTTTTCAAACACCCCTTCCACAACAAGGTGTCAATCCCCCATACTGTTCACATAGGTGAAGTGGTACTCCTCATACTATAGATTTTGTGGGACCTCTATCTTCCTATTGGTATAATCTCTGATGCACTAAGTCCTGGGTATTTTAAATTCCAAGTTTCACTATATGACACACTAGGGTGTGAGTCCAATATTTACTAAGTGTCACTCCCTAACATACCAGGGTGTGGTTACTCCAATATATATGGTTCCCCATTGACTAAGGTTAATAGTTTCAAGGTTCATAAAGAGAACATATATTATTGCATCTATTTTATAGGATTCTTAGCATCGAAGATGGAATTTTAGAGATGCATGTTGAGTCATTATCCTTAGCTAGGAAGCAAAGATTATGATACCCGTTCTCTCTAATGTCGGTTTTCTTATGTAAATTTTTTTGTATTGGGTTGAGCTATATATTGTGTCATTATATTTATACCTCATTGGACTTCGGTTCATCATTCTGTGTATGTATATAATCACCACATCATTGGACATTACCACATGTGTCATGTCTTCTGAATGTGAAAGGAAGATTGACAATGATTAGGGAGGAGAATATTAGAACTAGGGTTCATTATCCATGTACTATTTATAGATTTGGATATCACCAGTCATGATATATATATTTCCCAACATTTACTAGGTTTTGATAGGATAAGACTTCATTTCTGATGGGAATCTATTTTCCCCCATTCTTCTTTTGCATTATCTTTTCAACATCTGATTTATTATCTAGATGTTGTTTTATTCATGGTTATAATCAAGTTATTGAAATAATTTTATTTCCATCAACATATTTTCATGGAGATGATATTTTACACGAATATAGGTATATTAGGCTAGGGGAACCCATTAAATATTATTACTTCTCGGCACTTTTCCCCTTCCCAAAGCCTATTGGATATAGGATTGAGGTGTTACACCTGAACCTGCTACTGACCAGGATGGTCCCGATGGGTTGGGTCATGATATAATAATATCATAGCTATTTATCCTCATGTTGGTGTTAGTGTGATACAAAGTTGAGGATTGGTTAGAAAATAGGGAAATATTGATAGATTCTGTCGATTTTATCTTTTAGGCTAGGGAACCTAATATTGATATAGAAGTTGATGTCTCTATACACCATGAATATAAATACATTATTGTTTAATCAATTTACCTAGACATTGATAATAAGGAAAAAAGGTTTCTTGATTCCTATTAAAATGGGTCCTTTGAAAATACTTCTTAGTTCATCTCCCCATCAATGCTCATTTGACCATGGTATGTCTTAATTATATTTTTTATTATTCTATAAAAAATAGGATTGTGATGCCAATATGACATGGTGGAAGTGAATACTTGAGTACTGTGGCCTTAGTATAGGGACTATCTCATCAATTTTTTTCATCTAGTTATAAATGGAGTAGTGACACCACATGTTCAGCAATAGATAGTCACAACACCCAAGGATGATACGTGTAGACTAAGAATCTTGTGTTAGCTTCAATTACAGAGGCCACTAAGGATTTATGGTTACCCTGACCATTATAAAATATAGGATTGGATAGAGTAAGTGATACGAGACTTCATGATTTTTCTATACCCTAATAGGCTATATAGGTATTCTTCGTCCATCATTCTTCATAAAAAAAACTAGCGTTGTTGGATTTTGATCTCCCAATGATATGATGATAGGGAACTCTCATGTAAATACATCCCAAATAAATTTGGTGATGAATATTTACCGTTAATCATGAACTCCAAGTAGATTAAAGAGAATGTCAAGATATAATAATGTGATATGATGGTTTCTAATTGCACTAAGTAGTTTAGTGAACTTATGAGTTACTCACTTGACATGGGTGGATATAGTTTTTTTTGAAATGGATATTTGTGCAGATAATATATAGAGTCATTTTTGATATTTTGTTATCCAAATGCATTCCCACCATTACTTGGTTCTTGAGAGGGATATTCTTATAGATATATTTCTCAAATATGGTTGAAAATCATTTGGATTTGGCAGTGGTCATCATTTGTCTAAGTAATTTGTAATGTCTTTACATCTAGGTCACAATAGTGGAGACCTCCAGATTCCCAAACTCATGCATGGGGGTTTGCAACTCAGGGATCATGCTAAAGATCTTGTCATACTGAGGGGGAAGGATTCAATTATTATCATGAGATAGGACACATGGATCATGATTTAATGAACTAATTTTTCTAGGAGTGTATTCATCAAGTAGATTGACTATCATGGTTGAGTTAATGTCATGATCTTAGATCTCTCAGGCATGGTCACGATGGTCCCCAAAGAGGACGTGTTGGAAGAAGGGTGGGGGGAGGTCTAGAGGGAGGAGTATCTAGTAGAGGATGATTCTATGAGATATTTGGACCACCACCACCAGTGGCCTGCTCTATGATCAGGTAGCGAGTGGATGTGGCTGCATGGAGTTCTAGGATATAGAGGGATATGACCTAGATTCACTTACGATGATTCGAGGGAGGATATATTCCTTTTATACTCATTCACCATTACTTATAGATAGATGTATGAGTCATTACTTCGCCTCTATGTCTCTTGTATAAGATCCTAATAATATAGTTTAGTCTATTACCTAGAATCTCTTCTTCAATGTTCTAATAGAGAGCAATTATTATATATCACAAATCTTCTAGTAGTGCGAGTTAGAATTTAGTGGAGAGAGCTTTTAATGGGGAAACATTTTTATCAAAATGAAACATTATGATTCTATATTAGGTATGGAAATGATATCAATGTCGTTTACCAATATATAATATCATTATATTCAATCATAATTTGTTCAGATAGATGGGATGCGGTTGTCCTTTTTGGGTGAGAGTGATCGCATGGTTAATTAAGTTAGCCTTTAGAGAAATAAGATGAAACCCATCACCCAACCATTTATGATCCTATCCCTTATTGTAAATATCTCTTCAATAATTCTTCTGTCTTTTTTAACAATGCAGTAAATGGACATCATCCCCAAAGATGGATCAGGATAACCTCTGAGATAGGAGATAGACTTCTCCATAAAACTTCACCCTGATACATTACTAATATCATTTGAGGAATATCATATGGACCCTATCAAACTCAATAAATTGAGTTTATAGTTGGGGGACCTTTGAGAGAATGGTGATACAAGACCTGGTGTGTCCCTATAGGTTTCCACAGTTTTGTTTATAAATATTCATATGAGAGTTTGTGGCCTTGTGTTGTTTATCATCACATATATCATGTAACATTAAAAAGAAGAAACCCCTTTCCCTTAACTAATATCTTATTCAACAATTCATAATGTTTTATTATGTTCTCAAAAATTTATATCATGTCCAACTACCACCATTTTAGATTTCATGAGGATGATATTATAAAGACATCAATCTGATAATTCTATTGACACTATGAGTTCCCGGTGATTCCATTTTTTGTGATGAATTCACTAACTATGTTCATGTCACTTATGAATCAGATAATCTATCCAGATATCGAATGATTCATTGTCCTCTACATCGATGAAATATAGATTTAATTTTCTAATAAGGATGAGAATGCAGATCCAATGAGGATTTTCGTAGTCTTACTCAAAGAGAACATACATTATGGTAAGATCATAAATTTTCCTATTTTAAATCTATGTGGTTTATTTTTGTGATATTTTATATTCAATACCTGATTATCTATCAAACCAATAATTATTGATTATGTGATGCCTTGGGAGCCACCCAAGATCTTGATGTACTTTCAAAACTTTCTTATCTTTGTAGTGCACTACATAAGGTTTGTGAAAGAATTATCTTGGATTTATACCACATTGAATTACTTAAATAAGAATGGGAACACTTTCTCATAGACTATTCAATGTTTTATTTCCTTCCATCAGAGGAGAAAAAATCCGAATGGTGCTCTGGTGTTTTGAATTCTATATAAGTTAATTGAGAATATTGTATTATGCAATGCCTCAAGAAATAGACATTGTTTCTTGTTGATTATGATACATGTGTTGTTCTAACAATGGTTGAGTAAGATGATTACCCATGAGAAAAAATATATAACTTCTGACCTAGAGATTTCAAGGGTATAATTTTATCTAAATATGCGGATACATTATCTGCTGGGCGATTTTTTTTATTTACTCATTCCACCAGAGCCCAAGGTAAATATTCATCTGGATAGTCCATACCATTAGAGAGAGTATTTGGATATAGTTCCTATAGGTATATGAAATTGAGATAATCAATACTCATTAGAAGGGAAATTTAGTGATATATTCTCATATCAATAAGTATCATTATCTCTTTGTAGATTAGGTGTTTGAGTAGTTGTCTTTGTTGTAGTCGGCCCTTGTGGATGAGAGGGTTGGATCAATACATCAATAGATCGAAGTGGTTACACTGAATTTTTAATTTTTGATATAGGATAAACTAGGATATATAAACTATTTGTTTCTATATGACCATATATACTTTGGAGAAGCACCATATGGATTCTCTGATTTAGGGGAGCATGTTTTCGTTCTCTATGGGTGGATGGTAGTTCCAATAATGTTTCCTGAGGATGTGATGATGGAGTTTCAAACAACTCCCATTTTTTTACATCCCAATATTAAAAATTATTTATAGGGAACATTATCTATAGTTCTAGTAGGATGTAAATAGGTTTAACGTTGTTGTGTTTCTCTCTCAGTGTATCACATTTTTGTTTGTAAAGTCTAAACATATGGTTTTGGAGGCTTGTCACTAGCTCTTCAGAAGATGGAGTTGATGTGGGATTAAATATATATATGGAAATTAATATGGGGATTATATGGAAATAATTTCCAAAATGGTATATAGTTTATTGATTACTTACATACCAGGCCATCATAATTTCCTGCCATTTGGTTGTAGTATACGTTTGAGTGTTTTGTGTAGTTTTATTTTTAAGTAATATTATGTCTTTGTGGGGTACCCAAAATAATTGAATCTAACTATATTTATAAAATATCATCATGGTTGTGTAGATAAATACAGGATTCTTATTAAACACGGTTACATATGATAATGACATTTCCCCTAAATAGATAGTCAGACCAATCATATTGTCAAGGTGTGAGAGGATATAATGAAATCATGTGCATTGGAATGTGACCAGATATTGGATGATCACTTTCCATTAGTATATTTTTCTTATAATAATAGAAATAAATCTACTATTAGAATCCCACCATTAAATGCCCTATATGGGTTACCCTACAAGTCACCCTTATGATGGATTCAGATTGTTGAGGAACCCCTCGTGGGGCCATGTATGGTGCCAGTAATGAAAGAGGATGTACAAGTAATTCATGATCATAGAAGGATATCCCATATCTAATATAAATATTACAAAAATCACTGTATCAAGCCTTTATAATTTAATTGGGTAGACCATGTTTTCCTAATAATCACCCACGATATGGATTTCAATGTTTAGTTCATTAAATCATGGAATCCATGATGTTTATCAGGCCATTCGAGATTCTACATAGGGTTGGTGTGGTTTCGTATTGCTTTTCCTTTCCACATAGTATGAAAGAGTGCATGATGTTTTCATTGTGTCATATATGAGTATATTTGTGCATGAATCTATACATGTTATTTACTTGGGTAAGCCAGACATCGACGATGCATCACCCTTTGTGGTTTAACATGTGGAAATTTAGGATTAGCATGAGGGGACACTGTTTGGGAGGACCATTCAATTTTTTCTTGTTATTTGGAAGTACAAGAGATGAAAGAGTGTTCCTGGGATTATAAGAGTAAGTTATGGACCCAGTTACCCCACTGTTATTATATAGATTTCTATTTTCTGACCAAAAAACCTTTATAGATGGGAGAATGTAATGACACTAGAATTGATGTATTAGTGATTGAAATATATATATATATGAGTTTTTCCAAGGAGTCAATGTGGTTTTTATGTATCTATGGACCTTGGAATTAATATATTGTAAATATTAATATATTTTAAATCTTGCATACACATAATTTAATAATAATTTTTTCCGATTATTGGGACCATCAATGCAAAATTCGAGACCACAATTGACTCCAAAACATGGGTTTTATCCTAGGTAGGACATAAATATTTTCAACATTATATGTTTCATGGAATGTAGTCCGTAGTGGTCCATTTGGTAAAAAAATTAAAAAAATAATATATTTTATTTCGAATGAAAAACTAACCGAGGCATAATAAATAAAATCTTAGGTAAAATCACTAGGGTTATCCACATAACCCTTGGAGATTATGGAGTGATAAGACGAGATATCCATTGTCATATATTAGTATTGATTGATGAAGAACGATCATTGTAACATGGGTTGGGTGATAAAATCATCGATATCCACTTCCTCATCATTATATAACACATTCATCTCCAACTATCAACCCAAAATCAGGGTGGGTCTCATAATCCTTGGATTCCACTATTTTTATTAATGGTTTGGAATGTATTTATGTATCTTCATTCATTTTTTCATAAATTCTCAGTCCTGTGATGATATATATAATGAAATATTTTGTTTAAATCAATTTACATTTATTATTACATGTTTTAAACCCTATATTAAACACATTAGTCTCACTATATAGGATCATTTCATTCATTAATTATCATCACATTCCTTCATGTGATTCCACCCCTTTTCTTTTCATTCTTTGTTATTGGCATGATGGGGTGTTGTTCAATATTTTTCAGGGCGGGTTTGAGGGAAATTGAACAACATGATTCATGGGTTTTTTAAAAATTATGGAATGATTTATTATTTATGGATTAGTCCTGGTGGATTCATGGTTTCGAATGATGGCTATAGTTTTTGGAACCCCTAGAAGTAGAAGATGCTTGAAAAATTCCCACACAGCTAATTCGATTTATAATTTTCTTTCCACTGAAAGTATGGAATCAAATGATGAATAAATTTACCTACATTTTTAGGTTGTTAAATGGTAATATTTTCCAGAATGTAATATATATAATCAATGTAAATATGTTGATTTAATTTTTGTGAAAATGTGATAAACACCGTGTAGTGTTGAAAGACAAGATTTGTGTTCATCAAATATCATTACGGCTAAGGTTTTGGAAATATTAAGGATCATATATTGTGTGGTAGAACATACATGTCTTGTGACACTACCTGGATGGCCATGTTCTTAACCATAATTGCATTCCCAAGACCCTGTGTGGTCAGAAAGTTTAGGTACCATGGGGGAAACGCCATGTATATTCATATATCCAGGAGAGGCATATTACCGGTGTACATGCCCAGGACCATCGAGAGAAAGCATGCCATGATTTTAGGTGGACATGATATATATGTTATGAAATAAATTCCCAGGTTGTGTTGAATATGGAAATAGTCCCAAGTGATGAGGAAAGGTCACATGATGTGTGGCCCGTATTAGAAGTCATGTAATTCCCCAATGGTGTTCCACCTCCCGTATCTCATTCTTCTTGAGTCCAATTTGGGGATGTGATTTACCTATATTGAGGGGTTTTAATAGAGAACATGAAGGTATCAATAATTTTTCATTGTGAGATATGATGTGGCATTATGTTAGTGTGATTATCCTTTCAGAGAAGCCTGAGTAATGGAAGTGATTAGGTCAAATCATGAGAGATATATTGGGGTTGGGATCCCCCTATCACCCTAGGATGAGGGTCCCCCATCCTCTAAATTTTGGGAGAGTGATACCCCCTCATGATATAGAGGGTTTGGATCCTCATTATTGTAACACCCCGACCCCAGCTACCTAGAGTCGGTGCATTACTTCGTAACATTGGCATGATCACAAGAAAGATCAAATCTCGAAAGACCGATTGGTTTAGTAGCCTTGGAAACACTAGATATATTCATAAGTTTTACATTACATCATAAAATGAAAAACTACTACAACAACATAATGTCTCCATAATCCACACTACTATCCCCTCATAATATCCCTGCAGGTCATTCATAATTTACTTCTTCACATCCTGGGGAAAAATAAAACATAGAAAAGGAGTGAGCTCAAATGCCCAGTAAGGATAACAATATAGCGGAAACTTTCATAAATAAGAATAAACATTTAAGGCAATGCATTACTAAAACAAAAGCCTTTTAAAATTGAACTTCAACATGGTATGGCGAAAGTAAAATGAAATAATGCCATTTACTTATTCACATGGATATTCTACTAATCGAATAATCACATGCAAAAATCAATAACCACTTTCATAATGTTGGAATGCATAATGCCAGACTATCATAACCACATAGCCAAGGCCTCGTGCCAAGGCTACAAATAAGATTTTGTCAAGGCCTTGTGCCAAGACACTAGTTTGTCTCATGAGACCTACCGATGCATCGAGGAGCTATAGCGGGCTCCACCCGTCACTTATTAAGTCCAATGCATTCCCATATGAAAAGGTTTAAACATAACATAAACATTCGTATTAAAACTAGCATACGAAATGTCAATACTTTCACAATAAACTATGAATGGTATAAAAATAGCACATCCACAGTCAAACATATCACAAAACCTTCAATACAATATAGAAGTTTTGTATCATAATAAATCAACTTCAAATAATCTTAAAATCCATCAAAGGATGTTGACATAGATGAAATCAAAATTCTTTTAAAAGAAATATCTCCTTTTATTTTGAAATCATTTAATATCCATATAAAATAAAACCTTTTCTTTGAAAATATTCTTATAAGCTTGTATGGGAAGCTTCGACGATTTTATAACGGCGGAAAATAACCGCACCCGCCGTATAAGTTAAAAAAAACATTCTTACCTCAATTCTGTCGAAAAGGTTAAAAAGGACCTTGTTTTGAAAACGACGGAAAGATTCCTTTATAAACCTCTTATAAAAAGTCAAACAAGGGTATAAATGACTTTAACCCATATTATTGTAAATAGTAAAAAATGTTTTGAAATACATTTCGAAGAAACATGGATGTGGATGATAAAGAGATCCCAGTAGATTATTACGTATAATACAACCTCGGATAATGAAGAGATTGTGAAATAACCCTTACCTTGTACTTTTCCTTGGTTGGGGTAGGTTAACCTCCTGTATAATGGTGAAATAGTTGTTATTAAATTATACAAGAATCATATATATTAATATGATATCATATATGATCTTTTAACATTGATTTGTTAATAATATCTTAGAATTATCGTCGTTTCGGGAGTTAACTTACTCATTTTCTTTTATATGTTTTGTTACATAAGCCATGGTTGTTGTATCTTATTCATATCCAGAATGATATACAGTCCTTAAACATCATTTTTAAATCATCAAATGATAATTATACTTGAATGGATACGATGGAGAATGAATCTCATCGCGTTCGTGGAGACGGTAGTCCGTACGTACGCACGAGCGACAATATCATTCTTTTGATATTAAAATAATATATAAATGGATGGTATATCATATATACAGAATCATTAACATGTTATATTTATTATTTACATGAGTTACACATCATTATTATACCCATCCAAATAATATTATATTGAATAACAATTACACCACGACGTGGAGACGGTAAGTCGTACGTACGCACGTATGGTGACATGTTATTCAAAGGGTGGATAGAATACTGAATATGATTGTACCATATTTATAATAACATCACAGTATATGTGAGATACTGGAGTTATTATTTCAGAATGGTAAGAACAAAGGAAGAAGAAGTGGAAGAAGAAATGAACTTAGAAAAGGGTGGTGAAATCATTACCTCTTCTTCGGGTTCTTCCTTTTGATTTGATCAAAAGGGCTCCTTAGGTTGGCTTTCTGATCAAACTAAGGCCTCTAGGTTGTATTGAGGGATGTTGGGAGAGTATTTGGGCAGTGTTTGGCAGAACCAAAAGGCTTTGAAGGTGTGAAGAAATGAGAAGGAGGAGTGCCCTTTTATAAGAGGGGTGAGGGGCACCTTTGGAAAAGTTAGAAATATTAATTTATAATAAATTCATATTCGGTTTAAAAAGGCTCCAAAGTTGACTATTAAAAGGATGAGGTGTGGATAGGTCGAAAACAACTCATCCAATAGAATTTAGACAGGTTTGGATACTTATATTAACCTTATCTTTAAGTATTAACTCTAAGTTAATTAGTTTCACTTTTACAATGTCTCTTTGTATTTTTATATAATATGATTAATAAACTTACTATATACATCCAAGCGACCCCCAAGTGGTCCATTAATGAGGAACCTATCATAATATAAGTCTCTTGGCCGAACCTTAGATTTTTAGGAATTTAATATCAATTAATAATATAATATTTGTTTTAAGAACTCTTTTATGTCAATTTTGACACTATTCAATAGTTGATTTTTGTGAAACTCCTAACAGATTGATTACTTCGAACAAAGTCAATTAAATCAATCCTAATATATCATATTATCATAGAAAATTAGTTTAATTCATTAAAAGTTTCATATTAGAATTATTTGGGTATTTATAAGATCAATTATTTTTATTTTTCACTATTTTAGTAATTACTGCATCATCATTGTGTCATAAATAAAATAAATTATATAATGTCTAAAAATTATAAATAAAATAACATTATGTAGGAAATCGTTTTATCTTTCTAATGAATATTTATAATCGAAAATACAACATGTATAACCCTATGTAAAAATTGTTCTTCTAAAAGATGTAAGCTTATGCCATTTTTATTTTTATTTTAACTTTATTAATATAAAGTGTCCCTACCACATACAAGTGGCTCCAAGGGGTCCCCAAATTGACGAAAGGATGCCCATGGTCGGGTATGTGTCCACCAATAAGGTTAGGACACGTTTTAGGGTAATTTTTTATTATTATAATATTATTTTTTTAACCCTTATTTACCGGATTTACCCTTTAACCATGGTAAATAAAATATTTACCACAGTAACTATTCAAAAGGTCTAAAAATAAAAGTTACCTATTTACACAATTTGAACATCCTGATTCCAAATATGGAATCCATTTTCCTAAATTCAAAACACAGAAGTGGCAGAAATTAATTTAAAATTAATTCCCGCTGTCAAAACAAAAAGCGTGTTTTTAAGAGATAATAACTATCAAAAGATTGACACTTGTTTATGTTCGGTTTAATTGTAAAATTATGTCCAATGATAAACATTAAATTGAATGGTAAAAATATATTCTAAATATACTTTAAAACCACTCAAATTCATAATTTATCACTATTAATTATTTTGATTAAAAAAGTTGTTTTTAATTAAAATTTAGAAATTTTCACTATTCATCAAAATATGAAAGTTATCCGAAATGTACCAAAATTTCACCCTAGGCTAATTTTGATATTCCGAATCCAAAAATTATGTCCATTTTGAAATATAGAATATATATGATTTCAAAAAGTAGGTATTACTATTCACAACGGCTAGTTTAATTAGTTGTGGTGTGTGTTAGAACTCGAGGTTGCGTACAACACACGCTATCGCATTATTCGAAGGGAAACGTACCGTAGAAGCTTGGGGTGTTACATTCTCCCCTCCTTCAAATAATTGCGTCCTCGCAATTTCTAGGGTATTACTGCATAAAAAGACTCGGGTGGTTCTTCATCATAAGTTCCTCGGGTTCCCACGTTGCCTCTTCCATTTTATGATTTCTCCACAAAACTTTTACCAGACGCGTCGTCCGGTTTCTCAGTACTTGTTCTCTTGTATCAAGAATCCTGACGGGCTCTTCGCAATAAGACAGATCGGGTTCCAGTTCTAATTCCTCATAGGTGAGTACATGCGTTGGGTCAGGCATGTATTTTCTCAACAGAGATACGTGGAACACATCGTGAACTTTGGAGAGACTTGGCGGCATTGCCAATCGGTAAGCTACAGCCCCAATTCGTTCTAGAATTTCGAAAGGTCCGATGTACCTGGGACTCAATTTACCTTTCTTACCAAAACGTATGACTCCCTTCCATGGAGATACCTTTAGGAAAACATGATCACCGACTTGAAATTCCAAATCCTTCCTTCGATTATCGGCATAGCTCTTCTGCCTACTTTGAGCTGCTTTGATGTGATTTTGGATTACCTTCACCTTTTCCACCGTTTCCTCCACCAGTTCTGGGCCTACAAGTTTTCTTTCACCAACGTCATCCCAACAGGTTGGTGTACGACATCTCTTTCCGTATAACGCTTCATATGGTGCCATTTGTATACTCGAATGGAAGCTATTGTTATAGGAAAATTATACCAGAGGTAAATATTGATCCCACATACCCTGAAAATCAAGTGAGCAAGATCTCAACATGTCTTCTAAGGTCTGAATAGTCCGTTCTGATTGTCCGTCTGTCTGAGGGTGGTAAGCAGTGCTCAAATGAAGTTCAGTATCCAGGGATTTCTGAAGACTTTTCCAAAATCTTGAAGTAAAACGGGGATCACGATCAGAAACAATCGATAGGGGAACTCCATGAAGTCTCACAACTTCATTAATGTATAGTCTTGCTAGACGTTCCAGGGGTAGATCTTATCTTATAGCAAGAAAATGTGCTGACTTGGTAAGACGATCAACAATAACCCATATTGCATCGTTCCTTCTAGGAGTCTTTGGTAGCCCCATGACAAAGTCCATCGTAATATTGTCCCATTTCCACTCCGGTATGGGAAGAGGTTGCATGACTCCTCCAGGCTGTTGCCTTCCAGCTTTCACTTGTTGACAAACCATACACCTTGACACAAAATCAGCAATCTCCCTCTTCATGTTGTCCCACCAAAAATGTTCCTTCAAATCTCTATACATTTTGGTGCTCCCAGGGTGTATAGAGAAATTGGAACTATGAGCATCATCCAGCAATTCCCTTTTTAGATCAGGTATATTGGGAACACAAAGTCTCTTCCCGAATTTCAAAATTCCATCTTCATACACAAAGTCTCTCAATCTCCCATCATTCACAGCTTTAATCTTCTTTTGGAATTCGTCATCATCGGTCTGAGAACTCTTAATCCTTTCTAGTAAAGATGGTTTGGCAACCATTTGAAAAAGCATTGATGTTTCACCTTCCCTGGTTATTCCCATGTCCATTTTCACTAGATCCATGAAAATTGGATCCCTTTCAATTCTCATATTGTTCAAAACTCCATGGTCTTTTCTACTCAAAGCATCTGCCACCTTGTTTGCCTTCCCCGGGTGGTAGTGTATCGTACAATCATAATCCTTGAGTAATTCAAGCCATCTCCTTTGCCTCATGTTGAGTTCTTTTTGTGAGAAAATATACTTCAAACTCTTGTGATCAGTATAAATCTCACATTTTTCACCATAGAGGTAGTGCCTCCATATCTTCAAAGCAAAGATCACAGCTGCTAACTCAAGATCATGAGTAGGATAGTTTTGTTCATGAATTTTCAACTGTCGTGATGCATAGGCAATAACTCTATCATTCTGCATAAGGACACAACCAAGTCCTTTCTTTGATGCATCACTATAAATAACGAACCCATCATTCCCCGATGGTAGAGTCAATATAGGAGCATTGACTAATCTTCTCTTCAGTTCTTCGAAACATTCTTCACACTCTTTTGTCCAAACAAATTTAACCCCTTTACGTGTGAGCTTCGTTAATGGGTTAGCCAATCGGGCAAAATTCTGGACGAAACGTCGATAATAACCTGCCAAGCCAATAAAACTACGTACCTCAGTTATACTCGTAGGTGCTGGCCATTCTTGGATTGCCTTGGTCTTAGAAGGATCAATAGAGATTCCATCTTTAGAGACAATATGGCCAAGAAAAGAAATCTCCTGAAGCCAGAATTCACACTTGCTAAACTTTCCATATAATTCATGCCTCCTCAGAGTCTTCAAGATAATGCGCAAGTGATTTTCATGATCTTCGTAGGTTTTGGAGTATACCAAGATATCATCAACAAATACCACCACAAATTCATCTAGATACTCCTTGAAAACTCTATTCATCAGATCCATGAATACAGAGGGTGCATTAGTCAATCCAAACGGCATTACAGTAAACTCGTAATGCCCATACCTGGTTCGAAATGCTGTTTTCGGAATGTCTTCCTTCTTCACACACAACTGATGGTATCCAGATCGAAGGTCAATCTTTGAAAAGTATTGAGCTCCATGCAGTTGGTCAAATAAATCATCAATACGAGGTAGGGGATACTTGTTCTTTATCGTTATAGCATTGATCTCCCTGTAGTCGATACATAACCTCATAGATCCATCTTTCTTTTTAACAAAAAGAACAGGGGCTCCCCATGGAGAAACACTAGGGCGAATAAATCCCTTATTACTCAATTCCTCTAGTTGTTTCTTTAGTTCGACTAACTCTACAGTGGCCATTCTATAAGGGGTCTTTGATATAGGCCTTGATCCAGGAATCAAATCAATAGAAAACTCAACTTCTCGTTCTGGAGGATGTCCAGGTAAATCTTCTGGAAATACATCTACAAATTCTTTCACAACAGGTACATCCTCTATTTGAACATTCCTTTCCTCTCCCGCAGTTATTTCATTCTCTTCCTCCCCAATAATTGAATTTAGTTGAGCTATTGAGGGTGGATCTAAATAAGAATTAGGTGGTGACGATTCTGCTCTAAAAATAAGGTGTTCCTTATCATTATCATCAAGAATCGTAACCTCTTTCTTCTTACAATAAATCTTCGCATCATAGTCTGAAAGCCAGTCCATACCGAGGATTATATCAAACTCGATCATAGGTATGACGATGAGATCAGCAGATAAAGAAAATTTATGTGCTCTAATGGGGACTGATTCACAAAACTTTGTTGCAATGATACTTCCCTTAGGAGTTTTAACTGACAACTCCCTTATTAAATCAAATTGGAAATATCTAATTTTCTTAGCGAACTGGGAAGATATGAAACAATGCGATGATCCAGAAACAAATAATGCATTTGCTAAACTTTAGGAAACCATTAAATTACCTGCCACCACGTCTTTCGGAGTTTCTACCTCAGCAGTAGTGATAGCATAAGCCTGGCCTTGATCCCTTGGCCTTTTTTGAGGTAAGTTCTCCTGACGCTTAGGACATGCATTTTCATAATGCCCAATCTCCCTGCAATTGTAGCACTGAACGTTGGTAGCTTCCTTCTTCCCCTTGCAATCATGAGCTTGGTGGCCTTTTTCACCACACTTGTAACAGACTCCCATTCCCTTCAGGCAAGCACCGGGGTGTTTCTTCCCGCACTTACCACAAGATGGATATTCAACCTTTCCCTTCTTCCCCTTATTTCCATTCCCAGATTGATCAGCAGGTCTCTTCTTCTCTTGCTTTGCTTTAAAGTCATAAGACTTAGAGAATTCCTTTTCGGTCTTGATTGCACATGAGACAATGTCTTCGTACGATGAAAAGGATTGTGAGACTAATGCTCGACGGAGAAATGGTTTTAACCCATCAAAGAAACGATCAATCTTACTTCTTGGGTTGCGAATATAATCACCAGCGTACCTTTCTAACCTTGTAAAGTTAGCCTCATACTTTGTGACATTATCATCCTCCTTTTGTCTCAGACTCAGAAATTGCCTTTCCATATCTGCTCGATGGTCGCGAGGAAAGTATTTTTCTAAAAACAGATCTTTGAACTCCCTCCATTCCATGTTTGATACTTCATCATCTTCCTTCATGTTTTGAATCAATGACCACCATTGATCAGCATCTCCAGTGAGGCGGTAAACTGCCATGGTAACTTTTTCCCTTTCACTACTCCCCAAAGCCTGAAATATTTTCTCTAGGGAAAATATCCATTGCTCAGCTACTAAGGGATTTGTACTTCCATTGAACGTTGGTGGTTGTTGTCTCATGAATCGATCTAACATTGATCCTCCACGCTGCGGATCAGGGTGCTCCATACGGGTAAGGTTATTATTCATAACCTGAGTAAGTTGTCCCAGTACGGTGATTAGCTGATCAGCACCAGTTGCATCACCAGCCCCACTATAATTATCTTGAGCAGGAGGGCAATCCCTACATGGAGTGCGTGCATTGATACGGTTTCCATTTCTTCCACTAGGCGCCATTTCTAAACAATGGCATAAACTAGATCAGTTTATGAATCAAAATACATAATCCCATACTTATAAAACACTTAACATAAATTGAACTATCTATGGATATAATCCATAATCATAAATATGTTTTCTTTGAGGAAGTATATACTCATAAACCCTTCATAATGATTTGTAAAGAAATTGAGAGTTATCCTAAGCATATCCCCCGGGAGTGTCGTAACCAAGAGTGCAGCAAGGCCCGTTGTCGTGCACCAGTTCCCGTTCGAGTCTAGCTCAAAGCGGTGTTTTCGGGTTTTACCCCTAGGTACATCTGTGCCAGAGCCGCCTCTACCTGCTCGTATCCAGACAGGGATGTATTGCTCGAAAAACTCACAAAATCTCTACAATACCAAAATTCTAGGAAGTTCTTCTATACTAATCCTCAAAGTTCATCTTAGGTCTACGTGCTCTAATCAGAGTTTATCTAAATCTAGCTTCCAAGGTTTGTACTAAACTTCCTCTGATACCAACTGTAACGCCCCGACCCCAGCTACCCAGAGTCGGTGCATTACTTCGTAACATTGGCATGATCACAAGAAAGATCAAATCTCGAAAGACCGATTGGTTTAGTAGCCTTGGAAACACTAGATATATTCATAAGTTTTACATTACATCATAAAATGAAAAACTACTACAACAACATAATGTCTCCATAATCCACACTACTATCCCCTCATAATATCCCTGCAGGTCATTCATAATTTACTTCTTCACATCCTGGGGAAAAATAAAACATAGAAAAGGAGTGAGCTCAAATGCCCAGTAAGGATAACAATATAGCGGAAACTTTCATAAATAAGAATAAACATTTAAGGCAATGCATTACTAAAACAAAAGCCTTTTAAAATTGAACTTCAACATGGTATGGAGAAAGTAAAATGAAATAATGCCATTTACTTATTCACATGGATATTCTACTAATCGAATAATCACATGCAAAAATCAATAACCACTTTCATAATGTTGGAATGCATAATGCCAGACTATCATAACCACATAGCCAAGGCCTCGTGCCAAGGCTACAAATAAGATTTTGTCAAGGCCTTGTGCCAAGACACTAGTTTGTCTCATGAGACCTACCGATGCATCGAGGAGCTATAGCGGGCTCCACCCGTCACTTATTAAGTCCAATGCATTCCCATATGAAAAGGTTTAAACATAACATAAACATTCGTATTAAAACTAGCATACGAAATGTCAATACTTTCACAATAAACTATGAATGGTATAAAAATAGCACATCCACAGTCAAACATATCACAAAACCTTCAATACAATATAGAAGTTTTGTATCATAATAAATCAACTTCAAATAATCTTAAAATCCATCAAAGGATGTTGACATAGATGAAATCAAAATTCTTTTAAAAGAAATATCTCCTTTTATTTTGAAATCATTTAAGATCCATATAAAATAAAACCATTTCTTTGAAAATATTCTTATAAGCTTGTATGGGAAGCTTCGACGATTTTATAACGGTGGAAAATAACCGCACCCGCCGTATAAGTTAAAAAAAACATTCTTACCTCAATTCTGTCGAAAAGGTTAAAAAGGACCTTGTTTAGAAAACGACGGAAAGATTCCTTTATAAACCTCTTATAAAAAGTCAAACAAGGGTATAAATGACTTTAACCCATATTCTTGTAAATAGTAAAAAATGTTTTGAAATACATTTCGAAGAAACATGGATGTGGATGATAAAGAGATCCCAGTAGATTATTACGTATAATACAACCTCGGATAATGAAGAGATTGTGAAATAACCCTTACCTTGTACTTTTCCTTGGTTGGGGTAGGTTAACCTCCTGTATAATGGTGAAATAGTTGTTATTAAATTATACAAGAATCATATATATTAATATGATATCATATATGATCTTTTAACATTGATTTGTTAATAATATCTTAGAATTATCGTCGTTTCGGGAGTTAACTTACTCATTTTCTTTTATATGTTTTGTTACATAAGCCATGGTTGTTGTATCTTATTCATATCCAGAATGATATACAGTCCTTAAACATCATTTTTAAATCATCAAATGATAATTATACTTGAATGGATACGATGGAGAATGAATCTCATCGCGTTCGTGGAGACGGTAGTCCGTACGTACGCACGAGCGACAATATCATTCTTTTGATATTAAAATAATATATAAATGGATGGTATATCATATATAAAGAATCATTAACATGTTATATTTATTATTTACATGAGTTACACATCATTATTATACCCATCCAAATAATATTATATTGAATAACAATTACACCACGACGTGGAGACGGTAAGCCGTACGTACGCACGTATGGTGACATGTTATTCAAAGGGTGGATAGAATACTGAATATGATTGTACCATATTTATAATAACATCACAGTATATGTGAGATACTGGAGTTATTATTTCAGAATGGTAAGAACAGAGGAAGAAGAAGTGGAAGAAGAAATGAACTTAGAAAAGGGTGGTGAAATCATTACCTCTTCTTCGGGTTCTTCCTTTTGATTTGATCAAAAGGGATCCTTAGGTTGGCTTTCTGATCAAACTAAGGCCTCTAGGTTGTATTGAGGGATGTTGGGAGAGTATTTGGGCAGAGTTTGGCCGAACCAAAAGGCTTTGAAGGTGTGAAGAAATGAGAAGGAGGAGTTCCCTTTTATAAGAGGGGTGAGGGGCACCTTTGGAAAAGTTAGAAATATTAATTTATAATAAATTCATATTCGGTTTACAAAGGCTAAAAAGTTTACTATTCAAAGGATGAGGTGTGGATAGGTCGAAAACAACTCATCCAATAGAATTTAGACAGGTTTGGATACTTATATTAACCTTATCTTTAAGTATTAACTCTAAGTTAATTAGTTTCACTTTTACAATGTCTCTTTGTATTTTTATATAATATGATTAATAAACTTACTATATACATCCAAGCGACCCCCAAGTGGTCCCTTAATGAGGAACCTATCATAATATAAGTCTCTTGGCCGAACCTTAGATTTTTAGGAATTTAATATCAATTAATAATATAATATTTGTTTTAAGAACTCTTTTATGTCAATTTTGACACTATTCAATAGTTGATTTTTGTGAAACTCCTAACAGATTGATTACTTCGAACAAAGTCAATTAAATCAATCCTAATATATCATATTATCATAGAAAATTAGTTTAATTCATTAAAAGTTTCATATTATAATTATTTGGGTATTTATAAGATCAATTATTTTTATTTTTCACTATTTTAGTAATTACTGCATCATCATTGTGTCATAAATAAAATAAATTATATAATGTCTAAAAATTATAAATAAAATATCATTATGTAGGAAATCTTTTTAGATTTCTAATGAATATTTATAATCGAAAATCCAACATGTATAACCCTATGTAAAAATTGTTCTTCTAAAAGATGTAAGCTTATGCCATTTTTATTTTTATTTTAACTTTATTAATATAAAGTGTCCCTACCACATACAAGTGGCTCCAAGGGGTCCCCAAATTGACCAAAGGATGCCCATGGTCGGGTATGTGTCCACCAATAAGGTTAGGACACGTTTTAGGGTAATTTTTTATTATTATAATATTATTTTGTTAACCCTTATTTACCGGATTTACCCTTTAACCATGGTAAATAAAATATTTACCACAGTAACTATTCAAAATGTCTAAAAATAAAAGTTACCTATTTACACAATTTGAACATCCTGATTCCAAATATGGAATCCATTTTCCTAAATTCAAAACACAGAAGTGGCAGAAATTAATTTAAAATTAATTCCCGCTGTCAAAACAAAAAGCGTGTTTTTAAGAGATAATAACTATCAAAAGATTGACACTTGTTTATGTTCGGTTTAATTGTAAAATTATGTCCAATGATAAACATTAAATTGAATGGTAAAAATATATTCTAAATATACTTTAAAACCACTCAAATTCATAATTTATCACTATTAATTATTTTGATTAAAAAAGTTGTTTTTAATTAAAATTTAGAAATTTTCACTATTCATCAAAATATGAAAGTTATCCGAAATGTACCAAAATTTCACCCTAGGCTAATTTTGATATTCCGAATCCAAAAATTAAGTCCATTTTGAAATATAGAATATATATGATTTCAAAAAGTAGGTATTACTATTCACAACGGCTAGTTTAATTAGTTGTGGTGTGTGTTAGAACTCGAGGTTGCGTACAACACACGCTATCGCATTATTCGAAGGGAAACGTACCGTAGAAGCTTGGGGTGTTACAATTATACTAATTATCATGCCCTTGATTCTCATGGTAAAAGGGCCTTTATACATTAAGTGAACCCCTCTAACATACAACCATGTGGGTCTTATATTTACCAAGTGGAACACCCTGATATTCCATGGTGTGGGTCCTCCACTGTAGATTATTCCCCTTGACTATGGATAATAGTGATGAAGTGTGATTCCACCTCGTAGATTCTTGTTTAGTCCATGTGATCCTAGGTATCAGAGTTGAAACTTTAGATCTAGAGGTATAACCATCATCTATAGTTGTGTTAGGGTGATGGACATCACCTTTCCTTCTTATTTTCATTTATTTATGAGATAATATGTTTAATTTATTGAACTGACTATTTTATCATTATTTTTATCCCTCATTGGTTTTTTGGGAATCCTGTAGATTTCTTCTATAATCTATATTTCATAGTATTTTCCTACACATTTCATTTCTTATATAAACAACAAAAATATCATCGGTGGATTTGGTGGATCATAGTGGTAATAAGGTGCAATGCAAATATATGGTGGTTAGAATTAGAAATCATTAGCATATATCAATGAATCCACCCCTTATTTAAAGCTTTTTTCAATGTGGGGCATTATTTATTGTTGGGGGTGCATTTTTCCCCATTATTATTTTGCATTATATTGTTGTATCTAATGTATTCCATTGATGTTATTTGATACATGGTTACACTCTAGAGGTATATTTATTTTTTTATATGCACTTTTTCAGGGTAATGTGAGTTTCTATGAATATTGGAATATTAGGTCAAGGCATGACATTATAATACATTTCTTCTCAATTCGTATCACTATCCATAATCCTATTAGAGGATGTCATGGGGTGTCACGTTAGGCTTTGTTTCAACTATGGGGGACCTAGGGGGTAGGGACATGGGAAATTATATCATTAAATTTTGATAAATATTTTCATCAAAAATTTGATTATTATAAAATAATATAAATTAATTAATTTCCTGGTTTTAATTATTAAAAATGATACGGAAAAAGATTTTAAAAGGATTTTAATAGATCATATAATTTCATTGTAAATACTACGGATGTGTTGGTGGAAGTATAAAGGAATATAAAAATTATATTATCATATGATATCTACCATAACATGTCATTTATATCCATTTCATGATAGAGGTTTGATGTGAGGGAAAAACTGGAAAACCATAATATGAAAACAAAACACAAATCACCAAGTCCTAACCCAGGTTTCACATTTTCTCATGTGTATATACTCATATAAAATAGGTTGCAAACATGGGGAGTGGGAACTTGAAACCTTTGGTATTATCTTGGAAACTTGTGTAATATAATCAAAAGTAAAGCGTAAGAAATAATAAAATAACTAAACCAAACAACACTAACATAAATATAGTGGAAGAAAAAAATAAAAAAATGTCCTTGTTGTAAAAAATGGAATGAAATAATAAAATAAATCCAATAGGATCACACATTCAATGGATCAATATACCAAAATAAATAAATACATAAAGATAAATGAGGCATCACAACATAGGATCCCAATTTCTATCTTGGAAATTTCATTGTCTAACCTTCTCATGCTGCTAAACATCTGAACATAAGGTAATTTCACTTCACCAGGTCCTGAACCATAATTTAATCACATACATAAAGATTCCCACTAAGTGTGTTAGTATAAAACCTAGAAGTACACTATTAGTATATCCCTCTAATTAGTGAATCATGTATATATTTAAGGGAAAAAATAAAATAATGTAAAATTATAAATAAGAAAACAACATGATGCATCATCAAAATCGAATTATTATGCCATAAACCCTAGTTAAACCTACATCGAAGCCATGTCATAAGATAATCACGTCATATTATTAATATAATTTTAAAAACGTATAACTACTCTTTCCAAAACTCAAACATATCATTATGGACAACCAAAATAACAAAATAACATTATTATAAATGGCATCCCATGACACAACCATATCACGAGGGATTGAAAAAAGATAATTATAATCAATGTCACTATTAATCCCATGGTACAAACATATCACAGTAGAAAATGATGATATAATAATCACAAATAAGGCTAATCATTACCAAATAGAAAACAAGTGTAATCATTAGAAAATATATACAGACACTTTATAATCAAATCACTCAATGTAGTCATCCCATGGTCACACATTCACCCACATGTTAAAAAAAATATATATTTATAAAAAATATATAATGATTTATATAAACCATATCTGAAGAATATAATACCCAAATTAAAAATACCAAATCCCA
This sequence comes from Viscum album, assembly GCA_963277665.1. Lineage (NCBI taxonomy): Eukaryota > Viridiplantae > Streptophyta > Magnoliopsida > Santalales > Viscaceae > Viscum > Viscum album. The sequence continues at coordinate 1,598,200,698 of OY728119.1, read as the reverse complement.
TGTCACGAACCTAATACTAAAACCCTATGATCAGCCTAAAAATTTATCATATAAGGATTCAAGTGTAAATATACAGGTAAAATGAAATAGCTTGGATTAAGATAATATTATAATTACAAAATAGAAACCACTGCAATGAAAAGATATTTAATCAACCAAAAAAATAATAAAATTATACCATATCTATGATCCTCTCTTTAAATAAGGTAATGAATCTTATTTTTTTATAATATAAAACATAGATTCCTACATGATTGATCTGATCCATGGTTCTATTTTAGATAATATTGGAAGATCATGGGGAAAGAGATCAATAAAAATAAAGATAATTAATTTGAATTTACAACATGGAAATAACCAATGAAAATATGTTTTTGATTTAAAGGATTCCCAAAATTCAAAAAGGAAAGTCTCATAGATAAAAATTCATTTCCATTGGAGGATGTATGAAATTTTTTAGGGAGGTTTTGAGTTAAAACCCAATTTTTGTAAATGAATTAATACCCCATGAATAAATTATCAATATAGTTCGAAAAAACCTTCACCAATCAAGTATAATACAAAATCAATATTTGGTCAAGTCAAATGGTTGGATAACATGGTATAGGAAAAATGCACTAGTTGTATGAAAACCATTATATATAAGTTCTCTAGTACCATGGTTAACTTTGGAATCTATATGGGTCCTATTAACATTATGATGAATGATTACCCAAAAAAAATGTTCTTTTTTCCTAACCTATACTAGAAACACCTAAAACCAAACCCCAAAAACCCATAGCTCTAAAATTCCTAAATTGTTGATCACTAAAAGAAAATAAATACATAACATAACTTAAAAACCCATGGAGTGGTACAAAATCCCCCTATAAAAGACTTATAATACATAAGATGGGACTCTAGGGGAATTTCTTTAGTAATAGAAGCCACTGAGACCATACCTAAAATTAAAAAGCCCATGAATCTTCCTAGATATGATTTTTCATCTATAGCACATTAGTTGGAGACATCTTCTTCCTTGAAGAACTATTTTACTCTGATAAAAAATATCCACCCATTATCCCTTTTATGAATTATCTACCTCCAAGTCCACATATTCTCTCTGAATAAAATATACATGATTTATCTTCTAACAATTGATATTTGACACATGAAACACATCATGCATAACCCAATATCATAGACGAACATTAAATAAATATCCACCCTCCCAAAACATTTCATGATCGAAGACAGTCCTATAAACCATGATGCTATCTTTCTATGCTTTTACAACCATTGATGCCCCATGGAATGGATAACCACAAAAAAAACTCTATTGCCCATAGTGAATTATACGGTTTGATGGAATTTGTTAGATTATGAATAATACTAGTTATAAGTGGAAACCAAAAAAATATAGAATCAACAATAGCTGTTTAGAAGTGTTCTAAAATAGGATCGGACCAATCACTACTGAATTTACCAACTGAATCCAACATTGTAGTGAATGCAAATATTTTTTATAAAATGATTCAAATGAAACCAACTAAATTGAATCCTGTAATAAATTATTATATAATAACTATAAAAATGAAATTTTTTTGTCCAATGACTCATCAAAATCAAGCACACACACATGGATTATCTTCTAGAATATGGATCTTCCTCTATGAAAATCCATTTATATGAAGGTGAAATGATATACTCACCTTCAACCATGATACAAATTTCTTTTTAATCACTTTAAAAATCCATTAAATGAACAATGAATGATGATCTAAATGGATATTCATAGTATCACCTTATAGTCACACTATTTTATATATATGTATAAAAATAACTCTTCCAAATACAAGATATATCCAATTGGGAATTAAGTTTGGAACATTAACTATCTAGTGAATCACTACCCATACTGCATATGGAATCCTTGGTGGCATGGTATATAAAACGATAAATTCCATCCCTAATTCATCCCACATAATCTCAAGTAATTGAATTAGATACAACAATAAACCTATTGACATGTGTTCTACCTATATTCTCTTAAATTTAACTCATTGATATACAAACCCCAAAAAACATTTTTTATTTTTGAACCTGAGAAAATACATCTTATGTCACAATACATCTTGGTTGATTCTATATATACAACTGACTATGAGGTATGAGAATCTCTTATAAACACTTCCATCATGGAAGTGGGAACTTAATGTCCTCTATAAATGTGATGTATTTCATTCCCCTCTAAGGACTATCTAAGAACCAGAACCTCTCCCATTATTCATTCTATATCACCTAATTATTTTAATAATATCCATTCCTGAACATTAATTGATTTAGCAATTTGTAATTGATGGACAAGGGATCATATTTTACTACTCATTGAACCTCATATATACCCATTTTCCAATAGTATTATAATATCATAATCTTCCACTCCTCTCTTATTTTTTGAGTTCCTAGTTCCTTTATTTTGCTAGTATGTTCATATACAATATCATCTCCTTTTCCAGGGAAATATTTCATGTCAATTTCAAAACTATTTAAGTACTTAACCCAAAATGTCAATAATATTTTTTATAATTCTAAGAGAAAATATAACATATTATTTTATGATACCATTAGAATAAAAATCCTTCACAAAATTGGTAATAATTCTAACAATTCTGGGAATAAACCACATAATCTAAATTAAGATCATGATATGGGTAAAGTTTTTTAATGGGGTCAAACTTGACAGGACCCATAAAGAACTATATGGTCTTCCTACATAAAAAATTCCCCAAACCAACTTCTAAATCATAAAAATTTACTCTATATCCCACACATTAGTTCAAGAGAGTCAAAATAGAAGTATATTCTAGAAAATTATTTAGTTATTCGAAATAATATTCACACCAATTCATACACTAAATCATGAATCCTATCTTATTCAACTCAATCCAAGGAACTGGTAAATAAAATAAGTCCTTGATGAACCACATGTAATATCTTACCAACCCTATAAATCCATGAATATTAAACACATTCCTAGGTTAGGCCCTGATATCACTGCTTCCACCTTTTGTATGTCAACTAATATTCCTACATTTGAGATTGCATGCCTATTAAATAATAGATTTTCAAACCATAAAAAGAACATAGATAACTCGATGTAAAACTGATGTGATCAATGTGTAATGAACATAATAATGATTTGTGTATTAAATATACCATTGTTTCATGATTATATAACTATCAAATCTAGAAAAAAAAATTTAAAGTGAGTTTAGGTATGGATGAAGATTTAGGTTCTTGAGATCTATGGACACCACAAGCTCATTTTTAAACACAAATACATATAAGATAATATTATAATCTATACATGATTTTAATTTATTTTTTGAAATCTCCTCAGTCTTAACCTAGAGTTGATGATATCCAAATTTCAATTCAATCATTTAGAAACACCGATATTTTATAAACTAATCAAAAATATTGTTTATAAATTAAATTTTAAACATATTGTACATCATGAAATGATTCATCATTATGTAATCCACAAATAATATTAAAAACTATCCACCACCTGGGATAAATAGAAAGAGGAACCTCACGGTGATGTTCCCAGTCAAATAAAAACCTTCACTAATAGAACCACAAGATCCATATTAAATTACATTAACACATTTGGTTCCATAAGATATTTCAAAATTGATATTAGATATGAAACTAACATTAGATAAATATCATACATTGTTACCCTTTTAAGAATATTTATTATGGTTTCGTCTGAAAAAATTCTCTAATAAAAATCCACCATAAAAGGAAGATTTGATAGAACCACATCCTCTTCATTTATAAGATATGTACATACCACTTCCACTGTAATAGTCTAGACAAGTCCTAGGCCTTTCACTATTTTTTATAATCCAAAATATTATTCCATATTCAATGAATTATCCTTTCCCTCAGAATATTTAATGTAAACTCACTTGTGGTAGTAGTTATTGAGAGATCTATAACTTTCTAGCTATTGCATACCGAAGATGACATTAGAGATTCTGATTTCTAGAATAATAAATTCCCATTGATGATTATAACCCATATTTACTGAAAAACAATAGGAATCCCAAAATACAATATATAGTCTTATCAAGAGGAATAAGATGAGTTAAATTGTTTTTTTGAAGATTAATTTTACCTCTAAAACAAAAATTATATTATATTATATATGAAATAATATATCATAAGTCAAACAAGGTGGTTGAAAGTAGAGACGTAATAGAAATAGTATTAATCATCATTAAAGTTCACACTATAGTGTCCTAAAAAACCTATCCCATATCATAATCTATTATTGTATTGGTTATACAACTTGTTCTCCACTATCCATGGCTCACCAGGGTCATAGAATCTTATATAGTCCATAATTTTTGGTGATATTTAGGAATAACAACATTGGATGACTGTAAGGTAGAAATTTTATCATTAATAAGAGGACCCCATAAAAAATCGCTACTATCACTATCTAACCATCTCCCCTAATTAGATATCTATATTTTATACACAAGTGAAAATGCTATAGGGTCCCCGTATTAAAACATAGATAGATCTGTGTATGTGGAGAAGTAGAAAACATATAATTATTCCCCCAATTCCGTCACTAAATATATTGAAGGAGACCTAATTACATTGAATGAGATAAATTACACCCACTCTAATATGCTTTCCATTCAATGCACTAGAACATTTATTTTTCTCTCGTCTTCATACCAATAGTAGAGGAACTCACTAATCCACTATATGTAAAACATGTTTGTCTACTACAGACAAGATGTATTGTTGCCATCTCTTACACCAAACCCTTGAGAATCGTGAGAGCCTTTCAATTCAAATCATGATATTCTTTTAGTTAAATGATATTAACATAGAACCTCACCTCAATTTGTAATGATATTTAAATATTTACAGATTATTGGGTCCTAGTATTTTACAATAGAGGTACTAAGACTAATAATTTGATGAAATGATCTATATAAATGTCCGTAAATAGTGAAATATGTTCAATGAAAATAGATTCAGGAATTTTATTTGACTATAATGTCTCTAAAAATAATTATTATTTAAAAAAACTCATGGGCCTCCATGTTATACTCTCATTATAATTCACCTAAATCATTATTCCAGGTCACATTTTAGTGGTACCCCATGTATATAAGTATCTATATTCACACATATTTAATAGATTATCAAATTGATTGAAAATAAATTTGTTTATTTTCATCAAATCCTCAACTACCCAAGGTCCTACTTTACCATGCAATTCCATAGTAGGATTAAACGAAAAAACCTAAGAAAAATCCACCATTTTTAGTAAAACATTATGCACAAATCCACCATAACGATGTACTAAATGAAAAAATGTGGGATGAATTGGATCTACTACCTAGACTACTGGCACACCGACATGAAAATTAAATTTCATACATTTTTACACATTAAGTTGAAAAACAGAGGTATCTCTCACCTATAAAACATTGTGAACCACATTATTACATGGAATAAGGGTAATTATTCTATGTGGAATATCTATGTATTCAAAAGATAACTATTTATTTCCCATAAACTCATAAACTATTTAATAAATTTAAGAAATTAATAGTGATATTCAAACCCTAAGAATCATTCCTACATGTCTACCCTGGGTCTTGAATAAAACTCATCCTTAACAATCCCATGGGCTAATATGAACCTGGAATAGAAAAAATATTCAAATTATATCCATAATAATTTATATCATTATCTGGTGATATCAATAATTATAATGAAATAGTTCAAGTGAACATCCATCCATATGAATGACACATGAACTAGCCCACTCTTTGTAATAAGCTCTCTGAAAATCCCATAAATCAATACAGAAAATCATGTGTATCACTTGTGGTGATATTTGATCCATATAAATATAAAAAAGTATAATCCCACTTTTCTTTTAAAAAAGTGGTCTACAGTATGAGTTCTCTCCTATAATAAGCACAATTCCTTTGTCTAAGTTCAATCCATCAAATATTCATTATAGGATGTCCTAAATGATTACAAAAGGAAAAATTCACCAATAAAAACTTATAATACTCTGATCTAAAACACCTAATTTTGGGTCCACATACCACATGACCAAAATTGAGTCTCCTCACGTATGAGGGGATATATACTAGATGTGAGGGAATGGGTGTAAACATTGAGAAAATATTCCATCAATAATGTATTTCCAATATTAATTAATATAGTGTAATAAACACTAAAATAACCAAATTAGGGAAACACACATCAATATTGTAGAAGGAAAAAACAAGAATAAATATTCATGTTGTAAAGAATAAGATACAATTGTAAAATAAATTCAATATGATCCCCACAAGCAAGGGACCAATGAAAAAAACTAAACAAAATATATTAATATAATTGGGTCATAAATGAAAATGATCCCAAACTATGTCTTAGAATCATAATGATCGACCCTACTCCATAAGCTCAAATAACATACACAAATTCTATTATATTAACTGGATTACTAACCATAGGTTCTACACATGAATCTAGAAGTACATGAATGGGTTGAGTATACAACCAAGTAGTTCCTCAAAAATGCATACATACAATAAGAGAATCAAGTATATAGAAGTGTGTATGCATTGAATAATGTAAAAGAATAAATAATCATATGACCATATGGTTTATCATGTGCTCTACAGGCTTCTATGAACCTCGGTCCGACCTTCTTTGGACAATGTTAAATGATATTTCACATCAATACAGTGTCATAATTTAAACCAGGTATTACACTTCATATGATGACTTAACTATCTCATTGTGGATAACGATAGTAGTTTCGAAACAAAATTTGATATATCATCCCATTAATTATCCATATAATGATGCATTAATTTTATATAATCATAAAAATTAAGTCATTTCATCCATTCAATCAAACTTTTCAAAATGGTTAACCGAAATATAGTAAGCACATATAGCTCAAATCATCATTCATGGCAAGAAAAGCAATATCACCTGGCTATACAGGCACCCATGTGATAATAAAAGCATAGTGTATAGTTAAACTATGGCAAAATATTCATGAATATGCTAATAAAAACATATATCTTTATATAAATTCGTAAAACATTACTACATTACAACTTAAGAGTATCAGAGCACAATTTCCTTGAACCACCATAATCACCAGATCAAGAATCATCAAATTCAAATAAGAAAATTATTATATTTTTAGGATCATCTCCATAAAAATTGAATTAAAACATGTTATATCATGATATAGAACATATAATAATGCATGAAATATCCAATTTAGGGTCCCACTAAAAATAATAAGAGAACATAAATGGAAAAGGTCTCAAAATGTATACATTCTATTTTTTTCTTGATCTAAAAATAAAATTTCAAATAAAAATGTGTTTAAGATTTAATGTGATCCTTAAATTTACCCAATTTAGTTTCCATGTTCATAAGTACTAGTCATAGGAGGAATAATGAGTGTTTTTAGGGAGGATATAAGGTAAAAACACTAATTTTTTGATTAATTAATGCTTTATGAATAGTTTGTACGCATAGTTTGGAAATCCAAATGTCAATTATGTATAAGACAATATCCAATATAAAGTCAGGTATAGTGGTTAGGTTGTATAGTTTAGTGAATCAAGAAACTACCATGTGATCAACACTATATCTAATTTCTATAGTCACACAGTTGAATAATTATTCTTCTTGGTTTCTATCAAACACACCCCTACCATACACCCTAAAACCAACATTTAAAACATTCTAATACTATCCTGAAACTACCCAAAGACCATAGCAAACGCATAATACCTCCAAACCCACAAAAATATTATAAAAAGGATTAAAAAACTGTAATTTAACTTAGGAACAAAAAATTCACGAAAAATTCCCCAAAATAATGGAACTATAATCCCTAATAAGAGTCATCATGTCTCATGTTTAAATAAATCGGGCCAAAAATCCAATATATCATATTATTACTCTAAATTTTATTTTGGGATACACCTGTATAACTAATACACTCTGAAAAGAGGAACAATATTCCCTAAAGTCATTGTTTTTCCTTATATACAGTCTAAACTGGATGTTCCTCACATGAATTATTTTCCTCTAACTCCACATCTTTACTAACAATCACAGGTGTTAGATTATGCTCAAAATTATTGAGCTACATACATGAAACACATGTCTCATACCTAAATCTCATGGGGTAAATCAAAACCCTATAATCCACCATCCCAAATGTTCTATAATCTCAGAAGGATACATAAATGATGGTTTCATCTTCCCTTATATCCACAAATACTGATAACCCTATTAAAGAGACACTTGTAATAATAATATTCCACCAATGGAGATAAATAATGGTCATCCCCTTCATTTTGTAGATGAGTAATATTTTCTATGAGAAGTAACAACCGCATATAAATCAACAACAAAATTTTATAATTCGCTTAAACTATAATCAAATTGATCACTTCTCACCTGCATAATTCATGTTAACAGAGTGGTGAAAATAATAGTTGACCATAATGTTCCTCAAATAGATCCATATGAATCAATTTGAATTTTTTTTATTATATTAAAAATGATCTAAGTGCACATGGTAATCCCATGACTCAGAAAAATCAATCACACAAACTCCAAGACATTCCATTAAAATCTAGATCATCCTCCCAGAGAATCTATTTTCATATGGGTGTTACAATGTGACCAACATCAGCTGTGATTCCAATACCTTCTACTAGCCTTGTGAAAAACATGATGTGAATTGTTAATATTGATCTGGTTTGGTAGTCATAGGAACACTATGTAGTCTAACTATATCAGACCAATACAACTTACCAAAATCATCAATAGATTAAATTTATTATATAGGAATGAAGTACACAACCTTCATCATCCAGTGAACCACTGCCTATACTACATCTCAACTCCTCAGTGTTTTGGGTAGTCCCATGATGGTTTTTATCATCTCTTAAACACTCTTATATACAAGAAATATATGAGGATACAATAATGGACATAGTCATTTGTGTTTTACCACAACTCTCCTACTAGTAATGCAGTGTGAAATAAAATACAAAATGTCTTTCTTCATGATTAGACACATGATTTGATGTCTCATGTCATGATGCATCGTGGATTATCTTATATGTACCAACAAACACGAATCGTGATAGTCTCTCAAAAACTCAACCATATTGGATATGGAAACCTCAACTCATTCATGAACATGTGTTATTTTATATACATCTAAGCACCATCCAAGATACGGATCCTCTCCCATTAGACATATCTATTTTAACTAATAGTTTGACTGGTTGTGTATATGACTAATGTATATGTGCTTTTGGTCAGCATGAAAATTTTTTAATTATTGAAGAAATGAAAAATGTTGAATGGTGTTGACAACAAAATATTCAATGCATTTGACTATATAGTGTCCAATGATACATATAGAAATGAACATTCATACAATTCCATTGATTCCAAGTGTGAAGACAATTTTAAAAACAATTATTGAAATATATAATACTTGATGATGATTCATACATAATATAGAATATATATAATTATTTTAGGATTAACACTAACAGGTATACCAATGAATTAATTGATAGGGTTAAAATAATTACGGTGATACGACTAGACTCTGTGAAAACCATGAAGATATCAATTTTTTTGAAGAGGATCCTTAGAATAATACAATTATGTATTAAGATTATGATATTAATGATCTTTGAAAAATATCTAATGTTGGTGAAGATAAATAATTCTCGTAAAACTCTCATTCCATACAATATAAGGAATAATAACAAAAAATATTTTATAATGGAGAATGATTAAGATGTTTAATTAATATTGATAAAGAATTTCATTGTGTAAAATAATCTTAAAGATATGGAAATTGAAGAGGTGATATATTTCCATTAATAAAATTATAAATTGGGAAAGTAAATAATCAAGGTCAATATTACACTTACCTAACATTGATTTTGGATTTTTTTTGTAATTTGACTGTAGATTTTATAGGGATATTATAAAATAACTATGATTATTTAAAACCCATGATAAACATTTTTAATGGGTTGAAAGACAAGAACAATCCACCAAATAATTCAATAAAAAATAACTCACTTTAAAAAAAATCATATTATAAGAAATAGTTTTGAATAGATTTTCTGATTAAAAATAACATAGTGAGGATGTTCTAGTGGAAGTGATAGAAAAAATGAAACTAGATGATATAGATATTGAAATTCTTGATGTATATGGAAATGTAATCCTAATGTTCAAACCAGAATCTAATCTTTAAAATATTAATGTCAGGTGGGATAAAATGAAATTATATAATGGTATGTAATGTGATTCAATAATACATATGAAATAATAAGAGGAATAAAATTCCATGAATAATGATGAGATTGAATGGAATAAATATGGTATGTCTAAAAACACATATATGTATTTTAGTCATGATTTAAAAATTAAAAAATATTCCTAGGTCATTAATAGTGTGATTGTTTTTGGTCAAGACTATGTCAAACAGATTGAGGATATCCATGAAAATTGTTTTTTAATGAACTAGAATCATGAAAAACATCAAAGGCTGGTAACACCAGGAATTTCATCAGGAACCAGGAGTGTATTTATTATTAATAAATCTAATGGGGATAATGGTAAATTAATAGAAACAATTCTAAGATGAACCAAAATTTATCTGTTTAGGGATAAATACATTTTCTTGGATGGGATTGATCTTTAGTTTCAATTAGCAGTAGTTGATTCAAAATCATAATCCCCAATCCCCCTAATAAAGAATGATTTGGGTGATTTAAAAACCCAAAATGGAATAGGTATAGTAGTTAAAAGCACAAAAATTACCCACAATTTCAATGATTTTGTTATGGTAGGATGGGTTATAAAAAATGTGTATGATAAATATAAAAAATTCGTTTTATTTCTTGATAGAAATTTTTTTAAGAATAATTTCATATACATGGATTGTTTTTATTGGGTATTATTTTTCATATTAAGGTTATCTAAATAAATAAAAACTTATGTCAACTATTAAAAAATAAATTATGAAAATAATGACCCAAATAATGATCATCTTGTCGGAAATAATTCCAACTATGTTGTAGAAATACATGAGAAAGGATTATCTAATAGATCCTAAGGTGAAATAATAAAATTAACTAGTAATAAAATGAAAAATGAAACAAAATGATCAAGAAGGGAAACGATAAGAAGGATAATTTCATTGTGGTTTATTAAAAAGTTATGGATTGGGAAAGAGAGTGGAACCAAGATTGTTAATTCTTGAAACATACTAGAAAACAAATATTATAATTGGAATTATGTAGAGAAAATTTGTTTTCATTCATTTTGGAAATGATGAATGTTTGATGTCTGTTGACTAGTGATAATAAAAATTGATGGAAAACATTTATTTTTCCTAGATGTATAGGTATTTTTAGTCATTTTTTCAAAATTTGTATATTGTGATCCAATTATATTACTCGGTTCATACAGCGAATTTCATCATGAATACTTTCATCATCAAATGAAGGGTTGGTACTATTATGATAAAAGGAGAAGATATGTAGGTTGGTTAAGAAAAATCAATCGATAATATGATATGCGTATCATATTAGAGGATGAATAGATCATGTAATGTAATAAAAGTCTTGGAAAAAAGAGAAATAATTCAACTAAATATTTTGAAAATTATTGTGTAGCTATAAATATCTATAATATCCCACATGACCACAGTCACATGTGTGGAAAATTTCATAAATGAAAAATAATTTGAATGAAGTACATGTCAATGAAAAATATGATAATAATATTTCAGGAGTTGGTACATGTGGATGTCTGTGAAAAAATATAACATATTTCCATGGATATAAAAAAATTATGTTTTATTAATTTAATATTATAATATTAGGGAATAAATGATGAAATTATATCACACTTACAATGTATTAAATTGCATTAGACAATACTTGATATTGGAGGATAATATAAATGAGAGAAAAATATAATTTTTTAAACAAAAATATATATAGGAAGAAGAAAAATATACATAATTTTAAATAAATGATGAAGGAAAAAAATCTACTAAGTTAACATGGTCAAAAAGGGACATACCCATATCTTAAAGAAAATCAACATGATTTGTGATAATAAAATTATAGACCAATTTTTCTTTCATAGTCAAATTCATCATAATGTTTCCACTCTAACTATGAAATAATTTAATTTATTATATTAAGGTTCTATGCATATCTCTTTTCCAAAATTAGGGTGATATTAACCATTGAATCCTCAAGAGATGACCTAGTAGACATGTTCCTTGTAATTTTGGGTTATTCTGTCTATAAAACATGTCCTGAGATATAAGTTGTTACTAGATCCATAATACAACCTTTTCCATATAATCTTATATTGAGAAGGACTGTTCTATAATATGTATCACTAAATAGCCTCATTTGTAGTCTATGTAATAGAATGAAACTATGAACCAGGTTTCTTATTCTCATCCACATATTTATTTTCCCCAATTAAATCCTATCTAGGTTAGTGATTAATAGTACAAACAGAATTATAATTATAATCATGTATACAATGATGAGAATAATAGTTATCGGGTGAGACCCCTTGTGAGTTCATATCAATATCAAATACAATAAAATTATTATCATCTAGTATATCAATTTATAGATTCAATTTACTAGAATTAGAAGGACCATAATGCTCAAAATTAGAACATTCATTTCATCTATAATTAATATTTCCCCCTTGATAATAAGCATATCCATCAACAATCATTGTTCTCTAATCTCATTTCCATAACTATCATCACTATTACATTTCATTAAGCATATATAAAGATAAAATCCCTTCGAAACATCTCATTTGAATTCCAAATCATCTTTCATTCAACACAATAAACTAGTGGCTTCTCTAATATGATTTTGAGATCAATATCATATTTATATTTTGATGTTTTTTTCATTAAGTGTAGAATATATATTAATATTATCATGGATAATTAAAATTTATATAAACCATCATTCCTCAATATCATTTTCCATCTTGGTCGATACACCAATCATTGAAGCATTGTTGAACATGTTCCTTGGGTGCCAGATGATCCATTTTAAAACAGATATGCTAATGTAAACGTAATATATAATATTTATTATAGTGAAATAATAGAAATTGGAATCAAGATTATATAAATAATTCATACCTAGTTGTAGATATTTCCATCCAAACACATATCCATGCATTTTAAGCTCCATTAACAACAATGGAATATTAAAATTACCTCATCTGATTGGAAGGATTTTCTAGTCATCAAATCACCAAATATTAACAATGAATATATGAAGGTCATCCACCCTCCATGGTTTTGACCATGAAGTCATGAAATCCATATAAATGGTAGAAAAAATGAAAATATTAGTCTTGTTAGAAATTTCTTCAGTGTTTGAATGAATGGAATCTATCAATCCTATTTTAATAAACTTATATGTGTCCATGTATATTAGAGAATCAAAATTTATCAATTTCCCATTAGTTTAATCAAATCCCCCATCAAGTATAAATTGGAGGAAACCATCATCAACCTTGAAGAACACACCATTGGAATAGGGATAGTGAGGATTCCACACACTGGAATCTCGATTTCAATGTCTGATGGAAATTTAATGGGGAATCAAAACCCTATCCCCCTAGGGTATCATGGAGTCACCAGGATAGCACTACCATGTCTTCCATTGTTATAAAATCTTATTTTTTAGACTAAAACTAATAAAAATGGCAGTAAAAATTAGGTTGAATTATATCTCAATAAGGATAATTCATGGAACAAATTTTTTGGTGAATAATACATAGAAATAAAGTGTCATCAAAATTAGTAACCATATTTTTAATGAAATGGAAGAAAAATTTAACATTGAGAATATTATAATAGAAAAAATTGGAATTATGTAGTATGAAAATTAGTTTATATCTCTAACAATGTTTATTTAATTTCCAATTGAAATGATGAAACCCAATGACATGTGGTAAAATAAGAAACAAATATCAATCGATTCTAAAATATTTAAAATAAAATCCTTTATTTTGATCAAGTAAAAGAACTAGGTGATTGATTAAAATGAGAAAAAAGCTAATTTCATGGACAATAGTTGAAATTAGTGGTCTTTGACTTCTATAATGAAAGGATTGGGAAATTTATTGAAAGTCAAGATGTGACTGATGTTGGGAAATAGATTATTTAAAAAAAAGTGAGTATTTTTCAATAAAAAGTAATTAAAATCATAATGATGGTTAGGTTTATGTGAGAATATAGTGGGGGAGCATGGGTTAATAGGATACCTGAAAACAATACACTGATGATGATGATATCATAATAGGTTCTATAACTATAATAAATATAAAAATAAATCTAAATTAATGAAGGGTATATAATCATTGATAAAACATCATCATTGGAAACATGATGGATGATGTCTATACAATAACCTCTGAGCTAACTCATGTAGAGACTAAAAGATTTTAATTGGTTTGGAATGTGTCAATTAGGTAAATTGAATATATAAAGTTCATGAAAAATTGAAAATAATTAAATATTGGAAATTTTAATCATGAAAAAATACTATAATTATATTTCAAATAAGTGGTTTTTCCAAATCATAATCAATAATAAAATAAATGGGACCAAGAGAAAATCATGGAAAGTATTGAATGAGTATTCTGAAATTTTCAGAATTAATGTTGATAAGTAATTATCACCTGTATCTTGGATGGAAAATTTTAATATTTTCATAGTTACATTAATGAAAATATATTTAAATATTTATAAAATGAATTTAAAATAAGATTTATTCAATGGATTATTGAAATAGTAAGTATATATTGACCAATAGTGTGTAGTTTTTATAGATAAAGATAAGTGACATGTTTTTTGTTAGAAGAAGTATTTTTTTGATTGAATCATGTAGAAAGATCATAATATTCTAGGGCTTACCAATACATGATAAATAATAGATTCAATTGAGATATTAATGAATAAAATCTATAAAATAATATGAATGATGATATATGGATTTTGGGGATCATTTATATGGAAAACATAATTTTTTGATGATCAAGAAATGAAAAATATCTGATGTCAGTAGAGTATATGAGGTAAAGATTTGAAATTTTCATGGTTTGGGAGTTATCATTTATCTTTTTTATACATAAATGATGTAGGTCATGGTATGATAAATTTTCCAAGAAAATATACCAAAGATGTTCTCAAAATATTTGTAATACATTATTATAGAAAAATGAAAACAAAAATACTTTCCTAGATGAAGTAGTTAAATAATTATGATGACATCTTAGTCAATGTTACAAATAATAGAAAAGTAATTGGAATTATATTGTATATATTATTGAAACTATAATATTTTTATATACATTTGAATCCTCATGGTTCCAATTTTATCATTAGGATGTCTATATTCATGATGTGAAACTAATTCATCATTACATTAAAAAAAATTTGTATTTTAGAACATTTTTTACAGAACATTATAAAAATATTTTTTGTTATATACTATTGTTTATTCAATAGATTAAGTGGATAATCATATCATTACCTTGTTTGGTTATTTAAATATAACAAGTTTTTTATTTCACGAATGAGAAAGAAGTTGTACTAAATCTTAGTTATCACATTTGCAACTAAATACATTTTGGAAACATAAGAATGTACAAAATAATTATGGTTCAATCAATAGATTTGGTATGATGGAGTTGATTATAAATCTCATATTTTAAACCACTATAAAAAAATGAGTGTTACTAATCATAGGAAAATTCATTATCATTGTTCAGGGAAAAAACATCATGATAAGTTGTCAACTATTTAAGGATACAAGTAATAATTGGATAGTTATATTGTAGTATGTTTCAAGATAGGATCATATTAGAGAAGTATATAAAACAGTTATACCAAAATATGATTTTGAGAAGTATATATTTTCTCACAAAGTCAATCTATCTCCCTACAGACTAGATAGTTTGAACATTGATCCCCCACATCCTTATGGGATTATTTATTTATAATAAATTATTTTGACTCTTTGTTGAATTAATTTTTTGATTTATATTCTACTTTTTAAACATGAAGAGATATTTATTTTTTTTTCATTGATAAAGTGGGATAATTATTTCACATGATACCTAATATAAGTGTTCCAATGTAAAAATATTATTGGGAGTGTTATCAGTTATAGGATATTGGAAAACAAGTTATAATTTGTTTACTAAGGTAAAGTGTTCTAAAACTAATACTTGATGGAAAAATCATGGGAGTGTGTTGGAAAACATAGAAACCATATTAGTGTTTTCTTGATGATCATTTCATTCAACACATGTTCATATTGAGATTCATTAATCATGTCGAATTAGATATAGTTGTTACTAATTCATTGATTCAAGATATTAAGTAAAAGAGTTCATACCATAAAGTTAGGAATATTTTTTGTTCTATAGCTAGAATTGATTTAATAGTATTTCTAACTATCATAAAAATCCTAAAGAAGGAAATATTATATAATGTTTCCTAGAATCTTGTTAGGGTGGTGTTCATTTTCAATGATGTATAAAATGATGTCAGATTCCTTAAAAGGAATCTAACTTATTCATATGAAATGTAGGAGAAGTGTCTGAGAAATTTAGAAGGTTCTTTAGGATGTTCTTATTGGAGGACATGTATAAAACAATTCCATTATTACTCAATCATAGATATAGGTTTACTATGATGAATAATGAAAAAGTAATAAAATGTGTGTGTGAAATTTCACGCTAAAGAATAATAACATTAAATAACAAAATATGAATATAATAGTAACAAAATGAAGTCTTTGAAAAATTGGATAATGGCCATCGTTATTATGGAACACGAAACCATTATCCAGTGGTTGGAAAAGGATGAAAATTTTTTCACTAAACCATGTTGTATGGAATTTCCAACTTGAATAACCAATTTATTAAATGTCATGAAGCATGTTAGGGTTCCATAAAACCTTACACCTGACCCGAACTATGAAATGGCGCGAAGGGGGTTCTAGATGCCGCTAAAATTGAAACAAGTTCCTAGGTATCAAAAAAATTCATGGAAAAATTTTAAACCTTTTTCATAATCATAAATAACCCAAAACAATTAACAACAGATTACTGAATATGCATTGTGAAAAATTACATAAAAATTCATAGATTTAATGTTTACAACATTTATAAAAACCCCAATGGGGATATAATAAATGGAAAAAGATACTATCCAAATAACACCATGAAAAAAGAGGAGATTTTTACTCAATTCACCACCACAACACCTTTAATGGAAGACAACTAGTTTCTCACACTGGCACCTTTAAACATATTTCCTTATCTTTTCCATTAATAACAATGTGTACTTACACCCAAAAGTTTATGTACAGTGTGATCCAAATTCAAGTAGGATTGAACCTAAAATAATAGATTCCATCCAATAACATTAAAGGAAAAATTAACATTCACATTTCCTTTAAAATGTTTGAATAATTTCACAGATAACATTTAATGGAAAAAAGATTTAATGCAATTAAATACTAAGGGAACAAACTTTTCATAAATGATCTTGATTTTAGATAAAATATACTCATGGTTGGCAATATTTTGATGTATGATACCACATTAAAATATCAAAATAAATCATAGGAATCCCAATAGTTTCATGATCTAGTGGGATAATAGGTACATTATATCATAGTAAAATATTGTATTGTAACCAAATTAACCACATTAACACACATCATCCATTAGAGAGGAGAAAAAAATAAAATTATTGTTGTCTTCAAACATTATCATGTATTTACTTTGTTTTTTAATCATTAATCATACTATATGAATTTGATCCTAGCCACTTCTATGAAATCAAGAATAAAATCCTAGTCCTTCCACCTTGATACAAAGGATTAACTTTATGCTCAATTTTCATTTCACATGTCACATAAGTCACCACATTTAGTAACACACAATAATTATGAATAAACAAAATAAAGAACATTTCTTCATGAGAAAACCCATTTATGAAACTAACACGCACAAAAACCAATATTAAAACATGTTGGGAACTTTAAACAATTAATTAATCAACATTAACCAATTATAAAGCACAAATAAGGTAGAAAACATTGGTTCACACATGAAACAGATATTATTTCCTTTATAGGAATCATTTTTCAATCCACATACGTCAAATCCCATTTATTAATAAAAAAATGATAAATCATGGAATTAGCAACATCAAGGTAAATAATTTTGGAGAATGATCTAAATTTACCCAGGACCACAAGAGAACCGTATAAAAATAATTATTAAACCATAAAAATTAAGATTGAGCCCTAAAAATCATTATCTAACCGTTAAGAGGTTACCAAAACCACTGGGGAACAAACCCCCTAAAGAAAAAGGAAGGAAACTCCAGAAAAGAGGGGAAATCAAAGATGAGAACCAAATACTTGAAGATTTCATGAATAAAACACTCCAAGACCTCTAAAAATGAATCTTCAAGGTAGGAAGAGGGAGATAGTGAGGCCCCTAAGTTAGAAAATCCGATGTGGGGGATATGGGTCGATTATGGTAGAAAATCAGCAGAAGGAAAAAAAATAAAAATAAAAAATTAATTATTTTGAAAGTCTGTGTGGTTTTCCCGCACAGTTTTCCAAACTATGCAGTACTACTGCCCCCTTAATTATCTAGAATATAATGAATCAATGATAGAATACAAGGTTTAAAAGTTATGAACTTAACACACAATAATACTCTTTCTAAAAACACTACATGGCTTCACATTTACCTGGAAAAGGGAGCACATTTTGAAAAAAATTATGCTGACCATACAACATTTTATTTTTTCCAATTTTTTCATTTTTCTCCAAAAACACAGATGAAAAAACATAGAAAAAAATAAATATAAATATACCTCAATATAGAAAAATGGGTTTGACAATTATCCGTACAATGAAATATTTTTTCTACTAGAATGTCAACCGGATATGTTATCAAAAAATAAAAATTGATACTCTTATTCAACCCAAGAATTATGCTCCTAATTCACATGAAAATCATCACCATTGTACCAATGAACACTTACCAATGGAATGAAATTCCCATAAATATCATTCTATTTTTGAATGTATAATTTGTACTAGCTGCTCAAATATAGAAAAATCAGGTTCTCTTTTCAACTATTCACAGTACAATACATGAGACATATTTGGGTTATACTTCTTCAAATGGAAGGAATGAAACACTTTTGTAATTAAAAACAAATATTTAGGAATGGGTAACCCATGTTCAACCATACCAACTAGACCAATGATCTCAAAAGGTCATAGAAAACATTGTGTTAGCTTCCCTGGGTTTCCCAAATAGCGATGTCCCAAGAGAGGTGCCTCATTTAGGAACACTTGGTCACCCACAGAAAACTAAATATCTCATCATCTCTAATTATAATATGATTTGTGGAAAATTTGTGCTATTAAAAAATGATAACTGATCAACATGAATTTTTCATCTCTCTCATGCGCTGAGCTTGGTCTCAGTAGTGAGGTCTCACCAACCTCATCCAAACACAATGGAGATAGACAGAGGAAATCATAAATCAACTTGGAAAACCCAATTTCAATTGAGGATTGGAAATTATTGTTATACACGAAATCAATCTATCCTGAATTGTTATCTCATTAACCACATAAATCCGTCACAAATTCACGGATCACAGCTTCTATGATTTGATTTTACCATTCCCTATATCTATCTATTTGAGGATGTTATTTTGTACTCAATTTTACCTGTGACCCCATCACATTTTGAAGTCATTCTTTAATCCATGAGGTAAAAGGGGGTCCCTAGTAGAAATAAATACTAACAAGGCACCATGATGCCTTAAAACCTATAGATAATATATCCTACCAAACTCATCCACAATTTTTGAATATTGAATTAGAATGAAATGGGATGCTCTTTTTAGACAAAAACTCACTATCCAAATTGTATTCTTTAATTGAGGTGTATGAGGAATTATTAAAATTAAGTCTATTGTAATTTTTTACCACATCCGGGTAGGAGTAGGTAGTGGGTGGAGAAAATTGGAGTTCCTTCTATGCTCTTACTTGACCCGATGCCACATATAACACCTCGATGGGATGTCAATTATTCCTTGCCTCATACCTGGCCATCAGAAATACTAGCCCACATCATATAACTTATTGGTACCAATATGATGAACATCCCCCTAAGACTAGTGGCTATCCAGAATCACCACATTCCTCAGAGATAATATCACCACAAGTCACCCTGGAAGAATAGTATTACCTCTGGGGATAATAACTAATCAAATAGTGTGTCACCGCCAGTAAGAAACTTCATATACTTTTGGCACAACTCACCAACATGATTTTGTTTCTGAATCCACTCTAGAAAAGAAGGGTCCAACTGAAAACTACCCAATAATGAACCTGCACTATTCTCCATGGTCTCTAGATGACACTGTAAAAAAAATTCCCTTCAAAGTCCACTCATCACTATACTTCCCTAAATCAGGGACATGAATATTTCCACTCAAACTATATGGCACAAAATTAACTTTTCTAGAGGTATAGACTATAACAAAATCAAATACCTGAAGCTAATCAAACCAAATACATTTTTTTAAATTAAAATACTATTGGGAGAAAATGTATTCCAATCTCTTATGATTTGAATAAAAAACAAATTTCTCACTATGATGATAATGATGCCATGTATTTGGGTCATGAATCATCACTACTAACTCCAATTCATGGGTGGATTAGTTCTTTTCATGTGGTAAGAGTTGATGAGATCCATATTGCATCACATATTAATCATTCATAAGTGCACACCCCAAACCCATACTGGAGGTATTACAACTAACAACATAGCACTCACCAGATTCTGGTAATATCTATACAGGGGCAGTATAAAAAAATGCTTCAACTCCGGGAAGGAACCCTAATACACTAGACTCCATTCCAAATTCTCCCATTTTAGGTTAAGAACTATCATGGGCGATGCAATATAATAGAATTATCAAAAAAAACCTATAATATCTTTCATGGAATAATAATATTCTGATCATGAAAAAACTCTTTAGCTACTCCCATGAAATAACTACACTAATTTTTAGGGGTTCCACTGAATGACCACACTCCGATATGATGAGGACCAGAAACATTAACTCATTAATCCAAACGGTGCATTTCAAAAACAAGGAATAGAGATGATGATCATAAATTATGTCCAATAAGATATTTAAATGATGTTCATTCTCCTCCTCAGTTCCAAAATAGAACATGATTTAATCCAAGAATGGCATGAAAATTTAATCGAGATAATAGAGAAACAACCACTTCATAAGTCCCATAAGAACTGATTAAGAATTATTTAAACTGGATGGCATGACCAAATACTCCAAATGGCAATATTTTCCTCAAAAAAGAAATTTTCCAAACATCTTCTTTTTTAACTTTGACCTTGTGACAACCAGAACCCATGTCAATTTTTGAAGACCAGATTTCCCCCTTAATATAAATAACATTTCACCAATTGTGTGTAAAGGGAACCAATTCATGACCATAACCTTATTCAGTATTAGGTAATTAGTAAACAACAAAAGATATCCATCAGCCTTCTTGGTAAGAAGAACTAGGGAGGGCCATGTAGAGGAACTTAGGAGAATGAATCCATTCGATTTTTAGTCGTCTAGTTTTACATTTAATTCCCTCAAATTGGTGGGTGCAATATGGTATGATGGAAGAGATATCAGATAAGTTAGTGTCTATATATATCTATATAACTCTACATATCACTCTAGAGGAAAAACTAAAAATTCCTCTTGATGCACTTTTGGGAACGCATCCACAAGAGAAGTAAATCCACCATTAAGAACACCACTTTATTCCTCCAATGAATTTGATGATAACTGAAAATTGAGATTGACAAATTCAGTAATATGAGGTCCATCATGACCTGACTGAGAATCCCATTCAACATGAAAGGCATGGTTACTCTTAATAGGTTTTATAAAATTTACTCGTGGATTTTAGAAATAGATGTGTTCTGGAGAGTGAACCATCCAATAAATACCAAGGAAAACATTAATGTGGTGTATCTTCAAAACTGGGAATGGACATTCCAACATGACCCCTGGCACAGTGAGTTATCATGAAGGAAACTTGAAACCTACCCTTTATTCTTACTCATCTTCATTACTTACTCTATTGCAAATGGTATATGACCAGTTAGTAAACGCAGATCATTCAAAATATCGTCAGAGATAAATGATGAACATGAAATATTATCAAAAAAATGTATCCAAGGATGATACAGATAAAATAGTACCTGGATATTAACAGTTCTAGCACCCAATTCCACTAGTGATCGATCCACCATGTGAAACTACATCATCTCCTCCTGAGCATGAGAATTAAAATTGGCATGTATCTCTTCGTCGAACTGACTCTGCCCAAAATATGATCTAACCCTACCACCATGCCTTCTAAATCGAGATCCCACTAACCTTGATGGCTCTGACTGGGATTATATCCCACAAAAATACACATATCATTCCAATCTAATAAGAAAAAGTGATCCTTCAAAACTTCTACAATTACCCCATATCACCACATTAGTGATAGGGTTTGGGAGGAGATGTGCATCCAAGTTTTATATGTCCTTCCAATCTACAGTAGTGATAGAAACTAGAAGACACATCAGAATCCACTCATGAAGGCTGGCGGGAAGGGTGGCCAAAACTACCACCTCCCTTCTTCCCCTACTCATCCCGCTTCCTCTTACATTATGACAAGATGACACTAATCCATGGAAACCATTATAATTACTATGATCGATATCCATAATCATTGTATGATTGACCAGCTAAGAAATGTTATTTTTATTGAAGATGAATACCTATGGTCATATTTCTATCCAAAAACCCATTATTATCCTAGGAGCCGTCATTTTCTCATTGAAAAAGAGCTCAGGTTCATACCCAACATGCTCAGCAAAGCAGTTAGAATATTCCATCACATCCGGGTCTCGCTGGGAAAGGTCCTTGAACTAATAGTATCTGGTGTATTCTAATACCAAAATACAATGCTCCTCATTGAAATGATCATATAGTCTTTAAATTCCATCATCTCATTCTTTCCATCTTTGACCACTATGTCTCACGACTATCTACTAGGTCCTTTAAACATGAATGAGGAACATTTATCCATGAAATCCCCAAAAGTATCAAGGATCATTAACATCTACCCTATCTCCAAAATCCAATCCTCTAATTCTTGAGGCTCAGTGATCCCTCATAATTAAAGTGCCTAGTTCTTAAGATACTCCTTTCCTTTTTTCCTTTAGGAAACCTGGTTCGGCTTCACTATCCTAAGAAAGACCAGATAAAACTTCTTATCCAAAATCATGAATATCCTAAACCACTACATCCTCTAATATATTTTCAATTGGTGAGGGAGAACTCTCTATGGGCTCTTCCAACCTCTACATAGGAAGTCTCTATTGAGGAATTTTTTTATAAGATGAAATAACCCATGAAAATCCATCAATACCAGAATTATGATTTTTTTTTGTAATGATAACAAATCTCAAAAACATCCAGAAATAAAAACATAACCAAATCCATCATAATAATAGGAAAAATGACCAAACTGGTCCACCCCTATCCAATTTCTGTATGTATTCTTTATCCTGTAGGTATCACATGATGGATAAGTCAAAAAAATCCCGAAATCCCATGGTGATTCAAGTCCGGTTGTGAGGTGTGATCCTCAGACACCCCACTCATAATCATAACCTCATGCCTTGATTATTAAATATCTAGTCAATCCAGAGTCATCAAAAAAACAACTATGACAAAAAGAGCATAACCACCTCCAATAATATTTTATCACAATCAAAGTCGAGGTTTCATCCATCATAACACTTCCCGGTCCATGGCTTGTCCTGAAGGGAATTCCCAATCCCCATTGGCTAGAACCAAGTTTCATGGTATCAAAAATACATCATGGGGATGATTTCACAAATTTTCATAAGAATAATTAACCAAAAATAAAAAATAAAAAAGTCATAACTCGATATCCATAGTCAAACATGACATAACAATTTTTATGTTCATTGTTTAGAACATTTAAACAAAACTCAATGGGTCTGCCACAGAAAAGGGAACAAAACACTATCCACATAAAAAACATGAAAGAAGAGGATAATTGTCATCTTTCCAACACCACAACACCTACTTGGGAAGACCATTTTCATCTATAACCTGCACCTGCAAATATCACTCAATTAAATGTTTCATACATAACAAAGTGTAATTACATAAAATGTTGAATGTAGGTGTGGGCCAAATCCTCGTAGGATGAAACCCAAAATAAAGGATCCTCTACCATTACAATAAATGAAAATTAATATCCACATTTCCTTTAAAACATTTGATGTATTTCGGGTAAAACATAAGAAGAATTTATACAATTTATGGAATTTTTTATAAGGAAATTTTTTTTAACAGAACACACTTTTATAAAATGATCTCTATTTAACATAAAATATAACCATTGCCAACCATATGTTAACAGATGGTGTCAGATCATAAGATTGCACTATATCACAAAAATACCTATAGGGACCCACTCTAGTGGGACACTATGTACATTTTATCTCATTGAAATGCGGGATAGTTACCACACACATAGTGTTATCATGCATGACCTGCTATAGAGGGAAAACACCAAACATTCTAGTGGCCCCCAATAATCATAAAATATTTAGTTATTTGTGTGTTTGTTAATCCTACCGGATTAATTGTTGGGAAAAATCCCTCAAGTTATCATGGAAGAATTTTTTGGAGATTGTGTTTGTTGAAAAAGCGGTCCTCCAGGTAAATTTTTTTCACAAAGCAGACCACGATGTCCAATTTTTTAAAAAATTGGTTTACCTGGTGGTTTTTTGGGTTCAAGAGATGTTGTTGTCTATCTATATTTGACAGAATAACCCCAAAAATGGAATATAAGATCTAGAGGTGGTACAAAAAGAGTGGTGAATCGAGGTAAATGCAAAACATTTGGGAGGTGGTGCAAAATTATATTGGTGTGTGAAAGAGTAGAGTGGTGCACAAAAAATTTGCATGGTGCACAAAATAAAGGAATGGAGTTTTCCACGCAAGAGGTGATTTGAGATAAGATTATCAAAATTTAGAAAAGGCATGAGGTGCATGAAAAATTATAGAATTGTGCAAAATATGGTTTTTTGAGGAAGATGTGTTTTTCATGGTCAACGAGGATTACAGGTGCAGGGAGGGTTTTTCTCACAGGGTTCAATTTTTCCTAAAATATAAAGTGACCCCCCGTTATTCAAATCCACTAAAAACTTTGGGATTATCTGAGCTCTTTCATGAAAAATTGGAAGTACTCAAGGGAGTTGCAGGGGAAAAAAGTTATCCCATAAATGAATGGTTGCACGTAAAGAAAAGGATGTGTGTGAAAGAAGACTTTTTCACCAAATATTATTGGTTACGAATAAAAGAGGTGTTGCATGAAATGTGGATTACGTGAAAAAGTAGAGAATTATGTTTGATGTAGTGTAGAGGCTGCACATAAAATTGGGGGATGCCCAGTACACATGGTGAATATAGAGATTCATCTGTTGGTGAATGTGGGACTTCAACAGAGCATCTATAAATAGTTAAGGATGTATATTTCATTAGAGATAATGAAGATACCTATAGGTCTATAAACTGTGAGTGGATATTCTGAAGAAGCAGTGAGCACACTTCAGTTGAGAGATCGGTGAGATTTCACTTTGTGATTGGTTGTAAAGCAGAAGGGATAGTAAGTTTACTTTTAACATTATTAATAGCATTGCACTTTTAGTGGATTTGGTACATCAACACATTGTCAATGTATACTCCTTTGACGTAGCCCAATGATTGTTAACCATGTAAAAATAACTGTGTCCTATGCATGATTTAATTTTTTTATACATTGCTACGAGAAAAAGATGGATGAGTTTTTTCAGAACAGTGAAAAAAGATCAATAGGGGCAGATTTTTTAATCTACCATTCCCCAATTCACCTCCCCTCTCTGAGTATATAAACTATAAAACCTAACATTAATCCATGCATAGGAACATCCATGTCATATACTATACTAGTATTAATCTACCCATATGTATACCAACAATTCCCCTCATACTCAATTTTCATTTCACATGTCACATAGATCACTAAATTCACACACACACACAAGAGAAGTAAACATAAGAAACCATATTTTCTCATGAGAAACCCCCTTTCGAAATTCACACACACACACACAAAATCATAGAATTTTCATTTCACCTATTAAATTATTTATTAAACAACTTAAAAAATTTATAAAGAAAAATTAAGGCACCCAATAGGGGTTCACAAATAAAACACAACCCATTTCCTCTGTAAAATTCATTTTCTACCCAAAAGACATCAAATACCCATGAAAACTCATTTACCAGCATAGATAAACTTCATAGAACATATTTATATACTCATAAAATCATATTAAAATAATTCAAAATGATAGAACATTTAATCACCTACCTGCATTGTAGAAAATCCTGGATAATGGGGTAAAATTAAAACCTCACCCCAAGAGAACCCTTTAAAATAAATATTACATAATAAAAATCATGGTCAATCCGTAAAAATAATGATTTAACCTATAATGGTCACTCAATCGAGTGGAGAACAATACCCCCAAAGAAGAAGGAGATAATACCTTAAAAAGAGGGGACATCAAAGAGGAGATCAAAACAAATAAATATTTCTTAGAGAAAATGATAAAAATACCTCAGTAAAATGAATTTATGATGGATTATTAGAGATATGGTGAGGAACCTAAGGTAGGAAATCCTTTGTGGGAAGGAGATGTGGGGATTTTGGTATAAAAATAGGGGAATAATGATAAATATAAATTCAATTTTTAATAACCTAAACATTCCGTAGGGGTTTCATTCATAGTTTGAAAAACCATATAGACACTATGCACCACGTACTCTTCAAGAAGAAAATTTAAAATAGTTATCTTACATGGTTTCAAAAATGTGCACTATCCATAAAGTAAGCCTCTAACAAAAAACACTAATTTGCCTCACGGTTACCATTAAAAGGGTGGATGGTTAAAACATTGTGCACTACCAGCTATTTTCCGAAATATTCTCATATTCTCCAAGAACATAATGGATTATATCTAGTCCAAAAAGAAATAAAAAAATAATTCATGTTGAATACATGGGTGTGACATAAACTATGGAACTGTAACATGTGAATTGAGAATTATTTTATCATGATCCAAACCATTGAAAAATGGTTAGGAAAAGTGGGGAAACCATAATTTTATATTTAATAAATTTAATGTAGTTAAAAACCTAAAAATTCTTCAATATATAGTTTTATAATGATGATGACTGCTCAAGTAGGAAACATTTAGAGAAAACTCAATGGTGAATGTCAAAGTTGATTATCTTGGATTTTATATAGCTCCTACATAAATATCTATCGTATATAGAGTACGAAGATATTAAATCAAGGGATGAAAATAATATTGAGAAAAGTTTTAAGAATTTTAAAGTGAATATTGTATGGCGGAAGGACATATTGTGGTTTTCATTATAAAATTTCCTAGTGTGGATGACATAATATTTATTTTTCTAGTATAAATGAGAAACAATAGTTCCACACCATTTCAGTGATGAAAAAAATGGTGGATTCATGTAATTAGTTTCATAGATGTGAATTTAATACCTTTAAAAAAAATATCCAATAATTAAAAGTGTGGTATATTCAAAAGGATAATTCAGTTATTTTGGTCGAATTTCCCAACATAATAAATGGAGATTAATTATATATTCAGATGGAAATATAATGATACATTAAATACAGAAGAGATATATTCTCTTTTAAAATTTTTATGATGACTTGTGAATGATAAAATGGAAAATGGATCTCATAGAGTTAGACAAAACATAGGATCTCTAGACTTATAGTGAATTGTTTAAGGAAATCAAAGTGGTATTCTTAATAAATTTTCATGATCTTCAATAGTGACTGAAACTATATAGTAATTAATACAACCTATTCAATGTATACTTAGTCTAGTCATAAATATAAATGCAACAGTACACATGAAAGCAATAACCTTTTTATTGTATGATAGTGGTGAGTTATTTATATCTTGTGGGGTTGAAAACCTAGTAGTTGAATAATAAAATATTAAATTGTAACTAATAAGAAGTGTGAATTGTATTTTAGGTTCATGAATTTTTATGGATTTAGTATCTTTGGTTTAGCCCAGTTTGGGATATTACAATAAATTACTCAGGTCCAAATTTAACTTTTTTATCAAATTATATACTATTATATGTTGTAGAGTCTTACTAATAATTATGGAAGAAGAATATTAGACCAATTTTTCAAAAATCATCAGAATACCTAGAATCATCCGCCCAACACTCAGGTGGTATTTATCTTTCCATGGACTATGAAATCAATTTTTTATCAAGTAATTTAATTAATCCACTGGATATATAAATTTTATAACTAATAAATCCTATTCTTCATGGAAAACTATAAATATGAATCCATAAGAAACATGTTTTCCTTCATGGAATATTGGAACAAACCATTCATATAAGTTATGGATACCTGTATACTGATACATATTAGGGTTCTCATTAATAAACTATGAGTGGGATAATTAAATGTTACAATTTTTTTCATTCAATTGTAAATAAGCTATCATCACATTATAAATTCTTGGAATTTCACAATGTCGTAACATTAATTCTTCTAATCTACTAAATTTTAAAAATATTAATAACTCAATTCACTAACCACACAACCAAAAAATAAAATCATTGCAATTATAATGGATTTACATGTTTCAATATTCAAAAAAATAGAATCACCCTTGGTATGATTTGGAAAACATAATATCACATGAACCTAGAGAACTTAAGGATTCAAGAAATCATGGATTTTTGTTAAACTCATGTTACATACATATGTCTCCTGACAATTGTAATTTTATCTGACATAAAAGAAGAAGATAACAAAAAGGGATTTTATGATTTTTGTCTTCATCCAACACATTTCACTCTAGATTTTTTAAACGAATTTTACCATAACATACAACTTCATAGAAGCAATTTTTCCTCAAGAAGTGAGTATGAACATTCATTGATATCCCAAAACCATCATTACTTCTTTTCTAAGAAAATATAACTAATAAAAACAACCTATGAATTTATACCAATAAAAAGAAACATTTACTCATATCAACTAACATGGAAATATTAATTCTAATATAGATTCTTATATATATATTCATATAGAATTATTTCAAATTTAATAAATGATTTTTAAATGATACTCTAAACTTATTCTTTTTCTCCAATTTTACCTCTTTATTTATTTCAATCATACTAAAATATTCATGAAAAATTTTATTTATCACTATACCCTTAATAGTTGACCAACTACCACCATAAATATAATATATTTACAACTCAATTCCTAAACCACTATTTTTTAACTTCTCTAACATAAACCATATCATTGAATAATTAAATAACATCAATTGACCATTGATATGTTTTAGGAATGATAAGTACAAAGTCAGAGTATCCTTTGGGTAATTTATATAGATATATCAAAAAAATCAATAAAAAATTGGTTTTTATAGAAATAATTATGTATGGAGATATTTAAAAATATAACATTTCAAGTTATAATAAAATAATTATATCTGACAACTAAAATTTGAAGAACATTTAACCTTAAAACCCTAAATTGAGATTTAATTGTACATTTTAATGAATGAGATTTCTATCATAGATTATGAAACTATAACATGATTATCAAATTCAACAAGAAACAATATCCCTAATAGAGTAATCCTATTATGTGTTCCGAACATCCATAGAATTTATAATCAATACATAGTAAATCTCAATATGATATATTACTACACAACATAAAAACCCTCTTAAAAAATTAGTCAATTGAATTTATGAAATCTCCCTTAATGTTATCATGGACTTCCTATTTTGGAATGATCCATATGAAATGAATGTTCTAAAACAATCATCACATATATAAATAAAATAATTGAATAAAACAAAAATTTTAAATGTTCTATTTTATACCACCTCAAATTATATACATTGTAAATTTTATCGTAATTTACTATATTTGAATACTAGAACAATAATAAACATAACTCATTGAATCTAATAAAATTCTAAGAATATATAAATGACAGTATTTTTTCAAGATTCTATTATGTCTGAACACTATTAATTTATTTTCTAATTTGTAAAAAAATGATAGAAAATCATATTTCATATTCAATTAAATTATCATTGAACAAGAATGTGTAATTTTTTATTAACTATAACATAATAAACATATATTTTATATTTACAAGGAATCCTCAGCCTTTTTATACAAATAGTATTATCATTTTTAAAACACAATGAATCTCAATAAAATTCATCACTCCAATCTAAATTTCCAAAATCTCATTTAATCATATTCATGTAGTATTCATCAAACAAAAGTTGAAGTAAAGTGTTATAACAGAATATCCATTAAAAAATTTAGGAATCAAAAGGAAACCATACTAAATAGTGTTTATATGAAATAATCCCAATATGTAAATAAGTGATGTATGTGATATAATTCTTATCCATGGGGTAAGACAATAACATGAAAATTGTTATTGAAAAAATCGATTATCCATTGGTTACTACAAATAAAAATACAACAAAACCTCTTTGTTAGATTTGCATTAACTATAATTACAACATCCAAAGGTTTTTATTTTTTACTGTAATAGTTCAATTGTCATATAATCATATTTAATAGGAATTATATTTTATAAATATATATGGAAAAAAATTTGATTGAATAAACGAGAATATTGTCCAACTCCATCGATTGAGTTTATCTATAAACTCATGAAACCCTCCTTAATGCATGTGGCTGGAGAATAAGACAATGGATAAATACTAAATTATGAAATGAATTTTTCCCCATAAAACTGACATATCCTCATAAATTTTAAAATATAATTTTAAAATAAAATAAGTCCATGAGGGTATCCCTTCTGAAATTATAGAGAAAAATGATGGCATCGAATTAAAATTCACTTTTCCAAAAATCACCTATAAATATAATATAAAGATCAATTCACTAATTGAAATATTTAAATATTACATATAAAAAAAACAATGGATCTTGGGATAATAAATGGTAATAATAAAATTAAATACAAATGAGGTATCATTGAGTGATACCACCATTAAATTAAAAATTAACATCTAAAATCATGAGATTTCTTTATAGTAAAACGTTAAAATATTCTAAATTCCCATCTCAAATGAGATAAATGATATTAAAGTGCCCCATATTCCTCTAAATTAAATCATAAACTCCTTATGTTATTTCATATATTTTATTTATTCCTTGAGGTCAAGTAAAATTACCAAACATTGTTACAATAAATTAAAGAGGTCTGATATCCACTGATAAAATGAACCAAGTGTTTTTCAAAACTCCTCACATGATGGTTTTAAATTCATTAGTCAGGAGGACCAATCATGTCAAGTTTATATAATGAATAGTCCAATATAGAGGTTCTTTCCTAAAAATTAATAAAATCTATATATTGGGAGAACCTATCATTAGTGTTAAACAAAATTATAATCTTAAATAATATTTTTTTAGGGCCCCAATCAAATAAAATAAGTTATTTATTCCTTAAAAGGGCCTATCACATTAAGATAATAAATCAATGATAAATAAATTATTATCCCTCACTAAATCATGAAAAATTATTATGTGCCTCATAATGCTCCACTCATGTGTAGTCAGATGTAATTCAAACATCATGTATACTACCACATCCAATTGTGATCAAATTTACTATGTATAGTTCTTAAAAAAATCACTTCTCAAATGATCATATATGTCATAAGAGATCACTAATCATACAATGTATATTCAATGATTTTAATGTTATTAAATTTTCTTAGTATATAGTTTTCAATGATCTGAATGGATTTAATATAACAATGTCATAGAGAATTTTTCTCATTGATAAGGTTACAAGAGTTCCCCACTACGATGAGAAACATGTAATATTATAGAGATATTCTTAAATATAGTTATAAATCTTGATACAATACCATAATGAGACACAAATACTATGACAATAATGAATGAATACTCATATATGGCTACGTATTTGTCACATTATGTTATTCCATGGTAATATCCAACACAAAAGATTACTATAACAGACCTTCCAGTACGAATGGTGCATGTTTATGTGTCATTTTATTTTCGTATCTATGAACACATGTATTGATTCTTAAAAGTTATTATTATTATTAATGTATGTTATAACCATCACACATAGATGTATTTCATAAACACGTATGATATAGTTTATGACATATTTGGATATGTTGGTAATATCACAAGTAAAATTTTATTAATAAATAATTAAAGTATTGGTCCCTTCCATCTTTATGGAAGATTCTATATTGAAACATTTATTGAAATATAACCATCACATTAAATTCAATAGAAATGGTGACTCGACTTGTTAATTTTAGATAGTAAAAGAACAATATATCAAGAATATAGGTTGATGAAAAATATTAAAAGACTTATATATTATGTATTAACACTGAAGGATTATATTACAATGTTAAAATTCATGTGTGTTTGTATTTATTTATATTTTTAGTTGTTCCTCTTAGATTCTTTAACCCTTTTCCAGATAACAATCATGGACAGTAGGACATCCCCCTTATTCAAGTGAGATATAATCCTTGAGGGCCACACACTTGGTGTCTCCATTGATCTCGATTAATTTTTATTGTAATATAATTATTTGAATAAATATTATTCTCATAATATAGGAATAATATTATTCATGATTTATTAAACAATAATGTTTATAAGGAAATATATAATTATTCATTATTTAAATAATA
Organism: Viscum album; assembly: GCA_963277665.1. Taxonomy (NCBI): domain Eukaryota; kingdom Viridiplantae; phylum Streptophyta; class Magnoliopsida; order Santalales; family Viscaceae; genus Viscum; species Viscum album. Next base: position 1,598,167,466 of record OY728119.1, on the reverse strand, counting down.
GTTTTGATTATGTGAATATATAATGAATTTTTATTTAATAGATTGTGCATAAAATATATATTTTAATTATGAATAAAATATATAACAATATTTTTTTAGGGTATTGAATATTTATAGAGGAGTAACAGTGGTAGAATAATATGTGCGGTGATGAATATTTTTTTCCAAGTTGATATATACTATTTAACATCATATGAGTTATTAAACACTATAAAAAATGAAAAAAACTTATTTTATTTTAGTTATATGGAATATGTTATAATTATGATTATAATCTTATTTATGGTTTTCTATAGAATTTAATAATATTTTAACAAAAATTATAGCTCTATAAATAAATATTTTTTTAATATATTACAAGGTTACTTTATATTTGCGTATAATTTCCCACAACCATGTTCTATCTATATTCCTCATCATCTCTTCCTCTCAGAAAAAATATGAATTAAAGAGATTCTTTTTAGCACTAAGAAACTACAAAAGATCAGCATAAAAAATGTGAGAAAATATATTCATTTTTAATGAACTTGAAAATGAATTGGAATAATTAGAATATAAATTGAGAATATTTCTAATACCATTGGATAGATTATATACTAGGTTCCATATAGTGAAATAAGCGTTATCTAGAAAAAAGTTTTTCAAATGACAAAAAATATCTCTACCAAAGAATAATTCTATGACAAGGAAATAGTTTTATCTACGATTATATAAATAATTTATATATTTAACGTGATATATTCTCTATGGGAATCCAAGTTACTCTATGTCAATATTTGGTGAAAAAAATCCTTGATCATGGAATTCATATCCTGAATAATATTTTGAATGATCTAGAAAATAAAAATAACATTTTAGGTTTCATTTCCATCTATGCTGCTTCTATTGCACTGAAAACCTTCAATATTTATTAGAGTGGTAATGTTTGATATTAATGGGTATATATATGACTAATGGTCTATATGGGAAACATTGGATAGAAGTTTATTTAAAAAATAAATCATTATTTAGTATTATTTTAGTTAACATGAATTCAACTTTTTTATTATGTTTGTTCAATGATTAATTTTATTAAAATAATAATAATAAATGAAGAATGACTAGAGATACCGTCATGAATAGTAGATGATTTTTTATGGGTATCCATGTGCACAACCCATGGACGTTTCATGGGATACATGACGTACTAGGGATTAACTACGAGCTATGTATTTATTTCAATCCACATGTATAATGTTCCAACCAGACACATGGAAAGTTAGATTATATGGATTATATTGGGGGTAAATTTTTTGTAGTCAACGTGGTTTGACTAAAAAAATTACTCAAGATGTGTAGTTTTATACATAGTCAAAGATACAAGGGATTCATAACCTTTAGTAATAATAAATAAATGTGTAACTAGAATACACTATGTGTAGTTCACTTTTTACCCCATCAAAAATAAATTCCAATCCATTTGATGAGTCTAGAGGATAAAAAACCTACGAGGTACGACAAATGTTCCTATATTTGATATGTTTGGTAGTAACACGTCTAATGAACACGATGATTCCTTTTGTGGGTCATGTAGGCACACAATAAGAATGATACATGATTTGTAGATGGATTCAATATTCATTGTAGTTTAACAAATGTACACACTAAATCCATAGGTCTGTATCCATGGAATACAATAATAGATATACATGAAGTGTAGCTCATTTTATCACACCAAAATGACTACTAATAAAGTAAAGAAATATAATTATAATAAATTTCTAACAGAATAATTAAAAATTTATGATAATGATTGAAACTTATTGTGTTCAACAATTTAATAATAATATTAAAAAATTATTACATTCCATAATAATTTATTCTAATTATCTATAACAATTAATTATTCTATATATTTACTATGACTGCATTTAATGATGTGTGTCTCTAATCAAATTTGGATGGTCATTAGGATAATGTATAATTAAATATTTAATTATTTAATAAATTAATTTAACCATGTTTACAAGAATAATACAAAATGAATGATAATTTATTTTAATTTTACACAGTCATTATATGTTTATGAACATTCATTATCATGACCAAGGCTTTTGTATTTGTTGGTTTTATGTTACTTAATGTATTTCTTATCTTATATAATTAGTTGTCATTAAATTAAATTTGTTTACCTACGGGTAATCCGAACCTCTATCGTTATATAGGAATTTCATGTCCATGGATATTAATGTAATAAACCATAACTAGTTCACTGGTTCCCAAAAACATTTTGTGAGTTATAAATACTTATAATAAATTGGGTATCATATGGTAGACAGAAGTTGTTAAATATGAAAACAAGATGATGGAAACCAATGTGATACATAGGTGGATAGGTGAAATGATATAATAATTCCCAATATTAGTACTAGTGGTTATCTCTAAGTCATAATGTGATTTATTTTATACTCAAAATTTGAAAAAACAAACAAAAGTATGATCATGAATTTATTTATTTATTTCTTATGCATTATTATTGATTGGATGAAAGAACATAATTAAATAAACAAATAAATTAATGTAAAATATTCAATTTAAAAAATGGAATATGAAGAACTATTTTTTTAGACATGGTTAATCAATAACATAATTTCCAGTTAATATTAACAATATATGTAAATGATTATAGAATAAATAATTATAAATAAATCTTTTAAATCCCTCCAATAAAATTTATTCACATCATGTATTCCATTGATTTATTGGGTATGAAACCATCAAAAAATGGTTTTACATGAAATATCAATGAAAAAATTATTTTATTTGGGAGTTATCATGAGTTTTTTGGGACTCCATAACCATTGATTTATTGAATTTATCAAAAAAATCCATGCAATACTAATTTATAATAAAGTGGTGAAGAAATACCATTTAGGATTTCTGAATTTTGGATTCCACTCTATGGATCAAGATACTACAAACATACTATTATAATGACCAACTACCTAATTAAATTCTCCAGATTTTCATTAATAATTTCTAGATCAAAATGAAGGGTAATATGGGACCAGTTCTCTATAATTTCTTTCGTGAATATAAAGTCTACATTAAATAATGATGGTTATTGAGATAGGGAAAAATAGTTGGAGATTAAATTAAAATAATTATTACTATTTATCCGATGAACTTTAATCAAGAAATGTTTAAATAATATTTTCATTCATACATGAATAATGAAGGGAATCTTCATCATTCACATTGTACATGGGATTATTTTTTGGTAAATACCATCAATTCACTAGTAGTAACAATCAAAATTTGTTTGTATTCCTTCAGGTTGAGTTTAGACAAAACAATACTTATTTATTAAAATTTTCACAACCTAGTTAGCATGTCACGGAGGCGAGTGGTGAAGGGTTCTATGTCTATGTAAATCACATGATTGATGAATTCTACATTCAGTGTTTTATGATTTCATTTATGTCTATTGAACTCATGGAGTATCATAAAACATTGATTCATATAGCCTACTAAGTAATCCATTCAGTTTAAACTATGAGAGAGATTGAGAAGAATAGTTTGAGATATCTAATTCACACATTAAGAGTAGGATTGGAGAAGATGTGCTAGCTAGGAATAAAATATTCAATTTCATCGGATATATTATGTGACAATTGTTTCTATTGATTAAAATTTTCAATAAACTATGAACCCATATAATTATTTCATAACTCATTCAAATATTTTCAAGCATCGTTGTTATGTATTATATGAACAAAATTTATATGTATCTCTGAAATATTCAAACTCTTGTACTCCATGATGATAAGGGTATGAACCAAAAAAAATATTGTATTCTTTTTTTAATAAATAGAAATTCAATGTTATGATATTTAAGATAAAAGATCCCTCACACCTTTCCATTAAGTGATAGATCAAGGGTCAAGAAATAGATCAAGATACTATTTTTCTACATGTATAACGATGGTCCACTGGATGAAAATTTTCATCCAAATAAAGAAGAAATGGTAAGATTTAGGTGGGTTTGTTGTCGAGTTAATTTTTTATGTTTCAATAAATTGAGAATTATATAATTTTTGAGGTTCTCACAAATTTATCCGAATAAATAAAAAGTGGATTCAAAATTCAATTTTCAGGAGGTAGTTTTAGAAGCATCCAATGGAAAAAAAAACTTATTATGGTAGTAATAGAAGACTACCACCTCACGTTTCAAATGGGAATGATCTTTTTTTATTGTTTTTAGTGTATTTCATCCATTACCGAAAATATTATTTGTTTATCAATATATGATATGGATGGATTTATTTTCAAATTTAGGAATAAAACATTCTTATTTTATAAGGATAACATTTTTATCATAAGATATATTTAAATAATTGAATTTATGTGTTTTAATACACAATCTATGTAATACAATTCAGTAACTAACTACTTCATATGACTCATTCCACAACAAACATTGGTATCACGAGATAGGTCATGTAAACAACAAGTGTTTGACTAAATAACTCCAATATGGATATTGAATTTCCATTGTTCTAAAACCTCGTAGTGTATTTAATCCTTCTTTGAAAAAAGAAATATATAAATCCACATTTAGCGGACAAGTATAAAATATTAAAAATATTTGTTAATTATATTATGAAAATGTGTCTAGACCATTACCCATTGATGTATACGATTGGTACTCATACTTCATAACAATTTTTGATGATTTTCGTATATAAGGACATGAAAAATTGATTAATAATAAGTTTGAATTCATTTATTTATATATAACATAAAATAACAACTTTTATACACATATGGGTATAATGGTTAAGAAATTGTGTTAAGACTCTGGTTGAAAATATTTTAATCAATACATCAGTTATTATTTATGGGATTATGAGATTCAATATCAACTCAGGATTCTATATACACCTAACTAAAACTGGGTGAAACATCTGAGGAATCAAACCATGTTACACATAGAGAGATCAATAATGAGCCATGTAATCCTTCCCTTATCATTCAGGGGTATTTATTGAAAATAGAATCATACGTACAAAATTGAGGGAAAAACAAAGCAGAATATATGATTACATATTAATTATTGAATGGAATGAAACTAGTGTTTTAGTACTCAATTATATGGATATTTGAATCGTATTTATGTCCTATTTATGTAAAACACATTCACACTGAGGAACAAAGTGAAAATTTATAAGACACCCTAATAAAAAAATGGATACAACCTATAAAATCCTCTAAATAAAAATGAGTTTCATGATAGAAGACCCATATTCCATTATAAGGATCATATATCTGAAATAAATGTTTGGAGCAATATTAGATTTTATTTAGTACTAGAAAATGATAAAAATTGGATTTCATAACAATATATTCCAAAAAGCCTCGTGGAAGATGTTCCAGTGAAAGATATACAACATAGGATTACAAGAGTGGTTATGGAACTATTATTTAATTATTTTCTAGTCACCAAGTTCAAAGATTTATTAATACTTGATGATAATTATTTAATAGATTATAATGTATAAAGGGAAAAATGATTCCACATGGCTATAATCCATGAATTATGAAATGAATTTCATGTACCAAAAATAAGTCTATATTTTTTTAGATCCACCAGTATATGTTAATCACATTTTTTTGTAAAATTGTATACATGAATAAATTGTACATGTATGGTCATTATGTGTAACACCCAAAAATTATAACGTAAGAACTTTATATTCAGTAGTGTGCGTGACACGTGACACTAAGCACATAAGGAAAAATAATAACCTAATAAATTAAAATAAATTTACTATTTTAAATAGATTTAATCTATTCAATATTTGGAAATGCATTCGGCATTGAGTTACCTTTTGTTGCACGTAAGATAATGTTTCTTCGAATGATTATATTACACGCAAGACTGAGTTTTAATGAATAATGATATATTATTAAATATACTAAGATATAATCTATACAATAAATTAATAGTTATGAAAATTGGAAACTAATTTAAGAAAATATATTGTTTAGATATATTTAAAATTAGTTTTTTGATTATAAATTAAATAGAAATTATTAGAAAAAGGATTGAATTTAAAAGAAAATATTATTATTTTCACAAAGCAGTTTTACTATAATAGATTAAATTAATAATAATTAGTGAGTTATATATATATGTATATTAAATATAATATGTTTTATTTTCAATCAAGAGATTTGATAAGCCGAAGATAAGAACAACCCAATTATTGAACTTATAAACCTATGTTTTATAAAGATACTTTTATTCCTTATAATGGATAAATCAATTTAAATATGATTTTTGATTCTTAAATTGATTAAAAATGTTAAAATAAAATTAATATTTGATATATGAATATAAAAAATAGGTTAGGATGAGTTTATAATATTTTGCGTAATGATTTTTTTTATTGAATAGTTAAAAATAATGAATTTTACTTTAGTAATTCTTTTTTAACTAATTTATTTATAAAATTCAATTATATTTTAATTTCTTTTAATTTTCAATTATAGAATATTTTAATCAGTTAACCAAATTTATTTAGTTGGAATCAATTTCATTTTGTAATTGAATATAAAACAATAGAAATTGTTTGAGCATTTTTACCTTAAAACACGACATTTTCACCTCATCTACAGAATTAAATGTAAATTAATTATTACCTCATCAATGATTAGAGTTTATAAAATTTGATTCCATATATTGAATGAAAATAATTTTTAATGTATAATTAGACATAAATTTTTTTTACCAAAAATATCTGGGAAAATAATTAAAATTAAATAAATTTATTAAGGTAAAATTAATTTTAATAAAGGACTAAATCGTTAATTCAAGAGCCCATAAGACCTATAAAATTGTACAACACCCATTATTTTTCCATAAATAATCCATGAATTTTTTATTATGGAGTTTTTGTGGTTCTTTAATATTTTGGATAGGTAAAACGTGGATACACATAACGTCATTTCAAAAATACCATGTGAGTCCTTTTCCTCCACCATAAAAGGCCACCAATTATCCCCAGTCCTAAATGCTCTAAAACCACTAATATTTGGCCAGAATCAATCTATATAGACTCATAAAATATCCCACAAGACCATTAATCCTTCATTGTTGTAGAAAGCCTTTCATGAATGCCTTTTGGTTCAAACCAAATGTGCTTACTTGATTAAGAGGTCATGTTTTCTCTCAATATTTTTAATTTTATTTCCATTATACACTCACTCAACTCTACTTATTTCATTATTATATAACATTATATTAAAATGAATATAATAAGATGTTTCCCTCCTATGTTTTTTACCTACACTTACATACACATCCTTCTAATTGTTAATGAACATATTTTTTCTATGTACGGAAAACTGATGCCTCATGAAACAGTAATTGTTCATTTTTTCATTTACCACCTCCAATTGTGTATATTAGGATGGAAATAGTATTTATAAATAATAATTAATAATTATTTATAATTATTTAATCTTTTAATAAAACATACTTTTATTACTTACAATTTTACCATAATATGATAACATCGTTTGAGAATGTGTGGACTAGCGCCTCTCAAAGTGATGTGATTCATTCACGCTATAAAAAGAACATAATAAGGATGATTTCAATAAACCTAGGTCTTTAAAACGTCCCTCCAATGATTCAACAACTAGTCTCTAAACAATATAAGGGATATAATGAACCCCAAAGTCCTTCCTTCAGTAGGTCCTTGGTTTGCGACTAACACCAAGGGTATAAAAATCTCACAAAATTAGAGGCATTACACTTTATTAGAAACAATATTGGTAGATAATATGGTTAATAAAAAAATACATAATATATATATAAATGAAATTAAAAACTCATCCCATATGCATTCATAGAGTATAACTATCCCAAATACAATGAAAACACCAATGTTAATGAAATACCCAAAAGTAATGCTAAGAAACAACACTACAACTACTAACATTGAGCTAGTAGGGTCTAGCACTGTAATATCCTGACATTTTCTTGATTTTTCCTTGGTGAGATTCCATTTATTTTTTTACTTAAGAAACTTTTATGGGAGTTATGGTTTTGGGTTAGTTTTGGTGGAGTTTTTAGAAATATTTTAGAAAAGAGGCTACTCACGATGGGTTCCCGGTTTGTACAAACTGTGCTGCTGTCTAGGAGAAACTGTGTACTCTCGGGTCTATTGAGGTAGTGGATTAATCTTGGTTAAAGCATGGTTTTAGAGGAAGTGAAATGTAGTCACTCAAAATACCCCCTTAAAGAAGTGTCTATCACACAGTTATCATACAATTTTCATAATTGTGAGACTAAACCATGTGCATGCCGTCATGGAGATCCTAAAATTGTGGATCTCACTCATTTTCAACATTTAATGACTTTTTCACCTCCTATGTGGCCATAAATCTGGATTTTGTTTTCTATAAGAAAATTAAGGTTCTCTAGTCAAACTACGGGGATACTAATGCATTACTAACATCGTTCATTGACATCAAAAGACTGAATTGAAGATATTCTATTCTCCAAGTAAGTGGATGTCATAATAATACTTCTCTCGTTATTTCTTCTATTATTCAATGAAAATTTCAGGGAACATATCCTTATTTCCATGGATATAATCCTTTTTAGTTGTTTATGGATCTTGAATTTTGCATCTTGATCAAAATTTATGAGATCTTGATGTCTTTGATATTGATTTCAGTTTAGGGATTTAGATTTGGAACTTTTTCAAACGTCATTTTACTGCCATTATGATGAGGATTTTTGATGGGTAATCAGATTTCAATGAACCAATGTAGGTGGTCTAAATATAATTCTTATAGTTGTGGATTTTATATGAATATAAAAGTTAATGATTTGGTAACGTACTTTCGAAATTTATTTTTTTGAATAGGGATGATTTTATTGACTAATTCATTTATTGAATATTTGTAAAAATAAATGATTAATTAGATAATTAATCATTTAGACTAAGGGGATTTCCTATAAAATAATTAATTTTCTAAATTGTTTTATTAGAGGTGGGGTTTTTAATCTAGATAATTTATCATTGGATTAATTATAATATATTGAACTGGAGAAGTTGACATTATTAATTATAGATTACTTTTGAGTCTTTGATAATATGATCTAGATAATTATTGTGGAATTAATTGTGGAATGTTGAGATTATAATGAGATTATTTATTTTGTAAAATTAATTTATGAATATGAATTGTGAAAATGATTAATTAAATGATGAATTAATTAATTATTGGAAATAAAAAGTAAATCATTGAGTTTACTAATGGAATGGATGTGTTTAACTAATAATTGATATATTAATAAGTTTGAGATGGATAAATAATTGATAAATTAATTTTTTGGTAAAGAATTTGATCATGGTCATTCTAAATTGATAAGTAAAAATGGTAACATGGTCATCATACATAGGATTAAAGACAAATGGAACATGGTCATTCTACATTTAGAATTATACATGGTAAAATAGTCATTATACTTATGAGTAAAAAGAATAGGAACATAGCCATTCTAATGAGGGGTAATCATAGTAAAGAATTCATATTCCATACTTTTGTGATATTGGTAACATTGTAAATGTAGATTATAAAGTTGAAATTAATGAATGAAAATAATGGCACTCTGATTTATGGCCTCACACAAGAATATTAAAACTCCAACATGATTAAAATATCATACTAAGATGTCATAGAACCTTGAATACCTCGTATGTTAGCAAGAAGAACACTCAAGTGACTATAACGAGTTGAATTTAGTGTTGAAGAATTTGTATCATTAAGAACCCTAAATTTAATGTAGTTAGATAAGATTAATTAAAAAAGTGATAATCTATTTATTATTTCATTTTACATATTTCCTTATAGATCTGCATGATATATCTTTTGACTGGAATTGTTTTAGACACCATTAGTGGTGGAATACTGAGTTGTACTCACAACCTATTCGTCCACCATGAACGGTACCAGAATATATTATATTTTTTAAGGATTAGATATGGGAAATTCCCTAGGATAGGTGGTTCATTGGGGATGGATCATGGATGAAGGGAACATAAATGGTTTATAACCCACAAGGGGAGTTGTAATGTCTTTGTTTTTAGATTAATTATAGACAATTTACACTTATATTTTCATATCCTATTTTCCAATTCAATGGAGTATATTATTTCCTATTTATTTATCTTGTGACATGAGTATTTTTATTGTTATATTTGCTTCAATGTATCCTTATTTACTTCTGGTAGTGTTTTACTCTGAAAGAATAGGATATAGTCTCCTCATAAATGACTTACCAGACCCTCGCTACTAGTCAGTAGCCTTTAGCATACTCGGAGGCACGCATGAGGCTATGTTGTGAACCAGATTGGGACACCATTATGTGGAAGACTATTTGGGACATTACAAAGTGGAAACAAAGCTCCAATTGTCTTTTTTCTTCTTTTTCCATACTATTTTTATAAATACAAACAAAAGAAAAAGAAGATTCATGGTATGGTAATAATCTAGGGCATGGGAGTTGTAGACCCATGTATGGGAAAACCCCAAGTAATGATAACAGGATTGTTGTAATTGATTTTTGTTGTTCTAGTTGAATATTATTTCACCTTGGATGATTCACTTATGGTGTGATGAGATTATCTTTTAGGATAGTTTTTATGTATTCCTTTTTGGCCTGGAATGGTACGAGTGTTGAGTCATAATTCATCATTCTAGTCACTTTGGGTTATTATGACATGCATCATTTTAGGCCTGTATGGGAAAAGGGGTTATGGGTAAGTTGTTAAACATGAACTATTTTTCATCTTTCTGAGATTAAAATAAAAAAAATGGGACCTTTCATTAATTGAAAATGGTTGAAGAAATGATGTAAACTGAGAATAATTTGGTATCTAAATGATAACCATTATTATGATAGTATGTTTACCCTTTTAAACCAAAACCTAGGAGTAGGATAGGTAAGGTTGGTGATAGCGACATAGTATTGACCATGTGGGGAGGTTGGGAAATGGTATGTTATGATCATTTTAACTTATTTAGAAGTTATAAGGTTGTTTTATGTTAAATAATATTTGTGTTAGGAATTGTGGAGAGTATGCCTCCATGACACTTATTAAGGGGAAAATGAGGGGCAAGTTTTGGAATGAATTTCTAGTTAGGTAACATGAGGCACCAATCGTTCTAGATGAAGATAAAGGGGTATAGTTTTAAGAAACATTCACTCACATCATGAAATTGATGCAAAAAGACCCATGGTGGTTTGTGAAAATTATAACTACGTCCACTATAGAGATTCAGTTGCAGCACCCTATGACTTTTATAGGACAGGGGGATCTGTTGGAGCTGAATTCTGGGTTGAGTCCAGAGAGACAATACTTGAAATTTTGAGTCTCTTACTAAGATGAGGGTAATGTTTGATGCTTATGTGCTATTGGGATCAACTAACCACCGATGGGACATTTAGGTATGAACTGGAATGAGTAACATTATGTTATGGATGGACTTCGTAGAGTAGTTATTGGAACTATTTTTCTAGAGACAATGAGTTAAGAGAATGTTTTTTAGATCTTGCATCTGACATAGGGGATATTGTTGGTGATGGAATATGTTAGATGCTACACAGATATAAAATTATTTTATCAAACTGTATCAGTAGATGAGGCAACAACAGATAAACCATTTCAGGATGGACTAAAGTGTGAGATTAAGTCTCAGGTGAATATCTTAATGCTAAAAAAGTTTATGAAAGTGGTGAATCAGGATATCCTAGTTTAAGGGAACCTAATAGAGGATTATAATTTTGGGAAGATAATAGTAATTATAAAATTAGAGGGTGCTACTTTTGAGAGTAGGAAGCGCCATTATTAAAACATTTTCCAAGGTAGTGGAATGTAGAGTGTACAGAGAGAAGGGTTGGATAGAGAAGACCTTGTTGGGGTGATCTTTCATCAGTGTGGTAGGCTAGGACACTATCATCAACACTTTGAACAACCACCAGTATATTTTCAATATTATTGTAATAAGGGAAATATATATAATTTCTCCAGGTCCCAGCGAAAAATAGGGACTGAAGGAGCATCTAGGAAGTGTCGGAGTACGAGAAGAGGATCTTCTACACCAAATCAAGATTTCAGTTAGAGTTGTATTATCCAAGGTTATAGAGGAAGTATATGCAGTGATTTTGGGAAAGATTACCCACATGAGTTGGGTGGTGCTACTCAATGGAGACAGTCAACATCACAAGGAATTGGGGAAATATAGTTACATGAATTACAAGATACACTTGTAGATAGTGAGGCATGACCATCAATAGTGAGATGTTATATTCTCATTAATTATCATTTAACTAGTTACTTGTTTGGTACTTGTGTTTATTATTCCTTTATATCTTCAAAACATGTTAATGGTTTGAGCCTGGATGTGGAATTTGTGAGCGGTGTTTAGAAAATAGATACACCATCAGGAGGGTAGTGTATATATATCTATCTATTCAAGTAATTTTCACTAGATATTTGGGAATATCATTTTCTATTGAATCCCTATCTTCTTGATATGTTAGGCTTGGACCTAAATATGGGTATGGACTAGGTAGTCGCATACCGAGCTCACATTGATTGTTACTACAAGAGAGTTACATTTACATATCCTATGTTTGGATAGTATATTCATCATGGAGAGAGGGATATCTTGGTAGACTGAGTCGGGCCAATTTCCAAGAAACTGGGAGATCTCATATCCCATGTTTGTAGATTTTTTTGGATGATTGGCGTGTTAAGAAACATTTCCTTCAACCAATAGGGGATCTAGTTTTGGATGTCTTTCCTAAATACTTCTCTGGGAAACCACTTGAGAGAGATTTGGAATTCACTATTGAGATCATGTTGTGGGATATACAATATTTATTCCAATGTATAGAATGACACCGAATGGAAATTACAATCTTAAGTATCAGTTGGAGGAGTTGGAGGATAATGGATTTATCTATCCAGTTACTTCACCTTGGGGATCTCCTGTTTTGTTTAAAATGAATTATGAATGGAGTTTAACTTTCTTTGTCGATTTTAAAAAGTTGAACAAAATTATATTGAAGAACAAATATCCACTTCTGTTTGTCAATGATCTATTTGACCAATTTAAGGGAGATTATATGTTCTCAAATATCAATTTGAGATCACGGTATAATTAGGAGATTGTTCAGACTTATGATATACTAGGGAAAACATTCATAACTAGGTATAGAATTTATGATTTTGGCATAATGTTGTTTGGGTTGACAAATGCACTAGTAGTGTTCTTGGCTATGATGAACATGATATTTCATCCATATATAGATGAATTTATGGTGGTGTTTGTGGACAACATCTTGGTGTACATCAAGACACATGATGAGCATTTCCTACATCTTGACATCATACAGGGAACACTCAGGGAAAATTGTCTATACGCCAAGATATATATGTGTCTATTTTGGATTGACCAGGTAAAATTATTGAGAACATTACCATAGAGGAAGGTGTGTTAGTGGACCCATAGAAGGTCCAGGTAGTGGTTTCTTGGGAGTATCCCAAAAAACATTTTAGATGCAAAAAATTCTAAGATTAGGTGGATATTATGGGAGATTCAACAAATAATTTTACCATTATCCATCACCACATTTATGCTCGACTAAAAAGGGTGTATTATTCAAATGGTCATTGGCTTATAAGAGATAATTTCTATATTTGTAGAAGCACATAACATATTAACCAATTGTGATCCAACCTATGTCTGGTGAGGAGTATATGGTTTATTGCGAAACTTTTGGGATTGGATTTGGAGATGTGCTAATGCAGGGAGATCGAGTTATGGTATATGGGTCACAGTTGTTGAGGCATCATGATTAGAATTACCCTACACATGACCTCAAGTTTGAAACTGTGTTTTATGGGCTAAAGTGTTAGGAACACTATCTGTTGGGAGAAACATTTATAGTCTATATCGATCACAAGATCTGGTAGTATATATCTTCAAAGAGTAATATGAATATTTGGAAGTGGAGATGGATTGAGTATATAATGTCTTTTTATTTTGAACTAACATATACACCAAGGAAGGGAAATAGTGTAGATAATGCCTTGGGTACGAAAAATCTGACTCAAATGGTTCTGGAGTCGAGTGTCGAGTAGATGATGATGACCATGATAGCCAAAATGCATGTGGTGGTTCAAGAGATTTAGGACCAGATGAATCACGTTTCAGTTACAGTGGTGTCTACTATTTTGATATGGACCAAGGATAGAGATTATGTAGATCCCATGTTCATATCCTTGAGAGAATGTTTGGATGGTGGGGAGACATCTTTATACTGGAAGATAAATGTGGACGAGATCATCTATTTAAGGAATAGAGTTGTTGTGCCTACGAGAATGCGAGAAGAGATCATTCATGAATTTCATGCCTCGAAATGGGAGGCGAATCCAGGTGTAACCAAAATGTAACATGAATTATGAATAAATTTTTGTTTTCTGAGCTTGAAAAAGGAGAGAGAATTATTTGTGACAAGATACTTCACCAATCAAGAGGTAAAGTAGGAGCATTAAGGACCTATTAGTTTGCTATAGTCATTTATTATTCCTGAATGGATGTTGGAAGAAGTTAACATGGAAATTGTGGTGGTTCTATCAAATATTCTTATGTATAATGACAGTATTTGGGTTATTGTGGATTGGATGAAAAAGGTAGAACATTTATTATCTATATAGGAAATATTTACAGTATAATAGTTCATTAAACTGTACATTTTGAAGACAGTCTGTATGAATGGTGTTCAACGAAATATAGTTTTAGATTGTGAATCAGGCTTTGATTTATTCTTCTGGAAGGGCTTTTAAATATTTCATGGAACACATGTATTATTTAGTACATATTTCCACCGACAAACCGATGATTAGTTAGAATGTACTATACTAGTGATGGAGGATATGGTACGGGCATGTGTGCTTGACTTCAGTGGTTCCTGGAGAAAGTACATGGCTTTATTATAGTTTACCTATAACAATGGTTATTCAGAATCTACACAGATGCAACCATATAAGGTACTTTATGGTAGACCTTATAGGTCACCACTATTCTTGATGGAGGCTAGTGAGTTTGAGTTTTTGGGACCGAGTCTCGTGTAGGAGACATCAAAATATGTACAATTAATTACCAAATTTATGGATATGTCTCAAAAGAGATAAAATTCATATAATGATACATGGAGTGACCCCTAGAGTTTAAATATGGTGATATTAATTCCATTGGGTGTTGACCTGGTTGGGTCACTATAGGATATAGAGGCATAGAAAGTTGCTGACCAGGTTTTTTGGGCCATTTGATATAGTTTTAAGAATCGGGTTGGTGGTGTACCAATTAGCTCTTCGAGAGAGATTCAAAAAAATGTATGATATTATACATGTATCAAAACTTCGTTAGTACCACCCCGACCCTTCTCATGTGATTGATGTGGATGAGGTTCACCTTGAGATAGATGTATCCTTTGACGAGCATCTTATACAGGTGTTGGATTGTAGTGAGAAAGTGTTACTGGGATAGACTATATCGATTGTTATGGTATTACGAAAACATGGATTTGTGAAATAGGAAACATGGGAAATTGTAGCTGATATGAGGGCACAATTGCCTATTTTTTTAGCTAGGAATATTATAATTTATTGGAAGTGTATCTTGAGGATTATGTGTTATAAGGTTAGGAGATTGTAAGATCCTCACCATTTTGGAGATAACTAGGGCACGATTCCATGTACATTTTTATTTTTCATAAGTACATTTGATAAGATTGATGGAATTGAGTGTGTTTTGGCATTGTTTAAAGAAATTTTTGAGAAAATAGGCTTTGCATATTGGCGCATTGTTTGTACAAATTTTGCGGATGCCTAGGAGAAACTGTGTGCTCTTTGATATTTAGAGGAAGTGGATTCGGTATGGTTAATGAATGATTTTAGAGGATGTGTTAGGTAACCATTCAAAGTTCTCCCTTGAATCACTAGATAATTCATAGTGAGCTCACTATTTTGGTAACAGTGTGACTAAACCGTGTGTGGGCCGATAATGAGATCCTAAAATTGTTTATATCATTCATTTTTAACTTTTAATGACCTATTTCACCTTATATGTGGCTCTAACATTGGATTTTACTTTTATAAGTTTTAATTATGGTTCTCCCATCGACCCATATTGATTACAAGGCCCTAAGATCAAAATTCTATGTGATCAAAATCCTAAATTGAAGATCCTATCTTCTCCCAGTAATTGGATTTCATCCTGATACTTCTCTTATTCTTTCTTCTATATTTCCATGATCTTTTCATGTAATATATCCTCTATATTCATATATCTAAAACTTTTTTGTGAGGTCAATATCATGATTTTGGATCTAGATATATATTAATGAGATCTTGATGTCTTTGATCTTGATTTCAATTTTTTATTTAGATTTAGATCATTAATCAACGTCGTTGTGCTACTCGGATTTTGGGGATTTACATTAGAGAAATATCTATCAGCTAACTGAGGCAGGTCGTCCAAATTTAATTCCCATACTCATGGGTTTTATATGTTTATGAAAAATTTTATATTTTCTACCATCCTTTAGAAATTTATTTTCATGAATTGGTTTAATGAGATTGACCAACTGATTTATTAAATCTTTGTTGAAATATGTGATTAATTGGGAAATTAATCATGAGACTAAGGGGTTTTTTCAATTAAATAAATAACTTTGGGATATTGATTATAATAGGTTGGGTTCAAAATCTATATTATTAATCGGTGGATTAATTATGAGATATTGAAATGTCTACGTTGAGATAATAAATTAACAATTAATTTTGTGCCTTTGATAATGTGATCAATATAATTAATTGTGGGATTAATTATGGACTATTGATATAATAATTACAAAATTAATTCTATAATATTAATTATGGATTATGAATTTTAATAATTATTAATTAATTGATGAATTAATTTATTATTTGAATCTCTTAGTTAATTATTATGTTAACCTATGGAGTGGATGTGTTTAACTAATTGTTGTATTAGTATTGGGTTTGGGATAGATAGTTTATTGGTAAAGGAATTATGTGATAAATAATGGGAACATGATCATTCTATATTGAGAAGTAAAAATGGTAACATGGTCATCGTACTTATGATTAATGAAAATGGGAACATGGTCATTCAAAATTGAGATGTATACATGGTAAAATGGTCATTATAATTACATAGAATGAGATAATGTTAATTTTATTGAGGATGAAGTGTGGTATCATGTTATTATTACATAACTCTATGATATTTTTAGCATAAGATATTTGGATTATAAATGTGAAATTATAAACTGGAAATAACATCACTCATAGTTATGGCCTGACATGAGAATATTCAAACACCGATATGAGTTGAATCTGGTGATGAGATATCAAAGCTCCAGGAATATGTCATGCTTTGAAAATAAACAGGTATTATGAATTAATATTACCCAGGGTACACTTCAAACTTTTATACAAGATGAAGTTAGTATTGAAGTGCCAGTATCCTTGGGAACCATGGAGTTAATGTAGTTAGATAATATTGAATGAAAATGTTATAAAATATTTTTTATTGCATTGTACTTATTTTCTTAAAAAAAATACATTCACTATCTTTTGACTGGAATTGTTGTAGACACTATTGATTGTGGCATATTGAGTTGTACTCACACCTTATTCTAGATTCCAGAACAGTACCATAATAGAGTACTTTATATAGGATTGGATAAGGAAAGAGGCCCTATATTATGTGGATAGTTGCGGATGGACCTTGGATGAGGGGACCCAAAGTTATTCATAACCCACATTGGGAGTCGTAGTGTCTTTATTTTCAGTTTACTTATTTACACATGACACTTAAATTGGCATACCATGTTTTCCCATTCAGTTTTGTGTTGTATTTTGTTTGTTTGGATATCTTGGGAGATGATTATTGATTTAGTTATATATTCATTCATGCATTTTTTAATTAATTCTATTGGTGTTTTACACAAATAGAACAGGTTATAGTCTCCCTATGAATTTATTACATGAACCTCACTACTAGTATGCTGGCTCAAGCGGATTGGGAGGTGCATATGAAGTCATGTGGGGAACCGAATTGGGGAACCATTACATGGAACATGGGTTGGGACACTACAAGCATGGTCTAAAAATTATCATGGAAAGTTAGAATAGTTTTATATACATAAGGTGAGTATACAAGTATACTCTACAGGAAAAACAATGTCTCTCATTCATAGGTGAAAAAATTCATAATATTGATAGCTTTAGGAATTAATAGAACCAAATAGAACCTAAAATATGTACTAACCATCCAAATATCACTAAGGTATGCTCACCAAAAAATTAAAGTCTTGTAATGTAATACAATTCACAACAATGATAGGGTACCCCACACCACTTTCCCAATGGTATTCCTCTTTTTCCCAATGTTGTACATCCAGAAACTCCAATCCCATCTGTATACCACATCACAACCCGCCATCCCACACTCGGGCCTCACAAAACATCCCCCACCCCCTTGCACACACCTATGTGAAAAACAACCTCACAACCACTGTATACGAGACTAAAAGACCTCTATCTATCACAACCTATTTCATGCCTACCTCACATGGAAGAGAGATAGAGGAAAAGTGCGAGAACCCAACCACCAGTACTCCTCACTGGATGCTGGAAAATCACCCTCCCCCATGATGAGGGGTTGTTCGGCACATAGTTCACAAACAATGTTGGGGTGTGTATAGAATTCACAATGGAAAATAAATGTAGATACATATATGATACCAAAATCTTAAGGCCAACCAATGGGTTCTTAGAAAACTCACCATCTCACACCAAACCACCTTTTTTACAACCTTTAAATGCACAACATAACACAACAAGCCACAAATCCCAATTAACATTTCCTACCAAAATATTTAACCAATTCATTTTTATTAAAAAATTAATTTATCCATTCCATTACATCCTTATAATATAGTAATCAGAACACATAACAGGGAACATTGTTTTTAAAAGGTGAAATTCCCTTATAGACTAAGAAGGATTCACATTTCCTCTTTGTTTAACACCCATTAATGACAAATCATTTATTCATCGCTTGATACAGTTTGAAGCTTCAAGCATGTTATTAATTTCAAAAAAAACCCAAACCAATCATCCGTATCCTTATTCAAACTCATCCCTCTCATATCACAGACTAACATAACCAACCCCAGCTCACAATCCCATTTTGTAACCCATTTCCACACAACATGCTTGCAGCCCTAGTGCACAAAACTTCTCATACACCATATAATCATTCAATCTCTCAACTCAAGATTCCATTACACAACCCATGAGATACTACATCACAAAACATCACTCAAAACCATACTAAAAAACAACCTAGAGTAGTTCCACACAAATCACATCCCCAATCATACCAAGTAATACTCAATTATAGATTTAATAAGGTATCAATTATTTATTTACACTTATTAATTTAGGGGTTATCATAGAAAATATATGATATTGGGGAATCAATTAATTTTCTCAATTTATGTGATTAAACAAATTATATTTATATGATTATAATCAAAGAACAACATGAATTTAAATATTTATTTAGCATTAAAATAAGGGACCCCAATGAAAATGATTTTTAGTGGGTATTTAGCCCATAAAAATCATAATATCAAAAGAAAAAACTAGGCTTAAAATCAAAGAAAATAAAAACCTTCTACCTCATTCAATTTCATGTTTCCAATAATTATATTTTTTTTAAAATTTGGAAAACCGAAATATACAGGTAGGAAAAATTAAATCACTTCTGCATGATTCTCATTCTGAGAGAAATTAAGGAAAACCTACCTGAAAAGGGTGTCAATGTTCTTTGCATGAGATGAATCACATAGAGGATCTCCGGTTACATCTCCCACACTATGTTCATGCACCTAAAGATGTTGCAATGCAACCACATCAACCGAAATTGAATATAACCCCATTAGAACCAAGGGAGATCATTTAAAATCACAAGCCAAAAAAGGGATGAAAAATTTGACCAACTCAGAGGAAACCTTAATAACAAGGGAAGAATGAACCTTAGATCGAGAAATGATCTCTATAGGGAGAAGGAGAGAAGTGTGGAATTGGTTGTTGAAGAATGAATCCACAAAACACTGATGCAGGATTGTCAGGTAAGCTAGGGTTGAGGGAGAATCGTTGTATCCATTGGTTTTGACAACCTGAGCGGGTAGGGAAAAAATAATATATTACAACATTTGGGTATTACATGATGTGTAATCCACTTTCACATCATGTACTTACTATTGGATGTATTCCACCAAAAAATCAATGACCATTCAATTTATTTTATTTTTCAAAACCCAAAACATTACACATCGTGGACCACCAAGAAAAATACAAGAAACCATGATTTATGCTATGTAATATACATACACAATGTGTAACCCATGGAGAATCTTTTCTTCAACGCCAAATCCTATGAAAACTCCCGAAACCTCCATCAAATATCTCCAAAAAAATATAAATATAATGGACCAGGAGGCACAAATCATTAAATCAGATACCTCTAAACTTATTCAAATCCTCTAGAATCTGAAACCAATGATATAAGGGAAAAAGTTGTTCGAACAAGAACCGTATGAGATATCTCTCAAGAGTCTCTCATCTCCTAAAGCTTTACCACCAACCCAACATGCCACCCAAAATGACAACAATCATACTTCACAACCTCACAACCACAACCACAAGTTTTCTTCTCTCACACAACAACAATGGAACACAACCATCACATAATAGTCTCATACTCTACACATCCCAAAGCAATCAGAACAAAAGAATTAGGGAATTATGTACTCCATGTCAATATATTATCCACTCTGGGTGGCACTAAATTTCATGCATGAGTTTAGTCATATCATAATTAATGTGTCTTGATTAGGAATCAGGTCCTATCCATTGAAAACGTCTATAAATTGTCACATATAACTCTACCCAAAATCATAACCCAAGAGATAATAGATCATCTCATTAAAGGATTAAAACTTCAAACAAGATATCAAAATAAAAAAATGTCATAAAAAATTTCAGTATTGGGAATGAATATGTGTTTTTCACACCCATGTACTCTCCTCATGGCACCAGGACTCCACAAAAAATGAACCAATAGAATGTTCCATCCATGAAACACATACTCTTGATGGTTTCAAATCTCTAATGGTGGATCCACGAATGTTGCATCATCCTTGATATCCATATCTCCCTAGTTAAGGACATGGGAGTAATCATGTAGATACCAATGAAGATGAGAGACAGGTAATAGGTCAGGGTTTATCTCCAACTATAGTGTCAATTTATAATGGTATTCCACCTTTCCAACTTTCCCCAACACCTCAAAGGGTCCAACAAACCTGGGAGAAATCATACTACCTCTTTAAAACCCCATTTCCTACATTGAAGGGAAACCATTAAGAATATTTTGACCCCAAAATAAAAATCCAAGGGGCCCCTCCTCGATCGATATATGTTTTATTCTGGACCATTATGGCTTCCAACTTCTCATGAGCAAGATTTAATTTCTATATCATTATCTGCACTACCTCGGGGCCAAGAACTACTATCTCGCCAACCCTTATCAAGCATAATGGTGAATTAAATGGTATTACATGAAACACATCAAACAAAACCATGATAATGGATCAGTGATAGCTATTATTATAAGATAATTCAAGCTATAGAAGGTTTCACACACAAGATCATACAATGTCCAAGACACATGATTGCAATATATTCTCCAATATCTGAATAGTCTATTCTGTCTTCTCATCTATCAATGGGTAGAAGGTAGTGGTGAGGTAATAATTTTTGTCATAATCATGAATCAATCCCATTGAAACATGTGAGGAGAAACTTGTGTCTTGATCCAACTCAATGAAACTTGGATATCCATGTAGCCTCACCACCTCATCCACATACCACTTTTCCAATTCATATACTATACGAAACTCCTTGATCGCAAAGGAGATACAGAATATCATTAGCTGATCCACTACTACCAAAATAAAATCATAGCCTCCCTGAGATATGGGAACACATATGGTTAAATCCATTTATATTTTATCCCAATTCCACTCGAGACCATCCAAGGCCTATAACAATCCCCTTGAAACATAGTGCTCAACCTTTACCAACTACAAGAGAAAGCATCTTGCCACAAATTTTGTTGCCACCTACTTTATCTCAGGACAACAAAACTGTTTCCTCAAACTATGATAAATTTTATAAACATAAGTGGTGTACCACTAATTGTGAGTTATGAATCCCATGAAGTACTCCCTCATGCATCTATATTGGAATGAAAAACCCCCAAGAAAAACATTTGATTTTGAGCATCCTCTGGCCATCCCTCTAGAGCATCACTACATCCAACACGATCAAGAAACATCTCTTCCTCTAAGTCACCCCACTAAGACTCTCCCACCTACTACATCAGAGAAGACTACACTATAATTTGAAACAAACAACCTCTACCATTTTCCACTCCTACAACAATGTTTAAGGATTCCATATCATCCCTCACTCTCTAGGAATCTACATAGTCCCAAAGAACCTGTTTCTTTGACTTTCTACTCAAATCCGCAGCCATGACATTCCCCTATCCTAAGGTGTAGAAGATTTAAAAATCATTTTCCTGAATAAAATCTATCCACCTCCTATATTTTATATTTATATTTAACTAGGAAAATATGTACCTTAAACTCTTATGATTCATAAAGACCATAAATCACTCACTAATGAGGAAAATCTTCACCATCATTAGCGTAAACATGACTAAAGATAGATCTAGATTGTTGGTAGAATTTTTTTGCTCATTTTGATGTAAC
The DNA here is from genome assembly GCA_963277665.1 of Viscum album. Taxonomy (NCBI): domain Eukaryota; kingdom Viridiplantae; phylum Streptophyta; class Magnoliopsida; order Santalales; family Viscaceae; genus Viscum; species Viscum album. The sequence continues at coordinate 1,598,144,458 of OY728119.1, read as the reverse complement.
AGCCAAGAACCATAATAGATCACTATCGGCTACTAAATTAATCCACATCCCAAACCCAGACATGAATCATCACATAACACCTCAAAAATCACCCCTTTATCACGAAATCAGAGTACTGGAGAACTAACCGACATCCCCTTCAGATAAATAAATTATCTAATTTATAGATCACTACACAAAATATCCTTTTATTTTCTAGTCAGACCTATTAAAGGGGTTATAACTAGGGAGATATGGGGTACAAAACTACTATAATATCATAAAATACGAAGGAAAATTCAATCCCCTTCTATGTTTCTGGGTGCTGTCCAACAAACAAATTCTTTATCCTTCGATGGGTCAACTACTACACCCTGTTGAGACAACACATTCCCAAAGAAATGTATCTGTTACATCCAAAACATCAACTTGGAAAACATTACATAATGCTAGTAATTTCCAAGAGCGTTCAAGATAGTTTTGAGAAGATGGACTTGATCATCCTATGACTTGGATTAGATCCAGATATCACTGATGAATACAATCAATAACTGATCTAGGAACCCACATAACATATTGTTCATAAGTACCATACACTCATTTGGTTTATTTGTAACACTGAATGGAATGAATGAAATCGTGAAATGCACATATTGTTATCTAATGGTAGTCTTTAGGAAATTAACTGCCTTCTCCCTCAAATGGCGATATCCTGGACACATATCAATCTTAGAAAATAAACGTGTCCCTATCAAATGGTTAAAAAGAACGCATATCCTTGGAAGAGAGTAATGGATCTTGAACAAAGCCTAATTCAACCTCTTTTGGTCTATGCACAACCTCATACCACAATCATCTTTCCTTTCAAATAACACTAGAGCACCCCACATCGATACACTAGGTGGGATAAAACCCTTATTCATCAGATCATCTATCAGAATCCTAAACTCCCAAAATTCATAAAGGTCTATCTAATAATGAGACATATAAATCATAGATTCATCGAGCTTCAAGTATATATTGAACTAAAAATTATGTTATTGAGGTTGTGTCACATCCTACTTGGTGAAAACATCCAGTAACCCCCTGATCTTCAGAACCCATAACATTTCAACATCCATTGATTCCACAAAAATGACAACAAATAAAGAAGTAAGGGTTTCCCAAAACTGGCCACTTACCTGAGAACCCTGCTCACAACCCACCCAGAAACACCTAGCCCCCATAACAGATACCACATGAACACACCTAGTCCTCAAACCACATCAAAACTATCCCACACACACCTGAGCCATAAACAACATCACATCTCATTGGGAAGACACATGGGCAAGAATGACATCTCTCATCCTAAAGTCACATGGGAAACAAAAAATAACTTCACCCAAAAACACCTGAGCCATCACATCCCACCCAAAGAAACTTGGTCAATTAAAAACATCATATATGACAATAACAAACCTCTGACCATCATGGTCTATTCCATGCCTACATCTCTTAGAAGAGAGGGTGCAAAATTGAGGGGATCCAACCATCTATACTCCTCATTAAATGTTGGGAAAACTATGTCTTTTGTGGCAACAGATTGTTCAGAACACTGTTCTCAACTAGTGTGGTGTACATAGAGAAATCACAAGGAAATTTAAAACTATGTACATATATGATACCAAAATCTCAAGCCCAGTCAATGGGTTATCAAAAAAAACACCAAGACACAACAATTCCACTGTTGTTGTTACCACTGAAGGCATAACACTAAACAACAAGAATAAATCCCAATTCACATTCCCAACCAATTTATTTAAAAAAAATTAATTATTCATTAGACAATTCATTTATCCATTCCATCTCTAGCTTGGATACTATTATGCACAACACACAATTGAATACTTTTTTTTTAAAAGGTAAAGAGCCCAGAAAGATTAAGGCAGATTCACATATTCACATCGTTTAACACCCATCCATGATATATAATATATCAATATCAAGATACATGGTGTATCTTTTTATTTGTTATAAATGGAGAATAACCCATACCAATCACCAACATAATTCTTCAAATTCATCCCACTCAAGTCACATATCAATAACACCAAATATCAGCTCACAACCACATCTAGTAACACATTACAAAACAACTAGTTTGTATCCCTATTTGACAAAACATATAATCCACACCACAATCAATCAATATCTCAACATAAGATTCCATTTAACCATCCAAGACATCTCACAACACACAAATGTGGTCACAACCATACTACATCAAAACCAGGATAAATCTCACACAGAATACATCACCACACATACCATGGAAAAAAAATCTTGTTTTAATAAGGAGTCACATATTTAATTCAACTTGTTTATTAACAGTTATCAATGAAATTTTATGATCTTGGAGAATACATTTATTAGGAAAATATATGTGATTAACCAATTTTCATATTTATGTTTCCTACCATAGAAAAACATGAATTCTAAAATTTATTCACATTGAAAACAAGAGCACCTAACTACCAAGATTTGTTGTGGGTAGTTAGCTGATACATATTATAATATCAAATCTAAAAATAAGGCTGTTAAGGAATGAAAATAAACCAATATACCCTTTCCAGTTTCATGTATCCTATTCTTATATTTGGTTAATTTGATTTGACCAAAATCATTAGTTAGAAAAAAAACCCTACTGCATGATGCACATTTGAAGAGAAATGAAAGAAATTCAATCCTCGAAAGTGTGTTAGCGTTCTTCACATGAGATGGATCACATAAAAAATTACATATCACCTCTCCCACATGATTTTTACCCACCTGAGGATTTCATGGCACTATTGCATCAACAAAAAACAAAGAGAACTCCATTAGAACCAATAGTGATCATCCGCCATAATATATCAAGAAGAACATAAGGAAGAAGGACATAAAATTGGAAGAAACCATATGAACAAGGGAATAACACACCATAGATTTAAGATAGATCGATATAGATCGAAGGAGGGAAGCTATTAATTGATTCATGAAGAAGGAATTCTCAAAATGTAGAAGAGGGGTCACCTAGTATCCTAGGGTCAGAGGAGAGTCACTACAATTATTTGGATTGACTAATCATATGATTAAGAAAAAACATAAAACATAATTGGATCGATGTATTACATGATGTGTATACCGAAATCTCATAATTTAATTTCATGAGGTTGTTTCCCACCAAAAAAACATAACCACTAGATTTATTTAAATTTTCAAAACCCAAATTTTTAAACATTTTGGAACACCTAGAAAAAGACATGAAACCAAGATTAACATGGTGTGTTCAACATTCATGACATGTAACCCTGATGTAGATTTTATGCAACCATAAATCCTACGAAAAGTCCAGAAACCTCCTATAAACACCTCTAACAATAAAAACTATAAATGTAATAGATAACAAAGATACATTCCATTAAAAACTATTTACTATATATAAAGTATATATTATAATGTAATTGTAATATATATATATCATTTAGTTTTTTTATTTTAATATGAAAATGAAATGAATGTATCACTCATGAGTATGTACGACCTACCGTCTCCATGAACAGTGCACTAAATTTATTAGCTGAAAATATTATAGACTATTTTAAATTCTTAGTTAATGAATATATAAGATATTTTAGACACAGTTTACATACTCGAGATAATGAAATATTGATCTATGTAATAGTAACATCAGGTAACAAGTCCAAACATACTTGATAAAACTAGGTAATTAACACCCAAAATAGTCAAAATAATAAATGAGTGTTAAAAAAGTGAAAGAAAATATTGTATGAATTTCATATATGATTTTATAAATAATAGTATTGTTCTTGTATTAGTTATTAACATATTATAAACTAATATACCAGAGGATAAATTTCAAAAAAAAAATAAAGTTTATGCTTAGGGGATTTCATCTCAATTAACATTCCATTGAGAATTATTTTTCATTATCTGCCAATTCACTTTTATCTAGTGTCTATACTAGATTTTTCATGTTATATAATGAATTCCCTTATTATCATGGCATTATAAGTTTAAATAGATATCATATATTTATATATATTATGATTCAAATGTTTCGATGTGGTATGGGACACAGTATAACTCTTAATGATTAATCTCGTCATGAATTTTCTTAATGATTACCTATACAATTTCACTTACTTTTCTGATAGTTAAATTTCACATGAAAAAATAAATTTGTGGTAATACATTTTTAATTGAAATTACCTCGAATATCAATATTAGGAATCTATGTATATTATTATGTCTTAAACCATATTTCATTTTACATATGGGGTTCCCTTTGAATGTTATTTGATTAATTGGAAATTAATGGTAAATCCATATCTTCTATTCTATATAGATGAAAATTTATAAGGGAAATTGTTTATTTAATATATGTTGAATTATTTGGAAATTAAATACATGATTTTGGGAGTATCCAAGGCAAGACCTATAGGTTGATGACCAGTTAATGCAATCACTTCGATGCATCAGTAGTCTCCTGAGGAAAATTAATTGGCCAAATAGTTTAAATTGTAATTTGACAGTGAAGGTATAATGATTCCTGGAACCATGAAATCCAGTAATTAATGATTTTCTTTATTGAGAATTCAGTTTTTATTTATCCATGAGATTTTTTGTCGACATATCTATCGATTTATTTCATTTTTAGTTCTTTGGTTTAATAGAATGTGTTTTCAATTTCTTACCATTCCATACGGATATTACCTTATCCAGATATTAGAATGAAGTTTGTTATCATATGTTTACATTGAGATGTTAATTTATTAAAATTGATTCAATATTCTATATTCTATTCTTACCCATAGTCGGAGTTTGATCCCACCCATTTTATGTTTTCCATTCCCCTGGTTATGAAGAAGAAATCATTGAATAAGCATTCATGGATGTTGTGTGTTTCATTTTATTATTTATATTATTTGTATTTTATATTTACCAATATATTATTGGTGTCGTGTATTTAATCTAGAATTCCATGAATGCTAATCTAAAGGGTCTTTTGGGACATGATTCCTTATAACTATGCTAATGTAATAAAAAATGCACCGGTATATGGATTCTGGGGTTGGGGTATTATAATTTTATTCAAAGGATGTTTAGAAGAAACCTTAGAAACCATATTTTGATAAAATATATTAGGGATACGAATCTTCTTATATAAATTTATTATAAATATATAAGAAAATCGTAGAATTTTGGTGATGTAGTGATTATGTGGGTATTCATTGAAATACAACCATGTCTGGATACTACAAGTGGGCATTGTTCCTCCCCATATATACATATGAGTAATAAATCCGATAATGTGTTCTATCCCTGACTATGGGTAGCCTAGTAAATGACATGGAGATTTACTGATTACATTTTTTGACACTCCCAAGGGATACGCTTAGGATAATTCAAATTCTCATTACCTATTATTATAAAGTATTTGAAATTATTTATAACTCAAAATTAGCATATTTTATTATACTATGATTTATTATAAAACAATATATGTTATGTACTATACCATTTTTAGAGTTATAATATGTTAAAAAATTTATGTGATAATCTAGTGTAGGATATTTTTTAGAAATTCCACATAGAAGTAGGAATGGTATCAATACTCAGGAAAAATATGGAGATTTCCCTCTTGAGGAAACAAATACATCTTGCTTTGGAACTGAGAATGTTTTGGAAATATTAGGCAAGAATAGTTTGTTTATTATAAACAACCCTTCCAGAATGGAATAAACTATTCCATAGAGATAATCTATTATACTGGATCTCATTATGTGGTAGAATCCACCATCATTTAGTTGGAATACTAGTCAAATTATAGATGATAAATGGATTAAGTCAATTAAATTTATATACTACATTAGAATGTAGTGATAAGGAAAATGATACATAAGTATAACACTTGGGAGGAATAATAAATATAGATCGTTAAATAGAGAGAATTTAAGGACACATTCATTCATAAATACACCAATCATGATCAGAAAATTTATATAGAGAGTAATTTAATTGGCTTAAAGAAAAAATAAAAGGGGAAAGTGTTTCATATTATGAAGATACTTTTATAAGGTTATCCAGGTATAATATGGATTATATACACAACAGTAAGTAAAATATTGACCACTTAAATTAAGGTCTTAAGAAATTCCCTTAAAAGGTAATATTTTCTCATAATTTTTTATCCTATGAAGAGATAGTTTTATGTGTCATCATAAAAGTGAAAATTATTTCAATTTTCTATGTATTAAAGAGAATCCAAGAGAATTATAGGTCTTCTGAAAATCATGCAAAGGGTAATAAGTCACTGAAGACAAATAGAAGGAAGTATTTTCCAACATGTGATAATTGTGGAAAAAATAACCATGGTATATGATTGAAAGTATTGGGATTTTGTTATAAGTGTGGATGAAAGGGTCACCAAGAAATAGAATGAAAAGGAATGATGGAAAATACTGCTATTCAATTTTACAATTGCTAGGATATGGGTAAATACAAAAACAATTCCTACAGCATCAAGCCAATATTCATTAGAAAAAGATAATGGATCAAGTTCAATCATATATTATTGATAAAACTAAAGATGAATGATTAATGTACTTATATATTTGGATCATTAAAATATGTTGTAAAATTATTTATTATTTATGATTTTATGGTAATATTATTTATGAAAAATTTAAGGATAAAACTATGATACTTTTTCATTATGTATTTGAGATCATATGTTGAATCCTACCAAGAAAACTTATTTAGTAGAATTCCAAATTTCCATAAAGCGCATGATTTAGAGAAATACAACCATTATTATTTTACTGATGTTGAGATAATGATGATGAAAACAACAATTTGGGGAAGTAATGTGTAACATAGTTTTGATTAATAAATTTTCAACCTCTGGTCTATCATTTTTATGGAGTTTACAATACAATTGAAATTTATCAATATATTCAATAACATATTTCTTACATTAGATGTTAATAACAATCCATGTTTCCAATAATGTTTTATAGTAATTTAATAATTACAATTTTTCATGAGGATACATGATGATGTTATTCACATGTTTGGAATGTCAAGATTTAGGTCTACTTTATTTTTATTAAAGGAAAATGATAAGTTCATTCTTGAAAATTAGTGACCATATTTTTATGATTCACATTATAAACATTTAGAAAAGTTAACCATTTCTTAAATGGTTGATCATTATATTAGATTTTAGAGTTTAATGAATTACCTCACCATATTATGAATCATGTGCGGAGATATGATGTATAAATATCTCAAATAATTATCAATGTAAAATTTAATGTTATAGAAACATATATTTTCATATAGAGTTAATAAATTACATTACTATAGAAAAAAGAGTTCTGAAAACAAAATTGTTTACCCATTATCAAAAATTTTTATGATATTAATAAACATTATTCACTCTTATAGTTTATGGTCTTATGGTAAATAACATTCATCTGAACATTTTCTTTTAGACTCTCCATCAGAACATAATTTTTGGATTTTTCTTCCATATCGCTATTTCTATTTCCAACCTATGTTTGCGAACACTGGAACCTAGTAACATGACAATTACACATTCCATTCTCTCTTATTAATAAGATTTTTTATTAACCCTATTAATTATTTTGGTTTTAAATAATATTTTGTTTTCAATCCCTATATTTATGATATATTTTTAAATTATAAGGACATAATTTGTTTAAGGTGCAGAGAATGTGGCACCCCAAAATTCTAATGAATGAAACTTATATTCGATATTGTGCATGACATGAGACACCAAGAATTCATTATAAAATAATAAACTTGTTAATTAAAATACATCTACTATTTTATATAGATTTTGTATATTCTATAATTGGTAATGCCCTCAACACCGAGTTTCCTTGTGTTGCACACAAGAAAAACATTCTTCAAAAGCATACATTAGACGTAAGACTAAGGTTTACCGAATAATGATATATCATTAAATGTAATAAGATATAACCTTGAAATTAAATTATTAGTTTAGAAAAGTTGTAACTAATTTATAAAAATCTTGGTATACAAAAATATAAACATAATTCATTGATTATTAATTATTTAGATAACAATATGAAAACCAATTAAATATAAAAGAAAATAATATTATTTTCATAAAGATATTTTACAATAATATTGTTAATTAATAAAAATTGTTGGGTGATATTAATGTAATATTGATATCATATATAAAATATAATTTTCTATAATTTCCAACAAAAGATTTGATAAGCATATGATAAGAACAAAAAAATATTACTCTTAAAACATATATTTTTTATCAATACAATTATACCAAATTTTAACAGGGAACCCATTTTAAAAAAAATTTTGAAACATAAAATTGATTAAATATTTCAAAATAAACTTCTTATATTAAATAAAAACAAAATAATTATCTTATGGGGATTTTTTATATTTTTTGGAAACCTTTTCATCTAAATTATTGATATGGGAAACTTATTATTTTATTTTTCTAGATATTAATTATTGTTTCGCACAGAATCCGGGGATGACCTCCTGGACGGGAGATTCAAACGTTCCGATCGGTTTCTAACAGGTTTGTTCGTAGAACCAGAAACATCCAATGATTCCACATCCATTTGGACCTACTTTCCAAAGGCAGGCGCTCATTAGCTTGTGGAATAATGAGGATTAGGAATTTGCATTGGTCGAGAGGATGGGAGGTCGGACTCATCACACCTTTTTGAGGGGAATTATTGTCTACTTCGGGACTCTCTTTACAGATTTAAGTTATGTTCGTGAATCCTTATTACATTACCAAGTATAAAATGTGCTTTCCTTTACTTTTAACAATCAATGATTAAATATGCAAGAAATTTAGAGAATCTTTTATATGTATTCGAGGTTCTTCATCAATAGAGAATCATCTATATCTGTTTAGAGATTCTCGGTCAATGGTATCCTTCAAAACATTTATATAAAAGTCTCTTGGTCATTATGATGACCAGGATGGTTTTAAAGCCACTCAGTGGGGCACTTGAAGTTTATCATCATTCAGAAGGACATAGATTATTTCAAAGTTGGGATCGAACCCATAAATGGGCTACCTACGTATCCTTTGTTTTGGAAAAGGAATCAGAACCCACGTAGTTCGAGAAATGGAGTATAATGTTTATGATTGATGGCTCAAAGATGAATGTCATAATTACTTTTACACTCTAAGCTCACGTGAGTCATGCTCGGTGTGAGAAACAAGAGGTACTGGTAAAAATTTGAAAAGTGTGCCATGAAAGATGCAATCATAAGAATTTTTTTGGGGCTTATGTATGGATGACTGCCCAGATAGATGAAGGTTTAGGATTTACTTTTAGGGAGAAAATCCATGAACAGGGTCCATAAAGTTATATGTGCTTCATGGAGATTTGAATACTCTATTCTTGGGACTTACTCCTAAAGAGGATGCCCAAGTTAGGAGGGGACTTATGATTGGGTTTTACTCCTGAAAAGGAAACCCAAGATTATGACTTGGACTTACTCCTAAAAAGGAGGCCCAGGTTAAGGGACTTGGGGCTTACTCCTGAAAAGGAAGCCCAAGGTTATGACTGAGTCTTATTCCTGAAAAGGAGACCCAGGTTAAGGGACTTGGGGCTTACTCCTGAAAAGGAAGCCCAAGGTTATGACTGAGTCTTATTCCTGAAAAGGAGACCCAGGTTAAGGGACTTGGGGCTTACTCCTGAAAAGGAAGCCCAAGGTTATGACTGAGTCTTATTCCTAAAAAAGGAGACCCAGGTTAGGGATTAAGGTTTGGGGCTTACTCCTGAGGAGGATTCCCATATTTGAGGTTGGGGATTATTCCTAAGAAAGATGCCCATGATTAGAGGAATTGATTGGGGCTTACTCTTCAGGAGGATGCCCAAGATTGGGAACTTTAAGAATTTGGGGCTTACTCCTGAGGAAGATGCCCAGATTAAAGGATTTATAACTGGGGATTATTCCTGAAAAGGAGACCCAGGTTAGGAATTCTATCATTTTAAAGGATGAGGTTAAATGAACGAACTCTCAATCTTTGGTGACATAAGGATATTTAAATCCCTATGTTTTGAGAGATATTCCACAGAATTCCTTTCAGATAACGAAGTCAAATCAAGAAATCATGCCATAAATGGCTTTGAAGAGTGTCTTGAAGACTGAATCTTGAAAAGGAAAGGTGAAATGGCTTAAGAGGGGTAAAAATGGGCAAGATGGGCACCCAAAAAGATAGGGGCGCGCAAGTCTTTTAAGGCGCGCAAGTCTTCCGTGGCCGCGCAAATATGGTCGCGCAGATATACCTGCGCGACACATGGTGTATTTGCGCGATTTTCCACCAGCATTGAAATACTTGAGCGACTCTTTTTTAAACCCTTTAGAATTTTCTTGAGGTTCTTCCAGAAAAGGGACGTGCAAGTTATATTGAAGGAAATAAGTCGGCGCGCAAGTGTTTGATGAGTTTCCACACTTAGGCCTTCCTTCTTATCTTTAGATCTTCCGTTCTAGGTAAGAAATTACCTTAGAAGTGTTTCGGAAGCTTTGAGAAGAGACTTGGGCGTCGGGAGCTTCAATCCGAGTTTCTGGAAAAAGATCCTCTCGAATGGGGGGCCCACAGGGTCTATTTATAGGCAAAAGAAGACCCCGGGCGATTACCGGGCGGTTACCACTTAGGTCGCGCAAGTCACTTGTGGGACCAAGACCGTCGCGCAAGTGTACTTGCGCGACAGTGGTAAAACTAGCGCGGTGCATTTGCTTTTGATCCTGTGTTCATGCCTTTGTCGATTTTTGATGTTTTCTTCAAAGGTTGAAATCACTTTGAGCTCAGATATTCCCTTTTCCGATCATTAGATTCTGTGACGAAAGGAGCGTCAACAATTATATAATTTTTTTTATAAATTAAATCAACTTATGTCATTATAATCAATTTCAATTTGAAATTTCCTATAAAAGCATGGAAAATGTTTGGACAATTTACTAGAAAACACATTATTGTCATGCCATCTGTTGGGTTAAATTTAAATTACATTCTTCCACATGTATTATTTGAATTTGAAAAAATGGATTACATATTTATAATCAATTTTTTTTAAATTTCTAATAATATTGAAACCAAATAGATTCGAGAATGTAATTAAAATTAATTATAATTATTATGGTAAAATTAATCTTAATTAATGACTAAACCTTTAATTTAAGGGACCAATTGACGTAGACACTTATCCAACAACAATTTTATGATTATAATTTTTCCATTTACCATAATTTATTATGTTTTTATTTCTTTATATACTTTTTTATGTATAGTATTTTGTACACTTTACTTCTTTTCAAAAATACCAAGTGAGTCAATTTCCTCCCCAATACAAGGCCACCAACTCTCCCAAATCCTCACACCTCTAAAACCACTTAGTTTCTGCCAATATATTCCCATATAGATTCTCAAAATAAATCCCCTAGACTTTGATTCCACTTTTTGGATAGAAATCATTCTATGTAATTCTTTTTTTAGAATTCAATAGTAGTTACCTGATTAAGAGGTAACGTTTTCTCTCAAGATTGTTAATTTACTATATATCCAATCCATAAAATAACATTATATTAGGATTATATAACATCACCAGTATACTAAATATACTAGAATGTTTTTACTAATATGGTTCAATCTATACATACACACACTTCCATCTAATGGGTAATGGACATATTGTTTCTTTGTATGGTGAACTACTACCTCACGAAATGATGGTTGTTCATTTTTTCCATTACTACCTCTCAAGGTGAAAATTATGATGGTAAATCTATTTGTATATGATATTTATGATATTTATTATTTATATATTCTTATTTAATATTTTTATAAAGATAAATGTAATACTTCCCATTTAGGGTTAATATAATTACATCTTTTGAGGAAGCGTGGACTACTGCCCCCTCAAAGCAATGTGTTTCATTCACACTATACATGGACTGTATGAAGGGTTATTTTAACAAACATATGTAACATATATAGAATATATATGATTCTAGAATTGTAATCGAAATATATATGTATCATCTATTTGTCATTATTTTAACACGAAAAAAGAAATGAATGTAGTGTTCATGTGTACCTATGGTCTACAATATTCATGAATGGTGCACTTTATTTCGTATCTCATAATATATGGAACTAATATAAATACATATGTATTGAATATATAAGATAATTAATTCATGTTTTAAATTATATATATGATTAAATCATAATCTGATAAATAGTACCAATAAGTAACAAGCCAAATCATACTTGAGAAAACCAAGAAATTAACAAATGAAATTGTTAAAATAATTTAAGAGTGTTAAAAAATGTGAAATAAAATATTGTCAGAAGTTAAGGAATGATATTAAAAATATGATTATAATTCTGGTACATGTTAGTAACATATTTTTAACAACTATACCAGAGGATAAATATAACATAACAAAAGTAAGGGTAAGGTACAGTTATTTTGTCTCAAATTACATTCCATTGAGAATTATTTGTTATTATGCACCAATTTAGTTTTATTGGGTGTATATACTAACTTTTTCATGTTATTTCATAAATCCACTTACTTTAATGATATTAAATATTTTATTTAATGTCAGGTATTCCAATATATTATTATTTAAATGTTTAAATGTGGTATGGGACACATTGTAATGTTAAACTATTAGTCTCCTCAAGAATGTTATTAATGATTATCTATGTAATCTCACTTCCTTTTTTTATTTTTAACATTATCATGAAACAATAACATTATTGTAATAATGTTTCACTATAAATTACCTTCAACATTAATATAATAAAATAGTAGATATTATTATAGCACAAATCTTATATCATTTTACATTCATTGATCACTTTGACTTCTATTTTACTAACTAGGAATTATTGATAAATCTATATCTTCAATTCAAAACATATTTTTTTGATAAGTAACATTATTTATTCAATATGTGAGAAATTCTTTGAAAATGAAATTCATGGGTTGGGGACCATTTAATTAAATCCCTATGGGTTGGGGACCGGTTAATTCCATGCCCTTGATGAATTTGTAGTCTCATTAGGAGAATTAATTGGAAAAATAAAATACAATATCTATTGATGGTAAAGGTATCATGTTCCTAAGAAACAGGATGCCTAGAAATTAAGGATTTATTTTATTTAGAATTAAGTTATTAATTATCCAAGATACATTTAATTGAAATATATATGGATGCATTTCATTTTTAGTTAGTTTACTTAATGGCATGTGTGTTTGGTTTTTATACTTCCATATTGATATTTACCTATCAAGTTATTTTAATAAGATATGTTATAATTTATTTACATTGAATTGTTATTTTCTTCCAATTAATTCCTTATTTAATCTTCTATAATTAACATTATTGTGCATTTCAGATCACTGTTATTATGTTTTCATTCACTAGGTTATGAAGAAGAAATATTAGAATAAGCATTCCTGGATGCAATTTATTTAATTTTATTATGTATCATGTTTTTATTTTATATTTAATAATTTATTATGGGTATCATGTATGTAATTGGGAATTTTAATACTACTAAAATGATCGGTCCATCATGATTTGATTCCTCATAATCATACCAATGTAATAAAAAAATGAACATTCTTCTGGAATCTAGGGCTAGGGAATTTTATTTTAGTAACTGTAATGCATGATTAGATATATTTTTTAAGTAGAATCAATAAATTTAAAATGATTGAAAAAATTCACTAGTTTAAATAATAAAATCTACCAAAATTATACATTACACTACATCCTTCCATCAAAATTTGATTTTTTAAAATGATGCAAAAACAACCATCCTTAATGGGAAACTTCGACAATAGTTCTATATGACATAATATGAAAGGTTTTGGTCTCCAAAGGATGGGAAATTTTTTTATAATTTCAATGGCCATTTTATGGATTAAAGAAATCATCACAGTCACATATTAATTCCTTCCATCAGTCCATAAGGTAAGTTGGTTTCAGAAGGAAAGAATGAGATCCTTTTGTATATAAATGGTTTAATGGGAATGAACTAACTTACTAATAGTACATGTAACATCCCATGTAAATAAAGAATAATAAATTTTCATATTTATTAATATTTTCTAATTAAATATTAATTTTACTTTAAAGGGGTTTCTATGTTCGATGGCGTACCCGATACGCAACAAAGAGTTTCTTTGAAATCATATGTTGCACACTAGTAAGAAAATAATATTTTTTTAACTATTAGTTAACACGTAGTCATTGTACTGGTGGGAATCAATAGAAATAACTAAAATATGATTATACATGTTTGTTAAATGTTTTTAAATTTATCTAATAAAGGCTTAAAATACGAAAAGAATTAAATTTTAGGCCTATATACTCTAATTTTCACGAAAGGTCCACTTATCAACATTTGATGGCGAACCGTCATTAAATATATTTTTGGTCACTCTTATACATTCTATTGGACCAAATAAAACTCTTCTTTAGAATCGGGAAATCAAATATTACTTTGTGTAATTTTTTGGTATTTTTCTGATAAAGTTCATTTTTTTATGAATAGTGTAAAATGTTGTATTTTAATTCAAAAACTCTTTTTAATCTAATTGATTAAGATGATTATATTATCTTTTGAATTGTTTTTAATGTTAAATTAGAATATATTTTTATCATTTAATCCAATGGTGGTCATTGGAATCAATTTCACTTTGAAATTGGACTTAAACTGGTGTCAATCTTTTGATACTTATTGTTTCATAAAAACACGTTATTTGTTTTAGCTGCGGGAATTAATTATTAAATTAATTAATGAAACTTATATGTTTTGAATTTTTTAAAATGGACTTCATTTTTTAATTCGGAATATAAAATATATCTTAGGGTGATGTTTTGGTTTTTTTCTGAAAAACATCAATTTTTGATGAATTGTGAAACCGCAAAGTGGTTGTTACAAAATTTGATTTTTTGTTTAAATGGGACTTTACCAATTATGTGTTTTGAATCTCAAAAATCCAATTTAAATGATTTTCATAATTAAGTAAAATTTGGTTCAATGGGATTAAAATAAATTTTGGTGAATAGTAAATTTTATGTTTTATTAATCACGATTAAAGGTAATTAGTGTAATTTAAGGTAAAAATGATATTATAATAAAATGAAAATATCTTGAAACGTGTCCTAACCCTATTTTATGAGTTATGGCCAACCAAGAAAACCCATGGGTCGATTTGTGGTGCCCCATGGATCCACATGGGTATGATAATGACATTTATGTCTTTTATTTAAAGTTAAAGTAAAAATGACACAAACATGAGATGTTTTAGTAAACCAATTTTTACATGGGGTTATACAAGTAATATTTCTTACTATAAATATTCATTAGAAAAATAAAAATATTTCCTACATCATGATACTTTTTTTATAATTTTTACACATTAAATAAATTAAATTATTTATGACACCGTGATGATGCAGCGATTACCTCATTATTTAACGATTTAAATAAAATGGAAAGATAATGTAACATCTAAGACCTACACATGTCCAAAACCTATTGGATGGGTATATTTCGAACCCTTATCACCTTAGCCTTTAAATACATCAATAAGGGACCATTAATAACCGAAACTCATTCAAAAAAAATTACATTTCCTTACTTTCCAAGAGTGCCCCTCCACTCCTCTTATAAAAGGCCCCCACCTCTACCTCATTACCCACACTTCCAAAGCCTTTGGATCGACCAACCCCTGTTCATTTTGTCTCTCCACATCCCTCTTTTACTCCTTGAAGCCTCCCTTTGGGCATATGTCTTCCCAAGGAAGCCTTTGAACTCAAACCAAAGGGAGTTACCCGACTATAAGGTAATGTCTTCACTTGAGTCCTTTTGTTTTATTTTGCTTCTCCAACCCCATAAACTCTTTTTATTCATTTCTTTTGTAACAACTCCAGTATCTTCCATATACTAGGATGTTGTTATAATATGTATTAGAGCTACAATTACACACACCTATGTCTAATGGTTAAAGAACATTCTGTTTCCGTGGATGGTGAATTTCTGCCTCACGAAACGATGATTGTTCGATATTCTTCTAACACCTTCAAAGGTGGACATTAAGATTTAACTATATTTCTATATGATATATAATATTTTTATGTTTTCCTTAATCTTATGTATTTTTCATTTTGGGCATACCTTTATGGTTTCCATTACGGGTAAATGCGATATCTTCATTTAAGGAAGTGTGGACTGCCGCCCCCTCAAAGTGATTTGATTCGTTAATTCCATATGTGGGATGTATAAAGGATGTATTTAAAGTTATTATATATGATGTTATATTTGAATTATAATATACCTCTATATCATTATTATTTCTTTCCATTAATGTATGAGATAGAAATGAAAGTAGCTTCATGCATACGTACGGCTTATCGTCTCCATGAACGTTGAATTTCATTTCTTATCCCCAAATGTAATGTACTATTATAAGTACATATATATAATGGATATATATGATTTATGTTACATCTAAATGATTAATATAATTCTGGAATTAAAATATACATACCTCTCATTTAGTTTTAATTCCATTAAAATGACATAGAAATGAAAGTAGCGTTCATGCATACGTACGGCTTACCGTCTCCATGAACGGTGCATTTCAATTATTACCTCTAAATGATTATGTAATATAATATATACATGTATATGCTGGATATATATGATATATATGATATCGAAATCAGGAATGTCATTCTGGATATGATGAACCTTTGACTACACGAACAACATGTAATTGTAAGAAATCCACTATCAACTTAAGGACCAAATATCAAAAAAACAAACATTATTAACTTAAATAATTACATAATGTTTATAACATGGAAATAAGTGATATAAAAAGGAATAATGAACTCTAAAAAGGTTCTTAAGCTAATATAAATTAACTCAAGTTTATTATTCAGGACGTTAAAGAACAATCGAGTCAAGTCGGACCCGAGGTAAGGGACTTCGTCTCAATCTCCTTTCATTGAGGAATATTTCGTTTTATACACAACTTTATTTTATACGGTGTATAAACCCCTTTGAATTTTACTTTTATACAAAAAGAATCTTTTTCTACGAAGCGTTTTCCAAAATGAAAAAAAGGAATGTTTCTTTTAATGTACGTGGTGACAACGTCCTTTTCCACCGCCACAAGTATTATTTGATCTTTGGATTCCTCAACAAGCCGTAATGTTTTTAAAATAAAATAAATACCATATACTCTTTTATGTATTTTGGTATTGAAAATGGTTTTGATAAAGGATTCTATTATGTCAATATATTTAAATGATATATTGTGATTGAAATGTGGAAATGTTATCATTCCTTTATATTGGTTCTATGTTTCCTGATTTTATATTGGTACTTGGACATTTTACGGGTGGTTACGTGATAAACCATATGACCGGTGGTGCCGTGAATACCAGGATGGGTGGTTACGTTATAACCTCCAATGCATTGGTTATGGAAGTCGGTTGTATTGCTATTCCATTAAGTATGTATGGAAGTTGGCCGAATGGCTATTCCATTAAGGGTTATGTGTGGAAATTGACCGTATGGTTATTCCACTTAAGTATGTTGATGTCCTAAGTTACCTTTATATGTTATGTGTTCTTTATATGGGTTTTATGGTAATATTTTGCTTACAAAAGGGTAAGTAATGATCTTTTATTCAGTGAGGAGTTTTTACTACTTCATAAAGGTGAAAAGTATTACTTTGATAAAGTATACATGGTTTACTTTTTGTTTTGATAAACTAACAGTTTTTATTCTTTGTGTATCCCTTACTGAGCTTTTTATGCTCACCCCAAGTTTCTTTGAAATGTTTTTCACAGGAATTAATGTGTAATAGGGTCAAGGATGGGATCAAGGGAAAGTCATGCTATATAAAACATGGAACTAGACATGTTTCTTTTTAAGAGTTTTTTTTATTCTATGGAAACTTAGTAGAGGTGTCTACTTTTTAATCTTTTGAGATGTAATAGTTATGTTCTAATTCTCTAAAACTATAAACCTGAAAAGATCCTCAATGTGAATTAATCATTTAATTCAATATTAAGTAAGGTTTAAGGTCGGGGCCTTATAGTTGGTATCAAAGTTCGGTTTAGGCAGCTTTAGGAGTTAGAAAATTGTCAAATCATAAGTTAATTTACGGTATGACTGAAATGATATAGAATTTAAATATTACCATGTTGCTTCGCCTAAAATATTTCTGTGTTTAGAATGGTTTTCATCAGAGGAAACAAAGAAGCTATGTTGGGATGACATCAGGAGGAAGACAACCTTCCAAATCAGCAACCTGAGATGGTCGGAATCGGAACTGAACAGTTTGTTGCAGTGATGACACAGTTGACTCAGGCTATAAATGGTGGTGGTATCCATGCACGAGATCTGCCAGATCAACCACAGAGGAACATGTCAGTGGTGGAACATTTCATGAGGCAACATCCCCCATCATTCAGAGGATTATTTGACCCCGTGCAAGCTGAAGGGTGGATTAAAGCACTGGAGAAGATTTTTGAGGTCATGGGGTGTTCAGAACATCAAAAGGATAGTTTTGTTGTTTACCGTTTTGAAGGTGAAGCTGATCAGTGGTGGTCTATGGTAAAAAAATATCAGGGATAGTGATGATATTGAGGATCTTCACTGGGACGAATTCAAAGGTATGTTTCTTGAGAAATATTTCCCTATGGTGGTTCGTCTTAGGACGGAAAAACAGTTCCTAGAATTGATGCAGGAGGATGATTTTGTGGCTGCTTATAAAGCAAAGTTCACTTGATTGGGAAGGTATGCTCCAAACTTCATATGAGATCTTGATAGTAAAATAAACCGTTTTTACTCAGGGTTAAAGCCAAAGTATTGAAGGGCTTTAGCTTCTCGTGTGTTTTAAAGTTATGAAAAACTTGTTCGATGTGCGGAGAATGTGGAAATGGAGTTTGCCGATGATCAGGTGTTCTATGAAAAACAACAGAATAAGTGGTCCAGTTGGCAGGAAATGGGGAAGAATTCACCAATGAAGCAAGGAGGTAAGAAAACCAAATATCCATCCTGTGAGAAGTGTGGTAAAATGCATCCTGGAGAATGTTTATCCAAGTCTGGTCATATTGCTCGTAATTGTAAGGAATATGATCAAGCAGGCAATCAAAAGCCAGGGGTAAGATGTTTTAAGTGTAATGAAATGGGTCATTATGCAAATGAGTGTCTAACGAAGAACTCAACTGGGGGAAAGCAGCCAAACTACAAGAAGAAAGGGGTGGTGAAATCTTTTGCAACAGCCTCAACAGATGTTGGGCCATCAAATGAAGTGGTATCAGGTACACTGTTTGTTTGTTCAGATTATGCCAATGTGTTGTTTGATTCAGGGTCTACACACTCTATCATTTCTGAGAAGTTTTCTAGTAAATTGGAAATTCCATCTCAAGATATGAATCCAGAACTTTTGGTAAAAACACTCGGAGGGAACGTTGAGAGAAAAAGGAATTATAATAACCTTCATATCCTTGTGTGTGGAAAGAATCTACCAGCAAACCTTATTTTTTTGCCTCTAGTAGAGTTTGATGTAATTTTTGGCAGAGATTGGATTTCTTCTTATCATGCTAAGATTGACTGCAGAGCTAAAATGGTTTCATTTCAGAAAGATTTTCAGTTTTTGTACAAGAATGAACCCTTGATTTTGATAACATATCAGGAAGTTGAGAAACTAGTAAAAGATAGAAATGAATGTTACCTTGAACATATAGTAGAAAATAAAGGAACTATTTAGATTAATAATGTGCCAATGGTAAATGAGTATCTTGATGTTTTTACGGATGAGTTGCCTAGTATTATTCATGACCAGGAAGTTGCATTTACTGTTGACTTAGTTCCGGATTCTAAGACAATTTCAAAGCCCCCTTATCGAATGGCTCAAGTTGAACTTTTAGAGTTAAAGAAGAAATTGCAGGAGTTATTACATAAAGAATTCATTCAACCTAGCACTTCACCATGGGGTGCTCCTGTTTTGGTTATTAAAAAGAATGATGGCTCAATGAGTCTTTGCATTGATTATATAGCCCTGAATAATATTACTGTTAAGAACAAGTAACATTTTCCTCATATCGATGATTTTATTGATCAGCAATAGGGAGCTCAATATTTTTCGAAGATTGACTTGAGTTCGGGGTACCATCAGTTGAAAGTAAAAGAAGCAGACGTTCCGAAGACTCCGTTCCGTACTAGATATGGCCATTATGAATTTTTAGTTATGCCGTTTGGGATAACCAATGCACCTGTTGTATTCATGGACCTTATGAATAGAATTTTCCATGAGTTCTTGGATAAGTTTGTGGTTGTTTTCATTGATGATATTTTGGTGTTTTCTAAAAGTATAGAGGAGCATGAAAGTCATTTAAGGGTTATCTTGAAAACATTAAAAGAAAAGAAACTATATGGAAAATTTAGAAAGTTTGAGTTTTGGTTACAACAAATTTCATTCCTGGGTCACATTGTTTCAAAAGATGGCATAACTTTTGATCCTGCTAAAACAAAAGTTGTTGAAGAATGGCCAAGACCCACAAATGTAACCGAGATCCGTAGTTTTCTTGGTTTTCCAGGTTACTACAGATGGTTTGTTGAAATTTTTTCACGGTTATCTAGTACAATGACTAAGATAACTCGTAAGGGTGTTAAGTTCATCAGGAAAAAAGAATGTGATGATTGTTTTCAGGAGTTGAAAAGAAGATTGGTGAATGCTCCAATTTTGGAACTTCCTTCCAGGAATGGTGAGTTTGTTATATACAGTGATGCTTCTTTGAAAGGACTTGGTTGTGTCCTTATGCAGAATGATCAGGTAATTGCTTATGCTTCAAGTCAGTTGAAAACTCATGAGGTAAATTACCCTACACATGATTTGGAATTAGCTGCTGTTGTATTTGCTTTAAAAATTTGGAGGCATCAATTGTATGGAGTAAAGTGTGAAATATATACTGATCATAAAAGTTTAATGTATATATTCACTCAGAAAGAGTTAAACTTGAGACAGAGGAGATGGCTGGAATTAATCAAGGATTATGATTGTACAATTCATTACCATCCGGGAAAAGAAAATAAAGTGGCTGATGCTTTGAGTCGAAAAAGTAATGCTTCATTAGCAATGTTGCATTTGGAACGTGATCCTTTGGTTAAGGATTTGATGAACATTGTCATAGAAATTGTTGGTGCAGGAGGTTTTTCTGTTTTGTTTTAGGTATCAGTGAGATCATCTCTATCAGATAGAATCAAGCAAGCACAGAAGCAAGAAAGTGATTTGCAGAAAAAGGTATAGCTGGTTCAGAAAGGTATGTTGCCTGAATTCAACATTGATAATGATTGAGTTTTGAGATTTGGGAAGAGATTGTGTGTGCCTTTTGATTCACAGTTGAAGAGAGAGTTGTTATGTGAAGCTCATATTTCTCTGTTTTCAGTTAATCCTGGCAGTACTAAGATGTACAGAGATCTGTGGGAGTATTACTGGTGGGATGGAATGAAAAGAGATATTTCTGATTTTACTGTGAATTGTTTGACTTTTCAGTAGATTAAAGAAGAGCGGCAGTTACCGAATGGGATGCTTCAGCCTCTACCAGTACCAGAGTGGAAATGGGAGAATGTATCCATTGACTTGGTTGTGGGATTACTGAAGACATCTCGAGGTAATAATGCAATCTGGGTTATTGTTGATCGCTTGACTAAATATTCTCATTTCCGTGCTATACGAGATACTTTTTCCCTAGATCAACTTTCCCGTTTTTATCTTAAAGATATAGTCAGGTTACATGGAGTTCCCCTCTCCATTGTATCTGATCGTGATCCCAGGTTCACTTCTAACTTTTGGAAAGTCCTTTAGAAGTCATTGGGTACTAAATTAAATTTTAGTACAACTTTTCATCCTCAATCAGATGGATAGTCAGAATGAACAATTCAGACCCAGGAGGATATGCTACGATCTTGTTCAATGGATTATCAGGGAAGTTGGGACCAACATCTTTCGTTGGTTGAGTTTTCTTATAATAACAGTTTTCATTCCAGTATACAGATGGCACCATTTGAGGCATTATATGGGAAGCGGTGTCGAAATCTAGCTTTCTGTGATGAAGTGGGTGAAAGGAAGCTGATGGGACCAGAATTGGTTGAAGAGATGGCAGAAAAAGTTCAGTTGATTCAGAAACACATGAGAACAGCTCAGAGCAGACAGAAAAGTTATGCAGATAACTGGAGGAAGGATCTATCTTTTGAGGTAGGTGATCATGTTTTTCTCAAGGTTTCTCCATGGAAAAGTGTGATGACATTTGTTAAGAAAGGAAAGATGTGTCCACGGTTCATTGGACCATATGAAATTCTGGAGAGAGTTGGATCAGTTGCATACAGAGTGACATTACCTCCGAGTTTATCTCAGGTACACAATGTTTTTCATGTTTCGATGTTGAGGAAGTATATGCCAGATCCATCTCATGTTTTTAGTCCAAAGGTAGTTTAGCTGGAAGAGAACCTATCTTATGAAGAACAACAAGTCAAGATTCTTGATCGAAGAGAGCAAGTGTTGCGAAATAAGTTAATCCACCAGGTAATGGTTTTGTGGAAAACCATACGGTTGAAGAGGCAGCGTGGGCATCTGAAAATGCTATGAGGTATAAATACCCCCACTTATTTTGATAAGTGAATAAAATTGTGAGGATGCAATTCCCAAAGGGTGGAAGGATGTAACATCCCAGGTAAATAAAGAATAATACATTTTCATATTTATTAATATTTTCTAATTAAATATTAATTTTACTTTAAAGGGGTTTCTATGTTCGATATCGTACCTGATACGTAACAAAGAGTTTCTTTGAAATCGTACATTGAACACTAGTAAAAAAATAATATTATTTTAAATGTTAGTTAACACGTAGCCATTGTACTGGCGGGAATGGATAGAAATAACTAAAATATGATTATATATGTTTGTTAAATGTTTTTACATTTATCTAATAAATGACAAAGGCTTAAAATATGAAAAGAATTAAATTTTAGGCCTATATACTCTAATTTTCACGAAAGGTCCACATATCAACATTTGATGGTGAACCGTCATTAAATATAGTTTTGGTCACTCTTATACATTCTATTCAACCAAATAAAACTCTTCTTTTGAATCGGGACATCAAATATTACTTTTTGTAATTTTTTGGTATTTTTCCGATAAAGTTCATTTTTTAATGAATAGTGTAAAATGTTGTATTTTAATTCAAAACCACTTTTTAATATAATTTATTAAGATGATTAGATTATCTTTTGAATTTATTTTAAATTGAAATTAGAATAT
Source organism: Viscum album (assembly GCA_963277665.1). Classification (NCBI taxonomy): domain Eukaryota; kingdom Viridiplantae; phylum Streptophyta; class Magnoliopsida; order Santalales; family Viscaceae; genus Viscum; species Viscum album. The sequence goes on along the minus strand of OY728119.1, from coordinate 1,598,121,017 downwards.
ATTTTAACCATTTAATCCAATGGTGGTAATTGGAATCAATTTCACTTTGAAATTGGACTTAAACTGGTGTCAATCTTTTGATACTTATTGATTCATAAAAACATGCTATTTGTTTTGACAGCGGGAATTAATTATTAAATTAATTAATGAAACTTATATGTTTTGAATTTTTTAAAATAAACTTAATTTTTTAATTCGGAATATCAAATATATCTTAGGGTGATGTTTTGGTTTTTTTCTGAAATACTTCAATTTTTGATGAATAGTGAAACCGTAAAGTGGTGGTTACAAAATTTGATTTTTCGTTTAAATGGGACTTTACCAATTCTGTGTTTTGAATCTAAAAAATCCAATTTAAATTATTTTCATTATTAAGTAAAATTTTGTTCAATGGGGTTAAAATAAATTTCGGTGAATAGTAACTTTTATGTTTTATTAATCACGATTAAAGGTACTTAGTGTAATTTAAGGTAAAAATGATATTATAATAAAATGAAAATATCTTGAAACTTGTCCTAAACCTGTTGGATGAGTTATGGCCGACCACGACAACCCATGGGTCGATTTTCGGTAACCCATGGAGCCACTTGGGTATGATAATGACATTTATGCCTTTTATTTAATGTTAAAGTAAAAATGACACAAACATGAGATGTTTTACTAAACCAATTTTTATATGGGGTTATACAAGTCATATTTCTTACTATAAATATTCATTAGAAAGATAAAAATATTTCCTACATCATGATATTTGTTTTATAATTTTTAGACCTTAAATAAATTAAATTATTTATGACACCATGATGATGCAGCGATTACCTCATTATTTAACGATTTAAATAAAATGGAAAGATAATATAACATCTAAGACCTAAACATGTCCAAAACCTATTGGATGGGTATATTTCGAATCCTCATCACCTTATCCTCTAAATAAATCAATGTGGGACCATTAATAACCGAAACTCATTCTAAAATAAAATAGCATTTCCTTACTTTCCAAGAGTGCCCCTCCTCTCCTCTTATAAAAGGCCCCCACCTCTACCTCATTACCCACACTTCCAAAGCCTTTGGATCGACCAACCCCTGCTCATTTTGTCTCTACACATCCCTATATTACTCCTTTAAGCCTCCCATTGTGTAGAAGTCTTCCCAAGGAATCCTTGGAGCTCAAACCAAAGGGAGTTACCCGATTATAAGGTAATGTCTTCACTTGAGTCCTTTTGTTTGATTTTGCTTCTCCAACCCCCTAAACTCTTTTTATTCATTTCTTTTGTAACAAATCCAGTATATTCCATATACTACTATGTTGTTATAAGAAGTATTCGAGCTATACTTACAGACACCTACGTCTAATGGTTAATGAACATACTGTTTCCGTGGATGGTGAATTTCTGCCTCATGAAACGATGATTGTTCGATATTCTTATAACACCTTCAAAGGTGGCCATTAAGATGTCACTATATTTATATATGATATATAATATGTTTATGTTTTCCTTAAGATTCTTTATTTTTCATTTTGGTCATACCTTTATGGTTTCCATTATGGGTAAATACGATATCTTCGTTTAAGGAAGTGTGGGCTATCGCCCCTTAAAGTGATTTGATTCGTTAATGCCATATGTGGGATGTATAAAGGATGTATTTAAAGTTATTATATATGATGTTATACTGGAATTATAATATACCTCTATATCATTATTATTTCTTTCCATTAATATATGAGATAGATATGAAAGTAGCGTTCATGCGTACGTACGGCTTACCGTCTCCATGAACGGTGCATTTCATTTCTTATCCCCAAATATAATGTACTATTATAAGTACATATATATAATGGATATATATGATGTATGTTACATATAAATGATTAATATAATTCTGGAATTAAAATATTCATACCTCTCATTTAGTTTTAATTCCATTAATATGACATAGAAATGAAAGTAGCGTTCATGCGTACGTACGGCTTACCGTCTCCAAGAACAGTGCATTTCATTTCTTACCTCTAAATGATTATGTAATATAATAAATACATGTATATTCTGGATATATATGATATATATGATATCCAAATCAGGAATGTCATTTTGGATATAAAGAACCTTTGACTACACGAACAACATGTTATTGTAAGAAGTCCACTTTCGACTTAAGGACCAAATATTGAAAAAACAAACATTATTAAATTAAATAATTACATAATGTTTATAACATGGAAATAAGTGATATAAAAGTAATAATGACCTCGAAAAAGGTTCTTAAGAAAATAGAAATTAACTCAAGTTTATTATTCAGGACGTTAAAGAACGATCGAGTCAAGTCGGACCTGAGGTAAGGGACTTCGTCTCAATCTCCTTTCATTGAAGCATGTTTCGTATTATACACAACTTTCATTTATACAGTGTATAAACCCCTTTGACTTTTACTTTTATACAAATGGAATCTTTTTCTATGAAGCTTTTTACAAAAAGAAAAAAAGGATTGTTTCTTTTAACGTACGCGGTGACAACGACCTTTTCCGCTACCGCGAGTATTATTTGATCTTTGGCTTCCTCAACAAGCCGTGATGTTTTTAAAATAAAATAAATACCATATACTATTTTATGTATTTTGGTATTGAAAATGGTTTTGATAAATGATTATATTATGTCAATATATTTAAATGATATATTGTTATTGAAATATGGAAATGTTATCATTCCTTTATATTGGTTTTATGTTTTATGATTTTATATTGGTACTTGGACATTTTACGGGTGGTTATGTGATAAACCATATGATGGGTGGTTACGTTATAACCTCCAATGCAGTGGGTATGGAAGTCGGCCGTATGGGTATTCCATTAAGTATGTATGGAAGTTGGCCTAATGGCTATTCCATTAAGTGTTATGTGTGGAAGTCGAACGTATGGTTATTCCACTTAAGTATGATTATGTCCCAAGTTACCTTTATATGTTATGTGTTCTTTATATGGGTTTTATGGTAATATTTTGGTTACAAAAGGGTATGTAATGATCTTTTATTCAGTGAGGAGTTTTTACTACTTCATAAAGTTGAAAAGTATTACTTTGATAAAGTATACATGGTTTACTTTTTGTTTTGATAAACTAACAGTTTTTATTCTTTGTGTATCCCTTACTGAGCTTTTTATGCTCACCCCAAGTTTCGTTGAAATGTTTTTCACAGGACTTAATGTGGAATAAGGTCAAGGATGAGATCAATGGAATTTCATGCTATATAAAACATGGAACTAGACATGTTTCTTTTTAAGAGTTTTTTTTATTCTATGGAAACTTAGTAGAAGTGTCTACTTTGTAATCTTTTGAGATGTAATAGTTATGTTCTAATTCTCTAAAACTTTAAACCTGAAAAGATACTCAATGTGAATTATTCATTTAATTCAATATTAAGTAAGGTTTAAGTCCAGGTCCTTATATTACATTTTGATGACACATTATATATTTGAAATGAAAATATTTTATAACATTATATTGAAGATAGATTTAATAACTGTTTCTCTGTAAAATTCATAGGTAAGGAATAATAAAATATTGGGATAAAATGTATCATGATTGTTCCAATGGACTTACCATCCCACATTAAGGAAAAAATACTCACTAGATAATAAAGTGGTTCATTGTAGAAACTTCTATGAGGGAAATGTTTCCAATGTCACATGGAAATAAAATTTATAGGAAAATGTGTTCTCATACACCTGATGAATGAAAAATAATTGAAATGATTTCATATGCATATAAGATTAGGTTAGCTATTTATGTTATGTTTTGTATGATTTTTTATTTCTTATAAGACAAAATATTGGTAAGGATATATCATGTTGGAATAGGCAATCCACCTTTTATGGTAGTCAAGACAATCATTATGTATCCAAAGAAAACTAATGATACTTTCAGATTTTATTGAGCAGATAAGGAACTAGTCATCAGTGGATATGTGAATACTAGATTCCAAATATATCAAGATGATATGAAATTGTTGACGAGATACACATTCACACTAAATGGATGTTTTATGAGAAGTAAGAGAATAATAAAGGATATCATCACATATTCTATAGTAGAGTATGAGTGTGTTGTGGATTATAACTCATCTAAAAAGGTAATTTAGATATGAAACTTCATAAATATCTGGACAAGATAACTTTAAGTAATGATCACATTACACTATAATATGATAATAATGCAATGGTGTCCCCTTCCAAAGAGTCTATGTCACATCAACTGATGAATCCTACACTTTTTATGTATCATAACCTTATGGATTATTATCAAATAGGTGGAGATTTCATGACCAATAGTTATACAAAATAAAATAATAATGAAACATCGACTACAGATGACACTCAAAAAAATAATTATTATATTGTGATATCTGACAAATTTAATTTCATAGGCAGTTTGATCTTGTCAATATTGGAGCTTTATGTTGTTTGTGACATAGGATAAAATATTTATACATTTTTTACATGAATATTTGAACATTTAAAAATTAATAAAATATATCACCACATAATTTATATTGTTATACATGAATTTAATTTCATAATGTTGTAGAGTATCTGTAACAATGATAAGTTCATAGTAGTTCCTAGTTGTGATGGAAATAAGGAATTACTTTGATTATATTCTTAAATGTAGTTATATTTTCAGAAAATGTTCTATGATAGGACACATAGAATGTGAATATTAGTATTTTGTACTCATAATTGTATGGGGCTTCTTCTTATGATGTTTTCACATAGTATTCTCATATATGAGATATTATGAGAATGAACCATCAAGTATAGATTATGCATGTTTCAGTGAAATCTGATATTCTTATATATGAGTTTGTGTAATTTTACTTATAATTTAATATTATTATCAATTAATTTTACAACTCATGCACATGGATGTATTCTATAAACTATGATTATATAATTCATAGTGATGTTGGAGATGTAAGGTGTGTCAGGAGTGATGTGTTATTAATGAAGTAGTGGATGTATGATTTTTCCCCTCCATCATTATGAAAATTTATATCCCATTTTATTTATTGGAATAGAATCATAATAGTAAATTTCTTTTCTAGAGTGAGTCACTGTGTTTATTTAAAATATTCAAGAGAATGCATGTCGATAATAACAGTGAGAGGCAGAGGTGTGGAACCTACATGATGAGATATTAAGACAAAATGATTATATTATTGAGTGAATATTTATATTCGATTATCATCATTGTGAAATTATGTTCTTTATCGTTGTTCTCATAACAATTTCTAGAAAATAATCCTGAAATTTTGGCAATCCCACCTAATTACGATGTGAAAGACTTCAATAGGGTCACACAATATATTCCTCCATTGATCGAAATTAAATTATATTAGAATGTAATTATTATAATTAATATTACTCTCAAAACTGAGTATAGTTCTTTTTATTTTATATTGATCACTTTTAGTAAAAAATTTAAAAAAATTATTTATTCACTAAATATTTTTTTTGATTATGTGAATATTTAATAAATATTTATTTACTAGATTGTGATTAAGATATCTATTTAAAGGATGATTGAAATATTTACTTAAATATTTATTCTTTTATTCAATAAAACTCAAGGAGTTAAAGATGACCAAAATGTTTTATGATGATGAATATTTATAATCATGATGATGAAAAATATTTATCATTTCACGAGTTAGCATATTATATAAAATAATTGTAATAATAATTCTATTATACTGAATGTGGTTTGAAAATTATAATATTTTTATTTAAGGTATGTCATGTTACTAAATAATATTTTATCATAAACCCTAGAATTATAAATAGATATTTAAATATGTTGTGTTGGTTTAATAAATATTTGATAATCATTGCGTACAGTAGAATTATATATCAATTCCTCTCTATCTCTTCCTCAAGAATATAATAAGTTCTAGAGATATTCCATAAAACACAAATAATCTACAAGGAATAAATAAAATCAATGAATGATACTTGATTCACCATGCTAGAACCTAGATATCAGTTTTCATAATTTAGTGATCATTAAAACATATCAGGATCTCCTCTAAATGAATTTTACACAAGGATCCTTAAAGGGAAACAAAGGTAATCCATAAAATGGATTTTATAATGATCAAGAACGTCTTTATCGGAGAATGTTCCTAAGATGAGGTAAGTATTTATTCCAATCCAATATAAATAAATTATAATTTTAATGAGAAAGATCTTTTATGGGGTTCTGGGTTTTCATATGTAGGATGAGAACATTCAAAAAAGAAAAAGGCTCCCTTATTAATGAAAATAAAAGTCACAAAAGACTAAATGAGGGTTTTTTATTAATTCGATGATACAAAAAAAGATAAAAATTCTTCAGGAATAGAATTGAACCATGTCATTTTAGGAGTATTGATAACTTTATTCATAATCCAATTATCCAATTCATTGGTCAAGGAATTCATGTCATTAAAAATATTATGTATGACACACCAAATAAATAAAATATTTTTCATTATTCTCCCATATGAACTCTTTTGCGGAACCCGTAACATTCAATTTACACTACAATAATCAATTATAGTCAATGGAAATGAATATAATTCAAAAAAATGTACTTATCACATTGTCATATATTTCACATGATATTAAATATTATAAAATAAATAAAAAACATTTTTTAATGTATAAATAAATTTAAGGAATGGAATATATATAATTACACATACATAAATAATCAATAGGTTATAATTCACATAGACCCTTCTCTAGACTTATGGAATTTTATAGTACATAGAGTAAATATCTTATAAATACTCTCATAATTTAAATAAAAAATCTTAATGGTTTTAATATTTTAGTTAGGTGATAACACTATCTTTATAACATATTAATTTCACAAAGATAAGAAAACTAATTCAAAAATAATTATTTCCAACTTCTTATATGGATTCTGTCCACCGTACACACATTTTGGAATTTTTTTACATAATCTAAATATTAATTTAAATCATTAAGACCAAAAAATTAGATAAAAATAATGAATAATCATTGAAATATATGTAATAATAAGTTCCCATGTTTATAACTAATTTAGGATAAAATCAATCCAAGAAATAATCTGCTTAAGAATGATTATACTATGGTGTCCCTAGGAAAATGATGTTACATTATAAGGGGAATGTATTATTGAAAAGCATTCCATTTCTATAGTTTATGTTTTTTAAAAAATTAACCAATATCACATGTCTGAGTGATGTATTTTACTTATTTACATATCCACACTATGTAGATAAATAAATAAAGAAAACTTGATGTAACAATTTCACTTCCAAAAATTAAGATACAATCCATGGGAAAATCCATACTCACTGGAGATAATATGATCCCCCATATTAACTATCATAGATAAAAAATAGTATGGAATATACAATACTCATCAAAAAAGAAAATTCTATTACTCTTTAAAGAAAATTCTAGGAAACAAAATCACAAAAGTCTTATATTTTTAGGCTGGGATTTTCGTTTTACATCATAAAAATATCAATAGAAAATATTACAGTGCTCCCAGATATCATTTATATATAGAATATGGGTGACTACATTATTCATAACCATATAAAAATGTTTTAGTTATAGAACACAAACTATTTTTACTATTCACTTATTCATATTCTTCAACATTCACTATTGAAATCATTTTATTTTTGTTCTCTTAATTACACATCTTGGAAGTACCTTATTTATGTATCTTTTGAAATATATACCAACCATTTCTTCTTTTCCCACATCAATTATCCCCATGAAAATTATTTACCTATATCTTTATTTAATTTTATATATAACTATTTTATGATTTTTATATAATAAATCAAATTACTATTCTATATCTCGTTGATTTAATACCATGTTCAAATATCAAACAAAGAATAATTATTTTCCATCCATTGAAATTTAATTTTCAACATCCAATTATAAATAAATATAACCATTAACCTCTTCTCAAAATTACCTTCAACATAATATTATTATGTATTAGTTATTATATCTATCCAAGAAAAAATTATTATAATTCATAGTTTTATTATTTGCTTCACAAATCGTTAAATTAGTTATATCAAACTAAATAAAATTGTATATTATACCTTGATTTATTAATAAGATCATTAATGACATTAATTAACTTGTTTTCTAAAAATATATTGAATATTTGTATTCCAGTTTGTTCATTATGGTGGGATTATCTATCCCTAATTCTTATAATGTAAATGATTGTGGTAAAAAATCACAATGTGAACCATATTCCTCCACTATTTGAATCACGATAATAATTTGTGATCTTTCACCCATAAATAGCAGATTCATCATCATGTGTATATTCCAAGTTCTCTTAAATATTAATAAAAATGTCTATAAAACATCTTATATATTTTTAAAAATTATTAACTATTAATTTATAGATACCCAAAATATTCACCTTATTTTCAACCCATTGAAATTTTTTCCATGGCCACTAAAAAATTTGAGAGTAATCAAATAAATCATAAGATATCCCTAAATGACACTTAGGTCTTAGGACCTGTGAGAATTTTCAAATCTCTAATTTCGATGATTATCGTGAAATATGGAATTAATAATACCCATACTCTAGAAGTATGGAATGCATAACTTCATCCATGTATTTAATTCTTTTGAATAATGAAATTAAATCATATGAAGTATAATAATAAACATTAGAAACCAAGAAAAATCTTAATATTATCCATTTATGTACAATGAGTCTTACATTCGAGAAAAATTAATGTAATAAATTTTAGACATATCCATTTTCTATGTTTGACTATTCTTAACTATAAATGACATTATGATTACCTCTAAATAGTTCCAAACTCTCCAAACCTGATTAAAACATCTCTAATACTTAATATAACCAATTCCTCATACAATAAATTTGATTTCATATAAGTTTGAATTGGATTTATGTATTTAAGATAAAGATAAAAATAGTAAACATATCAACATCTTCATTTCTTAAATAACCAGCTCTAGAAATATAACACATTATGGAGGATACTTAATCTTCTACAACCTTGTGGGCTCAATGGTCTCACAAAAATATATTCATCTAAAAATACTAAAAATACCCAACACACCTACGTTAAACCCTACTAATGAGAAAAATATATTAAATGATAAATAAATATAAATCTTAAGGTTAACTATACTTCATATTCATGAGAACATTACAAACAAAATAAATATTATAATAGGATGTTAATGGTTTATAAAGATAATTATTTCCAATTTAATTTATTATTAAACATAGTTAAAATTAAAATAAATTTAAACAAATATATATATAATTTTTTAAAAAAAATTGAATTTTATTTGTGAAATTTTTATATAAATGATTTTCTCTATTTTAAAAATAGAAAATTATTATTACTTTTCCAAATAAATTAAATTTTGAATTAGTTAATTATAAAATCCATTATTAAATTAACAATCTCTAGAATTTAAATAAACATGGTAAAAAATAAAATTGGTAATTATTAAAAAACAATAATTTAAAATTAAATCATATCATATAACAAAATTATGAATTCAACTATATTTTGGAAGTATTTGCACAAAAAACAAGTGTCTCTATACATTATAAATTCAATAATATTTCATAATTTACACTATATAATATACCAAATAAATATATCATTTATGGATATGGCCCTTCATATTTTTTAACCTTTATTTCAAACCATTGGTAAAAAATATTGCATGAGTTATTTGAAATTCATAAGAGGAAAATTAATAAGATGGTAGATGTAATAAATTTAATAAATGTAATAGATGTTTTATAAAAAAATACCAATATGGAATATCAAATAACTATAACATGTCTAAAAATATAAATCATTGACATATGAAAATAATCAACTACTCAATATGATTCAAATACATTAATGATAATATAATAATACATTAAATTACCAATTATCACCACTCTTCCAAAATAAATCTCACAATAGATAGTTATCAACTCTTGATAATTAATAATATAATATAATATTTATGGAAAACCTATAAATAATAAACGATCCATACTTCTTGAACAATAACATGATTAAATAAAAAAATATTCTACAGTATAACATTTATCCTTTTAATTACAATATGGAATCATATAAGTATCACCACATAGTCATATGATATTTATAATATGATACACGATCACATGTACATGAAAATTGTAAATGATACATGGTTATGCATGTTAATGAGTATTTTAAGTTTCTTTATTCCATTTTATACTCATCTGATGACCCAAAATTGTTTATGAATCATACATCATGGTTTGAGAATCCTTATAATATTTTATCTCCTTTTATATTATTTCTAACCACATAATATTTTTGAAAACTAAAATAAGTATACAAAATTACTAATATTAGACGATTTTAATGTTTATATAATACATACATGATATTAATAATAATTAAATAACACATGATGATAATAAAAATACAAATTTGAATTCAAAAAAATCTAATATAAAATAATATATATATATATATATATATAATATGCAACTCTACATATTACCCAATTCTCAAAAAAAATATGTTATCAAACAAATTACATGGATTTTATAAACTGTATAATAAAAAATACACTGAATCAAATAAAAAAATGATTATAATGGTTTCACATAATTTAATACATTGAATAAAAAATTAATATATTCCCTAATAAAAATAATCAAAACTTTTAAATCAACCACAATACATTAGATATTGTTTATGACATTCGAGATTTTATATATGACCTGAAATAAATCTATTTCCCATTTATAACCAACCAAAATCATTATATACCACATCCAACAATAATATTATACATGATTTATATATTATATTAAAATTCATAAAATTTTACTAAAATAATTTTTTTTGAAATATTATATTGTGGGTATGCATTTAAAAAGGCAGCCCCTAAAGTATCATTGTTTAGAAATGTAATGCATTGAAATATAACTTTTTTTTCAAATGATGAGATGTTGAATTAATCTAGATCAATTTTTTTTAAAATTAATCAAATTCCCTATATGAAACCAAAAAGTATATATATGGGTTTCTAAATTTTTTTCAGTTTCCTATGAGTGAAATATGTTGAAATTCTAGTTAAATTTGTTTGAAAATTTATTAATATTGAAACACAGACATGGATTCATACAATATCAACTATGAGATTCCATTCGGTCACCAATACACTACCCCTAAAATTTATATATTGTGTATATTTCCTCAATGATTTTCTAATCACCTTGAAAATGATTCCAATATCATTAAAAATAATTTGAATCATCTTGTAAAAAAATTCATTTAAAACACCACGCAACATGAAAAAAACAACCATTAAATAAAAAAATATCCCAATTTTATCACTCAATGGTAAAACCATTGTACTTGTGATAATAAATAATCATTACAATATTTTAGATTATAAAATCATCATTTATATGATTTTATGTATTAATAATAATTTCATTCTCTCTAGAATACTGAACATATAGACTATTTTAATTACAAATGGATCTGAAAAAATTATTTAACATTAAGAAAAAAACCAATTAGATAAATTATCCTACCTAAATAAGTCATCGTATATGAAATCCACTTAACAGGGCAGAATCATAGGATATTGGTTGTCAAAATAATTCATGGATTATAAATTTTAGGAACACATCTATGTTGATAATTAAAGTATAAATTATGTAAAATTCATAAAAATATGATACATAACCATATGTTATAAAATAATATTCACAAACATACTTAAGAGAATTAAAACAATTTATTGGATTCTAAATCATGATATTTTAAATCATGATTTTAGAAAGGGTTAGTGATTAAAATTAGGAATTAAATGGAATTTCTTATTAGCTTATAAAATATTTTCATTGCTCATACTATATTATTGGACATTTTTAAAAAAAATATAGTTTCATATTACTATAACTCTAGTTCACAATGTGTTCTTGTTGTTATGTTTATATTTTTGGGTGTTTTGGGAGGTTTCATGGTTTGGGATAAAAATATGTTCAATGTATAGAGTATCAAAAAATAATATAAAATCTAAAATTATATTATAAATCCTTTTTTATTTCTTTTACTTAATAACCTCTAAACAATATACTATAAAAAATGAATTCCAAAAATATCAATGAGTAGGTAAAGAGGGGTGAAAATGAAATTAAATAAAACACTCACACAGGGGGTCATAACATAGTAAATTCACACACCCCTCTAATGTTAAACTAATATCATGGTGGAATTATGAAAAGTTTATCACATAGTCCAATTTCAAATATTATACCCAATGCATTTTAACCAACAATTTTTATTTTTCAATTCACAGTAATCCATTACCCAATATAACATAAAACCAATTGAATGTTTTTATCATTTATATATAGACCATTATTCCCATAGATTTCCATATTAATTTAATTTGAATATTTTATTTCATTACTCATGAATCTAATCTTTAATAAAAATCTAACACACTTAAATCAAATAGTAAATTCACCATATATTCTAATACTCACTTATATCCAATTCATAATGAGACCAAAACAGTCTAATTTCAAAATGTTTTGGTTATACATGATTCGAGTGACTCCACAATAGACGATCACCTAAGTATTTACATGTTTCACCTACATCCATCCACATATAACCATATAAAACTGATAGAACACACTGGTTTTTTATTGTAATTTCCATGGGGTAGAGATTTGAACACATCACTACTTTAATTCCAATCACAGTTTATTCAACCAAGCTTCTAGATCATTAGATTGCCCTATAATATCATAATAACCACAAAAATATGTATTAAATCTATGTATAAAACCTACATAATTAATATTTATATGATTTTTAAAAAAAATTATAATACTTATGTAGTATTATCAATGTATAATGAATTTGAAAAATATTATAAAACATTCTATTGTAAAGATGTTGTGTATTTTTATAGGCATACACTTTAACATGAATTCCAAACATAGTCATCATTTAAGGGAGGTTTTGAATTATTATTTTATTAATTCCTATAATACGTTTTCCCTCATTTGTAAATTTATGATTTACTTTTTGAATATGAAACCAATATTTATAATATACTTTACTTTTTAGATTTCATAATAAGTGACATAATATAGACTTGAGTGTGAATGATTGAACAAATATATATGAGATGATGGTGGTAACCTTTATTTAATTTAAGAAGTCGGTGGATTCAAGTTTGAATTTTGTAATATATTATATACAATGGTATTGATATATGAATGTTCTTTAGGGATGATTAATTATATATTTTCATCAAATTTTGGTTGAATTTATAGACTGTTGACTAGAAATATTGACTCATCATTCTGAGTGGATTGATTTTAATACACCGAGATTCTCATCAATAGATATTGGTGGTCTTAAAATGAAGAAAACATCCATTTAATTTTTATAAATCTAATTTAATTAAATTTATATTTATTGCGGTGAAATTTTTCTCCAAAAATTATTTCATGAAATATTCTAAAAGATTAACTTCATAATCTAATGAAATAATTATTGATTGTTTCAATAGTTAATATGAAGTGTAAATACTATAATTTTGGATCATATGTTTTTGGTTAAATCCAAAATTATTTGGTAAACATTATTTGTGGAATATCAGATTATATCCTTCTACACCAAGTTGGTTGGTTGATGTGAGATACCCTTTTATTTGGGTTTTCCATTTTTTCTATGGTTCTCATAAATTTTTTAAATGTGGTATTTCAAACTTAATAAAATTTTATTTAATACAATTATTTAATAAATACATGTTTATATGATTAATATTATAGTGGTTGACCAATATCATCGCTGAATGATTAATTATTATTAATTTTTTGTTTTGTATCTGGGAAATTAGAATCTAAGAATATAGAACCAAAAGGTAAATTTAGGAGTTTTTAATTTAATATATATATATTCATATTACATATAATGGACACAATATTAATATTAATCAATTATGATTTTATTTTGGAATACCTAGATTAGAACATACTTATTATACTCATAGCATAAATTACCATCAAATGGACTTCAATTGAGTATCCCAATGAAACATAATTTATGGAAAAAATTCATATAACCTATAATTAATTGTCATGATTTATTCTACATAATGAATTATTTCTCATTACCATTATAATGTATTTGGACATTTTTTCAAATGTGATAATTTTAAAGAAATAGAAGGAAAAAAAGCATCTAAAACGTCATAAAATTAATGAATAAATTCTGTTAGCTTATGGTGAATGAACATTATATTTTTAATAAAAATATCATTTTTTTGGTTAGGTGTGTTTATAAAAAAATTCTTATAGACTAAATTGATAATATATTTTACTCAAATGGGAATCTATATTTTCTAAAAAATAAAAATTAATTTCATTTTTCTTAATATGATAGAGATATATGTTAACTATTTGGTAAAATGATTTAGTTATTTATTGAAAATATTATCAATCATTATTTCCATGATCAGAAATATTATTATTTATTTGTTATCATTGGGAAAAAAATATAAAAATGATTAAGAAAATAATGGGTCTAATTAATTATGGTTAATATATAGTTGATTTTTCTTTCTATCCTGTTATCATTAATATTTAATAAATGGTTTTGATGATTGTATGGTTTTTAATAAATTTATTATATAATTTTTTCATGAGATTTTTTAAAAAAAAATTGAATTACATTATAAATGAGTACTATAATTTTATAATATTTTTTGGAACAATTTTAATTACAATGTAAATTATTTTTAATTCTAATAATATTGGATTTTATGAGTGTAAAATGTAATTTCAATATAAATTTAACTTGGTTGAAGTTATTTTGTGTAATTTTATTTTCTCAACTTTATAATGGAACCAATATTTCTTTGAAAATGAACTCCACAATAAACCATTGAGTTCATTCTGAAGTGTTCATGAAATAATAATTTTTTTTATCTAAATGATATATAATGGAGAAGAACCAAGCTTACCATATAAACAAATAAATGTTGATCTATGAAACAATAAACTAATTCCCTAATTATGAACACAAATGTGTCAATTTATAGGTTTTTTATCATAATATCAAATCAATATTGCTCAATTTTTTGAAGCCCATAAAATTATCTGTAGATGAATTTAGGGGAAGTCAATTTTCAATGTAACTTAAATAAGCGTCATTGGAAATAGTTTTTTTTGGGTTTCTACTTTTATGTTGTAGAAAATTTAAAAAAAACTATACTGTATTAATATCTGATTTTTAGTAGAGAATGGCCCATGTATTATTTTTTTGAATTTGGTAAATGATTTATCAAATAATGGTTATAATATTATGCCATATAAATCCTTCTGGAGACCAATGATGTTCCATTATACAATATGGTGTCCAATGGTCTCCCCACTATAAGGTTTATAAGATACCTGTGGGACCCTGAGGGTAAATAACAAGATTGAATATTTGAACTACTGTTCAAGGGTGTCTACTAAACACCATTATATATGGGGTGGTGTTGAAAATTTATGGGTTTGTCTATTAAAAGAATGTTATTTTTATTTCCTCATCCAAAAGTGGAGGGGTAGCTCCACCATTTTCATCCTTTATACTCCCCTTATTCCTCCATTAATACTTATCATCTAGAAGTTTTGGTTTTATAAATTAATTTATATTATTCAAATCTATGTCTCTCCTCTCTACTTTCTAATAACTACACTAATTATTGTTAATTATACTTTGGATTTTAAATATGATTTCATTAGATCATATAACATCCTTCCCTCTATGATATGGATTTTGTATCAAAATGTAATAGGGGGAAAGTGTGGACACATGGATGCATAATGTTTTATGAATTTTTTTAATTTGGTTTCTCCCCAAAATATTATCAATTCAGATTATATTTAATGATTCTTTTTTTATATACGTGTTCATGGATGATTATGGTGATTAATTATATATTGTTTGATGAATTATTGATTATGGATTATGGGAAAAGATATATTATGAAGTTAGTGTCCAATGTGACATCCATTATTTTATATTAGTTCAAATCATATTGGGATTAGTGTATCTTGGTGATCATTTGTAAATTTATTGATTTGAGCTGATACATGTTTTACTTAAATAAATTGATTTAAAAATAATTTTTAGGGCCATGAAATGTCAAATTCTTTTTATTTATTTACTCTCATTCATTGATCATCATCATTCTAATGTAAATTTTATATAATATAGTTCATTGAACTAAAAAGATGATTTTATATTAAATTTATAAATTTAGTGGTATGTGATATGTACCTTTAGATTCCCCCAAGAAATGGTAATATCATTTACCAAAGAGTATCACCTACGGAAAGCCTTGTAATGGTTAATATTACAGTTAATAGTAGTTTATATAGTCAATTTTAGTTTTAATTTATCAATAGTGTGTGAAATTTAAGAATTCTGTTAATAGGTTTTGGATAGTCCCATTATTACATGTTTAATAAGGAAAAGGTGTTTTGAATAAGAAAACTAAAATAGAATAAAATATAAATTTAAATTGTATTCTTTACCAATGACATTTTTTCTAATACCTAATAACCCTTGAAAAATAATTTCATTTTCCATTCAATCGTGACATATTATGGATTTTGATTTGATATTATATGACACCAAAATTCATGAGTTATTATACAATGATGTGGTCATGTATGTGATTTAATGTAATTATTTTACTTCATTAAAAAGTATTATCTTTCATGTAATTCCAAACATGGTTCTCTTTTGATAAGTTTATTGTATATAGTTCCAACCATTACTCTTTATGAATTTATATTGGGGGTAATGACAACCATCAGTCCTAATTTTCTTTTAGGGTTGGTTGTAGTACCAAACATGTTAGCCTATTTGTATTTAGTTTTCATGTACTTATACCCATTTATATTTTGGAATTATTAAGAGTGTAACGAAATATTGAGATCCCTCTATGTGAGTTTTTTGGTGTAGTTCCCACCATTTCTATTTTGGTATTTATCAAGGCTGTAGTGCTAATGAAATTTTACTTTTAGAATCTTTTATATGGGTAGTTCCAAACATTCTAATTTTGGTATTTTGGTTGAGTGTAATTCTAACCATGATACAAATTCTTGTATTTAATTTGGTCTTATTTCTATCTATGATATATTTATTTATATTTGGATTAATTTTACTTCCATATATATTTCTCTATTGGTATTTATGTTTTATATAGTACCATGAATTCCACTCTTTGTATTTAGTTTTGGGGTAATGATAACCCTTCCAATTTTTTATTTTTGTTGGTCCTAATTCTGCCATTGGCATAATTTTTGTATTTAGGTTAGGTTTCTATCCAATAATTCCACATTTTGTATTTATGTTTGTTATAATATGTGTGATGATTCATTTTTATTATTTGGGATGGGTGTTATTCAAACTAGTCTTATTAAAGGATTATACAATGTAAGATGTGACAAATATTCTTAATTATTTATTCTTAGTTTATTTTATTTTATACTATATTCAATATCATTATGATGTAGTTTTGTGGGATGATGTTTTTCAAACCATTTTTATTTATGTGAAAATATATTTACAATAAATATTAAAATTGGATAAAGAATGTATTTTTAAACATGGTGGGATTGTTTAGAAACAAATGATATGAATTGTATTTTTTATTATAATTATTTTTATCACATAACATAATAAATGTGATTATATATTTCTTATTCTTTAAAGAAACAATTTATGGTGTACTATATAGCTGTAATCAATCCCTATGCATGGACTATAGTGATGATATAGACCTTATGTTGATATGATAATATAGGTGATTACCATAGTACAATTCGATGTGCTATGATGTGCATTGTGGTTTGGAAAAAAGTCTCGGGTGATCCCAATGATGGTGTTTGTGGTCTCCTAGTTTTTATTTAATTTTTTGTTATTTATTTCTATAAATTGGGTATTAAAATATCATTATTAGGTTGTATAAATTATTAATATAGATTAAAATTATATATTATAGCATTTTTATTGTTAAAATAATGAATTACACTTTCTATAAGGTATATAATAGGTAGGTTCATGTCTTTGTAATCCATACCAACTGTTCTGATCTCTGGAGTGGCGATCTTGGATTGGTCATTTTGACATAGGATTTTATGGTCACAATTTCAGTACCTCTCCTTCTAGAGGGGTAGTGACTCCTCATTTCCCCATTAGTGTAATGACCAAAACATCTATCAATGTACTTTCTCAATTCTTATAGTTATTTCATACAGTATAAATCACATAAAATCACTTATAGTCCAAAATAAAAATATTATAATTTAATAAGTAATTAAATAAAATGTATTTCCAAAACATAAGGATCACATATCGATAAATTAGTTTCTTGCCCGTTGTAATAGTATTATGAAACATACAAATAGTAAATTGGACAAATGAATAGTAGCCTCACCCATGAAATTATAAATAAAATTTATGCATCTTATAAATGAATTTATGGTGTAATTATATACTTGTATAGGTAAATAAATGTTTTAAAAAATTCTCTTTATGTTTTTGTATTTTTGAAAGTCATAGATATTTATTTTGTTTTTTATAATAAATTTAACAATTGAAAAGAAAAATTGTTTTCATAAAATGAATATATAATTTAATAATTCAATGTCTTATTATTTTAATATAATTTTATGAGACCTTAATTAATTTATTAATGTGTTATAAAATTAGTTATAATTTTAAATCTGCATATTCTAAGTACAAGATTATTATTATTAAAAATTAAAGTACTCATATTCAGAATTTTTTTTCATAAAATAATGTTCACTTTTAAATTTTACATGTTAATAATTGGTTTGTGAATTTTTTTTATATTTCAATAAAATACCTGATTTATTTGTGTACAGTAAAATATGATAATTTGAAATATAAATTCATTATAAATTAAATAAACTATTACTTGAGAAATAATTGATGTAAGAACCATTTCGTCAAAATAAAAATTTTAAATTACTTTATTTAGTCTCAATAATCAACATATAATTTTTTATCTTGGTAATAATAATAAACTAATGATTTAGTTAAAGTTAAATCACTCCCTCTTCCACTATAAATACCACCAATCACCCCTTCTTCTCCTCACACCTCTCAAGATTTGATAATTTTCCAAATTTTTTCCAATAATCTTCCCTAGCCCCTTACCCATATCCTAGAGCTTTTGGTCTCGTCAAATGACCAAAAAAAGTTCCCTAAGGAGGATCACAAGGATGATAAATCTAAGAGGATATTAAAGTGCAGAAAGCATTCAGATTTTTGGTAAGCAGAATTCTCAAACCCAACTCTATTTAATGTTTTCCCTATTTCAACCCATTTTATATATGTATATTACTTACATATAATATATTATTAATTATCATACAATTTCCTAGATATACATGTTCTGTAATTGAGTTAATAACTAGCACAATGTTTTTAATAGAACTATTTAATAAAAAAAACAACTTTTACATTTGTTGATTTTTTCTTATTCACTCATGATTGATGATTGTTGTAGAGAACCCTAGTTTTAATACAATAACATTACATAACATTTGATTACTACATAAACTTTATACAGATAGATTATCAAAGACCGTAGTAGTCTAGTTTCTTCAAATATAGGGAAAACTTAAAAACTGGTATATGAATGAGCTATATTATCTCCCACCAGGTTCTTCTTGTATTTCCCCCATCTTATACACATCAAAAATAATAAATTTCATCATAACATAGGGATGTAAACACAATAAGGGTTGTTATAAAATGCTACATAAGGGTAAAAATAGAGATCTGTAAGCATAATAATTTGTATAAGGGAATGAGAACATGATCATGGAAATTGAAGATAATACCCTCTATATCAAAGGTCATATTCATGAATCGTGGTGTAAAGTGTGTAATTTCATATGATATGAATCATAAAAAGATAAATAACATAATCCATGATATCATAACATAGGAATAAAACATAAAATTTTGGAGGACACATAAGCATATATAATATTATTTCCATTATATCCAAGGAATCACTGCTATGAACATCTTGGTAGTGTGGTTTCACTCCCCTTATCATCTTGTTATTCAATGTTCAATACCATAAGAATATTATTAGAATGAGTTCACTCCTCATAGCATATTAGTAGAAATAGTTCAGTCCCATAGACATCTGGGTAGTTAAGGTTCATTCCCAAAACCAACATAGATTATCTCATGAGATATAAATCATTACCCATTACATTGGATGGAGATATATGACCCACCCATCTCATAATTAAATCATACATTCATGTGCCAAAATATTACAAATAATCAAATCATAACCCTTGAAATGAAATAGCTATTATAAACATGTGATCGTATCATAAAATTTGGAAATAGAAATGTTTCATAATCATTTCATCATTAACATAACCTATGGAAATAAGCAGGTTTAGAAATCATATAACCCATGAAAGAGAAATGGGTTTCAAAAGATTATTACATGTGAAAGAGAAATATGTTTCATAGAAATCATTCCATAAAAACATAATCCATTCTGATAAATATGTTAAATAGAATTATTTTATAGTTTCCTCATCAAATAATGATTAACACTAATGGATGTTATCAAATATGGGTAATAATTTTGTGTGATGTTTTAAATTCATTTCATGAGGGAAATATTATTTCTGTGTTGACAATTCTTTTTGAAACATAATACTATTTCGAAATAAGTTTTCTATGAAATATTGTTTTAAAACTAGAAAAAGAATAATTTAAAACAATAAATAGTTTTTAAAATCCATTTTTATATAATATGGTCCTCAAATATATTTTGAAATAATTTTTTAAAACCTCTTTGAAAATATTTTTCATAACATGGTTTTTGGATATAATAGATTCCTGATGGAGGCAGAGATAGTCATATTTCACATAAAATGTTTTCATAATTACCAAAGAGTGGGACAATGGTACTAATACATTGATATACTTGAATAAAAAGAGAATAAGGAAAATCATGAGTGACCTTGAGATTTAGATCATAATATTCCATCATAAGAATCAAAAACATAAATAATACCGAAAAGCGATGAGATTGTATCAATAAACAATTAAAACATGGTAAATTGGGATCATTTTATGCGTTTGAGAAAATGATATTACATGAATATTAATTTGTAATTAAAATAAGTAAATTCATTATATAAAATATTAAATTTTAGTATATAAAACTTTAAAAAGAGTTTAGGTGCATTACAAAACATGAGTCTCAATGAACGATAATTGAGACAAAACAATTTTACCAAGTTGGTAAATTTAGAAACATAAACCCCGTGAAAATAATATCATAAAAAGGATATGTGAATAAAAAAAATGTAATTATAATATTAATATAATACAATCATAGACAGTACATACACCACACAAAATGAATGTGTGGAGAACATAGAATGTATGTCACAGAAATAAGAAGTGAGATGAAATCCCCTTACCTTGTATCTTGACTCCCATTACACTCGTTAAAAACACATGTATAATAAATATAATATTGTTATAAATAATTTACAGAACCATATTATTATATCTAATACCATACAAGGTATTATGAATACCTTATATTAAATTCTTGTTAACAATACTATGTTAAGGATTCACTTCAGGTAATATTCACTTTATTCATTTTATGTGCCTAAATTTGTTATATATTTTTGTATTTATACTTTATATAATGATTTATGTAATGTAAAACATTATATTAATATCATTTACATACAATATATTTTTATAATATTTAGCTATATAATATCTATGTATGAAACAAAATACAACGTTTATAGAGATGGTAAGTCGTATGTACGCATGAACGCTATTTTCGTTCAATTGAATTTTTGAATGAAAGAAAATAAATTGAATATTATTATAAATGAAAATAATTATTAATTTATATTTATAATATCATATATATCATTTATAATAACTAAAATTGTTTTTAATACATTCTATGTAGTGTATGAATGAATCATATCGCTTTTATGGGGTGGTTATTTACACTTTCTCAAACGAAATTTTCATATTAACGCCAAAAGGAATGTAAAAAAGATACATGTTTTTAAATAAATAAAAATGAATAAATATAAAGTAAATATAAAATATAAAATTAATTAATATAGTTTCCATCATATTTTCCACCATGAGATGCGGTAAGAAAAATAGAACAATCATAATTTAATATGGTGGTAGTTCGCCGTACACATAAATAGAATATTTATTATCTATTAGATGGAGATGTGTGTAAGTATATGTTAAAAATATAGCTTGAAAACACACCTAGTATATTTATAATACTATTTTTATAAACTAATGGTAAAGAGTAATGTGTAGTGGGTGGACAAAAAAGAAATTAGTTGAAAGAAGATGTTACCTATTAATTAGGTAACTTCTTTTATTTTGTAGAAAAAGGAATCCTTAGATATATTCATTCACTAAGTGAGGAGTCTTGGAGTAAGGGATGAATTTTTTGATGTGTATTGGGAATATATTATCAAATATTATGTGGTTTGAGAGGTGTGAAGAATAATAATATGTGGTTTCCTTTTATAGGGAAGGAGGAGGGGTGCTATAGTAAATATATGAGGAGAGAATATGACCAACAATTTTCAATATGAAAGAGGATAAAATAAAGATCCAAATCTAGGAAAATGTTGGAGAGAGTCTAAATATGACCATTAAATTGATTTTCGATAAGTTTGATGGTATTTTTAGTCCTTAAGGTCATAATTTAGTCCCTTATTAAGCTTAATTTATCCTTAATCATTGTAATTAATTTTAACCACATTCATTATTATTTTGTTCAAATAATAATTGGATATTATGAGACATTATAAATTTTTATTATTCAAAGTATGGATTCCATATTCCTGAAATACAATCACAATAGTGAAAGAAATTAATTTAAAAATAAACCCATAATTAGGTCAACAATGCAGGTTTAAAAATTTAAAATGATCAAAATATTGAAAAGTTATTATATAAAATTTCAATTTGAAATTGGATCAAATTACCCAAATTTGCTTAATTTATTAAAATATAATCTAATTAAACCTTCAATCATATTTAGAATATAATTAATAATTTTTAATAAATTATATGTAGAAATGTTTTGAATTAAAATCCCATATTTTTCACTATTCATCCAAAAATGATGTTTCTTAGGAAAATACCAAAAATTAACTATATGATAATTTAAAAATTATAAATTCAAAAATGAAGTTTATTTTTATAAAACTAAATTTATAAATGTGTTTAAAATTATTTATATTATGAAAATCATTTTATTCATGAAAGCAATATTTCTCACTATAAAAGGACTTTACCAAAAATCATATATTTCATTATTAATTTGTTTTATTTATATAAAACAATTATTAAAAATATTTTAAAAAATATATTTTACTATTCATGTTATTATGTTCAACATTTTATTTATTATTATGTTGTTTAAATAATTATAATTTAAAAATACTGATTTATAGAGACATTAGTGTTGCGTATAACATAAACCAAGTCAACTTTCCCTTTAACGTATGGTGGGTTGGATTCATGTAACGAACACCGATTTGTCCCCCTGTAACATACATAATGATGATTCTTTGTCGTATTCATTGAGTTGGTATGATCTAGCATATGCCATGTTTTCACCATGTGAAACGAATTTTTGACTTAGTGTACTGCAAGATATGATTGAAAATTAAATTTATTCGAAAAATGATCTATAATAACTCAGGGTGTTACATTCTACCCCCTCACCCAACATTAAATGAATTTCTACCTCAAACTTTTTCTCTATGATAAAAAAATTGACAATACATCTGCTTCATCATATCCTCATGTTCTCATATACCTTTCTCTAACTTTTGATTTCTCCAAAACACATAGACATGGTGAGTGGTTTTGTTTTGTAGAATTTTCCCAAAACGATCCCAAATTTCAATAGGTTTATCATCATAATAAATATCCATCTCCAATAGTATGACATTTTATATTATTAAAAGTGAAGGGTTAGGTATGTACTTCCATTGGATAGATACATGGAACACATCATTGGCTTGAGAGTGATTTGAATGATGTTCCAAGAGATAGGATATTGTACCAATACGATAAATAATTTCAAAGGGTCCAATATACATGGGGATCAGTTTCTTTGTATTCTCAAATATCACAAATTTCACCTTGGGTGAGATTCATAAAAACAATTTTTCACCAACTTCAAATTCCAGATCATGCTGACGGTTATCAGCAAAACGTTTCTATAGACTTTGAGCTATCATAATATGCGTATATATGGTTCTAACATTCTTTACCATTCCATTAGAAATGGCTTGTACAAATAGAATTCCTTCTCCAACCGCATCCCAACTTGTTGGAGATCTACTTTTCTTCTCATACAGTTCTCCATATTGTGCCGTCTGAATGCTTGAGTGAAATATATTATTGTAAGAAAACTTATCTAGTGGAATGTTTTCATCCCAACCACCTTTTAAATCCAGAGAACAAGATCTCAACAAATATTATAGGGTTTGAATTTTTCTTTTAGACTAACCATCTGTTTGAGGATGATAAGATGTTTTGAAACTCAATTCTATATAAAGTGCATGCAGAAGGCTTTGCCAAAACATTATGGTAATCCTCAGATCTCAATTTTATTCAATAAAAGGTGGTAGTCCATGAAACATTACCATTTTTTAATGTATATCATGTAAATATGGTCCAAAGAGAATCTTATTTGATAGTGATGATGTTTGATGACATAATAAAGAGATCGATGTCCAACTATATAGCATTAAAACTTTTAGAGGTTTTGGGTAGTCAAATGAAAAAAAATAATGATGTTATCCCATGTCAAATATGGTATGGGTAATATATGCAACATCCCATTTTAATTTTGACTTTAAACAATAACTTGTTATCATACCAATAACAAATATGCAAATTCTATGATATATATCTTCATGCCATCCCACAAGAAGTCATATTTCAACTCCCTATACATAATTTTACTTAAATATGAATTGACAATGAAGAACTATGATCTTTCTCTAAAATATCCTTCCTCAAATCTTGTATTAAAGGAACACATACATGGTTCTGGAACATCATCATTTCTTCTGAATCATGGTTAAACACATAAAAATTTCGTATGTACTTTTTCATCTCTAAATCTCATTTTTGGAATCCTTAATCTTCACATGGATATACATTTGAAAACTATTTTTAGAAAGATAATATTTCCCCCCTTCCTTCGTTATTTAGAGTTCCATCATTTTAAAATCTAGAAATATTGGATCATTTGAGATCCTAATTATGTATAAGCTATCTTGATCCTTCTGACTAAAAGCATCAGCCACCTTGTTCACATTCATAGGGTTGTAATGTAATGAGCGATGATAATCCTTTACCAACCCAACCATATTCTCTGGCTCATTTTCAACTCCTTCTATGTGAATATATTTTATATAATTTTATGATCAGTATATATATCAAACTTCCCTCTATAATGATAATTCCTTTGTATTTTTAATAAAAAAATTACCACCACTAACTCCAAAACATGTGTTGAGTATTTTCTTATTGAATCCTTAACTAACATGAGGAATTAGTGATAACCATGTTATTCTATATAATAAAACATATCAACCCCTTCATGGATGCATCATAAATGATTAAAAAAACTTTTCTACTATATGTTAATTTAAGATTACTTGTGCTGACTAATCTACTCTTCAATTCCTTGAAATTTTCATCACATTCATCTATCTGAAGAACTTGAAACCTTTCTAAGTTAACATGCCTAGAGGATTAGATAGTTGTGGCATATTCCAAACAAACCGTCAATAATATCCAGTTAAGAAAAAAAATCTATGGATCTTGGTCACTATGTCTAGTCTAGGACAACATTAAATAGCCTCCATCTTTTGCGATTCTACTTCAGTTCAATCTCATGAGATTATATTATAGAAAAATGAAAACGTTTGTATCAAACATTCAATCATTTTTAAAATTTTCATATAGATTCCCCTTCTTTATGGTCTTTAGTACAATTCTTAAGGGATATCAATGATCTTCCTTTATCTTTTAATATATACGAATTTCATTTATAAAGACTATCATGAATTGATCAAGGTAATCTCTAAAGTCCCTTTTCATTAAATCCATGATGATAATATGGGAATTAGTGAGACCAAAAGGCATCACCATAAATTCCTAGTGTTTAAGACATTAACAAAAATATTTGTTGGGTATATCCTATTGCATGCACCTCAATTGATGATATCTAGAATGATGGTCAATCTTGGAAAAGTATTGAGCTCTGTGCAATAGATCAAAAAAGTATCAATATTGATGAGAGGATAATTATTAGTGATTGTGATCTTGTTTAACTCTTCATTACAAGTTCAAATCTATGTTGATCCATATTTCTTTTTAAAAAAAGGAAAATATTCACCACAAGGTGACCCACATGGATGAATGAAACCCTTATCATGGTTTTCTTAGAGTTGCTTCTTTAATTCCTACAACTCAATCAGATCCATTCTATAAACAGCCATGGAAATCGGTGTGGAACCTAGTATAAGTTTTATTTATAATTCAAATTCACATGGATGAATGATCATATGAGGGTTCAAAATATCAAATGGGACTTACCCTCCTCAACAATTGATGTAATATTTTTTTAGAGAAATTCAATCTGTGGGAAATTGATATGAAATTAAACCAAAGGAATAATAATAAGATTTTCAGGAACCACAATCGCACAAAAATCAACTGGACAGTAATAATATACTTGTGATGCAATCATCATTCCATTAGGAGTGTTCAATGCTAATTCCACATCTAATTACTTTGGTGAAATCATGACACCAATATAAAATTATTTATATTTGAAAGAGTGGGTAGATCCAGAATCAAATATGACTTTGGCAGTTATAGAGTGTATAAAAAATGTACCCTTCATCATATCATTATTAAATCCCTCATCAGAAATATTGATTGAATGATATTTTCCCTTATCTTTCTACGTAATAGGTTTATCATTTCGATCATCATCCATAACCCGTAGGTTTGGGTAATTGTTAGCATAATGCACTTTCTCCTTACAATTGTAGCACTGAATCATAGAAGGATCATTTTGTGCCTCTTTTACCCTATTCAAAACATTAGGTAACTTATTCCCATCACATCAGTAATAAAATAACTAATAGTCTTCCCATCTTCTATTAAAACATTTATTATACCCATTAATGAAATTGTTTCCACGATTATGCTCACACTTAGTGCATTAATGGAATCTCATCTTCATCCCTTCATGATTTTTAGAATTAATTTTATACTACATATTCCTCTTCTTATCCATACAATGATATTGATATATAACACATACATCTGATTCAACCTCAATTGGACAACACACTAACTCTTCATAGCTACTAATGTATCTTAAGGAAAACAACCTTATTCTAATTGGCTTTAACCCACTGAAGAACCAATCAATATTAATTTCAGGTTGGATGATTTTTCATAAAGTGTACCTCGCAAGTCTTCTAAAATCATCCTCATATGTACTGATAGATTCATCATCCTTTTTCTTCAACTCAAGTAGCTCAGTCAATATCCTGGTAAGATGAGTCTAAGGAAAGTAGTTATTAAAAAATATGTTCTTGTACTCATCCCAATACATGGATTGAATCTCATATTTCTTCCCCCATATTTTTAATAGATTCCACCATTGGTATACTACACCTTCTAACCGATAGATATCCAAAATGAATTTCTCATGCAGCGAAAAATGGTGAATGGATAATATTATTTCAGTATTACCAATTCATTGATCAGAAGTAATTTCTTCATAAGACCCTATGAAATAAGGTGGATGTTTCCTCATGAAGGACTCAATAGAATATTTTCATCCTTTTCTCATTTGAAATGCCACCATGATTTATAGCTTGAAAAAGATATGTTATAATAGTAACCTAGTTTTCATTACATCTCCTATAGAATTCAGTTTCTCAGGAGGAAAATTGTTTAATTTTCTAATGCAATCAAATTAATGTGATTCCATTGATTTCTAGACATTGAATAAAACCAAAAGAAATAGGTAAGTAATAGTTATTATAATGAGGAACCCCAAAATCATTAAAAATCACCTATTGGATTTCTAAATTATGAAACAATTCTTAATCTATGATGCATTTTTATCATATTCTATTCATAGAAAAGCATTATTTATATCCTTTATTATGGTTCATGAAGAGTCTGCGAATTCCAAAAGAATATCCCATGAGAGGGTCAAACAAGGTGTGTAGAAAGACTCATTATCATGTACTAGATTACCCTGAGTCCAGCACATAACATATTTTTGGTCTTGTTACACCTAGGTACATTTGTGCTAGATCAAAATCAACATATATTATCAAGATAGGGATATAATTCTAGGAAACCACTCAATATATCATTCACCAAAATTCAAAGACATTTTTCTTTTCTATTCCACATCTGTATACTTAAACGTATACATTTTTTAGTGTTCTCTCTATTATTTTCTCTTCCTATTTTCCAAAGGATTACTAAAATTTTCTTCATATTTCAACTATAGCACCCCTCCCTTTTCATATATTAACATTTAATCACATTTTCAGAATACTAAAAACATTATCCAAATAGAATCCCAAATAATGTACTAGTCTTTGGACTTTGAAAAAATAGAAAATATAAAAAATGGTACATAAATGAGCTATATCATCTCTTACTAGGTTCTTGTGGACTAAAAACCTTCTTAAACACATCGAACTTAATAAATTTATTCATAACTTGAGGAAGGAATCATAAAAAAGGGTGAGCTCAATTGATCACTAAGGTTAATCATGAATGATATGTAAGCATAATCATGAGCATAACGACTTGAGAACAAGATCATGATAATGTAAGTTCATACCCTATATATCAAAGATTATACACATGAATCATGGAGTAAAACCTACCAGTTCATAAGACATGAATCATAAGGAGATAAAGAATATAATCCAAGAAAAAATAACAAAGGAGTAAAGCATGGAATTGTGGAAGACAGTTAATAATATATAATATGATTTCCATAGTGCCCAAGGCATTATTAAGAAGACCATATTTATCGTATGGGTTCACTCCCCATATCATTTTGGTGGTCATGGTTCTCTTCCATGGCCATATTAGTAGCATGAGTTCACTCTTAATACCATATTAGTAGTCATGGTTCACTCACATGTCCATCTTGGTAGTCAAAGTTCCTTTCGATGACCATCTTAGATTATCTCATGAGATATAAATCATTACCCAATACAGTAGAGGGAGATTAATGTCCCAACCATGTCATAATATAATCATACAAACATGTGGCACTAGATCGAAATTAATTATATCATAGACTATTTAATGAAATTTTTATTATAAGCATGTAATAATATAACAACATATGGAGAGATATAGGTTTCATAATCATTTCATAATGAAAATATCTCATGAAAAAATCTGGGTTTTGAAATCATATTACACATGAAAGGAAAACATGTTTCAAATGCATATAACACATGAAAGATAAAAGAGTTTCATAAATATCATTCCATCAACAAATAATCTATTAAGATATATAATACGAACTTAAACATTGAATATTTTCATTACAAAGTCATGATTAACACCAATGGATGTTATCTTAGATGGGAAAGAGTTCTAAATTGTCTTTTAAATAATTTTTTGAAGATAATATATTTTCTATAAAAATTATTTTTTAAAACATAAAACCATTTTGAAAACATATTTCATTGAAATTGGAATTGAAAACTTATAAATGAAACATTAAAATATATAGAATCATTTTAATATAATTTTTCCTTGAAAATGTAATTCAAATGTATTTTGCAAAAAAATTATACTATTTTTGAAAACATGGTTTTCTAATACAATATATTCCCAATCGGATAGATAAATATAGTTATATCACTATTAAAAATTCATATTTTGTACCAAAGTGTGGAAGAAATAGTACTAATACATGGAGATAACTTGAATTAACAGGGGATATAGAAAATCATGAGTGTTCTTAATAGATGGATCATAATATTTCTACATTAGAAGCATAAACATAAACAATATAAAAAACTGATGATATTGTTTCAATAAACACTTCTAACATGTTTACCTTGGATCATATTCTCCATGTAAGAAAAAAAATTACATGAAGCATAAAATATAATTTCAAAATGAAATTCATGATAAAAAATATAAAATGGAAGTATATACACATTGAAAATTGATTTAGGTGCATAACACAACATGGGTTTCAACAATGGGAGATTGAGATAAAACAATTTTACCAATTTTGTAACGTTTGAAACATAAAACCCCAGAAAAAAATGATTATAAAGTGGAAATGAGAATACCCATAAATTTAATTATAATATAAAAAACATATCATGGTATGTACATACACAACACAAATGTAAAGAGTGGGGAACATATCATTTATCTCATGTATATAAATTTTGAGATTAAATCCACATACATTATGTCCTGACTCTCTTCATACTCATTAAAATAACAGGTATAAAAAATATAAATTTTTTATATTTATTTTAATAAAAAAAATTATTTTATTTAATAACATATATGTTTTGATTACAACCTTGTATTACCCATTAGTTATCTATTCTGTGTTATGGTTTTATTTAGGGAAATATTCACTTTATTCTTTGCAAGTGTCATAATTTGTTATATATTTGGTTTTTATTATTTATATCATGATTAAAAAAATTTAAAACCTGAAATGAATATAATTATTATAAAATATATTTTTATTATAATAATCAATATAATATAAAATTATTAAATAGAATAAAATGTTCATGTATACGGTAATTTGTACATATGCATGAACACTATATCCACTTAATTTTCAATATTAAATAAATAAACTAAAATAAATGTATTTATATATGTATGTAATTAATAAATTATTTTTATGATATCATATATAATCCCTGAAAAGGTCCTTAATACATTCTATGTAGGGTATTAATAAATCATATGGCTTTGAGGCGGTGGTAGTCCATAGTTTCTCAAACAAAATTATCATATTAACACCACATGGAATGTTAAATGATATATATTGTTAAATGAATAAATAAACATAATTAAATAATAAATATAACATATATAAATATATAAATATAGTTTTCATAATATGTTTTACCATGAGATGTGGTAAGAGAAATTGAATAATCATTATCTAGTCATGCTGAAGATCATCATACCCATAAATAGTATGTTTGTAAGCCATAAATGTAGGTGTCTGTAGGTTTAGGTCATAAAAAACACATAAAAACATATTATTATATTTATGATAATTTGTTTTTATAAAAATAATTTAAAAAATAATGTGTATGAAGTTATGAAAGAAAATAAAAAAAGACTTGAGAAAAGATGTTACCTCTTAATCAGTAACTCCTTTTGGTTTGTGCCAAATGTTTTTTTAGGTTACATTTCATCAACAAGGAAAGCTTATAAGTGGAATGTATTTATGATTAGAGGTTTATTTGTATGATATTAGCTGAGATTAACTATTTTTTGGGGGTGTGAAGATTAGGTAGAGATTGTGGGATTTTATCGGGAAGGAGGAGTGTCACTCTTGTATATATTTGAGGAGAGAATTACACCCACATTTTTCTTGTTGAAAGTGGAACTAATAATGATCCAAAATAGATATAACGGATCATAGAGTATATATATGTATATCAAATGGATTTTTTAAATGTTTAGAAGTCATTCTAGTCTATAAGGTCAGGATTTAGTCCCTTATTATGCTTAATTTAACCTTAATAGATGTAATTAATTTTAATCATATTCACTTTTATTTTTTGGGAAAAGCATAGTTGAACATATTATATATTATAAATAATAGCTATTAAATATATAGAATCCATATTCATAAATTACAATAATATAAAGGGATGAAATTAATTTTTAATTAATCCCACAGTCTGGTCGATAATACAGGGTTTTAAAGTAAAAATAATCAATGATTTCTATGTTTTTTATATCTAATTTAAAATGAGACTGGTTCCAATTACCCAAATTGGGTTAATTTATTAAAATATAATATATTTAATACTTCAAGACAATTTTAAATATAATTTATCTTTATAAATAAATTATATGAAAAATAGTTTTTGATTAATAATCTGATATTTTTCACTACTCATCAAAAAAATGAAGTTTCTAAGAAAAATACCAAAACATCACTCTAAGATAATTTCTATATTCTAAATAAAAAATATTTTATTTTATGAAATTATAATTCCATAATTATAGAAAATTAATATTATTATTAAAATATGTTTATTTGAGAAAATAGAATTTTTAAACATAAAAGGAATTTACCAAAACTAGTACATTTCATTATAAAAATATTTTAATTATATAAAAAAATTATAAAAAATATTTGAAAAGTATTCATTACTATTAATATTGATATTTTTAATGAATAGGTTATAATTATCTCATATAAATAATTATAACATCATAATGATGTTTTATAGAAACATCGGGGTTGTGCATAACGTACGTCAAATCAACATTCTGTACAATATAGGAAGAGTTTGTGTTGTATAACTTATGCCGATTTGGTGTCCTGTAAAAAACACTGAGTCATTTCAATGTAATGTATGATGATTTTTTTTCATGTAACGTACATCAATTTGGGGTCGTGTGAATGGAGTTTTAAACTTAGTGCTTTGCAAGACATGAATGAAAATTAAATTTTTTTGAAAACAATTCCATAAAAACATGGCGTGCTAAAATTATTATATTATAAAATTTTTTCTTTATATAATTTTTAAACACAAGTTGTTAATGTACAATTTATGAAATTAAACTCATTTTTTCCATAGGTTGTGTCCATGATTGATATATGTTCTATGTGGAATGCATGATAATGTAAATGTTATGATATGATGGGTGTGCCAAAAATTCTAAGCATAATGTAAATGTTAAAATGTCACCAGTACACCAATAATTATATGAAACTCGAATACATTTGTGAATTTTATTTATCTCATTAGAGAAGATAAATATTTGTGAACATGATACAGGAATTGTTCACAACTATGTGTGGTGGTTGACCACTATGACATGATGTTTCTTTCTTATGCATTGCCACATTCCATGAATTTATCTAATCCTTCCTATCATGAATATGACGATGTTTTTTTTGATTATTATCACTTTATGTTATATTGTATAATTTCTTTACCTATACCTTTACTCTGAATTTATCTCACCCATTTCTTTGATGTATATCCTCATGTGAATATTTTTACTAATGAGAACTCAAGGGATAATAAGATGCCAGATATGAATAAATTAAAAAAAATTCTTTATTTTATTAAAGTTATGAATAAATATAATTTTACATAGATACTAAACCTACTGATCATGGTTTTGTAACACTATTATGTTCTTTTTAATTTGAATGGTATAATAGTAATGTATGAAAAATCATATTAATAATATTTTGTATCTAGATATGGAATAATTAATTTGAAAATTATGATTAAATAACCTTAGTAAAAATCCTCAGTATGAGACTAATATATCTTAGCACACAAGAATACTTTTTGATCATAGGAATCTCATAATATATTCATTTAGAGTTAATTTCACAAAGAGAAAAACCATTGATGAATTTTTTACATATGTTTTTTCTAACAATTTATATTCTTAGAAGTGGTGGGAATCAACAGATCCTTGGAGAAACTATAAATAATCTAAGAGGGATAATACAACTATTTCCTGAGTGAAATCACCAATGCTATTAGACTTGGGGTTCAAAATATCAGAACGATTAATACCCATATTTCTTAGGTTATAAAAAATAAGCTGAATATTGAGGAATTTACTCCTTCACCTAAGAGGGAAGAACAATAATCAAATGTTTTATGTGACAAATACCGATGATGATTAGTGGAACTTCTAATCAACTAGTCATAGAATATTGTGTCAACTAAATGGAGAACAACTTTTTATTCTTCAATATTTCATGATGAAGAAGGTGGCTCTGGTTGTTTACCGTTTAGATAGAGAGGTTGATCAATGCTGGGATTTAATTAAGAACCCCATGATAAAGGATGAAATTTAAGAGATAGAGTGGGAAGACATTAAGTTAATATTTTTATCAAGTATTTCCCTTCAACTCTTTGAACAAATATGTAGAGTTAATTCATAGAGTTAGAGAACAAATAAGGATAATCTATCACAACATACTAAGATAATTTCACAACGATTTCATTGAATACATTGGTTTTTTTATCAACAATGATAGAAAAATAGATATATTATTTTGTGAATGTAATACACACCATTAAAAGGATATACAAATTAAAGACATTGGGATATATTAATATTTTTTTGATGTTATCTCAATGTGGAGATAGAGTTTTTAAAATGGTCCCATGGATATGGTGATACGAAAAAAAAGATGGACTTTCAAGCTAGAGGGTCTAATGAGAAAGGTGAAAGAAAACATGAACATACATATTTTAAAAATGTGGGAAGAAGAATAATGTTAAATACCCTAAAAAGATGGGGTAATTCTTCAAGTGAGGTATATAAGGCCCTCATGCTCATGAATGTCGAAAATACATGAGGATGTCATATAATGTGGTAAAAGAGAGTAGAGTGTCGCCCATGCTCCAATGATATAACTAAAGAGATAAATGGAACTATATAAGACAATCTACTAAACCATAAGTCCTTGAGGGTAATTATTGAAATCATCCACTAATTATAAATGAGAAAGTGAATCCATATTCCATCACTATAGTGGAAGTGGATCCAGAAAATGAAATCGTACAAGGTACACTATCTGTTCACTCAAGAATGGAAAAATTATTATTTTATTCTGTTTCTATGAATTAATTTATATCATGAATGTTTTATAGAATTATTGAATCAAATCCTTGAAACCAATATGTAAATATATCTGTAAAAACACCATGTGGGGAAATCATTGCAACCCAAGTATTGGACTCATCTCATGTTAGCATATGTGAAAAGATTCTTCCAGTGAATCACAAAAATTATCCCTTAGTAGAATTATATATTATACTATGGGTGGATTATCCCTCTTCATATAGACCACACATTAAATTTCCGGAAACAAAAATGTCATTGCAAATTCATAAAATCCCATTCTCTTTTATTAATTCAAGTAGGATCATGAAGCTCCTTTGGAATGTCTTTCAATAATGTCAATATGGATTCCCTGTGAAGAAGAATTCCTTAGTCAAATGATTAAGTCAGAGGACATTTTCAATCCAGATGATATTATGATCATGAGAGAATAAAATACAATATTTCTTAAAGAAACACCTGAACTACCCATGTAGCATGAGGTAGAGTTCTCATTAGAACTCATACCTAGTGCAAATCCAATCTCAAAGTTTCTCTATAGTTTTCCACATCTCAAAATAGAGGAGTTAATGATGTATCAATAAGATAATTTAAAAAATGGTTCATATACCATAGTGTATGACATTGTGGTTTACAAATTTTCATTTTCAAGAAAAAGGATGAGTTAATGCGACTATGTATCGATTATCCGGAACTCAACAAGATCACTGTAAAGAACAATTATCCTCTTCCAAGGATTGATGAATTTTTATAATGGCAATGAGGATATCAGTACTTATCATAGTTGGATCTTAATTCTGGATTTCATTCACTAATAGTGAAGAAGGAAGATATTTAGAAGACTCTATTCCATTCAAGGTATGGAAAATATGAGTTTTCTATGATGCCCTTTTGATATACTAATTTCCCTATAATCATCATGGATATGAATAATAGAGCCTTTATAAATTACCTCAGAAAATTGATGTTATTGTTTACCGATAATATTTTCATCTAATCTAAGAGCATGGAGGAACATGAAGAACATATAATACTTGTGTTGGAAGCATTAAAAAAGGTGAGGTTGCACACGGTGTTTAGAAAGTGTGTCTCTTGGAAGCATCAAGTCATATTGTTGGGACATGTGATCACAAATGACGGAATTTTTGTGGACCCTTTAAAAATGAAGTCAATTGAGAAATTCCCCAGACCCTATAGTGTCACTAAAATCTTCATATTTGTTGGAATATATGGGTACTATATACTTTTTGATAAACTTATCATGATTGTCAATTCCACTAAGATAACAAGGAATGGGGTAATGTATGTTGGGATGGATGAATGTGAGGAAACCATGAGGAAGTTAAAGAAGAGGCAGATGACAGGACCTATAATTGGAATGAATGGCCCGAAGGCCATCATTTTTTATTACTTCTGATAATCCACTTTTCAGGGGGTGATGTGGAACCCTTAAAAGGCCCGAAGGCTAAGAGATAATTACATGAACCATAGGTCTTAGAGTGAATCACCCAGACAAGAAAACATGGAACTACTCCACCACATCATATGTCATGATATCAGCACTCCACCTTTACAAGGCTGGTCGGCTAGCTATTCTATGCAAAGCTGCACAGGCCTGGTACTGATGGAAAATCCATACCCTCTCATTCTTCCAAATCTAGTTTTCTCTCTACTAGTGAATGTGACTACCCTGAATCCTCATCTTAATCCTTGTTCCTTGTAGTCAATCTGGTACATCTAAATTCAAGTGTCCCGAAGGCCTTGGGGTGGACCTAAGGCCTTAAGGTGGCCCGAATGCCTTGATAATAAACTGGCCCGGCGGCCTTGGGTGGCTCAAAAGCCTTGCAGGACACGAGTCCCAAACCGGTGGCCCAAAGGCCCAAAGTACATGGTTTATTACTCATTAAAAATGATATTTTGATAGTCACAAACTCACAAAAGTTTAATATCCATGTGTCGATCTACCTAATGTTGGATTTGGAGTTATAAACCATGATTTTTTCCTTCAATATCTTGCTTCACAGCTTATATGATGAGAAGTGTGACATATATAGTGATCACCTAACTATAAAGTATATATGCAAACAAAATGAGCTCAAAATTCATCAAAGGAGACAGTTATATATTTTCAAATTATATGATTTTTCTATTCACTATCATCCCGACAAGGATAACAATACAGCTGATGATCTTTGTAGAAAAGAACCTACTACTCTATCTTTTTTCTGAATTGAGAATGAACTCATTATCATGGATAAAAAATGATGTATTTAGAAATCATAACAATAGGGAATATATTTTACCTTTACCAAATTATACCCCAACCATACATACAATGGATGATTAAAGAGGCATAAATGGATTATTCAAAGTTAAAAAATAAGGTGAATACAGTAAAGGGAAACTAATAGAGTTCCATATAAATGATGAATGTGTGATTCATATTGAAACAATTATCTAGGTGCCTTTATACCCTAGGATAAAGAATAAGATATTGTACAATTCACATAGCTAAAAATTCATTGTCCATCTGAAGAGTTGCAAGATGTACAATGATCTCTAAGAACACTTCTGGCGGGAAAACATAAAGATAGATATTATTGATTATATCTCAAGGTGATTGAAATTTCATCAAGTTAATGTCTTGTGGTAAATGGCCAAATGGATGATGTACCAATTCCCTATACCCATTTTGAAATATGATAATGTTACTCTGGACTTTTTCATGAGTCTATCAAATAATTCCGAAGGAAATAATGTGATATGGGTTGTCATGGACCAAATAATCAAGACTAACCACATTATCATTATTTGTGAAGATATCTCAATTGAAAAATATTGAATGATATATGTGAAGGATTTTGAGGGATTATATGGTGTTCCACTCTCAATTATCTATGATCATGAATCTAGAAATATATATAATTTTATAGGATTTGGAAACATTCTTTGAGTACTAAATTAAATTTCTGCATGACTTATCACCCCAAATTGAGGTCCAATCAGAAAAAAATATTCAGACGCTTGAAGATATGATCAGGAAATTATATTTATAATTTAAAGGTGTATGGGATCAGTATATCCTATTGGTTTATTTCTTATACAACAATATCTTCCACTCAAGTATTCAGGTGGCTCTATGTGATGCCCTTTGTGGAATGCAATGTATAATACTAACCTATTAGGATGAAGTCGGTGAAACAAAGCTACTTGGACCCAATCATTTACATGATATTATAGAGAACGATCAAACCATTCAACAATATATCAAATCTAATAA
Organism: Viscum album; assembly: GCA_963277665.1. Lineage (NCBI taxonomy): Eukaryota > Viridiplantae > Streptophyta > Magnoliopsida > Santalales > Viscaceae > Viscum > Viscum album. Next base: position 1,598,082,601 of record OY728119.1, on the reverse strand, counting down.
GAGTTAGAAAAAGAGCTATGTTTACAATCATCAAATTTACTTAGAGGTCAATATTAGAGATAAATTCTTCCATTGAATATCACCATAGAAAAGATTCATGGGCTTAAGAAATAAAGGGAAGCTAAGAACAAGGTACATTATCCCCATTAATATCCATGATCACATAAGATTCATAGCCTATATGATTTCACTACAATAAAATATAGCTCAATATCATGAACTGTTACATGTTTCACTCTTGAGGAAGTACATTCCAAATCCCTCTCATATACTGAACTCCAAGGTGGTATAGTTGGAAGATGATCACTCTTATGTGGAGCATCCAATAAAGATTCTCGGTTAGAGTGTTAATGTGGTACACAAAAAAAACCCACATTTTCAAAATATATTAGAGGAACCATATGTTTGAAGAATCAATATGGGAATAAGAGGAGGTAATGTATGTGAAGTACCATCAATTGTTTATTTTAAATGAATTTTAAGGGAGATATTTCAAAAGGGGAGAATATTTTAATGACCCAAACATTTATGAATGAAATTTCTCACATCTTATAGTAATGTAATATAGTATAAATCACATAAAATAACTTATGTACCATAATAAACACTTTATAAATGAATAACTAATGAAATAATAGGAATTTTTATGTCTTATGGAATCTATACCAATGATATAGTAAGTTGACCATATGAATATTAATTTCACCCTAATTAATAATAAGGTGGCCAAATGAATAGTTGTCTCACAAATGAAAGTATAAATAAAATATAGGCATCTTATAAATTAATGTATGGTATAATTATTTCATTGTCTATATAAATAAATGTCTTAAAATTTATCAATTAAGTGTTGTTATTTTTGTAAGTCATTAATATTTAATTAAAATTCATTGAATAATTTAATAATTTAAAAGAAAATATATTTTCATTAAAATTTTCTATTAATTAATATTATTATGTCTTATTATTTTAATTTAATTTTATGATATTATATGTTTCTTTTCACAGTGCTATTAAATCAGTTATAATTTTAAAATATACATTTCCATATAAATGAGAATTTTAATTACCTTCTAAATTACTCATAATTAGAAACTTATTTTCATAAACCATAGTTTATTTTTTGTTATAGACATTGAAAAATGGTTAGGGTTAATTTTTTTTAATTTTTTTGAAATACATTTATTTTTGTTGAACGATAAAATACAATAATTTACAGTATAAATAATTTATTAATTAAATAAACTATTACATGAGTCATGGATGATGTAATCACAATTGGTTCAAAATTATATTATAAAATTAATATATCTAATCTCATGAGTGAATAATATTTATTTTCTCGAGAATAAAAAATAAACTAATAAATTAATTATTGAGAAAACACCCACCCTCCACTATAAATACCTCCCCTCATCACCACTTCTCCTCACACCTCTCAAACAATTATCCCAGCCCAAATTATTCCCAATACACTTCCCCAACCCCTTACATATATCCAGGAGATCTTGGTCTCATCAAAATACTAAAACCATTTCCCTAAGGTGGTTCTCGGGGAGGATAAATGTAAGTGGATATTATAGTAAAGAAAGCATTTGGACCTAAGGTATGGGGAAATCTCATACCCAACCCTCTTTATTTTGGTTTTCCCTCCTTCACCCCATTTTTATACCTATTTGACCCCATATTTTGTAAGTATATTTTTTAAATATAATTTCTTAGTTATCAACTTACCTTTTATGAGATATAAATTTTTTCTTATGTTTATGGAAAACATAATGTTTTCTAAAAGATCTGTTCTTTCAAAACACACACATTTTATTTATTGAGATTTTTTTCTTCACTCATTGTTTATTATTATTAAATCATGTATGTGATTCCCTCTATATATTGGGAACCCAAGTTAGGAATTTATTTTTTAGGAAATGAAACCCATTCCATTACATGGGTTAAATCCAAGAGATATATAAGTTCTAGGTTGAATGCCTCTTAATGTAAATGTTATGATGTGACAGGTGAGACTATAATTATATACAACAATGAAGATGATATGATGTAATGGGTATTACCTGAATTTTATAGATCCGATGTTCATCGGTTAATTTGATGTATATCCTAAGAAAAGTTAAATATGCGTGAACATGATGCTTCCGTTGACCAAAATTATTTTTGGTAGTCGACCACTAAGACATGATGTTTTATTTTTATGAATTTCCACATACCATGTATTTATATAATTCTTCCTATAATGATTATGATGATGATGTTATGATTATTCTATCCCCATGTTATATTGTTTCATGTTCTTATCTATCATCTTAATGGGATTTTAGCTCACCAATTTCGTTGATTTGTATCCTTAGTTGACTATGTGTACTAAAGAGAACTCAAGGACTAATAAGAATTTTAAGAATAAGGAATTAACGAAATTTTTATTGTTTATTTTTTAAAAGATATACATGGTCCTAATTTTTCCAGATATTAATCCTCTGGATACTGGTTGTTAAATCCTTTGATGTTGCCTTTTAGAATTATGTCACAAGAATTTATGGAAACACCAAGTTACTATAATCAATGCCACACCTTTACTCTTAATATTTTATTAACCCATATTTCTATCCTCTCTTTCTCAACATCAAAATCATTGTTAATGTTCACACGCTTTTTCATTTTCAACCATTTCCTCTACTTTCAATTTTTTTAAAGAGTCCAATTCCATATTAAACGTAACAAAAGTTTAATTTTTTTTTAATTTATCAACCTTCATTTATCTATTTTGATAGGTTTTTCTAGTTTATAGGATCACTAATTATTCTACCAACTGTACTATCACCAAATAGCGATTCTCATTGAATATATTGAAGGCCCAATTCATTATATTTTTTGGGATATGATACACTTCAATCAACATTAGTTTTTTGTAATCTAATTATAATATGAATTTCACATGAGGAGTGAACCATTGAACTCTTATCTTCAATTATGTTTTCTTGAACTATTTTTTTTCATTCTGTAAACAATTGATCATTATATAGCTAGGAAAAAGTTATGTTGGTTCCTATTCTCACCTAATATTACTATCATGATAATCTAAATGGACTTAGAGGATTTTTTTTTGAAAGTATAAATTACTAAATTTCCAATAGATTATTTATTTATTCATGATATTGAGGAGTTTTATTATAAAAATCAATCCATCTTTGAATATTGTATTGATTTATATGAATTTTATTATCCAATAAGAAACTTGTAATTATCCTATCAACACATTAGTAATACTAGGAATATTAATTAGCTATCATTCAATGATGTTGATGGTATAATGTTTGGTATAACTTATTATGTATCAATTCACTCATATTATATTATTCCTAGAGATAATTCCTAGGATGGTTTAATTAATTAATTGACAGTGCAGAAGAGTGTTCAATGAAAATTAAATTTGTATGGGGGAGATATAATTCCCAAAATAAAATAATAATTAGTATAGATTGATGAATTTAAATATAACCCAGAAGGAGAAATTAAAAAAAAATCATATTTTCAAGAGGGACTAAAGAATCAAATGTTTTAATAGGTTTGAAATGTAGGCATCTGATTCAGAGGTTGTAGGTACTCTTATTAAAGGTAATTAATCTACTAGTATAACTCCCAAAAGGGGAAATATGGAAGTTACGGTTGTGATAGTTTCCTAATTAAAATACAATTATATTGTGATTTAATATGATAAGCCTCATGGTATCATATTACAAGAGGTTCAAAAGGTGAGGATTTAACATCAGGGTTATACTAGAAAAAATAATATATCAACTATAGAGATTTTTAGATATGAGATGAACTATATCAATAGTATTAGAAGAACCTTATATCTATTTTTGATACCTATTATTGTTTTTTTGACAATATTAATTGATTTCATTTATTGTAAATGAGGTGTTTTAATTTATTAGATCAAAAGGGAAAAAAAATATTTCAATTTACATTATAAAGTCCTATGATTAATAAAAACATCCATCTCTACTATGGAATAAAATGTATGAAAATCTTATAATAATCATGTTGAGGGAATATATGAATTAATATTATATTTTTATGAATGATTGTGGTGATTGACTTTTTCCAGCTGGGATCATGAATAATGATTGGGTGTTTGTGGGGATTATAGTTGGTTAGTGGCACAATTTTCGTTGGAAAGAAAACAATTTCATAAGGAATATTAAACCTATCCTGAATCAATGATAAACCATTTAGTGGGAATGTTTAATAGCCATATACATCATGTTGAGTAATATTAAGGGACCCAATGTAGGTTTTCCCCAAATCCCAAAGGACCATGTTGAAAGTTAATGTTTGTATACTCGTTAAAAACATATAGTTAAACAAGAATATACCAGATAGTTAAAATATGATGGACATCGTTCCATCTATGTAGATGGATATATCATACATGAATACCATTTAATTCTCATAATTTCCCACTTATTTCTATAATATTATGAATATCATATATGATTATTTTGTTAATCATTTAATGTATTAATGAAAAATTATGAAGGAAAAGAATAAACATCACAATTTAACTCTATAAAGCAGTCTAAATGATGAAATGATGATAGAGATATTACATAAGGACTCTTTATTGAACTAGTTAACTAAATTTATCTTAAATATGAATCAATTTTTTTAAAAATGTAATAAAATATATTTTCCTAGTATACTATTATGAAGAATTATATTTTTAGACCCCCATTGTTGATGAAAACCTCTGAGTCTATCCTTCAGCACATTATAATGGACCTATCATGGAGGTACGGATATCCATTCCATATAGTGGATACTTATGTTTCTTAAATTTTAATTTCCCCATTTTTATTTCAGTTACTATTTATAAGAGGTTGTCACTTACACTTATTTTGGATTTTATAAAAGATAAAATCATTTATTATTATGGTATTTTGTATTCCATAATTATTAGATTATTTTTATCATAGTTACATAAAGTTTGATTTATATGTATTTGATATTTTTTTATAGTCTCCCAACATCACTAAGAGACCCTAACACATTTACAAAAACCTCCAGTTTATGGGAAGTCACACAAATGATCATGTGGATTTTCGGATTAAATCAGTATTTGAGTTAGAGTTGATGGGGAATTATATAAAATAATATGTATATCATTAATGTTGGATAGAGAAATCATATCCAATGATACAAGGAGTCATTATTATGAAAACTGTGAAATGAATCCATTTATGAACAAGATTTCACTTCTTATAAAAATATCACTAAAATAGAGTTATGCGAATCATAAAGATCCTAGAACCCATACATTATGAATAGATTATTGATAAGAAATAAATTTATATTTCCATTTAATATTGATATATACCACCTATTATGACTTCTTACTCACTAAATTTGTTCCATTAATCCTAATATGTTATTTTATATCATAAAATATTAAATACTATCATAAAATTCATCATCATGTTGTAATGAATATCTGTGAAAGTCAAGGTATGTTTTATAAAGTCTTGGTCATTATAGAAGTGAGATAGATTCTTGTGGATTGGGTTAAATGTGATCTATTTATAATGATTATGATGAAGCTTAAGGATTTAGTGGGACCATTTATAGTCCATAGTTAACTTCAGTTATTTTCAAAATCTCTGAACAATACTAGATTGACATAAAGAAAACCATCATCGTCAAGGGGGTCAAATAAAATATAAATTGACTGAAATTAAAAAATAAAAAGAGGTGATATTTATCATTTATTTAATAAATATATCACTTGAATAAATAAATTCCACGTTATGAATTTATTTTCCCAATTTCTATTTTCAGAGAAAGAAATCTTATCATTCCTTCCCTGAGATAGATGAATCAAGGGTAAATTCTAACCAACAGTTATCCACAAATGATTCACAAATGATACATGAACATATTATCCTACTTATTGGATCTACATGGTGTCGAAATGTATGATTCAAATTCTATTATTGTTCATTATTGATCAGTCCAAAATTCATTAGGGTGATATGGAATCACTCTAGAAGTGATGAATAATTTCTCTTCATATATATTAGCTTTCTATGAGTGTAGATCTCTATGGATTGTGACCCCCCCTAAAACACATTTTTACCAATTATGTGAATGGCAGTGTTTTAAGAAACATTCATAACCATATTTTCATATAGATTGGGTATGAAGATAATAATTACACAAGGGACATCAATATTGTCATAATCCCTAGTGAACACTTTATTTATGTAATAATTTCATTTTTATTATTTAAATTACCTGTGATAAAATTATGATCATAATAAATATTACTTATTAAAATAATACTTTTTATGAAATTACTCATTAGGAATGTATACCTTGGCCACAAGTCTGCACAATTATTTATTCATCTGTGTATAATAGAAATATATTTAAATATATATATATATATATATATATATCACTGCATTATATGCCAAAAATATTATATTCTCTAAATAAGTGAATATATGTTTATTAAATATTCATGTTATTAAATAAATAAAAGTTTTATTATCCAATGAGTAAATAGGAATGATAAAATATTCTATATTCATTTTATTTAATAATTATATGGGTAAAAAATATAATATTTAACTCACAAATATATTTTCTCATATTTTTGGTTAATGAATACTTATGATATTCCCAACATATATAATTATTTAATAGTATATGAGAATAATATTAATTCAATATGTTAAATGCATATTTAGTTTAACTGAGCATCTGAATACCCTTATTGTGTGACCTTTCTGGCCCCTTTGTTAGTGTAATAGGCTAAACCACTTATTGTCTATCGATAACATCTTAGAACATAGCAAGGATCCTATAGTGGATGTATATAATTTCATAATGATTTAAATCAACTACAAATATATAACAAAAATATAATCACTTTATCTCCAAACCTCTAATCAATTAAATCGTGTGATGGTTTCATCAACCTCTATGTTTGATGTCTCATTCACTATCATTCTCATAACTAAATAAAAAATAGAAAATCATGCCCTTGGAAATAATTAGGTAGTCCCATTAATATTAATGCTCCAAAAATATCATCATACATTGTGAAAAATAAGGTAAAAATCATTTCACACAATATTTATGAATACAATATAAATAATGAGGCACCCATCATACCCAACTTCACAATGAACATATGTTGTCAGAGTTTAAGAAAATACATAAAATTATGATGAAAATTATATGAATTAATAATTTTATTAATGTATAAGTAATGTTATACATGATCATATTTAGGATTATCCAATTACACATAGTAATATTTATTTATTACTTGAAATGCAGGTTCTCATAATATATGTTTTTGAGATTATGCAGGATTAAATTAAATATATGTTTCAATGACTTATGGTCCCCACCCTTGATATCTTGATTTATATATGTCCCATTAAATGGGATCATCTAATTATACAACCATTTTCAAAACATCATAATAATTGAAAGATAATATAAAAACTATTTTTATAATGTAATTAATCATAGAATATGAAGTATCATATTAGTAAATTCCATTATTTTATTCAATCCATTTGGAAAATATCCTTGCTCTATAGGTATCCACATTTCCTTCTAAATATAGTTTTTTTTGAATGACAATTTTCACATAATAAAAAATACATTAATCGGAAGATCATCCAAAACTCATGATTTGTTCTTATACAGGGATTCCATTTTAGAATTCATGAATACTCTTTGTCTTGTAGCTTGAATGATATATAACAAATCATTGTTGGAAATTGGATCATTATTTTCAACCAATATGTCTTCACTATACTCGATGATTAGAAAAACATGCCTTTATGGTTTCTAATGCAATATATTCAAGAACCTGATCCTTCATAACTTGAGTACTAACTTCATAGAAGCAAATATTTCACCTAGTATCTTTTTTGAGGATGTGTTCCCTCTATAGAAATGAGTTGCATTATTAGACTATTATACATTAATAAATATGTTTAATATGTATGATCCTTTTTTTCTTTAGGATATACTATAAAGATACACTCTAGACCATTAGGTTCATTTTTGTTTACTATTAATGGCTTAACAAATCCCTAATATCCATATATAAATTTTTTTAACAATATAGCTTCTTTTTAAGTATAAAATTGAATTATAATACAATTTTTCAATTTATTTGAAACTAATTTTAGTCTATATGAATCATATTGTAAATTATATATCCAAAAGGATCATGGATTACATGGATCACTCATTATTTACCTCACCAAGTGAAGAATGTTGTGGTTCCACCTTTCACTAACCACACTCCACTACGGTTCTTAAAATGGATTGATTTGGGATATGATCCTATAGTCCTATTAGAAGTTGATGAGTTCTTGGTTTTGATACTCACCACCTTGTTAAGATCAATGATTATTTACTTGAATACTTTTTAATTATCCATATAATTATTTAACTCATCTAATTAATCAAATGATTCACACTAACACATCATCAATATATTGATCCATATCAACTTCGGAAATTAGTAAAAAAAATATGTGGTATTAATACCAAAAACTAACATATACAGGAATAGGTAAAAACACATCAGTTTTTAAAAATTAAAATATCTATCTACCCGTTTCACCTTTTCTACTAAAAAATTTCCTGGTTATTTTACCTTGTAAAAAATAATGACGTCTGTCAAGTGTTATTAGATCCAAAATGTTCAGGTAAACCTCTTCATATATAATTTCAAATGACTTATTGTTTACCTGATCATGCTGATGATTCCCCAAATTGGTTTTAAATTATTCTATACAAAATTATTTTTCATTAATTAATATTTTTTTTATTTTAATACATAATGAAAATTTTTGAGTTGTTTCATAAGATATTTTTTTATTATTATAAGAATAAATGTTTTAAAATAAATTTTAAATAAATCAATCCATATCAATAATATATATAATTATTATGTCCTTCATAATACTAGAAACATAATAAATGATTTTTAAAATAATGATATGTCTCTTCGGGGATGTGAGGTGTTACTCTATTATGGATTGGGAAACCAACCTCACTCCATTAACATCATGTAAATCCACATCTTCACATGTGATCTATCAAAATCAACATGCTTCTTTTATTTTAATACAATTCTATCATTACAATATCTATAAAATTTCTTATGTGTAGATATAGAACTATTTTACTTGGTAATGTATATGCATGATGCTTACCTATGAATCAATAAAATAGAGAAATCATCCTTCTAGTGGTATAGGTTTCAAAAATTTCATTTTCTTATCTATGTATATCCCTTTTTATGGATATATAGTCCCCTAGATTGTTAGAAATTACATATTTATTAAGGCCCTATGGATTTGATTTCATTTATTCACAATATTGACTATAGGATTTTTAATAAATATGTCTTTTTCAGCATGTAAAATCAATTTAATTTTTTTGAGTGAGTCTTCTCACTATTTATTTGTTATAGTTATTAATTAATCTATAAAAGATCTGAGGTTTAATTTCATGAATGAAATATCTACACAAATCATCTAGGATTATTTATTTAATGATTTCCCTGTTCAAAATATATCCAAATAATATAAATTCTTGTGTCTCTAGAAGAACGAACACTCTTTGATTTCATGTGAAAAGTTTATTTCAGATCTCCCATATCAATTTATAGCAATCTCATGATAAAGGTCACAAAGGTGATGATGAAACTATAAATATTTATACCCTTATACTTTTATAAAATATCACTTGAAATGGAAGATGACCGGAAAAGTAGACACATATAGAATCATTAAAATGGTCCATATTGATAATGCGTTCATCCTTACAAGCTTTACTTCCATGCTCTTCCGGAATATGAGTTTTCAAAGAATATAATTTCATTCCTGGCATAACTTAATTCCCAGATACCTATAAAATTGTTTGAAATTTGAGATATTGGTAAAATTATCCTTCTATAATATTGATTATAGTGATATTATTGATTTCATATTATTTTCCGTATATATAAAAAATTAGGAAAGTTATATAGAAATTTATCTACACTATGAAATAAAAAATTGATTTAATTTATCAATATCTTACTATTTTCTTAATCTAATATCTATTTTCATTATTTTTATAATATCTTATCTCATGGATAGTTTATTATAAAGCATTCATTCATTATTTTTAACCTAGAATTTGAAAAATAAAATTAATTCATGAAATTTAGTTAGGTTAACTATTCCAAATTCAACAACTTGTTCCTATATAATCAGTTGAAGTGAAAATAAAAATATAAAATCATATATAGGGACTCCCAAAACACTTTCTTTTAAAATAACATAGGATAAACATTGGAAATTACACTAATTACTAATTTGGGTAATTTAACCCAAAAATCATAATTAAATATCCTTGATAGAATTAAGTGTATAGAGTTTGACCATCATGCCACTTAGTTATATGGTTTCATTATTAATCATGTAATGGAATGAGTTTCTTAATCAATATATGATTTGATATATTTTTAATCTTTGTGTATAAAGTGAATGTTTTATCTTATTACATATTTACTAATTCTAAGTGGAATTCATGTAAGGGAGTAACATTTTTTTGGATAATTTTTAAACATATTATAGTTATATTATAATTCAATAAATAATTATTTTAAATTTATGTATTTAAAGACTAGTCATCCACATGTAATTAACCAAAAAACTTCCAAAAGGAAAACAAATTAATTTTCACTACTGATAGTTTTTATGATAGTTTGTTTTAATAGGTGGTTTTTAATCAAACCCATTACCCTTGGAATGAAGCTAACATAACCATACCTTTTTCATTATTATAGGTTCCATCTATTATCATGTGTACCTATTGGACTAGTTTCAACTTGGATCTAGACTTTTAGTACCCCTACTATCCTAGAAGGTCCATCCATTATATAGTTTTTTGTCTCACATGGGTGAGAGGAATTATAGAATTTTTTAAATGGGGATCACATAAAATCAATTAGAAGATTATATGAACCTATATAATGAGAAAACTATAATTAAGCATATGATTTTATTTAATTTAATAAATTATTATAAAACACATATATTTTAAATAAATTTTATAAATCAATCATGTACACATGTCGATATATAATCACTGTCAACCACATATATGAAAAAAAATAGAAAATTTTAATGTAGCTATCAATAAAACTCATAATGTTATTTATTATTATGTTAATAATCCTTTAATTACATAAATTAACTAATTAATTAACTTATCTTAATGTTCATAAAAATATAATTAGAGAAAAAAATCATGATCCACTTTGGAAAATAAATGTCATGTCAAACATTTATAGATAATTAAATTTAATTTTTTGAGAAATTATAAATTTTCGAAACCTTGTTAGATAGTCAACACAAAAGCTACTACAAATTTTTTGGTTTCAATATTAGAATTAATAATCCATTATGTAATTTTATTTTGTACCATAAAAGGTTACTACATGGTGTATAATTTCAAGCTTCACCACATGTATATCAATTGAAATGTAATCAAGAGATATTCATATGGGTATGGTCTTTATATCGAATGAGGATTATGTTATGTACTAATGAGCTAAATATCTTGTGTCATGTAATCCATGGGTTCATGAAACCATCATCTAAAATCACTATGTTTCTCATATGTGATGATTACTAAGTATCAAATTGTTTATTCGAACTATATTCCAAGTATCTCATAAATTCCATAGTCATTAATAATCATACATTAGGTGATGCATATTTTAAAACATAGATTCCATTAATTAAACATTAAATCCCAGTATACTATATGAATTTTATACTAGCTATAGGCCATGTAATCAGAAAAATCATGTTCCCAGATATCTCAGCCGACATACAATATATTTTTCTGAATTTAACATAAAAACTCATTTCATTAATCAATCTATGAAACATGTATACCATGAAATTCTATTAGTTGATGAATCTAGGTATATGGAGTATACATTTTACTTACCAACCATGTAACCATTAATACTGGGTTGGACCCTTAACATTATGTAACGGAATTCATTTTCATTCTTTATCAAGTATTAATTATATTAATACTATATAAAACATGAAAAAACATGTTAATATTTAATAAATTCAATATTTAAACACCAGATTAATGAACAAAATTAAGCAATAAAACAATCAACATATGCACAAAATTTATCTAAGAATACTAAATTATTATAAATTATTGTGTGGCTTCTGTGATACTACATGATGGATTTAAACGCAACTAGATCATCTATTTAGAATATCCAACTCAGATATTTGTCATAATCTACAAAAAATAAAAGATACATATTATTATTAACATAATAACCTATATAGTTAAATTGGTGAATAATAAATAAAAGCACTGTAATGAAGAAGAGGGGATATTTTCAGGTGAAATTAAAAATTATTATGTTGTAATAAATCAATACCTTATGATGAATTTATTTATTCATTGATGATGATTAAATAAATTTCTATTATCATAGCTTTGTTGTGTCAAAGGAATCAAAGGTACATTCTCCTAGTCGTGATCCACACATGTTTCTCAAACCTGTTATCACCATCAAGGAATCATTAGGGTTCTGACAAAGATGATTATGATAGTTATTATGATTCTGGTTGAATATAGAAGAATACTTAAATATGAGAAGGAACCACTCTATTTGAATAGATTAATGTCTATATGATCTTGATAACGTTATTGGAGAGGAGTTTATTTCAGAAAAATAGAATCCTCTCTCGAACTCAATGATCACAATGATATTAATGTGTTGGGATTCAGAACATTCATAATATGGTTTTAAAAGGGCTAGAGTCGGGATATTACAATTTCATAAGGTCCTACTTTATTTGAAAAGTCTCCTTGAACCTTGTGTTTATATAATAATTTAATTATTATTATTTACATGAAATGAGATAAACTAACATATAAAATGAATATTATTTATTAAACTAATATCAAAAATGACATTCATCACCATGCCATTAAACATGGTTTATTAATCATCCTCTATATTTATTGGTAATTGTTTAGTGACTCATTATTTGCAAACATAATTATCACTACCCTATTCACCAATAAATAAATAAACAATATTTTTTAAAAAAATATTTATTTTATGTTCATAAAAAAATATATATTTTTGTACCATATGAATAATGTTGAATGAATAAATATTAAATATTCACTTAATTATAAAAAGGCATATAGAAAATCTATTTATTTAATATTAATCTCATATATATATATATATATTTATATAACTGGTGAGTATATATCTGCTATCATTGTAAAATAAATAAATATTTAACAATATAAATGAATAATATTAATTGAACATTTAAAATTCATATATAATAAATGTTATATTCTGGATAAACATTATAGAGAACCCTTTAGAACCAAATCTCAGTTGAATTAATATATATCACCTAAATTTCAATGTTATCATCAAAAACATTGTTTGCCTATCAAAGAGAAATAAGTTAGGGTTACAATCAAGTATAACCACCAATGAATGTATACGTTGTAATATTTTCTCTTTATCTCAATATCTATAAAAAGGTAAGTTTCATTCTAGTGTTATCATACTATGTTATCTATGTTTACTTATATATATTTATAGAAATGAACCTTCCAATATAATGATATGGGAGTGGAATTAAGAAATTAAATTCCCATCATTGGGCCAAAGATATCAACATTTATTTTTAAACTGAAGGGAAAAATCATTTCTTCCATTATTTATTAACATAATAAAAATCATAATCCACCCAACATTACCAACTACTATATTAATAAATGTCATTAGGATTTGTAAAGACATATAAAAGTTCACGAGTCATGATATGAATCATTGAAAATTTTATAGCCTAAGGACCACTACACACATATTCAGTTTAAAACATCAAATTACACATATGTATGTCTTATCAGAACCCTAACGCTAATATTAAGTATCATTTGTATCCGATAAAATGAAATTATACTTATATAGAACATATAATATTTAATATTTTAGTTTCAAAATTAGGATCCCATTATAATGGGGAGATGCTATGATATTTTAGTGAGACAATTACACTAAGGATAATATCACATACAATGTCAAAAATAATAATTATAATAATGTGATATTACATTACATGTATTAAAAATCCATTATTAATTGTAATGATGTTTTCTATAAATATTGTATTTTTATATTTTTTGTTTTTATGTAATGTAACTTATTGTCAAAGAAAATATACGCCTCGAACATTGGGGTTGTATTAAGGGTAACCTTATGTAACAAATCATGCATTGATGTGAAATAAACAACACATATATTATATTCATACATAAAATATTACTAGTTCACTATACAAGTCCCTAAAACCGATGGATCAATTTAGGGGAATAGAGAAAGACCATAAGAAGTGAACACTCATACATTAACAAATATTCAATACTAGTACTTCATTTTCCACATAACTACTAATGGAACACACATGTTTCATATCAAATAACTTGAATGGGAAAAGACATTTAACGACACTCAAATAACCTTTCACATCAAACCCAACCATGAAATACCATTTGAAAATCAATTTAACAAATCCTTAAAAATATCACTTCTTTATCAAAAATGAGGGAAACCATATTTTAAGAAAAAAATTACAAATAAATATTAATCCAAAAATTATCATGGTAATTATTTAGAAAAAATTTTATAACACCTAGTTCAATTTTTAATCATGAATCATAGGCTATATATAGAACCACCTACCTCAAAATGGGGTTCTTTACCACCAATAATAAGATCCACAAAATAGAAGGAACTTAAGAACAATAAATAGAGGCCCTAAAAATGATTATCACCTTTTATAATTCAGTCCCAAAATAAAAAACAGTCACTAGAGAGATTAGGAATACACATACCTGAAAACCCCACATGCCACACCCTAGCCAAAAAAAAGTATTTCACACAAAATAGTGGCCACAAAAAGAATTTTGAATGGATTTTATGAGAAAATAACATGAACCACAATACCAAAAATTCTCAACACCACTACCAAACAACTTGATAAATAATGAAACAAAATAGATAATAAAAAGTATAATAATGAAAGGGAATCCTACAATTTGATATGTGAAAACGCTAAACATAGTGTTCGAGAAGGGATAGAAAAAACAAAAATTAAAAGGAAGTTTCCTAGGGTTTTGAGGGAGGATGATTTAAAAAAACTAATAGGGAATGGGGATTATAGTTCTTAAAACACTACTGGTAATGTATTATTAACGTCATGACTCCCTTATTCATGGTATGAATCCCCAACACTCTATTAATGGCAAAAAATGAATCAGCTTAGTTAAATAATTCCAATCAACTATTTCATGATGTTAATAGAATTTAAATATTTAATTATTTTCATTTCATGATCCCATTTAATGGATTATTCTATGAAAGGAATTCACATTGTGAATAAACATCAGGGCGGGAATTTTTCCTATAGGTAGGGCTAAAAACATGATTCTATTGAAGACTCCCATAAATTTCCCAACAACCTCCAAATTCAAGAAAATATATATTAAATATAATAAGAATATATATCTTTAACCAATATTGTAAACTCTAACCTATGAAATAATACAATATATAATAGTAGAAGGAAATAATAAATATCTACACATATCATTATGAATAATCAGAAACAATATATAAAAACCCTCTATAAATTTATGGGAATTATTGAATAATTATAGGATCTGCTATTATTAGATACCATATGGATAGGTCATGATTATTTAAAGGAAAAATTATCTTAAAATTAAGGATCCATATGGTAAAAACAATTAATAGGAATACATCATTCTTGTATAAAAACACATTCTCTGTCATCTATGAATGAATCATTGGGTCCCTTCTTATTTTTTCCATGATACATAAAATTGATATTATTCCAATAGTCCATGTATATGTATTGATTATGTTCTCTAAATTCAACCACTAATGATTTATATAGATAATATAAACATGTTTTGTTTGTATAATGTTTTTTAAACCATATCTTAAATAGTATAAAAAATCAATACTCATTCCATCAATCCATAAGCGTTCTCTTTTACCAAAAAATTATTTAGAGGTGGGAATATTATAAAATGTATTATCACATAAGAAACACATTTGGACTTCCAACCAATACAAAAAAATCCAATACATTCCAACTCATATCATTTACAATCATTTTAAGACTTTATCATGTATTTCACATAAGAACATCAATATTTCACAGCACAAGTCCAATAGTTAACAAATTTTTATTCTTATAACTGAGATAAAAGACTAAAAACCACATAAAAATTAGAAACTACATAATTCAGTGGGTATCATCCATTGCATATATTTTTTTACTTTTATTAAAATGTTTTATCTCATATCGATATCAATTTTCAACAACATAAAACCAATGTTTCACATCAATTAAGGATAACTCTATGCAACTAGTGGTGGAAAAAAAAATAGTCCCTATCCATTATGAAAAAAACTAGTGACCTCAACACCATGGTTAACAACAATCACTAAAAAATGACCACCACCACTCATACAAAAAACATCAATCAATACCCATGATAGTGGTCATCACCACTTAGTATATATAGAAGAACTAAAATACCCCAAAACCACATATGAAATACCCATTTAATTCCTAGGGAATGAAATCAATCAAAAGAATATGATTACTAATAAATTCATACCATGATGACTTATCATGATATTTAAATAATCATCATGTGATAATGAAAGACATACTAGGAATAGACTATTGATATATACATGGGATTTATCTCAGTATCTAACATGAGGAATATAAACTACAAGTAGTTATGTAATGGTTTTTACATACAACCCTACCCACATCCAAATATCACAGGTTGAATAAATTCACATATAATAGCGGAATAATAAATCAACAAAATACCAACGATAAATATAATCTAAAATATTAAATATCATAGATCAATTCAAATCTGATGGTATGAAATTAAAATACTTCTAAATCCCATAATTTAGGGACCATTCAATTAATAATTGATAATCATCAAGAAAAATAGAAAATTATTACAAAAGAAAAAATATCATTTCATGAGGTGAGTCTATATAATAGAAGTTTTTAAGAATGGTAAATAAATGAGTGAAATACCATCAAATTAAAGCTAGGGGAATGATATAGAGAAGAGGGGTATTTACCTTTTTACTATGCCCAAATTCTATAAAAACTATAATTTTAGTAAATAAATAAACTTTCTAAAAAAATAAGAGAAAGGTACATCACATAATTCCCCCTATGGATCGTGGGACAAATACAAAGTTCAGAGTCAACACCCCAATTCAAGTCTCATATACAAGCTCACATTGTGGTTTTACATCTACATTTTTTAATTAAAACCACAATGGTCTTGGGATACATGACCTAGACCCTATGGGTGTTGTACAATCCCGTGCTAACCCAAAAATGATAATCATATGTAATAATGATTTTAAACAAATTATACGACCCTACATGATGAAATTACCCTATATATGGAATGTCCCTTCATTACATTATAATTTTATTTTACATAATCAATTTCCTTAGAGAAGTTGAATTATTTACATAATGGGATTCTATATTCAATATAATTTCATTAATGAGTCTCAATGAACTTCTCAAAAAATAAGCCTTATATTACACGTACACCCCCTAAAACATCAATCATTCGAGGATACACAGTGATACAGAACTCATATTCATAAATTAGCTATCATGAAAATATTATTTACCATATTTATAAATTATGGAAGCCCAACTGAAAGGCGAGAATTTAAAATATTAAAAATAATGGATGAATAAAACCCATGAGAGGTTGTGGCTCCCCATTATTAAAAAAATAGAAAGAAATAATTACCCTAAATTTAGAATTATATGAAACCCTAAAAGGGATTATATATTCCTTTTAAATTTTTTCCTCACCTTATTAATGAATTAGGGGAATTTAGAGATCATTTCTCAATGGTATTTTTTGATAATGAACACGTTACATTTATTTGTTGATTCCATATTTTCATGTATTATAAAATTATCTATGTTACAATTATTCCAATAAACATATATGGTGTATTATTACTAAATAATTAAATTCTGGTTTACAGATTTTATATCATATGGAAATGTGATGAAATAAGTTTTTAGAATTCAAACTTTTAAGTAATTATTTTAATTAAATAATTTTTTAATGATTTTAAGGAAACTATTGTTCAATTTTCCGAGAGATGAAGAATTTGATATCCCCCATTCTTTATTTAATGGAATATGTCACTATAGTAAAAATATGATTTCACAGAGGGCATAATGGATAAAATTTAATCAAGTAGTCAGAATAAATTAATTCTTTCTAGAAAAAATAGGAGGAGGTTCTTGTAGTGTTATATCACCATTTAAGGGACTTAACATTTTTATATCTATCAACAGACATGTGATATGAGATACAATTATTTATATGATCTATTGAGGTCCAAGACTATTTCATCACTCTAATATTATGTGATGTGGTCATATAATTTTAGAATTACTATGTATAGAGTAAAATGAATAGAATTTGTTTTACTCTACCATAAAACAAAAAATATAAAAATTATTTTAACCGAACTCCATGATAATTCCATAAAAAATTATTAAAAATAAGTTAAATCAAATAAATTTTATTTATTTAAATATTATTAATGAAATAAGAATTAGAGTATAAATTTCAACGAATAATATTATTTAAAAATAGAAATTAATAATACTCATGAATTCACTGAATTTATTGGTTTTGAAGTTATCATTTATTTTCAACACCAATATAATGGAATACTAAAAATTCGCACAAATAAACTAAAATCCTAGGTTCAAATCATTAGTCAAATAATGTTCATTAAATTTTCAACCAGTTTTTAAAATTATTAGTCCAAATTACATTCAATAATTTAATTCATTATATCTTTTAATATGTGTTTCTTATATAAATAGAGTTTTTTATAATTTACTAAAATTTATGTTCTATATTAATTCTAATGGAAATATTCCATCGAAAAATATTCACGAATGATCACGATAAAATATGAATTTAAAATTCCTATTACTCTTCACAAAATACCTCCCATGAGAAAAATTCAAACATAACTGAATGATCATCAACAAATATTAGTTGAATTAATTTATGAAATAATATTTATCAATAATGAGTTAAATTATTGCACTCATTTATATCAAAGAATTGAAGAGAAATAAAAACATGCTAAAATTGATTTCTATAGTCTTAGAAAAATCCTATATATTGGATTTTTTTAATGGTGTGGAACACATAGAAAATTTTATTAGAGAATATAATAATAATAAATATTAGTTATAATTATAACAGAATGACTCTATCTATATAAATAATCGTGAATCCAATAGCTGCATTCAATATAAAATTTTTAAATCCCATTTATTGGAATTAATATTAATTAGAAATTAAGTCGAACATTGACATGGTTACAATGGATCTACCATATTTTCTTGATATATTATTAAACTATGTCAATGATGAGGGAAATATTAAACCTTATAATATCAATGAATCTTCAAAAGAAAAGCTAAAAAACAACTTCATGATTGTAAACACTGATGTGTGGGTTCAAATTAGATCTAGTAATTGTTTATTAAATGTAATTCATAGTTGAGTCACCTTTTCCTAGTCACCGTCATCAAATATAAGCATTCACAAAAAACTATGATATATATTTTTCATCCATTTAAATATTAATTTTTATATTATTCCGCGGAAAGTCATACAAACTCATACAAATTATCATATTTGACTAAAATATATATTTAAATATTAAATAATGAAATAATTAACTAGTATAAACCAATTATAACATTAAATTTATTATTTAAAAAATATAAACCATTTTTAAATATCAAAATATATAGTACTTGAACATTTTTCATGCCATATGGAATAGTATCTCAAAAATATATTTAAGGAAATAATATTTTGATGTTGGAAATTTTTAATCACTCACGAAAAAAAGATAATTTTCTCAAACTAAATATTCATAAACTCGTAAGTATATATTATTTCACAAATAAAATTCCCAAATTACCCAGGATAATATATAATATATTCAATATTTATTTCATTCTTTGGATGATGTAGGATAATAAAAATATTAACCTTTAATTTAAGTTTAATCATTTATAAATATTCATTCTAAACATTATTTATGAGAATATATACACTAATTTTAATTTTTTACTCTATTTTTCATTCACAAATTTTTAAATGAATTTTATATTTTCATCTCATTATCGTACTCAAATCATAAATTTTTCATCCACCTATGGATATTATTTTTAATATGTAGTGAATGATTTTATAAAAATAAAATATTTTCATTAATTTAATGAAATATATAATTAATATCTAATTATAGAATAACAACTCAATCATTAGTTTCAATCTGACCCATTGAAAAAATTATTGAATTTTAGGACAATAAATGTGATGGTATAATAGATTTAGAGAATATTTGGAAATTTCATTATTTTTAACACTATATATTGGTTTGTTAATCCTTATTATTTTAGTAATATTTATTAATTTTAAAAAAATTAATTTATAAATTAATAAAACATCCTTTTAAATAAAATTCAAACTATACCATGTACTTATTTCAAATAATGGCTGTATTTAAAAAAACCAGAGTGCTATTATATTGTCACCTAATAAACTAATTTTAAATTCAAAATCCTTAAAAAAATTAAAAAAAATACCCACTTATATAATTATATATTTTATCATGATGTTTTGTTTGAAAAATTTTTGTTGATAAAAATAATATTTATAATAAATTTTGTATCATAGCTAAATGGCTTCAAAATAATAATTGTTACATCTCTATGACCGTCCATTATACAAAGAATAAATCTATTCCTTAAATTCAATATATAATTACAAAGATAACATAATATATTTTCAATGATTTTTTCTGGGAAGTAGAAAATTAAATAAATTATAATATCTTCCTTGATTACTATATGTCTATTTATTTTTATATTTATTTAATTTTTTGAAACATTATTTACAATTTTTTGGAAAATTTTAGTTTGAAAATTTTCACCAAATAAAATATAAATAATCATGAATTTCATTAGTATATTTCAATTAACTAGTAATCATTTAATGCAATGATATTCCCAAAATGGAATGAAAAATAAAATATTTAAAAGAAGTTACATAACATTGAAACATGAATAATCAATGTGTACCTATGAGTATCCAATTAACCACCTCAAACAATCACTTCTCCTTCCCCAAAAATGTAATAAGGGAATTACCATTTACAATGATTCATATAAGTTTATCAACATATTTCTATTTCATTTCACGGATACCATATAAAGGAAAATAATTGTTAAATGTTGTTTTAGATATGTAACTATAAGATCATGTACTATATAATCTTGAATTCAAACCATTTCATTCTTATTTATATTAAATTCAATAAACAAATGTTCCTTCCTCATCATATATTTAAAGATAGAATTTTCTTTACCATTGTTTTATTCTTCTATATTTATCGATTATTCGTTATCCTTATCATATCCTCTTTATTTTTATTTTGAAATTCATATTGTTTTAGAAAATATTCCATTATTTAAATTTCCACAACAATATAGTGATTAATGTGAGTAGTTTTATTAGCATTGGAATCAACAATAAGAGTTTTCTTAGTAGGTGGAGGTGTGGAAGAAGTGGTGTTCTCCACAATAAGAACAAAAATGAATAAATTTTCAACATTAGTTAAAACAATACACATTTTTTTGGGAAATATATTACTATAAAATATTTTGTGGAATAAAATATTATCATAAATTGAACACCCAATATAAAATTTACATATATAAAAAATAATTAAATAATAAATTTTAGCTATAAGATGAGTAAGGAAGGGTAAGATGATGTGTGATATGTATCATTATATGTGGATCTGTGAATTAGATAAGAGAATAAAAATTGGTCTCAAATATCATATTTTTTATATTTATCCCATTTCTCATGCAAAACATATGGTATATATTAATTCAAAATTTATGATTCCCATAATAGAAAACCATAGGAAATTTTCAACAAGATTTGAAAGAAAACTTACTAAATTATTCTATAATAAGTAACATGTTTTTATATTTTAGAAAAAACCAAATAAATTAGTAAATTCTATATAAAATTGTTGGTCATGAGTATACTATTATTCTTTATGTTCCCCTATAAATAATCAATTTATAGGTTTTAAATATTTTTCGGAGACCTTTGATAAATAAAATTAGTTACAAGAAATAATACAAAAAATCAACATTATCACCTATGGGTATCCATATTATGGTGATTTAGAATATAAATAATTCCAAGATATAAATCATTATATTTAGATATTTTTATTTTTATGTATCATTATTTAAATGTATTAATTATCTTCAGACAAGAACATCTGAAAAATATTATAGTTTACAAAAATTAGAAAAATAATATCAATATTTTTTATTATAAAAAATACTTTCAATAAAATACATTGTGTAACATAAATATACATAAATATATCTTACATGTTTCATAATCGAAGAAATATTATTCCATATTAATATTTAATCTCAATAGGATGTGAAATAACAAGGGTATCGCATTGAAATTTATCTGTCCAACAACTATTATAATCACTAAATGTAACTTTTAAATACCATCATTGAAACATTACTCAAATAAATTTTGAGAAATTAATATGTATCTAGTAAATATATTCAACAATGTTTTTTTTATAAAATAAAACATCTAATTTAGTTTTTTTCATTAGATAATTGAATTTTTGGCATGGATGTGCATTTGACAGAAATGATTTATTAGAATAGAATATATATATGATATGGGTACAGGTATATAAATAATTTATGGTTGGGATTGTATTTAAATCATGGATGCCTTGATTAAAATGGTAATTGGTATCCCAAATTATTTAATGAGAGTTAGTTAATTGTTGAATCATATTCTTTAAAATTCCATGAAAGATAATACTTCTTATTGGTTAAGGAGAATGACATTCTTGGTGATTAGTATTTCTTCTTCTTCACTATTGAATTTATAATATATTAATCTCCTAATTTAACTACCATAAAACATATAAAATCATTGTGTAATAATTAATTTAAAGTATCAAATTACAATATAAATGGCTAAATCATTGTAATTATTTATCTAAAATTAGATCACATGATCTACAATATAATTTTTGATACAAAATAGAATACACACTCTTTGAACACATGTTATAATCAGTGTGTCTTACAATGGATGTAATGAAATCCAATTAAATATAAATTTAATTCATCATGTGATATAATAAAATTTGTCCTCAATATCTTATTTGAATCCTTTATTTCATATATCTCAAAAGAAACAACACTTTAATTATTCAAATAATGAATTTTTTGAAAAAATAATGATAAAAGACTATATCTGAAAACACAAAATAATCTATAATTATTCACTAATACTTAATAGAGAAATAATCAACCATTTAATTACATTAACACACAATATATACTGAAACAACTCTACTAAAATAATACTCCTCAACTTCTACAAGAGTATCAAAAATTTTCGCCTCCCCACCTATTGGTTCCCAATATGAGATATATTTTAGGCTGATTATTCAATGAGAGTCATAGAACCAAAATATCAATGGTTGCTAAATAGTTCCAATATGGTATATCACACACATGTAAGTCCCTAGGATAATTAAATCCCAAAAAAATCTATTTAATAATTCTCTACCCCTCTAGCATAAAAATTAGAAAGCCAAATATGAATAAAAATAAATATATTTCATTCCCATAAAACATTATAGATCATAATTAGTGTCATCATTATAAACTTATTCCTTGAAATGTCATTTGAATTTGATATTATAATAAAACACCATCCATTATTACCACTTCCATTCTCCCATGTCTATTATAGTATCAAATAATGATTCACTAATACTTTCACTCATGTAATACTCTCTCCACCAAATATAGTGTCATGTTTGTTATATGCCCTCAACAACCATTCAATTAAGGTTATAAAATCTAAAAATATGCCTTTTTATAAGAAATAACAAGATTTGAGTATGATTTTTTACTTCTTAAGTATATATACATTCAATAAATTATGTATTTTGTAACAATTTTTTGAAAACTCCATGAGATAATATACATCATGTAATTTTATGAAAATTAAAAATTTACCCACAGAGCGAGGATCCAAATTCCTCTACTTCTAAATCAATTTGGTAAGCATTTGTGGTCAAAAATTATGGAATACTCAATCCCCAACCATAAACAAAAATAATAATTTATGACGATCAGTATAATACTCTATCCACATCTGAGTTTTCAGAAATTGTTTACAGATTATTTAAAATATATCCAGACTAACCTACAATATTGTAGGCCCCAAAATTGATCCCAATAAAAACTTCTATCATTATAATTTTGATAATCATAGTCTTCTCATACTTTTCATTGAATAGATCATTCTGAATTAACTATTAATATCAATCTTTTCAAATGAGCAATATGAAACACACTTGATACACCAATGATTTCCCAGAATCAAATACACAGTCTTAATGAATCTTCTAAAGAGATTGTACTGTGTATTATTAAGGCCAATAATCATTGGGAGGTATAATGTACTCATATTCATCTAAGTTCCCATTTTCTTATACAACCACATGGAAATTCTCAATATAAATTATGGATAATTATATAAAACAATATAATATAAACTCCAAGAATTCATACCACCATATTCACAAAAACCAATATCAATACCTCAACTGGGAACATCTACCAAAAAAAGAATAATTTTGTTTAAATACATGAGTTAACCAAAAAACACACTTATATCTTATTGTTTCCAATATTATTTAAGGAATCAAATCATTTAAACCTTCATGATAACTCCCCGCTTCATCATAAACATAATAAAATGTTCTAAAATATTTTACGATCACTGATGATTTTATGTCATCCATTAACTATGTATCTAGAAATTGACGAACATTTCCCTTTCCATCTCAATATCAACCCACAAGAAATAATATCTACATTCATGATGCATCTTTTTAATTTCATGTTGAACTCCCCTAAAATAGTTATTTAGTTAACCCATAATTTTATTCACTTTTATCTATAATACTAACACTATATCCCAAAAATTGAGCATCGCATCCATTATTAGTAACAAATTTTCCATTGTATCCATACAATTTAAGGTGTAACTAGAATTATAATAATAATCATAAATCATTTTTCACTCCATTGTGTTTTCCAAAAGTATAAAAGTCACATTACTCTAATGTATAATCATTCCACAACATTCTCCATGAGCAGGAAAATAAAAACTATTAAATAATCTCATCTACTTCAACCACAACAATAATTACTTCACATATATATCTTTCTGAATCATTGAATCCCCCATGATATTACCCTTACCTATCAAAAAATAAATCATTAATTCAAAATTCTAATGTCACATCACTCATCTCTATGGCCTCCAGTGAAAATCTCACTAATATAAGATGTATTAATACTCTTTTAAACCAAATACACCTAGAACATCTCATCCAATGTTTAATATATTCTACGATTCATTTAATGGTATACAAAATCTATGTTTAGAACATCCAATAGATTGAAAATCTCATGTTTTTTAATTTTCATTGATTTGTATGAAACCTCATTTTCACCTTTCCTGCGAGCACACATTAGAATGACTCCAGAAGAATTAAAAGACATGAAAAACCATTTTCCAAATTAAAAAAATATCAACATTGGTGTAGATTTTACCCACTATATTAGTTCATTGGAAACTCTTTAATTCTTTTCATCTCATTAAAACATCAATCCCTTCTAATTTAAAGACATCATAAAAGTCATTAACTAAAATTTATTTTGAATAAATTGTTTGTTACTTCCTACCAATATGAGGAAACTATTATTTATTTTTAAAAATAACTAGCCACTCGCAATAAATTAGGACCTCGTCCTTATCTAGATCAAGGTAGAAAAAAAGAATATTTATTATATACCATATAACATAAGCTACTATATCAAATAAATTCATTACCTAAAAATGGAATATTCTATTAGAATATATTTTCCATAGTTTTGAAATACTCTTCATTATCCTCTACTAATCCAAAATAAACCAAATTTTTATCTAGAAAAACCATGATGACCATTTATATATATTAATGGAAAATACGATTCATAAAAAAATAGAAATTGTATGATTTTTACTAACCCAAAATGGTATTACAATGATATCATAATTTTCATACAACTCTTAAATGATCACTTTTGTAATTTCTACCTCCAAAGACCTTAAATGGAGATATTATAATAAAAAATTGTTCATCGATAAAATTTTAACTCCACTAAACTAAAAAATAGATGATAAATAATAGGTGAATTAGTTTTATTCCTCCTTGTAACCAGATTTAATATGTATTAGTAAATTTATAATATCATTATTACATTAAAAACTCATTTAAAAATAACTACTATTACCCATGTAGAAATACATAGCTTAATAAATCACTTCCCAATAAAAATTTCAAAAAAATACAACATATATCTAATAGATATAGAGTCACCCTGATATATGACTTATGTAATTATTATGACTCATTTTTACTAATAGTACTAGTTTGGTCCACAATAATACCATAAATACAACTCTATATTGACAAAGTATGACATAAACACATCGGGGTCAATAAATTTTCTTTTTTAGAAATTTTCATTCATGAAATAAATAGAAACAAATTTTAGTCAATTTTATTGTTTTGTATGACCCTTAGGGTTAATAATCATAAATAAACTGAACATTGATGTCAACTATGGGTACTTTTTTTGAAAAACCATACTAATAATTAATGTTGTAGAATTATATGAAAATAAAGGTATAAAAAACCCCATTTCAAACATCTAGAAATATCAAAAAAATGTAAACTATATGAAATAATATTACACATATAAAAAATTAGAAATAAAATCTATATGATTAAAATTTTTTGATATCTGACCATAATATTCCAATGATAACCATCCTGGACAACAACATTACATATTCTCTGTATTCACTATAGAAAATGATAATGTTGAATCAACAATAAAATACCCATATATTGATACACCATAAAATTTTTGTTTTACATTTACCTAGATCACATGTAATTTGGTCTTAATGTGTATTTTGGTGGTATATCCATGGTTTTCATATAATAACTAGGTATGTGATTACAAAACCAACTAAAATTTATTGTGGTAAACTCAAGTGTTTGGAGGTAATGGTATATGTCTATAGAAAAAAAGTAAAAGATAAGAAATATTCAAAAAATACATTAAGATATATAGTACACAGATAAAATATGAACTTTTATATAAATGGAGGATCCACACATTTACATACCTATAACATTAAAACATCCCACATCATTTTCCATAGTGGACTTCTCTATGACATACATAAAACCTATAAATTCTTAGTAACCATGAGGGGTAAATTCAATAAAGGGAGACTATATAGTCACTAATTATTGCTAAAAAATTAGTGTCCTCCTTGACATAACTTCATAGCTAATGTTTGTAAACCACGATTATGGTGAGAAGTAAACATGGATTTTGAATCTTGAGAAGTATGAGAAAACAACCTAATAATTCAAGATAAAATATATGTGTGGAATATATACATATGGAATAATATACTATAGGGTTTATAATACATCCCCTTGAGGATTTATTTTGGATTATTATGACCCATATTAAAACACTAATTAAACTACATTAGAGGTATTCCATGAAGAGGGCTGAATTTTATAATCTAAACTAAAAAAAGGTATAAAAACTTAACTCATCCCACTATCTCATCATGAAACCAAATGAAACAACCCGAAATAGATGGTATGGTAGTGATATCCCCACACAAGTACCACCTTTTGGTCTTGTCTCACTGATGCTATACTTCATGAGAGATTTATAAAATGTAGGTAAATTTATCTCTAGAGTTTATGACAACACATTCAAACTTATCTTAATGCACATATTTTTGAATCATATACTGTATATTGATATGAACCAATGAAAAGAGGATCAATGAACATCATAGTGAACTACAAGTAAATCATTGATTCTTGAAAAGGATTCATAAATTTATTTTCTATTAACCTATGAAATGTGTTAGTGTAAAATATATTGAACTACTACACATAATTTTTCTAGTTCATCCCTTTAGTGATATTTTTATATAAAATAAAATTCCCCCATTAGTGAGTAGCCCCTTTAAACCGTACGGTGTTAATATTTACTTGATGTTTCATTGGTGTATTAATTCTGTCACAGATACTGTGGAAGAAATGGTTCAATAAATAGCTTTATATTGAGATCCATTACCTTAGTAGGAGGGATGATGCAGAAATTATATGTCATAAATGATCTTATAACTGTTTTATTTTTTATAAGACTTCCCTAATAAAATAGTTTAATATTATTGATAAATCCTATCTATAATTTGAGGATAAAATATGGGTGAATCCCATATTTCATTCTCATTAACCCCTTACCTCACACCATTTAGTTATATTCTAGGTGGAATTTTATTTACTAAATTAAATATTAAATATATTTTCTCCACACTATTGTTTCCAAAATGTATAAAACTATATTTTAAAAATTTTAATAACACTAATTTTTTATATCCATTCCATTTATTATTTATCAAAACATATTTTTTTCCTTTAACAATTTAATTACTCCAAAATTCATTAAAATGTATTAAATGTATATGAATTTTTTTGAAAAAAAAATTAAAATTTAATATCAAACAATAATAAATAATCTTTTGATCAATGGAAACAAAAAAAATTACAATCAAGATATTAAATGACTATCCTTATTTAACTATCTATTAACAATAAATCTATTAGAAAATAGTATGTATTTATTATTAATGTTTTATTCAATATGAACATAAATGTAATCCCAAAAAGATATAATAAATTTTATGAAATAATATAAGAATAAATAATTTCTTACTAACACCTACATTTAGATTCCGATTATGATGAATGAGACTGATGTTCCTAGAAAATACTCAATAAATATAAAAATAAAGGGATTTTTAACTTAAAATGATTGTAGTTAAATTAGAATTCCACCATAATTAGGTTTTCTAGACATATTTATGGGTTACTTCCTATGTAATAATTATCCTCTATCCAACACACTCTAAAGTCCCAAACCTAAGATCCTATAGTACATGATATGATACACTTTTAAAATGAACATTAACTAATGAGAAAAAAATGTAGGTCCAGGCCACTATAACACCCCAGTAATACCTCCCAATCACCTGAAGATGGATTAAATAATAAGTTATGAATAAAGTACCAATGATAGGTGGTTTTACCCTTTGAAAAAATATAAATGATTAGATCATGTAAAAAAAAATTTGAACCTTAGGGTTAATGAACATACGTCACATAAACAATACTATCCACAATGGTACCTATTTAGAATATTACATTGAAAAAAAATGTTACAAAAACTATAAGAAAATCTATATACATTATCTAGGATATTTATAAGGCATTTACTCTATACAACCTTTATAAAGTGAAAAAGGAACTACCATGGTCCACATCCCTCCTAGTATTATCCCATATTCTCATATTCATTACCACTACATGGATCACATATAATGTGTTATAAATGCATCCCACAAGATAATGTATACTAAAAAGTATAATAACATAATATGAAGTCACAACCCCACACATATTTACCTAATACAAACTCATTTCTATATAGGAAAAAATATATCGCTAGAGTAATTGGGGAAGATAGAATGAAATATACATAACATTATTTAATGAACAAAATATGAAGATAAAATATGTAAACAAATATATTACCTAGGTTTTCACATTTATATAGAAACATCATGCGTATCCTAGAATAGATGTCGAGATGGAATCATAGTAGTATTTCAGACATAAACATCCAAATTATTATTGTTGTCACCATGTTAAATAAACAATAGTTTTTAAAGTTAAATTATGTTTTTTTAATGTGTGTTTTTTTTGTAGTCAACTGAGAGTAAACAATTAACTTTGTAAAAGTTTTCAATTGGAATGATCATCATATTCTGTATGTCTGACTTAAACATCCTATGAATGACAATTTGAATGGGAAGATGCATTCTGGTTGAAAACCTTCATCGAAATCAGCTTGGGTATGGAACAAAAGGAATATAATAATGAGGTTTTTCTTTTAAATCTGAATAGTTCTGATTAAAATATGATTATTATCTTTTGAATTATAATTCAAAAAAAACCACAAGTTGATTAAAAACTTATGGTGATAGCTTGATGAAAGAATGGGGTACTTATGCCAATCCAATTCAGGTGGTTGAAAATAAAGATATTGGAGGATGAATGGGAAGTTACAATACTTTTGATTGTAATTAAGATGATTCTTAATGTATTCAATCTCATGAAATAAGTAATGATACAAGTTGAAGTTTTTTGAAGAAGGTAGTTTGGTAAGACAAAGATTACTAGTCTTCGTCCAATAATTTGAGATCATCCGACTCAATTTTTTTTGTAGGTTAGAAAGGTTGATCAGAATTAGATAAGATAAAGATTCTAGTTTTCATTCAAACAAAAATCCAAAAGAATTAATTAATCTGATAAATAAGTTTATTGTTATCATATTTTGATAACAAATAAGTTTCTGAAGTGGATTTTGTTAATACTGATCCATTGGATTCAATAATACATCTTAATCATCAGAGGAAGTAATGTTTTCTTGGAGTTTTTGTGACCAAAAAATAAGAATATAACTATTGTTTTTAAGGATGATACAAAAATAATTTTGTAGAATGATCGACAATGTATTTAACGATTCCTCTGGTTGAATTTTATTTTCCCTCTTTTTGGTATCTAGTATGTCAAGGGAGAAACAATAATTTTATTAACAAGTAGGTCAAGGGAAAGAAATACTTTGATATGTTGGTTCGAGAGACATTTGAATAGAGTTGAAAATAATAACATGATCAGACAAAAGATCATATATCTAAAAAAATAAGAAAAATAATTGTATATATAGAGTATAAGCAATAATCGAAAGTATTTTCATGAGGATAATTATGTTAGAATAATTTGATTTATTTTGTTTGTATCCGATGGTGTAGTTCATCATAATGAGAAGAATTTTTTTTACATATATCACATTTTGTATAGTGAAATGTATTTAATAATATGTTTTCTTCATCATAATGAGGACATTATAATGGTTAGATTAATATTCAAATTTCTATGAAACAATTTAATAGGATAAATTTTGTTTTTTTTGTTTTGAAGAGGGGTTGGACACCATTTTGAGAAGCTATCTATTTATTCATACATAAAAATGTCACAAAGAATCATAATGAATAATTAAAATTGGATTGAAAAATTTTATGATGTTTGAAGAGAGATGATGTTTTATAAATATTATATGAAGTTCCGGAATTGTTTAGAAGCATTAGATAAGTAAAAAAATCATCTATAATTCAAGGTAAATAGAGATTTTTGGAATTTTGTATGATTGGGAAAATATTTTATAATATTACACAAACCATTTTGGAATGAATATAAATTGATAAAGTAAATTTTACTTTTTAAACGCATATTTTCTATTGAGAAGAATATGTAGAAGCTCTAAATTTTTAGAGATAAGAATATTCTAGATTCAGCATACCTAAATATGTTTTCCTGAAAGAATAAGAATAAAATATGAAATATTGTATTCATTTGATTATCATATTGGGATAGAACATTGGATTGGGAAAATTATATTAAGATATTTATATTGTGGTAGAAGTTTAGAATTGTTTCAGTGGTATTCTTAGTGTAATATTTTTGTATTTAGCAATCACATATTATAATCATTCTAGGAAATCATAATGAATATCCTTAAAAATTCCTAATGATATTTTCACCAACTACAAGGTATTAAAGTAAAGATTTTTTTTATGAACATATTTTTGACAGTTAAAAAATCATCACTATAACATTGTGTTTATGAAAATTATCTTACTAAATTTTATGCTACTCAAAGAACAAGAAATTTTATATTGATCATTGGGATACACAAGTGTATGGAAATATCTTACTCAGTGTATTCCCCACAAAATGAATTTTTTATAGTCAATTATGTTTTACCACATTAGTTCCCAAACAAATAAAGTATGTAGCTACATTAGTTGAGTAGTAAAGGTTGTAAAATTTTATGTTCACATGGATGTCTGTTTGTTTGTTTTTCAGTCAAAAAAGAAATAATTAATAGTAGGTTAATGTTTTTAAAAGAAGAGGGAAGCTTAAAAGAAAATGATATCACTAATTGAACCTCTCCACCTCTCAATGATACAAATATATATATTGGGAAATTACAAATGCTATCCAAACCAAGTTCCCATTGTTTTATCTTTTCTAATGTTTTGAAGAGAAGTTGACGGAAAACCTATGTTTCTGTGAATAGTAAGAAGATTCTTGCCTTATATATTAAGAACTATCTTATATAGAATTATATAATGTCACTATATCTTACATATATTGGTTATGATGATCTAGAAAATAAAACAAATGTCTTTAATCCTATTGATGATAATGTTCCTCTTACATATGTTGGAAAGAAATATCATGATAACGATTGAAGGGAAAAGAATTATTTATCCACATCATTTTTTAAATGTATTTTTTTATGTGTGAAGAGGGTGACACATAAAATGGTATATGGGATATGTTAAAAAACATATATTTAAGGAATAAAAAACAAAAGAAGTAAATTTTATAAATAAAAAGGATAAATATTGATGTTCTTGTGATGGGTGAATATGATTTTTTTGGTTACATCTTTAATAAGGTAAATGAAATTATCAATACAATCAAATGCTTGGGTGAAAAGTTAGAATATTTAATTATTTTTAGAAATGATCTTGATAATTCATTTTGATAAGTTTGATGATAATGCTTTTTTCATAGATAATATATATCTAGAAACATTATCTGTGGATGATTTACATAACACAATCATTACTTATTGAATGAGAAGGGAAAGTTTAGAAAAGGAAAAACAGCTAATAGGGAACTGTCATTCAAGGCTGTCATGATTGAAATATCATATAATATTATTGTTGATATAGAATCTAGTGAATCTAATTCTGAAAAGGAGGTATCTAAAAATCATGATAAATATTTATCATTGTATATTAATAATGTTAAAATATGTATAGGAAAGTACAATGAGAAACATAAATTGAGATGTTTTGAAGGTGGAAATATTAGAAATTATGTTGAAAATTTTCATCAATGAGGTAAAGAGGTGGATAGTAAAAAAAATGATAGAACAATGAGAAGATCATGAAAGAAACATAGTGACAAAGCTAAATATATTTCTAGATTAAAGGATTTAAAATTATCAAAATCAAGAAGGATAATTGTTTTTATTTAAAGATGATGATATAGAAGATAATGTGGTTAAATCTAAAAATCCAATTCATAATTAAAAAAATAATTTTATCAAAATAGTAAATGATGAATATTTTAAATGTATTACTACTAAAGGAGAAGAAACTCTTCTTGAATTATATCTAAAAATTTAAACCATGTCTATAGAATATTGGGTGTTTTGAAAAAGAGACTGGGAAAATAAAATTTGAATACACTTAAATAAACCATCAATAAAGTTATCCTAATGAGAAAGTTACATTTCTGAGCGGTATTTATGATCTAATGATATATCTTGTGAAATATAAAATTCATAAATATCATTTAGATGTAAATATGAAAGAAAATGAATAAGATTATGAACTTGTATAGAAAAAATCTAAATATTAGTAGAGGGTTTAAATTTTCAATAATAGAATACATAAATTTAGAGACATATCAAGAATATATAAACCTGAGAATGATAAAAATATACCATAATAGTTTCAAAAGAATGTTGAATTTATTTCTGAGAAGAAGAAATATGGGGAAGTTATGTATCTGGCCAAAACCAACAAATTTGGGAAGTCATAACATTAAAAACATCTACAGTTTGGTAATGATTCTATTACTTCTAGTATTGATAAAATTGAAATTATAACCAAGTTAAAGAATAATATTCTGGTAGATAATATAATGGTTGGTGGTAAAAAAATTTCTAGAAAGTAGATTTCTATGAAACATACTAACAGATCTGTTCACTATTAATGTTTTAGTTGAAAATAATCCATTTATAGATACTATAGGAATTGTGGTGGATTCAGGCACATGGTGAATACATGTTAGTTCAATAAAAAACATTACCACTATTCAAGAAAACTATAGATGTAATGTTTTAGGGGATAAAATTCACTCCAAAGAATAAGTATGAGAAGGATGTTTTGAATAAACCTTAGAAGGTAGTTGTGAAAACCAAGAACATGTTCCAACCATTTGAATGAATTTGTAAAGGATGTAGAAAATATAGACTCTTTGTAAAAGTATGCCTTGTTTTTTTACTAGTAGAACAAAATTTTCTTAACAATTCTTAGATTCCATAGATATTGAATGAAATGGAGAAATAATAATATATTTTTATTGATACGTTTCTTAATTATAACAAAGTAGAATGAGATTTGATCATTTATAGTGGGTTTTCTTATCATATTATTGGAGAGAAAATGTTGTTAAATAATTTCAAATACTTTAAAGTGGAAACTTGTACATTTGTAAATGATGAATCTCTTGGAAGCAAAGGTTTTCAATCAGCCATCACATGGAAATAAATTTTAGATCCCAAGAGATATTTGTTTTTCATAGTCTAAAACACAACCGTTTAACTATTTCTTTACATTATGACGAAGTAAAAAAATAAATTTTACAAAAGGAATTTTTTTAATAAGTTATAATTAGGAAAGATATTTACGAAATGATAATGTAATAAATAGAACTTCATCCAAGTCTGTGAAATACAAAACTCTTTTTACTTGTGTTTGGTGCAACAAATTCATTTTTGGAATTATTGTTATGTGGAACATGTGTCAATGAAATATGATCATGTAATCAAATTAAGATTGTTTCCATGGAGTTCATGATATTTTATGATGAATAGGATGGTGTTGCACTGTTTTTTAATAGGGAATGGTTTCAAATTTTGGAATAAGAATGTATGGATCTACTCCAAAAACCTCATGGAACTTATTCTTTGCTATATGAGTGGGGAAATGGAAATCAATAAAATAATGGAGATAAGTAATTTTTTCAGTTTCATTTATCACATTACTCACATTACTTAGGATATTTATTGGAATAATAAGTCAGACACTACGAAAAACTTTAAAATATTTAGGAGGAAGTATGAGAAGTATGTGAGTATTCAGTAGAGTAACTGATAACAGATAATGGTTGTGAATATAAAAATTATGAATTTAAAAATAATCTTGAGAATCCTGGAATATGACTTGATTTTAGCTCCCCTTACACTCCCCAAGTAAATGG
This sequence comes from Viscum album, assembly GCA_963277665.1. Classification (NCBI taxonomy): domain Eukaryota; kingdom Viridiplantae; phylum Streptophyta; class Magnoliopsida; order Santalales; family Viscaceae; genus Viscum; species Viscum album. Next base: position 1,598,046,855 of record OY728119.1, on the reverse strand, counting down.
GTTACTGAATGGTTGAATAGAAGTCTTGTAAAAATGGGAAACACTATATTAATTGATGTTGCACACACTCATTAATTTTAGAGGCCTACAATGATTTTATCTCTATATTTTCAAAAATAATTTTCTATACAACATGTTTACATGTCACTTCATATGAAATGTTTTATAGAATAAATCCATGTTTTAATAACTTAACGGATTTGGGAGTCCATTTAAAATATTGAAGTACTGTGTAACACTTAGAATGATTAGAAAATTTCATAATATTGAGTTTTTCTTATCTATACTCTAAAAGGAAGAAAATATAAAAATTTACACAAAGAAATAGAATGAGTTTTTGATTATATAGATTGAATGAGTTATTTATTCTATTGATGTGACAGTTTAATAAAATGCTGAGAAAGAAAAACAATCTTGAGTAGATAAGAAAGATGAAAATGATATAAAATCATTGTTGACAAACCTAATCAAGAATTATAAACAAACACACCTTTATTAAGTGATGGGGAAGAAATTGGAAAATCCTATCCTTGGTTGAGGAATCCAGTGGGCACTCAAAACATTATTGGGGATGAAAATAAAAATGATCAAACAATATGAACAAAAAATGTTAAATATACTTGTTTTTACTCAAAATTGGATGCAAAATATGTGAGTGGGTATATTTATCATCGATAATGCATTCAGAATTTGAATCAAGAGCTTGACCTGATATGAGAAAACAATTCTGTGGAACTCATTCGAAAGAATAATAACAAAAAAATTATTGGTACAAAATAGGTTTTCTAGAAGAAGATGAATTAAAAAGGTAAAGTGATAAGAAAAAATAATGATTAGTGTGAAAATATTAATCAAAACATGAAGGTGTTTAATTTTATCATACTTGTTTTTTGGTGGAACGATTATATATTATCAAAAAAATATTTCTATTTCTTTCTAATAAAGTATAAAAACAAAATGGATATGACATTTTTATTTATGGATGGTGATATTGATGATTACGTTAACACTAAAGATACATGCCCATCATTGTTAGGAAAGATGAAATTAATATTTGAAATTTGATGAAATATTTGTACATGATAAAACATGCTATGAGGGAATGGTATTCTAAATTGGACACTTTCTTAAGGAATATCAGATTCATGATAATAATAGTGGATCAAAATAATTATATTAAAGAAAGTAAAGAGTTTTCCCTTATCATTATTGTTTATTTTTATGAAATTATTGTTTTTGGAAAATATGGATGAAGATTGGAAATTTCTTTTTAATTTATGAAATGCTTTTTTTGTGATTTACATGCTAGGGGAAATGAAATACTCTCTTGGGTGATAAATCATATAAAATAAAAAAATCATTCTGCATAAATATTTGACAAGGAAATTATTAATATATTTTGGAATAGAAAATTAGAACCTCATTTCCACAATTATTTTAGTGGGAATCATGTTTTATAATGATTTAGATGGTAAGAAAAGATGGTCAGAAATAGATTCAAAATCTTATTAAATTATTTTTGTATTTTAATTCCTCAGGACCTAATATTTTTTTGTGATGTAAAATTATGTGAAAAAATTCACTTTGATCTTAAAAATCACATATTATATTTGAAAAATTAATTCCTAGATATATCCAAGGGAAAATAAATAAATGTACTAGGTAAAATTGATCATAAATTATTGAATTGTATTTGTGTTGAGATGGAGATTGGGAAAGGAATACTGGTGATAGAGGATCAAAATATGGTTGGGTTTTTCTTTCAAGGTAAGGGTCATGGTTGTTGGAATAAGAAGAAAAAAAATTCAGTAACTATTATGATAGTTCACTTTGAGTATGTTGGTTCCACTCAATCCTCCAACCAACATATATGGATGAAAACATGGTTGTAAGACATACATATTAGAGTAAGGTTTCCCTTTATCATTGGTTGTGATAATCAAAGTGAAATAAAACTTATGAGGAATCTAATACATCATTGTCATTCAAAACATATCAATATAAAATAATATTTCATAAATTTTAATGTGAAAATGAATTAATTAAAGTAGGAGTATAATCATACATCAGAAAAGGTTACTGAAATTTTGACAAGACCATTACCGAAGAAATATTTTTCTAAATTGAGGAAGAACATGGGAGTCCAACATCATTCTCATAAAGTTTTATGTATGTGTGTTTTTAACCTATCTCATATATTCTTTGGATATTAATGCATATGGGAGAAATGTTTCATAAATCTATCAATTGTTATGTGATTTACCTTTTAAAGAAGCATCTAAAAATTGGTATTTGTGTTTATGTTGTGATCTCAGTGTATAAGTGTGTGAACTACTCTAACTATTATTTATTGGTTGTAGGAACTCCTTTTTCATGAAATTTTATGAAAAAAGTTAAATAACAATAATGTTGTGATGAACAACTGAGGATGTTTCATAATGACTACTTTTTGACCGCATGGATTTTTTGTCAATAATTCAGGTTCGGTATAATGAGTTTTATCACTTAGTAAATGAATTTTTGATATGTATTCTTTTTAATAATGTTAAAATGTTCTATGATTTATAAATATTTTCTTACAACGAGATATAAAGGGGAGATTTTTGGGTCCAAGTTTAATGGATATGGTTTTTGGATGTTAGAAGAATCTGTTTTCATGTTTTTTATATTTCTTTATTGTCAGTGTAGTTCAGTTAAATAACTTTTAAATAGTTTAATATCAGATAAACATCATATTTAGGAAATTTAACTCACAAATCTTATTAAATTCCATTGATGAAAAAATGGGGGACTGCTTCCAATTTTATTTAGGTGCTTTAAAAGAATGTTTATTCTGGAAGAATGGTAAGTTAGAATTATTTCTACTATAAGTCAGATGATTCTATGATGATCCTAAATGTATTAAAATTCATTAAGTATGTCATGATACAAGATGAAATTGGATGAAGAAGTTATTTTGTGAAGCCGATGTTTTCCAGACTAATTTCATTATTATGATATCATCATACTCAAATTTTATTGAAGGATATGATGGTTGATTTAAATTTGAGAAGATAATGATTTCCCTTTTTTAGTCATAAATACTACGAAGCATTTAAATTCTATAATAAATATGTTCATTGGTATCATATTTATAAAATCAATAATTTAATGAAGTCAAAACTCTTAAATCTTATCCATAGGATTTGGTATGACCACATATACTTTATAAGAAGAATTGATTTAATTGGGAGTTTTTTGGACCAATAAAAAGGAAAATAAGTAATGTATTTGGGGGATGGAACAAAAAAAATATTATTTATTGATCAACAATGTAGTCAACTATTCATTAGCATTAATTTTTTTCCTACATTTTTTGTATCAAGAATGTCAATAGATAATGAATAACTTCATAAACATGTGGGACAATAGATGGAAGGAATATTCTGTGTTGGGTCAAGATCCATTGGACTGGAAGGTGGCACAAATTACAAGATCAGATTAATCATCATTGGTTTGATGAAAATAAGAGGTATAAAAATCTTACACGAAGAGTTTCAAGAAGATTCAAAAGTATTTTCAAGGGGAGAATGATGTTTGAATAATATGTTTTCTTTTGTTTTCAATCAGATGGTACAAAGAATCCTATTGTGAATACATATGTGTTACATTTTTAAAATTTTGTATATAGAATGGGTAGATTAATCTTTTAATTGGTGCATACCAATATAATGGGATAAATTAAGTACTATTATGTTTTCAATAGTTTTTGTACATCGTATTGAGAATCTTTACATTTCTACATATATAAATTTGGAATAAAGCATTGTAATTTGGAAATCATACTGATGAATCAATATATGACTGAAGAATGTCACGAAGTTTGAAGATATTTTAAGTTTTAAAAAGATTAAATAGTGTTCAGGAAGAGTTGATAAGAGTTGAAGACATCACAAATGAATATTAAATTCAATGGATATTCATACTTCTAAAAATATGTATAATCGGGAAAAACACTCAATATCCTTCCGAACTTTTTTTAGATTTCCCAAAAAAGGAGAATGTACGTTGTAATTTTTCTAACATAGATGAACTATTAGGAAGAAGAGAGAGAAGATATAAATTTATTTGGAGAAAAAGATTCTAGATTGAACATACCAATATAATTTTTCCAGATAGGATAATAAAGGAGAAGAGACATGATCTTTATCATTTAATTATTATATTAGGGTGGATCATCAAAATAGAAAAATTGTATAGTGATTTTCCGACTAAATTATAATAAGTTCAAAATTATTTCAATAGTAATCTCGATGTTATATTTCCTTATTGAGAAATCATACTTTGGAATTGATCTGGGAAATTAGACTTGAGTATCATTAAGAAGTTTAGAATTTTTTATTTCTAACTATTTTTTAGGGAAGTGATAATTTTTTTTAATTTAAATATTTGTGAATGCTCATCATGTAGTATTGTAATATGCTTTCCAAAATAATTTCTTACTTCATTTTATGATACTTGAAGAAAATGTATTTGTCTACTAATCATAGTGTTACATGATTGTAATAGAATATCATAATCATTATATTCAACAAAAGTATTTTTTATAGTAGGCTATGTGGTATTGACTAATTTACAAACCATAACAAGTATATAGCTACTCTTGTTGAGTAGTGATACTCGTAAATTCATGTTTTCTTATTGGAGTGTGTTTTCTTTATTTTTAGAATATAAGAAAATATTTAACAGGAGTAAAAGGTAGTTTCAAGAATATGGAAACATAAAATAAAATTATATCACTAAATCACTACATACCTCTTTATGTGATACAAAAATATTGACTTGGAAATTACATATAAAGATATAAAAATTAAGTAATATGACCAAGTGATGGGATAGGGGAATGCTAATAGAAAGCAAGTCCGCAAAACAATGTCATGGTAGAATGGATGGGGTATTATGATTTGATTTTTTGTGATCACATTCCATTATCATACATATGAAAACCCTGCTTTTATTACAAACTTAAACATGATTTATTACATTAAACATCACATGATACAACAACAAGATCGAGAGGTTTAGTGTCTTTAGGGATTAGGATCATTACATAAAAACGTGAAACATGAAATACAACATCTTTATTTAAAACTTCCTTTACATGGCACTAAATTACCTCGTACTTAGCATTGCATGGGATAACCTGAGGACATGCATAAGAAAAGGGTGAGCTATAATGCCAAGTAAGGGAGTACACATGGAATAACATAAGGATTACAATACATGTTAGACAATAGGAATATCAATAGAGAATAAAAGAAACATGAACATAAAGGCATGATAAAGCATGGTAATCATAACATGGAAATGTGGCAACAACACTTAACATGGAATTAGCATGAGCCAAGGCTCATTGCACATAGAGCATGAGTAAATCCTCATTCCTCATAAAGCACAAGTAAACCCTCGTTTCACTTGAATTAGAATGATTCAACACTCATTTCACATGACGTATAATGATACTATACTTTACCCAATGCATTGGAGCGCTATAAGGGCGCACCCTTCTTAAACATTTCATTTCATGCATAAGTGTGCCACATGGATCATAAAACATGGATTCATAAAACATAATCATTTATTCCACGATAAAGGAATTTTGATTTCATACATGAAACATTAAAATAAATATGTAAATGTTCATAAAGGTGTGTACACTTGATGGGGAAATGGGCATGGTATTCACTTCATAATGACATTGGCTTAGAAAATCGGTGCGATTTTGGCAGCGTAACGGCGTGACATAAGAATTCATAAAAAAGGTTGATGAGATAGAAAGGGGTTACTCATAATATTACATGTAATGGACATTAAGTAGGTCATATATATACATGTCCCAACAATTGAAATGGAATTTAGATTCATGATACAAAAGTATTGCTTGAATATAAAAGAGGAGAGAGAAGTTCCTTTCGGAAATTCGGCATAGTAACGGGTGTACATGAGAGGAATTTAATGATAGAGAAAGGTTATCCCATCATTAAAACATAAATAGGGCAGTATGAGGGAGGTATGAAACCATACCCCAACATTTATAATTGAAAATAAAAGGGCTAAACTACTTAAAGAAAATTGGACAAAAATGAGAAAGAAAGAAAAAACCCTTACTTGGAAGTGTGCTTCCAAAGGCTAGAGAGAGGTTTGTGAGAGGCTTCATGGGAGCTTGGGGAACCTTGGGAGGATTTTAGAGAGAGTAGGGTAGATGATGGATGAACTCAGAGGGCTTTGAGAGAGGAGGATGTGGGAGCTTGGGTGGGTTTATATAGAAAAGTTGAGGGAATTGTTTATTATTTTGGTTTGGGACCCCTTATATTAAATTAATCCAAACCACAAACCATCCCATATTTTTTGCCCAGGTTTTTAGGAAAATGGAATACTAAGACAATATTTTATAAGGAAAAAGTCCGAAAATCTTAAAATAATAAGGTTGCTTATGTGGAGGTGAGTCACATTCCCATGGAAATTAATTTAAAAAGGCAAAGTGTTGAATAAGTCTTGAGGGGTCCATTAATGCTTTGAAAATTAAGTCAAACAAACCCAAAATCAAATTATTTTAATTTTAAAACATATATTGTCCGAACATAAATATTATAGTATTTTATTACATCAATATTGGGTCATTATGATGTCATAAAACACATTATATATTTAAACAATATTTAATTTTTACCCAAAAATTTGACTGTCTCAGAAAATTATGAAAAATTCACTGTTGGATAATTTCGACGTCATGATTCAAAAAATAACATTTATTTTATCTAAATAATTTTTTATATATGTGAATATTCACTTTTTAAATAAAAGCCAATATTTATCGAAAATTCACGGGTTTTGATAGAAATGGCTTTCAAACCTTAATGAAAATTTTAATTGCATTCATAAAATTAAAAAATCATTTATATTTAATAAAAATTAATTATATTATAATATTATTATTTTATTAAAATATTATTTCATTCAAAAATACTTTAATTTAATAAAATATATTTCTTTATTAAATAATCACTAAAAACACCATTTGTACTTTAAAAACTATTTACAATGTATCAAAAATGACTAGAAATTGTATTAATTATTATATAAAAAAATTAATGTACATGAACATAGTACTACTTATTTGTTACATTACCCCTTAAAACAGCCGCATAAGACCTAAGGGTAAGGTGTTCGATGGTGACAGACTCTTGGGGTGGCTCAGATAACATCACTCGAGTGGTAATTTCAATCAACTTCCACTTTTCTCGTAGATGGTCACGTTCGAGCTTGACACGATGAAGCTCAGCATATTCTTGGTCAATAGAGAAGCACAAGGATTCCACCTCTTTTCTGAGCTCTTAAAAATGGGCTTCATATGGAGCAATTCTACAGGACGAGGACATCACTTCTTTTGTCTGAGTAAATAGGATTTGTTAAAGTCCAATATTTATACTAATAGTGTGATCACTGTTCAACGGCTATATTAGCAACGGTCAAAATTGATAACATAAAACCAATTAAGTTGACACTTTATATAAACATAAAGAGACATATAATTAGATCAAGAGGGATTTCTGTTAATGAAACATTGGTTCATTACAATATTCCCCACTTAAGAAATGTCACCCTCGAAATTTCCCTTTTCCCACACTCAAACAAATGTGGGTAACCTAGCTTCATCATATCCTTAGATTCCCATGTTGCTTCTTCAAACTTGTGGTTCCCCACAACAACTTAACGAGGGGCATTGTCTTATTTAGTAGAACTTTTTCTCTATGATCTAAGATCTTCAATGGTTTATCCCCATAAGAAAGATCGTCTTCCAATTGTACCACCTCAGAAGAGAGTATATGTGAAGGGTCCGGTATGTACTTCCTTAAGAGGGATACATGAAAGACATCATGCACCTTGGCCATGGTAGGTGGAAGTACTAGTCGATAGGCCACAGCCCCAACACGATCAAGAATCTTGAAGGGGCCGATGTACCTTGGACTTAACTTCCCTTTCCTTCCAAACCACATGACCTTTTTCCACAGAGATGTGCGTAGAAACACCATGTCTCCAACTTTAAACTCATGGTCTCATCGATGATTATCTGCATAACTCTTCTATCGACTCTGGGCTGCCTTGATATGCTGCTGAATGGTTTTCACCTTCTCCACCATTTCTTCGACCATTTCTGGTCCAAGCAGCTTACATTCACCGACCTCATCCCAACATGTCGATGTTCTGCACCTTTTCCCATACAGGGCTTCATATTGTGCCATTTGGATGCTCAAGTGGAAACTGTTATTATAATAGAAATCAAGCAGAGGAATATGTTGATCCCATCCTCCTTTAAAGACCATTGAGCAGACTCTCAACATATCCTAATGTGTTTGGATAGTCCGCTCAGATTGGCCATCAGTTTGAGGATGATAGGTCGTACTGAAGTTCAGTTCAGTATTCAGAGCATGTTGAAGACTCTTCCAAAACATAGAGGTGAATCTTGGATCTCGGTCAGACACAATAGATAGTGGTACTCCATGAAACTGTACCACTTCCCTGAAATATAGCTATGCCAGTTGATCCAAAGATAAATCCTCCCGAATAACAATGAAGTGTGCAGTCTTTGTAAGACGATCCACAACAACCCAGATTGCATTGTTGCCTTGGGATGTCCTTGGAAGTCCAGTGACAATGTCCATGGTGATGTTCTCCCATTTACATTCTGGTATGGGAAATGGTTTCATCATCCCCTTAGACTTCTGCCTCTCCTCCTTCACTTTCTAACACACCAAGCATTTTGATGTATATTCAGTGATCTCCTTCTTCATATTATCCCACCAAATGTTTTCTCAGAGATCTCGATACATCATTGTGCTCCCTCGGTGAATAGAGAAATTTGAACTATGTTCATCATCTAAATGTTCCTTCTTCAGCTCCGGACATGATGGAACACATAGTCTTTTTCCAAACCGCACAATTCCTTCTACATTAACATTAAACTCCAAGGATTTTCCCTATTTGATTGCTTCCACGTTTTCTTGAATTCCAACATCATCCTTTTGAGCCACCTTTAACCTTTCCAAAGGAGATGGCTGAGAAATAATTTGTGAAATGATTGATGATGCTCTCTTCTTTATGATTCACACGTCCATATTCATAAAGTCTAAGAAGATTGGATCCTTCCCAATTCCCATCATTGATAGAATTTTTGGGTCCTTTTTACTTAGTGCATCTGCCACCTTGTTTGCTTTCCTAGTGTGGTAATTGATTGAACAGTCATAGTCCTTGATGAGCTCTATCCATCTTCTCTGGCGGATATTAAGCCCTTTCTATGTGAATATATATTTAAGACTCTTGTGGTCAGTATATATCTCATATTTCTCTCCATAGAGATAATGCCACAAGATTTTCAATGAAAAGATCACTACTGCCAACTACAGATCATGTATTGGATAGTATCGCTCATGGATTTTCAACCGCCTTGAGGCATAGGATATCACTTTATCTTTATGCATCAGCACACATCCTAAGCCCTTCTTTGAAGCATCACTGAATACCACAAAAGCTCCCCACTTGTGGGTAAAGTGAGCACGGGTGCAGTGATAAGCCTCCTTTTCAACTCCTTGAAGCTTTCTTCGCATTCATCACTCCAATAAAACTTTTCTCCCTTTTGAGTTATCTTGGTAAGAGGGTTGGAAAATCGTAAGAAATTTCTCACAAACCTTCGATAATATCCTGTTAACCCCAAGAAGCTACGGATATCCGTGACCTATTTTGGCCTCAGCCATCCCTCAATAGCATCTGTTTTGGAGGGGTCCACAGATATCCCATTGCTTGTGATGATATGGCCCAAGAATGAGACCTCCTTCAACCATAACTCACACTTGCTTTAATTTTCATAGGGCTTCTCCTTGCGTAAAGTCTCTAATACAGTTTTTAAATGCTCCTCATGATCCTTCATGGTTTTGGAGTATATTAGAATATCATCTATAAATACTACAACAAATTTGTCAAGGTAATCTCTAATGACTCTATTCATCATGTCCATGAATATTTCTGGAGCATTGGTGAGTCCGAAAGGCATTACTATGAATTCATACTGCCCGTACCTTGTATGAAAAGCAGTCTTGGGGACATCTTCCTTCTTCATCCTTACTTGATAATATCCCGACCGCAAATCCACCTTGGAGAAGTATTGTGCTCCACGCAGCTGATCAAACAAGTCATCTATTCTTGGGAGAGGATTCTTGTTCTTTATCGTGATTCTGTTATGTTCATGATAATCGATGCAAAGCCCCATTGACCCTGTAACACCCCGAGATTTTATGAAAAATATTATTTTTAATTTTATTGATGTCTTGTGTTGTACGCTACACCAAAAGGAGCATACACTACACATATCCCTGGCTTGGCTTGCATTATAAGCAATTGCGACCTTCCACAATAGCGTGTGTAGTATGTAATACCGAGTTTCACTAAATGAGATATTATTATAATACTATTAAGAACTAGCCGTTATGAATAGTAATACCCACTTTTTAAAATTTTATAAATTTTACCTATCGAAACGGACTCCATTTTTGGATTTCGAATATCGAAATTAACTTAAGGTGAAATTTTGGTACTTTTCGGATAACTTTCATATTCTGATGAATAGTGAAAATTAGTAAATTTTAATTAAAAACAACCTTTTTAATCGAAATAATTAATAGTGATAAATTATTAATTTTAGTGGTTTTAAAGTATATCTAGAATATATTTTTACAATTTAATACAATGTTGGTCATTGGATGTAATTTGACATTTAAACCAGACATAAACAAGTGTCAATCTTTTAATAGTTATTATCTCTTAAGAACACGCTATTTGTTTTGAAGACGGGAATTAATTTTTAAATTAATTAATGCAATTGATATGTTTTGAATTTTATAAAATAGACATCATTTTTGAATTCATAATATCAAATATATCTTAGGCCTAATTTTTTGTATTTTTCTGGAAACATTCATTTTTTGATGAATAGTGAAACCACTAAGTGGTAGTTAAAAAAATGAATTTTTCATAAAACATAATTTTACCACTTCTGTGAGTGAAATTTTAAAAATCCGAGAGACATGGTTGATGTCAGTAAGTAAAATGTGGTTCAATGAGATGAAAATAATATTTGGTGAATAGTAACTTTTTACTTTTTTTTACAACGGTTAAAAGTAAATAGTGTAATTAAGGGTAAAAATGATATTATTATTACCCTAACACATGTCCTAATTCTATTAGATAAGTGTAATTCGACCAAAAACAACCTTAGGAATAAAATATGACCATTTAGGCCCACTTGGATAAGATTAGGACATTTATTATTATTTAAATCAAAGAAGAGTTAAAAGAGTTAAAATCAATGTTTATTTACTAAAACATTTTTAATATAGGGTTATACATAAGATAAATTCGATTGTAAATATTCATTAGAAATATAATACGATTTCCTACATAATTATATTATATTTATAATTTTTTGACATTAAATAATTAAATTTATTTATGACACAATGATGATGCAGTAATTACCAAAATAGTGAAAAATAGAATAATTGATATTATAAATACACAAATAAATATAATTTGAGTCTTTTTATGAATTAAACTAATTTTATAGGTTAATATGACATGTTAATATAGATTTAATGAACTTTGGTCGAAGTAATCATTCTGTTATGAGGTTCACAAAAATCAACTATTGAATAGTATCAAAATTGACATAAAATAGTTTTTAAAACAAATATTATATTATTGATTGTTATTTAATTCCTAAAAATCTATGGTTTGGCCAAGATACTTATATCATGATATTTGTGTCATTAATGGACCACTTGGGTGTCTCTTGGATGTATATGGTATGTTTATTAACTATATAATATAAAAATACAAAGTGACATGGTAAATGTCAATCTAATTAACTAACAGTTAAAACTAAAAGATAAGGTTAATATAATGACCTAAACTTGTCTAAATTCTATTGGGTGAGATGCTTTAGACCCATACCCACATTATATTCTAAATAACTAAATTTGGATCTATTAAAAACCGAATATGACTTTATAATAAAATAATATTTTTTGTTATTCCAAAGGTGCCCCTCTCCTCCCTTATAAAAGGGAACCTCCTCCCTCTCTTCCTCGCACCACTTGGATCCTTCAAGATCGTCCAACCCCTACCAAATTCTCTTCTACACATTCCTAGAAACATCCTAGAGGTCCTGGTATTCTTCAAAGACCCATTTTAGTGCCCTAAGAGGAGTACTCAAAGAGGCGCTTCAAATAAGAGGTAATGTCCGTTACCGATTCTTTCATCTTTATTTCTTCTTCCACTTCTTCTTCTTAGGTTGTTTCATTATTAAGTAATAACATCAGTATCAATCATATACTGATATTTTATTATAAGTATGAAACAACCCTATTTCACCATCAATCCATCCTATGGAAAATGAAATCACCGCGCGTGCGTACGTACGGAATACCGTCTCCACGCTGTGGTGTAATCTATTTTCCACCACCAACTTACTTGGATGGGTATAATGGTGTACATAATAACTATATATGATTATTGTAAAGTTATAATGATTCTGGAATAGTATACATACATTACAATACAATTCCACGATCATGAGAACGATATCATCCATCGTGTGTACGTACGGACTACTGTCTCCACGACGGGATGAGATTCATTCTCCACGTTAACCATTCATGAATGATTATAAAGTATATATAATAAGTAATCATGAAATATATGACATAATAATGATACTGGATTTATGTGTATATATATGTATGTCATCTACTTAATTCCATTCAACTCAATAAGGAAACGAAAACAGTGTTCATGCGTACGTACGACCTACCGTCTCCATGAACAGTGTATTTCTCTCCATTTACTGATCTATTATATATATTTATATTATTAATATATATTATATATAAATCATTTTTTATATTCTGGAATTTTGTAATCATGATCTAAGTAATCATATGAATAATTACAATTCAAAACACGGATAACAAATGAAACGATTTTACCCAAAACGCTCTTTAACATGGAATTTACAAAAGAACGGGTAATATAAAGTCATAAGTGAGCCATGTATGATATCATAACAATGCGTATGATTCTGGAATAAGTCAATGACATTATTTAAATCATTATACAGGAGGTCCGGACACTTACGAAGAAAATCAGACCTAAGGTAAGGGAAATATCACAATTTTATTTTTATCCTAGATTGTTTATACTTTGGTATTTACTGGGGTGTGTTTTATCATCCACATCCATGCTTCCTCAATATGTAATATTTATATCCTTCTAAAATAGTTTATATCCAATTTTACCCTGCGGTGAGATTTTATTAATAGATATGAAAGGAATCTTTTGTCGTTTTTCATACGAGGTACTTTTTGACTTTTCTGACAAAAGTACGAGAAGAATTTTTTTTTAAACTTATACGGCATGAAAGGATTTTTACGGTTTTATAAAGACATATTTTCATGGAGCTTCCTCAAAAATATTTCATGACTATTTTCAAGAAAATAATTTTCTTTAAAAAATCATGACATTTTATGAAAAGAAAATGATTTTAAAGAAGAAAGGATGGTTTCCTCAAGAATTCATTTCAAGTGTTTTATCAAAACCATTTTTAATCTAAAATGAAATTATTTCATATGTGTATGTTTTAAGTATAATTTCTCTTTTATTTATATGGTTTCACTTTTCTTATTATGAAATTATATCCATTTCTTTTATATGGATTATGTTATGATGGGATGATGTTTATGAAACCCATTTTATTCGTTGGGTTATTATGAATGATGTAAGTTTATTTTGTGGCCCAAGTAATAATGATTTCATTATGAGATGGGTGGGACCTATATCTCTATCCAATGCATTGGGTAAAGATTTTATATCTCATGAGATAGACAAGGCTGGAACGGTAAGTTAATCTGGTTCAGTGTTATAGGAATGAAACGAGGAGTGAACTCGATTCAGAAAGGGACTTTGTCCACTAATATGGTCTTGGCAGCAATGCCTTGGCTACTATAGAAATCATAACATGTGCCGAATGGTTGCCACAATTACATGTTTTACTCCCATGATATTTTATCATGATTAATGTTTCTTTATGATATATGCCTTACGTACTTCCATGTTTTATGTCATAGCTCAAGCTTTTAAACATTATGTTCTTGTTTTTAAGCTCAAATGTATTTGATTTGTTTTATTTTATCCATGCTTACCCTTACTGAGCATTTGAGCTCACCCTTTATATGTTTTTTCCCCAGGATATAAAGAAAGCATTTATGTAAGAAAACAAATGGGGAAGATCAATATGGGAGATGTGGAATATCATTCAATAGGATTAGATGTTTATATTCCAAGTTTCCAAAGACACTAAACTATTACGGTCCTTGTGTGTATGTTTTTGTTATGTATTAAGTATTCCAAAAAAGTAATGTAATGTCCATGAATGTCAAGCTTCGGGTCTCTACAGTTGGTATCAGAGGAAAGGTTTAGTCAACCTTCGGAAACTAGGATGCGAAAACGTTAGTGAGATCCCAAGAGATATTTCTATGGTATGTCTAGGGATATCCCTAAGGATAAGCATACGTATAGGATATAGTCCTAGAACTAGGGTAACAATCTTAGAATTTAACCTAAGATGTTAGATATTGAGCGAACTCCCCCTTTACTATGTTGTTTTCCCTAGCATGATTTTTTCCTCTCACACTATTCTTTTTGGGTTTTAGAAAATGGCTGGAAACAGGAAGATTCACGATAATGGAGGATATAACGGACAATGGAATGATATTATTCATGAGCAACCAAATGAAATGGGATTTGGAAGTCCAAACATCGTTATTATGACGAATCAGCAATCACATAATATTATCGATAATCTCAACTTTGGTAAGTTTCCTGACACAGATAATAAGAGAAAGATGGAGTTTCATGATGATCATAGAGGAAAGAAAGTTCAATTTCCCTCATGTAAATCATGTGGGAAGAGGCATCAGGGATATTGTTTCAAAGGAACAGGAAGATGCTTTGGGTGTGGAAAAGAAGGACACAAAGCCAGTAAGTGCAAAGGAAATGGTTCAGTTAACACCATGGACGAGGATAATGGTATTGCTATGACATCAACAATGGTTAGATGTTTTAAATGTGGAATGTACAGGCATTATGAAAACCAATTCCCTAAGGTAAAGTCTCATGAAGAGAATCAGTACAGTTGTATGGGTAGTATTTATGTTGATGATGATGAAGAGACTACAAATGATATGTGAGATGAATAAATTGTTGAAGCTCGGTCAATGGTTTAAGATGTTAGTGAAATGATTACATGTTTATCAAGTGTAATTTTGTATAAGGAATCTCATGGTACTATGGAATAAAGATACATCTAAGGATTGTTACGCTGTTGTCTTTTCTATGTTTTGAAAGTGTATGATTAATGGTATTAGTAACCATTAAATCTTATTCAGATATTTTTGGAAAATAGATGATATGCGCATAATGAAGGGATAAGGAGAAAATTAAATGTTTTATAGTATTCATGAGCTCATGATTGATATAAGGAGAAGGTTATATCATGGTTTGAGTATATAGAATTTTTGGATTTTGGTATGTGGAAAGAGTTAACTTTTGACAGCATTCATGTTTTCACAAAGGTTCAATGGGTATTCATTTTATCAAGAGAATACATGATTAAGGTATTCACATGATTGGAATGTGACCAAAAATATATATGGGGATAAATTATGGTATTCACATGCTTGTTTGATGAAATTTCAAGTAATCGTTTTCTTTATACTATGAGCTTGGACACAAGTATTTTAGATAAGCCGAAAGATTGGAATGGATTATGTTAGAAATATGCTAGTATTGTTTAAGGATATAACTTTTTTTGATATTATTGTTGGGATTTTATAGTAATGTAGTTTTAGAAAAAGGACAACCTGCAGGATGGGCGACAGCCCATTGCGTTGGACAAGGCTGTGGGAATCGAACCCACAACCGAAGTGCGACTAGACTTTATCACTTACCACTAGCCTACAAGAAGTCCTTGTTTAGTAGAAACTAGTTTTATTATATTATGAAGTATGATATAGGAAGTATATGTCCATTTTAGGAACCATATATGATTAATCTCACTATAGATCGACTTTTTTATATTTAATAACATTTGCTAAGCTTTTGTTTGAGATAGATGGAATGACCCGTCATTCTATCACATGATCTGCTAACAATTCACGAATAACAAATTCAAATTCATTTCTCTAATTGATGAAGTGGAATTTGTTCAAGGCATGAACAACAGTGATATTGTATCAAAATAAAGTAAGTATTTATTCTAATTCAAATTCTTCAACATTAGGGAAATGATCTTGAAAACCAAAAATGATTTCCTAGTGCCCTTATATCCGATAAATCAGATGGTACCCTAGATCATCACAAATTTATGGCTTTGTGATTGTTGTCTTTTTTCATAGCCATGTTCTCTACCACTCTCCGTCAGAACATGACGGTTAGTTTTCTCTTCCATATCCATATTTTCACCTATGTTCTCCTATGTAGAAACCCAGTTATTAGTTAATTTGGGTAACCGTTACGTTTCATACATTAGTTTTTAAAACAAAGTTTTGGTATTCCTTTTTACGATGTGGGTTTCTATTAAATAAACTTTCATGTAGTAAACCATTTATAACCCCGACGAATTTCGAGGGCGAAATTCATTGTAAGGGGTGTAGAATGTAACACCCAGAGATTTTATGAAAAATATTCTTTTTAATTTTATTGATTTCTTGTGTTGTACGCTACACCAAAAAGAGCTTACACTACTCACATCCTTGACTTGGCTTGAATTATATGCAATTGCGACCTTCCACGATAGCATGTGTAGTACGCAATACCGAGTTTCACTAAATGAGATATTATTATAATATTATTATGAACTAGCCGTTATGAATAGTAATACCCACTTTTTAAAATTTTATAAATTTTATCGTTCAAAACTGACTCCATTTTTGGATTCGGAATATCGAAATTAGCTTAGGGTGAAATTTTGGTACTTTTCGGATAACTTTCATATTCTGATGAATAATGAAAATTACTAAATTTTTATTAAAAACATCTTTTTTAATCGAAATAATTAATAGTGATAAATTATTAATTTTAGTGGTTTTAAATTATATTTAGAATATATTTTTACACTTTAATACAATGTTGGTCATTGGATATAATTTCACATTTAAACCAGACATAAACAAGTGTCAATCTTTTGATAGTTATTATCTCTTAAGAACACGCTATTTGTTTTGACTATGGGAATTAATTTTTAAATTAATTAATTCAATTGATATGTTTTGAATTTGGTAAAATAGAAATCATTTTTGAGTTCATAATATCAAATACAGCATAGGCCTTATTTTTGGTATTTTTCGGGAAACGTTCTTTTTTTGATTAATTGTGAAACCACTAAGTGGTAGTTAAAAAATTGAATTTTTCATAGAACATAATTTTACCGCTTCTGTGAGTGGAATTTAAAAAATCCGAGAGAAAAGGTTGATGTCATTAAGTAAAATTTGGTTCAATGATATGAAAATAATTTTTGGTGAATAGTAACTTTTTACTTTTTTTACAACAGTTAAAAGTAAATTGGGTAATTAAGGGTAAAAATGATATTATTATTACCCTTACACATGTCCTAATTCTATTTTATAAGTGTAATTCGACCAAAAACAACCTTAGGAATAAAATATTACCATTTAGGCCCACTTGGATTATACTAGGACATGTATTATTATTTAATTCAAAGAAGAGTTAAAAGAGTTAAAATCAACGTTTATTTACTAAAACATTTTTAATATAGGGTTATAAATAAGATAAATTCGATTGTAAATATTAATTAGAAAGATAATAAGATTTACTACATAATGATAATTTATTTATAATTTTTAGACATTAAATAATTCAGTTTATTTATGACACAATGATGATGTAGTAATTACCATAATAGTGAAAAATTAGAATAATTGATATTATAAATACACAAATAAATATAATTTGAGACTTTTTAATAATTAAACAAATTTTCTAGGTTAATATTACATGTTATTATTGATTTAACTTTTTTATAAGTAATCATTCTGTTATGAGTTTCACAAAAATCAACTATTGAATAGTGTCAAAATTGACATAAAATAGTTTTTAAATCAAATATTATATTATTGATTGTTATTTTATTCCTAAAAATCTAAGGTTCAGCCAAGATACTTATATCATGATATTTGTATCATTAATGGACCACTTGGGGGTCACTTGGATGTATATGGTATGTTTATTAACAATATAATATAAAAATACAAAGTGACATGGTAAATGTCAATCTAATTAACTAAGAGTTAAAACTAAATGATAAGGTTAATATAATGACCTAAACTTGTCTAAATTCTATTGGATGAGTTTATTTCGACCCATACCCACCTTATATTCGAAATAAATCAATTTTGAGCTATTAAAAACCGAATATTACTTTATAATAAAATAATATTTTTTGTTATTCCAAAGGTGCCTCTCTCCTCCTTTATAGAAGGGAACCTCATCCCTCTATTCCTCACACCACTTTGAGCCTTCATGCTCGTCCAATCCCTGAAAAATTCTCTTCTCCACTTCCTTAGAAACATCCTAGAGGTCCTGGTATTCTTCAATGACCAATTTTAGTTCCCTAATAGGAGGACTCAAAGAGGCGCTTCAAAGAAAAGGTAATGTCTGTTACCGATTCATTCATCTTTATTTCTTCTTCCACTTCTTCTTTTTAGGTTGTTTCATTAGGAAGTAACAACATAAATATCACTCATATACTGATATGTTATTATAAGTATGAAACAACCCTATTTCACCATCTATCCATCCTACGGAAAACGAAATCACCGAGTGTGCGTACGTACGGAATACCGTCTCCACGCCGTGGTGTAATCTATTTTCCACCACCACCATAATTGGATGGGTATAATGGTGTAAATAATAACTATATATTATTATTGTAAAGTTATATTTACTCTTAAATAGTATACATACACTCCAATACAATTCCAAGATCCTGAGAATGATATCATCGCTCGTGCGTACGTACGGACTACTGTCTCCACGACGCGATGAGATTCATTTTCCACGTTAAAAATTCATGAATAATTATAAAGTATATATAATAAGTAATAATAAAATATATGACATAATAATTATACTAGATTTATGTGTATATATATGTATGTCATCTACTTAATTCCATTCAACTCAATAAGGAAACGAAAATAGCGTTCTTGTGTACGTACGGCCTACCGTCTCCATGAACGGTGTATTTATCTCCATTTACTGATCTATTATATATATTTATATCTGAATATATATTATATATAAATCATGTTTTATATTCTAGAATTATGTAATCATGATCTAAGTAATCATATGAATAATTACAAGTCAAAACACGGATGACAAATGAAACGATTTTACCCAAAACGCTCTTTAACATGGAATTTACAAAAGAACGTGTAATATAAAGTCATAAGTGAACCATATATGATATAATAACAATGAGTATGATTCTAGAATAAGCCAATGACATTATTTAAATCATTATACAGGAGGTTCGGACACTTACGAAGTAAATCGGACCTAAGGTAAGGGAAATATCACAATCTCATTTTTATCCGAGATTGTTTATACTTTGGTATTAACTGGGATGTATTTTATCATCCACATCCATGTTTCCTCAATATGTAATATTTATATCCTTCTACAATAGTGTATATCCAATTTTACCCTTCGGTGAGTTTTTAGTAAAATATATGAATGGAATCTTCTGTCGTTTTTCGTACGAGGTACTTTTTGACTTTTCCGACAAAAGTACGAGAAGAATGTTTTTTAAAACTTATACGGCATGAAAGGATTTTTACAGTTTTATAAAGCCATATTTTCATGAAGATTCCTAAAAAATATTTTATGTCTATTTTCAAGAAAATCATTTTCTTTTAAAAATTCAGGACATTTTGTGAAAAGAAAATTATTTTCAAGAAGAAAGGATATTTTCCTCAAGAATTCATTTCAAGTGTTTTATCAAAACCATTTTCCATCTAAAATGAAATTATTTCATATGTGTATGTTTTATGTTTAATGTCTCTTTTATTTACATGGTTTCACATTTCTTATTATGAAATTATATCCATTTCTTTTATATGGATTATCTTATGACGGGATGATGTTTATGAAACCCATTTTATTCGTTGGGTTATTATGAATGGTGTATGTTTGTTTTGTGGCACAAGTAAGAATGATTTCATTATGAGATGGGTGGGACCTATATCTCACTCCAATGCATTGGGTAAAGATTTTATATCTAATGAGATAGACATGGCTGGAACAGTATGTTTATCTGGTTCAGTGTTATAGGACTGAAATGAGGAGTGAACTCGATTCAGAAAGGGACTTTGTCCACTAAGATGGTCTTGGCAGTAATGCCTTGGCTACTATAGAAATCATGACATGCGCTGAATGGTTTCCACAATTACATGTTTTACTCCCATGCTATTTTATCCTGATTAATGTTTCATTATGATATATGCCTTACGTACTTCCATGTTTTTTGTAATTGCTCAAGCTTTTAAACATTATGTTCATGTTCTTAAGCTCAAATGTATATGATTTGTTTTATTTTATCCATGCATACCATTGCTGAGCATTTGAGCTCACCCTTTATTTGTTTTCTTTTCCCCAGTATATAAAGAAATCATTTATGTTAGAAAACAAAATGGGAAGATCGATATGGGAGATGTTGAATATCTTTCAATAGGATTAGATGTTTATATTCCGAGTTTCCAAAGACACTAAACTATTACGGTCCTTGTGTGTTTGTTTTTGTTGTGTATTAAGTATTCCGCAAAAGTAATGTAATGTCCATGAATGTCAAGCTTCGGGTATCTACATTTGGTATAAGAGGAACGGTTTAGTCAACCTTCGGAAACTAGGATGCGAAAACGCTAGTGAGATCCCAAGAGATATTTCTATGGTATGTCTAGGGATGTCCCTAAGGAAAAGTATACGTATAGGATATAGTCCTAGAACTACGGTAACGATCTTAGAATTTAACCTAAGATGTTAGATATTGAGGGAACTCCCCCTTTACTATGTTTTTTCCCTAGCATGATTTTTGCCTCTCACACTATTCTTTTTGGGTTTTAGAAAATGGATGGAAACATGAAGTTTCACGATAATGGAGGATATAACGGACAATGGAATGATATTCTTCATGAGTAACCAAATGAAATGGGATTTGGAAGTCCAAACATCGTTATTATGCCGAATCAGCAATCACATAATATGATCAATAATCACATCTTTGGTATGTTTCCTGACATAGATAATAAGAGAAATGTGGAGTTTCATGATGATCATAGAGGAAAGAAAGTTCAATTTCCCTCATGTAAATCCTATGGGAAGAGGCATTAGGGAGATTGTTTCAAAGGAACTGGAAGATGCTTTGGGTGTGGAAAAGAAGGACCCAAAGCCAGTAAATGCAAGGGAAAAGGTTCTATTAACACCATGAACGCGGATAATGGTATTTCTATGACATCAACAATGGTTTAATGTTTTAAAAGTGTAATGTACAGGCATTATACAAACTAATGCCCTAAGGTAAAGTCTCATGAAGAGAATCAGTACGGTCGTATGGGTAGTATTTATGTTGATGATGATGAAGAGACCACAAATGATTTGTGAGATGAATAAATTGTTGAAGATCGGTCAATGGTTTAAGAAGGTAGTGGAATGATTACATGTTTATCAAGTGTAATGTTTTATAAGTAATCTCATGGTACTATGGAATAAAGAGACATCTAAGGATTATTACACTGTTGTCTTTTCAAAGATATGAAAGTGTATGATTAATGGTATTAGTAACCATGAAAGGTTATTCAGATATTTTTGGAAAATAGATGATATGCGCAAAATGAAGGTATAAGGAAAAAATTAAATGTTTGATAGTATTCATGGGCTCATGACTGATATAAGGAGAAGGTTATATCATGGTTTGAGTATATAGAATTTTTGGATTTTGGTATGTGGGAAGAGTTAACTTTTGACAACATTCATGTTTTTACTAAGGTTCAATGGGTATTCATTTTTTAAAGAGAAATACATGATTAAGGTATTCACATGATTGGAATGTGACCATCAATATATATGGGGGATAAATGATGGTATTCACATGCTTGGTTGATGACATTTCAAGTAATCGTTTTCTTTATACTATGAGCTTGGACCGAAGTATTTTAGATAATCCGAAAGATTGGAATGGATTATTTTAGACATATGCTAGAATTGTTTAAGGATATAACTTTTTTCGATATTATTGATGGGATTTTATAGTAATTTAGTTTTAGAAAAAGGACAACATGCAGGACGGGCAACAGCCCATCGCGTCGGACAAGGCTGTGGGAATCGAACCCACAACCAAAGTGCGACTGGCCTTTATCGCATACCACTAGCCTACATGAAGTACTTGTTTAGTAGAAACTAGTATTATTATATTAAGAATTATGATATAGGACGTATAAGTCCATTTTAGGAACCATATATGATTAATCTCACTATATATCAACATTTGTATATTTAATAACTTTTGTTAACCTTTTGATTGAGACAGATGGATTGACCCGTCATTCTATATCATGATCTGCTAACACTTCACGAATAAAAAATTCAAATTCATTTCTTTAAGAGATGAAGTGGAAATTGTTCAAGGCATGAAAAACAGTGAGATTGTACCAAAATAAAGTAAGTATTTATTCTAATTCAAATTATTCAACTTTAGGGAAATGATCTTGAAAACCAAAAATGTTTTCCTAGTGCCCTTATATCCGATAAATCAGATGGTACCCTAGATCATCACAAATTTATGGCTTTGTGATTGTTGTCTTTTTCATAGCCATGTTCTCTACCACTCTCCATCAGAACATGACGGTTAGATTTCTCTTCCATATCCATATTTTCACCTATGTTCTCCTATGTAGAAACCCAGTGATTAGTTAATTTGGGTAACCGTTACGTTTCATACATTAGTTTTTAAAACCAAGTTTTGGTATTCCTTTTTACGATTTGGGTTTCTTTTAAAGAAACTTTCAAGTAGTAAACCGTTTATAACCCCGACGAATTTTGAGGGCGAAATTCATTTTAATGGGGGTAGAATGTAACACCCTGAGATTTTATGAAAAATATTCTTTTTAATTTTATTGATGTCTTATGTTGTACTCTACACCAAAAGGAGCTTACACTACTCACATCCTTGACTTGGCTTGCATTATACGCAATTGCGACCTTCCACGATAGCGTGTGTAGTACGCAATACCGAGTGTCACTAAATGATATATTATTATAATATTATTATGAACTAGACGTTATGAATAGTAATACCTACTTTTTAAAATTTTATAAATTTTAGCTTTCACAACTGACTCCATTTTTGGATTTGGAATATCGAAATTAGCTTAGGGTGAAATTTTGGAACTTTTCGGATAACTTTCATATTCTAATGAATAGTGAAAATTACTAAATTTTAATTAAAAACAACATTTTTAATCGAATTAATTAATAGTGATAAATTATTAATTTTAGTGGTTTAAAATTATATATAGAATATATTTTTACAATTTAATACAATGTTGGTCATTGGATGTAATTTCACATTTAAACCAGACATAAACAAGTGTCAATCTTTTGATAGTTATTATCTCTTAAGAACACACTATTTGTTTTGGCGATGGGAATTAATTTTTAAATTAATTAATGCAACTGATATGTTTTGAATTTGGTAAAATAGACATCATTTTTGAGTTCCAAATATCAAATACAGCTTAGGCCTAATTTTTTGTATTTTTCTGGAAACATTCTTTTTTTGATTAATAGTGAAACCACTAAGTAGTAGTTAAAAAATGAATTTTTCATAAAACATAATTTTACCGCTTCTGTGAATGGAATTTCAAAAATACAAGAGACACGGTTGATGTCAGTATGTAAAATTTGGTTCAACGAGATGAAAATAATTTTTGGTGAATAGTAACTTTTTACATTGTTTTACCACGGTTAAATGTAAATAGTGTAATTAAGGGTAAAATGATATTATTATTACCCTAAAACATGTCCTAATTCTATTGGATAAGTGTAATTCGACAAAAAACAACCTTAGGAATAAAATATGACCATTTAGGCCCACTTGGATTAGATTAGGACATGTATTATTATTTAATTCAAAGAAGAGTTAAAAGAGTTAAAATCAAGGTTTATTTACTAAAACATTTTTAATATATGGTTATACATAATATAAATTCGATTTTAAATATTAATAAGACAGATAATAAGATTTCCTAGATAATGATATTTTATTTATAATTTTTAGACATTAAATAATTCAATTTATTTATGACACAATGATGATGCAGTAATTACCATAATAGTAAAAAATTAGAATAATTGATATTATAAATACATAAATAAATATAATTTGAGACTTTTTATGAATTACACTAATTTTATAGGTTAATATGACATGTTAGGATTTATTTAATTAACTTTGGTCGAAGTAATCATTCTGTTATGAGTTTCAAAAAAATCAACTATTGAATAGTGTCAAAATTAGCATAAAATAGTTTTTAAAACAAATATTATATTATTGATTGTTATTTTATTCCTAAAAATCTAAGTTTCAGACCAGATACTTTTATCATGATATTTTTATCATTAATGGACCACTTGGGGGTCTCTTGGATGTATATGGTAAGTTTATTAACTATATAATATAAAAATACAAAGTGACATGGTAAATGTCAATCTAATAAACTAAGAGTTAAAACTAAAAGATATGGTTAATATAATGACCTAAACTTGTATAAATTAATTGGAAGAGAGTATTTAGATCCATCCCCACCTTAGATTCTAAATAACTCAATTTGGATCTATTAAAAACCGAATATTACTTTATAATAAAATAATATTTTTAGTTATTCCAAAGGTGCCCCTCTCCTCCCTTATAAAAGGGCACCTCCTCCCTCTCTTCCTCGCACCACTTTGAGCCTTCAAGATCATCTAACCCCTACCAAATTATCTTATCCACTTCCCTAGAAACATCCTAGAGGTCCTGGTATTCTTCAAAGACCAATTTTATTTACCTAAGAGGAGGACTCAAAGAGGCGCTTCAAAGAAGAGGTAATGTCTGTTACCGATTCTTTCATCTTTATTTCTTCTTCCACTTCTTCTTATTAGGTTGTTTCTATTATGAAGTAATATCATCAGTATCACTCATATACTGATATTTTATTATAACTATGAAACAAAACTATTTCACCATCTATCCATCCTACGGAAAATGAAATCACCGCGCGTGCGTACGTACCGAATACCGTCTCCATGCCGTGGTGTAATCTATTTTCCACCACCACCTTACTTGGATGGGTATAATGGTTTACATAATAACTATATATGATTATTTTAAAGTTATATTGATTCTGAAATAGTATACATACACTTCAATACAATTCCACGATCATGAGAACGATATCATCGCTCGTGCGTACGTACGGACTACTGTCTCCACGACGTGATGAGATTCATTCTCCACGTTAACCATTCATGAATGATTATAATGTATATATAATAAGTAATAATGAAATATATGACATAATAATGATACTGGATTTATGTGTATATATATGTATATCATCTACTTAATTCCATTCAACTCAATAAGGAAACGAAAACACCGTTCATGCGTACGTACGACCTACCGTCTCCATGAACGGTGCATTTCTCTCCATTTACTGATCTATTATATATATGTATATTCTGAATATATATTATATATAAATCATGTTTTATATTATGGAATTATGTAATCATGATCTAAGTAATCATATCAATAATTACAAGTCAAAACACGGACGACAAATGAAACGATTTTACCCAAAACTCTCTTTAACATGGAATTTACAAAAGAACGGGTAATATAAAGTCATAAATGAACCATATATGATATCATAACAATGAGTATGATTCTGGAATAATTAAATGACATTATTTAAATCATTATACAGGAGGTTCGGACACTTACGAAGCAAATCGGACCTAAGGTAAGGGAAATATCACAATATCATTTTTATCCGAGATTGTTTATACTTTGGTATTTACTAGGTTGTATTTTATCATCCACAACCATGTTTCCTCAATATGTAATATTTATATCCTTCTACAATAGTTTATATCCAATTTTACCCTTCGGTGAGTTTTTAGTAAAAGATATGAATGAAATCCTTTGTCGGTTTTCATACGAGGTACTTTTTGACTTTTCCGACAAAAGTACGAGAAGAATCTTTTTTTAACTTATACGGCATGAATGGATTTTTACGATTTTATAAAGCCATATTTTCATGAAGCTTCCACAAAAATATTTCATGACTATTTTCAAGAAAATCCTTTTCTTTTAAAAATTAATGACATTTTTTGAAAAGAAAATTATTTTAAAGAAGAAAGGATATTTTCCTCAAGAATTCATTTTAAGTGTTTTATCAAAACAATTTTCCATCTAAAATGAAATTATTTCATATGTGTATGTTTTAAGTATAATGTCTCTTTTTTTTACATGGTTTCAAATTTCTTATTATGAAGTTATATCCATTTCTTTTATATGGATTATTTTATGATGGGATGATGTTTATGAAACCCATTTTATTCATTTGGTTATTATGAATGATGTATATTTGTTTTGTGGAACAAGTATGAATGATTTAATTATGATATGGGTGGTACCTATATCTCACTCCAATGCATTGGGTAAAGATTTTATATCTAATGAGATAGACATGGCTGGAACAGTAAGTTAATCCGGTTCAGTGTTATAGGACTGAAACAAGGAGTGAACTCGACTCAGAAAGGGACTTTGTCCACTAATATGGTCTTGGAAGCAATGCCATGGCTACTATAGAAATCATGACATGTGCCAAATGGTTTCCGTAATTACATGTTTTACTCCCATGCTATTTTATCATGATTAATGTTTCTTTATGATATATGTCTTACGTACTTCCATGTGTTATGTCATTGCTCAAACTTTTAAACATTATGTTCATGTTTTTAAGCTCAAATATATATTATTTGTTTTATTTTGTCCATGCTTACCATTACTGAGAATTTGAGATCACCCTTTATATGTTTTCTTTTCCCCAGGATATAAAGAAATCATTTATGTAAGAAAACAAAAGGGGAAAATCGATATGGGAGATGTTGAATATCTTTCAATAGGATTAGATGTTTATATTCCGAGTTTCCAAAGACACTAAACTATTACCGTCCTTGTGTGTCTGTTTTTGTTATGTATTATGTATTCCGCAAAAGTAATGTAATGTCCATGAACGTCAAGCTTCGGGTCTCTACATTTGGTATCAGAGGAAAGGTTTTGTCAACCTTTGGAAACTAGGATGCGAAAACGTTAGTGAGATCCCAAGAGATATTTCTAAGGTATGTCTAGGGATGTCCCTAAGGATAAGTATACATATAGGATATAGTCCTAGAACTACGGTAACGATCTTAGAATTTATCCTATGATGTTAGATATAGAGGGAACTCCCCCTTTACTATGTTGTTTTCCCTATCATGATTTTTGCCTCTCTCACTATTCTTTTCGGGTTTTAGAAAATGGTTGGAAATAGGAAGATTCACGATAATGGAGGATATAACGGACAATGGAATGATATTCTTCATGAGAAACCAAATGAAACAGGATTTGGAAGTCCTAACATCGTTATTATGCCGAATCAGAAATCACATAATATGATCAATAATCTCAACTTTGGTAAGTTTGCAGACATAGATAATAAGAGAATGATGGAGTTTCATGATGATCATAGAGGAAATAAAGTTCAATTTCCCTCATGTAAATCATGTGGGAAGAGGCATCAGGGAGATTGTTTCAAAGGAACTGGAAGATGCTTTGGGTGTGGAAAAGAAGGACACAGAGCCAGTAAGTGCAAAGGAAAAGGTTCAGTTAACACCATGGACGAGGATAATGGTATTTCTACGACATCAATAATGGTTAAATGTTTTAAATTTGGAATTCACGGGCATTATGCAAACCAATGCCCTAAGGTAAAGTCTCATGAAGTGAATCAGTACGGTCGTATGGGTAGTATTTATGTTGATGTTGATGAAGAGACCACAAATGATATGTGAGATGAATAAATTGTTGAATATCGGTCAATGGTTTAAGAAGGTAGTGGAATGATTACATGTTTATCCAGTGTAATGTTGTATAAGTAATCTCATGGTACTATGGAATAAAGAGACATCTAAGGGTTGTTACACTGTTGTCTTTTCAAAGTTCTGAAAGTGTATGATTAATGGTATTAGTAACCATTAAAGGTTATTCAAGTATTTTTGGATAATAGATGATATGCGCATAATGAAGGGATAAGGGGAAAATTAAATGTTTGATAGTATTCATGAGCTCATGACTGATATAAGGATAAGGTTATATCATGGTTTGAGTATATAGAATTTTTGGATTTTGGTATGTGGAAAGAGTTAACTTTTGACTGCATTCATGTTTTCACTAAGGTTCAATGGGTATTCATTTTTTCAAAATAATACATGATTAAGGTATTCACATGGTTGGAATGTGACCAACAATATATATGGGGGATAAATGAAGGTATTCACATGCTTGGTTGATGACATTTCAAGTAATCGTTTTCTTTATACTATGAGGTTGGACCGAAGTATTTTAGATAAGCCGAAAGATTAGAATGGATTATCATAGACATATTCTAGTATTGTTTAAGGATATAACTTTTTTCGGTATTATTGATGGGATTTTATAGTAATGTAGTTTTAGAAAAAGGAAAACCTGCAGGACGGGCGACAGCCCATCATGTCGGACAAGGCTGTGGGAATCGAACCCACAACCGAAGAGCGACTGGCCTTTATCGCCTACCACTTGACTACATGAAGTCCTTGTTTAGTAAAAACTAGTTTTATTATATTAATAAGTATGATATAGGAAGTATAAGTCCATTTTAGGAACCATATATGATTAATCTCACTATATATTGACTTTTGTATATTTAATAACTTTTGCTAACCTTTTGTTTGAGACAGATGAATGACCCGTCATTCTATCACATGATCTGCTAACACTTCACGAATAACAAATTCAAATTCATTTCTTTAAGAGATGAAGTGGAATTTGTTCAAGGCATGAACAACAGTGACATTGTACCAAAATAAAGTAAGTGTTTATTCTAATTCAAATTCTTAAACTTTAAGGATATGATCTTGAAAACAAAAAATGTTTTCCTAGTGCCCTTATATCCGATAAATCAGATGGTACCCTAGATCATCACAAATTTATGGCTTTTTGATTGTTGTCTTTTTCATAGCCATGTTCTCTACCACTCTCCATTAGAACATGACGGTTAGATTTCTCTTCCATATCCATATTTTCACCTATGTTCTCCTATGTAGAAACCCAGTGATTAGTTAATTTGGGTAACCGTTACGTTTCATACATTATTTTTTAAAACCAAGTTTTGGTATTCCTTTTTACGATGTGGTTTTTTATTAAAGAAACTTTCAGGTAGTAAACCATTTATAACCCCAACGAATTTCGAGGGCGAAATTCATTTTAAGGGGGGTAGAATGTAACACCCCGAGATTTTATGAAAAATATTCTTTTTAATTTTATTGATGTCTTGTGTTGTACGCTACACCAAAAGGAGCTTACACTACTCACATCCTTGACTTGGCTTGCATTATACGCAATTGCGACCTTCCACGATAGCGTGTGTAGTACGCAATACCGAGTTTCACTAAATGAGATATTATTATAATATTATTATGAACTAGCCGTTATGAATAGTAATACCCACTTTTTAAAATTTTATAAATTTTATCTTTACAAACTGACTCCATTTTTGGATTCGGAATATCAACATTATCTTTGGGTGAAATTTTGGTTCTTTTTGGATAACTTTCATATTCTGATGAATAGTGAAAATTACTAAATTTTAATTAAAAACAACCTTTTTAATCGAATTAATTAATAGTGATAAATTATTAATTTTAGTGATTTTAATGTATATTTAGAATATATTTTTACAATTTAATACAATGTTGGTCATTGGATGTAATTTCACATTTAAACTAGACATAAACAAGTGTCAATCTTTTGATAGTTACTACCTCTTAAAAACACGCTATTTGTTTTGACGACGGGAATTAATTTTTAAATTAGTTAATGCAACTGATATGTTTTGAATTTGGTAAAATAGACATCATTTTTGAGTTCATAATATCAAATACAGCTTAGGTCTAATTTTTGGTATTTTTCTGGAAACTTTATTTTTCTGATTAATAGTCAAACCACTAAGTGGTAGTTAAAAAATGAATTTTTCATAAAACATAATTTTACCGCTTCTGTGAGTGGAATGTCAAAAATCCTAGAGACAAGTTTGATGTCAGTAAGTAAAATTTGGTTTCAATGAGATGAAAATAATTTTTGGTGAATAGTAACTTTTTATTTTTTTTCACGGTTAAAAGTAAATAGAGTAATTAAGGGTAAAAATGATATTATTATTACCCTAACACATTTCCTAATTGTCTTGGAAAAGTGTAATTAGACCAAAAACAACCTTAGGAATAAAATATGACCATTTAGGCCCACTTTGATGAGATTAGGACATTTATTATTATTTAATTCAAAGAAGAGTTAAAAGAGTTAAAATCAATGTTTATTTACTAAAACATTTTTAATATAGGGTTATACATAAGATAAATTAGATTTTAAATATTAATTAGAAATATAATATGATTTCCTACATAATTATATTTTATTTGTATTTTTTATAAATTAAATAATTCTATTTACTTATGACACAATGATGATGCAGTAATTACCTTAATAGTGAAAAATTAGAATAAATGATATTATAAATACACAAATAAATATAATTTTAGAGTTTTAGTGAATTACACTAATTTTATAGGTTAATATGACATTTTAGGATTTATTTAATTAACATTGGTCGAAGTAATCATTCTGTTATGAGTTTCAGAAAAATCAACTATTGAATAGTGTCAAAATTGACATAAAATAGTTTTTAAAACAAATATTATATTATTGATTGTTATTTTATTCCTAAAAAACTAAGGTACGGCAAAGATACTTATATCATGATATTGTTATCATTATTGGACCACTTGGGGGTCTCTTGGATGTTTATGGTAAGTTTATTAACTATATAATATAAAAATACAAGGTGACATGGTAAATGTCAATCTAATTAACTACGAGTTAAAACTAAAAGATAAGGTTAATATAATGACCTAAACTTGTCTAAATTATATTGGATGAGAGTATTTCGACCCATACCAACCTGAGATTAAAAATAACTCAATTTGGAGCTATTAAAAACCGAATATTACTTTATAATAAAATAATATTTTTAGTTATTCCAAAGGTGCCCCTCTCCTCCCTTATAAAAGGGCACCTCATCCCTCTATTCCTCACACCACATTGAGCCTTCATGATCGGCCAAACCATTCCAAATTATATTCTCCACTTCCCTAGAAACATCCTAGAGGTCCTGGTCTTCTTCTAAGACCAATTTTAGTGCCCTAACAGAAGGACTCAAAGAGGCGCTTCAAAGAAGAGGTAATGTCTGTTACCGATTCTTTCATCTTTATTTCTTCGTCCACTTATTCATCTTAGGTTGTTTCATTATGAAGTAAAAACATCATTATCACTCATATACTTATTTCTTATTATAAGTTTGAAACAACCCTATTTCACTATCTATCCATCCTATGGAAAACGAAATCACCGCGCGTGCGTACGTACGGAATACCGTCTCCACGCCGTGGTGTAATAAATTTTCCACCAACACCATACTTGGATGGGTATAATGGTGTAAATAATATCTATATATGATTATTTTAAAGTTATATTGATTCTGAAATAGTATACATACACTGCAATACAATTCCACGATCATGAGAATGATATCATCGCTCGTGCGTACGTATGGACTACTGTCTCCACGACGCGATGAGATTCATTCTCCACGTTAACCATTCATGAATGATTATAAATTATATATAATAAGTAATCATGAAATATATGAAATAATAATGATACTTGATTTATTTTTATATATATGTATGTCATCTACTTAATTCCATTCAACTCAATAAGGAAACGAAAACAGCGTTCATGTGTACGTACGGCCTACCGTCTCCATGAACGGTGTATTTCTCTCCATTTACTGATCTATTATACATATGTATATTCTGAATATATATTATATATAAATCATGTATTATATTCTGGAATTATGTAATCATGATCTATGTAATCATATGAATAATTACAAGTCAAAACACGGACGACAAATGATACGATTTTACCCAAAACGCTTTTTAACATGGAATTTACAAAAGAACGGGTAATATATTGTCATAAGTGAACCATATATGATATCATAACAATGATTATGATTCTGGAATAAGTCAATGACAATATTTAAATCATTATACAGGAGGTTTGGACACTTACAAAGCAAATCAGACCTAAGGTAAGGGAAATATCACAATCTAATATTTATCCGAGATTGTTTATACATTAGTGTTTACTGGGGTGTATTTTATCATCCACATCCATGTTTCCTCAATATGTAATATTTATATCCTTATACAATAGTTTATATCAAATTTTACCCTTCGGTCAGTTTTTAGTAAAAGATATGAAAGGAATCATTTGTCTTTTTTCTTACGACGTACTTTTTGACTTTTCCGACAAAAGTACGAGAAGAATGTTTTTTTTAAACTTATACGGCATGAAAGGATTTTTACCGTTTTATAAAGCCATATTTTCATGAAGCTTCCTAAAAATTATTTCATGACTATTTTCAAGAAAATCCTTTTCTTTTAAAAATTCATGACATTTTTTGAAAAGAAAATGATTTTAAAGAAGAGAGGATATTTTCCTCAAGAATTCATTTCAAGTGTTTTTTCAAAACCATTTTCCATCTAAAATGAAATTATTTTATATGTGTATGTTTTAAGTATAATGACTATTTTATTTACATGGTTTCACTTTTATTATTATGAAATTATATCCATTTTTCTTATATGGATTCTGTTATGATGGGGTGATGTTTATGAAACCCATTTTATTCATTAGGTTATTATGAATGATGTATGTTTGTTTTGTGGCACAAGTAAGAATGATTTCATTATGAGATGGGTGGGACCTATATCTCCCTCCAATGCATTGGGTAATGATTTTATATCTCATGAGATAGACATGGCTGGAACAGTAAGTTAATCTGGTTCAGTGTTATAGGACTGAAACGAGGAGTGAACTCGATTAAGAAAGGGACTTTGTCCACTAAGATGGTCTTGGTAGAAATGCCTTGGCTACTATAGAAATCATGACATGTGCCAAATGGTTGCCACAATTACATGTTCTACTCCCATTCTATTTTATCATGATTAATGTTTCTTTATGATATATGCCTTATGTACTTCCATGTTTTATGTCATTGCTCAAGATTTTAAACATTAAGTTCATGTTTTTAAGCTCAAATGTATATGATTTGTTTTATTTTATCCATGCTTACCCTTACTGAGCATTTGATCTCACCCTTTATATGTTTTCTTTTCCCCAGGATATAAAGAAATCATTTATGTAAGAAAACAAAAGTGGAAGATCGATATGGGAGATGTTGAATATCTTTCAATAGGATTAGATGTTTATATTCCAAGTTTCCAAAGACACTAAACTATTACGGTCATTGTGTGTCTCTTTCTGTTATGTATTAAGTATTCCGAAAAAGTAATGTAATGTCCATGAACGTCAAGCTTCAGGTCTCTTCAGTTGGTATCAGAGGAAAGGTTTAGTCAACCTTCAGAAACTAGGATGCGAAAACGTTAGTGAGATCCCAAGAGATATTTCTAATGTATGTCTAGGGATGTCCCTAAGGATAAGTATACGTATAGGATATAGTCCTAGAACTACGGTAACGATCATAGAATTTAACCTAAGATGTTAGATATTGAGGGAACTCCCCCTTTACTATGTTATTTTCCCTAGCATGATTTTTGCCTCCCACACTATTCATTTTGGGTTTTAGAAAATGGCTGGAAACAGGAAGATTCACGATAATGGAGGATATAACGGACAATGGAATGATATTCTTCATGATCAACAAAATGAAACGGGATTTGGAAGTCCAAACATCGTTATTATGCCGAATCAGCAATCACATAATATGATCCATAATCTCAACTATGGTAAGTTTCCTAACACAGATAATAAGAGAAAGATGGAGTTTCATGAGGATCATAGAGGAAAGAAAGTTCAATTTCCCTCATGTAAATCATGTGGGAAGAAGCATCATGGAGATTGTTTCAAAGGAACTGGAAGATGCTTTGGGTGTGGAAAAGAAGGACACAAAGCCAGTAAGTGCAAAGGAAAAGGTTAAGTTAACACCATGGACGAGGATAATGGTATTGCTACGACATCAACAATGGTTAAATGTTTTAAATGTGGAATGTACGGGCATTATTCAAACCAATTCCATATGGTAAAGTCTCATGAAGAGAATCAGTACAATCATATGGGTAGTATTTATGTTGATGATGATGAAGAGACTACAAATGATATGTGAGATGAATAAATTTTTGATTCTCGGTCAATGGTTTAAGAAGGTAGTGGAATGATTACATGTTTATCAATTGTAATGTTGTATAAGTAATCTCATGGTACTATGGAATAAAGATACATATAAGGATTATTACACTGTTGTCTTTTCTATGTTCTGAAAGAGTATGATTAATGGTATTAGTAACCATGAAAGGTTATTCAGATATTTTTGGAAAATAGATGATATGCGCATAATGAAGGGATTAAGAGAAAATTAAATGTTTGATAGTATTCATGAGATCATGACTGATATAAGGATAAGGTTATATCATGGTTTGAGTATATAGAATTTTTGGATTTTGGTATGTGGAAAGAGTTAACTTTTTACAGCATTCATGTTTTCCCTAAGGTTCAACGGGCATTCATTTTTTCAAGAGAATACATGATTAAGGTATTCACATGATTGGAATGTGACCAACAATATATAAGGGGGATAAATGATGGTATTCACATGCTTGGTTGATGACATTTCACGTAATTGTTTTCTTTATACTATGAGCATAGACCGAAGTATTTTAGATAAGCCGAAAGATTGGAGTGGATTATGTTAGACATATGCTAGTATTGTTTGAGGATATAACTTTTTTTGATATTATTGATTGGATTTTATAGTAATGTAGTTTGAGAAAAAGTAGAACCTGCAGGACGAGTGACAGCCCATCGCGTCGGACAAGGCTATGGGAATCGAACCCACAACCGAAGTGCCACTGGCCTTTATCACCTACCACTGGCCTACAGGAAGTCCTTGTTTAGTAGAAACTAGTTTTATTATATTAAAAAGTATGATATAGGAAGTATAAGTCCATTTTAGGAATCATATATGATTAATATCACTATAGATCTACTTTTTTATATTTAATAACTTTTTCTAACCTTTTGCTTGAGACAGATGGAATGACCCGTCATTCTATCACATGATCTTCTAACACATCACGAATAACAAAATTCAAAGTCATTTATTTAAGAGATGAAGTGGAAATTGTTCAAGGCATGAAAAACAGTGAGATTGTACCAAAATAAAGAAAGTATTTATTCTAATTCAAATTCTTCAACTTTAAGGAAATGATCTTGAAAACCAAAAATGTTGTCCTAGTGCCCTTATATCCGATAAATCAGATGGTACCCTAGATCATCACAAATTTATGGCTTTGTAATTGTTGTCTTTTCCATAGCCATGTTCTCTACCACTCTCCATCAGAACATGATGGTTATATTTCTCTTCCATATCCATATTTTCACTTATGTTCTCCTATGTAGAAACCCAGTGATTAGTTAATTTGGGTAACCATTATGTTTCATACATTAGTTTTAAAAATCATGTTTTGGTATTCTTTTTTACGATGTGGGATTCTATTAAATAAAATTTCAAGTAGTAAACCATTTATAACCTCGACGAATTTCAAGGGCGAAATTCATTTTAAGGGGGGTAGAATGTAACACCCCGAGATTTTATGAAAAATATTCTTTTTAATTTTATTGATGTCTTGTGTTGTACGCTACACCAAAAGGAGCTTACACTACTCACATCCTTGACTTGGCTTGCATTATACGCAATTGCGACCTTCCACAATAGCGTATGTAGTACGCAATACCGAGTTTCACTAAATGAGATATTATTATAATATTATTATGAACTAGCCATTATGAATAGTAATACTCACTTTTTAAAATTTTATAAATTTTATCTTTCAAAACTGACTCCATTTTTTGATTCGGAATATCAAAATTAGCTTAGGGTGAAATTTTGGTACTTTTCAGATAACTTTCATATTCTGATGAATAGTAAAAATTACTAAATTTTAATTAAAAACAACCATTTTAATCAAAATAATTAATAGTGATAAATTATTAATTTTAGTGGTTTTAAATTATAGTTAGAATATATTTTTAAAATTTAATACAATGTTGTTCATTGGATGTAATTTCACATTTAAACCAGAAATAAACAAGTGTCAATCTTTTGATAGTTATTATCTATTAAGAACATGCTATTTGTTTTGACGACGAGAATTAATTTTTAAATTAATTAATGCAACTAATATGTTTTTAATTTGGTAAAATTGATATCATTTTTGAGTTCATAATATCAAATACATCTTAGGCCTATGTTTTGGTATTTTTCTGGAAACATTCTTTTTTTGATTAATAGTGAAACCACTAAGTGGTAGTAAAAAAATTAATTTTTCATAAAACATAATTTTACCTGTTTTGTAAGTGGAATTTCAAAAATCCGAGAGACACGGTTGATGTCAGTAAGTAAAATTTGGTTCAATGAGATGAAAATAATTTTTGGTGAATAGTAACTTTTTACTTTTTTTACCACGGTTAAAAATAAATAGGGTAATTAAGGGTAAAAATGATATTATTATTACCCTAACACATGTACTAATTCTATTGGATAAGTGTAATTCGACCAAAAACAACCTTAGGAATAAAATATGACCATTTAGGCCCACTTGGATTAGATTAGGACATGTATTATTATGTAATTCAAAGAAGAGTTAAAAGAGTTAAAATCAATGTTTATTTACTAAAACATTTTTAATACAGGGTTATACATAAGATAAATTCGATTGTAAGTATTGATTAGAAATATAATAAGATTTCATACATAATGATAGTTTATTTATAATTTTTAGACATTAAATAATTCAATTTATTTATGACACAATGATGATGTAGTAATTACCATAATAGTGAAAAATTAGAATAATTGATATTATAAATACCGAAATAAATATAATTTGAGACTTTTTATGAATTAAACTAATTTTATAGGTTAATAGGACATGTTAGGATTTATTTAATTAACTTTGGTTGAAGTAATCATTCTGTTATGAGTTTCACAAAAATCAACTATTGAATAGTGTCAAAACTGACATAAAATAGTTTTTAAAACAAATATTATATTATTGATTGTTAGTTTATTCCTAAAAATATAAGTTTCGGCCAAGATACTTATATCATGATATTTGTATCATTAATGGACCATTTGGGGGTCGCTTGGATGTATATTGTAAGTCTATTAACTATATAATATAAAAATAAAAAGTGACATGGTAAATGCCAATCTAATTAACTAAGAGTTAAAACTAAAAGATAAGGTTAATATAATGACCTAAACCTGTCTAAATTCTATTGGATGAGAGGATATCTACCCATACCCACCTTAGATTCTAAATAACTCAATTTGGAGCTATTAAAAACCGAATATTACTTTATAATAAAATAATATGTTTAGTTATTCCAAAGGTGCCCCTCTCCTCCCTTATAAAGGGGAACCTCATCCTTCTATTCCTCACACCACTTTGAGCCTTCATGCTCGGCCAACCCCTTCCAAATACTCTTCTACACTTCCCTATTAACATCCTAGAGGTCATGGTCTTCTTCAAAGTCCAATTTGAGTGCCCTAATAGGAGGACACAAAGAGGCCCTTCAAAGAAGAGGTAATGTCCATTACCGAATCTTTCATCTTTATTTCTTCTTCGACATATTATTATTAGGTTGTGTCACTATGAAGTAATAAAATAAGTATCACTCATATACTGATATGTTATTATAAGTATTAAACAACTCTATTTCACCATCTATCCATCCTACGGAAAACGAAATCACCGCGCGTGCGTACGTACGGAATACCGTCTCCATGCTGTGGTGTAATCTATTTTCCCCCACCACCATACTTGGATGTGTATAATGGTGTAAATAATAACTATATATGATTATTGTAAATTTATAATGATTCTGAAATAGCGTACATACACTCCAATACAATTCCACGATCATGAGAATGATATCATCGCTCGTGCGTACGTACGGACTATTGTCTCCACGACGCGATGAGATTCCTTCTCCAGGTTAACCATTCATGAATGATTATAAATTATATATAATAATTAATCATGAAATATATTACATAATAATGATACTGGATTTATGTGTATATATATGTATGTCATCTACTTAATTCCATTCAACTCAATAAGGAAATGAAAACAGCGTTCATGGGTACGTACGGCCTACCGTCTCCATGAACGGTGTATTTCTCTCCATTTTCAGATCTATTATATATATATATATATTCTGAATATATATTATATATAAATAATGTTTTATATTCTTGAATTATATAATCATGATCTATGTTATCATATGAATAATTACAAGTCAAAACACGGACGACAAATGAAACAATTTTACCCAAAACGCTCTTTAACATGGAATTTACAAAAGAACGGGTAATATAAAGTCATAAGTGAACCTATATGATATCATAACAATAAGTATGATTCTGGAAGAATTCAATGACATTATTTAAATAATTACACAGGAGGTTTGGACACTGACGAAGCAAATCAGACCTAAGGTAAAGGAAATATCACAATCTCATTTTTATCCGAGATTGTTTATACTTTGGTATTTACTGGGGTGTATTTTATCATCCACATACATGTTTCCTCAATATGTAATATTTATATCCTTATACAATAGTTTATATCCAATTTAACCCTTCGGTGAGTTTTTAGTAAAAGATATGAAAGCAATCTTTTGTAGTTTTTCGTACGAGGTACTTTTTGACTTTTCCGACAAAAGTACGAGAAGAATTTTTTTTTAAACTTATACGGCATGAAAGGATTTTTACGGTTTTATAAAGCCATATTTTCATTAAGCTTCCTCAAAATGATTTCATGACTATTTTCAAGAAAATCCTTTTCTTTTAAAAATTCATGTCATTTTGCGAAAAGAAAATGATTTTAATGAAAAAGGATATTTTCCTCAAGAATTCATTTCAAGTGTTTTATCAAAACCATTTTCCATATAAAATGAAATTATTTCATATGTGTATGTTTTAAGTATAATTTCTCTTTTATTTACATGGTTTCACTTTTCTAATTATGAAATTATATCCATTTCTTTTATATGGATTATGTTATTATGGGATGATGTTTATGAAACCCATTTTATTTGTTGGGTTATAATGAATGATGTATGTTTTTTTCTGGAACAAGTAAGAATGATTTCATTATGAGATGGGTGGGACCTATATCTCCCTTCAATGCATTGGGTAAAGATTTTATATCTCATTTTATAGACATGGCTGGAACAGTAAGTCAATCCGGTTCAGTGTTACAGGACTGAAATGGGGAGTGAACTCGATTCAGAAAGGGACTTTGTCCACTAAGATGGTCTTCGCAATAATGCCTTGGCTACAATGGAAATCATGACATGTGTCGAATGGTTTCCACAATTACATGATTTACTCCAATTCTATTTTATCATGATTAATGTTTCTTTATGATATATGCCTTACGTACTTCCATGTTTTATGTCATTGCTCAAGATTTTAAACATTACGTTCATGTTTTTAAGCTCAAATGAATATGATTTGTTTTATTTTATCCATGCTTACCCTTTCTGAGAATTTGAGCTCACCCTTTATATGTTTTCTTTTCCTCAGAATATAAAGAAAGATTTTAGGTAAGAAAACAAAAGGGGAAGATCGATATGGGAGATGTTGAATATCTTTAAACAGGATTAGATGTTTATATTCCGAGTTTCCAAAGACACTAAACTATTACGCTCCTTGTGTGTCTATTTTTTTATGTATTAAGTATTCCGAAAAAGTAATGTAATGTCCATGAACATCAGGCTTCGGGTCTCTACAGACCCATCCTTCTTCTTGACGAAGAGGACTGGTGCACCCCATGGTGAAGCACTTGGCCGTATAAACCCTTTATCCATATTCTCCTGCAGTTGTTTCTTCAGCTGTTCAAGCTCAAAAACAGCCCTTCAATATGGAGTCTTGTATATTGGTAGCACCCTAGGTATAAGTTCAATTGAGAACTCATCATCTATTATAGGAGGAAGACCAGGCAGTTCCTTGGGAAACACTTCATCGAATTCCCTCAAAACAGGCATTTCTTCAAGGATGGTTTCTTCCTTGGACTCAATCATCTGAGCCAGATACGCGTACTCATAAGGTAGTAATATCCAATCTTGAGATGATAGAGCTAAAGGAGATTCATCTTCATCCTGACACTTGTAAATAATCGGGGGTCGATTCTCCATATGGAGTGTAATTTCCCTCTCCCGACAATTTATGTTGGCTCTATATAAGGAAAGACAATCCATGCCAAGAATTCCATCAAATTCAACCAGAGGGAGTATGATGAGGTTCGCTGGGAAATTCAATCCACAGACTACAACAGGGGAGGACTTATATTCATGGGATGTAATGATGGCCCCATTTTCTGTACTCACCAACATCTTTACTTCCATTATTTGTGGTGGTGCTAGGATTTTTCTACTAAACTTTAGATATATAAAAGAATGCGTAGAACTTGAATCAAAAAGTACATTCACTATTACTGAATGAATAACAAGCATACCTGTCACCACTTCTTTTTCGGGGTTCACTTCTGCAGAAGTGATGGAAAATGATCTTACTTGTTGTCTTAGAGGTTGTTGGTTGCCTCCGAAAACCCTTGGATTAGGGAACTGATTTTCAAGATGAACCAGTTCTTTTCATTTGTAGCATTGAACAATGCATTGAGGTTCGAACGGAGCATTACTCTCCTCTGTAGCAGTCGTGGGTCCTTCTTGCCGACAGTTAACAGGTAGGTTCCCCTCTCTTCCACACCTGAAGCATTTTCTCATCCCCTTAAGGCAATTTCTAAGGTGCTTCTTTCCTCACTTTGGGAAAGTGGGGTGATGGATCTTCTTCGCACTGTTGGATTTATCCATCAAACCACCAGAATTGAAGTCCACCTTACGCTTCATGTCCCCATGATACCCCTGTGATTCCCCGATCTCCATTTCGACCTTGAGGGCGCATCGTACAATTTCCTCATAGCCGTCGAAGTCATGGATCGCTATTGTTTTCCACAAGCTAGGCTTCATCCCACCAAAGAAGCGGTCAACCTTCCATTCGGGGGTAACGAAAAATCTGGAAGCGTATCGTTCAAGACTTGTGAAGTTTTCCTCGTACGCTCCAACAGATTCTTTATCTTTTTGCTTGAGGGAAAGGAAGTCCCTTTCCATCGTAAGATGGAGGGTGCGCGGAAAATATTTATCGAAAAACAACTTCCAGAAATTGATAAGCTTCACCCTCCATATGATAAGCTTCCAGGAGAACCTTCTCTTGTCCAGAACATTGAAGGATGGAGAAAATGTTTTCAACGGAGTTGATCCATTGTTCAGCGATTGTGGGATCAGATGATCCACTGAAAGTATGAGGCCTTTGTCTCATGAAGCTCTCGATATCTACTTTTTATTTCTTGGGGGGGGGGGTTGACTGTTTCTCTTGACCCATGTTTCTATTCAAAACTTGAGTTAGCTGAGAGAGAAGCGTGACAAAGTCCGCGATTCCCACTCCCATTTGATTTGGCATCTCATCAGTACAGTCATCACCCTAATCTTCACAACGGCTGTTAGCCCGAGTCCTCCTTTTACCGGCCATTGGCTGGAATAAAAGAAAGGTAGGGGTAACACATAAAGGGTAATCCAAAGACAAAAGTTGATGACTTATAAATAAACATTCATTTCCTTAACTCAT
Source organism: Viscum album (assembly GCA_963277665.1). Taxonomy (NCBI): domain Eukaryota; kingdom Viridiplantae; phylum Streptophyta; class Magnoliopsida; order Santalales; family Viscaceae; genus Viscum; species Viscum album. Next base: position 1,598,004,451 of record OY728119.1, on the reverse strand, counting down.
GAGTCTATAAGCTTCAATCTATGATTTTCATGATCTAATTTCTAACATATAGTCTTGGGGGATTTTTTTTAATTCCCTTAATAAGGGTTCAAACTAATCTTGTGAATTTATAAAAACATATCCCTCGGGAGTGTCTTAACCAAGAGTGCAGTAAGGCCCGTTGTTGTCAACCAGTTCCCGTTCGAGTCTAGCTCAAAGCGGTGTTTTCGGTTTTTACCGCTCGGATACATCTCTTCCAGAGCCACCTCTACTTGCTCGTATCCAGACAGGGATGTATTTGTCTGATAAACCACTTACTCAGTACTTAAAAAAACTTAGGGATATTTTTATTATACTTAGTCTTTTATGTAGAGATTTACTAGGGTTTTCTAATCCCAAAAATAACTAAACCTATCATCTGATACCAACTATGACAACCCTGCTTTTATTATAAACATAAACATGATTTATTACATAAAACATCACTTGATACGACAAGAAGATCGAGAGGTTTAGTGTCTTTGGGGATTAGGATCATTACATAAAAACTTGAAACATGAAATAAAACATCTTTATTGAAAACATCCTTTACATGACCACTATATTCTCTTGTACATAGCATTAAATGGGATAACCTGAAGACATGCATAAGAAAAGGGTGACCTATAAAGCCCAGTAAGGGAGTACACATGGAATAACATGAGAAGTACAATACATGTTAGACAATAGTCATATCAATAGAGCATAAAATAAACATTAACATAAAGGCATGATAAAGCATGATAATCATAACATGGAAATGTGGTAACAACACTTAACATTGAATTAGCATGAGCCAAGGCTCATTGCACATAGAGCATGAGTAAATCTTCATTGCACATAAAACATGAGTAAACCCTCACTGCACTTGAATTATCATGAGTTAACACTCATTTAACATGACCTATCATGATACTATACTTTACCCAATTCATTGGAGCTCTATAAGGGCGCACCCTTCTTAAACATTTCATTTCATGCATAAGTGTGCCACATGGATCATAAAATATGGATTCATAAAACATACTAATTTATTCCACGATAAAGTAATGTATAATTAATACATGAAACATTAAAATAAATATGTAAATGTGCATAAAGGTGACTACCCTTTATGGAGAAATGGGCATGGTATTCACTACACAATGACATTGGCTTAGAAAATCGGTGCGATTTCGGCATCATAACGGCGTGACATAAGAATTCATAAAAAAGGACGATGAGAGAGAAATGAGTTCATCATCATATTAAATGTAATGAAAAGTAATGAGGTCATATAGATAAATGTCCCAAAAAATTTAATGGAATTTATATTCATGATACAAAAGTATTGCTTGAATGTAAAAGAGGAGAGAGAAGTTCCTTTCGGAATTTCGGCATAGTAACAGGTGTACATGGGAGGAATTTAATGAGAGAGAAAGGGTCTCCAATCATTAAAACATAAAGAGGGAAGTATGAGGTAGGTGTGAAACCATACCCCAACATTTATAATTGAAATTAAAAGGTAAAAACAACTTAAAGAAAATTGGACAAAAATGAGAAAGGAACAAAAAACCCTTACTTGGAAGTGTGCTTCCAAAGGCTAGAGAGAGGCTTATTGGGAGCTTGGGGCACCTTTGGAGGATTCTTGAGAGAGTAGGGTGGAGGATGGACGAACTCCAAGGGCTTTGAGTGAGGAGGAGGTGGGAGATTGGATTGGTTTATATAGGAAAGGTGATGGAATTCTTTACTATTTAGGTTTGGGACCCCTTATATTAAATTAATCCAAACCCCAAACCATACCACGGACTTTTCCCATGTTTTTTGGAAAAGGGAAGAGGAAAACAATATTTTATAATAAAAAAGTATTAACTTCTTAAAATAATAAGGTTGCTTGTGTGGAGGTGAGTCACACTCCCATGGAAATTAATTTAAAAAGGCAAAGTGTTGAATAAGTCTCGAGGGGTCCTTTAATGCTTTGAAAAGTAAGTCAAAAAAACCCAAAATCACATTATTTTATTGTTAAAACATATATTGGACGAACTTAAAGATTATAGTACTTTATTACATCACTATTGGGTCATTATAATGTCATAAAACACATTATATATTTAAACGGTATTTAATTTTTTCACAAAAATTTGACTATCTCAGAAAATTATGAAAAATTTATCGTTGGATAATTTCGACGTCATGATTTCAAAAATAAAATTTATTTTATCTAAATAATTTTATAAATATGTGAATTTTCACTTTTAAAATAAAAACCGACATTTATCCAAAATTCACGGGTTTTGACAGAAATGGCTTTCAAACCATAATAAAAATATTATTTGCATTAGTAAAATTATACGATCATTTATATTTAATAAAAATTAATTTAATATTATTATTATTATTTTATTAAAATATTATTTTATTAAAATATTATTTAATTAAAAATCCCTTAATTTAATTAAATAAATTTCATAATTAAATAATAACTAAAAACACCATTTGTACTTTAAAAACTATTTACAATGTATCAAAAATAACTAGAAATTATATTAATTATTATATAAAAAAAATAATGTAAATGAACATAGTACTACTTATTTGTTACATAAACCCTTAAAACAGCCACATAATACCTAAGGGTAAGGTGTGCGATTGTGACAAACTCTTTGGGTGGCTCAGATAACATCGCCCGAGTGGTAATTTCAATCAACCTCCACTTTTCCTGTAGACGGTCACGTTCAAGCTTGACCTGATGAAGCTCAGCTTGGGTTTGGTTAAGAGAAAATCCTAAGGATGCCACCACTTTTCTAACCTCCAACAAATGGGCTTCGTATGGAGCAATTCTACTGGACGAGGCCATCACTTCTTTTGTCTGAGTAAATAGGATTTGCTAAAGTCCTATATTTATATAATCATGTGATCAGTGTTAAACGGCTATATTAGCAACTGTCAAAATTCAAAACATAAAACAATGAATTTGACACATTATATAAACATAAAGAGACATTTAATTTTATCAAGAGGGATTTCCATTAATGAAACTTTGGGTCATTACAATACATCCAAAAAGGGTGTACCAATATAGAAAATACAGACCATCTAAATTACTCTTATAATACACATACCAGTGACCAAATGATATTTAAAATTCATATAAAAACATAGATAAATATTATATAAACTCTTGGTTTTAATAATAATATATTAATCTAAAATGGAATGATGAAAATTGTCTACTAATATTAGAGTATAATAAAAAAAGATGAATTTGTATATAAATATAATTCTGCTAACAAAAAAACATAAAACACAATAATCAATCAAGGAATTGTTTAGAATATTTTAAATTCAATTAGAATATATATTGTTTGAAGATTGAATTTATATTTTATATATCATCAAAAAATTTACTGTAAATTGAATTAACTCACACCTATAAGAATATTAACATATCCATTAGAAAATATGATAAGAAAAGTTGTTACACCTAACAATAAAATATTCAATCACATGTGAGGTAAAAGAGGAAATATTATGATATAAAAAGGATAATGGCCCTGGATAAGAGGGTTTATGGGTTTCATATCACATAAATTCAGAATGAAAATAACCAGGATGTTAAAAAAATAATGAAACTAGATTTTGTTAGGGTATGAACCAGTATCATCTTGACTTAATGTAATTGAAAACATTCATTCTATTAAAAAGATTTGATTTTTTGTTATGTATTATATAAAATACAATAGAAATAATATAAATATGATAATAATTATTGAAAAATGAGGACATACAAAACATAGGATGAGATTCTATGGCTGAATCTAAGAAAATAAATATAAGGATGAATAATAACCCATTTAGGTTAATGGGGAGATAAAGGAGACCTTCAAAGGAGATTTACCATCGAATAGTTGTATGAATTTATCATGAATATGGATATTTATAAGATATATTTTCCATTTAAATCAAAATAACACCATAATAATTTATTAAAGAGTCTTTTTTCCCAATTTGTTCCCTTACAAATTCATCAAATAACCAATTGTGTTGGCAGATTACCTAAAACACATATAGTTATACAAAGTAACATGTTTCATCCCATCAAGTATGTAGTGTCATTTATCCCTTAGTAGAATCCCCTTTCTTCCCATATTCTTCCACTGGTATCATTCATCCTCCATCTAATAAAAATGATTAAATAAAAATAAAATAAATTGATTAAAATTAAAAAGTAAACTAAACTGAATGGTCCTGGTATTTTTAAATAAATTAAGATTGGAATCATCACTAGAAAAAAAAGATATATAACTCTGTGTTTTACTATATTTAAATTATAAAAGACTTTAAAAAACACATATATGAAATTATTCACATTCCCTGTAAACTAAAACAAATTCATGGATAATACCAATACAAGAATCATCCTATATAACTTGCATGTTAATGCCACAATGTAATTACTTATTGGTCTAGGATGAGAAGTAAAAATATAGAAGTCCCCTATAACATTTTTAACATTCCTATAGAATGAAATAAAAGAAATTTACACCTATAGAAGTGAACATTGAATAATAAATTTACTATGTAATAAATCACATTTTTAAAATTAAATTTATACATATCCAAAACCAATAATTCCTTTACTATTTCCACATTACAATCCAAATAGAACATTATGGACACCTAATACATAATTATACCATCCCTAAATATAAGTACTCTCAATAATTATGAAATAATTCAATAACAAAAAATCAAAATTAAACTAATCTACCATTAATACAAACATAAAATAAATTATATGCCTCTGTATTTAAAATTTCTACGGTAATAGTTGTTATAATTAGTAGAGGAACTATCACTATAATAGGTCTTATATTTGACACATGTAGAACATGTACGACATAAAAATATGATACAATCATTCTAGGTATCAATTTTTAAAGGATTGGCGTATGTCATTTCTTGAAACACGGATGTAACAATCATTAGAATCATCATAGTGATTGTTGGTACACACATTTTGTTGTAAAATACAATTCTAAAAGCTCAAAATATATAATCCTCAATCTTGTTGAATGGATTATACCTAACACATTAGTGACATGAGAAAAGATAATTTACACAGTCCTACAATATTTATACCATAATACAACATTAGTAAAAAATTGGATGAAACCTCCCCTGATGAAAAACACATGCTCTATGTAATATTTTAGATCCATACTCTCTATTTTTCATTTAAATAACTCATATACCCTCAGGAAAATGGTTTCCCTTTTATATTGATGAAAATAATCATTCATGGATTCCAAATCAATCACATCATCCTCAAAAATAGAAACTTATTTTATCACCATTATATATATAAATATAAAATAAGGTTGGGTCATCCATAAACCTGTCACTCATAGAGAGTTATCTCAAATCTACAACAGTAGATACTAATATCAGAGATTAAATCTATATCATTATAAACTAACTATGTAAATATATAGCCATACTCCATTAAAAATATTCCTCAACTCAAAATCTTGGAACTGTTGATATGTAAATAAAATAAATTTTTCTGTAAGAAATAGATATATAAACATATTATTGATTCCAACCCATGATAGATCTCCATTTATATTCTATTCCATAGTTTTATCCAACTACCCAAAAGCTATCATCTCAATGAGAATATGGGAAATCAAATCATTGTCATCGTAGAGGCATGAAAAAAATTATATTATTTTTAATATTTTATAATAAATCATCATCTAATTTTAATCATAAAGAACACATAGCAATTGGTAGATTCAGCCTCTAGAACTCTAATTGACAATCTATCTCCATAGGCCTCCCTTCATTCAAATATGATAATGTGAAATAAAATATCGCTTTGATAAAACTATCTACATTATTACCTCAATATTCACATGACTTCATGAATCTCACAATCATATCCCATTCTCCACGAACAAGGTCCTACCTAGAAGCATCACTATATCACCAAAATCCAAGAATGAAAAACACGAAATGAAATGTTCAAAATTTACCTCTTTTTAACATATAATATATCAAAGTATTGATTTTGATATTTGATTAATTTGATATATTCCCCCAATATTTTTTCCTTCATAGATCATATTCAAATGAAAAGTATCAAATATTTTTATGAAAATTATTTTAAGGTAATTTAACGTTCAAAAGAACTTTCAGAATAACCCTTGTAAGGCTATTTCAAATGAGTAAACCATGTTTGAAAATACAATGATAATTTAAATCATAACCATGGATTCCTATTATTATTCAATAATACACTACTCGTCCCAACATACAAGGGTTAGAGAAATATACAAGGTATCACACACTAATATTCTAGATTCATTCTTCTAATCATATGTACCCAAACACTCTAGGGAAACTGGGATTTATATAAACAGGTTGTCTATGATTTTTATCATTATATATTTATTTTAGACCTCAATAGTCTCCATTTTTATTTACGTCTTGATACATGAATATAATGAACCCACTATGATATATTAGTTTGACAAACCTATACAAGGTGCCTATTTCCTAAGGTTTGGGTGAGAATACCCCATGTCCTCATTTGCATTATCTACTCAATATAATAAAGAAACTAATAATAATGTGTAAGAAAATAATATTATAATTAATTTTTTTAACAAAAATAGGTATCATATACATCTGAAATAAATATATTATTTCTATTTACCATCAAATTTATAGAAAATTATTGATTTTATGTCATTTAATATAAAAACAAATAGAGTGTTATGAAAAAATTACTCATGTATCAACATTACATGACCACCAAATCTATAAACCCCTTAAATTATGAATAACCTCCCCTACCTCAATCACTCGATTAGACACTGCCACATCAAAATGAAATCATCTCTTAAGATCAATCACTAATGAATAGTAGGGCATTTACCCTGCATATTTCAAGACACAACTCATTTATATGCAAAATGTGGTTTATGGATAGGTACAAATATGATTATGCATTATGAATTTACAAAATCACACTCCAAAAATACCATTTATACTAATTCCCAAAAATGTTTTCAATTACATTTAGGCATGTTATCACATTTAAATCCAAATAGGTATCTTTAATTCAGTTAAAATTAAAGCACCAGATGAAAATTATGTAATCTATTACTTCCCTAAGAAGGTATCCCATAAAAATTCTACTTACAAATTCTTCTAATAAATAACCAATATGGATAAACTAGTAGCCCACTATAATCAAGCACCTTACATTAATTACGTCCAATTATCATATCATAAAAAATCAGGTATTTTCTCTCATCTAATTATTTATCTGATTTTATAACTGATCATGTTTATATCATACACAATTATAGAACCACATAGCCATCCAAGGGACCCATCCCTTCGATTTAGACTCTAAACTTATCAGTTATTTCTCACACCCAATACTTTGGATTCCCAAAATTATTTTCCTTCTAATCTTAGTATAAAAAATATAGTACAAGAAAACCAAATAATAAATATTCCAAATTTGAGACATATAAAATCTTGATTTTTGAAAACTCCACCAAAAAAACCGCATCCCCTAGTAAAATTCATTTTTTGTTTCAAATTGACACCTATGGATCTACATTAATATTACAATGTTTTCACTAAATATAGTAATTTTAGTTATCTAATAAATTTAAAATAATTACTTGATAATCAAAGAATACCACAAAACTAACCTGAATCTTCTCAATAACTAATAATGGAGTCACAATAATTTTAAGAGTAATGGAAATAAAATCACTTTAAATTATTATTAGATAATAATCATGAAACCCCTAAACCACTGTTAGTATTCAATGTATGATAATCCAAACCATATAAATAATACGAGATATTTATGATTTCATTGAAGATTTAAATCCATAATACAAAGACCCCTATATATTATTAATAGATTGATATATCATAGTAAAGTGTATTAGAAGATGGCGGGAGGGTATGAATGGAAGATCACATGAGATCACTAATATCAAGCAACAAATCTAAAATCATTATAATTCATCCAAGAGAATAATTTATAATTTGTGATCAAAACTAATTAACATAATTCCCATGGATCCCAAGCCTTGTCCACTGTTTTATTTGGTCATTTAATGGGTCATATGAGAGGATAATTGGATTTTAAAATGTAAAATTCATAAAACAAAATCCATATAAATAGTTTTTGTACATTCTTAGCTATGATCATACACCACTTATGGGGATACCTCGTCTCATAATCCTACCATTATGTGGTCATAATACATAGTCTATATGGTTCATAAACTAGTGATACATTCACCACTTCCACCTTATATATATTGTATGACCATACATCAATGTACCTAGTATGATTGAACTTGGAAATATATGGTTTAATACCTATCAAAAAATATCAAAAATTGGAAAATTCTTTAAAACAATAATGGGGAAAAACCAATGAAACTCTTTATATAAAAAATTGTACAAAAATGTGTTTTGTATTATTATTCCAAGACTATTTTATTTATTCTACATCAGGTGATGTTTTTTTAGAACACTAATTAGTGAAGTAGTGTATATTATTCTTGGTTTTCAATGAAATGTTTTATTTAATATGTAATCACAATTTTTTTTTTAAAAGAGTAAAAGTAGACCTCAAGTGATAAAATTTGTTGTCTATGTTACAGGTTAATGATTCTTCATCATGTAACCTTTCAAATAATTTCTTATTTCATTTGAGTGATTCACATTCGTACATAAAAAAATTAAATTTAAAATGAATTATAAGATAATCCTTTCTTGTTTATAATCTGTAATGATTTAGATATAATTTAATATTTTTTATAGATTAGTTTAATAAACTATGAATTCATTTTCAGTAGAGAACAATGAAAATTAATTTTCTCCATAATATTTTTTATTTCTTATGTTGTAGAAAATTGATAACAACATTCAGGCCAATAATATTAATAGGGTGAATTTTTATTCACTGGTGAAGTGTAAATGATATAGATTCACTGATTCTATTCCCCCCATGGAATTCATGAATATCTTCATACATATTGGTATATAGGTATTTTAAATTTTTTATCAAGCCTACATGTTGTGTATAACTTGGTAAATTCAACAATGTACTTAAATACGTCCAATATTATTTTTTAAAATAAATATTTAATTTTTATAGAAGAAAAATACCAAGGTATATTTGAACTATATAAAAAAACATAGAAACTATAAAAAAAAGAGGAACGTCATGTACATTGAATACAACAAAATTTCGGATCTCAAACTCAAATTATAGAGTCTCAAAAAACCTAAAATACCCATATTCGACATGATTTTTAATATATCACCATTAATTTCTCTATTTACCCTTCCTGAAACATCTGTGAAAACCACCATTCCATTGTAGACCAATGTAGCCAAGTCTTTTACTATCCAAAATTTCACCACTTTATAAAACCCAAACATCTCTATGATTTTCTGTCAACAATAAAACCTAATCTTCCTCCGTTTCCACTAATTTATCAAAAATAGCACCTCCCCCACCTAGTTTTTGTTCATCCCACCATCTATGGTTTTTATCACCAAGCCTATATCCATTGAATAGTAATATTGTGTGTATTCATTATATAATGAGGAAAATTAGAGACTAAATGTTATGAAGTTATAACATTATTCATAATTAATCTTTCACTATTTGTTTCTATAAACCACAATAGGGGTGTGTGTTACATATGGGTGAATAAAAGGGGATTTGGTGATAATATGTTCATCCAAACACCAGTTCATTAATCCTGATCCAGGAGTGTAATTTGAGAACATTTAACATGAATCAATACATAAAAACCCAATTAACATAATTGAGAAAACATTATTAGTAAATAAATTAATAATTAATAATATTTAAATTAATATTATATAGTGAATGTGGAATAAAATAGAAAACGAGTCATGCATCACTGTGATCCAATAAAGACTCAATATTATTCCTAGATCTATATGTTATATTATATAAACAACGGTCAAACCTCTTTCATGATCCATTTTTTTCTACCTTAGTGAATCCCTCAAACCAAATCCTCATCATGGGGTTTTTGGTGAAGGTTTCAAATTATTCAATTATAAGATTAAATTGAATTTTATAATGATAGATTTTATTCTGTGGTATTTTTAATGACATCTCAAATTGTGCCTAGCCTCATGCTTAAAATCAAAACAAAAATTAAGCCTCCCATATTCAAAACCCAAAAACAAAAATATAACAACAATGCCAAAATTTCAATTCAGGTCCCCGTTTAGAAAATATATTATGATTCGTTATGCTTTTGTGAACTGGGGAAATGAAATATTTTTATAAAAAATAAAAAGTATTGAAGGTCTCGTGATACAAAAAAAGTAATGAAGATATAATAGAATTATAAAATTTTTATTATAAATATTTCATATTATAATTTATGAAATATAGGTTTCTACATAAGGCCCTTTGTTGTAACACCATGAGTTTTTGTGGACCTTATTTCAAATAAATTTAATTTTTATTCATGTCTTGCAATGACTTAAGTCATAAATTTCTTTCAAAAGGCACTAACATAGGGTACATTACATAGAACCAACTCGGTGTATGCTACATGACACTAACTTGACATTTGTTACACAACACCAAATCTACATACATTACACAACATCAACTCAGCATATGTTAAACAGAACACTAATTTTTCTAAAAAACATCATTTTGTTGTTATACATTTTTAAATTAGATAATTATAACCGATCATTTAATAAAATTAATATTAATATTATAATAAAATTAAAAATACTGGTTATAATTTTTTTATAAATAGAACATATTGATAATGAAAAATATGATTATTGGTAAAGTCCTTTTATGTTTTAAAAATATAGTTCTTTCATTAATGAACTGTTTGTAATAATATAATTAATTTTATACACATTTATAAATTAAATTTTATTAAATAGTATTCATTTTTAAATTTATAATGTGTAAATAATACTAGGTTGAGTTTTTTGGATTTTTCTAATAAACATCAACTTTGGATGAATAGTGAAAATACTATATTTCAATTCAAAAAAACATTTCATCCTATTTATTTATAATGTAATAATATATTTTAAATTGATTATTTAGCTAGATTATATTTTACTAAATTAATATAATTATGTTAATGAAAAAATAGTCACTTTGAAATTGGATATAAAAACATGTAAAACTTTTGATAATGTTTACATTAAAACCCAACCTTGTCGACCCGACAGAGGGATTAATATTAATTCATTTTCCACCACTTCTTTGATTTTAATTTGGAAAAATGGATTTTATATTTGGAGTATTAATAATTAATAACTTATAATAAGTTTAACTTTTTTTGACTCAAAATATATGTTAATGTGACTAAAACCAAATACATCGATTATGCCTAAATTATGCTTAGTTAGGGACTAAACCATGACCTTAAGGCTTAAAAAGACCTGTAAAGTAGTAAAAAATCCATTGTATGGCAATAGTTTTAATTTAGTTTCCCTTTTCATGTATTTTTATCATTATTGGATCCACACACAACATGAAAAACATGGGTGGAATTCTCTCCTAAAATATTAACGAGACTACCACTCCTCCTTCCCTATAAAAGTCCATCATCTCACCTTCGACTTCACACCTCTCAAACCAATTATGATCATAAAATATCATACCTATTAACTTAAAAAAATATATAATTTTATTTTATAATCTTCTTCTTGTTATGGAATCTATCCAATGAAGCCTTTTGGAACCTACCAAAAGGAGGTATCCAACTAAGTGGTATCATTTTCTCAAAAGTCCTTTATTTTATTTTCTCTCACCACCACCACCATATTCATTTATTATATGATTTTATAAAAAAAATATTCAAAATATAATTGGATTTGTTTTTGATATTTTTTCAACCTACAATTACTCACACCTCCATAATGTGGATAACGAACATACATATATTGTGTATGGTAAACTACAACCTCACTGAATAATGATTGATCAGTTTTCCTTACTACTGGTCATGAAGAAAATTATGAAAGAAATTATTTTTATAAATGTCATATGTTATATTTATTTTTTCATTAATATTATGAATTCCTTTTACAACACAAATATTTGAATTTCCCATTTGGTGTTAATACAATAAATTGTTTTGAGGAATTATTGATTACCACCCCCTCAAAGTGATATTATGAATTCATACACAACATGTAATGTATTGTGAATGTGTATAGTGATTATATATGAAATATATGATATCATAACTATATTTTAATAATTATATGCAAATATACATGTATTTATTTTACCTTCATTCTTTTAACATGGTAATTAAATAGAAATAACATTCATACGTGCGTACGGCTTACCATATCTATGAAACATTTATTCTTTTTCATACTTATATTTTATATATAATATTATAATACAAATATAATTTATATAAATTATATTTATATGAAGTTTTACATTATTAAAATCATTATAGAAAGTGAAAATACCAAATATGTAATAGATTAAGACACATGCAATGAATGAAGTAAATATTACCCAAAGTGAAACCTTAACATATGATTAGTTAAGGGAGGGTAATATAATATCATAATGAAATAATATATGGAATTATATATGATAATATGGTTATGAAAAATATTTATAATAAATTTATAGTTATTATACAGGTGTTTTTAATGAGTACAACGATAGTCAAGACACAAGGTGAAGGGATATCATCTCACTTTTAATTTCTCTGTGATACATGTTATGTTCTCCTCTATTTACTTATTTTTGGTGTATATACATACTATTATTATATTATATGTTTCTTATAACAAAATTTATCGGCATTCACAAATAAATTTTATGATATTTCTTTCTTGGGTTCTATGTTACAAATGTTACCAAATTGGTAAAATAGTTTTGTCTCAATTTTCATTCATCAAGACTGATGTTTTATTAGGCATGTTAAAAAAAATTCAATGTTAATATACTTAAATTTTACATGTTATGTCCTTAATTTGAATCCTTAAATAATATTTTAATCTTCATTTAATTTCTATTTCTTACATGGAGAATATGATTGCAAGTTACCAAGTTATACGATCTTATTAAAACAATCTCGCAGTTTTTCAAGATTGATTACATCAATGCTTCCTATGATGAAATATTATGATCCATCTCCCAAGAACACTCATTATGTTATTTATACTATTTTTATTAATGATATATCTATGTATTAGTACCATTTTACATTCATTTTTTCTTAATGAAATGTTTTTATATGAAATATAGCCGTCTATCTCTCCGGTGGGCCATCTATTATTTTCAGAAACCATGATTTAAAAAATGTTTTTAAAAATGTATCCAAAAGATATTTAAAGACCATTTTAATGGAAAAAAGGTTTCTCTAATGTTTTTATGGTTTAAAATTCTTCTTTTATTTGTTTTTAGATCTCCTTTGGTAGATTTTTTTTCAAATTGGTTTATGTTTCGAAAATAATTTTCAATGTAGAAAAATTATTTTCCTCACAAAATGATTTCAAAATATCAATAATATTTATTTCCCATATTGGATAACATCCATTACTATTACTCATACATTTATGAGGAAACTATGCATTGTATCCATTCATATTATTTCTCTCAATGGATTATGTTTAGATGAAATGACGTTTTTAAAAATAGTTTTTCTTTTACAAGTTATAAACTTTGGAAACATGTTTCCACTTTATGGGTTATATTTTTTTTGAAACCTACTTATTTTTCAAAAGTTATTTTCATTATGAAATTATGATGAAACAAATCTCTTTCTACAAGTTATGATATAATTACATGTTTATAATACCCATTTAATTTCATGGGTTATGATATGGTTATTTATGATCTTTTGGAAGATGTTGGTATGATTTCATTATGATATGGGTGGGACCTATATCCCCCTCCAATGTATTGGGTTAAGATTTATATCTAATTAGATAAACTAAGATGGTCTCGGGAATGAAACATCACTACCATGATGGCCATTAGAGTGAACCATTTGTACCGAGATGTTATAACGACTGAACTCATCCTACTAATATGGCCATGGGAGTGAACCATGATTACCATGATAGTATGGGGAGTGAACCCATAATACCATGTTGGTCTTGGCAGCGATTCCATTGATACTTTGTAAATAATATTATATATTCTTATGAGACTACCAAAATTCCATGTCCTATTCCTATGTATTGCTTTCATGGATTATTCATTTTATCAAATTATGTTTAATGTATTAGAAACTATTAATAATTACTCCATGATTCATGTATATTATCTTTATTATGCTAGGTATTATCATCTCTTTTAATGATAATGTTCTCATTCCCTGGTGATCATGACTATTCTTACATATCTCTATTATTTAAACTTACTGAGCTTTTAATCTCACCCATTTTTATGTTTCTTTATCAGGTTAGGAAGATAAGTATTATGTTTGATTTTTCTATGAAGGGTGATAGTGAAGAATAAACTAGTGGGAAATAATGCATCTCATTTATCTTCTAGTGATTATGTTTTCAATTATTTCAAAGGAACTATACTAGTATGATATTTGGTCATCTATTTGGATAATGTTTTAACTATTCTCCAAATTTTATGTAATGTTAATATATCAAATAACATGGTCACTATAGTTGGTATCTAAGAATCATTTTAGTTAAACATTACAGTCATGGATGATAAAACCATAGTGATAACCCGAAGGAAATTCCTAAGGGTAATTCTAAGTATGATGAAAATAATAATAAAATATCATGAAATTTTGGTGGGGGATATAGTGAGTGGTTTTATAGAGTTACATCTATGTCTGGATATTGGAAGTGGATGTGGCTCTGGCCCAGATGAGTTTAGGGGTAAAAAATAAAACAATATGTTATAGTCCTGAGTCTGGGTAATTTGTTACATAACAACATAATTACCACAAACCTAGTTTGACACTTTTGGGGGATATGCACTGGTAATTCATTGACTCTTCATAAAAGACAATGTAAAATTTAAATAAAGTTTGGGTGTGAATAAACTATGATAAAACAAATATGTCATAGATTAAATAATACCTTATAATTTAGATATAATATATGTTAATTCTTATAATTATGTGGTTTTTTATTATAATAACTATTTATTACACTATGATTTTGGTTGTAGTTAATGGTTGGAACATGAAGGAACTACATTATTGTTGAATATGATGGAAAATGCATCGATTTTCCTCTTTAGAAACCTAATAATATGGGAGATATAATGAAAAACATGTATCTATTATAACAATGAATTCCCAACATATGAATCAAGGTAGACTTCCAAATGAGAGAAGTAGGGAATAACATTCTATTGAGGCATTCCTGTAGAAGCATCCACCTTTTTTCATACAATCTTCTAATGTAATAGTTTCTAAAAATTGGATCAGTACTACTGAAAAGATATTTTCCATCCTTTAGTTCTCAGATCATGACAAAGTCATTATTCATGTTTATCAGTTAGAAAGTCAAGAAGATCAGTGGTGAACTCTAATCAAGAATAAAAGGAAAAATATGATATTGAATCCATGGATTGGGGTGAGTTCAAGAACTTATCTTTCAATAATTACATTCCTTTAATTCTTTACTCCATGATAGAGAAATATTTCCTTGAGTTGATAAAAATGTATAATGAATCTTATTGTACATATGAGGATAATTTCAGGAGGATTGAGAGGTATTCTTCATGAAATATCATCCATCATGAAAGTAAATTTTTTAGTTTTACGATTTTCTTAAAGACAAGTATCATAAGGGTGTGGGGATAATATAAATTAGTAGTAAGGAAGTGATTGTGTGTTGTGAAGTCAAGTATAATATAATGGTTGGAGTCAAATATAAATATAATGGTTTTGAATTCAATGTTAATATGGAGTTTAAAGAAAATTCTAAAAACCATGAATAAAAGAATATGATCTTCCATTTATGTTCTATGTGTGGGGATGAGCCTGGAGAAAATTTAATTGACGTGTCTATAAAATGTTTTAAGTGTGGAATGTAAGGCTATTTGGAATTTTATTGTAGATGTGATAGGAAGAAGGTAGCTTACATTTCAATTGATGAAAAAGAAACTCAGGATTCACCTCCCATGATTAAGTTCTACAAGGGTAAGGAGAACATTAATTATGATAAACGCTTCTCAAACCCAAGGGCTGGTGATGATGAAGGACTTTAGCAACCTCTTAAGAAGAAGTAGAAGGGAAAACCACACCCAATAACTATTTTTGTTAAGTGGTGGGATAATGACATGATTAATATTACACATACCATACACTCTAGAACATATAATGTCATATTTTATTCTATATCAACCCACTCTTTCAGCTCTGAAAAATTTTATAAGGGTTTGATGATTACACAAAATTAATTTTATGTGGTCTTAGTTGTGAAAACCCTTATTGGTATGATTATTGAATGACAAGTATATAATTCATCTTTGGTTGATGTTTTGGAAATGTGGTTCCTGAAAATCATTTCATTCTTCCATTTGTTGAATTTTATGTCATCATGGGAATGGATTGGATATCTCAACATATATTAGCCATCAAATATTGAGGAAGGCAAGTTAATTTTGAAATTTGAAACCCTGCTTTGATCATCCATCCATGTGAAGATGATTCTCCACTTTCCATTGATATTATATCTTGTGTATGGGTTGTAATTCTCGTTTAAAAGGGTTGTTAATCTCAAATGGTTGGGGAGAAAATCAACAATGATTATATGCCTATTGTTTGGTATTTTGTGGATGTATTTCCATAATAGTTTCCTAGTCATCCACTAATATGAAATGATGAGTTCTTAATATAATTTATACATAGTTACACAGAATGTTTCTAGACTCTTTGTAGAATAGTTCGGATTCTGTAGCATGAATTGAAGAAAGAACATCAAGAAAAACTTGATATGGGGTTCATTCATTAAAGAGTTTCACAATGGGGTGTATCTATTATTATTTTTGAAAAATAACGATGGATCAATGCCTAACCACATTTATTATTTTGTTTTGAATAAGATCATTATCAAGACTATGTATCCTCTCCCCCATATTGATGTTTTGTTTGATCAATTTCATTGAGCAAAATACATTTCCATGATTGTGATTCATTCTAGATATCAACAATTGAGGGTCAATAAATAGAATATACCCATTAAAAAATTCCATACAAGGTATGGAAACTATGAATATAAACTGATTCCTTTTGGTCTTACTAATTATCCTGTTATCTTCATCGATTTAATGAATATATTATGTAGAGATTTCCTCAATAAAATTATTGTAGTCTTTACAGATGATGTTATTTTCTATTCAATGTGAAAGGAAGAGCATGAATATCACTTGATAATTTTACTAAATACCCTATTGAAGGAGAATATATATAATAAACTTAAGGACTGTGTATTTGGGCTGCAAAAGGTTACATTTTTAGGCCACATAATATCAAGAGATGGTATAGAAGTAGATCTATAAAAGATGAATCCTATTGAATTCCAGATCTGACCAACCATGGAAACCAAGATCTATATATTTCATGTTTTAGCATGATATTATCAATGGTTTATAGATAAGTTCCCATTAATATCTAATTATCTGTCCCAGATAACTTAAAATGGTGTAAAGTTCATATGGACAGATGAATGAAATGTAAAATTTATGGAACTGAAGAGAGGGTTTCTGTTTTAACCTATTCATACATTACCCTATAGTATACATGGGTTCTTAATCATTAGATATGGATCCAAGAAGGGATAGGGATTCGTTTTTATTTTTAATAACATGGTTTTTTCTTATGCCTCACGGGAGTTGAAGATTCATTAGCATAGTTACCCAAATTGTAATTTGGAGTAAACAATGGTAATATTATTCATTAATGATATTGAAGAATTATCTTTATTGAGAAAATTATGACATATATACTGATAATAGAAGTCTGAAATATAAATTCACACCGAATGATTTGAACTTGTGCTAGAGAATATGGTTAGATTTGATAAAGGATTATGCCATCTCAATAAATTACCACCCTTTGAAAGTAAACAAGGTGGCTGATGCTTTAATTTAAAAGGATCATGCTAACTTATCAATGATGATGATGAAAAAGGATTTATTGTTTTTGGATTTTCAAATTATTGATCTATAAATCTTTAAGGAAGTGTAAAAGAATTATCTTTCTCAAATTAATTTTCAACCCTATAATCAAGTGAAAATTAAGGAGTTGTAGAAGAGTGATAATGTTCTGAAAAAGAATGTCTGAAATGTTCATGAAATTGAACATTATTAGGATGGAATTATAAGGTTCTAAAACCATTTATATGTTCTCCCATATAAAATTTGAAGATGGTTCTATTAGAAAAACATCATAGTTATTCATTCTATATTCATCTTGGAAGTTATAATATGTATAGTGACTTGGAAGAATACTTTTGGTGCTATGAAATGAAGAATGATATCATATATTTTGTGTCTCAATTCTGAGTATGTGAACATATTATGGCTAAACGATAAAATTCAAAGGGGGTGTTGCATCCATTACCCATACCATAATGGAAATGGGAGATAGTCACTATGGATTTTTTCATTGGACAACCCAACACCTCTAATGAGTTTAATGAAATATGGCTGGAAGTAAATCTCCTTAATAATTCATCACACTTCATCACTATCAGAGAAGACACATCTCTAGATCAGATTTACAAGATATATATTAAGGTTGTGGTAAGGTTGCATAGATTACCAAATTATATTTTTTTAGATCAGGATTTGAGGTTTACCAAAATGTTCGAGAAATGAATTCAGAGAAAACATGATATAGAATTGAGTTTCATCACTTCTTATCATCCTCATATAGATGGTCAGTCTAAAAAAATTCAACCCCAAAAGGATATCTTGTGATCTTTTTCTCAAGATATCAAGGGTGGTTGGGATCATCACCTTACTCTACTTGGGTTTTAATTAAATAATAGTTTTCACTCAATAATTTAGATGGAACCATATAAATCCTTATATGGGAAGAAATATAGAGCTCCAATTTGTTGGGATGAGGTTGGAGAAGGAGAGCTATGGGGACTTGATATTGTAGTGGAAATTTCCATCAATGTTAGAACCATACAACCTCATATCAAGGAATCTCAAACTTGCAAGAAATGTTATGATGAGAACCATTGTACTGATCGAGAATTTTATTTTTGTTAAAAAACTCTATTAATCTCACTCTAGTAGAAATTAATGATATTCAAGATGAAAGGAAAACTAATCCCTAGGTATGTCGGACCCCTTGAGATTCTTTATCGTATCGAGAAAGTAGACTCTTGCTTCGCACTCCCTCAAAATCAGTCTCATGCTCATGGTGTACTCTATGTATCTCTCCTAAAAATATATATACCTGACCCTTAATATGTACATAACTCAAAGGTCACATAGCTATAGAACGATCTATTTTATGAGGAGAAACCTGTTGAAATTCTAGATCATACAGAGAATGATCTATGAAAAAATAACACTCACATAGTCAAAGTATTGTAGAGAAATCAGTAGTTATAGGAACCCACATGGGAACATGAAGATATGATGAAGAAGACGTTTCATAATTTGTCTTTACATGAGTGATTAATTTTGAGGGAGAAATTTATTTTAAGAGGAGTAGAAAGTATCAAGACTATTTTTATGTACCTTTTTTCAAATAAATTTAATTTTATTTCATGTCTTGCAATACATCAACTCAAGAATTACATTCACATGGAACTGTGTTTCCATAGGTTACACAAAACCAACTTAGTGTATGTCACCCCAAACTAAATCGGTGTACGTTACATGACACCAAATCAGCATACGTTACATTGAACAACGACTTGGCATACACTACATGAAACACTAATGGTTCTATGAAACATCATTTTTCTGTTATAATTATTTAAATGAGATAATTATAACCTAGATATAAAAAATTTTAAAATGAATAGTAATAAAAACTTTTCAAATATCTTTTATAGTATTTTATATAAATAAAAATTATTGATAATGAATGATATGATTTTTTGGTAAAGAAATTTTATGTTGAAGAATAAAACATTCATGAATAAACACTTTTAAAAATTAAATAAATTTTAGAAAAAATTTAATTGAATTTTATAAAATATGATTTATTTTATAATTTATTATGTCTAAATTATATTAGGTTGAATTTTTGGGATGTTTTTGAGAAACGTCATTTTGGGATGAATATGAAAAAATACATTATTTTAATTCAAAAAATCTTCTTATTATAATTTATTTATAATGAAAATCTGTATTTTAATTTTTTTAAGGTTTAATGCTGTTATATTTTCCCTTATTAATACAATATGGTTAATTGGAACCAATTTCTCATTGAAATTGGACATAAAAACTTATTAAACATTTGATCATTTTAACTTTCAAACCCTGCTTTGTCAACCGGACTGCGAGATTAATTTTGAATTAATTTATTCCACTTATGTAATGGGAATTTCGATAAATGGATTACACATTTTGAAACAAAAAAAATATTTAATTTATAATAATTTTAAACTAGTTGAAAAAAAACATCAGTGAAATTGATTAAATTTAATTACATTAATTAGAGTTAAATTAAACATAATAAGTGACTAATCCATGACCATATGAACTAAAACATTATTTAAAACTAACAAAAAGTCATTATTTGGTCTTATATAGACTCTATAATCTATTTTATTGTATTATTATCATTGTTGGTTCCACTTGAAAAATTTAATAACCTTTGTAGAATTCCCTCATCAATTATTTACATGACTGCCACTTCTCATTCCATATAAAAGGTCACCAAATCACCCTCTTCTTCACAGATCAAAAAACAATTAATTTTAAAAAATATATAACAAACAAAATTACATACATATATCCATTCCTCATATAATCCTACCCTATAGAGGAATGTTATCCAAGGAAGCCTTTTACCAAAAACTAATATGAGTTACCCGATTAAGATGTAAGGTCTTCTCTCAAGACTTTTCTTTTAGTTTCATTCACCACCCCATACACATTATTTTATTCCATGAGTGTATAAAAGAATATCCATAATACATTAAGATTTTGTTATGGAAATATTTCAACCTACATTATACACAACTCCATTTAATGGATAACGAACTCAGTGTTTATGTGTACGATGAACTACCTTCTAACTAAACGACGACTGTTAAATTTTCTATACCACCTCTCATGGTGGAAATTATGGTGGAAAATATGTATATATATATTATATGTTTTATTTATTATTTTTTTATGCTTTGTTATTAATTTTTTTACACAATCCATTCTTACATTCCATTTGGTGTTAATATGATAATTTTGTTTCAGGATGTGTGGATTACTTCCCACTCCAAGTGATATGATTTGTTCATAGGAATGTATTAAGGATTTTTTTGGGATTATATGTGATATATATGATATAATTAAGATAATGTAATAATAATTTACATATATTTCATTTACATTATTTCTCTCAACAATGAAATTAAATGAAAATAGTGTTCTTGTATATATACGGCTTACTGTCTCCATGAATGGTGTTTTCCATTTCCTACATATATATTCTAGGTATTATAATAATACAAATATACTGTATATAACTGAAATTTATATTATTTTTTACATTCATGAAGTCCTTATATAAATTATAAAAACGAAAGACATAACAAATTAAGACACATACACAGAATAAAGAGAATATTACCAGAAGTGAAAACATAACATAGGATTATTAACAATAGGGTAATATAAGGCCATAATTAAAATATGTATGGTATTATATATAAGAATATGGATATTTAATAGTGTTATAAAAAATTTATTTCTATTATACATTCCAATTTAATGAGTACGATGAGAGTCAATACACAAGGTAAGGGAGTTTCATCTCACTTTTTATTTCTATGAGATACATGTTGTGTTAGCCACTCTTTAAATTTTTGTCGTGTATGTACTAAACATGATTGTATTATATGTATTTTAATCACAAATTTATGGGTATTTACATATCCATTTTATTATATTCTTCTATTGGGTTTTTATTTCAAAAGATACCAAATTGGTAAAATAGTTTTGTCTCAATTTTCCTTCATTGAGACACATATTTTGTTTTTCACCTAAACTCTTTTTAAAGGTTTATATAATTCCATTTTTCACGTTATATCATGAATTTATTTCTATAAATGAAATTTTATGCCTCATTTTATTTCTGTTTTTATATGGATAATTTTATCCACTATTACCAATTTATAAGATTTTATTCAAACAATCTCATCACTCATCAATATTGTATTTGTTTTTTCTTCCTATAATGAAATATAACGATCCATCTCTCAAAAAAAACACATGGGTTTCAATAAAATAAATTCATTAATGATATATCCTTATATTAGTACCAATATTACACTATTCCCTATATAAGATAACATTTTTATGTGAAATACGAATTTTTTTATCTCCTATCGAAAATCTACTATATTAAAAACCCATGTTTTAAAAAATGTTTTCAAAAGATATTTGAATCCCATTTTCAATGAAAATATATTTTAAATTTTTTTATCATTTTCATGATTACTTTATATATCTTCAAATATATTTTCACATAAAACTGTTTCCAAAATGGAATTATGCATTAGAATGTTTTTTCAAAATGAATACTATATTTTAGTCAAATTTGTTTTTGAAGATAATTCAAAACAATTTCCCATATAATTGAACATACATTTGTGTCATTCAAGAATTTGTGAGGACAATATTTAATTTTTCCATTCATATTCATTCCTTGAATGGATTTTGTTTTTATGGAATGAAGTTTATAAAAATTCATTCTCTTTAAATGGTTAAATTCATTTAAATTCCATTTCTATTTCATAGGTTATATGATTTTGGAACTTGATTCCTTTAATGGGTTATGTTCATGATGAAATGATTACAAACCTGTCTCTTTCCATAGGTTATGATTTTATTACATGTTTAAAACACCCATTTCATTTCGTGGGTTTGGATATGATTATTTATGATCTTATGGAACATGTATGTATGATTTCATTATGATATTGGTGGTACCTACATCTCCATACAATGAATTGCGTAAATATTTATATCTCTTGAGATAAACTAATATGGTCTTGGAAATGAAACATGACTACCAATATGCCCATGGGAGTGAGCCATGACTAACAAGATGGTATTAGGAGTGAACTCATGTTACTATAATGGACATGGGAGGGAACCATGACTACCAAGATGGTGTGGGTAGTGAACTCATACTACTAAGAAGATCTCGACAGTGTTATCTTAACTACTATGGATATCATATTATATATTCATATGTGTATTCCAAAATACCATGTTTTATTCCTATGTTATGCTTTAATGGATTATATTCTTTATCTCTTTATGATTTGTGTCTTACGAACTGCTAATCTTACTCCATGATTCATGTATATGATCTTTGATGTGAAGGGTACGCTCTTCTATTTTCATGATCATGTTATCATTCCCTTATTCTCTGGATTTTTCTTATATATATTTCTTATTTACCCTTACTGAACATTTTATGTCACCCCTTTTTATGTTTCCTTCCCCATGTTATAGAGATATGTATTACATTTGATGTGTCAAAGAAGGGTTACAGTGAAGTAGAACCTAGTTAGAGATAATGCAAATCATTTATGTACAATTGTTTATGTTTTCCATGATTCCAAATGAACTAGACTAGTATGGTCTTTTGGTGTATTTCTATATAATTATTTAGGTATTGCAAAATTGTTATGTAATTTTAATGTTTGAAAATAAAGTTTCGCTATAACCATTGTTAATTTTTATCCTTAAAATGATAAACAATGATCTAATAATTTTGAAAACCATAAGCCAAACCCTTTTGAATAGAATGAAAATCCTCACATAGGATTAATTCTCATATGTACATCTGGTTCTATGTGGATTGAAAACACAAAAAAAATGTTGAAATTTTTTATTCATATAACTTCCACTTGAAATTTATTCTTCATTATTCCACATATTAACAAAAATGGTTAGGTCAAGTATGATTTGAGTAAACTCATCTACAATTTAATATGATTTTACAGAAATATTATTGTCAAGGATTCTAACATAATACATTTTACACCCACATTTCTTCCATTCTCTTGATATAAAGGGAAACTATAAATAATTGAAATTAATTTTTTCAATGGTTTATTAAGATTGATTACTATTGAAAGATCTTAAAAATCCTCGAATTCTAGTTGATATCATATATAATGGAAATATAAATATAAATACATAATACATAATTAATCTAATGACAATAATAATAATTAATATGTGGGGAATATAGAATATTATCATTGAAACCTGATACACATAGTCTACATATACATCTCATATTATCCTAAAAAATAATACATAATTTCATCAACATATAAAACATAATGGTAACATTGGTACACTCATATCTAACATCTAGAAATATTAGTGGAGACTACACACCAACTCATATAACTTGTCACATGTTTCCATCCACCACTATGGATAACTTAGTTGGTTTATTTTTATTCAATTGTTAAATACATCATGAAACAAAAAAAATCCTCTTAAAATTTCATAGATAGAGACTATTTCTTGTTGGTGTCTGATTACAAAAAAATTAAATTGGATAGTCCTAACCCACTTATATGGACATTCTCTGTTTTCTCTATAAATTAGATAATATCATTGGATAAACATCATCGATAACATATTTTGGGATTCTAATGGCCCATGCTCTATTAGGATGAAACAATATTAAAATATCTATTATTTTACCCAATAAAATTATCAAGGGGTTTGAATTGTTTTAAACATTGAAGATGATAAAATTCATTTCAAATTTATTGGATCACATGGGTTCTTTATCTATGAATATTGGGTCATGTAATACATTTAAATCAATATTCCCATGATAGAACTCCTTTACTCTCTCAAGAAACGATGGATATAAATATTGATTGATGATAGGTGATGTCCCAATATTCCACCATAACTAGATTTATAGACTCTAGTTACTCAATAACACAATATTATTTGGGTTCCTCCCATTCCAAACAATATAAAAATGTAAACTAAGGGTTTTAGCCATAGCACCCCTATAAAATATTAAAAACACATTCTTATATGGATCAAATGAAATCCAATGCACAATCTTCCGTCGGGAAACTACTGTTCCACTATTAGTCATGATATATCCTAGGAAATGGACTTGTAAATTTAGAAATTATTACATTAATATTTCATTGTATAGTTGTTACACCCAGTGAAATCCAAGAACAATCATAAGATTCTCAGTATACTGATATACACATATATAAAATATAGATAATATATTTATTAAAAAGACAATGAACTTGTCATAAAAATTCATAATTATGTATTTCTTGAGTATCATAATGATTATAGGTTTGTCCAATGCTATTAATAACATTACCAGGAACACTCAAATGATACAACACTGGACCGATCCTTAATATATATTACTGAATATATTTTTTACACACTATAATTTATATTAGGTGTGAAAAATAATGAATAAATATCATATATATATATATTAAATTATTTCTAAAACCAAAATATTTTGTTTCAAGAATTAAATAAACCCCATACAAATGTTTTTTACTATATATGGATATTACCAACAAAATCTTATATGTTTTCGAAAATACATCAATACTTCCAAAAAAATATCCTTCTAACATGTCATACTTTTAGATAGTTCATATGTTATACTATTTTTTATAACCTAGTGAAATTGATATATAGGTTGTTTGTGGTCAACCACATAGTAAGGGAAAACATAAGAGATTCCAATCCTAGATCATTGTGAGAATGAGATGTTAATATGAGAAATCTACAATATTCAATGTGAATGGAAATTAAATTAGATAATTGTACCAAATATGATATAGATAAAAAATCATAAGTAAGGGAATATATATATTTTTTAGAAAAAGTATTTATTTTGAATGAGGAAACATTACTAAACAATATTCCATCACGACATATTAATGATTCTTAAATAATAAATTAGAACAAATTGAACCATAAAATATACATCAAGGTTAACCACTAATACATTCATCAATTAGTAGACTAGGCTAACCAACATCCCACAATATAGAAGGAATGGTATTATCTCAAGTGTACCTTTTAAGGCTTGGGTTAACCATCTATGTATATGATCTTTTTGTGCATGTGATAGAAACTTATATACAATAATATTTTGTTCTTGGAATTATCTCTCATCTACAATCATATTCTTTGATTGGTGTAACCAACCATTTTCCATAAAATTATCTCATGTGATATAAAAATATACCTATGCGTTGGAAGGAAATATAGACCACAAATATCACTTAATGATAGATGATAGATATGTCTCCCACATGAAATTAGTCATACATATTAATATGAAATCACTATGAAAAGAAATTTGGTTTCATATCATTTCTAAATGACATCCCATGATAAAAATTTAAGATTGTACCAACTGATATCCAAAATTAAATATCCTAAAAGGGAGTATAAAATAATTTTTAGGATGATCATAAACACTAATTAATAATGGTTTGAACTATTGGAGTTGTAGAGTAAATTACATGTGAAAAAAGTAACATTAATCTTTTCTATCATGGTTGTAAAAAACACTTGTATGATAATTCAAAAATATATTAAGGGAATGAAAATAAAAAATTGAAAAAAATATATTTTCAAAATAATTTCAAATATTATGCCCATGGAAAAAATTAATATAATGATAACAAAGGTGTAGTGGGAGAAAAAATATACCAAATTATGTCATGAAATACATTAAGTTATACAATAACATTATTAATAATTATTGAAAAGTGTATAATAAGAAAGAAAATTCTGAAAGGAATTTTATTTGAAAAAATGGAAAATTTGTGGATAAATTTCATTATAAAGAATTTTTATAAAATTTTTTAAGGTTCCCTTGAATTAGATGTCAAATATGTGATTATTTTTACAAATTTAGAATGTATTTCAAAATGACCCAAATAGAACAATTTAAGAATATGATTTTTTGAAATAAATCAATGATATAAGAAGATGACCATAAGTAGTCATTAAAATATATAATAGGTTAATTTTCAAAACCATAAATAAATATTTAAATAGATAAAAAATCATTAGAATTGATGATTATTGTTCATGGAAAATTCTTATTTTTATAGAATAATTATATCCATAATAGAAGATAATTTTGATGAAATTTTATAATGTTAAAATACATAAAGAGAAAATAAAACAATGAATATTGAAATGGAAGAATAAAAGTAAATTAGGAGAGAAAATTAAATAGAGAATATTTGCGAGTCAATGATAAATAAAATTGATATGAAAACAACCTTTCATTTTGTATAACATTCCAATAAAAAGTAATAAAATAAGGAACCAAAAATGGAACTGAAAATACAATTAAAAAAATATAATCATGTTATCATATTTGAAATTTTTATTATATATAAAAATTATAAATTAATATAGGTTCACAATACAAAACCTATATTAATTAATGGAAATTTTTATGAGAAATCCCTAAATTAGGTTGTCACTTAATTGTACATGCTCAAACCTCATAAAAAATAATAAAAAATAATTATATATATATTTATTATCTTTATTTATAATAATTAATGATTATATTTATTATTAATATTAATTTTTTATATATAACTACATATTTTGATTTAATATTGATCATTAGTGTTAGCGATTTTAATCCTTCCTACTCTATTTTAGTGTAATTATGTGTTGTAGAAACACATATTAATGAATTAATAATATATAAAATAGTAAATTTACTATATTGGAAGTTCCATAGGGATTCATGAGGTTCCATGTTCACTCTATGGAATTTTATGGTACAAATATTCATTATGAAAACTGTAACATGTTTGTTTCATTAATTTTTATGAAATAACAAAGTGGAATATTAATAATGAGTTAAATATTAACCGAAAAAAATCATAATAGAAAATAAATTATTTACTTATTAATATCTAATATAATTATTAACACCACCATTATTCATCTGAAAATTTTTCCAAAAAAATGATTTTGTGAAAGATGTCTCAAACATTACATATTGTGAAGTAAATATCAATATAATAATCTAATTTTTAATTTTTTTAATATAATGTAAAAAACAAATATCATGTTTTATAAAAATTTACTAATAGGAAAATGAATTCATTAAACAAATTTTTAAACCTTTCTTGTAAGGTGGTGAAATTAAATTAATTACATTGTTCATGAAAGCAGCGAATCGACCATAACATGGGTGATGTTTACATTTCTTAATAGATGTGTGGTTGGTAGATAAATATTACTAAATTAAAATATTAAAATTTAAATATTTTATTATTCTTATTAAATCATATTTTTATTCTTATGTAGCTTTTTAAAATTTATAATAATAAATAAACATGAATGAACTTAGTTAGAATAACTAAATCATCCTTTTTTGTCCATTTTAAACCACTCATTAAGAATCCATAGATTGGTCTTATGGTGGAAAAAATAACTATTGTACATGTGAAAGAGAATAAGAAAATGGTTTTTGAAGAAATTATTTAATTTATAATGGTCTGGGTATGAGGAGATGTGGGTTGGTGAAGTGGTCCTTAATATGTGAGAGGGGTCGGGTTCTATAAATTTTAATTTCATAATAATAAATACTAATGTTTAATTCAACGAATGTGGCTTTAGAGATAATTATTTGGGATTAAAATATATTTTAATGAAAATAAATCCACTATACACCAATTTATAGCTAGGATTTGGTTATTTTTTTACTTTAAAACATTGTTTAATACCTTTTTTACATCATTTTACATATATCATGGGAAGTATTTTTCTACATCGATAACATAATTTTATGCATAAATTTGAAATTTAATTCTTAACCTAATTTAAATAATGAATATTTAATTATTTTATTTTATTTTATTTAAATAAATATCTATATATGGGAATGTAATCTTTTAAATTAAAAAATAAAATATAAAAAAACTGCTATTATAAATAAATCACTTTTTAAACATGATGTGTTTTCAATCATTTTTCTTAAAAATTGGTAATATCTATATGATTAAAATGGTATTTTGTATTATACAATTTAGATTTCTATAAATTTATTCTTATAAACTAAAATATTATTTTGTAAACTAGAAATGCATAATGAAAAAAATTTGAAAAAGTGTTAAGCATAACAATTATTTTATTATTTTTCTATTTCATATAATAAATATTTTTTAATGTCATATTTTATATATCACCAGTATATATAATTTAAATTTGTATTCTGTAGTGATTAATTTAAATTATAATTATTAAAGAGAATTACGTAGAAAAAAATTCTATTAAAAATAACTCTTCTATTACATTAAATGGTCGTATCTTCCGTAAAAATAAAATGATTATGAATTAATTAATGATTATTAATATATATATATATTTATTAAAAGTAAATTAATTAGAATATGATAAATTAATTTTTTTTAAAATAGTATATATTAAAAATCAACTTTTTTAATAAAAATATATTTTTCTTTAAGTACGATATTTATCATCCTCAGTCATTACAAAATATTTCCATTTAAATAAATTTAATCTCTTTGATAACTTATAATACATTCAATTTGGAGCCTCAATTATATTATATGATCATTATATTTTATTAAAAATACAATAAAATATTAATTTTAATATTTCTCGGAAAAATGTAATTTGATAGGATGAATATCAATTTTGATCTTACATGGTGAAAATAAGTCTATAATGAAATCCTGAAATTTTACAATAGAAATATACTTTCATGAATAATATAAAATGTAGTATTTAAAACTTTTCCATTTTATTTCTACTATTTTATTAAAATATTTATAATTAAAAATTCATTAAAAAAATTTTGTATAAATATTTATATGAACATTTGGAGGTAAACAATGACATTATTTATAACCATGTTTTTTTTCATATTTTTTTTGTTTTGAAAGGAATCATGTGGATCCATTTTAGTTAATAAAATTAATATTTAATGACTAATTATTTAATTGATGTTTATATATAATATACCTAAATATTTAAATTTAAAACCATCTAATGATTATTACTATTCATATTGTTAATATAAGACCATCTTACGATTCAAAAACACATTTCTTGACAAAATGTTTTCCCATATTTTGGGAGTTCAACATTAAGATAACTTTTCAAAATTATTTTATTTTAATTGGGTAAAATGGATTCAAAATTTGGAATCAGAATAGCGAATATTATATATTGAGTTCATTATTAATTTTGGACATAAGGGATAATAAAAAGAGAAAAAATTAATCATCAATGTTAAGGTTAAAATTTGTTTACTTGGGGGTGTCAAACTAATAATATATGGTTAAAATTGACTAAATATTCTATATTCCAATTTCACACCATATTTCACCCATATCACCTATAAGGTTTGATAATGGGCCATTTTGGGCATTTTGGTGTTTAAAAATGTGGTTAATATTTAATATTTTCAAAACCTTCATGTGTATCCTTCTAATCAAGTATATAAGGGACCCCCCCAAAAAGTTATTCACACCTTTTAGGTGATTTTGAATAAAAACCCTAGAAAAAACATTGATAAATCATTAATGGTCATATAATTGAGGTCGTTTCCATCAAAAAATAAAAACCCTTGTGTTATTTAGAAGATATCTAAAAGAGGATTCTCAATGAGAAAAAATCATCTTACTAAAGATATTTATTTTTATTTCTTCTTCAACAAAATTCAATAATGTCATAAAAATAACAGTATAATAAGTATTGTATCAACCATATAAGGAGTTGTCATTATGTTTACAGCATAATATTTTTCAATATACTTCTCCAACTAGCACCTCACGAACTGATGTAATTCTTATTCCATCATCAACTCATATATATAGTAATAAATATAGAAATAATGAATATATATGATAGATATGATATTATAATTATTATATATATTTAATATACCACTTAACTATTGACACGTTCGCCCATTAAGGTAATGATATTCCACTCGTTCATCGGTAAAACCTACCATCTCCACAATGCGATGTCATTAATTTTACATGTACAACAATAATGAATGGATATAAAAAGGTATATAATTATTAAAGATTATACTTATAAAAATAATATTATTCTATATATATTATTTCAAATGTAATGTAATTTTATATAGGTATATATTCATTGGATTTTGGTAAAACGTCATTGAGGTTTTCATTTTGGAATAGACCCCAAACCCCTGTCTTAGGGCCTGTTTTTTTTTGTAGGAAGCAGGTAATATAAGGATGGATTCCTAATATAGAGAAAATAAATAGATGGAACTAAATATCTTATGTGAATTTAATTAAAAAAATTGTTTAATACATGATATTAATTCCATTTCTATATCCTATGAGGTTTTACATGTGTAAATTCAATACATGTCATGAATTTGACAAATGAAAGGAATAGAAAACAAAAACATAGTGCATAGTGTGAATTGGTTTTTTTAGTGGGTAAAAACCATGATCTTTAACTATAAAAAAGGTTCATTAGAGGTGGTTATTTAGTGATTTAGTTGTGGCTTAAACCACCACCTAATTTGTTAGTGGGTGTTGTTAAAATCACTATGTATTTGACAGTCGGTAATCAAATAGTTGTGGTATATTTAAATTCATTGTATTTTTTATAATTTGCCATTTTCAGGGATTAAATGGAGGTTGTTTTTTTATTATTGGTTGTTCCTTAATATAAATATATCTCTTGAGAATATAAATAAAATAAAAAATAACCTTCACAACGAATTTAACAACACTTACTTTTATCAGCAGTTATGTTGGACAACCTTTAAATAAATTATATATAATATGTTTAGTGCTGGTAACTAAAAACCTCCAAAAAACTATTTGGAGTTTTTATAAAACATTTAACAATATCTATAAATATAAAATATTTAAACTCTATAAACTAAAAGATAAATATATGATAATTTAATTATTCATACATCACACATCCAGTCTTGTACAATAGCCATGGTCATTATAACCTAAGTCTCAATCACCCCATACATCAACCAATACCCTGGTCATCAATATATATAGATAAAATATGTCCAAAAACATCCCTCTCCTAATATACATCTATTTTAGAAACTGCAATGCATTTGTGTGCATCCACATCATCTCATCGGTTGAAACTGATTTCGTATTCTCATCAGATGTAACAAAAAAATGAATCAAATATTAAAACTAAACATAATAAATCATAATTACAGTAGAATTAATGAAAATTTTTAATCATACTATGGAAAATGAGAACCGCCGTGAATTCCTTATGAAAAACATGCATGGATCAAAATGGTCAAACTCTTACCTACTACAAACATCCTCCACCAACATTGAAATGTATAATATTTAGGAAATGAAATGTGAAAGAGAAAATATAGAGAATATATTCAGAATGCTGCACTTAAAATTTTTAATCTTTTTTATCAAAAAGAATAAATTTTATCATAAAAAATAATTTATAATTCAAGGAACATAACAAAAAA
This sequence comes from Viscum album, assembly GCA_963277665.1. Lineage (NCBI taxonomy): Eukaryota > Viridiplantae > Streptophyta > Magnoliopsida > Santalales > Viscaceae > Viscum > Viscum album. The sequence goes on along the minus strand of OY728119.1, from coordinate 1,597,971,680 downwards.
GAAAATATCTATTTAATATATGATTCAACACTTGAAATAGAAAAGGGAGAAGTAAATATTCTAATTTTTTTAAGTGGCATGTTTTGTAATAAAGTTTTTAAGGATTTGGATATCACATAATGTCCTATATTTCCAAATAAACTAAGTGGTGGTGATACGATGATTACAATTCAACAAGAGGTAATTTACATTGGTTTTTATTATTGTATATATGTTTTAGTGATTTAAAATAGAAAAAAATATGTTTATGGAAATAAAATGTAAACCATCATTTTTGATGTTATGGTGTTAGTTCCAACATTTAAAAATTAAATGTAGGGCATTTACCCCATGATTTCTTGTCTATATGACATCATTTTTGTGGTTTTTATCATTCCACAAATTTTTTAGTGTTTTAAAACACAAAAACTTATATACTGTCATAATGGGATAAAATTAAATTTATAATGACTTTCTATTGGTTCCTACATTTCATAATTAAATCTATGGTTGTTTCCCTATGATTTAGGAAAATATGACATCATTTTCCAATTTATAACCATTCCATGCTCATTTTAGTGTTTTGAAACACTAAAATATGTTTATGATAATATTGGGAAACCCACCATTCTGAATGATATGTAGTCAGTTCCTACCACAACTGAAATTATACCCTTTACCAATAGTTTATAACCATTGGTATAGGATGGAAAATGTTGGTATATTATATACCAACGGTTTCCCATACCGTGGACAAGTAAGTCGTGGGTAAAGTCTTATACCAACGGTTCTTTGTAAACCGTTGTTATAGGTGTTAATGTAAGATATATACCAATGGTTTCACAAACAATTGGCATATGTTACCCTTATAAAAACGGTTCTAAACCATTGGTATATAGTATAAAATATTCATCTTAAGCATATACCAAATGTTTTTAAAAATGTTGGTACAGGTTTATTTCAATTGTTATAACAAAACTGTTGGTATAATATGCATCAAAATTCTATACCAATGGTTTTAAAATGTGTCGGTATACATCTACTACAGCTCCACAGCAGCCAGCAGCCCCCTCCAACCTGAAACTCTCCATTACCGGAAAAAACACATACACATCCGATATCCAAAAAACTACATAGGATGTTTAAAAATTTTCCATAATTCATAAATTTAGAAATTTAAATTTCATTCCTCACTCGAAACACAACACAAGATAAAAATTCAGAATCCAATACATCCACAATCCAATACATCGAGAATTGAAATGAAATAACACCCACATCACCAATACAAAATTAAAATCCAATACTTTCAGAATCCAATACACATAATAGTGTTCAAAATTTAGAATTCATTACCAATATATCAAAAATCCAATACATATACAATTCATAAATTTATAATTGAAAAGAAATAACACCCATAATAGTATTCAAAATTTAGAATTTACTCCTCACTCAAACCACAACACCAATACACACGAGAAAAAGCCTACATGTTATAGGAAGCAGATGGGATGTTTACTAATGGTTGTGGGTAGAAAATCTTAAAAACAATAGAAAAACATGGGTAGAGTCGATAAGGATCATGATACCCATATAAAATACAGTGGTATTGGTTATGTTCTTAGACCTAAGATGTGTTATATGAAGAAAATGGGATGTTTATATTCCTCTAATGACTATTTTACCATGTATAAATGGTTCCTGATGTATTAGTGGGAAACATTGGAAAATCTCGACATATGAGATGGGTTAAAAGAATAGCCTACATGTTTTTCATAGACATTTCAATTGGAACAAAGGGGTATGTGGAAAATTATAATTTAGTTTTCTGGGGGTGATGTGAGAGGATTCCCCATTTTGGATAGTGGGTATGAATGTTTAATTATTTCTTTGGTATTGGGTCCCCAAAGGGACTTTGGTTTGGTCCTAGACCCCACTGTTTGAGGAAGGTATTGCCATAATAAATTTCAAATGTTTTAGAATAGGGGTATTAGTTCCTCAAATTAGAAGAGGATTGTGTGAGTCTGAACCAGGGTTCCTTGTGCTAAAGTATCAACACAATCTGAATAAGTATGGTTGGTTTTCCATATTCAAGTTGTTGTTTTCACTTAAAATCATGTCCATTAAAAATAAATGTGATATATTTTGAGTGGTACCAGCTACACCGCACCTCGGATTGAGACAGGGTTGACTCGTACACATAACAAATGACCCATTGATTGTTTTCCTAATGTATCAATAGAATCTGAATGAATTTGTTCAGCTTTTTGTATCCCAATATTTTTGTTTTCTCTTAAAATGTTTCCAATTTCAAATAAATGTGAGACACTTTGAGTTGTACCAGCCACACCATCCCTCTAATTGAGAAGGGGTTGACTTATAAATGTCCCAAATGACCCATGGATCCTTGTGCTAAAGTATCAACCCAATCAAGATGTGTTTGGTTGGTCTTCCAAATGTCTGTTTTTTTAAGTAAAACAGTGTCCATTTAAAAAATAGAGAGAGACATTGAGTGATATCGGCCACACTATCCCTCAAATTGAGGTAGGGTTGAATCGTACACATCTCAAATGTCCCATGTAATGTTTTCCAAAAGTATTAATACAATCAGAAATCTTTTGTATGGTTTTTCGTATGCATGTTGGTGTTTTCACTTAAATTCATGTCCATTTCAAATAAAAGTGAGAAATTTTGAGTGGTACCGACTACACCATGCTTCAAATTGAGGTGGAGTTGACTCATACACGTAAAAAATGACCCATGCATCATTTTCATAAAGTATCAACAGAATCTAAATGCGTTTGGTCAGCTTTCCATATGCATGTTGTTGTTTTCAAGTAAAATCATTTCCATTTCAAATAAATGTGAGACAGTTTGAGTTGTACTAGCCTCACCGTTCCTTGGATTGAGGTGGGTTAGACTCATAAATGTCAAAAATGATCCATGGATCATTGTCCTAAAGTATCATAACAATCAGAGTAAGTTTGGTCAGTTTTGGGTATGCCAGTTGTTGTTTTCACTTGAAATGTTGTCCAATAAAATAAAAGTCAGACACTTTGAGTGAAACTGGCCACACCATTCCTCATATTGTGGCAGGTTTGACACGAACATGTCACAAGTTACCCATGGATCATTTTCCTTGAATATTAATACAATCAGAAAAAATTTGGTTGGTTTTTTGTATGCATGTTTTTGGTTTCACTTAAAATCGTGTCCATTTCAAATAAAAGTGTGACAGTTCAAGTGGTACATTCCACACCATGCCTCTGATTGAGGCTTCATTGACTCATAAACATAAAAATTACCCATTGATCATTGTCATAATGTATCAACAGAATCAGAGTGTGTATTTTTAGTTTTTAGTTTGCATGTTGTAGTTTTCACGTAAATTGTTGTCTATTTCAAATAAAAGTGAGACACTTTGAGTGGTAACAGCCACACTGTCCCACTAATTATGACAGGGTTGACTCATACATGTCAACAATGACCCATGTATCCTTGTTGTAATGTGTCATCCCAATCAGAATATGATTGGTTGGTTTTCCAAATGTCTATTGTTTTTATTTAAAATAATGTCCATTTAAAAAAAAAGACACTGAGTGATACCGGCCACACCATACCTTAAATTGAGGAGGGGTTTACTATTACACATCAAAGATTACCCATGTATCTTTTTACAGAAGTATCAATACAATTAGAAAACGTTTGGTCATTTTTCCGTATGCAAGTTGTTGTTTTCACATAAAATACAGACCATTTCAAATAAAAGTGAGATAGTATGAGTGTTACTAGCCACACCAATCCTTAGATTGAGGAAAGGTTGAATCGTACATGTTAAAAATCACCCATGGATCCTTTTACTAAATTTTCAATAGAATCCAAAAGCGTTTGGTTAGTTTTTTGTATGCAAGTTGTTGTTTTCACTTAAAATGTTGTCTATTTCAAATAAATGTGAGACTTTTTGAGTGGTACCGGCCACATCATTCCTCGCATTGAGGTGAGGTTTACATGTACATGTCAAAAATGACCCATGGATCATTTTCCAGAAGTATCAATAGAATTAGAATGAGTTTGGTCAGTTTTCCATATGCCAATTGTTGTTTTCACTTAAAATGTTGTCCAATTCAAATGAAGGTGAGTCACTTTGAGTGGTTCCGGGCACACCGTTCCACGAATTGAGACGTTGTTGACTCATACACGTCACAAATGACACATGGATCCTTGTTCTATTGTATCAACACAGTCATAATGTGTTTGGTCAGTTTTATGAATGTCTGTTGTTTTTAATTAAAATCCTCACCTTGCTTCCTCTTTTCGATTAGGGTTTTCACTCTTCTCTCATCTTCTACTAAAGCTCTAAAACCATATTTTCTATTGGGATTTAGGGTGAATATTGAAAAGTGCGTATATTGGGTTCTGAGATTCCAAATTAAGACTGTGATTCTCTATGGAAACAAGGTAGGTGGTCGGTGATTGGTACTGATGTAATAGTAATTTAATGTTAATTAGATAGGGATTTAGGGTGAATCATAAAGAGAGAATAGATTGGGCTTAGTGACCTTATGATGTAGTTATTAGTGTGATGATGTTGGTGATACACAGTTTTGTGAGGTATCGAGTGGAGGATGAGGATATATGTGGCGGGGGTTATGCATGGTAGGAGGATGATGGGGGGCTCTCCAATGTCTACAGAGGAGGGGGTTTTCTGAGATCCAGGAAGAAGGGTGGGGGATATCTGGTGGACTGTTCGGAGGGCTGTAAGGGGGGTTGTCTGAGGGGATGTCATGGGTCCAGGGAGGAGGGTGGGGGCTGTTCGGGATCTAGGGAGGAGCGGTGGCTGTCCGGGGTCAAGGGAGGAGGGTGGGGCAGTCTGGGAGGCTGTCTAGGGCGATGTCTGGGGAGTTTTCTAGGGCAATATTTGGGGGCACTCTGGGGTCTATGGTGGATGGTGGAGGTTGTTCGGGGTCTAGGAAAAAGGGTGGGGAGCTGTCAAGGGGGCTGTCCGGGGACCAGGGAAGATGGTGGGGGGCTTTCCAGGGGTCTTTCCTGGGTTTATGGGATGATATTTACATATTTTCTATGAAAATCCTTTCAAGGTTAAAAATTTAATATCGTTATATCAAATTATAATCAGACCACCAATTTTTTAAATTCCCCTAAAAATTAATATTTCATTAAAATATGGGGATTTCACAGCAAATCATCAAATGAAGTTTTATTATTTATAGAAAAAAAATATAGATAATTTTTCATACCTAATCACACATATATTCAGGCACAAAAAATCAATAAACATCAATGTTTAGTAATATCATTGAAAAATGTAACGGGTTGGTTGTGTCTAATGACCAAGAAATCCTGTGGAAATTGTTTCTTAAATACTTGGAAGTTTTACAAGTGCGCAGATTTTGATGGTGCCTGAATCCAAGGCCCGGTGTGCCCGTAATCAATTTATGAAGTTTTGTTCGGGTATGTTCAGTAATCATACATGCAAGGTTTTATATATTTTGAACCGGTGATCGAAATTGAAGTCTGAGGAAATCAATGAACTCGCATCGCTGGTATTCGCTTAAGGAGACATTTACCGTAGTTGCGTTTTATCGAGAGTGGAATTTAAATTTTAGGTTTTATAAATAAAATTTAAATAAAAATATCTGTTTCATATTTTTATTTGTATGGAAGTTAAAAACTCTAAAGGAAGGCTAGTGGAGGGGCCACCCGCACGTAACCTCCCTTGGGAGGATGTTAAATGTTGTGGCCCACATGACCATCAAACTCCTAAACTCCCCTTGATCCCACCATTTAACTCTTGAACTCCCAAATTAATGGTGGAGCCTCTCTACCTTTCCTCTTATTGTGCTAACTCACTCTCTCAATTAATTAACTAAGCTTGTAATTAATTAATTGGAACTTCTATTTTGAATTGTTTTGAATTCATTTTGTGAGAATAATAATATGTGTTATATTATTATGTTTGGAAAATATTTCCTAGGTTGGGGGAGAATTAGTGGAGCTTTGGGAGAACCCTTGGAGGAACAATATCCTTTCGACGAAGAATGCCATTTCCACCGAATAACGACTACATGTCTTCTTCCTTTCCAACCAGAGCAAGAAAGGGTAGACGCCGCCTGCAAAGAATTCCACCAATGACAATGTCATCACCTCCAATGTTGACGGAACCACATTTTTCTTCCGCGACTCATCAACATTCAATGAAAAATAAGAGGCAGGGGGGTTTTCATTATATTAGATGTATAAATTGTACCCTCATTCCTCATTGTTTTCTTGGTATCGCTGATAGCCACATGTTATCGCCTAATGCGGAGGGTGCGGGTCGAACCAACAGAATTGGATGCCCCGTCGTTGGCTTTTGTTGATTGACGTCGGAGGCAAAGACGAAAGGGCACGGTGTAGTTGCACCGCGCCGGAGAAGAACTGCGGGGTAGAAGAGGCGTTGGCGTCGGCGACCGGAGGTGGCGGGGGCTGCATGCCGGCTATGTGCAGGGACCAGCGGTCGCTCTAGCTGCCCGGTATGCATCAAAACCGGCCATCTGATCCGACCGATCCACGTGTAAGAGCCACAATGCCTGAATCCACCACATGGAGGGAGATCGCGGCCCGTATCTGCGGGCCGCTCGGTTGTAAGAACCGGTCGGCTGCTTGCCGGCTGGGCTGGAGAACCGTGGCACCCACAGGAATCGCGTGGAGGAGGACGAGGTCCACATCTATGGTCTGCTAGGCTAGGCGAACCAGCCGGGCGCGTGCCAGCCAAGCTGGAGAAGAACAGCACCCGTAGGCGCTGCCTGGGAAGAACCGCAGCCAGCAGCGCAGGTCGTGTGCACCGGGACGCACCTGCCAGCTCCGGCCAGCTGGGCAGAGAAGGAGGCATCATCTCTTGGCACCGCTGGGAGAACTAGACCGTCTCACAGAGTGGTCCGGGTTCGTAGTAGGTCCGCACCCCATCGGGCCGGGCTAACCACCAACAGGGTCGGACCCGCCAGCCCACTGGGCTTGACGGGCCAGGCCCGACTTCACTTAATGGAGAATATTTTCTATACTGTGCGTCCAATCAATTCATTGTCTGTGGAACTAGGGCCCTCATGACTAGTTGGTAATTTTGAGATACTTTAAGTGATTATTGGATAAATTTGGAAAACGTCCATGTTGGATTGAATGTAAAATCCAACCGGGCCACTGGAACAAAAATGCCAATAACTCTCAGACCAGGCGTTCGATTGATGCACTATCTATCGCGTTGGGTTCCTTTTTATGGGACAGAACAATGGGATACATCAACTCAGTACTTCGGTATAGTTGATGTATCATCACTTTGCTCATGTAGCGAACCCTCCCAGAATCGAGCGTGTTGTATGCGGGAACCCTAGGGATGGCTTCGAATACTACTGTATCGGAATCCTTCGTGGGTTCAATAGTGATGAATAATGTACATGAATCCTCCCCGGGTTCAAAAGCGATGACTACTGGACCAGGATACTCTGTGGGTTCAACAGTTCTGACTTTTATTCCTGTATCCTGTGTGGGTCCGACAGCTTAGTTGGTACTGTATCATGTGTGGGTCCGATAGCTTAGATGAATCAATGACTATATCTGATCGTCTATATCACTCTACGAATAAATGATACCTATGTGAGATGAGTTTGTACATTAAATCATTTATGTTCGAGGTGATTGACATTATTTCCTATGTGGACGGGGTTTTGCAAGGCCTCTAGAGTTGGATCCAAACTCTGATTGATAACTTAGCTATATGTATGGTCATATACCTAAGTAGTGTTGGTTTATACTTCGTGATTGTATCTTTCTTCTGTGGTTTACCCTTCGATGATTCTGGGAGACCTTCGGGGGTCTCAGAGTCCCTACTGAGTATTGTAATACTCACCCCTGTGTGGGATATTCCCACACATCATTGAGTTGGTTGCAGACGACGGACAACACTGATCGAGGAAGAGAGTTGTAGAGCTGGATGGTACCTAGAGGTGGACCACTTGGAGAGACATACATGGAGCGGACGGACGGACCTGGGTTGCTGAGGAGGCCCTCAGTGCCCACCCTTATGGTGGGATTCTCATAGAATGACTCCGTAGTTTCTATTTATGTTTCTTCAGTTGTAATAGCTTTACATTTGTTTGTACTTTGCTGTTGGGCTTGTATTTCCAGCCCCTTTACATTCAACACATTCTTCTGTATATAGTTTTATTTAGGGTTTACTATTAGTTGCGTACTCTACTACCTGTGTTCAGGGTTTTTGTGAGTTATAGGTTTAAATTAAATGCCTTCCCTTTTTATACGGATTATGCCTTTGCTGCTAGTCTCCAGCCTCTGGCCTATGAAAGGCGGGCTTGGGGTAGTCAAGGCATAGACCCCGGGGATGGTTCGTGACAAATTGGTATCAGAGGGGTCAGTTCTATACCAGAACATGGACTCTGATTATTTTAATGGCAATAGAGTTATGTGTTTTGGGTGTTGTTATCAGTTTAGGGAAACTGGTGTTGGTGCGACGGCCGACCTATCCATACACTGGGACTCTGACTTCTGATCTCCGACTCAGTGTATGAAAGAACTGATTGCATGTGTGTTTCCTTTGAAAAAGTTTTCTTCTTGATTACTTTTTGTCAGCTCACCAGGTATACTGTTTTAACCATGGAACACTAGTTTCTTTTCAGGATAGCCCCACGAAGGCAGCCAACTAGTGTTCCATGTTTCGTACGAGATTGTAGCTCACTGAGCGATGAGGCCTCGGTGCAGGGCCCCATCCTAGAAGAGGTACTAGCGGTACCACTACCTGTTGGGCCACCGATACCACCATCTCTTGTAGCAGAGAGGGCATTCCACCTGAGTGCGTTACACGAGTTCCAGCACCCAATGCCACCCAGGGTCCGGGGAGAGACGGACCCACAGGTAGATGAGGATTGGCTGGAGGCTGTCATGAGAGTTTTCAGATTGGTAAGGACACCATCCGACCCCATGGTGGTCTTTTCCGCGAGTCTCCTGCATGAAGAAGAAGGAAGATGGTGGATCTTGATTCTCCAGGTTCATGACAAGGCACCTTTACTCAGGATAGACTTCAAGAGTCTCTTCCGCTCAGAGTTTGTTTCAGCCACACTTCGTGTGGTGCAGATTCAAGAGTTACATCATCTGTAGTACGGTAGTGTGACAGTAGCTTAGTACTCAACGAGGATCACCAAAATCTCATGCTACTCCATAGATATGGTATGAGACCCGTTCATCAGAGCCCAGACCTTTGAGAAGGGGCTCAGGTATGAGATCAGGTCATTGATGATTCCCCTCAGCATCCCGACGCAGGCGAGGGTGTTGGAAAGAGCCCTTCAAGTGGAGAGTTTTCTCGCTGAGTAGTCACTAGTAGAATGACCGACCTCAGGGAGACACGTAGAAGAGTCTTCTGCAGATGGCTGTAGAAAGATGACACAGAGGTCCAAGCGTACTAGGATATTAGGTGGGAGACCCCAGGATACAGGTTCGGTTGTGCGGGGAAAACGATACATAGCCAGATATATGAGGAGACGGCAGTGCTATGCATGCGGTGGGTAGGGCCACATGGCTCGTGACTGCCCGAACCACCATGCATATGAGCAATATACAATAGAAGGACCTCCCAAAAAGAGGCAGAGGTTCGACCGTGGTGGTTCGTGGGGAGAAGGCGGATGTGGAAGAGGAGATGGACAAGGAGCGGGTGGTGGACGAGGTTTCGAGGCTCTACCACCACCACTACCAGGAGGTCCACCCCGACCACAGGGAGCTGGCGGACAGAGGTGGGCTTAGCTCCAGTCAGTCGAGGCCTATGACCATGGCGCACGTGGGATGATTCAAGTTACTATATTTGTCTACTCCACCCTTACTGCAGTAATTATAGACACTGGTGTGTGTCATTATTTTATTTCAACTACCATATTTCGAAGCTCAGAGATTCCAATGGAGCCGTTAGCTCAATCTTTACGTCTAGATACTTCTATGGGAGCAGATCTGATGATTATGAAATGGTGCCGACAGTGTGAGATTACTTTAATAGGAGAGAGCTTCGGCTGGGATCTTTTAGTAGTGGCATCAGGGCCTTACGAATTCATCTTGGGTATGGACTGGTTATCCACCGTTCAAGCCCCGATTGACTATATTAGAGGAAAAGTGCAGTGTATCCGCACATATTGGACCAGGTTTATCTTCTCCCACGAGATGGGAGACTTTGCAGCACAGGATGGACTTACCAAGAGGAGGGGGCATCCGATCAAACATCAGTTGGCTAGTCTCATCCTCAGAGCGGTTGATGTGTGAAGTCCGAGTTTTCCTATTGTGGTGGATCAGTATGTGGATGTTTTTCTTGATGATGTTCTAGGACTACCTCCTCATATAGAGGTGGACTTATAAATTTACCTTTACCCTGGGATGACACCGATATCTACTCGAGCATATCAGATGGCTCCTGCCAAGCATCGTGAGATGCGGGTACAGCTGGAAAACTTGCAGGGGAAGGGATTTATCCGACCCATTGTTCCACCCTGGGCATCACCGATTTTTTTTCCAGGAAGGTGGATGGGAGCTTACGACTGTGTGTTGACTACCATTTCCTGAATCAGGTGACCGTGAAAAACAAGTATCCACTAGAGAGGATTTAAAACCTCTTTGATCATCTCAAGGGAGCATGCTGGTTCTCGAAGATAGACCTCAGGTCAGGCTATCACCAGCTCAGAGTTTGAGATGAGGATGTGCTGAAGACTTCCTTCAGGTGTCGTTATGGCCACTATGAATTCTTGGTTATGCCCTTCAGTGTAACCAATGCTCTAGCAGTGTTCATGAGTCTCATGAACAGGATCATCCTTCCTTACCTCGATCCCTTTGATGTAGTCTTCATCAACGACATACTAATCAACTCGACTACTGAGGATGATCATGCCTACCATTTGCAGGTAATACTAGACACACACCGAGAGAACCATCTTTATGGTAAGCTCTCAAAGTTCCAGTTCTAGATTTGAGAAGTTCAATTTCTAGGACATGTCATCTCGGAGGCTGGAGTTGCAGTGGATCCAGCGAAGATCGAGGAAATAATTGCTTGGGAGCCACCCAGGAGTGTGACAGAGGTGAAGAGTTTCTTGGGATAGGCTGGGTACTATCAGAGATTTGTGCCAGACTTCTCCAGAGTTGCAGCACCGCTTTCAGAAATGATGAAGAAGGGGAAAATCTCCGTGTGGTCAGATAGGTTCCAGTAGAGATTTTAGGAGTTGAGGAAGAGGATGACCAGTGTGGCCATCTTGTGGCTACCAGATGAGGGAATAAGGTACGTAATTTACTGTGATGCATCGGAGACTGGACTCGGGTGTGTCCTGATGAATGATCAAGAAGTGATCGTTTATGGTTCATGGTAGTTGAGACAGCATGAGAAAAACTAAGCAACCCATGACCTGGAGTTAGAAGCAGTGGTCTTCTCCTTGAAGATGTGGATGCACTATTTGATGGTTGATCATTTTATAGTATACTCTGACCACTAGAGTCTCAAGTACATCTTCTCACAGAAGGACATGAACCTAAGATAGCGACGATGGATCAAGTTCCTCCAGGACTATGACTTCAAGATATTTTATACTTCTGGAAGGGGGAACGTTGTAGCAGATTCTCTTAGCAGGAGGTCTGGCATTCAGCTGCTAGGAGAGGTGACAGAGCAGCTTGCCAAGTTGCAGATGTCCTTTGTGGAGAGAGATGGAGTATACTTTCTACAGTCACTCACAGTCACTCCTCTACTTCTTTAGCGAGTCAGGGAGGCACAACATGGGGACGTTGAATGAGAGATGTGATGTGATCGTATATCCTCCGGGTAGGCGCCTGATGCATTTCTTGAAGGTGGGGAGCATGTTATTCTCTTCAGAGGACGGACCACGGTACCACTTGCACATCATGATGAAGTGTTGAGGTAGTTCCACACTTCCCCTCTAGAGGTACATCCAGGAGTGGGGAAGATGTATTAGGACCACAGATGACATCACTGGTGGCCAGGTATGAAGAAGGTAGTTGCAGTGTTTGTCTCATGATACCCCACTTGTCAGCAAGTGAAGGTGGAGCACCAGGTGCCAGCAGGATTGGTTCATCCCTTAGAGGTCCCAGAGTGGAAGTGGGATCGGATATCAATGGATTTAGTAATGAGACATCCATTTACATCTAAAGTAAATGACTCTATCTGGGTGATCGTAGACCGACACCCCAAGTCGGCCCACTTCTTACCGATCAGAGAGCAGGGCTCGGTAGAGAGATTTGGATGCCTCTATGTATAAGAAATCGTACGTCTTCATGGTGTGCCATCGACAATCATCTCTGATCCAGATGCTCGTTTCACTTCCTGGTGATGGAAGGGATTGCAGGAGGCTTTTGGGATGTAGCATCACTTGAGAACCACCTTCCATCCTCAGACGGATGACCAGACTAAGATGACCATTCAGACTGTCGAGGACATGCTTCATGCATGCGTCCTCGACTTCGGTCGTAGTTGGGAGGATCACTTTCCCTTGGCTGAGTTTGCGTATAACAACAACTACCACTATAACATCTGGATGGAACCTTATGAGATACTGTACGGCCGACCAAGCTGATGTCCTCTGTGCTGGACTGACCCGGGGGAGTTTTCATTTGTAGGAACCAAGATGGTGCAGGCTATGATAGAGAAGGTGCATGTCATCCAAGAGTAGATGAAGACTGCACAGAGCAAACAAAAGTCCTATGCTGATTGGAGAGGGAGACCACTACAGTTCGAGGAAGGCGACCACGTCTTCCTACGAGACTCACCTAGATGAGGCCTGCAAAAATTTGGCTGATTTGAAAAGTTGTCTCCATGATTCATTGGATAATTCCAGGTCCTTAGTAGAGTAGGAAAGGTGTCTTGCTGTGTGGCCCCTCCACCTCAGTTGCACCGGGTGCAGGACATCTTCCATGTATCACAGTTAATGAGATATGTTCACGAACCATCCTACATAATCAACCATGTGGAGATAGACATCGATGACGGGGCGAAATTCATGGAGGTTTCAGTGGAGATTGAGGATCAACAGGATCAGGTCCTGCGTGGATGTTCGATTCCTCTTGTATGCATTTGCTGGCAGTACGAGAACCTCTAGGAGATCACATGGGAGTGGGTGGATCAGATGCGTGCTCAGTACCCTCATTTGTTCCTTTAGTCTGTGTTATAGTTTACGGGGACGTAAATCCCTAAAGGGGGGAGAATGTAAAACCCAGAAATCCTGTGGAAATTGTTTCTTAAATACTTGGGATTTTACGAGTCTATAGATTCTGACGATGCCAGATTCCGAGCCCCGGTGTGCCTGGAATCAATTTATGATGTTTAGTTCGAGTATGTTCAGTAATCATACATGTGAGATTTTATATCATTTAAACCAGTTCTCGAAATTTAAATCCGAGGACACTGATGAACTCACAGTTCCGATATTCACTTAAGAAGACATTTTCCATAGTTGTATTTTATCGAGATCAGAAGATAATTTTTTGAGTTTCTAAATTAAATTTAAATAAAAATATGTGTTGCATATTTTTATTTGGATGGGAGTTAAAACATCCAATGGGAGGTTAGTGGTGGGGACACCTACACATAACCTCCCTTGGGAGAATGTTAAAGGTTGGGGACCACACAAACATCAAACTCTTCAACTCCCCTTGAACCCCACATTTAACTCTTGATCTCCAAAATTAATGGTGGATCCTATCCACCTCCCCTCATAAAGTACCAACTCACTCTCTTAATTAATTAACTAAGCTTGAAATTAATTAATTTTCTCTTCTATTTTGAATTATTTTGAATTCATTATGTGAGAAATATAATATGTGTTATATTATTATGGTTGGAATATTTTTTCTGGGGTTAGCGGGGAATTAGTGTATCATTGAGATAACATTTGGAGAAACAATATCCTCTCGACGACGAATGCCATTTCCACTAAAGAATGATGATGCATCTTCTTCCTTTCAAACTGGGGTAAGAAAGGGAAGACGCTGTCTGAAAAGAATGCCTCCAACGACAACGTCATCCCCTTTGACGTTGACGGAAGGACGTCCATCATCTATGACTCGTCAACAGTCAACGACAAATACGATGTAGGGGTTTTTTGATTATTTTAAATGTATAAATTGTAACCTCGTTCCTCATTGTTTGTTTCAGATCATTGATAGCCACTTGTTATCGCCTAATGCGGAGGGTCCGGCCATACCAACATGGCACGACGCCCCTCTGTTGGTTTTCATTGTTTGATGTCGGAGGCGTAGTCAAAAGGGCGTGGTTCCATCACACCACACAAGAGAAGAACAGTGGGGTGGAGGAGGTTGTGGCGTCGGTGATCAGAGGCAGCGGCGGCCGTGCACCGACCGCGTGGGGGGACCGGCGGCCGCTCGGGCCACCCGGTCCATGAGAAAACTGGCCAGCAGATCCGGCCAGCCACTCGTGCAGGTCCACGTGTAGGATCCACATTTCACAATGGCGCCCTGTGGAGGGAGACTGGGGCCCATATCCACGGGCCGCTCGGCTGTAAGAACTGGCCGGCCACTTGTCGGTCGGGCTGGATAACTGCGGCACCTGCTGGCACCGCGTGGAGGAGGATGCGGCCCCCATTCCCGGGCCACTCGGCTGGGTGAAACGGCTGGCTGCGTGCCGAATGAGATGGAGAACCACAACGCCCGCACGCACCGCATGGTAAGAACCGCAGACCGCAGCGCGAGCCGTGTGCGCCAGGCCAAATCGGCAGGGCAGAGGAGGAGGCGGTGCCCCTGGGAAAACCAGACCGGCCTGTAGCATGGGGCGGGTCCACAGGTGGTATACGTGCCACTAGGCCGAGCCGAACCCTAGCCAGGTCGGACCTGCCGAGCCAGGTCAGGCCGCCCACCTGCCCACTGGGCTTGACGGGTTGGGCCGGACTTGGCTTAAATGCGAATAACGTCTAGACCGCATGTCTGATCGATGTGTCGTCTGTGGTATTGGGACCCTCGTGACAAAGCTGTCCTTTTTCAATAATCTAAGTGAGTTTTGGATAAATTTGGAAAACTTCCAGGTTGGATTGAATGTAAAATCCAACCGGTCCCCTAGAACGGAAATGCCAATAACTCTCAGACCGGGCATCTGATTGACGCGTCGTCTGTCACAATGTGTTCTTTTTGATGGGAAGGAACAATGTGATAAATCAACTAAGGACTTAGTGATAGTTGATTTATCAACACTTGTCTTGAGTAGAGGAAACTTGTAGAATCGAGCATGCTGTGTACGGGAACCGTAGGGAAAGTTGCGACGACTACTGTACCAGAATCCTCCGTGGGTTCGATAACGATGACTGATGTACCGAAATCCTCCGTGGGATTGACAATGATGACTACTGAACACGTATCCTCTATGTGTACACTAGTTCTAACTTTTGATCATGTATCCTATGTGGGTTCGATAGAATAGCTGGTCCTGTATCATGTGTGGGTCCAACAGCTTAGCTGGTCTTGTATCATGCGTGGTTCCGGTAGCTTACATGAATTAGTGACTAAATTTGATAATCTCTATCACTCTAAAAAATATGTATACAATTGTGAGATAAGTCTTGAAATTCAATGATTTATCTTCTAGGTGATTGAGCTTACTCCCTGTGTGAACGAGATTGTGCTTGGGCTCGAGAGTTGGAGCCAAACTGTGATTGATAACTTAGGTATATGTATGGGCATATACCTAAGTAGGGTTTGTTGATACTTTGTGATTGTATCTTTCTTCTGTGGTTTACCCTTCGTGGATTATGGGAGACCTTCTTGGGTATCGGGGTCCCTACTGAGCATCGTAATATTCACCCATGCATGGGCTATGACATCCCATCATTGTGTTGGTTGCAGACGATGGACTGCACTGATCGAGGAAGAGAGTTGTAGAGATGGACAGTACCCGGAGGTGGAAAACATGGAGATTTGAACACGGAGGGGATGGACGGACCTGGGGTACAGAGGAGGCCATCATTACCCACCCTTCAGGTCGGATTCTTATAGGACAACTCAATAGTTACGGTTTACCATTCTACTGTTGTACTAGCATTATAGTTGTTTGTACATTATTGTTGGGCTTGTATTTCCAGCCCATTTCTTTTCAGCACATTATTTTCTATATAGAATTATTTAGTGATTACTTCCAGTTGCGTACTCTGCAACTTGTGTTCAGGTTGTGTGTGAGTTACAGGTTAAAAGTCAATGCCTTCCCTTTTTGTAGGGATTATGCCTTTGGTGCTAGTCGCCAGCCCCTGGTCTATGGAAGGCGGGCTTGAGTTGTCACGACACGGGCCTCAAGGACAGGTCGTGTCATTGTGGGGGGTGGGCAGGCTATCCACGGGGGTGGAGGGACTGTATAGGGGGTCATGGGTGTCAAGGGGGTGGGGGGATTTCCAGGTGTAGGGGTTCTCTAAGTGGTATGAGGTGTCGGGGGTGTGGGCGGGCTGTTAGGGGGTGGCAGGGCTGTCCAGGGGGTACAGGGTGTCCAGGGGGTGGACGGGCTGTCCATGGGCGTGGAGGGCTATCCACAGGTGGAGGGGGTGTCCAGGGGTGGGCGGGGTTATCCAAGGGGTATGGGGCGGGTGGGTGGCTAGTCCACGGGGGTGACAGGTTGTCCAAGGGGGTGGGCAGGCTATCCACGGGGGTGGGCGGGGGGCTGTCCAGGGGGTATGGGGTGTCCAAGGGTGGTTGGGCTATCTATGGGGGTGGAGGGGCTGTCCTGGGGGGTGGGTCGGCTGTCCACGAGGGTGGCAGCGCTGTACAGGGGGTCGGTGGTCCAATGGGGATTTCCAGGAGTGGGGTTGTCCAGGGGGTATGAGGTGTCCAAGATATCCCACCCCACCCCCTTTGATAGCCCCCCCCCCCCCACCTGGACATCCCCCCCCCCCACCTGGACAGCCCCCCCCCCACTAAACAAAAAACATAAAAAAACTCTTTACCCCCTGCTCTAAACAAAACCCACTAAACAGACCATTTATGATGTATGAAGTGTAGAACAAAAAACATAAAACAAACAAAGGTTTCGGTACTCCAACATCAATAACTCTAATTTAACAAAAATCAAAACATCTAATAAAAAATAAAAATAGGAAGAAAACTAAAACTAAGATAACACTTACTAATTTGAAGTGTAGAAATAAAAATTTGTTTGATTGAAGACATATCTTCAGCTGGAAGGTATTTCACGGCTGAGAATACGTCGAGAGGAGGTCTGGATTAGATCTGCAATCAGACCTACTACACCCCCCACAACCAACCCCTCCCACTACATAGCCCCCCCCAACTCCCACTACATACCCCATACACCCGCCCCCATAGCCAACCCATCCCACTACACATCCCCCACTACAGCCACCCCCCCTATATCCCCCCTACATTCCCCTCCCTCACCCCCCCCCTAAAGCCCCCACCCCCACATTGCACGTCCCCCCTCACCCCTTACATCCCCCACCCATCACACCAACCCATTACAGCCCCCCCCCCACTGTACAACCCATCTACAGCTAACCCCCTTCCACTACATAGCACCCCCACTCCCACTACACACCCCTGATATCCCCCCAAACACTGCACAACCCCCCTACAGCCCCCTCCCATTGCACAACCCCCACCCTCCCACCATCCCATTGCACACCGACCCCCATTCCCACAACACCTCCCACATCACCCCTCCCACTACACAACACCCCCTACAACCCCATTCCACTGAACATCCCCCCCCCCATAGCCAACCCCCTCCCATTGAACACCACCCATCCAATTTCCTCGAAAAATAAATCATGTAATGTGAATCAAGGATGGATCGCAGGTTGGGTAGAATGTTTAAAATGAATAGGGGAGATTCCCTTAATAGATAATCAAAACAAAAAACAAAAACCCACCTTGTCATCAAAGAAATCAGAATAAAAAATGGAATAAATGGAGGTAGAACATAAAACTCATAACTTATAAATTTGATGTGGAAGAACAAACAATCAGTTGCTTAGTTGTTGGGTTAGCACACTGGAAGGGAGATCTCATTTAGGGAGCAATGTGGGAGGATCCTAATCTGAATTTGGTCTGCATTTGTGGCATTCTATCCCAACATTTTTTTTAAAATAGTTGTTAAATATCATACCTATACCAACGGTTCGATGATCTGTTGGTATAAGTGGGGAACCTATCACCTATGCCAACGGTTTCAAAAAAACCCGTTGGAAAAACTACCACTTATCCCAGTGGTTATATATAACCATTGGTAAGGGTCTCTCTACCCGGGCTTATCCCAACAGTTTTCCAAACCATTGGGGAAAACACTCTAACAATTACTATACCTACATTTTTCATCAAACCATTGTTATAGGAAACCTATTCCAACGGGTTTTCTAAACACTTGGGATATAGGCATTGGTATAGAATGAATTTCTAGTACTGTACATTTGAAAATTAAATTTTTGGTCATTGTACCCTAATTTCACGGTAGTCGGATGTCGTTTTCTCAGTTTCCCCCCCCCCTTTTAAAATATGTGTACATGTCATAAGTTTTTACCATGTAATTATAATCACACCACACATCAGATTGATGTTTTATCTGTGAGTAAATTTAAAAAAAATCAGTAGTTTTATTGAGATTTCATGATAATCTTACATTGTTTGTTTTGTTTTGGATGATTCCACACATAGTGCTTTAAAACACTAAAATCATCTTTACTTCCAAAATGTGAAAACCATCGTTTAGAGTTATGAAATTATAGTACCTACCCATCAAAATTAACACTATGGAAGTTGTACCACTATTTTGAGTTATATAGTACTCTTCATGAAAAATTGTATGGAAACTAATTCCATGAATATTATAGTAATCGAATCTCCCAGCATTCCTTTGAGGAAATCAGCCCAAAAGCATCAAATCATTTGATATTTCAACTCGATTATAAACATTCATTTTATAATAAATGATATAACATATTAATTTAATCATATATAAAATAAATACATTTTAATAATAAGAACATCAGTATATACTTTCATTATGGTAGATCTATTAAAAAATCTCATTATTAATAGATTTTGTAAATTCCATCACATTTCTAGATCGACCCCTAAGTCAGCACTTTGTCTTCATCCACAATTCTTCAAAATACGGATCTAAAATAACACTTCTAAGTACCACATAATTATGTTCTTGTAGAAACTCTAATTTAGATAGTGAAAAATTTAACCCCTTTATAATTGTCCAAACAATAGTTGGAAATATTGATGAATTTTTTTCAAAACTAGAATTATTGTAGATATCATCATCATATCCATCATGATTAAATCTAGTATCAATGTCATAAAAATACATAGAAAATAATTTCAACCAATAATAATCTATGTAACCTTTAGAAACAGAGCCTTATAGTTGAGCATTATTCCTCACATATGATTTCAAATGACGTAAATACCCAATTAAAAAAATAAGAATCATAATTAAAATTATTCCAAAATGATTTGATATAATTTAATTCATGAATTAAAATAAAAAAATATCAATGTACCTTCCAATTTTATACATCCATCGATAGTTTACACATCAATAATTTTTTTTTCTTCATCCAAATGAATAGCCAAACGAATCATGAATATGAAGAATGAAATCATTTCCAAATGGCATAGTGACAAAAAAATTATTTCTTAGAGTTTATCAAGCTTCTTAGGATTTAGAGTTTTTCCAAAAAACTATCTTAATAAGGTAAAAAAACTACACTAAAAGATCATTTACTTTTTCAAGTAGAATATTACGTGCAACCAATGGTAACAAATTCTCCATAAAAATATGTGATTCATGAATTTTCAATCGATGTGACTTTTGATTTTTTGAGTCAATGAACCATGATATGGTACTTGAATATCCATATATAACTTTTATATGATTTATGTTTCATATGTATGAATTTTTCTCATAATTTTCCATTGTAAAAATTGTTGAATAATACTTTACATTCTCATTTTCCCACAAACCATGATTTGTATTCATGGACTACAATTCCTTATGATCATTAAGGTGATCCTATTATTTACCCTTCCCATTAATAAATATAAAATTATATTTTCATATAATTTCTTCTCAATATGTATTACATCATGAATATTATGTACCAAGTTAAACAAAAAATTAGGTTTTTTGGAAAATATACTCATTCTTTCCATTTTTGTCTTACAACTTCTTCGAATACTATACCTCATACTATTTTCTCCCTTCTTTAAACTGATGATATTTTCTAAAATCTATAGTGACATTCATTAATTGTATCATGAATTATGAACCAAATAACACATTCAGTGACTTTCTCATTTCAATATGTCCCTTTTTTGTCTCTTGTTAAACCTAAACTTCTAAGAAACATCATTAAATCGACAAAAACACATAAAACACCATTTTATTCTATATGGTAATCATTGAGGTTCAACATCAAAATTTTAAAAGACAAAACAGTTAGAGGGCTCCAATAAAAAAATTCCTAGTATAAGTAATTAATTAATTTCCCACATTAAACTATCATGCATTTTGAATAGTTGTCTCATCGAAGCATCATACGGTTCCATTCCATTATCTTATAATTATTACAATTCTTTAATTATCGGTTTGTAGTATATATCATTTTCATTTCTATATAATTTATTTCGAGGAATAATCATCGAAATCATTAATGAATTATTCTTCAAACACATCCATGGAGGTAGAATAAAGGTGATTAAATCAAATTTTCAAATTATATAATAAGTACATAATTTACCAAAAAGGATAAATATATCAGAGGAAAATCACTAATGTACATTCCCAGGATCTGATGAAAAATATGGATATATAGAATAAACAACATTCATGATGTTAAGTCTTTTGGATGATGCATCACTCCATAGTTATTATCCTGATCATGCCTTTTTATTTCATCTTTAGTCTTAGAAAACATGAATAATCATTACATGCGAGGTTTCATAAGAAAGTAACAAAATATATTGGTAGGAGTTCTCTTATATTATTTCTTCATGGAGTTACATTGATTTATAGTCCAACTATTTTCAATTGAATTACATATTATTGCATGACATCATTTATATTTTTCTCTATTATACTCTTCTCCCTAGTAAATAATGAAATTATTAGGGCATGACTGTATCTTTGTATAATGAAGTCCATGTTTTTTGATGAAATACATCATTTCATAGAATTATGAAGGGATATTGGCTTCACTAAATACATCATGAATTAACTTCAAAATCATAGAAATTATTTTTTTAATAATTACATGGAGACACTTTATATTATATAACATAAGTATAATGGAGAAGTATGAATACATGGCACACCACTTATATATTTCTTGTTTTTCATCCTCAACTTATTCATAAAAATATTATTTTAGGTCACTAATGTTTTGAGAAATATTAACCTCCCCATGATCAACTGAAGGATCTATTGATCTATTGAATTTTTTTAAATTTTACTCTCCAAAACCCAATGTGTCATTTAACAAATTTCAAACTAGCTTCTCCTCTGGTGGGTCACTTTTTATTTTATTGAAAGTATTGTAATTTCTTACTTTCTATTACATTTGATTAACAATTCCAAATATAACAAACATAACTTTTTTGAAACTATTTAAATATAAGGTTTTCAATAGGTCAATGTTATTCAACCATCACTTGAAATTACAATTAGTGAACAGTTATTTTATTCTTTCATCCACTGATCCATTTTCAATTGCATAATCTAGAAAATCATCAAAAACCAATTCATATTAAGGTGTGTTTCAAGGAAAATTAATTAATGTTTTATTCAATGGTATTTAATTTTATTCTCCATATACATTTATATACAAGATATTAATGTCTAATCAATCAATTAAAATCAAAATTTAATATAACCCAAATTCACCATTGGAACTTTCATAACAATGATAAAAAATTTGATTAATAAAATACTAAACATTTTATTACTAAATAGATAATATAAACCCATTAATTAAATAATTTAGTATTTCTCCAAAACATAGATTAATTGGATGAATAAAATAAAAGATAATGATTTATTCTACCCTAGAGTTGTAACTAAGGATGGCTTATTCCATTGAAAAATTATCTACATTGACCAATGCTCGAACCATTTCCTATGATCTAACTAATAATAAGATCACCCATTTAAATATATCAATGAAAAGTATACATTATTTGGATATCACAACATTCCATGAATAAAAACAAACATTCAACTCGATATGTCTATATTCTATTGAACATATTCAGTGTGACTTCATCATGTTCCATGAATTATATAAATCAACCATGTTCACATGAAATCAAATTAGGTTTACCATCAATTTGTGATAAACATAAAAAATATGATGTTAACATAAATTCTCATAATGTATATTGTGATTCTCAAATATAATGAATAAATGATCTTTGGATAAATAAAAACAAACTACACACTATAATTAATTCTATTAATAATCATCTTGGTTAAAAAAATCAACGAAACTATGTTGGGTGTTCCAATTACCATAGACAATAATTGATATTCATGCACATAAAATTAACCCTAATTATTGTATAATTATTCGGTTGATTTCATAAAACAAAATGATTACTCACGAATGTATAAAACATGAGGCATTCTTATTAATTTAAAAACAGTCAAATATATCATTTAAATGAACTTTTTATATAGAGACCATTCTAGGGTTGGTGAAAAAGCCATGTTTGAATCCAAACCCAACTACCAATTGGTCATGTGTTGTAAAATATCATCAATTATGCATCGACCAAAAATTTGAGGCACTAATAGATATATAATAGAGTAGAAATCATTAATATCAAATACAATACATAAAATTATGAATAATATAGATTCCATAACTGAAATATATCTTAAACAAAATTATTATTATTTAATTTAATATAACATAACCAAAAATAATGATTACTATAACTCTAAAAAACTATAAAGTCTAAATAAAACATTAAAAACCAAAATTACATATATAATTAATTTCCAGTTAATAAAAAAAAAATTTCACCCATTATTGTCTATCTAATGTTATTCAATAATAAATATAAGGTCAAGATGATGAAACCATTATGGGGGTTTGTGTTTCCACTGAGGAGGGGATCCAATCCAGGAAGTGGATGTATTGAGGGGGTGCCTTTGTCACTACCAAAGATATGAAGTTAGCCAGGGTGATGGAGGATGGAGGGGGGGTTCAAATCACTAGGTATCCAGTCATAGATTAGGTCAATGGGGGTATGGGTTGGAGGGGGTGTTGCAAGCATAGGGTCACTTCCATGGAGAGAGGAGGAGGGGTGGGGAAAGGGGTTTGTTGGGTCAGGGCTACTAATGGATAGAGGAGAAGATGAGTTCATGGAGGTTCTGGAGGGGGGAGGGGTTGGGGTTTCTTAAAGTAAGTAGGTGAGGGTGAGGGATAATTTTATTAATACATTTAGTGGTGGTTTAATTTAAACCAATTTTGAAAAATAAATATCAGGGTAGTTTTATGAAAACTCAAATATACTTTTTTAAACTGAACTTATTCCATTGTTGTTACTATAACCTCCATAAATAAATGCTCACTAACCATTTAAATTTTTTTATTATTTACATGGAGTATCAAATATATAAACTGTTAATATACATAGGGATTTTTATAAAGAGTAAGAACCCATTATTTTATCAGATCACATTATTATTTTGTGTTGAATCCCCTCTCATAATGCTTCTCTAATTACTAAAATAGGATTCTATCATCATTCCTCGCCATGAATAAATATGAGTCTTGGTCAATGAATTTGTAATCACGTTGATAAAAATCTCCAATGAGCATCTTTATTTTCATAGTATCATCCAACATCTTTTGTGTTATTTTTTTCCATTCTTGGATGCCGTATTTTTAGTTTATTTTTTGGATTTATCCATTTTTATCCACTATAGATCATTTAAAGGCCAGAAATGTATGAGTGGCCATACACCCACCTAAGGTGGGTGGTCTCATTATTTTCCCAAAATGTCTTCTTGTATTTATGATGTGTCATTGCTCCACACACATGCCTTCTCGGTTCACACCACCTAAAATTCTGAATATGAAATTAAATTATAACCCATGCTTGATGTTATCCTAGAGACCCATCTATCAATGTTGTCGGATGATTACCAAAGTTTATTCAACCCTAAGGGTGTGCAATCCTTAAAGGCTGAAAGGACTCATTCCTTGAATTATTTTAATCCATATTTTTGTGTTGTGTGAAATTCCCACTGGAATGTATATCATATTTTTTATAAATAGGATGAGATTAATGTAATATGTATGCATTCACTTACATTAAGTCAAGTTCAATAAAACGTTCCTCGTATATATAATACTTGGATGAGCTCATAATATTTATAAAATAGAACTTGTAAATGAATAGAAATATGCTATGAGTGTAAATGGATTCATTTAGGGAATAGATTGGATTGGATCTCCGGGGGATTATTTTTGTACATACCATTGAGAGATATCTTGTTTTATAGTTGATTTATTTGGATGGAATCAATGGGAAATATCATTTCACCATTCCATGAGTGATAAATTGATCAAAATATGGTATAATAAAGATGGGATAACATGGTTATTACATTATACCTTGATGAGAGTGATACATAGGTTCCACTTAAGAATCACTTTGAAAGGACTCGTATGGGGATAGATATATGTAATGTTTTTTGAGGGATATGCAAGATTATTTCTTACAGATTTCCTTGAAGGTACCCATGATGCATCATAATTAAGATCTAAATATGTGTTTTTATATGTTTAAGGAGGTTTCATCCATGACAAAGAACATGCTTGGGTTCGTTCCATGTTTATATTTGACTTTTACAATGACCTCAATAGAATTTATATACATGTATGGAATACTAATAAATATAAATATATATATATACACACACTACCCATATACCATATCTTTATAGGATTACTTTGGTTCTGAGATATCTGTCTTGGGCTGAAGCAGTTAATGTCGGATGAGTATCCCATGATGAACCCAGTCTGAAGTTGTTTGTTTTTTTATTTCCTATATCTATTCTCTACCTTTACACAACTCATTTTACATGAACATACAAGATATTTATAGACCTTGTCATTAGTTTCATACTAGGTAATCCTCACACCCTTTTCGGGGTACCTATGATACCTTATTAGACATCATGATTTCCTAGATAGATAAAGACATGAACAAAAATTCCGTTGTTTTTTTTCATTATTGGGGTGTAGTACGAGAGTAAAGGACCGATCCTATGCTCATGATTCCAATATAAGAGGCTTATGGTCTTTTTTCCATCATTTTGTATATTTCTATTTCCCTATATTCGATGCAAATTACTTTTTTATAGAAACATGATATTATCAACATTTGTTTATTTGATATTGATAAGGTTTCTACCTATTTACTATATGGATGTTTATTATTCCGATCATGTTAATTCATTACTATTTAAAATATTTCCCATTATTATTCAACATTTTGATACGCCCTAATTAGGATATAATGACCTCTTTGTGCACACACATTGGGTCCTCGTTGCATGTTAGATTCATCTATCATACTTCGAGGTGCACTTTAGGTTATGTGACTAAATGGCTCAAATTAACTCTTATTAGATTTCGAGGCAGGATGCTACAAATTGGAATTAGGTGTTCTTTATTTCTTTCCACTTATAGTTTGTATATTATAAAAGAGATATAGAATTTAAAAAAATTTCTAATGATCCAGTTCCTAGGATTATCTAAACCATATTTAGGGCATAACCATGTTAACTAGGATGAGATATTACTATTTTTGTTTGTTCCAATTATAGTTGTACATAAATCACCATTGGACGATGCACATGTTTTGAGGAATTATAGTGGATATTATTTTTATAATGGAAATATTTTTAATTATCATGGTACAAAAAGGAGGTATTGTCTCATGAATCACTTTAGGCACTTGAATGTTATCTTGTAATACATTTTCCCATCAATATAGTCTTATTTAATTGTTTTGTTACCTATATTTCATGTGATTATTATGATTTCATTGATAATTATATTTGAAAAATTTCTAATGTTTCATGCATGGATATAATCATTAAATTATTTATTGTTTCTGAAACAATATAAGTTTTGTTTCACCAATATAATGTGGATGAAACCTTAATTTACCAACTATACCATGTTTGATATATGGAAAACTAGTTCTATGGGATAATAATCTGTATATTTGGTTGTAAGAATGAGAATTTTAATTTATGAATCATGTACTTCTATAAATTATGAATAGTTCAACATTTAATCAAATAATTTTACATGACCTTTTAAATCCTAATACTAAATGTAAGGGTCTGGTCGTAGTTACATGATGTTCGAGTTATAATTTATAAAGAGTATAAGTATTTGTAAATTGGAAATGGTGATGTATCTAACTAGAATATGATATATATATATATATGCATAACAATGAGTACAAATA
Organism: Viscum album; assembly: GCA_963277665.1. NCBI lineage: Eukaryota > Viridiplantae > Streptophyta > Magnoliopsida > Santalales > Viscaceae > Viscum > Viscum album. The sequence goes on along the minus strand of OY728119.1, from coordinate 1,597,945,154 downwards.
AAAATATTTTAAATTTTAGATTAAAATGTTTCATTTAAATGGTGATTCCAATTATAATGTAATGGGTGTTTTCCACTTTGAATTGCAACTAACACTGCATTTTCTGTAACCTATATGGGGTTATATGAGACCCTGACCCTAACCCGACTTCAATATTGGGCAGTAGAAATGTCTCTTCTAATGAATTGTGACCTTTCTTTTCTCCTAGACCTGGCTTATGTAGTAGGAAGATATCTTTAACCCATTAATTATAAGGATTTATACAAACCCATCTCCATTATCATTGGTCCTGTCTATTTTTTAATAATTACTAAGGTGTGAGTTTCTAAATTATAGATTGATTCCACTATGATGTACTAGAGTCGTGTGCATGGATGGTGGTGAAGACCTTACCAAGAGCTAGTGGAACCTATGCCCCAAAAATTAGCACCTCTAGTTCCACTAGAGGCACCTCATCTTCTCCAACCACATAACACTAAGGATCAGTTATGATAGATATTCTTTTATATCATACAATATATATAGGTAGTCTTGTGACCTACCACATCTATGGACGTGTTGACATTAGAATCACATATTTATAATATATCCTCCCATATTCTCAAGTGTGTTGTGGTCCTCAGGCTTCTGGGTCATATATGGAGTCCATGTTATTGATCTGTGAGCCATTAGATATTTCTCTTTATTGAGGGTTCAATTTCACCACCAATATGATTTTTGAATCCACATGGAATTATTTGGATGAAAACTATTAATATGATAAGAATCAGCATATGTTATGGGAAGACTTCTAGAGTGTCTTTAATGAATACCACTTTCTAATGATACTAACTTTTCAGACCATTCTATAACATTTATGCAACTACATCATGGTTCTATGTTTGTGGTGAGGTATTCCTATATTTCTATTTAGTTTCAACATTTTGTGTCCACTATAATTGTTGATGAGTTGATGACTTTGAAATGATTTGATTATGGTATTTAATAAACCATCTATTAAAATGAAAATGTATTTCCTTTGACCTCCATTTCATAGATGGTGAACCAGACCCTCATCACTGAGTAGAACCTTAGGGTAGATAGTAGTGTTATTTTTGGAAATTCATATTCAATAGATAGAGGAAATTAATCTATTTGTATGAAAACAACATTTAATTTATTCTCATAGACCCAATACTAGACGGATGACACACACCGATAGTTATGTGGGGTGTACCCAGTCTTTTAGGGAAGGGCATATAAAGAACCCATGTTTTTGTTTCCCAATAGAGTATTGATCTTGTAAAAGGAAGGGTCACCATCATTATTTATATTATTCTTTCCCTCTTGTTCCAACCAATACGGTATTTGTACTGACACCGATATTAGGTACATGATTCATAGCCATGTTTAAAGTAGTGATATTTTCTACTACTATTTAATCTGGTTGATATAGTATACAAAGATATAGTTTTCATACATTAGTGGTACAATGCCAGTAGAGTGGAAATATCTAGGTTAGTGAGGTTTTTATATTGGGGATGAGGATATGACCGTTTCTATGAAGTTAATCATTCACATGGGGTGTAGAGTTTATGGATATACATAGCTTGAGGTAATATTCTAGTAGCCTCTATATTAGCAACATCCTTATTTGATATAGGAGCTTCACATTATTTTATATGTGCTTCAATTATTGGTATCCATAGGTTTGAAATGGAATACTTCTATATTTTTATGACTCTCAAATAACATTTAGGGGTTTTATTAGAGATTAAATGTAAAGGCCTAGATCCATAGGGATCAACGCTTTGCATGTTTTAAAAGATAGAAGTGCACAGAGGTGGATCATAAGAAGTTTTGAGGAGTTAAGTTAAGTAAAATCTTGAAAGGGGATATTACAAATAATGTAAATATATTACACGATATTAAATCATCGTTCAATGGTTTCAATAGAATTATTCAGGACATGAAGTCTTTTACATAGTTAGAAAGAAGGATTCACAGTGTGAAATGCCTTAGGGTTTGAAAAATAAAATAAAATCAATAGGCATTGTGTATTTTTTTGGAACTCAACCTCAAGGAATTACATGATGTTAAAGGGGATTAAATTTCTTATAATACCCCAAAGATAAATTTTTTTACTGTTTCCTATCCACTAAGTTTGTTTCAAAACCTAGGTTTTCAATGGCTCTCCCTTGAACCTATATGATCCAACAACCCTCTCTTCAGCATTTTGGGGATTCCTTCCTCAAGGATAAATCTCTAGATCCCTCATTCAAACCATAGTGTTCAGTATTCAATCTATGGTATGTTCTACATCCTTTAATGTGCTCTCCCTTGAACCTATATGATCCAACAACCCTCTCTTCAGCATTTTGGGGATTCCTTCCTCAAGGATAAATCTCTAGATCCCTCATTCAAACCATAGTGTTCAGTATTCAATCTATGGTATGTTCTTCCTCAAGGATAAATCTCTAGATCCCTCATTCAACTTAAATTCCTCCTTATCTAATGAAATTTTTATTATGGTTATGGAACTTCATTGGTTTTATGTTTCTAGATTTTATAATAACCTTATTAATTGTGATTTTTGCTAATATAGACTTCTTATAGTGATCACATGATTAGTATAAATATAGGTCTTCAACAAAATCAATTTACTCAGACAAAGGAAGCGATGGCCTCATCCAGTAGACATTCCCCATACGAATCACAATTTTTAGAGCTTGGAAAGGAGGTGGAATCATTGGTCTTCACTCTTGACCAAACCCAATCTGAACATGAACACGTTAATCTTGAGCAGAACTGACTATGGGAGAAGTGGATGTTAATAGAGATTACCACCCGAGCGATGTTATCCGAGCCACCCCAAGAGTCTGCCACCATCACACACCTTACCCTTCTGTCATATGCAGCTATTATAAGGGGTTATGTAACAAGACCCTAGCACTATGAATATTTACATTATTTTTGTATAAGAAATGTTCATTCATTTTTTATTGTTAATTTGTAAATAGTTTTTAATGAAAAAATAGTATTTTTTGTTAATATTCAACTAAAAAATAAATTTTTATGAATTAATGGATTTTCGAATGATATAATATTTTTTTAAAAATATTATTATTAAATTAAATTTTATTAATTATAAACGATCATATAATTTTATGAATGCAATTGTAATTTTTATTAAGGTTTGAAAGCTGTTTTTTTCAAAACCCATTAATTTTCGATAAATGTAGGTCTTTATATTAAAAGTAAAAATTCACATATTTATAAAATTATGTAGATAAAATGAATATTATTTTTGAATCATGGTGTTGATATTATCCAACGGTGAATTTTTCATAATTTTTTTGAGATAGATGAATTTTTGGGTAAATATTAAATACCGTTTAAATATATAATGTGTTTTTGGACATTATAATGACCCAATATTTATGTAATAAAATACTATAAGAATTATATTCGGCCAATATATGTTTTAAAATTAAAATAATGTGATTTTATATTTGTTTGATTTATTTTACAATGCTTTAGTAGACCCCTCAAGGCTTATAAAACATTTTGTCTTTTAAAATTGTTTTCCTTGAGAGTGTGACTCACCTCCACATAAAGAAACCCTATTATTTTAAGAATTTCTGACATTTTACTTATAAAATATTTTCTTCCACTTCCCTTTGGAAAAAACCATGGTAAAAACCCATGGGATGGTTTGTGGTTTCAATTATTTTAATCTGAGGTCTCCCAAACATAAATAATAATGAATTCACTATCTATTTCAATATAAACCCACAAAAGCTCACACTTCCTCTTAAATCAAAGCCTTTTTAGTTCGACCAACCCCTTCCCCCTCTCTCTATAATTCTCCCAAGGTTCCTTAAGCTTTCAATAAGCCTCTCTCGACCCCCTCCCAAGCCTTTGGTATCACACTTCCATGTAAAGGATTTCTTCCTTTCTCATTTCTTCCAAATTTTCTTTAAGTTGTTATGCCATTTTTTTTAAATTACAAATTTTATGGTAGGATTTTTCACTTCCCCAATACTTCCCTATTTATTTTTGGATTATGGTATACCCCTTTCTCTTTCATTAGTGTTTCCCATGTACACCTGTTACCGGGATGAAATTCTTAGAGGGATTTCCCTCTCCTCTTTTACATCAAAGTAATTATTTTGTATTATACATCTAAATTACATTAAGTGTGTTGGGACATGTTTCTATATGACCCGTTTACTTTCCATTTCATGTACATATTATGAGACACCATTTTCTCCCTCATCAACCATTTTCATGAATCCTTATGTCACGACATTAAGCTACCGAAATTACACCGTGTTTTTCCAAGCCAAGATCATTATGTAGTGAATACCATACCCATGTCTCTATCAAGGGTATTCACTTTTATGCACATATAAATATTTAATTTTACCTTAGTTTATTTATTTCACATTACTTAATTGTGTAATAACCAATGATGTTTATGGATTCCATGTAATATGATCCATGTGGCACAATTATCCATGAAATGAAATGTTTATGAAGGGTGTGCCCTAATAGCGCTCCAATGCATTGGGTAAAGTATTGTATCATGATATTTCATGTCAAATGAGTGTTGAATCATGATAATTCAAGTGAAATTAGGGTTTACTTTTTCTTCAAGTTCAATGAGGTATTACTCAAGCTTCATGTTCAATGAGCCTTGGATCATGCTAATTCCATGTTAGGTGTTGTTGCCACATTTGCATGTTATGACTATCATGCTTTATCGAGACTTTATGTTCATGTTTCTATTGTGCTCCATCGATATGAATACTTTCTAAAAGGTATTGTATTCCTCATGTTATTCCTTATTTATTCCCTTACTGGGCTTTATAGCTCACCCATTTCTTATGCATGTCCTCAGGTTATCCCATTCAATACTAAGTAAGAGAGAATATAGTGGTAAAATAAAAGATGTTTTCAATAAAGATGATGTGTGTTTTATGTTGTAAGCTATTATGTAATGTTTAAAATCCCCATCGACATTATACCATTCAATCATCTATGTTTTATCATGTGAATATTAGATGTCATAAATCAGGTTTATGTGTGTAATAAAGGGAAGGGTTGTTATAGTTAGTAGCAGATGATATGTTTAGTCATTTTGGGATTAGTATTAGAAACCCCTTGTGAAGACATAGAGAAAAGAATAATTATAATAAAAACATCCCTACATAATGGTGAGTATTGAGTAAGTGGTTTATCAAGAAAATAAACTCTGTCTGGATAAGAGCAGGTAGAGGCAGCTCTGGCACAGATGTATCGGTGGGGTAAAACCTGGAAACACTTCTTTGAGCTAGACTCGAATGGGACCTAGTGCACGAAAATAGGCCTTGCTGTACTAATGTTTAAGACACTCCCATGAAATATTCTTTGGTAAATTAACAAGCTTAATATCAACCATTATTATGGGAATTAAAAAAATACCCCCATAAATATATGTTTGAAAGTAGATCACGAATAGCATAGATTGAATCTTATGGATTCATAATTTAAGGAAATAAATTTTATTTATATGTCATCAGTTCTGTCCTTCGATTACCCTTTAGGTGTTACCCCTAAATTTCCTTTTATTCTAGCCAATGGTCGATAATAGGAGGACTCGGGCTAACAACCGATGTGAAGATCAATATGATGACTATGCCAATGAGATGCCCAATCCAATGGGAGAAGGAATCAAAAAATTGTTTTCATAATTCTCTCTCAATTTACTCAAGCTTTGAATAGAAACATGGGTCAATAAGAACATTCAACCCCCCCCCCCCCCCCCACCAAGAATGAACAAGTCACTATCGTGAGCTTCAGGAGACAAATGCCTCCGACTTTTAATGGATTATTTGATACCTCAATCTCCGAACAGTGGATAAACTCCATTGAAAAGATCTTCTTCATCCTTCATTGTTCATCACAAGAAAAGGTTCTCCTGGATGCTTATCGTATGAAGGGAGAAGCTAATCTATGGTGGATGTTGATCAACAATATGAATCGTGTGGAGGAGATCTAGGTGATGGAATGGAAGGATTTTAGAAGATGTTTTCCGATAAATATTTTCCACACACCCTCTAAAATTCTATGGAAAGGGTCATAACATTCATCAAGAAAAAGAGACGATGAATATGTCAAGGCGTATAGGAAAAACTCATAATTATTTCACGATACACCTTTGTCTTTGTCGTTACCCCCGAAGGCATGGTTGTTCGATTGTTTGTGGATGAAAACCTAGCTTATGGAAAGCGCTGGCGATCCATGACTTCCATAGCTATGTGTTAATTGTTAGATGTTCCCTCAAGGTCAAAATGGATATTAGAGAATCTCAAGGGTATCATAGGAATAATAAGTGTAAGGTGTTATTCAATGGCGGTGGTCTGATGTTTAAATCCAATGGTACTAATAATATCCCGCATCCAACTTGCCAATGGTGTAGAAAGAAGCACCCCAAAAATTGCCTGAATGTGACGAGGAAATGCTTCAGGTGTTTAAGAGATGGGAACCTAGCTATTAACTGATGATAAGAAAAACATGTGGTTGCAACAGAGGAGAGGGACACTCTGTTCGAACCTCAACGCATTTTTGATTGATACAACTACAATGAACCAGGGCATCTTGCAACTCAGTTCCCTAAGGCAAGGGTTTTCAGAAGCATCCAACAACCTTCAAGGTAGCATAGGTTAGCTTTTTCTATCACTACTACTAAAGTTAACCCTAACAATGAAGTGGTGATAGGTATGCTAGTTATTCATTCAGTAATAGAGAATGTACTTTTTTATTCTAGTACTATGCATTCTTTTATATCCCAAATTCTTTGTAGATCAATCCTAGCACCACAACAAATCAGGGAAGTAAATATGTCTATGAGTATAGAAATGGGTCAATAGTTGCATCCCAAGAATATAAATCCTCCCCAATCATAATCTAGGGATTTAATTTCCTAGAGAACCTTTTCATACTCCCTCTGTTGGAATTTTATTCATTTCTTGGCATGGATTGGATTTCTTTATATAGATCCAATATAAATTGTTGTGATATGGAAATCACTCTCCTTGTAGAGAATCGACCACTGATTCTATACAAGTGAAAGGAGGAAGATGAATATTCTTTATCTCCACTATCTCAAGTGTGGATATTAATTCCCTATGAGAATTCATATCTTTATAAGATGATTGAGTCTAAGGAGGCAACCATTCTTGAAGACATGCCTATTTTGAAGGACTTCCCTAAATTGTTTCCTAAGGAATTGCCTATTCTTACTCCTAGAAGAGATGTTGAATTCTCAATTGATCTTATACCTGAGGCATTCCCAATATCTAAGACTCCATATAAAATGGTTTTTGTGGAGCTTGAGAAGCTTAATAAACAACTACATGAGAATCTAGATAAAGGGTTTATACGCCCAAGTGCTTTACCTTGGGGTGCACTAGTCATCATCATCAAGAAGATGGATGGGTCAATACACCTTTGCATCGATTATCATGAGATTAACAAAATCATGATAAGAACAAGTATCAACTCCCATTAATTTAGGACTTGTTAAATCAACTATGTGGAGAATAATACTTATCCAATGTGGATTTGTGGTGTGGATATTGTCAAGTAATGGTGTAGAAGGAAGATATCACTAAGACTACTTTTTGTACAAGATACAACAACTATGAATTCATAACAATTTCTTTCATACTAACTAATGATCCAAAAATATTCATGGACTTGATGAATAGAGTCTTTGGGGATTACCTCAAATAATTTGTGGTAGTCTATATAGATAATATTCTGATATGCTTTAAAACCATGGTGGATCATGAGGAACATCTAGGAACTGTACTAGAGACATTTCAAAAGGATAATCTCTATGAAAAGTATAGCAAGTTTGAGTTCTGATTAAAGGATGTCTCATTCTTGGGCCATATCATCCCAAGCAATAGAATATCTATGGATCTCTCGAAAAAAATGAAATTGACGGATGGTCGCGGCCAATATCGGTAACAGATATATGTAGCTTCTTACTGTTTTCTGGATTTTATCGACAAATTCTGAGAAATTTATCATGATTTTCCAACCCTATTACCAAGCTAACTCAGAAGGGAGTAATGTTTTCTTGGAGTTATGAATGCGAAGAAAGATTTATGGAGTTAAAAAAGAGGCTTGTCAATGCGCTCGTACTCACTTTAACCACAAGTGGAGATATTTTTATGGTATTTAGTGATGCGTCAAAGAAGAGAATGGTCTATGTGTTGATGTAAAATGAAACATTCATTGCCTATGCTTCCATAATATTTAAATTTCATGAGTAGAATTATCCAACCCATGATTTGGAATTTATTGCGGTGATCTTTTCTTTAAAAATATGGTGGAATTATCTCCTTGGGGAGAAGTGTGAAATATATACGGACCACAAAAAACTCAAGTATATATTCATGTAGAAAGTGTTGTAAATGAGCCAACGAATATAGTTATAGATGATCAAAGACTATGACTGCCCAATCCATAACCACCCAATTCTCTAATTAGAAAGGATCCAATGATTCTATCAATGATGAGAATTGAGAAAAATCCAATCTTTTTATTCTTGATGAATATGTACATTGGAATCATAATGAAGGGAACATTATCAATCCTTTCACAAATGATTTCTCAACCGTCTCTTTTGGAAAGGTTAAAGGATGCTCCAAAGGATGATGTGTGAATTCATATGAAAGTGGATACTATAAAAAAGGGATGTCCTCATAGTTCAATGTTAATGAAGAATGATTTGGGAGATTTGGGAAATGGCTATGTGTTTCATCATGTCTTGAGCTGAAAAATGAACTTTTGGATGATGCACATAGTTCCAATTTCTCTATTCACCCAAGAAACAAAAATATGTATCGAGATCCATGAGAGCATTATTGGTGGGATAATATGAAGAAGGAAAAATCTGATTATAAATCAAAGTTCCTGGTGTGTCTGGAAGTTAAGGCAGGGAGAAAGAAGTCGAAGTGGATGATACAACCATTGCCCATACACACATAGAAATGGGAGAACATCACCATGGACATTTTCACCGGACTTCTGAATACATCCAAAGGAAACAATGAAATCTTGGTGATTGTTGATCATCTTACAAAGGCTTGACACTTTATTGCAATTTAAGAGGATTTCTCATTAGATCAACTGGCACAGATATATATCAGGGAAGTGGTAAGGCTACATATAGTACCATTACTTATTGTATCTGATCGAGATCCATGATTCACCTCTATGTTTTTGAAGAGTCTTCATCATGATCTGGATAATGAACTAAACTTTAGTACGGCCTATCATCCTCAAAATAATGGCCAATCTGAGCGAACTATTTAGACAATCAAGGATATGTTAAGATCATGTTCTATAGACTTCAATGGAGGGTAGGACTAACATCTTCCACTGGTCGAATTCTCTTATAATAACTGTTTCCACTCGATCATTCGAAGGGCACCTTATGAATCCCTGTATAGGAAGTGGTGTAGAACACCTACATATAGGGATGAAGTCAGTGAACGTAAGCTACTAGGACCAGAAATGGTCGATGAAATGGTGGAGAAGGTGAAAATCATTCAGCAACATATCAAGGCATCCCAGAGTTGACAGAAGAGTTATATAGATAACAGTCGATGAGACCTTGAGTTTAAAGTTGGAGACATGGTATTTCTACACATATCTCCATTGAATAAGTTTATGAGGTTTGGAAAGAAATGGAAGTTAAGTCCTAGTTACATCATCCCCTTCGAGATTCTTGATCATGTTGGGGTAGGGGCCCATCGACTATCACTTCCACCTTCAATGGCCAAAGTACATGATGTCTTTCATGTATCCCTCTTAAGGAAGTACATACCAGACCCTTCATATGTACTCTCTTCAGTGGTAGTACAGCTAGAAGATGATCATTCTTATGATGACCAACCAGTGAAGATCTTAGATCGTAGAGAAATAGTTCTATGAAATAAGACAATTCCTCTCGTCAAGGTATTGTGGCGGAACCACATGTTTGAAGAAGAGATATGGGAACCAGAGGAAGTGATTATGTAGAGTTACTCTCATATTTTTATAGTGCTAAAAGGAAAATTCACGGATGAAATTTCTTAAGGGGGAAGATTATAATGACTCAAACATTCATTAATGTAAATTCCTCTTGATCTAATTAAATGATTATTATGGTTATACAAATTCTAAACTTCATTGGTTTTATGTTTTTGGATTTTAAAATACTATTATTAATTGTGACCATTTATAATATAGTCATTGAACAGTGATCACATGATTAGAATAAATATAGGGCTTTAACAAATCCAATTTACTCAGACAAAGAAAGTGATGGCCTCATCCAGTAGTCTTTACCCGTATGAAGCCCATTTTTCAGAGCTCAAAAAGGATGTGGAATCATTGGGCTTCAATCTTGACCAAGCCCAATCTGACCTTGAACACATTAATCTTGAGCGAACTGACTATGGGAGAAGTGGAAGTTAATTGAGATTACCACCCGACCAATGTTATCTGATCCACCCCAAGAGTATGTTACCATCACACACCTTACCCTTCAGTCTTATGCGGGTATTATAAGAGTTTATGTAACAAGATCCTATCACTATGAATATGTACATTATTTTTGTATAAATAATGTGCATTCGTTTTATTATTGTTACTTTGTAAATAATTTTTAAAGCACAAAAAGTATTTTTAGTTAATATTCATCCAAGAAAACTATTTTGATGAATTAGTGGATTTTTTAATTAAATAATATTTTAAAAATATATTATTGTTGAATTAATTTTTATTAAATATAAATTATCATATAATTTTATGAATGCAATTGTAATTTTTATTATGGTTTGAAAGCTGTTTTTGTCAAAACCCATTAATTTTCGATAAATGTCATTCATTATTTTAAAAGTAAAAATTTACATATTTATAAAATTATTTAGATAAAATGAATATTATTTTTGGAATCAGGATGTAAAAATTATCCAATTGTGAATTGTTTATAATTTTTTGAGACAATCAATTTTTTAGGTAAAAATTAAATACCATTTAAATATATAATGTGTTTTATGATATCATAATGACGGAATCGTGATGTGATAAAATACTATAAACATTATTTTCATAAAATATATGTTTTACCATTGAAATAATTTGATTTCAGATTTTTTTGATTTATTTTACAAACCTTTAGTGGACCATTCAAGCCATATAAAACATTTTTGTCTTTTTAAATTATTTTCCATGAGAGTGTGACTCACCTATACTTATGAAAACCTATTATTTTAAGAATTTTGGCCATTGGTCATATAAAATATTTTATTCCACTCTACTTTGGAAAAAACTATATGCAAAAAACATGGTCTGGTTTGTGGTTTTGATTAGATTAATGTGAGGTGTCCCCAACATAAATAATAAAGAATTCCCTCTCCTTTCCTATATAAACCCACTAAATTTACCACTTCCTCTTCACCCAATTCATTTTTAGTTATACCAATAAATTATCTCATATTTATATAATCCTCCTAAGTTTCCCTATGCTCCCAAAAATCCTTTCTCAAGCCCCTCCCATGCCATTGGTATCACACTACTAAGTATGGGATTTCTTTCTTTCTCATTTTTTTCTAATTTTCTTTAAGTTGTTATGCCCATTTATCAATTAAAAATGATAGGGGTATGATTTTACACCTACCCCATAATTCCCTAATTATTATTGGATGATGTGAGACCCCTTTATCTCTCATTTATGCCGCCCATGTACACCTATTACCATGCCAAAATTCCGTGAGGGATTTCTCTCTCTTCTTTTACACCCAAGTTATTCTTTTGTATTATGCATCCAAATTCCATCAAGTTTGTTGGGACATGTATCTATATGTCCCTATTATTTTCTATTTCATGTACATATTATGAGACACCCATTTATCTCCCATCAACCATTTTCATGAATTTTTATGTCACGTCGTTATAATGCCGAAATTGCACCGCATTTTTCCAAGCCAAGATCATTTTGTAGTGAATAACATATCCATGTCTCTATCAAGGTTATTCACCTTTATTCACATATAAATATTTAATGGAAATTTCTTGTATTTATTCCACATTACTTAATTTTGGAATAAATTATGATGTTCATTGATTCCATGTTATATTATCCATGTGGCACACTTATGCATTAAATGAAATGTTTAAGAAGGGTGTGCCCTAATAGCGCTCCAATGTATTGGGTAATGTATAATATAATGATGTGTCATTGAAATTCATGTAGAATCATGCTAATACAAGTGAAACATGGTTTTACTCGTGCTTCAGGTGCAATGAGGGTTTACTCATGCTTCGTGTTCAATGATCCTTGGCTTATGCTACTTCCATGTTAAGTGTTGTTGCCGCATTTCCATGTTACGATTATCATGCTTTATCATGCCTTTGGGTTTATGTTTCTCTTTTTCTCCATTTATATGCCTATTTTCTAATATATATTATATTCCTCATGTTATTCCATATTTATTCCCTTACTGGGATTTATAGCTCACCCTTTTCTTATGCATGTCATCAATTTATCCTATTAAATGCTAAGTATAAGGGAATGTACTGGTCCTATAAAAGAAGTTTTCAATAAAGATGTCGTCTCTTTTATGTTCTAAGTTGTTATTTCATGTTCCTAAGCCCCAAATACACTAAACCTCCTAATATGATATGTTGTATGAAGTGAATTTTTTATGTAATAAATCATTTTTAAGTGTGTAGTAAAGAGAAGGGTTGTTATAGATGGCGCATGATCTCCGTGGTTATAATTGTGTTTTCTTGGTGTTTGGTTGGTTCAGTTTTGTTGTGACATCCTTTAGTGGATTCAACTATTGTGGGAGAGGTGATCACGATCCATTGTGTTGCACCATTCTAATTCAAAGAACCTCAGAAACCATTTTCGGTAGGAGATTAATCTTTTTTCAATTTATTTTTGTGAAATCATAGGTCTAGTATGATTTAGCCATCGGATCGAAATTAAATTTACTTAATAAATATTTGAACTAGATTAAAGAATTGGTATCGATCACCTAGTGATTTTTTTGTTTTGTACTATGATAATGGTATGCCTCTTCATTTCTTAGATAGTGTGATATTTTATCCTGGATAGGATTAACATGTAATTCTTGATAGTAATTTGTAAAATACATAAATCCAGAATTAATTGATTATTAATTGGTTAATTGTTTAAATATGGGTTTTTAATGAATCTAGTTATTGTTGTTGTAATTTTATGTTAATGAAATTGATGAAAATATGCATGTTCAATGGAATTGGTTAATGAACCTGAAAGAGGATCATTCTTATTGTTAATGTAATTAAAGAAATATAAAATTAATTACCTAATTAATAATTTATAGCCTGTGATACTCTGTTGTTTATGTTTCCTATAGTTGGAACATATGAATAAAGAGTAGTTTAATTAATTATGGAATAAAAACTAGTCATGTGATAATGATAATTCCATTGTAGGGCCTCATTTTTCTTCTTTTTGTAATGTCCAAGTGCCTTGTGCTTAGCAGTTGTGAGAGATCATTGTGTGTGAAGGATCAATATCTTGTTATGGGGTTGAGATCCCATTTATAAGTTTATTCCTATTTATTTTTATTTTATCTAGATATGAGACTCATTTTCTTGGGGTGGGGAGGCCCAGATGTGATGTGAGCCTTGGATGGATGAGCCTGGAGGGCTGTTGTGGTATGTGGGTTCAATTGGCCATGGTGTTTTGGAAGCGGTTGACTCCTAGAGTGGCGGTATGCATCAATTTGATTATTTGGTCTTGGGGAGGAAATTGGATATAATGAAATGGGTGGAAGCTGGGATTACTCATTGATGTGGAGGTTTGGTGGTTGTTGAATATTTTGTTTGTTAATCTAATTTACATCCCCCATTACAAGAAGAAGTTTGTTTTCTTGCTAACCTTCAAAAAGTGGAGAAGATGCACAAGGTATGACACATGCTTTCTATGTTTACATTCTCAAGGATGGATGGTTCTTCACTCCTACTATAGGTGGAAAATACTTGAAGGGTAGTTCATCTATTCACTATGTGGGTCCCCTTGTGTTTGGTAGGTTAAGATGATTTCCTAGAATACCTAGAAACATGAAAACATGTAAATTGGTAATTTTGTTTATAAATGACTAATTGTTTAACCCATGCGGTTAGAGATTTCTATGATGCAATTTAGATGTAATATTTTTGGGAAATTGTGGACTTGGATTAGTTATTCCTAGAGGGCATGGAACATGGTTGTGATCCTAATGAAATGTAATATGGATTTGATAATGGTTAATTACTGGTTAAATAATTAATTAACATAAAGTGAAACTGATAAAAAGGGAAATATAACTTAATAAAGATCTATATACTGTTGTGTGCTTATAATATATCAATTCTTAGTAGAGGAATTTAGTTGTCCATTAGATGTTATCTACAATTGATCCTATGATTAGGTTAAGCTGATATGGTTCTTGTAATCTATAGTATATCATGTACATTTATGGTTTGTAAATGCTACTCCACATTTTCAGTTAGGGAAACTGACACCCCATGGATTTAGATCCTTGGGGGTGTGTTCCTCAATATCCTGGTGGGAGGATCGATAGATGGTGACTCCCTTTGGCCCCACTCTCTTCTCTTTGTAGTTACTTTTGCTGGTATGAACATCAATTAGTTTTCCCCATATATGTGTGTTGAGGGCTGTAATGACTTGTTGTTATTCACACAAATATATTCTGGATATAGTTTTTACGGACTTCTATAGGTGTAATGTGTATAGGATTTGATGGATTGTGGATCTTTACCTAGTTTATGTGTTGTAATGGAATGAGGTATAATAACAAATGTATGATATGCATTATGTAAGCTTTGCTGCCTCCCAGAAACCACCTGGTTACTTTGGATACATGAGTGTGGTGGTGTGATGCATGAGATTCATGTTGACGCACGAGGTGTATGTTGTGGTGCTTCACCTAGATGACTACGGGATATCCTTTTTTATGAGGGATGCTTAGGACGTGTGAAATTTAGGAAAAGTGTAAAATAAATTGTGAAGTGGTAGCATGGTACCATTTATAATAATTATTTTATAATATGTTCTGGTAATAAATACTTGGTGAGAGTATCCATGGTGAGGTATGGAACATAGTATACATGTTTGGGTGAAGAGTTAGTTTCACTTATTTTTTACTGGGATTTATCAGTCTTTCATTAATTTGAACCAAAGGCTCTGGGTAGGATCGAAATCAATATACAATTATACACACCCTATGTTTATATAGACTAATTTTCATGTCATTTGGAACTTGTTGGTGATTAGGTAGGTTACTACTAGCATGGGGTTTTGTAGGATCTGTTTGAGATATTTGGTAGCTATCATTTTACTATATTTTGGTACTTTTTTCCCTTTTTTTAGTAGTAGTTATTTCATGAAATTACATATGTTTACTTGGTTTTGTTTAAATTTTTATTTAGAGGAGGATTTGGTTGATGTATATATTATCTATATCTTTCAAATTTGTTCTCTTATAGGGTATTTCATCCCATATATGTGTTTATTATACCCTCAATGCTAGTTTCCAATCCAGAACCTACTATAGGTGGGACTCTCGGGTCACAATCTCTCTTCTCCCATTTCTGGCCCATGAGGGGTATACATTGTGGGGAGGGGGTCGTGGAATATTCATATCAATGGTTTGGTTAGAGTTTATGATGGATTTGAAGTTAGGCATTGGTGAGGTTGCATGGGTTGGTAGGAAAACAATGTCAGCTAAGTTTATGAATAATTATAAACATGATAGACTAGATGATACATGTGTATTTAGGGGCCCATGTGATCTAATGCATTGACCTTTAAGCATAAAATAGTTACTAAATTAAGTTATACTTTTTTTAGGGTAGATACATACATATGAATCATGCATCATATTTATTTGCGAATGTATTTGAAAGGGTATAACTTAAGATAGGTTAACCTAAATTCAATAATAGAAAACAATTAATTATTGTTAATGTATTCTATATTTTAGATTTTTGAGCTCTAAATGTTTTTTTAGGTATGTCTCTAGGTCAAAGTCCTCATCATGCTCACACCGATGATGTCTAGAAGGTTACGCAAGCAGATTTCCCAAGTGTAAGGGTTTATTAAGATGAAACTTAGAGGAGGAGACTCTATGAGTTCTATTGATGAAATCTGTAGAAGAATGTGGGATTCTTTTAATATTTTTTCATCAAGTATGGTTGGAGGAGGTTGAGATATACTTCAGTTTGATTCATGCTCAGAAGGAGAACTGGGCATCATTGGTTGTGATGATGTTGTGTGGGGTAGTGGGGCAGTTGTGGTTATTTTTCTTCAAATATCCTGAGGAGTCAACAATATCATGGTATGAGTTTTGAGACCAGTTCAGAGCTTACTTTATTTCTATAACTATAATGTTTTCCAGTCTCCATGATCTTCTAACCATTTGTAAAGGGATCTCCAGTGTCTGATAGTTCGGGATCCATTTTAGGAACCGTCTTAAATATGCTTGGTACCGGTTTCGACATGAGGAGGCTAGGGTTAGGTGTTTATAGGTGGATTTGCATCCAAATATTGAGCACCATGTCACCTAATTTATGTTAAATACATATCTCGAGGTGCTTCAAGGGTAGAGTTCAATGAGAGAATGTTAGTCATAACAGACTTTTAATGAGAGGGGAGTCTTCAGGATTCCTCATGAAGAAGATATGTGTTCTGAGGTTCCCTATTTTAAAGGTAGAAGTGTTTTCATTTAGTTGGGGTTAGGTCCCAACCCATAATATATCATTTCTTCAGGGGAAGCTCCTCTAAATCCTATGATAAGGGATCAAGATCTTGTTTTACATTTGGAAGACAAGGTTATAAGTTGAATGAGTGCATGAAATTTCTAAGAAGACAATGTGTTCCAAGTGTTCTGCTTCATCTTCCTATATTGATGATGTTATAGAAGAGGCAACAATAGTAGGTTGAAGGAGTTTGGAATCTTTCGAGAGCATATGGAGAAGGTAGAAAACATCCTCGGGATTCTCCTCGTCCTTAGAGACCAGGGTACAACCATGGAGGTGTTATTTAATAGGGTCAATGAGGCCACAGATAAGTTCGTTGTTAGTTCCATTTATTAGTGCTACCAACACTAGGTGAGCTAGATTCCATTTAATGTGGCCTTTTCTTATTTTCTACTTTGGTTCATGCCATTTTTTATTCAGGAGGGATACACTTATTCATATCACTCTCCCTTTTCCATAACATAGGTAATGAGGTAGAGTTTTTTCTAGTACCCTTGGAATTAACTATGCCACTTAGAGGTCGATATGATTTATTTGTCACATATAGAGACTATTAGATAGTGTTGGGGAAGCACCACTCTTGGGAATATTTCCTATGTTTACGTATACATCTATATGATGTCATCCCCGACATGGATTGGTTGTATTGGTTGTAAGCTATCACAGATGGATTTTAAAGGAATGTGGTGTTCTTCGTTGTTGATAGGTAGCTAGTAGTGTTTGTTGCGGAACGATACCCTCGAATGGTTCAAAGGCATGTTCCTTCCTTAATATCCTCGATGGATGAGATGATGCTGAGTTCATCATATGTTTAGCAGTTGGCATTTTACAGGGTCATATATAAATATCAAGATGTCTTTAGAGAGAAGGTTATAGAATTAATCACTCAATGAGAGATCAGGTTCGGGATCTATCTACATCCATGCATGTCTCTTATCTCAATGTCTATGTATGGGATGTCATATTCTGAGCTATGAGAGCTGTGTATAGAATATTATGGTCTATTGTGGTATGTTTTTTTGGACAAGGGTGTCAACACGGGGTCCACCAATTTTTTTTTTTCTGAAAGAGGATGAAAGTAGTTTAGTATTTTTTGTCTATTATCATCATTTCAACCGAGTAATAGTGTAGAAACATTATCATATTATGTGGGTTGATGATTTATTTGATCAACTGAAGGGTGAAAGTTGTTTCTCAAAGATCTATTTGTGGTCCTGATTCCATCAGATATTAGTTGAGGATTGGGATATCCCAAAGGCTACATTCTAATTTCATCCTGGGCTTTCAAAGTTTATTGTGATGTCGTTCAATGTGATGAATTCTGCATCTGTGTTTAGGGGTTTGATGAACATTATGCTTCATGAGTTCTTGGATAATTTCACGGTGGTTTTCAATGACGATATCCTTGTTTTCTCTACATCCATGAAGGAATATGTTGGATTTCTGTGTTTAGTTTTCAGAGTTCATCATCATTAGAAGCGGTTAGGGATGTTATCGAAGTGTGATTTTTGGGCTTGAGAATTCCATTTCCAGGGGAATGTTATATCTTCCATAAACATCTTTCAATATCTCATTCTATTATAGGTGGTTTGTATCTTATTTCCCTTTTGTTACGACTCGTATGACAACATTGACTATAAATGACCTGGAATTCATTTGGAGTGATCAGATTATGGAAGATTTTATGTATTTGAACGGGAGGTTGGTCAGTGCTACGATTATTTTATTTCTAACACAAGGAGTTCATTTTGAGTGTTTTTGTGGTGCTTCACATCATGGGTCATTATTTGTCCTCATGTAGTAGAGATCAGTCATTTCAAATTAGTCCTAGCAGTTATGTACCAATGAGTGTAACTATGCCACCAATGATATCGATTTATCGGTAATAGTGTTTTCCCTGAAGATGTGGAAACATTACCTCATCAGTGAGAACTTTATTGGATTCACCAATCATAAAATCATGAGGTATGTTTTCTCCCTAACTGGCCTGAAATTTTTCCAACATCAATTGATGGAGTTCATATAGAACTATGACATAAAAATTTATTAAACACCTATAAAGGGGAATGTTGTTACCAATGTATTGAGTAGGATGTTACACAATGATGTAGTACACAAATAAGGTGATTCCTAGAGAGTGGTTGAAGAACATTCAACGATATATTAAATATGGTAGAAGATGGAGGAATAGGTTGTTTTATTAGATGAACGTCAGGTTATCTCTTTTGAAGCTGGTAGATGAGTCCCAGTTGGGAGATCTTGAGGTGGAGATCTAAAGAGATACAGTTTTTTATGGTGAGGCCCCTGATGATTGTTTTGAAGATAAACAACACCGGGTATTGTTTTAGGGAATTATTTTAATTTCTTTAGATTCGCATGAGATAGTTCTCATAGAGATCCATAGTTCATGCTTATCGGTATATCATGGTGTGAAAAATATGTACCAAGACTTCATAGAGAAGTTTTGGTGGCCTGGTTTGAATCATACAGTTAAAAAAATTGTGTCTTAGTGCTTGATCATCCAAAAGGTGAAGGCTGAGAACCATGTTCCTGGGGGTTTTCTATATCCATTAGATGTCCCTCATTGGATGTGGGAGTTCATATTGAAGGAAATTATTACTATTTACCTCAAGGATGGAATGGATATGATGTTATATGGGTAGTAGTGGATAATTTGATGAAAATTTCCCATTGTATAGTGAATAAGTAGTCTTGCTTAAATGAGGTTTTTCCAAGGTAGTATCTATAAAAGGTGGTAAGGATCATGGACTCCGGATGATGATCATTTCCAATCAAGATCGCCGTTTAACCATAAGGGTGTGGAGTGGTCTCCAACATGATTTTGGTTCGCATCTATACCTTAGGAATTCTTCTCATCTGTAAATGTTTAATCAAATAGAACGAACCATCCATACTATTTAATACAAGTTTTTCTCATGTGTCCTAAATTATAGAGGTTCATAGATAAGTCACCTTCCCTTTGTTGAGTTCACTTACAACAATAGTCTCCAATCATCCATTAGTATAGAACCATTTGATGCTTTTTAGGGATGAAATTTAAATTCTCTATTATACTAGACTGGGGATAGAGAGTCATCAATTCTTAGGACAAAAATTGTATAGAGTACGATAGAGATAGTTCAGGGGATTTGTGAGTCGATGAAGGTAATGCAGGATTGTCAGTAGATCTATTCTAATTATAGGAGGAGACATCTGTAGTTTTTTATTTAGGATCACATGTTTCTTAAGGCGACTCCCTATTATGGGATATCAAGGTTTCTTCATGGGAGTAAGCTTCCTCGTTTGATTGTTGGGCCTTTAGAGGTGTTGTCTCATGTTGGACATAGGGCGTATTGGGTAGCACTTCCCTGCAGATGATCTGGATACACAATGTTTTTCCACATGTCACAGCTTCGTCCTTATCTTCAGGATGACTCTTGTGTCATCTATTGGTGAGATATTGTTGTTGACGATGATGAGACCTTCCAGTGGCATTCAATAGAGAATTAAGACCGTAAGAAGATAGTGTTTTGCGATCATGCTATCATCTTAGTTCATGTCTTATGTCATCACTGAGGCATAGAAGATAGTACCTACGAATGTGAGTTGAAAATAAGTGCTCAGTAACCTGATTTTTTATTGTTTAGAACTTATCATGTAACATTATTCATTTTGGGGTTGTAGAACACTTTCCATTTATGATATATTTTTCCCTCTTTTCTTATATTATCATTCTCCCTATTGAAAGGTATCTAGATCAAGGGAGTTTTTTGGATATGGTTGTGGTTGTTCTGTGGTTTTATGCTTGTTCCTCTTGTGAGGTAGTGAGATCCTATGGTGACAGAATCATAGAGAGGTATATCATGGGGTGGTTTTTTGGATGAACCATTTATATTTCCTCTCTATGTTGGTTTTGGATTATTGAGGATGAAAATTTTTTGAGGGGAATATGATGCAAGGGTTTAGATCTATGTTGATCGAGCATATGCATGTTTTCCATGATAAATGTACTCAACGATGTCTTGGAAGATGTCTGGAGGAGTTCGGTTATGTAAATGGCTGAAATTTGGTATTACAAATTATGTAACTATATTACATGATGAAAAATACTATTTCATTATTAGTACTAGAATTCTTCAGAACATGCAGAATTTTACATGTTGTGAAATATTGAGTTAGGATGTGATATACATGGGGGTTTGAAATATAAAATAAAAATGATAGGTGCACAATTTTTGGCAGAACAGATCCTTGATGAATTTATTAACATGAATGGGGATTAAATTTTGTTTAATACCCTGATGGTTTAGGTTTTAAGTCGTTTCCAACAGCTTGATTTTTTTCAAAACATGCATCTTCAGCAACTCTCCCTTGACCCTTGGTGACACATAAACCTGATCATCAACATTTTCGGGGTACCTTCATCAAGGATTGATCCTTTTCTCTCCCCTTTGATCTCTAGTGATCTTTATTCTACCCAATGTTTGATCTACCTTCATTCTTGTGGTTTCATGGATCAATATCCTCCCATTTCTCTTTATAATGTGATGGTGTGTTATATCCATGGTTGTAATGGTGTTATCCTAGTGGTTGGTTGAGGTGGATATTCTACGACTTCATCAGGTGGATGTAGTTGTTGTAATAGAGGTGATCAGGAACTAGTGTGTTGGATTGTTCTCATGCAAAGGACATTGAAATCCTTTTTAGATAAGGGTTTCACTACTTCTCTATTTATATATGTGAAATTATATGGCTATAATGACGTATCCCTTAGATCACATATTAATTTACCTAATAAATATTTGAACCGAATTAATGAATTATTATCGATCATGTAGCGATGATGTTTTTTACCATGATAGAGTTTTTCAAATTGATTTTCTAAATAGTATGATATATATGCATTTCTTGGTTTATAATGTCGTTCTTGATGTAAATTGGTAAAGAATGTAAATCCTGAATTAATTGATAATTAATTGGGTAATTGGTTAAAGATCCATCTATAATGCACATGATTTTTTATTTTAATTTGATATTAATCAAATTGATACAAATATGCATTATTAAGGTAATTTTTTAATCAATATAAAGCATGTTGATTCTTATTTATAAATGAATTAAATTAATGTTAAATTAATCAGTTAAATAATTTTTGATCTCTTGTGATAGATTGTTGTTTAGGTTTCATGTAGTTGGAACTTATGAATAATGAATTAGTTAATTAAATATGGAATAAGAACTACTTGTGTGAAAACAATAACGCCTTGGTAGGTCTAGATTGATTTTACCACTTGTTTTAAAGGAAAAGTCACTCGTTCATTGGATCCAAAATAGATTGTTCTATGTGAAGGAGGAATTTCATTCTTTGGGGATGAGAACATGTAGCTATTTTTTTCTATTACATGTGTTGTGCTCTATATGCAAGACATGTGGTTGTGGGGTGGGAGTCTTGAATGTGATATGATCTTGGGAAGGCTGAGCCTAGAGGGTTGTTATGGTATGTGGGGTAGAGAGGTATGATTTGTTTATGGTATCAGTTGATTATGGAGTGGCGAGATGCATCCTTTTATGCATGTGGTGTCAGGGAGAACACTTGAAATGATTGAATGAGTTGAATCTAGGGTTACTCATTGATGTGTATGTTGGATACTTGTTTAATTTTTTGTTTGTTTATCTTTTTATATTCACTAGTTCTTGATGTAGATTGTATTCCATTATCTCCTTCCAAAAGTGGCAAAGACAGATGGGGCATTCAACCTGCTTTCTGTGTTTATATTCTCAAGGAGGTATGGGTCTACACTCCTGCTATATTTTCCAAAGACTAGATGGGTAGTTTATCTACTCATTGTGTTGATCCCTTTTTGTTTGGTAGCATATGATGTTTTCATAGAATACCTAGATACATGGATATATGTAATGTTTTAATGTTGGTAATAAATGAATAATTAGTTATCCCATGGGAATGGAGCATTCTGGGATGTGATATTGAGATTATATTTCTATGAAACCATGTACTTGGTTTGGTTATTCCAGGAGGGCCTGGAACTTGGTTATGATGCTGATGAAATGTAATGGGGAATTGAAAGTGGTTGATTAAAGGTCAACTAAATAATTAAAATTATGTAAAATGATAAAAAGGGATCGAGTAACTTAAAATATCTCTTTAAATGGTTGTATGGTTATAGGATATCTAGTCTTAGCAATGGAAAATGAGAGTCTAAGATATGTTATCTACAATTGATCCTAGGACTAGTTTATTCCCATAGTGTGATTGTGAGATATAGTATATCATGCAATTTTTGTGTTTCTATAAGATACTTCACCTATCGATTGGGGAAATTGACACCATGGGGATTCTGAGCCCTTTGGGGTGTTTTCCCTCAATATCCTTGTTGGAGGGTGGATAGATGACTACCCCAGTTGGATCCTCTCTCTTCTCTTTGTAGTTACATGTGTTGTTTTTCTAGGATGTTAGTTTTCCCCAAATATGATTGTAGAGGTGTATAATGGATTTTCGTTATTCACACTCCTATATTATGAATATAGTTTTCAATAGACTACTATAGGTGTAACTTGTATAGGCTGTGATGGATTGAGGATCCTAACACAATGTATTTGTTATAATGGATTGGGGAATAATACCAGACATATGATACAAATTATACGAGATTTGGTGTCTCCTGAAAACTGCATGGTTAAATTTGATATATAGACATGGTGGTGTGATGCACGAGGTGCATGTGGGCACATGAGGTGTGTGGTTTGGTGCTTTACCCAGGTCTCAATGGACTAGCCTTTTTGAAAAGATATTCTCAGGACGCGTAGGGTTGGGGAAAAGTGGAAAACCAATGGGGAAATGGTAGCGGGGTAACCTTGATATTCTATATTATCTTATTTTATCTAGTATGCAATATTTTGTTAGAGTATCCATGGTAAGGTTGGAATCATAGTATACATGTTTAGGTGACGAGTTAGATTCACATTTTTTTCACTATTCTTTAGCATACATTCAATATTTTTCATGATAGGTTCTAGGTAGGATAATATTGATTATAATATCATACTCACCCTGCATTTATATAATCTATTTTTCATATTAGTTTGAGAAGGTTGGATATCGTCCTGGTTTATAGTAGCTTGGGTTTTTGCAGGAGCTGTTTGGGGTATGTGGGTGATTCCATTTTACTTTCTTTAATTACTTAATGATTTCTATTTAAATTTTATTAGTTCTTCCCTAAAATCACATAAGTAAACTTAGGTTTCTTATACATTGTGATCTGAATAGGAGGTGGTTGGTTTCTATCTTATATCTCTCATTTTCATGTGTTCTCTTATATGGTAATGCCTCTAATATATGTGTTTACTATATCCTAGGTTCTAGTTTCTAACCCAAGTCCTACTGGAGGAAAGACATTATGGTCACTATCTATCTTCTCCCATTGAAATCCCAAGACGGGTACACTTTTTGGTTAGGGGTTCACGACATTATATTAATGTGTGGTGATTTTCCCCATGATGTGGGAAGATATCTCTACATGTGGAATATTTTTTCATTGAGATGAACTCATTTATTTTCATTATCAATATGTAAATGTTGTATTGCTTACGTGACCATGTTTATTTCTATCAATTGAATGTGTTTTTACATCACCCAAGGGGAGTGACTATGTTTATAATGGAAAATGAGTTGTCTATGTTAGCCTCGATATAACCTAAAATCATGGTATGGCTAGAGTAAAATCCCATATTTATAGTATATTTATGATTGATTAGGGATCATAGTTTTTAGAATACACACATGTGGTGGATCATTTCTTGGATGTCATCCCTAATCACATTTCCTTACCTCCTATGACAATTTTGGAGTTCGATATTTGTGCCAGTGGAAGAAGTGTCCCCACTGTCCATTCCTCCTTATAGGATGACACCCATATATCTCCATGAACTCAAAAAGAAGTTAGAATACATATAAGATTAAGCTTTTATCTAATATGTTACTTCACCATGGGGTTCACATGTCCTTTTCACTAAGAATGTGGGATATTTCCTTGGATTTTGTGTGGATTAATGATGGTTTCAATAACTTATTGTTATGAATTTTTATCCACTACATCATATATACAATATATTTTATTATCCCTAAAAAGATACATCTTCCTCTATGATCAATGTGTGGTTTGGATTCCATCAGGTTCTCAATGGACCATTATACATACCATATAAAACATTCAACAAGAGATGTTTCATTAACATGGATTTTTATATTCAATTTGTCCTTTATAACATGTTATATGTTTTCCTGGATGTGATGAATTGGGGTTTTCAACCATTTTTTGAATAATTTTGGGATTTTTTTGTGGAAATCATCTCTGAGTATTATCCAACTCGACAGGACCCTGAGAAACATCTTGAGATCCTAAAGAATATACTCAAAGTTCATAAGATGTATTCTAATGCCACCAAATGACTCTTTGGAATCATATTAGGTCATGTGATCATATAGTTAGAAATTTATGTTGACATAGAGATGGTGAATATCATAGTCTTTTTGGGAACACAAAAATAATGTATTGGAAATGTACAGTTTCTTGAAATTTATGGTTATTAAAACTATTTTATTCAGTACTTTTCTTGCCTAGAAACACCTATTTTGGGTTGACTAAAAGGGACGTAACATGTTTATGGTTAGATGTATATGATATTACCTATTATAAGCTAAAATGGAGATAGAAATAAACACTAATCCTGGATCTTTTAAAGCTGGGATGATATTATGCAATTTACTATGATTCTTAAAAAATCGACGTAGTAGTAGTTCTGATGTAGAGGGAACTTGTTATAGTATACAGGTCCTTCTAATTGGGTCCTCATGAGTTGAATTACCCTATGCATGACCTCATGCTGCCAAATATAGTTTATGAGTTACACTATTGGTGAAAAAATTTATTAGTGGAGAAGTTATATATCTACCCTCTCTTTTCATACATTAACATTATATATATATTTTGGAATACAAAAAGAATTATAGAAATTGGAAATTAAATACTGAACTAGTCTAGTGCCTTTGGAACCCAGGAATCAAAAATACCGGTACATATTTGGGGTACATAATCACCCATTAAGTTATTCTTCCCTAAGACGATTTATAATCACATATAAAATAATAAAAATATTCATAACCTAGGGAAGGAATCATAAAAATGGTTGAGCTCAGCTTCTTTATAAGGGAAAATAATGGATACATGTAATCCAAACATGACCATGGGGGGTTGTTAACATGATCATAACATTCAAATATCATAACTACATATCATAAGATCAGAAACATTAGTTATGGAATAATGAATTGTTGTTGATAAGAGATGAATCATATACAAATAAATAACATAATCTAGAAAAACATATCATAGTAATAAGACATTGATTTAGGGAATACATAAACATGTGATTTCATTCATTATAAGTCAATAATAACTACTAGAACTTATCAAGGAACATAATGAAAACCACACCTACACAGTGAGAAATACCTCCATCCTCAGTCACTATAATTTCCTTTTAAGGGATCACATTTCTCCATATTCCCATAGTGGATTTGGTTTCACTATCATCCAACTTCAGGTTGCCTACACCTACTGGGTGGGACACACAACCATCCCCAATTGTATTCCTTTACTTGTAATGGATTGGGTTTCCCCATCTAAATATAGTTTATAAATCTTATAAACCTTAATCACATAATTATATCATGAGATATAAATCATTACCTAATTAATTGGATGCAGACATAATCCCCAACAATTTTTTAATAAAATAATTCATACAGGTTCCACAAGATAATAAAACATTCATCATATAGTGACACATAAAATAAGATGGGTTCTATAATATTCTTATAATAATCTCATTAAATGAAATGGGTAACAATAAAATTTCATCAAATAAAAACCAATGGAAAATAGAAAGTTTTCATAGTGATTCCATCAAATCATAACATGTGAAAATAAGTGGGTTCAAAAGGCATATAACCAGTTAAAGAGAATCAATTTTCATAATAATAATTTTAAAAAAATGTAATGCATTTAATAAATAATATGAATGGATCATTTCGATCCTTACCACTATTTTCATGAATAACATCAATGGATTTCATATTATATGTAATCCAATATATAAAGATATTTTCAAAACATTTATTTTGGAAATTACCTCTTCTTCTTTAAAAAGACACTTTAAAACATAAAATCTTTTGAAAAACATTTTCATGATAATAAACATGAAAAATTATAAATAAATCTTTGAAAGAATTCTATAAACCTTTTAATTTTAAAATTTATAAAGAGGTATTGAAAATGATTTTGAAAGCCATTTTCCTTAAAAACATAATAATGAATCCTAAAAAAATTTGAAAACCCTTTCATTAGAAATATTTTTAAAAATATTAATGGAATATTTAAAAACATATAAATTTTATAAAATAATTATTCCTTGAAAATTAGTATAAAATATGATCATTGAAATTATTTTTGAATACCTTGTTCTAGAAGTTCGTGGCATGGTCTCAAAGTGCTAAAATTGATACAAAACTACTTTTTCGATTTAGAAAATTCTTGAAACAAAAAAATCATGAAAGAGGAATCATAAAATTAATATTTAAATAATAATAAAATTAAGGATAAATATCTTACAATATATTAATTTGTAGTATAATCACCACAAAAAATTGATGATTCATGAATATGGAGTAAAACTCATGAAAATAAAAGTGAGACTAGAAATCACCAAAAAATATGTCCTGAATATCGTTATACTCGTTAAATACACCTCTATAATTAATATAAATTTATTATATAGAAAATATTATTATATCGAATACCATTTATTTTTTATTATGAATTTATATTATCCTCTTAATTAAAATTCTCTGTTATGGTTTTGCATCAGGTAATAACTTCTTTGTTCCTCAATTGTGTCAGAATTTGTTATAACATTTGTCCTTACACTTATATAATGATCTACATAATTTAAACCATGAAATAAATAACATTTAACTTCATTACATGTGAATTATAATAATCCATAGAATATATAAGTATGAAACTAAATGAACAATTCAGGGATACGGTCGGTCATATGTATGCCTGGACGTTGTTTCCATTTCATTATTTTATTGAAAGAAAGAATGTTAATGATATATATATATGTGTGTGTGTGTGTGTGTGTTTATATATATAAAAATATTCTAGAAAAAATATTATTTCATGTGTATAATATTTTTTTTACTAAACACATCCTTAATACCTTCCATATAGCACGTAAACAACTGAAATTGCTTTAAGGGGGTGGTAGTCTACAATTCCTAAAATGAAATTATCATATTTTAACAAAATTATATGTAGAAATATATGTGTTGTAGAATAATTAAATTAAATTAAATATATAATAAATATCAGATATATCAATATAAATAGTCTTTCAATCCTAATTCTCACTGGGATAAGTGGTAGAGGAAAACGATCAATCACCATTTCGTGAGGTGAAAGATCACCATAATCAGAAAGAGTATATTTGTTACCCATTATATGGAAGTTTGTGTAAGTGTAGTTATAAAACATAGTATAAAAACATCTCAATATATCTAGGATATTGTTTTTTAAAGAATATAATAATCACAACTGAATTAGTGGACAATGAAAATGTAAAACCCCGACCCTAGTTACCCAGAGTCAGCACATTATTACATAACATTATGAAGATATCAATATGTCATTTCTCAAAAAAATTATTAGTTTAGTATCCTTGTAAGTAATAGATACATACAAAAGTTTTACATTGAATTATTAAATGAACAAAACAACATTATGTCTCTTTTGAAAACTCTTATATCCCTTAGTCTATTCTTTTAGGTCAGTCATAATATACTTCTTCACATACTGGGAGAAATAAAACATAAGAAAGGGGTGAGCTCAGATGCTCAGTAATGATAACAATATTGTAGAAACCATCATAAATAATTATAAAAAATCAAGGCAATGTATAAGACTAAAACACAAGCCTTTTAAACATAAAATTTAGTACAATATGGAAAATATAAATCAAATAATTCCATTTACATATTCACAAGGAAATTATACAAGTCTTCTAATCACATGTAATATCAATATCTAATTTCATAATGATGTAATGCATAATGTCGTACATCATAACCACATAGTCAAGGCCTCGTGCCAAGACTACAAATAAAATTTTGTCAAGGATTTTTTCCAAGACACTAGTTTGTCTCTTGAGACCTACTGATTCATCTAAGAACTATATCAGACTCCACCTATCACTTACTACGTCTAATTAATTATTCATATGAAATGTGTGAAACATAATCTAAACATTCATATTAAAACTAGAATACAAAATGTCAATATTTTAACTATAAACCATGAATGGTATAAAAATAAAACATCCACAATAAAACATAACTCATTCAACACAATATGAATGATTTTATTATAATAAATTATCCTCAATCGAGAATAATGATGGATTTTGACATAGATGAAAATCATCATCAAAACAATTTGAGAGAAATATTCCCTTTTCCTTGAAGAGAATGAAAAGTCACACTATTTATCAAGAAGCTGTTAAAAATAGATTTTTGAATCAAAGTCTCCCAAACCACATTGAATCATTTAAAAGGGGTTTTAATTTTAAAACTTTCATGTCCATATAATTAAATCATTAAAACATTTAAAATCATATTTTAATTAGAGTTCATAAAAAGTGAGAGAACATTGAATACAAATAATAGAGTTAAAAAAAACATTATAATATCATGTGAATATAGGTATTCATGATATAATTTTTTATAGTACAATATATATACCATATAAAAGTGAATTTGTGCATAAAAACAAAGAAGTCTAAATAGACTGTAAATTGAGATGATATTCCTTATAAAGAATGTATATTTAGGTTAAGGAAAAATAAATGACATAATTATCTGTGACAAAAATAAATACTCTCAATATGATTGGATATTCAGTGTAAATCAATTAGAGGACATTCAGACATATTCTTGTAACAACAACACCAATGACATTGATGTTTTACTCAATGAATGGAAATTGGGTTATGATTACTCTTATCAAGATCATATCGATGACTTGAGAATTTATCAGTAGATTTATTATTTATATCAAAAGTATATCCACACAAATGGGAGTGGAAATAACTAAATAAATAAATAAATAGTGATTTCATACCTAATCGTGGAGTAAAATAATCAATGAAGTTTTTGTAAAACCCAACGAGTGTTAATCGAAATTAGAAATCCCCTTACTAGTTTCGTAACATAAGAAACAGACACCCTAGGAAATAAGGATTATACAATGAATATTAAAATACCCATAAATTAATGTATATTACACCAAGAATGCAATCATGGGTAGTACAAAAACTACATTAAAGGAAATAATCGCAATATAGCATGAATCTCACGTGAATAAGAAGTGAGATGAAAACCTCTTACCATCTAATTTTACACAGTAGAGGGTATGTTAACCTAAAGTATAATAGTAAAGTAATTGAAATTAAATTATAAAATAACCAAATATATAAATATGATATCATATAGGATCTTTTAATATTTCTTTTTTAATAAAATTTTAGTAGTATCATTGTTTCAGGTGTTAACAGATTTATTTTGCTTTATATTTTTTGATATGTAAGTCATGTTTGTTATGTATAAGATGTATTTGATTCCTATCAAAAATTATTTTAAGTTCTTAAACATTATTTTCAATCATAAAATGAAAATTATTCTTTAATTGTTATGATGGGCAATGAATCTCGTCGCGTTATTGGACACGGTAATTCGTATGTACGCAAGAGCAACAAAATAATTCAATTGAAACTGAAATCATATATAATTGGATGTTATAATATATATACAGAATCATTATAATTTTATATTTATTATTTACATCAATTATACATCCTTATTATATCTATCCAAATAACAAAGTGTTGAATAATAACTACACCACGACGTGGAGATGGTGAGCCGTATATACACACTTATGGTGACTTTTTCATTCATATGATCGATATAATAATGAATATGGTTGTAACATATTTATAATATCATCATAGTATATATAAGGTACTTATGTTATTATTTTGGTATGGGAAAAACAAATAATTAGAATGTAGAAGAAGAATATAACTTTCAAAGAGGTGATGAAAATATTACCTCTTCTCGGGTGCTTCCTTTTGATATGATCATAAGAGCTACTTAGGTTGGATTTATGATCAAAGTAATGCCTCTAGGATAAAGTTATGGTATTTGGAAGTATATTTTGCCAGGGTTTGGCTGATTCAAAAGGCTTTAGAGGTGTGAAATTAAGAGAATGGGAGGTGCCCTTTTATAAGAGAGGTGGGGATCACTTTAGGAGAATCTTGAAATATTATTTTATTATAAATTTATTTTCTGTTTCTAATGGATCCAAATGTATTTATTTCTAGGATAATGATTGATGGGTCAAAAAACTATCAATAAATAGGTTTTAGACTGGTTTAGGTCCACATATTAACCTTATCTTTTATATTTAACCTTTAGTTAAATAGTTTGACATTTACCTTATCTCATTATATTTTTATATTATATGGTAAATCAATTTACTATAAACAATCAAGATAACGCAATGTTGTTAATTAATAAAAAATATATCATTATATAAGTACTTTTTACAAACCACAGTTTTTAAGACTATTATATAATTTAATAAAATAGTATTTGTTTTAAAAACTCAATTATATCAATTTTGACACTATTTAGTATTTAGTTTTTGTTAAGTTATACCAACCTGATTACTTCAAAAAAAATTCATCAAATCAACCCCAAAACACCATAGTAACCTAGAAATTTTTTTAAGGCATCAAAATTCTCAATTTACATTTATCATAATATTTATAATATCAATTATTTTAATATTTCATTAATTAGGCAATTACTTCATCATCATTTTGTCAAAAATAATTTTAATTATTTAATGTATAAAAATTATAAATAAAATATCATGACTTATGAAAAGTTTTTATATTTCTAACTAATATTTGTAGTCGAATTTAAATTATTTATAACCCCATATTAATATTTTTTAGTTATTAAACATTAAATTTTACACTTTTAAATCTTCTTTAAATAAAACAATAATAAAAGTCTGAATCTAGTCCAAGTGGATCAAAAGGATCATATTTTATTCCTATGTTTTATTTTTATTGAAATAAAATTATCCAATATAATTAGGACATGTATTAGGGTAATTATAATATCATTTTTACCATTAATTATCCGATTTACTTTTAACAGGGGTAAATAAAATTCAAATGTTACTATTCACCAATAATTATTTTCATCTTATTGAAACACATTTTACTTACTGATTTCAACGGTGTCTCTCAGTGTTTTGGAATTTAATTCACAGAATCGGTAAAATTACATTTTATAAAAATTTTCAAATGTGCCTAGAAGGTGGATAAAAGACGGTAAAAAGTTCAAAAAAAATTATACATTTAATCTTATTATAAAATGACTCCAATGAATTAAAATGAATTTATATAGGTATTATATATCTATTTTGGATTAAAATATTCTTAAATAAAATAAATAATTCTTTAAATAAAAAGATTATTTTAAACAATAACCTAGTGTTTTTCACTATTCATCAAAAATCAAAAGTTTTCATAAAAATACCAAAAAATAACTCTAACATAATATTGATATTTAAATTTAAATAATTATGTATATTTCATAAAATCAAAAACATTGAACTAGTATTAATTTGTTTAATAAAATATTCTCATTGTCAAAACTAGAAAGTGGGTTTTTGAGAAATAAAAACTATCAAAAGATTTATATGTGTTTATATACAATTTAAATGTAAAATTACATCCAATGAACAACATTGGATTTAATAATAAAAATATAATCTAAATATACATCAAAATCATTCAAATATATAATGTAAAACTATAATTTTTTTTGATCAAAAAATTTGTTTTTAATCAAATTGTAGAAATTTTCACTATTCATCAAAATATGAAAGTTATACGAAAAGCACAGAAAATTTATCAATACTAAATTTTTATGTCTATCTTCTAAATAAAAAGTATATTTGATCATATTTAATATATAATATTGTCAAATATTGTATTTAAAAATGTTTCTCCATTAAAAGGCCGTAAAATTGCATTTTTTGAAAAGTACTCAATTGAATTTATTCTTATTTAATATCTAAGAAACACATAATATGGATGTTAAAATTAAATAATGTATATAAAATTCAAAATTCAGTTAATACTATCCATAACTGCTTTTTTAATGGCTAGTTGGGTAAGTTGTGGTGCGCTCGAACTCGATGTTGCATGTAGCACAAGCTATTGAATTAAATTAAAGTAAATAACTTACAATGAAATCATGGGGTGTTACAGAAAATAATATAATTGATCTTGACGGAGGCTATAACCCCTTAACATTGTAACTCCTATTGGTTTTCACCGAAGGGCTTCCATGGAAGGTCTTATTATAATGACTCAGTCATATTACATTACATAATATTTATTTATTGTTAAAAACTCAATGACATTCATATTGAGGATCTTTCCAAGTTTAGATCTATAGAAAATTGGTACATATTACATTAGTAACATTCTACATTAATATAGAGTGGATTCCATAAAAATAGTGATCATTATTTCCAAAATTTAAATATTTTCAACTAAAACATGATTTCTTTGAAAAATCCTCACAACATTTAACATGGATTCCAATTTTGTCTTACAAATTATTATAACCTGTGAAAATAATTTAAATTTTTTTTGGAATATCACCAAAATATCAGTAAGGTATTTAAAAAGAAAGAAAGAACACATTATTCCATGAATACTTGTAGCATATGATAACATTTTGAAAAAGACATACTTTTCATCCATATAAACATACTTGGTGAAACTTGTGATTTACATTATATTTACCCAAATCATAATCAACATAAATATATCCATAAGTGATATTGTGGCATTAATTACATAATCTTGCAACCCTTTCAGCTACCTTATAATTTTTAACCCCCACGACTACCTTAAAATTTGTGTAACCATCGTAGTTACACTTGGAGTAAACATACAAACGACCATTAAATTAAACATAACCAATAAATATGAATTAGATATAGGTCCCACATTTTATCATAAACAATTCCCATGAACCATAACACAATCATACAACATGAATAATTTCATAAAAACATTTCTTTCAAATATTGTAAAATTGAATTTCAAAAGGAGGTTTTTAAAAGAAAATACCCTTATAAATTTCATATAATTGATGTGAGACTTAATATAGTGGATTTAATATGTATATAAACTTTAAATAAGAATAATTAAGAATAATATAAAAAGAATTCATTAAACACAAAAATTTTAATACAATATAAATGATGATGTAAAATGTTAACCCAATGAATCGAAATCGTGTTATGAATTCTATTAACTAAGGATTTTATTACATAAAACTCGTTTAAACCTCCTGTATAATGGTTAAAAGAGTGTTAATAATATCGTAAAAAACATATTAATATTTATAATACCGTATATGATCATTTAATCACATCATTTCACCCTTTAATTATTATAATTATTTTCCTTTCATTTTCTAGGCGCGTTCTTTAAATGATTTCCATGATCACTTCATGATGGATATTCATATCGAATGGATGTAAAACTAAATAACTAGAATAGATTGGTATTGAAATATTTACAAAACCATTAATTAATCCATTTACCGTTTTGGAATCTGATAATAGAATAATTCATTAGATAAAACATTATTGATGTTTGTTTAGGTCATTTTGGTGATTCTTTGATCGTAAAGAACTCATTATATTTTATAAATTAATAAGATGTCTGAAAAATGATTTCATAATATTATAGAAGATAAAATAAATAAATTATTATCTATTGTAACCAGAAAAATGTTTTCATGAATTGTCTTTAAGGACGTAAAATAAATTTAAATAACATCATCCATGATGTCGGTAAATTGACACATCACGGACAGTGTTTTAATTTCATGAACAAGTGGGAGAGGAGAAGAATTATAATGGTGATTCATCCATAAACCTGCTTAAATTCAGAATATGTATGATACTGGATCATTAATTCCTCTTGCATAAGGTTTGGTGAGGTGAGCAAAATAATAGAAAATAAAATGAAATAAAATAAAGAAAATAAAAGTCGATGTTTACCTCTGGATCTCTTCTCCTGGAGATCCTTTTAAGGCCCTTGGTTTTGGAATTTTGGTGGGACCAGTAGCTCTTGGAGGTGTGGAAGAGACTTGGGAGGAGTATTTAGCAGAACATAGGTAAGTCTCAATGCCTGAGTGTTGTGGGATGAAGAGGGGAATGAGTTGGTATTTATAGTGGAGGAGATGAGGTATTTTATATTATTTTAATTATTATTGTAATATTTTTTCTCAAGACAATGAATATTCTTAATTAATGGTACCCCCAATTGTAATAATGGAATGCTAGTTCAAACTAAGTTATATTACATCATCATTGCATCACCAATGATGAGTAAAAAAAGTATTTAGCATTTATCTGATTTTATCATATTTTACAATTCAAAAAAAATTAAATAATTTCACGAAAATAAAAAAAAGATCAATTTAACCATTTTACAATGTGTATTATTCAAAAATGAACTTCATTTTTTGATAATAATTTTCTATATGTTACTAATTAAATTTTTAAATAAAATCATAATTTACTAACAAATAATAATTCGTAATCTATAGCTCATTTTAAACACCTTGAAAAATTAATCAAGTTTTCGTTATAGAAAAACATTAAGAAAATAAAATTATAATATAATTTAATAGTTATTAGGTTCATATTAGAACTCATAAGTTTATTATATTATTCACCATAAATCATGTTGGTTCCATTAGACTCCAAATAACTTCCTTATCATAATTATAGATGACAATTTTTAAGAATTCAAAATATAGAAGCAGAAAAATTATGTTTAAAGGATTGTAATAAATATCTATATAAAAAAAGTTTAATACATTTTAATTTATTTTTAAAACCATGGGGGGTTACATTACCTCTATATTTAAGAAATTATGCCCTCCCAATTTTATTTACTTATTAAACAAGTGTGGGTACCTTTCCCTCATTCCATATTAAAACTCTCATGTTGCTTCTTCAACAATGTGGCTTCTACACAAAACCTTAACCCGGTGGATTAACTTATTCTACAATACGTGTTCCCTTCAATCAAGAATTTTTACATGTTTCTCTTCATAAAAAAGGTTCTTTTCTCGATAAACTGATTTTGGGCTCAAAACATGTGTTGTCTGGAACATGATTTCTCAACATTTAATCATGAAAAACATTGTGTACCTGAGATAAATTTAAAGTCAAAGCTACTCATTAGGCGACTGTTCCATCATTCTCTAAAACATCGTATGTTCTGTTGAGCTTTGGACTTAGCTTTCCTTTCCTACCAAAACTCTTATCAAATTTACATAGTGAGATTCTATGAATAACATTATCACCTACCACAAAAGAGAAGTCATTCCACATATTGTCTGCATAACATTTTTGTCTACTCTGAGTTGTCCTCATGTGTTGCTCGATCATCTTCACTTTCTCAGCCACTTCTTCTACAAATTCTAGTCCCATAAACTTTTTCCTTGACTTTATCCCAAAAGGATAGAGTTCTAAACCAATTCACATACAATTCCTCGAGAGGTTACATATGTATACTAGAATGAAAACTATTATAATAAGAAAACACAACTAAGAAAATATTTAAATACCAACTTCCCTGGTATTACATTGAACAAGATCGAATAATATCCTCCAATGAATTATTTGTTCGCTCTGACCGCCCATCTGATTGAGGATGAAAATATGTATTGAAATTTAATTCACTACCCGATGACTTTGGAAGGCCCTTTCAAAAGTTTTATGTGATCCTCTTATCCTGATCATATACAACAGAAATATAAACTTCATGTAACCTTAAAATCTCTTTAAAGAACAATCAAGAAATATGATTCAAATACATTATATCTTGAATAGAATGAAAATGTGAATATTTAGTCAGGCAATCAACAAAAACCCAAATTTCATTATTACGTCGAGATGTCTTTGGTAGTCCCACCACAAATATTATGGATACATTCTCCCATTTTAACTCTTGCACTAATTTTGGTTAAAGAATCCCATTTAGTAACTATTTCACTGCTTTAACATGTTGACATGTAAAACATTTCATAGTAAAATCTAAAATATCTCTATTCATTCCATCCCACAAATGTTACACCTGAAGGTCTCTGTACATCTTATTACTACTAGGATGAATAGAAAATTGAGAACTATGAGCTTCACAAAAAAATAATTCTTCAACTGGGAATCATAAGGCACACACAACCTTATTCCAAATCTTAAATAACAATCCTTATTGAGGTTAAATTCTTAAAAAATTTCCATTTTAACCAATTCTACCATTTTTATAGCTCACAATCTCCCTTCCACACTTACATAATTATGTTTGATAATGTTGACTGCACTGAAACATGAAAAAAAAGATGTATTTCCTATACAAGCAACATGTAAGCCAAAATTCAAAAAATCTATAATTGATGGGTCATGTCCTAAACGTTAGAGGGTTAATGATGCATGATGTTTTTGACATAATGAATCCACTACTTTTTTTGCTTTTACCAAAATGTAATTGATCATGAAATCATAATCCTTTACAAGTTCAATTCATCTTCTCTACCTCATGTTTAATTCCTAATGAGTGAATATAAACTTCATAATTTTATGGTCTGTATATATTTGAAATTTTTCTTTGTATAAATTATTCCTTCATATTTTCAACGAAAAATCCACACCTTCAATTTCCTAATAATTTGTGGGATAGTTTAACTCATTATGTTTTAGTTTTCTTGAAGTATAAGCAATTACCTAATCATTCTTCATCATAACACAGTTGATTACCTTCAAAGAAAATTCATTTTAGATGACAAACTCCCCATTTCAGAAAGGAAGGGCAAAAACCGGATCATTCACCCATCTCTTCTTCAGTTCCTGAAAAAATATAACATTAATCTATCCAAATAAATTTATATCCTTTTCTTATTAACATAGTTTTCAGGCTATATAACCATGAAATGTTTTTAACAAACCGTCGGAAATAAACATCTAATCCAATAAAACTACATATCTCTGTAACATTTGTAGGATTTTTCCATTGATCAATAACTTTTGTTTTGTAAGATCCTATGTTATTCGATCTTTATTTATAATGTTCTTAAGAAAATAAATATATTGCAACCAAAAATCTTACTTTTTAAATTTTCCATATGGATTTTTTCCTTTATGGTTTGATAAACAACACTTATATTTATTTCAAGACCCTATTTGCTCTTAGAAAATACATGAATTTAATCAATAAACACAACCAAAAACATCTCCAAGAACTCATGAAATATTATATTCATAATATTCGTTAATACATTAGGTGAATTAGTTATCCCAAATGGAATAACAAAAAATTCATATTTCCCATATCTAGTAAAAAAATATATTTTCATAATTTCTTCCTCTGTCACCTTCAACTGATGGTATCTAGATCTCAATTTAATCTTGGAAATGTATTGATCTTCCAGGATCTTATCCAAAAATTCATCGATATGTTGAAAAAGGATACATTTTTTAACAGTGGGGTTATTAAAGTCTCTAAAATTAATTCAACGTCTCATGGAACAATATTTGTTTTTAAAAAACAAAATAAGAGAACCCAATGGTGAAGTGATAGGATGAATGAATCCTCTATCAAGAAAATACAATAACTAATGATTCAATTCAATAAGTTCTAATTAAGACATTCTATATAATGTTTAAAAATTGGATTATCATCAGTAACTAAGTCAATTGTGAATTCAAATTCTCAATCAGGTATGACACTGGGTAACTCATCAGGAAAAACATCAAGGTATTCATTTAACATGAGAACAAAATTAATTTGAATAGTTGCCTTGTTTTTAATAAGATGAGCAAGATAACATTCATTTCATTATTTCAACAGTTTCTCAGTTTGCTAATATGTTATCAATTCTATGGGTTCATTCCTAAATACATACTGAAACACTTTATGAAAAAAAACTTCTTTAGCTCTATTGTAAATCTTAATATGATAAAAAAAACTGAACCACTCCAAAAATGACATCAAACTCTACTAAGGAAGAAACATGGTTTTTGGGTAATTTATTTCCACAAACCACAATAGAAATATTCATATAATTATTCTTTTATATAATATTCCCCGTGGTGTTTTAACAAAAAGATCCGGATTCATTTTTTGAGGTGATATTTCCAATTTACCAAATAATTCCTCAGAATTAGTGGAATGTATAGACCCTATATCAAAAAAAAATTGGAAAAATATGAGAAAAAAAGGAACCTAATACAACATCATTAGATGGCCCGAAATCTTCTGAAATAGTTTCAAAGGATCTCACTAATCATTTATTATTAGAGTATATCTTCTTTTCGCCATTTAGATCTCTCCTTGGGGAGACATTTGCATAATGACCCATCCCATCACATTTTAAAAAAGTCACAGTTTTTATATCAATATTATTCTTCGGATAATTTTCATTACAATCCTAGACTGTATTTCCAAAAATACCACATCAAAAAGACTTTCCAATTTTGGTCAGGAATTCCCCAAGGGGATTTTTTCGACACTTTTCACAAACCATGAACATGATTTTCCTACCATCAGATTTCATTGGTTGACTCATACACATTGCTTACCATATGGACCTCCTATTCTCTCTAAATTCAAAAGGCATGTGATTCTAAAAAACCTATATCTCTAACCTCTCAGGACATTAGAAAATATTCTCATAACTTTTTAATTCACGGGAGGAAACTCACCTTGATACCTTGGCTTCAATCCTGAGTATAAGCAGTTGATATTTCTATTAAGATTCAGAATAAGATTAGGAGTAAAACTTTCCCATCGAGCGAAGTTATCTTTACACACAAAAAATTATTCTTTCTCATTTTTCTTTAATTCATGGAATTTATTCCCCATCCCATGTCGCATCACCTTTGGAAAATATTTTTTAAGGAAATGGCTTTTAAATTCATCCCACTCTAAGGAATCAATATCCTCTCTATCCCTTGTATTATTTAACAGTTACCACAAATGATCAGCTTCATCTTCAAAAAAATAAATGGAAATACTTATCTTTTTATTATCTGGAAATCGCATAACATCAAATATCATTTCAAGGGATTTAATCCATCATTCAACTACTACTGGTTTAGAAAATATATAGAAATCAGGAGGGTGTTGTCTCATAAAATGTTCCATTATTGTCATGTTATATTGTGGAACATATAGTTGTTCTATTAAATGTATACCACTACTATTTATTTCCTATATTAGATAATCCACTATTGTCACAAACTTCTACGTTCCAATCCCTACTATTCTATGTTGTATATTCGGAAGGATATCATTCTGTTGGTGCCTCTCCTCTTCATCATTGTTGTTTCTTCTATGGAAAACCATTCTAAAAAAATATCTTCATCAAATAAACATGGTAATATTCAAATTATATAACATTTTAAATTAATCATAGAGTAAAAATCATTTATGGAATACTATTAACATGACTCTAACACATAAATTTAACTAAACCATCCTCTCATATCAACTATAAGAAACCAGCCTTATTATATTAAATAATCTTATATTTTAGTAAAGAACTCTCTTCATTTCATATTGCTGCCTTTTAAAGTTTATATCATTATATAATTTTAACATAATACATTCATAATATTCCGTATTAATATATAGCGGTTACCATAAAAACATTGTTCATTTCTTCCAAAATAAAAGGATTTTCAAAAAAAAACATGATTTCTTTGATAAGTATTCATAACATATAACATGGATTCCATATTGGTCTTACAAATACTTATAAATTATTAAAAAAATTTAAAAAAAATTGTTATGGGCACAAAAAACATTGTATGGTATATAAACATAAGTAAAAAGTGCATTAATACATGAATACTTATAACGTATAAAAACATTTTCAAAAAGAGAGATTGTCATCCATATAAAATTTCATTGTGAAACATGATATTTCTATGAGATTTCCACAAAGCATATATAATATAAATATAACCATAAATGTATCTTTGGGAATTACTTACGTAATATTGCAACCCTCTTGACAACCATATAATTTGTAACCCTTGGTTATACCTTACAATTTCTTTAACCATGGAAATTACACTTGGAGTAACCATAGGGAAAACCTCTATCTTAAAAATACAGAAAACATTATAGAGAGATATATGAACCACCCTTCATCAAAAATAATTCCCAAGAACCATAACAGAATCATACAACCTAAATAATGACAAAAAAATTGCTTTTGAATTTTGTAAAACATTATTTTGAAACAGGTTTTTATAAGAAGAAAACTTTCTTATAAACATCATATAATTTATTTCAGACTTAATAGAGTGGTTTTAATATGTATATACACTATAAATATAAACAATTCAACATAATATTAACATAATTAATTACACAATCAATATTAAAACCACATAAATAATAATGTAGATTGTTAAACCAAAGAATCAAAATAGGGTAAGGAATTCCCTTACCTCAGTTTTTCATTACTTGAAACTAGTTTGAAAATCATTTATAATTGTTAGAAGAGTGTTGATAATATATTATAGAAAAGTATTCATCTAAATAATACCTTTTGTGATCATTTTATTACATCATTTCACCCTTAAATTTTTAGTATTTTGTTCCGTGCACTATTTTTAGTGTATTTCATACATCATTTCCTTGATCAGTTCATAATGGATATTGTTGTTGATTTGAAATAAAAATATAGAATTGGTACAAAGTAGTATTTAAGTATTTTTATAATCATAAATTAAACCAATTATAATTTTTATTTCTAACATGATGATGATTCATGAGTTAAAACATTATTAATATTTGTTTTGGTCATTTTGGTGATTCTTTGATCGTAAAGAACTAATTTCTATTAAAAAATTAGTAATGTATGTGAAAAATGATTCAAGAACCTTATATATGATATAATAAAAAATTATAATATGGTTCAAGTAAAAAAATGGTTTCATGAATAGTTTTGAAGGAATTAAATGAAATTGAAATCATATCATCAACAATGTCGGTAAATCGACACATCACATACGATGTTTTAATTTCTTGAAGAAGTGGGATTGGAGAATAATTATAATGGTGAGTATTTCATAAAAATTATTAAATAAATAATATGTAAAATAATGTATCATTCCTTCATCTTGGATAATGGGTTGTGTGGAAGGAATAATAATTGAAAAGAAATTGAAAAGAAAAGAAAGAAACCATAAGAGGATGTTTACCTCTTGATCTCTCCTCCTTGAGATCCGTCATAGGGCCTTTGGTTTTTCTCTTTGGATCAGACTGAAAGCTCTAGGATGTGGGAAAGAGACATGGGAAAAGTATTGTTCAGAACATGAGTATGTCCCAAGGGTTGAGGGGTGTGGGGGGAAGAGGAGAATGAGGGTGGTATTTATAGTGGATGAGAGGAGGTATTTCACATTATTTTAATCATTATTATAATATTTTTGGTGAAGAATATGAATAGTATTAATTCATGTGACCCCAAATAGTAGTAATGGAATGTGAGTTAGAAATATGTGGGATTACATCATTCTTTAATCACCAAAGATGTAGGAAAACAATTATTTAGTACTTATCGTATTTTATTGTTTTTTACTATTCATCAAAAATTCATGAATTTCAAAAAAATCCCACAAATTCCCTCTAACAATTTTCCAATGTGTAGAATTCAAAAATGAACACTATTTTTTGATAATTATTTCCTAAATATTATTAATTTAATTTTCAAATGAAATCCTAATTTATTAACAAATAACAATTTTAAATATATAACTAATGTATAACAACTTGAAAAATTAATCAAGTTGTTATTATATAAATTAATTCAGAAAATAAAATTATATTCCAATTTACTATTCATTAGGATCATATTACTATTCATATTACTGTTCATAAGGGTATGTTACTATTCACCAAAAAAGAAGTAGTTTTCATTAGACTCCAATTAACATACTGATCAAAATTTTAGATGACAGTTTTTTGAAATTAAAAACATAGAAGTGAAAATTTTATGTTTAAAGGATTGTTGAAAATATCTACATAAAACAATGTTTCATTCATTTAAATTTATTTTTTAAACATTGGTGTGTTACATTTATGCACAATGGGAGGATTGAAGGAGGATGAAAGGGATTTTGGGAATTGTATTGGGTAGAACTTGGCTGATCCTAAGAGTTTTTAGAGTTGTGGATAATGGGTAGATATTGTGTCCTTTTATAGAGAAGGGAGGGGGAAGTCATGGAATTTTTGAAAACAAGTTATGTACACCCATGTTTTTTACCTAAAAAGTACTAAAAACAAAAAAAAACTCAACAATGTAAGGTTCAGAGTGCAATAATGTCCATACAAAGGCTTTTGATGAGTGTCTAGGTAATTTACTCCCTTAAGTTTATGTTATTTTTTATTGATAATTTTAATTTTACTATAATCATTGAAATAAATTTTAATTACATTCAATAATATTTAATGTTAAAAAAATAATTTGAACAAATTAGAAATTATAAATTATTCTGATCCGAAATGGAAAATCTATTTTGTATATTAATATAAGTAAAGTGGAAGAAATTAATTTGAATTTAATTCCATTCATGGGACAACATTGTAGGTTTTTATGTAAAAATGATCAAATGTTTTTTATTTTTTATATCTAGTTTCAATGGGAAATCGACTCCTATGACCTATACTGGATGAAATGATAAAAAATATAAATAAAGTTTTTTAAAATTTAGGAATGTAATATATAATTATAAATATATTAGCTGAAAAATAATATTTGAATTAAAAATTAGTATTTTTTATTATTCATCCAAAAATAATGTTTCTCAAAATAATCCCAAAAATAAACCCAAACAATAATTATGACATTATAAATTTAAAAAAGATTTTTTTATCAAATTATTTTTCTATAATTTTAAAAAATTTATATCA
Organism: Viscum album; assembly: GCA_963277665.1. NCBI lineage: Eukaryota > Viridiplantae > Streptophyta > Magnoliopsida > Santalales > Viscaceae > Viscum > Viscum album. Next base: position 1,597,901,087 of record OY728119.1, on the reverse strand, counting down.
TTGTCTTTGACAAAACGACATGAAATGCTGTTCATTTGAGAAAATATTTTTTTTAATATATAATGAATTCAAAAAAAATTATATATTTCATTCTCAATATTTTTTATTTATACAAAACTAATAAAAATAGAATTTTAAGAGTAGTTATTTTTATTCATATTACTACATTTTGTGACTAGGTTATAATTATCTCATTTAAATAATTTTTACAAAAAATATTTTTTATAGAAACTCAATGTTGTATGTAATTCACACCAAGTTGGTGTTGCGTGTAATGTATGTTGATTTGGTGTTTTGTGTAACATAATCCAATTTAATTTTTTATTGAAGGAATTTTTGACTTAGTTCAAAGTAAGTTATTAATGAAAAATTTAATTATTTGAGTATAAAAAAGGTCCACAAACACTCGAGGTGTTACATTCTACAACCTTATAAATACATTTCACCCTAAAAATAATCATTCTTGTACAAAAAATGAGGATACATTTGCTTTATCAAATCCTCAAGTTCTCCTATAGCTTCCTCTGACTATTAATTTCTGTAAAAAAAACATTTTACAGGTGAGTGGTATTGTTCATATAACATTATCTACATTATCCAAACATTCAATCGGTTGTTCCTAATAAGAAAGGCCGTGCACCAGTGGTACGAAATATGAGTTATATACATGTAAAGGATCATTTATGTTCCTCATCATGAGAGAAGCATGTAATGCATAATGAAATTGATCGGGATTTGGGGGAGGTTCTAAGCGATTGGCTACCGTCCCAATGCGATCAATAATCTCATATGGACTAATATACCAAGGGATTAGTTCCCCTTTCTTCCAGAACCTCATAATATTCTTATATGTAGAGATTTGTAGAAACACATTCTCACCAAATTCAAATTATAGATCATGTCTTATGTTATCAGCATAAATGTTATGCCGACTTTGATCTACCTTAAAATGTTACTGAATGGCTCAAACTTTATCTTCTATTTCTTCAATTATCTCATGTAACATTATTTCTCCTTCTTAATCCCAGCATATTGGAGCTCTCCATTTATTAACATATAGGTATTCCGAACGTTCAATAAGAATGATTGTGTGAAATATATTTTTATATAAAAACTCAACTAGTGGAAGGTGTTGATCCAAACCACCTTATAAATCTATATAACAAGATATCCACATAACCTCTAGGGATTTAATTGGACTTTCATAATTACTATTCATCTAAGGAAGATAAGAAGTGATGAAAATATATTCTCGAACATGTTCTTGCTAATGAATTTGACATAACATAGAGGTAAACATCAAATCCCAATATGATATAATAAAATGTGTTACTCTGTGAAACCTTACCACTTCCTTAATGTATATTAAGGAAATCTAATCTAGAGAGATGACTTCTTCAATATCAATAATGATTAAATACTTTTTATGGTCATCTTACATAGCCCATATATCATTTACCCATTTAGTGTTTTTGGGTAGTACAATGACAAAATCTAAACTTATTTTCTCCCATTTCTATTTTGATGTGGGTAATGGATTAAACATCCCCCTTGAATTTTTTCTTTCAGCCTTAAATTTTTGGCATACCAAAAACCATGATTCAAACTCTATAATATCTTCTATAATTCTATCCCACCACAAGAACCCATTCATGTCCATATATATATTGGAACATCGATGATGAATTGAGAATGAAGAACTATGAGATTCCTCTAATAGCTCCTTGAAATCTGGTATAGAAGGAACACATTTATGGTTTTTAAACATTATCATTCCATCCTAATCAAGGTTATACTCATGAAAATTTCTACCTTTCTTCTGTAGCTCTATATCTTCCTTCTACCCACCATAACATTCACTTGGATATATAGTTCAACATTAATTTGAGAACGATATGATTTTCTTATTACTTTAGGATTTCTATCTCCAACCATTGAAAATCAATAAATATTAGATCTTTTTTTAACCTCATTATGGATAACCTATCTTTTTTTAGTAAAAGAATTAGCCCCTTTTTCACATTCCTTGGGTGATTATGTATTGAGTATTCACAATCATTTAACAACTATAACAATATTCTCTTCCATATTATCAAATCATTCTATGTGAATAAATTTTTCAAACTTTTATGATCAGTATATATATCACACATTTCTCAAAAAAGATATTTCCTCCATATCAGTTATTCAAAAAATACAACTTATAACTCTTAATCATTAGTTGGGTAATTTTTTCCAGAATCTTCAACTAGCATGAGGAATAAGCGATGTCTATATTATAATACATTATAAAACATCCCAATACCTTCTTGGATGTGTCACTAAAGATTAAAAACCCTTCTCCACTACAGGGTAATGTAAGAACAAGTGTGACGACCTTCTTTCTCTTCCGTTCACTGAAATTTTACTCAAATTCATATATCCAAATAACATGACATCATTCTATGTAAATATGGTAATAAAATTATATAGTCATGAAAAAAATCTCAACAACATGTTGATAATATCTATAAAACCCAAAAAAAACTATAGATCACAATCACCAATGTTGGTCTACCCTAGAATTCAATATACATCCTCTTTGATGGATCTACTACTGTACAATATCATGAGATTAGGAGACCCTAAATTGAAACTTGTTGTAGTCAAAATATATACTATTAAATTTCTTCATATATTCTATCATTACATATAGTATTTAGTACAATTATAAATTGGTATTTATTCACTTACTTTCACATTGAAAAGATAAGAATAATATCTATAATGACTATAGTAAACTGATCGAGGTAATCTCTAAAGACACATTTTATTAAATCCAGGAAGGTGGAAGGGGAATTATAAGACCCAAAGGCATTAATATATATTCATAGTGTATATAACTTGTATAGAATATCATATTTTGTATATAATCCTTCTTAAACCTCAGTTGATGATAACATAAATGACGGTCAATCGTGGAAATGTATTGAGCTCCGTGGAATTGATCAAATAAGTCATCAATAAGAGGATGATAATACTTTTTCTTGATTGTGATATTGTTTAACTCCCAATATTCAATGAAGAAATCATATTGATACATATTTATTTTTCACAAAAAATAATAGGTCCACTAGAAGGTGACACAAGTGGATGAATGAATACCTTTTCCATATTTTGTTAGAGTAACTACTTCAATTCATGTAACTCAATTGGGGCTATTTTATATACATCCCTTGAAATTGGTGTGGAAACAACTATGAGTAATATTGATAACTAAAAATCACATTATAGTAGAAGGATAGGGAAAACATCCAGAAAGACATCCAAAAATTCTTGAGCAATAGGAATATCATTAATTTTTATTAACTTTCAAGCCATTTGAGATAAAAAAATCCTTCTAAATGAGAATTAAGACCCATACACTGGAAGTAATCTCCATGGGAAGTTCATAATTATCGTCACATTGATGGATAATGAAATGAGGGTTTTAATGGTTAATCATAACATCATTTCCCTAATAATTGATGTGATATTTATGAAGATAAAGTCAATCCAGGCCTACGATATTATCAAATTCATCCAAAGGAAGAATGCTACGATTTTTAGGAAAAACATTTCCACAAATATCAACCAGATAAGAATCATATACATGAGATGAAATCATTATACCATTATGGGTTTCCACTAATAATTAAACATATAATCATTTAGATGGAACCATAATACTCTTAGAAAATAATTTGGATATGAAAGATTAATTATATCTATAATAAAATAATATATTAATTTTCATAGAGTGGAAGGTATGTGTACCTTTCACCACATCGTTATCGCACCCTCATCAACAATAGTTATTGTATGAGAATTACCATTTTCCCCTGGTTTTAGATGATGTTGACATTGATCATATTCATTATCCCTTGGGTTTGATAATAGTTTGGCCTCATTCCCATTCTCCTTACACTTGGGGCACTGTAGTGTGGGAGGTGCATTATGTAGATTTTCCTCTATTACCATCATTGGAAAATTTCTCCTCATCAGTGCACATATAAATTGCCTAATGAACTTCCCATCCACACATAAAAGACTTATTATATCCTATAACACAATTCCACCCATGAGTATTTCCATTATTATCTCATAAAAGAAAGAACACCTTCTTCTCATCAATGTATTTAGAATTTTCATTGAACATGATCTTCCTTTTCTTGTTAAAATAGTGAGATTGAAATGTAACTCCAGCCTCCATTTCAAATTAGATTGAACAATGTACAATATATCCATAGCCACTAAATTATCCTGTGGAAAATAACCTTATGAGACTAGGTATTAAGCCATTTAAGAACCTATCATCTTTACATTGGGGTTGGATTATAATTCTAAGAGCGTACATCATAGTTCATACAATATTCTCTTCATAGGTACCTATGAATTCATCATCCTTTTTCTTCATTATAATTAACTCCTTTTCCATATTTATATGAATAATATGTGGAATGTACTTGTTGACGAATATATTCTTGATCACATCCAAATACATGGATTAAATTTCACTCTTATTATTCATATTCATGATTAGAGTCTGCTACTGGTCTGATTCACCTTATAACTGATTAATAGATAGAATGAATTTCTAATGATCTGAACACTCAGGAATAGAGAATATATATTCCATAGTATGGATCTAGCTTTCAGAAACAAGTTTATCAGAAGACCCGCTGAATGACGGTCGGCATTGCTTCATTAAGGACTCAATATAATTTTATTCCCTCTTTTTCTTGTTTTGGAATCCACTGTGATTCATAAGATGAGAGATTCGGGTGAGCATAGAAATGATATTTTTCATTCCTTCTCCCATTGCATTGGGTTTCTTATGAGGATTATTTTTGAAATTTTAGTTGAAATCACCATCAACATAGTTCCTTTAGGCTTCAACCATTGACAACAACCAAAATCATAGAGTAAGAAACAATTATCATAAGGAGAAACCACATAATCCCAAAACATCACCAATAGGATGTATAAATTATGACACCATCCTTAATCTATGTCAACTATGGTTTATCCTTGGATATTTATAGAAAAAATCAGTTATATCCTTCATGATGTTTCATGAAGTGTAGGTGAATTACCAAAGCATATCCCCATGGAATGTAAAACCAAGTGTGATGTAAGGCTTGTTGTTATGTACTAGGTTACACCAATTCAGGCCTAACACACCTTTTCCGAGTTTTCATTCTTATGTACATCTTCTCCAGATCCATATCCACTTATAGTGTCCTTATATAGATTTATTTATGGGAAACCACTTAATCAATCATTTAATAAAATTCTAGGACATTTACCGATACATTTCCATATCTTTGGACTTACCTTATCAATGTCCTTAGGTTTTACACTATGGTTTCCTCGTCCTTCCTTCCAAAGGTTAGCCAAACCATTCCTCTAAAACCACATATAGAGACCCTCCCTTTTTATAAATTAACATTACATAACTTTTACGGAATACTTAGAATAATATACAAATAGATTCCCAAATAATATACTAGTCTAGTGCCTTTGGAAAAATGGAAATATAAACATCCATACATAAATGAGATACACTATCTTGAACTTGGTTCTTGATTCCTATAACCCTTATTATACACATCAAACATAATAACTTGGGGATGGAAACATAAAAATGGTTGATCCTAGATTATTAGTAAGGGTAAACCAGGAAGACATCTATTAATAAACATGATAATAGGGGTATGCCAATGTGATCATAACATTAGACGATCATGGCCTAAATATCATAAGACCATAAAAATGAATATTGGTATAAATTATGGTAGTCCATTAGTTGTGAATAATAAAAAAATAAATAATATAATTCTTCAAATCATATCATGTGAATAAGACATGGAATTGTGGCATACATAAACATGTGATATCATTAGATATAATTCAAGGTTCATTGAACGACCTTACCAAGGCACTTCATGGGAACCAAACCTATGGGGCATGACACGCCATGATCCCCAGTCAAAATCATTTCTTTATAAGGGATAAAATTTTACCTTCTTCCCATCATAGATTGGGTTTCCCTATCTTCCAAACTCATGGGGAATACGCCTACTGGGTGGGATACACTACCATCCCCAGTCACAGTCCTTTCTATCTAAGGGATCAGGTATCCACATATTCCCATATTGGATCAATATAATCAACATGATTCAAATCATTATATTGTGAGATATAAATCTTCACCAAATTCATTATATGGAAATATAGTACACACCAATATCGTAGTAAAATCATTCATACATATGCTGAAATATAACAAAATTTTCATCTTATCATAAACCATAAAAAAGATGGGTTTTATAAAAATCATATCATAATCCCATGAAATAAAAATGGGTAAAAATAATATTTTATCATATCATAAAATATGGAATACAGATTGGTTTCATAATTATTTCACCAATAAATAACCCATGGGAAGATGTATGTTTCAAAATCATATAACCCATATAAGAGAAAGAAGTGTCACAAATATCATTCCATAAAAATTTAAACCATTAAAGAAAGAATATAAATGGATCCCTAGGTTTATTACCTATAATGGCATGAGTAACCTCATTAGATGTTATAATTGACTAAAAATAACAATGAATGATATTTTTAAAACATTTCATGATGAAAATATCGTTTCTTATTCGAAAAATTCCCTTTAAAACATAAAACATTTTGAAACCCAATTACATGAAAATAATCATAAAAAATTATAAATAAATATTTAAAATAATTTTTTAAACCTTTATCTTTGAAATTATATAAAGATATTTTGAAAATGTATTCAAAATCATTTTCCATGAAAACATATAATAAAAAATTTAAATCATTTAAAACCCATTTATTAAAAAATACATAGAAATTTATTAAAGTATGATTGAAAACAAAAAAACTATTTCTAATATAATTTTTCCATAAAAATGATCTTAAATGATCATATTTAAAAATATGGTTCTTTATGTATATGTCATTTGTCTTAATGATGGGAAATTGGGAAAAAACTACATTTGTTATTTTGTAACACATGAAAAATAAACACCATGAAAGGGAGATCATCAAATCGATATGTAAATATAGTAAAAAACTATGTATAAAAATAATATAATAAATCCATGGGTAGTATAATCACCACACAAAAATTATGAGTGGTTAATAATGATTAAATCTAGTAGAAATAAATGTGATCCTAGAAATTCCCTTACCTAGCTTTTTAAATCTCGTCACACTCCATAAAAGATCCATTATAATATCTAAAATATTATTATATAGAACCATATTTTTATATATAATACCATATATGGTTTTATAATGACTTTATATTACCCTCTTTTTAACAATTTTAAGTTAATGTTTCACTTCGGGAAATATCATCATTGTCCTCCGCATGTGTCTTAATTTATTATACCTTTGGTCCTTATAATTATATAATAATTTAAATGTCTTATACCATGATATATATATATAATTAATATTCATTATATTTGTATTATAATAATCCATATAATATATATTTGTCAAATTTAATGCACCGTTCATGGAGATAGTAGGTTGTATGTACGCATAAATAATATTTTCGTTTAATTGTCATATTGAATGGAAGAAGGTAAATGAAAGATATGTATATATATGTGTATATATAATTATTCTAGTATATTAATTATATAATATATATCATATAACATCAGAAGACCATATTTAATACATTTCATGATGTGTTTGAACAAATCACATTGCTTTGAGGGGGTGGTAGTCCACAATCCATCAAAAAAATATCGTATTTACAAAAAATAGAAAGTATAAATATATGTAATGTAAAAGAATTAAATAATCATAAATAATTAATATATTTCATAAATCTTATATATAAACATATTTTTTATCATGATTCCCCCCTTAATATGTTGTAAAGTAAAAAAACCCATCAGGATTTCCTGAAGCGACGGTTCACAGTACACATAAATAGTATGTCTGTTACCCATTATAAGGAAGTTTTTTTAGTGTTGATTATAACCGTATAGTTAAAAAATATATGTATATTTAGGATTATTTTTTTTAAATAATCATTTAATATTGTTTATAGGGTTAATAGAGAAATAAAATAAAAACATTGTGTTTGAGGGAGGGTGTTACCTGTTAAATGGGTAACTCTTAGTTTTCCCTAAAGGGCTTCATTAGAAGGTTTCAGGCCGAATGGGAAGCTATAAGAATTAAATTAGGTATGTGGGTAAGTCCATTGGGTAGATATTATCCAAATTTAAGAGGTTTGAGCAGTGTGAATAATTGGTAGAGGTGGCGACCTTTTATAGGGAAAGGAGGGGACATAATTTTCATTTTTTTAAAACAAGTTAGGTGTACCCACGTTTTTTACCTTACAAAAGTCCTAAATACAAAATAATGTATGTTTCATGGAACAATTATTTCCATAAAATGGGATTTATTCAAGTTTATAGGTCATTTGGGCCCTTATGTTTAGGGTTTATTCCCTTATTTGGCTTCATTTTACATTAACTGATGTAATTAATTTTAATTACATTCACTAATAATTTTTTTGTGAAATACTAATTTTAAAATATTAGATATTATAATTTAAGATGATTAAAAATATAATTTTTTTTAAAAAATTCAAATAAAATAATTTTATGAATCGATAAATGGTTTGGTTTTTTATAGTAAAAATAATAAAAAGTTTACTATGTTTTAATGATCAATTTCAATGTGAAATTGGTTCCAATGACATATAACGGATTAACATATAAAAATTTAATATAATTAATCTTTATAATAATTTAAAAAAATTCTTTTATTATAAATAAATTATATGAAAATGATGTTTTGAATTAATATTCGGTATTTCTCACTGTTGATCCGGAAATGGTGTTTCTCAAAAAAAACCCCAAAAAATTCATCCTAAGATAATTTGTACAATCTAAATTACAAAAATTCAATTCTATTTTATATAATTAAATTTCAAAATGTGTCTTAACTAATTTTTTATAGAATTAAATGAAAAGTTTTCATTTGAGAAAATAGTTTTTTAAACATATAATGACTTTACCAGCAATTGTATCCTTTGTTTTTAGTATATTTTATTTATATAATACCAGTATAAAAAAATTAAAAGTATTTATTATTATTCATATTACTATTATTAATGTCTCTGTTATAATTATCTCATTTAAATAATTATAACAAAAAAGGATATGTTTCATAGAAACTCAGTGTTCTATGTAACATATGACAAGTCTTTGTTGTGTGTAACTTATTTTGAGGTGGTGTTTCATGAAATGTATTCCAAGTTGATTCTATATGAAAGTAATTATACACATAGATCAATACAATATAACTGTGAATATTTAATTTATTCTTGAAAATAGGCATATAAAGACTCAGGATGTTACATGTTCTCTATAGATAAGGACCATTAATATATAAAAAAAATTTCCACACAATGTGATTTGAATATCAGGAAACTTAGGTGGGTAGAGTAGCTATGATTTTTCAAAATTGATATTCCTTATACACCTAGAAAGTGGAATGTACTTGAAGACAACCTTATTTGTAAGACTTAGACATAGGTCATCCAAAAGGATACTAGTGAGTGGGAGATGATAGCCATATTTTCTAATATGAAAATTTAGATTCAAGAATATGAGGGGTATGGTGTTTTATATTTTTAAGTAGTGACATATTCCCTTATTAAATAGGAAAGGAAGTGAAATATTTGATAACCTAATGGATTAGTCCTAAGGGAAATTCTCTTCATTGGGGTCCCAAAAACTAGTTTGGTTACCAATGATGATGATATTATTCAGATGAAAGGATGTTTCTAAGTACTTTCAAAAATCTAAGAATAATTATTATTGAAATATCCTGACATTATTTGGGATGAAATCCATGGGAATAAAAATATGTACTGATAAATATTTCATCAATACTAGTAGCTAGGTATATAGGGTAAGAATATAAGATTTACCACATGGGGCTCCACCTATCTGTAGGTGAACGAGGATCACCAGTAGTCAGATGGAAATTCAAAGACTCTTTCCATTCTTTAGATAAAATGAAATGGCATCACCAAGGATTTTGTGATAGATTTTGAGGCATTGACATGGTAAGGGTGATCATTGATAGGTGGAACATGGTCAAACACTTCCTATAATCCAGATAGAACTTATCCATCAAGGATCTTGGGATGGTTTATAATCAAGATATTGGTAAAATTCATAGTTCTTCATGTCATAACTTATCAGGATGAGATTCTAGAATTACATAATATAAATATATTGTTTGAATAATTGAATTGGGTTCATAGGTCCTCTTATTTATATTTTATCACCCTCGGACCAAATTGTAGTCTGATCTAAAGTTACGTGTGTTAGAGGACATGATATTAGTACGTTTCCATGTTTTCATAGGTTCATGGGAAACTCAATTACCTTTTTTATGTTTTCTCCTATAATGGGTCATAGATGAATTCAGAAGTATGGAAATATATCCCATAATTACATCAATCCATTCATGATCATAGATAGAGTCGGGCAGAGAACAACATCTTCCTTGTATCACAACTTCTGCACTATTATTCTAACCTATCCCATTCATTGTCTCCGGAGGATATCAATCTAGAGGCAAATACATCCATTGAGAAGAATATAGTACATATCACTTATAGAAGAATATAGACTCATTAAGGAAGGCTAGTTTCTCTGATATGAGGGCTATGGTAGAACGAATATTTGATGAATGAGACCTAAGATAGAGAGGCTGATGTACATGATCAGTGGCTGATTATTTTCTGAAATAATTATTTAGCACTTTCATAAGGTCAATTATAAGAGGTGTTGTTTTATGGAAGGGTGGTTATACCATCCCATATTTTCAAAAAGGTACATAATATTTAAATTTCATCAATCCCTTGTTCAGGTTTACATTTTTTTCATAGACTAGAGAACTATGTTTTTTAAGGATAGATCATTTATTTGTGGCAAAATGGTAACAAAATTATGAAGGTTGGATGAAGAGAAAATACACAACAAAACTTTTCCTAGTTATAATCTATGATTTTTGACAGTGTATAAATTCAATAAATTAAAATAATTGAATACACATTTTAAATTAAATTCACAATGTATAAAATTTTGGATAGATAATATGCATGATATGAATTGGTTTTTCTCAAAGGGGTTAAAACCTAAGCATTACATGACGTTTAAAATATACACACCATGAATATTATGTGGGATATTTAAAGTGTAGAAACCTTAATTTTGATAGATTACCCCTCTTTATGAGAACTAGATCCAATTTACTAAATATTCTCCAATAACTAAACCAGGCTTCCATATTCCTTTATCTTTGGTACTCTAATCGATCCACCAGTCATCACTTTGGAAACTTGTCATTAATCTCTTCGATCCAATTCCGTAATTTTTTAATTTCTTCCACCATCTTTGGTGATATTTATATGCAATATAGTTTTTTAGGGTAATAGTATATTTTTATATTCTATTCTATTCTAGATCATTTGAGTGGTTGGAATCAAATGATTGATCATCTACCATTGTCATTTAGATGTCCATGTTCATTTCACTAATGTTTTCACTGTATTTATAATGATCTATGGTGCCACACATAAGTCTTATCCAATGATACTTTTTAAAATTCTAATAAATTAAATAAAAGTTAATCCAATGCAGGATATAGTCCTAGAAGAACATGATTCAAAATCAGAGGGTGATTACCATAATGTGGGCCACCTTTATTGGTTTTTCTTCCCTAAATACCTAAGGTTCTCATGCATGTAATATTTTTAAACCACCTATGGAGGTGTCTTAAATGGATAATGGATTATTTATTATGCTTTGTTTAAACATTATGAGTTTATGTGTTAGATGAAATAATAATATTTCTTCAAGTTGATCTAGATACATGATTCCTATCTATATGATCCATTGTATGAGATCATCATTATTCATATATTAAAAATGGAAAATGAATATAAATAGTTTGTGAGTGATTCATCATTTATTTTATGAAATAAATTTGTTATGAACCCCATTCATATTCTTTATGTACATACACAAGAGTGATACCTTCTTCCCAAGTTGATTTCCTTAGACAGGATTGGCAGAAAAGATTCCAACACCAGAACATGAGTTATACATAGATCCTTATGTGGTATAACAATGATGGTATTAGAGGGTAATGTCATTAGACAATGCTAAGAGTGGTACATGGGTTCCACTCACAAATCTCCTTAGATAGACTCTTACAGTGATGGATAATTATAGTGATCCGATAATGATACATGTGATTCCTTTATTTGATTTTCCTTGGATATTCTTGGGATACCTATGAATTAAAAAATATGTATTTAACAATATTTTAGGATGTGTCTTCCATGAACATAAATATTCTCTACTTTTGTCCATATTTAATTTTCAATTTTATTGAATAATTCATTGGATTCCTACACATGTATTCTAGTAGGAAATACATATATATATATATATTAATTACAACTATATATTGTATCTATATAGGTTGACCACGGTTTAGAGAAATATGGCTTCAGTTGAAAAAGATTGTGTCAGTCAGGTATCCCATGAGGAACCCGGCTAATTTAATTTATTTATTTAGTGGATATAATTTTTTTGTATAGATAAATTATAATCCTTTTTAGGTTTAGACTACATAGTTATATCCCGTATTTTTGGTGGCCTTCTTAGTATACTTGACACCATGTTGTCCATGCCAATGGTACCTAAACAGACATCGTGATTTTAGGGATAAAAAAGGTAACCACCTAGCATCCAATGTTTTATTTTATGTACAAGTATTTATTATGGGAGAGGAGGACCGTGTATATTCTTTTGATGTTATAAGAGGAAGATATTTTTCTACGTTCATTTTTGTAGCTTGTTGTATATGCTTATAATCGTGTATCCCATGTACATTCGTTTTTGTAAAGACCCGCAAATTTCAAGGAAATTTTTTTCTTAATTTTCTTTGGAATTTTACAAGAGCGCAGCTTCAGACGGCACCTGATTCCGAGGCCCGGTGTGCCCGGAATCAATTTCCGAAGTTTGGCTCGGGTACGTTCAGTGAACGGACAAGCGGGTTTTTCTATCTTTTGAACCGGTGCCCGGAATCGAATTCTGAGGGCACCAATGAAATCGCAGCGCCGGTATTTGCTTAGAAACGCCTCTTCCGGAGTTGCGTTTGCTCAGACGTGGTTTTTAAATTTTGGGGCTTTAAGACAGAAATAAAATAAAATTTGTGCGACAACATTATTTTATTTCACATAAGCTGCTTGGAAGCCGCTTGGAAGCCACATGAACTGAGTTAAAGCGAATAGGGTGCTATCCGGAAATATCCTACCCCTTGTTAGGATATTTGTGCGGTGGGGCCCGCACGAGCCCCGCCGTTTCTTTCGCTAAGTAACGCACCCGCGAAAACCCGTCAAAGTAACTGAAAAGTCAACCGACGCGTTTTCTTTAATTTCTTAACAGACCATTTAATTGGGCGGTTTATTTCGTGAATTAAATGGGCTGTTTCATTTGTTGAATTAATTCAACGAATTTAATGGGTCGTTACTTACGCGTTTTGCGTTGTTGGGAAAATAATAAAATAGACAAACTTGTCTATTTTGGAGGATTGCTTTTGTTGTGCAATTCCTCTGAGCCTCCACCCTCTCCGCGAAGAACGCGAAGAACGGGAAGAACGTGAAGAACGCGAAGAGCGCCGGCGACCGGAATTCGACGACGCACACCATGATCTGCGACGTCGACGAGCTCTACCCGCGACGTTCTTCGGCGACGCCTCTTCTTCCGCGGCCGATCCTAGTTCGGCAACTAAGGTGAGAATCGGATCGTTTATTTCTCCCTTTTTAATTTCGATAACAACGGATTTAATTAATTAAATCTGTTTGTTCTAAATCCGGAGATCGTCGGCGCGACGCTTTTTCCCGCGGTGCGACGAACGTCTCTTCCGCGACGACGCGACGATCCCCTCCTTCCGCGACGAGCGTTTCCACGACGACCTCACGTCCGACGGCGACATCGAGGTAAGGGTTGTTGGAATATTTTATTTTATTTTCCGGTGTTTATTCTTTTAAAATAAAGAACCCGATCACGGAACAATTTTAATTTATTTAAAATTGTTGATTGGTTATTTCTTTTTCTCCCGTTGTTTATGACTAACGCGGAGGGTGCGGATCTAACGAACAAAACCCGGCAACCCTCCGCCGATCTTTTGTTGTGCGGATTTGGTGGACGACGACGAACCGTGCGGCAAGGGTGATCCGTTGATCCCGCAGTGAAGATCGGCCCCCGGGAGGAGCAATGGCGCAGACGGGAGGCAAAACGGGCCACCAGAGCAACTCCGGCGGCCCGCAGAAGGCGGCGGCGGCGGCGAACCGCCGGACCGCGTCCGCGGTCCGGCCACCCAGCACGCGGCCCGCGCGGGCCGCGTTCCTCCAAGCCGCGGGTCAAACCCGCGGCAGTTTCTTCGGCCGCCCGGCCGAAGCCGAGCCGGCCGGTCCGGTCGGCCGGGCCGCGCCCAGGCCGGACCGGACCCGGCCTAGCCGGGTCGGTCCAGGTTCGGCCGACCCAGGGGGGTTCGGGCCGGGTCGCCCCGGGCCCAGAACCCCCGTTTTCGGGCCCTCTTCGGTCTTTTGCCCATATCTTGGGCCTGGGACCTCCGATTAACGAACCGTCAGCGGCTACGCGATCCTTGGATCGATACGGTCGTTTCGGTATATTACACTCAAGGTTTCGGAAGACTTTGGGTTCGGCCGGGTTGGTTTGTACGCGAAACCAACCGGGCCCTCGGAGCGGAAACGCTCATAACTTGACCTACGGACGTCCGATCGACGTACCGTCAGCTGTGGTAGTTTCCTCTAAGTGAGACGGAACTTTTGGCATACTCCGCCCGAGGATTGGACACAGGCGGAGTACGGTCGGGTTGGTTTTTCCCTAAAAACCAACCGGGCCCCTGGGACGAAAATGCCAATAACTCTCAGGCCGGGCGTCCGTTTGACGCGCCGTCTGTTGCGTTGAGATCCTGTTGTCGATACGGAACTTTTGGATACATCAACTTCGGACTACGTGTCAGTTGATGTATCAGCCTCTCGGCTCGTGGAGCGGACCCTCCTAAACGAGCTCGCTGTGTGCGGGAACCCTAGCGCTGGCTGTGACTTCGACGACAGAGCAGAGATCCTCCGTGGACTGCGACGACGGCAGAGCAGAGATCCTCAGTGGACTGCGACGACGGCAGAGCAGAGATCCTTCGTGGACTGCGGCGACGACTGTGCAGAGATCCTCAGTGGACTGCGTCGACTACTGCACTCAGCGATCCTACGTGGATCAGTGCTACAGGTTCTGTGTGAGCCCGATCCTATGTGGGTCCTTACTACCGGTTCTGTGTGAGCCACTGCCTACATGTTCTGTGTGAGCCCGATCCTGTGTGGGTCTTTTGCGGGGGTTAGTACCTATCGATCCTTCGTGGGTCCGACGACTTAGATGGATCAGTGATCATCTTTGACGTCATCTGAAAAAGTATACCTGGTTGAGCTGAATCTTATGTTACTCTCCTTTGTGGATTGTGTTGAACTATCCTATGTGGATTTACTGTTTACTCTCCTTTGTGGATTTGAGTCTTGCTTTCCTGCGTGGGTTGAGTTGTTCTTGAGCTCGTGAGCAGAGCTGGAATTGGGGACTTAGGTATATGTATGGGCATATACCTAAGTCGAGTCAGATGTTATTTCGTGATTGCATCTTTCTTTTGTGCTATATCCTTTGTGGATTTCGGGAGACCTTCGGGGGTCTCGGGGTCCTTACTGAGTAGCTTATACTCACCCCTGCACGGGCTATGCCCGCACCTTGTTGTGTTGGATGCAGACGACGGGCAGCGCTGATCACGGTTGGGGCGTGGAGCAGGACGGTACCTGGAGGTGGACCACTGGATGGGACGTGCTCGGAGCGGACGTGGGAACCGAGGAGCCTGGATACTATCTGTACCCACCCTTCAGGTGGGATTGCCTGTGGACGACACGAGGCCGCCGTCTTTTCTTCAGTTGATGTTCTTTACTTTTCAGTTGTACTTTCAGTTGGGCTTGTATTCCGGCCCCCTTTACTTTTCTGCACTTGTAGTTACTTTCCGCTTGCTGACTCTGTGGTGGTTGTTACTTCTAAAGGCAATGCCTTCCCTGTTTACCGGGATTTTACGCCTTGGTGCTAGTCGCCAGCCCCTGGCCTATGGAAGGCGGGCTTGGGGTAGTCACGGCATGGGCCCCGAGGTCGGGTTGTGACAAATTGGTATCAGAGGTGGTCGGTTCTACCGTAGACTCTGATCGTCTTTTCTTTCTATATGAAGCAATAGTGTTTAGTGTATTGAGTGTGGTTATCAGTTCAGGGAGCCCAGTGTTGGTGCGGCGGCCGACGTATCCGTACACCAGGACCCTGACTCCTAATTTCTGACATAATGCATGAAAACATTGATTGCGTGTGTGTTTCAAGTTTTCTTCGTGATTACTTGTGTCAGCTCACCGGGTATACTGATCTGCTTCATGAAAGTCTCAAGTTTTCCTTGTGATTACTTGTGCCAGCTCACCAGGTATACTGTTCTGACTGTGGTACTCTTGTTCTCCTTTTCAGGATGGCCCCGCGACGACAGCCAGCTAGGGTTCCGAGTGTAGGGCGCGACGGCAGCCCACCGAGCGAAGAGGCCTCGGTGCAGGGCCCTTCGCCAGCAGTGGCACCGGCGATAGCTTTACCCGCCGAGCCACCGATGCTACCAGTACCAGACGCTGACGATGCACGTCGCCTCAGGGCACTGCATAAGTTTCAGATCCAGCGACCGCCCAGGTTTCGCGGTGAGGCGGACCCCCAGGCTGCCGAGGACTGGCTAGAGGCGGTGGTACGGATCTTTAGGCTAGTGAGGACACCAGCGGATCTCATGGTGATTCTCGCGGAGAGCCTCCTGCAGGCGGCGGCAGGACGATGTTGGAGCTTGATGCTCCAGGTTCACGATGAGGCATCCTTGCTCTGGACGGACTTCGAGAGCCTCTTCCGCTCTGAGTTCGTCCCGACCACCCTCCGAGCGGTGCGCATCCAGGAGCTTCTCTAGCTGCGCCAGGGCAGCATGACGGTCGCTCAGTACGCGGCGAGGTTCACTGACCTATCTCGCTACTCGACCGACATGGTACGGGACCCCTTCTTCCGGGCCCGGACCTTCGAGCAGGGCTTGCGACAAGAGATTCGGGCGTCGCTGATCTCCCTCAGCATTCCGACCCAGGCGGGAGTGCTGGAGCGAGCCCTCCTGACCGAGAGCTTCCTGGCAGAGCCTTCTTCAGCGGCGAGACCTAGCGCAGGGCGGCAGGTAGCTGAGTCTTCGGCAGCAGGTATCCGACGGATGACTCTCGGGTCCAGGCAGACCAGACCCCCATGCAGACGGCCTCAGGACACCGGCTCAGCAGTGCGGGGCACACAGCGGAGTGCCAGCCTTCCGAGAGGCAGGCTGTGCTACTCCTACGGCGGGCAGGGTCACATGGCTCGTGACTGCCCGACTCGCCGATCAGAGGAGCAGCAGTCGGTGGAGGGGCCACCCAGGCAGAGGCAGAGGGTCGACCGTGGCGGTCCGCAGGGAGGAGGCGGACGAGGCAGAGGAGCTGGCCGAGCAGCGGGTGGTGGGCGACGCTTCCAGGCTCTACCCCCACCACCACCAGGAGGGCCACCTCGACCACACGGAGCTGGCGGGCAGGGGTAGGCCCAGCTCCAGGAAGTGGAGGCCTACGACCCCGACATGCCTGAGGTGATTCGAGCTACGATCTGTGTCTATTCCACCCTTGCTGCAGTACTTATAGACACAGGAGCGAGTCACTCTTTCATAGCCTCTGCCCTTGTTCGGAGCTCAGAGATTCCGACTGAGCCGTTGGCTCGATCCTTACGGCTAGAGACTCCTACGGGAGCAGACTCGACGATTACGCACTGGTGCCGGTTGTGTGAGCTTACTCTAGGAGGCGAGAGCTTCGGCTAGGATCTCCTTGTAGCGGCGTCGAGGCCTTACGACGTCATCTTGGGCATGGATTGGCTATCCACCGTTCATGCCCAGATCGACTGTTTTAGGCGCAAGGTGCGATGTGTTCGCACCGACGGGAGCAGGTTTACCTTCACCGGCGAGAAGGGAACCTTTGCAGCACAGGATGGACTTCCGCGGAGGAGAGTGCAGCCCATCTCTCATCAGTTGGCTAGCCTCATCCTAGGAGCAGTGGACGTGCGGAGTCCAGCTTTTCCTGCAGTGGTGGACCAGTACGTGGACGTCTTTCCCGACGACGTTCCAGGGCTACCTCCTCGTAGAGAGGTAGACTTTTACATCGACTTGTACCCCGGGACAGCCCCGATATCTACTCCAGCATATCGGATGGCCCCCGCCGAGCTTCGGGAGCTGCGGGTAGAGTTGGAGGACTTGCAGAGAAAGGGGTTTATCCGACCCAGTGTTTCACCCAGGGCTTCCCCGATTTTGTTCACCAAGAAGGCGGACGGGAGCTTGCGACTGTGTGTTGACTATCGTCGCCTGAACCAGGTGACAGTGAGGAACAAGTATCCGCTGCCACAGATTGATGACCTCTTCGATCAGCTCAAGGGAGCACGGTGGTTCTCGAAGATAGACCTCCGGTCAGGCTATCATCAGCTCAGAGTTCGAGACGAGGACGTGCAGAAGATTGTCTTCAGGTGTCGGTATGACCATTATGAGTTCTTGGTTATGCCGTTCGGCGTAACCAATGCTCTAGCAGTGTTCATGAGCATCATGAACATGATCTTCCAGCCATACCTCGACCGATTTGTCGTGGTCTTCATTGACGACATTTTGGTATACTCGACGACTGAGGAGGAGCATGCCTACCACCTGCGAGTTTTGCTAGACACGCTCCGAGAGCACCACCTTTATGGCAAGCTCTCAAAGTGCCAGTTCTGGTTACGTGAGGTCCACTTCTTGGGGCACGTCATCTCTGAGGCGGGAGTTGCTGTGGATCCCGCGAAGATCGAGGCAGTGCTAGCTTGGGAGCCACCCAGGAGCGTGACGGAGGTGCGGAGCTTCTTGGGCCTAGCCGGATGCTATAGGAGATTTGTGCCAGACTTCTCCAGAGTTGCGGCACCACTCTCAGCCTTGAAGAAGAAGGGGAAACCCTTTGTGTGGTCAGACAGATGTCAGCAGAGCTTCCAGGAGCTGAGACAGAGATTGACCAGCGCACCTATCTTGAGGTTGCCTGAGGAGGGAGTTGGGTACGTAGTTTACTGCGATGCATCAGGGACTGGACTCGGGTGCGTCCTGATGCAGGAGCGGGCCGTGATCGCCTACGGATCACGTCAGTTGAGGCCGCATGAGCAGAACTACGCCACTCATGACCTTGAGTTAGCAGCAGTGGTCTTCGCTCTGAAGACTTGGCGGCACTATCAGATGGGCGAGCGCTTCACAGTCTTTTCTGACCACCAGAGTCTCAGGTATATCTTCTCTCAGAAGGACCTGAACCTGAGACAGTGGAGATGGCTTGAGTTCCTCCAGGACTATGACTTTGAGATAGTCTATACTCCTGGGAAGGGGAACGTGGTAGCCGATGCCCTCAGCAGGAGGACGGGCATTCAGCTACTTGAGGAGGCGACGGAGGAGCTAGCCTCCTTACAGATATCCTTCGTGGATAGAGACGGAGCAGCCTTTCTTCAGTCTCTCACAGTCTCTCCTCCACTTCTACAGCGGGTCAGAGAGGCTCAGCGTGGGGACGCTGACTGTGAGACCCGTCGTGCACTGATATCCTCAGGTCAGCCGCCTGATGGTTTCTCCCTTGGAGCAGAGCACGACATCCTTTTCAAAGGACGTACCTTCGTACCAGTCGCTTTACGAGAGGAGGTGCTGGGAGAGTTTCACACTTCTCCCTTGGCGGTGCATCCCGGAGTGGCGAAGATGTACCAGGATCTCAGACGACAGCACTGGTGGCCGGGCATGAAGAAAGCTGTGGCAGAGTTCGTTTCACGATGCCTCACCTGCCAGCAGGTGAAGGCAGAGTATCAGGTACCAGCAGGCTTTGTACAGCCCTTGGAGGTCCCGGAGTGGAAGTGGGATGGCATATCTATGGACTTCGTGATTGGACTTCCACGCACTTCCAGAGGTCACGACTCCATTTGGGTGATTGTCGACCGACTCACCAAGTCGGCACACTTCTTACCCATCAGAGAGTAGGGCTCAGTGGAGAGCTTGGGACGTCTTTACGTCCAGGAGATCGTACGGATTCACTGTGTGCCATCGTCTATCGTCTCCGATCGAGATGCTAGTTTCACTTCCCGGCTTTGGAAGGGGTTGCAGGAGGCGTTCGGGACGCGGCTCCATCTGAGCACAGCCTTCCACCCTCAGACGGATGGTCAGAGGGAGAGGACCATACAGACACTCGAGGACATGCTCCGTGCATGTGTTCTCGACTTTGGTCGTAGCTGGGAGGACCACCTACCCTTGGTGGAGTTCGCGTACAACAACAGCTACCACTCCACCATCGGGATGGCACCATACGAGGCGTTGTACGGCAGACCCTGCAGATCACCGTTGTGCTGGACAGACCCTGGGGAGTCAGCACTCGTGGGACCAGAGATGGTCCGAGCCACGACAGAGAAGGTCCAGATCATCCAGGAGAGGATGAGGACAGCTCAGAGCCAGCAGAAGTCGTATGCCGACAGGAGACAGAGGCCACTAGAGTTTGAGGATGGTGACCACGTCTTTTTGCGTGTCTCACCTCGACGTGGTTTACGGAGATTTGGCCGAGGCGGCAAGTTGTCTCCACGCTTCATCGGGCCTTTCCAGGTCCTCGGTAGGATAGGAGAGGTGGCTTATCGCCTGGCTCTACCACCTCAGTTGCACCGGGTGCACGACGTCTTCCACGTGTCTCAGCTGAGGAGATACGTGCAGGACCCGACACACATCATCGACTTTGGGGAGCTGGATGTGGACGATGGGGCGACTTTTGCGGAGGTCCCAGTGGAGATCGAGGATCGACAAGAGTGGGTCCTACGTGGGCGGTCGATTCCTCTTGTGCGCGTCAGATGGCAGCACGGGAACCTCCAGGAGAGCACTTGGGAGCGGGAGGCTCAGATGCGTGCTCAGTACCCCCTTTTGTTCCCCTATTTTTTGATGTATCTTTACGGGGACGTAAAGCCCTGAGGTGGGAGTAATGTAAAGACCCGCAAATTTCAAGGAAATTTTTTTCTTAATTTTCTTTGGAATTTTACAAGAGCGCAGCTTCAGACGGCACCTGATTCCGAGGCCCGGTGTGCCCGGAATCAATTTCCGAAGTTTGGCTCGGGTACGTTCAGTGAACGGACGAGCAGGTTTTTCTATCTTTTGAACCGGTGCCCGGAATCGAATTCTGAGGGCACCGATGAAATCGCAGCGCCGGTATTTTCTTAGAAACACCTCTTCCGTAGTTGCGTTTGCTCAGACGTGGTTTTTAAATTTTGGGGCTTTAAGACAGAAATAAAATAAAATTTGTGCGACAACTTTATTTTATTTCACTTAGCCGCTTGGAAGCCGCTTGGAAGCCACTTGAACTGAGTTAAAGCGGATAGGGTGCTATCCGGAAATATCCTACCCCTTGTTAGGATATTTGTGCGGTGGGGCCCGCACGAGCCCCGCCGTTTCTTTCGCTAAGTAACGCACCCGCGAAAACCCGTCAAAGTAACTGAAAAGTCAACTGACGCGTTTTCTTTAATTTCTTAACAGACCATTTAATTGGGCGGTTTATTTCGGGAATTAAATGGGCTATTTCATTCGTTGAATTAATTCAACGAATTTAATGGTTCGTTACTTACGCGTTTTGCGTTGTTGGCAAAATAATAAAATAGACAAACTTGTCTATTTTGGAGGATTGCTTTTGTTGTGCAATTCCTCTGAGCCTCCACCCTCTCTGCGAAGAACGCGAAGAACGCGAAGAACGTGAAGAACGCCGGCGACCGGAATTCGACGACGCACACCGTGATCTGCGACGTCGACGAGCTCTACCCGCGATGTTCTTCGGCGACGCCTCTTCTTCCGCGGCCGATCCTCGTTCGACAACTAAGGTGAGAATCGGATCGTTTATTTCTCCCTTTTTAATTTCAATAACAACGGATTTAATTAATTAAATCCGTTTGTTCTAAATCCGGAGATCGTCGGCGCGACGCTTTTTCCCGCGGTGCGACGAACGTCTCTTCCGCGACGACGCGACGATCCCCTCCTTCCGCGACGAGCGTTTCCGCGACGACCTCACGTCCGACGGCGACATCGAGGTAAGGGTTGTTGGAATATTTTATTTTATTTTCCCATGGTTATTCTTTTAAAATAAAGAACCCGATCACGGAACAATTTTAATTTATTTAAAATTGTTGATTGGTTATTTCTTTTTCTCCCCTTGTTTATGACTAACGAGGAGGGTGCGGATCTAACGAACAAGACCCGGCAACCCTCCGCCGATCTTTTGTTGTGCGGATTTGGCGGACGACGACGAACCGTGCGGCAAGGGCGATCCGTTGATCCCGCAGTGAAGATCGGCCCCCGGGAGGAGCAATGGCGCAGACGGGAGGCAAAACGGGCCACCGGAGCAACTCCGGCGGCCCGCGGAAGGCGGCAGCGGCGCGGGTCGCCGGCGCGGCGGCGGCGGCGAACCGCCGGACCGCGTCCGCGGTCCGGCCACCCAGCACGCGGCCCGCGCGGGCCGCGTTCCTCCAAGCCGCGGGTCAAACCCGCGGCAGTTTCTTCTGCCGCTCGGCCGAAGCCGAGCCGGCCGGTCCGGTCGGCCGGGCCGGCCCGACCCGGTTCGGCCAACCCAGGGGGGTTCGGGCCTGGTCGCCCCGGGCCCAGAACCCCCGTTTTCGGGCCCTCTTCGGTCTTTTGCCCATATCTTGGGCATGGGACCTCCGATTAACGAACAGTCACCGGCTACGCGATCCTTGGATCGATACGGTCGTTTCGGTATATTACACTCAAGGTTTCGGAAGACTTTGGGTTCGGCCGGGTTGGTTTGTACGCGAAACCAACCGGGCCCTCGGAGCGGAAACGCTCATAACTTGAGCTACGGACGTCCAATCGACGTACCGTCAGCTGTGGTAGTTTCCTTTAAGTGAGACGGAACTTTTGGCATACTCCGCCCGAGGATCGGACACAGGCGGAGTACGGTCGGGTTGGTTTTGCCCTAAAAACCAACCGGGCCCCTGGGACAAAAATGCCAATAACTCTCAGGCCGGGCGTCCGTTTGACGCGCCGTCTGTTGCGTTGAGATCCTGTTTTCGATACGGAAATTTTGGATACATCAACTTCGGACTACGTGTCAGTTGATGTATCAGCCTCTCGGCTCGTGGAGCGGACCCTCCTAAACGGGCTCGCTGTGTGCGGGAACCCTAGCGCTGGCTGTGACTTCGACGACAGAGCAGAGATCCTCTGTGGACTGCGACGACGGCAGAGCAGAGATCCTCAGTGGACTGCGACGACGGCAGAGCAGAGATCCTTCGTGGACTGCGGCGACGACTGTGCAGAGATCCTCAGTGGACTGCGTCGACTACTGCACTCAGCGATCCTACGTGGATCAGTGCTACAGGTTCTGTGTGAGCCCGATCCTATGTGGGTCCTTACTACCGGTTCTGTGTGAGTCACTGCCTACAGGTTCTGTGTGAGCCCGATCCTGTGTGGGTCTTTTGCGGGGGTTAGTACCTATCGATCCTTCGTGGGTCCGACGACTTAGATGGATCAGTGATCATCTTTGACGTCATCTGAAAAAGTATACCTGGTTGAGCTGAATCTTATGTTACTCTCCTTTGTGGATTGTGTTGAACTATCCTATGTGGATTTACTGTTTACTCTCCTTTGTGGATTTGAGTCTTGCTTTCCTGCGTGGGTTGAGTTGTTCTTGTGCTCATGAGCAGAGCTGGAATTGGGGACTTAGGTATATGTATGGGCATATACCTAAGTCGAGTCAGATGTTACTTCGTGATTGCATCTTTCTTTTGTGTTATATCCTTTGTGGATTTCGGGAGACCATCGGGGGTCTCGGGGTCCTTACTGAGTAGCTTATACTCACCCTTGCACGGGCTATGCCCGCACCTTGTTGTGTTGGATGCAGACGACGGACAGCGCTGATCACGGTTGGGGCGTGGAGCAGGACGGTACCTGGAGGTGGACCACTGGACGGGACGTGCTCGGAGCGGACGTGGGAACCGAGGAGCCTGGAGACTATCTGTACCCACCCTTCAGGTGGGATTTCCAGTGGACGACACGAGGCCGCCGTCTTTTCTTCAGTTTCTGTTCTTTGCCCCCTTTACTTTTCTGCACTTGTAGTTACTTTCCGCTTGCTGACTCTGTGGTGGTTGTTACTTCTAAAGGCAATGCCTTCCCTGTTTACCGGGATTTTACGCCTTGGTGCTAGTCGCCAGCCCCTGGCCTATGGCAGGCGGGCTTGGGGTAGTCACGGCACGGGCCCCGAGGTCGGGTTGTGACAATTTTTCTAATGCAGCATGAAATGAAAATAATTTTTTATCTGATATTGATTTTATATTCACATATTTACTACATGGATGAATTATTATTCCACTAATATTTTTTATTATTATTTAATCTTGTTATAACTATTATTCACTATTGTGATACACTCTAATCAAGTGTGTATAGTCTCCCCATATAAACACATAGGGCCTTTGTGCTAGTTGGAAGCCTCTAGAATATATAGAGGGGAACTTGTGGTCATGTAAAAAACATGTCCAGAGAACCTCAAAGTGTATTTTGGATTAGTGTGATTCTAATTTATATCCTATTCTGGGAAACTAAATCTTTTATGACCAATCATGGATGAAAAAACAAAGAAATTAACAACTAAAACAAAAGTAATAGTGAATGATTATTAGGAAATGGGTGGTAAAATGTTATAAAAAATAATATATAATATTATAAATAATAATATATCTATGATATCAATTAATATCATTATTAAAACTAATAACCATGAGGTTAATGAATGTTCACACAAATAGATGCATGAGGTAAGGTATTTCATAAAAAAGTCAAATCCATTGAGGTATATTTGTTCATATGAACCTATTCACTTTTATGTGGGGTATATACTACCCCATTGGTGTATTTTACATGAATAATTATTTATCCATGATGGATAATGTTTCATTTCATGATTATTATTTCAAGGGTTTAAAATTTTAAAGTTACTAACGTGCTAAAAATCAATTTTACATCTCATTTTCCTTTTGGATTTCTTTTAATCTTATTAAAGGAATCTTATCATTTAGTCTTCATAAGATCCAATAATTTTATTATCCAATTCCTATTTAACAATTTGATAAATCTTCTTATAATGGTTCCTATATTTTATTCTTGAAGCATTAAATGAAATGACTAAATAAAAAAAAGATTATATTTCTCTTTAAATAAGATATATTTTTCTCTTTTTCCCATATTTTATGATATAGTATTATGAAAGAATATTTATTTAAAAAATTTATTTATTATTGAAATTTTATGTTATATTTCACTTCTAAAAGGGGATTTATGTAATATTTCTAATTTTATTAAAAAGGTATGATTTAAAAATTCAGAAAGAAATGTTAATTTTTAATTTATATAGAGATAATAGACTTCCCCATAGCCATAATTTTTTTAAAAAATATTTATGTTTCTATATGATTTTTTAACGAAAATTATTTTATGAAATATTATTTTAATGTTCCATGTAAATTCCCTTATTCTTCTAAAGTAAATAATTTTGTTTCAAAGCCCTATATTCCTGATGAACTAATGGCCCCCTCCCATTTCATAATTTAAATTTTGAGTGGTGACTTTCTATTGAGACAATCAATTTGTTGTGATAATTTTCATTATAAATTACATCAATATTAAGTATCTATATTTTTTCATAGATGTGATTGTTGTTCCTAAACTATATTACATCTGTATATGTGATGTTTATTATTCAGGTTGTTTTTTTAATTAGGGAAATATTGATAAATTTATATTCATCAAACAATAATGATATTTATTGATAAGGAATATTATTCATGATTTAAATTTTTTATTAAATATATATGTATTTTTTTAAATGCATGGGTGGTTGGTGCCTAGAATTATATATCCCTTCTATCTATGGGTATGTATCCAGAAAAAATAATTCTTCAAAATTTAATGGTATTTACCCATATTTTTAAATTGACTTTTGAAAGGTATTTAATGTATATAAATCAAGTCATCTGAGGACATAATGTCTAAAATTATGCATTTTTTGTCATTAGAAATTATTTTATAATTATCCCTATCATTTTATTCATTGATATTATCAATGGATGTATTTTATGATCTTGTTATTAAATGAAATTTGTATTTAGGGTATTTAATCTTCAATATGGATGATTACTTATCCTATTAGGATATTCATGTTACTAACTAAAAGGATTGTGTTTCCTAATTAATTAAATTTCCATATTTACTATTCCTTATCTACTTATAATAGCAAAGATATTGAATAAAATCTTGGGTGTTCAATTATTTACCATTCCATATTGATTTTGCATCATTGACTAATGCTAGATTCATTTATAGGTAACTGTAACTATGAATTTGAGAAAAACCATATTTCATTCCATTCCTATAGATCTAAGGATTAATTATTTGAATGAGTTCTTAGATGATTAAGGATATCCGTTACTACATTTCATATTTTATCCCCAATGTAAAATAGCTATCATGTATGAATCTGGATTATTAATGAAGATAAAATGATTTATACATTGGTATTTGACAACATGAATCTATGTCGTCATAATAAAGTATAAAAAACTCTATGTTACTAGATTCATGGTTATTATAGTTGGAATAATAGTTAGTTTAGTAGAATCTTTGTGAATGTGGTTCTAGAAAACAATGATTATAGAACAAAAACATATAATATACTATGAAGATAAGTATATAATGAAAACCTAAAAATTTAGTAAGGTTGATATTATATCATCTTTCAAAATAATTATTCACTTTCTTCATAATACAATTGTATATGGATTCATCAATGATGCATCTAGTGGTAATAATATGAAGAAGAGTTGGTAAAGTATATCTTGGCCATTATTCAAGTATACGTCAAGTGTGAACTTAATGCAGACCTCGTTTGACACTCCTAGGAGAAATGTTAAAGATAATTAATAATTTTATTAAAAAAATATGATGGATTTCCAAATAGATATATCCCCCAATGAAGCTGTTTTTATGATTTTGAAATTAAAAATACCTATACTTCAAAAAAAATTATGTATTAAAAAATATTCGGAATTATAAATTATGGTTTTAAATTCATAAATATATGAGATAATTCACTACATTCCATTATATATTAAAGAATCATCAAATAAAAAAATTGAATTATTTCTCATGGTCATTTTAGAGATTTCCTTACATAGCAATTCAATAGATCTAGTTTTAAAACCGAAAAAATCATGGATATATTAAAGTAGATTAACCTAGTAATCAATATAATGTTTCCAAAAGAGATAATATTATATTTCTATATCATGAATCTCGTACATTTGATCTCTTTGTCATTCAATATTTCCAAAAATTTAATTGGACTAATAATCCAATGTTAGATAATTGATGGGTTATATACTTTAAGATGATATACCTGGTGTTATGATGTGACGAAAATGAAATAGTTAAATTTTTTGTGAATATTTTAATGGTTATAATAATCAATGGTGTCATTGATTGAAAATAATAAATAGGAAGATGAAATAGAACACATAAAATGGAACAATTTTAATGAAACACAATTCAACCAACATTTCCATTATGGATAACAAACTGAAATGATGAAAATGTTCATTATCTAGATGGAAACGAAAGAAGGAATTGTTTTAGAGTAATATGATTCCAATATAAGATTATCTTGGAATTATATGGATTGAATATGCAATATAAAGTGTAATATTGATCATTAATTTGATGTTAATAATACATGTCTCTGAGGAGGAATTTTTTTCTCAATATTGTTTGATAAATGATGAAATGTTTTTATACACCTTCAAAATAGAGATAAAATCCTAAGAATATTATATATTAAAGGAGAATAAAAAGAGAAAAAATTATAAAACATCAAAAAAAAGGAATACATTAGAGAATAATAATACAGAAAATAAATTTTCATCATTTGAATTTTGAGAAACAAAACATCTTGGTAAATAGATAAAGGGAATGTGAGGTTATTTCATGTATTGGGATATGGGTCATATGGCTCTTCAATGTAAGGAAAATTATAAATAACATACTTCCAGTGATTAAACTATAATTAAATGGGGTATTTTTTAAACCATTTAACAAATATTTAATATAATATACAAAAATAAGGGACATGGGGTAGGATAAGATTTTGAAATAACTATAGTTGAGGTAGAAATACTAAATGATCTAGTATAAGGTACATTAATCACAACATAAAAATTTGAAAAATGGTTTATTAGATTATATATATTTAAAATATTTTATATATTTTATATTTTCATTAAAAATTAGATATTTCCCAAGAACCCTAAGATGGGATTTATCAGTCAAAATATGATGTAAAAATTTATTTTAAGGAGAGTGAAATTATAATTCATGATAAAGATGGTTAATTCTTTATCATTACATAAAAGACTTCATCATATGCTTTATTTCTAAATCCATATTAATTTAGCTATTTTGAATGTGATTTTGGGTGAAGATTATAAAACACAATCTATAGATGGAGAGAGTAATATTAAAATTGAGGGTTTACCAACTATATAATAATAAATTGAATAATTTCCTAGATAATTACCTATAAAACCACAAATGCGTTATATTGATTATTCCCATTATTTTATCCCTGATGCATGAACAATTTTAGTTACTCCCTAAAAAATTAAAATTATGGAATTCGTGGATTTAAAGAAAAAAATAGATGATTATTGTGATAAAGGATTTATTCTTCCCAATGTTTCACTATTAGGATCCCTTGTTTTCTTAGTTAATAATAATGATGGATCTATGGGGTTGTACATTTATCATAGGAAAATTTATTGCATTATGAAAAACACTATAAATCATATACCAATCATTGATGATTTATTCAATCATATTAATGGAGCTCTCTACTATTCAGCTATTTACCATCATTCTAGGAATAATTGTTTTCTAGAAATGATGGTTGAAATTTCAAAAATAGAAATCGCAATATGGAATATAAATTGAATTAGTATACTAATTCTATTTAGATTTTGGGATTCACCCATGGTGTTTATGGACATAACAATATAGGTATTTAGAGAATTTTTTGAGGAATTTTTTATACTCTTTTAAGATATCATGGTTTATTATAAAATTTATAATGACCAACAGAATATATTATGGATCATTATTTATATAATTTTAAGAAATGAGTTATATGGGAAATTTAGAAAGTCTGATTTTAGGCTTTAAGATTATTTTCATTTAAATAATTTCTCCAATGATGGGATCTAATTTGATCATATAAAGAAAAAGGGATTCTGAGAATGTCCTACACCAGTAATAATAATTGAAATATTTAGTTTCATTTATTTTGTAGGTTTTAATATGATATTAGATCATAATGTTCCCCAATTGGATAACCACTTAACCAATATTACACTAAAAGTGTATATGTTTATTTGTGAAAAGTAATGTGATGAATTTTTTTATGAACATAACAGTAGATTGTTCATTTATGTGATTTTGAATCAAGAATCAGTTAATATTGGGTTTAATATATATATTTATTCATCAATTAAACAAATTTTTTATGTCTATATTGAAAATTATATAGTAAATATATATGAATCCCTACAGTTTAGGCCTTGGGAATTGAACTATCTAACCCTTGATCTTGAGAGAGAAGCAATAATCATTTCTTTTAATATATAAAGACATTAAATATATGACTAAATATGTGAGATATACATAAACCATAAGACCCTAAACTAGATTTTTCAAAGAAAGATCTCAACATTCAGAAAAGTCAATGGCTTCATATACTCATTTATTATAATTGTTGAAAACAATACCACTCAGGGAAGGAAAATAACTTATGGGGTACATTAAGAAAGATGGTTCATTAAGTTATGACTCACATATTGATTGATTAATATAATATGTTCATAAATCTAATAAATATTTCTAGATAAATTATTATGGAATGGGAGACATCACATATTTTTAAAATTATTTAGAAAAAATACTTTATAAAAAATATAAAAAACTCTAAATATAGTTGTTATAATTTTTTGTGAAATTTTAATTAAATGAATGATGATAAATTCATAGAATATTTTTTGAGGATGATGTATAGATATTTGTAATGATATTATATGATACATATATTCCATAGGTGAAAAGGGAATTTTTATATGACTCCCATAGATTTAATATCCCATTACACCCTATTAGCACCATGATGTATTGATATTTGATAGAATATTTCTAGTGGGGTAACATGAAGAATGAAAATATTTATTATGTTTCCAGATGTTCATGTTGTCCATAAGTGAAATCTAAAATACAGCATCGTATAATTTTTAGGCCACATATTCATATTCTTGTGCTGAAATGTGACAAAATTATTGTGTATATTTTCCCAAAACTAAAAAAACCAGTCCAAAAAGAAAGATTCTATATTGTTTATTATAGATTATCTCACCAAATATGCACATTTACTTTATATAAGGTAATATATACGTCTTAATCACCTCAAAAGACTCTATTTAATTATTTTCGAGGAGTTCAAGGAAAAAATCATCCAATTGTGTTTGATTATGATCCATGTTTTACATAAATATTTTGAAAGTGTCTTAAGAAGGCTCTTAATAATAAACTTCTTTTTTTAACTTCCTACTATCCGAAAATAGATGGAAAGTCTGAAAGTACAATTCAAAAAAAATTTGATATGTTGATGTTACCCTCACTTGTCTTTCAAGGTGTGTGGGATTATTATTTACCATCGATATATTTTTTCTATAAAAAAATTTCCATTCATGTATTTAAATGGTTTTGTATGATTCATTATCTATAATGAGATTCCATACTCCAACTTTTTAGAATTATTCTTGTGAAATTAAGCTTGTAGGTCTAGGACATATAGATGATACATCAATAAAGGTGAAGTCAATTCAAGATCATATTAAAGAAGATCACATCAGGAAAAACAGTTATTACAAAAACTAGAGGAATTTTTGGGAATTATATATGGGAGATCATGATTTATTTAATGTATCTCCATATAATTTTTTTAAGGTTTTTTAAGAAGAGAAAATTTAAGCCTCGTTATATTAGACCTTTTTGAAATTATGGAATGGATTTGAGCTATGGATTTTCAATTGGAAATGAAATAATGTCCTTCAAAAGTACATTATGTTTTCATTATATCATTGTAATGGATTTAGATTCCATAAACATAGAATGTGATCATCTATGAAGATATTGAATTGGAACATGATATGTCTAACTATAATGATAACCCCATGATTCATGATACTAGAGAGAAAGAATCCAACAATCATATGACTCAAATTGTAAAGGTATTTTGGTTATTTCATAATATAGAGGATAAAACACGGGAACAAATGATTTTATAAAGAAAAACTATCTTCATATTATTAGAATATAATATCTATGAAACTGTCAAGAAGAATTTGTTTTTTCTAGGAAGAATGTAACACCGTGAGACTTTATGAAATATTTCCTTCGAGATACATTAAATATTTTGATATATTTTGATATACCAACCCCAATCCTAAATTAAATTAAGTGAAAATTATATTTTAGTAATACTATAATAAAGTTAAAATTTTAAAATCTAATTGTAAAAAATTATTATTTTATAGGATGAATATCGATTTTTAACATACATGGCCAATATAGCCAAGAATCAATTCTTGAGATTTTCACATAGAAATAAGCATTTATAAATAATAAAAAATATTTTATTTAGAAAATATACCATCTGTTTTCTAATATTTTTCCATGATAGGAATAATTTAAAATTTATTGAATATAAAAGTTATATAAATAATGTTATGAACATTTAGGGAAAAAATTAATATTTTTTGGAAAAGTTATTTTTCCAAAGAACAACTTTTGTTTAAAAAACCATCATGTATATAATTTTTATTTAATAAAAATAGTATTTAATAATGCTTTAATTAATTTATATTTATATATTTTAAATCATTATATATGAATTTATAACTATATAATAAATATTGCTAGTCATATATTGAATATTAGATCTTCTTGTACTTGAAAAAATCATTTATTGAAAACAATTTTTTTTACATATTTTTCAGTTTATAATTAAATTATATTTTGATGTTAATATGAATTGATTTTGGTAAAATTGATTAAAAATTTATAATAAACATAATTTAAGTTACATAGTATGTTCATTATAATTTTTTTTCATAATGAATAGTATAAATAGTAAAATTTAATTATTGCAGATATGGTTAAAATCAATTTAGTGGGGGATTAGCTAAGATTATTATGGTGAAAATGAGATAAAAATTTGAACAATTTATATTTGATGTAAATTTTTAGACCTTATAATATCTATGTTTCAATAATTTCCAACTGTACATCCTTTTGGAATTTTTAAAATAGGGGTATGATTTATTCTCTTCAAAAATTCAATGTGTGTCCTTTCTGTAAATTATATAAGAGAAATATCTCCCATTACTTATTCTAAATTATCAACACCTTTATATAAAAATCTATAACAAAATTTCCCAAAAAAAGCGTATAAAAATTCAAATAGTTGACAGTATTCCAAAAATACCATTCCTAATATCCATAAGAAGATATGCAAAGAGGTTCTGTCTAAGAGAATGTAATCGTCCTAATGAAGGTCTTTATTTTTATTTATTATTTTACAACCTTCATTTATGTCTCAAAATTTACAATATAGAAAAACTTTTATATATAATATAATTAAATTTTATTATTTGCATTGAATAGTTTTTTCTCATATCCTTCTCGATAAAATCGTAAACAAAGCCATTACTAATGTACACAAAAGACTACCGCATCGCAAACAAATGTAACTTTTTTACTTCACCAAATCACATTAATAGTCATAATTATGTAAATAATAAATATATATGATACATATATTATTATATAAATTATTTGAAATTAATATAACTTCCACTTACTAACCCTTTCACCCATTTATGGAATAACATTGTAATTATTGTGTACATATAACCCTTCATCTTAATGAAGCGATGTGATTCATTTTCCTTGTAAAATATTAATGAAAATGGTTTTAAAAAATTATATAATGATTAGAAAACATATTAGTTAGATTTTCATCGATAAATATATGATTTATTTATAAACTATGAAAAGGAACTATAACATTTGTGAAAAAACATGCATGAGAATACAAAGAAACTAACACATGAAAGAATAATGTTAATAAATGATTATTGAAAAATGTGTGGTGGAAATATATATGAGGATAATATATCATATTATAAATTTAATATAGTTTCTGAATATATTTTTTACATTCTTCAAACCATTATACACAATATTAATGAACGTACAATCAATGGGAAGCATGTGGTATGAGATTTCATCTCAATTTCCGTTAAACTGGTACATATTGGAAAATATGCACCTATGAACTTTAATATGGTTTATATAATGTCAATTTTATTTTTTTAATAAGAATTAATTTTTATTAATGATGATTAATTTAAAAATTCATGTTTATTATTACATGGAATTACAATTTAAATGGTACATAAGAGGTAAGATCATATTTTACAACGTCACTTTTTTTTTGAGATTGCTTTTACTCTCATTATTGGATCATTATAAATTATTCTTCATAATGTAAAATCATTTTCAAACACACTATAAATTCTTTTATTTTATATATTTTCTCAAAAAATTTCAACTCATTGAAAATTTATTCAAGAAAAAATTAGTTGAGATGAAAATTGATTTTATTTCTCTTCAAAAAAACATTTTTTTCTTCTATTTCAAAATTTTCCCATTTCAAAATTTTTTAAAATTATTTTTAAAAAATGCGTTTATTTACAAATTAAATTTGTTATGGAAATTATTTTTTATCATTGAAATTAAATAATGGTATTAAATTAATCCTTTATTTTTTTTTAAAAAAATTGTCTTCATAAAAAATTCTAGATTAATGCTTCTTTATAACATATAAGATGATAACAGACTTCCCAGATACCTTAAACATTTTTTAGAAATAAAAATTCTTGAAAACGTTTTTAATGGTTTTACAACAATATTTTTATCAATTATTATTTTAATATTACACATATACTCCCTTTAATATTTTAAATGATATCAATTTAATGTAACGAACTATATTCTTAACGAATTGATGGTCATATCAAATTTTATGATTAATTTTGTGATTCTTTATTTTCTCTTGAAAAAAATAACATTTTTGTGATCATTTTTTATTATAAATTAAATTTATTTTAAATATCCATATTCTTTTTATCATGGATATGATTACTTCTTAAAAATTATACCATATTTTTTTATGGTTTTTCTTTGATATTTATTTGAATAAATGGGGAAAATATTGATAAATCAGTTTTCTCTACTCAATAAAAATATTTTTTGGGAAGTCATTTTATTTATGAATTTAAGAGTGTATGAGAAATATAATGAATTATTTGGTTATTAGTTTATGGGTGGGCCTTAGAATTATATATCCCCTTCATGTGTTCCTTGGTCACATTTGAAAAATTAGTAAGTTAAATTAAATGTGGTTTCTCCCATAATTTAAAACTATCATGTAGAAGGCCTAGAAAGTATAGGTTTCTTGATTTCTATGATAATGACATAAAAAATCATTTCATTCATTTAAATTTTTTTATTGTTATCCATGTATTTTTTTCATTGATATTTTCCATGGATTCATTTTCTGTTCGTGTAATTAAATGTATCTATATTTCAAATATTTACATTTCCATATTTATTATTCCTTGTATAATTATGATAGTCAAATTATTGATTATATGGAATTTTTACTCAGTTATTTTTATTCTAATTCCTCTGTTATTTCATAGATCTCATTTATTTATTTTACTAATAATAAAATTAAATTAATTAATTAACATTTCTAAAATAATTCTTTGACATATATAAATATATTTAACTAATATAATTTTGTATATTTTATTAGAAATTAAATATTTATAATTATTAAACCATATTTCATTTCTATGAGTGACTATATCTCATCATTCCATAATAATTAAATGAATGATAAATAATTATTTACACATTTAACGCATAGTTTTTCAGATATTTGACACATTTATTACTTATATATATATATATATATAGTTTTATAATGAATTTATTTAAGATCACAAAAAATAGATAAATTAAATCATGATTATTTTACAACAATTGTACTTTGGGACTTTTACCATTTTTCACATTCATTGGGTTTTATTTTTATATAAAACCATTTTCCATTATCACTTATATAAAAAGTATTTATATTATTTATTGATTATATGTGTAATGTTAAGAGTGTTCCTTAATCATATAATATTAATAATTATCACTATTTAAAATGACCATATTAAATAGATTTATTGTTTTATCCTTGATAAAATATGATGACTATATTTTAGTTACCTACAGTGATATAGTGAAATCAGGTTTAACATTTTATATTCACTTTTTAATCTATATTAATAATATATAATCAATTTAATTGCATTAAAATAAAAATTAAATTAAATTAGTCTTATACAATTCATTATTACAACGTTTCTATACTTTAAAAATAATAAAATAAGTATCCTATGTAAAAAATGAATACTTAATCATGGGACTTTAAATAACCATAGCTACCCTTTAATTCCATTTTTTGGTTTCCTTACTAAAAACTATGATATAATATTCTACAAAATAAGATATTAATCATCTAGTGAATCCATAAAATAAAAAAAATCACAATAATTAGTGGTTAATTAACTACTACTAAGGCTATTTATTGAAGTTGAATCATTTGAATAAATTATTATAATGAATTATAAACTTTTATTACTTGTATTTAATTTTCATTACTATTAGTTAGGTTTTTTCTATATGATTAACATATTATTTACATATTTTGGTGAAATTATTTTGATTCATGAATGCTAGGAATCATATTGAAGTCAAATGAAAAATAAACAAATTGGAGATAAAGAGTTTATTCAAAAAAATGTAATGATAACTCAAGACCCCAAAAAATTATGTTTCATTAATGCTAATAAATTTAGAATTATTATTAAGAAAAATTATGCTGGAATTATTTTAGGGAAGTGTTTTTCATTACCATAGTCCTCTAGAAGTTCCAACTATATTTATTTTCAATGTGATTCATAGTTCATACATTTGTTTTTTTGATTAGTCTAAAAGATCTAGATTTTTGTTTGGTAATCATTTATTTCTGATCCAAAAAGACTATGGGGATTTTGGGATAATTAATATTATTCTTCCAATCGATTTCAATGATGTTTTTGTGAAAGAAATATTATCAATATATTTGATCATTGAGGTTACAGGGGAAAAAATTTCAAGATTCCAATGATTTTCAATGAAGATACATGTTTTAGAAATTGTATCTTCTGGTCTGTGATAGTGAAAATTATCCAAGTTCATAAATTTTTTAGATTCTATCTAGTTAATAATCCCACATCTTCTTTAGGATAAAATAAAAGGTTCCACACAATTGGAATTGGGAATGTTATATTAATAAATATTTAAATAAAATTATTTATTTTTTTGTTAATTATTTTCATTATTTCACACCTATATTGGTTTAGTTTTTGATTTTATTGTATTACATGGTTATGATTTTATCATAAATTATTTCTTGTATTCAGATACATTTTTTCCCTATTTTTATGTGGCATGATCTATTCAATGTTTTTAAATTAAAAATAGTTTATATTCATGGGTGGTAAAAAGGGTATATTTGATTTTAACATTAATTCACTCCATATATTCAAAATACAACACTAGAATAACATGAAATAGTTTAAAATGGATATAATAACTAGTTCATAAATCATATAAACACCACATATGTTTTTTACACTATATGATTTTATTATAAATTAATAATTTTCATAATGAAACCTAAATACCCTTTTCAGTATGTATTATAGGTTATATTCATATATTGTATTCATTAATAATGTTAAATCAATCTATTTTGGTATCCAAAATATAATGAATTAAACTCCCCAACTATTGGAGACTTGACTATAACATTATCAAGGATATCATAGTTAATTTAATTTGAAATATCCACCCTATAGAAAAGGTAATTCATAACCTATTCACATGAATTCATTTCATCCTACTTTAATAAAAAAATACAAGGTGATAAAATGTATAATCAATACATACAATTTCTAATTATAATGGTAACATAACTACCATGGGGAGATACTATAATAAATACCTTTTTCCAAGTTCCATATCACACTGATTATAAATGTGGGTTCAAGGGTGATTTCATCTAGTATGATTCCTATAATTTCATTATTTTAATCATTAAATATCCCAAATTCTTTGAATCATATGTCTAACAAGGGTACATGGAGGTGTGGAATGTGGATCAAATCATTATCTTCCTTTAACTCTTATTATTGAGACACTATTATATCTGTTGACTAAACCCTCTAAATAACCACACATTCAATTATATAATAGTCTCTAATAATAATGTTTCCTATTATTGAGTGACCTATTTATTTTAAAAACATACCTAATTTTTTCCCAACATGTTCATGAATTGTGAGTCCTGATTACCAATTCCATCTCAATTAGAAAAAAGGCCCTACTACTTCTTCTTAATTAGACTCATTTTAAGAACATTTTACTCTCTATCAGTATAAATTGAATTACAAATTCATGTTCCTCCAATGTTAAGAAAATAATATCATTTATCAATTAAATATTTATAACACATTTTCTCTATAAAATACCAAAAATACTCTACAAATATACATCATAACTACTAGGAAGTTATCAATCATTAAATATAATTATCGTAATGTAGAAATATTTGGTATATAGAGGGCTGAAATAAAGAATTGGACATTTCACTGGAGACTATATTAACACCTCTAATCCAAAAATGTTATATCATGTACCTTATTTATAGATTTCCTCATGAATTTTATAAAACCCAAACTCATATTATATACAACATAATTATATAGTACACCTCCCTAAAGATGTTTTGAAACTCTTACTATGATAATGTATCATTATCATATTCATTTGGACCATAATTATATTAATGGATTGTCGTACAATGTGGAGACATGGTGAAAAAACAAATATCAAGTCTATGAGTGTATGAACCAAATGAAATAGGCATTACAAAAACCCATTCAAGTCCATTTGCTTCCATGGATTACAAATATCTCAAAAACCTTGTGTCATATGATAGCAAATCTGATATTGGGCACTTACTATAGGGGTATCTTTATCTTTCTCAATGGAAACTACCATCTATTCAATGGGTGGAGGATCATCTCCTTATCTAAATGTCCCTTTATTTTCCCTTTACTCGGGTGTTTGAAATAATATTTTATGGTTTATTTTAAAGGATGAAACATTTATTGAATATTTTGTTTTTGTAGGCTCCATAATACATATTATCATCATGAACCTTCTATCAAATATCAACAAGTTATCTATGGTGTATCATCATATAGTAAATTGGATTAAACCATAGTCATTTAAAACAAAACATATTTATTGGAATCCAAAATATGAGAAACACACATTTCCACAAAGACTATTATATGATCTTCACACTAATGCAATTAGTTGATATAAAGATGAAAGTGTATTACGAATAATGAATATAAATCAAATGTGATCTGGAATGGGTCAAATAAGTTTTAACACACTAAAAATAATAGATAATTTAATTTTTTTCTTATATTTAGACTTGGTTATGAGAAAATCACACTAGGCGTAGGACATGGAGTGAATCTATTGTTTTAGAGATGGTTTTTATGGTCCTAAATTGAATTTATTTTTTAGTTTTGGATTGTATTTTCCATTAGAGGATACCAGTTATGGGTAAACCATAATTCTAGTTAAATATTATGCATCATGGGATTTATATTGTATCTCACTGTTCTAAAAATGAATTATATATTAAAAATTATATATTTTTGTAATGAAAGCTATTGAGGAGTTTTTATAAAGTGCACACCGATACCAAGACATTGCTCGAGTGTGCCCCTTTCATTTTTTTCCCAATATTCATACTCAAAGGTCCTTATTGGGGGAACATTTCATTTATAAAATTACATTATCCTTATAAAAGAATGAATGACTTGTTCCTGTTAACCAAGATAATTCCCAATGTATACACCCATATAATTTTCTATATGGGCCTAGATTTATAAATCAATGTCTGGGTAGTTATGAGTGGTAACCCTCTAAATATATGTTCCAATGATATGGTTTTACAATATAGGACCCTCTTGCCTCCCATTTAGATAATATTTTAAGAATATGTTAATTGAAAATAAGAATAAGATAATTTAAGGTAATGGAACATATTCCTACAAGACTATGACTCACAAAAAACTATTTTGTGTGATGTCTGAATCAATAACTAAGGAAATATGAATAATTTTAATTATCGGAAACCAAAAGGTAAAACATAAGTGATGAAACCTAAAAACTGTGAATATTTAAATTTTAGTCATATTTAAACCCTGGGGATTCATCTGTGTAATGATTTATATACCCCACTACCATTTAACTTGTACCATGATCATCCTATAATATCATATATGCAGTAAACTTCTCTATTGTCACCTTCATGGGAACCAATTTTTCCATTTTAGTTATACATGTACCATAACAATCCATTTTAGTATATAAAAAAAGCAATTTAACACACTAAACTCTCTTATAATCAGTTATTGGATGTATTCAAAGTTCATTATATTATACCCTCATCATAAAATACTAACACCCATTAAATAACAATAGGCACACCATCGATGTTTCATGTTTGTAAGATGTATAGTTTCTTATTATAACTATAACCTCCACCGTGTTATAAGGAATAACATGAGTCAAAACACTCATAATGGTTTCCCTAAACACTTTGATTATATTTCATTCTCTGGATTCTAGGTAATTTTGTGAGTATAGTTACTCCACTTGGATTTTAAAATATCTTTATTAGAGACCCCCATCTTGGTTTCATGCAACTTATTATGTTCTAATACACATCATGGTTTCCTAAAATAATATTACTGAAGTTATTCTTCTTGTAATTTTCAATTTCAATAATTAAAGATAATAATATTGGTTTCCTAATACACCTTGTGTCAATATCCAACTCTTGATTTCAATAAAATCATTGATTTAGGATTCATATTTTTTTTTCTCCATAGGTTCATCAAGACAAGTTCTTTGTATTATTTTCCATAAACATCTTGAGTCAAGATGCATCTCTTGGTTTCCTAATATTCATTCATCCAAGATTATTCTCATAGTTTCAAAAATAATTTTAGTTGATATTTTATTCTTTTCTTCTTCAAAAATATCGAGTCAACATATTTTTATTGGTTCCAAAATTTCCATCAGATAACTCATATTC
This sequence comes from Viscum album, assembly GCA_963277665.1. NCBI lineage: Eukaryota > Viridiplantae > Streptophyta > Magnoliopsida > Santalales > Viscaceae > Viscum > Viscum album. The sequence goes on along the minus strand of OY728119.1, from coordinate 1,597,860,319 downwards.
TAGGTTGACTAGGATGAGATAAATTATTTTTAAACCAATAACAAAACATTTATATTTTCATTTAACTATACATAATAATGTGAATAAATATAAATTTTTTTGATGTCAACCAAGATTCAGAATATTAAAAGGCAATGCAATCATATTTTTCACATAAACTTAAAATTTAAAATGTGCATTATTAAAAGAAAATAAACTAAATAACTTTTTTATTTCCTTTAAAAAAATATTAATACACCTTCCTGGCCCTTATCCTAAGCCCACAACATATCCTTACTCCTTTCAAAGGATTAAATATCTTATATAGGTGATGATCAATTCAAGAGTACCTTCTTATATGGATATAAATAGTAGATTTACTGAATATATTGATCAAATGAGAGTAAATATAATTCCCATGTTAAATTGTCTCTTAAATTTATTTATTTATTCAATAAACTTTTTAAATATTTAAAAATATATTACAAGATTTTATTTTAAAAACATTTATTAATGAAATAATAGTGTAATAAATTAAACATTTCCAATCCATGTGGGATGATTCAACCTCTTATCCTCTTGAAATAAATAGTTATCAATCCTATATGATGCATCACACAATTGGAAAATGGTAGAACTAAATTAGAGATAAAACAATAAATATGATCCTATAATAAGATAAATATTAATAACATGATGGAGATTACTAAATAAGGAAACGTTAAAAAAATCAAATGTTACACACTATATTATGTGTATACCACATTGTATTTTCCATAAAAATGATCCCTTAGAGTCCAGATTCAACTAACAGATAATTAGAGTTGAAAAAATTTGATTTTTTTGATACTTCACCAACACTGTGATTAAATGTCTGATAACTAAATAAATGATCATTTATTAATATTCCCATAAATTTTACAAACCAAAAACTCAAAATATTCCAAACTATAAACTCCATCTTTTCAACAAATATTCTCTGATACCGCTATAACATGTCCCAACCTACATAGTCCATATCTGAGGTAGAGGATTATGAAAGTGTAATATCCAATGATACATCCAAAATTCAAGGGTTGGTGACTAGCAGTATGAAATAAAAAAATTAGGTGATTATATATCCTATGAAATACATATAACAAACAATATGTCTCTTATGCGTTTTAATCAATCAAAAACCCCATAATACCAAATGTACCCCAAATATAGTATAATATGAATAAATGAGATATTGATCCTCAAGAACAATAAAACATATATAATTTCTAATAATATACATAAATGTATGATCTCTGTGTAGGTAAAATATAGTGAAAGGGAAAACAAATCCTTATTACAACTTCTCTAAGTGCGATCTCTAATAAAAATCGATGTTGCCTAGAACCACTGAGAAATAGATCTACTAAATCAATGTAAATTGATGCCACATATTATTAATTAATATATTAATAGATATAGGATAGGTCATTTTTGATTCCAATGTTGGGTGATGATGAAATAACTAAATGGTATTCCATTAAAAACAAGGGGTGGTAATGAGATAAGAATCATCTTCTCTAAACCTCATTGAAGATGAAACCAAAAATAAATAAATATTCATTATGTATTGTAAAAAACCAATGCTAAAGTGAATACCCAAAGAGTTTAGATAATTGAATACTTAATTTTAGATACAAACATGAAATATTAAATGTTTTATGGATAGAAATAATATTACTACCCATCACTCGAATCTTCCACATCATCTTATTGAAATTGTAGTTCGGGATTCATTCAATGTTGATGTATCTAAATTGTTTTAGGTTGTAGTTGAATATGATGGAGGAAAAATACCTCAAGAATTGAAATATGTATCAATTTATGTGACTAAAAAAATAAACAGAATATTACCATTTCCTTCTCTCGTAGTGGGTTACCTAATATATCAAAAATATGTGGGGCCCTTGTGTTGTTGGAATTAAGAGTGTGCCAAAAATTTCCTCAATTTAACAACAAGTGACCCATTACGTATATAATTTAAGGTTATTAATTATATTTTGTCTTTATGGGAACCATTCCCTTATATTTGAATTTATTCGGGGATTACCAACTCTTTTCCAGCAATGAATTCATATATCAAACCCTATCATATCCTCTAAAGAGATATGATCCTTTAACTAATTTCTACATGTTGGAAAAAACCTTACATTAAATATAATATTAAAACATAATGTTTTAATTTATAAATTTATATATTGGAATAAATATGTCTCAAATTCTGGAACACGAGTGAGGAAAATATAGACAATTGCATGTATACTAATTTACATTGCATGTGTATACTGATAGTGAATTATTTATCCTAGGGGTACATATAACCATTATCTATTGATGAAATTTTCTTGATATTCAACATTATACAATGTTAAACATGACCTATAATACACAAGGGTATATCAATAAGGTCTTCCATGACCCAATTTTTTCATACTAAGCTATATGGTGTGTTCCTTTATTGAAAATATTTTTGTAAACTGAGAGATATCCCATTACATTAGTGTAATACTAAGAATATTGTTCCACCATATGACATTTCATGTTTAAATACACTTTATATTGTATGTTTTATAGTGTATTTATATTAATTTCCTCATTTATATCTCAATTTTTGTTTCTTATCAAAACATGGGGTGTGTATTGGAAATATAAACTATGTGATATTTAAATCATATTTAAAAACACATGTAATGAGATAATTTTAACTCCCCTAATCAAACACTATAAATATTACTTTATCCATCTATAAAGTACACCTAAAATTCTATCTAATGTCAATCTATTTTTAATACTCAATACTTCATATTATCAGGTGTGAAGGTTTATGTTAAAGATTTCAAAGAAGTACTATTAGAGAACACCAGTTCACAATTTTATAAAAACTTAGGTTATTTACCTATTTCTCTAAAATTTTATTTTTTTCTATTTGTTTTTACATACTGTGTTATTTATGGAATTAGATAATGGGAATATTCAGATTAATAAATTTTATGGTAAAATTTTTGGTTTCTAAAGAAGATGGTTAGAAGAGAATCTGTTTTCTAAGGAACTAGGACTTGGGATATCAGCGGAACATCCAATGACTGTGGAGAGGGACGAATGGCCATTGATTAATTGGAAGAAATTTGAAATTATTATCATTTTATTGGAATAATATGATATTATTAATAACTAATAAAATAATATGATACGAAAAAAATCTGGTAATTGATTATATATATTACAAAATAAGAAGACCCAAAAATGATTTCATGTTGTAGTGTTTGTAAAAAATTTGGTTATTAGAAGGAACACCAGTATATGATCTTGTAAATTACATCTTCTTGACCCATTAGAATCTTGTATTAGTGAATCTAACATTAATAAAGGATTTATAGGCACCACCTATTATATATTTACATTCATAGAGTTTATATTCAATGTTTAATATTGTCAGTAATTCTATAAAAAATATTTATTTGGTGTTTGAGGATATCATTAATTTTGTCCTAGATGAGGATCTGATGTTGATAGATGTATATAATGCATTTGGAAGAGAGATTAATACTGACAGAAAAGGAAGAAGATCAGAGAGGATGAAAATTTATTTGATGAAAAAAAATAAAAAGATAATTCTTTATAATTAATTTAGAATATTTCATTTATCCTAGTACCAATATGCTGGTTTTGTGGGAGGAATTTTTAAACCATTAAGAAATGAAATAGTTATAAGGATAAAACTATAAGTGTATCAATATAAAATATTAAAAATTACATATTTCTTATGGAAGGTAGAATCATTATTTTTAGGAGTAGTAACACTCCTATAGAGGATTGGATCATTTCTTATGGAAAATATTTTCATTTAGTTGGGGAACAAAAACAGATAGTCAATTATACATGTTAGAAGTTTTTAAATTTTCATAAAAGTGGTAATTAATCCATGTAATTTACTGTAAAGGGATATGAGAACATCAAATATTTTAATAGTTTCTTCTTGAATCTCTCATTTTTTGGGCACATCCCCAATCTATGTAAAATAATATATCATAAAACATGATGATAAAGGATATGGAACATACATTAAAAATTGGATACAGATTTTTACAGGAGGATATGTGTTATATTAATAATGAGTAAAGGATATACATATATACATGAACAAATTTTTTGATGAAATTACAATTGATAGAAGTCCAAACATCCGAGCACCCAGAAGATTAACATTTTAGAATACGATATCATAGTTTGAATAATATAAATGTTATATCATAAAAAATAAATACTAATTATTAACCAAATGGAAATTTTAAATTGTAATTTTTTTTATATGGTATTTGAAAATTCAATCCTTCATCATTGATGGATAGAATCCTAGAGTGTGTAGGGTAATATTTTCAAATAAGGAGGTTTTAGGGCCTTCCCCTATTCAATCGTATGGTGGTTCTCACTAAATTGAAACAATTATTAATTATGAGAAAATTATTGTATGGATTTCCATTTGAATGAATATGTTTAAATTTATTTATTCTTTTTTTGAATGGAAACCCATAATGGAAAGGTAGTTCTTTAATAATTTGTAGTGAATCCATTTAGATAATGGTGGTGAGTACACCAGTTATATCTTCTTGATTTTTATAGAATTAATTAGATAATGTATGAGATGAATGTCATCATAAATCCATAAAGAGTGATATTATAATATATTTAATCATATTTATATGTATAAGTTTAAATAATGATATTTAACTACTGAATTTCTAAGTGAATTTGAGTAGAGGCTCTAATCAATTTTCATTCCTTAAGAAAAAAGTAAAGTATTAATTCTTGGTAAAAAACATTTGGTGGTGATATGTTACATTAAATTTATCGAAGTTTGACATCACCTAGTCTTCTTAGTATTATAATTCTTGACTTTTTATACAATGTATTTCTAAATTAATGAGGATAAACCAAAAAGATACATTCTAGAAGATAAGGATATGAATATTTTGGATATATACTATTGGATGATTATGGATGAAAATTAATATAGAGTATAGGGGATATCGTTAAAGAGAATGTACTTTAGAATGAATAAAAAATTTAAGAGGAATTCAATTAAAATTAAACAAATATTGAATTACAAGTTGAAAATATTATGTATACAATAAGATAAAAATGTTAGGACAAAATTGATAAAATTAATGAAGGGACAAATAACAAACAATTTAGACATTCAAAATAATTTCAAGAATTTTTTAAAGAAGATACATCTTGCGTGGGAGTTCCAAAATATAGGACTCTATAATTTTAGTAAAATTTTATTATCACATATGATCCAAGTCAACTAATGAGAAAAAATGGATTTAAAATTTTTTTCAAATATTTTGGGTGAGAATGATCTCCATACACATAATGGATATAAAAAAACAATATGATTCAAAATAAGTGAAAACTCTTAATGATAAAAATATATAAAATATTGTAATGAATAAATATATGGATCCATTAAAATCCATCATAAATTTACTGATAATAGAGATACACAAATAAAATATGTTTCTTGGAAATACTTGTATTTTATGGTTAAAGGAGGACGTTAATGGTATGAAATTTATTAAGGGAATAATGGTAACTAAGGGATTTAAAAAGAAGGAAGGTTTTGATTTCATTGAAATTTTCTCAATTTTTTTATATTTTCATCTATCTAGTTGGCTCTGATTATAGTTCAATCGAAAGATTTATACCTAGTATAGATAGATGCAATGAAAAAGTCTCATCATGCCGAATTAGAGAATGAAATTTATATCAAGAATCTAGAATATTTCATAGATGATAGAAACCGATTTTTATTTTATAATATGAATAATAATAATAATGATGGTATAAATCTATTAATAAATCAAGGAAATGTATGTCACTGACATGATGTCGGTTGGAAGTAATGATCGCAAGATTAAAAACATAAACGGGATGGTTTTTGGAATATTGAAGATTAATTATATTAGTAAAAATAATAAAATAATATCTATGTGGATATAAAGTTGTTATAAAGATGAAATAATTTTTTTTTTCTTTGAAATAAACCATATGGAAGGTAAATATAATTTTTATAATAGAGGGTTGAATGATCTTTTCTATAAGCTCCCAAGTAAATAAAAAAAATTAACTTTTTATTTATTTATTAAAATTTGTGAATTAAATGTTAATTTTACTTTAAAGGGGATTCTATGTTCAATGGAATACCTGATACACAACAACATGTTTCATTGAAATCTTACATTTCATACAACGTTGAGTTATTCTGAAAAATATTAATATAATATTATTATTTTAAATGGTAGTTAATGTCTAACAGTTTTATTGGAGGGAATGAAAAAAACTAACAATATTATCATTAAATATGTTTCTTAAACATTTTTACTTTTATCCAATAAATTTTATAGTCTTAAAATAAGAAAGAATCTAATTTCAATCATAAATACTCTAGTATTCATTAAAAAGTCAATTTTCCAGCTTTTGATGGAAAACCATTTTTAAATGTAGTTTTTGTCACTTTTATATGTTTTATTTGGAATATAAATATTCTTTTTTAGAATCGGGTCATCAACATTTACTTTGGATAAAATTTTCTTATTTTTTTGATAAAGTTCATTTTTTATGCACAGTGAAATATACTGTATTTTAATTTAAAAATTCTTTTTAATACAATTCATTAATATATCTAGATAATATTTTTAATTGTTTTTAATGTTTAATTTGATTATTGTTTTACCATTTAATCCAATTTTAGTCATTGTAAATAATTTCAATTTGAAATTGGACATAAACAGATGTCAATCTTTTGATATCTATTATTTCTTAAAAACATGCTTTTTGTTTTCACAGAGGGAATTAATTTTAAATTATTTTTTGACACTTCTGTGTTTTGTATTTGGAAAAATGGATTCCATATTTTGAATTAGGAGGTCCAAATTGTGTTAATGGTAAACTTTTAATTTTAGACATTATGAATATTTACTTAAGTAAAATTTTTATTTACCATGGTGAAAGGGTAAATATGGTAAATAATGGTAAAAAAAATTTATAATTATTGTAAATTACCATAACAAGTGTCTTAATCCTACTGAATGATACATTTCGGACCATAGGAATCCTTGGGTTTATTTTGAGGCCCCATGGAGCCAAATGGGAGTGATAATGAAACTTTATATTAATTAATTTAATGTAAAGAAAAAAAGGATTTAAACATGTATCTTTTAGTAAATCAATTTTTAAATGGGGTTATATATGTTATCTCTTCGACTATAAATATTAATTTTAAAGATAATATATATCCTACATCATTATTTTTTTTATAATTTTTAGAAAACAATTAAGTAAAATTATTTGTGACATAATAATGAGGTATTGTTTACCTCATTAATGAATGATTTAAATAAATAAGATTATAAGGATCAAACCAATATCCAAAACCTGCCTAATTATTATTGGATGATTTTATTTCGAACATGATTCATATTATATATTAATTTAATAGGTTTTGTAATTTTATAAACTGAAAATCATTATAATAAAATAATATTTTAAAACATTCTTAAAGTGCCCCTCCTCTACCATTTAAAAAGACCTCACTTTTAACCCATTCCTCACACTTCTGAAGCCCCTTGGCTCATCCAAAATCTTCCCAATTAATCTCAATGCATCCATATAATCCTCATAGAATCCTTCAGCTATAAAGAAGTCAAATTAGTTAAAAGTTTTTTTTTCAATACAAAGGGAGATATTTGATTTAAAGGTAATGTATTCTCTTAAGTAATTTTGTTATATTTTACTTCTCCAACCCCATAAACACTTTTTATTACTTTATTTTATAAAAAACAGTATCCTCAATATACTAGGTTGTTTTGATGATAATTAATCTAACTAAACTTACACACGCATCTATCTAATGGTTAAAGAACATATTATTTCTATGGACGGTGAACTACAACCTCACAAAACGATGATTCTTCACTTATCTCTTACCACCTCTCATGGTGACCATTATGATAGAACTATATTTATATATGATATATATTATTTATTGTATTTTCTATATTCTTCTATAATTTTAATTTACAAACATACCATTATGATTTCTAATATGTGTACATACGATTATTTCATTTGAGGAAGTACAGACTATCGCCCCCTCAAGGTGATATGATTAATTCATGACATACATGGAACGTATAAAGGATGGAGTTAATGAGATTATGCAACATGTAAATCATATTATATTTTACTAGAATTATAATATACCTATGTATCATTATGTTTTCATTTCATTAAATATGAAATAGAAATGAAAGTAGCATTAATGCGTATGTAAGGATCATCGTCTCCATGACCAATGAATTTCATTTATTATTTCCAAATGTTATGTACTATTATAAATACAAATATACTGGATATATATAATATATATGATCTCTAAATCATTAATATTATTCTGGAGATAATTTAATTTTGAAGACATGGGAAATTTGTAATTATAACAAGTTCATTTTTGACACATGTTCTGAACATCAATAAAATGTCCGATATGAACTTAAATAATCAAATAATTGTTATAGAAAATTAATAAGTGATATAAAATGAATAATAATCTTGATAAAGGTTCTTAAAGAAGTATAAATTAATTTATGTTTATTATTCAGGAATAGCATGGAACAAACGAGTGAAGTCGGACACGAGGTAAGGGGTTTCTTATCTCACTTTTAAATCTATGATATTTCCATTATTTTCCTTATATTTATTGGATGTTGTGTATTGTGTACTGAAATTTGATATATTTTATAATTATTTTCTTTATATTCATGGTATTATGTGATTCATTTTGATGTTATTAACTTTTGGTCATATGACTCGATTGATTACAACATTGTAAGGGGTTTTCATCTCACTTTTTATTCCCATGAGATTCATGATATATTTTCCACTATTTCCTTTTGTGTGGTGTATGTACTGCCCCTAATTGTATTCATTTTGTAATATAACATAATTTATGGGTATTTACATATTCATTGTATGATCCTTCTTTCATTTGGTGTATGTTTCGTATGTTACCAAATCGGTAAGAGATCTTTTTAACCCAATTTCAATTCCTTGGGTTAGTCATATAATTATTAATAATGTCGTTCTATGATTATGTGTGGAATCAATATTTATTTATTTATGTGGTAATTTTATATCCCCTTTTTGTGGATATACATTTTATACACATAATCACTCTTTTCTTAAATTCCCATGTCATTGATATGAACTTGATAATAGTAATTTTATCTCAATTTCCATTCATTGAGTTAAACATCCAAGTCATTGGATTTGTTTTTACAAAAAATATGTGTGAATTATCTTTAATTTATTTACACTAAATATCCAATCATATTGAGTGTTTTTATATTTTCCACACATTATTATGTAATTGTTTAATCCTTAATCTAAGGATACAATTTTTATGAGGGATTTAATCTCAATTTATATTTCATTGAGACTTCATTATTATTATGCACCAATTCACTCTTATATGGTGTATATACTATCCTTTGGAATATTATATCCGGAATCCCTTTATTCTCATGATATTATAATGTTTTAATTAAATTTTCTTCCTCAATTATCTGTATTCATGCTTCTCTTATTTGGTTATGAACTCTTTGACTAAAATATCATTTTAAATGTTTTAAAGGTTTATTATTATAAATATTTCTCATTTATTTCCATGTTTTAAAAATGTTTTTAAGTATTTAATTATAAATAAATTATTTTTTTTAAAATATTAATTCCTTTAATATATTCAAAGTCGTATGGGAGACTTTGATAGAAAATTTATTTATTAAATGTTTTAAATGGTTTTTAAAGTGGATAGATAAAGAAATGTTTATTTCAATATCTTGATATGATATATTATGATTGGAATGTGGAAATGCTATTTTCTATTATGCTTTTTTTATGCTTTGTGAATATCTTATGGTTTTTTGGATTTGTTTATGTATAGGGGTTTTTTGTGATAAATCTAGGGTGGGTGAGCCTGAGATAGCTCTTTGATGCATTGGGCAACATGATGGAGGTAAACATTAATATTTCTCCTAAGTGATTTCGGGAATATACAATGATGTGTATTCCAGCGTAACTACCTATGTATCTATGATAGCTACAATGTAAGTATGATATAGAATCCACATGTTACCTTTATGATTTATTATTTCTATGTGTTCTTCATAAATCTTATGATTTCATGAGGTTTGTTATGGTCGAGAAGAATGGTTTCATTGGTTTGTATTAATTGAAGTTTTAATGTTTCATTTCTTTATTTTATAACACTTACGGATATTTTTATGTTCATCCCATTTTTTTGAAAGGCTTTCCACATGTCTTAAAGATGAATAGGGTCAAAGATGGGATAAAGGAAAATTCATGATGTCTAAAACTTGGAAATAGACATGTTTCTTTTTAAAAGTTATTATTTTATAAACAAAATGTATACTGAGTAATAGTGTCTACATTTAATTTTCAAGTTGATATGTAATAGTTATGGCCTAATTCTCTAAAATTATAGACCTGAAAATATCCTCAATGTGAATTATTCATTTAATTCCTGATTATGTAATTTTTTAAGGTAGGGTCCTTATATTTTCACCCCCAAATTTTGAAATTTTAAAATTTTAAAATTCTCATTAACAACTTATTATATTATAATTTATTTTATTTGATAAAATATACAACACATAACATCAATCCTAAAAAAACCATGATATAATATGTAAAAATTATTATCTAAATGTGATTGTTATAGCTTATTAGTTTTATTATTGTGTATGAATAATAAAAACATAAAGAAAAAAATGTTATTCAATGTATAACTTTTGAAAAAATATTTATTAATTATATAGAGATATGTACTCAATATTAAATGTAAAAACTAATACCAATTTACATTAAAAGATAAATTTTCAATTGTATTTCATTACTATATATTATGTATCAAGATCACTAATAAAATAGTTTTTTAATGAATCATATTGCTATTGAGATTGATAAATTAATATACATTCATAAATTTATTATAAATTTTTTAGAAGTGATGATAAAATCATTACAAGAAAAAATACTTATATCTTCATAAAATATTTTTTATATGGAAATTGAATTTCTTGTCATAGTAAATTAAATTAATCACCATTTAATATCGATTTTAATGTTATTTGTAGCTAATTTATTTTTCATGAACCGAATGTGGTCTCTATCAAAACCGGCACATGACCCGGCCCGCAACAAGGCCCGAAGGGCATTCCTGATCTCTACGGGCTTGAGAAAGTGCCCATGAATCATGAAATAAGGTTTGGGATGGATGTACTATATTTTATAAAAAATAAACATCAAAAAAACTCAATAAAACAAATCTGGATTTTTCAACTAAAACAATCTTTTACAAAATTTTAGAACTGAATTACATAAGTTATAACTATGTTTAAAGACCATTAAAAAGATAAAAAACAAAATAAGGACAGAACAAGAACCTCCACATGGAAAGAGGCACTTCCCTCAAGCCATCCCCACAACACCACATCACGAAGTCCGGTAAAAACTAGAACTATTTGCACAAACCTTTTACCCAAACGCAGGACAACAAAACTAGCCAAGTCTGATTACACCCAAGGGTGTATGTAAGGTGTGAAAAAATTCCCAATAGAATTCCACCACTAATAGATTCTATGTGATAAACATTCAATTATAAAATGATTTTAATTTTTCATAAACATGAAATGGTAGATACTATTTTTAAAAGACGCAACATAAAAATTAAAACAGTTTTCAAGTGGGATAATTTAAAGAATCACCACTCATAAAATAAATTCCAAAACTACTGAAATTTCCAGCCAACAATAACATATTCCATCGGTAAGAACAAATAATCCAATGAGCACAAGCAATCAGAATAAACCCCTAGGGACTAGCTCATTAAGGGTCCCAGTTACCTCATATCTCGGTGAGAGTAACCATCACAATATACATTCTAATGCACACGAGCCACTAGTAGGGAGAACACCCATAACCTAGTTGTCCCCCATAATCATCATCTTAATTTAGTTATTATTGTAAGCATCAATCTTGCTACGAGAAAATGAGGCAAAACCCCACAGATTCACTAGCATACTAGTACACATCCACCCACCAAGATACCTAAGTTTCCCATTTGTGCTCAAACAAGATCAACAAGCCAAGAAATATTTTTTTCACTTAAAAATATCACATCCACATCATAGATTAACCAAACATCCCCATGTAAATCACACAAATCACAAAATACACTTTTCATTCAAATGAATTTTGAAATCAAACTCACACCAAAATAGCCAACAAGACATTTTGAATAACTTTCACAATCCAACACATCCTTTAACAATTTTATAAAATCATTAAAAATATTCTAAAAATAACATAACATCCCAATCACATGTTTCATAAAACCCTTTTTAATAAAAAAAATCCATTTTTCACATTACACTCACACAAACATCCCACACCCCATTCACACCTCTTTCACATTTCAGTAAATCCGTTAAAATTTTTTATAAAACATTTCTATTAGTATACACATCACATGAAAACCCCATTCACATAAAAAATAGACCATTTAGAAATATAAAAAATTAAAAACCGTTTTCCAATATGGTTTTACCTCTTACATAAATCATTAAACTATTCAAAACATTCATAAAACAATTCCAAGGAGTGTACCCAAGCTTTTCAAAAAAAAACCCATTTCAAAACAATCTTTCAAGGAAACAATTACAAAAATAAAAATTAAAAACAGAATTGGAATCTCCAAAAACATTTATTAAAAAACCCCCAAGTGTTATAAAATTACCTCAAACAATACCACAAAATATCCACATGAAAAACACATGTTTTCAAAATAACTTTCATGATGTACAACATGGTTTTACACCTTAAACCCATTAAAAACCCCACTTTCAAACCCAATGTCACACCAAGACCTGGACAGTGAATATTTGGCTTCCCAAACAAGATTTATCAAACCAATTTCATATGTTATAAAATACACCCAAATAATACCTCAAGTGTTACACATGAAAAACACCCAATTTCAAGCTAAAATGGAACTATAAAATTAAAATCTTAACCAAATCATTCATGAACAGTTTTATCACCACCAAAAATCATTTGAGGAATATTAATAATGATAAAATAATGTATGATAACTCATCAATAATTTCATACACATGGAACCACCTACCGAAAGTGTCGAATCTCTCAAATATTGCTGTGAAACATCAAGTGCACCACCACCACATAAAAAGAGTGAACAGAAACCTAAAATATCAATATTACACCAAATATAAACCATTTAATAACCTAAGCTCCAACCCTATCTTATGGAAACACTGGAACATCAAGAAAGAGGGATGAAATCCTAAGGAAATTGAAGATAAGGAAGGGAGCAACACTTACATGAACAAATCTTGGATAAATCGAACTAAATCAACCTATATCTAAATTTTAAAACAGTAAAACATTCAAGAGAGGTTTGATCTATGATTAGGATATCATGTAGGAATTTTAATGGGGTAAAAAGATTGAGAAATGAAGGATTTATTAAGGAAATAAATCACCTTTGTAAATATGCACTTATTTAGGAAGCATAGGAAATTTCGACTTAATCTGCAAATCTAATCATCTCCAAAGAGGGGGAGAAGAGAATGGGGGATCTATTCAGTTTAGTGGGCTCAGGGTAGACGTGGAATCACCAAAAAAAAGTTAAAATTGAATATGTTATTAAATAAGACATTTTAAAAAATTGGAATTGGGCTTTTGGGTTGGCCCAAATAATTAAATAAAAACCCAAATCCACCATTATTATGAATTCATAAAGGGTCCAAATTTAAATGGTGGTGTTAATAGGTCAGGGGAGACCATTTAGGAATTTTAATGGGTGAATATTATTAAAAAATGAAAATTTTATATAAGAAAAATATTTATTTTTGTAATCTATAAATGAGCTCACGGTTTGGCCTAAATCATGAAAACTCACCCTTTCCTCAAAAAAAACTTAGGAAACACCCAAAACAAAGAAATAATAAAAATTAAATGAAAAATAAATTTAAAATATGTCAGGGATGTGACAATTTTCCCCACCATGAAAACATTCTATCTCTGGAGAACCATGGTAAGGCTTAATACAAAAAACCAAACCCAATCGATAACCAAATATATACTTCTTTTCCAAGCTTTTCCCCCAAAGTCCAAAACACGTCCAATGATAAATTATGGATGGATTACTCTCACATGAAAAACATACACCGCTTTCCTAAAATGATCAATCAAATTCATAATTTACCCGAATATAAAACTCCTCAAACACTATCTGAACAAGACTCAAGGAATTCGCCCAAACAAACAACAAAAATGAACAAGGTTACACATACCTAGATATAACTAAACCATTAGGTGTCATCCAATCCCAATTTTTACTCAAGGATGATGTTGGTAGCTAGAGAGCTCTGAATGAGAATACCTACCACTAAGCCAAGACCATGGATAAATTTGAGTTATTGGTATGGTGGGACACAAATAGGCTCCCCACCATAAGAGACAACCTATATTTTTTCTCAGACATAATCAGGACACTAACAAGGGGAGGCCTCAATGGACTCCTTGGTATAAAGTGTAGACTTCCATTCAAAATTTATGAAGTAACATACATGAGAATCATATGGGTTCTCACCCATAATAACCAACCATTTTAACCGACTAGAATGGGCCGACATGAAAAGACCAAAAAATTTAAAGATTTGGGAGGGCTACACAATTAGTTCTCACAGTTTGAGAAACTATGCACTAAATATGCAGATAATTCTTTCTGCATGGATTCCTGGATCACAATCACTACTAATTGTGCAAAATCAATGTAATCGGCTTGTCTAGCCAAATTTCAATCCATTCTCTAAAGAATCAATGTAAACCAAAGGGGGAGGGAATAACATTGGTCGATGACATGGGTACAAGGAGATCCACCTATTTCCACTGAATGAGGAAAATAAAATAAAGATGATGACAATAGAGGTTTAAACTCTTACTATATTTCACATTGAGGATTGTACTTTTTACAACTTTTTAAATGACCCTGGGATTTCCCATGACTACGAGCCAGTTCTCTCCGAGTCCTATGGCTAGAGCACAAATAATTGAAGCATCTTCGGCCTCGCATTTAGGCTTTAGAAACCCATTAAATTAGAATTATTATTTTGGTGACACCAAAAACTACACTCCAATCCCCAATAAGTTTTCCAAGACACAACACATTCCAAACACACTATACCCTAACCCGATATTTCACTGAAACAAGGGATTAAAAGATGCACACACATCACACCTTATTTCTTCAGGTGGGAAACAACAAAAGTAAATGACACATATACTCAATTTCTTCTAAAATGGAATATTTTTATGTTTTTCAATGGATAAATTCTCCCAAAATAATAGGGAGTCTCATAGGATTTTACAAAATTGACCTTTACTGTCAATCAAGCCCATGAAATCACAATGCGTCACTGAACATGACCATTGTGATAGATATAAACAATGCATGGATAGGGACCTTATACAACATCCCCAAACGACACACAACTCTAGAAAGGGGCCACAATGTCCTCTTGTGACCAGATTTTCCACACTAGTAGTTTAATGTTATCTCCTACTTCAATGAGACTATTAAGGACCCATAGGAAATTTTATACACTATCCAGACTCTCATCCACACTAACAACCCCATACCACTTCTACCTTCGACGAATCAGAAAACATAAGAAACTATGGTATTTTTCAACCTTCCACAAGAACTCTCACACTAAAATAGTATTCTCAAACACAAAAATGAAATGGTGTAGACTCATTCTACAAATATAGATAATAGATTACATACATAGATCAACTAGTGTATTTTCCAATGGAGAAACAATCGAGATTTCACTTTAGTTTTGCATTAAACCTTAATGGGGGCATACCTTATCCAACGAGAGAACCCAAGGACCCAACCAACCTGGTCTATTGATTAAAAAGTTCCACAAACCAGATCTAAAAACATGATGGAAACCCCCATAAAGGCATCCAAAAACATTTCTCATAAGAGACTAATAAACAGTTCTTCTACCTAGATTACCGACCAAACACAGACCCAAAACATGATTCAAATAGGAAGTGTTCTTGAACTCAAAACATCCCAAAACATCAATATTAAAAAGACACATAATACACACCATCCAAATGAAGTTATCAAAACATCATTTTTTCCTTTAAAAACATTTATTGGAATGGAAAACTCTTCAGCAGTTAGCATATCCACATATGGTTCCCCATGGGCCTCATACATGCATGTTTATGTGGAATAATGGGAACCCTCCTCATATCTATCCCAGAATCCATCCATCCATGTAATTAATCATACATTATCTCATATAAACCCATGAATATGGTCTCTCACGGAAACACCAAAGTTAGAACAAAATTATTTCAACTTGTCAGAATAGAAACTGTCAACAAATACTTTTTTTCTCAAAACCGCTAACCACGAAATCAAACCCAAATTACAGCTTAACAAAAATTGTTAGTATGAAACAATAATTAAAATAAAAACTCAGTTTAAATATATTATTATCAATTTCAAAACCTCTCATCCCATTAAGAGACCGTTCAATAGTTTATAAAACTCTATTAGAAACACTTTTTCAAAACCATCCATGATGTAGTTCATGATTTCAAAAGAGGCGAAAACACATAATTTTTCATTCCAATACAATTCTGAAAATTCAGTTCACCCATTTCAAAAATCTATCCATTCCCTCTTTATTATAAAATCATTTCATAGAAACAATATTCTTCTTAAAACCATGTAACATTAAAACCAAACATCTATGATTTCAAAACTAGAGAACACAAGACAATGTGAGAAAAACTAGTTTCAGTGGGTGACTTGGACATATCGTTAGAGGCCATATTCCAATCACTTCACCATCACAGAGAGTGTTAGAGGGAATATACCCAACTTCACATGGCATTCTAGGCCTTGCGAGCTCATTGAGACCATTACCCCAACTCTCTTTTTGGTTTCCCTAATCACCATCAAACCAAGAAAACCCAAGGACATAAATAAATCCCAAATTTCATTGGCAACATTAATCCCTTCATGAGGTGTGGTGATTAGGAACACTACCAAAAACTGTAATAACAATTCCCAAATATCCTATCTCGAAACTATCCCAACTCTTCCCTAAATAACATCACCGAAACTGTTAACCTAAACCTCCTTTGATACCACTTTGTCACAAACTGAATATTGTCGCTATAAAAACCGGCACTCGACCTGTCCTGCCACAAGCCCTGATGGTCATTCTAGATCCCCACAGTTTGAAACAAGTGCTCTAGAATCATAAAATGAATTTTGTAAATTATTTACCCGAGTTTATAAACATTAAAAAATAAAAAAAAATTCATAAAACAAATATGTATTTTTCAACTAAAACTCTCTTTTACAAAGTTTCAGAACTAAATTTCATAAGTTAAAACTTTATTTTAAGACCATTACAAAGGTCAAAAACCAAATGAGGATAGCCCAAGCCCCTCCACAAGGAATGATGCACCACCCTAGTGTTATCCCCACAACATTTCATCACGAACGACCGATAAAACCCCAAACTGTTTGCAGAAAAGTTATACCCAAACCTCTGACAACAAAAATAACCAAGCCTAATTACACCAAAATGTTTATGTAGTGTATGATACAATTTATATTAGAATAACACCACTAATATATTCCATGTGATAAACATTAAAATATGAAAATGTTGCAATTTTTCATAAACAGGAAATGTTAGTTACAATTACTAAAAGAGAAACTTAAAAATTAAAATAGTTTTCAAGTGGGATAATTTTAAGAATAATAACTTTTAAAATAAATACCAAAACTATTTAAATTTCCAGACAACAGCACCATATTCTGATGGTAAGCACAAAAAATCCAATGTGCACAAGCAATAGGAAATAACCCCTAGGCACTTGCCCATTGTGGGTCCCAGGTACCTCGTATCTCAGTGAGAGTAACCATCACAATATATATTCTCGTTCACACAAGCCACAAGTAGGGAGAACACCCATAACCTCGTGGTCCCCAATGATCATCATCATTGTTTAGTTAGTGTTTTAAGTGTCAATCTTGCTACGTGAAACTGATTCCAAACCCCACGGATTCACTAGCATACTAGTACACGTCCACCAACCTAGATACCCAGGTTTCACTCTTGGGCCCAAACAAGTTCAACAAGACAAGAAATATATTTTTCACCGGAAAATATCACTTCCACATCACAAATTAACCCAACCACCCAATGTACAACCCACAAGTCACAAAATACACTTTTCTTTCAAATGTATTTTCAAATCAAACTCAAACCAAAATTGCCAAAAATACTTTTTGCATAACATTCACAATCCAAAACATCCTATAAAAATTTTATAATATAATTCAAAATGTTCTAAACATACCATAATATCCCACTCACATGTTTCATAAAATAAATTTTCATAAACTAAATCCATTTTCCACATCACTCTCACACAAACATCAGACATCATATTGACACCTCTTTCACATTTCAGTAAATCTGTTAAACATTTTTATAAAATATTTCCAAGAGTATACACATCACATGGCAACCCCATTCACATTAAAAATGGAAAATTTCAAAATATACACAATCCAAAATAGTTTTCCAATATGGTTTCACCTCTTACATAAATTATTAAATCATTAAAAACATCCTTAAAACAATTACAAGGAGTATACCCAAGCTTTTCACATAAAACCCATTTCAAAACCATCTTTCAAGGACAAAATCCCACTAATTACAATTAAAAACAGAATTGTAAGCCCCAAAAAACTTTATTAAACAACCCCCACATGTTATAGAAATACCTCAGATATTACCACAAAATATCCACATGAAAAACACACGTTTTCAAAATCACTTGCAAGAAGTACAACATCGTTTTACACCTTAAACTCATTCAAAACCAAACTTTCAAATCCTATGGCACACCAAGAATATACCAATATATAATTTTCCACCAAATAAAGATATATAAAACCAATTTATTATGTTCTAAAATACACCCAAATAATTCCCCAAGTGTTACATAGAAAAAACACCCAATTTCCTGGTAAAATGAAACTAAAAAATTAAAATTGTAACCAAATCAATCATGAACAGTTTTCACACCACAAAAAAAACATATGAGGAATATAAAAAATGATAAAATACAGAAAGTTAACTCATAAATAATTTTTTACACATAGAACCGTCAACCGAAAGTGTCGAATACTTCAACTCTTGGTGCGAAACATCAGGCGCACCGTCGCCGCACCACAAGGAAGTGAAGAGAAAACTAAAATCTCAATATTACAAAAAAAAGTCACCATGTCACACCCTAGGATATAACCCTATATTCTGGACACTTTTAAATATCATGAAAGAGAGATGAAACCCAAAGGAAATGGAAGAAAAGAAAGGGAGGAACACTTACATGAACGAATCATGGAGGAATCGAACTAAATCCACCAGTATCTGCATTTTCAAATAGCCACACATTAAAGGGAAGTTATTAAAAGGATGAGGAGATCATGTAGGAATTTTAATGGGGGGAAAAGAGTTATAAATGAGGAGTTATTAAGGAAACTAATTACCTTTATAAATCATATTGAATTTAGGAAGCATAAGATGTTTTGATTTTATTTGCGATGAAAATGAGCTCCAAAGAGGGGGATAAGTGAATTGGGAACGCCTTGATTTAGTTTTCCTGGGTTATAGGTGGAATCACTGTAAAATAGTTAGAATTTAATAAGTAATAAAATAATTTATTTTAACTGGAAATGGGATTTCATGCTGGCCCAAATCCTTAAATGAAATCACATATCCACCATTGTTATGGATTTATAAAGGGCACAAATTGAACCTTCTTTGTTAATAGGTCAGGGGAGACCATTAAAGATTTTGAATGGGTGAAAAATATTAAAAAATGACCAAGTTATAAAAGAAACAGAATTGGTTTTTAAATCTAGAAATGAGCACACGGTCTAGCCCAAATCATGAAAACTCGCCCTTTCCTCAAAAAAAACTTGGGAAACCCATAAAACTAATCTATAATGGAAATTAAATGAAATCAAAATAAAAATAAGTCATGGATATGACATTATTTATTATAATATATTAATATTCATCTACTTTTTGTTACTATAAAATGAATGATAATAAAATATAATTATTCGAAGAAATATATTTTCCATTAGAATGGGTTTTATATATTTTTATGTGTGTATATTAGAATTCATGTTCTAAATTTCCACATTATATAATATTATAAAATTTATTCAATATTTTTAATCATCATAATTAATATAAATTATTAATTTCAACTTAATATTTTGACTTAATGAATAGTAACCATGGTAAAATATTAACACCCTGGTAAAGGGTAAAAGGGGGTATACAAGGTAAATATTGTGGTATAAGGATATAAAATCTATCAATTAATTTTTCAATATAATTTTTTTTTTATAATTTCCAGAATCGCCACCAATGAAAAAATATTGAATTTTTTTTCAATTTTATTACTATAATGGTATATATATTATTTTAAGTATTGAATAAGTACCAAATGAATCTCTCTATCTTTTTTAGTATCTCAAATATTTTTCAATAAGAATAAAATTATTTTATGAATTGTTCCAAATGTTTATTTTGAATATTAATAAATTATTATTGTTATACTAATTTATTTTTATATTTTTATTAGAATTATTACCTAAAACCACCACATATCATTGATACATTACTTGGGAAAGCAGGTGAAAAATAAAATTTAATCGTTTAAAAATATTATAAGTGATGTGATTTGGATAATTTAAAATCAAAAATTATTTTCATGGATAAAAATTAAATTTTTTTATTTTATTAAATATTATCATTATAAATCCATCGTAATCTTGATGTTTTAAAATTAAATTGAAGTTAATAGTCTTCAAATTGAGTTTCTGGATATTTTATGTCAAATAATATTTACTTGATCATTTAAAAAAAATTGTATCCTTCCTTGTAAATTGGTAATAGCTAAAAATATCTAAAATTTCACACTTATTATCCACTTTCCCTTTTATAATTTTAGTGTTGACAATTAAGGACAATGTATCTTTTTAATTTGGTTAGGTTTAAAATGGTTAATAGTGGGAAGGGTTAGACTAAAAGGCAGTGTTAAAAATTCCTCATAAACATGTATAAATACTATCATATGAATTTATTTAAATAATAGACACCTTATATTAATTCATTGACTCTTTTTAGAAAACCTAATGGTGTTAGTCACATATTATATTTTAATATTATATATATTTACAAGATTTTTACTCACAAAACTATGAAAAGGGACCATCCTCTCCTCTCTTGTACCAACCATATTGAGTCACATAGATAAACCGAACCCAACCCAACATTATTTAAAACACCATTGTCCATTTTATAGATGCTTTTATCATCTTAAATTAATAACCATGGGTCCTTTAATATAGGTCTAATGAAGTATTCTCAAAAAAGAGGTAATCATCTTCACTGAATCCTTTTATTTTTATTTTTTCTTCTTCATCATCCAAATTTTATTAAACGTATTAACCTAGTGATATCAATAAAATTATCTTACTGAAATATTATTATCTTAATTGAGTTACCATTATCTATTTATCATCTATACCAATGAAAAATGTAAACGTCGTTGTATGTATGCTTATTCTACCACCACCATGAATAACATATATTATTTTTCATTGATGCATGTCATTTTTTCTTACCTTGATTTGAAAAATGATTTTTTTTTGTATTTTAAAAACATTATTATTATAATTTAATTATAAAATATTATTTACCTTCTTACATCATCGCCAATTTATGATGATAATTTCACGCATGCAAATATGTGTACTACCACCTCCACGAAGCAGTGTGGTTCATTTCCTATTTCAACTTTACTTGGATGATCCTAAAGATATATTTAATGAATATATAAAATATATATATATATATATAAATTATGATCATTTAATGAAGAATTAATATTATCTTTCTTTTTTATCGTCAATAGAAAAGTGAAAATATCACTCTTGTATAAAAAACCAAACATCATATCCATGAAGTGATGTGATTCATTTTTCATTAGCACTATATATGAATGGTTATTAAAGTGAATATATTGAATACATATGATACTTATGAAATTTATAATATTATGTAGATTATGAAACTATGACCATTGTTTAAATTCCCAAACCACCACACCAAAATATGCCTGAAAAAAGGAATAGTTACTACTTGGAAGAATGATTTTAATAAAGAAAATTTAATAAATTTTTGATAATATGTTATATGTGAATATTATAAGGTATGGTTAGTAATGATTTTATTATTGAATAATATTTTTAAAAAATAATATTTTATTATAAAAAATAATAAACACATGTATGAATCATGTTAGGACATTAGATAGTGATTTCTCATCTCACTTTTATTTCTATGAGACACATTTATTATTAACAACATGTTACTTTTGGGTGGTTTATATATATACCATTAATTTAATTTTTTATTCCTATAATGTATATTTTAGGGATTTAATAATCTGTCATGGGTAATCTCATTTATTGGGTTTTTATTTCTAGATTATAATAAATTATGTGTTTTTTTCTATATATTGTTTGGTTGAGACATGATTAATGTTATGATCCTATTTTTTGTTTATATAGTGTATATAATATCCATTTTATATGTTATATCATGAATATAATACTATTTGTGGTATTTTATGATTTTTTTATGTTATTTTATCTAGGGTATTTTGATTGAAAGATAAGAAAAGGAGTATGGGTTTTTTGTTATAATCTATTCTATTTTCAAGATAGTTTAATTTAAATTTCCATTGAAGGAAAATATTTAGTCATTATCCTTTAAAACGCCATATATTGTTTAATCCTTAGTTTAATTCAATATTTCTTATGTTATATAGACATTTTCTGCTATTTGGTTATAATAATGGTGAATAATGTTCTTATGAAAATCCAATCATATTTCATATATTGGTTCAAGTATCTATCTCATCCATGTCTAGGTTGTTCAAATAATTTTATAAATGTTATTATCTATAAATATAGGTATTGCAAATATTATTTTTAATACTTATTAAATTATTTATAAATTATTATCATTAATCATTTAAAATTTTCTATATATGACTCACTTTTTAATTTGTACAAGTGTTTGAAAATAATACTATCTTTTATGCTATATGACAAGGAAAAAATTTCACACTATAATAAAGGATATATTCATGAATATTCTTTTAAATTTTTCCATTAATGTTTTTATAGATAAAAATTTTCTAAATATTTTTTTTTAATTTTTGGCTTTTAAATATATCAATATAAAAAATATATTTCCCTATATTTATGATGAAATGTTCAAATGATCTTTTATTTTTATTTCTCATCTATTCAAAAAACTTCAACTATTATTTAAACTCTAATAGGGAAATCTTCTAATGATAACATCATTTTTGATTCACTGTATAAATTATTATGGTAAATTTTTAAAGGAATTTTCATGAAATTCATTTCTTTCCCATAATTAAATTGTGTTCTAAAAACTATAATTTCTAATTTTATAAGTTTTAAAATGAAATGAAATTATATAAACACTATTTATGTATGGTTTTAAATTTTATTATGATTTTGATTTACTTTGATATATCTCTAGATTAGAGGTCATCTTGATATAAATCGTGAGTATAGTTGTGCTCAATATAGCTCCCTAATTATTTTTTTGTTGTAATGGAGTTAACTATATGAGTGTTACTATTAGAAGATGATAGCTTTTACTGAATATAAGTTACCAAAAATAGATGGAGTTAATTGGATGGATGTAACTCCTTAGATAATTTTTTAATTTTCATTTTTATGTGATTCCATGAAAATTATTATGTCCCATGATACCAACACGGCCTTCTATGATTTCTAAAAGTTTTATTGGTTACTTTTATCATTATGTTTTTCTCATTTTTGATGATTGTAAACTCATTTGACCCTGGTCTTATATTAATTATTTACATCATTACTCATATTTTGTGATTCATAATATATTTTGTATGAATTCTCTTATTTTATTCTTATGAACATTGATTATGATTACATACACTTATTCATGTCTTCTATTTAGATAATATAATTGATTGATATCTCTAATTTTTAACCATACTAAGCATCTAGGATCACTTTTTCTTATTTTTTAATTCCCCCATGTTATGAAGAATGATATTATGTATTATTTGTCAAAAAGGATATTTTGTGTGTTTATTTTTTTGGAGTTGGTGAAGTCTTCTAATGTAATGTGGAAATATATAAATATAATTGGAAAATATCATATTTGGATGGAATGATATTATTTTCCAAAAATTTTAGTGTAATTTATATTTCACTAAAATTGGTGACAAAAAAGGTATTAGGTATGTGAGTAAATAAATTTTGGAGGATAAAACTGTTAATATGGATCGTTAAAATTATGTCTCGATTTTTTATCAAATCCATAAATGTAAAATAATTTTTTAGGATTCTATATGAGTGTATGGGTATCAGGATTTATCAGTTGGTATCTTAGTAAGGATTATATAACTTTATTGGTTATGAATTCTTCATATTATATTTATTTAAGTGTTATAAAAACTTTTATATGATTATTAATTTAATATTAATCTTATGTTTACTGGAATACATATTCATTTTTTAGATTTTATCTTATGGGATTTGTGACTGATAAAATTTTGGTAAATGATTATTTGGTTTTAATATGTCATTGATGTATATGTAACCCTTATGTTTACTATGTTATGTAGTGTTATTTTATTTAGGAATAATGTTATTGGAGATATAAGATTAAACAAATACATAACCTTTCACAAACATACATTCTGTGATCATGATTAAATTATGGTTAATATGAATAATTGTGTTTTCATATTTTCATAATATATGAGATAAGAAATTTATTAGGTGACTATGAGATTATTTTAAATTTTTAGTATGTTCACTATCTTATTAAAATTATATTATCATGGAAAAAATATTATTTTATTAGATGGAATTATATTTTATGATTAAATTTTTAGTTAATGTGTCTTAAAATATATGTTTTTGTTATTTCTTAATGTTTATTAATGATATTTTGGGAAAACATTAGTATGTTTGGGATAATATATTATTATAGTATATATATATATATATATCATTTTTTAGTTATTTATGATATTTTTTATAAATTTTATGTTGATATTGTATGAATATGGGATGAAATCATTCTAATTTCGAGTTTTGAACTTGATAAGGTATATTTTGGAAAATTTTGAAGCTCAATTATTTATGACACATTTAAAGTTAATCATGGGGTGTTTTGGTTGAGGTTTTAGAGATTGATGTATATAGGTTATTTAATTTTTGATCTTTTATTACAAGTGATAACCATTTTGGTTTTGGTTAATGAGGAGAAATAAGAAAAATATTTTTTCATCAATTTTTGTGTCTTTTGATTCATTAAAAGATAATTTTATCACTTCATACATGAAAAATTCATCAGGGGTATATAAATTATGACATGATGAGTAGGTGGAAAACTACTTGAAAAAACACTAATGGATGAATTTGTGAAAACAAATCAATTAATCATATTATATCAAAAACATTATATCAATGGTAAATTAATTCATAAAAATTAAACATTGAAATGTTAAATCCATCAAGTCAGATGTCAAAAATATTTATATTATATGAAGCTATTATTTATGTACCTAATTAAAAAGTATGATTATCATAATGGCAATTTCATATTTCATGAAATATTTTTTAAATAATAATTTTCCTAGTATTAAAATAAACATTAATTGAGTTTTAAAAAGGAAAAATTAAATGATGTGGATTAAATATTACATCATTCAAATTTAGAAAATTTATCTTCCAATCCATGAAATTGATTCTAAAAATGCTTCAAACCCATTTTTATCAAAAATTATATATAATTTTTAGGGAAATATTTCTTCCATATGGGTGAAAAGAAACACAATAATATTTTAGAATCAATTTTATTCAATTGTGTGTATTACGTTCAATAGCAATGATATATGAACTCTGATATATAATGGAAATATTATTTTCTAAATGAGATTTTTATCACCTAGATGTTAGATAAATATGTATGAATATGAATAAAAAAATTATTAAAAATATTTATGAATGTTTCCTTAAATAAATTAATATTCATTAATTCAATGGAAATAAATATTTAATATTAAATATTGAAAACAATCCAATTTTTTTGTTAAAATGTCTACTTTTCAATGTATTTTATTAAACAATATTATGTATCATTATAAATAATGAACATGGATTTTAATTAAATATATTTTTCGAAATTATAAAAATAAATAATAATAATTTGTACATTGACTATCGATAAGTTATAAGGGAAGATAAAATCATTTGAAGTTAAAAAGCTATTTTTTGGGCAACTATTTTTATTGCAAGAATGTATTATTATCATATTAAATTAATTTAATCACTATTTATGATTTAAATTTATATTATTTGTAGATAATTTATTCCATTAAAAATAATAACATTCATCAAATGGTTGTTATTGGGATCAAAATGATAATATAATTAATGATCAAAAATAAATTTCCAAAAAAAACATTTTTACATTTTATTATTCACCATTATTAGAATTAGTTTATGAAACATATATGAATTTAAATTTTTGAAATGGATTTAATATTATTTATCGTCATAATTAATATTCTTTAACATGGTTAATTTAATTTATGTTCACAATTAATAGTAACTATAGTGAAAGTTCAACACATTAGTAATGGGTAAATTTTTTTAAACAAAGTTTAAATTAATATATAACTCTTAAAAAAATATAAAAACACATATTTAATATAATATATTGTGTGTATTATATCAATATTAATCATACAATCTATAATATATCATTTTTTATCCATCTAATTTTTATTATGACAATTATATTATTTTAAGTAACAACTATGTAAAAAATTGCACAATTTTTCCTATTATATCTCTACTATATTTTAATAAGAATAAAAATATGTTATTAACGTTTATAAATATATATTTTTAATATAAGTAAATTATTTTATGATATTAAATTATTTTTATATTCTTTTAATGGTATGTTTTTAAAAACACTAACACATCGTCGAGGCATCCCTTGTGTAAGGAGGGGAGAAATCAAAGTAAAACATTATTAATTTTTAAAATTGATGTTGTTTTTGATAATTCAATGTATTTAATGATTTTTATGGATATAAACAAATGGAATGTAATCTTTTAATTTTTATTATTTTTACATTATAATAGTGTGATGGTTTTTATGGCTGAATTATGTGAATAGTTTGGAAAATTACATTAAGGATATTTTATGTAAAAAATATTTAATTAATTATTTTAAAAATAATAAAGATATTATAATATTAAAAAATATTGTGAAATGGAATAAAATATATACTATTTTCTGATTATGACCTAATTTCTATTCTATAACCAAATTATTAACCCTTAACGACTAACTATTATATTACCATAGTTATGGTTAAAAGTGTTAGGGGGAGAACTCATATCATATGCTATGAATTACAACATGTCTTCTATAAGTATTATTATTTCAATTTATATAATCTTAATAAATCATTTGTTAAATGATATGGTACTTTGGATCCACTTAATATGAGTTAGACTTGTATTATATATTAATAACTAATGTAATTTCATGATTACCACCAACCTCACTTATACAAGTGCACGTCTTCTCACCTATTCAAAATACCTTCCGCAACAAATTGTTAGAAAAAACCCATACTAAAAACAATTATAAATGTATTTCTCTATGTTATAGAATTTTTTATCATAGTAAATGATCTCCAAACTGCCTTTAATAAGATATCCGAAGGAGGATACTCAAAGAAGAGGTAATTGACATCACATAATCCTTTTATGTATATTTATATTTCTAGTTCTTATTACACTTTCATAAAAAAATTAATATAGAGAAATAAGTGAAATTTTATTATGGAATTTTTTTAGTTAATATAATATCCTTTATATATATCTGTCATCCATTTCAATGGAAAATGAAAACACTATCATGCGTACATACATACTACCATCTCCATGACTATTGTATTTTAATTTTCAACAATGAAACTTATGGATGGTTATATATATATATATAATGAATATATATTATTTTTTATAAAAATATTTTTATTCAGTTATTATAAATTATTATGTAACTCTTTACTCTCCAATCCATTGTTATACCATCCTGCCGCTTGAACAGATGTGTTGATTACCACTTCCACGAATAGATGTTTTGTGATTTCCATTTCAACTTTATATGGATGGTAAAAAGGATATATTTATTGAATATATATGATATATATGTTATAATTATTTTATTACATATGAATTAATAAAAATTATTTCAATCCATCCTTAAAGAGGTGTGAACATCCCTAATGTGTGGGATCAGATGATTGTCTACACAAAGAAATGTATTACATTCCTCACTACCACCTTATTTAAAAAGATATAAAAAAATTTATAATGAATAAATTTATTAAGGAAAAATTTATTATTATTATATATATTACAAATATATCAACATGTTCAGGTATTGGTACCACAATATCAAAACATGCTTGAAAAATGGAATAGTTAACATCCAAGATGTAAAGTCACAGACCCGGTCGCCACTAAACGGTCCCTCGATCCCAGTGGGCCACATATTCTAAGAGAATCTCTAAAAAATATAGAGTCTAATCACTATAAGCAAGGGCATAGGTGTGTTATAAGGGATATTATTCCCACTTCACTACAGTGTAGTTCTGTGGAGTAACAATATTAAAAAAGTAGTGAACAAAATAATACACACATATAGAAGTCAAAAGTGGAATACTGATTCTATAATCAAATCCAAATGTCATATCAAATATAATATGATGTTACATATAACTTTTTTTCTAATAAAATGACAATAATTATTAAACTACAGTCATATACAATACAGGTCCCAAAATTGAATAAGGCAAAAAGAATCCCAATAGCATCACAAGCCTCAGCTTGGTCCCATGATATCCTTCTCTTCAGAATCATATCAAGTATGTGTATTATGGAACTTTAACATTTAAAAACATGCAATAATATAATATGTCTGGGTCAAAAATGTGATCCAAACAAGGTGTGATAAATAATCTCAATCTGAAACTGGCCAATGTATTTTCAAATCAATCAGTAATAGGTAGAACATGTGTATTGGTAGTATAAAAATAAATAAGGATGTACTCACAAGTAGTCATCCATCTCAGTTAATTTATTAAATTTAAAAATTCATGTTCATTGAATTTAATAAATCTCAAGAATTAGCCTAACTCCCATAGTCCCCCATGAAAGAAGATGGGTGTCAGGATACCTCAACAGGCCATCCCTGTAAGTATAAATTGATACTGAAACCATGATTGTGCTTTGTTTTAGAAGATGCACCATATTGTCATTTCAATTAATTAAAATTTATAACCTAAGAAAATCCTTGTCATTACTATATTGTAATGCATGCATCACTGCATGTGTAATGGGAACGAACACCATACAATTTCATCCTTGGCGAACCTCTTAGGAACCTAGTATTTCACTTGTTAAGGTATAAAGTTCCTTCTATCTATGACCATCCTTGATGGTCCACTACAAGAGCTTGAGTATCACCCATAGAAATAATAGTTAATTCCCTCTAAGAATGTCTATGTAATCCCTCATTAGGTTCCATTTATCATTTGGAATATAGTACAAGCCCCAATGAGTCCATCCAAATAATCCCTAATTTGCATCCATTTATCAGTCCTGAAAATTACATGTTTCATCCTATCATGTTTTCCCATTACAATATAATATGAATCCCTATATAATCCGAGACATACAAGTAAAAATCCAAAATATTATGTAGAAGAAATTATAATTTGAATCCATGTATCACCCTTTTCTAATAAAAATTTAACCAATCGAATTTCATTTAAACAATTCATTGAAATTTCCATGGTAAAAACCAAGAGAATTCAATATCAACCGCAACTTAAGTGGGTTTCTATGTCATTTTCATGCCTGATAAGGCTTTTACATTCCAATTACTCATTAGGGAATAGTGAAAACAGGTCTATTAAAATACACACATGACTATTTTCTACTTTCCAAACATAACAATATGTCACATGGATTAGTTATCATTGATCACACATGGGTGAATCATCAATATTATAAATTTAGTCCTTTTAAATAAATTTCATATCATATCCATTTCTCAAATAACATATACATTTTATAAGTAAAACCAAGAATAACCAACTTAATAAAAAACGTTAGGTCTAAGGGTCAAATCATTCATCCCTTCACTTTTAATTTAATTCACATAACAACCAATTCAAAAATTGAATATAATTTAGTTCTCTAATTTAAACCCATAGTGATACCAAGGCAAATATCAAGGGCATCTAGGTCCAAATACATAAGAAATTAAAATGTCCATTATAGCTAATACACACAAAGGGATGTTTCATTCAAGGTTATAAACCTATAGAATGCATAAATAATCCAATTCAATTACCTAAAACATGACTGAAAAAAAGGCTTCAATTTCATTTCAATGAAACACTTAAAAATGGATGTGTAGCATTATGAAATATATAAACAAGTTAAATTTAAAATAAACGGGTAAGAACACCTGACTTAGGTCCTTATTAGATAGCTTATATACTAACAGGTCCTGATTTGTCCTAGATTAGGAGAAATTTAATGAATGGATAAAAGAAAAAATAGCATCTGAGCCAAATATAAACACAACATCTGATATCTAGAATAATGGTATAATATTAGAATTTAAGTAATCCCATACCATTATGGATCGACATAGATGAGCCACACATGAAATAGAGTCCAAATAGAGAATATGTTTCAATTCATATGATATCCCAAGGTGGGGGCTTCTCAAGATCCTTTTTCTCTCAGTGTGGTAGATCGTCAAAATTTAGGTTTGACATATTTTAAATTTAATTAAAATTTATAAAATTTCAAGAACAACAGGGGTAACGTGATTTAGGTTTACATATTATAAAACCATGCACCGATTAGGCATTGAATCCTATAAGTCAAGGGGCACTGAAATAGTTTACCCAAATAGTTTATTAAAAAAGTAGAAACTATTTGAAATTAATCTATTAAGATTTTCTAAAAATGAAGACCTAGCTACAAAACCCAGTGGCCCAACCCACATGGTTTTTACTAAAAATGTGGCCCATATTTTCACGCAATAATTGTGTTTTGATCTCTGGAAAAGCCCTGAAAACCCCCAAACCCTATATGAGCACAACCAAAATTCATATTATGCCATATTAAATCAATTAAATATAGAATTGACAGAAAATATGGAATCCATACATTAAGGAAGAACTGGGTTCTAAAAATCCTCCCTTTAAAAACAATTCATCCAAAATTGACCTTCTAAGCGTGGTAAAGTATAATCCATGAATAAAATTTTCCCCTATGATCAAATATTAGCCTCTCTCTCTATGTGGTATCATCTTGCACCTAGTTATTCTTCCATAGCACCCGTACGAGAGGAACCGATCGGCCTTAGAGAACCTTTGTGCGTTGATCCACAATTGCAATAAAATACTCCTCCGAGTATGCATCTACGAACAATATAACATTCTTAGGATTAAATGCATGAGATGGGTCTCAATTGTACCATCACATCTAATAAAACATTGAAGATGTTGTGCATATCCTAGTACCTATGGGGTTACTATAACAGATAGGATACAAACCCAACTATCTCCATAATCTCAAATGGTCCAATGTTCCTCTGTGAAAGCTTACCGTCTCACCTGATTCTCTTTTTCCCCAACCTTAGTGAAATAGGTAGAAAAAATATATCCCAGACCTGAAACTCATGACATCCTATGTAGATATAGATGTAAGATTTATATCAAGACTGCACAAACCCCATCTACCTTAGAATGAACTACACCTACTCTGTGGTCTCCTAGAAAAAATAAGTTCCCAACAAAACTACATCTCTTGCCCCTAGGTAACACAAGGGGGGATGGAATGTCATACCTTAAGAAGACTCGTACCATTCTATCTGAATAGTAACTTGAAATATGATTTTGTAGGTGAATTCAAATAGGGTTATATTCCTCTCCTATGATCCCCCATAATCTAGGATGGATTCCCTCCACATTCCTCCAGCACTTGAATCATGCACGCTGAATGTTCATTTGTCTAGGCATTGTATGTTGTGCTCAGAAGCACCCAAGTACAAAATTCCCTTTATCTTTCTTTGCAGTGATGATAACTAATGTAGGTTCCCCTATATGAAATTATAGTATATGGGACCCCTAGAAGTCATAATATCTCATTAATGTACAACCTCCCAATATCATTAACACTGATGGGTTCCATGATTTGTGTGAAATTTGAATCCACTTTATGTATGTCCACAAAACCCATAAAACACCACTTCCTTGATTTAACCTCAGTAATCACATCATGAAATCCATCATGACATCATTCCACTTCCACTTAGAAATTGGGAGCTCCAAAAAAAGTCTGAATGGCCACTAGTATTTCACCTTCACCTACTGACAGGCGGAACACCTCATTTCAAAACCATCTACACCCCTTTTCATACCTGCACCATAATAATGATGATGTAAATCTTGATACATATTGATGACACCCCAGCACACTACACATGCTAAAGCATGAAAATCCCACTTCAGATCATTTAAAAGGTATGTTAAAATGCATATGAAACTATGTACTAATAGGATCTCATCCTTTCCTATAGTGTATCCATGAAGAGTGTTCTCACCCGACACACTAACTTGCAGAACTAGGCCTTCAGAATCTGATTTCTTCATCGTCCTGACTCTGTCGAGTAAGGTAGAGGTAATAGATAAGAATGATAGAAAAATATTCCCATAACTATTGTACACCTCCATGTGCATCTCATTGAACAATTATATAAGCTACCGCTCCTTACAAGGCATCTTCACTATATGTATCAGAGTCCTCCTGCTCAGTGCATCGGCCACTGGACTTCCTTTTCCTGGTGCATAGGTGAGATCAAAGTTGAAATAATTAAGGAATTCAGCCCACCAACACTGCCTAAAATTCAAATCGTTCTCTTAAAATATGTACTTAAGGATATTATGTTATGTGTACACAACAAAATGATCTCCCAATATATAATGTCTTCAACATAGAAATGTGTGAACTACTATAAAAAATTAGATATCATGTGTTAGGTAATTACTCTCATGTGGCCTTAGATGTCGAGACCCATACACCATGAATCTATCACCCTGTATATGAGATACACCATTCCCGATACTAGATGCACCATTGTACGTAGTGTAACTCAGACCTAACCTTGAAAAAACAAGTATCATTGCTGAATTCAATCCCCTTTTCATCTCTTAAAATGAAGTCTGGAAAGAATCTGACAATATGTACGTCACACCCTTATTAGTTAATCAAGTCAACAATGATTCTATGGGTGACATGTCCTGTATGAAACAAATGTAGAAACTATCATTCCCCAATAATCTCCACACCTCAGAGATGTTCTTGGGATACACCCAGGAAACTATAGTGCTCGCCTTCTCTAGGTACCCAAATACTCCTTTCTCTGAGAGGATGTCACCCAAGAAATGATTTTGATCCAGCCAGAAGTGGATCTTTGTGAGAATATAATATAATTTATTCTCTCTCGTTGTTTGCAAGATGATCCCATTATGGGTGATATGGTCATATATATTATGTTATAACACTAATATATCATCCACAAAAACAACCTAAATTTAATAGTTGTATGGATGAAACACTTGGTTTGTTAGTTCCCTTAAGATAATTTTCGGATTTGTGATACCGAATGGCATACCCAATTACTCATATAGAGAATACCTTCTCCTACAGGCTGTCTGAGTTATGTCGTATCTTTTAACTAACACCAGATGATAACCAAATTTCAAATAAATCTTTGAGAAGACCCAATCTCCATGGAGTTGGTCAGAGGGATCATCAATATGCTATATAGGATACTGGTTCATAGCCATCAACTATTTTAAATTATGTTAATATACACATATTCAAATGGTATCATTCTATTTTTTTCACAAAAATAATTGCGAACACAATGGATATGTATTGGGTCAAATGAAATCAATTTCCTTTGAATATTCTAGCTCCCTATTGAGCTCTTTCAACCCTGTCAATGCCATCTTGTAAAGTGAAATGGATACCAGTGCAACTCTGGTACTGTCTATATAAAGCTCTCAACCTATCTCCCTGGAGGGAATATAGAAAATTGTATGGGAGGAGGTCCCAAAAATTATCAACTACTGGTGGGAAATCAATCTGTCTTGTCCCCTGGGCATCATGATTTAAAGTCACAATATGGGATTTCATCCCACCTATCCCATGATGCTCAGGTCTTTCCTCACATTCCTATAAATCCCATTTACCTTTTTGAATGTACTCTCCTCCCTCTAGGGATGTTAAAATCACCATGCGGAAATAGAAATTCTTGAAATCGTGAATGAGAACCAATAGGTCCATCCTAATAATGATATAAAATATTTTAATCTCAAGCTTGAGGTGGTCCCATATGAAGCAACACCCACCAACCTCAGGTGGCCACTCCCGACACTAACATACATCTTCCGTTATAATCCCTAATGGGGTGTCTAGCATCATAAAACCTTCAGATGTTTAAACACATAGCCTAAGGATCTCCACAATAGACATAAATATAATGTTATGTGAATATCATATATCTTGAATTATAGATGATAAAACAGATTCTACTTGAATAGTACCTCAAAAAGTAGACATTTGGGGATCATGTTCCTAGTGTGTCTATCGTATTTCAAATGTCTGGAATATACCATGTCTTTCTGACACAACCTGGATACCCTGAGATGTTCCTCCCAATTGTACCTATAAAACTAGGGTCTCACTACTATGACCACAACCACAAACTCAGTATGAATGTCATGTTGTACCCCAGCTCCCTCCCTGGTGACAAAACTCTGACCCTACTTTTGAATAGGGAGTCATTGTAGGCCCACTCTTAGTATATGCTAGTGGAGAATTCCATAAAAAGTTATTTAGATGGCCCATCCTATCACAAAAATTGATACTCAACTGGGTCACTCATACACTTTGGCCTAATATGTCCCATTCTATCAAACTGGAATCACCTCATATGGATACCTGAAGAGATTCTCTAACTACTAAATTCACTTCATGGAATATCTAAATGATTTTTCCTAATATCAGTTGATGGAGTACTAGTACTAGGTTCCAAACCACTCGGGCTCACACCAATAGATTCCTATAGGTTAAACACTTTATTCGGAACTTAATTCACTATACCATATACAATATTGGTTCAGAAGACATTTAAATGTGATCAGATATCATACATGATACCATCCTTCAATTATATGTATTTCAATAGCTCATCACTCGTCAGAATAGTTGTGATGCCCTAGGGGTCATTAAAAAGGGTGGACTAATCAATCACTAATGATGCACCTTCTCCAAATGTAAGAACTGCCTTGTTTTAGAATCCCTCAACATCCCAAGATATAAATTGTCATATAAGTCCATAAAAAGAACCATCTTATCCATATCGATGATGATGAACAGTCTGAGTGATAACATCCCACCACTTCTTGGAGAAATCGGGCAACATGTATTTAGTGAGAATTACTCTCCTCTTAGTATGGATCTCTAAGTGCTCATAGATAGATATGGTGGCCTCTATAAATGAATCTACAGCCTGTGGTTTTTTATCCCCCAAAATGTGGTATTTTTCTAATACTAATATTCACATGTCATAATTACTACAGTCTGGGTGGGTCACGGTGTTCCCTGAATGATCTGTATGAAATGCATAAATCCACCACAAAAGTTTTCCTCATCACCTGCATCCAATATATCAAAATGTTACAATCAAGGCACAACTATATCATCTATTGGTATCTCATGGCCTACCACATTCGGGGTATGATTTTCACCAAGGTCTTGGATTACCACTTGAGGTCTTTGTGGTAACGTGTTTCAATAATGCCAACAGAAACCTCAGTTCAAGATAATTATCATTATTCACAGCTGATAAGAATATATATTTAATTAATATGGGTCAAAATATCCCTCTATAAGAACTCCCCCTCAAATTCCCCAAGGCTCCGGTAAGGACCACAAAAGGTAAAGAAAATCAATAGATTCTACCTAGTACCCACTATTCAGGTCTCTTCAGGTCATGTTCTATACTATAAGATGTTTTAATTTAACATTCTTTCATTTATAGATTGATTAACGACATGTTGAGTTTTGATCCATGGGGACCCATACTCTATAGGGACCAATTCATGGTTTCAACTTGTGTCACAGCATAACTCATTTCATTTTAAATTTTAAACCATGATATGCAAGATTCTGATCTGATAGTGCCCATTTACCTTAGGGACCTAGGCATGGATTCTATCTGATTCACACAATAACATACCACAATATATATAACATAATAGCATGCATATATATCACAACACCAATCACAGCAGTATGAAATAAATAATTCGTCTTAAATGGAATGGCATAATGCATGGAATGAGAAATTTTTCATGTTCCTATATGATGAATGAGATGGAATACCCTCATCTCAATGGGTTACAACATAGAGGAACCCAAAATCATATCAACAATAAAAACAAGAATCAAGTGCACCACCCAATGGTGGAATCAAATCAGTTATAACAGTCAAAATGCTGGAAACAACAATTCAATTCAATAAAAATTTTCCTCTTCCACTACATAGGTCAGCTATTCTCGGGGAAAAGTCATTAGCAAATTACTATTCCATCAAACCCCATCTTATTGTTTTAATATAATAATGAAAATAAGAAAAAAAAACTTCATCTAATAGAACATTGTAACATATCAGACACATTTTACACTGAAAAGTACCCTATGCTTGTTGTGTCCCATGGCCTCAAACACATCTCCTGAAATGCCAGAGGCTACTGACTAGCAGTGAAGACCTATGTGTGTCAGTGGAGAGACTATTCCCTCATCACCGAATTATAGAATAGTGGAATAACAATATCATGCTATTGGAGAAAGATGCAATACACATAGGTAGAAGTAAAGAGTGGAATACATACAGTATAATCAAATCCAAAAGACATATCATATACAATATGACGATACTTGTCAATTGTCTCTAATATAATAACCAATATATATATGGTACAGTCATATAAAATACATGTCCCCAATGTACAAAAATTCTAAAAGAATCTCCGTAGAATCACAATCCCCAGATTGGTCCAATTATCCCATGCTCTTAGGAATCATATCGAGTACCTATATTAAGAAATTTCCCTTTCTGACACATGTAATCATATAATCAATTTGGGTCCAAAAGGTGACCCAAATAGGCTATGATATATAATCTAAGTAAGAAACCACCCACGACTAGTTCCAATAAGTCAATAAATATATATAACAATTGTGTAGTCATTATAATAGTTAACAATGGATGTACTCTATAGTAAACATCTGTATCATTTATTCCATTCCATTTAATAATTAAATTTAAATAAATTTTATATGTCTCAAGAAATGGATCGATGAAAAAAGTCCATCATGATAGAATATGAGTCCGAGGATACCTCAACATTCCATACCAGTAAGTATAATGTGATATGGAATGTTACCTTGTTCTTTGTCACGGAAGAGGAATTATATAATGATTTCATTTAATATATAATTTATAAAAGGAGCCTGTCCGTGACATAACTATATTAAAATTCCATTATAACTCAATGTGTAATGTGAACCATGACCCTAGAAGAACATACTTAGGGAACATCTCAAGAACCTAGTATCACACATGGTGAGGTATATAGTACCTACAAACTAAGCCCATCACAGATGGTCTACTATGGGTTCCCAGGTTTCATTCATGGAAATAATATTCAATTCCCAGTGATTTTACCCATGGAATCCCTCATTTGGATCCATGTATCGATTATTTTGTAGGTCGAGCCTCAATGTGCCCATCCATAGAATCCCTCATTTGGATACATGTATCACTCATGATAATATGAAGTCCCATGCCACTATGTTCATCTATGGAATTCTAATATCAATCCATGTATCACCTGAGGCATACATATCAAAATCCAGAAGAGTATGTCCATGGATTTCCAATCTGAATTAATGTATCACCCTTGGTTAATAAAAAAATTACCAATTTGATTTCATTTAAACAGTTATCTTAACATTTCAGGATCAAAACCAAGAGCAATCATTATCAGTCACACATCAAGTGGTGTTCAATGTCATTGTCCAACCTCATAAGGGTTGATCATTCCAATTAATCATGTGGGAATCTAATTATAAGTGAAATTGAAATAATTACATGACCATTTCCCACAAAAAAATACTATCAACCCTAACATGTTGTCACATGGATTAGTTATAATTTATATCACATAGGAAAATAATCAATAAGTGAAATTCAATATTATTAATGAGATTTCATAAAATATATATGTATTATCTCACATGGACTATTCATTTTTAAGGTAATTGAAGCATAACTGAGCTATTATCAAACCAAGGGTCAGGGGTCATATAATTCACCCCTTCCCCTTTAATTCAATTCACATATGAACCAATTCATCAAATTGTTTATAATTTAATTCACCCATTTAAACCTTAATAAATATAATTAAATATCTCAAGGGTATCAAGGGTCCAGTACATAATCCCTCACAATGGCCATTAAAATTAACACACCCAAAGGGGTGATTAAATAAATTCTCTAACCCAATAACAAGAATAAATAAGCCTATTCAGTTACCTAAAACATGAATATAAAAAATAGGGTTCAATTTCATTCCAAACGACGCCTGAAAAATGATCATACAGCACGAAGACATATATAAATAGGTCAAAAAATTTCAAAGGGAACAAGACCATCTACCTTAGGTTCATGCAAGATAGTTCATATATTATGAGGTCTCTATTCAGCCATTATTAATAGAAATACAAAGAACATATGAGGAACGAGAAATAAGGTCAAATGATTCTAAATCAAAATAGTGTAACTGATAGATGAGAAAACCCTACATTGATCATGTATTTTTTAGGCACACAGATTAGAAAAATTATAAAATCTCCAACATAGTAGGGGTCACACTATTCAAGAACATAGATTAGAAAACACTACACTGATAATTCAAAGTTTTCTACCATCTAAGGTGTTCCTACATAGTTTAACAAACATGTGTAAATTGTCTAAAATGCCACTACTAAGATTTTCTAAAAATGAAGATCTGGACGGACAGCTATGGGCCCCAACCTTCATGGTTTCCAAAAACCGTGCAACCACCTCTCTTCACCAAAAAAATGGTTAGGGGATCCAAACCAGCCCCAGAGACCCCAACCCCACTATGAATAAAACATGAATTTATATAATGATATATTTGGGAAATTAAATTGAGAATTTTTGGAAAACAAAGAATATTTACCTCAAAGAAGAACCAGTTTTTACAAGGGAAAAAGAATTAATAAAATAATTCTAATATATGTGTGATAAATTATCATAATTGAATAATATACGATATGATAATTATGGATTTAGTTCTCATATATATTTTTAATAAATATATATTTATTATAGTTGATTTTAAGAGCATGTATAATTCATGTCTAGAAAAGAGGTAATGGTTTCTTAACTAAATTTTATTTATATGATACATGTAATATATTCACAAAATGTTTCATTTTTTTCATGTATATACTATCCCTAAATGTATGTTAAGATTATTATCATGAGAAGTTTGGTTATTTACCTATCTATATAATATTCTCTATTTAATGGGTTTTGATTATTAGATTACTAATATTGTCAGGGTTCTTCATCTCAATATTGTTTCGTTGAGATGTTTTTCATGTTATATAGCTATTTATATTAATATGGTGTATATAATACACCTTTGATAAGTTATATGATGAATAAATTCATATATATGTTATTTCATCCTTTATTTTAAGTTATGTTTTCCAATCGGTTTATGAGTGAATGTTAACAAATTGTTAGTGGTTTATTATTACATATTATTTCCTTTTAGGGTTATTTATGATAGAATTCCCTCAAAAAGGTTTCATGGTATTTATCCTTTATAATCCAAACATATTTATTATCCAATAGTTATTGTTGGGTTTTCATATTTTCATTCCCATATTTGGTACATAAAAATATCATGGCATTTTTAGAAAATCCAACCTTATTTCTTCATCTTGGTATTAATATGTTTCCCATATGTCCACATATTTCAAAATATTTTTTTATTTTTTTATCTATAACATTGTTTCTAAAAAATTATTTTATCTTACATTGAATTTTTTTAAATATAATAAAATTAATCGTTTCAAATTTATTATACATAACTTATTTTTTACATAATTCATGTGTGAACCAGATTTTCTCTTTTAATGTGTATAGAAAGAATGAATTATTCCACCATCATGACCATTGTTTTCTCGAAGTCATAGAATAAAAGTTTCCATAGTTATTTTCAATGAAAATATTTTTCAAATTATTATATGAATTTTTAATTTGTAATTATATCAAATAGAAAAGATATTTTCCGAGTTTTTCAATGAACTGTTCTATTTATCTTTTAGAGGAATTTTAATTGTATGTTAATTTCCATCAATGTTTCTTATGATTCTATATGTATATATTAGCATGATACCACCATTTTTGTTTTAATGGATGGATTATTATGATAATTTTTTAAATAGATTATCATGTAAATAATTTATCTCACATGAGATAATAAATAAATGAAGAGAATGACGGTTTCTATATTGAACCATACATTTCATACATTGATTTTAAATCATAATAGATGAATATGAATTACATAACATAATTATCCATAGAATAATCATATTGGCCAAATAATTTTATAATTTTTGAGACATAAACAACTATTTCAAAAAATATATACATCATCTCCCATTATATTCTTCATAACTATCCCCCTTCATAGGCATATCTTAGTTAGTAAGTTTCTTCATATCCTAGGAAAACAGAACAGAAGAAAGGGTGTTATTAGATGTTAGATAATATTAATCATGTGATATATCAATGATCACTTGTAACACCATAATAATAAATCATTTATTTCCATTTAAAATGAGTAAACTGATTCGATA
Organism: Viscum album; assembly: GCA_963277665.1. Classification (NCBI taxonomy): domain Eukaryota; kingdom Viridiplantae; phylum Streptophyta; class Magnoliopsida; order Santalales; family Viscaceae; genus Viscum; species Viscum album. The sequence goes on along the minus strand of OY728119.1, from coordinate 1,597,818,768 downwards.
TCTTATGATGCACACAACACCGAGTTTAAATAAAACATAATACTCTATTAAAATGAAATTAATCATTTCCATTATAACCAAGATTTTATATTATTTGTTATTAATTCTACTGACTGAACTATAAAAAATATATTTTTAGACAAATTCATTGGTTATAATTTCATTATAAATAAATGTAATCATCATTTGAAAGTAAAAGTAATGTTTTTTGAGAAATGTTAATTTTTTTCAAAGGAAACAGTATCATCACTTCTTGTACACTTATTATTATTATTTTTATTTAAGAAACATTATGTAACCAAAATAAATTACATTATTAATTCATAATATCAAAAATATTTTAGGGTGATTTTTTGGAATTTTTTAGGTAAGATTCATTTCTTGGTTAATAGTGAATTTTTTTTTAATATCCTTTTTAGATTATTTTTCAAGATAAATTAAATATTAAATCTTTTAAATATAATTTCAGTTAAATTATATTGTAATGATAACACCTTATTTCATTTTAATCAATTTACAATTTAATTTTGACACTAAAACTGTGTATACTAATGAGAGTTTTCTTTTTAGAATCCTGCTTTTTCATAACATCTACGGGCATAATTTTAAATTAAGTTCCACTGATTCATTGAAATCAATTTGGAAAAAAATATTCCATTCTTTATATTTGAATAATATATATTATCTTACAATTATAACCTTAATTTTTACCAATATGAATAGTGAAATAGTGAAAACAAATTAACTTGGATAATGTAAAAATGAGCTTTCAGGGGTTAAACTAAGTAGCTAAGGAATATAATAACGTAAAAAAATAAAAAATGTGATTATGTGGATATATATACAATTTATAAATTCAAAATTAGAACAAATTGTTATTTTGATGATATTGACATGTGAAACATATTATCATTTTTTATTCTTATAGGAAATTATCATGTAGTTTCTAATGCAGTTCCCTTTCCAAACATCTATTATAGAACTCACTCCACGCAATTAATAAAACATATTAATCCATTTGTATCAACTAAACTAAATCATATTCTCTCCCAAATATTCATATTCATATTATTGAGCTTCAATTATTTACAAATGACCATCCCAATGGTCTTTAGGAGGTGACTAAATTGTGGTTTCTCTTAGATAAGGAAATTGTTTTAACAAATTACTTTCTGTTACTTTTTTTATTTTCTAAATTCAATTTTGTCTTAAAAGTTTTGATTTAAACCCACTATGATATCACATTTAAATATATTTAATTCTATTTTGGGAATAATATTTACCTATATTCTCTTTCTTCAAATTGGAAACAAAATCATTCATCGTATGTATGACAGACTACCTCCTCCCAAAATGATGTAACTCATTTTCCATCAACACCTATGATGGATGGATATATTGGTTTAATTAATGAATATATATAATATTAATTATATATATGTGCATGTGTGTTATTACGGAATTATAACATCACATATTCCTTTTAACTATCCATTCTGTTTAAAACATTATAACGTTTCTCGTATGTAGGGCGAACTAACACCTCATGAAGTGATGCGATTCATTTTTCACATAAAATTTATATAAAAGTTATTAAGGATAAATTAGTGAATATATTAAATATATATGACAATATATTAATTCTATAAATTTAATATACCATATAATTCTATTCTCATTTACATGTTAAGGGAATGATATCACCATTAATTCGTACATACGACCAACCGTCTCAATGAATAGATGTGATTTATCTTCCATGAAAAACATTTAAGAGTAGTTAAAATTATATAAATACTGAGTATATATGTTATTTATATCATTATTACAATATGATGTTTATTTAGATATACCATATGTATAATAACCAAAACATTCATTATAAAAAAACACATGAGAAACTAAGGAAATTAACACTCTAACCAATGAAAAAAATAAATACTATTAAAAAATATGTGGTAAAATATTAAAAGAGAAAAAATTATAAAATTATAAAAATTAATATGGTTTTGGTATAAATTTATTAAATTCTTAACACCATAATATATAGATTAAATCAAATTCAACTAAAAGAAAGTATAAGATTGGGACTCGACTCAATTTCCCTTCATTGATGAAAATAGTAATGTTACGCACCTAATTTATTTTATATGGTGTATATACTACCCCTTTATCATGTAATATCACGACTCATTAATTATTAATTTTATTTTTATATTCATTTTTAAATATTTAAAAAAAGGGGATTTGACTTGAAAAATACCATGGGGTAAAAGATATTATTCAATCCTACTTTCATTTATGGGATTTAAAATTATCTTGAAACAATTACTTTTATGTTACCATTTATAATAATAAATTACATTTAATAAAAATATATACATTATTTTATGATGGATTTTATTATTTTCTAAAATTTATACCAGTTTTTCATAATGATTTTAATTCGATTTTTATTTGAGTAACTGCATAAATATTGATAAATCATTATCCTTTACAGAATATATATATTTTTTGTTATGTAATATTGACTCATAAATTCAATTGATTATTCATTATATAAGGAATGATGTAGAAAGGTTGTGATAGTTGGGTCCAGGATTTATATGGTCCCCAAATGCATCAACATGTCTCATGAGAAAAAACAGTTTGGCAAAAAAAGGGTTTCTAACTATATAATTAAAATATATTATAAAAGGTCCTCAAGTTAGAGGTATCACGTTCCAGAGAACATGAAATAAAATTATTATTATTTTCCTTAATTATTTTTTTAGTAATTATTTTCATTGATTTTTTCACAATGATAATATCTATGGAAGCACTTCATTCATAGTATATTGAATCTATGTAATGTGATAACAGTTATTTATCTCTCTATACTGATTATGACGTATCTTATCAAGATAACCATGTAATTTATATTTCTTATTTGTTCATTTATAAAACATTCTTTAATGATTATGCATATTCATTCCTGATAGTATCCATTGTACAATTCCCTTAATCTGTATTATACCTCACCCTTATTTTTTCATATACTAAGAATATGATGAAGAATTATTTGATAGAGTACAAGGATTCCAAATTTATTCTTTACAATGATTTTTATCTTATTTTCCTATGTAAAATGAGTATATTTTTTGCTACAAATTATTTAAATATTCTAAACTGATCCTCCCTTCATTATTTAACACATTGAATCTATGAAAATATAATAAAAAGGGCATTAGATCTGGGATATTGGAGTGAGGGTCAGTATAGTTGTCATCATATGAAATTTTTTTCAAAACTAGGGAACTGGAATAAGGAAAATCTATATTAGAGAAAAAAACACTATGATAGAAAATAATTATATGTATAGAATAATATAGTATCATTTTTTGTAGGGAAGTTATGATATGATATTTTCTTTTAATTCATCAATCTCTATATACTATAAGTAGGCGTTGTTTTTGCATAAGGGTTCCTAGTGTTAATAACTCTAAAAAGGGTGCATTATGCTTGACCTGATAATTAACTATTGCATGAATGTGGGCCTTAATTGACACCTAGTTTGACACTCCATGTGGATATAATTAGTATAACTCATATTTTCCTTATATAACATTATAATGATTTGAAATCACATATATACCCTAAGAAAGCACATTTTATGATTCTTGAACTAAAAATGGATAAATTAAGAAAAATGTAAGTGTTAGACAAAATTTAGAATTATAAATTATAATTTATAAATTATAATTTAATGATCAAATCCACTACATTCTATTGTTTAAAAAGTGAAAATAAAAGTAAAAATGGGTATCATTACTCATAGAAAATAATGAGTTTTCTCAGGTTAGGAAGTCAATAAAGATGGAACTAGAAATGGTAAAATTATATCTATTTTATTGAAGATTAATAATTTTATGAATGATAAACCTTCAAATATAAAGAAAACTATTCTATTATATGATTCTCTAATATTGGATCTCTTTATACCATATAATCCCACATGATTTTCTGGGACTACCGGTCTAATGTAAGATGATCAATGGATTAATTCTATGGAGAATATATTTATAGCATATTAATTATATATAAAGGCAATGTTTTCACTTGATGTGTATTATCTCAAAGGAGAATATGTTTAATTGTAGTTATTTATCTAGAATACTTGGGATTAATAAGAATTATAAATCATATATTAGAATTCTTTTAAAGAGGAATTATTTGAAAATTGTTTCTCTTATGAGAAATAGAGTGATATGAAAAAAAAGTTCCTCAACTTAGTGAAAATTTAATAAGATAGTATGTTTTTGGTCGAGGTTATATATAAAAAGATAATTATTAATGATATATATTACAATAAAAAAATTGAGTAGAATATTGACCATTTCATTTAGTGATTAACATATGTATCTTAAGGGTGGTGGTCTCTGAATTTTTTTCATTATATGATGAAATTATATTATGTAGCATAAAAATATTGAAGAAATTTCCAAGTAACAACATGATAAAATGAAATCACAAAAATAATAATTCTAATAATAATCAAGACAAAGGGAATCATAAAAATATGAATAATGCAGTAGATTAATAACATCATTTTGAGAGATATATAAGAATCATGCTAGGAATTTTATTATGTGAGGGGGGATTTATTATATTTTTATAGATATGGTTTATCTATATCTTGAATTAATGGAGAGGAATAAAATCAATAATTAATTATGATTTAGTTTTAATTAAAAGGGTAATTATTGACACTAATTACCCAAGTATAAATGGAATATACAAATGAAAGGGCTATGTGGAGAAGGAAAATCGAAAGTGATCACTAAAACTAATGTGGTAGATATTAATGATGTGTTTCCTAGTACATTAATCATATATTCAAATTTAGTTAATTATTTTATTTGATTATGGATCCTCAAACTCTTTCTATCTAGACAATTTTCTAAGAAAATTATGTATGTCCATAGAATATTACGAAGGTATTTCTCAATTACAACTACATGTAGATGCTTCACTACAACAAGGATATGTTAGGAATACCCAATTATGACACATAAATGTTTTTTATTTGAAGAAAATAATTTCATACCTATGGCTTTTTTTGATATAATCCTAGGTATGGAATGTTTTTTAAATAATGATATATATATTTATTAAAAGAAGATGGAAATTATGATACACAATGAATATATACAATTCTTCATCTTTATACTAAATAAACCTTTATCTTATACATGTCTAGTTTCACCACAAATATCCCTACAAAATAGAATTATTTTGATGAATATCAGAAGAAATATCAGGATATAGAAGGGAATATTAAAACATTCTTTGTACATATTGTTCATGAATATATTTATTTATTTCATAAAGAATAACCTATTCAACCCCCCGTAGTTTCATATATTCATTGATTTGTTCCATGATAAAATACCAATATAAAAGACAAACTATAGAATAGAAACAATGGAACTAAGGGATTTGAAGAAACAAATAGGATATTTGTGTGATAATGGATTTTTTCTCCCTAGTTTTTCACTATGAGGATTCTTGATTCTATTTGTTAAGAATAAATATGGATCTTTGATATTGTACAATGATTATAGGGAAATCAATCATCTTATGGTATATAAAAAGTATCTATTACCACACATTGATGACTTGTCCATTAAAATTAATATAGCCCAATATTTATAAAAGATTTACCTTATTTCTAGATATCATAAATTGTGATTAATTAAGGAATAAATTCGGATGATACTATTCAGAATAATGTACATAATTTAGAAGTGTACAGTAATACCATTTGGATTGTCTTATAAACCCTTTATTTTATGTATCTAGTAGATATTGATTTCAAGTAATAAATTGGTAATTGTTTATGGTATTCATTGATAACATCACAGAGTATTCTAAAATCTCTGGGTACCATGTGATTCACTTTAGAATTATTAGTGAGACTCTTATAAAGAAATTTTTATATTGGATAATTTTTTAGTGTCATTTCAAGATTTTAGAGGATTCTTTTCTTGGCTATGTATTTTATACTGATGTGATCTTAATTGTTCCTATGATGAAAAAGGTAGTCATAGGATGTCCTAAAACAATAAAAATAATTGACGTATGTAGTTTACTTGGTTTGGAAGGTTACTATTGTTTATTTTTTCATATGTTTTCCTAATTGGATAAACCATTTACCAAACATACGTGTAACAAGTTAAAGTTTGTCTATAAATGTAATTTGAATAATTTTTTGATAAAATAAATAAGATATTGGTAAATACGCTTATTTTGACTATTCCATCAAGAAAGGATGGTTTCGGGATATATAAAAATGTATTAAAGAAGGGAATTAGTTAATACCTAATAAAAATGAAAATTTTATTGAATATAAATCAAGGTAATAGAGGAATTATTTATACTACTATCCAACCCATGATCTAGTGTTGGAAGATGTAATATTGACTATGAAAATTTGGTGAAATTATATCTATGGTGAAATATGAGAGATATAAACTGATTATAGATTCTTAAAATATATCTTCTCAAATAGGGATCTCAATATAATACAAACGCAATGGATTGATCTACACAAATATTATGATTTCTCAATACACTACAACCTAAGTAAAGTAAATAAGGTAGTGTAATAATTTAGTAGGAAATATCATAGTGTTCCTATACAAATAGGGATTGATATAGATCATATGTTCATAGATCTAGTAAGAATGATTTTGGTATTTGTTAAGGAAGGAGGTAAATCACACCATTTTCAAATTATCATGAAACCATATTCATTAAAAAATATAAATAGTTCTAAATTTGAATATATTTACTTTTATAATTAAATTAAAACTATGAATGACAGAAAATTAGTATACATTATTTGTTATGTTTGTTTCCTATTATTTGGATAGATATTACATGTCCCATCTATAAGTGAGATACTAAATGAAATTTATGGATGATACCCAAAGAACAAACGTATCTCTACGTATTTGTATCATAATTTTGTATATGGATTTTAGAAAACGTTTTTTTGTGAGATAATTTTAATAGATAAATCCAGGATTAGGTTTATGGATGATTTGTTTTCAAATAAGTGAAATATGTGAGGAAACATACTAGATTAGTCATGAAACTTCAACGGGTTATTATGTTTAAATAGGATGACATTACTGTGAACTATTTTAAAAAATACTCCTTGGATGGATGATTCTATATGGGGTATTGTCGATCACCTAACCTAATATATGTATTTCCACTCTGTAAGAGAATATTTACTTCTGAGTGCCTCAAAAAGGATCTGTATTAATGATATTCCAAGACATCATGGAACACTTATTTAAATTTCTTCTAAATGAGATTCTTGTTTAACATTATTATTTTGGAATAGTCCTCACAAGACACTTGATACATATATTTACTCAGGAATTTCATAAAATCCTAAATCTGATAGACATTAAAAAAGACTATGAAATTAATGGAAGTTATGTTAAGGTCAGTCTCACGTGACTTTCTGGGTATGTGGGATTAATATATGTCATGTATGTGTATGCATATAACAATAGTATCTATTCATGAAATCAAATGTCATTATATGAAAAATTATATAGAAACATATTTAATACTCAAATGTTTTTGGATTATATTGAGGAATGGAAAATTATAGGCCCCAATTTCATTGAAGAAAAAACAATAATGAAAGTGGATATTCAATCTCAAAAAAAGAGTAGAAAAATGTAGGGAAAAGGGATATTCTAATAATTGGAGGAAGGATATGAAATTCCACATGGTATATCAACATTCATAGAATGAATCTCCACTGAAGGATGTTAAAATGTTTGATAAGAAATGGAAAATGAGCCCCATATACAGTGGTTCCTTTTAAATACTTGAATGAATTTGAGTTTTTTTATCATTTGGAAATGCCAACATGCATCTCAAATGTACATTATGTGTTCCATATATCAGTGTTAAGGAAGTATGTACTAGACGCAACACATGTTAGAGCCGTTAATGAAAATTAATTAGAACATGGCATATATTATTGTGATTAACCAATCAAGATTCATGATACTAAATATAAAATTATGAGGATTCAAAAAATTTATTTGGTAAATTCACTGGGGATAAATCATAAAATGGATGAAGCCTCTTACGGTTTAGGGGATATTATAAAGAAGAAAACTCTCATCAATTTGAAGTTAATATAAATGAACTTTTGATGAAGAAATATCGGCAATATGGAATAACTAAACACTGAGAGACATGAAAATTTATTACATTTAAAATGAATTAAAAATTTTAATATCTTATGATGCATGCAACGGTGAGGATAAATGAAACATGATACTCTATTGAAATACTATTTAAAAATGACCATTAAAACCTAGTCATTAAATTGGCATGTATAAATAAAAATTCATAAATTATAAATTATATATATTTTAAATACACTTATTATTAATATATTTTAGAATTTTAAATTATATTCATTTCTAGGTAAAAGTAATGTTTTTTAAAGAATATAATTTTTTTAAATGGAGGGTGTTTTATCTCATCTTATCAAACTATTATAAAATTGTTTCTCTAAAATAAATAGAATATTATTTTAAAAATTAAAAAAAAATATTATAATTATTTTTGTTGGGGTGGTTTTTATTTTTATAAAAGTATCATTTTTTAATGAATATTAAAAAAAAGAAGCTTTTATTGAATATTGCCTTGTCAATTAGATTATTTACCCATATAAATTACATTTTCAATTATTTATAAGGTAAAACTAGTTATATAACATTATAATATATATATTATATTTTATTGGAAGAAATTTAATATTTTGTTATGATACTAAAATGTTCTATATATAAAACAACTTTCTTCGAGATCCAGCTTTTCATCACCATTATAGGTACTATTGTAACTTAAATTCATACAGTTAAGTGAATTGAATATTTAAAAATGGATTAAATAGAAGGAATAATATTAATTTTTATTATTGAATAAGGTAAAATTAATATTTGAAAAAAATAGAAGTTAATATAGTAAAAATTAATTAACATTGTAAGGGTAAATATTTATTTACTAGGGGTTAAACTAAGAAGATAAGTGTTAAAAATGAGTAACCAACATGTTAAAATATTTTATACTAGAAATATTTTCACATTATAATATCTAAAATACATTCATATAGTTTTTTTATGCTCTGTTCATGTCACAAGATTTATCATTTTTGATTAACTTTCTAAGGTTCTATGTAATTTCCTAGAGGATTCATTTCCTCACTTATAAAAGGGCACTCACATTCGTGACTAATTAAATCATATCAATACATTTGTAGTGAAATCCACATGAATTTTTCTATTAAAAAAAATATTATTCTCATTATAGAGGTTATATTCCTCCCAAAAGACCATATATTGGTTACATAATGGGATATCTAAAGGTTGTTTCTCTTAGAGAAGGCAATTTTCAAAAAAAAAATCATTATTCATATTTCTTATATTTCCACCATTAATTTAATATTAACATATAAAATATATTAAAATAGTATGTAATATATAATTTGATGTTATTATTTTTATGGAATAATATTTATCAATCTCCTCTTCCTTCAAATGGGAAAAAAATCATCAATCGTGTGTATGGAATACTACTGCATCGCGAATCGATGTAACTCATTTTCCATAAAAACCCTTGATTATTTGATATAATGAAGGAATTAAGTTTTATATATAATATTTAATGAACTAAATATTATTTTATAATTATTGTATAAAATATAAATTCTTACTTTTCATTCCGTTTAAAATATGATATTGGTGCTCAACTGTACGGTCCACTACTGCCTCATGAAGTGATGTGATTCCTTTTTTCCTTTAATGATTTCATGGAAGGTAATAAAGATAATTTTATTAACATATGTGATATATATAAAATGATATAAACTATGTAAAATAAATATACCATACAATTCCTTACACTTTCACCCTTTATGGGAATGATATCGCCGCTCAATCATACGGTGTACCTACAGTCTCTATGAAGTAATAAGTTTTATTTTCCATAACCATATATTATGAATGGTTATAATAATGTACATAATTAGTAAATATAATGTTTATAAATTTTTTATCATTTTTTATATCATTTATTTATACCATATTTATAATAACTAAATACTTTATTACAAAATTTTCATGAGAAAATAATGAAGTTAACTCCCAAAACAATGAACATACGATATTATTATTAGAAAGGGTGGTTATATGTTTTAATAAGATTATACAGGATATCATAAATATGATTATGGTTCAGGTATAAATCATTATCACTATTCAAACTATTATACATCATTTTAAATCATATTATTAAAATCCTAATGTAAGGAATTTTATCTTAGTTTACCATAATTAAGGAATAATATTATACGATGAACCTAATTTTTAAAATATTGAATATAATGACCATTTTATATGTAATATCACTATTCCATATTAATTAATTGTATTTTATTCTTCAATTTGAATTATTCAACCCAAGTTAATTTAACTAGAAAATTATCAAGTGGTAAAAATTATTATACAATCTCGTATTTATTTTTTTTATTAAATTTATCTTGGAACAATCACTTAATTGTGATCATTTTACATTGTAAATTTATTTTTATTTTTTATCCGCATTCCTTTTTATAGGTATTACATTTTCCAAAATCGTAGAACATTTTTAAATATAGTGATTACTTTGGAAGTTCTTTGATTAATGGGGGAAATACTGATAAATACCTATCCTTTACTAAATATGTATATTTGATTATAATAAATATTAATTAATTATATTGAGAATTTGATATATAATGAATGGTTTTTATGTTTAGTGATGATTTACCCTGGGATTATATATCCCCTTAATACATCGACAAGCCTCATGAGACCTATTAGCTGTCCAAATTAAATAGGTTTCTTACCTATTGATTTAATACCTCTTGTGAATGGTATGATGGCATAGGTATCATGTTCCTATAAAAAATATTTAAAATGATTAATATTCTGTTTTTTAAGAATTAAGGTATTGTTATCCATGATATTTTCATAATGATATTATCTATGGATGCATTTGATTCTCAGTGTATTTACAAAGTATATTGTGTTTTCAATTATTTACCTATTCATACTTATTATGACTCATATTATAATGATAATTAAGTTATTTAAAATGAATTTGGGTTCAATTAATTACATACCATGTAAATTATTTTTATTTATTCATGACATCTTCCACTATACTTAACCCTTGTTGATTATTTCAGATCGCCATTATTTTGTTTCCATTCTCAGTGATATGTTTAAGAATAGTTATAACAAGTTCATGGATAAATTTTTTTCCCATTATTATGTTTTTTTATTTCATTTTCTTATTTAAAACAGGTATACAATATGTACATGGCTCTCTAAAATAGATAAACTTCTTCATTCTTCAGGATTTGACACAGAGTATCTATACTAATGTAATAAAGAAGTCACCAAATATGTGTTACATGAGTTATGGTCACTACATAATATGAGAATATCATAAACCAAATGGTTTGAGAACAAGAAAAAAATATTTGAAAATCATTCCCTACATATCATTGATAATATTCATTAGTTTTGGAATAGAACATTGAAATTCATAATACATGAATCATAATGGAAAAAAATTAAAATATCCAATAGATTATAATAATGGAATGAGAAAACATTATGTGTAATAAAAATAATCATATAAAATAATTTCCTTAGTAATCTAGGATCATTTCCTTGACTATAATAGTGGGATGGGTTCACTCTCTAAACAATCACTGTTGTAAAAGTTCACTCCCAACACACACATAATGGAAATGTCCCTTACTAAAATGTGTTCACTAACCATTCCATCCATAATTATATAATGATATATCAACTATTAAACAATTATTTGGATGGATAAATTGGTCCCAACTATCCTTAATTAGAACATATCAATTATCCTCAGTTATAACAGAAACACAATCATTGGTTATAATGTCACAATCATACTTGACTATCACATATTCATTGGTTATTTTTTAAATTTTACCAGTATAACATAACAAAAACCATACATGCACGTACCTTAATTTCATAAAACATTCATCATATCAAACCTAATAATAGAAATTGTTTTCAAAAATATTTTCTAACCAAATACCCCAGGTAAAATGAATGGTTTTCATAAAAAATTCAATTCATCAAAAAATAACACAAAGAAGCGTATAAATATTCATAAAACTCTTGTAATCCTAAACATAAACCATCCTAAAGTAAAATTTTGGTAATATTGTATTATATACATAGTAAATCAAGTGTTAAATCAAGTGTTATTATATATTATAAAAACAAATATGATTAAAATATAATTAAAACATTCTTGAGGAAAATAATATTACATTTTGTGATAACATGTTTAAATTATAAAAAATTATAAATTTTTACATAATAAATTTTCATTAAAATTAACCATGGAGTCATGTTAATGATGAATCAAATCATTGAGATGTCATGATGGTGTGATATTACCTTCATTCCCTTTATTTTAAAAGAAACGTTCCTTTTAATATTTTGTAAAAAAATTCAAAAATCACATCATTAAGAAAATGAAAATAAGATTCTTTTTGGGGAAATTAGTAAAACGTTCAAACACGGGTAATTATTACTTTATTCAATCATATGAATTTTTTTAAAAACATACATTAAAATATTTCTATAAACCTGTATATTGAAGAAAATATTTTTTCGACCAATTAGATAAACAAAGGATATTTTGCCTAAAAAAATATTTTCAACTTCATTACATTAAATGTTTAAAAAAATGTAAAACTTTTATTCTCATAAAATTATGTTGTTAGAATAAAATTAATGGGTTCCTTAGTAGATATAATATATAATTTCATCATTGAAAATAGAATGATAATCAAATCTGATAAAAAACAAGATTATAACATAATGATCATGCCATTATTGTATTTTTTGAATGATAATCTCCATGAATAAGGGAAACCTTTCTTTATTAGTGTGTTAAATAGTTTTGATGAGAATGAAAAAATAACTTTATGGGAATTATATACCCCACACATAATAAATAAGTAGTTTATAATTCATATGTCCTTTAGAAATAAAAGTGTTGAAAAAAATTCTGACGACATTAGTAACTAATTAATCATAAGTCCAAAGTAATTATTATATAATATAATCAATAAATATCATTTAAAAATAATATTAATGATATAACATGTCAAAGGTGATGTATATACACTAAATATAAAGAAAAGTGGGACAAAAAATTAATGTGAGTCTAGAAATCCCTTAGTTATGTTTGATATCCTTTGTAAGTATTAGAACCTTCAATATAAAATATATATTTTTATATCGATATTAAATTATAATAATATATACAATACCATATATTATTTTCTTATAACCTTTTATCACCTATTTGATAACATTTCATTATTAAAATCATGGTTATGGGTGATATATGTTTCACTTTTCATAAATGTTTTGGTTTTATAGTTTTGGTAGTTAAATATTAAAATGGTACCATAGTATAAATAATTTTATTAATTATATAGATATTATATATAATAGATATATTCATTTTAGATTCAATCATAAAGGTAGAGATATTGAAATGTATTACACAGTTCTTGGAGAAAGTAGACCATATGTACACATGATTGTTCTATTCATTTTTCTAAAGGTTGAGTGAAAGAATGGTAAATAATGAGTATCTTTTCTAGAGTAATTTGTATATTATATAAATATTATATGTAAATATAATCCATATTTTTTACTATACATGTAAACATAAATGAAAAATAAATCTCATCACTTTGTGGAGTTGGTAGTCCACAAATATGAACAATCTCATGACTTTGAAATAAGGTGAATAACAGTGGTTTCATAATCATAGTAACATTTAGGACTATTTATGATGTTTAATTTTTTATTTTTTTAGTAATATAACAATTTTAGAAGAGGTAAAATAATAATTAAAAAGAAAGTGATCGATTAATGAATACTACTTCTCCGAAATAACCTAATTATATCTCCTATTAAGGGCACTTTTGTTATTCCTTTTGGAATAAAAAATCACGTAAAAAGTGTCTTGGGTGGTTTATAAGAGAAATAGGTATAATATTTTTGAATAATAAGTCTCAATATGGTATTAATAAGTATAGTGAGGGTTCCATTTTATAATTGAGGGGACGTACACACTTAGAATTTCATAAAATACTAAAATATATTAAATTCATTATCTAGAAAAATATTTCTAAACATCCTAAAAATTGGTAAAGAATGATAGTTTCGACAAAATTGTTTCATTACTATAGTAATTTACCTTTTTTAATCATTTTTACATAATTTAATAAATTAATTACTTTATAGAATATCCATATTTTCAACTTGGATGTTAATATTTTAGTTTGACTAAAAAGACATAATGAAAACGTTTATATTATAATATAATTCCATAAAATAACCTTAATATTTCATATAATTCCCATATATCCATTTAACATGTTTTCATACTGAAAATATATTACTAATGGTGTTATTAAAATAATTTTATATTTTTTTAAATTAGGGAAAAACTGAATTGGTATTTTTTAAGAATTGATTGTCATTAAATAATGTATAAAAACAATAAATAAACTTATATAATGTAAATAATTACATTACAGTCAAAATAAACATTTATATACATGCATAAAATTCTTTTGTCTCTATGTGGACACATAATATATATTTAAAACTTAGAGAGTGACATTTTATAACATAATTTATTTTAGAAATTATATAGGTTATTTTAATGGACATGAATAATTTAGTCAACACAATTCCAACATAAAGGTGATTAGGGTCTAATTTAATTAATTAAATAATAAATATAATTAAGGATTTTGGACTATTCCCTTAGTATTAACATAGATTACCCTAAGTTACCCATTTCCATGGTGAGACTTTTTGACCATGTTTACATGAAAAATTTTAATAAATAAAAGGGATATATTTACCAAATTTGAAAGTCCAAATTTTAAATATGGGATCCATTTTATGATTTTATAATTCTATAATTGGGTGAAATTATTATTAAAATAATCTTGGAGCTTGTGATGGAAACCAATTTTTATAAAAATAGTTTTTTTATCATAACCCATGGATTATTAAAATATTATACCATGGAATAGTATCAAATAAAATAGGAAAAAATTTATTTAATATATAATATATAAATTTCACAATAAAAGTTAAACCATATAGATTAAATTAAGTATTTAAGATAAAAATACATTTCTAAAAAATATTTTCTCAAAAAATGAATTTTTGCGTATAAAAATTGATTTTATATTAAATATAAACTGAAAAATGACTCCAATGAACACAACTGGATTATTTAAAATTTTATATGAATAATTATACATTGAATTTTTAATTATACATTGAATTTTTAAAAAAAAACTAAACATTGTACGTATTAGAAATAAAATATTTTTTTCAATAAAATCAATATCTTTCAAGATTCATTTGAAAATCAATAATTTAAAATATTCTCCAAAGTTTAATCTAATTTAATTTTGATATAATTATTTCAATAATGAAATTAATTTTTTGAAATAAATTTTTCAATATTTTTAACTATTAAATATAATTTTTTCTTATAGAATTTAAAAAATAATTTTTAAAAGAAATCTACTTTTCTCTAAGAATAATATAACATTTCCAAAAAATTTATTTGTATTAACAAAGAATTAATAAATAATTTTTTATAGAGTATCTTATTTTCATATCTGATAAATTTATTAATCTAATTCATTCTCTCCAATTTATCAACTAGGATATAATTATTATATTTAACAGAAAAATTCATCATGGTTTGATTAACTTTTTTGATTCGTATCATATATGCTATGAAACATGATATTCTTCTTATAAATTACCTGGGTGTTACATTCTCCCCAAATAATTAAATTTTAACATTTAAATTTTAATCATTTTTAGTTAAAAAGTGTTTTATATTTGGTAATTCCATTATTGAGAATACACATTGTTAAAACGGTTAATAAAACCTCATATTAAAAATATGGAAAGTGGTGTACAAAGGATATCATAAAACCATGTTTACAATTTGGAGAAAATTAGTGGGTAGTGAAAATGTGGACATGGAAGAGATAACTCATTACCATGGAAAAATATATATTGATAAACAACATGGTCATAAAAAGTTTACTACAAAATAACATGAATCCCTAATGGGTAAAAATACTACCAATTCATTTTAATGGAAGGTTATTGGACACTATTTCTTTCATAAGGTCCTTAAAATAGTGTTAAGGAATTAATTTAACATATATATTATGAACATAAGAAAATATTCTGACGTTACATATATGATTTACTCCTCTGATCCACATCTTCCACAATATATTATGTTTGAACAAAAATAAGCATTCTATATGAATTTTTCAGCCCTAAAAACCTAAAATAAATATTTAATAGATATAAAAAGTATATCAATGTATTCTTCCTTTAAAAATGAATTGACAATACACAAAAATGGTCAATATAAGATAATTCTCAGAATAAATAAACCATTTTATGATCAAATAAATCATTTATCACTGAATAATTATTAACCCCATTAAATTAATCATTAAATATTGTTTAAATATCAAAAACTATGTTATACGCTTCAGCTTGGATATTTGAAAATTAAATTTCATTCTTCCAAAAATAATATTTCAAGATAAATCACTTTTTAATAATAAGGGTTAAATATAACTCAACATAATTAAACATCTTCCAATTATCAATTATCAACGTCATAAATTACTATATAACCTTTAAAAGTAGTTAACTTCACCGAAAATTCATTAATCAAATTTAAATCGAATCTAAAAGTTATTTATTAACATGAACAAAAATATATTTTAAAATATCCTATTGTCATTAAATTACTTTTTAACAATGAAGATAATTTATATCCTAAATTCTAGATGGCAATAGTTAACTTAAAATAAAATCATATACCAACCCATTGGGTAATTTAATCCAAAATAGAGTATTCCCCTTAATACACCATAAAAATTTCCAATCACACCAAAATATTATCTCCTAAAACACTAAAAGTGTTCCTTGATTATAATTAAAATATAATAAATCTTAAACATATAATTGAACAATTTTATAAATCAATTCAAATTAATCCCAACTTGAATAAAAAATCCATATTCTCCAAATAAAACCACATAAACATTCCACACACCCAAACAATGAAATAACCTTCATCAATGATGACCTAAATCCTTTTGACACTAAATCACAATTAAATTTTATGGACACAAATATTATCAAATATACATCATCAATTTCCACTGTTAAAATACATTATTACATTAAAATTAAAAAAAATTACTGTTTTTTGGTAGCATCAAAAATGTGTTTTCAAATACTGATATTGAACTGTCCTTAAATATTTCATTATGCTTATATACAAAATTTTATTGACATATATCTTCAACAAAATAATTCATTAATCTTAAACCACACAGAAAAAATTAATTTAACTTCAATCAATTGGCATATAATATTACATTTCTATTTGTAGGTATTTTAATTTAGAAGAGGTAATGGACTAAGATAATAACATTATTTCAAACATATAAACATAAAACAGCTTGGAAATTCATTTCTCTATTCCATTTTATTTCATATAAATATAATATTCCCCACCATTTGAGATAGTATTCACAGTAATTCTTCCAACATTCATGAAAACGTGGAAATTGATATTTATTACCATCATGATTGTATCCATGAAAAATTATATAAATTTAAATATTCCGATTGTTTAACATGATATAAAAATAACCCATTTCTATGTTGGTAATTATATACCATGATAACTGATTATGCATAATTACAAGTTCTTCCCTTCTGGTTCTCATCTTGTACATTTTCATAAGGGTAAAATCGTTACATTTCCCATCACATTCTTTTTTCTAGTATGATGTCTTCATGTTCTATACATTTTCAAAAACCAAAAATACATGTGTAAGTGTCAAACAATGTTATTTAGAGTAATTTATCAAATAATCAAGACATATCATTAAATTAATGTCTAAATCATGAAACATTCTTCTTAATATTTGGAACCATAGATTTATACTAAGTTATCTATGTTAATTCAAAAATCTATAGGATGATATCCAATATATAGACATATCCCTAGTGTTCTCAAAAATTTGAAATCATCCTAGTTTAAAATGGTCAACAAAACCATACTCTTACATAATTTATAGTGAATGATACTTCTCTTATATAGATATCACTACTTAATAGATGAATATTAAATAAAAAAATATAATGATCCAAGTAAAAATATTACCTTTTTTGGAGAATTTTTATTCTCATATTCTGGTACTATTATAAATTAGTTTGGTTGTACGTTTATTGATTCCTGTCTTGGGTGATTTCATAGGAATTTTTGTAAATTTTTTGGGGTTTTGAACATTACATGCTTGGCTCAATGGTTTTCAAAACTTTGTTACAACCCGAAAAAAACATTAAAATCTGAAAAAGAGGGGACTTTTATATTTGGCACATGTCTTGTTAAACTATGCAACATCATAGAAGAAAATTTTCACCCCTGTGATGATGTACATGGTTATGGAACATATTTTGGAAAATTGTGTGCCCCTATCCATGGTAACGTGTTCTTAGTTTTTATTCCACTCAAAATTTTAATTCAAATACCAAACCCCCTAGTTTTACCTATTAATAATCATAGATCTTTCATAGACCTATTCCTTGAAATTATAATTCTCTAGACGGGCTTACAATAATCCTTGAACTCCATTCTTGATGAATCAATGATCTGATTAAAGGATTTGAACCTCTTCTAGTATGTAACATCTTCACGTGTAGTTTCCTTTCTATACCATATCTTTTCTGGATAAATAGGAATGATTTATTATCTATTTTTAATGTTTTATATCTAGGATTTGATATATGATAATATGTTTTATTATGTTGTTGTGTTTTGGTATTACATCTTTTTATCTATTTTGTTCTTGATCGATCTACTTCAATTTGGGTATTTTTTTGGTGAATGTCCATCAATGATCAACAGGTAGGAGTTTTAATTATTAATTTCTATATTATCTATTAATATTTCATTTAATTAATTGAAAAAATTCAATGTCCATAATTGGAAATTGAATTATAAATTTAATTCATTAATTGAATTTACATGTGATAATGAAATGGTTTGAACTTGGGAAATTATATTTGGTCATTCTAGTTATGAAATTAAAGATTAATTATTTATGATTTGAAAGATAATGTTAATTATGATATTTTTATATGACTTTTAAGGGTTTGGGTTTATATTAATAAATTATGATAAATGGTTAAATGGTGAATTATATTATTCTTCTATCTTATTAAGTTGATGAACCATGACTGTATTGATAAATTGAAATAGAGAACCATGATATAAATAATGGATAAAAGGGTTAATGATGGTTAACCTTCATTGATTTGATATGAGTAATATTTTTTTTATTGATATATGAGTATGGAAAAAAGGGATTATGCTCCAAAAACCCATATGTGATTGAATGATGAATTAGTGTTGGACATGGATTGATGCTCTAAATACCCATATGTGATTGATTGAAAAACAGGTGTGGGAAATTAACTAATACTTCAAATTCCCATATGAGATAGATTGATAAAACAATTTGGGATAAGGAATGAGGTTCCAAATACTCAAGAGATGCTATAAATAATATTCAAGGCCCATAATTTTGGAATTGGACTATGGTACCAAGTAATCATTATATGAAATTGAAATTTAATGGATAATTTAATACCATTATATAATTAATTTTGATACCATATAATAATGTTTTAGAATATGGAATGGGTCTATGTAGGTATTGGCAGTTTGGGACTTATCATGATCCTGGGTGATTATGTGGTTAATTAATGAAAAATGAATTCTGATTACTATTTAAACTATTTATTAGACTTTTTAATTTCTACATCTATAAACATTGTTATAGAATTAAAATTCCTTTAGACGTAGTTGGTGGTGGACTATTGAGTTTTAATCAACCCCTACTCAGTTTTCCTAATTGGTACATGAAAAAAATCATTTTTCTAAGACTGGATAATGGAAAAATTCCTATATTAAATAGATTAGTTGGGATAGAGAATGGATGTGGTAACCATAAATTATTTTTAAGACCCTATTTTGGATTTTAAATGTTTATTTATTTTGTGTGTTACATATTTACAGTTGACACCAATATGGCATGACATATCTAATTCTTAGTTTGTATATTTTTTTCCAATTTTCGTTTATCATATCATACTATTGTGTATTGGTTATTGTATCAATATCATTACTAGTTTTTTCTTTTTTCTAAAGTTTATTTATATCTTATTTGATTTTACTTTGATAATGATGGTATAGTCTCCCCATGTTATATATTATACCCTCGCTACAAGGTGGATGCATCTTACATATATGGAGGAGCACTTGGGGTCATGTAGTAAAATGGCTCGGGGCACCAATGCGTGGTACCAGGGTAGGGATGTTACAAAGTGGTATCAAATAGGGTTTTTTCTATTTTGTAAAGGTAGATATGAGACTATTATGAGTTAGGATTTTTTCTTTAGCTTATACAAGAAACTATCTAACCCAATTAATAAGGAAAACCCTAGGGCCCAATGTGGTATTATTATTATTGATGTTTTTTGTTATAGTTGGATATTATTTCACCTTAGGTTATGAAATTGTTTGGTGATTTTACAGTTATTATGGGACTTTAATCATGTCCCAATATGGAATAATATTTATGCATACATGCACTATTCTAGGTCATCAGGAATTATTTTTATAATCATCATTTTAGGCATGCATGAAAAAGTGGAATTTGGTGTGAGTTTTTAGAAGAATGTTATTTTTTTATAATTTAATTAAAAGGTTCCCTGTATTATTTTTATAATCGAAAGGAATTAAATATTTAGATAATTGATATGGATAAATGGGTGTATAATGTGGAACGTGATTTGTGTTTTTTACCATATATTAACAATGACCTAAATGTGGGGTACATGAGGGTTGTGATAGCGCCTCAGTTTTGAATGTGTGGATGGATTTTGGGAATGAATTATTATGGATTTATCTATATCCATGTTGAAAATGTGTGGTAGTTATTTTTATTTCATATGATATGTGCTTGGAATTTTAGAGATATGCCTCCATGATGATGCTTTATTGATAGGACAGAAGGGGGACATGGCTAGAAATGTTCCAACAGTAGTGGAACCAGTTGATCCAATAGTATCTGGTGAGGAGCCTCAAGATTAGTTCCATGATAAAATTTATCACTTTATATATTTTTTTTAAAGAGACTCAGAGAGATTTATGAAGGTTATTCCTAAGATGAGATGTGTGTTCTGATTTCAACACCATCAAACATTCTTCGGAGAGGGTGGACTTGAGGTAGCTATGTTTTTCATGGAGTATATCCATATGATTCATGAAAACTTGGATTATTGAGCATATAAGGGATTCAAAGTAGTTTTGTATCTGTTACATGTTCAAGAGAAGCAATGGTGGGACACTTAGACATCAGATGGATAGCTGGAAAACATTGAGTGGAAGAACATTAAACATATATTGTTGGTGAACTTTTGACATGAGATGGTTAGGAAAGAGTGTGAAGAATGGTTTATAAGTCTGGCCTAGGGGAGTATGTCCATGATTGACTATGTTGGCTGGTTTACTAATTTTCAATTCATTGTTCCAATGTCGGTAGTGAATGAGGATACTATGGTGAATCAGGGTCTCATGCCTGAGGGGATACTTAAGGAGGCTTCTAATGAGATTCAGGTTATCTTTAATGGATGACCCATATGAAATTCATCCAATCGATGGAGGCATCACTATTTGAATCTTAACTAGAGTAGTGGAAAGAAGGCTATTTAGGTCAAAGAATTAGTCACTCAAGATATTACCTGAGCGATATGACACTATTTCAGTAGGATGGGACACTTATATAGATAGTACCGCAAACAACCAGTAGAGTTTCCTTCATATTGAAATATGGGGTATATATAATCATTTTTATAGATCCCTAAGAATATGGTTAATGATACATGTTATAAAAAAATTAGAGTGTTGGATGACGGTCTTCTACCCCATTTCAGTTTGGATATTTAATTTCTATTTGAAAAGGTTTTCAAGGGAGTGGTCAATGTACATTAGGGTAATAGTTCCCACATCAGCAGAGTATTACAACTCAATGGACTTGGAATGTATTACTAGGATGAGGGTAATGATGGTTTCATGTAGTTTAGCAAAAAATTTAATTATCCTGGATGGAACATTGAGAGTCAGACGTACTATTCTTGTCGATTCTATACCTTATAGTGCATTTTTTTATATAGGAGGCTCTCAATATTTTATTTATACACAACATGTAAAAAGTTTGATTTTGAATGTGTAGTTTTTAAGTGGTGTTATGCCGATTGATACCCTATTCGAAGTACCGTCATAAGACATTTGTTTATACAGTGGGTTTTTACTCTAGGTTTAGGGGTATCATTTCCTTTAGAATATTTACATTCTTGACATGTCATTCTTTGAATAGATTTTGGGTATGGACTCATTGGAAATGTACCAATAATAAATATATTTTTATTCTATTTGAGTTATCTTTGTGTATCTGGTGGTTGGAAATTATGATCATCATGGAATATGGGATATACAAGAGGGATAAGAAGGGTAAATTCATCAAAAATAGGAGGATCTCACCACCCATGATTCAGTTATTTTTTCTAGATGATAGGGTTGTGAAACAGGATATATATCTGCCTATATTCATCCAGTTACAGGATGTGTTTCTAATGGAATTCCAAGGGGTTCAACATTAAATTGATGTAAAATTTATGATTGAGATAATGAATGGAGTAGATACAATTTATATTACACCATATTCAATGGAAACAACAGAGAATCAAGAACAAGAGTCTCATCTGAGAGATTTAAAGGATATGTGATTTACCCATCTATGTACATCACCCTATGTTTCCCATTGTTTTTTTGAAATAATGATGATGATTCAATTCCCATACGTGTTTAATAGAATACGTTGAATCAAATTATAATGATGTACTGATATCATCTAAAAAAATTTATGATCTCTTTGAAAACTTGATAGGATCTTATGTTTCATCAAGGATTTATATGAGATTCGGGTATCTTCAGTTGTGATTTCAACCTTTTGATTTACCATATAGTATTATTAGAAGCAGATATAGCCTTTAGGAGTTCGCTGTGATACCATTTAAGGCAGAATAATGCGTCATTTGTTTTGATATTCATTAATGAAAATAATTATACACCCTTACATAGATCTATTTTTGTTGTGTTTATAGATGAAAACATGTTGTATTCCAAGTCCCAGTTTGATCATGGACAATATCTTCAAATATCTATGAGTACACTGGGAGAGAAATGAAAATATGTCAAGATATTTAGTATCAATTTTCAATGGAATAGCTACAATTCATGGGTCACATCATCATGGAAGATGGTTTATCATTGGAGCAAGAGAAATTACACGTAGTGCTTTCAAGGGAGGATAAGAAAAGTTATTTGATATCTGTAATTTTATGTGTTTTGTGGGTTATTATTAGAGGTTCATACAAGTATTTTACTACTTGGAATCACCATATTCAAGATTTACCAAGAAGAAAATAAAATAAAAATGTTCTGGAGAATGTGATAATTATTTTTTGGTGTAAAAGATGTGTTTTACAATTGCATCAATTTGGATCCTACCGAAGCTAGTTGAGGGTTATATCGTGTTTTTTGATGTTTGAGTAGTAGCACGTGTGGAAGTTTTTATGCTGGTAGATATAGGTTTAGTATATTGGTCATATAATATAAGGCCACATACCAAATGTTTACTGTGAGTACTGATCACAAGAGTTTAAAGTATAAATTTCCAAAATAAGATTTTATTCTTTGGGAATGGATGTGGATAGATTATATCTCGTAATCCAATTTTTACCTTTAATATATTCCCAGGAGGGGAAAAACTATTTATAACTCTTTTGGATGGAAGAGGTAGACCAAAGAATAATAAGAGTCTTCTTTTGAGTAAAATATGGTGACCTTGCTGGATGAGATCCATGTTGTGGTTTGAGTGGCCCATGGGCCTATGGATCTTGTATCAAGATTAGTAGTGTATACACTTTTGAGCTAGATAATGGAGAGGGAGTATGATGATACAGTGTGTTCCTTGAGGAAAATATTTAATGGTGGGGATTTAAATTATTATTTTATATAGATGATAATTAGACCATATATGTTTGGAATCATGTTTTTCACCTATGAGTGTGCATGAAGAGTTGATTCAAGAATTCAAGCTCGGAAGTGGGTGGTGTTTCTTACATTTAATATAATGTACTATGACATGAAATGAGATTATTGGTGGATGGGAATGATAAATGATATTTTAGGGATTATGGCATTATGCTTCACTTTATAGTAGGTGAATCTCAAGCATCAATGACTAAATGTGTTACTAAATCCATTCCCCATTAATGAATCAAAGTGGAATGACATTTCCATGGATTTTTTGGTATGTCATCTGAGGAAGAGTCTGAAGAATGATTTTATTTGGTTGATTGTGGCTGGACTCATGAAAATGGAACATTTTATTCCAATATATGATACATTCTCAATTGGTCAATTGAGATGCTTGTACATTTGGAAGATAATTTTTCTACACTGGGTGCCACATAGTATTGTTTCATTCATGACTCATATTTTATTTTGTGCTTCTATAATGTATTAAAGAAGGTTATTGGTACATAATAATTTATGATTACATATTTCAACAGAGATATATAAGTGTATTTGGAATATATATATATGTGTGTGTGTGTGTGTGTGTTATGGATGATATTCTATGACTGTGTGGTCTTGAATTTTGACAATTTTGTGAGAATCACTTGGCAGTCCTTGAGGTTTCCTATAACAACAATTATTAATAGAATATTTAGATTGAAACATATGAGACTATTTAGGGTATTCCATGTAGATCACCTCTATTATAGATAGATACTAGGGAGTTCGTTCGTTAGGGATCATGTCTTGTGTAAGATTCATTATACCAGGTTTTGTTGATTCAAGATTTATTTCTCCGTATAAGAGTTGATAGATGTCATATATTGATATAGATTGATGACCACTTGATTTTACCATGGGATAAAATGTGTTCTTTGATATGTCATATAAATGTGTCATTATAGTATTTCATGATAGGGCATGTTGGTGCCCCAGTTTTATGTAAATTTTTGAGAACATGGAGAGAATATGACTGTTAGTGTACCGATCGACTCTTTAATAGTGGCTTAGTTCAATGAAATAAATTTTCTAGTTTCATAGCTTTAAAGGTATCACCATATCCATTATCATGTGATCTATGATGATGATGTTGATCTTGAGATCAATTCGTGCTTTGGGGGATATCTAAGTAGTATTATGGATCAGAGTGAGAATGTGTTGTAGGGAATGATTGTTCTAAAAGTTCGAGTATTGTGGAACCATCGATGTTTCCAGGATGAATGATGGTAGATGTATGCAGATATGTTATCGCTATGAAAAAATCATTTTAGCATATGATCATATAGATTATTATAAGTACTGGTTCAGGATGAGCTGTTATCAGGTGGGGTAATTTTAAGATCATGAACTTTTCAATATATATGAAAATCTTGTTTTCAGGTACACTTTTTCTATTTTTTATAATTTTTTTGAGGCTTGTCTTCGGTGTGTTTTGTGGAATTTTCTGATTTTTTGGAGGGTCTTTGGAAAGCACATGGTCAATACGTAGTTTTCCCTAATGTTGTACCCCACCCCAGAAAACGACAAAAAACCCAAACAAAGTGAATTTTTATGATTTTAGAATGGTTTTTCATACCATTCACCCTATTTCTAAAAATAATTAGCCCCTCATTTGAAGTTCACATTTATGTCACATAGTTTTAAAAATTGTGCTCCCCTTACCAAAAATATCGTGGGAGTGGGTTTTATTACTCTGAAGATTTTATTTTAAATCTTGATTCCTAAAAATTTAACCCCAATGAACCCTATCTCGATCTAGAACCTTTTATTTTTAATTTTGAATCTTTTATGAGATTTCCAAAGCTCCTAGAACTCATTTCTTGATGAATTAAAGTCCTTATTAAATGATATATACCTCTCTAGATATTTATTCTATTATATTTTTCATTCATATCTCTCTAATATCTCATTCTATGTGAAGATGAATGTTTATCTTCTGTTGGAATCAGTTTTGATCGTGTATTCTTGTATGTTAATCTATTGGATCCAATTCTTAGTTTTTCATCTAAGATTTTCAATGTTGTTGTGTTCAATATTGATCTGCTTCAATTTGGGGTTTTTTACGATTGTGAAAATATCAATCCACGATCTTGTGGTTGGTGTTCTATTTATAAATTCCCATTGTTCAGCTTATAATTTCATGTGTGTAATTGAGAAATTTTAATTTTTATGCCAAGGAATTGTATTCTAAATTATATTGATAAATTGAGTTACAATGTGGTAATGAAATGGGAGGAATTTGGGAAATTGAATTTGATAACATTGGTTATGAAATTGATAATTAATGAGATTATGAATTGATTGATAATTCTAATTAAGGGATGGTTGACATGACCTTAAAGGAATAAGGTTTATATGATTAAATGTTGATGAATGAGTTATTGTAGAATTGTTTATATTTTCCAATATGATTAAAGGGATGGACCATGATAGTTTTGATAAATATAAAGGTGAACCATTATGTGAATAATGGATTAAAAGGTTCAATAATAATTATACTTGATAAATGTGATATATGCGATCTATATGATTGATTGATACATTATTTTGGGGAAAGGATTGATGCTCCAAATACATATATATTAATAGATGACAAATGAGTATAAGACATGGACTGATGCTCCAAATACCAATATTTGATTGATTGATAAAATAATGAGGGATATATACTGATTCTCCAAATTTTCATATGTGGTTGATTAGTTAATGGGGTGGAGGATAGATATTGATGCCGAAAATACCCATGGGGTTCTAAAAATGACATTATAGGCCCATACTTTTGGCATTAAAATATGGTTCCAATTATTTATGATATGAATTTTAAATTAAATTTAAAATGGATGCAAATTATATAATGAATTGTGATTCCCTTTGATATATGGTTTAGATAATAGCATTGTCCCATGTAGGTATTGATGGTTTGGGTGTCATCATGGACCCGAGTGATTATATGGTAAATTGAAAAATAAATAAATTGTGGAAATTATTTATTTCATTTATTGTACAATTATATTTAAATAACTACATACCCTATTATAGGACAAATGTTGTTTAAGATTCCAGCGATTGTTTCTTACTAATTTTTAGTCACACTGTACATAGGATACCAAATCGGTACCTGAATAGAATTAATGTTTGGAGGTAAGGATAAGGGAAAGGGACATGTGTACAATGGATGGGTTTATATATATCATGAATAAGGGAACCTGACATGATGTTGGGACCCCCATGGATATTTTCATTATGTATTCATTTTTGGGTTTCCATATTAACACACGACACCTGTATATAATTACATATCTACTACATAGATTTTATAGTATTTTCATTTTTGGTTTACCATGTGATACAGGCCTATATTGGTTATTGTATCATTATTGTTATTAGTTTTATCTTTTGTCTATTGACTGTATATTTCCAGTGTTTTATTTATTTTATAAAAATGATATAGTATTCCCTATTATATATTAGACAATCACTATTACCAGGTAGCCTCTATTGTATTTGGAGGTAATGTTGAGTTTAGGTACCAAAATGGGTAGGTGCATCGGTGGGTGGTACACAAGTCTGGATGTCACGATCCTGTCCATGATGATATAGGTTTAGTGAATTTTGATATTTTGTATCATAAATAACTGGTTCATATAGGATCTATAATTTGACTTATTATGTTATTCAAAAGTAGAAGACGTATTAGTCATATCAAACTCACTACCTTTGTTAATAACCAAGTGAATGAAAAAATAATAAAGGGTGAGCCCAAATTCTGTTTTAAGGTAAATAAGGGAGAGATCAATGATCACATGATCATAACATAATCATTATGTTATTATAACATTAGTATAATATTTGAAAATTATACAACGAATTTCATGTGTTATAATCTATAGAAATTGTATAAAAATCGTAAATTTATAGTGTAAGGATCCTAAATGAAACAAAACAAGATACATGAGAAGTAAAAAATTAGAATATGAAAAATGCTTTTGGTATAAAATAATCATATAAAATTAATTATGTAATAGTGAAGGATCATTTTTATGAATATCATAATTTAATGGGTTAATACCCCAGACCATCATATTAGTCATGGTTTACTCCAACGAAAATCATATTATAACCTTATTAAACTAGGATAACTCTCCGTTCCATCCCTTTTTATATCATGAGATATAAATTTTTACAAAATTAAATAGATGAAGATATAAGTCACACTAATCTTTTCATATAACGTAACCATCATCCATAGAAATGACATGAACACCAACCTTTTCTATAACATAAACACCATCCTTGGTTCGAATTTAACAACTATAAATGTTTATAACATATCCACTATCACATAATGAAATTTATATATACTTGTTCCAAAATATCATAAAACATCATCATATCAAAACGCATTAAAGAAATTGGATTCAAAAACATTTCATCATAGAATTACCAATGAAAAAAATTAATGGGTTTCATAGACATTTCATCATTTACTAAAAGAATAACCCAAGGAAAATAAATTTTTTTCATAAAACTATTTTCAAAATAAACATAAATATTCCAGAAAAGTAATATTTATTTAATCGATGGATAATATCGCTAGTAAATATTATATAAAATAAAGGGTTTTTATATGATTAATTGAAATGTGATTAAAATATTATTAAAACAATAATTATGAAAATAACATTTCCACCTAAAAATCAGATAATTAAAATCAAAAAATATTTAATATATTTTGGAAAAAATCACTGAATATAAATTTAGAAACATGTAAAGGAATGTTACATGAATTAAGTGATAAATATGGTCGGAAATTCAATTCATTACATATAATTTAAATGAAGACATTCTTTTTAGACTTTTGTACTGAATAAAAAAATATCGCAATTGAAACAAAAAAAAGAATATTCGTTTTAGTATTTTAAAAACCTAAAAAAATTGTAAAAATACCTTTGGAAAGTCATATTATAAAATCAAAAACTTTTATGATTTTTTTAAAACATTGATATGGAATAAAAACTTTTTTCCACTAAAGAGAGAAATACAGTCGATTTTCCTTAAAAAACATTTTGAGTATTTTGAGAAAATGAGATGTATAAAATGGAATGAAAATTTATTTTTAATTAATAAATAGTGGATAATAGATTAATGATTTTTTCAGATATTTATAATATTATTTAATCATTGGACAGTTAATCATAAACAATATCAATAATCAATTAGATATTACCATTAAAACCTTACTTCTTTGGTGTCATTTGAAAAATATGATGTATGAAACAATTATCCAAAAATGTATATGTAAATACCAAAATTTTAAAGATAATAATCATGAAATGAATTCATGGAATGTATATAAACCACACAAAAAAATATAATAGGCATATAAGGCATGTTACCCATAGAAATAAATGTGAAACAAAAATCCATTACCACTTTGGTAACGATTGAATCATAATCCCCATGAAAGGATAACATAAATTGTAACATTAAAAATCATGAATATAATTATTTTTTTGGTATAACATGAACATGGGAGTATATAGACCACACAAATAAAACTACTGGTGATTTTTTCATAAGACACCCATCAATAAAAGTGTGATTGGAAATCCAATACTTTATGTTCAACTTCCTTCAAACACACTAGGAAAACATGTATAATACATATATATTTATTATAAATATATTAATTAAATATAATCATTTTTATCATACCGTATATGATTTATTTATAACCTTCTATCATCCATTTGATAAAAATTCATTATTAAATTCACGATCTTATATGTTAGTAGCTTATTATTTCATGTATGTATGGTTTTGTAGTTTTTCCCTTGATCATTTTTAGTTTTTCTGTAATATATAAAATTTTAATTATTGATATAAAAATCATAGATATTTATTATATACATGTTAATAGTCATTTATAAATATAGAGATAAAAAATAAACAATGTCATTCAAGGAGATTGTAATCCATATAGATGCATGGGTGGTGTTTTTTATATTTTGAGAGGTGGAATGAAGGAAATGTAAATAAAAAAACATTATAGATTACATATTATATTATATTATTCATATATAATCATAAAATTAATCCTTATTACCATCCATGTAAAATATAAATGAAGAAAGAACCACATCACTTCAGGCAGTTGGTAGTCCACACAAATGGATGGTGGAAGTTATCATTTCACAACTATTTTAAAAGGTATGAAGGTAGATAAGTTATTATGGTTAAATATGTATAATTATGTCATAATTTTAATATATATAAAAATTTATATTAATTACACCATAATACACATCCATAAAATATGGTTATTATAAATGAATTGTATCTTTGTGTGGAGACGATAAGTCGTACGTATAAATGAGCGATATTTTCACATCTCATTGGATAGAAATAGGGTGAATAAAGGTGGATTAACAATAATAACAACATTAAAGTATATTTATTGTACATAATTTATTATATAATTTTGATTATAATAGATTTATATGGGGTAAAATATTAATTAAAAATAAAATTAGTGGTTAAGATAATTACATCTTATAAGAAATAATTTTATTAGATTTATGTTAGAGGATCTAAAGTTAGTATTTTCTGTATAAAGCTTCCTCCATAATATATCAAGGGTATTTTATAATAGACCATCATAGATTTTTCATGATTGACATTTTTCATTGTGGTATGACGT
Source organism: Viscum album (assembly GCA_963277665.1). NCBI lineage: Eukaryota > Viridiplantae > Streptophyta > Magnoliopsida > Santalales > Viscaceae > Viscum > Viscum album. Next base: position 1,597,787,579 of record OY728119.1, on the reverse strand, counting down.
AGTGAATAGAGGGGTTACCCTTTATTATTGAGCAGATGAGAACCACAAAAATTTCATAAAAGATTAGAATATACTAAATTAATTACAAAGGAAAATGGCTCCAAATAATATATAAATGGGAAAGGGAATAATTTTAAAAACAACATATTATCATAATTTTATTCTTTAAATATTTTAATTCTTTTTCTCTAATTTCACAAAATATTATTTTCAAAAAAATCAATATTTCAAATTTTGACAATATTCATTTTTTTTATCAAAAGACATGAATTATAATTTAAAATATGAATAAAATTGTTTTAAATGAACGTAATATGTTATAATAATATTCAATATTAATATAATACATCAAATTTAAAAAAAAATATTTTTTTAATATTGTTAAAATACTTACAAATATTTTTAATTAATTTTTTGAAATATTTCATCTGTGTTTCATAAGAATTTATGATTATTATAAATTTTTTGTTAAATTTGATAAAAATTATTATAATGAAATTTATTTCAATTATCTCTCAATAAACAGTTATATTCTTTCATAACATTATATTTTCTATATTTACACATTTATGATATATTTAAAACCAAGACGATGAAATTTTGTAACTTTATTTGAATAAAATATTTCATAGGCTATATTCATAGAAAATTTCAAATTAAAAAACTCATTTTTTAGACTAAGGTAATACTAGTATAATTAATATCATCCAATAATTATTATTATGTAAAATAATGGTGCTCTAATTTAATATTATCAAAGAATATACAGATTTACCTTTTTGGAGGTGAAAATTTTAACATAATTACTATAATTATTGTTTGAAAATAAAACGTACATATTTTCCTAATTTAAAAACCTGATTTGAAATATAGTATATATTTTATTAAATTAAAATTCTAAAAGTGGAAGAAATTTACTATAAAATATGTGTTCAACACTGGACAAACATCTCTTTTTAAAAATATTAGGCATAAAACATTATTTATTTTTATCTCATAACTATAAAAAATATTAATTAACAAATATATCATATGAACTAAGATTAAATATAAAAAATTAATTAAAATAATTAAATAATAGATATACATTTGTTTTTTTAATATTAAAAAAGGTTGCGTACATAAAAATAATTTTTCAAAAAAATACATTTTTACGTATCAAAAATGTATTTTTTTCCAAATTGAAACAAAAAAATTGAGTTCGGTGTTGTGAGTCATATACGTTATCAAACCTAATGTTCTTATTGAAACCTATAAGGGTGTCATAGTAACTTCTTGTATAATTATAATGAAATGAATTATATATATACTTTATTCATGTTATTGTTCTTTCATATAATTTATAATGATGGGTAATATTGATATAGCTAGTGATGATAGGTGATACTAACATAACTAATCATGATGGTTTATATTTATATAGATAATGATGACTGGTGAGAAAAATGGTTGGTGAGGCTGATTATTCTGAATATAATTGTAGATCATGTTATATATCTCTAACACACTCGGTAATGTTATAATGGTCACATGATGGAGGTTACTCCTAAGTGAGGATAGATTTTACAAAATATAAGTAACTCATAAGGGAAGATGATGTTAACATGATGGAAGTTACTCATAATTGAATAAAAGAATAATCACTTTTAGGTGATTCAATGATGAAATTATTATGTCCTAATACACAAAAACATTTCTCCAATTTGTTATATTAGTTTTAATGGTTCATTTTAACAACATTTATTTCAAATTGTTCTTGATTATTGACACATATATATATTATCTTATGTGAAATCATTATTCCACTACTCATGTTTTATGATACATGTTTTTATGGGTATGAGTTATATTATATAATTGATATTCCCCTGGATTATGGTCTCATAACCCTATGCATAATTTATTCCTATATATTATCATAACTTATTATCTCTTATGCATATTTTTACTGGGAATATGAGCACATAAATTCATATATTTCCATTTTCCACACCTATGTAGAATGATATTTTGTAAATATTTCAAAAAAATCTTTTGTGTAGTGTTTTTTGGGATATGGTGACGTCTTCTTATGGAACACAAAAATCATTATATAATGGGAATATTCCCATTTTTTTTAATTGATATAGAGTTTGGTACAATATTTGTTTGAGTAATTTTCTAAAACTCTAAATCTAAAATTATTTGGGTATATAATTGACTCAATATTTGTTTTTATTATTGTAAATATGAATCATTAAATTTTGATGACATTTTTTATAATCAAATCCTAATTTATTAATAGTATTTGTTATTATTACTAGATTCTTGTGTACTGGTCTCATTCTATTTTATAAATTCGAACTAACAATATAAGAAGAGAAAAAAAAATATTTATAATGTAAAGTTTTCACAATATGGGTGTATTATCCATTTAATGGTTTCATTTATATAAAATTAACTAGATATTTAGACACAAAATTTTCACAATCAACTTTGTGTTTACAGTTTGAGGAACAAAGATTAGCTGGATATCACCAATGTAAAATATTATATCATTAAATACATTGATGAATAATATATATCGACAAAATAAGAAGTGAAGTAGTTGTTTTGGTTATAGAAATTTATGAAATAACACAAAATAAGCATCCAAAAATAAATATTTTCATGACGCAATTAGGGTGAAATTTCACATTGATCGAAATGTTTTATTTCACATAATGAAAATGAACATTGACCTGATGTATCAATTAATTAAAAATGAGATTGTAGAGAGACTGGTAGATCTTTGTACCAAATACGGTAGTCAAAATTCAGCAGATATGCACACAAAAACATTTGTTTATAAATTTATATGGAAATAAAATTCTAAAAGGGGATTATGTGAATACAAGGATAATAAAAAAACACTTCATATTTATAAAAATATGAATGAAAGTATTTTTAAATATTTAATGGTTTGAAAATATTTTATTCCTATAAAAAACCTTTAAGAGAGAGTTTGTTGGAATGTGAAGACCACATTATGATCACTAAAATACAACTCAACAAAATTTCATTTACTATAAATTGATTAAAAAATGGTTTCTATATATAATTTTTATACTAAAATAGTTCAAACTCTCCTTCAGATAGTAGGAACATTACATGTTCTTATAATCTATTGGAATCATAGAGGTCATGGATGTTTTAAAAATAATATAATCTCTTAAAATATTGTGTTTTTATGTATTTATTGATGTTATTAATTTATTCCAACGGAGTTTTATGTGATATCTAGTTACATTCTCTTTTGAGTATTTACCATGAGTTTTCAATTATTCTGAGACCTAGATGATCGAACGAGGATTCCTATTTTTAGTTGTGCAAACAATTTACAGGGTAAATCCTGAAATTAAACACTATAACTGTAAAAATACTATAAAATTTTTAGAAATTACATATTAAAAATATATTTTAATTAAATAATATAGAATTACTTGTTAGTTTAATGTAATCATGTACATTATGTGAAATAAATGAATGCCGCAATATCTCTCTTATTCACATTAGAAAACAAGACTTGTGAGGGTTAATACTTTATGATATTTATATGTTAGTGTTATATTATTTTTTATAATTCCAATTTGTTGAATATTTGTTAATTTTTCTTGAGTGTTTTCGGGTCAAATTTATATTTTGGTAAGTTACCTAGGATTCAATCTTGGAGTATACTAAACTGGGGGATTCCTACCATACATCCTTGATTTATTTTATATCATCTAGTGGTCAAGTTCAGATGGGGATACATACACAACATTGAGATGTAATTCTAGCACTCTTACTAGAAATATAGTCTGATGCCATGGATTTTTAGATATTCTATAGTCTAAATATGTACATTTTTTAATTGAGTTATGTCTCTTATATAAATAATAGTAATTATTGGGTACCATTTCTTTGAAGGAGTATACCAAAGTTAATAGTATATGAAAGATAATTATGATCAAAAATTATATTAAATTTATATAGATTATATTTAATTTTATAATATATATATATATATATATATCTTTATTTCATTTTTTTGAAGAACCCGTGTTGCAACAACAATTCTTTCAATTTTTCCTATGATTTAAAAATAATTTAAAAATTTATACTGGTGAATTTATACACCCCCTATTAATATTGTATAAAACCCTATATAAGAAAACAGTTTTTATCAGAGTATGACGTTGAAATAATAATATTTCATTGTTCAAAAATATTTTGATGTTGTCAATTTTTTAATACTATTATTTTTATCCTAGTCATCATATTTGAAGGAAAATATTTTTTAAATTAGTTTGTTGTAAATTGAATTATTGGTTTCATTCCTCATGTAGTAATTTAGTATGATGGTAATTATTAGGAATACTAGTATAATATAGCATATGTTGGCCTTAATAACTTATGTATTGATCATTAGTTGGTAATCATAAAAGAATACAAATGACTAAAATGATTCCTAGATTTATTGATTTTAAATTAAGCGGTAAATAATTTTTTAAAATAAAGTGTTTGGATTATAAATAGTATGTTATAAGATAAATTTTTTTAGTTATTTATTTAATACATAAAAATTCACAATATGTATGAAGGATTTTGTAAGGTAAAAACAATGGAATAAAATGACTAGAGAGAACCAAATTTGGAATGATTTTAGTTCAATACCATTATTTAAAAATTGGAATAAAGAGTTTATAAATAAATTTTATTATATATTTCTAGGTATCAATAATTAAATGAGTACAATTGATGAACCCATAAAACACGAAATTTATTTTTATATACTATATCTTTCCCTACTTAATAAATTACATGAAAACGATGTTGAATTAGATAAAATTTATATTTTTAAATTCTACATTATTGATGAATACATATTTTCACCCTATAGTATGTAATTAAGCTGGAGAACAATATTATTAAAGAGACAAAAAATCATGTATTTAAAGAAAAAAATAATGTTTCATATGGCACTTTTGATATTGAGATAAAATGTGGAAAAAAGATAATGTATCTCATCAACTAAAATGTTTCTATATAAATATTAAATTGAATAAATTATTTAATAATATATTCTAATAGAATTATAAAAAGGATAATTCAAAGGATGATATGAATGGTAAATCATGTTCTTATAAACATGCTTCAGAATTAACATGATATGAATACAATAAAAAGGCTAAATTAACATGGAAAATCCAAAACTAAAGAATGAGAGAAGTGATCAAAGTTATAAGAAAAATGATAAATAATATATAAGATAATAATGTATTTTCCTAGAGGACACAAAAATTATTGTTGAATCTACAAATAAAAATTATTTTATTAACATGTTTTTAATAGTAACTATAAATGATGAAAATAGTGAATGTGGTTTCAGTTGAAACTATGATTCATATATAATAAAATCACGTGATACTAAATTGAATAGAGTTTCAAAAAAAGGGACATATTTATAATAGTTTACATTTATAGTGAATTAAAAAAATTGTGTTTTTCTAAAATAAAAATAAATTTCATGAAATTGAAAAAAAGAGAAAAATACATTATTATGTTTGACCTTAATGATGTTATATAGATTTCTCCAAAATAGATTCAAATCATAAAAAAAATAGTTCAATGGATGATTTAGAAAGAATTTATCATGGTAATCTATTCTATGATAAAATAATATAAAAGAATAACTTAAATAAAAATTAAATTGGTGTTATGTTTGATATAAAATTACTCAAAAATATAATAAATCCATTTTAAAAAAAATCTCTAGCAATTATTTAAATTATAAATTGTTTTTTATGTATAATTAATGATTATTATGTTATTGAACTTATAATAACAATTCAATTATATTTATGACATACAAAATTATTAATTTTTAAGACATTATCATAATTATTATGCCATAATAAAAGTATATAATCAATTATTGTCATGAAAAATTATTTCACAAACCTTTTAAAACATAATTTATCATGGGAACAAAAACTATTTTATAATTAATTTTTTCATTAAAAAAATGTAAGTGTGAATATGTACATTTGGTATATTTATAGTGGATGCTTGATATACATGACTAGTGATCCATTAAACTTCTTAACTCATAACATATGTGATACATGCAGTGTTAAACTTATTGACATCTCTAATATAAATGATAACATATTTTTCATGTTCGTAATTAAAAATATATAATTATTTCAAAATAATTATATTTATATATTACAATACATAATCTAATTGGTATTCCACAATTATGTTATAATGAAATTTTTTCAAAATTTTAAAATGATAAATTATTTATAAAAATTAATATATAGTGTTTTATCATAATAGAAAACATAATATTCATTCTACTGATATTTTTACCATAAAAATAAATATATTATGTGAATTAATTTTATATAGGGAAATTATATTATATGGAATAGGCTTCTTATGCATGAGAAAATTATCAAAACTACACAACTCCCCAAAAAATAAAATTCTACATATGCTCCCAAAATTATTTATGCAAAATTAATATTTTTGAGATTCTGAAAATAAAATTACGTAGTGAAAACAATATTTTAGATATATAAACTATATATAAATCAAAATAACTATAAAAAATATTTATTTATTAATAATTTTCAATATTAAAAATTTACTTCTCTCTATGAAAAAGATATATAATTGAAATATTTGATTATTTTAGTAGATATAAATATATTTATTTTTCATCTCATAAAATAGAAACCACACCCAATCATTTAATTTTATGAATTTTGTTACATAATTAAAAATTTCAGGTAATTATATACATTCAAAGTGATTATTGAAGAGAATGGTTAATTTTTTAATTTGAAAAATAGAATAAATTTATGTTTTCTTAATATATATAAAATATATCACTATAAAAAATTTAGCTGATAAAAGAATCAATTTAAAAATTCAAGAAATGAAAAAATAATTTTTTTATAAATTTAATATCTTTAAATATTTATGTATTGAACCATAAGATACTAAATTTTATGTATTAAATAGGACTATTATTTTTCCATTACCTAACAAAACACCTTATGAATTTTGAAATTTTTAAAAGTAGAAAATTTGATATTTTAGAGTTTTTTGTTGTAATGATTTTATTATAAATACTGGTGACTCTGTAGAAATGTTTTTTTATATAATATTTTCCTAGTAAATTTTGTTTTTAATGTTATCTTTTGCATTATTATATTTGTTAATTGACATAAATTACTTATATAAACTAACATTAGATATGATCAACTTGTGAAAATTATTATCAATATTATTCTTAATGAATGGGAATCCAAGAGAGTCGAGAATGGTGATATTAAGAATCTAAAAAACTTAGATGTGAATATTTTTTTAGGAAATCAATTCAATTCTAGATATGATTGAAGTGATCTATAGATAAATAGAATGAGTAAAATTTTGTTGCAATTTATTTAATATACATTTCTCTGCCTTCCAAAGATATAACTTTAAATTCCACCAATATGATAAAATATCCCAACCATAACTATAATAATATTTTTTGGATAATATGGAAGGTGAAATTTTAAAAAACATTATGTAGAATTAATAAAATTTGTGGATTGGATTGTTTTTAATAGATATTAAAAAGTATATAATAGTGAAATATTTAATGAAATACTAATGAGATATTCAATTCAATGAGTGTAAGAATCTAGGTAATATTTGACCAGAATTATTGAATTTAAAAATAGAAAGGGAATCTAAAATATTATAAAATTGAAAAGGATATAAGAAATCATACATAATATTGATAAATAGAGTGCAAGTGATGTTTAATAATTTAATGATAGTAAGTGATAAGAAACTGATAATAACTAACAATTTACTAGAATTTATGATAAATAACCATGAAACGAAATGGTCTCCAGGTGAAAGGTAACCGATAAATATATAAAGAATTTGTAGTTATATTTTTATTTCCCAATATAATAGTATTATTATATTAATAATCCTATATCATTTGGAAAAATTGATAGATATTTTAATTTTCATTAGAAGAATTATAAAAATGGTGATGAAGTACTACTATTTAGCTATGAAAATTATTCTTAAATTCAATTATTAAATTTATTAACATGCTTCCAAGTATGAGGCTCAACCTGTTTCTATTTCAAAAAAATTTGTTTGAAATTTTTTTATTAAACAGAAGTCTAATGTTAGTAGTTTATAAAATCTTGTATTTAATATTACTCTAGTATTGATAACTTTGGAAAGATAATAATATAATTAAAAAATAAATATAAATAATTATGAATCATGTTTACATAAAAATTCGCATTTCTAGTTTAATTATATTGATACTTGTAATTAAAAATTTTGAACAAAATATAAGAGGGGATTTATTTGCGCGAAACAAGTATCCATGAACAAGGTTACTAATATTATAACCCAAATGGTACATATTTCTAAAGAACTAATAGTTCATTATTATTATAGGGTTAGAGAGATGTATTCTTTAAGAGTTTTATTTTATAACATAATTGAATTCCATATTTTTACTATACTTGGGTTTTAGTATATTATTTTCTATGGTGAATAGTTATGTACTAGAAACTGAGACACATAGCACATGGATAATTTTTTTTTCAACATTTGACTAAAAAAATTCCAACTACTATAACATATAGAATCATAGGGCTGGACATATTACTATTAAGGATAATATGATTGAAAAAATTTAGAATATTATTGGATGTATCATTTCTCAATAAAACCATTATTTATAATATGAAATATGTTTTAGAACATTGGTGTTAAAATATCCAAAAAAATTAATTTTCTGATGATATTTACTCTAGGAATGTTGTAAGTAAAAAAATATCTATAGTTTGAAAGAAGTTAAGATTTTATCTTTCATAATGTATGGAAATTTTTAAAATATAGACATATGATAACTTAGTTTTTTTAACAAACCTACCCTCACTGTGGTTGAATATTTTTCATGGTTTTGGAATAGGAGGTTAGAAAACTACACTTTTTAGAACATAGCTAAGAATGTTAGTAAATTATTATTGTAGGAGATTTCAGACCATATGTTCAACACATCATTTGTTGGGGACCTTTGATAATTCGAAAATAAATATAAGTGAATATATAATCCTAATCTATAATTATTAAAATATAATCATTTATAGTTTTTGAATATAAATTTATCTTTTTATTAAAATAAATATATTTATAAAAGGAAAACACACTATGTATATCCTAGTTTAGGATTATACTTTGTATAATTTGACCTATTTTCTTCATCTTAAGGCACAAGTTATCTTCAGTTTTAAATGATATTAATGTCTTATAAAAAATACGAAATACCAAATAACAATAACTATCTCTACTGATCATAATCCATAATTATTAAATTTTATTTTTTGATCTTATTATTCTTATAGGACATTAAAAAAATTTCTCATCACCAAAAACACCTTAATATACTGGCATAGTTGAAATAATAAATTCATCCCATCAAGAAAATTCCCTGACCTTTTATGTCAAAGATGTACTAAAATGTCTTTTTTGGGTGAATTAATTAGTTGTTCCTATTGAAATATAAATACAATTTTACATTATCATATTTAAAATGAAATACCATTATAATTTTTAAATTACTGAAAGCCAGAGTGTGCTTGTTTCAGATATTACAAATGTAAAATATTTAAATATAATATTAATGATAATTTATATAAATATTATCCAAAGTAAGATGTAGGTATTTTTCTTTTTTTCTACACCAATAGTAAGGTGTATGATTTTATTAAAAAATAAAAAATTACTATTAAAGGTATTTTATTTTTAAGGATAAATGAGGTTGATATATAAACAAAGAAAAACATTCTAGATAATGAAATTAGTCTGGATCAAGTTTTTTAAAACCCATCTATTTTAAATATAGAAGGTGAAACACATCCATCTATAGTAACCTAATTGGATTCACAGATAATAGATGTAAATAAACTAGTAAATGATAATGAACATTCCTCTTTAATAAGAATAAACCACCTATAATGTTATAATCCGTGTGCAAAAAATCATTGGTGATGTAGATCAACCAATAATAAATAAAAATTAATTAATTAATTAATATAAATTTATTACATTAAGATGTTAATTTATACCTAAAATATGAAATAATTCCTTTGGTAATGAGAGATATATACTCCCATTACATGTGTATCTAAATAAATTCTAATAGGACTAGGTTTTTCCTTATTTTAGAAACAAAATGATTATTTGGTAATATGTTTAAAATGTTCCTTTTTAAAGAATATTAAGTTAAATTTTATTATTGATCAACATAATTATTGAATATTTCTAAGGGAATTAAAATTTTAATAGTGTATTGACTCTAGTGAAATTTTTTCTCAAGTAACTAAAACTGAAACCATCTAAATTATCATAGGCATCACAACTCAACTAAATTTATTTATATTTTGAATGGATGAAAAGTTTTATTCCATTGACATTTACTTTTAGGAGGATGTTAATTATTAAAAAAAATCATTTCATTAAAGATATAAATTTCATAAAACATATTTTTAAACATAACAGATTACTCTAAGGACAGATATAAGCCTTGAGAACATAGTATGATAACTTTTTTATAGTTGTAATTAAAAATTAAGTCATTAATTTAATCATAGATACGTTTTATTTTAGCATGAAATTTTTTAATGTGATAATTGTCATTAAAATTTATATCAATAAAATTATTTTTGTCCAAATTAAAAATACACAAGAAAATTAGTTTTCATGAAATATGTGATGTTCACTCAAGGTGACTATAATGAATGATCATAATTTCTTTCTATTCTTAAAAATAACTCAGATAAAAGTTAAAAAAAAAATTATAAGATATGTGGATGAAATATTTACTTAACTATATTTTCCATTATAATGTGTCTACTATATGTACTCTTTTAGGTACCTCATATAAACATTTCATAATGAATCTAGGAAACTATTATATAATACATATATTATATGGATGATTCTTACATTTCTCTAATTGATAGGTAGTTGAAAACACATTTTACATTCTTTTTTTTGGTTTGGGATTCACTTCTAATCCTAAATAATCCCAAATTAAGGATGGTAGTAATATATTTTTTTCTTTAAAAAATTAATAAACATAGTCTAATGTATCCTTATAGAATATCTTATATTGTTAAGAGTCAATCTGATATTGACTATATTAGTTATAGAATTTATTACAAGAGGACTTCTAAAACATGTCACATTCTGGTTGAAGATTTAGTCTAGTGGTCCAATATGAATATTAATTTTGTTACACCATCCCCTAATAAAGAAAAATATATGTTAGTGGGATGTTATCTTCCTCAATGTTTCTGGATACAACACACAATGACTGATTTTATATTTATTATTTCCCAATATATGATTCATTGTGATAAAATAAATGCTATATCTTTTTCAAATAGCCTAGTACATCCCTTATGGGATACATACATAGATATAATACACCACATCCTTTAAGAGAACTCATTTAATAGAGATAATATTCTTAGTTTCATCAAAAGAGGGATCATCTTGAAATTTTTTTTATTAAAACATTATTTATAATAGTTTTAAATATATTAAATAGAAGATAGATTTAATGAAGTTATGTTATCATATATGTTATTATTATTTAATTATCTTAAGAAATTTAAAAAAAACTACAAAAAAGGGAGGGAATTCCTTTTTTATAAATATTCTTAATTTTCCTTTGGGAAAATCATATATTCTAGAAGGATATTTAATAAAAAATTTAAGAATAAAAATTATTACCTCATCTGAAAAAAAAAGATAACAAAGTTATTTTTTATTATATTTAACTTTTATTAGATTTTAAAAGGCATGTTTTACTTAATTTTTGAACTATAAGGTGGAGTTTCTCTCTCTCAAATGTCATTTTTTATTTATATTTTTCTCTACTCATTTATTAGCATTACATATCATTGGGAATAATTTTACATACCTAAGAGATCCCTCAAAAATTTAGTTACTCATGAATAATTTTTGATTTTACATAATATTTAATTGTAATATATTCTTATTATTCTAATTAACCCTAGAAAATGATTTTTTTGTTTTCTCTTATATAGTAGTCTTTACATTATTAATTTGATTATGAATAAGTAAAAATTTATATTTTAGAATATATCTGGTAACCATCATCAACTGAATAATATAATTTGAATTCATTTAATGATAACTTATTTAATCTTGATCCATTATTTTAATATCATCCATTTATTATAATAATTATACATCAATTTATATTTCAGTTTCTCTCAAAATGGGAAGAGAATCATTTTCATCTTTTATTTTTCAGTAAGGATCAAAAGGTGATCCCAAGGGTAGAAAGTCAATGATTAAGAATATTCGTTTACTCATGTGTTTTCATTAAATATCTATTTTTATGTTAATAATTTTTTATTTAAACAAGGTTTGTATATATTCAAGTTGGAGAGTTACAATAAAACATATTTTTTTCATTTTTTAAGAGTATTTCTTTTCTTCTGATTGAGTTCAGATTAAAAGTGTAAAATTTTTACACTAACATGTTTGGTGAGATATATTGTAATGATGGTAATGAATAATGATTATAGAGTTTGAATATCATAAATCACATACATGTTAAACATATAAGGTCTTCCTTTATATGATGTATTATGTGTTTATTTTTTAAATTCCTTTCAAACATAACATTCTTTCATGTTTTATGATTGTTAAAAGTCTTTAAATTATTGATAAAAATAATTCTTATGTGTCCTAAACAATAAAAAACAATAGAAATTAAATTGTAATGTAAAAATACAACATAATTTTTTTTTGGTTTTTATATAGTTTAAAACCCATGAATCTATATTATAGTGAATCTTTTGATCCAAATAATATATATAGAAACCTAATTTTTTTAATTGATGTCACTGAAATATAGTGTTCCTTATTACATTTTTGTAACAAAAATATTAAATATTAAATTTAACCAATGGATATTTCTAACTATATAATCAACAAAATATATTGGGATTCATGGAATGGAAGGCATTGAAGTGACATTAATAGTGATTTTTACATCTTCTCATTGGTCGGTAGAGATTCAGTTTTGTTTCTTTATTTATTGTAATTTTTTAAGAGATACATTCATGTGAGGAATAATTATTGAATCTCTTAGTTTTTTTATTATAATAACTTTATTTTATTTTTCTGATCATTTTGTTTCATAAGTTAGGAACAAGTTATCTTCCATACCATTAGTTTAACCTATTTTAGGGTATATGAACATCTTTTTGAATATACTAATTGAAGATGATATTGTAGACAATCTTTTCTCTTCCTGATGTTCTATCAGTGAAATAAAAATTTCAAAACATGTACCCTATTACATGATCAGTAAATATATATATAACATATAGACATGATGTATTTTTTTAGGTCATTAAACCAAATTCCAAATTGAGATAAAATTAATGAGTTATATCTATATAAATTTTTTGATAATAAATATAATTTTTGGGTATATAGGTTGTTATTCAATGCTTTGTTCATGTTTTCAAAATCTATCTTTTAATTTGGGATTATATTTACTTATTTCAAATTTTTTAAAATTTAAAATTTAATTATTTTTTTCTACGTGTTTCCTCTTTTTGAAATTAAATTAGTTCCTAAATTATATATAACAAATAGTTTACAATCTTGAGAGGAATTAAAATTATGATTCTGTTTTTTAAAGCCAAAAACCCCCAATTCATGGTACCATAAATTCAACATCTATGATGTTATATCCAAGATCTATTGAATCAACACATTTTCCTTACCATAAATTGATAATCAATTAAGAATTTCAATAATTATATATACATAAAAATTGAAATATACTTTTACAATCATCATCCTACCAAATAAATAATGACATGATTCTAGAATTGGCTCCGGATAGGTTCCACGACCACCTCTCAACAAGGTGTACCCCTCCTGGGCTAGCGATGTGAGAAGGGAGATAATGACCCTCGAGTCCCACCTCTAGTGGGACCTGGGTTGGTGACTAGCACTAAGGATATAGTAAACTCACAAATGAGAGGTGTTACCCTTTAAGAGAACACTTTATAAAGAGTGAGATAAAACATACACAAACCAACTCCAACATAGAAAGTAATGAAATTGAAATCCCAAGTTCACATATGTAATGTCGTACAAAACTACTACAACTGATTATTGAAAAAACTATAAATACACAAAATAAAGTAAAAATAGCAGCCACCATGAAGCCAACATCTCCTGCAAACCCATTTTAGTAAAAACTAGCTCGATCCCAAACATGCTCCAAGTGACCAGAAAAATTGTTTATATATACATTGGGTGGGTATAACAATATATTCAGTAGGATCCTCCCTAGATCCATTCATGAAAAAGTAAAAAAAAGAAGGGTAAAGATCAGTGAAAAACAAGTGAAACTCACTAATCACCTAAATAGGTATACTAAGTTCCCAGACTCACCATGGCTACTCTCACCAAGTATCGTATACAGAATTATATAATATAATAAAGAATATCAAGGGTACCCCAATACTACTTCCCCACTAGTTTTCTTCTTTTCCCAAACACCGTACGTCCTAAGCATCTATCTCTAAAAATGCTTTCCCACAGACACCTAATCAAAGCCCCACAACGTGCACCTCATGCATCAAAACCACCACATCTAAGTAAGAAATGTTACTAGGTAGTTTCTAGGATCCATTACAGCTCACATAATGTGTATCATATGTCAGGAATTCTACCACAAGCCATTAGATCCCATACACCATGTAAGGAGCCTCAATCCATCACTGCCTATATATGTTACACCTATAGTAGTCCAAAAGAAACAATAACCAAAATATATGTGTGTGAATAACCACAATCCATTACATCCCTCTAAACACATATATGGTGAAATCTAACTTATGTTCCTACCCGAACAAGTAACTACCAATAGAATAGAGAGGTGGAAAAGGTGGTAGTTATCTATCCATCCTCCCACCTGAATGTTGTGGAAAACACCCCGAGGGATCAGAATCACCGAGGTGTTTGTTGCCCTAATTGACGGGGTGGAGTAGCATATAGAACACAAAAAGTACAAGAATATACTATATCTTCCAACCACACTATGGACATAACTTAGTCTTAGACTCAACTACAACTAATGTTACTCGGACATCCAGCTACCACTTCTAATACTAGGTATCCTATAAGAACAAAACCATTTGGAGAGCTTGATTAAATTCCACCATTCCGTATTTATTAGTTTTACTTTACGTTCATTAATTATTTAAACATTAATTAACTATTATCAATTGCCACATTCTATTTCATTAGAATCACACCCAATGTTCATTGTTCCATTAAATTACAACCTCAGCATTGAGTCCCAGCAAGATCCACCTCCATGGGATAAAATCATTTATTCAATAATTTATTAACAACTTTATTAAATTCCCATATACCCAGAAATTATAGAAAAACATTCTATACTACTAAACACAAGGGTACTCAACACAGTGAGTAGATAAACTACCCGTCCAATCTTTATCATCAATAGTAAGAGCGTAGACACATCCTCCCTCAAGAAGCTAAACACGGAAATCATGTGGTATACCTCTCATGTCTTCGACCCTTTTGGAAGGAGGGTAAGAAAACTAGCAGCCATGAGAAGTGGGGAATTTAAATAAGATAAATAACTAATACAAAACAAACAGCATCCAAATATTAATATCCATCTCATTCCATCATATCTGTTGTCCTCCCAGACACCAACATAAATAAAATGATGAATCTCCCCACTCTTGGTGTCAACTAATGCCATACCCAATAGGCCACCCTACCCCCACATATCACAAAGCCTCTCAGGATCACATCACAACACAAGAAGTTGGAAAACAAACATTATATCAATTGGGATCTTGGCCCTTAAACAAGAAAGAGGGTAACTCAGAACCCTATAAGGAATTATCTTTTATCAAAACACCATTTCTTTAATCTAACTTGAATTAACTGATTTATTATTTGTATGTTCCAAATTTGGGAAACATAAACAGTAAGAAATCAAAAATTGATTAAACATGCTTACTACATCAATTTGATTAACATCAAATTTTAACCACAACAACTAGATTCATTTACATACCTCTTTATCTTTTCCAAAACAATTATCAATTAATTCCATCTTTATGTTCACTACCTATTTCCATAAAGAATGAAAATCTAACAAAGAAAGCATAGATATAGCACTATATAACAAAACAAGAGTCAGTAACATACTATTGAAATCAATTTTTTATCTGGTTTATATATTTAATATGTAAATTCCATTGTGATACAGGGGAATAAAACATTATAACTCTACCATTTCACATGAAATGATATAGAATCAAGGAATCTGCTACCTCAAACTATTCAATATGTTCTTTATATGTGAACAAGACACATAGAGGGTTATGATCTCCTCCCCCATGACAACTGTGTCCACTCGAGGATGCAGAGACAGCACCACACTGGTCAACACCCAAGAAAATCCCATTAGGAACCGGGAGATAAAATTACATAAAAGGGAAAGGTGAAACATAAGTAGATAAGACCAAAATAATGATGATTGATCATACCTTTTATCAATGATTGATTTATACTTCTTAGTTTCAAAAAAACACAGAGGGGAACCAATCCAAGGAGGAAACAATGTTCGCGCAACACCTATAGGAAGGAATAAAAGGATCAAGTGTCTCACACCAGAGAAATAGGAAGAACTAGATAAGATAATATCTCATCCCTTTAGAAGATTTAACGGAGCAGTGGTTTAAGAGATGCTAGATTTTCCATTTAAAGCGAATCACATTAAAGAATGTGGTTTAACCAAGTAAAAGAATCCCTATCCTTAGGAAAATTAATATAGTAGTTATTTTCTTTGAATCGACCTTAGAGTCATTAAAATGAGGCTTTAAATGCATTTTAAATCGTAAGAAATGTCAAAGGGGTGAAACTATAGGATGCTAGAAACACAGTTCCTGAACTCAAAATTTGGAAAAGGAAATATATGCTACCATTAGAACCTCACTGTTCTGGAAACAAGATTCATGAACTCAAAATTTGGAAAAGGAAATGGAGGATACCATTGGATCCTTACCATTCTAGAAACAATGCTCAGGAACTCAAAATTTGGAAAAGTAAATAGAGGCAATCGTTGGAACCTCACCATTCTAGAAACACTATTCATGAACTCGAAATTTTACGAAGGAAATAAGGGATACCATTATAACTACACCGTTCTAGAAACACTGTTCATGAACATGAAATTTGGAAAAGGAAATGGAGGCTAGCTTTGGAACCTCACTATTCTAGAAACACTATTCATGAACTCAATGTTTGGAAAATGAAATAAAGGCTACCTTTTGAACCTCATCTTTCTAGAAACACTATTCATGAACTCAAATTTGGAAAAAGAAATAGAGGCTACCATCAGTACTATTCACAAGGGTACTATCAAAACGATTCACATAAGCCTACCATTGGAACTATTCATAGGGATACCATTGGAACTGTTCATATAAGCCTACTATTGGAACTATTCACAAGGCTACCATTGGATCTGTTCCCATATACCTACCATTCGAATAGTTCATAAGGCTACCGTTGAACTATTCACTAAGCCTAACATTGGAACTATTCACAAGGCTTCCATTGGAACTATTCACACAAGCCTACCATTGGAACTTTTCACAAGGCTGCCATTTGAACTATTCACATAAGCCTACCATTGGAACTGTTCACATCAGCCTCATCGGTGGAACTCATCACATCGGTCTCACCAATTGAACTATTCACATCGGCCTCACCGATGGAACAGTTCACATCAGCCTCACTGATGGAACAGTTCACATCGGCCTCACCGATGGAACTGTTCACATAGGCCACACTGATTGAACTATTCACAGAATTGTAAATTTGGAAAAGTGTAGTGGGATATGTCACCATGACCTCCCAAAACACCTCAAACAAAATATTTCCTTAGAGGAATGAACCAGAATGGTTCGGGCCATTACATCAGATACCACTCAAAACATTCTTATCCTCAAGAATTCAAAACCCACCTAATGGGAAACCGAAAGGGCTCCAAACAACCACCCATACAGATACCTCTTAAAGGGTTCAAGACAAAAAAGAAACCAAAGAAAGCCATATCATAAACACAAATGGTCTACAACCAAAATGCGAACATTTTTAAACACGAAGAGATTTAAACACCAAACAACTCGAAGTACTGAGCACGTATTTGCGACTCATGTTCTGAGGTGATCTCCTCCACACCACCGGGTCACCACAAGACATGAACAAAGGGGATAAAATGCCTGCTAAACACTCTCTATTTGTGGTCATGGATCTCTACATGGCGCTCCTAAGAGGTCGCATCATTATCAACATCGATAACTCCTCAATAGATGATGTGCGAGTCATCATGAAGATAAATATGGAGCTATGATACATGAAAAACATCATGTATTCGGCACATCTTTAGGGGAAGTGCTACTTTAAATGTCATGGAACCAACACGAGCCAACACCTTGAAAGGCCAAACAAACTGGGGATAATTCTTACTCCCATGACAAAACCTTCACTGCCCACGATGCAGAGTCACCTTCAGAAACACATGATTCCTACCATCAAACCCCAAAAGTCTCCTCCTTTGATCAACATATTATTTCTAATGATCCAGCGATGTCTTTATCCTCTCATTAATCTTTTGAACCATAACTTTTTTATTCTGCACTACTTTCAGTCCATGAATTGATAACTCTCTAACCTCGGTCCAGAATAATGGAGAATGGAAAGGTCGGTCATACAAGGCTTCAAATGGTGACATGATGACAGTGGAGTGAAAACTATTATTGTAGTAAAACACCACCAAAGGTAAGTGCCTCGTCCACAAACCTCCAAAATCCAGGACACAACTGTATAACATATCTCTAAGATTTTAGATAGTCCGCTCTGTCTAAACGTCCATCTGCAGATGAAAAGAAGTGTTAAGGCATTGGTGAGAACCGAAAGAATGTTGGATACCACTCCACGCCCTATAAGTAAAATGAGGATCTTGATAAAAATTATCATCCATGGGAATCCATGATGTCTCAACACCTCCACCAGATACTGCTTTGACAAAACATTCACTGAGCTTGACTCCTTTATCGCTATGAATTGGGATGATTTTGTTAAATGATCCACTACCATCCATATAGCATCATGTCCTCCCTGATATTGAGGAAAACCATTATCAAAGACTATTGATATATCCTCTCACTTCCATTGAGGAGTTTCAAACGGTTTGTGAAGACCACACGGAACATAGTGTTTGGAATTCACCTTCTCGAAGACCAAACATCAAGTGAAGAAACTCTATAAATTCATGCTTCAACCCAGGCCCCTAAAACTGACACCCCAAGGCTCTGTACATCTTTTTCATTCCAGGATGCATTGATAAAGGAAAACTATATAACTCTCTAAGAACTATCTTGCACATGTCCAATGTAACTAATAGACTTCTATGATACAAAACTCAGTGTTGTTCATCCTCAGAACAACCATCAGGGGCCTTGCCACAAACAACTTGGTCGCTCCAGACCTCCATCTTGAGATCCCCCAATCGGGAATCTTCCACCTAATGCACTAGAGATGACTGCACCATCATCTGGAAAGTATAACATCTGCCCAAACATATCCCATAGCGAGATGTAATGATGACAGTTCCTCCATAACTCTCAACGAATCACCAAATTCAGGCATTGCATCACCACATGGTTTCCTTCTCTGTGCATCTGCTACAATATTCCCCTTTACAAGGGTATTCGATATTTAGAAGTCGTATTCCTGTAAGAACTCAATCCACCTATGTTTTATCATGTTTAATTCATACAGGGAGAAAACATACCTCATGCTCTAATGATCAGTGAAAACCAAAAAGCACTCACCAATGAGGTAATTTCTCCACAACATCATAGCCAACACCAAGTCTTCCAACTCAGGATCATGGGTGGAATAGCTATTTTCAAGGGGAAACAACTACTGAGAGCCATAAGAAACAATTGATCTCTACCGCATCATTACAAATCCTAACCCTAGATGTGAAGCATCACATAAAACATCAAACTGAACTCCATCTTCTGGGATAAAAAGAACTAGAGCACATACTAACTTCACTTTCTGATACTTGAAAGCTTTTTAACATTGATTAGTCCACATGAATGTTCGATCCTTCCTATTCAATGTTTTTATTGGAGTCACAACTCAAGAGAAATCATTTAAGAACCTCTTGTAGCAACATAAAAGACCAATGAAACATTGCACCTCTGCCACTGTCTTGGGGGATTCCCAAGACACAACTCCTTCTATCATTGATGGGTCCATAGATACTCCCTGCTGGGACACTACATGCCCAAGGAAACATAATTCTTGAGCCCAAAAATCAATCATCGATAACTTCCCAAATAGCTGATGTTGACGAAGAACTCTTAAAACGGTGTGCAGATGCACTACATGCTCCTCCTCATACATGGAGTACACGAGGATGTCGTTGATAAAAACCACTACGAAATAATCTAGGAACTCACAGAACACATCATTCATCAATCCCATGAACACAACTAGAGAATTCTTCGCACCGAATGGAATTATAACGACTTCATAATGCCCATGATGACAATAGAAATTAGTCTTTGGGATATCCTCAACATTCATGCACATATGATGATATATTAACCACAATTCGACCTTTCAAAACCAAATTGAACCCTTCAGTTGATCAAATAAATCATCTTTATGCGGAATAGTATAGTGATTCTTTACTGTCACTTAGTTTAAGTGATGATAATAGTTACACAACCCCACACTGTCGTTAGCCTTCTTCACAAACAAAACTAGTGCACCCCACAGTGACATAGATGGCCTAACAAAACCACATGGTAATAGACCATAAGTTGTACATGTAGCTCTCATTACTCATAAGGGGCCATCCAATATAGATACATATAGATAGGAGACACTCCATGTTGTATCTCGATCCCACACACGATCTCTCATTGAGGGGGTAATGCTACAACCTCTTCTGAAAAGACATCATGGTAATCTTGTACAATCAAAGGAAATTCCAACTTCTAAACCTCTGAAGAAATCAGCATCAGCTCCTCCATCATGGATGATAAGGATGGAACACTCCTCTAACCCATCTGAGGGTGTCACT
This sequence comes from Viscum album, assembly GCA_963277665.1. Classification (NCBI taxonomy): domain Eukaryota; kingdom Viridiplantae; phylum Streptophyta; class Magnoliopsida; order Santalales; family Viscaceae; genus Viscum; species Viscum album. The sequence goes on along the minus strand of OY728119.1, from coordinate 1,597,766,269 downwards.
CGCCAACATACACCACTAGCTCTCCATCCGCATCGAATAACCCAACCTGCCTCATTAAGTAATCACTGATATCCAACACTGAATAAAACCAATCCATGTTGAGGATGACATCATATGGTTGAATCCATAAACATTGGAAATCTACCCAAGAGAGGTGCTTCCCCTACACTAGCTCACACTCTCTGCAAATTTCAAACAAGTCAGCTAGACCTATAACTAGTGTAGTCAATGCAAAGAGCACTAGAAGTCTCTCTAACAGAAGTCAAAAATCATGGACAAGGGTATGAGATATAAAGGTTTATGTATCTCTTGAATCAAATAAGGAATAAACCAGTGTAGAAAACAATAAAAGGGTACCTCGAACGACATCTGGATCGCCTGGAGTTGGCAATGCTAAAGCATCAAGCTGACCACGACCTCCTCTATCACCTCTCTGACCCTGATGACGACCACCACCATGGGTGTGCTCTACTCTCTGAGGACAGAGAGCATCATAGGGTTGTCATCTGCTTTCCCCATCTACCATCAGCTGATCCAAAGCTTAGGCAACATTCTTCTTCTTCCTTGGATGTAACTGCCACAATGGAGGAACTTGGTGCACGATGACTGATTTGAATGTTCGGACACTCTCGCTACTGATGACCTCAACCACCACAAGAAAAAAATAACATTCTCTCTTAGAACATTCCTTAGAGATGCTAACTCTATAAAAATGATATGCGGAGGGCTGTGACCTACCCCTAGAAGAATGGAAACTCTTCTTCCCTAAAAACCGGGATCCCAGAACCACATCTCGGCTTCATAAGGAATCATGAGTACTCCCATCTCGCGATGATATAGTCCTATACAATATTCTCTCGATGACCTATTCCCACTCTAGTACCTCAATATATGTCTTCGGCATAAATGGGGTGACCTGGCACTAGATCTTTGGATGCAAAGCCTCCTGGAAATGCCTCGCCCTAGCCTCCTCATCTTATAATAGGTATGAATCATATTGTAAAAGTTTCCAGAAATTGATTCCAAATTCTCACACACTAGAGCTCCTCTATCAAAGGCTAATAAGCTCCTAGTGGCGGGATTCATTCACGGTCAGAGAATGAAACTCGACTCTAAACATTTCTCAAAACTCCTCCCATGAGATCACCGACTCCTCACCATCAATGAGGAATAAGATCCACCACTGCCTCGCTGCTCCACATAACTTCATCACATCCAAGGACACCCAGTGCTCCTTCTGATAAAGGATCAAATTGAAGCCTATCTTGACCTCCTCCAACCAGTCTTCCATGACTGCATCTGAAACGGAGCCCTTCTACTTTTGCAGACTCTGGCGGTGAAAATCTTAGAGTGTCCTCCTCTAAGTTTCATCATTGTTGACCTATACCCTATGATTATCTTCTGGCATAGCCTTCTAGATATCTTCTACATTAACTTGATGAAAACGTCAACCCATAGCCATACATAAAAAATAAAAAACAATTAGAACTCCTAAACATAGAATATGTGAGACTCAAAATTAGTAAATTAATTGTTTTATTTTATTAATTTGAGGTTAAATTATCCCGAGATATACCCATTCAAACACAAGCGCAAAGATAAATGAATCATGATCCATTCCTAGTTCTCTACCCTACAACAAGTATCACCCCATTAAGTAGACATTGTAAACTTAAAGGTCCATGCATCATATCAGAGGGGGCCCAAAAGACCTATGTCTCAACCAGTATCTAGTTTTTACATCAATTGTTAAACATAAATGATATTGTTTCCGTACTAACCCATGAACCCTCACATGTGCCTAACACTAAACTCCATCCTACCCATCAACCGGACCTCTGATACCACTCTATCATAACCCCCTCCCTACAAGGTGTACCCCTCCTAGGTCGGAGATGTGAGATGGGAGATAATGACCCCCATGTCCCGCCTCTAGTTATCCCTAGATTGTCGACTAGAATCGAGGGTATAGTAAACACACAAATGTGATGAATTACTCTCTAAGAGAACACATGAGAAATATGGAGATAAGAAAGACACCAACCCACTCCAACTCAGAGTGTAATATAAAATAAATCCCAATTATACATATGTAATGTTTTGAAAAAATACTACAACTGATTGGGGAAAAACTGAAAATACCAAAATAAAAGTAAAAAATGCAGTAACCACAAATCCCAATATCTCTTGCAACCCCAAGATAGTAGTTACTAGCCTGATCTTCATTCTGCTCCAAGTGACCTGAAAATTAGATTACATAGACATATGTTGAGTATAACAGTATTCTCAATAGGATCCTCCCTAAAGCATCTCATGAAAATGTAAAGAAAACATTCTAAATCTCAGTAAACAACAAGTTAAAAAATCATCACCCAAACATGTATACTAAGTTACCAACCTCACCATCGATACTCTCACAAATTATATCCTAAAAGAGGATATAATATAATAAATAATATCAAGTGTACTCTTCTACTAATTCCCCACTGGTTTTCCACTTTTCCTTATTGTCGCACACCCTAATCATCTGTCTCTATAAAGGCTTTCCTGCAGACACCTAGGTGAAGCACCACAATATGCAACTCATGAAACAATACCACCACTTCTATGTAAGAAAAGTCACTAGGTAGTTTCCCGGAGCCACCACACCTTGAATAATGTGTATCATAGGTCGAGCATTATACCTCAATCAATTACAGCCCAAACACCGAGTGAGGATCCTCAAGCCATCACAGCCAATATATGTTACACCTATAGTAGTCCATAGGAAACTATATCTAGAATATGTGTGTGTGAAAAACCACAACCATTAAAACACTCTACACACATATACGGGGAAAACTAATTGATGTTACTACTAGCATAAGTAACTTCCAAGAGAAGAGAGAGGTGCCCAAGGGGGTAGTCATCCACCCATCCTCCCACCAAAATGTTGGGGAAACACCCCCCATGGATCAGAATACCATGGGTTTCAGTTTCCCTAACTGACGGGGTAGAGTAGTGTATAAAAAAACAAAGAGTACAGAATATACTATATCTCACAACCACACTATGAGATTAACCTAGTCTTAGACTCAACTATAGCTAAAGTCTCTAGGATTCTCGGCTTCCACATCTAAGACTAATTATCTTATAAGCACGCAACCATTTAGAGAGATTTATTACATTCCTTTATTCCCTTTTTATGAGTTGCACTTTATGTTCAATAATTCTTAAAACATTAATTAACTATTAACAATTGCCATATTATATTTCATTAGCATCACACCCAAAGTCCATTGTTCCTTTCAATTGCAACCTCAACATTGCGTCCCAGCAAGATCCATCCCCATGGCTTCACATCATTTATTCAATAATTTATTAACAACTTTAATAATTTATTATATTTCATGAATTATATAAAAAAATTCAAAGATACTAAACATAAGGGGGATCAACACTTTGAGTAAAGAAACTAACTTTAGAGTATTTTTCATCTATAAAAAGAGCATAGACCCAACATTTCTCAAGAAGCTAAACATAGAAAGAGCGTGGAATACCCTATGCGTCTTTTCCCCTTTTGGAAGGAGGGAAAGAAAACCATCTTTCTTGAGTAGCGGGGAAAGTAAAGAAGATAAAAAAACTAAAAAGATATTACAAGCATCCAATACAACCCATTCAATCATCTCTGGTGTCCTCCCCGACACCAACATACATAAACTGATGCATCTCTCCACTCTAGGAATCCACTGCTACCATAATAAATAGTTATCCCTACCCCCACATATCATAATATCCTTCCAAGATCACTTAAAAACACAAGCAGCAGGAAAAAAACATCGTATCAATTGGGCTCTTACCCCTTAAACCAGAAAGAGGGTAACTCATAACCCTATAAGGAATTATCTTTTATCAAAAAACCAGTTCTTTAATCCAACTTGAATTTAATTATTTATTATTTGTGGGTTCCAGCTTTGAGAATCCTAAACAGTAATCTATCACAAATTGATTAAACATGATTACTGTAATAATTTGATTAACAAAAAATTACAACAACAATAACCAGATCCATTTACATGCCTCTTTATCATTAGCCAAAAAATTATCAATTAATTATATATTTATGTTCATTACCAATTTCCATCAAAAAAGAAAAGCAAAAACGAAAGCATAGATATCACACTGTATAGAAAAATAAGAGGATATAACATACAATCAATATCAATTTATTTATCTGGTTCAAATATTTAATATGTAAATTTCATTGTGATCTAGTGGGATAAAACATTCAACTCTAGAAGTGCACATAAATGAATAACGAAGTAACAAATACCTTATCTCAAATGGTTATTGAAAATATTTATATGAGAACGTGCCACAAAATAGGTTATGAACTCCTCCCCCCATGACAACTGTATCCACCAGAGGATGTAGAGACACCACCACACCAGTAAACACCCATTAAAATCCCATTAGGAACATGGATATAGAAATCCATAAAAGGGAAAGGATAAGTATAAGAAGATGAAACCAAAATAATGATGATAGATCATACCTTGTATCGAAGGATGATCAATACTTATTAGTTTCATCAAAAACACTGAGGAGAACCAATCCAAGGAGTAAAGTTTGACTGCACTACTCCTATGGGATGGAATTAATGGTTCAAGTGACTTACTAGAGAATAAGGAGGAGGAACTAGGTAGGATGATATTTCGTCCCTTTTGAAGATTTAATGGATCAGTGGTTTAAGATACGCTAGATTTTCCATTAAAATAAGATCACACTAAAACATGCGGTTTGACCAAGAAAAACCATCTTGAGCCTTAGTAAAATTAATATATGAGTTATGGCCTTTAAATTAAACATAGAGTCCTTAAAAAAAGGATTTAAATGAATTTTATGTTAATGTAAATGTCAAAGGGGAGAAACTGTTGGATGCTGGAAACACTGATCATGAACTCGAAATTAGGAAAAAGAAATAGAGGCTATTTTTGGGACCTCGCCATTTGAGAAACATAGTTTATGAACTTGAAATTTGGAAAAGGAAATAGAGGCTACCATTAGAACCTTCCCATTATGGAAACATTGTACAAAATCATGAAATTTGGGAAGGGAAATAGAGGCTACCATTTTTACCTCACCATTCTAGATACAATGTTCATGAACTCAAAATTTAGAAATGTAAATAAAGGAAACCATTCAAAGCTCACCATTATGGAAACACATTTCATGAACCTGCAATTTTGAAAAGTAAATAGGGGTTACCATTGGAACCTCACTGTTTTGGAAACACATCTCATAAACTCAAAATTTTGCAACGGAAATAGAGGGTACCGTTGGAACTGTTCTCAAGGATACCATTGGAACTATTCATATATGGCTACCATTGGAACTGTTCATAGGGCTACTATTGGAACTCTTTGCATAAGCTTACTATTGGAACTGTTCAGAAGGCTACCATTGGAACTATCACATAAGCCTACCATTAGAGTTGTTCACAAGGCTACCATTGAAACTATTCACATAAGCCTACCTTTGGAAATTTTTAAAGGGATACCATTGGAACTATTCACATAATCCTACTATTGGAACTATTCACAAGGCTACCGTTGGAACTTTTCATGTAAGCCTACCATTGGAAATGTTCACATCAGCCTCACCGATGGAATTATTCACATCGGCTTCACCAATTGAACTATTCACATTGGCCTCACCGAAGGAAAGGTTCACATCAGCCTTAAAAATGGAACTGTTCACATTGGCCTCACTGATGGAACTATTCGCACCGGCCTCACTGATGGAAATGTTCACATCTGCCTCACTGATGGAAATGTTCACATTAGCCACACTGATGAACTTTTAAGAGAGTTGAAAATTTTAAAAAGTATTGGGGGATAATAACCTTGACCTACTAGAACACCTAATATTTTAGATTTCCACAATGTGATGGAACAGATAGGTCAGGGCCATGACAATAAGCCCCAAAGGGAATTCCCAATTTCAATATGCTAGTTTCTAGTTTCTTGAAATCAATATATATATAGGGGGTGTTAATTTTCCCCAATAAATCAATGACTAAAATATTTCTGCCACAAAAAATGTATGGAATTACTATTCTATAATTTATTGATCCACACATATAAAATAAGTCATTTTAATAATGAGTGATACCAAACATATTGTGGTATCAATTATAAATTCAAAATAAAATCAATTAAATACAAAAAATTCTTCCCAACAAAAATAAAGAATAAATATTAATTATAAATAGAGACATATGATATAAAATATATATAATAAGTGTTAATAAATATAAATATATATTATGAATAAAAAAAAATTGGGAACCAAAAAATATATCTCCACCTATAATAAATCACCATGTTTTAGGAGGAAAACTTCACCTAACACCATCAAAACACCCAAACAAGAATGTTATCAATCATCCACTACATACAAGTAGAAAATTTATGATTCTATAATATGATAGGCTTCAAAGAAATTCAATTTACGTATTATCGCATAACACCATGCATAACATTTCAATGAAAATATGTTTTATTTTATGATGAAATCCATCTCTAAATGTAATCATTATATTATCAACATGTTAGATATCATCATACAATAACCAAAAATAGATCTTGTCACTATATTTTGGAAAAAAGATTAACATAAAAAAATTTATTGATATTCCTAAAAATAATAAAATTAGTGTAAGGGAACCCATTTTAAAAATTCATTTGAAAATACCTAATATCATTATGTAATCCAAGGAATATTTTATTTATGTTCTAGAATAATAATTCTAATTTAATACCATAGAAAATGCGAGTAATAAATAATAACATAACCCTAAAATTATATAAATCAATAATGATAAAGAAAAATTATAAATAAATCATAGTAAAATCAAATAAATATCTTCATGTGAATTTTAAAACCATAATATTTTATAATAAATATTCTCTTTAATAAATTTGATGTTTTAATAAATTAAAAAGAATAAACCCATTTAGTTATGTGAATAATTATAATAAATTATAAAATGAGGAAATTAATATGAAATTTAAATGAAATATTACTTTCAAAATTAAAATCTATTTTAAAAAAAGAATATTATTTATACTAAATGTATGTTTTGTAATATATTATCTATGAGTATTTATTTTTCATATATGTTTAAAAATTTATGAAGAGTAGTAATGTTATAAAATATTAGTATTTATAAATATAAAAAATGAATTAATTAATTATAAATAAGTTTAAAAAATAAAATAAATTGGGGGAAATTATTGTCAAAAATATAATTTCACATTCATATAATGGGTTTTTAATTATGAAATAGGATTAAATATGATATAAACTTTTTAGCTCGCTTATGGTTATAAAGGGTTAATGCGGGGGTTAAACTAATTGACAATGTTTAAAATATAACATTAAATTTCTCAAATATATATAGTTTAGGATATTTATTCATTACCATAACTTATATTCTAATTTATTTTATTTGGTTATACTTTCATTAGAATATGAATTTATTTTATTTTAATGTTTAGAGTATTTTTCTGTATTATACTCACCTCACTTTTAACAGCTCACCGAATATCATTACATAATCACACATTTTGAGCCATATATATTGTAAAATGCATACCCAAATACCTTAATAAATTCCCTCCCCTTGTATTGGATATTTTTTTCTTTTAGAAAATACCAACCATTAAAGTAGAAATGTGAATTCCAATAGAGGTATCCCAAAGAGGAGGTAATTGCCTTTACCGATAAATTAAAAATTCATCTTTAACCTCTATATAAGATTATAAAACATATTGAAATTTATAAATAAATATAATAGAGATATATATATATACATGTTTTATTTTTAAATATAGAAACATTTTATACCACTATTCTACTCTGAAAAATGATAACATCCTTCAAGCATACAATTGGAGTGCCATCTACATGAAACAATGTGATTCATTTTTCATGTTTTATGTAAATTAATGTTTATATTGATATATCTAATGATTATATTTGATATTATTGGTATTATAATTATTTTTGAAATAAATATTATTATAAACATATATTATTTCCATTTGTTGGAAAATAAAAACAACACTCATACGTAAGTACGGACTACCGCCTCAACAATGTAATATTATTCATTTTTAAACACCACATTATATGAATGGTTATAAATATATATATAATAGATTGATATTATATTTATGTCATTATTATGACTCTATAGTGACGAATCCATGAAAATCATGTAAGGATTAGAGTGGTTGACCCAAAATATGAATGGGAAATAGAAAATTTAAAGCACTGAATGTTGATCTTAAGGATGGATTGTTAATAAATAAGCAAATTTTAGTTATGAATTTTCCATTCAATTATTTTTGGAATGAGGAAAATATTTCTTAAATACTTTTTGACTAACTTTTAATGGATAAATATTTTGTAAAAAAAATTCTATAAGAGGTTTATATTTAACTTATATAGAATCAGTTCTAAATTATTTATGAATATAATCTATCATTCTTCATTACCATTATCGTAATGAGTTTAGTTCTGATAAACATTATATTTTTAATTAAGTTTTGTATTTAAAAAAAAATTGTTTGGTTTTCATACAGAAAAAATCATTATAATCAAACTGATATCAGAACAAATAAAAATAATGTTCACCCTCATAAAGTATATCATAATGAATGTTTTTATGCAAATCCATTGGATTGACCCCTTTTTAAATTTTGAATACAATACTAATTTCTATTATTAGTATACATATTTTAAATTATAATGCTCTATATAAATATGAAGTTGATCAATCTATTACAGAATATCATTTCATGTCCCATGAGTCCATGTTGTTGAAACAATATCAAAGAAATATGACTGTTGGGAACTAAATATGAATGATGGGAATTTTCTTATTAATACATTATCATTAAATGAGTTTAGATAATAGATATATGTTCCATATAATATTAATATTTTCTTACTATGTGAGAGATCTAAAACCTGTCAGAAGAATGAACATCTTGTTCCTTGAAATTTATTAATTTTTTAGAGTCTTTTTTCTAAAGTAATTAATGTTTGGGTCATTTTCATTAGACAAATTGAAAAATGTTCTTTCATTCGATATGTGATTTCAATCGAGGTCTTGTGGGGAAATAAATATATATAATCTGATCATACTATTGATTGAGGGCTTATGGGGACACCAAGAGAGATCTGATCCACTGGATCGAGGGAACCAGGTATAGGTTGACATATCAAAACCAATATTCCTATTAAATAATTTCCTTGCTGAGGAAAGACAGACTTTCTTATGGCTATAAAAATAGGGAAAACATTATCCAATGTTTGTTGCTACCTTCCCCTTATAGTTTTGAGAGATATAATCTTTTTTAAATAGTTTTAATTCATTATTATATTATTATTATTATGTTACTTGTTTCTTAAATGTTATTTTATTCTATTATTGTTATTTGAATTTTTTTTATCAGAACAATTTCAAATAAGATAAACATTATTAAAACTATTTTTCGGACCCTATGTGACTCTGAATCATTATGATCCATTTATAATACGATCGATTTAGTTTTTTATATTATAATATTACATTATTATCATTATTTTTCTCTAATATACTCAAAGTCCTTTGGATTATCCTCTATTCATATTATTTATGATTTGAATTTTTTACACTAATATATTGAAATCACTCTAGTTGTGATACTTAGGTAATCAGGATGAGGGAAACGTTTGAATATAATCATTTTACTTAAAAATGATTGTTATTTTTTTTGTTTAAACTCATTTAAACTACTGTTTTATAAACTAAAATTCACCCCCACATCTTAATAGATCCATTAAGAACATATTAATTCAAAACAAATAGTTATAATATGTATATATTAATCCAAAATTTGGTTCCATGTTTCTTATCAATCATTTCATCATCATGACACTAAATGACTAAAGGAATGTTTATTTATAAAAAACCAACCTTAGTTCATCTTTTTGGTTTTGAATATTTCTCATCCATGTTGAGATACTATAATGTAATTCAAATTTGTTTTTATAATCTATAATTATTGTGTAAATTTAATTTTGAGCCATATTTAAATTTAGGTTTTTTTAAATTAATCATTTTAATTTCATAAAAATGGGTTTTTTTAACTTTCTTTAATAATTTAGGAAATAAATGTTTTTTAAATTTATATCATGGCCTCATATTTCACTATCATTAAAATTCATAGAATTGAATCTCCCTTTTAATGATTCTATTATTATTTGGAAATAAAATATGTTTCCAAATATTCTATAACAATTAAGTTTTATAGATCATGTATGAAAATCTTATTTTCGATTTTTTATATAAACGTTCAAGGGATAATTTAATTGTATTTTCAGTATTTTTCAATATCCATTGATTTTTCTTAAGTTTAAATATCAATATAATCTTATTAACCTTCAATGATCGAATATTTTAATATATATTTTCCTCTATTAAAGTTAAATATATACGATAGACTTCTCTACATACAACATGAAACTAAGATGATATTGGTATTTATTTAGACTGTTTAAACCTGTATGTTTAATTAGTTGTTCTAAATAGGAGTAACCAAACTACTAAATATATTAATTAATATATACATATATATTTGAAATATATCTTCTATAAATTTATAAAGTTTAATATTGGGTTTATGCATCTATTTTTTTATTTGATTTAAACATTATTGAAGAAGACTAAATATACTTTTTTTAAATGATAATTTTAATAAAATTAATTATTTATAGATATAGTGAATATTTATTAGTCTAATATAAATATTAAGAATAAGAACAATTACTACTTATGAAAATTTATGTTTTAATAAAAATAGTTTCTCATTATATTTAATAAATTTATTTAAATGATAAAATATAAAAATAATAGAGATGGAATTTCAAAAAAAATTATATAAGATGTAAATATTATTTTAACATGATTTTTTCAGTGTTTTCCAAAAAAGAATTATTTTAAAGAGAATAATGAACATTAATATTTTAATAAATAAAAATAAATGCATGAAATTATTAGTATACAAGTATTAATTTGAAATAAATGAAACCTTTATATAATAATATATTTTTATTTTATATATAAATTTAAAATTTTAATTTTGTTGGTTTCACGTAACAGACCCTTTTTCGATATTGTGCAACATAACATAAATTTTGGTAAAACATTTTCATTAATACATTATACATTTAATATTTTTAAAATGATTTTTATCATTTATATATTATGTAATATTAGCACGACTTTATTATTTGGATTCATCATTATAAAATGATCATGTTATTAATTTTTACAGTTTTTTCGAGATAATTTAATTTTAGTTGTACAGAAAAAAATATTTGGTTTTCTCGAAATCAATTACTTTAATTAAATTACCAGTAAATTAGAATGTCATATATTTTTATTAAACCTTTTATAATATTTAAGAAATATTTGTATTCAATATAAGTTGTTTAAAATTTATAATTCCTCCATTTAGACATACAACAAAAAGTTATTTTTTTATTACTTGTTAGGTAATTTCATTTAATAAAATATTATTTTAGAAACATTAGGTTTTAAATAGATTTGGAATACACCTATAATTATTTTTTTAAGAAATCAATTTATTTCATGAAAATCTCAAACATTGCTACACATAGGTGAAACAAAAATTAATGATAAAAATGAAACTTTCCTAACATAAGGTTTTTACAAATTATATGTTCCTATAACAAAATTAATTTCCATAACTCTATAAAATTAAAATTTATAAATTGCTTTATATATTTTATATAATATTTGTTATATTATTAAATAATTTTTCATTTAATTTTTCCGATTTATATTATTTTTCGAGGATAAAAGTTGAGTAATTATGGTAAGGCTATGTTAGGATAAAATTTTTATACCATATTGAAAATGGATAAAATAATAAAAATAAATTGTGTGATATTGTATGGTGGTCAGAGGATCAGAATTCTATCATTATTTACAAAAGTATTTTATATTTCTGGAACCTTTTTTCATTATTAATGGTGTTATATTATTTTCAAATAAGGAAGTTTTATAAAAGTTTCATTTTCATCACTTATGAAAGGAGACGATCTCATCCCCACTTTCCACCCACTTGAAATATTTTAATAAATCAAGACATTTATCATGTCTATCTTAAAAACCCTCCCCGTTACATTAAGGTCTTTATATCCCTAAAATCCAATTGAATAATTCTTTAGGAGTTTCCCATGGTATAATATTCAAGGGGAAGTTGATACTATCAGCCCAACATTTCTATGTTCATTTCATCTTCTACACTCATAATGTCACCTCTATAAAATAAGGCATCATAAAAAATTATTTGTTCTATTAGTAAATTTTGTTATACTAAAATAGTACTCATTATTTACTATCCCCTATAGTAAATTGTAAAAACAATATCTTTATGGGAGTATGCTGACTATCACTTCCATGAATGAAATATATTTTTAGCTTGACTATATGTAAAAAAAGAATTTAAAAAGGTAATTAAAATGTAAAAATGATACTTTTGAAACTATTAGTGTTATTTAATGATAATTTTTATGATCTATAATTAATTAAAATTATAAATGGTTATATTAACATTAACCTCCTTTAATGGAATTTTCTAGGAACATTTCATAATTTGGATATTTTTTGGATAACATTTTAAAATGTATATTTATTGTTATAATGAGATAATAAATGACATAACCATACACAAATATGTTAATAAAGAAGATTTTTTACAACACTATTAACCATGTAATCAAAAAAAAGTAAGAAGATATTAACAAACAACATCATGTAACCAATGAAAGAGGAAGATATTTTATAAATTGGTAAAAATGGTAATAAGTAGACCATATAAAAATAAATATAGATAAATATGATTGATTGGTATATATTTAATGTGATTTATTTAATTTCTTGGAAGTTAACTTCATGTGAAGATCACATTACAACATGAGGAAAGGGATATTTTGTACCACCTTTGTTACTTTTAAGTTACATTATCACTTTCGTTCTATCCCATTTATGAAGTATTATTATAATGAACATCTTCTATTTTTTATATATTTTAAAATGCTATATACCACGTTAAATATCCATTTCCTTTTCAATGGTTATACATGTATTTAGTCCCCTTTGAAATTCTATATTTTCAGAAACATGGATAAATTTGAATATTATTTTTCCTTATTTCATGTAAAAAATCACCTCCATAAAATATTTTTTAAACCCCAAATATTTTATTAAGACCCTCCATATCTAAGAGAAAATATAATTGATTCATTTATATTTTATTGAAAATAATATTCTATTTCCTTTTTAAAAGATTATTTACTTATTTCCGAACACTCCACCGACGGGGTTCTTTTTATTTCATATTATATAGAACATTAAAATTAATTTTATGCATTGAAAATTTATCTTCGTGACCTCTCTCGATTTTTCAATACTAGATTTACAAAATTATTTTATTCATTGTTATCATCGGAATACATAAAATTTACACATCAATTAAATCATAAATATGAATTCTAAAACCTAATCCATTCTCATGTGTTTGATATTCCTTATGAATTATATAATGTTTCTTTTATTTATGTAGAACAAGAATGTAAAATTTCAATTATCTGATGTGTGGCCCAAAAATTTTGTATCCCTATAATTCATTGGGAAATTATTTATATATCTTGATTTGTTATGTGTGGGATTACAGAATAAACCAAATCAACCATCATTGATTGCCCACTATATTAGGGGGAATATGTAGTGAACCTAATCTAATATGGTACCTTTTCCACTTTATAGGGGTTTGATCCTTGAATTATTTTTATGATGTCATAAACTATGTTTTTATGTATATTCTATGATTATGTGATCAAATTATTTCATTTATTAATTCCATGTTTTCATACCTATGATCATTAAATTTATGATATCATTTTATAAAACTAGACACTCATGATACACTTTATTTCCATATTTATTCACTTATAAATATTTTTAGATCACTGTATTGCTTATGAATTTTCTATAATACTTTTTAAATTAGCAGTACTATGTAGAATTTTAAAAATTTAGGTATATTTTTATGTTTCAAATGATACACTTATATATATAATATTTCAACGGCTCTATACCACTATATACTTGTCTTTTATTGTTGGGATAGTATATTGTACATAATGAAGGAAAATATCATTATGGATTCAATCAAAATATTTGGTATTAGAGAAGGATTCAGTTATTTTTAATGATTATTTTAGTAATGTCTTGGTAATAGGATAAGATAAATATAGTGAAATTAAATGGTATAATACATTGATATTAACCAAAGTATTGGATAATATCTAGATGTTTTATAAACATTTGGAATAATTGGTTTTCATAGAAATATCATACATGATTGGAAATTAAAAATGGACTTATAATCTAGCATAGATGTACCCAGGGGTAATAACCTCAAAAATGGAATGTAGGGTGTTAACTCAATTGCCCCATGATGCAAGGAAAAGAGGCATAACTACACACATGGATTGAAACTCAACTAAGATATTCATACGATAATAATATAAACTATATGAAAAAATATAAAGGATAAATTACAATGTCATTTTAATGGATTTGGTAATGATGTCTATGAAAAAATATCTTTATGTAATCTAGGATAAATCAAAATTGTAATAAGTTAAACCAATGATTATAATAGTTTATCTAAGAGTGATATAGGTTAAATTGTGAAAGGTATTGTTAAAAAAAAGTTTGACATATATTTAAGATAAATAATTTCATTCTAACATGATGGTAATATAAATTAATAATTATTTAGGTTAAATTTACCATTGGATATATAGGAATCCTATCTTATGATGAAAATTTTTCTTCCCAAAGGATAATTCCTTTTTATTTTAGTCCAAGTTGGAAACAGAATTAACTGAGTTAACCGTGTCTATGAGAGACAATTCATCAATTATCTAAATGATCAACCCTTTAAGATGGAAAATAGTTTGATAAATTTTGGGAATTTATTTACCAAATATAATAAAATATTATTAACCATGTGACTATACTTGAAATAAAAAACCCCTGAAATAAGAGAAATATAAATTCTTATGGGAACTCGAGTGATGAAGAAAATTCCATAATAAGTTTTTAATAACCAATGTTACAATAATGTTGGAATATAAAATAAATAAATTTAAATAACATGACTATAAGATATTGTATATTTTTTAAAGGAGGGAATTAATAAATAATATATTAATGGGAAAATAATCATACTATTAATGAATATAACACTCTTCCTAAGGATAAAATAATTATTAGATGCTTTATAATTCACAAATTTGGGAACTATGAAACCAAAAACTCTAATCCAATGGTCAGTGTAGACAATCAACTCCAACCGACTCCTAAATCATGGGAAATTGAAAATCAGATCCATTGAACATTGTTATGTAAGATTGTAATTTTTACACCAGGTTCTAAATTTTTTATTTCATGTATGATTTCACCAGTTAGTTATTGAGCTATAAACAAATCAAGGTATAATTGTTATATCAAGGGTATATGAAACCATATTATGGATTGAGGAAATTTATTTCATACAGTTTTATCTCTTCTTCATTTATTAAAAATCTATTAGGAATGGACTATCTCCTTTTAAAAAGGGATATTATCAATTTTTTTATAGGTAAATCTCAATTCATGTCCCAAATCAACCCATGATCAACTAATAAGGTTTGGTTAATTAGAATATCAATTTGGAAATTAATTCCATCATGTGAGAATTAAAATTGTAAGGACACAATTTATTTAAGGTACAATGAATTTAGTTACCTAATATATTAATATTTTCCCCATTAATTAAGTGAAATATGTTTTCTCGATTGATCCACATGAAACACCAAACTAAAAAAATGTTGTGATACTTTTATACTATTAAAACATATAAATTTAACTAGTTTATATAAATAAGAGTAAGAAATATGTAAAATATTTAAATTTATTTATATATATATATTATATTATATAAATTTACTATATTCATTATTGTGTTTACGAATATGTGGTTTAAAGTTCCATAATATTTATTAATGAAAAAAATTATATTACTCTTAAATTATTAATAAAATAAAATAAAATCACAATTGATTAGTTCTATACTTATTGGGGTTTCATTCAAATTTATAATAAGAACAAATAGAATTTTATTAAATGTTATTTTCCTATGAAATTATTTTATCATTTTTTTGTATTGTTTTTTAAAAAGTTAATGTATAAAATCCTAGAAATTGAATTTCAAAATACAATCTTATTTTTCATATTTATAATTTCAATATTAGTGTAAGAATATATTTTTTCTGAAAGTGTTCATTTTCATGAGAATGGTGAAAATTTCCATTCGTATAAATTATATAGATTTAATGACATTTTTATTACATAGGTATGAATTCAGAATTGATGAAAAGATTTTATAGTACAAAGTATTTCCTTATTAGGATTCTTTCTAAGTTTAATTTCATTTTCAAATTATAAACCCATAATCACAACACTAAAATTAAATTATAGTTTTGAAAATAATTTTTATAACAAATTATACATTTGGCATTATATAATTAATCACATATATGATTTTTTTATAATATAATTAAGTATATTTTTTATTTATAATGTTAAATTTATTATAGGATTAATTTTTATAAAATTTATATGAAAATTTAATTTTAGATAAATTTTATAAATATGGTTTTTTTCAAAACAATGACTTATATTACCATATAACTATATAAGAGATACATAGCTTTTTATAAGACAATTTTCACATAATTGATGAATTATCTTATAAATTTTTTTTTTAATGTTTTAAATTTAAAATGACCCATTTTAACATTATAAAATAATAATTACACTCTAATTCCAATTAAAATACTATTTTCGGCCTTTTTATTAAACAACACATTATTTTGGTAAAATTGTTGTTTGAGTTGATTTTTAATCCTTGTAAAATACATTATTCAAATGATATATCAATTTATTAAGTTAAAAGAATTATAATTTATATTATTATATGACAGTGAAATTTAATGCTTAAAATTAACATTTACTAAAAAACTATTGTTATGCATAATATGAACTAATAATAAAATTACATTATATAAATCATAGAAATGAAATTTTATGAAATTTTTTCCATATTGGATAAAATCATGTAAAATTTATTTTTACACTTTATATTTTATTTTTTAACTAAAATTTGATTCTGAGTTGAAATTTGTGTTACTATAGTTTGGGAAAATTAGCGTAAAATTGGTTTATCATTGTGAAATGGTAAAAAAGAGTGGAAAAAATATGTTATATTGGATGATAATGGTATTATATAAATTATAAATCCCCCCACACCATAATTGTCCAATATTGTTAATTTTTTCATAGAATTATATTATATATAAATAATGATTTTTTATAAAACATCCCTTTTATTCACTTATAAAAAGAAACCACATACTATCTTTTACTATTCCAACTCCACAAAATTAGATAAACTAAAACCATTTACTATTATCTTATTAACATCCTACCAATTACTTTTTTTGTATTACTAAAAGACCATAAAAAGCTATATTAAGGAGTTACCAAATAGAGAACATTCTTGGAAAATGTGATACACTCAACCCACCTTTTCTATGTTATTTTCTTCTTCTACACCCTTAAAATCCTTTATATCCATGATTTTGTGATAATTATAGAATTTTTACTATAGATAAATTTCACCTCACTAAAGGTATATTTAATTTATACTTTTTTAAAAAATCATTGAAAAACCAAATGTTTTATCCTGTGCCTATAGATATTATCTCCTCCATGAGCACTATGTTTTATTTTTCATGGAAACATAATACATATTACTATAAAAATAAATATTGTGTCTAAAAATTATATTATTTTCAATTTTAATATATTTGATTATAATATATTAAAAAAAATATTTAATTGAAATAATTTATAGTTAGAGCGACCTTAACTTCTTTTAATGTAATTTCTAAAGAACCATTGTTAAATAATAATTTTTTTGGATAACCATTGAAAAGTTATATATGATTTAATAAATAAATAATATGTTAAATTTTCATATACCATTATTGAGAGAATTATACTATTTTATAACACCTTTGGAAATGGTCCACAAAACAATTTTTTATAAAGATATTAACAAAACAACCCCGAGTATCCAACATAAGAAGAAACTATATTAAAAATAAATTTCATAAATAACAAATAGAAAATTAAGAATAAAATTTGTATCATTATGATTCATATATATATATTTAATGGAATTAATTTAATTACTTGGATGTCAAGTGCATGTTCATAGATCTCTCAAAAAAATAAGTTATTTTTTGTGCCACTCTCATTACATATCGGTTGTCTCTTTATTTTTCCCACATTTAGAAAAATATCATCCCCTGAACAAATTCTATTTTTATATATTTTTACGTTATTTATATGTAGTAAAATATTCTATTATTTAGTGGGTGTATACATGTTTTTTGATACCATTGAAATAATCTATTTTTATAAAACCTAATTCCAGGGAACATTCGTATTCTTTATCTCATGTCATGAATCATGCCCATATATTTTTCTTATAACATTAATAGATCCAAAATATATATTATTAAAATTAATTTACATATATCATTAAATTATTCTTGATAAAAATATCTTATATACAAATCCCAAGGATCGAGAGGCTTTGTGTCTTCAGAAGACTAGGTACCTATAAAATTTAAATGGATCTAAATTTTTTTAATTTCTATACGGAATTACCAAATCATTAGAATCAAATAAGAATAAAAACGATGACATGGGGAATTCATAAAGAAAATGGGTGAGCTATAAATCTCAGTAACAGAATATGCTTGATAACAAAGCATAATATATTAGTAAAAATGGATAACCTCACATTAAAAAAGAAAAGGCTCATGAATAATTATATAGAATAATAAAATAAAAAAAATGGAATCCAAATATAATTAAGTCATATGAATTTTTTGAAAAAATAAAATATTACATAATAATAAATAAAGGATAAATACTAAAATAATATCAAATAGTGGATAGAGTCCAATCATTGATTTGGTTTACTCCATTCTACCATAAGTATTGTATCATGAGTCATAAGTATTACCCCATTCATTGGAGCTCTATCAGGGTTTAACCAATATGACATGTATAATGTTATGTGTTCTATAAGTGGAAATCATACAAGAGGCATAAATATAAGAATAATTGATGTAAAAAATGGGTTAGATAATCAGTCATATAACATTCCCCTAGTGCGTAACATAATGGTTTCAATTAAATAAGGAATTAAAGCACTATAATAATTTTATTGGATTCAATTACTCATTAAACATGTAAAATTTTATTAAAATGAAAAAAAGTGAAAAATATTGTATAGGTATATTCATAAATGTACCACAAAGGTAGATTTTTGTGAGAAATGCTAAATAATATTTAAAGAAAAGAAATGAATTGTTAAATTATATAAAAAATAACTAAAAATGGATTTTAATATTATAATATAGCATTTCTGAAACAATGTGTTTTTTAGAATATTTTATATAGTGGTACCTGGCATAGGATAAAAACGGAGAAGTTATCCCTAATCAGGTTTGCATATAGTATAAAATGTAATATGGAACCTTGGAAACATGTATACCCCCATAAAGGTGTGGTTAATTACATTATGTATATTTGTATGAGAAATATATAAATAATAAGGAATATTTAAAATGAATAATAGAGTGGTAAATTTAGGTAAATAGAGATAAATCAACACACAATGAAAATAGGGCTGTTTAGATAGATCCCTTACTTAGGTCCCAATTCATTATGCACATTCAGTTATTTTCATGAATAGTAAAATTAGATTCATTAATTACAAAATTCATAAAAATTTCCACAAATATATTAATTGATATATTTTTGATGTTTCAGTTAAAACCATTTTAATTAAATATAGAATTTAATTTCATTATTGTGACGGTCTTTGTTTTATGGTTTCATAGTCCTATATGTAGTGGATATTTAAGTACATTTAAAAATAGGACTAGAAATACATAACGAAAATTTAATGATATTCATGTACCTACTAAAAATTAAATGTTCATAAATAATATGTAAGATTTTTTACATGGGGATGATTCACTTATTATAGTTGTTGTTTTTATACGATTAGTTCATTTCAAAATATTTACTGACTATCACGAAAAAGATTTCATTGATTTAATTAATGTATTATTTATAAATTCTATAACCATAAATAGGCACTTTTATATTAATTATCATCATTTATAACCATAACAATAATTTTCTAACAATCATTGAAGGCAATGGTGAAAATGATGTATGTTGTTCATAGAGGAAAAAAACACAAAAAAATATGATTTTTTTTTCATTTTTTGAAGTGGTGAAGTTTATTAATAGATATTAAATTAAAATAATAACATTATATTATATTCATAGTATTGTATTATATATGTTTTTTTGATGGGGGAGGTGAATAGGATGTAGAATAAGAAATTAATTAAAAATTTATAGACTGTAAAAATTATCTCTAAAATTTAATCATTTCAAATACACCATAGAGAAGTTTGGTTTATCCTTTCAGATAGATTATTTATATGATTACTTGGGATAGAGGTTTGAGATGATAACTGTACGTGATTTTGGAAATCTCAATGTTTTATAATGTGTGAAGAGGATATGTGTATAGGTGGTATTTATAAGGGGATGAGATGAGATTTTTTAATAATATATTCATATGTTAGTTATTACTTTTAAAGATGACTAATAGTTATGAATATTGGGATGGTTAGTGTGAGTTTTATCTAATGGGTTATTACACAATTCCATTAGCAAAAAATCATATATTTAACTTATAATGTTAAATATCATATTTTTTATTTTTTTACCATTCACCCAAAAACTAATAAATTTTGAATAATAAAAAATACATAAAATAATTTTTGTATATATATGTTCCCTAAATAAATTCCAAATAATGAAAAAAATCTATGTATGATAAATTTAAATTTTAATTAACATCAATATTTTTTATAAAAATACTCATTTTTATATAGTAATCTATTTTTTGATAATTTTTAAAATTAATTATGGTCTCATAAAATAATATAATCATCATGTTCAAACAAAATATTTATTTATAAATCCATTTTATTATAATGAAATATAATTTTAATCATTATCTATATATAAAAAAGAAAGGAAAAAATTTATATTTTATTGAAATATATGAATTGATTTTATCATTTTTGAAACATTTATTTACTTATATCAATATATTAATATTTTATATTTTATTTTAATAAGATAAAATTTAAATAAATCACTTCAATTGTTGCTGATACTATTCTCACATTTACTTTACTATTTTTTTTGATCATATTACTACTCTAATGGCTATATTTCTAATCCATTGGTCATATTTGAAATAGTAATTTGAGATTCATATATTATGTAAATACATTTTCAATTTGATTCATTATAAATTAAATTTTATTTTATTTAAAGGTTCTATTTATTATCACTTTAAAAATGAATATTTAATTACAATTACTATTTTTGATTTCTACAATGTTGTTCATAAATGAGATTATTTTGGTGGATTCATTAGATCAAAATTATCATATTAGTGTTATCTTGTTAAATTTATTTATCTCATTACCATATTTTTAATTCCAATGGATATATTTTTTCTCCAAATTTTGTGTTCAAAATAATATTATAGAATTATTTTCGTTTTTATCATTCATTACATGTTCTCTATATAATACTAAATTTTGGGATGTGGCACAATTATATAATTAAAAGAAAAATTCTATTGATAAAATTTTGGATCCTTATAAAAACATTATTATTTTGTAGAGAACCCTCATGGTATAATTTTCAGATTATAGGAAATAATATACTATTTAAATATTTTAATTTTCCTTCAGTTATTTTATAAATCTACACCCATGTGGATATAATTATTCATTCTTATCTAGATCTATTGCATTAATTATCCACATTGGAATGCCATATTCAAGAAATATGTAAGACTTTTAATTATGAAACATTAAATTGATTGAATTACTTCAAATAACATGAATCCCTATAATATATCCCTTAGGTATTCCAAAAATCTAAATTAAGAAACTCACTAATTTCACATGGGTTTGGTCTTGTTTATTATTTATGTATAGATTCGTTTCTTTATGTTGAAAACATATTAATTTTTTACAGTATGTGATGGTGGGTATAAATTATATAGTTATACAATGTGTTGTGTAATGATTTCTATCTCATCATATGTTATATAATTTATTATAGATTGAAAATAATAAACTACGGTAATTTTTCCACTTTTTTATGGGAATATGGAGTCGATTTAATTCACCAGGTGACATTTTCCACTTTATGATGATTTGTTTTTGAGTTACCCCTAATATATTTTTATGATGACATAAAATAAATTTTTTCACATACTTGATGATTCTATAAACTTATTAATTCATTTTATTATTCTATTTTTTATTGCATAAAATCATTCTCCTTGTAATATCATGTTCTGAATCAAGACTATAATTGAATGCATTATTTTCATGTATACTCCCTTAAATACATTATTAGCTCATTATTTTCCTTATTTATTTTCCCTTAGGTATCCTTTGTATATTTTGAAGATCTATTAGTATACAGATTACTATATGAATTTTTAAAATAATGATTTTTTATGCTTAATATGGTGTTCCTGGGTTTCTAATATTCAAAACACACTACACCACGAGAATAGATGGATTTATTATTGTGAATTTATGTTACAAATCACAATAAAAAGTGTGTTTAGGTTTTATATCTCTATATAACCATACATTTAATTCCTTTAGATAAACTATGATTATTTAATTAGGATATGTTTATGAAACACATTTCTTTTCTTCAAGTTATGTTATACTGAATTCTTGAATGTTTTAGGATCTTCTAAGACACATTTTTATTTATTTATATACATGTTTGGTGGGGAAAAATTTATAGAATTCTAATGTTTTTGATAATGACCGATATCTCATCAAATTACATAAAAAATAATGTGAAGTAAAACTAGTTATATAATGGACTATTTCCACAATGTTTGTATTTAGTGTGATCCCTGACTAAGTAAAGTATGGAATCAGGAGTGATCCCAATCCACTATGAAATTATATACATTTTAATAATCTTGGTAGTTAACCATGAATAATGAAATGAATATCAAGGAGTATTGTTATTCTCTAGAATTCATATGACATGATTTTAGGCATATGATATCCTATCATGGATTAGGATTAATTAATGATGATTCTTTACACATATAACATATGTGTTTTGAAATCATAAATCATTATGACATGACACATAATTTATGATCTATGTATAATTTAGTATGAATTTAATGTGATATTTCCATGATACATAACCATTATTATTATTTTATTATTTCTTTTGATCATCTATTTATATCCTTCTTGTTTACATTTAATGATCATTTGAGCTCCCCCTTTTTTATGTTTAAATTTCGACAGGTTTTGAAGAATGTTTATATTTAAGTTATGTTTATAATGGGTATAATGAGAGAATAAATTTGAAGTATATTTTAAATATTTAAGGAAATTAGTTGATTGTTCATCTATTATCCAATGATTCAAATAATTTATTGTTATTGGGTGTATATTATTGTGTAATAAAATATTATTTCATCTAAAATGATGAAACATGTATGTAAGTATCTCTGATGTAACATCCTAGGTAAATGAATAATAAGACATATTTCATATTTATTAATATTTTAAAATTAAATATTAATTTTACTTTAAAGGGGTTGTTGTGTTCGATAGCGTACCTGATATGCAATAGTGGGTTTCTTTGGAATATTACTTTGCACACTAATAATATAATATTATTATTTTAAATTGTAGTTAACTCCTAGCCATTGTATTTTAGGGAATGAATGAAACTCACTAAAATATGATTATACATGATTGTTAAATGTATTTACATTTATCCAATAAAAATTTAGAGGCGTAAAATATAAATGAATCTAATTTTAAGCATAAATTATATTAAAAGGTCGATTTACCACCTTTTAATGGAAAACTCTATTTAAATATAGTTTTGGTCACTTTAATACATTCTAATTTACCAAATACAATCCTACTTTAGAATGGATACTTCAAATTTTACTTTGGGTAATTTTTTGGTATTTTTCTGATACTTTATTTTAATTCCTAGGTGCCTTTTAATCTAATTTATTTATATGGTTAAGTTATCTTTTTAGTTGGTTCTAAAGTGAAATTAAAATATATTTTTATCATTTTATCCAATTTTGGTCATTGGAATTAATTTCACTTTGAAATTGGACATAAATAAGGGTCAATCTTTTGATGGCTATTGTTTCTTAAAAACAAGCTATTTGTTTTGATAACGGGAAATAATTTTAAAATTATTTAATTCCAATTATATTTTTTGAATTTGGAAAAACAGACATAATTTTTGAATTCATAATATCAAATATATCTTGGGCTGAATTTTTGGTATTTTTCCCAAAAACATCAATTTTTGAGGAATAGTGACACCACTTAGTGGTAGGTAAAAAACTGACTTTTTCATTTAAATGAAATTTTACCACTTATATGAATTGAATTTCAAAAATACGATATACATGGTTGTTATCAAGAAGTAAAAATTGGTTCATTAAGATGAAATAATTTTTGGTGAATAGTAACTTTTCACTTTTATTTACCGCGGTTAAAGATAAATAGGGTAATTCAAGGTGAAAAGAATATTATAATAATTCCATATTACCTTAACACTTATCCTAACCTTCTTGGATGAGTATTGTACATCCATGGTCATCCTTGGGTCTATTTTGGGACCCCATGGATCCACTTATGAAAGATAATGACACTTTAGATTAATTAATTTAATGTAAAGACAAAATTGACAATAACAAAAATCTTTTAGTAAATTAATTTTTATATGGTGTTATATGAGTCATAATTTCGATTATAAATATTAATTAGAAATATAAAAAAATTTCTTACATGATAGTATGTTTTTTTAATTTTTAGGCATCGAATAAATTAAATTATTTATGACACAATAATGATGTAGTATTTACCTCATTAATAAATGATTTAAATAAATAAGATTATAATTTTTAAAATATTATCCAAAACATTTCCAATTCTGATTTGATGAATTTATTTCGACCATGAGTCATCTTATCATAGACTATAATTATTTTTGGACCAATAGAAACCAAATATCATTATATAATAAAATAATGTTTTCACACTTTCATAAAGAGCCCCTCCTCTCCCTTATAAAAGGAGACCCCTTCTGACCACTTACTCACACCTCTCAAGCCATTTACCTTGACCACAATCTACAAAATTAAGATCCCTACATCCCACCCCTCCTTTTAGAAGCCTTAACTTACGAATAAGGCTCTTCAAGAAGTCCTTTGCTTCAAACCAAAGGGAGTTACCCAAATTAAAGGTAATGGTTTCTCTTAAATTGTTTTCTTTTATTTTACTTCTCCAACCCATAAACTCTTTTTATTCCTTTATTTTTTAAAAACACAAGTATTATAAATATAATAATATGTAGTTATGATAAGTATTAGAACTAAACATACACACAACTCCATCTAATGAGTGAAGAATATAATGTTTCTGTGGATGGAAAACTAACGCCTCACGAAATGATGATTGTTCACTTAACTCTTACCGCCTCTCATGGTGGACATTATGATGGAAAAAATATTTATATATGATATATATTATGTTTATGATTTCCAAATTCTTCTGTACTTCCCATTTATAACACGCCTTTATGGTTTCTATAGTGGGTAAATACGATAATCTCATTTGAGGAAGTGCGGACTACCGCCCCCTCAAAGTGATTTGATTCGTTAATGCCTTATGTGAGATGTATAAAGGATAGAGTTAATGAAATTGTATATGATATTATACTTGAATTATAATATAAATATGTATCATTATGTTTTATGTCAATTAAAATAAGAAATAGAAATGAAAGTAGTGTTCATGCATACGTACGACTTACAGTCTCCATGAAGAGTGCATTTCATTTCTCATCTCTAAATGTTATGTAATATTAAAAAAAACATGTATATTCTTGGTATATATGATATATATGATATCTAAATCATGAATATAATTATTTTGTATAATTAACCGTTGACCACATGGACAAGATGTAATTATAAGAAGTCCATTTTTGACTCAAGTACCAAATATCGACAAAACAAACATTATTAACTTAAATGATTACATAATGTTTATAACAAGGTAATAAGTGATATAAAAGTAATAATAAACATTAAAAAGGTTCTTAATCAAGTATAAATCAAATTTATCTTATTATTCAAGAGATTAAAGAATGATCGAGTCAAGTCGGACACGAGGTAAGGGATCTGACCTCTCTCTTTCTTTTCAAGTACTCTCTTTTATGAAATTTCTTTTATACTCCATGTTCTTATGTTGGAGGATGTTCTTTTATATTCACAAAAATGTAATTTTTTTTAATGTGATGAGAGACACCATCTTAATCTCATCAATTCATTTTAAGAATTTTTATTTGGTGTTGTTAGGCTTCCGACGTTTTGTATGGGATTTCTTATCTCACTTTTAATTTATTCATATTTCCATTGTTCGCCACTTATTTATTGCATGTGGTGTCTTATGTACTGAATTTTGATATATATTATCATGAATATCATTATATTCATGGTATTTTTTTATTAATTTGGTGGTTATTAACTTTGGGCCATACAACTCGATTGATTACAACGTGGTAAGGGGTTTTTTATCTCACTTTTTATCCCCGTGAGATTCATGCTATATTTTCCACTACTTCCTTTTGTGTGGTATATGTAATTCCGATGATTGTATTATTTGTGTAAGATAATTTAATTTATGGATATTTATATCTTCATTGTATGATCCTTCTTTCATGTGGCGTATGTTTTGTATTTTACCAAATCAGTAAGGGAACCATTCACCCTCCTCTTTTTAAAAGGCTTCTTTTTGTTATGTCTTTTAAATTACATATTATTATTTTGGGATATGTTCTTATATATCCTTATTTATGTAACCTTTATTTACAAGTGATGAGATACCGTTTTTGTCTCATCAACTCAATTTCTTAATTTTAATGTGACACTGTTAGGCTATCGAATTTTTACAAGGGAACCTCTTACCCCAATTTCGATTCTTTGGGTTCAACTTGTACATATTTAATATGTCATCCAATGAATATGTGTGAATGACATATTATTTTCTTACACTTAATATCCACATATATTTAGTGTATTTATATTTTTCAAACATAATTATGTGATTGATTTATCCTTAATTTAAGGATACCATCTTTTGAGGGATTTCATCTCAATTTACATTTCCATTGAGACTTCATTGTTGTTATGCACCAATTCACTCTTATATGGTGTATATACTGTAAATTGACATATTATATCATGAATCCCTTTATTCTCATTTTATTATAAAGTTCATATTAAATGTTATTCCTCAATTATTTGTATTCAAGTGTCTATATTTTTGTTAAAAAAACTCTTTAACTAAAATATTGGTTTAAATGTTTTGAAGAATTTTCATGTAAATGTTTTTCAATAATGTCCATTATTTCAAAATTGGTATTATAATTTATTTATATGGACATTAATGCTTTCAATTTATAATTCATTTAAAATATTCAAAGTGGTATGAGATACATTGATTCAAAAATCTCTTTTTAAATAGTTTTCAAAATGATTTGATAAAGCATTGTTTATTTCAATATCATGATTTGATATATTGGAATGTGGAAATGTTATCTTTCCTTCATACATGTGTTATGTGTTATGATTATGTTATGGTTATTGGGCATTTTTTTACTTATATGGGTGGTTCCGTGATAAACCTAGGGCAGGTGAGCCTGAGGTAGCTCTCTAATGCATTGGGTAACGTGACAGAGGTAAATGTGATGTTTCTCCTAAGAGATTTCGGGAATATACTATGATGGGTATTCCAAGTGTAACTCCCTATGTAGTTGTGATAACTACAATGAAATTTTGATATGTATTCCATAAGTAACCTTTTTGATTTATGATTTGTGTTTTTTATTCATAAATCTTATTATTTCATAAGGTATGTTATGATTGAAAAGTATGGTTTCATTGGTTTGTATTTATTAATGAGCTAATGTTTTCCTTCCATATTTTATAACCCTTACTGAGCTTCTTATGCTCACCCCATGTTTTTGAAATGTTTTCCACGGGACGTAAAGATGAATTGGGTCAATGATAGGATCAAGGGATAGTCATTCTATCTAAAATATGGAACTAGACATTTTTCTTTTTAAGTGTTTTTATTTTATGAAAACATTGGATACTGAGTAGTAGTGTCTACATGTAATATTCATGTTGTAATGTAATTTTTATGACTAATTCACTAAAAATATAAACTTGAAATGATCCTCAATGTGAATTATTTATTTAATTCAATATTAAGTAATGTTTAAGGCCGGGTCTGTTTAGTTGGTATCAAAGGCCGGTTTAGACAACTTTTGGGATTATGAATTTTCGTTAGAGATATGATTAGTCCCTATATATTATTTTAGTTAAATCCGTGGGTTATAACTTTTTTAGATCAAGTAATGTCAGTTAAAAATGTAAGTAGGAGGATCTCAAATGACATTCCTATTTCTTCCTGATGACAAGCTTGCAATAATTATAGCAAAGTCATGTTCGGATGATTGTGAAATATTTTCTAGCATAAAACTCACTTGCAAGAATTTTTTTGAGATATCAAACACCTCCACTATACCTCGTTATCCTCGGGGATCATGGTTTGTATTTAAAAAAATCATATTTTCACAATATTCTCATATTTTCAAGAAAGGTAAATATTATGAAGGAATTTTCAAATATTTTACCTTATCACAAGATTTTAAAGCATATTATGATTTTAAAAAAGGTGCTGAAGAAGGAGACCCTTACGTAACCTATATATATTTGATTTTAAAATATAGTCTCTCAGCACATACTTATGGTATTTTAAAAGGACCATTAATTGAAAGTTTGAACTCAAATTTTGTTCGACTATTTTATAGAAATCATGTTTTATCAGATGTTTTGAAATTATATGTCATACATGATTATTTTCTAAAACTATTTTTTTGTGAACACCCCTATGACCCATGTTGTACAAGGTGTATTTGGATGAATGAAACAAATTATTTTGAAGGATATCTAAATCATTGATGCAATGCATGGACCTTCTACCAACGTTAACAAGATAACGATGAAACCAAATGGACACCATGATCAAGGTATGATGTTCTTCATTTTGGGGATTATTTAGTTTTATTATATGGTGGAGAAGTAAGACAAAAATAATTAAGATGTTGAGACAATAATTAATTTGGATGAAAATGAGAGGTATAATGAATCCTTTGAGGTTAAACCATTTTAGGGTTATTTTTTAGTTTTATAAAAAGGACAACCCATAGGATGGGTGAAACCCGTCTCACCCGGAAAGGCTGCCAGAATTGAACCCACAACCGAAGGTCGACAAGGGTGCATCACCTACCACAAGACTACATGAAGTCCCTAGTTAGTATGACTTATTATTTTAGTAAAATGATTTTATATAATAAGAATAATTTTATTTTTGGATCTTATTTTTTATCAAATGGATATACTTTGTATAGCAAGATGATTTAGAGATTATGTGATAAAGGTTTTGGAGGAAGACATTCTATCTTTTGAGGAAACACTATATGCCTGAGTATGATACAATAATATTGGATTTCAATTATGGAATAATGGTTGAATTTTTAGTTTATAAGAATCTATGTTTTTATTATTGACACATGATGATTTGATTTATTTATGAAAATTATTATCATGTCATGGAGAATATGTGATTAGGTTAATTACTTTTCAATATGAGACTTTATCAGTAATTGGTGTTACATGGAGATAAATTTTAAGTTGTATATTCGAAGTCTATATAATTAAATCCCCATTACATTTGGGTGACAATCACTTTTTGGATTACTTTTCAATATTTTTAGGGATAATTTCTTATTGAATACTCTTTTTTGAACTTTGGGTTTTGTTAGACAAATTTTGGAGATTAAGAGTAGTTTTTTTATGTAAATGTTTATCCTTTTGTTGGATTATATGATCTTATACAAAACGTTTTGGTTTTATTTAATATATAAAGACATGGGAAATATATAGTCCATCTTTTTCGGATTATGTGATTCTCTCGAAGTTGATTATAGTGCTCTTATTGTGAAAAAAATTCATCTTGAATACTCATCCTTTGGAGAAAATATGTGTTTGTGTTAGAAATATAGTAAAAGATGAATGTTTATATAACAAGTAAGTATATTTCCTTATGTTTTTGGTTATGCTCATAAATAAATTCCTCAATTAAAAGTAACTTTAAACAAAAACCTTGTCCATTAAATTTTCCTACTGGGGAATCAAATACTGTTTAACCCATCACAAGTTTGTAATTTTATGGTGGTTAACATTCTTTTAAACATGCTTTCTATCACACTCAATCAGAACATGATGGTTTTTTCTCATCCATATCCATGTTTTAATGTAATACTAGTATCTTTTTTCTCAGGTGACTTTTGTGCTTCTCTTTCTTTATTTAAAAGTGATAGTTTTACTGACTCTTTTTCCGATGTGGGACTTTTAATGAAGTTTCCGAGCCCATTTGTTTTAAAATTGTGAGGTCCCAATTCACAAATGGGGGGAAGAATGTAACATAACAGGTAAATGAAGAATAAGACATATATTATATTTGTTAATATTTGTGAATTTAATAATAATTTTACTTTAAAGGGGTTGATATGTTCGATTGCGTACCCGATACCCAACAGCGGGTTTTTTTGGAATCTTACATTGCACACTAAAAATATAATATGATTATTATAAATTTTAGTTAACTACTAGCCATTTTATTGATGGGGATGAATGAAACTAACTATAATATGATTACACATTATTGTTAAATATATTTACATTTATCCAATAAAAAGTTACTGGATTAAAATATGAATGAATCTAATTTTAAGTATAATTTATATTAAAAGGCCGATTTACCACCTTTTAATGGGGAACCCACTTTAAAAAAAGTTTTGGTCACTTTAATATATTATAATTGACCTAATAAAATCCTTCTTTAGAATGTGGAAATCAAATTTTACTTTGGGTAATTTTTTGGTATTTTTCTGATAATGTTCATTTTTTAATGAATAGTGACAAATACTTTATATTAATTCAAAAGTGTCATTTAATATAATTTATTTATATGTTTAGATTATATTTATAGTTGATTTTAAAGTGAAATTTCAATATATTTTTACCATTTAATCCAATATTGGTCCTTGGAGTTAATTTCACATTGAAATTGTATATAAACAAGTATCAATCTTTTGATAGTTATTGTTTCTTAGAAACACGTTATTTGTTTTGATAACGGTAATTAATTTTAAAATTAATTAATTCCACTTATATGCTTTTAATTTGGAAAAATAGACGTCATTTTTGAATTTGGAATATAAAATATAGCTTAGGGTGAATTTTTGGTATTTTTCTGAAAAACATCAATTGTTTATGAATAGTGACACCACTTAGTGGTAGTTAAAAAAACGGAATTATTCATTTAAATAAAATTTTACCACTTCTATGAATTGAATTTCAAAAAACTCGACATACATGGCTGTTATAAAGAAGTAAAATATGATTCACTAAGATGAAAATAATTTTGGGTGAATAATAACTTTTGACTTTTATTTACTACGGTTAAAGGTAAATAGGGTAATTCAAGGTTAAAGGAATATTATAATAATTCAAAATTACCTTAACACTTGTCCTAACCTTATTGGTTGAGTATTGTCTGACCATTGGCATCCTCGGGTCGATTTTTGGACCACATGAAACCACATATGAAAGATAATGACACTTTAGATTAATTAATTTAATGTAAAGACAAAATTGACAATAACAAAAATCTTTTAATAAATTAATTTTTTATGGTATTATATAAGTCATATTTTAGACTATAAATATTAATTGGAAATATAAATATATTTCCTATATGATAGTATTTTTTTATAATTTTTAGACATCAAATAGATTAAATTATTTATTACACAATAATGATTAAGTATTTACCTCATTAATAAATGATTTAAATAAATAAGATTATAATGATTAACATATTATCCAAAACATTTCCAATTCTAATTGAATTATTTTATTTCGACCATGAGTCATCTTATCTTCTATTATAATGATTTTTGGACTATTAGAAACCGAATATCATTATATAATAAAATAATGTTTTCAAACATTCCTAAAGAGCCCCTCCTCTTCCTTATAAAAGGAGACCACTTCTAACCAATTCCTCATACCTCTAAAGAAATTTGGAACATCCAAACTCAGCCCAATTAATATTCCTACATAGCTCTCCTCCTTTTAAAATCCTTAACTTAGGCAGAAGGCACTTAAAGAATCCTTTGGTTCAAACCAATCAGAGTTACCCAAATTAAAGGTAACGGTTTCTCTTAAATTGTTTTCTTTTATTTTACTTCTCCAACCCCTAAACTCTTTTTATTCGTTTATTTTGTAAGAACACCAGTATTATAAATATACTATGATGTTTTCATGATATTTATTTGAACTAAAAATACACACACCACCATTTAATGGGTGAAGAACATAATGTTTCTGTGGATGGCAAACTAACGCCTCACAAAACGATGATTGTTCAATTACCTCTTACCGCCTCTCATGTTGGCCATTATGATGGAACTATATTAATATATGATATATATTTTGTTTATTATTTCCTTATTCTTCAGTACCTCCCATTTATATCATAACTTTATGGTTTCCATAGAGGGTAAATACGATAATCTCATTTGAGAAAGTGTGGACTACCGACCCCTCAAAGTGATTTGATTTGTTAATAGATTATGTGGGATGTATAAAGGATGTATTTAAAAATATTATGTATGATATTATACTGTAATAATAATATACTTATGTATCATTATGTTTTATTTCCATTAAAATAAGAAATATAAATGAAAGTAGTGTTCATGCGTACGTACGACTTACCGTCTCCATGAACGGTGCATTTCATTTCTTACCTCTAAATGTTATGTACTATTATAAAAACATGTATACTCTGGATATATATGATATATATGATATATAAATCATGAATATAATTCTTGTATATAATGAACCTTTGAACACATGAACAACATGTAATTATAAGAAGTCCATTTTTGACTCAAGTACCAAATATCGACAAAATGAACATTATTAACTTGAATGATTACATAATGTTTATAAAATGGTAATAAGTGATATAAAAGTAATAATAAACTTGAAAAAGGTTCTTAAGAAAGTTTAAATTAACTTTATATTATCATTCAGGAGATTAAAGAACGATCGAGTCAAGTTGGACACGAGGTAAGGGTTCTGACCTCTCTCTTTCTTTTCAAGTACTCTCTTTTATGTCATTTCTTTTATGCTCCATGTTCTTATGTTGGAGGATGTTATTTTATATACACCATACTGTAATTTTTATTTTAATATGATGAGAAACCCCCTATTACTCTCATAAATTCATTTTATGAATTTTTAAGTGGCGCTGTTAGGATGTCAAATTTTTGTAACGGATTTCTTATCCCACATTTAATTCTGTGAGATTTCCATTATTCACCACTTATTTATTGAATGTGGTGTATTGTGTACTGCCTTTTGATGTATATTATCATGATTATCATTATATTCGTGTTATTTTTTGATTCATTTTGTGGTTATTAACTTTGGGTCATATGACTCGATTGATTGCAACGTGGTAAGGGGTTTTTCATCTCACATTTTATCCCCGTGAGATTCATGCTATATTTTCCACTACTTCATTTTGTGTGGTGTATGTACTGCCCATGATAGTATTCTTTGTGTGAGATACTTTAATTTATTGGTATTTACATCTTCATTTTATGATCCTTCTTTCATGTGGTGTATGTTTTGTATGATACCAAATCGGTAAGGGAACCATTCACCCTCCTCTTTTTAAAAGGCTTCTTTTTGTTATGTCTTTTAAATTACATATTATTATGTTTGGATATGTTCTTCTATATCATTATTGATGTAACCATTATTTCCAAGTGATGAGATACCCTTTTTGTCTCATCAACTAATTTTCTGAATTTTAATGTGATGTTGTTACGCTATCGAATTTTTACAAGTGAACTTCTTAACCCAATTTAGATTCTTTGGGTCCAACTTGTACTTATTGAATATGTCATCCAATGAATATGTGTGATTGACATATTATTGTTTTAAACATTATATCCACTTATATTTGGTGTATTTATATTTTTCACACATAATTATGTGATTTATTTATCCTTAATTTTGGGATACCATCTTTTAAGGGACTTCATCTCAATTTACATTTCCATTGAGACGTCATTATTGTTATGCACCAAATAAATATTATATTGTTTATATGTTGTACTTTGACATATTATATCATTAATCCATTTACTCTTATGATATTATAATGTTTTGATTAAATTTTAGTCCTTAATTATTTTTATTCAATTGTCTCTCTTTTTGTTAAAAATATCTCTTTAACTAAAATATAGTTTAAAATGTTTTAAAGATTTATTATTCTAAATGTTTCTCAACAACGTCCATGTTTTAAAAATGGGTTTTAGGATTTATTTTTATGGACATTAATGTTTTCAATTGATAATTAATTTAAATTATTCAATGTGGTATGGGACACATTGATTAAAAAATCTCTTTTTAAATGGTTTTGAAAATGATTTGATAAAGAATTGTTTATTTCAATATCTTGATTTGATATTTTAAAATGTGAAATTGTAATCTTTCCATCATACATGTATAATGTGTTATGATTATGTTATGGTTATTGGGGATTTTTTTACGTATAGGGGTGGTTCCGTGATAAACCTAGGGCGGGTGAGCCCGAGATAGCTCTCCAACGCATTGGGTAAAGTGACGGAGGTAAACGTGATGTTTCTCCTAAGAGATTTATGGAATATACTGTGATGGGTATTCCAAGTGTAACTCCCTATGTAGCTATGATATCGACAATGGGTGTTTGATATGGATTCTATAAGTAACCTTTATGATTTATGATTTGTGTGTATTATTCAAAAATATTATGATTTCATAAGGTATGTTATTATTGAAAAGTATGTTTTCATTGGTTTGTATATATTGATGGGCTAATGTTTTCCATCCTTATTTTATAACCCTTACTGATCTTCTTATTCTCACCCCATGTTTTTGAAATGTCTTCCACATGATGTAAAGATTAATTGGGTCAAAGATGGGATCAAGGAAAAGACATGCTATCTATAATAGAGAACCAGACATGTTTCTTTTTAAGTGTTTTTATTGTATGAAAAAATTGGATACTTAGTAGTTGTGTCTACATGTAATATTTATGTTGTAATATAATTTGTTGTGACTAATTCCCTAAAAGTATAAACCTGAAAAGATCCTCAATGTGAATTATTCATTGAATTCAATATTAAGTAATGTTTAAGGCCAGGTCCTTATATCCGAGGTCTCTTTAGTTGGTATAAGATAAGTGACTAGTTAATTTGTATTATTACGTTCTATGAAAAAAGGTGATAAAACAAATGAAAACCTTTAAATAGCTGAATTTTTTATAGGGTGAACCTAAATATGTTGGAGGATGATATAAATGTGACATTATTTAGGACATATATTGAACGATTTTCTGGATTTTTTTATTCCTCACTCTAGTTATTATTGTATGATTATTAGAATGTGAATTTTTTAGTCATTGGATATATATAGAAGGAATCATGCTAATGAGGATAGTGGTGGAAAATTCAATGATTTTTCTCTTTAACTTTTGAATGGAATAAGAGCTATAATAAAAAAGCATTTTTATATGTACATTACACTCTCTCAAGACATGAATTATGATTCACATCCAAAATAGGAAAGAACATAATAACAAACCATTGATTATTTCATGATATAATGTACACCTTCTTTAATAGGTTCATATAATACACTAGTTTCCATGAAATGGATATGTATGAATGGATATATATTTTGTATTCTCTAATGATTAGAGCATAAAAATGTTTTTGTGGAAGTATATAATTTTAGAAGGGGATGTTGATCAATGGTGTAATCATATTAGGAATATGATGTAAGAGGAATAAATTAACCCAATGGAATGTGATGAGTTTAAGAGGGTATATTATAATTAGTTCATTATTTGAACCCTTTTCTTGAAAATGTAATAGGAATTAAATAAGAATAAATATAAGGGTGACGAATCTAGTAGTACATTTGAGGTTGACTTTAGAAGTATTGTGAGGTATAATTCTGGTTTTAATAGAGAATCTAAAATTAAAAATGATCTACTATTTAGTTTCATTAAACTAGTGTTCCGGAGGGATTTTCCATAAGAAATATTATTATCTATGCTTACTTCATTAGATGATATTACATGGTGGAAATAATGGGAGGATATTAACATCATTCCCATGGTTATGTTAAGAATAGAATGATTTAGTTTCCAGGAAATTTTAATAATTACACCTATGAAACAAAAAAATAAACCTCATTTAATGACTAAAATTTAAAAAGAATAATGTGGGAAATTATATCATTGATATTGGTAAATGTTTCATGTACAGAAAAGATGTTAATCAAGAAAGTGAAAATAGAACTGTTGTAAAGTGGTAAGATAATTAAATGAAAGGGGTGAAATCATAACTAAAAGCAACACCCACACACAATTTGAAAATTTCCATAAGTACAGTAATTATAGGAATGAATGAAAGAATATTAAGATTAATTATGAAAATAATAATTGAAAACCTCTTCAAAAATTATATATATAAAAATATCATGTTCTCACACTCACCAAAGTGGGTTTTGAGAATGAAGTGGTGAATGGGACAATTTTCATCCACTCAATAACAATAAATGTTTTATTTTATTATGATTATACCCTCATCTATATATTTGATTAATTTTCTATAAGTATAATATCCCCCCCCTAAAAAATTATATATTAAATTATCAAAGAAAACTAATAATTGTATGGTGATCACATCTTTTTTCTATATATCCTTTCTAATTAATGTTTTTTGGAATTTTGTTCCTATAAATCTTGTGATTATCCCTCATGTGGAATTTGATGTTATTTATTGTATTGATTACCTATCCCTATATAGATCCAATTTCAACATATAAGGAATGGAAATAAAAGTTTATATAACACATCCACTAATGATTGTCTATCAATTAATGGACTAAAATGAATATATAAGGGAATATACTTCCATTATATAGATTTTACAACCTATTAATGAGGGTTTTTTTATCTCAAATTGTTGGGTAGAAACTCAAAATTTAAGATGATGATATTGTGTGGTAATATTATTCTAAATTTATTGAATTGTTTTACAGTAATACACTAAATTGTAAAATAATGATTTAAATAGAAATAATGACCATTTAAATAAATTTTTTAAAGAATCCTTATAGGATGTCCCAGATTGATTTGTAGAAATTGAAGAAGTCGCTCTTGGATAATCTAGCCAAGGGATTCATATGATGAGTGAGTCACTATAGGTTTTTACAATCCTATTTATTATTATTAATTATTCATTAATGAATATTTTCATTTACTATTGTTAATTTAACAATATTAATATCAGCATAAAATTTGTTATACCCCATATTGATTATTTATCTGATCAACTAATAGGATCACTAAACTTTTTAGTGATTGAACATTGATATGTATATCATTAATTTTAGGTTAAAATTTATTAATATCCAAGATATTATTCCCTATCATGTATGAACACAAAAAAATTATAGTAATTTTATTTTAATTAAAAATTACCATTCTATATTCACGGAATTAAAGAATAGAGTTATTAAATATTACCTTAACAATTTTTGGTAGACTTTATAAATGATTTTCGTATATATTCCAATGGTAACTAAGATCATAAATCTGATTTGATGATTGTTTTTAAGTCCTTGTGGTTGAAGAGGCTTTAAGATAAAGTTAAAAAATGAAAATTTGGGCAGTATAAAGTATACATATTGGGTCATGTTATCACAATTGTGGGGATGTAAGTGGATTGTTCATAAATAGCCGCTAATAAAAATTATACTAGAACATCCAGGGTGATAGAAATCCATATTTTTCTTGAATTTTCATGATACTTCCAATTATTTCCTAGAAATTTTCTTTATATTCCAAATTTAGTAACAAAGTCAATGTTGATGGGAGACATGTTCCATTAGACCATTGGATGTGAATAAAATTTAAAGGAACTAAAGAGAAGGTTGGTTAGTCAACTTATTATCATACTATCATAGTTTTTACAAGGGTTTTTTCCATATTAATTAATAAAATAAGGTAATGGGATGTGATCTCAAACAAAATTATAAGTTTTAAGATTTTTCAACATAGAAAATGAGGGTTCCTGAGAAACAATGACCCAACACCTAAATTTTAATTAGAACGAATAATTTTTTCACTAATGATATGAAGGAAATATATTAATGTTGTATGGTGTAAAATATATATGGAACATAAAATCAAGAATTATATATTCACAAAAAAATAGATTAACAAGAATATGTTGTGACTTTTGAAAATTATTAACGATTATGACTACTCAATACATCTCCACCATGGAAAGGTGAACATGTTAGGTTATAAATTCAGTCAGCAATATCAAATTATTTTTTCAATCACTAAAATTGAGAGAGATCCAACATGTATATATTTTTTTAGTACATACCATCAAATCATAATAAAGTGATAAAGATCATATCTTTCTCATATTAATGTTCAACTATATTTTCATGTGATGATTAAAGAGGAAAAAAAGTATATTTTGTGTAGAAAAATAATATTTGGTTGGTTATAGACATCAACTCTTAACCAAATTCAATGATAAGACCCCATAACAGAGTATGTGTACATTAAATTGAAGAATTAAATATTGAGATATTATTTGAAACCAAATTTTCAGCATTAGATTATCAATCAATAAGTATAGTAGTCTATAATGATCTTAAAGAATATTTATGGTGGAAACACATGAAGGGAGATATTAGATAGTTTCTACCTTAGTTATTTATATTTAATCATGTTAAGCATGAGGGATTTAAATGTAATGGGTTTTTATAATAATTTTCCATTCCTAATTGGAAATTTAAAATCATCACTATGGATTTCATCATTGAAAAACCCATGATATATAAATGGAAAAAATATATTTTGGTTTTATTCAACCAACATAAGAAATTAGAACATTCCATTTTTATCAGAGAAGCTTTCAATCTTGATCATATTTTTAAGATGTTTATTATTAATGTCTTTTGTATTCATGGATTAATGCACGAAATCATATCCAATTGAAATTTGTGGTTAACTATGTTGTTTTGGAAAAGTATTCCACGTGATTTCAATACAAAGTTGAAATTTAGCATTATAAATCACCCTCCTATATATATTCAGTCTTAGAGGACCATTCAAAAAAAAAGGATATGTTGATATATTTATATTTTTATTTTAAATGATATTGGGATCAATACCTTCTTTTTTGTATAATTTTCTTCCAAAAATATATTTCATCCAAGAATTTAAAGGGATATTTGTCGACCCCTTAATACAATTTTGTGCTGGTGTAGAATAATAGTTCCTCAGACACTCAAATGGTCCCTCATCCTGATTCACCCCATGAACTAAGGAATTCCTCCCAGTATGTTAGAGGATTTTGATGAGAAGTGGGGGTCAAAATTTGTACTGTGGGGATACAATACCACCCTATTAAAGGGAAGAATAAAATGTAAATGACGAAATATCATACATTTAAGAGTAAGTAGACATAAAAATATAATAACAGTGTTATATAATAAGGAAATTAAAACATAAAAAAATATTGACTTGTCACCCACTATGATGATTAAATATACTAAACAGTTAAAAGAAATAAAATAACAAGGCTCCATTGAAACAGAAATCATTACCTTATCCTTAGATCCATATATATGGATGATGCTTCCCACTCAACTAAACTGAGCTGACCTTCACCCAAACCAAAAGAAGTGTGGTTTTCTCCAATACCTTATTATAATGGTCACCCAATCATTGTGTGAGTACATAAAATAGTAGGAATCTGTCAACATAGTACCATATATAACCAATAGTGTAGAGATATGTGCATGTGACATGATCTGATTATATAAGTAGATACTAATATAAATATATAAATCACACAAAATACTCATATCCAAACCCATAATTTACCATAATTTCATTGTATAATGTTTTGGGGTCTTTAATCACATCAAATTCATCTATCAACAAAATAAGAACTCAAAAAATTACCAACCCTAGGAAAAATTTATATATACCAAGGAAATAACTCATTTGGACTACATGACTAATCACTCCATGGAATATAGTAGTCCCAATGGAACATATCATTCCATGATCCCCCATAGTATATCCCATTATAGGATATAATGTGAATCATGTTTTCCTCTCCCCAATATATAGTATGATCATACATTCCTCAAATGATATTAGGCCTTCGATAGATATATGACCACATGCCCCCATAGTAATATTCCCACCAGGATAACACACAACACTCTCCTAACATGACATCACAATAATTTCCTATACAAATAAAAGGAGCCCCCAAAAGTATCATCCAACAATAATTTGAAATTTTTCAATAAATCAAAAAGTATCACGACTTCTTACAAGGGCGTATGAATGTATCAGGACCACTTTGACCATATTTAGTTATTCTATTGTACCTAACCCTATACCATATACTATGTGACTAAAAATTAATCTTCAATTTCATTGAATATGAACACCTACTAAAGGTTTTATACCATATAATCCATAAAAAACTACCAGCAAAGTTAATTTCCTACATCACATCATAATAATAAATGGACAGAAGTTCGAGGAAAATGAATAAACCCAATATCACTATATTAATTCTATGATCGCAAGTGAAATGTATAGTTTCTAAGGTGACACTGATTGATGTCTCTTTCTATGTCACTGATTCCCTTTTAGTATCAAATATGAGTTGGTACACCAACTTGATTCCCCTGGATAAATATATAATAGAGGTATGCTTGTTTGATCCACAATGTCATCTCCAAATAGGGTCACCCTACTTGGGACCCCCTTTGTAAAAAATCACAATAAAATTAAAACTAATCATTCCATAGTAGAAACTACTGGGAAGATGTGTTTTCCCAACTCTTGTATGCCAATGGTTCAACAGAACCATTGGAATAGGGGTATAAAAAAAGTATTTACCAACGGTTTGAAGAAACTGTTGGGAAATCTAAAAATTTTTCTCCCTTTACCAACAGTTTTTACAAACAGTTGGTAAAGGCCATGACATAGGAAGGCTTTCCCAACAGTTTGTGTAAACCATTGGTAAATCTTTCCCCTAAAATCCTAACAATCCCGATATCCCATCCACGCGATTGAACTGGTAAATTTGAGACCTAAGATCTCTCTCTCTTTGAAAATTTTTCCACCAGATTCATATTAAATCACAAAGTTGTTTTTTTCTACACT
The DNA here is from genome assembly GCA_963277665.1 of Viscum album. NCBI lineage: Eukaryota > Viridiplantae > Streptophyta > Magnoliopsida > Santalales > Viscaceae > Viscum > Viscum album. The sequence continues at coordinate 1,597,724,344 of OY728119.1, read as the reverse complement.
TCAAATCTGTAAGTAGTACGTTATGTTTAATGTTTTGCATCTAATTTTTTTCTTTTCTGTTTTGATTTGGATTAAACCTACGGTTCGTGTAGTATGGTATACCCAACAATTTGAATTCGATTTGTTATTTTTTCTGTTTTGTTTCTGGTGGGAGGTGCTGGGGTGCAGTAGGTGGGGGGAGGGGGTGTGTTGGTTGGGTGTTTAGGTGGGGGATTGTACAGGTGGGGGTGGGGGTGGGTTGTGCAGGTGGGGGTGGGGGAGGGGTGGGTTGTGCAGGTGGGGGTGCAAGTGGAGGGGTTTTTAGTTCAAGTGGGTGGGGTAGGGGAGTGTGAAGGTTGGGGGGGGGTGGGCTGGGCAGGTCATAGTCTGTTAGGGTTGTGAGGTGTGGGTTGTACATGTGGGGGTGGGGTGGGTTTTGCATGTGGGGGTGGGGGAGGGGGGTTGTTCAAGTGAGGGTGAAAGTGGAGGGGGTTGTTGTGCAAGTAGGTGGGTGGAGGGGATGTGTAGGTTGGGGGGTGGGCTGGGCAGGTGGGAGTCTGTTGGGGGTGAGGGGGGGTGGGGTGGGGTGTACAGGTGGTGCTGGGGGTAGGGGGGATGTGCATGTGGGGGGGGGAGGGGGGGTTGTGCAAGTGGGGGGGGGGGGTGTAGGTGGGGGTGGCTGTGGAAGTGGGTGGGGGAGGGGAGTGTGTAGGTTGGGGGTGGGACGTGCAGGTGGGAGTATGTTGGGGGGTGAGGTGGGGGTGTACAGGTGGGTGTGGGGGTGGGGTGGGGTGAGGGGGTCTTGCAGGTGGGGGGGGGGGAGGGTGTGCAGTGGGTGGATGGGAGGGGGCTATGTAGGTGGGGTGGGGGAGGGGGGGTTGTGCAAGTGGGGGTGCAGGTGGGGGGGGGGTTGTGCAGTCGGTGGATGGGAGGGGGGTTGTGTAGGTGGTGTCTGTTGGGGGTGAGGTGGGGAGGGGGGGTTGTGTATGTGGGAAGTCATCACTTCTATAGTTCACTAATAAGCACGGGGAATTCATCACTTCCAGAGATTTGGATAGTTTTGAGGCCTCTTTGGTTTTTGTTCTTGTCTAGTCATCTTGCTGAGTAAGGCATCACATGATCTAATAGTGACATCAACTATATAGGATGAATTCCTTCTCCCACAACACATTTTTCTAGAAATAATATATCATTGGAAGGTTGTGGGAGCCTTTTAGAATCCAATGCCCCAACATTTTCCCAATTGCAAACATGATACCATCATGTTATCAAGTCACTAATCATACCAAATTGGATTTTCACTAAAAAATACTATTCTAATATTTAACACCCATATGTTGTTTTTCATATCATTAATGACAACCAAATTAAATCTCATAGCTCTCAGTCACACCCCTATAGACAGCTCACCCACTCCCCTGGACACCCCCTGCCCCCTGGACTGCCCTGCCACCCTCGTGGACTGTCCGCCCACCCCCCTGGACACCTTGTACCCCCATGACAACCTCGCCACCCCCGTGGAAAGGATTCCCACCCCCTGCACACCCCCTACTCCCTGGACAACCCCCCAACCCCGTGGACAACCCACCCACCCCCTGGACAGTCCCCCCACCCCACCAGACACCCCCACCCTTGGACACCTTGTACCCCATGGAATGCCCCCCCCCCACCCCCACCCCCGTGGACAGCCCGCCCACCCCCTGGACAACCCCTACCCCCTAGACAGCCCCGCCACCCTCATGGACAGCCCGCCCACCCCCCTGAACACCCCGTACCGCTTGGACAACCCCTCCACCCTGGTGGACATCCCTCCACCAATTACACAGACGCAAATAACTCTTCATTTCCCCCGATTTCCATAAGCCCTCGCACAGGTGAACCCTAACCTGATGTCTTCCATCTGATTAGCTGCAACTCCCCCATCCAGGTTAGACTTCTTCAACCTCTTCCCAAATACAGAAATAGAAGACCTCATTGAGGTAATTGACATGTGAATTTTCAATGTTTATTGGTTGAAATTTTATTTGAATTGAATTTTCTAATTTGGAATTGAACTCTATTCAAACATAGTCAAACAATATTTCTAACTTGGTGAACATTAAAACTTGTATGATATATTAAATATATTCAATCTCTTCAAAAAAATTGATAGCTGACTTGACCATTATGTGAATTTTCGATGTTTATTGGTTGTAGTTTTATTTCAATTGAATTTTCTAAATTGGAATTGAACTGTATTCAAACATAGTCAAACAATATTTCTGACTTGGTGAACATTACAACTTGTATGATTTAATAAATCCATTCAAGCTCTTCTAAAACAATTGATAGATAAATTACCAATGAATCCCCCATATTCCCTAATATATTTAGTTTTTTGGGTTACACGTTAGTTTTATTTTTCTAATTAATTACATATTTGTTTTCAAAAGTTGGAAATGAATCCAATTAAAGATAGACGAAGGAAAAAAATGATGGAGAACAATCGTCGAATGACGGATTTGGGAATTCCATCATTAGTGCCTGTAGTGAGTACTTTATTTAAAATTGATATATTTAAAGAATATATAATATCATGTGATTATTTTTTTGTAATCATTTTTGTTGGATCCACCTATACGTCGACAGTTATTCGACGAGGAGCCTAGTACTGGTCCTAGTACTCAGGCTGGTGGTACGAGGAGTGTTCATACCAGAGGTGGACGAGTATTTGCGCGTACCCGACTAGACCCTGCCCCTCTAACTAACATGTCATCCTTCCCACATTCTGATCCCAGTGTGTTGTTAGGGACACACGAGATATTTTGGCCTCCCATGTTTTCGCTACCTTCTTCATCTTCTGTCCCATCATTTTTACATCCCATGATGATTCCCACTCCCCAGTAAACATCCAGTCAGACAGTTGTCCCATCTTCTATTTCTTTTACTTATGTCTCTCCGAGCTTCAATATTCCATCTTCTTCAACTTCTGTTCCACCACAGGGTGTTCCATCAGTTTCTATGGATCCAGCAGCGCTCAGCGATCAGACCGGCACAGGTATACTTATAGAACCCTAAAAAAAATTTATACAAATATTTATTTTCATTATAACATTTTTTGATAAAATATTTGTTTTTATTTCATGACAGACACATCTACTGACAAGAGGCGTGGTCGGGGGCGTACACACATGCGTTCGGTGTGGAACTGCCACACACAGGTTATGGTGGAATATAATGAAGACAACTAAATGGTTGAGAAAACAAGGCAGCAATGTCCGAGTTTTTTTGTGACACTTTCCAAATACTCCGACATCATTTCCGTCAGCCCACTATCATGGAGAAATTTCCCACATGAGGTCAAGGATAGAGCTTCTGTAGAGATATGGGTAAAAAAATATATTCTATTTAATTCCATGAATTATTTTTGTATTTATATGAATTAATATTTCCATTTCAGCTTCGATTTAATTTTCCCGATGGTGAGGGTGCACGACCGGAACATCTAAAGGATTTAGGCAAGATTTAGAGAGCCTACATGAAAGATTTGTATATTGGATGGGTTTCTAGAGTTGGTACTGAGTTAGAGGTGGTACCAGTGGTGGATGATTTCCATATAGAGTAGTATCATCAGATGATTACTCATTGGACGAGTACCCAGTTTAAGGTATTAATAACATTTGATGTATTTAAATAATAAATTTAATGTTTTACATTAATACTATCTATTTCATTTTCGAATTTTATTTAGGAATCATCTGGAAAAAATAAAAAGAACATTGATGCAAAAAAATATCTCCACTCACTGGGATGCACTACGATTCCTGGTCATGAGAGGAAGCAGGTATGTCAATTGTTTATAAGTTTTCTTTACGTCTAACACTTTTTTTGTTCCCAAAATTATTTAATAGTTTTTTTAATTTTTCATATAACTTTAGTTTTCAATGACATTGTAGAGTCAAATACAAAATATTGAAGGACGTGTGCCTCGAGCAGAGCTGTTTTGCTCGAGTAGACGGAAAAATGATGGAAGTGTCGTCAATGAAGCGACTCAGCAGTAGATTGTAAGTTTGAATCTGTTGAATTTATATTTTAATATCTATTTCTTAACTTAATGATATATTTATATTTGTAATAGGTTGCTTTAGAGTCCCTCGATGCCCAAGAACCAGACAATTTTGGGCCAACAGATCATTACATCAGGTGTTGGGAGAGGAGCATTCTGGTAGAGTACGTTGCCGACCTAGGATAGCTCCGACGAGGTATTGGCCCTCATCGGTTACAATCTATAGTTCCACCGAGATGTAGCAAGTTAGGGCACAGGCAGAACATGCTGAGAAAAGGGCCATAGAGAGGGCAGAACAGTCTGCTAGGGCAAACAGTGCGTTTATGAAATTTATTTAAGTTCTACGTCCTACACTTCCAGCAGAGGCCAGCCCAACTTTTGATGAGTATATGTCATTGATAAGTTCAATATACGGTGCACCAGGTGGCAGTTCTAGTAGTTGTCAGGACGATGTCTAGCTTGACGATGATGATGGCGAGGAGTCTGATGTGGAAGAGGAGAGAGAGGAGGAGGGAGAGGCGAGTGGTGAGGGAAAGGAGGAGGGCGAGGATGAGAATGAGGGAAAGGGAGAGGAGGGCGAGGATGATGATGGGGATGAGGACGAGGGTGATGATGATGGTGATTATGGTGATGGTGATGCGGGACAAGTTGATCCATTACATTTTTGACTGATATTACTGAGATTTGATATTTAATCTATTCTAGTTGTTGGTTTTATCTAGACTCGTAGTATAGTATTAGAGTTGAGTTTTTTTATATATTATCTGTTTTTATGGATGTTGTTGTCTTTTAGTGGTTGTGTGTTTGGGAACCCCCCTCCATCCTGGACCCTAGACAACCCCCTACCCTCCTCCCTGGACCCCGGACAGCCCAGCCGGATAGCCCCTAAAATAGCCCCCCCGGATAGCACCCCCACACTCTTCCTTGGACCCCAGACAACCCCCTGAACACCCCCCGGACAACCCTCAGAAAACCCCTTGAACAGCCCCCCACCCTTCTCCTTGGACCCCGGCAGCCCCCCAGACTACCCCTAGATAGCCCCCTGGACAGCCCCCACCCTCTTCCTTGCACCCCGGAAAACCCCCCCGAACACCCCTAGACAGCCCTCGGATAGCCCCCTGAGCAGCCCCCCGGACAGCCCCCCAGACAGCCCCGCCGACAGCCCCCCACCCTCCTCCTTAGACCTCGGGCAGCCCCCCGAACACCCCCCGGACAACCCCACAGACAGCCCCCCCACCCTCCTCCCTGAACCCCAGACAGCCCCCCGAACAATGATCCACGGGTCATATGTGACGTGTACGAGTCAACCCCGCATCAATACGAGGCGCGGTGTGGCCGCCACCACTCAAAGTGTCTGCCTTTTGTTTCAAAAGGACGTCATTTTAATTGAAAAACATCAACTGGCATACGGAAAACTGACCAAATGCATTCGTATTGTGTTGATACATTAGCACAACGATCCATGGGTCATATATGACGTGTAGGAGTCAACCCCGCCTCAATCCGAGGCACGGTGTGGCCGCCACCACTCAAAGTGACTGCCTTTTGTTTCAAAAGAACGTCATTTGAAATGAAAAACATCAACTGGAAAACAGAAATCTGACCAAATGCATTCGGATTGTGTCGATACATTATACCAACGATCTATGGGTCATATGTGATGTGTACAATTCAACCCCACCTTAATCGGAGGCATGGTGTGACCGGAATCACTCAACGTGGCTCTCTTTTGCTGAAAATGGACAACATTTTAAGTACATACGGAAAACCGAACAAACTCAATTGGTTTCCTTTAAAACTTTATGAAAACGATCCATGGGTCATATGTGATGTGTACGAGTCAACCCCGCCTCAATCCAAGGCGCGGTGTGGCTGGCACCACTCAAAGTGTTTGTCTTCTGTTTCAAAAGGACGTCATTTTAATTGAAAAAAATCAACTAGCATACGAAAAACCAACCAAACGCATTTTTATTGTGTTTATACTTTAGAAAAATGATCCATGGGCCATATGTGACATGTACGAGTCAACCCCGCCTCAATTTGAGTCACGGTGTGTCCGCCACCACTCAAAGTGTCTGCCTTTTGTTTCAAAAGGACATCATTTTAATTGAAAAACATCAACCGACATACGGAAAACTGACCAAACGCATTAAGATTGTGTCGATACATTATCAAAAAGATCCATGGGTCATATGTGATGTGTAAAAGTCAACCCCGCCTCAATATGAGGCGCGGTGTGGCTGCCACCACTCAAAGTGTCTGTCTTTTGTTTCAAAAGAACGTCATTTGAAGTGAAAAACATCAACTGGCATACGGAAAACCGACCAAACACATTCAGATTGTGTCGATACATTATCACATCAATCCATGGGTCATATTTGATGTGTACGAGTCAACCCCGCCTTAATCGGAGTCACGGTGTGGCCGGAATCACTTTAAGTGTCTCTCTTTTGATTAAAATGGACAACATTTTAAGTACATAGGGAAAACCGAACAAATGCATTTGGTTTCCATTAAAACTGTAGGAGAACGATTCATGGATCAAATGTGACACGTACGACTCAACCCCACCTCAATATGAGACACGGTGTGGCTGGCAACACTCAATATGTCTGTCTTCTGTTTCAAAAGGACGTCATTTTAATTGAAAAACATCAACTGACATACGGAAAACTGACCAAACACATTCGGATTGTGTCGATACATTATAACAAAGATGCATGGGTCATATGTGACATGTAAGAGTCAACCCCGCCTCAATCCGAGGCGCGGTGTGGCCGTCAAAACTCAAAGAGTCTGCCTTTTGTTTCAAAAGGACATCATTTTAATTGAAAAACATCAATTGGCATACAGAAAACTGACCAAACGCATTCATATTGTGTCGATACTTTATCACAACGATCCATGGGTCATATGTGACGTGTACGTGTCAACCCTTCCTCAATCCGAGACGCGGTGTGGCCACCACCACTCAATGTGTCTGTCTTTGGTTTCAAAAGAATGTCATTTGAAGTGAAAAACATCAACTGGCAAACGGAAAACCAATCAAACGCAGTCGGATTATGTCGATACATTAGAACAACGACCCATGGGTCATATGGGATGTGTAAGAGTCAACCCCGCCTTAATCAGAGGCATAGTGTGACCGATGTCACTCTAAGTGGCTCTCTTTTGTTTAAAATGGACAACATTTTAAGTACATATGGAAAACTGACCAAACACATTCGGTTTCCATTGAAACATTAGGAGAACGGTTAATGGGTCATATGTAACGTGTACAGGTCCACCTTGCCTCAATCGGAGACGCGGTGTGGTCGGCACCACTCAAAGTGTGTGTCTTCTATTTTAAAAGGACGTCATTTTAATTGAAAAACATCAACTGGCATACGGAAAACTGACCAAACGAATTCGGATTGTTTCGATACATTAGCACAATGATTCATGGGTCATATGTGACGTGTACGAGTCAACCTAACCTCAATCTGAGGCGCGGTGTGGCTACCACCACTCAATGTGTCTGCCTTTTGTTTCAAAAGGACGTTATTTTAATTGAAAAACTTCAACTGGAATACAGAAAGCTGACCAAACGCTTTCAGATTGTGTCGATACTTTATAAAAATGATCCATGGGTTATATGTGATGTGTATGAGTCAACCCTTCCACAATATGAGGCGCGGTGTGGCCTCCACCACTCAAAGTGACTGTCTTTTGTTTCAAAAGAAAGTCATTTGAAGTGGAAAACATCAACTGGCATACGGAAAACTGATCAAATGCATTCGGATTGTGTAAATAATTTAGAACAAAGATCCATGGTTCATATGTGATGTGTACGAGTCATCCCCTCCTTAATCGAAGGCACGGTGTGACCAGAATCACTCTAAGTGGCTCTTTTTTGCTTAAAATGGACAACATTTTAAGTACATACGGAAAACCGACCAAACGCATTCAGTTTCCATTGAAACTTTACGAGAACGATTCATGGGTCATATGTGACATGCACGAATCAGCCCCGCCTCAATCTGAGACGCGGTGTGGCCAGAACAACTAAAAGTGTTTGTCTTCTGTTTCAAAAAAGATGTCATTTTAATTGAAAAACATCAACTGGAATACGGAAAACTGACCAAACGCGTTCGTATTGTGTCTATAATTTAGCACAACGTTCCATGGGTCATATTTGACGTGTAAGAGTCAACACCGCCTCAATATGAGGTGTTGTGTGGCCACCACCACTCAAAGTTTCTTCCTTTTGTTTCAAAAGGACATCATTTTAATTGAAAAACATCAACTGTCATACGGAAAACTGACAAACGCATTCGGATTGTGTCGATACATCAGCACAACAATCCATGGGTCATATATGATGTGTATGAGTCAACCCTGCCTCAATCCGAGGCGCGGTGTGGCCGGAACCACTCAAAGTGTCTGTCTTTTGTTTCAAAAGGACGCCATTTTAAGTGAAAAATATCAACTAGCATATGGAAAAGAGACCAAACGCATTCAGATTGGGTCTATAATTTAGAATAATGATCCATGGGTCATATGTGACGTGTACAAGTCAACCCTATCTCAATATGACGAATGATGTGGTTGGAATCACTCTAAGTGGCACTCTTTTGTTTAAAATGGACAACATTTTAAGTACATACGTAAAACCGACCAAACGCATTCAGTTTACATTGAAACAATAGGAGAACGATCCATGGGTCATATGTGACGTGTAAGAGTCAACCCCTCCTCAATCCGAGGCACTTTGTGGCTAAAACCACTCAAAGTGTTTGACTTTTGTTTCAAAAAGACGTCATTTTAATTGCAAAACATCAACTAGTATACGGAAAACTGACCAAACGCATGTAGATTGTGTCAATACTTTAGCACAACGATCCATAGATCATATGTGACATGTACAAGTAAACCCAATCTCAATCAGAGTCGCGTTGTGTCCGCCACCACTCAAAGTGTCTACCATTTGTTTCAAAAGGATGTCATTTTAATTGAAAAACATCAACTAGCATACGGAAAACCAACCAAACGCATTCGGATTATGTCGATACTTTATCACAACGATCCATGTGTCATATGTGACATGTACGAGTCAACCCTGCCTCAATCTGAAGTGCGGTGTGGCCTCCACCACTCAAATGTCTGTTTTTTGTTTCAAAAGGACGTCATTTGAAGTGAAAAACATCAACTGGCATATAGAAAACTGACCAAACTCATTTGGATTGTGTCGATACTTTAGCACAACGATCCATGGGTCATATGTGACGTGTACGAGTCAACCCCGCCTTAATCAGAGGCACGGTGTGACCGAAATCACTCAATGTGACTCTCTTTTGTTTAAAATGGACAAAATTTTAAGTACATACGGAAATCTGACCAAACACATTCGTTTTCAATTGAAACATTAGGAGGACGATCCATGGGTCATTTGTGACGTGTACGAATCAACCCTGCCTCAATCTGAGATGCGGTGTAGCTGGCACCACTCAAAGTGTCTGGATTTTGTTTCAAAAAGACGTCATTTTAATTGATAAACATCAACTGGCATACAGAAACCGACCAAACGCATCTGGATTTTGTCGATACTTTAGCACAACGATCCATGGGTCATATGTGATGTGTACGAGTCAACCCCGCCTCAATCTCGGGCGCGGTGTAGCCGGTAGCACTCTAAGTGTATGTATTTTGTTTAAAATGGACATCATTTTAGGTAAAAATATATGGTATACAAAAAACTGATCAAATTATTAATTATCTTCCGGATTCCACATATAATTGTCATCTAAATTTTAAATTTAATTCTAAATGAATTATGTATGTTTATAATTACTTTTTGAATTCTAATTTAATTATGGATGTGTATAGTTCCAGCATTATATGTTAAATGTGTATGAATGTTTTCTCTATATGTAAGTGTTAGTTGGTTATTGCAGATACAATAATTGTATATGTATGTGTTAGTTTATTACAGGTACAATAATTGGATTGAAAATGAGAGGGAACCACAAAATGAGACCTGGTGGGAAAATTGCAGACTTGCTAGGCAAATTGCAGAGCTGCTGTGCAATTTTCCCCAGCAGAGGCTATGCCAACAGTTTGAAACTGTTGGCGTAGCATGTCTGGGTTTTGTTTTACCAACGGTTCATAGAACCTTTGGGAAAGAGGAGACCATGGGTTTTTCATAATGGTTTGGCCAAACCGTTGGAAAAAACAGGGTAATTTTCTCACTCTATCCAACGGTTGTAAACTGTTGGGAAAAATCATTCCCAACTGTTTGCCAGAACTGTTGGGATAGGGTAACTTTTCTCCACCCTATCCCAACAGTTCACTAGAAACCATTGGGAAAAGGTTTTCCAACGGCTTACTTCCCTACGGTTTGCAGAACCATTGGTATAACGTATACCAACGGTTCTGCAGCCTTTCCCAATAGTTCTAAACCATTGGTAAATCCTGTATTTCCAGTACTGAGAACATCCTTCAACCAAGATGTTAATATCCCATTACATCATAAGAAAAAAATATATATGTGGCATATAATTTTTCTAAATTTCATATATCTCGCTAGAATGGTCTACTCACAAAACCATGCTAAATGATCCAATCAGCTCTAAGGATTCTCCGGATTCCTCACATAACAAACTAAGGGTGTCCATCCTATGTCATATCCTATACCAATCAGGGAGTTGACCAAGAATATTCTTCATATACATGTTTTATGGAATCATAATCAAGGAATCATCCATAAGAAACTGAGACAGTCAATGTTACACTGAATACCATCTTGTCTTTCCACATTGAATAGTTTTATATGAAATTTTATTTTAAAAAAATACATGTTTTTAACGAAGGAAAATTACACTTGCGGAGACACTACATATCCCATTACATATAAAAATACATTAATAACATATTGACTTTTAAATGATATCCAAATTGAAATGTATATTTCCCATTTAATTATAATTCCATAACCTGGCAGTTACTACCAAGTGTCTCCAAGATCATACTACCACATGAGATACTACCTTATGAAAGAAATGATAAAAATTAATTATAAAAAATTACAATTAAATATTTTATTTTAAAAAAATTAGTTTAAAAAATGAAATCTCATAGAGCACTACCACATCATTAAATCCTCAACCAAAAAACACCTGGAGGGAATGAATCCCACCCACAAAACAAACCAATGAAAAATACCATACCACCAACACCTTGTCTAATGAAAAATATTATAATTTAATCCAAAAACTAATCCACCCTATGATGGGTACATTACAGATAGAAATTGAAAGAGGTCCATGAATATTATATCTCAGGATATCCTCTCACTATGTTACATAATAGCCCCATCAATCTGGATGTTATCTCCATGCAGTAGTGAAATCATCACCCAAAAACCAAGAAAAAATATGATTGAAATTAGATGATAGGAAAGTGAAAAAGAATGACATAAAGATAAGAGGATATCGTAACATGGTTTTTTAGACCATGTTTTCCCTTAAAAAAATTCCCTTATAAATATTGTGAATGAACCATTCATGTAGTGAATAACCTACAACTATTATTTTATGTATCTCAACCATGATGAAATCAACCTTATATCCCGAAAAAAACACCAATGAACATAACCTTACCAGAATATATATTTAACAATTCTTATTAGAGACGTTTAATCACTTAATAACCCATTCTATGTCCTGGTTGTCAAAAAACCATCCACTAAAATTATAATTAAAATTCATCATGAATATAATTTCAAATCTATAGATGTGTTATTACAATACCAACATTATAAAAATTATAATCCCAAAGAAGTTCCACTAACCATTGAACAAAAAAACCCACCCCACATAGGTTTCTAACACATATTTAACCCTTTGAATTCATCCATGAATTTTGAACGAGATCCCTCTACATAAAACCAATTCAATGAACATTATCCATCAAAAAAATCAATTACACACAATCACCATTGATTCCTCTAGATAAATCATAATTAATACCATCTATCCCATGACTCCATTGTGTTATCAAAAACGTCATCATCCATTTTATGGTTCCCACCACCAAAAGGTGTAGATCATAACAGCATATTTCTTTCCACAATGATTCCCACCATCGAAACTTCCAACTAAAATAACATCCTCAATTATTCCACAGATCCCTCAAATGCATGAGGTCGTCCACTCTCAATGTGACAAATTGTATCCATGGTTCCCCCAACTATTAGAACTCCCTACTAAAAACATATTATCTAGTATACCACTAACCAGTTATCCATGTACAACATGATTCACCCAACAAGTTCCCTATCAAAATGACTAACTTCATGCACAACACCATTCAAGACTCCACCATATATCTACAATAAAAATAGATGTTCACATCCATCAGTGCACACTCAAAACAGAGTCTTAACACTATTAAGAATGTGACCTAATAACCCCACCCTAAGGGTTCCTTCCCTCACCCCAGTATATAATATCACCCATCCATTTTTCCCATGAATCGTAAAAAAATAGTACCTCTCTAAATATTGTTACATGAATCAAAACTAAATCATTTGACATAACATAGTTTCACCCCTAAAAACACATCAAAAAATCATTTCACCCCTAATTCTTGTTAGAAAACTAGTTTTCCACCACATAAAACCTACCAAGAAACTGGTTCACCCCCAGAACCAAGTGAATAAACCAGTTCTACCACTAAAAAATTTAACAAAATGGGACTTCACAACCTCAAAACATGTCAACAAATATGAACGACCCCCCAAATCACCCTATGTTCATTTCAAGATAACCCAGAGCCCAACATCATTTGACTAACACCAAAAAGTCCCATATTTATTCAAAATATAGTATTCGTATAGGAATTATATCACACCTAGGTACCCCAGCGCCAAATTTACCAACCATCTACTAGTCTCACCACATCTAAAACCCATCCAACGTGAAGGAATTTTACCCAAAACTAGGATGATTCTTTCCACTGTCATATTATCACTGTTAACATTAAAAAATAATTGAAATGTTCATCACTTATATCCCACACCCACACCAAAAAAAATCATTCAACTTGAAAAATATCACTCAAAACATAGTTCTTACTAGATGAATAAATTTACTATCCATTCCAGGATCATCTGAATTTCAACCTTCAACACCTCCCAATATCCAACTAATAATGAGTGTATCACCATCAAACCACTCTATATCTAAACTTTATTTTTTTATAATATTAAAATTTTAATTCAACACAATCCACTCCGAATATGTCCAATCAAAAAATATAAAAGATAAATTCATTGATCATCAATTTCATCATAATTAATCACATTTTATACCTCCTCTGTAATATAGATATACACCCTATTTCAACTAAGCACCCAATCTATCAATCCCACAATTCCATCATCAATCCCCTCGATCCTCAACTCATAATCGGGTGCTCCAAAAGTTATTACCTAAATTGTATCATCTGTAACTAGTATAAACAATGCCAAAATCACATCTAATGTTAATTGTAATATATATCCATACCACATTTTTATAAACCCACAATTAGGATTAATGATCCAGATCAAATCAAAATTATGCACATAAACCTAAAACACTGACAATGTTGATATGTATGAAAATACCTTAAATCCAAGAGCACCCCTAATGATCCTCTCCAAAATTGAAAACTCAACTAGACTAGGATTATCCATAGACTTTGACACCATTTGGTTTCATACTAAATCCAAATGTGTACTCCTAGGCGTGTACCATGAAGATTCCTTAATCAAATAGGTCAGTCACTCAACTTTTCATTCCCAGTACAAATTGATTTTAGACCAATACTATATGTACTCAATGAAAATTCCTCACATGATTTACATGGAATCCAAACTATCATTTTTTTAATCCCTTATGGGATTTTATATTCTTAGCATAGCCCCCCTCATGGGGTTCCCTAATAAAACACATGGAATCAATGTTGTTAAATTTGAATCTAATCATAGAGTATCTCAGTCACATAAATATTCCAAGAGTTAGGTATCACATAAAAGATAAACCATGGTCATCAACTATGACTCTATTTAAAAAAATAAACCATCCAACCTACCTAGTATCCAAATCATATGTCTTTATAAAACACATATATCATGCACATTGTGTATAGTCATCAAACTACTAAATAAATGATTCACACCCAACATCTACATAAATAACATATCCCTCAATAATGAAAAAAATATTCTTCATTCATGGGACTATCACAATTTCTCTAAATTATTAGTGTTCAAGGAACATAAACATGAAGTTTGGTTATAAATAATTCCCCTTGGAGCTATATATGAAAACATTGTATAGGATTTTTCAAATGATTTAAATAACTAAACCTACAGTATGACATCCAATAAATTGTATAATTTTGAGGCTGGATGTTATTATACCAATTCAAACATATGGAACCCACCCTCTCCGAGAATCATTATATCAGACTACTTCTTAGATGTTTTAGTCACATCACTTATGTATACACATTCAATAGAAATTTCCCTATGATGATATGTATCAATAAATCCACCAAGACACTATTTAATTAATTATTAATCCATTCTATAATTTATTGTAAAATTCTATGTTGGTTGTTATTGGAATATTATATAATTAAAACATGAAAATAAAAACCCACATGTTCTTTATCATAAGTGAATACAGTGCATGCAAAAACATTCTAGGGTTATTGAAGCTCCTATGCACATGAGACTACATCATTATCCATATAATAGATCATATCTATAAATATATAATTAGCCTACCCACAGAAACTAATATATTAAAATTTGTTCATTTGGGAAGAATTCCACCATGAATTGATATGAGAAAATTTTATATGAGAATTTTATGACACATAAAATAATGTACCCTCTATCGCCAAATATAAAAACTACTCTAGTATTCATAAAGCTCATGTGAATCCTATGTTAATAAAATGATCTACAATATGACTCTTACCTCTAAAGAAAATACTAAAATAAAAAATCATATTCATGGAAATGGTTGAACTAACATTAATATATAGTAAATAACAAATATGAAAAAAATAATTAACATCACCTGAATTGAAAATTAGATAACTATAATAATGGAGGACAACCAAAAATTCCATACCCTCTATTATTCAAGATTTTCTAGAAGAATATATTTTCATGACACACATTTTTTATATGCATCACAGTCCCTAACATATTAATATGTCATATATATACTGTATCTCAAATAGTAATTAAAATTAAAACATCATCTGAAACCCAATAGTATTATCCCTAGTTATAATCCAGTCTACTATTTCCCCGACACAATTCACCATGTGGTGCCAAGTGCCCCAACTCCTATTCATTATGTTAGTGACTACTAGTGGGGGTATAAGGTTATAACATTGAGTTCTTATACCCACATTTCATAGAAAAAATTAAAAAATAACCATGAATTATACTAAAAATAGTTCATAGGTAAGAACAATAACTAAACATGTTATATCATATTAAAAAGTATAAATATTGAAATAAAGAATAATATCTCACATAGAAGATAAAATATACACAATAACTAAAATAAATAACATACAAAGTATCCACTATAAATTTGATTCACATGTTTTCACAATATATGTATACACACTTGATCCGACCCACTCCATAAATCCCTATCCCATCCCAACCTAATCATGTATCAAGTAAGGGATTATTCTATACCTGATTTCATTAGACACTCAGTAAGCGTATGATTATATAAATAATTGAAGAACCACCTACACATAATCATAGATATCCATAAATTTAGTTATATGGATATGTGATATAATCTTCATAAATTAATTCATACTGAAATAAATTAATTAAATCACATCCATAGATCTATAAAACCATGTTCCGAATTGATTATAAATTATTTGGACAATGTCAGTGTTTTTTTATAAAATAATATTCTCATCCATACCAAAAAAGAATACAAGGTCTAATCCACTTGAAAATATAAGGATAACAACACGATCCTAAAATCACCCCATTATATGTGACTAATAGTTCCTAGGTTCATACAAATACTATGAAAAGATAGTAGGTCATGAGCCACCACTCTAAAGCATCCTTAGAGATATCACATGAATTTTTTTCCAATTCCCTGATAGATAGTAAGCTAGGAAACACCTCATATGATATTGAGCCCCTAGTACATTACAGGCGATGAGCTCCCCCCATGAAAACCCCATAAATATAAAACAAGGTTCTCACCGTTGCACGGTATCACTGTAATGTTTTGAATAAAAATCGACGTAATCAAAATAGTAATAGATTTTGAAAAATTAAAACATGTACAAAAAATAAAAAAGGAATCACAAATTCTAACAATGAAGTATGAATGTGTCAAGTCCTCATTATCAGGAGATACATAAATCCATGATGCATAACCCTATATCGTATTGTAAACAGCTATAAGGAAATCACACATTTTCTTTTATATAAAAATATTATTAAAGGAATATAACATATCAATCATATAATATTATCCCCATGGGTATTATCCATATAAAAAAAATCAAAAACCAAAGGAAAAAAGGTTCCATGATATTTTTTTAATCCTTCATTACTATCAATATCACATCAACTCAAGTGAGAGGTACATATACAATGGTGCAACCAATAACAGACCCATCCCATGTTCCTCAAACCCTGAAAAATAATAATAAGAGTCAATAAACAAACCCAAGTCCCATGGATCAACACGTAAGAAAGGAACCCAACATGGTTCATCTAGGTCATTACCTGGAAGGGGAAAGCAAAATGGAATCTCCTTTGTTACAAACCGCACTAGGGTCCAAACACATCAACCAGGTTTAAAACATCATGAAACCTAATATATAACATCTCACAACCTCATGTTCTTAATAGGTAAATAATTAATGGTAGAAACACTATTAATATAACATGTCCCTTCTAAATTATGTAGGCCATATATGAATGCTCCCCACACCCAGCCCATCTCAACAAGATAATCATCTCTTTGTTTTCTCATGATTCCTCATATAGAATACTAGTTTTTCCATCTTAGGTTGACTCCCTATCAATAGAGGTGTCCGAGAATCATGTTTATAGTCATGTAATAAAAAATCAAAATCAAGGGTTAGGACATCGTAAGTCATAGAAAGCGATCCCATTCCAAATCCACTCATGGACATAAATGTTTGGGTAGTTTTACTAGCCATTTAATTATTTTAAAAAAAATATTTTAATTCATTGTCATTTCCTCGAGTGGTGATACCACAGATCCCATGCCACATAAACATGAATAAATATTATTTTTCATATAAAAAATATCATCTTTCTCGTATGAATATTTTCCCATACCTTTTTATTTCACACACCAATAGCTGCCGTCGTCCTTCAGTAAACCTGTACTACCACCCGATCTATTACCTAAAGTAATTAACCAAAAATAAAAAATTATAAAAAATTATATTTAATTATTTATTTTTAAATAAGGTTGTATAAATTATAAATATGTAAATTTTTACTATTTTATAACCAGAATATAATACAACCACACCTGGAGGGTCCGCAACATAGGTATGATAACAACTTGATTAAATTGGCTATCTAAGGGCACTCAGTTAATCACCATAATAATAAAATTTTATCTCTAATGTGTAGAAAACCAATTTTTTTGAAATATATCATTGAAAAATAAATATTTTTAATGAGGATGTAATATTAGTATTCCCTCACTATAGGCTTCACTGAAGTCCATATGATCCCAATGGTTTTGCTATGCTCCATTAATATCTTCACTTAGAAACAAATCCAATATTGGGAAAAATAAAATCACAAGTTTTTAAAATTAAAAATGGGAAGAGATAAGGAAATACTACATTAATTCATTATGATCCACCTCTATGAATATACCATGAATTAATGTGGAATGAATGAGATGTGGAAGGTTTTTCATTCATCTCTTTATGCATTAACTAGGAGAAGAAAGTTGGTGGGGTTTCTCTTTTGTATACACCTTTTCCATATCGAAAAACAATCTAGTATGATTCATTTCCTAACACAAGTGAACACATCATTAATTTTATACATAAGCCCCCCTATAAATTTCTCCTTATTCATAGCCTAAAAAACCCCATGAGTTTCATTCATAGAATAAATGATCATTCACACTCTGAATAGCCTATATATACAATTTATTAATTCCGTTTTATCCCATATTCATCCCAAAATCCCTCTGGACACCCTAGAGACTACCCTCACCACCTAAAATATATATAATTTTTTTTAGAGAAGTTAGTGTTCTCGAAATATTTTGAATCCATATTATCAGAATGAAAATTATACCAAAATGAAAACTCGTATTCCTTTTATACATCTTGTCAAAATAGACATAGGGTATTACTATTGGACCCCAATGTACTGAGATAAATATTTTGGCTATGAAATATTGGGACCCAATATAGCAGAGGAAATAATAGAGAAGTTAGATCCATTTTTTATCATATGATAGTTGATTAGATGTGACATAGGTGTTATGATGGAACTCATTTATAAATTGTATAGTTCAAAGATGGGGATTAGGTGATTGAATATATATCTCCTTTGAATAAGGTTATGAAATTTGTAAATAATTGAAAGGTAATATTTAGATATATTTGTCCCTATGATATTGTTTATCACATTAGGATAGTAAATTATCACTTGGAGCTTCCTCAAAACCACTCCAATGGTAATGATGTGTTCCAAGTATCCATTTGAGATAGTAAAAACCATATCCTATACATGTACTAATCCTGGAGGACAAAAAATTACAGAATGATAATTCTTATAACAATAACAAGGGGAAATTAATGATTATAATGAATAATTTCTATAAAACACGCCCGATAATGTTTAAAAGGTTCTCTAGAGGAATAATAATATTGAAGATATAGGTTCGGGTCCGATGTATGTAATAAGGTAGAGTAATCCTTGGTTTTCTATTATATATAAATAACTTCTAGATCTAAATTCCTATATGGGTATAGAATTTAACACCTTGAGACAACAAAATTTATTTTCTATTAAATAAATTTGAAGTGGTTGAAAGATTGTGAAGCATGAAAACATAAACGTATGTGAATTATTATTATGAATTTAGAAAATAATAAAATGAAATTTCTTTTAAATGAAATATAACTTTCAAAATTATTTCAAATTATCTTCAGAAAATTTATTATTCCTAAACAAATATTTTAAAATATCACTTTTATAACAAATTTTTTGTGATTAATTATTGAAAATTCATTAATTTTATTAAAATTATGAAAAAATTATTTTTTTCAGATATATATTATGAGTTAATTTTCTCAAAATTGGTAAATAATGAAAATAAAATCATTTTAAGGAAAAATGTTTTTATGAAAAATATTTTTTCACGCACAATGTGTTATTACCATAAATTTAAACTTGTTGATTAATTATTTTTAGTAAATTTTAATGTAATAAATAAATAAATTTAACATTTAGGTAATTATTTTTAATAAGAAAAAAATTTGAGTGAATAGGTTTTATTTTGAAAATTTCATTTTTTAGAAAAACTTCGTTAAATTAGTTTTCATTAAGATTTATCAAAAAATTATGTAACATTTAGAAAATATATATTATAATACGTTTTCCACATTTATTAATATAATTTACAAAAAGAAATAATAGAGATCAAATTTATTATTGGTTATTATGAATAGTAATAATGTCAAAAAATCACATTTCTTGTATTTAAGAAGTGTTAATAATGGGGTTAAACTAAATGATAATGCTTAAAATATAACTTAAATATGAATAAATTTTATTAGTGGATGTTTTTTAGAAATTTCATTATCTAAAATCTATATTACAGTTTTATTGGTTCAATATTCACTAGAATTTAATTTTATTATATTTTCATTTTTTACATATTTAAAAGAATTACACCCACCTCACTTGTAAAATAGAAAAATTCTTCTGCACATATTCGCACGTTTAGATCCTTTATTTCTCATAAAATACCCTTGAAAATAAATTTCTTACATATCTTTTGACTTCTTATTGAATCTATTCTCCCCAATATTAAGAAATATTAAAGGATTGTGGTGTAGAAAAAAGAGTTTTCCCAAAGAGGACGTATTTTTTCATTACTGATCTATTTAAATTTTATTTCTTTCTTAACATAATTAAAATATTGTATCATCTTATTAACACAAATAAATTAGTATAATTACTATATTTGACCTATTTTATTTTATTTCTAGATTCATTTTCTACCTCTTTTTAATCTTATGAGAAGTTATAGTTTCGTTTAATTGTGCATGTGGACTATAAAATCCAAAAATAAATGTGATTTATTGTCCTAGTTCACCATAAATAATAGGTTATATTTAAGGATTTAAAGAATATATAAGAAATTTATTATATTATTATGATAATATAAATATATATTTTAATTTACCGATATTTTTTTCCTTTTATTTGAAAATAAAAACATTATTCTTGCATTAAATAGATTATTGCCTAAATGAAATGATATTATTAAATTTTAAACACCACCGAAAATTAAAAGATATAAAAGGGTATATAATGAATAAATATGATACTTATAAAAACATTAAGATTATCATGACTATGAAACCTTGAACAATGATAAAGAATTATAACTATCAAACCAAAACACAAATAGGAAAAAACCTTGATCACCTATATTGGTGATTTTAGTATAGAATTTTTAATTATTAGTAACTATAAGTTATAAGATAACGATATATTTTATGATAATTTAAAATATTTTTACGGTAAATATTTATAATAATTATAAATTTTTTATATAGGATCATAAAATTTCATAAGAATAATGTTATGACCTATGTTACGGTTATATGATACAATCTCATTTATTTTAATGATTATATATGTGAAAGTTATATTGAGGGAAAATATATAAAAAATATCTTTAAAAAACATATATTTTATTCAAATATATTTAGTTATGGGGTATCCATGTTTTTCTTCCATCATATCCCCAATATAGAACTGATATATGGTATGATTTTTTTACGAAATACGGACCCTATTTGTTTTTTTTGTAGAAATGTTTTTCTTCCATGTTTATATTTTTTAATATTCCTCAATATTTTTATTCTCTATTTTTCAAAGAAAATGTTGAGTATTGTTAAAACATACATTCCATTGATTTGTTAAGATCCCTTTTTAAATATCTTAAAACATTTAGTTTTTAACATACATTACCAAAGTGTGAAAGGAATGCTCTTTTCAAAATAAATCACATAAAATTTTTTTTACATTTATTATTGTTCTATAATTTTAGTATTAATTCTTTAATTATCCATGTTAATTTTCATTGAAAATATTATCCCCACTTTTCTAATATCTTTAAATGATACCAATGGAAAATGATATTTTCCAATGTTTTTAATGAAATCATTAATTTCTATTTTTATATTAATATTCATGTATGTAAAAATAAATTTATATTTCATATGGTTCCTTGAGGATAGAATATTTTTATACAATTAATTTTATTTCCTTGAAAATCCTATGATTCTGTGAGGAATACATCATAATGAAACCCATGTATTTTCCATGGGTTATGATATAATGAATTAAATGATGTTTTTTATCCTATGTAAAACAAACATAGAGTTTTCATTATTTTGTGTGTGGGATCATAAATATATATTCCTCAAATGAATTTATTAGTTATTGATATCTTATTAGATCAGGTGATATAGAATGTGATTTCAACCAACTTCAGCAAAGGAATCTATCCACAATGATTTTCTTCGGAGTTATCATTCACTAAATAAATAATGGAATGAGGAGTGAACCCAATTCTATATGGGAAACTACACACTATGATAGTCATGGTAGTGAGGTTGGAAATATAAAATGATTTTATATGCTTAAGACTATTCCAAAAAAATCTGTTACAGTATCTTATGCTAATGATATACTTCCATAGATCATGATTTATTTAATATGATTCCTCACTATTATTAGTCAAGAAATTTTTAAAGATACAAAGTTAGAGAGTGACTTAGGATTTATGATGTATGACTTAATAGGTATATAATTGTATGTTATGATCATGTTTACATACCCGTCTATTTATCTTATGATTTCTTTTGAGCATCGATTAATAAATCATATGGGTACCCCTAGTGAGAAATTACGCTCACCCTTTATTTTGATTATATTTCCCCAAGTTATAGAGAATGGTTCTATGTAGTACATGTATAAGAAGGGTAAAATGAGAGAATAATGATCTGGGATATATTGAATTTAATTCATTTAATATGTTGATTATGTATCTTTTCTAAAACTCACTAAACATTTAAGGTTATTGTACCTAAATTATTGTATTACAATAAATCTAGTAACCCATAGCCAAATTTACATTACTAAATTATTATAATGTATAAGGTATCACCCCACGCATAATAGAATGGTTTATAATTATTATAATCCCATGTGACATTTCTATCCCTATATTACAATGAAAAAATAAAAAAATAGAATAAGAAAAATTATCAAATCCTTTAAAGTCATTCATAATAAACTTATTTATATAATTTGGAAAAAGATAAAGAATATATTTTGATCTGATATACTTAGTAAGAGTTTTTTACATTGAAATATATCATGAGTAAATAAATAATAATAAATATTTTAGAGTGGATAAAAAAATAATTTTCCATCCAATAAATATCATGAGTTTAGAGAAAATTCGTGGATCATATAAATATAGAAATCACATCGTTAATTGAAATTGAATTCATAATAATGTAAATTTATAAATCAAAATATTCTGTAGAATTCCACCAAAACCTCATCCATGTTTTATGAAATATTTCAATCAAGGACTCATAACTATGAAATAATTATTAATAAATATTTTTCTATAAAATATATTCTCATTGAATATGTCATGCATACTATTTGGTCTCATAATTCCAATATAAGCATATATGGGAAATCTATAATCCAGATGCACCAATGAAATTTGTGTCTTCTGCATTCCCTTAATTTTGAATAATCAACGAACGAAATTATCAAAATTATTTATAGGTTAACATTTATTCATATTGTATCATGAATTTGGAACATAAATATTTCTCCAAAAAAGGAAATAAATTACATAATAATTTCCTTCAAATAAGAACATAATTAAAACTTTCAAAGTATTAAAATATCATCAAATTACAATAAATTATTCCGATTTAACTTTAACATCATGGTCACAATATTTTTAATGATATCTAAATATAAAATAATAAATTATCATTAAAGGATGATATAAGATAATAAAATAATAATAAATGATGTGTTTTTTATAAAAAAAACCATTATAAAAACTAAATATAAGTAACACATTAAAAATATCCACAAAACATAGCATAATAACAAATTAAAAAATCACTATTCAAAATTCATTTTATTCCTTTAAAAATCCATTTTTTAAGATAAATTAAAATTAAAATTCAAAAAAATTAGGAAAATGATTTTTTTTTTAAAATAATTATAGTAAGTTGTAATGAAATATTTCTGAGAATAAATTTCCATGATTATTAGAAAAACAAATTTCGAATGTTATGTTATATTTAATAATTATCTGAAAACATTGATAAAAGGTAAAACTTTGAAAAAGTGATAAAAATATTACATTTGAATAATTTTATAGAAAGTAGAGAATAAATAAAAACAAATTTTACAAAAAACAATTAATATTAAAATAATTATACTTTTTTTATAATTAATGTAAGGATATGTATGAAAATTATATGAAAGTAGTTTGTCCAAACAATATTATCAAAACAATGACCCTTACAGGTAACATACTTATCGATTTTTAACCCAACAAGCGAAGAAATAGAAAATAAAAATGTAAACCAATAACATGTATATAGGATAATAAAATATACAATGTTTAACAGATTATTATTATATAATTTTTCAATGTAAATTATAATTTAAAATATCTTTAAATAAAATGATATTATAATCAAAATAACATACCTTGGATCTCCACTTAAATGTATGTGATTGAATATACAATAAAATGAATTTAAATTTATCAAATAATTCTTTAATAAAAACTTTCATTATTATTATATTTTTAGGATCATTTTATAATTTTTATAAATCCTTTCGTTGAATAATTTTTGGTCATGTCAACAAGTTTAAGGTTATTCAACCAATTTTTCTAAAAATGATTAGGTATATTTTCCGTGGTAAAAGTATACAAGAAATTATTCCATAATCCATAGAATTATAACATTAAATTTGATATAAATTTTACTCATTGAATAAATTCATATATTCATCCATTAATGTGAATAGAATAACATATCACATCACTTAATGGAGGTGGTAGTCCACACATATGCATGAGTGATGTATTCAGTTTCAAACTGATAGAAGGATAAGATATTAGATAATATATTATATTTCCTGAATAATAACTATTTCCCAAATATACTAAATATGTTTTATACATTTCATATTTATAACTATATAATTAAAAAGATTATGAAAAGTGAATTACACTAGTACATGTATATGGTTGGCTATATATATACATGACAGATATTTTCATTTTTCATTTAATGGAAAAGAGGTGGAAAATTTTCAACACATAATCTTTATAACATATCATTATTTTGGTTATACTAAATTCATTATTATATAATGGATTCAATAGATACAGTGGAATTATAATAAGGGATAAACATTGAAATAGTCAAGTACATTGATTACATCTTCTTTGAGACACCCTCTTGAGATTACACATTAAGCCACCATAGGATGGTATTAGGGTAAAAATATGATCTCAATAAGAAGGAAATAACTCAAGAATGTTTTTTGGGTAAGACATTGCAAGGATATAGGGATGATTTTTTTGAATAATATAGATCCCCTAGACATTTACTGAAAATATTATATGATTTAGATCATAATTATCCATGAGATACCAACCAAATATAAAAAAACTAATGTATTTCAAAGAATAAGAACATAATTAAAAAATTGATACTAGAATAAAACCTTATTTTATTATCTTCGATGTTGATCTCTTAACTCACTTTGAGCTCAAATAACTGCATAGGACATCATCGGGAGTACAAAAAAAGGATGAGCTAAAAAAACATCGTGAGGGAATGAACCTGGTAATATATCACTAAATAAGAGATATGAGGAATAACATGATATCATAAAAGTAATGTAACATTGTTAAACAAATTCAATAATAACATATAAAACACGGAATCATTTGATCATGGAGATATTGGATTTTGGAAGAAACATCTAACTTGACACAAACATTATTCAAATCAAACTTCCAATATTATATCACATGGTGGAGAATCTTCCATAATGGATTAGGATTACTCCCTAATACCATATATTATGTTGCATGAGATTAAAAATCACACAATTCATTGGAAAACTATATGGATGCACCAATAATAACATGATCCTGCATACATGTGTCAAAAAATGAATCATACATAATTAATACACATATGGGTTAACCATGGAATGAGATGGGCATCATAATTATAGAATGAGGCATAACCATGTGGTAATTTAAGGTAAAAGATTAAATATTATTTAAAGAGGAAAAATTAATGTTTACATAAATAAAATAATGAAGTATAATTGATTTTAATAATAAAATAAGATATTTTGTAAATATATTTTTTTATAAAAATAGGGATGGATTTAACATTAAAATTGGTAATAAATAGAGAAACTCTCTTTAATGGGGTTGGATATCAAGAGTAATTAAGAAAAAAAACCTTTTAACACATATATTCCCACATAAAAACAATTTATTTGAGATATATAAACATGTGGGGAACATATAAACATAATTTAGGATATGTATATAAGAATATTGATGAAATAAATTTTGGTAAAGAGAGAGAAAATGTAACCCAATGCAAAATTGGATGTTTAGAGAGATGCCTTAACTTATGTATGAATTTGTTCATCAGTTTCATATAAATAACATGATAATCTAATTTTATTAATTTATTAATAACATATTAATTAATTTTTTTTATAATAATTCTATTATGTTCATTTATGGCAACTTTGATTTGTTCTAGATTTTAATTTTGTCATTTTGGGGGAATTCACTTTCACGGTTTCATGATCGGTTCACTTGTATATAATTATGAAACTTCTAGTAAAATGGGAATAATTCTTCATAAGTCAAATTTTATAGTATTTATTTAGTTTGTGATGTATGAATTTTCCAATATATTATTTTCTCTTGTATATGGATGATTTATTTCATAAAAAATTAATGATAATTTTTTATTATTTGCGGATTTTATGACAATTCTGAACTAGTATAATATTATTTAATATTATATCTATATATTATTTTTAGAAAATAAAATATGTAACAATATAAACATTTAATTCGGATTTGACCATAATAATATCTTTATAACTAGACTTAAAGGTAGTTATATAAAATCCAACATAATTATCCATGGTGACGGTAAACCAACATAATTTGGAAAAAGGTTTTATTTCTTTTAAATAAGGGAGATGAGAAATGTTTAAGAAAATATATATTCCTATATAAATATAAAATTATAGTATATACATGATATTGGAGTTAATATTCAATGATGGATTAATAAAGTGATGATAACTAAGAATATGAAATGTAATTAAAATAATCTGTTTGAGAAAGTTACCTAGTGAATATCACATCCATTAATGACCCATTAAAGAAAATTGAGTTGTACTTTTTTGGGAATATGATCATGGAAATAGGCAATATTCTTGACAATGGAGTTTAGAATATTACTGAAAATCTGTAGGGATTTTAATGTGTGGGGATAAGGGATGGTGAGGAGTGATGTTTATAGGGTGAGGAGAGGGGTGTTTTGGATTATTATATTCATTATTCCTTTTTGGCCTATAAATATCAACAATTTTGATTCCAATGAATAAATATAGAAAATAGTTTGGGAGAGATCAAACCAATTGGTTCTTACATCATCCTTGACATAAAAATTAATGTATTTTTTTATAATATTAAATTTTGTAAATTATTGTATTTCATTATTCACCAAATATTCAACTATTTTAGAAAATTCCCAAAATATAGAACCCAGTAATTTTTTAGAAGTAAATTTCAAAAATAGAATCCATTTTACGAAAATAATTATCTATATATGAGAAATTAAAATTTTAAATTTAATCAACTTTTATTCTAAAAAAAATATTTTAAATATTATAATCAATTTTTTCTTTTTTAAAAAAATATTTATGTTGACATAAAATTATCCTATAATTAGAAACAGACATAATAATAATTTATGAATTTATTTTATGAAATTGAATTTTCTATCAGATCATTATATTAATTATATAATCTTGAATAAAATTTAAGAACTAACAAAAATACCAATACATAAGTTATCATTTTCTAAAAATTTATTTATTAATATCATGATATAAATCTATAAAATAATTATTTATGTGATACTTAAATTTTATATTATACTTTCTTATGTGATGTTATAATTATAATTTCTAGATTTCTATCCCAAATGGTTAGTTTAGTATTCCAACAAAAAAATTTATAATAGTCATATCGGTCCCCTAATTTCTATAAATACCACTTATGTCATTTATTATAAATTAAATTATACTTTCTCTTAATGTAATATATTTTCATTCTAAACATGAATATTACATTACTAGAATTATGTTTTATTTCTAATTATTTGTTCATAGTTGTTGAAATTCTTATACGGAGTGAAAATTCAAAATTTCTCATTCTTATTATCTTATTTTCTATTTATTTTTCTGTTATAATATTTGGAAATATTATTAGTATATTGGATGAATAATGAAACATTATTAATACTTATTATTTCTCCATAGTATCCTGACTTGGTGAGTAGTCTTGTTTCATATAACCTCATCTCTATACTTTAGAATCCTCACCAAATTCTACTCAAAATAGTTATTTGTATCCCACTACACCACCTCAAAGTTTAGTACATGTGGTGGATCTCATATGTACTTCCTCAATATTGATTTATTGAACACATATTTTACATGATACCTGGTTGGTGGATGTTACAGTTGAAAGGCCAAACCTTTGACTCTATCAAGAATATCAAAGGGGCTGATTTACCTGGGAGTCAGATTACCTTTAATCCCAAATCCAATGAAACTCATCCATAGAGTTATGTAGAGGAATACATCATCACCAACATCAAACTATAATACCTTTCAAGGATTATATTCATAGATCTTATATCAACTCTAGGAATCAAAGATATGATTCTATATTATCTTCACCTTTTCTTCATTTTCGATGAAATTTTCATTTCCCAACAACTTACATTCACAAAGTTCATCCCAGCATGTAGGTGTTCTACATATTTTCCCTGAAATGAATTCATATGTAACGATTGAAATTTTTTAGTGGAAAACACATTTTAAATATTACTCGAATAGTGGAAGATGTTGATCCCCTACATTAAACACATTTTTAATGATCCAAACATGTCTTATGGTATTTTAATATATCATCCATATTGGATATCAGTTTAGGGGTGATAAACCATACAGAACTACTACTAATTATTTAGAGAATGTTGGAGTCTTTTCCAGAACATAGAGAAATATCTGGGATCACAATACATTTTAAATGGTAATGAAACTCCATGAAACCTAACCAATTTTATGATGTATATCCATGAAATTTTGTGAAGTGATTAGTCCCAACTAATTTTATTAAAGTCAATAGTATTTGGAAAGCGATTCACAATGACCTATATGGCATTACTTAGTAATTATATCTTTAAAATTCAAGAGAAAAATTACATGGTTATGTTTTCCTATTTCCATGTAAGTATTGGTAATGGGTTAATCATTACATTATATATTTTTCATTTAATCCTTATATTTCTAAAAAACAAGTAACATTGATTAATATTTAGTGACGTAGTTATTCATATTGTCCCACTAATAGTTCTCTGAGATATCTCGATCCATTTTTATTCCCCTAGATTAATAGAGAATTTTGATCAATTTTAATCATTCACAATCTCATTCTTTATCTCTGGATTAGATGGTACAAATATTTGCAACCAAAATCTTACAACTTCTTCTTCATTATTTTTGAACTCTATGGATTAACCCTTTCATATAGCTTCCACTCTTTATGATTTTCCAAAATATATCTTTAATCATCCTTAATCTTATCTAAATGGAATACTTGAGGAATAACATGTGGATGGAATTAAGGTTTAACTTCATTTTTGATTTATATTTCTATCCAGTTCATGTATAAAATTATTGGATCATTCTCAATGCTCTTGATTGATAAATGTAATGAATCCTTTTTCAATAAATATATGTTACTATAATTTCATTACCAGGATGGTAGTGAATTGAGGAATCGTATTCCTTTATTAGTTTTAACCATGTTCACTAGATTATATTAATATCATTATGTATGAATATAATTTTTAGGCACTTATGATCGATATATACTCTAACTTCTCCCCATATAGATAATTCCACCAAATTTTCAATGTGATGATCACAACAGCCAACTCCAGATCATCTTTGGGATTTTCTATCCCATGAACTTTCAACTTTTGTGAGGCATAGGATATCATATTATAATGTTAGTCTAGTACACAGCCTAATTAAATTTTTTAAGCACAAATGTATACCACAAATATTTCCCCGCATATTGATAGGGTATTCAAGGCTGAAACTATAAACCTCTTTTTCAACTACTTGAATCACTCTTCGTATTTACTAGTCTCAAAAAACATTTCTCTCATCCAACACATATGGGTTAGTTTGTTTTAAAATCATGATATGTTCCTCAAAAATCGTCAGTAATACCCAGTAATATAAAGAAATATTTAGATCTATCTAACATATGCTTTTTTGGGCCACTCATCAATTTCCTTAATCTTAGAAAGATCTATAAATATCATGTGTTTGTAGATAACATTCCCCAATAATGAAAATTCTTCCATCCATAACTCACATATACTCTAATTTTAATATATTTTTTCCCTCCAAAAAGACTTTATATTTGTATTCAAATGCACTTCTTGTTCCTCATTTCTCATGGACTATATCATAGTTTCATTTATAAATACTATGAAAAAAATTTCAGGTTAATGTATGAACACCATGTACATTATTACTAAGAAAATCTCTGGAGAATTGGTGAGTCTTAAGGGAATCACAACGAATTCATATTTTCTGTACCTCATTCAAAAGGGAGTATTGAGGATTAGTTCCTTATTTTCCATTAATTGGTCAAATCCTATTAAAAGATCCACCTTAGAGAAATAATTTTCCCTTTGTAGATGATAAAAAAGTAATATATCCCTGTATTTGGATACTTATTCTTTATAATTATGTTTCTTGTTCATGATAATAAATGTACATGTGCATTTATCCCTCAATATTTTTAATAAAGAGAAATGGAGCACCCCCTTGGTGAAGCACTCAGGAAAGTAAAACCCTTATCAATAATATTTTGTAACTGCTTATTTAGTTCATCCAACTCAATGGTGGACAACATGTTTGGAGTGTTTAATATGGAAACATATCTGGGTATAAGATCAACTGAAAACAAAACATATTTTTCATGAGGAAGAATATAAAAATATTTGGGGAACATATTTGTGTACTACCTCACAATGGGATTGTATTAGAGAATGACCCTCTCCATTATATCAATCATTTGAGCCATATTTTCTGACTCAAAAAGAATTAATATTGAAACTTTAGATGATGGTTATATAGGGGATTCACCCTTCTCCTCATACTTTTTAAGAATTAATGGATACCATTGGATGTGAATAGTGATCTCCTTTTATGGATAGTTGATGCTGGATATTTTTAAATATAGCCAATACATGCATAATATAGAATAAAAATTCACAAAAGGAAGTAATATGAAATTTTATGGGAGGTTTAGTCCATAATCATTAAAAAGGGATTATATACCTTAGATGCAATAATTTCCACATTAGTTGTTCTCATAGATAACTCAACATTTATTTTTTGTGGTGTTGTTAGAATAATTTCACTAAACTTGATAAATATGAAATAATGCATAAAACCAGAATATAATAGAATTCTTTTGTTCTTGAATGAATAAATAGATTACCTGTCACCACATCATTTTGGGATCCACCTCCATAGTAGTGATGGTGTATGACCTTTACTATTTACATGGAGGTTTTTATCATTGATTGTCACTGAAAATACTTTGATTAGGGAATTGGATAAGATAATTCCCATGTTATTTGTTATTGAATAACTGCACTACATGTTGAGTGTTGATTTGAACCTTCCTTTATTTTTTCATAATTAGTGGGACTCTGGAAATACCATCAGAAAAAATTAGCTTAATGTCCCTCTCTTCCACATTTGAATCATCTCCAATATCCATTTAAAATGTTCGTAAGATTATAATAACCACACTTGTTACAAGTGGGATGGTGGGTTTTCAATCCTTTGTTGTATTTATCTGTTGATACTTCCTTATTAAACTCCAATTCCTAATTTTTATCTGTAGGCCCAAAAAACCTGATGGCCACCAATTTGAATATAAACCTCAGTGCATCAGTAGAAAATATCCTCATAGCTATCAAAGTATCTAATAAGCATGGATATTTATGGAAATAGTTTAAATCAATTTAATAAGGGATATAACTATCATTCACAAATCATGAAAAAGTTAAGTCCTATCATTACATCATTGAAATTGTTTCCTTGTATTCCCTAATAAATACTTTTTTATTTTGATTCAATCACATGAACTCCCTCTCTATATTTAGATACAGAGTTAGGGGACAATTTTATAGAAAAATATATTATTAAATAAATCCCAACACATGGAATCAATTTTCTTGTTGTACTATTTGTTTCTTATCATTGTCCACCATTTTTTGATTCCCTGTGAAAATGATAGACCAGCTATACAAATTTTTCTTCCTCATAGAAATGAAGGGAAAAATAATATATACAAAATTCGGTTAATGTATTATTTTGTGATGATAAAATTAGAAGGTCCACTAAATAATGGCGTAATTTGTTTCATAAAGGATCTAATTAAAACATACTAGTTAATAGGTGAATGAGGGTGTTCCACTTGATTCAATTATTATTTGTAACTTCATCCAGTTGAGCTAGTGTTGTCATGAAGTTATATAATCTTGATCTAATCATGTTTTTAATTTCATAGGGAAATAATCACATTTCATATTATGTTGATTTATGGTATGGGTTCTTATATATCCAACCATTAATGAAGAAAATGAAACAAAATTGTTTTTCTTAAATAATTAGCAAGTTATAATATAAAAAAGTCAACTATAAACTAAGAGGGATAAAAATTTAAGGGAATATAATATCATAAATTATAATTACTTTTATTTCAATCTACTTCATCCATATTTTTAGAAATATCCATAGGGTTACAAATAATATTTTCCAGTCCTTATAAAAATAAATAAGATAGTTCCATGTCACCAACTATAGTAAAACTATCATTTTACACTAATTATAAACATATTTTTATCATAATTATCCATGAGATAGAAACCAAGGATAATAAATTGTAGTTTACTTGAAAAAATACGAATTTAACTAGAAAAAATGAAACAAAAATAAAGATTATTTTTATTCATATCAAAACTTTTCTCCTAAATCCCTTTTATCTCATATAACTACAAAGGATAACCTAGTGAGTGCCTAAACAAAACAGATGAGAAAAAAATCAAATTAAGGGAATAAACATGGGATTAAATAAGGTCACATTAGATATAATGGATAAAATGAATACATATAAGGCATGGATAACAAATAAAAAAATTGAAGTATAACATATAGAACCAAGAATCATATGATCATGGAAATATTTAATTGTTGAAGAAATATATAATATAACATAATCATGATTTAACATTAAATTCCAATAATATATCACAAGGTGGGAAAAGTACCATGAATTATTAGGTTTACTCCCTAATCCCATACATCCAATGTCATGAGACTATAAATTGCGCAATTAATTGAATTTATATCTCATATCACATTTCAAGAGTGCCAATTAAGGAATCTTTCTTAAATAAAAAAATAAGGTGACCAATGGAAAGAAATGGTTATCAAAATCATGTACTATAGTATAACCAAGTGGTGTATAAAAATGGTATCCTAGTAAGAAGGTATTAAATAATTTATGGATAATAATAAAGGAAAAAAATATGAATAGATCATGAATAATTACATCCAAATTATGTTAATACATGAAAAATATTTTTTTGGAAACATTTGAAAAGAGAAACATTAGTGTGGTTTTAGAGAAATGATTAAAGATAATTTAAAGAGGGCGAAGTCATATTTTATTGTATAAAACTAAAAATGAACTAAAATAGATTTTCATTATAGAATGGGAATTTTTTTGAAAAATTTTGGTGGAATAAAATATTTTATGGTGTGTTCTTAAAAATGGGTAAGAAACAGAGAAGTTCCCTTTATTTAAGCATTCATATTGAGAAAAATTGATAATGGAATGTTTTCAAAAATTTATTCCCCATCTAAATAATGACTTTTCATAGTATATAAAAATTGTTGGAACATATATACATAATTTAGGGTGTTTATATAACAATAATTAAGAAATAAATTCTGTTAAAGAGAGATGAATAATAACCCAAAAGAAGATTGGAGGTTTAGAGATTTCCTTTACTGTCTGTATGAATGTGATCTGAACATGACCTTAATTTCATAAATAATTAAATTAAATTATATATATAACTAATTAAAACTCTATTCTACCTATATTTTATTTTTTAATTATTATAATGGTAATATTAGAATAAAAAATAAATGGGGTATAAATATTTGGTTTGTGTTTTCTTGAAGCCTTCTCTATTTATATTCAACCATTTTAACCAGTTATTTCTTAACTAATGTGATAAATATTAATAATGGTTAATATTAATTATAAAAAAACTAAGTTGACCATTTTAAAAAAAATATTTCTTATTGAAAATTTATAATAAATATTACACTATTAAATTATAATAGGTGGATGAAATTACTTTTAATATAACTTCAAAATACACAATGAAAGCCATTTTTAGGAAACAAAATCTTTTTAATCATAAAATTAGTTTTTTAGGAAAATTATGATTAATTTTTATTACAATGAGAATAATATTATTTAGTAAAATAAAATGAAAATTATATTTCATTCAAACTAAACATAAAACAAAATTGAAATTTTAAATAACTTTTTAGGGTTAGATATGTATAAAATGTTTTTTAGTTTAACAAAAACATTACCTAGATTTCAAAAATGTTGTAAATGAATTTCAATTTTCATAATAATAATTTCATTTGAATTATATTATTTATTTAGTATTTTTTCTATAAAAAGAATTTTACTAATATTAATTTTATTATTATATCATTATAATGCCTTATAAGTGAAATTTTCTATGAAATATTGCTATTTTTAAAATTCCTCCAAAAATATACTAGTTTTTACAAGAAAAAGGAATTCATTATAATACAAGTTATACATAATGAATTAAGAAATAATATTAATTTCAAAAAAATATATTTTTTTATCGCATTATGGGATAATTATCAATGCATTATGCTATTTTTCATCAGAAATAAAAACCTTACATACTATAATTGATTCTAGGGTGTTACATTATTCCTTATTTAAAATATTTTATCCTCGGAATTTCGTAAATTTCACTTCATGAATTGATGTTTTCTTTATTCAACAAAACATATCTAGTTTCCTATATACCCTAAAATATTTTATTATTTATGCAATTCACGTTCACCAACTATGTATTCTGGTTCTTTAACAATTATTCTCTTTTGTCAAAAATCTAGATATTCACATCATATTAATATAAAACATGATACAATTATACTTCCTTTGAGGTTACATATTACATTATGTAATGAATTTACTTCCTCAATAAATAGATATGGAAAACATAATGAAATTAAAGATTCTATATGAATTTTCCAAATTGAAATCTATTGATGTAATTATTTGTAGAATTTGAGAAGGTACCATGTACCTAGGATACTATTTACAATAGTTTAAAATATTATAACAACTATACATGAAGGAAATGTAAATATAACATGATCCACTAATTGAAAATCAGTATCCTTCCTTTGGTTATCCTTAAAACTCTTTTTAATTCTTTAAGGTTCCTTGAGATGACTATAAATAGTTATTATTTTCAACATTGTCTCCTCAAAAATTTACAGGGCTAAAATAATTCTTCCACAATGTTCTCTTGAAAAAGTATATTAATGAATTATTTTATGATACAATTCTATATAAATTGACATTTTAATTCTCTAGTGTTATAAAATTTTATAATAAAATTCCACGAAAGGTAAATAAATATCCCACATACCATAAATTTTAGTTGATCATGACTTCAATGTTAATTATAATATTTTTAATAGTCCTTTCAGATAGATCATTTTTTGAGGATGATAAGAAGTGATAAAATGTATATTTGTATTAAGATCCTTTTGATGACACTTCAAGAATTTCAATTTTAACAATATTTCATGGTCATATAAAATCAAAATAGGTGCACCCATAATTCACACAAAAACATTAATATAGATTCAAGTGAGTCACTCAAGAGATTGATCTTCCCTTATAGTATAGAAATGTGCATACATGGTAAGGGGTTCAAAACAACCTATATGAACTCATTAATTTTCAGTGTATTTGGAAATCCAATTACAGCCACCATAATAATATATTCATATTTTCACATTTTTATCAGTAGAGGTTTCATGATTAATTATGATATTTCATAATAGCATTTTCCAATTATAAATCCAAGAATCATGATTCCATTTATTAAATCTCTCATATTGTAGTATCCCACAAAAATAATTTACTTCAAAACTGGATACACTTTAGTGATATAATGGTTTGTGGTGAAATTTGAGCTGTGAGATTCATCTAATATCTTTATTTTTATCTCATACCTGGATGGAACACATACACTCTTTCCAAATATCATTTTACCATCTTCATAGTCAATGAATACCAACATCACATCATTCATGACTTTTATTTTTATTTTTAAAATATTTATCATCACACTGATAACATCTTATTAAATTTTATTTTTTTTGAAATAATTTGGAATAAATGTGATGTTTTCACTTATTTAATGATTCCTATATCCAAACTTGTTAAATATATGAATTTTAATATTTTTCAAATAATCATTTTATTCAAAACTCCATGATATTTTAGACAGAATTAATCTTTCATATTATTTTACATCCCAATGTGGTTGTGTGTTGATGAATAATATTATATGAGTAGTTTTAACCATCTCCACTGCCTCTATATTATCTATTTATAATATGATATGTTTTTCAAAAAACATTATTGGTATATATTTCAAACTATTCAAGATGTAGGTAATGTATCTATATATTTCATGGAAATATTATAGCTATTAAATATAAATCATTATTTGGAAAAACAATTCTAGAATATTTCATTTACTTGATATATTGGATATAAATCTATCTACTTTAATGATGAAACATCCAATTCCCTTCTTTGATGCGTCTCTCTATAAAAAAATTAATCCATTCCTTGTGATAATTTTATTACCATTGAATTGGTCGATCTCCTCTTAAATTCATCTAATTAATTTTTACATTATTCCAATTACACGTACGTAACCATATTTTATATCATCTTGGTTACAATGACACTTAATTGAATTTCATTAAATTAATCATCAATAGGAGTCTTCCATAAGTTAAAAACAATGATTCATAGTTATATTCATTGCTTTTGTCCATTCCATCCCATTGATTTTATTTGAATGATCAATTGACATTATATTAATAGATAAAAGTTTCAAAATAATAAAAACATTCTGAAGCTATAATTCAAGATTTCTAAATATTCTATATAACAACTTTTATCTAAAAGACTTACCGATATTTGTTACATTTCTCTTATACTCATAATAGATATTATAGTATAGTAATATATAATCAATATATACTACAAAAATATTATACATTTATTCCATCAATTATATACATATCTAATCCATAAAACCATAGGGTGAATTATTCAATCTAATGGGAATTACAATATGTTCATAATGTTCATACCACATTCAGAATTTCATAATTTGAACACATTACTTCTTTATATATTTTTGATGTTCGATTTAATATAGTTAAATATTTCAAAAATATTCATTTCCCAAAAGTTGATAAAAAAGTAATCAATGACATGTGGATGATACTGTTTTTTTATAAAAAAGGAATTGATTTCCACATAGTTGATATACAACCTCATACACCCATATTCTTTATTAACAAAACGAGTATGGGTTCACATTAGTGAATCACTAGTGTGTATGAATCCCTTATCACATAACTTTTCTTGTTTTTACATCATTTACACTAATTTCACTTATTCCATATTATAGGGAATCTTATATATAAGTTCTAAATCAGTGATGAGATCAATTTAAAATCCAATATCATGATCAAGTGGTTGTCCAATTAGTTCGTCAGGAAACACATCAATGTATCCTTTCACAATAGATAGAACCACTATTATTAAGAATCATTTCCTATTAATGGTTTTCATCAACTCTTATTCACCTATAATTTCATTAAGAATATCCTCAATAGGTTAATCCATACAAAACACAGATGCTTTTTTCTGCCATATAAGTATATAAGAGTCTATATGTCCATAAAAATCATAGAATTTGTATTTTGAAAATATATTTTTTTCATTACTGTTTTAATTTCAATACATACAATATATTATATCAAAGTGAAACATATGTATAAAAATTGAGTTTTAAAATAGGTCTTGACAATGATTTATAATTGGATGTTGTGCCCTTGTCTAAAGGATTGTACATATGATTGAAATCCACATGCAAATACCGTGTGTGCCCAATGTGATGTTAAATGGATATCTTCTACCTTGGACACTCAAACAACCTAGCATGGTGCATTCATGCGGTTCCAGTTTGGTGATATAACTTTAATCATGTGAAAATACTTTTCATTCCCAATTTGAAATCAAATGTCCCTTTCATGATCACTCTTAGTAGATCAAGGTACACCTACATAGAAGAACTCTTCTGTGCCCAAAATCTTCTACATCGTCACCAAAGGTGTTGTCAATATATTGAACTGCACCCCCCCCCCTCTTCAGTAT
Organism: Viscum album; assembly: GCA_963277665.1. Taxonomy (NCBI): domain Eukaryota; kingdom Viridiplantae; phylum Streptophyta; class Magnoliopsida; order Santalales; family Viscaceae; genus Viscum; species Viscum album. The sequence continues at coordinate 1,597,685,947 of OY728119.1, read as the reverse complement.
GCTTCTATATGTGTCAATGAAACACATTTCTATATGTATGGATGGTCTTCCAGGACATCAATTATTAAAGGAAACCTAAAGCTATAAGATATTTCATGATTGGTTACTTGTCGGTCCTCCCTTGAGTGGGACCACAATTATTAAACACTCGACAAACCTCTTTCATCCTATTTCTATTGTACATTAGAATCTTGTGCATAGGCCCTGAACATAACTCAAGCCTCCAATATTTCATTCCCCCATTTTTGGCTCCCAATGGCTTATCCTTCAGTCAAACGACCATGTTTGAGCCCCATTACTATCAAATAATCATCTCTTTCATTCTCCTCTTGCGTGTAGCCTTCTAGTTTTTCACGCAGAAATTTTGTTCCCCTCATGATATATCCCTTAATCCCCTTATTCATGTGTTTCCCAACATTTCTATTTTTAGTGTATATATGATAGTACCGTATTCTTTTTATCATTATAACACTAATGTGCACCTTGTGGCTGAACACTCCCCCACACCGTTTAACTCTGGCTTTGCAGAATACATCTCCCACCCAAGGGTTGATGAGAAAAGGTTATGTAATCCCAATGGGGTTGGAGTGATTCCCCCACATCCAAGATACATGGAATAAAACTACATAACACTAATGATCTAAACACAAGAATTTAAACTACTTTCAAACCCTGTGCGAGAAATATAGGATGTCCCAATGTATTAGTGACATGGAATGAGATCCTCCTCACATGTGTCGACATCAATCACATAGGGAATGACATCCTCATTAGAATATCTCCTGGATTAAGCTCTTAGCCTTTCTTGTAGGGTGTATAAATCTTTCTCTTCTTTCCCTCGACCAAATAGGTGGCTCAAAGAGGGTATGGGAACTCTCAATACTTCAACCCTCTCGTTTTGGGATTTTCCAGCATGGGACTCTTACACACACAATATTTACTAACAAAGAATGTGATTTTACTCAGACATCACCCATCTGTAAGCCCCACATTATATCCCATAGGTGCATCTTTTACGACATGTCTTTCATTTCAGTTACTTCCTCTTGTTTCACACACCAAAAATGAATTAGGTGGATATAGAGGTTAGTATTGACCTTGAAACCCATTAAGTTACACTAACACACACCCCTCCTAGAGTAAACCCCAGTCTTCAACTACCCATTATGATTCCTTCCATGCATATTCCTTAACCACGCTCTTTATTTCCATTTGGGCATCCCCATTAGGTGTATTCCCAAATTACCCTTCTGAAACATTGTGGATTTTTATTCAAAATAAATTGGGATATGTAATAAGTATTTTTGTGGTCCAAACCACGTAACCTGACACTTTATCCTCTCCATCCTTTCAATTCACTTCACCCATAATCAATCCTTATTTTCCTCAGGCCACCACATCTCAGTAAAATATTTCCATTCGTCTTGGTCACTACTACACATGATCCCAATACACATTATCAATACTCCTAGAAACAACCTGAAGTCTACGTTGATGAATCCACAAACAATCCAACATAATCCAACCAATAGAATCTTATTGTGATGATCAGAACTCATTTATAAGCCCCACACCATCCATCGATCTACATGGGTTTTAATCAATGTCTCTTAATCTTGGTACAAAGGATTCCCCCTCGAGGATCAATATCGGCCAATGTTAAACCATGGTTCCCCCCACTTAGGGGTGTATCTCCCTAATAAACCTTAATAGGTGTCCACATCAAACTTCACGGTGTGAAATCCTCGATTTATATGACACCCCTCCCTAGATCCGCATTTATGGGGTGTTCCAATCCTTCCATTAGTAAACCTTCCAAGTTCTCCCTTCTAGGGATTTACCTCTCTAATATTCTATCCCAAGACATTCTAATCAATATCACTCCATCTCTAAAAGACATTAAACTCTCTATATAGCTCCTAATGCTACCCCATTCTAAGCATGGTATTCTATTGGTAAAATTCGGGGAAGATATGCCTCTAGAATCAGATGCCCTATGATAGACATGGGATATCATGGGTTATGAATCTAATATTCCTCCATGTGATACCCTCTTATTTTGAAAAATATAGGTGACCATTGTTCTTAGTGTCCAGAAATTCTAGTGATGCCCAACATGACTACTCCCCTAACTGAGGGTTTTTCCCTATCAAGGCCCCATGGAATGTATAGGAAGAATAAACGTAATTAACCAGCATCCACAAAAATATGGAAATTAGAAGGATCTCAAAAAACATACATAACTGTTTGGGGGAAAGCAGGTCTACTCAAATATCTCCAAGTAGTAATCTAAGGAAGGATAAGAAGAAATCCCATCATCATATTTTGATCGAGGATCATGCATCACTAATGAAAGAGGTTAAAGTTTATTGCCATTGAAAAGTTGGAATGCAAGGTAACAATGCACATCAGTGTCATACCATAACATGTGAAGTGGGAAACATGCTAAAGGAGTCCTAAATATAAATGGTTAAAAAGACATGAAACAATTCTCCTCAACATGGGGATTAGTAGTGCACTAAACATTAGTATATTTTCATGTTATCATATATAAAAATCCAATTCTAGGTCCCATTAATAAAATTATGGACTCATTATTGAACTCACTAGAAATTGGGGTAGGTAATACTTGGGAATTTCAATATATGACATATTCAGCATGGATATATCTCTCTAACCATGGAATATCAAATGATGATGGGTATTGGGAATTTCATTCTGGGTATCTGTACTGATTGCTGAATCTTGATGCTTTGCCAGATCTTGGATTCAAGAAACCAACTACCCTCACCTGTAGAAGTAGGGGAAGGAAAATTTTAAATAGATCAGTCCTACATGAATACATCTATACCATGACCCTATCCATGACCATGGATACCGGGTGCCCACATCCTATATCACCCTCATAATTCATTTAGTGGAGGGAGATAGACACCATTATATGATGACACAATAAGGATTCTGTCATTACCATGAAGTATATGGCACACGAGTAATGAGATTATTCTACATCTCACTGACACTACTTCCCCCAAGGGTTTCATAGTGATATGAATCTCCCCACACTAACAATGAACTGCTTCCAAATCCTCTCCCTAGAGAGATCAAATGACTCACTCCACTATGCTGAGGGGTTAGGGAATTCCAGGGGTCACCCTAACTGTGTCTACTGCCTAGGATCCACCATGGAGGGATCCCACCAGGCCCAGTCAAAGACACCAATGACCAGTCTCCAAGGCAGATGAAGAGGGGAAATAAATCCCTACTTCATCGGCCTCAACCTAAATGACTTGATGCCAATGTAGTTCCCATGATAAGTTAGATTACCATTAGGGGGAATCATCATCCACAAATTTAGTGAAAATTACAACAACCAGCACACTTTAACTAATCCAAAATACTATAGAGATATTACCCATCAATTCTATGTTGGTATCGATACATAAACAACCTTATATGTAGGTTGGATTAACACTTTCAACCATTGGTGCAACCGACACTCATCAAGGCCTGACCCATGATGATGATATTTTGTACAGAGGACCTCCCTATATGATCACCTATTAGAGTGGAGGTCCTCCATCTCTCACTCTAAACATTTAGGTCCTCCCCATTTTCAAGGTCTCGATGAATGAAGACATCCTCCTAGATACATCAACATCTAGTATGGATTTCCTCTCATTATCAGAAATCATCACTGTGATAGTCATCCTCACTCCATACAACCCTCAAGAAGAAGACATCCCTCCTAATTCACCAGCCAATATAGAGGATAACCCCATTTTTTAACCAGCTCAAAAAGAGGTCATCCCCATTCCATCATTGATCCAAGTGGAGTTCCTCCCTGCTTAAATGATAACCAGTATGGAGTCCCTCCATTTATAACTAGTATCCAATAAAAAGGTCCTCCTCATGAAATAATCAACTACCATGGTGTCCCACCATATATTTACTCATTCTAAAGAGGAGTCCCTCCTCTCTCTAACACCACTCAAAGAGGGGTTCATCCCCACTCCATAGATATTCTATATAGAAACTCTCCCCGTGTCCTATTCGATCAATGTTAAGGAACTCTTCATGCTTCCCCCAAAATCTACGGAGGACCTCACCATTCATTTCCCACTATTCATCATAGTGGTCCTACTCATGCTCATACTGACCAAAAAAGATGCCATCCATTCAACATTAACATCCATAGTGTAGTCCCTCCACATTATCATAGCAATCAAAGTTGAGGTCCTCCCTTCTCTAAAAGAATCTGATTTGGAGGACCTCCCTATATCCGAGTCTGTCAAAGTGGAGGTCCACCTGTATCCTATGGAAAACAACATGATATTACTCCCCATTCCAAATAACCTCTCTACTGAGAATAACTACCCCTATTCATAAGGGAGAACTGCCACAAATTAAGGACAAAAATCCAGAAAGTTCCATTTCAATGTAAATCATGTTATCCTCATAGATTATGAAGATGAATGTGATTCCATGATGGAGAAATCAACCCAGTCATATTGATAATATTTTGGTGAAGTAGACCAATATGTGAATTAAATCATCCCAAAAGGTTAGATTCAAAAAATTCATAAACTCCATCATAGATTCATGGGGGAGGAGGAAGATTTGGCTCCCATTCAATGTCTCGTAGTTGTGTCACCCCTATTATCACCAATTTCATTCTCTACCTCTACAAAGGATCACAAAGATTGGTAGACAATGAGAATCTCCTATACCTGCATATGATGGTCACTACCTTTGCAAATGATGCAATGGTAAATACCTAGTCCAACAAAGAAGTTTTAATGCAGTTGTTACCACCTTCAAGAGATAACCTACTGTATACTGATCTGTTTACTCTTGTAGTGGATCCTTTACTTGCTAGTCCACCACCATATTATCCACATAGATGTCCCCTCTTGTTTCCCAGATCACATAATTAAAAACATGGGCCAAAAAATATTTAGATAATACTTTTGAGTATGGAATCTAATGGAACACTCTACATTTTGATAAATTTTCAATGGTCTTTTGGCTGAAATAAATGACCCAATTCATCATTCCAGAGTAACTCACCCAATATGAGGTCATGTGATACTCTAAGACCATTTTAGTGACACATTTTTACCTCTATGACTATTAGTTTTCTACCCAAAGAGGATGGAGAATTTTAATTATTATTCTTAGTAGTGACAGATGGTCAATTTGGCATTACTCCTAGTGGCCCATCACCCTACGTCACATTTCTACCATCAAAACCTCCAAAAAATATGCATTAATAACTTCAATGTTCCCTACATAATCATCATAGAGTTGTCCCAAAATGTGTAAAAGTAGGACCTGGGGAAGTTTGTTGGTCTCCACTTTAGTGTTATCATATGCTAGCCTAACTTTTTTGGTGATATTGAAGATGAATTTCCAGGTTTATTCATGGTTAATATTGATGTTTTTGGTTTACTCAATGAAAAGTGCATAGGAACAAGGTCCAATGAAGATGACATACCCCCTAAGGAAATGAAATATTAGGAGTAACTTGATATGGGAGTCTTCACTTGCCTGTAAAGGTAGTCATATAATCTTGGAGAGCCCTCGACATCATCTCCTACTGAATAAGACAATATAAATGTTAAAAAGATTACTAGAACCTCTAATCCCCCCCCCCCACTAGACCAATCTGATGTTTGACAGAGGATAGAGGTCGATCTCGCTGTAGACACATTTGTCAAGTAGATCACAAATCAGATGAGGCTGATTGTTCAGTTCCTTCATTATTCACTTGAATAGAGCTTCCAAGACTATAGTAATCCTTGGAAGGAACATGTTCTTCCTCCACTGGGGAAGCAAGGCAAGCCACAATTCCTTCTCAGGTAGCTTCCCCTGCATGATCCTGGAAATACCGCCCAACCCAATAAAGTATATGTTGGAGTTCATTGAAAACTACCATGGTGTTCATTTTCAAATCATCCCATGAAACTTCAAAACCTTCCTCAAAACACATATTAAGACACTCTTCAAGTTACACATCGTGCTACACATGAGTCCATTATACAGGAAATGTAGTGAGTCATTCAGCCTTCAATCCATGTTAATGATCCTTCTCATTAATTATTGGATAGGAATACTCATCATGATAGGAATCTCCAATAGGATTATTTGGACACTCTAGTCCATCACCTCAAATCCCTTGAAACCCAATAATTGGAAATCCCTCTAGAAGGGAAGTCGTACCCAGCATGGTTGGCTGATATGTGAGAACCAGTAAATTTGAGGAAAACTACCTTTTCCCCTTCAATGGGATGGGAAAACCGCTAAAAAATCTATAATAAAACATCTCATGGATTGAAACCATGTTGGAAACTCTAGAGTCGCAAATGTTTGACAAGATCCAATGTTTTCCACAAACAATGGATGGTCCTGCATTTTTCTCATAAAAATTTCAATACATTGGATATATTGCTGGTTGGGAAGACCTCTGTATGTAGTTTTATTATAATTTCAGTTCCACAACCCACAAGATAAGTAATTTCACCCTCTTCAAGTATAAGACACATCCATATGTGTGTGTCACTAATTGTTTCTCTCAATGGGATGGCCTCACTTATTCACTTTATTTGTTGCTAACTCAGGAGTAGATACTAACGAATTGCAAAGTGAACATCAAGAATGAATTGGTCCCTTACCTCATCACTCAGATTTTTCATGTGGATTATATTATTTCTATGACAAGGCCCAGCTCCTAGAGGAATCATTGTTGTAGGAAAAGAAGGCATGTTGGTAGCATCATCCAACTTCTATAAGAAGAACTGCCAAGGTATATACTGCCTCTACAATACTATTTTGTGTTCCAGAGCTTCTAGATCTATAAAAAATAGAACCTCACCCAGTGTTTCCTTAGAAATCTTAGCCTTGATGAGTGAAAGAGTCTCATACTCCACCTTTTCTAGAAAAAAATTGGTAGGCACCATCCCACCAAGAACTGATGCCAAGATTAGTCCAAAAGACTGGAGCTCCTCATCAGGATCTTTCCCCTCATCAAGGTTAGGATCCTAGATCTCCCTTCCTGGACTAGAGAAACTATACCTACTCCTTCAAGGATTCAAAGGTCCATTTTTATTACAATAGTGTCCTAAAATATGGTGTCAGGACCCGTTCATCGGGTCATGTGTTGTGACTTCCCCAAGCCCGCCTTCCATAGGCCAGGGTCTGGCGACTAGAACCAAAGGAAAAAATCCCTAAAAACTGGGAAGGCATTGACATTATAAACAAAAAACACACACAACAGAGTACGAGCTGGATGTAAACACTATGTAAAAACTATATACAAAATGAGTGCTGGAAAGTAAAAAGTGTCAGAAATACATGCCCAACTATAAAGTACAAGTACCACTGAAAAAGGGATAAGATAGATGAATGGTGAAAGTTGCACCTAAATCATACACCATGGATCCTACCTGAAGGGTAGGTATATATGGACTCCTCAGCACTCCATGTCTGTCAGACTCCTGCGTGTACTGTCTCGTCATAGGGTCCACCTCCGGGCACCGTCCAGTCTTGGTGCTCTCAGCCTCTCTCATTGCTTTCTGTCATCTGCATCCAACACAACGAGGTGCGGGCATATCCCTTGTAGGGGTGAGTATAATGATACTCAGTAGGGACCCCGAGACTCTCATGTTCTCACAAAATACAACAAGGATAATCCAAAAAGTATGAAATCAACAGATAGCCCCACTTAGGTATATGCCCATACATATACCTAAGTTATCTAATAATCCATCTCATTCACGTGGAAAAACAATAGTTGATGACTCAGATCACATAGGTATACAACTTTTGTAGAGTGTTAGAGATGATCAGATGTAGTAACTGATTCATCTAAGCTATCGTAACCACACATGATCCAGGTCCAGTAGTTGGAACTGTCGGACCCACACAGGATCCAGGAACAGTAGTTGGAGCAGTCAGACCAACATATGATCCAGGACTAGCTAAGCTGTCGGACCCACACATGATTCATAACTAGATATTTTGTCAGACCCACATGGAATCCAGGAGCAGAAGTCAGAACTGTTGGACACACACATGATCCAGGAACAGTCGTAAGAGCGCATCCAGCTGCAGTGTTTTCACATAGTACGCTTGATTCCAAGAGGGTCCTCTCCTCAAGCCAAGAGTCGATACATCGACGACCATGTCATACCAATATTATGTATCCCGAAGATCAGTCTCATCAAAAGGAGCACGACGCGATAGATGGTGCGTCAATCGGACGCCCCGTCTGAATGTTATTGGCATTTTCGTTCCGAGGGCCCGATTGGATATAAGGTCAATCCAACCTGACTGTACAACAACTTCATCCAAAACTCAAGTGATTTATGTCAAAAGAATCATCTCGCTCCAAGAATTATGTCTCCATAGATGGTTCTCCAATCGGACACCCGTAACCCAAGTTATAGGTTAAAAAGTGGAAACAGGCCAAAACAGATCCGAATTGGGGTCCAACCTGGTCCGAAGGTCCGACCCGGTCTGCGGGGGTGGCTCGGCCCACGATGGGTCTATACCGGTGGGCCAGCAGCCCGACGGCCCACGTGGGGTCCACCTCAGCCTCCTCTAGGCGGGAAGGTCGTTCACCCCCTGGTTACCCGAACGGCATAGCCGTTCGGGTGGGAGGAAAATCGGTGCCCAGTTGATCCACTCCATGTCACGCGGGACCCAGTGCGGTCCTACTCCTCTTGGTTAGCCGAGCGGCTAGCCACTTGTGTGTGGTTCCATTGCATCGTGCCCCCTCCGGCGACCCTGCGGCTCGGGTTGCCGGTCTTCTTCACGGTCGGCTCGAGCCGGCTGATGTTGCACTGCCGCGACCAAGGGCTGAAGCCCACCTTCGGCCACCGCACGGTGCTAGTTACACCGTTCCTGCTCCGATGTCCTGGCGGCTTAACCCACTAGCTTCCTTCGCGAGAGGCCTTGCGTCGGCCGCCGCAACACCTCCGCGTTCCATCGGTTGTGGACTTCTCTTCCGGTGGCGTGTTTGTGCTTCCACCATCCATGCGGTGACGATCGTCACACCAACCATCAGTGAACTTTATGCGGGTCATCGGACAAGTTCAGGTGGACCAATTCTCAATCCATAAGATGTTGTGCATTCCTCGGGTCGTCTCCTTCAATCTTTTACCATTGATGATGGGTAACGCTCAACCCAGACTCATGTCGTGTTGAGCATTATAATCCGCAAAGAAGGCGGAGGTGTTGGGCCATGTTTGTTCGACCCAAGCCCTCTGCGTTTGGATGATATCAAGATGACTTGATTCTTAATCTTAGAATCAAGGTGAATAATGGTAAAAAATTATCATGTTTGAACCCCTACCTAGTATTCGTTGTTCGTTGACGATGTTGCAGGAAGGCGGACGTCAATTCGTTGATGTCAGAAATTAAGAATCTGAGGATGGCGTTGTCGTCATTCTTCAATGATGGCACTCCCTCCTTTGTTCCAGTTGAAGAAGGAAGAAGGTGTCCATCATTTTCGGATGAGTCATTCTTTGTTCTTCGGTGGTCGTTCCTCATTGGAGAGTTCATTCCTCTTCAATTCTCCCTTCCAATAAATGAATCATTCCAACCCAAATGAAATAATATATTGTCTATTATTTTAATTGTTGGCATGAATTCAAAACTTGGTCTTTAATTAAATGAGATAACTCACTTAATTAATGGGGTGGAGTTGGCTCAATTAATTATTGGGGAAGGTCAAAAAGTTTCTCTACTTAAATGGGAGTTAAAGGGGTTAAAAAGCTCGGGTGGTCCCCACCAAAATTTATCCTCCCAAGGGAGGTTATGTTTGGGTGGTCCCCACCACAATAACCTCTCATGGGTGGTTAAGGTGTGGTGGCCCTCACCCCCAACCTCCACTTGGAGGTTCTAACCACCAAATGAAAATAATCTACACACAATATTTTTTAATTTATTCTTTAAAACCCCAAAACTAAAATTCATTCTCTACCAACAGTTGTCGAGGTGAAATCCTTCATAAGAGAATAATAGCGCTGCAAGTTCAATGGTGCCCTTAGATTTCAATTCTGAGCTCTGGTTCAAAACTTATAAAAATCATCTTGTACGTTTACTGAACGTACCCAAAAAAACTTCAGAAATTGATTCTGGGTACACCAGGGCTCAGAATCAAGTGATGTAAATTTTTGGGGACTCATAAAAATCCCACATATTTAAGAAAATAATTTCCACGGAATTTTTGGGTCTTTAAATTCTCCCCACCTAAGGGCTTTACGTCCTAGAAAGCTACAACTCGAACTATGGTAACACATGTGGGTACTGAGCACGCATTTGAGTCTTCCACTACCATGTGCTATCATGGAGGTTATTTTGCTTCTAGAGAACACGAACTAGAGGTATCTACCATCCACGTAGGACCCACTCCTACCGATCCTCAATCTCCATTGGAACCTTTATAAAAGTTTCCCCATCGTCGACATCCAGCTCTCCATGGTCGATGATGTCGGAAGGGTCGTGCACATATCTTCTCAGCTAAGATACGTGGAAGACGTCTTGCACCCGGTGCAACTGAGGTGGATGATCTAAGAGGTAAGCCTCCTTGCCAACTCTATTGAGGACCTGGAAAAGTTCAATGAATCTCAGAGATAACTTTCCTCCTCAGCCAAATCTCTGTAGACCTCATCAAGCGGAGACCTGTAAAAAGAAATGGTCGCCATACTCAAACTCTAGAGGCCTCTGTCTCCTATCATTATACGACTTATTCCTGCTCTATGCAGTCTTCATCCACTCCTGGATGATCTGTACCTTTTCTATAGTAGCTCGTACCATCTCTAGTCCCACCAGTGCTGACTCCCCAGGGTCTGTCCAGCACAAGGGTGGTCTGCAAGGTCGCCCGTACAATGCATTGAAAGGTGACATCCCTATGGTGGAGTGATAGCTATTGTTTTAGTCAAACTCCACCAAAGTTAGGTGATCCTTCTAGCTGTGACCGAAGTTGAGGAAACAATCACATAGCATATCCTCGAGGTTCCGAATGGTCCTCTCAGTATAACCATCTTTTGGTGGATGGAAGGCGGTTCTCAGACATTGTTGCATCCCAAAATCTTCCTGCAACCCCTTCCATGTCCAGGAAGTAATGTGTGTGTCACTATTAGAGACAATAGAGTAAGGTACTCCATGTAGTCGCACAATCTCCTGCACGTAGAGGCGTCCCAAGCTATCTACCGAACCCTGCTATCTAATCGGTAAGAAGTGGGCCGTCTTAGTGAGTCGTTTGACGATCACCCAAATACACTTATGACCCCTGGATGTACGTGCAAGAACCGTCACAAATTCCATGGACACCCCATCCCACTTCCACTCTGGGACCTATAAAGGATGGAACAAGCCTGCTGGTACCTGGTGCTCCGCCTTAACTTGCTGAAAAGTGAGGCATCTAGAGACAAATTCTGCTACCTCCTTCTTCTGCTGGCATAGTAGACTACGTACCCTACGCCTTCCTCTGGAAGCCTCAAGATGGTGGCACTTTTCATCCTCTTCCTTAGCTCTTGAAACCTCTGTTGGCATCTCTCTGACCATACAATGGTTTTCCCTTTCTTCGTCAAGGCTGATAGTAGTGTTGTAGCTCTGGAGAAGTCTGGTACGAACCTTCGGTAATATCTATCCATACATAGGAAACTCTGTACCTCCGACACATTCCTGGGTGGATCCCAAGAATGTACCTTCTCTATCTTCACTGGATCCACAAAAACTCCAACCTCTGAGATGACATGTCCCAAGAAGTGAACATCTCAAATCCAAAAATGGAACTTTGAGAGGTTACCATAAAGCTTGTGCTCTCGGAGTGTGTCCAGTACTAACTGCAAATGGTAGACATGCTCCTCCTCAGTAGTCGAGTAGATTAGAATTTCATCGATGAAGACTACGACAAAGCGATCTAGGTAAGGCTGGAAGATCCTCGTCATGAGACTCATGAACACTGCTGGAGCGTTAGTTGCACATAAGGGCATAACCGAGAACTTGTAGTGGCCATACTATCACCTGAAGGACATCTTCTTCACATCCTTGTCTCGAACTCTGAGATGGTGATAGCCTAATCTGATATCTATCTTTGAGAACCATCTAGCTCCCTTTAGCTGATCAAATAGGTCATTGATCCTTGGATGTGGGTACTTGTTCTTCACAGTCACCTGTTTTTGGTGACTATAGTCAATACAGGGCCTCAAGCTCCCGTCTGCCTTCATAGTGAACAGAATCAGGGCTACCCAGGGAGAAACACTGACTTCCTAGGGAGAAACACTGGGTCAGATGAATACCTTCCCTTGCAGGTCCTCTAGTTATACCCTCATCTCTTGAAGCTCAGCGAGAGCCATCTGATATGATAGAGTAGATATCGGTGTCGTCCTGGGGGTACTAGTCAATGTAGAAGTCCACCTCTCTGTGAGGAGGTAATCTTTGAACATCTTCAGGGAAAACATCTGCGTACTGGTCCACCACTGCATGATAGCTCAGACTGTCCACATCAACTACTCCGAGGGTAAGGTAGGACAATTGATGATTGAGCGGCTACACCCTCCTCCGGGTAAGTCTGTCCTGTGCTGCACATGCTCCCTTCTCACCGGTGAAGGTGAACCTGGTCCCATCCATGTAGACACACCGCACCTTGTTCCTAATACATTCTATTCGAGCATGGACTGTAGATAACTATTCCATACCCAAGATGACATCGTAAGGCCTCGACGCCGCTACTAGGAGATCCCAACCGAAGCTCTCGACTTCTAGAGTAATCTCGCACTGTCGGCACCAGTTTTTAATCGTTGAATCAGCTCTTGTTGGAGTCTCTAGCCATAAGGATCAAACTAATGGCTCCTTTGGAATCTTCGAGATCCTAATGAGGGATTTTGAAATGAAACAGTGACTGGAACATGGATCTATAAGAACTTCATCTAAGGTGGAGTAGACACAGATCATAACTCAGATCATTTCTGGAGCACCATGGTCGTATGCCTTAGCTACCTAGAGCTGAGCTCTGCCCTGTCCAACTACTCCATGTGGATAGGGTGGACCTCTTGGTGGTGGTGGTGGTAACACCTCGAAACATCGCCCACCGGCAGCTGCTCGACCAGCTCCTCTACCACGTCTTCCTGCTCTCTTCGGACCACCTCGATCAAATCTATGTCTCTTCAGGGGTTGTCCTTCGACTGTATTCTAATCATCCATATGGCGGGTCAGACAGTCACGAGCCATGTGACCATCCCCACCGCATGTGAAACACTGCCTATTCCTCACATGACTGGAATTGTCTCGCGTGCCTCACACAACAGATCATGTGTCCTGAGGTCGTCCACCAGATGGTCTAGTCCACTTGGACCTCTGTGACATATGTATGCTACCTGCTGTAGAATACTCTTCTACATGATGCCTGGTGGTGGGTCTCGCTGTTGGAGACTACTCACCAAGGAAACTCTACACTAAGAGGGCTCACTCCATCATCCTTGCCTGCATCGGGATGCTGAGGGAGATCATCGAAGCTCTGATCTCTCTCCTGAGCCCCTGCTTGAAGGTCCGAGCCCTGAAGAATGGGTCCCAAATCATATTTGTTGAGTAACGTGAGAGGTTGGTGAACTATACTGAGTATTATGCCACTTTCATGCTACCCTGTTGTAGATGCAGTAGCTCCGAGATCTGCACAACACATGGGGTGGCTGGGACAAACTCTGCCCGGAACAGGATCTCAAAGTCTGTACATAGTAGTGTCTCCTCGTCAAGCACCTAGAGCATCAGGCTCCACAATCTACCTATTGTTTCCTGAAGGATACTCACGACAAGGATCACTATGATGTCTGCTAGTGTCCTTACTAGCCTGAAGACTCTCACCATAGCCTCCAGCCCATCCTCAGCTGCATGTGGGTCCATCACACCCCTAAACATGGGTGAGCCTCTGGCATTGGAACGTGTACAGCGTGCTCAAGTAGTGTGCATTGTCTGCTGCTGGGGCTAGTGGTATCAGTGGATGAATGGTTAGTGGTACCGTTGGAGCCTCCATTGTGATGGCACCCTGCATCGAGGCCTCGTCGCTCGGTCAGATGTCATCTCGTACAGCTCTTGGAACCCCATCTGGCTATCTGCGTGGAGGCATCCTGAAAAGAAACAGGAGTGCCACGGTCAATAAGTTATACCTGGTGAGCTGACTCAAAGAGATCACAAAGAAAATTTTTGAAACACATACACAATTAGTGTTTTCTTGTACTCAGTCAGAAATCAGAATTCAGGGTCCTGGTGTATGGATACGTCGGTCGTCGCACCAACACTGGAATTCCTGAACTGAAAACCACACTCAGCACCCTTAACACTATTATTTCACTAAAAAGATATATTAGAGTCCTATGTTTTTTTGTAGAACTGACTCCTCTGATTCCAATTTTTCATGACACATTCCCTGGGACCCATGCCGTGACTACCCCAAGCCCGCCTTCCATAGGCCAGGGGCTGGAAACTAGCACCAAAGGTAAAAATACCTAAAAACTGGGATGTTATTGCCTTTATAATGTGTAAACACACACAATAGAGTATGATATGGATGTAAACAATAAGTAAAAACTGTAAACAAAAGGAGTGTTGGAAAGTAAAAACGGTTGGAAATACAAGCCCAACTGTAAAGTACAAGTTCAACTGAAAAAGGGACAAAACAGCTGAATGGTTAAATCAGCTCCTGGATCGTACACCACGGACCCTACCTGAATGGTAGATACAAATGGACTCCTTAGCCCTACACATCCTTCAGACTCCTCCGTGTACTATCTCGTCATAAGGTCCACCTCCAGGTACCATCCCGTCCTTGCACTCTCAGCCTCCGTCAGTGTTGTTCACCGTCTGCATCCAACATAATGAGGTGTGGGCATAACTCGTGCAAGGGTGAGTATAACGATACTCAGTAGGAACCCCGAGACTCTCAAGGTCTCACAAAATCCAACAAGGATAAACAATAAAGTATTAAATCGACAGATATCCCCACTTCGGTATAAGCCCAGACATATACCTAAGTTATCAAGTAATCCATCTCATTCACGTGGAAACACAGGAGTTGATAACTCAGCTCACACAGGTATATGTTTCGCGCGGAATCCGGGGATGACCTCCTGGACGGGAGATTCAAACGTTCCGATCGGTTTCTAACGGGTTTGTTCGTAGAACCGGAAACATCCAATGATTCCACATCCGTTTGGACCTACTTTCCAAAGGCAGGCGCTCATTAGATTGTGGGCTAATGAGGCTTAGGAATTTTCATTGGTCGAGAGGATGGGAGGTCGGACTCATCACACCTTTTTGAGGGGAATTATTGTCTACTCCAGGACTCTCTTTATAGATTTAAGTTAAGTTCGTGAATCCTTATTACATTACCAAGTATAAAATGAGCTTTCCTTTAGTTTTAACAATCAATGATTAAATATGCAAGAAATTTAGAGAATCTTTTATATGTATTTGAGGTTCTTCATCAATATAGAATCATCTATATTTGTTTAGAGATTCTTGGTCAATGGTATCCTTCAAAACATTTATATAAAAGTCTCTTGGTCATTTTGATGACCAGGCTGGTTTTAAAGCCACTCAGTGGGGCACTTGAAGTTTATCGTCATTCAGAAGGACAGAGATTATTTCAATGTTGGGATCGAACCAATAAATGGGCTACCAACGTATCCATTGTTTTAAAAAAGGAATCAGAACCCACGTAGTTCGAGGAATGGGATATGATGTTTTATGATTGATGGCTCAAAGATGAATGTCATAATTACTTTTACACTCTAAGCTCACGTGAGTCATGCTCGGTGTGAGAAACAAGAGGTATTGGTAAAATTTAGACAATTGTGCCATAAAAGATGCAATCATAAGAATTTGTTTTGGGGCTTATGTATAGATGACTGCCCAGATAGACGAAGGTTTAGGATTTAATTTTAGGGAGAAAATCCAAGAACAGGGTCCACAAAGTTATATGTGCTTCATGGAGATTTGAATACTCTAATCTTAGGGCTTACTCCTAAGGAGGATGCCCAAGTTAGGAGGGGACTTATGATTGGGTTTTATTCCTGAAAAGGAAACCCAAATCAAAGGTAATTTATGACTGGTTAAGAGAAATTTTAAGAGACTTGGGGCTTACTCCTAAAAAGGAAGCCCATGATTTATGACTAGGACTTATTCCTGAGAAGGAAGCCTAGGTTAGGGGACTTGGGGCTTACTCCTAAAAAGGAAGCCCAAGGTTATGAATGAGTCTTATTCCTGAAAAGGAGACCCAGGTTAAGGGACTTGGGGCTTACTCCTGAAAAGGAAGCCCAAGGTTATGACTGAGTCTTATTCCTGAAAAGGAGACCCAGGTTAGGGGACTTGGGGCTTACTCCTGAAAAGGAAGCCCAAGGTTATGACTGAGTCTTATTCCTGAAAAGGAGACCCAGGTTAGGGATTAAGTTTTGGGGCTTACTCTTGAAGTGGATGCCCATATTTGAGGTTGAGGCTTATTCTTAAGAAAGATGCTCAAGATTAGAGGACTTGATTGGGGCTTACTCCTGAGGAAGATGCCCAGGATTTATGACTAGGACTTATTCCTGAGAAGGAAGCCTAGGTTAGGATTAAGGTTTGGGGCTTACTCCTGAGGAGGATGCCCAGGTTAAGATTCTCTCATCTTAAAGGATGAGGTTGAATGAATGAACTCTCAATCTTTAGTGACATAAAGATGTTTAAATCACTAGGTTTTGAGAGATATTTCACAGAATTCCTTTCAGATAAGGATATCAAATCAAGAAATCATGCCATAAATGGCTTTGAAGAGTATCTTGAAGATTGAATCTTGAATAGGAAGGGTGAAATGGCTTAAGAGCGGTAAAAATGGGCAAGATGGGGACCCAAAAAGATTAGGGCGTGCAAGTCTTGAAAGGCGCGCAAGTCCTGCGGCGGCGCGCAAGTATTGGTCGCGCAAGTATACTTGCGCGACATGAGTGGTACTTGCGCGATTTTCAACCAGTATTGAAATGCTTGAGCGACTCTTTATTAAACCCTTTACCATCCTATTGAGGTTCTTCCAGAAGAGGGACGCGCAAGTTATATTGAAGGAATTAAGTAGGCGCGCAAGTGTTTGATAAGTTTCAACACTTAGGCCTTCCTTTTTCTCATTAGATCTTCCGTTCTAGGTAAGAAATTACCTTAGAAGTGTTCCGGAAGCTTTGAGAAGAGACTTGGGCGTCGGGAGCTTTAATCCGAGTTTCTGGAAACAAGATCCCCTGAATGGGGGGCCCACAGGGTCTATTTATAGGCAAAAGAAGACCCCGGGCGGTTACTGGGCAGTTACCAGGCGGTTACCACATATGTCGCGCAAGTCCCTTGCACGAACATGAGGAGTCGCGCAAGTATTGAGGCGGCGCGCAAGTGTACTTGCGCGACCAAGAGGGAACTTGCACGATACATGGGCAATGTTCTCCTTTTTTATCCCTTTGTCGATTTTTGATGTTTCTTCAAAGGATTAATCACTTTGAGCTCAGATATTCCCTTTTCCGAACTTTAGATTCTGTGACGAAAGGAGCGTCAACAAAAGTCCCCCCTCAGAGTTGGATCCGGAGAGAAAATGAGGATTTGACTCTGAGGAAATTGAATTCCTCAAAAGGAAAAGGGAGGGCGCGCAAGTCTTTCAGCGTCAGTGGGTGGCGCGCAAGTCTGCGTCGCGCAGGCATTGAGCGCTATGGATGCGGCGCACAGATAGGCCCCCTGGCCTATAAATATACCGCTTCCGGACGTAGATGGCATCTGAAGTTCCGGATTTCTCGAGCTCTCTCCGCGCAAGTCTTCTTCGCCGCGCAAGTCTCTTGTTTTCACTGTTTCCTCGCTGCCGCACTACTCTCAAGGTAATAAGGCTTGCGCGGCACATACTTGCGCGACAAATACTTGCGCGGCACATGTATCACTTGCGCGACATCTCCATACTTGCGCGCCTTAATGCCTTGGCCATTTTTTTCCAAATTCTTTCACAAATTTTATGAGAAATAAACCCACTTAAGAGTTTAATTTATTCAACTCCTGTGCAGATTCAATGGCTCTTAGACCTGGATTAATTGATGAACTGGCTAGCAAGCGGATAGATGATATGATGAATATCATTGGCCCTGATTACTATACTGTCAAAAACAGCACTCTTCCAGATTTGGCTAAGTATCTGAAGAAATATCATTTCGACTTTCCTCTCTGCACTTATCTACCTTTGTATGGTCATGGTCATCTGCAAGAAGTCATTATTCCGGAAGTAAAGAATTATCTTCCATTTTCTTGGTTTCAGAATTATACCAATTTTGCTTCAGCAAATATCTCAGGCGGAGGATCATTTAAAACTGCTGGAACAGTGGAGAAGGCTTATGTGATGCATCCTATCCCTTGCACACCAGATCTGAAAAAACATACACCTGAGCTCCAACCACATTGTCATCCTTCAATCTTCCGAAATGCTCAGATGGATCAATCCAAAGGCTGGAAGAAAAGTTGGGATTTCCGTCCTGGGGGAGGTGTGAAACCAACTTGGATGTGGGTATACTGGGTGCGAGAGACTTGCGCAGAGTTTATTGAGGATCTGAAGAGAGCTGCAATATATGAGGCTGTTTGGGTTGGGCAAACATATATTTACAGACATGATATCTTCGTGCCAGAGATACTCAGCCATTGGAGTCCAGCGACTAATTCATTCCACTTGACTCATGGAGAAGTAGGTATCAGTTTGTGGGATGTCCACAAGATTTCAGGAGCTCCAATCTTGGGTGATATGTATGATGAATTCATTCCTCCCAAGGTGACTTGGAATGATCCAGAGAAGACTCCTGCTTTGGCTCGAGAATTATTCAAAATCTTTCACAAGGTCAAGAGTTCAGAGACCTCATTAACTCATTTCAGAAAAGATATCCATCCGGAAGAATGGATGAATGTGTTTCTTACTGAGAAGAAAGGGATGGAGCCAAAGGAAAAAGGATCCAAGAAAAAGAAATCCAAGGATACCCGGCCCAGAAGTCCTACCACTTGTCCAAAACCTGAGAAGAGAGGAGCTCCTGGCACATTCTGGCCAACTCTAGAAGCAGGAGAGTTTGAAAAATGGGGCTATGAAGTGAATCAAAGAATTCCAAAGAAAACTCGTCTGGCGGGTTTCTTGGCAATGTGGCTCAGTATTTATCTCTTGCCGGTCAGGGATTCGAAGGGAGGCGTTAGGCCAGGGACCTTCGTCATTGCGGCCAAGTTGGCTGAGGGAAAAATGGTTGGGTTAGCTACCCCCAGTTTAGCAAAGATTCATAGGAGTTTACTTCACGTATTCCAGGGTAAATCTCCTTTAAGAATAGTGGGACCATTCCAGGTTTTGTGGGGATGGATCGCAACTCACTTCAGGACTTACAATGTACAGAATGGATTAAAAATTCCTGGAAGCTCTTTCAGACCGTCAGTGCAAGCATTCTCTGGAATTGCTCCATTAGATGTCAATGGTTATGACATAAAAGTAAGACTAAGCATGTATAAGGAAATCAACTTCTTTCCTTATGGAAGTCCGCCATCTAGGCGGTTTGTTGATGATGGGAAAGCCCCTTTGGATTTGAGGGCATACATGCTAGCTTGCAGGGATGGCGTGTCAGTAGCCAGGATTGATGGAGAAATCATATGCGAGGCCTATGCTCCATATAGATTTGCACGCCAATTCAAATGTTTGCAACAGATTGTTGTATCCCCTCCAGTACATGTCAGGTTAGAGCAACATCCGATGGTTGCTCGACAACTATGGTTGCTGACATCAAGAGAGAAGACTGGGGCAGTATTTGATCTACCAGTTGAAAAAGCGGCACATTATATGACTACATTTTAGGCCGAACACTGGATAGCATCATACCCTAAAGGGATATTGAATCACCCTGTATATCAAGTGGGAAAGAGGAAGAGGACTGTAGAGAAAGAAACTCTTCCTCATGAAGGTGATGCTTCTCCTCCTGAAATAGGTTCAACAGACTCCTCCTCTAGAACTGATTCCTCGGATTATCATGATGGGGATGATGAGGCACAACCGGCAGCAAAGCGGTTTCGTGCCCGATATAATCCTCTGGACAGAGTTAAAAGACCCACTCCATCAGCTCCTGGTGAGTTATTTGATTGTAATAACTTCAATCACTGCTACTTTATAAAGTAATAAGTCTCACTTTCTTATTCTGTATCTGTAGTTGCAGGAATCGGGAATAAATTAAAATCAAAAATTGTAGGACCTTCCTCACAGCCTTTATATCTAAGACCAGAGGCTGTTCAGCTATGGCAGAGCTTATATTGTGATACTGAGACCGCCTGGCTGGATTTGTGTGAGGGTCTACAACTTCCTGGGATAGGATATCTTCTAGCTTCTAAAGACCTTCAATACGGAGATAACCCCAATGAAGTGCGAGCTTACATCAGAGAGCTGGAAATGCTCATATATGCCACTGATAATTCGGTTCCTATCACCAGGCGGGTGAAGGAAATGATTGATCGTGGCACCACTGAGGGGGCTGGTGGTTCTGGAGATGAGGAGTGGCAAGAGTACGTGGCTCCTGAAGATGTAAGTTTTCTTTCCTTATTTTCTTTGCAACTTGATTTCAGTTGAAGCTTTGTTACTTAAGGAAATTATTTTCTTCATCTTGCAGCTTGCAAAGAAAGGGACCGGGGTTCCTTCGCCACAATATAGCCCTGGTGGTACCACAGTTGGGGCTGCTGCTGATTCTCCTCGCGAACCAGGCGAGATATCTCCAGGCCAGCAGGCCATGAATGAGGCACTGGACATAGCCTTTCATTCGCCAATCCAAGTGCCAATAAAGGAGACAACTGAAACTCCAAAAAAACAAAAGAAGCCAAGGCAACGAAGGAGGAAATCCTTAGCTAAAAGTTTCATTAGCAGTGGTAAGTCCTTCGAACAATCACGAGTTTATACCCATAATCATATGGTTACTCATATTTCTGAGGATTGCAGGGGCTTCTTCAATTTCCCCCTTGAGGGAAGGGACTGATCCTTCTTCAAAGGTCGTGGAGGGTGCTGTAGAACAACCACAGACTCAAGCTAACTTGGTTGCTCCTAGAGAAGAGCTACCATCCATTCCCAGTATCCCTCCCACTACTGAAGATGTTGTCCAGGGTCAGGGGTTGCAGGACATAAGTCAGCAAGAAGACGTAGCAAATGCTCCCACTGGTGAGACTAACCAAGATTCTGAAGTATCATTAGATGAAATGATGAATCAAGGAATGACTTTTGAAGAATTTTATGATCATGCTAGATTGTCATGTTATTTAGAAGACCTTGGGCGTGAGTGTTACCCTTCGCCCAAATTTTTCTTTTAAAAACAAAACATATTTCTGATCATGATGTAAAATAATATGCAGTTTCTTCCGTAGAAGCTGCTGAACTGCCAATGCCCGAAGAGGGTGTGGACACTGATGTCAACCCTATCATTGCAGAAACATTAGCTCAAGTAGAGATAAATCCAATAAACTCTCCTGAGACCCATCTTGAAAATCCTGTTGAAACCGGGAAAGATGGGGAGAAGTCGTCTCATGTTGTTGAACCACCATTGGGTAAGGGATAACAATATTTGCGATTGTGCTTTATTTGCAAGACAATCCATTCTTTTGTTATCCTTTAAGATTCAACTAAAATCTTTCAATTGATCATGTAGGGCCATCAACTGTAATGGCTAGATCCGGAGATGAGGCTTCAGCCTCTGCCCCAACGGGAATTGAAAGTGAAGAATCCCAAGTCAGAGGGGAAAGAGCAGGACAAGGCACTTCCTTAAGCATGCTAATTCCAGATTACATACCCCCTTCTGAAGAAGATGTTGAATCAGATCCAGAGATGCTCAAAGCGTTCATCTTTTCACGACGTAAGGCATGGAACAACATATGGAACATCATATCGGGGGTGCCTTTAAAAGAGCTACCATCAAAAATTTCCCGATTGTCATCCCAATTTGTTATAATGGGACTTGGTGGTTTTGGGTATGAAAAGATCCATGCTGCGGTGAAACAGATTATTTTCAGGAGGGAGCAAATGCAGACAAGTCGCGAAGATTTGACCAGAGTGAAATTGTCAGTCAACATAGGCGAATTTGAGGCTGCGATATCCCAGGCTGAAGCTGATTATGCTGTCAAGATGAAGGATCTGAAGCAAAAAATCAAAGAAAATGTCATCCAGTAGGTGCAACTCCAGCAACAGTTAGATGCTGTTACTGGGGAACTTGATCAGCTTAATAAATCATTGGATGAAACTCATATGAATGGCATGAAAGCCATTGCAGATGCTAAGAAGGCACTTCAGCAAGCTGAGAAGAGTGAAGCTGGTCAAGTGCACGAGCTTCAAGTAACTGTTGATAAGGCTCAGGATGCTATACATCAAATGAAGACTTATGTTGACAATATTCTGTAATTTTTGAAAAAAGAGAAGAGATTCCAATCTGTGGATGTCCTTCTAACTCTTGTGTATCAATGAAAAACACTTTTGTCTTCAATCATTTGTACTTGCATTCTTCCATTACCTACTTCAAATTTACTTAAGCCAATGGGCTTAGTAAGCATAGTTTGATTTTTACTAGGATTATTACAAATAACCCTACAAACTTTGAACCTTTTAACTGCTCAATATTACCTAAATCATACAAAAAATGTATATTTAGTGAGCTGGAACTTGACTTTTATTCAGAGTTCCTTTGTCTTTTGTGTGGGCAGTTTAAATTCATGCAAGCCGGACATAAAGGGGCTAATGTTTAAGGTCGAAATAGCTTTGACTGAAAATGGATTAAAATTGATTCAATTCCTTGACAATTTATCTGAAAACATATTTACCATACTCAAGTATGCGGGAAAAAAAATGTAAACTATGGCTTAAGAATATTTGAATCTGAGGAATGATATGAAAAAGAGCTAAATAGCATTAGAAGAAGTAGTTTCCAAGAATGAAGTTACTATTATTTAACAAAACCCGTTAGGGGGTTGAAATATGCAGGGCCACCTATGGGCATTGGCTGCATAGTCAAATAAAATAGCATCTTTTGGCTGACAAGTCTGTTATGTGGACTGTTTATGCAAGGCCACCTATGGGCACGTGCTGCATAGTCAGGCAAAAGAACTCCCAAAAATTTACTTTTCTAGTGCTAAAAGCCAGTGAAAGTTTATGGAGATTCAAATTTTCTAAAGCATAGAGTTTGTTGTATGGAAAGAGGTATTTGAATATGGAGAAGATATTTCCAAACAAGAATATCGAAGAACTGGATGAATATCACTCCTACGAAGGTCTGACCCAAACGTAGGGAAGAAGAATAAACCATAGACTTGAATACTTTCAGATCATGAAAAAGGATATGGGACAAATACGTTAAGGATGGCTATTTTTGCGGATCCCTACATACTTTCGTTTTAAGACAAATAAGGACAAAAGAGGCATTCTTCCCAAGAATGAAGTTACCATTATTTAACAAACCCGTTAGGGGGTTGAAAACATGCAGGGCCACCTATGGGCATTGGCTACATGGTCAAATAAATAGCATCTCTTGGCTGACAAGTCTGTTATGTGGACTGTTTATGCAAGGCCACCTATGGGCACGTGCTGCATAGTCAGGCAAAAGAATTCTCAGAAGTTTGGCATTTTTGTGACTAGAAGTCATGAAAAGGGTTATGAAGATCTGAAAATATTTAAGGTTAGGATTATAATACATAAAGATGGGTATTTTCCAATGTATATAGAGATACATAGGTCAATGAAAACCATAATCATGTTGTGGCTGGGTCCTAAATTGAAATTTTGGACTTCACTACGTATCTCATAAGAATGAGAATCAAGCCATACATAGTTCTTGTAGTTTAACGTCGTGCAGGACGAAAGTATGAGTGATCTTAGTTTAAGGTCATAGAATTCGGACCATAATAATGAATACACAGTGTGTGTTTTCATGAGGACTTTTCAGCCAAGGGACTGAAAGTGATATTTGGGGTTAGGCCCAAAAGAATTGGGACTGGATTCGAGGGACACTCGAATGTTCCTACGTATCCCATAAGGATGGGAATCAAGTCCACGTAGTTCTAGAGTTACCCTTTGTACAAATTTGGTTCGTACATGTGAAGGGTGAAAGGGGAATTTAGTGCAATGATGGTTTTAACCTAAGATAAAAAGTTTAGGCATTACCATGTATGTACGTAGTCTTTTGAAAATGAAAACCATGATTGAAAAAGAATCAATGTTAATAATGGTTCCTTCTCAAATGAGGAAATCAAAGAATATTGTAGTTTATTGTCGTACCGGACAAAAGTGTTGTATAGTTTAACGTCATATAACAAGGACGAAAGTGAATCAATATAAAGATATTGATTCCAGGGGTGGTTTCACAAATCATCATCATATGAGATGGTGGTGAACCAATGTGAAGAGATTGTTTTTGGGCTTGAACCTTGGGAGGTTGCCTACATACCCAGCCTGGAGGGCAAGGATCAAAGTCTGTGTAGTTCAATTAAAGAATGAATTAATGATCAAGTTGTTCTTGGGGACAACGATCTAATTAAAATGTTGTTGGGACTTACACATGGTTAGTGGCCCAAAGGGAGTGTTATGGTTGATGTTCGCTCTAAGCTCACATGAGTCATACTCGGTGTGAGAAACAAGAGGTAATAACAACCTTAACGATGTACAGTTTAATGTCATGTAGGACATAAAAAAGGGACTTTCTGTACAGTTTAGCATCATGTAGTTAAGACGATGGGGAAAATATAGTTTAACGTCATATTGGACGAAAAGGGGGACTGTGCAGTTTTAATGTCATGCTGGACTTTTGATGATTATATAGTTTAACGTCTTTCCGGACGTGAGGGACTTTTTACAGTTTATCGTCATGCTGGACGTTGGAAGTGCCACACAGTTTAATGTCATGTTGCTAGGACACAATATAGTTTAATGTCATCTCGGACATATACAGTTTAGTGTCATGTAGGACATATTAGTAACCAATGTGACAGTTTAACGTCATGTTGGACGATAAGGGAACTGACACAGTTTAACGTCATGTTAGACGATGAAAGTGCCACACAGTTTAATGTCATGTTGCTAGGACACCATATAGTTTAATGTCATCTCGGACAAAATATAGGAACTTCTATACAGTTTATTGTCATGTAGGACAAAATCAGGGACTATGCAGTTTAAAGTCTTGCAGTTAGGACTATTGGTGCTGCACAGTTTAGTGTCATGTTGTAGGGACATAAGTGCGAATAGTTTAAGGTCATATGCATAGACCGTACAGTTTATCGTCATGCTGGACGTATTATAGTTTAATGTCATCTCGGACATAAGTGTGACACAGTTTAATGTCATGTTGGACGAAGTTGTAGTTTAAGGTCATACTGGACCATTGCTGTATGAACCAAATGTAAGAGTCTTGGTTCTGGGAACAATATTTTGTGTTTATACAAAATACTTCTTCAGAAATCTGGCATTAGTTGGAGTCGTGATGTGTTCTCCATCCATTGAAATCAGAGAATACGCTCCATTGGAGTAGACCTTATGTATTGAATAAGGTCCTTCCCATTTTGGTTCAAGCTTGGGAGGCTTCTTTCCTGGTATCATTGGTGTTCTGAGAACCAATACCAATTCTCCCTGAATGAATGAACGAAGACGAACTTTTTTGTTAAAAGCTCGTGCTATTCGATTCTGATAGATTTCCAAGTGGTGCAAAGTGCACAATCTTTTCTCATCTAACTGTTCCAATTCATTCAACCGCTTTTGGGATTGCTCATCTGTTGATAACTGATCACAAATGGCTATTCTGAGTGAGGGCAATTGAACTTCAATTGGAAAGACTGCTTCTGTTCCATATACCAATGAATATGGAGTAGACCGCGTTGCATTGCGAGTGGTAGTCCGATAAGCCCATAAAGTATGATAGAGTTTATCAAGCCATGACCTCTTATCTTTATCCACCATCTTTTGCAGTATATTTGAAAGAGTCTTGTTGAAGGCCTCTATCTGGCCATTAGCCGCTGCATGATATCGAGATGAATGGTTGGACTTATTGTTGTATTCTTGATACAATTTCTTTACCTCAGAAGAACAGAAGTTGGTGCTGTTGTCTGTCAATATGGTATGAGGGACACCAAATCTAGTAATGATGTTAGACTTGATGAAGCTAACAATGCATTTAGAACTGACTTCTTTGAGAGGTACTGCCTCTGCCCATTTGGAAAAGAAATCAGTAGCAGTAAGAATGTACTTAAACTGCTTGGCCGTAGCTGAAGGGTAAGGTCCCACCACATCCATTCCCCATGTGGAAAATGGCCAGGAGTATTTAGCTGTATGAAGCAACTCTGGAGGTTGATGAATGAAGTTGGAATATACTTGGCATGAATGACACTTCTTTGTGAAATTAACACAATCTTGTATCATTGAAGGCCAGAAGTATCCAAGCCTTCGAATTTGATCAGACAATCTATGTCCAGACTGGTGGGCACCACAGACTCCTGCATGCACTTCTTTTATGACAGCCATTGTCTCTTCACCATCAATACATCTGAAGAGAACTCCATCAAAACCACGTTTGTAGAGAATTTTCTCGAGGTGGTTTGGACCATCATAAAGAGTAAAATTGACCACACGTCGCCGAATTTGTTCTTTCTCGGCTCTATCAGGTGGAAGTGTTCCATTTTGAAGGTATTCCCTGATAAGTGACATCCATCCTGTAGTATGACCATATGGTTCAGGAATGGGACTAATTTCATTAATTTCCTCTGTTCTGACTTGAACATAAGGTGAAATTGCACGACGGTGGGCAATACAGATGGTTGTCTCGTCCCGATTTGGATCTGCTAAAGCTGTGGCTATATTAGCCAGTGCATCAGCTTGAGCATTTTGTGATCTTGGTACATAAGAAAATGTCGGTTCTGTAGGGAATTCCGACATTAACTCTCTGACGTAATCATACAAAGGGATTAATTCTTCTTTTCTGATGGCATAATCCCCATTGATTTGTTTGATTACCAGGTCTGAATCACCTTTCACCTTTAAGTGATTCACTTGTGCTTGAAGTGCTAACTCCAAGCCTGCAATGAGAGCTTGGTATTCAGCTTCATTATTGGTACCACCTTCCCACAACAAAAAGGAATAAGGTAACACTGCCTTATCTGGAGAAATGAGCACAATTCCTAAACCAACTTTGTTGAATTTAGGATTTTCCATTTTCTTCCCTGTTGGACTTCTAGAAGCACCATCAAAATACATTTCCCATGTTTGAGGACTTTCTTGAATAGAAAAAACTTCCTCATCAGGGAGTTCGATATCTGAATACGTGTCTTCCACTGAAGGGTGTTCAGCCAGGAAATCAGCCAGAGCTTGGCCCTTAATTTCCTTTTGAGACACATACTGGATGTCGAACTGCTGTAAAATAACCGCCCACCTTGCCAGACGTCCTGTAAGCATTGGACGACTAAGGATGAATTTGAGTGGATTATTACGAGATACCAATTGGACCTCGTGATGTTGCAGGTAGTGTCTCAGTTTCTGAACTGCAAAGATTAATGCTAGGCAGCATTTTTCAATACTCGAATACCGGGTTTCTGCTTCAAGCATAGTTCTACTGAGATAGTAGAGACTATTTTCATTCCCAGCATCATTCTTTTGAGCGAGAAAGGCACCCAATGATCGCTCTAAAGCTGTCACATAGAGGATAAGAGTCCTACCCTCAATAGGTGGCATGAGTACTGGTGGACTTAAGAGGTATTTCTTGAGAACATCAAATGCTTCTTGACATTCTTTAGTCCACTGGTAAGTGACTCCTTTCTTCAATAATTTGGTAAAGGGTAAACTTTTGCCTGCCAAATTGGCGATGAAACGCCGAATATAGGCTAAGTGTCCTTGAAGTCCTCTTAATTCTTTCAAATTCTGAGGAGGTGACATACCAAGGATTGATTTGGTCTTCTCAGGATCGACTTCAATACCACGATGGCGTACAACAAAGCCGAGGAATTTTCCTGAGGTTACCCCAAAAGCACATTTTAAGGGGTTCATCTTCAAATTATGTTGTCGAAGCTTGTGGAATATGATTTCCAAATCAGCCAAGTGATCAAAATGTTGTTTGGATTTAACCACCAAATCATCTACATAGCATTCAACAAATTTCCCTAGAAAAGGTTTGAAGATACGATGCATGGCGCGTTGATATGTTGCACCTGCATTCTTTAAACCAAAGGGCATTACCCGGTAACAAAACACACCTTGAGGAGCTCTGAAGGCTGTATATTCCTCATCTTCTGGGGCCATTCGGATCTGATTATATCCAGAATATCAATCCATGAAAGAAAGTACTTCATAGCCAGCTGTCGCATCAATTAAGAGTTCTGTAATCGGAACTGGAAAATCATATTTTGGACAATACCGATTAAGATCTCTGAAATCGATGCAAACCCTAATTTGTCCGTTCTTTTTCTTTACAGGGACAATATTAGCCAACCACTTGGGATATTGAACTTCTCTGACGAATTTGGCTTTGATAAGCTTATCCACTTCAGCCTCGATTTTGGAAGCATAGGTTGGGTGTGTTCTTCTCGCGGCTTTCTTGAATCCTCGATGTTCTTTTGGCAAACCCAAATGATGGGTGGCAACATCAGGATCAAGGCCAGGCATCTCTGTATAATTCCAAGCAAAAATATCTTTATTTTGCTTTAGAAAAGAAATATACATCTCTTGTTCTTCAAGGTTCATGGCCGCACTAATTAATATGGGGCGTGGATCTTTCTCTGTACCCAGATTTACTTCTCTGAGTTCATCCACAGTGGTAGAGATACCCTCTTCAAATGCTGGAGGAGCATCTCTAAGATCTTCATCTTCCTCTTCATCATGTGTTATTTCTTCCGTTTCTACTTGCAAAGTAGATGAAAAAACGAAATTCTCATGATCATAAGAGATGTCAAAATTTTCACATTTTGAAGAAGAAGCTTCCATTTCCGACCCTATTGATGAAAAAGGGTCTTCTTTGGGAATCAAAGAGGAGATGATGGATTGAGAATCAACATCAATATTCACCTCTGGTGTTGCTATAACTTCTTCTGGCCTGATTAGCGAAGTATAGACTTGTTGGATTTCAGCAGACGAAATGAAAACGTCACCACTTATGCCTTCATCACTGCTTGGTAAGTTACCAATTTCTCCCATGTTGTCTGGCTCGATTGCCGTAATTGACATTATGGATCTTTCCATAAGAGTATTTTTATTTGGGCCTATTTTGTCAATTTGACTGATAGGTAACACATAATCTGTACTCACATGTGAAAATGGATTTATTGGAATTTTTTCCAAACCATATGGAGCATTAACTTTGGTAATTTCCTTCATTGTAGATTTTTCTCTTCCCTTCATGTGATAAAATTCCGCCTCAATGTATTGAGACTCACATGTCTTGAACGGGGCCTTATCACCATACAATGTTCCAACTTGACCATCGAAACAGTATTTGAGACATTGATGGTATGATGACGGAATAGATGCATGCTGATGTAACCAGGGTCTTCCAAGCAAGATATTGAAAGCTGAGTCTTGATCAACAATCATGAAATCCGAATTGGAAATAAGATCTCCAAACTGAGTTCTGAGCGTAACTTCTCCCAGTGGTTCTTGTTCATTTTTATCATATCCTTGCAACATCATGGTAGAAGGAGATAAATCAGATTCTGTGAGGCCCAATCGACGAAGTGTGCGAATGGGCATGAGGTTGACTCCTGAACCATTGTCAATAAAAGCTCTTCGAACATCTATACCATTGACTTTGCCAGATAGGTACAAAGGTTTTATGTGCCCATGCACAACATCATCTTCATCTTTATCAGTAAAAGATATCACTGCATGGCATTCTGCAGGATTATTCTCTATGTGATAAATTTCAGCTGCAGCAATCTCAGCTTCAAACTCCTGAGGACTTGACAAAGCTTCGATGAGTGCTTCCCGAAGATCTTTTGATAGATTCAAAGCATCCAAAATTGATAATTTGGCTGGTACTTGGGCCAAGTGTTTCAATATATCATACTTTTGATCTAAAGGCCTGCGTTTCCCAATAGGAATATGCGGTTTAGCAGGTATCTTGGAAGCAGATGCTTTGGAAGCTGATGCATCTTGTATTGAAGTTGGCAACATCTTTGGTTTTGGAAAATTAGACTGATTAGATCCATCTACTTGCTGAGATAAAGAAGATGGAACCTTTAATCGGTCTTCCAAAATAACTGTGCCGAAGCTGTGTTGGCCATTGGCAGAAGAACTTGCTTGTTCATTTTGAGCTCGCTGAAGGGCTCTACCACGAGTTTCTGCTGCATATACAGTGCTAGCAGGGGTAGAATTAGAGTAGTGGCTTCGGAAAGATCCACGTCTTCCCCTATATCCTGAACCTCTAGAACTTCCTCGGGTTCCTTTATTTGATACAGGGAATTTAGGCTCATCAAGACTGGAATATGAATCTGTTAATTGAATCATATTAACAGAACCAAAGATCAATTCTTCGTCTGATAAAGACTCTGTCTGGTTGGCCTGTTTAGGCTGTGCCGTTTGGTGGGACGGTGCCCGTGGCTTTGAAGTAGATGGCATGAAATCTGCCAGAGTCAAAGGCAATTTAGCCTTTGATACATACTCATCTTCTCCTGATTCATCTTTCTTCTTTGAATTGCGCTGCCCTTTTGAGGATTTATCCTTTGATGGAGGCTTTACTGCAGCTTTTGTAGGAGACACAATTGGCTTTTTCAATTGTGTTCGCAAAATGGAATGGGTCCGATTGATTGTCTTTCTGACCATCCAATCATCATATTTTTTCGCAGTTTTGCTTTTGACTTCCTGCCACTCGCCTCCTTCTTCTGGATCTGTAGCGGTAATACACGCTACATGAGCTGAAGAACCCTTCAATTTGACTTGTCCCAAGTCAACCATCTTTTGTAGGAGGTCTTTAAAGACAAAACACTCCTGGATGGGATGTCCCAACATTTGATGAAAGGGACAATAATTGGGATGGTCTTCATCTCCTTCCTTGTTTGGTCTCTTCGGCACTGGTAATTGAACCAAATTATTTTCCAGAGCTGAAATGAAGTAACCAGGAACTTGCTCACTTCGGAAAGAGTATGTTTTACTCTTCATATCCTCAAATTGTTTTCGTCGTTGATCTTTTTGATCATTTGGACGAAATAGCCTTTGTTGTTGGCGTTCAGGAGGTGGAGCCCTTCGAGAAGATGAAGGTTTTGAAGTAGAAATAGGTACAGGTGCCTGTTTAAGCATAACTGTAGCAGTTTCTGCTTTAGCCATTCTTCTTCCTGGAGTTGATGGAATTACACGAGATTTAACCTTAGCCTGTAAAAGGGAATCTTCAATCTGTTGAGCGATTGAAGTAAGGTCTCGAAACCCTCCTGTGTATTTCACAGGGATCAATGGCGTGCGTAATTTGTCACGCAAATTTTCCACACAGATTGGCAACAATTCCTCCTGAGGGAGTGATAAACTCAAGGAATACGTTAATCCCTTCCAACGAGCAATGAAATCAGAGACTCTTTCATTCTCCCTTTGCTTGCAGTTTGTAAGATCGAAAACTGTCGTTTTTGGCAAAGTTGAGCTAAACTGAAGAAGGAATTTTTAACGAAGATCCTCCCATCCGATGACTGACCGGGATTGCAAGCTTGTATACCAGACAAAAGCTGTTCCTTGCAAGGTTCGCACGAAGCATCTGAGTTTCACTGCTTCTTGTTGTTCTGGAGTTCCCATCATAGGATCACAACAAGACACGTAATGCGTCAAATGTTGTTCAGGGTCGCCTGATCCATTGAAAGTAGGGAAAATAGGGTTTCCAAAACTGGATGGAGGAGAAATTGAATCTACCCATTCAGGGTAAACTTTCTTTTCAGGTTGAACTTGCGCCCGTTTCCCTTCCATAGTTTCTAACCGAGCTGTTAATGACTCAATAGTAGTTATTAACTTTTGAGAAACATCAGGTTGAACTTGGTTTTGGGTAGGTGCAATGAATGGAGCTTGGACAGACGTGGAGGTTGGTGCTGCAACTAATGGTAGTGCTGCCAACCGTTGTTGCGTTTGACCCGTAGGATTAGATCTCTGTGGGTGTACTGATAAAGGAGGATATTCCTGATCCATCTCAGTAGTTACAACAAATTCCTTCGGCTGTCGGACTTCAGCATTCTTAAGAAGAAGACTATTCTGGAGTAGTTCTGCATTCAACCTTCTTAATTCTTTCATTTCTTCCTCCTGTTGTGCAAACCTTTGCTCTAATGAGAGAGATTGACCTCCTTCAGAGGAAGGGTGAGAAGTAACCTGATTCTTTCCTTTCCCCTTATTGGATCCTTTTTGGAGAGGGGGAAGTGGGTTACTTGAAGGAATACCCAGATTTTGGGTAAGCCTTTGATTACGTGTGCACACACCTTCTTCATTTAGGTCTATGTGCGCGACTTCTTGAGCAGGAACCTCTTCGTCTGATCCCTCTGATTGAGCCTCATCTGGTGAATCAGTAGCAACGGCATTGATGACATTAATGGATGAATATTGCATAGAATCCTTTCTATCAACATTTCTGTGATATTGTCTTCTTCCATGTCCATGATGAAACATGGAATTCCATTGACTTGATCCCTCAGGAATTTCCTTGTGAACCGTCACTTGGAGAGAATCTCCTGATAGCTTGGCTCTTCGTTCCTCTTGAGGCTTATTCCCTAATGGAGAGAATACTGACTTTCTTTGAGGGAGGGATTGAAGATTTGAAAAAGTCCCCAGTCCGGTGGACTGGGGGTGTTCCTGTTGCTTCCGCTCAACTCCTCGAATCCCATTTGTTGATTCTGAGGGTTGGTTTAGAGAAGTCCCCAGTCTGGCAAGCTGGGGTGTCTCTTGACATGCTATGTCTGAGATCTTCTTGAAATCTCTCTTGATCTTGCGAATCTTAGTTCGGAAATTAGCTGGATGCATTAACCTGTATCCACTTTTATCACCTGGTTCAACAGACCGTTGGATGATTTCCGAAACTTCTGTCATTTAATGACGTGTTTGCTCCAGACGAGAGGCTTGTGCAATATTCTCGCCTGCTTGGTGTAGGAGCAATTCAACAACATGTTCTCTATATACTTGATTTTGAGAGGAACTAGTTGAAGCTTGATCTCGAGCAAGATTTTGATTATGAACAAAGCCCATTGACTGTGGCCGGCCATGGGCAATAACATTTCATGAGACCATTTTCGGCGGGCTTTGCTGACCGGAAAGCACTGTGAAATGTAGTGCTCCGTGAATACCCCATCCTCTGATATGAACATTAGATGGAGAATTGGAAATTAACTGACGCAATTTTCTCAGCGCGCCAAGGCATGAACGTTGAAGGGTTCTCTGTTGCTTTTCAGCCTTCGGATACCGAGAGACTGATAGAGATGCCAAATCAATCTGGCGTTGTAACCCTTCTATTATCTTAAGATGATTTTCATATTCATCGTAAGATAATACCCTCTTCTTCAATTGACAAAGAGTCTTCCATATGTTGAGACGAATGTCATGGATTCCATCATCCGTCAACATCTTTGGAATGTCATACTGTGAATCAGCCAAAGGCCAAAACATGACTGGTACTTCACCTTTTGCCAGTTTTTTCCTCATGTTCAGCATTTCCTCTTTATCATTAAATGAAGATTCTTCTACCTATTTGGACCAGAGTTGGTGTTTCCTTGTTGCTTCATTGGATTCAACAAGATTGGTAGAGGATTCACTATTCATGCTGGAAGATGAATGACCCAGGGAAGGTTCGGAGAATAACCTGAACCCCAGGTTATCTTCTGATGGAGAAAGAGTTTCACCTGCTGATAGTAAAGAATCAGACATGACTGGTTTTACGTTTGCAAGTGCCTCGAGATAGGAGGGCTTTCTCGTCACTACATTGCCTTCTGAAGAATTTACGAGACAACGTGAATCACTACTGCGGAGAGGAATTTCGCAGCGAAATTCATCACCATGAGGAGGACAATCATGATGGGTTACAGCAAAAGATGAAATCTCTTGCTCCTTGGTCTTCTGACCACACAGAGGGTTCCTGTGGCTCTCATCTGAAGAAGAAACTTCAAGATTGACCGAATTTTCATGAAGCAAGTCTTCATGAGGAAGTGTCTGTTGAAGACCTTTAGAATTAATGTTCCTGTTATTGGGAACTGAGGGAGTAGAATCTTGAATTCCGACAGATAAATGTCTGAGGGCTTCAAGAACTCCAGCATCGAGCAAGGCTTGGTTGCAGATTGGCCTTTGATCTCCGGACTGTGCTGGGCGGATCTTTTTCTTAGATGCCTTCTTACTCGCTTTAGAAACCACTTGATGACGAAAGTGATTGCTCTGAGCAGGTGTATGTGCCTGATCAGGAAAGATGGTCAGGTTAGGCTGACGATCATCGCTCAAATCAGGTGTATGTGCCTGACTTGGTTGTCCATATGATATGGGGGAGTAGGCCCCACAACCCTCTTGGACTGGAACAGATGTGTGTGTCTGTTCCCGAGTGAATTGTTGATGTGTCACTCCACTGCTAGGGATAGATTTATGTGTCTGTCCCTGAGATGATGCTGAAGCTGTTATGATATCCTGGCAAGCCTCCAGAATATGAGCAGGAATTTGCTTCTGCTCTTTCACCAATGACAAAATATGTTTGGTGACTTCAGCCGCCGGAACAGGGATATACGTCCATTCCGGGCTTGGAGTAGGTGTATGTGCCTGCTCCTGTCCTCCTTTTCCTGTCAGTGAATCCTGACAGTACTCAAGTGTGGAGGCAGAGAGTTTAGTCTGCCTCCTGTTTGTCGTCGGGGCTTTCCGACTGACTTCTCTGTGCGCTACCAAACGTGAGTGTTGGTAGGCTTGATTAGTATTAGCAGGTGTATGTGCCTGCTGATTACACTTCGCCAAACGCGGTTGACGAGATCCATCATATGTAGTTAGACGAGCCTGCTGACTAACTGCTGATGTATAAGCAGGTGTATGTTCCTGCCTATGGTACTCCGCCGGAATTGCCTGGCGGGATCGGCTTGATGCTGCCAGACGAGTCTGCTGGACAGCGGGATTAAAACGAACAGGTGTGTATGCCTGCTCGTTATTTGCCACCAAGTTAGGTTGGTGGACTTCTCCGGAGATGGCAGGGATGACAACCTGCCTATTGTTAACCGGATTCCGTCTCTGGCGGTCCATCTTGCCTGCTCGGGTTCGAGGAACCTGAGCTGAATGCCTGGAGTCGGTACCCTCATCATGTTGAGGGTGCACTACCGCATGAGTCTGGCGGCGATTGTTGATGGGAGCCCTTGAGAAGGACTCATGTCTCTTTGAATTAAGGTCCTGCGGGACCTGCTCATTCACTTCCTCAGAATAAGGGAGTGAATGGAAATTGTGTTCCGGGGATAACGACCTGAAACGGTTGGAGACGGTAGTCAGCACCGCCTGCTTCTTGATTGCTGGTCGCCGTTGTCCGGACGACCAGTTAGAATTGTTAACTTGGAGGTCTTGACGAGCGGCCTCCAGAGTTGGGATAGTACCGTTACGACGGTACTCCTTAACCAGTGCATTAGAAACACAGCGTTGAAGACGCTGAGTTGGTGATGTCATCCTCAAAGCGGATGACGTTCCAGCAGGAGTAGCAGCATCGGTTTTCACAGCAGCAGACCTCACAGTAGAGGTGTTCCCAGCAGCAGTATTCACAGGGGTGAATTTAAGGAAAGCCATTTTTGTAGAAGATCTTGAAAAAAAAGAGTGCATGTTCCATGTAACAGACATAATCAAGATGAATCCGGCTACTGCATCTTTTGGATGATCATATGTCAATGATTGCCTTGTTGGCCCAGGGGGCCTAACAGATAAGAAGAACATCACTTTAACTTGGTTAAGGATTCACGTCGGGTTCACCATTTTTGTTTCGCGCGGAATCCGGGGATGACCTCCTGGACGGGAGATTCAAACGTTCCGATCGGTTTCTAACGGGTTTGTTCGTAGAACCGGAAACATCCAATGATTCCACATCCGTTTGGACATACTTTCCAAAGGCAGGCGCTCATTAGCTTGTGGGATAATGAGGCTTAGGAATTTGCATTGGTCGAGAGGATGGGAGGCCGGACTCATCACACCTTTTTGAGGGGAATTATTGTCTACTCCGGGACTCTCTTTATAGATTTAAGTTAAGTTCGTGAATCCTTATTACATTACCAAGTATAAAATGAGCTTTCCTTTAGTTTTAACAATCAATGATTAAATATGCAAGAAATTTAGAGAATATTTTATATGTATTTGAGGTTCTTCATCAATATAGAATCATCTATATTTGTTTAGAGATTCTTGGTCAATGGTATCCTTCAAAACATTTATATAAAAGTCTCTTGGTCATTTTGATGACCAGGCTGGTTTTAAAGCCACTCAGTGGGGCACTTGAAGTTTATCGTCATTCAGAAGGACAGAGATTATTTCAATGTTGGGATCGAACCCATAAATGGGCTACCTACGTATCCTTTGTTTTAAAAAAGGAATCAGAACCCACGTAGTTCGAGGAATGGGATATGATGTTTTATGATTGATGGCTCAAAGATGAATGTCATAATTACTTTTACACTCTAAGCTCACGTGAGTCATGCTCGGTGTGAGAAACAAGAGGTATTGGTAAAATTTAGACAATTGTGCCATAAAAGATGCAATCATAAGAATTTGTTTTGGGGCTTATGTATAGATGACTGCCCAGATAGACAA
This sequence comes from Viscum album, assembly GCA_963277665.1. Classification (NCBI taxonomy): domain Eukaryota; kingdom Viridiplantae; phylum Streptophyta; class Magnoliopsida; order Santalales; family Viscaceae; genus Viscum; species Viscum album. Next base: position 1,597,649,193 of record OY728119.1, on the reverse strand, counting down.
AGGTTTAGGATTTACTTTTAGGGAGAAAATCCAAGAACAGGGTCCACAAAGTTATATGTGCTTCATGGAGATTTGAATACTCTAATCTTGGGGCTTACTCCTAAGGAGGATGCCCAAGTTAGGAGGGGACTTATGATTGGGTTTTATTCCTGAAAAGGAAACCCAAATCAAAGGTAATTTATGACTGGTTAAGAGAAATTTTAAGAGACTTGGGGCTTACCCCTAAAAAGGAAGCCCAGGATTTATGACTAGGACTTATTCCTGAGAAGGAAGCCTAGGTTAGGGGACTTGGGGCTTACTCCTAAAAAGGAAGCCCAAGGTTATGACTGAGTCTTATTCCTGAAAAGGAGACCCAGGTTAAGGGACTTGGGGCTTACTCTTGAAAAGGAAGCCCAAGGTTATGACTGAGTCTTATTCCTGAAAAGGAGACCCATGTTAGGGGACTTGGGGCTTACTCCTGAAAAGGAAGCCCAAGGTTATGACTGAGTCTTATTCCTGAAAAGGAGACCCAGGTTAGGGATTAAGGTTTGGGGCTTACTCCTAAAGAGGATGCCCATATTTGAGGTTGAGGCTTATTCTTAAGAAAGATGCTCAAGATTAGAGGACTTGATTGGGGCTTACTCCTGAGGAAGATGCCCAGGATTTATGACTAGGACTTATTCCTGAGAAGGAAGCCTAGGTTAGGATTAAGGTTTGGGGCTTACTCCTGAGGAGGATGCCCAGGTTACGATTCTCTCATCTTAAAGGATGAGGTTGAATGAATGAACTCTCAATCTTTAGTGACATAAAGATGTTTAAATCACTAGGTTTTGAGAGATATTTCACATAATTCCTTTCAGATAAGGATGTCAAATCAAGAAATCATGCCATAAATGGCTTTGAAGAGTATCTTGAAGACTGAATCTTGAATAGGAAGGGTGAAATGGCTTAAGAGCGGTAAAAATGGGCAAGATGGGCACCCAAAAAGATTAGGGCGCGCAAGTCTTGAAAGGCGCGCAAGTCCTGCGGCGGCGCGCAAGTATTGGTCGCGCAAGTATACTTGCGCGACATGAGTGGTACTTGCGCGATTTTCAACCAGTATTGAAATGCTTGAGCGACTCTTTATTAAACCCTTTACCATCCTCTTGAGGTTCTTCCAGAAGAGGGGCGCGCAAGTTATATTGAAGGAATTAAGTAGGCGCGCAAGTGTTTGATAAGTTTCAACACTTAGGCCTTCCTTTTTCTCTTTAGATCTTCCGTTCTAGGTAAGAAATTACCTTAGAAGTGTTCCGGAATCTTTGAGAAGAGACTTGGGCGTCGGGAGCTTTAATCCGAGTTTCTGGAAACAAGATCCCCTGAATGGGGGGCCCGCAGGGTCTATTTATAGGCAAAAGAAGACCCCGGGCGGTTACTGGGCGGTTACCAGGCGGTTACCACATATGTCGCGCAAGTCCCTTGCACGAACATGAGGAGTCGCGCAAGTATTGAGGTGGCGCGCAAGTGTACTTGCGCGACCAAGAGGGAACTTGCGTGATACATGGGCAATGTTCTCCTTTTTTATCCCTTTGTCGATTTTTGATGTTTCTTCAAAGGATTAATCACTTTGAGCTCAGATATTCCCTTTTCCGAACTTTAGATTCTGTGACGAAAGGAGCGTCAACAGTATACAACTTTGATTGAGTGTTAGAGATGATTATATGTATTCACAAATTCATCTAAGCTATCGGACCCACACAGGATCCAGGACTAGTAGTTGGAACTATTGGACCCACACCAGATCCAGGAACAGTAGTCGGAGCTGTCGGACCCACACAGGATCCAGGACCAACTATGTTGTCAGACCCACATAGGTTCTAGGACTATCTATTTTATCGGACCCACAAAAGATCTAGGAATAGAATTCAAAACTGTCGGACCCACATAGGATCAAGGAACAGTCGTCAGAGCACAGCCAGCCGCAGGGTTTTCACATAGTACGCTTGATTCTGGGAGGGTTCCCTCCTCAATCCAAGAGTCAATACCTAAAATGCCACTTCATCCCAATTTTATATATCCCTAAGTGCCATCTTGTCAAAATGAACACAACACAATAGATGGTTCATCAATCGGACGCCCGGTCTGAATGTTATTAGCATTTCCATTCTGAGGGCCCAGTTCAATTTAGGTTCAATCCAACCCGATTATACCCCAACTGCATCCAAACCTCAATTGGGTTATGTCAGAATAACCATCTCACTCCAATATTTATGTCTCCACAGACGGTTCACCAATCAAACACCCGTAACCCATGTTATGGGTAAAATGGTGGAAAGAGTCCAAAATGGGTCCGGACTGGGGTCCGAACCAGTCCATGGGTCCGACACAATCCTCGGGGTCAGCCCGGCCTGCGACGGCAGCCTGGCCCATGCCAGGAGGCCTGACCTATGCTGGATCCAGCCCGGAGGCCCACGAGGAGTTCGCCTTAGCCAAATCCAGGGGGAAGTCCACGCCGCCCTAGGTAACCTGAACGGAATAGCCATTCGGATGGGAGGAAAACCGGTGCGAGGTTGCTCTATTTCACGTCACGCGGGACCTAGTGGGGTCCCGGTCCTCATGGCTGGCCGATCGGCCAGCTGCTCCCACACAGCGCCGTTGCACCGCACCACCGCCGATGACCCGGCGTCTCGGGTCACGGGTCTTCTACGCATTTGGTCGTTGTTGCACCACCGCGGCCCTCCTTTGACCACCGCACAGTGCCGGTTGCACCATGACTTCTCCGGTGTCCCAGTGGCTTGGTCTGCTGGCTTCTTTCATGTTCGGCCTTGCGCCGTCCAATGATGCACCTCTACGATCCATCGACCACAGCCTACTCTTCCAGCAGGGCGGTTGCACCGCCGCCTTCCATGCGGTGACGATCGTCACACCAACCATCGGAGAACTTTTTGCGGGTCACCTGACGAGTTTTGGTGGCCAATTTCTTACTCCATAAGAAGTCTCAAATTCCTATGGTCGTCTCCTTCAATCCTCAACCATTAATTATGGGTAAAACTCAACCCAGACTCACGCTGTGTTGAGCGTCATAGTCCACAAAGAAGGCGGAGGGGTCAAGCCGTGTTTGTTGGGTCTCGCTCCGCGTTAGGATGATATCAAGTAGATTTGATTCTTAATCATAGAATAATGGTGAAGAATGTGCAACAATTATCATGTTCGAACCCCTAACTCGTATTCATTGTTCATTGACGATGTCTTGAGAAAGCGAACGTCAATTCGTTGATGTCGAAAATGATAGAGATGGGGATGGAATCTTCGACATTCTTTAAGGACGGTGCTCCCTCTTTTGTTCCAGTTAAAGAAGGAATAAGGAGTCCATAATTAGTGGATGAAGCATTCTTCGTTCTTCGGTGGTCGTTCTTCATTGGAGACTTATTTCCTCATCAATTATCCCTTCCAACAAATGAATGATGCCAACCCAAATGAAATAATATATTGTCTATTATTTTAATTGTTGGCAAGAATTCAAAATGTGGTGTTTAATTAAATGAGATAACTCAATTAATTAATTGGGTGGAGTTGGCTCGATTAATTAGTGTGGAAGTTCATGAGTTTTTTCCACTTAATTAGGAGTTAAAGGGGTTAAAAATCTCAGGTGGTCCCCACCAAAAGATATCCTCCCAATGGAGGTTATGTTGGGGTGGTCCCCACCACCATAACCTCTCATGGGAAGTTAAGGTGTGGTGGACCCTTCCCCCAACCTCCACTTGGAGGTTCTAACCACCAAATCAAAATAAACTACACACATTATTTTTATTTAATTTATTCTTTAAAACCCCAAAACTAACTTTCATTCTCGACCAACTACTGTTGAGGTGAAAGTCTTCTTAACTGGATACCAGTGCTGCATGTTCAATGGTGCCCTCGGATTTCAATTCCAATCTCTGGTTCAAAAGTTATAAAAACCCACTCGTATGTTTACTGAACGTACCCGAACAAAACTTTATAAATTGATTTCGGGTGCACCGGGCCTTAGAATCAAGCACTGTAAATTTTCACATACTCCTAAAAATCCAATGTATTTATGAAAAAAAATTCCACGGAATTTCCGGGTCTTTATCTATGGGTTCTTCAAACTTCTAGAGTATGGGAATCAACATGAAGATGAGCTCACAGATCTCCCTAAGCACAGACCTTACCACAAAATCCTTTGACATTCCTTTAATAAATTCTTTGTGTTCAATAATTAGCTCCCAGACCAAGTGTAAAATTGTGTATTCATATTGGGCCCTATCCCATAATTGGTGACATGCATTTATACTGAAATCAATAGTCACAATGATGGTTCTGATCAATGGAAGCAAACTTCCAACCATAGGACTCAGATGTATGATGACTTGGTGGCCCGCGTTGTGTATGCTCACAACAATAGTGTCATTAGTTCCCTCTTCAGATATGTTAAGTCTCTAGAAGTTATTTCACCTTCTCTGGAAGACACTTCTTCATTAAAATCACTACTTTCCACATCTTGGATTTGTAGGAACTAATATCGCAATGGAAATCCATGTCAAATGATGGCACCAAATCCATTCCCCAATCTTTGTGATTTCATTCGTCTGGTTATGGGAATCACCCAAAATGTTAGTATAGTATTTGAATAATCCTACAATGATGTGTACATGTATGTGTTTTAGAATAGAATCAAGTTGATAAACCCATACATGGTCCCTGATAGCGAGGAGTATCAAGATATATTTCTGATTGACTCTTGTCCATATCATCAGAGATGGAAATGAGGACATGAGATTCATTAGAATTCTTAGGAAATTTCTCTATGACAATATATTCATGATACCAAGAATATGAATTAGGTTCTATGTAGATCTTAACAGGAAAAGTCCTCTCAACCTATTTGGTTAGATTTCAGGCCATTGTTAATCATGCTACTAAATCAAGTTGAATAGATGCAACTGAATTGTGATTGTCCTTTTTTATCTATTGAAAGGCCTCGTCTTTCTCTAAATACTCTAGTAGTGGTTCTAGGGGTGTTTTCTAATGAAATTTAGGACATTGATGACTATAGCTAGAATCTAGTGGTATTTACTGTAGTTCCCATCAAGCCTGTAACACCCCAAGCTTCTACGGTACTATTCTCTTTGAATAATGTGATAGTGTGTGTTGTACGCAACACCGAGTTCTAACACACCATAACCAATCAAACTAGCCGTTATGAATAGTAATACATACTTTTTAAAATTATATATATTTTATATTTTAATATGGACTTCATTTTTGGATTCGGAATATCGAATTTAGTCTAAGGTGAAATATTGGTACTTTTCGGATAACTTTCATATTTTGATGAATAGTGAAAATTACTAAATTTTAATTAAAAACAACTTTTTTAATCAAAATAATTAATAGTGATAAATTATAAATTTAAGTGGTTTTAAAGTATACTTAGAATATATTTTTACCATTTAATATAATTTTGGTCATTGGACATAAATTTACAATTAAACCAAACATAAACAACTGTCAATCTTTTGATAGTTATTATCTTTTAAAAACACGCTTTTTGTTTTGACAGCGGGAATTAATTTTGAATTAATTTCTGCCACTACTATGTTTTGAATTTAGAAAAATGGGTTCAATATTTGGAATCAGTATGTCCAAATTGTGTAAATAGGTAACTTTTATGTTTAGACATTTTGAATAATTACTGCGGTAAATATTTTATTTACCATGGTTAAGGGTAAATCCGGTAAATAAGGGTTAAACAAATAATATTATAATAATACTAAATTACCCTAAAACGTGTCCTAGCCTTATTGTTTGATACATGTTCGACCATAGGCATCTTTGGGTCGATTTTGGGACCCCATGGTGCCACTTGTAGGTGATAGGGACACTTTTTTTTAATTAAGTTAAAATGAATACAAAAATGACACAAGCATATATCTTTTAGAAAAACAATTTTTACATAGGGTTATATATGTTGGATTTTAGATTATAAATATTAATTAGAAAGATAAAAATATTTCCTACAAATTTATATTTTATTTATAATTTTTAGACATTAAATAATTTAATTCATTTATGACACAATGATGATGAATTAATTACTATAATAGTGAAAAATTAAAATAATTGATATTATAAATAACCAAATAAATATAATATGAAACTTTTAATGAAATAAACTAATTTTATTGTATAATATGATATATTAGGATTGATTTAATTGACTTTGTTCGAAGTAATAAATCTGTTATGAGTTTCACAAAAATCAACTATTGAATAGTGTCAAAATTGACCTAAAAGAGTTCTTAAAACAAATATTATATTATTAATTGATATTAAATTCCTAAAAATCTAAGGTTCGGCCAAGAGACTTATATCATAATAGGTTCATCATTAATGGACCACTTTGGGGTCGCTTGGATGTATATAGTAAGTTTATAAACCATATTATATAAAAATACAAAGAGACATTGTAAAAGTGAAACTAATTAACTTAGAGTTAATACTTAAAGATAAGGTTAATATAAGTACCCAAACCGGTCTAAATTCTATTGGTTGAGTTGTTTTCGACCCATCCTCACCTTAACCTTTGAATAATCAACTTTGGATCCATTGGAAACCGAATATGAATTTATTATAAACTAATATCTCTAGCTTTTCCAAAGGTTCCCCTCACCCCTATTATAAAAAGAGAACTCCTCCTTCTCATTTCTTCACACCTTCATAGCCTTTTGTTCGGCCAAACTCTGCCCAAATACTCTCCAAACTTCCCTAACTACAACCTAGAGGCCTTAGTTTGATCAAAAAGCCAACCTAAGGAGCCCTTTTGATCAAATCAAAAGGAAGAAACCGATGAAGAGGTAACGATTTCACCACCGTTTTCCAAGTTCCTTTCTTCTTCCACTTCTTCTTCCTTTGTTGTTACCATTCTAAAATAATAACTCCAGTATCATATATATACTGTGATTTTATTATAAATATGGTACAACCATATTCAGTATTCTATCCACCCTTTGAATAACATGTCACCATACGTGCGTACGTACGGTTTACCGTCTCCACGTCGTGGTGTAATTGTTATTCAATATAATATTATTTGGATGGGTATAATAATGATTTGTAACTCATGTAAATAATAAATATAACATGTTAATGATTCTGTATATATGATATACCATCCATTTATATATTATTTTAATATCAAAAGAATGATATTGTCGGTCGTGCGTACGTACGGACTACCGTCTCCACGAACACGATGAGATTCATTCTCCATCATATCCATTCAAGTATAATTATCATTTGATGATTTAAAAAATGATGTTTAAGGACTTGATATCATTCTGGATATAAATAATATACAACCTATCCTTTACAAACATGTCTTACGTAACAAAACATATAAAAGAAAACAAGTAAGTTAACACCTGAAACCACGATAATACTAAGATATTATTATCAAATCAATATTAAAAGATCATATATGATATCATATTAATGTATATGATTCTTTTATAATTTAATAACAATTATTTCACCATTATACAAGAGGTTAACCTACCCCAACCAAGGAAAAGTACAAGGTAAGGGTTATTTCACAATCTCTTCATTATCCGAGGTTGTTTATGCGTAGTAATCTTCTGGTATCTCTTTATCATCCACATCCATGTTTCTTAAAAATGTATTTCAAAAAAAATTTACTATTTAAAATAATATGGGTTAAAGTCATTTATACCCTTTTTTGACTTTTTATAAGAGTTTTATAAAGGAATATTTCCGTCGTTTTCCAAACAAGGTGCTTTTTAACCTTTTCGACAGAATTAAGGTAAGAATGTTTTTTTAACTTATACGGTGGGTGCGGCTATTTTCCACCGTTATAAAATCGTCGAAGCTTCCCTTACAAGCTTATAAGAATATTTTCAAAGAAAATGTTTTATTTTATATGGATCTTAAATGATTTCAAAAATAGAAAGAGGTGTTTCTCTAAAAAGAGTTCTGATTTCATCTATGTCAACATCCTTTGATGGATTTTACGCTTATTTGAAGTTGATTTATTATGATACAAAACTTCTATATTGTATTGAAGGTTTTGTGATATGTTTGACTATGGATGTGCTATTTTTATACCATTCATAGTTTATGGTGAAATTATTGACATTTCGTATGCTAGTTTTAATACGAATGTTTATGTTATGTTTAAACCTTTTCATATGGGAATGCATTGGACTTAATATGTGACGGGTGGAGCCCGCTATAGCTCCTCGATGCATCGGTAGGTCTCATGAGACAAACTAGTGTCTTGGCACAAGGCCTTGGCAAAATCTTATTTGTAGTCTTGGCACGAGGCCTTGGCTATGTGGTTATGATAGTCTGGCATTATGCATTCCAACATTATGAAAGTGGTTATTGATATTGCATGTGATTAATAGATTAGTAGAATATCCATGTGAAAAAGTAAATGGAATCATTTCATTTTACTTTTGCCATACTATGTTGAAGTTCAAGTTTAAAAGGTTGTTGTTTTAATAATGCATTGCCTTAAATGTTTTTGCTTATTTTGAATGTTCCGCTATATTGTTATCCTTACTGGGCATTTGAGCTCACCCCTTTTCTATGTTTTATTTTTCCTAGGATGTGAAAAAGTATGTTATGAATTACCTGCAGGGATATTATGAGGGGATAATAATGTGGACTGTGGAGAAATTATGTTTTTGTAGTAGTTTTTCATTTTATGATGTAATGTAAAACTTATGAATAAATCTAGTGTTTCTAAGGCTACTAAACCAATCGGTCTTTCGAGATTTGATCTTTCCTGTGATCATGCCAATGTTATGTAATAATGCACCGACTCTGGGTAACTAGGGTCGGGGCGTTACAGTTGGTATCAGAGGAAGTTTAGTACAAACCTTGGAAACTAGATTTAGATAAACTCTGATTAGAGCACGTAGACCTAAGATGAACTTTGAGGATTAGTATAGAAGAACTTCCTAAAATTTTGGTATTGTAGAGATTTTCTGAGTTTTCCGAGCAATACATCCCTGTCTGGATACGAGCAGGTAGAGGCGGCTCTGGCACAGATGTACCTAGGGGTAAAACCCGAAAACACCGCTTTGAGCTAGACTCGAACAGGAACTGGTGCACGACAATGGGCCTTGCTACACTCTTGGTTACGACACTCCCAGGGGATATGCTTAGGATAACTCTCATTTTCTTTACAAATCATTATGAAGGGTTTATGAGTATATACTTTCTCAAAGAAAACATTTTTTATGATTATGGATTATATCCATAAATAGTTCAATTTATGTTAAGTGTTTTATAAGTATGGGATTATGTATTTTGATTCATAAACTGATCTAGTTTATGCCATTGTTTAGAAATGCCACCTAGTGGAAGAAATGGAAACAGTATCAATGCACACACTCCATGTAGGGATTTCCCTCCTGCTTAATATAATTATAGTGGATCTGGTGATGCAACTGGTGCCGATCAGCTAATCACCATACTGGGAAAACTTACTCAGGTTATGAATAATAACCTTACCCGTATGGAGCACCATGATCCACAGCGTGGAGGATCAATGTTAGATCGATTCATGAGGCAACAACCACCAAAGTTTAATGGGAATAAAAATCCCTTAGTAGCTGAGAAATGGATATTTTCCCTAGAGAAAATATTTCAGGCTTTGGGGAGTAATGAAAGGGAAAAAGTTATCATGGCAGTTTACCACCTCACTGGAGATGCTGATCAATGGTGGTCATTGATTCAAAATATGAAGGAAGATGATGAAGTATCAAATATGGAATGGAGGGAGTTCAAAGATCTGTTTTTAGAAAAATACTTTCCTTGCGACCATCGAGCAGATATGGAAAGGCAATTTCTAAGTTTGAGACAGAAGGAGGATGGGAATGTCACAAAGTATGAGGCTAAATTTACAAGGTTAGCAAGGTATGCTGGAGATTATATACGTAAAACAATAATTAAGATTGATCGTTTCTTTGATGGGTTAAAACCATTTCTTCGTCGAGCATTAGTCTCACAATCCTTTTCGTCGTACGATGACATTGTCTCATGTGCTATCAAGACCGAAAAGGAATTCTCTAAGTCTTATGACTTTAAAGAAAAGCAAGAGAAGAAGAGGCCTGCTGATCAATCTGGGAATGGAAATAAGGGGAAGAAAGGAAAGGTTGAATATCCATCCTGTGGTAAATGTGGGAAGAAACACCCCGGTACATGCTTGAAGGGAATGAGATTCTGTTACAAGTGTGGTGAAAAAGGCCACCAAGCTTGTGATTGAAAAGGGAAGAAGGAAGCCACCAATGTTCAGTGCTACAATTGCAGGGAGATGAGACATTATGCAAATGAATGTCCTAAGCGTCGGGAGAACTTACCTCAGAAAAGGCCAAGGGATCAAGGCCAGGCTTATGCTATCACTACTGCTGAGGTAGAAGCTCTGAAAGACGTGGTGGCAGGTAATTTAATGGTTTCCTCAAGTTTAGAAAATGCATTATTTGATTCTGGATCATCGCATTGTTTCATATATTCCCAGTTTGCTAATAAAATTAGATATTTCCAATTTTATTTAACAAGGTAGTTGTCAGTTAAAACTCCAAAGGGAAGTATCATCGCAACAAAGTTTTGTGAATCAGTCCCCATTAGAGCACATAAATATTCATTATCTGCTGATATCATCGTCATACCTATGATTGAGTTTGATATAATCCTCAGTATGGAATGGATTTCAGATTATGAGGCGAAGATTTATTGTAAGAAGAAAGCGGTTATGATTCTTGATGATAATGATAAGGAACACCTTATCTTTAGAGCATAATCGTCACCACCTAATTCTTATTTAGATCCACCCTCAATAGCTCAACTAAATTCAATTATTGGGGAGGAAGAGAATGAAATAACTGTGGGTGAGGAAAGACATGTTCAAATAGAGGATGTACCTATTGTGAATGAATTTGTAGATGTATTTCCGGAAGATTTACCTGGACATCCTCCAGAACGAGAAGTTGAATTTTCCATTGATTTGATTCCTGGATCAATGCCTATATCAAAGACCCCTTATAGAATGGCCACTGTAGAATTAGTTGAACTAAAGAAACAACTAGAGGACTTGAGTAATAAAGGATTTATTCTCCCTAGTTTTTCTCCATGGGGAGCCCCTGTTCTTTTTGTTAAAAACAAAGATGGATCTATGAGGTTATGTATCGACTACAGGGAGATCAATGCTATAACGATAAAGAAAAAGTATCCCCTACCTCGCATTGATGATTTATTTGACCAACTGCATGGATCTCAATACTTTTCAAATATTGACCTTCAATCTGGATACCATCAGTTGTGTGTAAAGAAGGAAGACATTCCGAAGACAACATTTCGAACCGGGTACAAGCATTACGAGTTTACTGTAATGCCTTTTGGATTGACTAATGCACCCTCTGTATTCATGGATCTGATGAATTGAGTTTTCAAGGAGTATCTCGATGAATTTGTGGTGGTATTTATTGATGATATCTTGGTATACTCCAAAGGCTACGAAGATCATGAAAATCACTTACGCATTATCCTGAAGACTCTGAGATGACATGAATTATATGGAAAGTTTAGCAAGTGTGAATTCTGGATTCATGAGATTTCTTTTCTTGGACATATTGTCTCTAAAGATGGAATCTCTGTTTATCCTTCTAAGACCATGGAAATCCAAGAATGGCCAGCACCTATGAGTATAAATGAGGTACGTAGTTTTATTTGTTTGGTAGGTTATTATCGACGATTCGTCCAGAATTTTTCCCGATTGGCTAACCCATTAACGAAGCTCACACGTAAAGGGGTTAAATTTGTTTGGACAAAATAGTGTGAAGAATGTTTCGAAGAACTGAAGAGAAGATTAGTCAATGCTCCTATATTGACTCTACCATCGGGGAATGATGAGTTCGTTATTTATAGTGATGCATCAAAGAAAGGACTTGGTTGTGTCCTTATGCAGAATGATAGAGTTATTGCCTATGCATCACGACAGTTGAAAATTCATGAACAAAACTATCCTACTCATGATCTCGAGTTAGCAGCTTTGATCATTGCTTTGAAGATATGTAGGCACTACCTCTATGGTGAAAAATGTGATATTTATACTGATCACAAGAGTTTGAAGTATATTTTATCACAAAAAGAACTCAACATGAGGCAAAGGAGATGGCTTGAATTACTCAGTGATTATGATTGCACGATACACTACCACCCGGGGAAAGAAAACAAGGCGGCAGATGATTTGAGTATAAAAGACCATGGAGTTTTGAACAATATGAGAATTGAAAGGGATCCAATTTTGATGGATCTAGTGAAGATGGACATGGGAATAACCAGGGAAGATGAAACATAAATGCTTTTTCAAATGGTTGCCATACCATCTTTACTAGAAAGGATTAAGAGTTATTAGACCGATGATGAAGAATTTCAAAAGAAGATTAAAGCTGTGAATGATGGGAGATTGAGAGACTTTTTGTATGAAGATGGAATTTTGAAATTTGGGAAGAGACTTTGTGTTCCCGATATACCTGATCTAAAAAGGGAATTGCCGAATGATGCTCATAGTTCCATTTTCTCTATACACCCTGGGAGCACCAAAATGTATAGGGATTTGAAGGAACATTTTTGGTGGGACAACATGAAGAGGGAGATTGCTGATTTTGTGTCAAGATGTATGGTTTGTCAGCAAGTGAAAGCTGGAAGGCAACAGCCTGGAGGAGTCATGCAGCCTCTTCCCATACCGGAGTGGAAATGGGACAATATTACGATGGACTTTGTCATGGGGCTACCAAAGACTCCTAGAAGGAACGATGTGATATGGGTTATTGTTGATCGTCTTACCAAGTCAGAACATTTTCTTGCTATAAGAGAAGATCTACCCCTGGAACGTTTAGCAAGACTATATATTAATGAGGTTGTGAGACTTCATGGAGTACCCCTATCGATTGTTTCAGATCGTGATCCCCGTTTTACTTCAAGATTCTGGAAAAGTCTTCAAAAATCCCTGGATACTTAACTTCATTTGAGCACTGCTTACCACCCTCAGATAGATGGTCAATAAGAACTGACTATTCAAACCTTAGAAGACATGTTGAGATCTTTCTCACTTGACTTTCAGGGTATGTGGGATCAATATTTACCTCTACTAGAATTTTCCTATAACAATAGCTTCCATTCGAGTATTCAGATGGTACCATATGAAGCGTTATATGGGAAGAGATGTCGTACACCAACCTGTTGGGATGATGTTGGTGAAAGAAAACTTGTAGGCCCAGAACTGGTGGAGGAAACGATGGAAAAGGTGAAGGTAATCCAAAATCACATCAAAGCAGCTCAAAGTAGAAAGAAGAGCTATGCTGATAATCGAAGGAAGGATTTGGAATTTCAAGACAGTGATCAGGTTTTCCTGAAGGTATCTCCATGGAAGGGAGTCATACATTTTGGTAAGAAAGTTAAATTGAGTCCCAGGTACATCAGACCATTCGAAATTCTAGAACGAATTGGGGCTGTGGCTTACCGATTGGCAATGTCGCCAAGTCTCTCCAAAGTTCACGATGTGTTCCACGTATCTCTATTGAGGAAATACATGCCTGACCCAATGCATGTACTCACCTATGAAGAATTAGAACTGGAACCTGATCTGTCTTATTGCGAAGATCCCATCAAGATTCTTGATACGAGAGAACAAGTGCTGAGAAACCGGACGACGCGTCTGGTAAAAGTTTTGTGGAGAAACCATAAGATGGAAGAGGCAACGTGGGAACCCGAGGAACTTATGATGAAGAACAACCCGAGTCTTTTCATGTGATAAGTATTCTAGAAATTTCAAGGATGAAATTATTTGAAGGAGGGGAGAATGTAACACCCCAAGCTTCTACGGTACGCTTCTCTTTGAATAATGTGATAGCGTGTGTTGTACGCAACACCGAGTTCTAACACACCATAACCAATCAAACTAGCTGTTATGAATAGTAATACCTACTTTTTGAAATTATATATATTTTATATTTTAAAATGGACTTCATTTTTGGATTCGGAATATTCAATTTAGCCTAAGGTGAAATTTTGGTACTTTTCGGATAACTTTCATATTTTGATGAATAGTGAAAATTACTAAATTTTAATTAAAAACAACTTTTTTAATCAAAATAATTAACAGTGATAAATTATGAATTTGAGTGGTTTTAAAGTATATTTAGAATATATTTTTACCATTTAATATAATTTTGGTCATTGGACATAATTTTACAATTAAACCGAACATAAACAAGTGTCAATCTTTTGATAGTTATTATCTCTTAAAAACACGCTTTTTGTTTTGACAGCGGGAATTAATTTTAAATTAATTTCTACCACTTCTGTGTTTTGAATTTAGAAAAATGGATTCCATATTTGGAATAAGGATGTCCAAATTGTGTAAATAGGTAACTTTTATTTTTATACATTTTGAATAATTACTGCGGTAAATATTTTATTTACCATGGTTAAGGGTAAATCCTGTAAATAAGGGTTAAAAAATAATATAATAATAATACTAAATTACCCTAAAACATGTCCTAGACTTATTGTTTGATACAAGTTCGACCATAGGCATCTTTGGGTCGATTTTGGGACCCCATGGTTCCACTTTTAGGTGATAGGGACACTTTTTTTTAATTAAGTTAAAATGAATACAAAAATGACACAAGCATATATCTTTTAGCAAAACAATTTTTACATAGGGTTATATATGTTGGATTTTAGATTATAAATATTAATTAGAAATATAAACCGATTTCCTACATAGTGATATTTTATTTATAATTTTTAGACATTAAATACATTAATTTATTTGTGACACAATGATGATGAATTAATTACTATAATAGTGAAAAATTAAAATAATAGATATTATAAATACCCAAATAAATATAATATGAAACTTTTAATGAATTAAACTAATTTTATAGGATAATATGATATATTAGGATTGATTTAATTGACTTTGTTCGATGTAATAAATCTGTTATGAGTTTCACAAAAATCAACTATTGAATACTGTCAAAATTGACATAAAAGAGTTCTTAAAACAAATATTATATTATTAATTGATATTAAATTCCTAAAAATCTAAATATCGGACAAGAGACTTATATCATGATATTTTCATCATTAATGGACCACTTGGGGGGTCTCTTGGATGTATATAGTAAGTTTATAAACCATATTATATAAAAATACAAAGAGACATTGTAAAAGTGAAACTAATTAACTTAGAGTTAATACTTAAAGATAAAGTTAATATAAGTACCCAAAATTGTCTAAAATATGTTGGTTGAGTTTTTTTCAACCCCTCCCCACCTTAACCTTTGAATAATAAACTTTGGAGCCATTGGAAACTGAATATGAATTTATTATAAACTAATATCTCTAGATTTTCCAAAGGT
The DNA here is from genome assembly GCA_963277665.1 of Viscum album. Taxonomy (NCBI): domain Eukaryota; kingdom Viridiplantae; phylum Streptophyta; class Magnoliopsida; order Santalales; family Viscaceae; genus Viscum; species Viscum album. Next base: position 1,597,633,759 of record OY728119.1, on the reverse strand, counting down.
GCCCCTCACCCATCTTATAAAAGGGCACTCCTCCTTCTCATTTCTTCACACCTTCAAAACCTTTTGGTTCGGCCAAACTCTGCCCAAATACTCTCCCAACTTCCCTCACTACAACCTAGAGGCCTTAGTTTGATCAGAAAGCCATCCTAAGGAGCCCTTTTGATCAAATCAAAAGGAAGAAACCGAAGAAGAGGTAATGATTTCACCACCCTTTTCCAAGTTCCTTTCTTCTTCCACTTCTTCTTCCTTTGTTGTTACCATTCTAAAATAATAACTCCAGTATCATATATATACTGTGATGTTATTATAAATATGGTACAACCATATTCAGTAATCTGTCCACCCTTTGAATAACATGTCACCATACGTGCGTACGTACGGCTTACAGTCTCCACGTCGTGGTGTAATTGTTATTCAATATAATATTATTTGGATGGATATAATAATGATTTGTTACTCATGTAAATAATAAATATAACATGTTAATGATTCTTTATATATGATATACCATCCATTTATATATTATTTTAATATCAAAATAATGATATTGTCGCTCGTGCGTACGTACGGACTATTGTCTCCACGAACGCGATGAGATTCATTCTCCATCGTATCCATTCAAGTATAATTATCATTTGATGATTTAAAAAATGATTTTTAAGGACTTGATATCATTCTGGATATGAATAATATACTACCTATCCTTTACAAACATGTCTTACGTAACAAAACATACAAAAGAAAACAAGTAAGTTAACACCCAAAACAACGATAACACTAAGATATTATTATCAAATCAATATTAAAAGATCATATATGATATCATATTAATGTATATGATTCTTGTATAATTTAATAACAATTATTTCACCATTATACAGGAGGTTAACCTACCCCAACCAAGGAAAAGTACAAGGTAAGGGTTATTTCACAATCTCTTCATTATCCGAGGTTGTTTATGCGTAATAATCTACTGGGATCTCTTTATCATCCACATCCATGTTTTTTAAAAATGTATTTCAAAACATTTTTACTATTTAAAAGAATATGGTTTGATGTCATTTATACCCTTTTTTGACTTTTTATAAGATTTTTATAAAGGAATATTTCCGTCGTTTTCCAAACAAGGTGCTTTTTAACCTTTTCGACAGAATTAAGGTAAGAATGTTTTTTTAACTTATACGGAGGGTGCGGCTATTTTCCACCGTTACAAAATCATCGAAGCTTCCCTTACAAGCTTATAAGAATATTTTCAAAGAAAATGTTTTATTTTATATGGCTCTTAAATGATTTCAAAAATAGAAAGAGATATTTCTCTAAAAAAAAGTATTGATTTCATCTATGTCAACATCCTTTGATGGATTTTACGCTTATTTGAAGTTGATTTATTATGATAAAAAACTTCTATATTGTATTGAAGGTTTTGTGATATGTTTGACTGTGGATGTGCTATTTTTATACCATTCATAGTTTATGTTGAAATTATTGACAATTCTTCTTCTAGTTTTAATACGAATGTTTATGTAATGTTTAAACCTTTTCATATGGGAATGCATTGGACTTAATATGTGACGGGTGGAGCCCGCTATAGCTCTTTGATGAATCGATAGGTCTCATGAGACAAACTAGTGTCTTGGCACAAGGCCTTGGCAAAATTTTATTTGTAGTCTTGGCACGAGGCGTTGGCTATGTGGTTATGATAGTCTGGCATTATGCATTCCAACATTATGAAAGTGGTTATTGATATTGCATGTGATTATTCAATTAGTAGAATATCCATGTGAACAAGTAAATGGCATCATTTAATTTTACTTTTGACATACTATGTTGAAGTTAAAGTTTAAAAGGCTGCTGTTTTAATAATGCATTGCCTTAAATGTTTATTCTTATTTTGAATGTTCTGCTATATTGTTATCCTTACTGGGCATTTGAGCTCACCCCTTTTCTATGTTTTATTTTTCCCAGGATGTGAAGAAGTAAGTTATGAATGACCTGCAGGTATATTATGAGGGGATAATAGTGTGGACTATGGAGACATTATGTTTTTGTAGTAGTTTTACATTTTATGATGTAATGTAAAACTTATGAATATATCTAATGTTTCTAAGGCTACTAAACCAATCAGTCTTTCGAGATTTGATCTTTCCTGTGATCATGCCAATGTTATGTAATAATGCACCGACTCTGGGTAACGAGGGTCGGGGCATTACAAAGACTCTTCAGAAATAGAATCCTCATCTGAGAAGAATTGTGTGTCTGGAATGGATGTAGGATATGATAAATCACATTTCCATCATTATGGTAAATAAATCAACCCTTGTGTACCTCCTCCGATCTCAAGAAATCTATGAGGCTCTTAAAGATGACTTGAAATTCCCCCTCCAATTCAAAACATAGGTTTCGACTACTGAGTCTTTCTCTATCGAGGATGTAGAATGTGTATATATTCTTGTCATCATCTCATTCTCTAAAGTATGTGAGGGTTCCATTGATTATGGGAATATCAACCCACCATATATCACATGATTGTTCAATATCATTAAATATCATCAATTTTTGGTTGACATAGGTTCCAATATCAATCTCTTCCTAATACAGATGCTCTACAACTTTGGACTATCTAAAGCATATCTGAGTCCCTAAGTCCTAATGATTTTTGGTTATGATAGGACCAATAAAATTAAAGTGGCATAATTTATTAAAAGTCCCAATTTTGTGGATATGTATCAAACATTGAATTCATGGTTTTCTTATATGATACTGCCTAGAATTCATTTTTGGGTCAAAGTTGTCACCATATGCATGTAGTAGTTCCCACCACAAATCACCGATTTCTCAAGAACTCCATCAACGTTTGAGTAGGAATATTCTAAAGTGATGAATATCCTTCAAACTCTTGTGAATCCCGATATATGGACACTGGATATTACCGATATAAGGAAAAGAATGCTTAGACCAACGCGGTCGAGTAAACAACCAATGTGGCTTCCCCATGGAAAAACATGGAAGATTCTTTCATCCTCCCAATTCACCAGTTAGATTATATAATGATATAAATGAGATACCATTTTATCATTTCTAAAAAAATGGTGGATGATTCCCCAATTACTATGAAAAATAGAATATTATAGCATACACCTACACAAGACAGAAAAAGGTGATCCTAAAAACCCCTAGCCCTGTGAAGTATGAAGTTGTTATCTTAAAGGATACCATTTAGTTGAACCTTCATATATTTCATGGGTTTAGGTTGAATCTCTAGAAGATAACCCTCCTCCACTACTTTGAAATCAATAATGGACCTCATTGTTAATAGACTGATGGAATCATGTTGAATGTTTGTGTCACCATGGTTTCTATAGAGACGGAATTACCCAGTAATGATTTTTTTCAGCTAAAGCATATACCAGTGTTCTTCCAGAATCAAATGGCCTAGATGGACCATCTCCTCCCAATTATCACCCTACATTAGATGATGAAGAATATTTAGAAGAATCTCCTCCCACATTTGATGAGGTTTTCCAATAACATCGATGATTTTGTTCAAGTGAATCACAACACGAAGACAGATATGAGGCTGACATGGATCAGTTTAGCCATTCTTGTAGAGAAAAATTGAAATATATGGATTTCATAGAGAAAAAAATATGATGAGTTTTCATAGATATATATTTGTATTCTAAGACTAGACCCTTAGGTAGATATCCATAGTATTGGTCTCCCATTGAATCATCATGGTTCAAGAAGACTCCCAGAAAAATTCACCCTTACCAAAGTGCCATGGTTGAGGCTGATGTTGATAAGATCATAAACTCTATCTTCATCAAGGATGTTTAGTAACACAAGTTTCTATATAGGATCCTTTCGATCAAGAAGAATAATTGGATGATCAGTTTATGTATTGACTTCTAGGATCTCAACTGCCACTTCTCAAAAGATGATTTTCCCCTTCCAGTGACAAACCTATTGATCAATGCTACAACTAAGTTATATAAACTCTGCATAATAAATGAATATTCCAGGTACAATGGGTTCTATATGCCCCTTGAAAATGAGGATTCCACCCCCTTCAGAGAACTGCAAGGAACATTATATTATCTGTTAATTCCCTTCAGTCAAAAATATATGATCCACATATTTGCGACCCATGAACCATATCTTCAAACAAATCTTCTGTATGATAGTTGAATGATACAAGGGTGATTTAGTGGTCAAATACTACTAGAATCAGTGTCATATAATATATATTAAGATTTTTTTGTATTCCTCTATTCTTGAAGATTTTTTGGACGATCCCTTTGGTGTGTTTCGTCGAGGTTACCTCTGGGAATTATCTCGACTTTGTTATCCAAAAAGGAGGAATTGATATTGATACATAACAGATAAAGGACTCCATCTAGATGCCTCCTCCAAGAATACTCTTAGAACATAAAGTTCATCAAATACACATAGACTACATACACAGATTCATCATGAATTTGGATGGAAAGTATAATAACTTTTCTAGTCTTGTGAAGAAACTGACCGTCTACCAATGGGACGAAGAGTTCTAGACTGCATTCAAGGAAATAAAAATGTACATGTTACATCCTTCAGTTATAATACCTCCAATATTGGGGAAGCTTTTTTTCCTTTATTTCACTACCCTAGAATGATCCCTCAGCACCCTACTCACCTAGAACAAAAAACAAGTGATAAGTAATAGATTATACTATCTCAGATGCATGATTCTAAAGAGATAGTCATGATTATCTTCTATTGAGAATGGCATTCTCACTCTAGTTTACATAGTATAGAATTTGTCATACTACCTATATAATCATTAGATAAATTTTTTATACCATATAGTTACATTAATGTATATACTGAGCCACCTCTTATTTATAGGGAGACTGAGTCATTGGGTAGGGATCCTTCACTAGTTTGACATCAAGTTCATTCTGCAAAAATTTTCCAATAGTTAGGAAATGGGAGAGTTCTTGGGTACCCACCCGGCCCTAGAAGAGTAATCCTTGGATGTTAAATTCCCAAAAAGGTCCATCACCTTAGTGTAACATGATATTTCATATAGTATGATACATTTGGATGTCACCTAATGATGTCCATCCTATAGAAGGCACAATGGTTCCATGCACAACAGAGTAGGTCTGGTTATATTTTTATCACCCCAATATAGCATATCCTTCGTTATTCATTCATGCTGTTACAGTGGTGCGCAAAAAATGATGATGAGAATCACGCTCTCATTAATGGTCTCAATTTGGCTTTATGGACTGATGTTCCCCACCACTCCATGAAGAATGACTCAGAGTTAGTCATCAAGAATATCAAAGTTGACTACATCACTAGGAATCCTGATCTTGAGACCATTCTAAATGGAACTAGCAAGCTGATAGACCAGTTCACTTCTCATCCAAAAGTGAATCATCATTCCCTGTCATGGAATGGTCAAATAATGACTTGTATAATCTAGAGGAATCTCTGTCAGATCCCATCCAAGATAACATGTCCATTCGTGTGGTACATTGGGGAGTCATCACTCATGTCACCCTAGATGATGAGGAAAACCAATATCTAAACTAGTTGATTGTTGTTTCCTCGACATCAAGACCTTTGATTCCATATATAGTAAATGGAACCTCAAATTACAAAACCCCTTTCGTCAAGAATCTCCATCATGATGTTCTCCCATCAGATGATGTTGAATTTTAGATAATTTTTCAATGTGCTAGTCATTTTACCAACTATTGGTGTACAAAAATTAACCATCCATTCCAAAATAATGGGTTGGATGGAGCCTCCTCTATTGTATACAAGGAGGTTTGATTCCCAATGTTATATATGAATTTCATTTCAGTTCATGTGGTTCCCATTAGGAAGGGTTACAACACATCCTTCGTATTCAAAAGCCACACTACTTATGTCCCACTATGTTCCATGACTATATTGAGTTTTCATAGAGGTTCCACATGTGTAATATCTAAACCAACATTGTTCATATACCACTAGATCCCCTCCATCATACCACTTATTCTTTTCCATTCTTAGTATGGTGACTCGATTTTATCAGACCATATCCACTAGAAAAAACTCAACAATATAGGTTCATTCTTACCGTGATATATTTCTTCACAATGTAGGAATAACAATCCCCTAAAATATGTTATGTCCAAATTAGTATTTGAATTCTTTATCATCCACGTCATTTATCGATTTTGGTTCCCTCATGCTATTCTCACAAAAAACGGAACCTTATTTAGGGATTTTGAGTTGAAGAATTTTCACTTCAAGAACAACTTTTGGTCCAACCAAACCTCTTGATACCATGCATTGGAAAATGGAATGATTAGGGCATTCAACGAGACCATCTCAATCGTTCTGCAGAAAATAATGGGACAAAACAATATGTGTTGGTAGGAAAATATCCCAAACGTCCTATGGTATTACCAGATGATGAATCAGAATACCAACAATGTGACTCCATATTGAATGGTGTATGGTTCATAGGTGGTCCTTCCCCTATAGATTCAGTTACCATCATAACGAACAATGGTCTATGATCATTAGACATTAGACATGATAGCTGAATTATGTCCAGATGAACTGTAAGACCTCAACAAAACTAGATCTGAACCTTGAACAATCTAGATAAGAACTAGAACAAATATCTAGAGCATTAACCTGGATGGTTTTCCCATATATTTCCTCAAATGTGATATAGTATTGTATCCTTGAATTCCAATCATACCATAAAGGAAGCCACCAATGTTGAATCCAATTTGGGAAGGGCTGTACATCATCAACAAGGTATATCCCAATGGTTCATTCTCTTTTGTCACCATGGATGGGGAGTGAATCACCCCTTTAATCAACCCCAAGTTACTCATATAGTACCTCATATAATAATTTTAACATCCCATTCACATGACATTAAACTAGGTTCATGGTTCCATGTCCACGAGCTTAAACTATATATTCCAGACTAGGCATCATGACATTAAAAATATTGATGTTATTATTAAGGAGTGTATGGTTCATTGTGGGCCTCAATTGTCCCTAATCACATTGGGATTTAGAATTCACATCATATACATACCAATAAAACACCTCTCCCCAAATGTCCTATTTTCTTAATGATATAATACGTAAAAATCATCATTCTAGTCACATGATGATAAACTGCATAGTAACCAGCGTCCGTACCGCATGACGTTAAAATCTATGTAATTTTTCTATCACATAACCATTAAATCTAGTATTATCATCCTAGCCACATGATGATAAACTACATAACATTTACATTATTAAACTATATAAAAATTATTTTCTTGGTCACTTGATAAAAATTGGCCTAGCACTTTGGTGTTATCACATTAGAAAACATCACCTTCAGCATTGGTCACCTACTATTCTATATTAAGTAACTTTTTACTTATTGATTCCAATTGGTAAAGGATACATAGTGATGCATTGATTTTCTATTCGGGTATATCAACTAAAAACAACAAAAAACATTAATAAAAAAAATGAACAACCCATCCTTGTGTACAAGTCAGACCTATATAGGTATATATCCTTCAAAAACTGAATGTGGTATGATTATCATCCTCATGGGATACGTTTCAAATCCCAAAGACATTGTATTTTTTCACAATTTCAAATTCATCTTATTTTTCAATCTCAAACCCCATTTATAGCATGTAGGACTCGTTAGTCCCTATACATATCAGGTATTTCTTCCATATTTCCCATATAAATGTATGTAAGGACAATCTTAAAATACTCCTCAAGAAAATGTAGTTACTCATTAGGCCTCCCGTGTCTTTATTCATGTCAGATTTATTACTCTACTGATCCACATATACCCATTTTGGGTAGTCTACACCCCTAGTTCTGAAATCCAATACCTTAACATGGATCCTATAGTCTAATAATCATGATTTTAAACCTTATTGTGGTCATCTCAGAGATGTGTGGTTTAGTGTTATGCCTCTATGGTCCTTATTGATGTTAGGATTCCCTTAACAATGTAGTATGTCTACCCATTTGGGATATCTTCTATCATGGTCTAAACTATATGAACATAAAATATAATCCAACCTTTTCAACTCATGTCGTTACACTACTACCATACCCTGAAAATTTTCTTACCGCCTCATGATAAATCATGTTATTATTCACTTCCACCACCTAAGAGGATTTCCACCACCCGTATCTGTCTACTACCACACTATGTTCCAGAACTATGTGTGGATTGATTCCCATCATCATAGGACATGTAGATATGCACAAAAAATTACACATTGGTACCATCCGCAATCTAATTCAATCCTTTGGACCCTTTTCCTCTATTATAGTAAACATATATTACTTAAAACTTGACATAATCTATTTTGAGGTAGGTAAATTGTACAAGAGTCTCCTTGGCTCCATTCACAGCAGGTTATGCCTCTCCCGCGCCACATAGATCACTGAAAATTGGATTTCTCTCAATGCATACATCAAGACTCTAAATTTATTTCCCCATAAATCTAGACAATATGACTTTAAAACTATATTAAAAAAATATTATGGTCATTTCACATAGTGTAGGCCCTTCATGGTCTCTATCTGCATCAGTGTTTTAACTCTCACAGCATGTGAACGTATTTGAAAACCTCTTTTATTCATGGACATTGTATTATGACAATAAACAATATTCATCCTGTATAGTCCAAGAAATATTAATTTAAACTATTTACCTTAGTCCAAGATACATTTATTTAAACATATGTCATTATCCGAGTTTGAATTCCACTCAATGATATTCTCTATTCCACACATCAACTCATTCTTGATTCAGATTTCCAACCTATTTCAAATATAGGTAGGCCCCCTAACAATGATGTTCCCATGCCATCGTGGATCACTTCCCATGTTGAGCTAAATCACCATTGCATATGTAGATGTGGACAATGAATCCTATGCTTTTAAATTGGTCAATGTACGCTTTTAAATTGGTCAATGGTCGATTCTGTGATTTCACTCCCAATTCATGATGGGTTTGGTTGAGATCCCTATGTCTTGAAAATGATCAATAGATATTATTACACACTAGTTGCTCTTTTATACTGACCATCAAGGTATTGAATTACCTACTTTATACTCCCCTATATCATGATGGAATTATACCATTGGAATCACCTCTAATGTTAACTCTTGCAACTTCGGTAGACCCCCTTTTTTGTTCCTTGTTTCCTACATTAAGAATGTATCATGCAGGGTTAGGGGTCCAGTATGGTCTAAACCGACATGGCCAAGCTAGATAGAGTAATCTTTGACCTTTACTCTATAACTCTAAATTGGGTTCCCTAAGTCCAAGAAATCATGACCTTATACTGCCTTTGAATCCCAAGAAATTTGTGGAGTGATGACGGGCCTCCTCGATCCTTGTCCACAACAAGATTTTTACTGCATCATGCCACATATACCCATCTTTGAAGCTCCTTGGTCCAAACACTATGATGAAAAACTTATATCCTATTGTATTTGATATATGACATTAACATGGTGTCCATGTTTTAAGTAGTATGACTTTAAACTGTGTGGAACATCCTGGTCACAAGCTATTAAACTATGGGATGTGTACTGATCACATGATGTTAAACTGAATCATATATTTTCCAAACTGTATGATGTTATGAAACATGTATACGTTCCTCGTGTTCATTATATAAAATTTAAAAAAATTCTAGTCCACCTCTATAGAGGACCTTTCCCGGTGCTCTTTATCTACCAAATTCTTTACATTCTCTTATGTTGTTTGGCATCTGATATGACACTACCTTAGATGGGGGTTTTGATCTTAATTCACTCCAATATGCTAAACCAAACATGTTATAACACATAGTGGACTAATTCCAAGAGTGTTGGAACCCATTCTCACAATCCATTACTTCATTTCCCATTCTTTTTTCCCCTCATCTGGATAATCATCCTCCTCCACATCTAAAACGACCCCCTAACATCATGGTATCTTACCACATTAGCTCACCTACAATCTTGGTATAATTATATGAAAGGTTTGGGATATCATTATGATATAGGATTCATGTTAGAAACATGTGTAGAGGTCAACCCTCGTTAGATTAGTCCAATTATAGGATAATGGAACATATGTTGTGTTTTGAACATTATTAATTTTTATATTGTATATTCATGACACTCTCCTTATTTTCCAGCTATTGTAAATTGTGGTTTACACTACCCATTCACCTTTTTTCATATCGATTTCAACACCACTTGTGTTATCCCATTCATGAACTATCACACATTAGAGAAGCAACTCCACCGTTATGGGAAAAAATTTCTCTAGACAAAGCCTCTCTCATCCTGTGAATTATAATTTTTCATTTAAAAATAGTAGAACCTGAATGATTGATTATAATCCCACATTCTCATAAAAAGAGAAAAATTATGTGTTCAACCCTTATATCTCACATTGGGCATGACCCGCGTGAGATTAAGGATTAGTCATTAGTTGTTTTACAAATTTTTTTATGTAAGATAATAAAAGTAATAAATGAAATATGTATATCCATGAAAAAGATAAAATGAAAGAATGAATATAAATCCATGTATGAAACATCCATATAATGGGCCCTCTCATGCATTTTAGGAAAATAGCTTATACATCTCCAACCTAGTGATCTTGTGCTTCAACTATTCCAACCTTTGGAACATTGCCTCCATGATTGTATACTTATTATCAATCTCTACATCCTCATCATTGGAATCAAGATGAAGATCTTTGGCTCTTATCTACGCTCATCCCCACTCAATCTAGATATATTACTTTGAGCAGTCTCTAGCGTTATTTGGATTTAGGACTCTCCCAATTGAGCTCTCAACATGCTGATAATCTCCACTTTGGTTCTGAGGAAGGCAGTACACTCACATACATTCTTATCTGGACGCGGAATCTCCTCGTTGATCACTAAAAACATTCATAGGATATCATAATTTTTCAAACACTAGGAAAATTTCTTGTGTTTTCTCACTTCCCACATATTTTTGACAATATAATCACTGACTAGTAAGTAAAGACCTCAAAAATCGATGCCTTCATTATATAGATTGTGTAGCCAACAGTGATGGGATCCAATCCAACCCACCAACTATGGCCCATGGTTCTGATCAATAGAGTGTTGGATTCACCTCCATAGACTCCACCAGATGATATGATTTTCTTTTTTCCACATTATTATTAGATTTATCTAGCTCTTCTAGATTTTGGAGGAAATGCTCTAGAAAAGTGTAAATGATTCGACCAATAGGGTCTTACTCCAGTATATTCTATAAGGGATTTTCTCTATATCATAGGGGTGTCCATATTCTCCTGATACTTTCTCCTCAGTATCATTTTCCCAAATATCCTTGATTTTCCCCACCGATTGAATCACTCATAACCACAACTACATATTCATATGAAACAACCAATACACTTCCACTTCTGGTCGTTGGGCTTCTTATATTTCAAGAACTATGTTGGATAAAATCTCTTTAATTAATCTGATCTGTAAATGAAAAGTAAAAATCTATGAATTTAAGGACTAAATAGATTTAAAATCCACTAGGTTGATTTCGTGAGTCATTATGGGGACTTCTCACATAGAAGACCCTTCAACACAGGGTATTTTGAATATCAACACTTTTTCCCCTTACATCATTTTGGTAAAAATAATAGAATAGGAAAACATGTTGATAAAAAATCTCTGTGAAATTTTGATCTTGATTAATGATCTAAAATATTCTGATTACATGACGGGGACGAATTTCAAAGATAAGTCATGTAGGGCGAGCCACCTCTATAATATTGGGTTACTCTATAGGGAGTCCCGGGTGAGACCCCCCATAGCTAATAGAAATAAAATGGGGTTTTGAGGATTTAAACCTCACATCCTCGATCAGTCCACCACTATCCACCTCAACCACGACCGGCTCACCACATGCCTCATATCTATTTATAGACTCTAAACCATACTCCTACACACCCATTATCACATATTCACCCCTAAACTGGGGACCCTTTGATTAAATTTTAGATTCTCTTATACGAGGTGAGTTCTGGTTAATAGATGTGAGTAAGAAAAATAAAGGATCAAAGAGAGATATTTTTGTGTTAATATTACCATGACATATACAATCAAATATTCTTCATATCCCATGATATCACAACTCTACTAGGGACTCCCTGGATGAGAATATATCGCAAGGGATTTCCCATATTCTTCTTGTAAATCTTCTTCTTCCAATTATATTTCTTCCCCATGGGGTGATTCTTCTAGATCCATATCTTGACCACGAAATACCTTTACCAAGGTGTGGTGTTCCTCATACTTCCCACATTTACATGCATACATTTCCATGGATATCAGGTATGCATTCCTCTATTGAAGTTCACCAGATATTCCACCCGAATGCGCCCGTCTTTTGGAAACTCAATTCCATCCCTCTTAATATTCCACCACAAGTCCTTAATATTCAGTGATTGTCACAGTGTTCTCCCAGTTGAAAAAAGGGTAAGGAAGATAGCATCTATATCTGGCTAAAGAAGATAGATCTTCTTCTTCATAGGGGAAACTTTCATTGGACCCAAGGTCTATTTCTGGACTAGTGACCTTCAATGGGGGGAGGTGCGCCACACTCAGTGACATCCCCACTATCACAGTTCCATCTTGAGCCACCCCAAAGGTCTGACTCACCCATTGAGAACATGCCCTTCTACTTCATTATAGCTTGGGATCCATTCTCACTGGTTTAATTACCCAAATGAGAATTCATAGGAATTTTCTTTGGATATAATTCCAACCATTTTCATCATATCATGTTGATATCCCTGCTTTAACATGGGTCAATGTCAGCATGATAGTTTAACCAGAGCCCACAATAATTAGCTTGCACCAATTTTAGAAAAGAATAAATGAGTGATTCTCATCCCAGAGCCCTTTATTAAATTTATTCTCCAACATTTTAAGGAATTTGAATTTATTGGAAAAATTGTAATTCACATATGGCTTATAGAGGATATTTACATCGATATGATCCACAAGAAACCCACCTCAAAAGAATAGTAGGTACTAAATATTCTCATATGATCATTATATTTTGTCCACTAGTGGAACAAACCGAGTTGAAAAGGGATGGAATTGGAAGTATTCATGGTTTTTTATTCATATTTTGACTCCTAAGAATCAAGGGTCATGACCTGGACCTTAGTAATGTTCAGTAATGATGACCATAGACTAGAATTTAGGAATTCATTACCCCTGAGATGTTTTGCGATCCAACAGTGTAGAAATTTAAATAGTACACATATCCTTTTTCGAGTGTTCCCCCTAAAAATTGGACCCAATATTATTTATAACCTTGAAAACATGGGTAATCCCTTGTCAAACTCATTTCTAGCTAGGAGGATCACCACTGTGACCAGTGTTTCTAGGGAGAGTCACATCTTATATCCCTCAATATAAGCGGAATCCCTCACAAAAATCTATTAATGAAGGAAGTATAGAAAAATATAATGATTTATATTCCCACCATGTTTACCCCCCCCCCCCCCCACTTTTTGTATTGTCCTTCCTCTAGGATGGACTAGTATGATCCAACCTTCCCTATTTGAGGTGTGATTCTACAATGTATTCCCCAGGACAATATACTCACATTCATGGCCTTATGGAGGATCAAATTGATCCATCCCTAGAACATGATTTTAATTTGGATGAATTTGATTTTTAGATTCTACTTCACTACATCAAGGATATATTAGACTAGGAAGGTAGTTCTCTCATTATTTCCCTATGCATATTGCGGTGGAAGGAATTCGTTATAATGTAATACCTCTAACAAGGTGCATATAATACTTTAGATATCTCACTAAAATATTCCCACTTCCCTATAAATTATATTAAATTTTCCTTTGTTTAAGGACCAATGCATAAGGATCTCTATCAATATATCCATTTGACAGAAAAAATAGAACTGCAACATCCAAACCGATTTTTAAATCTAGATGTTCCAATTTTCTACCCAATTCATCAGTCATGTGAAATGTACCCAATACAAAGATTCAAACTCACTATTTTAGTTTACACATGATCATAAATCCCAGTCCATTTAGAACCCCTAGATTATATCTTTCATGCGACTCCAAAATGTATTGGAATAATGGGATGAAACTCCTCTACTACTCGCTCATCTACTGTGATTGTTTTAGTCCTCCCATTCAGTACATGGATGACATAAAACATGTGTTCTCATGACACGTGGGAACTCACATTGACATAGAAGGGTGGGAGATTATCTTAATCTGTGAACCATGACTATTTATTCCACCATAATAGATGGAATGTTCACTTCATCCAACAACCTGATGTTTCATAGAGAAAGGTAGTCACTCAGTGGGTGGTCATTTGGTGATTGTGGTATTATGTTTAATAGCATCTGGTTGTCTAACACACCCCTTCTTACCTAAGGAACTAGATTATTTACATTCTCCTCAACCCTTAGAGCAGCAACAACAACCTCAATCTTAGAAACATCCAGTGGGGTGACCATTTTAGATGGATTCTGAAACTATAAGAATGAAGCACAAAATATTTTAAAATTAGAACAAAAGATGTAGTGATGCATACAACATAAAGAAATAGACTTGAAAAATGATAGTAGTTTTCAAATATAGTTGCATAGAAGAATCGAATGAAGAGTGAAAGAAGAATCTGAATCTCTATTTTTTCTAACGGGGGATTGGTCATACACGCACAACAGAAAATCAACTATCAATTGGAAAGTCAATGTTTCTTATGTAGGGACCTCTCTACTTGCTTATAAGAGTGGATGTAGTTATCCATATATTTTCAAGGTAAATTACATGGTCCAATAAAACTTTGTACTCAACCCACCTCTTCATTGTGTCCCATATAACCCACAGTTCAGGTACCCTTTCAGATCCTTTTCTGAGGGGGGAATTTTTTCTCACTAAATTATATACCAAGATGCAGTGAGCCACCATTGTTTTGACCAAATGCACAATCTCACTCAATAGAACATCCCATGAATATGAAGGAAAGAATATAAATGTTTTGAGGAGTGTGTACTTGATAGAAATCCATGCTCAAATCCATTGCATTCCTATATGACATCAAATGGAAGTCTTCTTCTCTAGCCACTCAAAATGGGCCCAATAAGGTGTGCACATGTGTTTCCTTTCATGTGAAAGAAATGAAATCACACGCAAATCCTTTTTTCACTAAATGAGATGTCAAACGGCCCATTGTACGCTCGTTCACAATTCCTCTAGACATGGATACATGGATGTCCTCTTCCACTTCCATAATATTTCACATCATCACCAAAGGCTTCATCCATATATAGAAGTGAACCCCACCCCCTTATTTAATGTGACCCTTAGGAAGTCAAAGCATCACTTTGATGCCTTTATGACTGGTCTTCCTCAACATCAAAAAATAATAGAATCCTCAAGGTATAAGACCCCGTGTGGTAGGTTCCCTTTAGGTCCTCCCTTAATTGGGATCATAATTATTTCATCCTTTCCCAACCTCTACGAGCATATGTATTGTTCACATATGAATCTTGTGTATATGTCTTAAACATTCATGCAAGCCTCAAAGAGTCTTCCTTTCCAACATAGTTACGAAAATCCTTATTCATCTACTCCATATATTCCATCCACTTCACTAATAATCCATCATGATTTTACCGGGGCCACCACATCCTGGTAAAATCATGACACCCATCTAGACAGTTCATACACGTAAACCCCATCCACATCATCACTACTTTTGGCAGCACCCAAGGAGCTCCAATGCATAAGACTGATACAATCAAACACAATACAACTAAGTTAAATAATATTTTAATGGGAATAAATCATATTTAATCCCCACACCATCCATATAATTACATATTTTTTTATTCCTTTTTCTTAAATAGGGTACTTAGGATTCCTCTATAAGGTTCAATCCAAACCAATGGTAACCCTTGGTGCCCCTACTAGTTTTAAAACTCCCTGATCAACCTTCAAGGGTGTCAATGTAAACCTTCATTATGAAACATATTCCATTTATGGGACACACCTCCCCATATCCTCCTCCATAGGGTATTCTGATCCATCCATCAGTAACACATCCAACTACCCCCTCATAGGGATGTAACTCTGTTATCCGCCTCCTTAAGGCATTCTGAACAATCTCACTTCATCTTCAGAAGATGTTAAACTCACATCCTGACTCATAATTTTACCCCCATGCTAAATATGGGATTCTTGAGGTGAAATACATAGAAGATATTCTTTTGGAAATAGATATTTGGTGATGCCCAACCTGACTTCTCCCCTAACCAAATGTTGCTACCCTGTCAAAAACAATTAGAACTTCAAGGAAGAGCCAGTGTAATTAAATATAGTCCATAATAACATGGAACCGAGAATGAGTTCCACAAACATACATAACTCTATGAGGAGACCCAGAATAGGAAACAATTTCCAAGGAGGAATCCAAGGTAGGAGAAAATGACTTCTCATCACCCTGTTTCAATCAAAGAGCACACATCACTATTGAAATTGATGAAAGAAATCTGTCTTTGGAATGTGGGAATGTGGGGTAACAATTCAAGCTAGTGTCACACCATAACGCGAATAGTGAGTGCCTTATTGAAAGCATCGAAAATAAAAATTTTAGTGATGGTTAATATTCATTATTAAAAAATTATGTTATATATATAATAAAATATTAATTATGATTATTAATAATATTTAATAAAATATAAAATATTCAACACCTTTAGTGAGAGAAACTAATTTTTATATATGTTCACAGAACACAATAGAAATAATTTTTAAGAAAAAACATTAAAAAAATTTATAAAACATTAAACTGTAATATTTATTCCAAAGGGATTAATTTAGTAATGTAAAATAAATGGGGACTTATTTTGTTTTCCTACAAAATTAAAACCTGAAGGGTCCTAAAAAATACTTTATTAAGAGAAAAGAAGAAAAATGTTTTCTTTTTGTATAATAAATAATATTCTGAATTTCAAAATGATAAGAATATATCACTAAGATCATAATTATATTTTTATATGAATTATATTAATTATTAAATATATATAATTTCCATATAAAGTTTTTCATAAACCTTCATGTCATTGTTACATCATTTGAATTTCATAAAATTGAATGTTTTATTTGTAAAATAAAAATATTTCATTATTCATTGAAAAATAAACTATTATTAAAAATGTAAGAAATTCATCCAATGATTTTTTTAATCAATAATAAAAAAATATTTTCAACAAATTAATTGTAATTGTTTTTTAATTTATTTTTTAATAACATTCTTTGATATATCTATGTCCATTATGTTATAGTTTCATTCGAAGGAAAAACCTAAAAATTAAAATTGATTATTAGGTGTTATAATTTTCGTTGTAATATGTTTTCATTTTATATTAAATTAAAAAACATTTATTTATGTCTTTCTTAGGTCACCATAGTAACTCAAAAGATCCTGATAGGCAATTTTGAGCAAAAAACTGAAATCTAACTCATTGGTTCCTGGGGTGATTTTCACCTCCAAAAACTTGTTTTATCCTACCTCTGAAAATTATGGGGTAGAATTCCCTAATTTGTGAATGATCCTAACATGGGGATACTACCTACTGGGGAATCATAAAATAGTTCAGTTTTCAAATACATAATTCCTAGCTAGATCCCTATTGATTTTTAATACATAAAAATGGATGTCAAAAATTAATATTTATAATGTTAAATCATACATTATAAATAAAAAATATAACTATAATCTCCTAAAATTATTCAAAAAAGTTTCTATTTTTTAAATGTCAACATATAAAGAATATATCCACAAACTATAATGAATTTATTAACTTCATAAAACCAAAAGTATTCACTGAACCATTATACAAAAAATAACTATGTAATCACATTGGTGGTATAATTTCATATAGAAATATGGTTTATTAATATTCGTAAATGCTAATGAAATGTATTCCAAAAATCCATGTTATATAACCATAATTTGAAAATCAATAAATAAATAATTTTTTAAAATTTATGTATAAAATGATACTTCCATTAAATATTTATCCAATCTTAATTGAATCTAAGAAGAATAAAATGATTTTCACAGCACCTCCACAATCCATGAAAGAAGATGATGCTTTTGAAAACATCCAACAGAATGATATATTGAATAAAATTAATAAAAAACATGATTCTCTATAATAAAATTATATTTGGAATCAAAATGACCCCTTATATATCAAATTTATTTTTAATAGCCACTTAGGAATTCAAAACAATTCATATAATTCGTAGTTTTATTTTGAAAAATATATTTGAATCATTGAAAAAAGAGAATAAAATTTTATTTAGAATGGATTTCATTAAGGAAAGTAACTTCCTTTGGTAAAATATAAATAAGTAAACTTAATATAATCTCTAAAATATGAAATTATAGAGTTAGAAATATGAAATCACTTCATGGATAAAAATTTAAATCTTTAGACATAAATAAATTTAAATCGATCATTTAATACATTTATAATAGCGATATTTGATCATAACAGGGATACATAACAATTTAAAAGAATATAATATCCACTAAATATAGGAAACCACCAAATCAAATTCAATTAAAACATAATCCTAGTTCACATTCACCCTATTATGAAAAAATAGAGTATACAAAAGATATAAGGATGTTAGAATGATTTTTAGAACACTCTATCTTGAAAATTTTATAGAATCCACTTTATGTATGTGCTGTTTGTCATGTGAAAAATTGAAGAGTTTTCTCATGTAAATATTCTAATAAATATTTCATTTTATTTTTTTCCATGTTCTAAATATATTTTTGAATAGTTGTTAAATTCTTATGGAAGTAGTAATGATTTGTAATGATATTTTATTATTACATTAGGTTTGATAGTGCACCAAAAATATTGGAAGTATTATAATATTATACCACATATTATGTGGTAATGAAATGATAATTTGGAATGAAATACAAAAAGAAAATTCTATGAGATCTTGAATTATGAATTGTATCTTCCATTAATTATTTCTATAGAAATTCATGATAAAATTTCAACCACTAATGATCCATTAATGTATAATTTAAATTTAGGAAAGGATAGTCTGTAATTATGTTTCTAACCAGAAGAAATTATGTAAAAATATTAAAATATGTACCTTTTAGTGTGATGGTTGATCTCATAACAATGAAGCTAGAGTTTAGTGTTGATGTATTTGAAAATATACCAAATTTGTATTCTAAATGAATAAGGAATGTCAACTATGGTTAGAAGTAGAGAGTTTATGTTATAAATTTACTATTAATTAATAATATTTTAGTAATTAACTATTATATTATCTCTTTGAGACCATTTGCACAATGTTTCGAGGTGTTTAATGAAACGCGAAGAAGGACTCATGTTGAGTTGGAGATGATTTTAGATTGTTTGATTTATTATGTGAAAAATGGAAAATTATATATGCATATGAATTTTTTTTCTAAATTTGAAAATGGGATTAGTTGTGTAATATACCTAATAAGATATGTATGACATTTATTTTGGTTGTAAGAAATATATCATAAACTATGTTATTATTAAATCGCATGTACTAATTTTATAAAGTGTATACAATATTTTATTCCATAATAAATATATCATATGTGTGAAATATTATGTGAATAAGATATATGATCTTCTCATAAGACATATAATTTTTTATGAGAAAAGAATATTGAAAAGGGAAAAACTGATAAGACTATTCCCTATGTATGATATTTCATTGTATTTAACATTGATTCAATAGACATGATATATCAAATGTTCTATAACCTATGTTGTTCTCTTGATAACTAGATCCTAGGTTAAAATAGACACACCATATTTTAATGATGAGTATTAGCATACATATATGGATGTAGATTAAAATGAATTTAATTACTACTAGATTATTGGGGCATTTGAGATCATGTAATACAAAAATCAATTAATAAAATAAAATCTGATACTTATTGAGATATAAAAGGAGGTTATTTCCATGAATATATATTAAGTTGAATAACATGATATTCCCAAATATCATGATGAATTAAGAGAGGTTTTTCCTTTATAAAGAAAAATGAAAAATAAAATCAAAAAGGAAAAATATGAAAACTAGCATTTTGATATTTTATGGAAATGACTTCATGAACAATAATAATAAAGATAATATAAATCCAAGAGATTAATATTCTATATGTTGAGTGAATTGAAATAATGAATGAAAAATGTGACAAACTCAACTATGTTTTTCCTTAAAAATACCATTCAAGATAAAAAATAATGTAGAGGGAGAACATGATACTAAAACCATAATGAATATCCTTAATTTTGAATAAAATAATTATGAACTAATACTACACATATTATATATTTGTGAAAAAATTGTTATAATCATTAGGGAAGATAGTGATAATAATTTTTCAATAAAAGGATATAATTTTCATCTTTCAATCCTGTATATCCTATTTAATCCTATATATTATATTCAATCCAACAATAATGTGTGATACAACCTAAATCATTCATATACCATAGACAATTTCAAAAATTTTATGTATACTATTTTATTTCTACATTAATGAAATAAGATCATCCATATTTTCTGAGAGGTAAACTATAATTATATTTCAGATTGACTTCCCAAGATGCAGTTTAAAACGCATATTTTATTGATATTGAAGAACAGTATTTCATTTATTCATTTATATAAGGATATTTCCAAGTTCAAAGGTTCATGTTTATACCCCCTCAAACCATTATTGTGATAATTAATATGAAACATTTCAAATGATATAATAACCCAAACGCACTAAGGACATTGTCATCCGTAGAGAGAGAAACCTCATCAATAATATTTTGACTTCTTTTGTGATTATTTTATATTATATATTATGGTTCATATTAAATAAAATAGAGATAATGTTAAATAGGTATCTTGTCATTGAACATGTGAATATGTTATGATGGGATAAAGGTTAAATCTATTTAAAGAATTACAAAATTGATTCACCCCTAGTGCTGGACTCATCCTTATGGGATCCTAACAATTAGTACAAGGGAAATAGATCACAACGCTATTTAATTATAACATTTTATGTTTATCATGAATTTAATTTCTATTATAGAAGTAATTATGGACTAATTATATGGGGAATGTTTTTAATTTTATGATAAAACATTCATAGAAGCCACATCTACAAAGATAATGAGGAATATGAAGAAAATGGATACAAAGATGATAAAAAATGTCCAAAAAGAATGTTGAATCCCCACTGTTTTATGTAATAAATGGGGAGATATTATTATTATGTATATTGATAATATACCTCATATGTATGTAACCCTTAAGTTAATTTTGTGAGAAAATACTTTTGATACATGTTATAATTCAGAAGGAGTCAACTTTAGCATGGAAGGTGAAGATCTAGTGGTTAAATCAGCTACCATAGAAATGGGACACAAATATACATTAGACATTTAACTATTCCATAAAAATAATGAGAACTTGTAAATATCTTTTCATTATTATCCTAAAAATATTCATGAACTATGGGGAATTATTACATATCAGAAGACTCATATGATGAATCATTTGTCTCATATAGAGCTAATCACCAAAAATTTCCCAAGGAAATTTTCACTCATATTTCATGTAGGATATAGATTATGCACAATAATATCACCTTGGTTGATGATAAAAATAATAAAATGGGGAAATATTTGGAACAAATAGAGATGATGTGTCTGAAGAAATCAAAAACAGGTAGAAACCATATAACTCGTTAACTGGGATATTGATGAAAGATTCTATAATTTAAAAAATTAATTGATCTTAAAAATTATTTAATAGGAATAATAAATGGAAATTCATGAATTTAATATTATTTCATTGAAATATTTAATTAGTGTTAAGAATTATTAGATAGTGGTCTAGTGAATAAAGAATGAATATATTTACTATCTATTGTATGAAAATGAATAAATTAATTATGATAATCATAAGAAGACCAAGTGGAAATATAATGATGAAATAAAGTTAATGGAGAAATATAAATACACTCTCAATATGAAATTCTTAGAGTGTGAAGTTATATTTATGAATCTAGAAATTTCCTGATAATAATCTTCAAAACAACATCAAAGGTTATCGTATTCCATGCATACTACTAAGTATGATTCTTAAACAATTATATCTATTTCCATGGGAGAAAATATCATGAGATAATCTAGTGATCTATATAAAGAAGCCTTATAATAATTGGTTTGACGAAATATGGAAAATATTCTATTATATACATCATATGTTGTTCGAATTGTGAGTGGAATTCATTATTCCCCAAAAGAATCGTGTATAGTGAATCTAAAGGAAAAAAATTAAAGGGAATATTTATGGATATATTTAAAGTTCATGTAAATAATAAAAGATCCGTCATCATTTTTTATATCAATAACAAGGTTGGGAACCTAGTTAAATAATGTAGAAATAATTTTTTAACATATATAATTGAAGGATACCCTAAATTAATGGGTGAATAACTGGATTGAATTAGAGCTCATATAAATATAATAAAAAAATTTACTCAAATATATATATAGTAATTATATATCTCAATTATAAATTATATCAATGTGGTCATAGTATTAGGTCATAAATTCTTAAATAAATAATGCATATTCCAAAATAACAAAAGATGAAATATGACCACAAAGGATGATAAAATAATGATTGTATACCTTGGTAATGTCATAAAATAATGATTTTTTCATTACTATAATGGACATAGGTGAGTTAGCTCTAGAATATAATTAAGATTATTGTTTATTTCACAAAAATCCATGAAAGTGAAACATGGCAGCTATAAAAAAATGGAAGAGATATTTATGTTAGGAACAAATGAAGAATGACGGGGTTTGTATTTTGTTTTCATAGAATTTTTTTGAATAATTAATTTCACATATCATTGTATTTGGTAGATTGCATACAGACTATGTTTTCCGGAAAATCAGACATTCTTTTTTCAATCATAATGAGGAGAATCTATTTTGGAATAAGAGGATCTGATTGGACTCACCAGATGTTCGGTATGGTAAAAAATCATAACAAGGATGAGAAAAGATCATAAGGAGGAATATATCAATAAAATTGATCTCAAGGAGAATTTATCTTGATGGAATTGAATTTTCATCGTATTCACTCTAAAATTGGTGTGAAAGAGTTGGTTTTTTGATGGATAATAAGATTCATTAAGACTATGCTAAAATTAACTGTGAATATACTTTGTTGTTTCATATTTCATAAACCATATGTTAATTAGAGAACATATGATGTAATCATGGTGTATAAAAGGGGGTGTAAAATATATCCAAGTATATTTTATTCATGGAAATTGGATTCAGTCTTATAATGAAAGAAATGAGGTGTTGAGTATCGTAATATGATTAATCTATCTCAGATTCACTATAACGAGGTAGAGGAATAGTAAATGATGGTTTCAATTAACTGTAGCATATAATCATTTATATGAAGCATAAAAACTGTTTGTACCTAGGATGATCATACTCAATATTAGAATTCAAAAATATCATACCTAGAATTATCATACCTAAAAAGGAGTGTATTTAAGCCAATTGTACACAGAAAGATTGGACTCTGGACAATCTTATTCGGGGAAGGAATTTCTTGAGGCTGATGGATGAATAGAGAATAAGATATTGAGATAAAAAATGTACTCAACCATTTAAAAAGGTTTAAATTACTTTGTAGTATTTCAATGAGGTTAAGAGAAAAGGATAAGATAAAGTTTTGTATCAAAAGTGGGTAAAAAGTAAAATGGGGTGAGTTTTCTGGATGTACTATCAAGGGGGATCTCAAAATTTATAAGAATGACCGTATTCAACAAATTTTAGAGGTATCCATTTCTTCACACACATTCATAAAATTGGTACAAAGCATTATTTTGAGGAAATCTGATTTGAGGAATCAGACTCATGTATTAAAAAGAATCTGGCAATTGAAATTGGTGTCTGAAGAATAAGTGATTGTATTAGAAGAATCAATAAACTTTTAAAAGAGTTGATGAACTCAAAATGCATCATGACATTTTAGGGTAAATTTAATTTTGAGTGAATTTGTGTGAGATGGAATGTTTTTTGGGATTCCCTCTAAAACATCTCGAGGGTCACCTATAAAAGGAGATGTACTTTGTACATTCTGACTATAGGAATAGCTCACAGCAATAGAGAGAGAATCTCCATGTTTTAGTGAGGTAAATAAGTAATTTTATTACCCTTTTGTAGAAGAATATTCTTATAGATAAGTGAAAGAGAATAGACATCACCACATTTTATTCACCTGATAATCGTACTATGTTATTATCATATTCTTCTGATTACCATATTCTTCTTGTCAATTTTATATGTTGGACCATCATATTGGGCTAGATTAATTGATATTGGGATTTCATTATTTGGGTTTTTGGACTGAGGAACAATCATATCGAGTTATGATAACTACAAATTGAAATGGTGTTGATTCATCTCTTCCTTATATTGTCAAAACGAATCATATTGGTGACAATCCTACTGGGCATATTATGAGAGTCATACTCAGAGGTATTAGACCTTGTAAATCAGACTGGGTTTTAGTTAACAAAGCACAGGAATTTCATACGATCTTCTGGGTATGAAAGTGAATAATTTTATTTCAATTGAATACACTTTTGAAATTTAAATGAAACATAGGTTACATGAGTTGGTATATAATCATATCATTACCCTATTTTTTCTAAGAGGTTCCACAAGTAAAATTAAAATAATTTATATAGTTCTACACAAGGGAAATGGTATATCCTCTCATTGTAATCGATGGATTGATTTCGATTGGATTTTATGGTATTCAATCATTTACAAACCATACCAAGAATATATATATTATTATATATAGTGAAAATTTTAAACACTTGTGTTCCTTTGGATGTGTGGTTGAATAGTTATTAGCAGGTAATTGAGTATTTAACAGGATGAGAAGGTCGTTTCAAGTAAAAAAGAAAACGTAAATTATCACTTATTAAACTTTTCCCCTCTCTATGATACGATCATCCTGACTGGTCTTTTTCAAATGGTTTCACTGGGTAGGATCACTTCGCTTATTCACTACTAATGTAGAACATGAATTGTGTCAATGGTAATTATATTTCGATCATCGATGGAAGGAATTATCATATTTGGAAATATAAAATGTTGTTATACCTTATGTTTATTAGTTATAATGTTCTTGAAGCTACAGGAGTTGGGTTTCATCCCATTGATGATAAATATCCTCTTACATAAGTTGATAATAATAATCTTGAGAATTATGGAATGGTGAATAACGTTATATTTTCATCACACTCTGATGGAGAATTCATGTGAGTTAGAAGAGCACCTAAAACCAAAGGTATATGGGATAAATTGAAAAAAATATATGAGTGAAATAAAAAATTGAAGAAGGAAAATATAAAAATTTGGAGATTTAAATATAAATATTTAAAGATAATTGAGTATGATTTTGTGGGGACTTCTTTACCATAGTAAATTACATTTTTAGTACTATCATATGGCTTTGTTAAAATATGGATGACTCTAAAATTGTTAAAAATATCATGAGAATACTACCTGACAAAAAAAATTATTGGTATATAAATTTCATTAATGTCTGAAAAGAAATAAAATACACATAAGATCGTTATTTAAGATAGAGTTAGAGAATCTGATTATAAAAATGAGGTATGTAAAAAACATGAAAATATATTATTCTTGTTTTCATAAAATTTGAAAACATGTATATGGAAATACAAAGGGAAACATTCCCTGATATGGTTTGAATGTGGAGATATTGGTAACTTTTCATCAAAATTTCCTAATAAAATTAAAGAAGACGGTATTGAAGAAGAAAAAAGAAATCCACGAAGATAATGTAAGAAACAGGGTGACAAAGGAAAATTGTATTCAATATAAAAAGATAAGAAATTTCTTAATTCAAAAATAAGAATCCTATTATCTACAAATCAATAATATGATGTTACTGTTTCTATATAAAAAAATCAGTTTTGTATGGTATTGAAAATACATTTATTGAAATATAAAATGATGAGGAATTCAGAAGCAGTAGTTCTGAAGAAAAAGAAGAATCTCAAATTGAATTCCATTTGAAAGAATAATTGAAACAAATTCCTGAGGAATATTATATGTTCTTAAAATAAAAAAAGATGGATGATGGAAGTTCCTCACCAAGAAATAAATAATATTTTTTGTATGGGAAAGTGAAGCTAAAGAAATACATTTATGATTTTAAGAAACCACTTTAAGAAGAAAAAATCATTTTGAGAATATATATGTTAATATAAAAGAAAAAGAAGAGTTAGAACATCTATAACAAAATATATCTAAAAATAAATTGATAAATAAATGTATCCAAAAATATTCTACTTAATCTGGTTAATGTTATTGTAAAGGGAAACTTAAAAAGGTTCAACAAATGTTTCTTTCCAAGGGTGAGAAGAATGATGGAATTGGTTCAGAAAAGAAGATGGAAAAGACATGTATATCACTAAGACCAACCATGTTGGGAATTAAAATGTCTCAAAAAAACCTGAATCTACAAAAGTTTCAAATACGTATGATTCTATTAAGTCTAAAAAATAGAAGAAGAATTTTATTGAAAATTGAAATGTTCTGATCTTAGAATAGAAAGTGAATAAGGTGGATGAGAAACGCATTCACAGTTTTAATCAATTTTGGTGTTTCATAGACAAATAATCCCTCTATAAATATTGTTGGTTTTTTTGGGGATTCAGACACATGGAATGTATGTGTTGGTTCAACCAACAATATTTTTATTTTCTCACAGGTTTGGATAGGAAATGGTTGAGGGGGAGTCAATTCCCTAAAAATAAGAAGATTGAGAAAGTTTTCGTGATGAAGTCTGACAATAGTGGAATGAGGATTATAAATATGTTCGAACTCTTGGAAACTATTTAAGAATTATGTTAAAAACCTAGAAAAATTGAAAAATTATGTCTTATTTTTTTACTAGCACACAAAAATACTCTTAACAATAATCAAAATCTAGTAGTGAAGAAAGACAACAAAGGAGAAACAACTCTTGTTGTTGAAACTATATTGAAAGACACAAAAGGAGAAATTATTTGGGTACACAATAGTGGTTTTTCTTCACACATAGAAAGAGACATGAAACTATAGACAAATGTGATATATTTTAAAGAAGTAAATGTGACATTTGGAAATGATAAATCATTGAAAATAAAAGGTGTTAGGTTATCCATTTTTGGGAATGAAAAGTTTGAATACAATATAACATTGTTTGTTGATGGATTGAAACAAAATTTTCATAGTGTTTCATAATTGTTTGATGAGGGTAACCAAGTTATATTCAAGAAATATGGGTTTGTTATAAAGAGTAAAGAATATATGAGAATTGTTACAAGAGACAAATGTTAAAAAGGTAATTTGTTTCAAGGTTGAGAAATATATAACTCTTGTTATTAGAGACTTGTCGAACATAATATTTTGTGGCACAAATTTATTGAAAATATGTGTCATAGAAACATGATCAAGCTATCTAAAAGGTATACTGTCTGAGATATTCCTAACATGCCAAGAATAAGTGATTAGTGTTGCACTATCTATATGAAATGAATGTATAATTACCCATTATTTACATACATTGATATTACATTATAATTTAAGTAAATTCATTATAACATATAAAAAAACCATCATAAAACCATATATGTATATTGTCCTTATAAACTAGAAAATATAAAAAACTGGTTCATAAAACATCTATGTTGTCTCCCGTAATTTTATTCATAACTAGAATTATTTTTTGAATATCATACGTAATACCCTAATTCTTGATATGGGGAAAATAAAAATACAAAATGGTTAGCTCAAATTCTCATTAGGGGTAAACCAAAGGAAATATAAATCATATCATATTCAGAAGAACATAACATATGAAAATCTTATCCTATATATAAAAGATCATAATTTCAAGAGATAAATCATAAAAGTGAAATGAAATCCAAATATTCGTAACATAAGACATGAAATCTTGTGTCATACACACATAATAGTATAAAATAATTCCATATTATTCAAGGCTCAATGTTAATACCATCATAGTATACAAATTCTATTATTGATCTGGGTTCACTACCCTTTCCAGCCATGTATTAATAAACCAGATTTACTTATTATTCTAGCCATGTCAATCTCATGAGATATAAATTTTTACCCAATGAATTTGAGGGATATATAGGTCTTAAACATCTCATAATTAAATCATTATTATAGGTTCCTCAAAAATAGAAATCATTCATCATAGCATAATATATGAAATAAAATGGGTTTTTCTAAACATCATTCTATCATAACATAATCCATATAAAATACCCTTCCATAATTAACATAATAAAACAATAGTAATAATAGTGATATAAACATAAAACTATTTAAATATAATAATACTTGATGGAACATAATTTGGATAAACCACTTGAACTCAGTTCTTGAGAAATTGTTTTATCTTTTTCCAAAACGATTTATTTTCATAAAATACCGCAGAAATTTAAAATAAAATAATTTAGTTGAAAATTAACTTGAGTTATTGTAGATTAATATTAATGTAAATAATGTGTCATTAAAGTGTAAAAATCAATTAATTCAATATATGTTTAAAAAACGTTCTTCTCATACTTTTTCCAGAAAATCCAAAAAGTACCTCGTATCGAAAATAACAAAATATTCCATTCATACCCTATTGTAAAAATTTACCAATGTGTAAAATTAACGTTCAAAATTTATTGAATGATATAAATAAAATATTTAAATACATATTTTGGAAATATGGATGTGGATGATAAATAACCCCCATTAAATACATACGAATAAACAATCTCTAATAAAAACAAGATTTGCAAATTTATCCCTTACCATAGGTCCGATATTATTCATAAGTATATAAATATCCTATATAATGATTTAAATAATGTTAATTATTTATTATTGAATCACAATCATTTTTATAATAACACTTATGATCATATGTTCATCCGTTAATTAGTAACATTTCATTGTTACTCGTTATTCGGGTACTAACTACTTTATGTTCTTATGCATGTTTTGTCAGATAAGTTATTATTCCGCTTTTTAGGATATATTTATATCATTTACAGCATGGTATTAGTATAATATATCTAATATTTTTTTAATTCTATTCATTTCTATAATCATGGTTTAAGCATATTTATGTAGAACGAATCACATCGCACTGTGGAGATGGTAAGCCGTACGCATGCATGAGTGACAATATCACTCCCATAATGGTGTATAATATCTCATAATTAGAATAATGTTATAATAATCATATATAGATATTATATACACCATTATAACCATCCAAGTAAGGTGGTGGTGAAAAAAAGATTACACCACGGCATGGAGACGGTAAAATGTATGTACGCACGCATGAGGATTTCATTTTTCGTGGGATAGATAGAAGATTAAATAGGGTTGTTTCATGTTTATACAAATGTATAAGTATATGAGTGATACTGATGTTATTACATTATAATGAAACAACTAATTAATTGAAATAATCAGAAGAAATAAATTTGAATGAATTCGTAAAAGAGATTACCTCTTCCTTGGAGCCTCCATTAGATTTCCTCTTAGGGCACTAGAGTTGGTCTTTGAAGACGACCAGAACCTCTAGAATATAAATATGGATGTTGATAAATAAATATGGAAGGATGTGAAAGATATTTAAGTCTTAAAATTATATAAAGGGTGATGGGTGAGGTTCCCTTTTATAATTGAGTTGAGGTTCACTTTTGTGAACCTCAAAAATATTAATTTATAATAAAATAAAACCCCACCCAAAAACCACCAAATTTTCCCAAATTTGAAGATAATATGAGATAGGGTTTTAAAATTATCAACCAATAAATTTTTTACAACTTATTTTTTCAATTTAAACCTTATATTTTTAATCGACACTTATTTATTCAATTAAACATTAATTGCGGTAATAACATTCTAAATATTTAATGGTAATAAATATTTACTTATATGATGTTAATTAACCATAAATAGTTGTTTCATGAAATTTTAGACCTTAACATGTCATAGTCACCTAGAAAATTATTTTATGACATTAATTATAGCATATGATATTTCTGTTAATATTTTTAAAACCATTTATTATATATTTCTATTAAACAAATAATATCTACCCCACTATTGTGTCATCCTTAATGGTAATAATTTAATCTATAAAAATTATAAAAAAAATTCTATGATGTATGTAATTATTTTATATTTGCAGATACTCTCTATAGT
Organism: Viscum album; assembly: GCA_963277665.1. Lineage (NCBI taxonomy): Eukaryota > Viridiplantae > Streptophyta > Magnoliopsida > Santalales > Viscaceae > Viscum > Viscum album. Next base: position 1,597,603,222 of record OY728119.1, on the reverse strand, counting down.
TTATTTTATCTTCTAGTTATCTAAATATTAAAATTTATATACTTATATAAATTGTGATTGTGATCTTTTGTCGCATTCAGTAGTTTTTTTTATATTCTTGTCATTATCGTAGGTTAGTGTATATACATTGATTACATTTCAAATAATTGATGATAATGTTCTAATTTAGTCATCCAAAGGAATTTTTACAGGTGTTAAGGTAATTTTATATTATTATTTTTTCCCTTAATTACCTAATTTACCTATAACCCTAGTAAGAAAAATAATTACCAAAGTTACTATTCATAATGACCAAATATAAAAGGATCCTATTAACATAATTTGGACCTAATTATATTAAATATAGAATTCATATATCAAAATTCAAAGCACATAAGTTTCATTAATAAATTTAAAATTAATCTCGTTGTTGAGAAAGTGGTTTTTAAAAGATAAAACATTGGAAAGGATTGAAATTTTTTTACCGACGAATTCAATATAAAATTAATTGTAATGACATAAATTATATTTAATGATAAAAAAATATATTTTATATATACTTTAAAAACATTAAATATTTTAACTTAACCATATAAATCATCTCTATTAAAAAAGTTGTTGTTAATTAAAATTTAGCGTATTTTTACTATTCATGAAAATAGGAAAGTTATCAAAAAATATCATAAATTTATCCAAAGTAATTTTTTATGTCCTTATTAAAAATAACAGGCTTATGTTGTCATATTAAAATTATTAATGTTTCAAAATCCTAATTTAAACTGGGTTCTCCATTCAAAAGTGTAAAATTAATCATTTTAAAACAAATATTTGTTTTTAAACATCAAATACGGTTTTATTCAAAAAACTATTACTAAAATATCCATTAAATGAATATAAAAAATATTTTATTAAGTATATAATACATATAAATATCATTAATTTCAATACCAAAAGTAATTCTCTCAAAAATATAGATATCTAATTGATTTATATTTTTCATAAATAATTGATAGCTAATAAATTCATAATGCATTTTCATAAGTTAGTTTGAATTATTTTTTCTAGATTAATGGCTAGGATATAAAAATAATTTTATAATAATGGCATCCCCCAGTTATTTTAAACTAATGACTTCATGCAAAGAAAAATATTGAAAAATAAAAAATATTTTTAAAAAATATTTCATACAAACATCTGGGTGTTACATTCTACCCCCCTTAAACTGAATTTCACCCTCAATATTTATTACATGGAAAAAAAGCTGAGGATACCTATCCATCATCATATCCTCAAGTTCCCATTTATCTTATTCAAATTGGTGGTTCCTTCATAATACTTTACCCAAGCTAAAAGTCTTGTTTTGTAGATCTTTTTTACTACAATCCATAATGTCTATTGGTTTTTCTTCATAAGAAAGATCATGAATCAGCGGTATGACATATAATCTTAGTACATTTGAAGGATCAGGTATTTAATTTCTCAATATAGATTCATGAAACACATTTTTAACAGGATATATATTCAATGGAAGCACCTATCAGTGAGCTACCTTCCCAGCATGATCCAGAATTTAAAAAGTACTGATATTTCTAGGGCTCAGCTGGCCCTTAAATCCAAAACTCATTACTCTCTTCTAGAGATATATTTATAAAAACACCTTATTACCCACTTCAAATTTTAATTTTTTTCTTCGGTTTTCAAAATAACTTTCTTTCAACTCTGAGCTGCTCTTATGTGTTGTTGAATAGACCTGACCTTTTCTGTCATTTCTTCAACAATATCAGGTCCTAATAGATTTTTATCCCAAACTTTTCTTATAAAGTTTTAGTTCTGTACTTCTTTTAATATAGGGCTTCATATGTTTCAATCTGAATACTGTAGTGAAAGATATTATTATAAGAAAATTCCCCCAATTGTAGGTTTTGATCCCATCCTCATTTTAAATCCATATATCAAGATCTAAAACATGTGTTCTAGAGTTTAAATTTTCCTCTCAGACTGACCATCTATCTGAGGAGGATAAAATTTGCCAAAAATTATCTCTATATCTAGATAATGCTAAATACATCTCTAGTGCATTGGGGAAAACTTCAGATCCTGATCTAATATAATGGAATGTAGTACTCCATTCAAACTTACCAATTCCTTTACATATATCCGGGTGAGCTAATCAATTGTGTAATCCTATCTAATAGAAATGAAGTTTTCCAACTACATATAATGATTAACTATAACCCAAATTTCATTATTGTCTTTGAATATTTTTTGAATTATACTATCAAACTCAATAGTGATGTTTTCCCATTTCCATTTTGGTATGGGTAATGGTTGTAACATCCTCTTAGACTTATGTCTCTCAAAATTAACTTGCGGATAAAAGAAGCATCGAGATATATATTTGGTGATACCCCTTTTCATTCCATCCCATTAGAAAAACATTTTCAGGTCCCGGAACATATATTTTCTTCCATGGTGAATAGATAATGAAGAACTATGAACAACATCCAATATCCCCTTCTTTAATTCTAGCATGGATGGAATACAAATCTAGTTCCTGAACCTTATTATTTCATCGCAATCATGGTTGTATTTAGGAACCTTTATCACATTCTTTTGTAGCTCTAAGACTTTCTTTTGTGCATCCTTAATGGTCACTTGTATTTATGGTTTAACATACATTTGATAAATATAATATTACCTCTTCCTTTAAAATTTCAAGATCCATCCATTCCAAATCCATAAATATTGGATCTTTTGTGATCCTCATCATGGATAGGAAAGCATGGTCTTCTCAACTTAATGCATATGAAACCTTATTTTCTTTCTCTTGGTGGTAATGTATCTAGAAATCATAATATTTAATCAACTCTAACCATATTCATTGGCCCATATTCATCTTCTTTTGTGAAAAAATATACTTTAAGCTTTTATGGTCAGTATAAATTTCTCACCTTTCACCATAAATATAATGCCTCCATATCATTAATGAAAATATTACTGTATATAACTCCAAATCACGAGTTCAGTCGTTTTACTCAGGGATTTTCAAATTCTGTGAGACATAAGCTATCACTATGTCATTTTGTGAGATAAAACACCTCATACCCTTCTTGGATACATCATAATAGATCTTAAAGTTTTCTCCACTACTAATTATTGTGATCACATGTGCATTGCCTAACCTTCTTTTTAGATCATTGAAATTCTATTCACTTCCTCCATCTAAACTAACTTAAATCTATTCTGAGTCATCTTGTTGGGTGGATTTGATAATCGTGAAAATTCATTCACAAAAGATCAATAATATCCAGCCAAACCAATAAAACATATAATCTCAGTTACTATTGTTGGTATAAACTATCTTTTAGTAACCTCTATTTTTACAGGATCCATAGATATCCCCTCACTTGAGATTATGTGACCAAAAAATGAAACATTATAAATAAAAAATTCACACTTGGTAAATTATTCATAAATATTATCCTTTCTCAGTCTCTTCAGTACAATACTCTAGTGATCTTCATGTTCTTCCATTCTACTTGAATATAAAATAATATCATATATAAATACTACCACTAACTGATCAATATAGTCATTAAAGACTATATTCATTAGATCCATGAAGATAGTATGGGAATTAGTAAGAACAAAATGCATCACTATAAATTCATAGAATCCATGCCTTGAACGGAAGGTTTTCTTTGGTATATCTACCTTTTTTAGCCTCAATTGATGATATCCTGAATGATTATTAATCTCAGAAAAGTATTTAACTCTGTATAGTTAGTCAAATAAGTCATAAATGTGGGGAAGAAGATATTTGTTCATGAAAGTGATCCTGTTATGTTCTAGATAATCAATGAATAGTTTCATTGATCCATCTTTCTTCTTAGAAAATAGAATAGGTGCTCGCCAAGGTGATGAACTAGGGTGTATGAATCCTTTATCAATATTCTATTATATGTTCTTCTTCAATTCATGCAACTCAATTGGGGTAATTCTATAAGGTATCATTCTAATAGGCATAGCACCCGGTATGAGATCTATTGATAACTCAACTTCACTCTTTAATGAATGAATTGGAAATTCCTATGGAAAGATATCATAAAACTCATGTAAAATGGGAGTATTATTAATCATGAGTTTTTTCACAGCCATTTGAGATAAATAACGTTCATTAATTGGAATCAAGACCCATAATATGGATAAAATTTCTACTAGAAGGTTGTATCCATCCTTGCATCGATATATAATCATAGATTGATATGGAATATAAAATGTGACATCCCTTCCTGGGAAACTAAAATGAGCTCCATATAGAGAAATACAATCCATGGAAAGAATCACATGAAATTACATTATAGGAAAAATGAAAAGATTTTCAGGAAGAACTTTCCCACAAACATTAACCAGAAAAGTATTATAATGTTTTTATGTGAATATTATGCCATTAGGAGTTGTCACAACTAAATCAATATCTAACTGTTGAGGTAATATGGTTATAACCTTAGAAATTTATTCATTAATAAAAGAGTGGTTGGATCCATTATCAAATAAATTATTTTCTACTTTAGAGTGCATGTTAAGTATACCTTTCACCGCTTCATTATCATACTCCATTTTGTCAATAGTGATTGCATTTGACCTTCCATTATCTTTGTCCTAAAGAGTTTTTTATGTCTATCATCCACAATATCCCTTGTATTAGGGAATTTATTAGAATAATGCCCCATTTCTTTGCACTTGTAACATTGAAGTGTAGAAGGTGCATTTTGTGTAGCCTTTTCTTTGTTCGCATCATTAGATATATTTTTTCCATCACTTTGTCATTTAATTTCCCACTGACCTTCTTTTCCACACATAAAACATTTACTAGTCCCATTAAAACAATTCCATCCAGGTTTCTTTCCACATTTTTACCGTAAGAGAAAACTTATCTTTTTTCAGTATGGTCTTTATATTTTTCATTGAATTCCATTTTTCACTTCTTATCAAACCCATATGACTGGTGGGTTACCCCAATATCCATATTAACCATGATAGTGCATCAAACAATTTCCTCGTACCTATTGAAGTATTTTATGGATAAATCCCTTAGAGTAATTGGTTATATGCCACAAAAGAATCAATCAATCTTACTCTCAAGTTGTATAATAATTCCCAAAGAATACCTTACTTGTCTTGTAAATGTTTCTTCAAATCTACCAATATATTCCTCATCCTTTTTCTTATGTTTAGGGAAATATTTCTCTAAATTTGTTCGAAGAATATGATGAAAGTAATTATTGAAAAATAAGTTCTTGAACTCATCCCATTCCATGGACTCAATTTCATATTTTTTCCTCGTATTGTTGATAACATTCCACCATTAATAAGCTTTACCTTGGAGATGATATATTGCTAAGATGACTTTATCATGTTCTGACCATTTTAGAACAAAAATATATATTTTCAGTAGGAATGATCCGTTGTTTATCGACTAATGGATCAGAAGACCCATTGAATGAAGGTGGATGTTGTCTCATAAAAGAATCAACAGATTATTGCTCCCTTCTTTGCTCATTTGGATGTCTGGCATGATTCATAGCTTGAGAATGTTGTATGAGCATGGATAAAAGTTTTTCATTCCATCTCCTATAACGTTTGGTTACTCAGGGGGATAATCATTTCATTGCCTGTTCCATTCATCATTAATGTGGTTCCATCAGGTTCCATCCATTGACTAAAACCAAGAAGCATAGTGTGAGAAACACTAATCATAACATGAAAACCACATAATCAAGAATGAAATTTAATTTAGGACACATTAGTTTTTATCCGAGGATATTCATGGTCATTTTTAAAACACTAAGATTGTATCATATACATAGCCAAATCATTAGGGTTCTTAATAAGGAATTGTCATCTTAGTTTCCCAAGGTTAACTATACCTTTTCTCTGATACCAACTATAATTACCCAAACCTTACATACATAGATATTACATCATTATTGAAGTAAATTCGTTACAACATATAACATAACCATGAAAAGACCATATAGGTATAGTGCCTTGAGAAACTGAGAAACATAAACAACTTGTTTATAAAACAACTACATTGTCTCTTGTTTATCTCTTCATAAATAGACTCATTTTTGGCATATAATACTTAATACCCTTCTTCCTGGCCTATATAAAAGAAAAATACGAAAGGGTGAGATCAAATTCTCAGTAAGGTAAGTCAACTGAAATATTATTTATATCATATTCATAAGAACATAACATTTGAAAATATTTTCTTGTATATAAAAGATTATAATGTCATGACATGAATCATTAAAGTGAAATATAATCCCAATATTCATAACATAAACATGTATTTTTTTTCATACACACAAAATCATTGAAAATTATTTCATAGTAGTCATGGCTCATTCCCAAGACCACCAAAGTGGACGAAGTCCATTACTGAATAGAGTTCATCCTCGTTCTAACCCTGTATTACTGAACCAGATTTAATATTCATTACGGAAATGTCTATATCATGAGATAGAAATATATACCCAATGCATTGGTGGTAGATATAGGTCTCACCCATATCATTATGAAATCATTCTTACATGTTCCACAAAAACATAAATCATTTATCATAGCATTGTCCATGAAATAAAATCGCTTTTCTAAAAAATCATTCCATCATAACATAATTTATAAAAAATATCATTACATTATTAACACAATGAAAACATAGTAATAATATGGATAGAAAAATAACCCTATTTAAATATAGTCATCTTAGATGGAAAATAGTTTTGATTAACCACTTGAACTCAGTTCCTAGTGAAAATATTATTTCTTCTTCAAAAACATTTCTTTTCTCAAAATGTTGCACAAATTTAAAAGTGAAGAATTTAGTAGAAAATAAAGTTTATATAGTGTAGAGGAAGCTTTATGTAAATATGGAATCATGAATCCATTAAAAAATCCATCCATTTCATATATTTTCAAAAACATTCTTCTCGTACTTTTTATGGAAAAGTCAAAAAGTACCTCATATCGAAAACGAAAAACGATTACATTCATACAATTTACTAAACATTTACCAATGGGTAAAATTTAGTTTCAACAATTATTTATGGGTGTAAATAATATTTTGAAAAAAATATTTAGGAAACATGGATGTGGATGACAAATAACCCCAAGTAAATACTTATGAATAAACAATCATGGATAAAAATGATATTTGAAAATTTATCCCTTACCATTGGTATGATATTCTTCATATGTATCCAAACCAGCTGTATAATGATTTAAATAATGTTAATGATTTATTTGAGAATAATAACCATTTTTATGTTAACATTTATGATCATATTTCCATCTATTTTTTAGTAATATTTCATTATTATCCGTTATTCGAGTAGTAACTGCTTTATATTTTTATTCATGTTTTGTCATATAGGTTATTATTTATCTTTTTATGTTATAAATATATCAGTTAAAACATGGTATTATTATAATATATATCATCTTTATTCATTGAATTCATTTATAGAATCATGGTTTAATGATGATTATGTAGAATGAATCACGTTACACTGTGGAGACGGTAAGCAGTACGTACGCACGAGCAATGCTATCATACCCATAGTGGTGTATAATATCTCAGAATTAGAGTCATGTTATAATAATCATATATAGTTATTATTTCAAACATTATACCCATCCATGTAAGGTGGTGGTGAAAAATAGATTAAACCATGGCATGGAGATGGCAAGTCGATCGTATGCACGCACGATGATTTCATTTTTCATAGGAGGGATAGAAGGTGAAAGATGGTTGTTTAATATTTATAATAATGTATCAGTATATGATTGATACAAATTTTATTAAATTATAATGAAACAGATAATTAATATGAAGTAGAAGAAAATGTAAATTGAACGAATCGGTAGAAGAGATTACAACTTCATCGATGCCTCCATTGGATTTCCCTTAAGGGCACTAGAGTTGGTCTTTAAAAAAGAAAAGAACCTCTAGAATGAAAATAGGGATGTTAATCAGGAAACATGGTAGGGATGGACATGATTTAAGGATTAAAATGAAGTGAAGAGGTGAGAGAGGGGGTTACCTTTTATAATTGAGGTGAGGGACACTTTTGGAATCCTCAAAAATATTAATTTATAATAAAATAAAACCCTACCCATAAACCTCCAAAGTGTCCCAAATTAGAGGATGAGATGAGATAGGGTTTTAATATCATCAACGATTAAATTTTGGACAACTTATATTTTCAATATAAACCTTATTTGTTTAATTGACACTTATTTATTCGATTAAATTTTAATTATGGTAATAAGATTCTAAATATTTATTTTTAATAAATATTTACCTATATGGTGTTAGTTGACCATAAATTGATATTTTATGACATTTTAGAATTTTTAATTATCAATTTTTAATTTTCAAATATTTTTATGATTTTTAAATAATTTAATGAAATTTTATTTTTATAAATTTTGACACTATTCATTTATTTGACTTTAAATAAAATTTCAATAAAAGATTAATTTGAACCAAAATATTTAATACACTCATAAAATTTTGTAGTCACCTAGAAAATTATTGGAGCACATTAATTATTTAATATTATATTTATTTTAATATTTTTGAAACCATTTATTTTATATTTCTAATAATAAAATAATTTCTACATCATTATTGTGTCATCATTAATGGTAATTATTTAATCTCTAAAAATTATAAATAAATTTATACAATTTTGGTAATTATTTTATCCTTCTAAATACTATCTATAATTGATTTATCTCCTACTTATCAATATATTAAAATTAATATACTTATATAAAATGAGATTGAGATATTTTGTCACATTGATTAGTTTTTATTTCATTTTTTCATATTCAAAGGTATGTGGCCATAATTTGATTCCATTTCAAAAAATATATGACAAGGGTCGAATATAGTCATCCAATATCACTTTTATAGTTTTTAAGGTAATTTTATAACATTATTTCACCCTTAATTGCCCTATTTACCTTTAACTATGGTAATAAAAATTATTTCCAATGTTACAATTCATAATACCCAAAAATAAAAGTACGATAAGAACATGTATCTTCATTTTAGGTATGGATCTTTAATTTGGGTTGTTTTTTACGAAAAAATATGAATTTGGAAATTTCCTAATTACAAGCCTTGTAATTTTGAGTACATGTCGTGTACTAGTTTGCCGCCTATAACCATGTACTGGTCATTAAATAGCTGAGTACATGGTCATGTGGGTAACCTAGCAGACCGCCTAAAGAAAAGTCCATTTGTGGCTAGTACAAGGAATTTATATTAAATGAACACACTGTGTACTTTTTTTTATTTTATTAATCAGATCGGGGTCGCGTCAAATATCCAGAAGCGTCTTCTTCATCTCGTGTTTTGTATAGGAGAGCGATGAGAGAACTGAGAATTTTGAACCCCTACCATTCCGCTGTTTGAGCTCCGATTGAGACGCCACTGGGTGCATTTGATTCCCATCTGTGATTTTTATTTGTAGGATCGAAATAGTATGAGATGCTCAATATACCAGAGGGAGGGTGAATTGTATACTTTAAAAATTCCTTTGGAACCTTTAAAGTTAGTTATGAATAACTATAGTTTCCTTAAGAAAAGGAAAGGGCTAAGTTTAACAAGGATTAAACTAAGCAAATTCACAACACCTCTAACACCGAAAGTAAACTTAGGAAAGAGATTCTGAAAGAAGGTTCCGGAAATATGGTTCCGGAGATTGAAACTTAACAAACAATTTCAATATGAGATTCTACCTTAAAGCGTATAGAATCTAAATAAATCAAAGTAAGTAAGGAAGTATAAGAAAGTTATACTTTCCTTAAGATACAAATTGCAACGGAATATAAACAAGTAGTAAAACTACAAGTAACAAGATATAAGTCTTTTAACCCAAAGAGAAGGGTATCCAACAAACTTGGATAAAGGTCCCTTGATTTATACTTTCAAGAAAGTCTATCTTACCCAGACCAGGGTAAGCCCTCGATACGAAGATCGGAGTCTCTGTCTTGCTATCCCCGCAAGCCCTCAACTTCAAGGTAGTTGGCAACCTCTGTCTTCCTCAGCAAGAAAGCCCTCAAACTTTAAGGTAGTCGGAAACCTCTGTCTTCCTATCCCCGGAAGCCCTCGAATGTAATCACCAACATTCGGAGTCGCATGAAGCTTTTGAGAGTTAATAAGAGCCTCTCTCTCTAGAAATCACTTCAAGCAAATTAATCAGCCTTTCAGCACTTTCATCAGCTATCAGCTTTTTCAAATGACCTCCTATTTATAGGTAAGGTCGGCTTTTTCTCCAACGGTCATATTTTCCTTAAATATCAGAGGGACCTGTACACGTGTCACTTAGACAACGGTTAGTTTATAACAAAACAGACGACATCGTTTTATAACAAAACAAGTGTAACAGAATGTACGACATCTTTTTAAACTCTAACATAAAAGTTCGGAATGAAAACTTTGGAATGAAGGTTCGGAGTGTAAGAAACAATAGTAAAGAGTAGACAAATTTTAGAAGTGTAAGTAATATAAAAGTTCAGAGTCTAACAAATATATTTTTCGGAGTCTGAATTAATTCAGAGTGTATAAAACAAAGATACTCAAATTCTGTTTAATCGGTGAATTCGGAATGAGAATTCAGAATAGGAATTCATCATTAGAAATCGTAATGAGAATTCATCATTGGAATTCGTACTGAGAATTCATCATCAGAATTTGTAATGAGAATTCGTCATTGGAATTCGTACTGAGAATTCGTCATCAGAATTCGTAATGAGAATTCATCAATAGAATTCGTAATGAGAATTTCGTCATCAGAATTCGTAATGAGAATTCGTCATTGGAATTCTTAATGATAATTCTTTATCAGAATTTGTAATGAGAATTCTTCATCAGAATTCGTAATGAGAATTCGTCATTAGAATTCGTAATGAGAATTCTTCATTAGAATTCGTAATGAGAATTCGGAATGAGATTTCGTCATTAGAATTCGTAATGAGAATTCTTCTTCAGAATTCTTATCCTGAATCTGGAATAGAACTTAGTCAGAGTTCATATCCGGAATTCGGAATGAAACTTCCTTATAGTTCTTTTCCAGAATCCGAATCCTAAAACAGAATGCTTTATATCAAAGTTTCAATGATTCCGAGAAAATGAATCTGAAACTTATACTTAAGAAAAATATGGATGAAAATATGATAAGGATAATTTTTCTTATAAAAGAGATTTTCCTTAAGAAAGCAATTTTCCTTATAAAATCAATTTTCCTTATAAAATCAATTTTCCTTAAGATAAGGTGTTTGTGATTTTCAAAACATGAAGGAATGGAAAAGTTATAAGGAAAACCTTATTGACTCAACAATCTCCCCCATTTTGGAAAGCACAAATATCCTTACGAAAGAAAAAAAATTCTAAGAAGAAAGAAACATATTAATGCTTATCTCCCTTGTTTTAAGGATATAGATGAATACGACTAACTCCCCCTTAGGCTTTGAAACTCTAATGATCGTATTCATATTTCCGGATTGATATTTCATAAGAAGGTATTCTTTAATAAAAAATCCCCCTTAAACAAACTCTTATTAGAGTTCTTTTTCCTTGGGTATTTTTTCTTTCTCCCCTTTGATAAACTCTTATTATAGTTCCTCTTTTTCTTAAGGATCTTTTCCTTCTCCCCCTTTGTGATTTTTAAAAAGAATTGGAGGGAATGGAAAAAAAATAACAAAGTACCTGAAATATTAGTAATGATAACAATGGAAACGAGATACACAATTTTCATTAGATTTGGAATGTCAGTAACAAAAAGAATACAACAAAAAGATCGGATTTGGTTATTTCGGATCTTTCTCCTTCGACATGAGCCCCTTAAGAATAGTCTTGATCTTCTTCAGGTCTTTATGATCTTCTTTAGCTTGCTTCTCTAAGACCACTATTCTTTCATATTGAGCTTGAATTTTTTCTTCCTGGTCTTTCAGCTTTTCTTCCTGAGCTTGGATCTTTTCTTCCTGAGCCTTCATCCTTTCATCAAAATCGATCCGATGATCCCTTTCAAATTTCCAGTTCTGAGAAACAGAATTCAGTTTTCCATTCAGATCCCTGACTTCTTGGATCCGGAAGTTCTTTTCTTCAGTCAGCTTTTCTTCAAAGTAGGAAGTCAGTTCATTTATCTTCTTGTCCTCGGTCTCCAAGGAATCTTTAACTTTATCTTGAAAATCATCGAATAGCATCATCTCTTCCACAGTCTTCTTAGACCAGCTTGTCATCCTCTTGCAAGATCTTTTATGAGCTTCGTAACCAACAAAGAAGGTTTTTAACTGATCCTCAATCTCAACGCACTTATCTATAACCATAGATAAGGAGTCGATTTTCTGATTTAAGGCATGTTGGAGCATTTGGCATCTTGAATCAATACTTGAGAAGGTCGGAATGGTTCCCACCAACTTCTTTAAGGAATGAACAACAATGTCATGCCCCAACGAGGATGACTCCGAATCTGAAATCTTGCTAGGAGAGTTTTCTTCCTCAATAAGCACCAAATTTCTCTTTGAAGAACTACCAGCTTCCTTTCTCTTCCTTTCTCCTAAGCTCGGAGTATCAGCAAGAATTTGCTTCCCCTTATCTTTTTTTCGGAATTGAGTCCTGTTCCGGAGTTCTCTTCTCACTATCAGAAACTTGAACGACATTATCTTCCTCATCAGCAACTTCCTGAATACCTTCCTCTACGTTTTTCATCTGAGAAATATCATGTAAAAGTTGTTCTTCTTCTCCATGATAGGAAACTTCTTCTTCTCCTTTCTCTTCTTCTATTGCTGGAGTAACTAACTTCGAAGATTCAACTTCTGAAGTCTGGAGTGATAAGTGTTCTGAAGGTGTTCCCTTGTAATCATCTACTTGTTTCAGCACATCTCCGGTTTCACCACTTCCTTCAGCACCCTCTTCTACTTGTTCCACTTGCTCAACTTCCTCTGTATTCTTGGCAACAGCCTCTTCCGGAGCAGCGAAATTCCTTCCTGGAGTCTCAGGTAGAGATTCCAGGGAGAAAGATCTCGGAATTGGAATTGTTGCTAAAACCATTTCATTGAATTTTAACAAGGCCTGACCTACCTCAGCCTCAGACATCTTCTTCTTGAGCTTCTTTTCCTTAGCTTGTTTTTCAAGCTCATTAGCAGTCTTCTCCTTCAGAGCCTTAGCCTCCGCAGGGTCCAATCCGAACTGCGGATCCCCTTCTTTCCTTTTCCCTTTATCAGCTCTCCACTTTGTAACAACCTCATCAGGATAGGCTTTCATCTTCTTAGGCTTTGGAGGTACGGAATGGACTTCCTTAGACTTAGGATTCTCTGCTTGTTCTTCCACTTCTTTTAGCTTTCTCTTCCTTACCGGCTTAGAGGATTCCGGATCAGCAGATTTTGGAGCCACTTCTTCTTGAGCAGGTAGATCAAAGAACTCACCCGTTTCCTTGTTGAAAGCCACATCCATCCTTTTCAGAGTACCATCGCTGACCAGAATGATCTTGAAAACTCTTGGCTTAGATTTGCAAGCCTCCTTGAATGAATCAAGGCACTGAACAATTAATTTGGAGATGATTGCTGGATACATAATAATCTGAGCTCTCAGATTTCCTTTCTTCAAATTTTCAAGAGTAAGAAGAATATGCTTCATCAAGATAACTTCCTTATATTTATCAGGAAATATAAGATATAGATCTCACTCTTCTTCAAGCTGTCTTTATAACCTTTCCTTGGTACGATAAGTCCTTGTACCCATAATTCTAGAATCCGGAAGTTTGTAGAAAGACTTTCAATCTTCGGAGCCTTATCATCAGCCAGTCCGAGAGTTTCTAAGGCTTTTTCCTTGTTGAAACTACCCTTGGAATCCGGCAACACATGCGAAATAAACTCGGCTTCTCCTTCATAAGATAGTCCTACCAAGCTTGCAGCCTTGGTGTGAGAAAGCTTGTAAGTCTTTCCATAAGACTTAAAAGAGAACTTCTCCCTATTATCTTCCTTGAAGAATGAAACTGACTCATAAAACTCAACAAGTAAGTCGTAGTACACTTCATCTTGGTTCCCGGTTTTTGACACCGCAACATCTTCCCAGCCATTCAACTTAATATTCTTTGAAATGATAGAATCGTAGTTGCTGAAGAAATTCGGATGGACCAACCTTTCTCTGTAAACTAACCACTGAGAAATAGGCTTGGTGGATGACATTTCTTGAGATGCTAACTCTGTAGACATTCGGATCTGAAGTCCTCTGGGAAGTTTGGAATGGAGAAGACTGAAGTTCGGAACAGCCTTAAATCAGAGAGGCAGAGATTCGGGACGCGAGAGCTTTGAGATCGATGTGGGACGAGTATTTGGGTCCCCTTTATATAGGAAACGAGATGACGGTTCACCTTCCATGGTTGATCTAACGGTTGGAATAAGCTGAGATCAGATCTGATGGTTGAAAGCTTGAATCCGATCTTTTTGAGGTTTTTATGAAAACAAAGAATTAAGAAAACTATAATCCGAAATCATAAAACAAGAAAATTCCAGCAAGTAAAATATGAATACGAAAACTTGATTAGGGTAACCATACCTTTCGGATTGGCTTAGGAGAATTATTCGTAATGGCAGATTTCGCAAAAATTTACTATGAAAAATAAACTTAGTACAAAAAACTCATTAAGGAAAACTCAGTATGAAAAACGCAGTACGAAAAAAAACTTAAGATGAAAATCAGTACGATGAACTTAGTACGAAAAATACATTACGAAGAATTTTAGTACGAAAAACAACTGGTACAAAAATATCTGGTTATGAAACTGCCAGAACGTAAATTTTCATTCCGGAAATTTTCAATACGAATACTTCCATTCCAGAAGTGTTCTATTCGAAAATGTCCAATCTAGAAAATTGTTGTTTCGGAAATTTCATTCCGGAAATATTCGTTCCAAAAAGTTTGAAAACAAAATTTGAAAAGATTTGTTAAACAAACAATCAAATGTACTCCCCCTATGAAAAGGAGTTTATTACTGTAAGGAGACTTTTTGAACAGAAAGTTAATTATGAATGATTACCTTACGGTTATCATTCCTAACTTCTGTTTAATATATTCAAATCTATCAGAAGGCAAAGATTTTGTGAAAATATCAGCAAGTTGTTCTTGTGTTCCGATAAACTGAAGAATAATATCTCCTTTGAGTGTGTGATCCCTAAGAAAGTGATGCCTAATATCTATGTGTTTTGCGCGGGAGTGATGTAAAGGGTTCTTACTGAGGGCAATGGCACTTGTGTTATCACACAAAATTTGAGTTTTAGTAAAACTCAAGCCATAGTCTGTGAGTGTGTGTTGCATCCACAACACTTGTGCACAACAACTTCCAGCTGCTACATATTCAGCTTCAGCAGTGGAGAGTGCTACAGAATGTTGCTTCTTGCAGGACCAAGAAACTAGTGAATCTACTAAGAAATGACAAGTTCCGGATGTACTCTTTCAATCCATTATACATCCACCAAAGTCAGCATCAGAAAAGCTTTTTAGAACAAAATCATTTCCAGAAGTATAAAATAATCCTAGATCCATGGTTGCCTTAAGGTAGCGAAAAATTCTTTTTACTGCCTTTAACTGAGATTCCTTTGGATTGGATTGATATCTTGCACATAAGCACACTGAAAACATTAAGTCTGGTCGACTAGTTGTTAAGAAAATTAGACTTCCAATCATACCTCTAAAAGATGTTTGATCTACTGGTTTCCCAGCTTCATCAAGATCTAAAGAGTTTGAGGTACCAATGGGAGTACTTATACTCTTAGTGTTGTCATAACCATACTTTTTAAGAAGATCTTTAATATACTTATGTTGAGATATATAGGTTCCTTTTGGTTTTTGAGAAATTTGAAAACCAAGGAAAAATGTTAACTCACCCATCATACTCATTTCAAACTCAGATTTCATTAGACTAGCAAAAGAGTCAGTCAGAGATTGCTGAGTTGAACCAAATATAATGTCCTCAACATAAATTTTAACAATCAAATTTTTTTTCTTATCTTTCTTTATAAAAAGGGTTGGATCTGCATTTCCCATAACATAGTTATTTTGAAGCAAAAATCCAGTGAGTCTATCATACCATGCTCGTGGCGCTTGTTTAAGGCCATACAAAGCTTTGGTAAGTCTAAAAACATGATCAGGATGTTTTGTATCTTCAAAGCCAAGAGGTTGTTCAACAAAAACTTCCTCTTGAACATAACCGTTAAGAAAAGCACATTTCACATCCATTTGGAAAAGTTTGAAATTAAAGAATGCTGCAAAGGCAAGTAGAATATGGATATATTCAAGTCTAGCTACTGGAGCATAGGTTTCTTCATAGTCTATTCCTTCTTGTTGATTATAGCCTTTAGCAACAAGTCTAGCTTTATTTCTTACTATGACTCCATTTTCATCACATTTATTTCTGAAAACCCATTTTACTCCAATAACAGAAGTTTCCTTAGGTCTTTCAACCAGAGTCCAGACTTTATTCCTTTCGAATTCATTTAGTTCATCTTGCATGGCTTTAATCCAATCATCATCACCTAAAGCTTCATCAGTGCTTTTAGGTTCTAATTTGGAAAGAAATGCTAGATGTTCTACTTCATTTCTTAAGGAACTTCTAGTCCTTATAGGTTGATTTACATCACCAATGATACTATCACTGGGATGATTCTTAAGAAACACCTGATTTGGGTTTTGTAAAACCTGTTCATCAACATAGGGTAGAATGTCTTCTGGGGTAAATGTTTTAGATTTATCTTCTAGAGCAATTTCCTTATCAGAAGGTTCTTCTATCAAAGGTTGAAAATCAGTTTTTGAAAATACATCCGAAGATGTAAGTTGAGATGGTTTAAAAACAAAAGGATCAGACTCATCAAATTTCACATGCACTGTTTCCTCAACAGTACAAGTATTTTTATTAAAAACTCTATAAGCCTTAGAGGTTGTGGAATATCCTAAGAAAATTCCTTCATCAGACTTTGGTGAGAATTTATGTAAGTTATCTTTAGTATTCAAAATGAATACTTTGCAACCAAAAACCTTGAAGTAGGAAAGTCTTGGTTTTCTACCATTCCATAACTCATAAGGAGTTTTATTAAGAAAAGGTCTAATCAAAACTCGATTTATAGTATAACAAGCAGTACTTACAGCTTCAGACCAGAAATGTCTAGAAATAGAATATTCACTCAGCATGGTTCTAGTTATCTCTTGAAGAATTCTATTTCTTCTTTCAACTACACCATTCTGTTGAGGAGTTCTAGGTGCTGAAAAATTGTGAGTAATACCTTTCTTACTACAAAAGGTTACAAAATCTGAATTTTGAAATTCTCCTCCATGATCACTATGAATAGTTTTCAATGGAAGGTTTTTCTCATTCTTAACTTGAGCTCTAAAACTTTTGAAATAAGAAAAAGCTTCAGATTTCTTTGCTAGAAAATAAACCCAAGTAAATCTGGTGTAATCATCAACTAGAACAAACACATAGTATTTGCCTCCAATAATTCCAGTTTGTGTTGGACCAAAAAGATCCATGTGCACTAACTGTAATGCATCAGTTGTTGAGACTTCACCGATTGATTTAAAACTAGATTTATGTTGCTTTCCATATTGACAAGGATCACAAACTTTAGAAGAATCAAATCTAAGCTCCGGTAGATCCTTAACTAGTTTCTTCTTAGAGAGTTTACATAGGTTTCTCATATTACAGTGTCCTAGTCTTCTATTCCATAACCAAGAATGATCTTCCATTGCACTTAGGCAAGGTAAATCTTGGCTCCTAAGGTCTTCTAGATTCAAAGTGTAGACATTCTCTTGCATATTGGCTGAGAGAATAAATTCTTCCTTGGAATTGTGAACTAAACACTTATCATTCCTAAAATTCACAAGGTAACCTTCATCACATAACTGACTTATGCTAATGAGGTTGTGCATAAGACCTTTAACAAAAAGAACATTTGAAATCAAGGTTTTACCTAAAAGAACAATATTACCAATACCAACAATCTCTCCCTTAGCATTGTCTCTGAAAGTTACCTTTCCTCCTTTCGTTTTGATAATCTTTTCAAAAAATCTTTTTTTACCAGTCATGTGTCGGGAACATCCACTATCCATGTACCATGTATTATTGCTGGTAGTTTCTTTATTATCCTGAAATCAAGAAGAAAATTAGAACTTCGGAATCCAAACTTGTTTGGATCCGAGATTTCCAGACAATAAAATTTTAGGAACCCACATTTTCTTAGAAAAGTAAGCTTTGTGAAATCCTAGAGATTGAGTTTTGTTTAAGGAACAATTCTTTTCCCAGTGACCACCACATTGACACTTGGTACAAAATGGGGCACTTTGAGGAACAAAATAATTGTTACTGAAAACTGGTTTTGGATGGGTATAACCAAATACGGATTTATTTCTTAAAGGTCGTATTTGGGAATACATCTTATCAAAATTTTCCTTACCAGGGGTAAAGTTTGATAAACACTTCTTTAAGGAAAAAATTACGGACTTGAGTTTTACAACCAAGTTTTTATCCTCAAAATTATTTGTTTTAGAACTATAGTTAGGCTTGGAAACATTTTTTTTGAAATTACTTTTTCTAACTCTTTAGAAAGTTTATTCTTCTCAGAACTTACTTCCTCAAGATTTTTTGAAATACTTTCAAAATCATCATTTTTCTTATCAAGATCTTTAGAAAGATCTGATATCTCTTTTGTAAGAATAGAATTCCTAGATTTTGCCTTATCAAGTTTCTTGTTGAGTTTGGAATTCTCAATTTGAAGAAGCTCAACAAACCTAGAGACTTCTTCATAAGTAGGTAAATTATTTTCTTCATCAGAAGATGATTCTTCATCAGAAGAGTTATAATACTTACTATCATTAGAATTTAAAGAAACATTGGTCAATGATTCAGCATTTCGTACCTTAGCCATAAGACAATGATTATCAATAGGTAATCTGGCTATAAGGCCAAGATTCTTCTGTCCTGAGGATTCATAATCAGAAGATTCATCTGAAGAGTCACCGCCACTGGCACTCCAGGTGTCATTAGCTTTCAGAACTTTCTTAGCTTTAGCTTTATAATACTTCTTCCTGTTCCTGTCTGAATGTCTTTCCTTCCTTTCTTTCTTTTTGAGCATAGGGAAATCTGGTCTAATATGTCCAGCTCTCTTACATTCATAACAAGTAACTTCTCCATCTTTCATATCTTTCCTGTCCTTCTTCTTATACTTGGATTGAAAGTTTCTCTGTCCAGCTATCTTGTTCATCCTTCGAGCAAGATTGGCTAATTCATTTTCTGAAACTTCACTCTCACTAGATTCGGATTGGAAAATGACTTTCTTAGACTTGGATCTGGTTACTCTCTCAGGAGTCTTAGCTTTCATCTGATTTGAAGTTGTAGTCAAAGAAACAGTACCATTTCCATTCTTCTTCTTGATGTTGTTAGCATCTCTCTTCATTCTAGTTTCATGTTGTAGAAGAGTTCCAAATAATTCATCAAGAGTAATTTGAGTTACCTTCCTGTTCTCATCTATATCTGTTCTCTTGGATTCCCACTCATTGGGCATAATATCAATTATCTTGTCCACAAGAGCTTCATCATCTAATCCTTTCTCTCCCATAGATTGTAGACTATTGACAATAGTCATAAATCTTTGTTGAACATTACAGATAGGTTCTCCATAAGGAAAATTGAAGACATGATATTCAGCTCTAAGCATAGCTCTTCTAGTTTCAATCACCTTAGAAGTCCCAAAGTGTGTAACTTCTAACTTCTTCCATATACAGTTAGCTGCTTCACAAGAATAAATTTGGCTATATATATTTCTGGTCATTGAACATAGTAAAGTGTTGCGTACCTTATAGTTGTGTTGATATTCTTGCTTTTCCTGGTTAGTAAAAGTTCTGACTTCCTTTTCAGGAATTTTATAATCACCAGTAAGCATAACAAAGTTTTCTACTCCAGTATTGATAACAAAAGTCTTCATACAATCTCTCCAGTATTCATAGTCATTACCATCAAATATAGGTGGTCTTGTAGGATTTAGATTGTCAATTGATCCAACATTAATTCCTGCCATACTAGAAATAACATTGCACACAAACTTGTTAGTAGCAAAGAATTGTAATCACAATGTTCGGAATGAGAAAGTCTGGAATGGACAAATTCGGAATGACAAAGTTCGGAAGGATAAAGTGAGCAAGAAAAACATGTATGTGAGTACAAGTATTTCAGTAACCTTCTCTGATACCAAATGTAAGATTGGTATAGAGTAAGAGGTTTCCAACCTTTGATACCAATTGTAGGATCGAAATAGTATGAGATGCTCAATATACAAGAGGGGGGTGAATTGTATACTTTAAAAATTCCTTTGGAACCTTTAAAGTTAGTTATGAATAACTATAGTTTCCTTAAGAAAAGGAATGGGATAAGTTTAACAAGGATTAAACTAAGAAAATTCACAACACCTCTAACACCGAAAGTAAACTTAGGAAAGAGATTCCGAAAGAAGGTTCTGGAAATATGGTTCCGGAGATTTAAACTTAACAATCAATTTCAATATGAGATTCTACCTTAAAGTGTATAGAATCTAAATGAATCAGAGTAAGTAAGGAAGTATAAGAAAGTTATACTTTCCTTAAGATACAAATTACAGCAGAATATAAACAAGTAGTAAAACTACAAGTAACAAGATATAAGTCTTTTAACCCAAAGAGAAGGGTATCCAACAACCTTGGATAAAGGTCCCTTGATTTATACTTTCAAGCAAGTCTGTCTTACCCACACCAGGGTAAGCCCTCGATACGAAGATCGGAGTCTCTGTCTTGCTATCCCCGCAAGCCCTCAACTTCAAGGTAGTTGGCAACCACTGTCTTCCTCAGCAAGAAAGCCCTCGAACATTAAGGTAGTCAGAAACCTCTGTCTTCCTATCCCCGGAAGCCCTCGAATGTAATCACCAACATTCGGAGTCGCACGAAGATTTTGAGAGTTAATAAGAGCCTCTCTCTCTAGAAATCACTTCAAGAAAATTAATCAGCCTTTCAGCACTTTCATCAGCTATCAGCTTTTTCAAATGACCTCCTATTTATAGGTAAGGTCGGCTCCTTCTCCAACGGTCATATTTTCCTTAAAGATCAGAGGGAACTGTACACGTGTCACTTAGACAACGGTTAGTTTATAACAAAACAGACGACATCATTTTATAACAAAACAAGTGTAACAGAATGTACGACATCGTTTTAAACTCTAACATAAAAGTTCGGAATTAAAACTTCGGAATGAAGGTTCGGAGTGTAAGAAACAATAGTAAAGAGTAGAAAAATTTTAGAAGTGTAAGTAATATAAAAGTTTGGAGTCTATCAAAGATATTTTTCGGAGTCTGAATTAATTCAGAGTGTATAAAACAAAGATACTCAAATTCTGTTTAATAGGTGAATTCGGAATGAGAATTCGGAATAGGAATTCGTCATCAGAAATCATAATGAGAATTTGTCATTGGAATTCGTACTGAGAATTCATCATCAAAATTCGTAATGAGAATTCTTCATTGGAATTCGTACTGAGAATTCATCATCAGTATTTGTAATGAGAATTCATCAATAGAATTCGTAATGAGAATTTCGTCATCAGAATTCGTAATGAGAATTCGTCATTGGAATTCGTAATGAGAATTCTTTATCAGAATTCGTAATGAGAATTCTTCATCAGAATTCGTAATGAGAATTCGTCATCAGAATTCGTAATGAGAATTCTTTATCAGAATTCGTAATGATAATTCGGAATGATATTTCTTCATTAGAATTCGTAATGAGAATTCTTCTTCATAATTCGTATCCTGAATCTGGAATAGAACTTAGTCAGAGTTCATATCCGGAATTCGGAATGAAACTTCTTTATAGTTCTTGTCCAGAATCCGAATCCTAAAACAGAATGCTTTATATCAAAGTTTCAATGATTCCATGAAAATGAATCCGAAACTTATACTTAAGAAAAATATGGATGAAAATATGATAAGGATAATTTTTCTTATAAAAGCGATTTTCCTTAAGAAATAAATTTTCCTTATAAAAGCAATTTTCCTTATAAAATCAATTTTCCTTAAGATAAGGTGTTTGTGATTTTCAAAACAAGAAGGAATGGAAAAGTCATAAGGAAAAGCTTATTGACTCAACATTATTTTTCTCTAGATCCTATATTTTGAATTTCTCCACTCTCATGAGTTATTGAAGGTTGGCAATTTTTACCATTTTTATAGATCTACGTTGTTCTAGGATGATTCAAGGGCCAAAATTCCAGAATGTTCATCATACGATGTCGAGGTAGGTGGTTTGTGACTTTCATTGATCATATTTGAAGTATATATGCTTAATGTGATGAATACCCATGTTTAGGGTTTTGTGTGTTTTAGAATTTAACCTTGTTTGATGCCTGTTTTGGATTGTTTGTTTGAAAAAGGGTTATTGATTATGAATAATGTTTATTACTCGGATTGTGGAGGTGTTTCCCATATTTTTTTGGCTATGGAAATTGGGTCTAGAAAGAATGTTAGGATACTTTTTTTCCATTCCTTGTGTTTTTTGGATGGAGTTGATGTCTAGATGAGATGAATGTGTTTCTCAATATGAAAATATGACCAAGGGGAATTGAATGTGAGAGATTATTAAGGTAGGGTCTTTAAATTATGAATTGATGTTATGAATGACCATAGGTATTGACTGTGAGAGCTATTGTGGGGTCATTGACTATAGGATATAAGCCATGAGAGAAACTGAGAGAGTCGTTATTAAATAAACTTTGGACCATAATGCATTGACTATGAGAGATTCTAGAGGATCATTATAAATTATATTGTTTTTATCCAGCCCAAAGTGTATTGACTATTAGAGAGACACTGGTGGTTGTTTGTAACTTGTAAGTACTATGTGGGACCAAAGGGGTTAGACTATGAGATCATTCCCAGAAGGTTATTATTGTTTGTTGAATTAATGATATATTAAATTAGAGGGGTTATACTATGAAAACATTCCCACAGGGTTTCTTGTGAATGACATAATGATTGTGACGAGCCTTCCAAGCCAAAGCACAAGCATGGAATTGGTCTTACTTGTTTTTTTAGATGGTATTCTAAGTCGTCTGTTTGTTATATTACATAGGGGGATACAGAGCTTAGGCTAGATTCTGAGATTTCATTATTCTATAGTTTGAATATTTAACAAATGAAAATCAATGCAATTGAAAACTATATGATTGTTCACTATTGAGTAATTCCTTATTTATTGCTTCATTTTTCATATTACCTTCTATATATATTCACTGATATTTAGGAAGACACCAATTAGTGGATTCCTATGGTGATTCATCTCACACCTTGTTTGGTTCATGCTTTTGGACCCAAACTTATTATATTGTTGTATGTATAGATAATGACAAGTGCCCTTTTTCACCAGGTACTTGATTACTATTAGAGCTTGAGAGAGTCGGACAAAGCTAAGTCTTGCGATGCTATTGGATTTTACTATTTTTTGTACTTTGGTTTATGTATTGTATTTCCCACATTGTGACTTTTTTTTGCTGATATCCTTGATACATGTGACATGTGTCATTTATTTATATATACTGCAATAGTTTATACTATCAGTCTTTCATTGTTTACTCTTGTTACATAGTATTACTATTTATGTTACTATTTACTATTTGTTTCCACTTTGTTACTCTGACTATAAGGGAATGGATTCCCCACTATCACACCCAAGTCCCTTCATGCTAGTCAGTAGCCTCTAGTGTTTGGGGAAATGAGATTTTGGCCATGTGACCAGCTGAGTATGAGGTACCTTTGGGTGGAACCTAGATCTAGGACATTAAAAAGTGGTATCAGTGGGTTTCGTTCTTGTTTGTCTTACTATTTGGATCTTATATACTTGTATAAGAAGAAATGGGTGATTGGTAATTTGTTTTTTCTTGGTATTATCTTACCTATGTATAGGAAAAATCCAATTTACCTTGATTATTTAAATTTTTCTAGTTTTGTAATTATTAAAGTTGATTTGATTTAACCATTGGGTGATGCACTTGTTATCGGCTATTATTATTGATATCATTATGGTTTTATTTCTATTGCAATCCGAGGATATGAGGGTATTCCATCTCATACATCATATAGGCACTTGCTATAGATCACATGTCATGAATTCTAGTCATTCCATTTATGGTGCATTTATGATTGCATGTTGTTATGATAGATGTTGTGCTAGATATTCATGTTGTTTTGATAGATTCCATGATATAATACCTACTATTTTAATTAGGTATCTGTAAATGTAAAATTTTATTTGGATAGATGCCAAGATTTATTCCCTGAGGTGTTATAGGCCCTCTTAGATTAGAAATTGGTGGATGATGTTTGAACATTAACTGAATTTTTTAAAGTTATAATATGAATAAGGATTCCAAACATTTATTAGCGAGATTAAAGGCCCTCATTGGTCAGAATTTTTTGTTCCTTGGATAAAATTATATGTTTTTAGGGGTTTGGGGAAGTTTCAGAGGCCTACTATTTAGAAACCCAAACAACATGGCATGTGGTGTTATGAACACATTCCATGTGTTCTTATGTTCTGGAAAAAAACTTTTCTTCAGTAAGATATGTGTACAATATGTACACACAATGTAGTTCTTAATCGCATGACTAAATGTGTGAGTAGAGACATGGGGTTAGGAAACATTTGTAGAACACGCTGTTTACTAGGAGTACACACTGTGCTGTAAGGACCGTGTGTCCAGCCATGTGACTAAAAACACATGTGGATAAAACATAGGTTGTACACACGAGGTCCCATTATTGCACACCATGTAGAGTTTATCATGTCACAGATCGTGGTACCAATGACACAGGATGATGGGACCTAACCAGTACACATCGTGTCTAGAGTAAACATTCCATGTAGTGTTGCGCTGGTAGAACCCATGTGGTTTAGCTATGTAGAATTACATGCACAAGAGGGAGAAATTAAAGTTCATGACATGTCTTAGGTAGAACACACCTTGTGTATGGGTGTTACATGACCTGGTTCGGTAGAGGTACATTCCATGTTAAAAGTAGAAAGGAACACACAATTTAGGGGTTATACATGCCGTGTAACCCTATTTTTTAAAACATGAATGAATTTATTCCCCTATACCTTTCTTTCACTTATATGTTATTGGCCTTCATAATCTTGTACTGAGGTGTGTGCTTGACCTAGAAGATTCATGCCACCAAGACGTAATCCGGATGTATGCCAGATGTTGGGTAATGACTAGACACCTGAAATTGTAGATCAAGGACTACCAGAAGATCCCCCATTCATGTCCATTTTGGAACCTACTGTTATACCAGTTGCAGGTGTTGATTCATAGTTCTGTGAAGTCTATCTGAGGATGTTACAAACATTTCATTGAGCCCCACAACCTGCCCCTTCTAGGGAAGAGCGGACGAGGGTTTTCCAGTAGCATCATCCTCCTGCTTTTTCTGGGGGTGGAGGACCATAGGCCGCAGAGTCATGGTTAGAGGCCATTCTTTCCATCTTTATCATCTGGAGATGCCTCCAAAGAGGATGGTGAATCCTTCTTTGTATATGCTATGTGATTCATCCAAGAGATGGTGGGATGTTTTACTATAGGAGGGACATCATCGGGATATGTTTTTCGAAGAGTTTCATAGGACCTTCTATGACTACTTCTACTCCAATACATTCAGGTCTGATCAAGCTTGATTAATCATGCATATGGAGCAGGGCGCTCTTTCAGTGATGTACTATTCATCCCATTTTATAGATATTTATCTCGTCCCACCTATTCTAGGAGGTGATGCGTTATCTTTGGATATAAAATTTTTGTATGGTCTCAGGTATGACATCTGGTCACAAGTTAATGTCTTCTGGATGACTTCAGTGATGGCTGTAGTGAACCAGGCACTGATTACTGAGAATAATTTGAGGGAATTGGGAGATGTGAGCCAAAGCCGTTCAACATCCAAGGATATTACTCCTTTGAAAAATATCAAAAAGCACCATAGGGATCCATCACATGATGTTTCTTCAGGAATCCATGAGGTTTTCTACTAGTGCGAAAAGAGAGGGTATACAGGACCACAATGCCTGAGGGACCCAGTTGAGTGTCGATCTTGCGACAA
Source organism: Viscum album (assembly GCA_963277665.1). Taxonomy (NCBI): domain Eukaryota; kingdom Viridiplantae; phylum Streptophyta; class Magnoliopsida; order Santalales; family Viscaceae; genus Viscum; species Viscum album. Next base: position 1,597,577,005 of record OY728119.1, on the reverse strand, counting down.
GATGGTTCATATTCATCATTTTTCTGGGTTTTTTTACCATCAGCGAGTGATAGGGGTTCTATTATGACTCCACGTTCAAGAGAAGGACCACCAGTCTCTCTGCAGTCAGGGAACTAGAGTTCTTCTGTCCGTTTAGGCTGAGGATGAGGTCATGGATGTGGTAGCCAAATGGTGGGCTTTTAGGGATAGTATGGTGGATTAGCTAAGGGTATTAAGGTAGGTTCATAGGGTCATGGTATGAGTAAAAATTTTGTAGTGGACCAGTCCCAGAAAGAGCAGGATCCCAAAACCTCTACGATTAGAGGTATGATTCTAGTTGCCTCAATTTTAGCTTCTTCTCTTTTTAATACATGGTCTACCAATAGTTTTATATTTTTTTACATTATTTGGAGCCTTGGAATCTATATCATTATGTCTAAATATGTTAGGAAACTAGACACACAGTTTGGGATTAGGATAACTACTTTACGTCAGGGAAAAGAGTTCCCTCTTGAATTTGAAGGGTGTTACTTCTTATGGGACCTCTATGTCTTAGAGATGATGGGTTACGATATCATTCTTGGAATGGGCCGGTTATTCTTTTTCCAAAACTTTTTGACTTCTATCACTACAGGGTGAGTTTCACTTCACCAGATGGTGAGACTCTTCTACACAAGGGTGAGTGGGATGTCTTGGTGAGTAGAGATGGACCCAAGAATCATGGGTTAGGAGAAATTTCAGCACATATTTCTAGGGTATATTTGGATGACCAGGTGACTACACAAATGGACATTCCCCTAGTGGTGGATAATTTCAGGGATGTCTTTCTAGATGACTTTTCAGGTTTACCTCTAGAGCGTGTTGTATATTTCTCTATTGAGTGTGTTCCAAGAGTGGCACCAATGTCTATTCTTCCATATAGGATGGCTACAGCAGAGTTACAGGAGCTCAAGAAGCAGTTAAAGGACTTGCCATAAAATGGTTTCATCTAACCCAATACTTCTTCTTGCATTACTTTAAATGGTGCCAATACCAACATAAATTTTACAAGGGTTTTCATAAACCGTTGGAGTAGATATTTTCATAAGAACATACCCAACGGTTTTAGTAAACTATTGGAATATATATTTTTAGATGAGTTTTTCCAATGGTTTTGTCAAACTGTTGGGATATGTGAGTTTTAGATGACTTTTACCCAACAGTTTTATCAAACTGTTGGGATAGTGAGTTTTAGGTAGGGTTTCCCAATGGTTTTACAAATCTTTGGTAAAGCATACCTTTCCCAATGGTCATTTTAAACCATTGGGAATGTTTTACCCTAAATTTTCAATATGCCTAATGCCACATCCGTGTGATTTCAGGCCTAAAGCGAAGACCTAAATTGGAGCTCTCTTGCTCTAAATGTTATTCCATTAGATCCATCTTCAATAAGGAAATTCTTTTATTCTCCACATAAAATCTGTAATTGGTACCTTAGTTTTAATGTTTTTCATCTATTTTTTTGTTTTCTATTTTGATTTGTCCTAAACACGAGGTCTGTGCAGTATGGTATATGCAATAATTGAAATTTGATTTGTTTTCTGTTTTTTTTCTACACTTCAACTATCTTGATTGTGTGAATCATGTTTATTTGAAGTATTTATGGACATTCCTATATAGAGTTAGTGAACCATATCAATGAATTGGGTCTGTTTAGGGTAGTGGTGTAGGTGGTTTCCATTTTTTAGTGGGGTTATATAGTAGTTTCTATGGACATTAGTTTACTTTATCTTAACTATGTATACTTCTATGTTTGTATCTATTTGGTTTACTTTGAGCCAATAATACTTATTTATCATATGCCTGAGGTTAATAAGGTTGTTTACATGTAAGAAATCATACTATAACACTCATACAAGGATATTCTTAAGAATAATCCATGTAAATTCTTGCTGGATATGTTTTTAATCATATAAAATGTTTTTTTATAAATATTTATAATATATATAGTATTTAACATTTGACCCCTTGATTACTAATATAGTAACATATTATGACTACATTTATATTGGATTTTTAGATACCATGTTTAGTATATTTCATCATCCATTGTAATCCCTCATCATTTAGTGTTTTCTGTTGTTGTTGAATTTGAAATCGGCGTGTTCCAAATTGTCTAGCCTATATATATACAATGTACTTCCCTTCACGAATAACTACCATCAATAATTTCCTAGGTATGTCACACATGATTAGTGTTGTAGGGGTACTATATTTTCTCCCATTGTTCATGTTCATATTCATATTTTCAAAAAATTTACCTTGAAAACTAATTTCTTTCTTCGAAAAGGGGGTTCCAACAATTAATTTTAGAAATTTTTAGATAATGGTGTGGTGGGTTGTGTAGGTGGTTGTGTGTAGGTCAGGGGGGAGGGGGTTGTGTAAGGGGAGTCTGTTCGGGGTGGGTTCGAGGGTTGTTCAGGTGGAGGTGGGGGAGGGATGTGTAGGTGGGGGTGGGGGAGGGGGGGTTATGCAGGTGGTGGTGGGGGAGGGGGGTTTGTGCACATGGGGTGCAGGTGGGGGGGGGGGGTTGTGAAAGTGGATGGTGGAGGGGAGTGTGCATGTTGGGGGTATGTGTAGCGTGAAAGTGGGGATGGGTGTGGGGAAGGAGAGGGTCGGTGTAGGGGAGTCTGTTGGGGGTGAGGAGGGGGCTTATTCAGGTGAGAGTAGGGGTGGGCTCTACAGGTGGTGGTGTGCACATTAGGGGAGGGGGAGGGGGATTCTGCTGAGGGTGGTTGTACAGGTGGGGTGGGGGTGGGCTATACAGGTGGGGGAGGGCAGGGGTTGTTCAAGTGGGGTGTACAGGTGAGGGGTGTAGTGGGTGGGGGTGCAGGTGGGGGTGCAGTTGTTGGGGGAGGGGTGTGCAGGTGGGGGGATGTGTAGTGGGTGGGGGTTGTCCTGGTGGGGGTGGGGGTGGGCTGTCCAAGTGGAGGTGGGGGGTTGTCCATTTGAGAATGGGGTGGGATCTCTATGTGGGAGAGGGGGTGTGGGCTATCATGTGGTGGTTTTCTAGGTGGGGCGGGGGGGTGGGTTGTCTAGGTGGGGAGGGGGGCTATCCATTTGAATGATAAGATAGTTTTTTAACCAATGGAGTTATGTGTATTGGAGGTTTATCTAATAAAATTTTTTGTAAAAAAAAACCCATAAAATTAATGAACTATAATAAATGAATCATTATAAATGTGAAGAATAAAAAGTATAGGAATTTGTTTACTATAAAAATAACCATTGTTTACTCTTCAAAAGAGTATGCTTGATAGGAGTTTAGTTAATTTTTAAGGTATTATATTGGTATTGTGTGTGGCATGTCGAGGTAGGGGAGGGGGTGTGGGCTGTCCAGGGGGGATGTCAAGGTGGTGGGTGGGGGGCTATCTAGGTGGGGGTGGGGGTGGGATATACAGGTGGGAGTGGGGGTGTCTATTTGGGTATGGGGTGGGTTGTCTAGGTGGGAGAGGAGGGTGTGGGTTGTTCAGGGGGTGGGGTGTCTAGGTGGGGGTCAGGGGACTATCCACCTGGGTGGGGGGGGGGTTGTTCAAGTGGGGAGTGGTGGGGGTGGGTTGTCCAGGTGGGGGAGGGGGTGCGCTTTCCATGTGGGGGAGGGGGTGTGGGCTATCCTGGGGGCTGTCCAGGTGGGGGTGGGGGTGTGTTGTCTAGGTGGGGGTGGGGGTGAGGGTTGTCCAGGTGGGGTGGTGGGGTGTGGGCTATCAAGGTGGGGGCTGTCAAGGTGGGGGTGGGGTTTTTCAAATTGGGGGTGGGGGTGGGGGTGTCCAGGTGGGGGGGGGGGGGGTTGTCCAGGTGGGGGGGGGGGGCTATCCAGGGGGCTGTAGGGGGGGTAGGGGCTGCATGGGGTAGGGTCTATAAGAAAGGGGTGTGTGGGCTGTCCAGGGAGGCGGTGGGATATCCAGGGGTGGTGGGTTAGTTTTCCAGGTGGTGGGGGGGGGGGGGGTTTGTCCAGGGGCTGCATGGGGGGTAGGGGGATGTAGGGGAGGGGTGTGGGCTATCCAGGGAGGGGTGGTGGGTGGGATGTCTTGGTGGGGTGGGGTTTTCTTGTTGGGGGTGGGGTGGGGGTGCCCAGGTGGGGATGGGATGTTTAGGTGGGAGGGGGGGTTTAGGGAGGTAGGGGCTTCAGTGGAGGGGTTGTGGGCAGTCCAAGGAGGGGGTGGGCTATTTAGGGGGTGGTGGGTGGGCTATGTAGATGGGGGAGGGGTTATGGGATGTCAAGGTGGGTGGGTTGTCCAGGGGGGATGTCCAGGTGGGGGAGGGGGTGTGGGTTGTCCGGGGGGAGGAGGTTGGTTGTCTACATGGGTTGGGGTGGTTTTCTAGGTGTGGTGGGGGTTATCTAGGTGGGGGATGTAGTGGGGTATGGGGTGCAGGTTTTCCAAGGAGGGGGTAGTTTTCCACCTTGATACTGTACAAAAAATTGAAATCACATATAACCAAGGTATAGTTTCTTTCACTCGTTAAGACTTCTCTTGAACATCCATACCAACACTCACTCTTTCTCTTCCAAGAAGAAGTGATCTCTACAAATAAACATCACTCATATTCTTATCCATTATCCATATTGATCTCATACAAATTTAACATTCATAAAACTCCATATCACATAATGATATAATAAGGATCATACTCCCATGCATAGTGTCCCATAGAAAATTGGCACATATAACTAAACAACATACATAGGATCAGATTTGACACACACACAATATTTTGTAAATATAAACCTTGTATCACAACCTGGAATTAGCTCTTAACTTGCCACTCAAGGCATCAATAAGCCACATACATATCTCAATGTTTTGAAGTGTGTTTACAATTAGGTGTTTTTTTAGAATTCATATATGATATTTAGAGGGGAAGATAAAATATGATCCACATATTTGAAGGTGTGTTTATAATTAAGTGTTTTGTGATTTATATGTATGATATTTATGGTTTACCCCAATAATCGTCAGGGTCATCTATAATAAGATTTAAATCATGCTAAAATTGGATAAAGATTAGATTCTATGACCATAGTTTAGGGTTGGACATCGCCACCCCCTTAGACATTCCCCCCCAGACCCCCACCCCCACCCACCCCCTAGAAACCCCCACCCCCCTAGACACCCCACCACCCCCAAGGATAGAACCCATCCCCCTGGATATCCCCCCTCCTCCCTGGACCCCCCCCCCCGGACACCCCCCTCGGACACCCCACACCCCCAAGGATAGGCCCACATCCCCCTATATAGCCCCCGACCTCCCCTGGCACCCCCACCCACACCTTTAGGAAACCCCCTAGACACCACCCCACCCCATAGACACCCCCCGGACAGCCCCACCCCCTTAGACAGTCCCCCTGGAAATCCCCCCACCCTTCAGGGAACCCCCACCTTCCTTGGACAGCCACCCTAGATAGCACCCCCACCCAATGCACACCCCCACCCCCCTCCACCGCCCCTCCCCCCTAGATATCCCCCACCTCCGTAACAGCCCCCACCCCTGGAGACCCCTTGGACACCCCCACCCCCTTGGGCAGTGTATGTGATCACTCAAAAATATACTAAAATATAAAATTTCTTTAGTCTAAAATATACTCAAGTTATGAACAACACCCCACCCCATGGACCCCCCTGGATAGCCCCCCAACCCCCCTAGATAGCCCCCCACCCCTGGACACCCCAACCCCCCTTTGATGTGTATGTGATCACTCAAATAATATACTCAAATATAAAATTTCTTTAATCGAAAATATACTCAACTCCTGAATAAGCCTCTTCCACAAGTTTACATGATCTTGTACACTAATGTAATGTTCTCCAATAATTTTATGTTACTCATATAGTCTATTTTTGTCTTTTATATTATGATTTTCATATAGAGTAGTGTGTCAGTTATTGCTTCATATTAAGTGAAAAATATCATTTACTTAAATATTTTTTAATGTAACTTCAATATTATTGATTTAGTTTTGATGAAATGAGTTATAACAAGTTTTTTTTACAGAATGGATAGAAGTCAGCTGTATGAAACCCATCATATCTCAAGTGATTTTCAAAACAATTTGGAGATATTATTACATTTTGCGTTTCACAATTCTTCATATAGTGGTAACATACACTTCCCCTATTAAAATTGTGTTGGAAGACCTTGGTTGAGCTGTGAAGAAGTTAGCTACCACATAACCAAATATAGTTTTCAAGAAATCTACTTTGTGTGGTATCACAATGGGGAGAAAATGATATCTCAAATTGCTGATGATCCAAATGAGAGGATTGTATTGGAGAATTTTTTAAACGACCGGTTTCCTATTGTTCTTCATCATGAAAAAGAAGACTTAGATATGAGCACACATGATGTGCCTAATTAAAATGATGATGTTTTCAGCGTGAAAAAATTGAATTATGATTCCACGACTCCAATATATCAACAATGATGTTAAACAAAAAAGCATTAATTTTTAATCCGATTGTTTAATGGGAAAACTATGTATGGGATTTCTAATAATTCCATAGATTTCATTATTACCTTATTAAAGGACTTAATTATAGATGACATAGATATTCCCTCAAACCACTATATGGCATGGAAATTAGTTGAGGAACAAAGATTTTTATAAAACAAAAATCATGATTGCCTGAAAGATTTTGTTTTATTCTGGGAGGAAATGACTGAACAAACTGATTTTACAAAATGTGGCACATCCCACTGGAATCCAAAAGCTAATGGTACATCATATTGTGTGCCATAGAAAGTAATGCGGCACTTTCCATTGATCCCTAGTCTAAAATATTTTTATGTCTAATGAAATATCAATAAAAATGTGATAGCATGACACCGAGAGAAAGAAGACTAATAATGAGTTGGTTCACCCAATAGATGGATTTGAATGGAAGAGATTTGATGCTTGATATCCTGATTTTTCATCTGACATGCGTAATGTGAGGCTAGGTATTTCATGTGACGGTATTAATATGTTTGGGAAAATTCATACTTCTCACAACACATGGATAGTTTTTAAATGCATTTATAACCTTCCCCCATGTTTTTGTATGCAAAATACATTTCATTTCATGATTATACTCATATCAGGAACTTTTGATCCCGGAAATTATATATACATATTCATGAAACCTTTAATAAAAGAGATGAAACTTATTTGGGATGTGGGTGTGTGCATATACGATGCATATTCGAAGTAAATATTTCAGATGCGTGCTACGCTTATGTGGATGATCAATGATTTTCCTGCTTTTGAAATGATGTTTGGATGGAGGACGAAATGAAAATTATCATAACCAGTCTGTATGAAGAATAAAAATTCTAGAAGACTAAAACATCATTCTAGTTTTAGTTTTATGGGACATCGAAGATTCATTCCAAAGGAGTGACCATATAGAAATATTCATTGAAGATTTGACAATACCATGGAGAACGATGATCCAACTCAGTGTTTGTCTAAAACTAATGTGATTAATGAATTGAATGATTTTTGTTTTTTATTTAGGAAGGTTAAAATGAAATATGGAATGAAAAAAATGTTTCCACTGAAACCTATTACAATTGGAAGAAGAGAAGTATCTTCTTTGATTTTCCTTATTAGTCAACCAATTTGTTACGTCCTTTCTTAGACGTAATTCACATTGAAAACAATATATGTGAAATTTTTCTTTCCATTATTCAAAATGTTACGGGAAAGAAAAAAAGATGATTTACCACCTCAGCGTGACTTGGTGGATTGGGGCATCAGACTAGAATTTCATCATGTGTGTATCAGTGAAAATAAATTTCAAGTTCCATGTGCTTATTATGTAATGACACCTACATAAAAAAATGATTTTCGGGAATTACTAGAGATTATTAGAGTTCTTTATGACTATTCAAGAAACATATATAAACAGGTCAATATAAGAGAGTTGAAGATAAAATCTTTGAGGACTCATGATTATCACATCCTTCTACATGAGTTGATTCCAATAGAAATCCTTCATCATTTGTCCAATAAGGTAAGGGTGTCTATTATTCAGTTGTGAAATTTTTTTTATAGATCTTTGTGCTAAGAAGTTATCCAAGTATTTCTTGAAAAAAATGCTTACAGATTCCCCCTTAATTTTGTGTGAGTTGGAGAAAATATTTCCTCCATAATTTTTCACTTGCATGCTGCATCTGAATATCCATATTCTAACTGAAATACTTATCGAATGAACTATTTCTTTTTCTTATGTATCCAAATGAAAGAAATATGTACACATTAATTTCTTTTGTCTGAAACAAGAACCATCCCAAAGGTTTTATCATGAACAGTTACATAGATCAAGAATGTGTGGATTTATTCTCTATGTATTTGTCTGATATTACTACAATAATAAACATACTAGTGAGAAATGAATAAGAATAGTATGAGAAAATTGAACCCATATTTCCATCACTTCCTCAAACAGGAGTAATTCCTGGAATATATACATTGACGACATTAAGCCATGAAGAGTTAGAGATGGCACATCACACAATTTTGTTCAACTATGATTTGTTTAATGACTATATCTTGTAAGTAACTTGAATATGTATATCTTATATATATCTATTAAACTATTACTATTTTTATTTATAGGGAACATAAAGTGATTATAAATAGAAATCATCATTATTTATCTTTGAGAAGGAGGGAGACTTTTCATAAGAATGAGTTTTCACCTTGGTTAAAATTGAAGGTAATAATATTACTGTTTCAAATATATAAAATATATTTAATTAAGTTTAATATTCATTTATATTTCAGGTATTGAGTTTTCCTGCTGACTCTATCTCTGAGGAAATATGATCTTTTGGTTTTGGTCCTAATACCATGGTTCGTGACTATAAATCAATTGTAATCAATGGCTACAGATTTATTATCACTAAATGAGAAAAAAAAATTAGAACACAACATAATGGTGTTATGGTTACTTCCACAACAGACTGTTGTTCCAGTGCATCAGATAGTAGACTGTGATTTTAAAATATATCTTATTATGGAGTCATTAAAAAAAATATTGGATTATTACTCTCATAGAAGAGTCACGATGATGAAATTCCAAAGGTTAGATTCAATGAAGAGGAATGAAATTTGTTGATGATTGTGGATTTGAATTAATTAATATGACTCTCACTCTTTATACCGATGAACCATATATATTGGAATCAACGAAGAAAAAAATATTATGTCAACAAAAATCTTCATCCTCAATTTGGTCTCATTATTTATGTAATTACAAGACATATTTTTGATGTTGGTGATGATGAAAATGACACCATCCCTATTACCATTGGAAATGATCCATTTATTACTTTTGATGACTCTAATAGCTCAATTGTATGATTTGACCGTGAACTTGAAGTTGTGGTGGGAAATATTTAAAATCATCCATTCATGTTCTCAATTATTTTGGTTTACCTCTACATGGATTGTTAAGGTTGGTAATATTCAGATTGATTTAATATTAATTAAAAATATGTTGTATTTGACTTGATCATTATGTGAATTTTCAATTTTTATTGGTTGAAATTTTATTTTAATTGAATTTTATAATTTTGAATTGAACTGTATTCAAACCAATGAAATCAACATTTCTAACTTCGTGAACATTTCAATGATTTATTGACCATGTATAAATTTAGTATAACTCTAAGACATCCCTTTAACATTTTTCTAGGTAATGAACATGATGGATTGTATTCTTTTGTAAAACAAGTATAGAAACCAGAGTCATCTTCCTGGGATAAAGAAATTATATTTTTTCATTAACTTCGACAATTGTTTTACCCCTTATGAATCTGGTAGAATCAATGTTCCAAGATTTTAATAGACTGATGGCACTTAGTGAAAAACTATCTTACGAAAAAATATATTTCTTTATTAAATCTTGTACGATTTATTAAATTCATTATATATTTATTAAAGCTCACTTAAAATAATGGATAGTTAAAGTATCCATGACTCCTCATATTCCCTCTCATTTATTTTATTTTTTGAGTAATGCATTATTTATCTTGTTCTAATTACTTCCATATTTGTTTTCAAATGTAAGAAATGAAACCAACTAGATAGAGGCGATAGAAACAAATGATGGATAATAATCATCGCATGACTAAGATGGGAAGCCCCTGCCACCCCTGTGGACAGCCCGCCCGACCCCCTAGACAGCCCCCACCCTCGTGGCAACCCGCCCACCCCCGTGGAAACCCCTTACCCCTAGACAACCCCACCACCCCCGTGGACACCCCTACCCACCTATACAACCCCCCCCCCACCCCACACCTTGTGAACAGCCCACCCACCCCCCTTGACACCCCCCTACCCCCTGGACAGCCCCACCACACTCGTGTACAACCCTCCCTCCCCATAGACACTCCATACCCCTTTGATATACCCCTCACCCCCGTGGATAGCCCACCCACCCACCTGGACACACCTACCCCCTGAACATCCCCTCCACCCCCGTGGACAGCCCCCTCCCTAATGGACAACAACTAACCCATGGACCCCCCAGACCCTCGTTCATAGCCCACCCACCCCCCAAGACACCCTCGACCCACTTATACCTCCCTGTGGATACCCCCCCTGGACACCCCCACCCCATGGACAACCCCCACCCCCTGGACACCCCCACCCCCATTGACTTCCCCCTACCCCCTAGAAACCCTCCCCCCACCCCCTTGGACACCACCCAACCCCCCTGGACACCCCTACCCCATGGACATCCCCCCTCCACCCAACCCTCCAGACCGCCCCCACCCCCACCCTGGACACCACCCCATCCCTTGGACACCCCCACCCCCTAGACACCCGGACCCCCTTGAAAATCACCCCCCCCACCCCCACGCTGGATAGCCCCCCCCCCCCCCCCGACCCCCACCCCTGGACACCCCTTCCCCTTGGACATCCACCCCAACCCCCTGAAAAGCCCCCCTAACCCCCTAAATTCTGAATGGAATTATTTATGTATTTAATTAAATTATGAATTATGTGTTAATGTTGTAGGGTTATACTTGTTGTATGGGAATACTTGTGTGTGTGTACTTGCTGAAATTACCTTATGAAATTTGTGTTAATTTTGTATGTGTGTAGAGGTTAATTAATTACAGAATTGGAGGTATTCAGAATTCAATATGACTTATGTGTTTTATGAATTCTGTATGAATTCATACAGAATTCCATATGTATTCTTCTATTATTGAGACTTGTGTATGAATTCTATACAGGGGGAGGCAGGCCTGCTAGTGGAAGCTAGTGGAAGTGCTGCAGCTGCACAGGGAGAGGTCGGCTTGATGTTGTAGGTATAAAAGTTATGCCAATGGTGTAAAACCATTGGAATATATGTAAAAATAGAACATATACTGACAGTTTTATGATAACCATTGGTAAAATTATATACTAACGGTTTACAAACCATTAGTATATGTATTTTTAGTTTATATTTATCAACGGTTTTTGGGAAACTGTTGGTAAAAGTTTGTACCAACGGTTTGTAAACCATTGGTATAAAGATGATTTTTGATTATACCAATAGTTTTAAACCATTTGTAAAAATTTATACGAATGGTTTCAATGAACTCTTTGTATATACTCAATTTTTCAGACATATCCCAATGGTTCTCACAAAACTATTGGGAAATATCTATCCCCACAGTTGAAGAACCAATGGTTTGGAAAACCATCAGTATAGATTTTACCAATGGTTATCCAGACTTTACCAATAGTTTTAAACCATTGGTAAAGATGAAGTTTCACGTTGTTTTTGGGTTTGCTTGTTCTTTTTTACAAAGTAGGTAGACGGTACCCTCGGGCTTTGTGTGGATTATTGGAAGCTAAATTAGTTGAACGTCAACAACCAATATCACTTACCGAGGATTGATGTTATCTTTGATCATCTATGAGGATATCAGGTGTTCTCGAAGATTGAATTGATATTCAGTTATCATTAGTTTCTTGTTAGACCATCTGAAATACCCCATACTGCCTTTCGGAGTTGGTATGGTCTATATGAGAATGTAGTTATGTCGTTGGATCTCATGAATGCACCGACAGTTTTCATGGAACTGATGAACCGAGTGTTCCATCCCAACATGGATTCTTTTATGGTTGTCTTCATGAATGATATCTTGCTGTCATATCACATTCAACATGATCATGTCATCCATCTTGAGATCATTTTGAGTATACTGAGCGAGCATCTGTTATATGATAAGCTCTCAAAATGTCACTTTTGGATGAATCAGATTCACTTATTGGGTCATCTTATCCCATAGATAGGAGTATCAGTATACCCTGAGAAAGTGAGAGCTGTAGTTTCATGCGATCATCCAAATAATTTCTTTGAGTTACGACATTCTCCGGGCTGGATAGTTACTATAGGCGCTTTATACATTAATTTTCATTCTTAGCAGTGCCACGTATAGGCTTGACTAAGAAGGGTGCAAGGTACTTGTGGATAGATTCCTATGATTCATCCTTTCAAGAGCTAAAAAGGATATTTACTTTAGCATCGATACTAGTTTTTCTAGATATGAGCATGAGTTACACCATTTACAATGATGTTTTAGGTACCAGGCTTGGAGTTGTTCTTATATTGGTGGGAGGAGTCATTGTGTACGGCTCTCGGTAGATGAGTCCACATTAGAAGAAGTACTAGATGCATAATCTCGAGTTATCAATAGTTGTGCATGCATTATGTTGTTGGATATATTGTATATTGGGAGAGAATTTTGTGGTATACACTATCCACAAAAGTATCAAGTGTATATTTACTCGGTGTGATCTGAATTTGAGATAGAAAAGGTTGGTTGAGTACCTTCAGTCCTTTAACTTTTAGATTACCTACACTGCCTAGAAATGGCAATGTTGTGGAAGATGAATTGAGCAGAAGTACTCATATAAAAGTAGTTCAAGAGGCTATTAGTGAGTGGAGGCCTAAGGATCTATTCTCTGAGATGCATTTGGATGTGCATGACAGATAGGGAAATTTTTTAATTTTTATGTTGATGTTACCTCTACTCTATCGGATTGACAGAGAATGGGGTAGATATCTGATTCTGAAGGCCTAGTACTGCTGGTGGGTGTGTCAGGAGATGACCCTACTCCTGGTTGGACCATAGGAGATGATGAGATTTTGTGTTTTAATGAGAAAATATGGGTTTCAGTAGACATACGTGAGGAGTTGCTGTGAGATTTTCATTCCATAGTTTGGGAAGTTCATCCTGGTTTCACCAAGATGTATCGAGATCTACACTGTCAGTATTGGTGTCCAGGTATGAAATGAGATGTTTCTTGGTTTTTTTATGAGATGTTCCACCTATCATCAGGTGAAGGAGGAGCATCACAGACCAACATGTCTTTTATAGATGTTTCCCATTCCCGGGTGGAAGTGTAATGATTTCGCGATGAATTTCATGATGGGTCTATCAAGGTCACCTCGAGAGAATGATAATGTATGGGTTTTTATCAAAAGTCTTGAAAACGTTGCACATTTTTTACAGATCAAAAAATCCTTCAATTTTGACGACCTCGGAAGGTTGTTCATCCGAGAGATTGTACATTTTCATGGGGTTATGCACTCAATCATTTCATACAGGGCAACTCATTTTACGTCGTATCTGTGGAAGGGACTACAGAGGGATTTTGGTACATAGGTACTTTTGAGTACAACTAACCATCCTCAGACAGATGGACAATCTGAGTGCGTGATTCAGGTTTCGAAGTACATGCTTTGAGCATGCGTCTTGGATTCTAGGGGTTCTTGGAAGAGACACACGACCCTCATGGATATTTCCTGCAATAATAGTTTTCAGGTGACGATTAAAATGGCACATTATGAGGTTTTTTATAGTAGGCCATGTCGATAACCCCTAAGTTGGCTAAAGAGAGAAGATGAATCTATATTGGGGCCCCGTCTTGTCTAGGAGACCACTGAGTAGGTGGAGTTGATTTAGAAAAGGATGGATATTACATAGTCTCAGCTGATATCTTATGCTGATCGATAGAGATGACCTCTAGAGTTCGATGTCATATACCAGGTTTTCTAATGTGGCACACCATGGTTGGGACACATGATAATTTAGGATAAAGGGAATGTTTTCTCTAATATACTTCAGTCTATTTGAGTTTTTGGAGAGAGTCGGTCTTGTTACCTATAGTATTATGTTAACTTAGAGATATCAGGCTATGCACGATGTCTTCCATTTTTCTAAGCTATGGTGCTACTTTTCATACCCATCTCATGTGTTCCAACCCAAAGAGCTAGATTTGGAGGTGGATTCATCATTTGAGTAGCACCCTATTTGGATTGTGGGTCATAGTATGAAGGTTCTCCATGGCCGGTTTGTTCCTGTGGTTTGAGTGTAATGTCAGAATGGGCGAGTACAAGAAAATATTTGGTAGAGGGAGACCGATGTATAATCACTGTGGCCTGAGTTGTTTAAAGTTTCTTCTTCACACCCATAGAAGGGAAATTCAAGGATGAATTTATTTAAGGGGGAAGTATTTAAAAACATGGATCTTTATTTCAAATATATATCATTATTTCGGGGTTTTTTAGTAAAATAGAGGAATCTTAAAATTTCTTAAGTACAGGCCGTGTACTTTTGAGTACACATCGTGTACTAGTTTTCTATTCCTAATCATGTAATATCCATGTAATGGCCAAGTACATGGCCATGTGGGTGACATGGAAGACCTCTTAATGTGGAAGCTGGTTGAGGCTAGTACATGGTTTGTAAATTAAATGAACACATCATTTACTTGTCCTTTTATATTATTAATCGGACCGGGTTTGTGTCTAATCTCCAAAAGCATCTTCTTCATCCCATGTTTCATACATAAGATTGATGAGATGATTGAGAACATCGAACCCCCATCATTCCTCCATCTGAGCTCTGATTGAGACGCTGCTAGGTGTATTGGATTCCCACAGGTGAGTTATATTTTTTCCTAGAGCCTCTCTTCATGATTGCTCCCTCTTTCATGAGTTATAAAGGTTTGATCATTTTTACCCTATTCATAGATCTACGTCGTTCAAGGATGATTCAATGGAATATGTTAAAGAGTTATCATCATACGATGTCAAGGTAAGTATTTTTTTTCCTTTCTTTGATCGTATTTGCACTATATATGCATAAAGTGATGAATATCCATGTTTCACATGTTTTGGAATTTAACCATTTTTAATTCCAGATATGGTTTTTTGGTTTTAGAAAGGGTTATTGATTATGAATAATTTTTATTACCCATAATATGGATGTGTTTCCCTTGTTTTCATGGTTATGGTCGTTGGGTGTAGAAAGCTTGTTAGGATGATTTTTTTCATGCCCAGTGTTGTTAGGATGTAGTTGATGTCTATATGAGATGCATGAGTTTTTCATTATGAAAGTATAACCAAGGGGAATTGACTATGAGTGCTTCCCAAGTTAGGTTATTTTAGTTATGGACTGTTTTTATGAATGATCAGAGGTATTGACTTTGAGAGATGTCGTGTAGTCATTCACCAGAGGGGTTACACAGTGAGAGCTTCCCAGAGGGTGGTTAGTAAATGACTGATAAACCATAGGGAAATTAATGTGAGAGCTACATGAGGTTCATTACAAATTATATTGTTACTATTTAGATCAAGTGGTATTGACCTTGAGAGCGTCCCAAGTGGTCGATTGTAATTGATTAGTAATATGTGGGACCCAAGGGGTTAGACTATGTAAGATTTCCCAGAAGTTCGTTATTGTTTATTGAATTGATGATATTTTAAACCAGAGGGGTAATACTATGATAAACTTCTGATAGGTTTTATTGTGAATGATTGATTTATTGTTACCGGTCTGCTAAGCCAATGCACAAGGTTGGAATCGATCTTACTTGTTTGTTTAGATAGTATTTTGATATGTCTATTGGTCATATTACAGAAGGGGATATAGAGCTTAGGTTATATCCTGAGGATAAATTATTCAATGGTTTGAATAATCAAGAAATTAAAATGAATGGAATTGAAAACTACAGGATTCTTTACTTTTGAGTAATTCATTGTTTATTGCTTCATTTTTCATATTACGTGCTATATATATTCACTGATATTTAGATATAGATCTTTTGGTGTTTTCCTACAGGGATTCCGCTCATAGCCTGTTTGGGTTGTGCTTTTTTTCCCAAAAAGAATATATTTTTTCATTTATAGATAAGGGAAACATCCCTTTTTCATTAGGTAGGTGATTGTGGTTAGAGTTGGAGAGCATGAATCCTAACCGAGGCTTGTGATGCTATTAGAGATTACTGTTTTCTATACTTTGGTTACCATATTGTATTTCAAGAATGGTTACTTGTTTGTATACATTCTTATATATATTTTACATGAATCATTTATTTATATATGTGGTAGTGGTTTATACAATTAGTTTTCCTCTATTTACTCTTGATTCATGATATTACTATTTCTACTACTGTTTACATTTTTTATCCACTGTGTTAATCTACCAATGAGGTCATAGTTTCCCCACTCCCACAACCAAGTCCCTTCATGCTAATTGGAAGCCTCTAGAATTTGGGGAAATGTGCTTGAGGCCATGTGACCAACCAGGTACGGGGCACCTTTGGGCAACACCCAGATCTGGGACGTTACAAGTAGCCTATTAACATAATTTGGACCCACTTATTCTAAATATGGAATCTATTTTTCAAAATTAAAAACACCAAAGTTACAGTAATTAATTTAAAATTAATAACATTGTTGAGAGAATGGATTTTAAAAGTTAAAACATTGGAAAATATTGAAATGTTTTTACCAATTATTTCATTATAAAATTATTTCTAATGACATAAATTATATTAAATGATAAAACTGTATTCTATTTATAATTTAAAACCAATAAATATTTTAATTTATCCATATAAATTATCTCGACTATGAAATTTGTATTAATTAAAAATTTAGTGTATTTTTACTATTTATCAAAATATGAAAGTTACTAGAAAAATTTCAATAATTTAACCAATGAAAATTCTTATATCACACTTTTAAATAAAATGTTTATATTTTTAATGAAATTATTAATGTGTCAAAATCTTAATATAAAATGGGTTCTCCATTAAAAGGTGTAAAATTAACCTTTTTAATAAAAAATAAGTTTTTATACATCAAATAGGGTATTATTCATAACCTATGAAAGAAATATCCATTGGATGAATAAATAAAATATTTTATTAACTGTATAACACATATATATCTCATTATTCTCATTACCAATAGTAATTTACTATAGAATAAAAATATATAATTGATTCACATTTTTCATAAATAATTTATAGAAAATGAATTCATAATGTATTTTCATAAGTTAGTTATAATTATTTCTGCTAACCTAATAGCTATGTTATAACAGTAATTATATAATAAGGGCATCTTGCAGTTTTTTTAAACTCACGATTGTGTGAAAATCATTCTGATGAAGAATAAAAATTATTTTAATAATATATTTTATAAAAATATCTGGTCGTTACAGAATGATTCGTAAGGTTGTGCATGAGAAATTTGATATTTGTTCAAGAAAACCCTTAGAGCTGATTCATTCCAATAATTCTAGGCTGATGAAAAGATAATAAAAAAACAAGATTAGTACATTATTTCTTTCATTGATGATTTTACTCACATTATTTGTGTTATGTATATGAAACATAAATAAAAATATTTATAAATGTTTTAATTTTTCAGAAGAAAGGTTGAGAAGGAATGTGAGTATTATGTGAATAAGTTAGGAATAGATTGTTGTGGTGAATATAGAAGTGAATAGTTTGTAGACTATATTGAGAAATATAGAATTCATCATGAGTAGAGTTCTCCATACACTCCCCAACAAAATGGGGTTGCTTAATGAATGAAATGATGTTTGGTGGAAATGGTAAGAACCATGGTACTTGATCAGAGTCTTTCTCATTACTTTTGGAGGCAATCCAAGAGTACTACTGTTTATATTCAGAATCATGGTTTCTAAAGGAATCAATTATGTATTAATCCATATAAATTTCTCTAGGTATAAACTCCTAGTTTGAATCACATTAATGTTTATGGGATTCTAAGTGATATAAGATGTAAAGGGGAAAACTATTGTAAGTGTGAACAAAAATGTAAAGATGGAATCATTCTTAGCTGTGCTCTAGAAGGAAGGATATATATAGGATTCATAAATGAAATAGGAATAATTTTTTTATCCATTTTATGTGAATGTGATTGAAGGATCCGAGATATAAAATCATTCTGAGATATACAAGGAAGTTGAGAAAGTTGAAGAAAACAATTTTGATAAGGATAAAAATAGTCATAATACTTATCATGAAAAAGATTCAGACTCATCTATTTTAATTGATAAATAAGATAATTTAAAATATCATCTTATTATGACAAATCAAGTAGAGGTATAGAACCTTATTTGTGATCAAGATCAGAAGGATCAAACTAGAAGAAAAATCAATTAAATTACACATACATACCTGTATTCAAAAGTGGAATTGAATGATATGAAAGAAGCTTTTGAGCATCCAAAATAGTTCAAGCCATGAATGAAGAGTTGGATTAAATTGAAAATAATGATACATGGGAACTCTTAACGATTCCTGAAAAAACATTATTGGCACAAAATGGGTTTCCCGGGAACAAGATAAATGAAGAAGGTCGACTGATATAAAATAAAAAAATATTGATCTGCAAAGGGTATTATCATATTGAAGGAATTGATTTCAAAGAAACCATTGATCCAGTGGAAAGACTTGAAATAATTAGAATCATTCTTTTTGTTACTGTATAATGAGACTACAAGATCTTCCAAATGGATTTTTAATCCACATTATTGAATAGTGACCACAAAGAGAATGTTTATATTGAACAACCATATGGAATTGTTGTTAGGAAATAT
Organism: Viscum album; assembly: GCA_963277665.1. Taxonomy (NCBI): domain Eukaryota; kingdom Viridiplantae; phylum Streptophyta; class Magnoliopsida; order Santalales; family Viscaceae; genus Viscum; species Viscum album. The sequence continues at coordinate 1,597,558,078 of OY728119.1, read as the reverse complement.
GATTTTTTGTGTGTGTAAATTCGATAAGGACATGTATGGGATAAATGAAACTCTGAGTTCATGGTATTCCAAATTGGGTACACGAATAAGGAAGGTTAGTTTTTTGAAAGGATAGGTGGATAACAATCATTATATCAATGAAAGTGAAGAAAATTCCCACATTGTAATTTTTTATGTTTAGGATATTATCTTTACTAGAAATGATGAAATAGGTTTTGAAAGATTTGATGAAGAAATAAAGAATGCATTTGAAATTTCCATTCTAGGGTAAATGAAATACTTTCTTGAGTTACAAATACATCAAATAAAGGAATTAATTTTTCCCTATCTAGAAAAGTAATCAATGGAACATCATAAGAGGTTCTTTATAGAAAAATAAAAACTTATTTCCAATCCTTTTATATTGGATTCAAGTTGTCCAATGATGGAGAAGGAAAATATATTGATCAAAAACAGTATTAGAAGATGGTTAGAAGGATATTGTATTTGACTATCTTAAGACTCGACATTGATCATTTTGTTACTGTATATTCCAGATATGAGAGTTCTCTAAAAGAATCAAATTTATATGAAGGAAATATAATTCTCAGATACATAAGAGGAACATTATAATTCTGAATCTGGTAATAAAACTTAAATATTATTGATTTGTTTGGTTATTAAGATGTTGACTAGGTAGGAAATGTTGATGATCAAAGAACCAAATATGTTGGAGTATTCTTTATGGGAAATAATTTTGTCAGTTCACATTCATATAAATAGAATTCAGTAAATGTCATTGTGGATAAATCTTATAATGTTTCTTCCATTCATTCCATTAGTCAACTTATGTGGATAAAAACTCCTTTCGATGATTTAATTGTTGAAGTGAAGTTACCCTTGCTCTTGGATTGTGTAAATAAAATCAAAATCAATATCACCATGAATCCTTTTCAACATTATCATTAAAAACTTATTGATATAAAATATTATCTCAGAAATATCAAGTAATGAATAATGAACTGATGATGGAATATGTTCCAACATCAGAATAAGTTGCCGACCTATTCACAAAAACCTTTACCGAATGAATAATTTTCTAAATTGAGTTTGTACATGGGTGTACAAGATCATTCTATTCAAGGTTGGGGGATTTATTTCTTTCCCCTATCTCATATTACCTTTGTATTTTTTAAGGTATAGAATTGCCTCATTAAATCAATGCATTTCATGTCAAAAGAGATATTTCTGGGTCAGTTGTGGACTCAATATTGTTTTGTGAGTGAACTGTCAAACTGTTTGTTGGAGTGGTTTTCGGGAATTTTTTTTTCCATTCTAGGAAGGATGAAGAAATTTTGAGGTTGAAGAATATATAAATAATGAAAAAAATAAAGAGTTTGTCATAATAACTACATTTCGAAATCATGGTTTTTCTATCAATGATTATTGTTTCATACAATGAGTTTGCTCACGTTGGCTTAAAATTTTTCGTAAGTAATAAATTTCTTGAGGATAAAAAGTTTAATAACTTATGAATCATTATTTATAAAAAAATACAAAGGGGTCTATTTTTAGGACAAATATAAAGAATAAGGCTCTTTTTCTTTTCTTTTTATGGAATTGTTTTTCATTAAAAATCACCTCTCTTTGTATTTGGTGAAAAACATACTGAACGTTGTTTTCTTAAAAATTAGACTCACTTTTTCCTATCTTAACAAGGATAAGCTATTTAGGAAGAAGTGGTTCTAAAAAATCACCCTGGGTTCGGTATAGGAAAAGATAAGAATGTGGATGGGAAAATATCTTAATGAGAAATTGATCGAGAGAATCATTCACATAGAGAATTAATCACGATTCAAGTAAATGGTCATCAGATAAACATTTAATTTAGTTTGAATTAAATGATTGTTTTTATGGATAATTAGAGTCTTTAATACTTTGATAAATAAAATTGTCATGATTTTTTTTGTTTTGTATTTTATAAATAATATGATAATTGGATAACTTATGATGAAACCTTGGTGTGGGAAAGGGGGAGTGAAAAAGATATAGGTTCATTGTATTCATGTAAATTGGATTCAAACTAGGAAGGAATGGATGGTTATAGTGAGTTTTATAACGAGATTAATCATATCAGGATAAAAGAAGAGTAATAGATGGTGATGATTCACTATAGCAGTCGATCACACATCATATGCTTAAAAAACATTTCATACCCATGATTATCGTACTCAGGCTTAGAAAGAAAAAATATCACACACTGAATCATCATACAAAAAATGAGCATATCTAGGCCAATCTTACTCCGAAAGATCATACTCTAGACAATCGTATTTAGATAACTTATTGATTGATGTTGATAGAAGAAAAGAGAATGTGACAATGAGATCAACAATGTAGTCATCCACTTAAAAATGGATTAATTACTTTGTAGATTTCTAGATGGGTTAATATAAGAGGAGAAGATGATGTTTTGTATCTCAAGTGGGTTAAGGGAAAAGTGAAATTAGTTTACTATATATAATGATAGGGGGGTCTTGAGGTTCATAAGAATGATAGTATTCATAAAATTAATGTGGTGTCCATTTTACAAACACATCATTACTATAATTCCCCACCCTTAAACATTAAATAATATTGAATTAAGTTAATAATTCACACTGTGGATATTTTTAGGTTTATAGGTTTAGATAATTAGGTCATAACTTATATAAAATATCTTGAATATTATATATAGACACTTCTACACATTATCATTTATTTAAAAAAATAAAAACTTTTAAGAGAAAACCAAAAATATTTTCTTGATGAAAAACTTCTTGAATTATTCCTTTCTCTTACCCTTCATTATACCTTGTGAAAAACATTTAAAAACATGGGATGAGTATAAACATCTCAGTAAGGGTAATAAAATAAAGAACGAAAAAATTAGTACATCAATACATACAAAACCTAATCTCATTAGCATGCCTCATGAAATCATAAGAATTATGAATAACACATAGAAATTAAAAATCATAATGGTAACTTGTGGAATCTATAACATAATTACATTATATAATTCACAGCTACATACGTAGTTACATTTGGAATACCCATTAGAGTATATTCCCTAAATCTATTAGGAGAAACATTAATGTTTACCTCTATCACGTTACTCAATTCCTTAGAGAGCTATCTCAGGCTCACCCACCCTAGGTTTATCATAGAACCACCCATTTTCGTAAACAATGCCCAAGAACCATAACATAATAATAACACATAAAACAAGCATAAAGTAAATATAACATTTCAAAATTTTAATCATAATATATTTTCTCAATATATTGACATAAACAATCCATTCTCAAAACCATTTTAAATACCAAAATTTATAGAAAGAATATATGGTATTTATTTTCTTTTCAAAAAACTACAACTTATTATGGTAGAAAAATATCAAATAATGATCGCGGTGGCATAAATTTCGTTTTCACCACATACATTAAAAAGATACATTCATTTTTTTGTTTTGAAAAATGATTTGTAGAAAACTATTCTTTTTGAAAACCATTTAAAACATTTAATAAAGGTATTTTCCAATCAAAGTGTCCAATACCACTTTGAAACATTTATAGGAATTAAAATTTTAAAACATTAATATCCATATCAATAAATCCTTAAAATAATTTTTAAATCATGGGAATTAATGATAAATATTTAGAAAATTATATCATTAATACTTTTAAAACAATGTTTTAGATAAAGAGTTTGTTACCACATCAAAAATTACTTGAATAAAAATAATTAATAAATAAAATTAAACAAAACTTCTAATATCATGATAATAAGGAAATTAATTATACAATATGTCAAAGTTAAGTATATACACCTTATATGATAACAAATGTGAACCATATCAAGATATGCCTCAATGAAAGGAAGTTGAGACGTATTCCCTTACCAAAATTCAGTAACATAATGGCGTCACATTAAAATTCAGAAAATGAGATTATGAGAGAAAAAGGGTCTATAATCCCATGGAAATAAAATTTACAACAATAAATATAAATAATAACATATTCCATCAAAAGAGAATATAAATTAAAAGTCATAACAAAAAATAAGTATTTGACTGAAAGAGGAGGATGAAATGTTCCCTTACAAAGATCATTTTGTAAATAAAATAGATCGATTATGTTTGTTCACAATAAATGAACATAAATAAAGTATAAATAAAAGAAATTATATCAAAATTTATATCTCACATATTCATATCAGGACATATTCAAAAAGTATATGCCTAACCCAAAGAATGGAAATTGGGTTAAGAAGTTCCTTTACCTCGAGTCTTACTTGTCTTGTATGTTCCTTTTTCTTCATGAATTATAAACATAAGTTAATATATAATTTCTTAATAACCTTATTCAAGTTTATTATTTTTTATATCACTTATTACCATGATATAAACATTAGTTAATTAATTTAGTTCATATCAGTCATTTTGTTGATGTTCAGAACTTGGGTTAAAAATGAACTTGTTATAATTACAAATTGTCCATGTTGTAAAAATTCGATTATCATCAGAATGATTTTCAGGATTTAGATATCATATATATCATATATATTCAGTATATATATATTTTTAATAATCCATATCATTTGGATATATGAAAATGAAATGCACCATTCATGGAGACAGTAAGTCGTACGTACGCATGAATGCAACTTTCTTTTCATTTTTTCATTTTGAAAGGAATGAAAACAAAATGATACATTGGTACATTTTCATTAAAATATAATATCAAATTTTCTATACATTACATAAGATCATTAACACCATCCGTTATATGTTCCATGTATGGTATGAACGAGTTATATCACATTCAGGGTGTAGTAGTCTGCACTTCCTAAGATGAAATTATCATATTTATACAACATAATAAGAATAAATATATGTTATAAATGACAATTACAGAAAAATATAGGTAAAATAAATATCATATATAATTATAGTTCCATCATAATTTCCACTATGATAGGCAGTAAAAGATAATTGAACAATCCTTATTTCGTGAGGCAGTAGTTCACCGTCCACAGAAACAATATGCTCTAAATCCATTAAGTAGAGGTGTGTGTAAGTGTAGTTAGAATAATTCTTATAACGGAATCCTTTTATATTGAGTATACTAATGTTTTTATGTAATAAAATAATAATAATATCATAGGGAGTGTATAAGGAAAATAAAAGAAAAGAACTTTTGAGAGGTCGTTGCCTTTAAATCATGTAACTCCCCTTGGTTTAAACCAAAAGGCTTTCTTGAATTGCCTTATTATTAAGATAAATATTCTATGAGAAATGTAGTTATGTTTTAAAATTATTTGGGTAGAGTATGTATGAGCTAAGGGGCTTGAGAGGTGTGAGTAATTTTTAGAGTTAGTGTCCTTTTATAAGCACGAGGAGGGGCTCTTTAGGAAAGTTTGAAAGTATTATTTTATTATAAAATTATTTTTGGTTTAAAAAGTTCCAAAACTCATTAAATTGGTATATAAGATGAATATAAGTAGAAATAAAATCATCCAATAATAATTGGTTTGGTTTTGAATATTATTTTAATCCTTTTCGTTTTTATTTAACCCTTTGTCAACTTATTTAACTTTTACCATGTCTTCTTGTATATTCATACTATATTATTAATATATTTACTATAAAACAAAAAGAGACCCAAAATAGATACTTTTTGACATTTTTTACATCATATATGTCATTTGAAAGAATCTTAGATTTTTAGGACTATTTTATCATTTAATAAAATATTAATTTATTTAAAAACTCATTTTTGTCAATTTTTATACTATACATATTAGTACTTTTTAAAAATTCATAAAAACTTTATCAATTCAAAAAACATCATTAATTCAAATATAACAAGTCCTAAACATCTATAAAATTTATGGATGTAATAAAAAGTTTCAAAATAAATTTTATCTAATATATATAATCTCATTTATTTAAATCATTCATTAAAAAGGTAATCACTACATCATCATTGTTACATTTATAAATTTATTTATTTCATGTGTAAAAATTATAAATAAAATACCATGATGTAGGAAATATTTTTATCTTTATATTTACTATTTATAGTAAAAAATATCATTATATAACCTCCTATAAATATTGTTTTACTAAAGGCTATATGTTTATGTTACATTTTCCTTAACTTTAAATTAATTTTTATAGTGTAATTTTCACATACAAGTGGCTCCAGGGGGTCCCAAAATTGACCCAGGATGCGCATGATCAGACATGTATCATCCAATAGGTTTAGGAAACATGTTAGGGTAATTTAATATTTTTATAATATTATGTTTGACTCTTATTTACCAGATTCACACATTAGCCTTTGTAAATAAAATATTTACTGAAGTTACTATTCATAATGTCTAAAAATAAATACTACATGTTTACAATATTTTGACCACATGATTCCAATTATGGAGTCCATTTTTTCCAATTCAAAATAGAGAAGTTTCCGAAATTAATTTAAAATTAATTCTCATTGTCAAAACCAAAAATTGTGTCTTTAAGAAACAATAACTATCAAAATATTGACATGTGTTTATGTATAATTAAGTAGTTAAATTACATCCAATGACTAAAATTGGATTATATATTAAAAATATAATTTAATTACACTTTAAACCCAATTAAAAGGATAGTATAATCAAATGAATAAATTTGTTTAAAAAGTGGGATTGAATTAAAATGCCATATTTTCACTATTTATCATAACATTAACTTTATCAAAAAAAAATTATCCAAAGTAAATTTTGATGTCCATGTTTTAAATAAGAACGTAATTTTGTCAAATGAAATATATATAATTGAAAAAAAAAATATTTAAAAAGGGTTCTCCATCAAAAGGCGGTAAATCAACCATATTTAGAATATTAGAGTATTCAGTGCTTAAAATTGGATTCATTCTTATTTTAAGCCTTTGAAATTTATTGGATAAATGTAAAGAAATTTAAAAAACATTTTTAATCATAATGTAGTTACTTATGTTCATTCCTAGCAATACAACGGTTGTGCATCAACTACCATTTAAATATTATTGTTATATTATTATTTTTTGGTACAACTCAATGTTGTGTGAAATATTATATTTCAAAGAAACCTATTATTTAATGTTGAGTATTCTATTATACATAACATCCCCTTTTAATTAAAATTAATATTTAATTCACAAATATTAATAAATATGAAAATTTTATGTTCCTTATTTACCTTGGTTGTTACAATTACAGTTGGTACATAACATTGTTTTGATGAAATCAGATTCATAGAATTAGACTCATGTATTGAAATAAATACTAAAATTGAAATGAGAGTCTTAAGAATATGTTGTTATTGTAAAATAATTGAGACACTTCAAGTAGAGTTGATAAAGTCAAAATGGGCACTGATATTTTTGGGGAAATTGAATTTTGGGAGAATTTGTGTGTGTGGAAATGTTTTTGGGATTCCCACCCAAACCTCCTGAGGGTCACCTATAATTGGATAATTAATTTATACTCTCAAACTATTGGTTCTATTTGCTACAGTAGACAGAAAAGCTCTAACTTTTTAGAGAGAGAAAGAAGTTACCATATTGACCTTTTTTCGAAGAAGTTTTTTAAGGATAATTGAAAGAGAAGAGACATCATAATGTTCTATTATGCTGACAATCGAACTCCAGGATAAAAATATTCAACTGCTTATTGTATTCATCGTGTCAATTCTGTTTAGAAAATCATCGTATCTAGCTGGATTAATCAGCATAGGGATTTCTATATTCGGGTTCTCAGATAAAGGATGAATCATTCTAAGATTATCAGACTCAAGATTTGAAGTGGTTCTTATTCATCTAGACTTTATTCTTTCAAAACAAATACTACAGAGGATAATTGTAATGAGGAGAATCATTTTGGGATAATTGTACTTGAAGAAATCAGACTTCAAAAATTAGACTGAATTTTACATAACAAGTTCCATGAACTTCTTACCATCTTTTAGGTAAGAAAGTGAATAATTTTATTTCAATTGAGTTAAATTGTGAAATTAAAAAGAATAACAGGTAACATGAGTTTTTACATAATCAATGTATTTCCCTATTTGATATGAGAGGGTTCACACACACTTTTGTAATTATTTACATAGTGATACACAAGTGTAAGTGAATATCATACATGTTTTAATCTAAGGATTGATTAATAGTGAATTGTTTGATATTGTATCATTGTCAAACCATACCATGGATGTAGATATTCTTATTGAATAGTGAACCTTATAAATACTTCTCTTCTTTTGAATGTGTGGTTTAATTGTTTTTTGTATGGAATAGAATCATTAATAGGGGTGAAGGTTGTTTCAGGAAAAAATAAAAGAAAAAGAATCACTGATTCACCCCATCCCTTCTCAGTGATACAATTATACATGATAGGATTGGTCAATTGATTTAATTGGAAAAGATGACACATGTAAAAAATTCATGAATGTGAGATATGAAAGAAACAATCCATCAAAAAAATACTATAACATACATCTGAAAGAAACAGTACAAGATTGGTGAAAATAACATTTGATAATTGTTGGGAAGATGATGAAGAAAATGAACAATTTTCATGAGAGATAGATTCTTAGAGGGTCTCAGTGCATCAACACTCCCATTGATGCTATAGGAACTGGGGAAAATGGTCTTCCATAACCCCCCCCCCAATCTCAAAGGTAAGAGAAGGCTTCCTCTATCCCCTCAAGTCTCTCTCCTTCATCTTTTTTCCACACTCACTAGTCCTTGACTTCACACCAATTTACCGGAATATAATTTTTTCTATAAATATCTAATTTTCATCGATGGAGTTCCTTCGATCCAGATATCATATCTGAAGATCTTGAAAGATTCCTCACTACTAGATTTTACATTGCTTTCTTGTTTTAGTAAGAATCAACCTATGGTGGACCTCTTCAACTAGTTTTTATCTGATTCATATAGATTAGAAGAACTGTAAATCATTGGGATTTTTAAACAAGTGCCTTTTCTAGATTTATGTTTCATTGGATGTTGACCTCAACTCTTCCCAAGGCTTACAGTTCATAGAAAACATCATGTAACCATTTCTCAATTTTTCAATAGTTGTTTTATTTTAATTTGAAAAAGGATCCTCCTACTACTATGAACAATATCACACTTCCTAACACGCTCTCCTATTATAGAAAATAGTGATCTTTAGGTTAATTGGTAACATGTTGGGTAGATTTCATTATTCAGATTATCATACTTGTGCTATTTTTAATCACGAGTATTCTCATATTAGTGTCTAACTGAATTTTGTAAAGAAACCATCTGAGATTGTTTTCATTGTGACTGAAGGGGGGCTTCTATGCATGAATAAGGTTAAATATGAGTTCTGGGTTTCCTTCTATTTTTCTTGTAAGAGGTGGGAACATGACTCTCCCAATTATTATAATGGAAAGAAGGATATACCTCCTGTTTTATTATTAGATATTTATTTTTTTAATGTAGAAGTAGCTAATATAGGCATTCATCAGAAAGTGAAAAGACCTTTTAATACTGATTTTTGTTTTGAATATTTTTTTTCCAACTTGAGATGTTATTTGTATGGATTTAATTCATCATTCATGATCTCAAAAATAGAAGATGATAATTATTCCACTATCTCTACTTCCTTTGTAGAAGTTTTCATACTTAATAATGAGGGAAAAGTGATGGTGGGCAACAATGATGTTGTTTTATAAATAATCCCTTTCAAAAGTGTCATTACAATACAATACCCCTTATTGCATGCTTCCCCTGAGTCGAATGTTATAGATCCTAAGTTGTTGGGATGTTGTAGCTCATGGAATCCCCAAATTCAGATTTAGCATCACTAGAGTTTTAAATTATTGAAAGGAAATGAAGATGACATTTTTGACAATAAGGATTGGAAAACATTAATTCCTCAATGTATAAGTAATAATTCTATGTAAAGGACCCATGAAGACTCTTTGATGAATGAAAATGAATAAAACTCTTAGTAATACTTGTAATATGTGTAGGATCATCAAGAGTTGATAAAAAATGGGTCTAGATCAAGGAATGGGATGAATGAAAATAATGTTTCAAGAAATTTTAGTTAAAAAAATTATTTAATGCAAAGAATAATCAATCATTCAGACCCCCATGGTAACCATATCCACTAAAAACTTAAGATAATAGAGGAAGATTCAAGTCTAGATCTACCAGTGGTTCATGATTGTGGAATTATATGGGTGTTATCATTACCACTGGGTGATAAAGTTAAGGTAGTTTGTGATAAAGTTGAGGAGACTAAAGTTGTAAGGGTAGAGGATCCTAATCAGTTATGGAACTGAACTCCATTAATAGTGTCCAAAGAGATGTAAATAAGGAGTATGTCGACTAGAAGCTTCTACTACATTATAACAAAGAGATAATTGAAGAATATTTCAATATCAATGTTTCCATGAGAAATTAATGATGGGAAAATTCTGGTAGAATATATGAAAACCTTGGACATGATGACCAACCACTTAGAGGATATCATAAAAGGAATTCTAGTCAAAAGGGTAACCATTATCAAATTAATATTACATTGGGTTATTTATTAAAACCATTTCATGATATTCTGGAATAACATAGTAATTTATTATAATGTCTGAACTATGGTGATTCATGTTATTTGTTTTTGGTTTTTCACCATTAGTTAAATTTTTTTATGACGTGAAAATTTTTAAATTATCAGAATCCAAGTGTAATAGCCATGAAGGATCCAAAATCATTAAGGAATATTTTGTGTGGATGATAACAGATCATGAAATAGAAATAATAATAGAATATATATATATATATATCAATATCTATAAGATAAGGTACTTAGTAAAGGAAAAAACAAGACACCAAATAAGGAATAAATGTAATATTAATGTAGGACTTAAAAAGATGAAATATTTTGATCTCTTGGTATGATGAGTTGATATAGTGAGATGGTCAGACATAACTCAATGGATTTTTTAACTATCTCAACTACTAGGCATGATATCCGTAATAATATAAAGACAAAATTGAGTGTTTAATTTCTTAATTAATCAAGTTGAAAAGAAGATTTTATATAATGAATTAAGAAATTATTCCATGATACCCAAAATATTTATAAAATATCTAAAAGTAAATATGAGTATTTGATCTAAAAAGGAAATTATTTCACTTATGAGAAGAAATTATTATATTTTTTTATCAAATTACTCAGAAAAATAGTTCCTACAATAATCCATTATATTTTGTGTTATATTTATATTCTATCCATTACCATAATAGAAGGTGATGATGTAATCAATATGAAAACTGTAGAGAAAATATGATTTGTCTACACTGGAAAGAAAAATAATGAAATAAAAGATAGAATAACAATTACTTTCAAAATAATTTAGCATCTTGGAATGCTTTATCACATAACATTTCAATGGAAAATAGAATTACTTGTCTACCATAATGGTGTGGAAATGTCAATCATTCCTTGATGGGTACTTCATTATTAAAAATCATCCAAATTTATATATTCTATAAAAATCAGAAATTTTTTTAATTTTATTTTTTAAATGAATTAATGAGGTGTATATTTTTATTATCATATACCAGATTTTGAATGAACATATTCAATTAATAAGTGGGAAATTTAAATTAATCTATGGTAATAAAATGAAGAAGTTTTGAGAGTTCCTTTAATTTTTACATAGTTTAAATGTTTTAACTTTTTTATTGAGGGGAGTGTATTTATTTTAAGTATTAATTTTTAAAAATAAATATATATCAACTGGTGCTAGTAGATTCATCCAAAAAAATTTATACATCCCTTGAGGAATATGATAAAAGAAATTTGATTTGGAATTAAATTATATTAGTCAATGGAAAACTTTTATGTATGAATCATTCTTAATTTTTTAAACATATCATGGATAATTTAGACTTACAATATAATGAATAATGTAAAATTTCATTACTATAATTTTACACTATCATCCAACTCCTATTATTTTATTTATTTTAAATTATATTGAATGAAAAAATATAAACATATGAAAATTAAAGATACTAATAGTTTAGTTAGATCATATATGGAAATTCAAATTTACAAGAGATATTGAAAAAATAAATATTAATGGGGAGATTGTTCAACATAGATTGATTTTGTTATGTATTTTTTTCAATTATTTAATAGTTTTCACATATCAAAATGTTGATGACTAAATTCTTGTAGGTAGATAGATGTTCCAAAAATAGTTGGAAATAATCCTAAATTAACTATATATTATGATGTGTAATTAATTATGAAGAATACTTGAGGATTATTGGTTTAAAATGAGCCATGGATGTGATGTAATATACCACAACTGATTATGTGGGGAATAAATTAACAAAAGGAAAGAAAGTATTCCATGACATTCTTATAGATCTAGTCATATGATGTAAATCATGATTGTAGTTATGATTTGTTGTTTCCATTATTCATATAAAAATGAATAACGAATTTGGAAGGAGTTGATAAGGAGAATATTTTCGGACATATCTGATGATTATAATATAGCTAAATACATTTAGTTTTGAAAAATAAAATTGTAATGGAGTTACTTCAATTAAATATATTTCGATAGGTCACCCATATTTTACTACGGAGTGCAGAACGTTTTGATAGTAAATTTAAGAACATATATGGAAATATTTAAGTATGTCTCCATTATTGTTATAATTTATGTTTTAATACACAATATAGTGATAATTTTAAATGACTTAGAGTACTATCCAATATAATTTTCTAGAAGAAGAATAAAAGAAACCTTATAGAAGAGGTTATAAACTAAATTCATGAAGTAACCATCCATTAAGAACCTTGATTGTAAACTAATATATTATACTATATTTTATGCTCATTGGATAAGGTTTTGGGGTGTTTATGATTCATTTAGAATTTATCTTGATGATTTGAATGGGTTTTGATATTATTTGATTTATTATAGGATTTTAGGGATGGAACTTGAAAATGGAAATTCTAGGTCACATATGATATTTATGTATAAAAAATTGGAAATATCAATGAATATTATATGATATCTAAAGATCCATGTTTGATATTTATTCAGGAAATAACAAAAATTACAATCTCTGTAAAATATCATATTTCCATGTAAGATGTTTATCCAATACGTATGAGGTTTTATGTCTATAGGAAATATATTGTATTCTGGATATATTGCTCACATAGTATATATGATTTTACTATAATACAAATAATATCATAAAATATAATGAAAATATAAGATGTAGTTCCCCATAAGAAATTTCACAAGGATAAGATACTTAGTGAAGTTTTCTATATAATAAAATAGAAAAGGAATAATCCGTTGTATGATGTTTAATGAGTTCACCACATATGATAATATAGAATTTAATGATATTTGAATCAATGGTATACCATTAGATAGAAAAATATTATATTATATAATTCACAAAAGATGTTTTATTCCTAAAATGATATATGTTTTGTAATAAATTATGCTAGTTTCAAAATTTGAAAAAATCACAATTTTGAAATTATGAATTCTGATAAATTGAAGAATAAATTAGATGATTGTTTTAATATATTATTCATAGATTAATGAAGAATGATACATTAAATGGTTCATTATGAATTTAATTTTAATAAAAGGATTCACCTCACTGCAAAGTGATGATCCATGACGAAATGATGGTGTTTTCTAGGAACACATGGAGGGAGATTTACATTTGTTAAAATGCGATGGGTTTGGTGAAATATTTGAGACATTTTATTCAAATAAAACTTTATGATTAAAAGTCCAAATCATTTGGGTATTTAAAATAATATTAATGACAAGAAATAAGATTAATATAAATATAATGATATTTCTAAATATCATTTGGAATTAATATAGTTCAAGCCCTCGTGGAAAGAAATGAAATATGATAATCTAAATGAAAAAAGAAGGATGATAGAGATTCTGAGTCTAATCTGTATATATTTCAATACTTAGAATTTATATAAAATAACTTCGTGAGGATCACATTTTTAAGGCCATGTGAGTATAAAATATTAAGAAACATTTTAATATACTTGGTTTTGACTTTTGTAAAAATATTCAACAACTTGAAAAAGTATAGAGGGAGGGAGAAAGAGAGACTAATTCTAAATCTATACAAAATATATATAAATTTTATGAAATGAAGGAAACTAATATTGTTGCCACTTCAAACTTGATGGATTGATAAAATAATGTAAGAGGGACACAATTTTATTCCTTATCCACTAAATATTTAACAGTGAAAATTTATCAACCTTGGATTTTATTGATTATATTCAATCCAATGAAGAAGAATTAACTATGACACAAATTTTATCTATAGAATATGTATAAGGAAACAAGTGGTGGTCCATTATTTTTGTATGTTTAAAAAACATTCATCTATTTTGTCCATGATTGACCCCAATGTTCCATTTTTTGATTTAATTCACTAGGATCATATAAAAATCAATGTTATTATAAGATTATATAATAGAAAGATATCTCAATCATTCTACTAGGTTAGTGTTTGGATAATGGGTTCAAGTTTATATCCATGACCATGAATAATATGATAATAAATAATAATATTTTCAAGTTTGATAATGACTACTATACACGAAGGATGTATTTATCCTTTTGGAGTTGAACCTCATCATCAAATTTTAGTCTTCTTTAATGTTTATTTACAATTATAAATATGCAAGTAAACTAGTAATAAGAGAGATAAACAGGAAAGAATATTACATAACTAAATATGTAATGTGGTGATAACAAAATAAATATTAATTTTCTTAAATATATATATCTTCACTAATTCAACCCCATAGTATGGGAGATGTCCCTCTATCATCATAATAGAACATCCATTAACCATGGATTGATGTCCATGGAGTATCAAATAAGAAGATGAAAATGAAATAGGATATCATATATTTGATTTATAGAAGTTTAATAATATAAATAAAGGATACTTAAATGTTTTAATTTGATATATAGAAGTATATGAATTTCATGAATTTTAAAACATGGATAATTGAATAATTTTGTTAGAGGTTTTTTTAAAACTCATTAAAACCATGAATTTTGCACTGTATATGAGTTGTCCACCCCACATAGTTTGGATATATAATTTTTCCTAACCATGCATAAGATATTTTTCATCCACCAAAAGATACACACCATCTGTGACACCTATATACTTTATGAAATATATGTATTATAAATTATTAATTCCTTTGATAGATTTCTTTATATGTAGCACCATGTTTTACCATACTAATATATACTATTACTATTATTATTTGAACATGACAGTTATAAATTGACAATTAAAATTGTCTTTATGAAAACAAAAACCACATTTTTTAAATATATTATAATATTTTTATATAAATAAAATATATTTATAAAAAGGTATATAATTTTTGGTAAAACATTTATAAAAATCAAAAATATGCATTTTGTCTCAAAAAATGTTTTTCAGTAATTTTTGTTAACAAATAACAAAAATATTTAGTAAAATTTTGAAAATTTATTTTAGAAATTATAATAAAATTTTAGATGAACATTTCTAGTTTATCAGAGATTGAGTTTTATTATTTATTGAAATAATTTATTTTTTGATGAATATTAAAAAATTATGTTTTTTATTGAAAAATACCATTACTTTGGAAGTATTTAGAAATATATATTATTTTTAAAAGTTTTAAAAGAAAAATTAAATCAATTATATTAGTATTAATTCAATTTAGTTCACTGGATTCAATTTGATGCTCAATTTTTTCAAAAAAAAAACTTCTTATACTTAGGAAGAATGTTTCATTGAAAAACCACTTTTTCACATTTGAAGGATTAATTTTTAATTAAAATATTCCACTTATATGAATTGAATTTTAAAAAATGGAATAAAGATTTTTATTATTAATAATTAATATTTTATAATATGTTTGGCTTGTTTTTTTATAACTAATAGTAAAAAAACAAATACAGTGAATAATGTAAAACAGGTTTACCATGAGATAAATTAAATATTTATCAGTTAAAATGACATAAACATGTTTAATTAATATTATATGGAAATATTTATACATTATTAAAACTAAATTTTGTAAATTAATATATTTGGATACTTTTTTGAGTTTAAAACATCGGAATAACTTTTTATTACCAACAATTCCAACTGTGTAATCTCCCCATATTATAAAAGGGAACACACTCTCATCTATTATTCCCACATTAAAATAATTTTTAATCATACAATACCTACCCAAATATATTCCTTACCTATATCACTATGTCATAGTAACCTTATTTGTTTATGAAATTCTCTTAGTAAGGTATTTTTTTTATCCAAAAAATGATTTTTGAAAAAGACGTATTGTTATTAACTTAGACTTACGATTTTATTTACTATTCAACCTCATTAAAATATTATTCAACTATGATATTATAATAAAATAATTCTACCCATATAATGAGTTATTTTTATGTTAAATTAAATACTTATAACCATCTCATATTCCATCAAATTGGAAGCAAAATTATCAATCACTTGTACTGTAGAATACCTCTTAAAAAACAGATGTAATTTGTTTTCCATAATTTCCTTTTATAAGGGGGATATAATGGTGGATTCATAATAAATTTATTTTATTTTTGATATTTATAGTAATAAGGATAGTCTTATTGAATGTATATTAAATATTAGAAAAAAACTATTCTATAAATTTTTTATTTTATTTACCATTATTTCATTCCTTCTATCAGTAAAATGGAAACATTGTTCATGCGTACATTGGTTCAACTGTCTCCATGAACAGTGTATTTCATTTTATACATATGAATTTTATTTATTAACCTAATTTCATATATAAGTAAAAATATATAATATTTTTATCATGGTTTAAATTTAGAATATTATGTAATCATGATCAAAATAAAAGCACAATAAAATAAAGCAATTAAACAAACATTACAAATGAAGCATCAATTATTTGAAAGATGATTTTAACAAAGAATTATTAAGAAATGATTTATAAAAGGTCACAATTAAATCATATATGGAATTATATATATAACTATATTTCTTTAGTCTATATATAATAAACCTATATTTATTAGACTATAGGTTTAAATGTTTAAAAATAACGTTGATAATTTAGGTAATGGATTTCTATCTTACTTTTATTTCCATGTCACAGATGCCATATTCACCATAATTTTTTGGTGTGTGTCATATATACAACCCAATAATTTATTTTATGAATATTTTCCTTAAAATTATCAATTAAAAATAACCATCTAACCATAATGATTCTGTGGGCCTTATGATTAAAATATACCAATGTTCTCATGGATTTAGGTTATAATCTCTTTATTTATCATGATTTTTTATTATTATTTTTATGATAAATATTATGATCTATACCTCATATAACTCATGAATTAACTTATGCTTTGGCTATTTAATAAAAATATATATTTTTCCTTTTGTTTTTCCCTATTTATGCACTCAATATTCAACAATACAATTTTGAAAGAAAGATAACTTTAATTCTCTCATTGGTACAAAATCATTTTTATCCATTAATATGTTTTCTAAAAAATATTTAATGAATATATTTACTATTTTGTAAAAAATGTTTTAATTAATTTTTAACCTTCTTTTAATTTTTTTATAAAAATTTAAATCAATATTTTTTTGTTTTATGAATGATCTTCTTTTAATTTTCTTCTAAAAATTTGAAAAAATCCTTCTTTTAACATTTATAACATGACTGGTATTTTCCACACTCATGAATTCTCAAATAATTAAAATTTTCATTACATATTTTTATTTTTATTTTCAAAGGAAAATGTTTTGTTTAATATTTCAGATATTTTGATTTTTTGTATAAGTTATTTGAAAAAGAAAAATATATTTTCCTCAAAAAAATACTCTGTGAGATCTTTGAAAATCACTTTCCATATAAAATGGAATCCTTGCATGTTACGTTGGATTAACTATGGTCATTTTCCAAACATGTTATCATTATAATTTCTCTAGATTATTTATGATTATGATGAAATTATGATTATGGGATCTATTTATTTTCCATTGGTTTGTGAAACATTCTACATAAAAAGGTATGATCAATTTATTGTTTAATGTATTTTCTATCTAGTTCTAAGGGAATGAGAGTTTATTTAGATACAATATAATCTAGAAGAAATACTACTAGCTGGACTCTTTTACATATTATTTTCTATATTATAGTATTTTCCCTTCATTGGGCACCATCCATAATACTATATATTGTATAATAATATAAAAATTTATAAAATCCATTTTTTCTGTAAATCTATGTTATTCTATAAGAACCAATTTTATAATTTAAAATAATTGATCCGGATGAAAATAACATGAGGTTTCATGTTTTTTAGAAACTATGAGTTATGGTATATCTACGGTATAAATTAGGTGGTTGTGTTATAAGTCAATTAACTTTGCATGATTTAGTTATGTTTTACATCTGATATTTCTGATTTATCTAATTCTATGTGTAGGTTCCACCCATGAACCCTTGAGATCATTAAAATAGATTTCAAGTGTATCCTATGTTTACAGATAATTTTTTTAACTTTTTATCTCTATTGTAGTTGTGTCACTTATCCTTGGTAAGATGACATTATTATTTTTAATTTACATTTGTTGTTGTAGAAGTGGTCGACTACATTTTGGATTCATCAAAATTTGTGGTGATGTTCGATTTAATCTTTTATTATAATTTTTGAAAACTTATTTTGGAGTTCATTCCTTTGTTAGTTGTGGTGGGGTAGGTGAGTATTCTTTGAGGTATTTTTAAATATACCTTCTATGTAATATTGTTTGTTTGAGGAATGTGATTCTAAAGTATAGTATTTAATTCAATGTCATCTGTTATTGTATATGATTTCCTTACAGTGTTGGTGAATCCCATTTTGGGTGTGTGAAACATGAGTTGATGTTGGTTGTTCTATCTCTAGTATTTGTTAAATGAATCACTGATGGTCCAATTTTATAAACTCTTTTATAAATGAACCAGAATAATTTTTCTTCTATGCATGAATGGATTCAAAATAAAATTTGGTGTCTCCCTTGGGTTATGATAATGAAAAATGGGTGTGTCAAAAGAATTTTGAAATGTGTTTTTCATGTAGGTTTGGGAAAATTAAAGGGGTTGTTGAATTTTTTTAAATGTGAAACCCTTTGAAATTATTAAATAAATATAGCATATGGGAATCCTTGGTTACTTATGTGGATGGTATATCTGATGGCCATCATCCTTGTATTATTGGAGGGTTCACCCATGCGGTATTCATATACTCCCTAGGACTATTCCTTTGGGGACTGGTTATAGAAATTATAGGCATTTCACTTATAGATCATTCCACTACTCCTTAGGCCAATTATATCATGTCTTGATTATGCACTAGTAATTGTTTATAGTATGAGTAGCATTCTAGGAAAACCTATTGGGATCCATTGTCTTTTTTTCCAATGTTATTTTTCTTTAAATTAATTTTCTTCGATATAACTATCTTGAATTTTATAAATATTTATTTGAATTATTCCCTTAAATTTTTTTCCTATCCTATTTTTGAATTGTGTTGAAATAGAAATATTTATAATTCTTTTGATATTAACTAGTTTATCATTTTTCATTACATGAATTCATTAAACCAAGAATATTTTGATTGTTTGTATAGATACTTTATATATAACACATGTATAGGATCCTTCTGATAATGTTTAGATCACTCATTTCACATCCCTTTAGTGTTTTATAGACATGTTTTTTTATTTCAATGAATTAAAATGCAAGGAACCTATATGAGGGGGGATTTTCTATTAGCTGGGTACAGTCATCTAGTTGTGAGATGATGGGATGCTTCCAACAATATCACATTGAGTAGTTAGATATCATTTTATTTTTCCCTTTCTTTTAGACGTGTACTGATATTTTTTATGGCTATTTTTGTGTTTTACAGCTTTTGTTGTATTCTTTCAATTATAGTTTATATTTATTATAGTTTTTATTTCATTATTTAATTTTTCGTATGTATATATATTCCACGTTTTATTATTTGTGTTGGTTAAAATCCATCCCACTAGTAGTTTTAAATGCTCAATTTCTTGAAAACATAATGGGGGGATTGGGACCGCCCTTTGGGTTTGTGGAAGACTGGTTTAGGTACCAGATTGTTTGGGTATCCCAGGTAGGTTAATTACAAAATAGTATCATACCATGGTATTGTTCAGTATTAGTATGTTATTAGATGATATATATTAATTTCTAAACATTATAGGTTGGTAATAGTGAGTTCTTGGCCAGATCTTGTCAGTATGAGACTCATGTTACTATGAAATGTTGGGATATGGTTGTCTCCTATGTTGAGTTCAACACTGAATTTTATTTTTTTGTTATGGTTTTTTGTTCTATGTGGGATTATTATATTCTCTAATCGCATCATCTATTTTTGGTGTGGATTGATATGCCACTGAGTTGTAGTCTATGGGTTCAGTAGGAGGTTAAAACTGATCTCCTCAATGGAATCATCTACTAGATCAGAATCTCCCAAAGGATATTTCTCAAGATATTTATATCATGGACCAAAATTTACAACATGTTCATAACCAAATTGTTGATCCACATCCAGGAGCTCAATGAGATAGATGTCGATAAAGAGAGTCCATTAATGATAAGAAACCTTTTTTAGGGGTTTGAATTTTCCCCAAGAGGAAGTGGAATGTAAATAAAAGATCAATCAAATCATCAACATCTTAGATACACTTGTGTATATAATGGTGAGGTGAAAAAAATTTAGAATTAAGCATACCAACAAACAGTGGTGAGATTATATAGTACCAAAATACAAGCATGTGGGATTGGGATAGATAGATTTCAACACCTTATTCTGCCACCAATTCTACCAAGATTCAACAATGATGGTAAATCCTCTTAATTTACTCAGTATTAAATTGTTATATAACATGATTTTTGAATAAACCAATCTGTTTTCATAGCTGTCTTATTTTGTTTAAAAGGTATTTAGGAATGAACAGGTAAAATATCATATGTAATTACTGGGTTTCCAACTTGATATCATATTTTAGGTATTTATGATGAATATTTCTATATATGTGTAGATAGAGAACATAGTAATAATAAAATTGATGAACATGATATACATTGTTGGATATTATTACCTTATCAGAAATCCAATGGTAGATTCAGCGGTGCTTATGGAAAGAAGATGAAATGTCATGATCATAAAAAGTGTTTTGTAGGTGGATCATAGTATTGGGACTTCTTTTCATCATCATATGTAGTCAGTATTGTCCCCATGACATGTTACTCATGTGTAATGTTAGGTCACACCAAATTTTGTTGGACTGCATCTAAAATGATGCCTCATACTTGTTGTTGTTATGACCATCTGTAATGATTCTATTCAGATATTTATATTTCTCATTATGGTTAGTGATTTTTGGATGAAAATACCTCTGCAAAAAATTCATAAGAATTATTTCTTTGGGATCCATCTATAGGCCTTAGTATTAAAAAATATTCACATAGTATATGATTGTCCATTAGAGGTATATATGGGTCCATAACAACTTTACGTACCATTATTAATGCATATGATGAAGAAACTAATTTACTTGATACTGCTGCCTCACACTCATTTATATCTGTCTATTTTTATTAATATGTTAATTCCTTCAAAATATCACATGTCCTTCATCATGGAATTAGTGAAAACTATTTTAAAGAGGGGACAATTAGGGTTTCAACACCCATCATATTATTGATCAATAGCTAATGTATAATTTTTCTTGGATTCTTTATTCTCAGTATATCTCTCTTTAATTTCATCATTATGATAGATTGGATTGTCTCTTGACATTATATGGATAATTAATATCATAAAAATATTTCATTCCTTACTACCTATAAGAGATATCAGGTGTTTTAGGGAGAGTAGGATCTATAGTCTGGTCATGTATGACTTTCCCTCTTAGGGCATAAGAGTTTATTTGCCTCCATTGCATTTGACCCCACTATAATTTCCTTGGTTACTGATCTTCTTATTATTGTCTAAGATATCCCTAATGGTTTACAAAATGACATCTTTGGTATTCATCAATATATATAGGTATAGTTTATGATTAATCTGGTACTGGGTATGTTTCCCATTTCAATACCCTCTAACTTTATAGAACAGGAGGAGTAGAAAGAGCTCTACATTCAGTTTGATGAGCTGATAGCGAGTGGTATTCTTCAACCTATTACTTTTCTATGGGAATCCCCAGTGCTATTTTTGAGATTTCCCATCCAGGATTCATGTATTACTAAAAGGGATGGGGTGAATCGATGATATCATTTTCCTTTCTATTTATTTACATGTGAGACATACTTTACCTCCAATTATCTCCAAATCGATATTTTACCATTTTAAAAAAGCGTCTTTAAGGGTAAGTCGGAAACCTTAAATTTCAGCAGTTCCAGAATCCAAAAAATTATTGTTCAAAATAAAACTTTCAAAAGACATCATCAGTCATTTCAGTTCCCATGAATCACAGGTCACATGCCTACCATGAGTCGCACACCCAACATGTCGAACATCCTATCATTTCACCTCCCCATCATCACCACACAGGATGAGTCCCACTAGATAATCAAGCCACTAAAACACAATCTGTGATGCCAAATCGCACCATCTCATCACCAAAAGCCACAATGTGGTCATTGTCGTCGAACCGCCAAAACCAGACTTCCCAGGACATCATATGCTCCATCAAAACAAGAAAACTGTTTCCAAAATAAAGAACCTCCAAACAGGGTCTCATCAAAACAGTATGAATACATACGCATAAAATATAAAAAATGTATTTTTGGTAAAGAACCCCTTAAAAAACACCATCATCATTGAAAAAAAATCTTTGTAACAACCCTCAGCAAGAATAATAACCAAAGAGTCACCATTGAAAAATTGAACCCCATCATTCGTCAAAACACACATCCCAAAGCCCCTTCAAACCCACCACTCTAGATACGATCGAGAGGGAACAGAGGGATTATAGGTCAGGGAAGTGCTTTGAATAGACCGGGACACATATGGATACTATAGAAGTCGATCACAATCCTAAATAAAATTCAAATAAAAATAAAAAGAACACAATAAGGAGGCCACACATGTTACTCACCCATCATATCCCACCTCCCAAAACCATCAAAGAGCCACCACTTCAGGACTGACTTGGAATGGAGTAGGGGGAATGAGATCAGGGTAGAGATATAGCTGACTGAAAACCAAAAAATGTAAAAATAAATCAATGGGGTCCAACATGGGAGTGCCTGAAGAAACCATTGACCGCTGAACAACCAAACCTAAAACCATTTTGAAGAAATTGCAATGGATCTGACCTAGAGGGCACAGATGAATACAATGGGTAGGATATTCCCTTACACCCATGTATCACTATATAAAAAATCCAATAGTGTGTGTTCCTCTTATAGTACCAAATATGTAATAAAATTTTTATAACAAAAATGTTACTATAATTATTAATCAATTTTTAAAAATATGATCTCTGAAAACTATTATTAACTTTGTTTCCCATAAGATGGTAACAACATACTTGAATTTTTAATGATACTCTATTTAATAAAACATTTAGATTTCTATGTTTTCTTGCTGACAACTGATTTCCTAAAATTATGCATACTATTATTTTGCATAGATTTCTTTTCCAAACTATTTTAGTGCCTTTGAGAGCTTCTTAGATTCCTCTATGAACTATCCTAATTCCACCATGAACTGCATGTATCCTCTGTGTTCTTAGTTTCACTTTGTGGCATGAGTTCTTCGTTCATAGCCTTCCCTTCTATAGACTACCTCTGCTTCACATAAAATTTATTCCCCATGGAATTCTAGTACTCTTTTCCCTTTTATATTGTGTAAAATTTAACCCCACAATCCAATTCTGAGCACTATCCCCATAAACTATCTCATTTCAAAAAAATGATTCCCCACGAACTAATCTCCTTCATGGAATTATTTCTTGTCATCTTCTTCACCTGGGAAAAATTCTTCCTCACAAACTTTATGAGTCCCAACCAATTTATTCCAACTACGATGATCTCCTATAATAAAATTATATCCCAATAATGATGTGATCATGTATCTTTATATAGGAAAATAATATACAAAAAACCCACTAATCTTAATTTCCTGAAACTTCGATGTGGTAAAACCATTACCATGAACTGCTATGTGGTCTGCATACTCCCTTTCTCCATTTCGATGTTTGACCTCATCCGCTGACAAAATAATTTTTAGATTCCATTATCACCTTTAAATTCTATAAATGAATTATCTCTTGTAAACTATGGGCATCTAAAAACAGTGAGCATGATTCTTACTATTTTTTCTTAGGTAGTCAACAAAGTGTGCTTTGCAGTCCGTGTGGTGCTAGTATACAAAAATCATCCATTTCCAAATTTCCTTTTTTGTTCCATGTACCTCCGATGAGGGCTACAAACTATGCTTCATGGTTTGTAAATAGTGTTCTATGATATCCTTTGTATAAAACCCTTTCTTTTCCAAAATATAAACTCCAGATTTTGAGACCCAAAAATTTGGCAGACATTGGGAAACTATACAACCTTAAATATCTACTTTGGAAAAAAACCATACTAATTCATAGTGTTCTAGCTTAATCAATAGTAAATTGATGCAACATTAAATCTTCAACCATATTCTACCAAAATTCACTTCATTCCAAAACCACTTGATTTCTTTCATCATGAACCCGAACTAGTGTGCTATTTAACATTTGATCAATCACTTTTAGAATCATTAAATTTATAGAGGAAAGTACTAGAACATCCCTAACATCTAGTAAAATATTTCTCTCCTAATCAAATGGAAATTATTTTGGATTTTGAGCCTTAATTATTGAATATAATGGTCAATCTGATCAGCCATTTTTACAAACTGTGGTGATTTAATTTCTTTTCATTAATTTGTTGACAAAAAAACACAATACCTGAAAATGATAATCTTATTCATCATCTTGGTCCTAACACTTTTCTAAAAAGGTTATTTTTTTAATTTTATTTTTCATTTACTATCAGGAAATGAAAAGTGTTATGGTTAAGAATTTGAATCTATTTCCCTATATTGATAATTTTCAATATTAGTTAAATGGGTAGAATTACTTTTCAATGTTCGGTCCTAGATTATATTATCATCATCTTAGTGTTCATGAGTTTGATATATTGATGATATCATTCAGGACTAGTGGTAGATATTATAAATATATTTTTATTTCATTTTTATGACTAATTGTAATGAATTTTTGTTTCTTTGATGAAAAATATATTCTTTCAGTATGTCAACACCTTTTGGTTTTTGTCAATAGATGATATTTTGGTTTATTTGAGGTATGAGTATGAGCCCAAACACCTTATGGGTTTGGTTTTAAAAATACCAAGGAGTCATTTTCTATATGGAATGATGTGGAAATGAATTTTATGAACCCAAGAAGTAATCATTGTAGGGAACACCATTTCTGAACATTGCCCATCAATCAATCCTGATATGTTGAAGTCTATCTTTTTATTGGAGGAGTCATTGAATTTTTTTTAGATTAAGATATTCCTTGGTGATTTTAGATAATATCATCCATTTTTCAAGGAATTGTTGAATATAACATTGCATTTGATTTCTTTTACTAGGAAATGAGTGAATTTTTATTTGGATTACATGTTTCATATATATTTTAATTAGTTTAAAAGACTTATAAAATCAACACCGATTTTGATCTAACTTGTATTCAGTAAGGGGTGGGTGGTGTTTTGTGATGATTTTGGTTATGGTATTGGTTTCATGATTTTAATAGGTAATCATTTTGTCTACAATGTCTCTCTTAAGCTTATGATACATGAGTATAATCATCTCATTAATTATATTGAGCTAGATATGTTCATTCATTCACATAAATGTTGTAAAAACTATCTTTTCTAAGGATTAATTGTCATTTATGACCATTAGGGTCTGATCTATATCATTTCATAGATATATATGAATCCAAAATAGATGTGTGTGTAGAATAAATTCATAAATGTTTTTATAAATTTACTTATTCCCTGGTGTTGGGGAATGTAGTTGTGGACACTCACAATAAGAATGTGATAATGTAAGATATCATAGAATCGAAGGAAAAGTGTATCGTGATGGGACATTTTGTTGTGTTGCATCTAGATTATCACTGGGATGTTTCAGGAATGGTTATAATTTTTTTAATCTCACATAATCTCTACATGTATCTATTCTTCAGGGTTAGTAGTAGGATGAAGAGTTTATTGGAATAACAAAAATCCATTATGGTGGGGAGATCTTTTCTGGTTGGTCTCTCTCTTCTGATTTTATTCTCCATTTTGGGGATAAAATTTTCTTCTAATTACCATGTAGGAGTTTATTTTTTCATGACTTTGTTCATTTTTCCCAGTAAATTCATCTTGGAAATATGTTGATGTATTATAAAATTATATGAAAACTCTAGTATCCTAGTATGAATCATGACATTGAATATTAGGTTTCCTAGTATTACACCTACCTATAGATAAACATAGAGAATAAAAAAAATTCTTCTCCTCATCCTCTACAATTTCCATGTTGAAAATTAGATTATGAATCAATGCATTACATTTATAGATTAAAATGGACCCCCTTGAAAAGAATTTTATTTGGTTTGTGGTTTATCAGTGGATTAAATATTCTCATTTCATTATGATTATAAAAACAACTTTTGTTAAAGATGAGGATATGTTTTATGTGTATTATATCATTAGGTTATATAGGGATACCTCTAACATTATTTTGGATGGGAATCCTAAGATTACATCCATATTCAGGATGGTTATAGATGAGGTTATGGGGACTCATGTTAATTTGAATATAGATTACCATCCATAGAAGGATGTCAAGAAAGATTGTTCTATTTACATCATTGTGGAAGTGATTTGTGAATACTTTTTGGAATTTTTTGGATCAAGGGATATCAATTTGGGGATGTTTCAGTTTTTTCATAAATATAGTTATCAATCATTAATCATAATGAATCACTTTGAGGATTGGTATGGTCACCTATGCAGATCACCACATTATTGGTAAGTGGTGGGTGAAGCTTTTATTGTTAGATTTAGTCTCATTCTAGGGACATGAGTGTTGATTTAGGATATACATTGGTGTTTTTTTTAGTCTATAGTTGGTATAAATATTATGTGAATCATTAATTGCATCGTTTTTCTACATTGGTGAAGGGGTTTACATGAAATTCTTTACTTAGTTGGGTCACTGTTAGATTGGGATACTGGAATGAATCCTCCAAGATATGTTTGATCAGTTGAGTTCACTTGGTGGATTGGGTGGGTTGTGTATCGATTGGAATTACCATCTCATTAGATAGGTATATTGGATTCTCTACGCATATCTCGTCTCAAGGAGTACCATCCTCATCCTTATAATGTTCTGAGTTGGGTTAGATTTAGTTGGACATATATGTATCAATTTTATCTGATCAAGTGGAATTCATGGTTTCTCATGTGGATATATTTCATGTTAAGTCTATATCACTTTATAGAGTGTTATAGTAAAACTAACCATATTATTATGATACAGGGGAGTAGGAATCATCGTTGATGGAGTAGTGGCATAATATTTTTCTATAGCACCCATATTCCATATAATTTCCTTAGGTGGAAAGCTTTATGATGGAGTGGTTTTTACATAATATATAAAAGAGATATAATTGATATATTTTTAAATGGTTTTTCTCTCAGGTTTAGATGGAATAATATTTTTCATTGGAAATACTGCACAACCTAGGGTGAAGACTTCATACTAGACACTTTTACATTATATGATATAACTTATGGCGTAACTCCTTCAATGGGAACCAACTATAAAAAGGATTGTGGTAGAAGAAAATTATAAGCTATAAAATCATTTTACATTATAAAACAAGGTTTTTTGTGTTGAAATCATCAATTAGGTTAAATTTAACTAAATGATATTTTTTCGATGTTAATTAGTTATGGGATATTTATTCTATAAATAAGGTTTTTATTTTGAAAATCATCAACCCACGTGGATTAAGTCACATTTAACATATTTTATTTCTAATTCAAATCATTTGATACACATATTACTCCATAAAACCCTTGGTATACATTTATGCAATTTTTGGTGTCGTAATTTCTTCCATATTGTATAATTTTGAATTTTATCTCTATATAATTTTTATATCTTCCCATGATTACGGTATATTTCTACTTCTTTATTGTCATTGGTCAGTGTAGTGGCGTGGCACTACATTATGGATTTCTCATCCCATTGGTTAATCTTTTTATCATGTAATACCCAATAATTTTTTGAAATATTTTGTTCAAATAAACCCACCCTTTTTAATTTTAGGTTACACGCGACACTTATTTTTTTCTATCATAACACACAACACTGAGTGTATCCTTCATTAAACAAAATGCTATGTTTAGAAGAATGGTTACATATTAATGATATATTATTATTTATTATAATAGTTTCAACTAGTTGTTGGAATGATGGGAATGAATATGACTAACTGAATTGTGGAAGAAATATGTTTTAAACATGTATATTAAATTACTTCCCAACTATTTAGAAATAAAAATAAATACAATTTGATGATAAATTAAATCATTATCTGAAAAACTATTTTTTCACAAAAAAACATATTTTTCTGAATCAAATAAAAAAAACTGTGAATGAATTTAAATAAATTTCTATATTATATATTCAATAATTTACTAACATTCATCTTTTTGGTCATATATTTATGAGATTAGAATAAAACCAATTTTACTCGTAAAAACATTATTTTTCTAAAAAACATTTTTGTCTCCATCTATGATCATATTATAAAATTAATTTTTTTCAAAAATTTCAATTAATTTCTGAATTCATAATCTCAAAATTATCTTGGTGTGAAATTTTGAAAAATTTATGAGAAGTTAATGTTTTACATGATTGGTGACAAATACTTGTTTTTACTAAGAATTTACATTTCCATTAAAGAATTTAAAAATGGAAATTTTATTTTAAAATAGTCCCAAAAGTAATATTAGTTTAATTATATATAAATTAATCCAATTTAGGTTAATGGAATCATTTTAATATCTAATTTTTATGTAAAATATTTTTAAACATTTTAACAATTTTTACTCTTAAAACCTGCTTTCTTATCGCTTCAGTAAGATTAATATGAAATTAAAATTTTCAACAACTTTTAATGGAATTTGGAAAAGTTTATACCATATTTTAAATTAGAATAAATTATATTCTCAATGAATTTAAACTTTATTTTTCTAAAAAATAGGAAAAATTGTAATTATTATATACTGCGGTTAAATAAAATTATAAGGGATAAAAAAGACCAAACAATTTACAATCCGATTTTATTGTAATATTCAAAAATTATCCATTATTATAATTTTAATGGTTCATTATAGAGCCATGTATCATATGAAAAACATGGGCACACATTTTTCTTTTCAAAAAATTACAATTATGCCACTTAATTCATTTATAAAAGTGTACCACCTCTAATGTCTTCTTCACACATCTAATTCAAATTTTATTGTCAAAAAATAGCAAAAATAACTTAAATAATTATCTCATTTCGTCATTAAAACAATAGCTTGGTTAGAAATACCTCTAAGAATCCTTTTGGTTCACACTAAAAGATGTTGTTTGGAAAAGATTTAACATCTATAACAGAACATCTTAGTTTATTTATATCTCATACTCCATAAATTATTATTAAAAAATTATGATATAATAATAAAATTGTATTCTTTATTATGAAATTTTATTATGTTAATGGAATGATATACATCCATCTCATTTTCCCTCAAATGGGGAATGATATTGTCAATCGTGTGTACGGAGGACTAACACCTCAAAAACCGATGTAATTCATTTTCAATCACTTTTTCATAGGTATTATTATGATGATGGATTTAAAGTATATTATCTATATTTTTAACAAAATTATTGTTCTGAAATTGTTATTTATAATATACCATTTATCTTTTTATTCGGTGATGGATGTGATAACATCCCTCATGTGTAAGGAAGACTACTGCTCCGCCAAGTGATGTGATTCATTTTTCACTTACGCAACACATGGAATGTAATAAGGATAAAATTAATTAATATATGTAATATTTATGCATTACCAGTGTCATGAGCTTTCCATTTTAAATTTATATGGATGGTTTCATAGATATAGTAAATAAATATATATGACTTATATATGATATATGTATGATGTATATGGCACCATAATTATTCTATAAAGTTTATATATGATTTACCTTTCCCATGTTCCGTCAACTGAGGAAATAGAAACAACATTCATGCATACACACAACCTACGATATTCATGAATGGTATGATTCATTTTCTATATATAACTATAATAGATTAAAATATATATATAATGAATATATATTATGGTTAATATTATTTATATAATAGAAAAAAAATAAATGTAACTTGATTGAAAACACTAACCCAAAATATACAT
The DNA here is from genome assembly GCA_963277665.1 of Viscum album. NCBI lineage: Eukaryota > Viridiplantae > Streptophyta > Magnoliopsida > Santalales > Viscaceae > Viscum > Viscum album. The sequence continues at coordinate 1,597,527,329 of OY728119.1, read as the reverse complement.
GAAAAATGATTGAGTTGCTACCTGAAATGTAATTTTAACAAGAAAATATTAATAAATGACTAATAAAATGGTATGAGTATTTAATATATGGTATAATGTATAATAATATGGTTATTTATTATCATTATAATAAACATATATCTATTATGCATATGATATAAATGTGTATGGCCGATGTTGAGGATTATGGTAAGGGATTTCTAATCACTAATTTATTTATGGGGGACATTGGTAAATTAACCAGTTATTTCATTTTTGTAGTGTTTAGACTACCCAATTCATATGTTATATAATTAATTTCATTATTTTATGGATATATAATGTTTCATTTTATGTTATTATTTTTTGGGGTTTATGAAAAAAATATCACAATAGTGGTAAAGGATTTTCATATCACTTTTTTATTTTTGTGAGAAACATGACATATTCACCACCAATAATTTCTATGTGGTGTATATATATATAATTAATTTATGTAATGTTTCTTAAAATAAAAATAATTATTATATAAATACCCATTTGAGTATCAATATTTTATAGGGTTTATAGTAAAAAGGATTATAAGGAAGTAAGAGATTTTTGTCTCAATTGGCCTTCTTTGATACATATGTTATCTTATACAACTAAACTCTTTTATGATGTCCCTATAAAACAACCATTGATATTTAATATTCAAAATTATTTTATTGTCATATTTTTTTATGTTTCCTTTAATTTATTTCCTTCAGGTTTTAAAATATCCAATGTTACCAAAGTGGTAATGAATTTATGTTACGATCTCATCATTTATAAGTATTGTTAATTATTGTTATTTCGAAAATAAAATGTTCTGATATATATCTCATAAAACACATGAATTTAATTCTCATATAGTAATGTTACTAGACTTCATATTTTCCTTAAATTTTCCTCTCTCAATTTATACCACACTTCTGATGAATTTTTTTAAGAAAAATCATATTCGTTTTTAACTTCTTTTGAATGCATTCTTTTCTTCCAAAATCATGTTTTTATAATGGGTTAGGGAAAATGTTTCTAAAATTATCAAAATGATTTATTAAAGTACAATTTATCCTAATTTTACATTTTTTTAAAAATGTTTTTAAATTAATTTTCATTTCATTTTCTAAATGCTGACCATTAAGAATTTACTGAGAATCTGAATGGAATAATTTCTTTACCTTGTACACAAAAAATTACTTATTTCATTACCAATAAATTTTCAATCAATTTATTTATATATTGAAAAAATACATTTTCAATGGAATTTAATTAGAGAAATTTTTATGTTTTAAAAAGTTTTTTTTCAAGTGTAAAGGATATTTTACACAATTATTTCTTTTAAATTACCTATAAATATTATTTTAAAATAAAATGGGTTTAAAAGAAATTATTTCTTAAAAATTGTTTTTTAAGAAGAAAATATATTTTCTTAAATACTTTATTTTCAATTGTCAATAAATATTATTTCCAAATAAAATGATTTTGAAAATGTTTTACTTTTATTAGTTGTCTTCCAAAATTAAAAAGGTTATTTTCTTCATGAAATGTTCAATGTGATATTTTAAAATCATTATTCATCAAAGATTAAATCCATTGATGTTATATATGATTTAATGGGGATAAGATCCATTGAACCCATTCATATTCATTCTCTAAATATTTGATTTTTTATTTTTTATTTTAAAAATATGTTTATGATAGCCATTTTTTCCATTGGTATTGATATGATGAAATGATAAATAGATTATGAAACATGTTTCTATTCCAAGGGATAAGATATAATGAAATGACTATAAAAATATTTTATTTTTCCAATGGTAATTATAAAATGTTTATAAAGCATAATTCCTTTCATGGGATCAAATATGATGACTGTTTTAGGAACTTTTGTCACAAATATGTATGATTGTTTTGGGGAAAAATAGTTTTTGGGGAGTCTTGCAGTTCATGAAAGGAAAAAAATTTGTGTGAGAGGTTCTTGGGATGGAATGTGGATCACGGGAATCTTGTGGAATACTGGATACCCTATCATTAGCAAAAAAAAAGATGAATTTTCCCACAATGAAGGAAGATATGTAGTACCCAGACCACATAAGGAAATTCATTCGTGGGATTATTATTATTCATAGGAGATGAAAATTAAGTGATAAAGGTGATGCCACATTGTATATTTGGGAGAATCAGATTAGTGAAATTTTCAGATCTATTTTCTTATATATGGTGTGCTAATCCCATCATTAAAGAGTGCAATTTTTACAACAAAACTTTTTTCCTTTGATAATTTGGTAAAGACTGATTGTTGTTCGTGAAGGATAATTCTAGGAATGATGAAGAGGTTTGTGAGGAAGATTATCCAAAAGTATAAGGAGTTCAATGGAATGTTTCATGAAGGTATTTTCGTGGCTATGAATCTTTTAATTGAAATATGTATTCAAAGTATGAAATGGTTCATGGAAAAGGAAGTGGTCTGTAGGAAGAAGTAGTCCACGAAAGGAGAGGAAGTACATAGAGGTGTTTTGAGGAGACTATTCATGGAGGTGGTATACCGAGATTATTCATAGAGGTGGTGCACGACGGTTGTACATGGTAGTGAAAGAAGTGGCAGTTTGTAAAAGTGGAGTTTAGTGAATAATATGTACTATATAGTTCATCCATGAATCAGGTACTTCATGAAGGGACATTAATAGTTCTTGAAATCAATTTATTTGAACTAAAAGTATGAAGAAAAGTATATTTAGTGAATGGGTGAAAAAAGGAATTCAAATGAGAATTTATCTACATTTGAGAATGTGTTATTTCATTAAAATTAATGTACCTATAGGTCCATGAACTGTGGGTGAATCCATTCCAAGATCATTGAGTGAAGGACAGGAAAAAGGTGATCCCTTCCGCAAGTAGTGTACCAGAGAATGAGACAAAGGGAGTGTCCCTTGGGAATGAAATGATCATACCATAAATCTTGTTCAGGTATTGATCCTCTGCACAAAATTTATATTTCTCGAACCTTGTAATTGGTAGTGACATTTAGTGAATTTTTTACAATTGTGTTTCACCATTGTATGCTCCATGTCCATAGCCTAGTGAGGATGAACCAAGTAAAATTGATGATTCGTATGGGTGATTTTATATCTATTATACATGTCTACGAAATAAAGAGATAAGTGTTTTTTAATGAAGAAACAAGATCCAAAGGTGAAGTAGTTTTAATTTGTCACACATTGATTCACCCCTGGCTATTTGAAAATGTGGGCTTAACAGTTTTCATTATATTATTGGTGGGACATATATCTCTTACAAATACATTAGGTAAATATTTATATCTTATGTGATATCATAACTGGAATGGATAGTGAACCCATTTTAGTTAGGGACATTTTCCACAATGATGGTCTTGCGAGTGAATGTTTACTACTAAAATTGATTTAGGATTAAAACAATTATAATATGATATATTTTTAAATAATCCTCGATTAGTATGAAAATTATTATCTATTCAAATTTGTATTCCAAAATTCCATGGGTTTTTCTTATGTTGTTCTCTTATGGATCATGTTCCTTGATTACTTAATGATTTATGTCATTTGAACTGATATGAAATGTTTTCTATTTAAATATTATGATATTTGATATGAAAATTATGTTTTCCAACCATTATGATCTTGTTCTCATAAATCTATTCTCATTTATTTCTTATTTATTCATTTATATCTATCTTTCTTACACTTAATAAGAATAAAAACCCACCCTTTATTTTGATTCCTTTCCCCAAATCATGATTAGTGTAATTAATTAGGGTATGTTTATAATTATTATAAATGGGGAAAATGATTATGGGAGATATTTAAGATCATTCCCATAATTATATTATTGTGTACTTCTTATCCAATGAAACTAAACTATTATTATATTCTAGTGTGTATTTGTGTAATTTATTTAATATTCATCTTAAAAGGTGTAATATCTAGGTATGAAAATCCTTTTTCTCAACAGTTGGTATTGCACCGTTGTTTTAGTTATCCTTTAGAAAAATTGATGAGAATACATTATTTAAATATCTGTGGTTATTTCATAAAATAAATTAAATGATGATTAATATATTGTAAAATGTACATGAATTTTCCTAAAGGGTAGAGTGAGTGGTTTCAAATTCATTATATACCTATCAGTAAACTTCATGTGGATGTATCTCTACCATAGAGGTACCTATATTTATTAACTCAAAAAAATGGTGAATATATGATGACTTAATCATCACCCAGTTTATGAAAATGGGCCTTAATGCACACTTGTATTGATACTTACTAGGGATATGTTTTGGATATTGAATAACTCAATATTAATCAACATGGAGTATTTAAATAGATGATGGAAATCAATAACCTAGGATAAAAATAATGTGACCTAGAATAAAAATATTATTTTACAATTTATAAATATCATATGTTTTTTATGATTATGTGACTTCTTAATATGATTATTATTTCCCACTCTATGCTTTTTGGTATTAGTGAATATGGGGAACCCGAAGAAACTATATTAAATTATAATTTTATATACAATATTTTTATGATAAAAATTAAAATAATTATTAGAGTGAAGGACGTTTTGATTATTTCAACACATTTCTCACAATATATGATTAAAAACATGAACATTAACCAACTATCAGACTTAAGAAATAAGTATAGAATAGGTAAGATGAGAGATCAGGTGGTGGGGACCATAGAGGAAAGAAGAATTAGTTTCCTATATGTTAATAATATAGGAAGAAACAACCATGTTGATGTATTCTATGAAGGGTAAATATTTTAGGGCTGGAAATAAGAACAAAAATATATCAATTGTAGACGAAAAATGATTCAAATATGGAATGTATGGGCATTATTAAAACAGATATCCTATGTGGAAACATCATGAAGTAAATTAGAAAGGTGGTATGAGTAATGGTTATACAGATGATGATGAGGTGACTACAAATGATATATTAATTGTATGGTTTGTTTTAATAGTGATGTTTATGTTATATATTAGAATCGTGATTTAATTGTGGATGATTAATGTTGACACACAATATATATTTCATATTATATGATTTTGTTATTATGGAAGAAGATTCTGAATCTTTGTTAAGGATATAATAATGATGTAGAATAATTTGAGGGTATATGTATTAAAATGAATGAATTATAAAATATATAAGGACTATTCATTATAGGTTTCAAATTAATAATTTGAAAAAATATATTCGACGGTACTAATAATCTAGAAAACTGATTTAATTACATGGTTTTATTTTATAGAAAACATGTGATTATGGGAAGGTAACCCTTAAAATGATCTTAATGATGACAAAATGGTTTTTATATTGGATAAAGAGCTAATTTATATGGATAAACTAAACTGGATGGTATTAATTTCCTTCGAAATGGGCAATTATCCGTGTAAAAAGTTTGTTTAATCATTGGTAGAGTTTAAAACATTATTAGATCAATGTAATACGTACAATAATATGTGGTTTTATATAGGGAAAGAGGTATAAGTCATGTTTTCATTATGGTTTTATGGTAATTATGTTTATTACCAACCTTCAAGAGAATATATAACTATGGTATTCACATATTTTTCATGTGACCATTAAGATATTCTTAATTCTATTTAGAGGATTAATGTTTTTTTTTGAAAAATAGTGACCTTATTAATACAATTTAATTTGGAAGGTTTATATGGTCAAACATTTATGTAATGGTTTATCTTTTACATTGGATGAGTATTTATAAATTAATTTATTACTTCACTATATAATGATTTATGCATAACCAGGATTATCATTATATTATGTATCTTTTGATCAATTTTTGCTTGAAGAATAAAAAATTAATTATCATATATTAGATTCATAGGTGAAGTTTAAACTGATAAAATCATAACCAAAATATGATATTATATTTATTGAATGGAATAAAATCATTTAAGTATACAATATCATGAATATTATCTAATAATAGGTGTTGGTTTTCACTTCTATATCCATGTTTTTACATCCCACCAATTGTATCCTATATTTAAACCAAGTTATGTATTATTCTATATTTCCTTCACACATACATTTCTATATTTTGAGAAGTATTTTATATAAAATCATTTTTCTTATGTGGGTTTCCAACAATAATATTTTCAAATGTTAAACCCTTATTTACCGACCAGAATTTCAAATTGTGAGGATGTAATTTCTTTAAATCGGTTGAATGTGACAACCAGGTATTGTGTGAAATTTTTTTTTTCAATTATATTTAATAGTTTTGATATTTTTTGTTATACTCAACATTGAGTTTATCTTTCATTACATAAAACACTAAGTGTTGCCTATTTTACACACAATGCTAAGTTTAAATGAAATACAACACACTATTAAAATATTTTTATTCAATTTCACAATTATCATGTTACTATTTGTCATGACCCCCTCCCCACAAAGTGTACCCCTCCTGGGCCGGCAATGTGAGAAGGGAGATAATGACCCCCGAGTCCCGCCTCCAGTAGGCCCCAGGTTGGCGACTAGTGTTGTACCTCTCGTTCCCCTCGTTGTTTGATTTTCATGATCACAATCACCTTATTATTATTTGTCTAATATTGTTTCAAGTGTTTTTGGATGTTAGGAATCATTTCAGGTTACCAAGGGCTTGGGCCAAGAAGGAAAAAAGCCAGAATGGACTGCAATTCAGTCCACCGGCCAACCGGTGTGATAGCACCGGCCAGCCGGTGGACCTGGCAGAGGCATTGCCCACTGCCAGGTTCCACCGGTCAGCCGGTGGCTCTGTCACCGGTCAGCCGGTGGCACCTGCACCAATGGGCCAGCTACTGCCTGCCCACCGGCCAGCCGGTGGCTCTGGCACCGGTCAGCCGGTGCTGCCTGGGCAGAAGGCCTTCTCAACAGCCAAGGCACCGGCCAGCCGGTGGAGCTGTACCGGCCAGCCGGTAGCCCAGTCAAACTAGCCGTTGGCTTTGACTAGTCAACTCTCTTTTGGCTCCCAACGGCTCTTTAAGCCTCTCCAACGGCTCCGAAGACTCCCCAAGGGTTCCATGCCTATAAATAAAGGCTGAGGAAGCCTCGGACATCAACCGGATCATATACGAAGCCAACGGACATATTTTGTATCAATTGGCCAACCTCCGGCGACTTCCTTCAAAGGAACCTCAAGTGCTCCAACAACTTCCACATCCAAGGAGCTCCATCAAAGAAGCTTGGAAGCGGCCTTCAACATCTCCAATCATTCAAAGGCGCCCAAGGCTTCTCCAATTACGGGTTTTATTGTTTTATTCATTTTGAGCTTTCAAATTGGGTTTGTGCCTACAAACCCCAACTCCTTTTCTATTCCTCTCTCTTTTGGGTTTCACACCACCTCTAAGGTGTGAAGAGGTTGTCAAGCTTTCCTTTAAATAGCATGAGACATAGGTGAGCTATCCATCACCTGTAAGAAGGATAGTGGGTTCTTGCTAAACCATTAAAAGCAAGTGGGTTCTTGCTCAACCATCAAAAGCAAGCTGTAATAGGTCCTAGTGCTACCTCAAAGCCTAGTGGGTTTCTTGCTAAAACCATTGAAAAGAAAGCGGTAGGAATCTCTCAACGGTTGAGTTGGGAGCGGAGACGTAGGCCGGGTTTTGGACGAACTCCGTTAACAATTTCTTGTGTGATTGCCTCTTTTATTTTCCGCTGCAAATACTTTGATTTCACTTTGATTTTAATTTGTCAATCTTTTTTTAAAAGGCAATTCACCCCCCCCCCTCTTGCCATCATTTCCCGTTTTTCTCCGTCCAACAACTAGCACCGTGGGTATAATAAACATACAAATGGGAGGCATTACCCTCTAAGATAACACATGCAGAAGAGAGAGAGATAGAATAGACTCCAATAAACTCCAACTTAGAACTGAGATATAAAAGGAAACCAAGTACATATATGAAATGTCATGCAAATGTACTACAACTGAAAGGGAAAACTAAAAGTACCTAAAAGAAAGTAAAACGGCAGCGACCACAAGCCCGAACAACTCCTCCTCCAACCGCAAGCTAGTAGTAACCAGCTTGATCTCCAACCTGCTCCAAGTGACCTGAAAAACAGTTTATACATACATAGGGTGAGTATAACAGTATACTCAGTAGGATCCTCCCCAAGCCTCTCGTGCAAAAGTAAAGAAATAATGCTAAATCCCAGTGAACAACAAGTGAAACTAACTCGTCACCTAAACAGGTATACTATGTTCCCAACCTCACCATGGCTACTCTCACCAAGTAACACATATAAGAATATGGAATAAAGTAAAGAAGATCAAGGGTACCCGCTACTTCTTCGCCACTGGTTTGCCGCTTTTCCCCAACGACATACGTCCTGTGCATCTCTCTCCAAGGCTTGCCCGCAAACACCTGGGCTAAGCTCTAAAATCTGCACCTCGTGCACCACATAGGCTTTCCCGCAGACACCTGGGCGAAGCACCACACCATCCTCATAACCAAAAGTAACCAGGTAATTTTTGGGAGCCACCACAGCTCGCATAACGTGTATCATACGTCGGGTATTATACCTCAAGCCATTACAGCCCATACACCGAGTAAGGATCCTCAATCCATCATAGCCTATACACGTTACACCTATAGTAGTCTGTAGGATACTATATCCAGAATATGTGTGTGTGAACAACCACAAGCCATTACAGCCCTCTACACACATATATGGGGTAACTAACCGATGTGCCTCATGGCACAAGTATCTACCCAGAGGAGAGAGCGGAGCCAAAGGGGGTAGTCAGCCATTCAACCTCCCATCAGAATGTTGGGGAAAACACCCCCCCCCCCCAGGGCTCAAGAACCTCGGGGTGTCAGTTGCCCTTATCGACAGGGTGGAGTAGCGTATAGAAACACAAAAAGTACAGAATATATAAGTAACTCACATCCACACTATGGGCATTACCTTGTCTCAGATACAACTGCAGCAAACATCTCTCAGACTCTAGGCTGCTACTTCTAAGACTAGGTATCCTATAAGCACAAAAACATTTGAAGAGATTTATTAGATTACTCCGTTCTCATTTTATCAGTTCCACTTTACATTAATTAATTCTTTAAACATTAATTAAGAATGAAAAATTCCACATTTTACTGAATTGGCATCGCATTCAAAAACAACTGCTCCTTTTTAAGATTCACATTACCTTTAAATTCCAGCATCTCCATCCCCGTGGATTTTCACCATTTAATCAAACATTCATTACAGAATTACTTTTCCACATTCCCAGGCATTCTAGAAAAACATCATATGCTTCTAAACACAAAGGAGGCTCAACACGGTGAGTAGATATACTACCCGTCGAGTCTTTGCCACCTATAGAAAGAGCATATACCCATTCTCCCTCGGGAGGCTAAACACGGAAAGCACGTGGCATACCCCGTGCGTCTTCGCCTCCTTCGGAAGATGGGTAGCAAGACCAGCTGCCTTGAGCAGTGGGGGAAAGCAAAGCAGATTAACATTCAAGAAAATCGTAAGCAGCCATCAACCACATCCATCCCATTCCATCACCCCTGGTGTCCTCCCCGACACCCATATGCATAAACTGATGCATCTCGCCACTCTAGGCGTCATCTGCTGCCATAACCACAAGGCCTCCATGCCTCCACATATCACAACAACCATCCAGGCTCACATCACAACACAAGTAGCCGGAAAACAAACATCACATCATGGGATCTTGAAACTTTAACGAACAAGAGGGTAACTCATAACCCTTTTAGAAATTCCCACATAATATGTTCTCTAATCCATATTGAATTAACAGATTTGTTATTCGTAGGTTTCAATCATGGATACCTAATCAGTAAGCTATCATAATTAAACAACCATGCTTCCTTCCCTAATTTTATTATCATCAAATTAGAACAACTACAACAACGGAAAAACAAGATTAATTTACATGCCTCTTTATCTTTCCAATTAATTAACAATTAATTCCGGCTTTATGTTCATTATCAATTTCAATCATGAACGAACAACAAATCAAAGAAAACATAGATATCACTATATCTAGGAAAACATGAGGCAAACTGTTATCATGGTATAAAGAAACAACATGCGATCAACCAATTCTTTTAATCCGGTTCAAGTATTTAATTAGGTCAATTTCATTGTGATCCAAAGGGATAAATCATGCTAATTCTACGATTGCACATATACAATTAGAGAAGCCATGAATCACCTACCTCAAAGAGTTCTTGACGTCCTTTTTCCACACAGCGGGCCACAATCCTTCTCTCGCGACAACTTATGTGGAAGAATGATCGACACAGCTTGGTTGCATAAAAACAAAGAACCAATCATAGGAGTAATGATTGATTGTGCAACTCCTACGAAAAGGATTGAAAGGTTCTAGCGCCTCTTAGTTGAGAACAAAGGGAATGAACAAGGGAGAATGATATCTCGTTCCTTTTTATGATTTAACGAGGTGACTGTTTAAGATCCGGTTAATTCTCCATTAAAAACGGATCGCATTAACCCACGTGGTTTGACCAAGTAAAACATTCCAAGACTTAGGAATAATTAATATAGGATTTATGGAATTTGAATCGGCCTTAAGAGACCTTAAAAATAAGGCTTTAAACGTATATTATGTCAAAAGAAACATCAAAAGGGGAAAAACTGTAGGAGTCTGGAAATACTGTTCACCCACTATTACTGTACATGAAACTGATCTGTGAAACTGATCTGTCGCACCGATCTGTGAAACCGATCTGTCGCACCGATCTGTGAAATCGATCTGTCAGACCGATCTGTGAAACCGATCTGTGAAACCGATCTGTCACACCGATCTGTGAAACCGATCTGTCAGACCGATCTGTGAAACCAATCTGTCACACCGATCTATGAAACTGATCAGTGAGACCAATCTGTCACACCGATCTGTGAAACTGATCTGTGAAACCGATCTGTGAAACAGGTCTGTGAAACTGATCTGTCACACCGATCTGTGAAACCGATCTGTCAGACCGATCTGTGAAACTGATCTGTCACACCGATCTGTGAAACCGATCTGTCAGACCGATCTGTGAAACCGATCAGTCAGACCGATCTGTGAAACCGATCTGTCAGACCGATCTGTGAAACCGATCTGTCACATTGATCTATCAAACTGATCGGTGAGACCGATCTGTCAGACCGATCTGTGACACCGATCTGTGAAACTGATCGGTGAGACTGATCTGTGAGACCGATCGGTGAGACCGATCTCTCAGACCGATCGGTGAGACCGATTTGTTACTGTTCATAAAACTGGAAACACTATTCACAGAACTGGAAAATTGGCAAAGTGTTGGGAATAAGTCCCATTGGCCTCCCGGAACACCTCCAACACCAAAATTCCACAAAGTAATGGACCGGAGAGGTCCGAGCCATTAGATTAGATACCTCTCAAAACATTCTCGTCCTCGAGAATTAAAAACCAACCCAGAAGAAAAGAGGGTTCCGAACAACAACCCCATAAGATACCTATCAGGGGAAAACCACCATGAGTTGTTCGAAATCTGGAACAAAACTACGACATCCGGGAGTATGGGGACAAACAATCCATACCCAAACAATTCAAACATAACATCACATAAAAGGTACATAAATAAAACATGAAGGGTCCAACCACAATGAAAACATCATTAAAAGAAAGGTGTTAAACATTAAACAACTCTGGGTACTGAGCACGTATCTGTGACTCACGCTCCTAGGTACTCTCCTCCATGGCACCGTGTCACCACAAGACACGAACTAAGGGGATAGAACGCCCACGCAACACCTTCTCCTTGTGGTCTTGGATCTCCACAGGTCGCTCCTTGAAGGTTGCATCATCATCAATATTGATCTCTCCCCAATCGATAACATGAGATTCATCATGAAGGTAACGACGGAGCTGCGATACATGGAAAACATCATGTATTTGAATCATTTGAGGGGGAAGTGCTACTCGATACGCCACACCTCCAACACGAGCTAACACCTCGAAAGGCCCAAAAAAACGGGGAGAAAGCTTACTTCTGCGACCAAACCTTCGCTGCCCACGACGGGGAGTCACCTTTAGAAACACATGATACCCAACATTAAACTCTAAGGGTCTCCTTCTTTGATCAGCATAAGATTTCTGACGATCTTGTGCTGTCTTCATCCTCTCACGAATCACTTGAACCATCTCTGTCGTATTCTGCACTAGTTCTGGTCCGAGAATTGCGGACCCTCCAACCCCAGTCCAGCACAACAGAGAACGGCATGGCCGACAATACAAGGCTTCAAACGGCGCCATGCCGATGGTAGAGTGAAAACTATTATTGTAAGCGAACTCTACCAAAGTTAAGAGCTTTTTCCATGAACCTCCAAAATCAAGAACACAAGAGCGCAACATGTCTTCAAGAGTCTGGATTGTTCACTCTGTCTGACAATCCGTTTGAGGATGAAAAGCAGTGCTAAGGCACAGTTGAGAGCCAAAAGCATGTTGGAGACCTCTCCACACCCTAGAGGTAAAAATTGGATCTCGATCAGAAATGATCGTCCAAGGTACTCCGTGAAGCCTCACCACCTCCTCCAGATACTGCCTCGACAAAACCTCCACTGAGCTCGACTCCTTGATTGCTACGAAGTGGGACGATTTAGTTAAATGATCCAATACCACCCATATAGCATCATGTCCTCCTGGAGCTCGAGGTAAACCTGTAACAAAGTCCATTGAGATGTCCTCCCACTTCCACTGAGTAATCTCTAAGTGCTGGAGAAGACCACCAGGAACACGGTGTTCGGCCTTCACCTTCTGGCAGACTAAACATCGAGACACACATTCTGCAACTGTACGCTTCAGCCCAGGCCACCAAAACTGACTCCTCAAGGATCGGTACATCTTCATCACACCAGGATGTACCACCAAGGGTGAACTATGGAACTCTCAGAGAACCGTCTCACGCATCGCCAAGGGAACAAAAATCCTGCCATGATACAACACTTGGTGTTGTTCATCCTCCGACCAACCATCAGGGGCCTCACCACATACAACTCTATCTCTCCAAACTTCCACCTCTAGATCACCCAACTGAGACTCTTCCACCTTCTGCATCCGGGATGACTGCACCGTCATCTGGAAAAGACAACCTCTTCCCCCAACTTCTCCTATATCAAGATGCAAAGCTGATAGCTCTTCCATCACTCTCCAAGAATCACCAGATTCACGCACAACATCATTACGTGACTTTCGGCTCAGTGCATCAGCAACAACATTTCCCTTCCCAAGTGTATACGATATTTCGAAGTCGTATTCCTGCAAGAACTCCATCCACCGATGCTGCCGCAAGTTCAAATCCCGCTGAGAGAAAACATACCTCAAACTCTTATGATCGGTGAAAACCACAAAGCGCTCGTCAATGAGGTAATGTCTCCACAACTTCAGCGCAAACACCACGGCTACCAACTCAAGATCATGGGTGGCATAGTTGCATTCATGGGGACGCAACTGCCGAGACCCATAAGAAACAACAGACCTTTTCTGCATGAGAACACAGCCTAGCCCCAGATGTGAAGCATCACAGAAAACATCAAACAGGACTCCCTCCGCTGGAAGACAAAGGACTGGAGCACTTACCAACTTCTCCTTTAGATACTCGAAAGCTGTCTGACACTGATCAGTCCATATGAACACTTGATCCTTCCTGGTCAAAGCTATCAGAGTAGTCGCAACTCGGGAGAAATTAGCCACAAACCTCCTATAATAGCCTATGAGACCAAGGAAACTTCGCACCTCTGACACGGTCTTGGGGGCTGGCCAAGACACCACTGCTTCTATCTTCGAAGGATCCACATCTACTCCCTGTTGGGACACAACATGTCCCACGAAATGAACTTCTCAAGCCCAGAACTCACACTTGGAAAACTTCCCAACCAACCAATGTTGGCGAAGAACTCCCAAAATGGCTCATTGATGCTCTGCATGCTCCTCTTCAGATGTGGAGTACACAAGGATGTCATCGATGAAAACCACAACAATGTTGTCCAGGAATTCACGGAACACAGCATTCATCAAACCCATGAAAACATCTGGAGCATTTGTCACACCGAATGGCATTACAACAAACTCATAATGCCCATGACGACAGCGGAAAGCAGTCTTCGGGATATCCTCGTCTTTTACACGCATCTGATGATATCCTGACCGCAAGTCTATTTTTGAAAACCAACTTGCACCCTTTAGTTGATCAAATAGGTCATCAATCCACAGGAGAGGATAGCGGTTCTTTATTGCCACTTTGTTTAACCGATGATAATCGACGCACAACCACAAACTGCCATCAGCCTTTTTCACAAACAAATCTGGTGCACCCCAAGGTGACACACTTGGCCGAACACAACCACACTGCAACAGACCATCGAGCTGAATACGTAGCTCTCGTAACTCATAAGGGGCCATCCTATACGGAGACATAGAGATAGGAGACGCTCCTGGCTGTAAATCGATCCCAAACTCGATCTCTCGTCGAGGGGGTAAGAATACAACCTCTTCTGGAAAGACATCAGGGTACTCCTCTACAAACCTAGGAAACTCCAGCTGTTGAACCTCTGAAGAACTCAGCGTCATCCCAGCCATCATGGATGATAATGATGGAACTCGTCTATGACTCATCCGAGGATCTCTCTCACCAACAAAAACCACTTTCTCTCCATCTTCATAAAAGAAAACGACCTTCTTCCTGTAGCAATCCACAACAGCCTGCACCGAATACAACCAATCCATGCCAAGTATGACATCATATGGTTGTATTCGCAAACATAGAAAATCTCCCCAAGAGCGGTGTTGCCCCAACACTAGCTCACAGTCTCTACATACTTCAAACAAGTCAGCTCGACCTCCAACTGGCGTAGTCAATGCCAAGGGAACTGGAAGCCTCTCTACCTCAAGTCCCAAAGCATGGAAAAGGGTAGGTGATATGAAGGAGTGTGTTGCTCCTGAATCAAACAAGGCATACACCAAGGTAGAAAACAAGCAAAGGGTACCTCGAACGACATCTGGCTCGCCTGGGGCTGGCAACGCTAGAGCATGAAGCTGACCAAGACCACCTCCGCGGCCTCTCTGACCCTGATGACGACCACCACCACGGCCATGCTCTGCTCTCTGTGGACGGGGAGCGTCATGGGGATGTCCTATGCCTGCTCCACCTACCCCCGGGTGATCTAAAGCTGGTGTAACCTGCTGCTGCTGCCTCAGCTGGAACTGCCTCAACGGAGGAACCTGGAGTGGAGCGCCTGGTGCACGATGACTGCTCTGAAAAGTCGGGCACTCCCGCTGCTGATGACCATGACCACCACAAGAAAAACAAGCACCTGATCCCTTGGCATAGGCCTGAGAGTTGGTGCCTCTGGAGAAACGTGATGGGAAGGGCTGGGACCTACCCTCAGGTGAACGGAAACTCTTCTATCCTGAAAACCGGGAACCTCGGACCATAGCTCTGCTTCGTAAGGAATCATGACGATTCCCCTCTAGAGATGATCCGGTCCTAGCCAATGTCCTCTCAACAACCTCTTCCCTCGCCAGCACCTCTAGATATGTCTTCAGCATAAATGGGGTGACCTGGCGCTGGATCTCTGGACGCAAAGCCTCCTCGAAATGCCTCGCCCTGGCCTCATCATCTGGTAACAGGTCTGAAGTATATCGTAGAAGGTTCCTGAAATGGATTCCAAACTCTTGAACACTAGAGCTCCCCTGTCGAAGGGTAAGAAGCTCCTGGCGACTGGACGCCTTCGCAGTCGATGAAAGAAACTCGACTCTAAACTTGTCTCGAAACTCCTCCCATGAGATTGCTGACTCCTCACGATCACCGAGTAACAAGAACAACCATTTCCTTGCTGCTCCACTCAACATCGTCACAACCAAGGACACCCAGTGTTCCGTCCGAGCACGAATCGAACTGAAGCCTATCTCGACCACCTCCAACCAGTCTTCTGTGACTGCATCTGAAACGGAGCCCTCGTACTTCTGTAGACTCTGGTGCGGGAACTCTCAGAGTGTCTTCCTCCAAGTGTCATCGTCGTCAACCTCTACCCGGCGGAGATCTGCTGGAACAGGCTGCTGGGCATCTTCTGCGCAAACCTGACGAGGACGTCGACCTGGACCCATACCTGTAAAATAACAACTGTTAGAGCTCCTAAGCCTGTAATATGGAAGACACAACATTAATTAATTAATTGTTTTGTTTTATTAATTTTAGGTTACCTATACCACGGTCTACCCATTCAAACACAAGCGCAAAGAATAATGATGCATGATTCTTTCCTAGGTCTCTACCCTGCAATCGGCATCACTTGTTTAGTAGCCATTGTAAACTTAAAGGTCCGTGCAACAGATCATTGGGGGCCCTGAACGCCTATGTCTCTGCCAGTCTCCAGTGTTTACCCCACTTGCTAAACATGAATGACACCGTTGCCCTACCATCCCATGCATCTTCACCTGTTCCTAACTCCAAACTCCATCCTATCCCTCAACCAGACCTCTGATTCCACTCTGTCACGACCCCCTCCCCACAAAGTGTACCCCTCCTGGGCCGGCAATGTGAGAAGCGAGATAATGACCCCCGATTCCCACCTCCAGTAGGCCCCGGGTTGGCGACTAGCACCGAGGGTATAATAAACATACAAATGGGAGGCATTACCCTCTAAGAGAACACATGGAGAAGATAGAGAGATAGAATAGACTCCAATCAACTCCAACTTAGAATTGATATATAAAAGGAAACCAAGTACATATATGAAATGTCATGAAAAAGTACTACAACTGAAAGGGAAAACTAAAAGTACCCAAAAGAACGTAAAACGGCAGCGACCACAAGCCCGAACAGCTCCTCATCCAACCGCAAGCTAGTAGTAACCAGCTTGATCTCCAACCTGCTCCAAGTGACCTGAAAAACAGTTTATACATACATAGGGTGAGTATAACAGTATACTCAGTAGGATCCTCCCCAAGCCTCTCGTGCAAAACTAAAGAAAGCATGCTAAAGCCCAGTGAACAAAAAGTGAAACTAACTCGTCACCTAGTAGGTATACTATGTTCCCAACCTCACCATGGAAACTCTCACCAAGTAACGCATAAAAGAATATGGAATAAAGTAAAGAAGATCAAGGGTACCCCGCTACTACTTCCCCACTGGTTTTCCACTTTTCCCTAACGACATACGTCCTGTGCATCTCTCTCCAAGGCTTGCCCGCAGACACCTGGGCTAAGCTCCACAATCTACACCTCGTGCACCACATAGGCTTGCCCGCAGACACCTGGGCGAAGCACCACACCGTCCTCATAACCAAAAGTAACCAGGTAATTTTTGGGAGCCACCACAGCTCGCATAACGTGTATCATACGTCGGGTATAATACCTCAGGCCATTACAGCCCATACGCTGAGTAAGGATCCTCAAGCCATCATAGCCTATACACGTTACACCTATAGTAGTCCGTAGGATACTATATCCAGAATATATGTGTGTGAACAACCACAATCCATTACAACCCTCTACACACATATATGGGGTAACTAACCGCTATGCCTCATGGCACAAGTATCTACCAAGAGAAGAGAGCGGAGCCAAAGGGGGTCATCAGCCATTCAACCTCCCATCAAAATGTTTGGGAAAACACCCCCCCCCCAGGGCTCAAGATCCCCGGGGTGTCAGTTTCCCTTACCTACAGGGTGGAGTAGCGTATAGAAACAAATAAAGTACAGAATATATAAGTAACTCACATCCACACTATGGGAATTACCTAGTCTCAGATAAAACTGCAGCTAACGTCTCTCAGACTCCAGGCTGCTACTTCTAAGACTAGGTATCCTATAAGCACACAAACATTAGAAGAGATTTATTAGATTAATCCATTCTCATTTTATCAGTTCCACTGTACATTAATTAATTCTTTAAACATTAATTAAGAATGAACAATTCCACATTAAACTGAATTGGCATCACATTCAAAAACAACTTCTCCTTTTTATGATTCACATTACCTTTAAATTCCAGCATCTCCATCCCCGTGGATTTTCCCCATTTAATCAAACATTCATTACAGAATTACTTTTCCACATTCCCAGGAATTCTAGAAAAACATCATATGCTTCTAAAAAAAAGGAGGCTCAACACGGTGAGTAGATATACTACCCGTCGAGTCTTTGCCGCCTATAGAAAGAGCATATACCCATTCTCCCTCGGGAGGCTAAACACGGAAAGCACGTGGCATACCCTGCGCATCTTAGCCTCCTTCGGAAGAAGGGTAGCAAGACCAGCTGCCTTGAGCAGTGGGGAAAAGCAAAGCAGATTAACATTGAAGAAAACCGTAAGCAACCAGCAACCACATCTATCCCATTCCATCACCCCTGGTCTCCTCCCCGACACCCATATGAATAAACTGATGCATCTCGCCACTCTAGGCGTCATCTGCTGCCATAACCACAAGGCCTCCATGCCTCCACATATCACAACAACCATCCAGGCTCACATCACAGCACAAGTAGCAGGAAAACAAACATCACATCATGGGCTCTTGACCCATTAATGAACAAGAGGGTAACTCAGAACCCTTTTAGAAATTCCCACATAATCTGTTCTCTAATCCATATTGAATTAACAGATTTGTTATTCGTAGGTTTCAATCATGGATACCTAATCAGTAAGCTATCACAATTAAACAACCATGCTTCCTTCCCTAATTTGATTATCCTCAAATTAGAACAACTACAACAACGGCAAAACAAGATTAATTTACATGCCTCTTTATCTTTCCAATTAATTAACAATTAATTCCGGCTTTACGTTCATTATCAATTGCAATCATGAACGAACAACAAATCAAAGAAAACATAGATGTCACTATATCTAGGAAAACATGAGGCAAACAGTTATCACGGTATAAAGAAACAACATGTGATCAACCAATTCTTTTAATCCGGTTCAAGTATTTAATTAGGTCAATTTCATTGTGATCCAAAGGGATAAATCATGCTAATTCTACAATTGCACATATACAATTAGAGAAGCCATGAATCCCCTACCTATAAGAGTTCATGACGTCCTTTATCCACACAGCGGGCCACAATCCTTCTCTCGTGACAACTTATGTGGAAGAATGATCGACACAGCTTGGTTGCATCAAAACAAAGAAGAACCAATCCTAGGAGTAAAGATTGATTGTGCAACTCCTACGGAAAGGATTGAAAGGTTCTAGCGCCTCTTAGTTGAGAACAAAGGGAAAGAACAAGGGAGAATGATATATCGTCTCTTTTAAAGATTTAACGAGGTGACGGTTTAAGATCTGGTTTATTCTCCATTAAAAACGGATCACATTAACCCACGCGGTTTGACCAAGTAAAACATTCCAAGCCTTAGGAATAATTAATATAAGATTTATGGAATTTTAATCGGCCTTAAGAGCCCTTAAAAATATGGCTTTAAACGTATTTTACGTCAAAAGAAACGCCAAAAGGGGAAAAACTGTAGGAGTCTGGAAACAATGTTCACCCACTGTTACTGTACATGAAACCGATCTGTGAAACCGATCTGTGAAACCGATCTGTGAAACTGATCTGTCGCACCGATCTGTGAAACCGATCTGTCAGACCGATCTGTGAAACTGATCTGTCACACTGATCTGTGAAACCGATCTGTCAGACCGATCTGTGAAACCGATCTATCACACCAATCTGTGAAACTGATCGGTGAGACCGATCTGTCACACCGATCTGTGAAACCGATCTGTGAAACCGATCTGTAAAACTGATCTGTGAAACTGATCTGTCACACCGATCAGTGAAACCGATCTGTCAGACCGATCTGTGAAACCGATCTGTCACACCGATCTGTGAAACTGATCTGTCAGACCGATCTGTGAAACCGATCTGTCAGACCGATCTGTCACACCGATCTCTGAAACGGATCGGTGAGACTGATCTGTCAGACCGATCTGTGACACCGATCTGTGAAACTGATCTGTCACACCGATCTGTGAAACTGATCTGTCACACCGATCTGTGAAACCGATCTGCCACACCGATCTGTGAAACTGATTGGTGAGACTGATCTCTCAGACCGATCGGTGAGACCGATCTGTCAGACCGATCTGTTACTGTTCATAAAACTGGAAACACTGTTCACAGAACTGGAAAATTGGCAATGTGTTGGGAATAAGTCCCCTTGGCCTCCCGGAACACCTCCAACACCAAAATTCCACAAAGTAATGGACCGGAGAGGTCCGGGCCATTACACTATTAGAATGGAAGAATTGGTAGTATTTACTCAATTATTAAAATATAATCTAAATACATGTACATAAAATTAATTCCTTGGTGTCCTATTTATTACAAATGTAAATAAAAACTATTTAAAATAAAAGGAGTCAATTACAAAAAAAAATTAGGCATAAAAATCTTTTTCAACTCAATAATTCAGAAAATATATTTTGGAAAATTATTTTGATAATATATATATATATTCCATATTCTATAAAATATATAATATTAATCTAATGTGTTTTCTAGATTGGTGATAAGAATAAGTCCAATTTTATGCTTAAAATGTCATTTTTCTATATAGGAAAATCATTTCAAATTTTGAGAACTTATTTTAATATTAGTTTCTCCCAAATGTAGAATTTTTTTTGAAATAAGATAAATTAAATTTTTAAATTTATATAGATAAACTATCTCAGGGTGATTTTGTTGGTAATTTTTTGAAAAAAAAAATATATATTTTATGAATAGGAAAATTTTTAGTTTTTATTAAGCATTTTCGTGTATTTTAATGAATTTTGATACATCAAATAAAATTAATATAGTTTTAAAAGTTTTATTTCGTTAATTATATATTTATTAATACAACTTATTATATTTCAATCATTTTCTTTATGAATTTTTATTTAAAAACGTTTTAATCATTTGAATATTTTTCTCTTTGAAAAGCCACTTTATCATCACAACTACTAGGTTAATTTTAAATTAAAACATTCCACCTGAATGAAAGGAATTTGGGGAAATTGATTAAATATTTTGAATATTAACCATTTATATTATCATATAATTTAAAGTTAAATATTTTCTATAATTAATTCGAATAATAGTATAAATTATTTACTATGATTAATGTAAAAATGTGTTTACCGGGGGGAGTTAAACCAAAAATATAAGGGTTAAAATTGAAACAAACATGTCCCACCCATATTATATTGCCTCATATAGACCGTATCTACTATTATATTAATAATGGGACATTTTTTATACTTTTTTCATGTGAATAAAGTGGGTATATCTTTTTCCTTTCAAAGACATTCTTATGTTCCACTCACCTAACTTTTTAAAGGACACCCCCTATACTATCTTCATGAAAATTACAAAACACATAAATTAGGAAATAAAATTCCCAAATAACTTAACTAATTCCAACTTATCATTTTATTGGATATATTTTTATTATAAATAAAACCTAAAATTACTTTTTTTGCAAACTAAAAGAAATTTTCTAAAGAAGAGCCAATGTCCCTAACCAAATGTTTTATTTTAATTATTCCTCATATTAGATCAGTTATTAATGATCCATAATGATATAATAACATGATAATATTAGATATACTGAGATATTATAATGTTAATATATGGAAAAAAATATATCTCATCTTTCCTCAGAGGTCAAATGAAACTCTCGATCGTGTATATGGTATAATATTGCCTCTTGAAACAACATGGATTGTTTTCCATCCCAGTTTATCAAAGATTGCTCTTATATTTTATTTAATGTATATATAACATATTTTTAACAAATTTATAATTCTATTAACTTTTTTACTTTTGATTCTGTGAGTTATATGATAACATCAATTGCAGGTACGGCGTACTATCGCCTCACAAAGAAACATGATTCATTCTTCACAAACACTTTATGTGAAAGGTAATAAGGATAATGATATTGAATATATATCATATTTGTGACCTAGAAATTATTATTTAAATATAATAGAATAAATAACTTCTTACCTTCAAACACTTCATAAAATAATAATGTTGCTCATGTGCACGGCGGACTACCGCCTCGCAAACCGATGTGATATGTATTTCATTAAATATATGATATATATATATATATATATATTATTTATTATATATTTGAAATAATAATTATTATATAAGTTTGATATATTATTTACTATACTTATGTATTTACTCTGAGAAAATGGAAAGAACGTTAACGTATATATACTAACAACCATCTCCATGAATGGTGTAATTAATTTTAAATATGTAATTATATTAGATTACAATAAATACATATATAATGAATATATATTATGTTTAATATTCACTAAATTATATAACAATGATCAATTTAATTGTACAAAAACATCAAAAAAAATGAAAAATTAAGTAGTTATTATATAAAATGAAACCTTAACTAGAAACTATTAATAAAATGGTAATAAAAGGGTATACGTATATAAAATATGTTATGATTTATTTAAATATAGTTATTTAACATATATATAATAGTATTTTATATATTATAATGTTTTTTCAAAAATTTATTTAGGTAATCGATACATATAGTAAGTAATTTCAAGTCTATCTTTTATTTCTGGGAGACAAATGAAATTTAATCGCTGATTTATTTTTTATGATGCATATATTGAGCCCTTTTACATTTTATATAAGTAATATTCTTATTTTCATAATATGTGATTTTTAATTTTATTTTTTTATTTATTGGAACTTACGACCCAAAATATTACTATAGCGGTAAGGGATTTCCTCGTCACTTCTTACATCTATGAGACACCTACCATATTAACCACCTATTTATTTTATGTGGTACACGTAATCCTAATAGATGTATTTTATTATTATTACCATGAACATTATGGTGATTTAAAAATCCATTTTAGGATATCTATTTCATGGAGTTATTATACAAAAGTTACAAAAGTTGTACAATATTTTAGTCTCAATTGGTCTTCTTTGAGACATCTGTTATTTATGCAACTATCTTTTTTATAGGGTTTATATACGAACCCTATGACATAAAATATCCTTAATTTATTTATATCCATGATATTTTAATTTATATTTACTAATATTCCTCATGGGGATTATGATTCAATGTTACCAAAGTTGTACATATTTTATGTTATAGTCTCTTTGTTTATTAAGATTCACTATAATTATGTTTTTATGGTAAAATCATATGATAAAAATATCATGAAACTCGTGAATTTTCATCTCAAATGGTAATATCATGATAATACCATTTTTTCATCATTTTACTCTCTTTATTTACTACAGAGTTCTATATAATCTTTTTTAAGAAAAATCAGATGTATTAATCTCTTCAGTCGATCCTCTATTTCTTTTCCAAAACCTTGTTTTCAAAAAATAGGT
This sequence comes from Viscum album, assembly GCA_963277665.1. Classification (NCBI taxonomy): domain Eukaryota; kingdom Viridiplantae; phylum Streptophyta; class Magnoliopsida; order Santalales; family Viscaceae; genus Viscum; species Viscum album. Next base: position 1,597,503,868 of record OY728119.1, on the reverse strand, counting down.
TTGAATTATTTTCAATTTTATCCAAACTATTTATGAATGATGGTTTTACCCATGTTTTAGTTTTTAACAAATTAATTTTAAGGGAATGATTATGTCATTTTCCAAAAAATATTTGGTTATATTTTAATGAAAATGTGACAGTAATACTTGATTAATTATGTATTATATTAATAGAATTTACAACCTTAATGACCACACTTTTTTTAAAAAAATATTATAAAATTCAATAGTTATCTATAAATAAATTTATTTTTAAAATGATTTATTTCTTAAAAAAATCCTGTGGGATGAAAAGTTTCCCAAATAATTTTTTTCCATGATCATTATAGATTGTTTTCAATGAATATTATTTAAAAAATATATTTTTTTTAAATGTGTCTTCAATTGGAAGGGTTATTTTCATGAAGAATTGTTTTTAAATGATTTTTAATAATTATTTTCATATAAAATTATTTAAAAAATATATTATGTCGGAAGAAGTATTTTTTTTCCAAAGTAGAAAAGTTTTCTTCCTAATGAAATGGTTCATTTGATATTAAAAAATAATTTTCTATATAATATTAAATATTTTAATGACACTTATATTTTACTGAGTATATGATCTAGGAAAACCATTCTTTTTATTTCAGTGAATGGTTTAAAATTTTGATGATGAGATGTTTTTGAAACCCATTCTTTCTCTATGGGTTATGATATGATGAAATGATAACTGAATTATATAAAACATTTTTCTCTTCCAAGGGTTAATCTATAATGAAATGATTATGAAATCCATCTCATTTCAACAAGTTATGATGAAATTCTTATAACCCCAATTTATTCTCACGGGTTCTGATATTATGAATATTCAATGTTCTTGTGGAACACATATGAATGATTTTCATTATGTGATGGGTGGATCCTGTATCTCCCTCTAATAAATTGGGTAAATATTTTTATCTCAAAATATAGACCAGAATGGAATGATGAGTGAACCATTTTTTATAAGGGGATTTTCCAATGTGATGGTCTTGTGAGTGAACCCAAACCACTATGATGGTTTCAGTAGTGATCGCATTACATAATGATAGCATTGGAAATGATCCCTAACTACTGTGAAAATTATTCTACACACTTATGTATATAAAAAATCCTTATCTTATGAAAATATTTTGCTTTCATGCCTCATGTCCATTGATTTATTTATGTTTCATGCCTTATAAAGTGCCATGATTTCTTCCAAGACTCATGATTAGTATCATTAATATTAAAGGTATGGTCTAAAAATGTTAAACTCATGTTCCCATACCCTTATTCTCAAGTTATTCTTATGTAATTATTTATATCTCACTTTATAACTCTTATAAGGAATCTAAACTCAAGTTTTGTTATGTTTCATTTCCCTAGATTATGAATAATGGTTTTAATTTGGTAATGTTTTTAAAGAGTATAAAATTAAAATATCTATATGGTTTATATTTAAGATCATTCACAAAATTAGAATATTATTTACCCAGTTTCAAAAGACAATAATCGGTTATGGTCCACAGGTGTTTATTTGTGTAATGTATTGTATATTCATAAAAAAATTAAATATATTTATGAAAATAATGGGTATCTATTGATCATTTCATGATTTTTTGTGTGATCCCTTTTTTGTGTCCTATCTACTTTTTTTTATTGTGTGGTGGGTTTTTCCTTTCTAGTATGTTGTGATCTTCCATCCCTGCTATCAATTTTTTTGGAATGTGATTATAAGATGAGTGATTCAATTATAGGGTTTCTATTTTAATCTTTGAATTCCTTTATATGTCGGTGAACCCTATTATGGGCATGTGTGATTTGATTTCAGGTATGTGGTTTCGTCTCTATCCTTTTGGAATGAACTATCAATCCTAATATTTAGAAAACTATTCAATAAATGAATATACAGAATTGTTTTCTTTATGCGAATGGATTTAAGATAATTGATGATTTTCCCCTTTGTTTTTGTCATCAAAAAATGGTGTTTTAAAATAATTTTAAAATGGAGTTTTAATGATGTTATGAGGAAATTAAATTGTTATTGAAATAGATTGTGAAATGTTATCCCATTGAAATGATTTTAGGAATTAAACACATGGTAATCCTTGGGTACTGAGGTTGAATGTATATCTAGGGACAACTACAGTGTATTATTGAGAGGTTAACTCATAGGGTATTTCTTTCTACCCTAAGAATATTTTCATAGGGATTTAATATTTAAATTTTATAAGGTCACTCATTGGGTGTTCTTCTTCCCCTTTGACCTATAATCTAAGGACATGATGATGTAATTTCCATTTTTTATGGTATAAGTAGTCTACTTGCATAACGTGTTATTATACCTTATCCTATTTACCATTATTCCTAGAATTTTTGTTTTTTCATTGATATACCTACTTTTAATATGATAAATTTATATAGAAATTATTCTTTTACTATGTTTTTTTACTTATTTTGCATCTATGTAAAAATGGAAATATTTACCATGCTTTTAACATGAAATATTTTTTATAATTGATAACACCATGATTTCATTAAAATGAGAATATTTTTATTATTTGTATAGATACATGATAGGGAAAACATTTGTGGGATCCTACTAATCTTTTTTAGTGCAAACTATTCTTTCCCCTTTGAAATTTTGTAGACCTTGTTATATCAATTGACACTAGAAAAGGCAATGCAACACAGTGAGGTGATGAGGTTTATATTAGTTGGGAAATGGATAGCTGGTGGTGAGATTATGGTACATTTCCCTCATTATAAAATAGAGTAGTTAGTATCTATTCTTGTTTTCACAAGCTTTTAGACATCTACTTTGACATGTTATGACTATTTTGTGATGTTTTTATTATACCATCTTCTACCATTTATGGTATATATTTCTTCTATTTTTTCTTATTCAATTTATTTTTTATATGTATATATATTCCTTTTCTTATTCTTTATGTTTTAATAAATCATTCACTTTGGTTATTTTCAATGAAAGGGTGCTAGTCACCAGCCCATGGGGATCTAGAATTCCCTTTAGGTGTGTGGTAGATCAGGTCAGTTACAAGTTTTTTAGGGCATCCTAGTTTTGTTTATTACAGTTATGATTATAAAACCCATTTCATTTATATAGATTATACTATTATGAAATTTTTATAAAACCCATCTCATTACTATGACTTATGATATGGTGAATGTTTTATGATTTTTTGGAACACATATTCATGATTTTCAATATGTGATTTTGATACTTATATCTCCCATAAATGCATTGGGTGTTGATTAATGTTCTATTAGCTAAAAGGGTAAATTGTAGGTTATACAAAGAAATAATCGGGAGAACATGGGAGGTTAACCTATATCAAATGAAGTCGGTACACAAGAGTTTATCCTAAGCCCAAAGTATATACAGATGTTGTTATCCCAAGCCTAACATGTTATGAATTTCTAGGTGGTTGGTATTCACACAAGGTTTTATATGTATATTTTTACTCCCTAAATATATTTTATATACCAATATTATAATATTATTTATTATTTAATTTGATTACTTTATGATTTATCTCATCTTAACTATCAATATTTATTCAACAAATAAATTTTATGATTTATTATTGGCATGATATGTTTTCAAAATATTATTCTCATGTAATATTACCCTTATGTTCATGTTTTGTTAATATCTATATTCATTAGCCTTACTAAGAAACTAATATCATATTGTCTTATATTTCATTTCATTAGGTTATTGAAAAAGATATTTTGTATGAAATTTCCTAAATGGGGTGTTGGTAATGAAGAACATAGTTATAGATGATGTAGTTCACTTATAAACCTATTTTTTATGTATCTATGTTTCCAAAGGCACTATACCTATATGATCTCGACTTAGATCATTATATTATATAATGAAAATTCATCTAATTTTTTAAAGGTTGGGGGTGAAGCCAAATTTATTATTAAAGGAATGCAAAGACCTCTTAAACTAGGTATGAAATGTTTGGATAACTATTTTTTCAATGAATTGTTTATTAAGCTTTTGGAAATTAGGATGAGAAAAATTAGTGATAACTTTAGCGACAGTTCTATAGATATGTAAATGTATAAGAAAATCTCATGGAATCTTGGTGAAGGATATAGTGAGTGGTTTCTATGAAATTACATCACTCTCAAGATGTTATAAGTGTATATAGATCTTGAATAGTTTTACCTAACTTTAATGAATCTAAATAAAGTGTGTTAGTCTTTCACGTGTTTATTAACTCGTTCACAACAATTGGCCATGTTGCACACCCAATTTGATTTTCATGAACCAATCTAGGTTACATTGAAACTAAGAACTTAACCTGATCCTCCACATACCATAATGGAATTATCGATCCCCAAGGACTGGTAACTAGATCTCATTAATCAACAATAACTAGAGGAGATGAATTCACCCTACCATAATCAGAACACATTTTATATATATACACTCACAACAACAAGATGAATATGGGAAGAATAAACATAAATAAATATATATTTCATAACTAAAATAAAACAATATAAATGAAACATATCTAATATAGATAAAATACTCAAATATATGAGTTTAATGGCCAAGGAAAACCCAAAATGAGAAATAGTTACTCCATCTGGTGGCATGGAAAAACTTCTACCACCCCAAAACGAACAAAATAGACATAGCTGATAGAAATAGTTCCAACTCAATATCATTCCCTTTCTTACCTTGAATTAAAAGACATAACAAAATTTAAAAACCATTATATACATTCATAGTGTTTGAGATAAAAATTCTCTCTGAAATCCAATCCTGGTGTTCCATAACAAGTCTCTATATAGTAATCCAAATATGATCAACTTTAATGAACAAGGAATGATAATTAGTAAAATAATTTTTATATAAAAACCTTGGTATATGATTACCCTTTTCGAAAGTTTTAAATAGAATAGGTAAAATAGTTTTAAATCATATCACATATATGAATGTAGTTTGAAACATGTACCACATATTATATCAAATCCAAAATAGCACATAACAAAATCACATGTAACATCACTTCAAGAATCACTACAGATTAGGTTATATAGAAACCCTATATTTTCAAACATTAATATTGTATAAATTATAGGGAATACATAAAATATTATATAAATATGTTCCCAAAAACTGTACCATTCTAGTGCTGGTAGAAACATTGAAACATAAATATCAATATATAAATGAGCAACATTATTTCCCAGTATGATTTTCTTAACTATTACCCTTCTTAGAAATATCAATCATAATACATAACTTAATAACCTGGGGAAGGAAACATAAAAAGGGGTGAGCTCAAATGATCGGTAAAGGTAAACAAGGTAGATATGTAACCATAATTACAAGCAGGAGGATATGAGAACATGATATTAAAAATAGAATATCAAACTCTATATATCAAAGATCATATACATGAATCATGGAATAAGGATTTTAATTTTGATAGAAATTAATCATAAGAAAAATAAATTACCTAATCCATGAAAGCAAAACATCAGAATAAAACATGAAATTTGGAAAACACATAAGGATATAAAATGATTTCCATGTTAGTCAAGGAATTAATACCATGACCATCTTGTTAGTATGGGTTTACTCCCAATACCATCTTGATAGTCATGGTTAATTCCCATGCCCATATTAGTAGAATTAGTTCACTCCTAAAACAATATTGGTTGCCATGGTTCACTCCCATGGAAATATTAGTGGTCATGGTTGAGTTCTCAGATCGTCCTACTCTATATCATTTGATATAAATCATTATATAATGCATTGGAGGGAGATATAGGTCCCACCCATCTCATAATGAAATCATACATACATATGACAAAAAAAATCATACAAAAATATTTTCATAACACATGAAAAGATATGGGTATTATGAAAATGTAATCATATTAGAACCCATGGAAAAATGAAATAAGTTTCATAATGATTTCATCCAAATCAAAACCCATTAAAATAATTGTGTTCCAAAAGAATATAACCCGTGAAAGATAAATAAGTTTCAAAAACATCATTCCAAAAAAAATAAACCATTCAAAGAATGAATATAAATGGAAACATAGAATAATTTCTCTAGTAAGGAATGAGTAACACCAATAGATATAATCTTAGATGGGAAATTATTTTTAATGATCTTTAAAAACATTTCTTTAGTAAAAGATCATTTCTTCATTGAAAAATTAATTTTAAAATAAAAAATTATATAAAAACATTTTCCCTTGAAAATATCATTTAAATAGTTTAAAAATCCATTTTACATGAAAATTATCTTCATGGATCATTTGATAATGTTTTTAAATAAAATTTTAAAAACATGGTTTTTGAAATAAAACAAATTTCCAACCAAAGAGGGAAATACAGTCATATTTTTATTAAAATGATTTTCTTAATTAGATAATGTATCAAAGAGTATAAAAATCTTACAAATAAATGGAGAAAACATGAATAATAATATTATAAGGAAACTCATGAATTATCTTAAGAGTTGTATCTAAATATTTCATCAATAGAATAAATATCATAAACAATCTTGACAAATGATGAGATTGTTTCACCAAATTCCTACTATATAGTAACATAGGATCATACTCTCCATGTAATAAAATAAAATTAAATGAAACCTAAAAAATAATGAAGATAATTTTATTCATGATATAATAAGTAAAATTGAATTATATAAACCCAAAAAATAATTTAGGATCATAACGGAATATGATTCTTGAAGAAGGATAATTGAGACAAAATTATCTTATCGATTTGGTAAATTTTGAAACATAAACCCAGTGAAAGAAAGATAATAGAATGTATATTAAAATAATAATAAATATATTCATAGAATGCATCCATGAAAATTATACATACCACACATAAGCATGGGATGGTGAATAAAGCATGTATATAATGGAAATAAAAAAGTGAGATAAAATTGAAAAGCTTTGTATCTTGACTCTATTCATACTCATACAATATTCATATATAATAAATGAATTTTTATTATAAATATTTATCAAAATCATATAATTTTATATAATACATTTTATGGTTTTATTATGTATTTGTATTACCCTCTTGTTAACAATTTCATGATAATTTTACCCTTTGGGTAATATTTTCTTTCTTTTTCACATCTATCTTAATTTGTCTTATCATAGGTCATTATACATATATCATGATTTATATAATGTATAAAATCATATATATATATATATCATGTATATTATATATATGGGTATTATAATATTCTATTTAATATTTATGTGTTAAATGGAATACCCCATTAATGGAGACGATATGCCATATGTGCACATGAACATTGTTTCTATTTGATTATTGTATTGAATAAAAGAATTTCAATGAAATAGATGTACATATATGCATATATATATAAAATATTATTACAATATAATTTTTATATCATATTTATATCATATATGTTCACTAAATCCATCATTAATACATTCTATGTAGAGTGTGAATGAATCACACCACTTTCAGGGGTGGTAGTCCACACTTCCTCAAATGAAATTATTATATTTACACAAAATGGAGACTAAAAAAGATATATTTTTTAATATAATTAAAAAATATTAAATACATATTAGTTATTATATATATCATATATAAATAGGGTGTCTGTCATAATTCCCAACCATGAATGGAAGTAAAGGAAAAATAAGCAACCATCATTTCACGAGGCAGTAGTTTTTCAAACACAAAAAGAGTATATTAGTTACCCATTAGACAGTAGTGTGTGTAAGTGTAGGTTGACACCACATTATTAAAAAAAATTTATTATATTGAGGATAATATTTTTTATATAATCATGTAATAATGGTATTTGAGTTTGTGGAGAAAAGAAATAAATAAAAGGATCTTGTGGAAGGATGTTAACTCTTCTTTGGATAACTCCTTTTGGTTTTCACCAACATGCCTCCTTTGATTGATTTTTTCTCAAATGGAAGATTCATGAGGAATTAATGGATTTTGGGATGTTTATTTTTTATATATCTTTTTATCATACATGGGTTGAGAGGTGTGAGGAATGGGGTGATATGGTATCCTTTTGGAGGTGAGAAAAATGACTCGCTTCGTATTTCTGAAAACAAGTTAGGTATACCCAAGTTTTTAAATAAAAATAATAATCTAAAAACAAAAATAAATCAATAATGTAATTTTTATGGATACATAATGGCCACGTAATCAGTGTTGTACAATTGGATATGTCATTTTGTCCTGTATGATTATTTTTTATTCATTTGTTATGATTAATTTTTTTAATCATTGTAATGTTTTATAACGATATTAGTTAATAATTTTAGTCAAAACATATGTTAGACATATTATAAATTATAAAAATATTATAATTCAAAATATGGTATCCATTTTTCTAAATTTCAGTGACATAATTAGAATAAACTAATTTAAATTTAATCCCACATATGGGATGAAAATGTGGGTTTTTAAAGTACAAATAATCTATAGTTTGATATGTTTTTATACGCAATTTCAATGTAAAATTGGTTACAGTGACCCTAGTTGGAATGATTGATAAAAATATGATATAATTAAACTTAGAAACCAATTTAAGATATATTTTAACTATATTTATAAATTATATGAAAAAGTGGTTTTGAATTTAAATTCAGAATTTTTCATTATTCATCCAAAAATGAATTTTCTCAGAAAAATCCAAAAAATTCACTCTCAGATAATTTTGACATTATAAATTAGAATAAAATTATATTTTATCAATTAAAATTTCAAATAGCATCTAAAATTAATTTTATTATTTTTTTCATAAGGAAACAAAAAATAAATTCATTTGAGAAAATAGAATGTTTAAAAATATTAGAGATTTAGAAAAAATTATATAATTAATTATAAATATGTTTTATTTATGTAAAATGATTATAAAAAATATTTGGAAAGTATATAATACTATTTATCTTACAATATTTAATGAAAATGTTATAAATATCAATTGTAACTAATTATAACAAAAAAGTTGTTTTGTAGAGACTGAGTGTTGTGTGTAACATATGCCAAGTCGGTGTTGCGTGTACTTCATGAAATGTTAGTGAATATTTGAAAGAATATTTGAAATAATGAAATAAAATATATCAATGGAGGATAATTTATTCAGGAAAAGGGTTTGTAAAAAATTAAAGCTGTTACATTATACCCCCATTAAAATGAATTTCACCATTGAAATTCTCCATTTCTGTAAATAAATTATGATACTTCTAATATACCATATCCTCAAGTTCTCATGTTGATCATATAACTGCTGATTTCCCAAAACAATTTGACCAGGTGAGTGGTCCTTTTTTATAAAACTTTATTTGTATGATCCATAATTTCATCAGGTTGTTTCTCATAACAAATATCTTTCTCCAGCGTTATGACATCTAAGTTCAATACATGTTAAGGGTCAGGTATGTAATTCCTCAGGAGAGATACATGGAACACATCATTGATTTGATAGTTATTTTTAGAAAGTTCCCTGAAATATGTTACCATTCATATATGATCAAGAATCACAAAGTTTCCAATTTACATTGGACTAGTTTCCCTTTCTTCCTGAATCTCTTATCCTTTATTCAGGGTGGAATTAAGAGATATATCCTTTCAAATAATTGATATTATAGATCACATCATTGGTTATCATCGTAACATGCTTTCCTACCATGATATTCCATGATATGATGTTCAATGGTTCTAATCTTCTAGAACATTTCTTCAGAAAACTCAGGTCCCAATAGCTTTCTTTCTCCAAATTCATCTTTGAAATTTGGAGCTCTACATTTCCTCCCATAGAGGGTTATATAAGGTTTCATATGATTTCTTGAGTGAATGATATTATTATAAGAAAACTCAAATATAAGAAGTTGTTTAACCAAACCACCTTTTGAAATTAGAAAATAATATCTCAACATATCCTCTAGGGTTTAAATTTTTCTTTTAGACTGACCATTTGTCTGAGGATGATAAGAAGTATTAAAACTCAATTCCATAGCAAGTGATTGTTGATGACATATCAAGAATATTTAAGTAAACCTCAGGTTCTGATCTAATAAAATATAATGTGGTACTCACTGCAACCTTCCCACATCCTTAATATATATCCTAGAAATTTTATATAGATATTATAATTCTAGGATAGTGATAAAGTGTGTTGAATTTGTAAAGTGATTGAATACCACCCACATATCATTAAACGATTTATAATTTTTGGGTAGTCCAATGAAAAAATCCATAGTAATGTTCTCCCATTTCAATTTTGTTATGGGTAATTGATGAAACATCACTTTATATTTTTTTCATTCGTCCTCAAGTTTTTAACATGCCAAGAACTGAGAAACAATATTTTTTATATCTTTATTAATTCCATTATAGAAGAAGTATTCTTTCAAATACCTATACTTATTCATACTTCCAATATGAATATATACTGAAGAACTCTGAGATTCCTTAATATATCATTCTTCATATCTGGTATGGAATGAACACATACACAGTTACTGAACCTTATCATTGAATCCAGATCAATGTTCAACACAGTAACATTTCTAACCTTCTTTTTAATCTCTGCATCTTCCTTCTATAACTCAATAATTTTCACTTTAATAGAGGGATGGACATTAATTTTAGAAAGAAATATTTTCCCCATGCATCATTATGTCTATGTATATCCTTTTAAAATCAAAAAATATTAGATCTTTTGTGATCCTTGTTACAGATAAGATAACATTACCATTTCAACTCAAATCATCATCCACCTAGTTCACTTTCCTAGGGTGGAAATTTATTGAGAAGTCATAATACTTTTTCAACTCCAACCATCTTCTCTGGTGCATGTTAAAATTGTGTGTGAATATATATTTCAGAATTTTCTGATCAGTATATGTATAATAGTTTTCCTCATAATGTTAATTACTCTATATCTTTAATGTAAAAATTACTACTTCTAAATCAAGATCATGAGTTTGGTAGTTTTTATCATGAATATTCAACTCTCATGAGGCATAAGCGATAGCCATGTTATTTAGCATAATAAAAAATACAAATCCCTTTTTGGATGCATCACTATGATTACAAATCCTTATCCACTACTATGTAATGTAAGAACAAGTTATCTTATTAACGTTCACTACAGTTCCTTGAAATTTCCCTCACATTAATTTTTCCATAGAAAAATGGAAACATTATAAGTTATCTTAGTCATAGTATTAGATAGGAATGATAAATTCTCCCAAAACCATTGATAATATTCATATACACTATGAAAACTATTTATATTAATCACCATGGTTGGTCTCGGACAATATTCAATTGCCTTCTTCTTTGTTGAATCAACTACTATACCATCTCTTGAAATTATCTTACCCTAAAATTAATCTTTTTATAGACCAAAATCACACTTTGTAAATTTTTCATATATTTTCTCCTTCCTTAGTTTCTTTACTAAAATTATAAATTGATCTACACTCTCTTCCTTGGTCTTTTAATAGTTAATAATATATTCTATAAAGACTACCATAAACTGGTTGAGGTAATATTTGAACACTATATTAATTAAATTTATTAATATAACATAGGAATTAGTAAGACCAAAAGGCATCAATATATATTCATAGTTTACAAATGTTGTAACAAATTTTTTCTTGGTTATATCATCCTTATTGACCCTAAATTGATGATAACTAGATTGAAGTTCAATATTGGAAACGTTTTTAACTCTACATAGTTGATCAAATAAGTAATCAATATGGGGTAGAGGATACTTGTTCTTGATTGTGATCTTATTCAATGCAAGATAATCAATGTAGAGTCGCATTGATCAATCTTTCATTTTCAAAAAAAGAATATTTGCACCCCAAGGTGACACACTTGGCCGAATGAATCCCTTATCATGGTTTTATTTGAGTTTCTTCTTCAATCCATGCAACTCAATTGGGGACATTATATAAAGAGTCCTTCAAATTGTTGTTGAATGAGGTATTAGTTCTATTGAGAACTAAACCTCAGGTTTTGGTGGATTTCTAGGAAACTCTTCAATAAAGACAAAACATATTTTTGAAAAATAGGCATATAATTGATGTCAATTTTCTCCCCAACCATTTAAGATAATAATCACTTCTAAATGGGAATTAAGACCCATACATATGATTTAATCTCCACAAGAATTTCACACTTATAGTCAAATTGATGGAAGATCAGAGGAGGGTTTTAAATATTAAAAATTACTTACCATCCTCGAAAATTGATGTGGTATTTATACAAAGAAATCCATTCCAGTCCTATTATGACATCAAATTTAACTAAAGGAAGAATGAATAGATTTAAAGGAAGCACATTCCCACAGAGATCAACCGGAGAGGAATCATAGACATGTGTTGCAATCATCATTTCATTATGGGATTTCATTAATAATTCCAAATCATGTTATTTTAGTGGAATATTAACACCCTTATAAAATTATTTAGATATGAATAAGTGGTTACATATAGAATTAAATAAGACATTATCAGTTATATAGTGGATGCTAAGTGTACCTTTCACCACATTGTTATTTCACCCCTCATTGGAAATGGAGATTGCATGAAATTTGACGTTTTACCATGGATTTAGAGGTTGTAAACATCTCTCATCACCACCAACACTTGGGTTTAGGCACTTGTTTTCATAATTCACATTCCCCTTACACTTGTTGCACTGAAGTGGGGGAGGTGCATTCTGTACCATTTTTTCTCTATCAGCATTATTACCTAACTTCTTCCCATTAATTTGGAAATACAATACTCAATGACCATACCTTCCACACATAAAACATTTACTATACCCCTTAAAGAGATTTCATCTAGGCTTCTTCCATCTCTTAGTGCATAATGGAAAGTTCATATACCTATCTTCATGGCTTTTAGATTCCCATATAAACTCCATATTCCTTTTCTTGTTTGAGCCATGAGATTAGTATAAGGATCCCACCCCCATTTCAATATAGATTTTCAAAACCATAATATCTTTATAAATAATCATTTCTTTTGTGGACAACCCCATTCTAAGACATGGATTTAAGCCACTCGAGAACCAATCAAATTTATATTCGGGTTAAATGATAATTATTGAAGCATACCTCAAAAGTATCATAAAATTAGCCAATATGTACCAACAGATTCATAATATCATTTCCTCAACTCAAGGAACTCTTTATACACATTGGTATGAAGAATACAAGAATTTTCATATTAAAAAAATAATTTTTTCAACTCATTCCAATTCAGGGATTCAGTTTTCGTCTTGCTTTTTTGTATTCTTTATTAGAGTCCACTACAGGTCTGGTTAGTCTTTTATCTGATAAACAGCCAGAATTACATTCTCATGCTTTGAACAGTAGAGAAGAGTGAATATATATTTGTACTACAGATCCACTATTTAGAAACTAGTAGATCAGAATACCTTCTAAAAGAAGGCTGGTGTTTTCACCTGAAGCACTCAACCAAATTTTGTTCCATTATTTTATTATTTTTAAATCCACCATGATCCATATCTTGAGATATTTGGGCGAGTATATAAAGAATATTTTTCATTATAGCTCTCACAACGTTCAGTTTCTCATGATTACAATCATTTCATTGTCCATAACAATAATCCTTAACATGGTTCCATCAGGTTCCAACCATTTACTAAAAACCAAAGCCTGGTGTAAGAAACAATTATCATAATAAGGAACCACATAATCATAAAAATTAACTTATAGTATTTATAACATATCAAACCTTTATTAAACTATGAAACCATATGTTTATCCTATATTATTAATATCCAACTTTTATTTAAATCCTTCATGATGGTTCATGAAGAGTTTGTGAATTATCAAAGCATGTCCAATGGGAGTGTCAAACAAGGTGTCCAGTGAATCCCATTTTCATGTTCCAAGTTATGTCAATTCAAGAACAACATAACTTGTAGAGTTTTTACTCCTAGGTAAATATTTTCATTATCCACATACACATTTAATATCTAGAAAAAATTTATTTCAAGTAATCTACTCACTCCATCCTTTACCAAAATTCTGAGGCACATTCCTGGATTTTTCATTATCCTTAGACTTGTCTGTGTACATGTCCTTAGGGTTCTAACGAAGGTTTTATCATCCTAGTTAAAGAAGGTTATCTGAACCTTTTCTCATATACCAACTATAGAGTCCCACTATTTAAAAAAAATAACATTACATAACTTTCAATGAATACATAAAACATTATACAAGAATATTCTCATATACCTTACTACTCTAGTGCCTTTGGAAACACATAAACATAAAAACTGATACATTAGTGTGATACATTATATCCCACAAGGTTATTCATTCCTGTAACACTTATTATAAATAAAAAAAACATATCTTGAAAACCTAGGGGAGGAAACATAAAAAGGGATGAGATCAGATTTTAGTCAGGGCAAACAAGGGATATCTATAAGCATAATCATGAAAAAAAGGTTATCATAAAATGATCATTAAAATTGTAGATCATACCTTCCATGTCAAATATCATGTACATGAAACATTTAATAATTATCGGTAGTTTATAAGACATGAATCCTAAATAAATGAATAATATAATTCATGAAAGCATACCACAGGAATAAAACCTGGAATTATAGAAGATATATAAGAATATAATATGATTTCCATATTTTTCAAGGCACTGATTAAAAGTACATCACGGAAGTATGGGTTCACTCTCCATACTATCATATTTGTTATGGTGCACTCTTATGTCCATCTTATAAGAATGATTTTTCTCCTCATACCATCATGGTAGTCATGGTTCACTCCCCTGGAAATCATAGTAGACAAGGTTAACTCCCAATGCCATATTTGACTATCTCATGAGATATAAATCACTACCTAATGCATTAGAGTTATATATCGGTCCCTCCCATCTCATAATGAAATCATACATACAAGTTTCACAAAATCATAAACAATTAAATAATATCCCTTGAAATGGGATGTGTATTATAAACAAGTAATAATATCATAAACAATGGAAAAATATATTGTTTTCAAAATAATTTAAACAAAAACATAACCCATAAAAATTACTATATTCCAAAATCATATATCCAATGAAAGAGAAACGAGTTTCACAACCATCATTCTATAAAAAAACATTCTCTAGAAAAATATTACTGAAACAATGAATCATTTCCCCACAAACACATGAGTAACATCAATGGATTTCATCTACATGGGGTATAATTTTTAATGATATTTAAAATCTTTTATTTAATAAAATATCCATTATTCATTGAAAAATACATTTAAATAAAAAAAATTGAAAAACAATATTTAAAAATAGCATTTAGACATTATAAATAATGCTTTGAAAAAAAATAAACAAATATCATATTCATATTCCTTGAAAATGAAATTCATGGTTCATTGGGTCAAATTTTTTAACACATTTTTTAAAACATCGTTTTTGAAATAAAACATATTTCCAACCGAAGAGAGAAATACAATGAGATTTTTCATTAAAACATTTACATAATTATCTTATGTACCAAAGAGTTGGAAAATGTTACTAATAAATGGATATATATTTTATAAAAAGATTATAAGGAAAATCATTAGTTTTCTTGAGAGATGGATCATAATATTTCATCAATATAAGCATACTGATAACAATCCTGACAAATTATGAGATTGTTTAACCAAACTCATACCACATGGTTACATTGTATCATAATCTACATGTATGAAAAAAATTAAATGAAGCTTAAAATATCATTAAATTTAGTGATTAATGTTATAGAACATAAAATTGAAGTATATACACCTCAAAAAAATAATTCAGGTGCATAACATAACATGATTCTCCAAGAAGGAAAAACATGAAAAAAATAACTTACTGATTTGGTATAATTTGAAACATAAATAACAATAAATAAAGGTCATTTAATGGATATTTAAGTACCAAAATAAAGAATCATATAAAATATCCATGTTCATTATACACAACACTCAAAAGTTTTGGGTGGTGAATAAGGCATTTCTCTCACAGAAATGAAAAGTGAGATGAAATTCCCTTACCTTATGTCTGGACCCTCTTCATATTAATACAATATTCCTATATAACAAAGGTAATTTTATTATAAATATTTTACCAAATAATATTTTTATATTTAATTAAAAATATGGTTTTATAGTGACTTTATATTAACCTCTTGTTAGCAATTTATTTGAAAGGTTGTGCTTCGGGTAATATTCAATTTGTTTTTCGTATTTATCTTAATTATTTATATAGTTGGACCTTATACATATATCAAAATTTTCAAATTTTAAAATGTGATAAAAATATAATTTATATTCATTATATGTGTATTATATATTGAAACATAATACAATGTTCATGGTGATGGTCGGTTGTACGTATGCATGAACGTTGTTTCTGTTTTACTATATTATTAAATAATATAAAGTAAATGATATATATATATATATAATTTTTCTACTAGAACTTTTATATCATATATATATTTCATAATTTTACTTATCCCATCCTTAATACATTCCATGTAGAGTGTGAATGAATCATGTCGCATTGAGGGGACAGTCGTCAAAACTTCCTCAAATTAAATTAACATATTTACACAAAGTGGAATCTTTTATGATATGTATTTTAATATAATTTTATAGGATTAAAGACATAATAATTATTAAATATATCATTTTTAAACATCATTTTCATCATAATTGCCAAAAATGAAAGGTATTAAAGGGAAAAAAATAAACAATCATCACTTTGTGAGGCTGTAGTTCACCATACACATAAACAATATGCTTGTTTCCAATTTGATGGAAGTGTGTGAAATTATAGGTAAAAAAGATAAAATAACAACATCTATGTATTTTTTGGATACTACTTTGGTTTTATAAAAATTTAATAAGGATATTTGAGGTGGCCTAGAGAGAAAATAAAAGAAAGGTTCTTGAGGAAGGATGTTACCTCTTCTTTGGGTAACTCCTATTGGTTTGAACCAAAGGCCATCCATGGATTTCATTATACTATAAGGGAGGATTAAAATATTAATTGGGGATTTTGGGATGTTTATTTGTAAAATATTTTCCAATAATACGTGGTTTGAGAGGTGTGAGAAAGGGGTAGTTGTGGTGTCCTTTTATAGTGGAGCAAAAGGACTCACATTGTATTTTTTAAAACATGCTAGTTGTACACCTGTTATAACCTTAAAAACATATATAAAATAATAAAAATCACTAATGTAATTATAATGTCTATATACATTCAATAAAATGAGTTTTTACATGTTTATATGTAATTTGGGCCCTTAAGTTTATGTTTTATTCCCTTGCTAAACTTAATATTACCTTAATCACTGTAATTAATTTCAACCACATTCACTGATATTTTTGCTCAAAAAATAATATGACCATATTAGAAATTATAAATTACGATTAATAAAAATATATAATCCTTTTTTTATAAACTCTAATTACATATTTATCCAAATTAGTTTAAATTTATCCCTATAGACATGATGAAAATGTGGGTTTTTTAAGTAGAAATGATGAAAAAATTTCAAAGTTTGTATTCCAAGTTTCAAAGTAAATATTGAGACAATAACCCAAATTTAATTTATTGATAAAAAATTAAACAAATATAAACTTTAAAAAAAAATTAAAATATAATTTTTCTATACAAATATATTACACAAAAAAATAGTTTTGGAATAAAATTCGGTATTTGTCACTATTCATCCAAAAAATGAAGTTTCTCAGAAAAATACCAAATATTACCTCTCAAATAATTTCAAAATAATAATTTCAATTTTTTTTAAAATTACATTTATAAAATTCTATAAAATTAATTTTTTCCATAAAAAAATATGATAAGTAGTTTATTTTAGAAAATAATATTTTTAAACATATAATAACTTTACCTAAAAATATATATTTCTTTATCAATATCATTTATATATATAAAAATTATAATTTTTTTTAAAAGTTTTAGTTAATAATAATATTACTATGATTAATAGTTATGTAATAATTATCTCATTTAAATAATTATAATAAAAAATATATGTTTTGCAGAATCTCGTTGTTTTTTGTAAGGTATTCCTAGTCAGTGTTATGTATAACACATGCCAAGTCAGTGCCATGTGAGAGAATATGAACACAACATGAGTGATACTATTGATTGTATTAATAAACGATATCTATTACTACACCTTAAACAAAATTACCCAAGGAATCCTTTGTGCTAAATTTTCTAAATAACACGATCAAAACAATTATGTAAAAACTATTTCATAAATGAATTTTACATAGAATTCATTTAATTTTATTAAATAAATTTGAAAATAACCATTTCTCGAAAACCAATTTCATCACCCAAAAAATAAATATATTAGTCAATCCATTAAATTTAATAAAATATTTATAAAACTATAGAAATCATTGTTTATCAAACATAGACTAGATAAAGAACAATCTACCACAATCTCGTGTCACACACTCCAACAAAAAATTCCATAAAAATGTAGGAACACAAGGAAAACACTGGGGGGCTAGATATAGTTTCCATATCTTATAATAAATTTAAAATTAGAAGAAGACTATATATATTATAAAAAACACATTTCTCAATGAACTTGCACACCCTATAAATACCAATACAAGGATCACCATCCATGATAATATCACACAAAAAATAAATAAATGATCAAGATGAACATCACCACAAAATCAAAGGATTTAAAAATGTAGACTTATGACAATACCATAATCAATGTAAGTGAATAATTGAAAATATTTCCTACCCATAGAGATGTAGGACAACCATAATGAAGATAAGGCACTAGAAAATAAAATAGAAAGTATTAGAGATCCTAACAATTTCATGGGAGAGCTTATAGGTTTCTAAAGAGAATAATCAACATTGAATGAAAATAATAATACATTAAGAGTGGTGAAAAGAACTGGTCATGAACCATTAATTATTTGAACCCCTTTCACAGTGTAAATTTCATTATTTTCAATATATTCTTAAAAAAGAATCTCTTAAAATTAAATATATGGATTTCATCAATCTAAAAATATGAGCTAGTATCATAGCATGTAAACATTAAAAACATAGAAAAAATTAACAAATTATTCCCTATAATGAATGCACATAGTGTAACTAGTTCACAATGTCAATGTGTCGAGGAATAAAATTCAATAGAAAACTCTATAAAATCCCCTAGGTAAATTAAAACCATGAATGATATCCTCTTATAACATAGACACATTTATACTTTGAATCCATTAATTCATTCAAAAATATATCTACAAAAAATATTTGATTTTTCCTTGACAATACTCACCAGCCAAGAAAGGTCCAAAAAACATCCTAAAGGGGGTGAAATAAAAAAGATAAAATATATACCTGAAAGAAGGTAATGAGATGCTTCATTGACACTATTCGAGGTTATTATTTGGAAATTCCCAAAATATTTATAAAAAATAATGAATTATTTGAATATATGATGACCATGAATGACTAGGATAAACCTATGGTTTCATTGATTTGAAATATTGTGTAATGATTTCAACATTCAATGAATTATTAATCACTCAGATCAAAGATGTCAGAAAATCATTCTCACCATTTGTTTTTCTAATGTATTATAGAAAGCATAATGATGTTTGGGGGATGAAAATTATGCAATAATATTGAATTATCTTATTTGATTATAGTTATATTAATTCACATATTTCAGGAAATGTATTGGTGGATATTATTTCAAATCCCCAATGATTAGATATTGAATTAATATTGAAATTCAATCATTGTAAAATGATAATATCTCAAGTCTATAAATATTCTCTAATTGATGTTTGTGATAATTTGCTTCTTATAAATATTGTTATTATTCATTTGGTTTAATTGGAAGTTATTTATGTCATGTATTGGATTTCTCTAAACAAATCCCATATCAATTTCTAATGAAGGGAAGACAAATTTGATATTTCAATTCAATCTATTATTGTCTACTAGTGAAATGGTCAATGTGAACTTTCTAAGGAAATAAAATAAATTATATGGGTCTTCATTATTTTTAAAAATTCATGTTCATCTCTAATGGATTGGGATAAAGTCAACATATATGATAAACCTATTGGGAGGGAGTGTTGATGTATTTTTAGATGAGCTTCCTAGTTTTACAATAAACTGTGATATCAAGTTACAGATATAACTCATACATGGTGAAAAACCTATTTAAATTAATCTATGTTGAATATCCTCATTATGTTGTAGGAATTTATGAAGAAAGTCCATGATAATCTTTACAAGGGATTCATTTTTTTAAATTTGACATTGTACGATGTACTCATTCATTTTTTATTAATAAAGATGGTTCGATACAACTTTTTATTGATGACCATTAGTTGAAGAATATTTTAATAAAAAAATTCTTCAACCCTATATTGATGACTTGTTTGGTCAATATGTAGAGATAAATATATTTACAAGATTGGTCATTGGTATAGATATCATTAATTTATGGCCAAGAAGTATGATAGACCCAACAGAACATTTCATACAATGTATAGACAACATGAATATAAATTTATACCAATTTTTATTACTAATTCCTCTTTTATCTTCATGTGTTTAATAAATATATTATTTAGATATTTCCTTGATCAATTTATGGTATAATATTTAGGTGATATTATTATTTATTCAATGAGTTAGAAAGAGAATGAACATCACTTAATTAATTTACTCAATAATCTAAAAAAAGAAAATTGTATGAAATGTTTATCAATAGTGAATATTTGCTTCAAAAGGATTCATTTTTGGGTCATATAACCTCATGAGAGGGTATATTAGTGGATCTATCGATGACAGAATCCATGTAACTGCATCTGAGAGTGGACATTATGATTGAGATTTGTAGTTTTTATTATTTGGTTGGTTATTATTGATGGTTTGTGAAACAATTAACATGACTATCTAATCAACTCACCAAGTTAACAAGGAATGGATCCATCTTCATATGGATAGATGAATGTGAAAGAAATTTTATGGAATTGATGAAAATACTAGTTTCATCTATTCATCCATTATCTAATAGTGGAGAAGGGATTGGGATATGCAATGATGCCTCAAAGAAGGGGAATGGTTGTCTCATTCAAAATGACATGGTAATAACTTATACCACATGATAATTGAAGAAACAAATGAAAAATTACCTAACTCATTATTTGGAGTGGCATGTGGTAATATTTTTATTAACGATGAGGATGAATTATCATTATATAGAACAATGTGATATATATAATGATTATAAATGTCTAATTATATATTCACATAGAAAGAGTTTAATATTCAAAAAAGAATAAAGTTGGAGCTCAATAAATATTATGACATCACAATACATTACCACAATGGGAATGGGAGGAGGGGGTATAATGATTTGAGTTGAAAGGATCAAGCTAGCTTATTGATTTTTAAAATCACATAAGATCAAATATTTCTATATTTTCAATGGATAGATCTAGAAATTGTGAAGTAATGTAAGAAATCATATCTTTCTAAAAAAAGTGTTTAATTATCTATCCAATAGAATATTAAATTGGTGTAGAAGTATGATGTAAATCTATTAATGAAGAAGATTAATGTTCATGTGTTTTACCTTTATTGGGATGGAATGATATAGTTCAATAATTATGTCTGTGATCCAGGCATTCCCAATCTTAATTATGATTTTTTTTGTGGAAGATCACATTTATTCATTATTTATTAATATTAGAGGTAAAAATATGTATATATATTTGAATGAGTATTTTTGGTGGGATGGAATAAAGAGACATATTGAGGTTTATGTATTCTATTTCTTATAATGTCATCATGTTAAATGTAAAGACCTAGAAAATTACATATTTTTTTTAATTATTTGATATTATTACAATTCTGTGAAAATTGATGGTGCGTGATTCCGAGGCCTGGTGTGCCCAGAATGAATTTATGAACTTTTTTTAGTTACGTTCAGAAAACACCTGAGCGGCGTTTTCTATCTTTTGAATCGGTGCTCGGAATTGAAATCTGAGAGCACCATTGAATCCGAAGTGCCAGGATTCGCCTAAGGGAAACTTCACTTCGACCGTAGTTGGTTTGGAGAAAAAGATCGTTTTTGGACTTTTCAAAGAATAATAAAATAACATGTAATTTTTATCTTATCTTCCATTTCTCCAATGGATGAGTTACACTAATGGGACTGGTGACTTTTTAAGACATTTAATGGCATGACTCATCAACTACATAACTCCCCCATTGTAAATTAAAAGAGATTTAATAATTCATTTAATAAACCTCATTAATTCTTCAACGGTAACTCACCTTTTCCCCCTCCTATTTAAATGTAGCTTCGGGTGAGGTTTGGGCATGGATTCTTCATGCGAGGAAACTCTGGTGAAGTCTTGTGGCAACATCCACCAATAAGACTTGACTGGATTGAGAAAGCGGTGAAAATAACCACTGAATCAAAAAATGAAAACAACGACGAAGGATGTTCTGCTGATCATCTTCAGTGGACTTCTCATCCAAGTAGAAGGTTTATGTTTTTTTTGGTTTAAAAATATAAAAATTTGTTTATTTATTCTTTAATGATAGATAAATATTCTCCCTCTTTTTATCATGTTAACGCGGATGGCGCGAGCCGAACGAACAACGGTTGGACCCTCCGCCGCTTCATTCATGTGGCATAATTCGGGGATGGCTTTGTTAAATTTTGATGGCGATGTGAGACAGAGGGTCACACTATGACAGAGGCAGACTGGGAGGCTCATAGGCATAGACGACACCATGAATGGACCACCGGATCACTTCCGGTGGCTTGTGGAAATAATTGACAGTGTGCCATGCCAGCGAGGACCAGCGGTGGCCGGAGGAGGCCCGCGACCATCAACTATGGGAAGTGGGGAGGTGGTATGCCTTCACACACTTCTAAGGCCATAGGTGGCCAACACGAGCCGACGACTCTGGTTAAGGGAAGCACCCCAAGGTGTCGCCGGCAGCAGAGGTCACGGGCCGCGACAGGGTTGGGTGGTGTGGCCTCACACCGCACAATCTTGGATGGAGAGCAGTTGGCACCCCCTTTCCGATCGTTGAACACAGTGGGGCAGCGCCCCACTGGCTGGATGAAATGGACATGCATCCGCGAAGCCAACTAGGGACAGCGGTCCACCTTATGGTGGACTGGGACGGACGTGGGCCGGCCGAACAGGCTGAACCCACCCAGCGGGCCGAGCCGGACCTGCGACACAGCGGGCCAGCATGGGTGGGCCACGCCCCACCCAGCGGGTCGGGCCAACCACGGACTAGGCCTGCGAATCACCTGGGCTGACCTCGATGGGCTGGACCCAGTGAACCGGTTGACCATTGACGATATAGACCCAGGCAGTGTCAGGTAGACCTAGGGAACCATTGCATCGGGCTAGCCTGACCGAGTCAGACCGATCTCAGACCCAACCGGATCCCAAATAGAGAAATGCATGTAACTGACAAATTGGGTGTCCATTTGGAATTCTATTGGTGGTGTTGAGACACATTTTCGGAAGCGGTCCCATTGGAATATTCCAGCCAGCATGACCGAGCCGGGTCAGACTGAGGAGTGATCACCTCGTTTCACGAAAAGGGGTGAAACTAACAAATCATGAATCTGATCGATGCGCCGTATGTGGCATATGGACCCTTTTCACAAGGTGGTCTTTTGTAGATACTCTATATGAGTTTTTACGGAGTTTGATGTGTGACCTCGGTTGGATTCAACTTGAATCCAACCAGAACCTTTTTACAAAAGTTCTCATATCTCACAGGCCATACATCTGATCGGCACATCATCTATCACGTTGGAAAAACTATAATTGGGTGGTACCTTGGGTATGATTTTTTGAGGACTTTCTACTAGTGTAAATTTGAGTGATGGCTTGAGAAGGAGAATATTCCAGAGATCAAGCGTGCTTCATGCGGGAATCCATTGGCTGGCTGTGACATGAAGAAGAAGAGTGACCAATATATGTTAGCATCAGAAACTCCAAAGTGGGATGATCTGGCTATATGACTAATCATCCCTACCTCGTTAATAGAAACCAATACAGGTCAGTACCAGTAACCAATACGGGTCATCACGAGAGACCAATACGGGTCAGCATGAGTGACCAATACCGGTCGACACCATCGACCAATACGGGTCAGAACCAGCGACCAATACAATTCAGCATCTAGTTACCAATATGTGTCATCATATAGTGACCTATACAGGTCAGTAGTAGGGTTTATACGGATAGGATGATATGGATTTATAACTAGTCATCTCTATCCCAGTAACCTTGTAGTTATACCGTTACAGTGAGCTGTCTCTTTTGCTTTGTGCTTCATTATTTAGATCATTATTTTGATACTACCTTTGTGGTATTTTTTGTGTCATTTTCATTTTTGGATTACCTAGAGACCTTCGGGGGTCTCGGGGTCCCCTATTGGGTATTTCTATACTCACCCTTTCATGGGCTCCGCCCATATGTGTGTGTCTAGTGCAGACTTCTGACGCTTCGAGGAAGGTTGTGAAGGTTTGGGACTTGATGGAGCTTGGTGTGATGGGGGAAGTCTATATCATCATCTTCTTCTTCATACATACAATTACTACCCTCCAGGTAGAGCTCCAGGGCATATACAACAGCTATTTACTTTATTTTCAATTTCTAGGGCTTGTATTATGGCCCACTGTTTTCTATTTATTGTTGTACTTGTGGTTGTACATTACTCTCATGGTTATACCTTTCTTTTTTTTGGTTGTTCACATTAGTTTCCCTTTATGAGTGTGTAAATATCTCTAAGTAAATTCCTTCCCTATTCGGGAAAAGCCTTCAGGTTCTTGTCACCAACCCCTGGCCTATGGAAGGCGGGCTTGGGTAGTCACGACCGGGCCTTGTGGGATGGGTCATGACAAAGTGGTATCAGAGGGAGGTCAGTTCTACGGGAAGAACTAAGAGAATATTTTTAATGAATAAATGGTGTAATGTTTCTTGAGTTTAGTTTTTAGTACAAGGATTCTAGTGTTGGTGCGGCGTCCAACGTATCCATACACTAGGACCCTAAATTATGTTTTCAATACTGGTACATCAAAACACCAGTTGTGTTTTGAAAAGTTTTCTTGTTCTTTCATGATTTAGTTCATTAGGTATAACTTATTGATTGTGGTGCATCTGTTTCTTACAGGATACCTCCATGAATATAGCAAGCTAGGATTCCTATTATAGATCATTATAGTTGCTCACTGAGTGATGGGGCATCATTATAAGACCACTCATAGTGATGGAACCTTTGGGTGGTGTACCAGCAGCACCCCCACCTGTGGAGAAGAAGATTCTACTTGTGGATCATGAATGCCGGCTGATCACATTTCATGAGTTCCAAAGATAGAGGCCTCTAAGGTTTCGAGGTGAGACAGACCCCCCTGGCAGTAGAGGACTGTATTGAGTCCATTTTGTAGGTCTTTCACTTAGTAGAGACACCCACTGAGCAGATGGATATCTTGGCCGCTATCCTTGTTTAGGGATCAGCAGGACGATGGTGGAGCTCACTGATCTAGGTGAATGAGGAGGCGACCCTCACCTATCTAGACATTGAGAGCCTTTTAGACTAGAGTTCGTGCTAGCGACACTACGCTCTGTATGTATTCAAGAGCAGCTTAATCTGCAACAGGGCAGCCAGACTATGTCTCACTACTCAGTGAGATTTACTGACCTCTCTCGATACTTCACCTACATGGTACGAGAACCTTACTTCAGGGCCATGTCCTTTGAGAAGAGTCTCCGATAAGAGATCAGAGCTTCGATAGTTTCTCTAAGCATCTTGACGTAGGATGGGGTTCTAGAGATATCTTTGCTGATGGAGAGCTTCCTTGCCGAGTAGGCACTGATGGTGAGAGCCCCTAATGGATAATAATTAGTAGAGTTATCTGTAGCTAGAAGTATAAATACAACATAGAAGCCCAAGAAGGATAATCCTTTTGAAGGGAGAATCAGGGAAGCAGGGTCAGAGGTGCGAGGCTCAAGAGGCCAAGGGAGACACCATCAAGTAATGATCTATTTTTCGTGGTGGGGATAGGCTCATGGATCTCGTGATTGTCTGACTCAATGAACGGATGATCGGCATATGGTGGAGGGGCCACCGAGGCAGTGGTAGCGGCAGGAGCATGAGCATCAGTCAGGTGGTGGATAAGGTAGGGGAGCAGGATGTGCAGCGGGAGGTGGTCGTGGTCAACCGACACTACCACCACCACCCCCAGGCAGTCCACCACAAGATCAGGGAGCACATGGATGGGGACAGGCCCAACTATAGGTAGTATAGGCTCACAATCCTAACTTCTCTAAGATGGCATGAGGTATTATCTATATCTTATATACCTTATTAATAGTGCTTATTGACATTGGTGTTAGCCATTCTTTCCTTTCCATGGACATAGTTTACGACTTTGAGATTCTAACTGATCTTTTAGCTCAACCTTTTTGTTTGGATACTCATATGGGAGGAGATCCAGCAGTCACACACTGGTTCCGATAGTGTGATATTAATCTCATAGGAAAGTGTTTTTGAATGGATCTTCTAGTAGCACTGTTGAATCCCTAAGACATCATTCTAGGCTTGGACTAGATATCCGCAGGTCCTGGACATATTGAATCCTTGAGACATAGAGTGTGATGTACATGAAGAGATGGGGGGATAGTTTTCTATTTTCTGTGAGAAGGAAAATAGAGAAGCACAAGATGTACTTGTGCTCAGGATTCTGCAATCTATTACTTATTAGCTGGCTTGCATGACCTTCGACACGGAGGTTGAGGTGAGTCCATAGTTCCCACCTGTGGTGGACAAGTTTGAGGGCATCATTCCAGACGATGTCCCAAGACTACCTCCTTATAGAGAGGTAGACTTCTTCATCGACCTGTACCCCAAGACGGAACCAATATCTACACCAGTAAATCAGATATCCACTACAGAGCTCCTAGAGCTGAGGGTACAGTTGGAAGTCTTACAGAGGAAGGGATTCGTATGGCCTAGTGTTTCTCCATTGGCATCCCCAGTGTTGTTTTCCAAGATGTCATACGGCAGTTTGAGTCTATGAGTGTACTTACAACTCCTAAACCAAGTGACCATGAAGAACAAGTATCCTCTTTAGAGTATTGATGATCTGTTTGATTATTTGATAGGAGCGAAGTGATTCTCAAAGACAGACCTCTGATCAGGTTATCACCTGCTTCGTGTGCGGGGTGAGGACAACCCAAAGATGGTCTTTAGATGTCGTTATGGCCATTACGAGTTTTTGTTGATGCCTTTAGGCATGAACAACTCTCCATAAGTGCTCATGGGTCTCATGAACAAGATCTTTCAGCCATACCTTGATCTCTTTGTGGTTTTCTACATCAAATACTTCTTGGTGTACTCAGCGTCCGAGGAGGAGCACACTATACACTTAAGGATAGTTCTGGACACACTTCAGAAGAACCAATTTTATGGGAAGCTCTCGAAGTGTGATTTATGTATATGGAA
Source organism: Viscum album (assembly GCA_963277665.1). Lineage (NCBI taxonomy): Eukaryota > Viridiplantae > Streptophyta > Magnoliopsida > Santalales > Viscaceae > Viscum > Viscum album. The sequence goes on along the minus strand of OY728119.1, from coordinate 1,597,476,199 downwards.
GGTCCACTTCTTGGGACACTTCATCTAATCGGCTGTATTTTCAGTGGATCCAGCGAAGATCTAGGTTGTACTTTCTTGGGAGCCACTCAGGAATGTAACTGAGGTGCAGAGATTCCTTGGATTAGTAGGATACTATCGGAGGTTCCTACTTGATTTCTCCAGAGTAGAAGCACCTATGTCTACCTTGAAAAAGAAGTGGTAACCCTTACTTTGGATAGAGACTTTCCAGTAGAGCATTCAACAGCTGAGGCAATGCTTGACCAGTTCTACCATGCTGAGGTTTCCAGAGGATGGTACTGGCTACATGGTTTACTGTGATGCATTAGGGACTAGACTCAGTTGTGTCCTAATGCAGGGAGTTACAATGATTGCTTATATATCACGACAATTGAGGCCTTATGATAAGAATTGTGCGACTCACGACATCGAGTTGGCAACAACAGTCTTTCCACTGAAGATGTGGCAACACTACTTGATGTGCAAGTTGTTCATTATTAACTCAAACCTCAAGAGTCTCATATATATCTTCACACAGAAAGATCTCAATTTGAGAGGGAATAATTGGCTAGTGTTCCTCTAGAACTATGACATTGAGATAGTCTATACTCTTGGGAAGGGGAACATAGTGGAAGATTCACTTAGCTGTAGATCGAGTTCGCAGCTATTGAATGAGGCTTTAAATCAGTTATCCTCACATCAGATATCCTACATGGATATAGATGAGATATTCTACCTCCAGTCTATGGTAGTTTCCCATCCACTCCACCATCTAGTTAGGGAGGCGCAACTCAAAGACAGTATTTGCAAGACTACACATTATCAAGTATCCTCAAGTCATGCACCCGATGGATATTATGATGGTGGGGAGCACGTTATCCTTTTCAGAGGACGTACATTTTTACCAGTGGTACTATGAGAGGAGGTGTTGAGGGAGTTCCAAACATCCCCCTTGGAAGTACATCTAGGTGTGATGAAGATCTATCAAGACCTCTGGCATCAGTACTGGTGGCCAGGTATGAAGAAATGTGTGGAGGAGTTTGTTTCTAGATGCCTCACTTGCCAACACGTGAAGGATGAGCTCCATGTGCTATCAGGATTGATCGAACCCCTTGAGATACAAGAGTGAAAGTGGTAAGGTATATCAATGGAATTCATGATTGTGTTACCATGTGAGTCCATAGGGCATGATACCATCTGGGTGATCACTGACTAATTCACCAATTCTTTCCACCTCCTTCCAATTGATAAGAAGGGTTCAGTAGAGAGCCTGGGATGTCTCTACATTTAAGAGATTTTTTGACTTCACGAGGTACCTTTGACAATTTTCTCATACCATGGCGCACACATCACATCCCAATTGTGCAAAAGGATTGTAGGACGCTTTCGGGACTCAGTTTCACTTGAGCACAGCTTTTCACCCGCATACAGATGTTTAGACTCAGTGGACCACTAAAACCATTGAGGACATGCTTCGTGCATGTGTCCTATATTTTGGTCGTAGTTGGGAGGACCAACTATCCTTGGTAAAGATGGAATAAAATGACATATATCACTCCACCATTGGTATGGCCCCTTTTTTGGCACTGTACAGATGATGGTTTAGATCTCCCTTGTACTGGACAGATCCAAGAGAGCCGGCACTCGTGGGGCCAGATATGGTATAGGCTACCACTACGAAGGTATAGATAATACGAGAGCGGATGAAGACTACACAGAGCTGAAATAATTACTATGATGATAGGCGACAGAGACCACTGTAGTTCCTGGAGGGGGATTATGTATTCTTGTGAGTCTCCCCTCGACATGGACTATGGAGATTTGGACAAGGTGGAAAACTCTCACCGAGGATTATTGGACCATTCCTGATACTTCCGAGGATTGGAAAGTTGGTGTACCACTTGGAACTACCACCATAGATGGAGAGGGTGCCCAACATCTTCCACATTTCCTAGATAAGGAGATACATGCATGAACCATCTCACATCATCGACCATGGAGAGTTGGAGATCAAAGACAGGGTGACTTTTGCAGAGTTCCCAGTGGAGATAGAAGATCGATAAGAGAATATCCTTCGTGGGTGGTTGATACCTCTGGTGCACATTCTGTGGCAGCACAAAAATCATCCGGAGAGCACATGGGAGTGAGATGATCATATACGTGCCCTGTACCCCTCTATTTTTTTGAAACCTTGTTTGGATCTTTTGGACATAAATCCCCAATATGGTGATAATGTAAGGACCTGGAAAATTCCATTTAATTTCTTTATTTATTTGGGATTATTATGAGTCTAACAAAATTGACAGCGTGTGATTCCGAGGCTCGGTGTGCCTGGAATGAATTTCTAAACTTTTTTTAGGTACGTTCAGTAAACATGCGGGTGGAATATTCTATCATTTGAAGGGGTGCTCGAAATTGAAATCCAATAACACCATTGAATATGTAGTTCTGGGATTTTCTTAAGGGAAGATTCACTTCAACCGCGGTTGGTTAGGAGAAAAATATAGTATTTGGACATTTTATGAAATAATAAAATAACATGTAACTATAATTTTGTTTTCTTTTTCTCCAACGGATGAGCGGTGCTGGCAGAACCGATGAATTTTCAATCCCTTTAATTGATTGACTCATCAACAGTGTAACTCCACTGTTGTCAATTCAAATATTTTCATTAATTCATTTAATGAGACTCATTAATTATTAAACACATTACTCAACATTCCCCCTCCTATTTAAATAGAGTTTGGGTGGAGTTTTGGAACGGCTTATTTAAGTGAGGAAACTCTAGAGATGTCCTATGAAAACATCCACCTAGAATACGATACCAGATTCAGTGAGTAGTAATGAGCCCCATCAATTCCAGAACCGATGACAATGACAAAGGAAGTTCTTTCGATCATCATCAGTGGACGTCTCATCCAGGTAGAGGTTTTATGTTTGGTTTTGGTTTAACTTTATTGAAATGAGTCTATTTAATCTTAAATGTTAGATAAATATTCTCCCATGTTTTATCATGTTAATGCGGAGGGTGTGGACCGAATGAACAAGGCATGGACCCTCTGTTGTTTCGTTCATGTTGCATTCTTCTAGGACGGATTTTTAAAATTTTGAAGGTAATGCGGGACAGAGGTTCATGCTGTGATGGAGGCAGACCAAAAGGCTTGTAGGTGTAGAAGACACCAATAACAGACCACTGAAGCACATCCAGTGGCCAGCAAAAAGAACCATAGGTGCGCCATACCTGCGGTGGCTGGATGAGGCATGCAGCAACTGACCGCAGGTGGTGGGGAGTGGTGCATCATCGCGTGTCGCGGTGGCCAGAGGTAGCCATCCCAAGCCAAATACATGTGAGATGGGCAGCACTAGCAGGCACTACTGGTGGCAGAAGCCATGGCCAGGGGGTTGTGGCAGGTTGTAAACGCAGCCCCACGGTGTGCCTCATTAGTTGGACCCCCTGGCCGACCGTTGCACATGGTGGGGTAGCACCCCACCTGCCAGGATAAATGGCCCCATGTCTATTGCGCCAGCTAGAGATATCGGTCCACCTTTAGGAGAACTAGGTCGGACGCGGGCCGACCGAATGGGGTAGACATGCGGCCCAGCAGGCTAGCACGGGTGGGTCGAGCCCCACATGGAGGGTCATTCCAACAGCGGCTTGGGCCCCTAAATCGGTCGGGTTGACCCCAACAGACCATACCCAGGGAACCGGGCCGATCCCTGATGGGCCAGACCCTAGCAGGGTCTGGTAGACCTCGACACTTGTTGTGTCGTGCCATCCTGATCGAGTTGGACCAAGCCCTGACCCAACCGGCCCCCATATAGAGAAACTCTTGTAACTGATGAACCGGGTGTCCGTTTAACACGCCGTTAGTGGCGTTGGGACTCCTTTTAGGAATTGGTCACTTGGGTATATTTTGGGGAGCCCGAACGAGCTAGGTCAAACTGAGGTTTGATCAACCCATTTCACCAAAAGGGGTGTAACTAACATACCGGGTGTCTAATCGACGCGCCGTCTATGGAATAAGGACCCTTGTGACAAGGAATTTCTTTGGAGATACTCTATGTGATTTTTGATGGAGTTTGACATGTTAACTGGGTTGGATTAGACATGAATCCAACCAGACAATTTTTACAAAAGTGCCCATTTCTCATAGGTCAGGCGTATGATTGACACATCGTCTGTCACATTGGGACACCTATGATGGGGCGGTCCCTTGGGTTTGATTTTTTAGGGACTTTTTACCTGTTAAAATATAACTGATGGCTTAAGGAGTAGAATATCTTGGAGATCAGGCGTGCTTCATGTGGGAATCCAGTGGATAGCTATGACATGAAGAAGAAGAGTGACCAATACAGGTCAGCATCAAAAACTCCAGAGTGGGATGATCTAGCTGTAGGACTAATCATCCCTAACTCTATACCAATGATCAATACGGGTCAACACCAGTGACCAATACAATTCAACACCAGTAACCAATATGGGTGATCACTAGTGACCAATACGGGTCAACACCAGCGACCAATACAGTTCAGCACCATCGGCCAATGTGGGTTAGCATCTAGCGACCAATACGGGTTAGAATACAATGAAATATAGAGGTCCGAATTAGGGTTTCTATGCATAGGATGGTCTTTTGTTACAACTAGTCATCTATATTCCAGCTACCTTGAAGTTTTACCTTTAGAGTGAGATGTATCTTTTTCTTTGTGCTTCATGACTTAGATCATGCTTGTGATATTAAATTTGGGCGATTTCTTGTGATGTTTTCCTTTTTGGATTTTTTTAGAGACCTTCAAGAGTCTCGGGATCCCCTATTGGGTTTTGTTATACTCACCCCTGCACGGGCTCTGCCCGCACGTGTGTGTCTTGTGCAGACTACTGATGCTCCAAGGTAGACTTTTGAGGTTCAGGACTTGGGGGATCTTTTTGCGACGGAAGAAGTCGATATCCTCTTCTTCATATTCATACTTATAGCTACTACCCTCCAGGTAGAGCTCTAATGCAGATGCGATAACATTTTTACTTTCTTTTCAGTTTCTAGGGTTTCTATTCTGGCCCACTATTTTCTATTTTCATTTTTATTTGTGGTTTAGTTTACTCTCATGCATATACCTTAATTTTTATGGGTTTTTTCATCATTTTCCCTTTTATAGTGTGTATAGATCTCTAAAGAAATTCTTTCCCTATTTGAGAAAAGACTTTAGCTGATATTCACCAACCCCTGGCCTAAAGAAGGAGGTCTCAGGGTAGTCATTTTCGAGCCCCATGGGACGGGTCGGGACATTATAGTTAAGAAATAAAATTATATGGGGATGTTACATACAATACCTATACCAAATGGGAATAAAAAACAACAAAATTGATCCTTTCACCAAAATACCCAGAAAATATATAGGGAATAATGTCATATTGGTTGAGGATGATAACCTTATGAAGTCAGCACACTTACTCACTATTGATAAGATTTATATCTTGATCATATTTCCCTAATATCCATTAAAAAAGTAGCAAGGTTTCATTGAGTACCACATTCAATTGTATTTGATCGGGATTTAAGGTTTAACTTGATTCTCAGGTGATATATTTAGTAGTCTCTCAATATTTAGTAGATTTTCAACACAGTATATCATACTCAAATAGATTTTTTTTCTGAGATAAAAATTCAATCCTGAGAGGATATATTGATATTTTATTCTATAGATTTCAAAAGTAGTTTGAATAAAAACCTTCCTATAGTTTATTTTTTAGAAAAAAGTATATCACTCAATAATTTAGATGACCCCTTATAAATCCCTCTAGGTAAAGAATTAAATAACTCTAATATTTTGGGGTTAACCTAGAAAAAATAAATCTATTATGATTTGAGCTACCTAATGAAATGAAAGAGAATGTTAGATCCATTTGATTTAAAATCAATATAGCATAGAATCAACAGAAATGTTATACTGGAATTCATCAGGGTGATTTTTTAATACCCTAATATTTTGAAAGAACAATATGTTTAATGGAATAAAAAAACACTCATATTAAACAATTTGTGATATAATATTAAAATATTATTATTTAAACCTGAAAATTCTATCCAATATATTAAATTAGTGGGTATGAATAGTATTTAATAATTTTTAAATTATATATATTGTTCATTATCTATATAAAATCAATGAAAAATTCCTTATAAATAATAATTCAACTTTAAATAAAGGTATTTTATTCTATAAAAAATATGTTTCCTTCAAAAAAAATTATTTATTTTTGAGTGAAAATATTTTAATTAGTTTATGGAAATTTTAGATATTTTACTATATAAATTTAAAATAATTTTTGAAATCCTAGTTTAAAAATTAACATAGGGTGATATTTTGGGAGTTTTTTGAAATGTTTTATTTTTCAATAAATACTGAAAATTAACGTTTTTTCACACACTATACTTTTATTTCATTAAATCAAGTAATTTAAAAGTTCTATTATATTTAGGATTTGGTATTAAAGTGAAATATAAACCACATGATTTAAAAATTTCTATTTAATTTAATTTTAATAAAAAAACATGATTTTGGTATTTTTTTAATGTTATACATAAAACATGGTTTTCTGTAAATTATTTTTTAATGAATAATGATTATAGATTTTAATTAATTAAAATAACACACAATAAAGGAATATTTAATTAAGATTAATATTATAGAAAACTATTCATATTTTTTGAAATTCATATAATTATTTGGGTAGAATGAGAACATTCCCAAAAAGGACAATTCTACTTTATTGAATAAAAACATTGTTATAAAAAACTGAATTAAGATTTTTACAATAATCATTATGAAAAAGGAGAATATTTTCATCAGGGATGTTATCACAAAAAATATAATCAATATTAGTGAATCCTTTACTATAAATCCAATCATCCAAGTAATTTTATTCATGATATGTGTGGGTGATCATATGATTCATCGATGAAAGATGATCGAAGCATTTTCTCCATATTGTAGTCAATTTCAAAGATAAATTAATCATTTCATTCTTGATAGCCTGAGCATCTATTTTGGAATCACACCTAGGACAAATTTTTAATCAAACTAATTAATATTATATAATATAGTAAAATGAATTTTTGTTCATATTGAGTATTGAAAAAAGTAAAAAAAACATCACCATATTGACTGTTAAAACTTGTTTACCCTGGGGCTAAAAAAAGAGGTAAAGGGATTAAAATGTTTTCTAAGGAGTTCTAGGTTTCCATATCAACCATCAAATAAATTATCAATAGATTTTTGACTCGCTTTTTTTGAGATTTACTTCCCATTATTGATTAGTTTTGGTTATTTAAAAAATATCACTTTTTATAACTAATAAAAGGTAACCTCTTCTCCTCCTAGATATATAGATCATAATCCCTATAATTTCTCCAATATATTCATAAATACATTCCTTAACTACCTAAAAAACCTATTAGAATTTTATTTTTCTTAAATCCAATTTGTAAAGGTATATGTACAATCCCAAAGTGGTGGTCTGGAGAGAAGGTTTAATTTTTAATAAAGAATATATTTTTAATATATTATTCCACCTCATTCAAAATTTTATCAATCATGATAATTCCATAAAATTTTTCTAACAAATACTATGATTTAATTATTTTTATTTTTTAACCTACATCTCTCACATATTCCATCAAATTAGAAACAAAACTATCATTCGTCTGTGTGGAAGACAATCACCCCATGAAATACTGCAATTTGTTTTCCAAATTTCCACTTAAATATATTTCATATCATGGAAATACGGTTTATATATGATATTAATTACATAATAATAATTATGTAAAATTAGTATTTCATATACCATCTTACATTACCATCCATTAAAAAATGATTATGTCATCAGTGTGTATGATAGACTACTACCTTATGAAACGATTCTATTTGTTTTTTAGCACATCAAATTAAAGATATATATAACTATATTCAAACAAATAATATAATACCTATGATATAATTATAGTTACATTAAGATAAAATAACTCTTACCATCATTCTATCATCATCATTGAAAAATGGAATTGTTACACTTGTGTACGTCTAACCTACAATTTCAATGATTATAACATAGTTAATTTTTCATTAACATGATTCATTGTTGGTTTTAGTTTTAAAATTTATTTATAAAAATTATAATATTTTTTTTATTATTATTTAGTTTTTTTAAGGATAAAGGTTCCCTTTGAACATGGTCCACATTCCAAATCCAATTTGAAACAATGAACTATGAATCCTCAAGACACATGATGTGGACATAATTGATTAGGTAGTTAAATATGTCTTTAAAGTAAATTAATTAAATTCCTTAAGTATAAATAATGAAACCTAGAAAATTTTCTTCTAAAACTAAATATTAATATGAGTTTATTATAGAGGTGATAAAAACATACATGAAAATTTATGGGATCTGGGTAATGGTTTCATCTCAAAAAATCCCTCTTTGAGACACATGTTATTTTATATAATAAATTTCCTTAAATTATTGTATATAATGAAAATTTAAATATAATACCATGAGTTTTATTTTATTTTATAATTCATTTACTTAATTTTTGGGAGATATGACTTAAAAGTTACCAAATAAGTCCAGATTAATGTCTCAATATCATCTTAATAAATATTTTTATAGTTGAATTCCCATTATATGAATTTTTTTATCAATGTCTCATAAGAAAATTTAATTTTATTATCCAAATAATATTCATGAAGATTTCAATTAATAATACAATTTTCCATTAATTAGTACATAAAATTGTTGGGAAAATATTTTTAAGAAAAGCTAAAATCCTTTCTCTCTTCGATCAAAAATTAGTTTTCTTCTATATCTATGTTCGATAAAAATACTTTCAAGAATTTTAATAATATTATCAAATTGATTTAATAAATAAATTTTTAGTAATTTGTATATTTTTAATTTTTTTTGAAAGTAATGAACTTTTAATTTCATAAATTATGTATTTTTTAACAGTTTTATGATAGTTTGGAAGGAAGATTTTATTAACTAATATGACATGTATAGAATTAATCACCATCATGAGAACTCAATTAATTGAAAATTAGTTTATAGTTTTCTATTTTAATTTTTAAATAACATTTTTTATATAATATATATAATTTTTTTATATTTTTATGAAATTATTTTGAAGTGATAATTATATTTTCCTATTGAAATATTCCATGTAATATTTCAAATACATTTTCATCAAAGGTGATCACTTTTTATGTTATGTATTTCTTCAAGATTACATATATATAAGTATCTCAAATATATACCTTTCTTATTATCACTTACATTAATGGGGTAATTCATGACTTATGTTTCTCTATCAATTTCCTTCATTACAAAATTTCCTTTGATTATTATATGAGATAATACTGTTAAACCCATTTTATTTACATGAGTAATACTTATATTTATACTTATGAATTGTTTCCTTTTTGTGGTATACATAAATAATGAACATGTTTTGAAAGGTGAACCCAGATTTTCCCCTAAATTATTGGTTAAAAAATTAATCTCAAGAGGTTTTATTTATGGGTTTTGGGAGTAATCATAATCCATTATCAGAATTTTTCCACCATGTGATATTGTGTAGGATGTTATCCTATACATTTTCTTATATCATGTTATATGTTGAAACCACATTTCTTATAATTTCACTATCTTATGATTCCATGATAATAAGGTTATGATACCATGTAATTACTCTTGAACCTTATATTTTATGATATTATATTATACTTTTAACCATTATTTATGATTCCTTGTCATGTATTCTCTTACTTGGATTTTTATCTCACCCATTAGGTCTATGTATTCCCAAAGTTATTGGATATATTTTATGATATAGAAAGGGTTTATATCACATTATGGAGTATAAAATAATTATTTTTTATTATATTCCCACCTTGTTGTAAAATGAACATAACAATTGAAAGAATCTAAGCCTCACAATCATAGGTTTGACATTTTTTAATGATTATTTTAAAGATCATGGAATAAAATGTTCAAAAGTCTGGGTTACAGTAGTTCGTATCAAGGAAAATTATTAATTAAATATTGGAATCATGGATTAAAAAATATTAAAGAAAACCCTCATAATAATCCTAATGATATGTTTATGTGTAGGAAAATATCATGGAATTACTGAAAAGGATAGAGTGATCGATTTGTAAGAAATAACATCTCAGTTAAGATACTACAAGTAGATATGGATAAGGATCAATTCTACATTACGGTAAAAACTCGACAATGGTATGATTGAGATAGATTTTATTATCACCAAATTCATGAAAAAGGTCTTATTGTACACCTAGTTTGAAACTACCAGGGGATATGATATGCAAATTCAAAAACTCTTATACCATTATGGATGGATTGAAAAAATTGTTAGGTTGTAAAACCTAATACAAAATATTACCATGTATAACCTAGATTAATAAATATAGACTTTCATGTCATGATATAATTATCATTTACAAGTTTTCCTCCCATGTTTAGTAGTTTCGCTTTTGTACAAATATTAGTTAATGTATTGTCATCTTGTTTTTATTATTTTATCTAATGACGAGGAAAATGAGAAACCATGCCAAGATGAAATGTTACGGTGAAGTTCATTAGGGTTTTATTTTTTGTCAATAAGGATTCAAGTTTATAAGAGTTTCATTTTTTGTTAATGAGAAGTCAATATGTGAATGAAAGGGTATTGATACAGAAGTTGGTGAAGCCTTGGAGAATTTTTGTTGATTTAAAGCATTGATCACTACACATGATCAATTCTCCAGGAGGATAAACCTCTGATGACTGTAGACGAGTTTCATTTATAGTAATTGAGAAGTCAATATGTGAATTAAATGGTATTGATAAAGAATTTGTTGAAGCCTTGGATAATTTTTGTTGATTCAAATCATTGAATACTACACTTGATGTATTCTCCAAGAGGATACAACTCTAAAAATTGTAGAAATGGTCTTATGTTCCAAAACATGTATCAAGGTGATACATTGTCACAACACTTGAATAAGATAGTGCAATACACAATTTCATGAGGGAAGTGGTAATGAAGATCCATAAATTGAATCTAAGTGGATAAAGTCTATAAGTCTGATGATTGTTTGTGTTGATCCTCCAAGAAGAAGACATGTGTTATAAAGAGAACACATCACCCAATATAATAATGATGTCCTGGCATTATGCGTTAATGCATGTGGAATTATAAAATCATCCATGCATCATCTATGATTGGATCAAGACAACAAATTTAAGATCATTTTGAATTTATAATCTAAAAAAAGGAATGTATGATGCTTGATGTTGAAGAAGAATAAAGGAAGCATGCATGGGATTTGACTGAAGAAGGATGGTTTGCAATTTTATGGAGGAATTCATACTGGGTTTTTATACCAACTACTTAGTAGTTTCAATTTCCCAAAAAAAATAGGGCAAATCATGAAGGCCAGCTAAAGCCCTTACCCAAGGCTTTTGAGGGGCCTGATGTTCTACCGCGCCCAAGGGGAAGGCCTCAAATCCAGCCCGCAAGAGGCATGTATGTGGGTCGTGTATAATATAGGAGGTTCCACATGGTTGTGAACCCGTGTAACAAGGGAGCTAAGAGCATGCCTAGTGGAATCATTGTGGGCGCTAAGAGCATGCATGTACAACATGGTATGGGGTTGTACTGTGGATAGAGAGGGGGGAATTCTAAGAGAGTAATGCTGCAGATTGATATTTAAACTGTGAGAAAACTGTGGCCCGTTTATATGTGGGACGAAATTATAAAAACATGGATATGATCTGCGCCATTCATCAGATCTGGGGTCTAATCTAAGTCGCATGCTCTATCCCGCATCCCGCATTATAATCTTTGTCATTCGTGATCGATCTAAGTCGATCCAACAGCTGAGGAGAGACCCCAAGGTCATCTTCAACCTCCAGCCATCCGGACCCTATTGCACGCTTTAGATGAAGATGAACCTCCGAGGTCTCACTACCATCCACTGTTGAAGATCAAAATTAGTGCATGGTGATCATCCGGAAGAACCTAAGTCTGGCATGCATTAAAATTTCATTAATGCATCGAGATAGAGAATTTGAACATGGTAGAAGAAGACAAAGTTGCGAGGCCACATCAAGATGATCTAAGCATTCAAGATATGATTTTCATGCATTAGAAAATTCATGCACGTGAGGATAATACTCACTGAGAAAGAAGGAGCCCTCTATTGAAAAAGAAAAAGAAAACATCTGATATTTATGGGATATCTCATCCACATTGATAATATTCAAAGCCGAAGATCTCATCTATTGAAAGCTTTTAATCTCATGGAATATCATGGTGATTGGAACATTTTTACTCACCTGTAAATATAGACCCCCAGACTAGGCATCATGTTGTGGAAAACATTGAGATAAATCTCTCATTTATTTGAGAAACAGAACACCACATGAAGGAGTTCCATGCAACCTAGGTATACGAAGAAGGAAAGTTGTGCATCAATTTCCTGAAGGAGTTCTATGAATCCCTTAAGTGAAGAGAAGAATCGTGAACTCCCTGGTTCACAAAAGAACTCTCACCCCCTGTGAAAAAACAAGCATGTGATAGGTTCTTTGAACCGTCATTGTGTCTTTTTGAGGAGTAGCCCATGGGTAAAACAAGTGGTGGACTTGTACCCTTGTTTTTATTTTTTGAAGGTAGAACCAAGAACCACTCTTGGTTAATGAAATATGGAGTCGTGCACAATTTTTGGTTTACAGAGAGAAGGATAGTGAACTATTCTAGTTTGTGAAGGGAATCTACGTGCACCCTTTTTGTCAGAACAAGCAAAGTGTACGCATAAATTACCCTAGGAGAAAAAGAATGGACCTGAGGAAGTACGTGTGTGAAATAAAATCCATGAAATATTCACATGTATAAATGTGCATGAGTTGAAGACATTTTCATGAAAAGAAAAAAAATAAGTGTGTGTGCATACGTAAAAAAGAAATAATAATTGAACACTGTGCATGTGTTAAAGCACTCAAAGAAGAGACAGATTGTGTGTGTGCAAAGTGAATATCATATATTCATCAATGATGCCCATGTACACGTGAACAAGTAAAGTGAATACACATAAATACTTAAATAAGTTGAAGAAAATAAGAGAAGGGTGTGTTAATAATACCAAGAATTGGTGAGTTTGAGTGAAATGAATTCATGTTTTTCCATCACACTTAAATAAAAAATCATGTGTGCATATTGAGAAAAAGGATTAGAAGTGAGTTTCACCAAGAAGAGTACATGCATGAATTCATTCCCATCTAAACATAAAGAATACTTGTGTTGAATTAATTATATTTATGAAGCTTAAATATTTGAGATTTCCAAAGAAAATAAGTATTTGATCCCATGCAATCCATGAATGAAGTGAATGAGTACTACGACTGAAGCCAGACAGAGTTAAAGAAGATCTTACATCTGAGTTTATAGTGTTTGAGAATCCAAGAATAAAGAAAATGATAATATTGATAAAGAACATTATTTCATATTATATTCATTTAGAAGTTGTGTTCACTTTTAACACACATCTTAGTGAGGTCAGGTCTTCATTAGATGAAAAAATAATTACTTGAGCATTACTGAACTGATCATTGATCAATGGAAGTGATCATAATTATTGAGCAAGTCCAATAGTCCTTAACAAAAGTTGTTGAAGATTCTTAAAGAGATACACATGCAAGTGTGATTTTGGAAGCATGTATGGTATGATCATAATATTATCTACATTGAATCAAATAATAACTTAAATAATGAATTTCCTCATGTGACTCGAGAGTTAGAAGAACCCTGTGAGATTCATGGAGGAGAATAAGTTTTCAATGTGACTTTGAAAAATGCCAGAGGTACTATGGTAACAATGTGGGAAGCATTATAAATAACCTCTTGTGGGACTCAAGATAGATACAGTGGGACCCTGTATCGACAATTGTAATTACTAACCAAATTATAGTGTAGAATCATTACTTGGGTGAATAACCAACACACCAAGGATTAGGTCTTTGAACTGAACAATGTAAATCCTTATGTCTAGTGCCTCTACATTTATAGCATCATTTGAGGTCAGGTTGAGAGACACAAGAAGAGTGGATCACAGATTTAACCATCCATATCGGTTTAATTTAAAATAATCAATTAGTAAAAAAAATTAAATGGATGACTGATTCACCCCTCCCCCTCTAAGTGATTCACTCTATTCTGGGAACTTCAGATGGAAAATGTAATAATTTCTCTAATAATATGACTAACCTAATTGGAATAGAATTTAAACATCTTCTGATCATTCCAAAATAACTATCTTTATTTTCTATTAACAACTAGAATATATTTGAATTTACAAGATCATAAATAATGAGATGGAAGGTGTGTTATGTAAGATAAAGTGTTAAATATTATATAGAAAATTATATTCAATTTAATATATTTGAAATTTTTTCATAGTTTCGCCAAGGAAAATTCCTTAAAGGAACTATAATATTAAAAATGTGGGGAAAATGAGTCCATAAATTATCTATTTTTATGAAAATGATGATTATACATAAAAAACTCATAGATATAAATTTATACCTGAGGCATCACTAATAGTTCAATGTCATAAATAGGGGAACATGCTCATTATATAATCCAAGGCCCTAATATAAGGATTAATTACTAATTCACTATTTTATAATATAAAATTATGTTGAATTATTGGTGTTTTTAGGTGTTGCAATTTGAGAGTCATGTTATTGATGAATTTTTATTAACTCTATTATAGTTTGAAGAATCAGGAAACCACTAAATATTTTTATAAAATAGTATTTCTTTAAGTATTTTCAAGAATATGTTGAATGGTATGAATGACCCAATACTATTGATTTAATAGTAAGTTACTATTTAATGTAGAGATCATGAATGTGTAAAATATAATCTACGATACCTGCTTTATGTTATTTATACTATTGTCAATTAACATTATTTGATTTTTTGGAATAAAATAATCTATATATGATACTCTAGTGGTTAAAAACTCATTTGATGATTAGTGTTTTTTTTTATTTTCATAATATTTTTGGGAATGACATAGGAACTATATTAATATAGTTTTAGAAAACATCAGATAAATCATCAAATTCGGTAAGGTTGTAGGGTGTGAACCAACAATCGAATAGAAATAAGGGTGCAGATCCTACCACGAACATATGTAATTTTCTCCCAAGTGTGGAATTATTTTTAAGTAGATGATTTGATTAATAAATATTATATTGTATTTGGGAAACATATATTTAGGATCAAATATTAGAGAAATTTTTGTATTTTGTTGTGATTAATGATATTTTGGGAAATTTTAAATTGGGATTAGGTGTATGTAATCCTTCTCTAAAAAATTTGGTTTAACATGCAATATTATTTGGGAAGAACACAATTAAATTTTTGACTTTTGTGTTTATATGGTATATATGGTCATAGAATGATTTAAGTTGATCTTTTAATTTTTAGATTAATATAAATGTGTGTTCATTTTGGGAATTATCCTACCATATTCTAACCATTTATGGTTTTGGTTAATATTTAAAGACTAGAGGAATATCATAATATCACTTTTTGGAATCATGTGATTAGTTGGTAGATAATTTTAGTGCTTCATCCAGGAAAATTCATTTTAAATAGTTATCAGTTATAGAAATGGATAAGAATGAGGTAAAAATGATTAATGGATGAAATTATAGTTTTCATGTAAGTATATTTCTTATATTTGCTAATACGAGATGGAAAATGGAAACCTCACCTTTAGTAAGTGGATATTTAAAGAAAAACATTATCATATTTCAATAAACTAATGGTCACATTTCTCTTAAAAATTTTATAGCATTATCTCATAAATGGATCTCTCCTCTAAATCTATTTTTTCACTTCCCACCAAGGATATATTTTGTTGAAACCTTGTTATGTGATGACCTTTGTATTTCCATTTACCAATTTTTATAAAGAATTTTTATGAATGCTATTTAAAATGTGGGTTTTTTGTAAAAGAATTTTTAAATAAAAAATCATTAATTACTAAGAAAAAGTTGAAATTGTAAAGTTTTAATTTATTTAAGGGGGTGGAATATAATAATCTATGATTTGAAAATAACACTATGTTATATAGCTTATATAACATGTAATAATGAGATTAAATGAACTATGATATAATATTAAAAAATTATTATTCAAAAATTGCCATTATATCTATGCCATTAAATTGTCGAGTATGAATTTTATTAAACTAATTTATAAAATATATACGAAATTTCTAATATAAATTATTTTTTATATAATTTATTATATAATAAAAATCAAACATTAAATAAATTTAATTTATTATAGAAAAATATGTTTCCTTTAAAAATGATTTTTATTACTTTTTGAGAGAAAATATTATAATTAAATGATGGAAATATTATAAATTATTATTTTATAAAATGTATAAAATTTATGAAATCAAAATATGAAATGTATCTTAGTGTGGATTTTTTTGATTTTAATGAAATGTTTTATTTTTTAGTCTATAGTGAAAATTAATTATTTTTCAAATACTGTATTTTTATTTCAGTAAATAATTTAATTTAAAAGATTTATTATATTTTATATTTTATATTAATGTTATTGGTGCACCATTTTATATAAAATATTCTAATAAATTTCTTTTTAATAATATATTTTAATGATTATAGTATAAGTATATTTATATGCTTAAAAACATAGTTGTATATAAACTATTTTTAATTCATAAAGTTTATATATTTTAATGTATTGAAATAACAAAAAATATAGAAATATTTCAATGAATTTAATATATTATAAAACTATTTCTATTAATTTCAATTCATATAGTTATTATTTCTTATTTAGAAATTTAATATAATATTATATATTTCTTTAAAAATGCCTTTCTTGAAAACCTATTTTTCGATAGGTTTTTCAGGATTAATATTTAATTGAATTATGACACATATATGATTATAATTTGATAAAATTTATTCCATATTTGTAGTAAAATAAACTAAAATTCTTTATTAAGGCTAACATAATTTTTTTTCACGATGAAAAGTAAAAATAGTGAAATGTTTTTTCTGCCATTAATGTTAATGCCGATTTACCAAGGGGTTAAAATATACTAGTAAAATTGGTAACCAATTTAAAAATGTTTATTTTTTAATTATGTTGGTTTTGAGTCAAAATTTTACCCACAAATCCATTATTTATAAATTTTTTAGATACATGCCTTCAGAGTGACTTCCCATTTTTGAATAGTGCTAGGTATTTACAAAAATTCCACAACCTCTCACTTATAAAAGGGTACCTCATATCCTCCCATTTACACACTTAAAAATCCTTTTATTTCAATCATTACCACCATAATAACCTTCCTTAATTCCCTCCCCATTTCCTAGATTCCCTGGTTTGATCAAAAAACCAATATAGGAATGCTTTAGGTAATCATAAAGAGGTTGTCTGAAGAAGATGTATCTTTCATAGTAGGGTATATTTTTTATTTATTCTTCCACTATATCTAAATAATGATTTTATAACATAATCTGTATATCCCATATAATATTATGTTTTTACATTATCTCTATAACCTAAATCCCACTCCTCTTTAATAAAATGTGAAATAAAACCATTGTTTGTGTGTAAGGAAGACTACCTATTTGTGAACATATGTAATTAATTTTCCAACGTTATCTATAAAAGTAATTTATTATAATAGATTTAGTTTTTGTATTTTATATTAAATAAATAGTAATAAATATTTAAAATTAATATATCATATACTTACTTTCCTTTCCATGCATTGAAATTTGATAACAACATTTATGTGTATGCAGGACTACCTCCTCATTATGGGATGTGATTCATTTTTTACCACATCACATAGATTATATATGTAAGTTAACATAAAGAAACAATATAACATTTATGATATTTTGATAATTATGAAATTATTGAATAACATTTACATTCTTTACATCATAATTTTTGAATAATTTAAATATTACGTATGCATATGTACGAAAAACCGTCTCAATGATTGTAACATAGTTGTTTTTTTAAACCATGGTTATTGGTTCTATTTAAAAGTATAATTTATTTGTACAAATAAATTTCTTTTGTATTATTATTTCTAATTTTATATAATAAATACTTCTTTTACAGTGGTCAACACACCGATTTCTTTTTGAAATTATTGACTTGGAATCCTCAAAATACTCAACATAGTCATAATTGATTAAGTAATTAAATATGTACTTATAATAAATAAATAAAATTAAATATTTATAATGGATTTAAATCATAAATTCTTAATAATAAAATAATAAGCGATATGAAAATTTTATATTTGAGACAATTGGCATACACTACATAGTATGGATTCGAGGAAAGGGTTAGTCTCAAAATGTATTTCTTTAAAACACTTGTGCTTTTATGCACAAAATATCTATTAAATGGATTATATACAACCTATTTACATATTATATAATGTATCCTTCATAAATTATGATATTTTAAGTTACAAATTTTTTACTTCATTCATAAGTTTTATGATTCAAATGTTATTAAAGTGGTAATGGTTTATGTTTCAATCTCATTATAATTGAGATTCTCTTTTCCTGAATTTCCAATGTAATAATTTGTTTTATAAATGTAAAATAAAACTATTTAACTTTCTAATCCCATTTTTATTAATGAAATTTAATATTACATTTTTTACTTCTTTAATATATAATTTATTGGGAAAATATTTTTTCTGAAGATGATGACATTTCTCTCTTCGATCGAAAATCTTATTTCTTCCATATACAGATTTTCTAAAAAAATGAAGATTTATTTTAACATTATAAAAATGATTTATTAATGATTTTTGACACATATTTGACGTTTTATAAATATGTTTTAAAATTAAATTTTTATTTTATAAATTAATTACTTTTTAAACTTTTACATAACAGTTTCAAAGGAATTTTTTTACTTATATGTCCTGAATGGAATTTCCCTCCGCCATGAAAAGTCAATTATTTGAAGCTTATTTTATAATTTTCCATGTATATCTAGGATGAAATTTTTTACTACAATTTTTTTGGATAAATATTATTTTTTTAATGAGTGATTTCAATGTGAGGAAGGTATTTTACTCGTGAAATATTCCATTAAATATCTTAAATTCATTTTCAGTAATGATGAAAACCATTGATGTTATGGATTGATACAAAAATATGTATATATGTGTCACATATATATTTGGTGTATTATACCTTAAATAGATGGGGAAATACATTCCTTAAGCACATCTCTCAAATTCCATCATTATGATTAATTTCATTTTATTATTATATAAGATAATATTATGAAACCCATTTTATTTCCATGTGTAATTCTTATTTTTATGAATTGAGATTCATTTCCATTAAGTGTTACACAAAAGAAATGATTTTTTTCGGACGGGTGTTCACAAATAATCGTTCAATCCATTGGGTAATGATTTATTTAGTTGAGGATTCTTGTTTGGTATTTTAAAGTAAACCTAATCCATTTTGGGACTTTTTACACTGTGATATTTTCTAAGAATTTATCTTTGAGTTATTGTTTTTTTCATGTTAAATATTATTTCAATATTTCATTTGAATCTATTAATTTTTTATACCATGTTAATTATTTTATGATTCCATATTATTACTCTTGATACTTCTATTTTATGATTTCATTTTAAAATTTTGAATAATAAGTTATTATCCTTATCATGATTATTCCCTTATTATCCCTTTTAGCTCGCCAATGTTTTCTATATATCCCCTATGTTTTCCATATATTTTAGGAAAATTAAATGATTTTGTAGAAAAATATGGAGAATAAAATAAATAATGTTTATTTTATTATCACTTAGATGTATTATGACCTTAGTCATCCAAAGATCATAGTAATCCTGATCTTTGGAATGCAATTATTTTATTTTTATGTTAAATATCATGGAATAATATATGTAAAAGGATTGTGTATCTATAAATTGGGAGGTCTAAGATTATGAAAAGTTTCTTATAAAATTTTCTCAAGGGTAGAAGCTTTTTAGATTCATAAGAAAGAAAAGAAGCACCATATGTATACTGGACATTTTTAGATGCATGATAGAGTAAGGACAGGTGCTTATCACTTGGTGCATTCACTAATCCTCTCTCAGTACCATGATGTATTCCATGTATCTCTTCATAGAAAGTCCATTATTGATTCCTTATATTTACTAAACTCAGATCTTGAACCACAGTATCATTCTCTTACCATTGAAGAGAAACTTATAAAGATTTGGGATCATAGAGTATATGTGCTATGAGGCAAGTCCACTCATCTGTACAAAAAAATTGTGTCTAAACCACCAACATAAAGAAACTATGAGTGAACATGCCGATATGATGAGGTAGAATAATACTCCGTTGTTTGTATTAAATTAATATGGTTTTTATGGAGAAATAAATGTTTACTATTGGTTCAATTTAATACACATAGATTTTATGAAATAAGTTTTAAAAATATATATTTATTTTCATGTATATATTTTATTACACACAATACAGAGCTTTAATAAACCATAATTTTCTATTATTAAAATAATTTAAACAAAATTGTTATAACTCTGTTATTGAACATAGAGATATGAATATGAATAATCATATTTTCAATATTAATTATAATTTTTTTATAATGAAATTATATTGATAAAAAGTGCTTATTTTTTGTAAAGTCATAAAATACATCAAAAATACATTTATTCTCAACAAAAATTCATTTCGTATTATGAATAAATAATAAAGAGATTAATTTAAATATTACAATATTTATTTATAAATTATATGTTCATTATTTAAATCAATATGAAAAAATTATAATAGTGTTATGTTTTTAAAATTTTTGAAAATATTAATTTTTTTAATTGTGATAAATAATTTCTTTTGAAGGTTTCCATTTCACATAAAGAATTTAAAAAGATAAATTTTATCATTATAATTATTTAAATTTAAAAATAGTTAAATTATTTTATTATTAATACTAATTATATCATTAGAATAATATTTGTGATAAATTTTCATATAGATCCCTTGTAAGCATATGGAATCATTTTCTTTGGAAAACGTATTTTTCATTTCCTCTTTGGGATTAATTTTAAATTAAATTATGCCAATTATTTGTTTGAATTTGGTAAAATAATTACCATATTTTGAATGATAACTTTCATGAACACCTACCCCGAAATATACCACAATGATTGGAGAGAGATGTTGACAGCCTGTGTCCCACCTCTAGTAGGCCCCGAGATGGAGACTAGCACCGACAGTATAATAAACATGTGTGTGAGAGGAATTTCCCATTAAGATAAACATGTGGAAGGGGAAAAGTATATAAAACAACACATTCATTAAAATATATATCAATTATATAATTCCCATCTGAAAACAAGAAATTTCATACAATACTAAAACAACTTAAAGGAGACTATGTGTACTAATAAGGTAAAGACAACAACGACCATGAAGCCTAATAAAACTCATGTAAGAACCTAGTATTTTTAATGAGTTATGGATCCCTTCCATTAAAATTAAAGTGATTAAATATGTACTAATATGAATTCCCATTGAGGTCAATGAGGTTTTGAGGTTGTATGGGGCTTGTTTGAAGCTCAGAACCCAATTTTGGTGTGTTTCTACCCTACCATATGGATAGTACTAACCATGTAGGGTAGTCTACATGGTTTTGAAAAAACGATGGGAGGATAGAAATATAGGATGTGTAGGATGCACGATTTTGGGAAAATATGTGGGAGGAGGAAAATGACTCTGCGTCTTGGTCTGTAGATTTTTTTTGCAAAACATGATTATGGATTTTCACTTGTTTTCTGCTTCCTTTTTTAAACCATTCGGGTCAACATTATGGGTGCTCCTAGCCTATACAAAGTCAATAATGGTTGGATCATATTTTAAAAAACCATGTTCCTAAACTGTGTTACCCCTGTATTTTTTAAATTTTCTAATTTTTAATTAAATTTAAATTTTATTTCAAAACCCATTTTTATTCTATTTCCTACAAATATCAGAGGAAGAGTTTGAGAGATATACTTAGGGGATAAATTAGTAATTGATCCTGGTTCTTCGTCTGATATTTTTATTTATCATGGTTTATCTCATTGGGTACACATTTGTAATACCTATATTCCATTTTAACCCTTCTCAATTCCTCTAGCTATCAACTGTGTTATTTGAATTTTGAATCATATGCCCAAATTTCTCATTCATCATATGTTCTTAATGTTTATCCTAAACTGAGTTGAATTGGGACTTCATACTAGAAAATAACTCCACTACTAAGCTCACATAGGTGGTTTATACATTTATTCTGAGTTTTTCTACTTTATTGAGGTGTCAATCGTTGTGCTTGATGCCAGACATTACGGCATGACCTTGAAATTGAACGATATAGTTGAATTAAATGAACTTAGACATGTTAAATATTACTTTAATCTCTTTTGAGGTGTTGGCTATCATTTACCCAACCATGGTAACCCATGGGGAGTTCCATATGAAAAGGCCCTACTAATTCCCTATTTAACCATCCCTGTGATGTGATCTATTGTTTTCCTAAACAATGGGGTCAATTATAATTAAATTGAAGTGAGTTACTTACTTAGGTGATGGGTTTACACAAATTTTTGTTTTATTAAATGTTTGATGGATTTGGTTAATTGTTAAATTTATCACATGGTTAATACATTTCTTGTCTTCTCATAATTGGGGTTTTTATTGGTAATTGGTTAAAAAGTGGGTAAACTTGTCTGATGTAACATAATATGAATAGGTTATAAGGAGTCGGTATACTTATTAAATGCCTAGATTGTGATATGTAACTAATTAGTGGGTATACTCATTAGATATCTTAAATATGAATTGGGATGCATGAGTGGGTATACTCAAGAGATGTGATATTTATAATTGTGAATAGTGATTAATGGGTAGGTATACCCATGTTGCATGATGGGATGTAAAGGGATTTTATGAGTGGGTAGACTCATGTGATTTGTATTAAAATGGAATGAATTGATGGATGGTAGTATAGATGTTATGGATAACTCTCTATGGATCATTAATATAGTAGTGGAGTTCTTGGATTGATTACTCCCCTTGGGCCTTTCTTCTGTGGGATTCCTTGGGCATAGCTACACCTTGGATCTAGATTTATTTGACTCGCATAGGACTTTTATGGTATGACATGATCCTAGGAATCCAACTACTTATTATACCATGTTTTCATAGAGATACTCCTAGGACTCAATGTGGATGTGTTGGTCTTTGACACCTTGGATCCATCCTATCATTTTTTGATACATTGTTTATTAAGAAGTGGCCATGGGATTGTGATTCACTCTATATATAAAGTCAGGCTATGGTGGTTTCAGAAACATGGATTTACAGAAAGGTCATGTGGTTTATTTTTGTTCATTATAGTTTCCCCGATATAAGATATGACACTTGTCTTGAAGGTCTCCTTGAGAGGCCAGATAGTACCATTTTCTTAGTAATGGTCATTATGTAGGAACATTACTTTATTTAATGTTCAAATACATATCTAGTTATGTTGACCACTATAGAAATGTATATATATTGGGTGGTATCCTACTGGGATGATTTCTCACACCCTTTTTGGGCATCCTTTGGGGAAACTGAACACATTATACAGTGGTAAGTGTTTCCAGGGGAAAGCACCCTAACATGGGTTGTGGATTGTTTCTTAGGAGCAGGATCATAGTGTTATTTAGAGACAGAAAACTTTTGTATATTTTGATATTTTGGATACATGTATTGTAATACTCTATTGTGAAAGTATTATTGCTATTTTCTTAGACACAAGAAATATATCGCTATAGTCATATGTAATTGAGATTGTGTCTATATTTGTTATATATTTTTATCTTAGTTATTTATTTATTCTCTTATTGTTATATATGATTCCACTATTTTTATATTATTTACTTCTGTTATGATATACTATAGTAATGAGGGTATAGTTACCCCACTGACACACATAGGCCCTCACTCCTATTAAGAATACTTTGGAATTTGGGGAGATGTGCTTGAGGGCATGTAGGCAATTAGACTGAGGGAACTGTTTAGTGAAATCTATGTCGGGTACATTACAATGTACTAGCAGATTAATTTTATCGTTGACTTACTATTTGGATACAGCATACAGGAATAAGATGAAAATATTGTTTGGTAATAAGTTATACCTGGGATTATCTTCCTTACATATAGGAAAAAGCCAAATTACATTTAAAGGAATTGGTATATTAATGATTTTCACTATTATAGTTGATTCAATTTTAATGTTGGAGGACACACATGATATATGTTGTTAAAATTGATAAAATTGATTGTTATATTTCTATTTCTAACCAATGAGATGAGTGTATTCCATCTCATTCATTATATAAGAGCTTGATAGAAATCAGATTCCATGCATTATTTTATTCCATTTATATTTCATTACTCATTGAATATTGTTTTGATTGGTTATGTGATAACTATAACTTCTTTTGTGATAGATAATGTATAGTGAATAGAGGAGCGACGTCGCTATTCAGTTCATAATTTTTATGGGCCCTTCTGGACTGGGAAGTGATGCTCCTTTTTAATTAAATTATTAATGTTAATTTGATAAGTGTGGATTGACTAGGAACCCAATTTTAGGGTTGTTGAGGTGTTATTGTCCCTCATAAATTTTGAATTAGTTAACCATTGGTTAAAAAATTGAATAATTTAGTTATGGAAATGAATGGGAAAATGGATGTGAATTAAAATGAAAATGAAATGAAAAAATATGATGATAATTATAAACCTTATCTATACTCAACTTTTGAGTGGGAAAGAGGGAGTGTTTCTAGTTTTTTGTGACTATTCTTTTACATTCATGTATTTAGGAGTAGGTTGTGGGTCACAACATGGTTTTGGGAGGGTTTTGATATGTTTTATGCTTTTGAGTTGTAATCTTTGAACCTATTATTTTCTTTTTCATGTTTTTGAAATTGTAATGGAATTACACCACCAATAACTCTTGTCATACTAAATGGGGGATAATATGACCACATTCTGGAGGTGGTGGTTCATGGGCTACTGACAGATGCACATTTATTGACAACTATTTCACCAGTTGTTGTTCTAGACAAAAGCGTTGAGGCACAGTTCCATGAGGATTCTTTTCTCTATATAAAAACATTCTAGGGAGAACTATAGCCTTAGTTTTCTATGGATGGGCTGACATGGGTTTCCCAATAGAAAAATTCTCCAACAATTTTGGGGGATGGAAGACCAAAGGCTTTTGAGCTATGGATTGAGAGCAAGCTAGCTATCTTCAAGAATATTCAGATACCTCTTGAGATGAGGGTTAATCTATCCACATATATGCTACCTGGGGAAGAAAATCAATAATGGGATGTACTAAACTAGGTTTATGGGCTAAATGATGTGGGTTGTAATAATTTCCAAACCAACTTCTATGACTAATATTACCCCAAGAATCTATGGGCAGAGTTGGATAGTGAGAGTATGCATCTGAAGTAGGGTCCAATGATAGTTATTGAATACTCAGCATGCTATATATAGCTAGAGTGTTATGATCCAACAGACATTACTAATGAGTTATCTAGGGAGAGACACATTGATGAAGGTCACAAAAATGCTATTAGGTATTAGGTAAATTTGTTCATATTGACCTCTATCATAGAGATTTTGAATCATACACTGACTACATAGAAGTACCTAAGTGAAGATAGGGGTGTAGATCATGATGGTTCTATTTATTGACATGGTTATTAAATATCTTCAGGAAGGAAGTTCAATTTTGATTCTTCACGTGAGATATGTTCCCATCCAGATATGAGTACTGGTATTTCAGTGTTATGTTATTAGTGAGGCAGGCGAGTCCATGTAAAGAATTAGTGTGACCGTGACCCATTTGAGTGCCGAAAATGTAGAATGATGGGCCACAAGTAGCATTTCTAGAGGTCCTACACTACAGCTGTGAGTGTTTGAGGGTTATCTTTGACAGAAGTTTCAAGAGAAGTTTCCTCAAATCCTTATCAGGAAGGGAGCTACAGTAGTGTTGATCGATCAGGCTGAGTTAGTGGTAGTCGTGTAAGAGGTAGCCTAACACCAGTAACACTAATACATTACTGTGGACCTTCTCTGGGAAGTGAGGATGTACAATAAGGCCATGGTGTTGGAATGTTCTATACATAAATCCTACCCCTGAGGAGTAGAATATTGGACTACCTACAGTGAAAGGTATGATCCTAATATCCTATACCATTGCATCTTTTCTTTTTTATAAATTTTAATCACTTAGTAAAATATTTTCACCAATGTTGAAAAGTCTTGGGAATGTTTTTTTCTTCTAAGTCATTTTTATGCAAGAGATTCCTTTGTGAAATAGGACGGAGAATGTCAACAAGTGAAGAGAGTTCCCCATTGAGGTTGGTGGGTGTAAATTCATATGTGATATTTATTTCCTATATATTATATGGTTCAACATCATACTCAGGATGGACTATCTTATATCTTATCAAGAATACATTGACTAAAATTGATTCATGGTGGACTTTACATTAGCAGGGAGTGTATTATATACTCAAAAGATTGGATGGGAATTCCAGGAGGGGTGAGTAGGACTAG
This sequence comes from Viscum album, assembly GCA_963277665.1. NCBI lineage: Eukaryota > Viridiplantae > Streptophyta > Magnoliopsida > Santalales > Viscaceae > Viscum > Viscum album. The sequence continues at coordinate 1,597,449,399 of OY728119.1, read as the reverse complement.
AGCATCCTGGTATGTGTGGGATGATATCTTAGATTTCTAGTGTCTATCATGATGATCATGGAGTGATTCAGGCATACATTCCTAATGTGTTTTATCACTTTAGGGATGTCTCCTAAAATGACTTTTCTGGTTTACCTCTAGAATGAGAGGTGGAATTCTCCATCGAGGTAGTTGGAGGAGGAACAAATGCATCCATTCCTCCTTTTAGGATATCTTTGGTAGAGTTTCATGAGCTCAAGAGGCAGCTAGATGATTTGGGTGTGATGGGGTTTATTTAAACCAATACTTATCCAGGTTTTTTTCCAGTCCTTATTTTGAAAAATGTAGATAGTACCCTTAGGCTATGCATGTATTTTAGGTATATGAACTTACTAACCATTAATAAATGATATACCTTACCATGGATTGATGACCCATTTTATTAGTTTCAAAGATCCTGAGTGTTCTCAAAAATTAATATGAGGTCTTGATATCACCAGGCATGTGTTTGACCAGCAGACATACCTCATACAAATTTTCATAGTGTGTATGGTCTATATGAGTATATGGTTATGTCATTCGGTCTCATGAATGCACCAGTAGTTTTCATGGAACTGAGGAAGTGAGTGTTCTATCCTTACCTGAATTATTTTGTGGTGGTTTTCAAGGATGTTATCTTGATTCATTGACACAATCAACATGACCATGAAAACTAACTTGAGATAATTTTCAATACACAAAGAGAGCATCAGTTATTTTCAAAGATAACAAATTCACAATTCAGGATGGATTAGATTCACTTCATGGGTCACATTATCTTAAATACAGGAGTACCAATGTACCAATATAAGGTGAGAGGTATAGTTTCCTGGGAACATCCCAGGAACTTTTTTGACATATAGAGTTTCTTGGGGATTGCTGATTACTGCATGAATTTTATATAGAACAACTTATGCTAAGAAGACCCATTGACGTTATTGGCTAAGAGGGGTGTGATGTTTGTTTGATAATATTCATGTGAGATATCCTTTTAGTAGCAGAAAAGGATTTTTACATCAGTATATGTCCATATACTGCATGAATAGGGAATGATCTACACTATGTATTGGGATGCATTGGGTATGATATTGGGAGAAGTGATGAGGCATGAGGATAGAGTCATGGAATATAGGTCTTGGTAGCTAAGGGCACATGAGAGGAACTTCATAACTCATGATCTTGATCTAGATATGGTAGTCTATACATCGCACTATTAGAGGAACTATTTATTGGGAGAGAGTTTTTTGGTGTACACAAACCACAAAAACCTCATGTAAATATTTACATTTCATGATCTGAATATGAGAAAAAAATGATGGGTGTACTATATTAAATATTTCTACATTGATCTTTTCTGTTTTCCTTCCAAAATTAAGGTAGTGGGTGATGCATTAAGAAGGATGACTCAAATAAAGGTGGTGTACTGGGATAGTAGTGAGTGGAAGCTTGTGGAATTATTCTTTGAGATTCACTTGGAGGTGAATGATAGTACGGTATGGTTTTATGTATCATCATTATCCATGAAATCTACCATACTAGACAAAGTAAGGATGAGGTAGTTATTGAATTCATAGGGAATATTTCCATGGGATTGTTTTGTTGGTGAGGATCCACCTCCTTCTTGGACTGTAGCTGAGGTTGAGATCCCATGTATCCAACATCATTATTGGGTTCTAGTGGACCTATGTTAGGAGATGATGCAATAATTTCAATCCCAAGCATGGACAGTGCACCCCAGATTCACTTAGATGTATCGTGACATGTGTCGCTAGTACTAGTGGATGGGTTTGAAAATAGATGTAGCTAGTTTATTTAAATTATATTTCACCTACCATCTGGTGAAGGAAGAATATCAGCGACCATCTACGCTTCTACAACAGTGAACTATTCCAGAGTGTAAATTGGATAATGTCATGATGTATTTCGTGATGGTTTTAATGAGGTATCCTCGATGTAATGAGGATGTGTGGATGTGTGGGTTATTTATAGGACCATGAAGGCTGATCATTTCTTTTCCAGCAAGTAAACCTTCTATGTTGATGAGCATGGAAGGTTTTACATACGAGAGATAGTACGACATCATTGAATATTGTTCACTATCATTTTAGATAGGTATGCTCACATTATGTGTCGTTCCTATTAGATTGTTCAAAGTGATTTGGGTTCATAGGTTCTTCTAAGTACAACATACAACACTCAGACTAATGTCTAGTCATAGCATATGATACAGGTGTTGAGGTTATCCCAGAACCCCTAAAGATTGATCAACGAATGCTCATGGGCTCAACTAGTACTTCTTGGCACCCAAAGATCCTCAATGATATAGCCTCCTATATCGGTAAGCCTCTAAAGATTGATCAATTTATGCTCAATGAATATCTTGGTCGGTATGCCCACACAATGGTTGAAGTTGATATCACCGCCAAAATACTAGAGGTCATCATCTTCAATGCAAATGACTATAGAGTTGAGGTCTGCATTGAATGCGAAAAGATTCCCCCTACTGGGAACTTTGAAAGATTATTGGGAATTCATTTTTGAAGTGTCATGTTGTCAAAAGTCAAGTATCCCAACCTTCGGATGATGGTTGGACTGAAGTCAAGAAGAAGAAGACAGGTAAGGCTTCGGTCTCTATCATCCCAGAACCCCTGAAGAAGAAGGCAGAGATCTGGGTGAAGAAAACAACTCTACTGGGTGAATGTTATGGGGTCTCCTGAGCTGAGCAAGTGGAAGTGGAAGAAATGGCAGAGATTGATTAGGTTATTCAGGATGATATCGAGCGCCTGGTTCTGGGAATCTGTGAGAACTCTGAACTACATGTGAGGAAATGTACGGCTACAAACTCTACATTATCGACCTCACAAATCCTTGCTTTGGGTATGATTTTGGGAAGGAAGAGTTCTAAAATTTGTTTCCAACTGATACATATGCGGCTGTTGTGTTTAAATATTCTCATACACCAATCGCCGGTAAAAAGAAGGAGGTGAAGATTGAGATGCATGATCTCTCTCACCCTCCTAATATGGATAATGCTGGTGACGTCCCTCCCTGTTTACGTAGTTTTTTTAGTGTGGTTTAGTCTATTAAATCAATTCCAAGTTCACCAAATATTTATTTGAGTACTCAAATAAAATCAATCTTCGATAATCAAAAATCTATGATCAGTCCCATTGAACCTGAAGGGAGAATAGGTGATATCACTGTATCACCAAATGTTATCAAGATTTGGGCTCGGCTAAAGAATTAGATTCTGGATCTATGACTACAACCTTGATCTCTAATTCAAATGAAAAAACCTTGTCTGTCGGTATTTCTAATGATTCTAACATTCATGATGTTTCATTGATGAGTAACCAAGGATTTAAGACCTCCCCAACCTCTCCTTCAACTTTTAGGAGATCAAAGAAGAAAAAAGTTTTGGGCGGATTGAAAAATAAAAAGGGGAACTCTCGCTCCAAAACCATGTTATAAATGGATGACATTTTTTTGAACTTTCAGGGTATCGCAAACCCTGAAACTACTTCTATTCTTAAAATGAATTATTTTGACTCCTAATCCAAAGCTTTTTTCTATCACTGAATCCCAAATTTTATTTTTGGTGAAATTCAAACATTTTGTTGCTTTTGGTTATTCCTTTCTTGGTTATTGAAATAATGGTAGTATTGTTCACTCTCGTTGGATTTTTTATCACAACTAATTCCAGGATGTTAATGTTTTTTTTCTACTCTTCAAAATGTTCACCTATGATTCTAAACTAAACAATTCACATATTTTCTATACTTTTGTTTATGACAATAACAGATATCAAGAGCATAGGTCTCTTTGTCATGACCTTTGTTTCTTGGAAAACACCATTTAGGTTCCATGGTTGGTTCTAGTTGATTTTAATGTTATTCTCTCTCCAAGTGAAAATATTGGTCCTTATCACTCTCACATTTCTTCTAGGGAATTTTATGCTAGCTTAGATGATTGTATTATGATTTAAATCAACCACACTGGTGCAAAATACACCTAGTATAGAAGGCATTACAATAGGATTGTGGCTAGTAAATTGGATATGGCATTCTCAAATATCCCAGTGTTCGATTCTTGGGATACTATCTCAAGCATCACCTTACCCAAAATAAGTTCAGACCATCACCCTATTCTCGTGAGTTTCCTCTCTAGATCAAGAAAATCCAACACTCCTTTCAAATTTAACAATGCATGGACTAGTGATTTAGAATGTTCCCTTCTTATTAAAAATTCTTGGGACACTATGTCTCATCACAATGAAACTTTTGATTGTACAACCAAACATAAACATCTTAAACAGTGTCTTAAGAGTTTTTGTGGAGCTAAATAAAAAAAATTGATAACGAAATAGCCAAACTTGAGGCCAATATTAATCAAATTCAAAACACTTTAACAAATGATGATTTCTCTTTTGACCCCTAGAATTAAATGAACATCTCTTGGAAGCTTAACTCCCTTATAGTCCTTAAAGATAACATCCTCAAGAAAATATTTAAAATGAAATGGATTATATATGGTGATCATAAATCCACATTCTATATTTCTCTACAACGAATCAGTAATGTCAGTAGACCGCTAGTCTTTCTTAAAGACAATTATATTCTATATAATTCTGAAGCGGCCATATCCAATCATGTGGTTACTTATTTTGAAAATATTTTCAATGGTCCATGTATTAACAAATATCATCAGCTTGATGTCATCCCTAGAATGGTTATTGAGGACGATAGCTGCTTTCTTTTATGAGTCACTCTTGACCAGGAAATTGAAGTCACTATTTTTAGTCTCAATCCCGATAGTGCCCCGGGTCCCGATGGATTCAACAATGGTTTTTATCAACATCACTGGGATGTTATCCATACGGATGTTTCTAATCTTATCAAATACTTCTTTTCCACAGGTGTTCTTCCCCATGGTCTTAATGCCCAATTTCTTACTATCATTCCCAATGTTCCAAATGCTTCTTAAATTCCTAGTTTTAGACCTATTTCTCTCATCAACTCTCTATTAAAAATATTCAATAAGTTTTTAGCAATTATACTTTCCTCTCTATTCCTCAAAATCATTTGTTGAAATCAATTTGGGTTTATCAAAGGTAGTTTCATAGAGGACTACATCTGCCATGCCTCGGAATGCACCAATTCTCTAAACAAAGATTCTAGAGGAGCAATTGTGGCCATAAACCTGGAAATTATAAAATCCTTTGACACCATGGAATGGAATTTTATCTTCAATGTTCACCAGAGTTTTGGTTTCAATGGGAGCATTATAAACCAGATCCACTCCCTCTTCAAATCTTGTTCCCTTTCCATATTTGTTAATGGATCTTCTAAAGGTTATTTTAAATTTTCCAAAGGAGTTCATCAAGGTGACCCCTTATCTGCTATCATGTTTGAAATTGAATAAGATTATGTTATCATAATTCTTACTTGCCTTGTTGAACCAAATAAACTAAAACACATTCAAGCGGCCCGAAATTTAAATTTTCCAACCTGTCTTCTATATGATGATGAAATTATCCTATTTCTCAATGGGAGAAAAAGGAATATTCTATGTCTCAAAATGGTTTCATCCTACTATGAGGAAGTCTCTGGAAAAAATATCAACTGGAGAAAATTATCTATCTTATTTGGAAAAAGTTTTCACACCAATAGGAAGTCTAAAATCATCGAAAACCTTGGTATCATATAAGGTACCCTCCCCTTCACTTACTTGGGAGTGCCCGTATTCCAGGGAAGACCTAAATCTATATACTTCACTTCTATTGTGGACCAGATTATCAGCCAACTTTCCTCTTAGAAAGGAAAATCTTTATCCATGGCTGATAGGGTTTGACTTGTTAAGTATTCCATTATCTCCAAAATGGTTTACTCTCTTATGATCTATAAATGGTCGTCTTCTCTCTTAAAGTGAATTAATGAGTACATAAATAAAATTTGTACTGGAAGCATACTTGAAAGAATGCTTATCACCATCCCTTGGTCTACCGGCTGCAAACCTTTAGATAATGGTGGTCTAGGCATAAAGAATATCAATCTCTTTAATTTGTCCCTACAAGCCAAACATACATGGAAATTAATCAATCATAATGATGACTCCATTAATTTTCTTTGGAAAAATTTCAGAGAAAATTTAAAAAAAGGAAACTTGATCTATGCCAACTCTTCAATCAGGACCTCCATTAGAGACTCCTTTTCCAACATTATCGGTAACTCTAAATGGATGGCCAGTATGAATTCCTCTATTAATCTTTAGAATGATATCTGGTCAGGAACCCCCCTAATTTCTATGTTTCCTCCGAAATCCCCTCCTGATAATATCAATTGCACTATCTAGGAGGTGATGCATTCCCATAACACTAACCTCTCTGAGTCCATTATTCATTTTGTTGATAATCATCCCTTCTCTAATGTGGATGATCGTATAATTTGGGAACCATCTCACAATGGAATTTTAGACTCTAAAAGTTTTTACAATCATAGTTTCTCTAACTCTGATCCACTTTGTAATTGTTTGAAACACTTTGACAATGGTTAGATCAAACCCTCTAAATTAAACCTTATCTGGCGCATTGCACATAATCGCATTCCTACTGAAGTCTCCCTTCAGTCTTTTGGTATCCAAACATTCTATCAATGTCATATGTGCCACCAATATAGAGAAGAAACTAACCATATTTTCTTATCTTATGTTATAGCTTATACTATTTGGAATTATATTACTGACCTTTTTGACTACAGATGGATTCATTTAGACTCCATTTCTGCTCAACTAAAGTGGTGGGTAGAGTTTTATTACTCGCAACAAGTCAATAATCTCTTTATTTACGCTATTAAGGAACTCCTCCACATTATCTAGTATGATAGAAATAAAATCATTCATCACAAACACTCATTAAATCTTAATGCAGGTCGGACGAGAATTCTCATTTCTTTCTAGGATGCTACCTTGATTCAAAAAAGCTCACCATGACATCTCCGTTGGGGATTTTGTGATCCTTTAACGTCTTTTAATTGAAGGCATATACAAAAAACGGAGGCATTCAATTGAAGTGTTTTGGTAGGCTCCCTTTCCTGGTTGGATCGAGGTCAATGTGGATGGTTCTTCCAAAGGAAATATGGGTCTAGCAGGCTTTGGAGCTATTTTTAGAGATTTTATGGGTCACTGCTATGGATTTTTCTATGGAGGTTGTGGTAATGACTCTTCGCTAGAAGTAGAAATGATGGTTGGGATACAGGGTATTGACTTTGTCAAAATAAAAGGCTCGAACGACATCTGTATTGAAAGTGACTCAACCACCATTATTCAAGCCATTTGAAAAGGAGTGGTCCACCTTGCCTAGCTGCTTGCTTCCTGATGGATGAACTGTCTAGAATTGCCCCGTGAGATCAGATTTATTTCCACCCATACTTATCGTGAAGTGAATATCGTAGTCGATGGGCTTTCCAATAATGGAATCAACCAAAGTCTTACTTGGAATAATGACCTCCTGGATAAGCTTCTTACTCTCAATGATAGAGATTGTAATAAAATCCCTTCTGTCATACTTTTTTAGTTTCCTTCTTTTTTATAATAAATTGTTCCTTGGTCTTTGAAAAAGGCATAACCTTTCAAAAAAATGATATTCCATGATGATCTCCCCTATGCTAAATAGAGGTATGTGAGGTAGCTTTACTAGGAACAAATATCATGCATAAGACTTCTATGTATGTCCAATTGAATCTGAAGTGGAAGGAAACTAAAAAGTATCGATAGAATCTATATGTTCATAACTGTAGATGATCTATAGATTGTGAGATCAGGGATCATTTTATCTAACGCATTTCACTAGGGTTGGTACATAGTAGAATTAGGAAACATGTTAATCTTTCACCATGATATTTTGGGCCATTCGAGATTCTAGAGAGACATTGTTTGTTATCCAATTGGTTATAGTTACTTCATAGGTACTAAGACTTTAATTATGAACTCCATGTATCTTAGTTTCTCCACTATCATTTAGATCCCTCTCACATTTTTTCATATCGAGGAGGTTGTGTTACAGGTAGTTGTTTCCTTTGAAGTTCATTATACCTGTATATATGAAATAATCATGATGGTTCTTCTAGACTGGTCAGTTCTTCTAGTACTTGTGATATGGAAAGACAACCATTTATAGGATGAGACCTAGGGGTGGTAGGTTGGCGTACATAATATATGGGAAGAATTTTTCTTAGAGTAATTTCTACCACCCTTTAGAGAGAAATTATTGGAATAATTGACATAAGGTGGGATGATAGTAAGAACCTTGGTTTTTATATGAAGTATGGATCCCTTATATTTCAATTTTTGTGAATAAATATTGCTTAAATTGAATAACCATTATGTTCAAGACAGTTTTGGGGGTTTCTAGGGAATGTTCGAAGCCCAAAACCCAATTTTGGGGTGTTTCTAGCTTGACATACGGTTAGTATAAATTGTGTAGGGAAGGCCACTTGGTTAGTAAAAATTGTATGAGTCTATAAAGAGGGGGTGTATAGGACACATAATTTTAGGAAACCATGTCAGAGGAGGCACTTGGTTGGGTAGTTAGGTCTGCAATTTTTAGAGAATATGATAGTGGATTTTCGCATTGTTTCTGCCTGATTTGTAAACTCTATGGGTAAACCGTGTGGGTGACCCTTGGATTTTAAGTAGCTATCCATGGTTTGTACACTATTTGAAAAACCATGTTACTAAACTATGCAACCCTTATATTTTTGTAATTTTAATTTTTTGAATTAAATTTAAAAAAATAATTATAAAATATAATTTCAATCTAATTATTATCCATAATAAAGTAAGATTTTGTGATCCCCCTATATCTAGATTAAATAGGATTTGTTCTTGGTTCTTTATCTTGTATCTGATTTGATTAGGGTTTGTCTCATCGGATCTACATCGATAAGATCATCATTACTTTTTATCCTTTCTTGATTCTTCTAGCTATCGACTGTTGCTATTTGGATTTGGCTCATATAGCCTATTTTATCATTCTTCATTCATTCTTCATATTTATCCTAAAACAAGTCGATCCATGACTTGATACTTCTGGATCACTCCTCAACTGGGCTAAGGTAGGTGGTCTATACATTTCTTTTGAATTTTTGTGCTTTATTGAGTTATCGATTGTTATGCCACCTACCAGAATTTCCAGCGTGACCCCAGAATTGAATTGGATAATTGAATTAAATGAACATTAAAATACTATGAATTCCCTTAGGTTCATTTGATGTGTGTTGGCATATGTTACCCCAACCATGGTCACCCATGGGGTGTTCCATATGAAAATTTCTTGTTTATTCCCTGTTGAACCATCCATGGGATTTACTCTAGTTCTTACCGTTCCAAATGGAGTTAAACATTTTTAATGGAAATTAGTTAATTAATTATGTAATGGGTTTCTACCTTTTTTCTATATAAACTATTGGATCGATTCAGTCAATTTTTGAATTGATAAAATGGTTAATACTTCTCTTTCCTGGGATTAAATGGTTTTCTGTAATTGGTTAATGAGTGGGTAAACTCATAGGATGTAACATAATATGAATAGGGGATAATGAGTGGGTACACTTATTAAATTCCTTCCTTGTGAAATGTAAATAATTAGTGGGTATACTCATTAGATATAATTAATAATAAATGGGATGCATGAGTGGGTATACTCATGAGATGTGATATTTTTTTATTATGAATATTGAAAAATTGGTGTCTATACCCATGTTTTATGATCAAATATAAATGGATTCCATGAGTTGGTAGACTCATGTGTTTTTTATGAATTTGTAATGAATAGATGAATGATATAATAGATTCCATGGATGAATCTATATGGATCATTAATGAGATAAAGGACAGCTTTGGTTGTTTATGCACCTTGGGTCTTGATTCGATGGGATGCCTCGAGCCTTCCTACTCCTTAGATCTGTCTTGCTTAGATTCCCATAGGACTTGTGTGGAATGACATGCTCTTAGTACTCCAACCAATTCCTAAACTATGTTACATAGAGATAATCTATGGGATCTGCAATGATATTATTGTCTTCGATAGATTGGATTGAGCCCTTCGTGTTCGGATACATTGATTATTTCTACATGGCCATGGGATTGTGATTAACACTAGATATATGGTAAGGTTGTGGTGTTTTGAGACATATGGATATATGTAAAGGCCTTGTGGTTTATTGATATTCATTATAGTTTCAAAGATACATGATATCACACTTGCTTTGCCGGGAGCCTTGAGATGCTATATAATAAATATTTCATAGTAATATTTATGGCATGTGAACTTTTCTTTATTTACTGTTTACATGATTAGATTGTTATTTTTCACACTATGGAAATGTATATATCTTAGGTGGTTTACTACTGGGATGTAATCTCGCACCTTATTTTGGACCCCCTTAGAGAACCCAAATAGATTATATGGATGCAGTTACTAATAGGGTAAGGTGCCCTAACACAGGTTTTTTATTGATCCTTCAGAGCAGCAGATCATGTGAACAAGTCAAGGCTCACAATGCTATTTAGAAATAGTAACCCCTTTTTTATTTTTCATTTTGGATACATGTATTGTAATATTTTTCGTTGTACCTTTTTTTTTACTATTTTCTTGGAGACCTGACGTGTATCACTATCATTATCTATATATGATATTGTTTTATGAATTTGTTATATAATCCTTTACAATTTATTTATCTATTGTCTTGTTGTTATATCTTCTTCCTCTATTTATAGATTACTAACTTCTTCTTTGATATATTATGGTAATGAAGACAGTTTCCCCCAACTAAAAATCCTAGGCCCTCGCTGCTAGTCGGCAGCCTATAGAATTTTAGGAGATGTGTTTGAGGCAATGTATCCAACCAAGCTTGGGGAAAAGTTTAGTGGCATTCGGGTCCAGGATGTTACAAATTATGCAAAATCCCAAGATCTGAATATCCTACCATATCAACAACCTTCTCTAGAAAACCTGAGAAAATGTTTTCACATATGTAGGGTGAGAATAAAATTATACTCGGTAGGATGCTCCTAAGATCCTCTTATGCAAAATATAAATAAAGCATGCCAAATAATGGTGACAAACTGTAAAACTAACACATAAACTAAATAGATATATTATGTTCCAAACCTCACCATGGTAATCTCCCACCAAGTATTACATACAAAGAGTGAATATATTTTAATAATGAATATAAAATGGTATCCCTCTCCTGCTTCCCCATGGGTTTTCCACTTTTCCCCAAGATATTTCATGTCTTGATCCATCCCTCTTTAAAAATAATCCATCCCAAAGATACCTAGGTAATTAATCACAACTTACACATCATGCTTCACATAATTCTACCATCTCATACCAAATATACACATATAGTGACCATATAGTTTCTAGGATCCACCATAAACCTTATGATTGATATCAAACATCAAGTATTATACCCCAAGCCATTACAACCTACACAAGGAGTGAGTTCCTCAAGACATCATAGGCTATACATTCCAGACCTATAAAAATACTTTCAATACTATATACATTAATAAATGTGTACAAAAAATCCATAATCCCTCACAACCCTCTACACACATATATGTAAAACATGTGGACATGCATACTAGCTCAAGTAACTACCAAGAGAACATAGAAAGACAAGAGGGGTAGTTATCTATCCATTATACCACCATGATGTTGGATTAGTCACCCTACCAGAGTTCATTGGGTTATGTTTTCCCTCCCCAATATGGGTACGATATCATAATAAATCCAAAAATATACATGATAATGTCAATCGGACTACCGACTTTCACTACTAAGAGAAGATATCCTATAATAACACAATCAAATAAAAGGGATACATTAAATAACTTATTTTATTTTTATGACTTTATAAATGTTAATTAATTCATTATAAATTAATTAAACATTAACATTTTTCAACATTACATTACATTCATCATCACAGTAATGCTCAAGACCTCTAGGCATAATCCAAAAAGTCCATTGTTTATTAGGATTAACATATTTTTAGAATTGTGTTCCATGATAAACCAACCACATGGGTTAAGAATTATTTCTTCATTATTAACATTATTATATATCTGGATACTCTATGAAAACCATTCTAAGCTACCACCAAGAGAAAACATGAAACCAAGAACATCCAATTAACTCATGTAGTGGGGAATATTAAATACGATAAAAGAAGAACCGTTTCCATTGGTCTTTAAATAAATTCTAGCGATCATTTCATCTCTCAACATCTCATCAAAGGGTATGCCCATCATTAATCCCTTCCATCACCTCGGGTTCCATCCTTGACACCGAAATTCATATACTAGTGCATCTATCTATCACAAGAATCACATGATACAAAATCATCTAGGCATCCCCACCCCATATAACGATATCCATCCAAGGTTGTGCCATCCTAGGATCATAAAATTTTTGGGCCTCCCTGCCCTATATCGCATCATCTATCCTGAGCTATCCAATTCTATGTACACATCACATCATTTCCACCCCACCCAATATCAACCGTCACAGGCTGATCCATATAAGCCACATATCATAATGATTGTATCCAAAACACATAAAAAAATTATCTGTAAAAAAATTAATCAACAGTGCAAGTGGGATCTCATAAATTTGAATTTAACCTTCTAATGAAAATTATGTCTCATGGCTCCAAAATAAAGGACTAATTCTTCTCATGATATAGTCAATTAAGACCTAATAATTTATCATAACCACACAATAGGTTTATATTCCACCATGAATTAACTGATTCATTTATTAATTGGATCCTACTACAGGATACCTATGGAATCAAGCTATAATAAGATATCAAATGGAAAATATACTCATAGAATATATTTTGGTTTTAGAAAACAAAGAAAAGTTCCATTTTCAAGTAACATGAATTTTCAATTATTTTCATCAAGCTTAAACAAGATTCCAATTATTTATCAATTCCATTAAGAATATGAAAGATCAACTTCAATCAAACATACAAATTACATAAATTTGATTATATTAAAATTACATTACCCGTAAGATTAAAAACATGCCTCTTATTTAATATATCATGAAAATTTATTAATAAATAAGTTTATCTTAATCTTCTTTTACAAGTTTTACATGATACTTCAATAATAAGAACATGATATCCAATCATACAATATTGATATCACACTATATAATAAATCATGAGTTAAACCACTATCACTGTATTAAACAACAACATAAAAAACATGTGATCACTGTCCAATTATTTAATCCGGTTAAAAATTATTTTTAAGCCAATTTAATTTCCATAAAAGGACTAAATAGTGTTCATTTTATGCTTAAACTTATATAAATAGAGAAAAAACAATTCTCATACCTTAAAAGTTGTCAAATTTCTTCTCTTAAGAACAGACCGTGTTATGGATCTTCAATCACATCTCCAACAAGAACTGCATCCATCCAATGATTCTTCGGCACAAATACAATAAAAAAATGAAAATCCCATTAGAAAATTGGGATATCATCTTCCATCAAATGGAAAAAAGAATAAGAGGAAAATGAGAGTGAATGAAGAAGTTCCCACAAAATACTAAGGTATAGCTCTCCTTAGATCCTCGTAGATCGAAGACATATTCCCAAGGATTGATCACCATTAAAAGAATCCTCAAAATTTCTTAGATGGGTGACACTAGTCACCTCAAATAAGAGATAGGTGTGGATAGAAATAGGGTATGTAAAAAACCCATTAAATAGTAACCCTTTAATGATGTGTTGTATAGGGGAATTACATGTCGTGTAAATGTTTTTCATCATTTTTCATAAAAAAAACATGTCCCCTTTTATTATTTATGTCTAGTTATTTATATATCATGACGCACCACATAAAAAATCATTAAAAAAATAGGAACCTAATTTATTTGGAATGAAAATAATAAACAACGTGTAACATCTTTGGTCTATAATTTTCAGTAGACAACACCAACATTCTACTTCTAAGCCTCCTCCAACCATCACATTAGTTGGAAGCATGTAAAGAGTCAGTCCACATGGATTATGGCCTTTAAATTAGATACCTCTAAAACAATTCTTATCCTAAAAAATATGAAATCAACGTAAACATAGAATGAAAAGGGTTATCCCAAAATCCACCTTCTAAGATACATCTCAAAGATCATTCTATTTTAGGAATTCATCCACCTCACTCTGAATGAATTAAAAAAACCCTGATTCCACAACAAACATCACCCAATCACTCTCTTAAAGGAGATACCTCTCAAATGATAGTAAAACCAAAAAAATAAAAAAAGAGATATTACATTTCATAAACTATAAGTTTTCATATCCATAAAAGAACAAAATTACAACAGAAGAGATAAAAATAAAATAACTTTGGGTATTGAGCATGCATCTGCGACTCACATTCATAGGTACTCTTCTTTATGCCAATATAATGCCACAAGACATTATCCAATGGAATTGGATTCCCCTTAAACAACTTCACCTAGTGTTTCTAGACCTATATTGGAAAATCCACAACGTTTGAAACATAATCCACATTAATCTTCCCCCAATCAATGAAAGGAGAGTCACCATGAAGATAATGGAGGAGTTGTGCATGTGAATACATCATGTATTCAGTTCATCAATAGGGAAGGTTATATATGATATTCCATTACTCCAACATGATCCAACACCTCAAAATTCCAAATAAATTGGGTAGAATACTACTCCCACATCCAACCCATTGCTATGCACGATAATGAGCTCCCGTTAGGAAAATATGATCTCTAGCATCGTACTCCCGAGGTCTCATCTAATGATCAACATAGTATTTATGATGATATACACAACTTTAATCCTTTGAAAAAATAGTTGAACAATCTATGTAATATTATGTTCCAATTCCAACATGATACTTTCTACCCCTCTGACCCATGTTTAGGGAAAAATATTTAAAAAACAGAGTTGTACAACATCTTAAATGGTTCCACACTAATCGTAGTGAGGAAAGTATTATTTTAATAATTCTTAAGTAAGGGTAGGTGCCTCACCAGAAACCTCCAAACCCCTAGATATAAGAGAAAAAATATCTTCAAGTGGATGGATAATATTCTCTCTCTAACCATCCATATGCATATGGAAGGTAGTGTGAAGAAATAACTAATATCCAAAATCATGATGGAGACTTGTACATGCTCTAATGTTAAAATGTGTACATGAATTAGAGATGATCATCATTGGTAATATATAGAGTATCACCCCCACCTCTAGATATTTCCTCAACAAAACCACCACTGATTTCAACTCCATGATCACTATAATAAAGGATTATTTCATCAAAATATCCACTATAACCCATATAGAATCACAAAATCCATGTGCTTGATGATGAAATGTGACGAATTCTATCAAGACTTCCTCCCACTTCCACTAGGAAATATGTAATGGCTACATAAATCTAAGGGGACCATAGTAATATATGATCACCTTCTATAAGACCAAACATCATGAAATAAACTCTATAACATCACACATCAACCCAAGCCAAAAAATCTATCCTTTCAATGATTGGCACATCTTTTTCATTATGTGATGTACCATGAAAGGAGAACTATAGAACTCAAAAATGACTATCTCATGCATCACTAAAGGAATTAAAACCCTTCCCAAAAACAATAACTAGTGTTTTCCATCCTCAGAACACCCATCATTGGAATTTAAAAAAAAACATAGTTTCTACAAACACTACAGTAAAATGACCATGTCGCGGAAGTTTTGTCAGGAAACGGAAGTGGTTTAAACTTCCACCATATGATTATATTGTGGTTACCAAAAACCGCCGCTAAAGTGTTGGTTAGCATACAATATGCAGTGATTTCCTTGATTTAGTGCTAGTTTATGGTAACTATTGTTGTGGGTGCATTTTGGGGTGCTTTTTATGGTTTTAGCAGTAGATTTTCTTGGGAAAACTGATATTTTATTTGTAGCGGTTACAACCGCCTATAAAAAATATCCTTTTCACTAGGAAAAACCATCGTTAAAACCAAGTTAACTGCCAAAAAATAATAAAGGAATATTAAAACTGTAGAGACCCGAAGCTTATCGTACATGGACATTACATTACTTTTGCGGAATACTTAGTACATAACAAAAAAAACAAACACACAAGGATCGTAATAGTTTAGTGTCTTGGGAAACTCGAAACATAATCTTCTAATCGTGGTGAAAGATCTTCAACATCTCCCATAAAGATCTTCCTTTTTTTTATACCTAAAACCTTTCGTTATATCCTGGGGAAAAGAAAACTTAAAAGGGTGATCTCAAATGCTCAGTAAGGGTAAAAAAAAGAAATATCAATCACATCATATACATAAGAACATAGCTTTTGGAAATCTTAACCTGCAAAAGAGCTCATAATATCATAACATGGGATAAATCATAGAAGTGAAATGAGATCCCCATAATCATAACATGAAACTTGAAACTTTGTGGCATGCACACATAATCATGGAAAATCATTTCTTGTTAGTCATGACTCATTGCCAAGACTATCTTAGTGGACAAAGTCCCTTTTTGAACCGAGTCGCCCTCGTTCTAGTCCTGTTTCACTGAACCGGTATAACCTACCATTCCAACCATGTCTATCTCATGAGATATAAAATCTTTACCCAATGCATTGGAGGGAGATATAGGTCCCACCCATCTTATAATGAATCCTTTCTTATGTGTGCCACATAATCATAAACCATACATCATAGCGTAATCCACGTAATAAAAATGGGATTCTTAAACAACATGACATCATAAAACAATTCATAAAAGATAAAGGAATTCATAAAAATATTTCCATCACAACATAATCAAATCCATGTAATAATAGGGATAAAAACAGAACCCTTTTATTATCTTAGATGGAAAATAATTTTGATAAAATACTTGAACTCCATTCTTGAGGAAAATATCCTTTCTACTTCAAAAACATTTTTCCTTTCATAACAAGTCATACGACTTTAAAATAAAAGAAGTTGATTAAAAATAAACTTGAAAACTTGTAAAGGAAGTTTCTTGGAAATAATGTTTTAAAAATCCATTCATGCATTATAAGTTAAAAAACATTCTTCGTACTTTTGTCGGAAAAGTCAAAAAGTACCTCGTACGAAAAACGACAAAAGATTCCTTTCATACATATTACTAAAAACTCACCGAACGGTAAAAATGGATTTAAACAATTGTAGGTGGATGGAAATAATATTACATATTTATGAAACATGTATGTGGATGATAAAATACACCCTAGTAAATACTTACGAATAAACAATCTCGGAAAAAAATGAGATTGTGATATTTCCCTTACCTTAGGTCCAACTTACTTTGTAAGTGTCCGAACCTCCTGTATAATGATCTAAATAATGTTATTGACTTATTCCAGAATCATATTAATTGTTATTATATCATATATGGTCCACTTATGACTTTATATTACACGTTCTTTTGTAAATTCATGTTAAAGTGGCGTTTTGGGTAACATCGTCTCATTTGTCGTTCGTGTTTTTAACTTGTAATTATTCATATGATTACATAGATCATGATTACATAATTCCAGAATATAAAACATGATTTATATATATATATATATATATTCAGAATATACATATATAATAAATCAGTAAATGGAAAGAAATACACCGTTCATGGAGACGGTAGTCCGTACGTACGCATGAACGCTGTTTTCGTTTCCTTATTGAATTGAATGGAATTAAGTAGATGACATACATATAAATATAAATAATTCCAGTATCATTATTATGTCATATATTTCATTATTACTTATTATATATACTTTATAATCATTCATGAATGGTTAATCATTGAGAATGAATCTCATCGCGTCGTGGAGACGGTAGTCCGTACGTATGCACGAGCGATGATATCATTCCCATGGTCGTGGAATTGTGTTGAAGTGTATGTATACTATTTCAGTATCAATATCACTTTATAATAATCATATATATTTACTCATTAAACCATTATACCCATCCAATTAAGGTGGTGGCGGAAAATAGATTACACCACGGCGTGGAGACGGTATTCCGTACGTACGCACGCGCGGTGATTTCCTTTTTCCGTAGGATGGATAGAAGGTTAATTAGAGTTGTTTTCATATTTATAATAACATATCAGTATGTAAGTAATACTGATGTTATTACTTTATCATGAAACAACTAAAGAAGAAGAAGTTGAAGAAGAAAGAAATTGAAAAGATTGGTAATGGATATTACCTCTTCTTTGAAACGCCTCTTTGAATCCTCCACTTAGAGAACTAAGATTGGTCATTGAAGAATACCAGGACATCTAGGATTATTCTAGGGAAGTGTAGAAGGGATTTTGGTAGGGGTTGGCCGAGATTGAGTGCTCAAATTGGTGTGAGGATGAGGGGGGGGAGGTGCCCTTTTATAAGGGAGGAGAGGGGCACCTTAGGAATATCTCAAAATATTATTTTATATTAAAGTCAAAATTGGTTTATAATGGTTCCAAAGGGTCTTATTTCGAAGATAAAGTGGGTATGGGTCGAAATCCTATCAACCAATAGGATTTAGACAAGTTTAGGTTATTATTTTAACCTTATCAATTAGATTTAACTTTAAGTTAAATAATTTAACTTTTACCGTGTCTTTTTGTTTTCTTACACTATATGGTTAATACACTTACTATAACATTCCAAACGAACCCCAAATTGTTTATTATCAATATATATATCCTTATCTAAGTCATTTGGCCGATCCTTAGATTTTTAGGAATAAAATAACAATTAATAATATAATATTTGATTTAAAAACTATTTTGTGTCAATTTTGACACTATTTGATATATGATTTTTGTGAAAGTCATAACAGAATTATATGTTCGAACCAAGTTTATTAAATCAACACTAATATATCATAGTAACCTATAAAATTATTGGAATTCATAAAAAGTCTCAAATTACATTTATTTTCGTGTTTATAACATCAATTATGTCAATATTTCATTAATAAAATAATTACTGCATCATCATTGTGTCATAAATAAATTAAATTATTTAATGTCTACAAATTACAAATAAAATACCATTATGTATGAAATCGTTTTAGCTTTCTAATGAATATTTATAGTCGAATTTATCTTATGTATAACCCCATATTAAAAATGATTTACTTATTAAACTTTGATTTTAACTATTTTAACCCTTCTTTAAATAAATTAATAATAAATGTCCTAATCTAATCCAAGTGGGCCTAAATGATAATATTTTACACTTAAGGTTGTTTTTAGTCGAGATACACTTGTCCAATAGGATTAGGACATGTGTTAGGGTAATATTATATCATTTTTACCCTTAATTACCCAATTTACTTTTAACCGTGGTAAATAAAAGTAAAAAGTTACTATTCACCAAAAAATATTTTCATCTCATTGAACCACATTTTACTTAATGACATCAATCGTGTCTCTCGGATTTTTGAAATTCCATTCACAGAAGCGGTAAAATTAAGATTTATGAAGAAATTAATTTTTTTAACTACCACTTAGTAGTTTCACTATTCATCAAAAATTGATGTTTTTCAGAACAATGCCAAAATTTCAACCTAAGCTATATTACATATTCCAAATTCAAAAATGAAGTATATTTTACCAAATTCATATCATATAAGTTGCATTAATTAATTTTATAATTAAATCCCGCTGTTAAAACAAATAGCGTGTTTTTAAGAAACAATATCTATCAAAAGATTGACACTTGTTTATGTCTGGTTTAAATGTGAAATTACATCCAATGACCAAAATTTTATTAAATTATAAAAATATATTCTAAATATACTTTAAAACCACTTAAATTAATAATTTATCATTATTAATTATTTCGATTGAAAAAGTTGTTTTTAACTAAAATTTAGTAATTTTTACTATTCATCAGAAAATGAAAGTTATCCGAAAAGTACAAAAATTTCACCCTAAGCTAATTTTGATATTACGAATCCAAAGATAAAGTCCATTTTGAAAAATAAAATTTACTAAATTTTAAAAAGTGGTTATTACTATTCATAATGGCTAGTTTTAATAATATTTTAATAGCATATCGTTGTTTAGTGAAACTCGGTATTGCGTACTACACACGCTATTGAGGAAGGTCGCGATTGCATTTAATACAAGGCAAGTCAAGGATGCGTGTTGTGCAAGCTCCTTTTGGTGTACCGTACAACACAAGACATTTGTGAAATTAAAAAGAATATTTTTCATAAAATCTTGGGCTGTTACATTCTACCCCCCTTAAAATGAATTTCGCCCTTGAAATTCGTCTGGGTTATAAATGGTTTACAACTTTAAAGTTTTTTTAATAAAAACCCACATCGTAAAAAGGATTACCAAAACCAATCTTTAAAAACAAAAGTATGAAACTAAATGGTTACCCAAATAAACTAATCACTGGGTTTCCACATAGGTGAAAATATGGATATGGAAGAGAAATCTAACCATCATGTTCTGATGGGGAGTGGTAGAGAACATGGCTATGGAAAATCCAGCAATCACAAAGCCAAAAATTTGTGACTATCTAAGGTAACATCTGATTCATCAGATATAAGATCACTAGGACAACATTTTTGGTTTTCAAGATCGTTTCCCTAAAGTTGAAGAATTTGAATTAGAATAAATACTTACTTTATTTTGGTACAATCTAACTGTTGTTCGTGCCTTGAACAATTTACACTTCATCTCTTAAATAAATTAAGTTGAATTTTTTATACATGAAGTGTTAGCAGATCATGTGATAGAATGACGGGTCATTCCATCTGTCTCAAACAAAAGGTTAGCAAAAGTTATTAAATATACATAAGTCATTCTATAGTGAGATTAATCATATATGGTTCCTAAAATGGACTTATACATCATATATCATACTGCTTAATATAATAAAACTAGTTTATTCTAAACAGGGACTTCCTGTAGGCCAGTGGTAGGCGATAAAGGCCAGTCACACTTCGGTTGTGGGTTCGATTCCTACAGCCTTGTCCGACGCGATGGGTTGTCGCCCGTCCTGCAGGTTGTCCTTTTTCTAAAACTATATCACTATAACATCCCATCAATAATATCAAAAAAAAATTCTATCCATAAACAATACTAACTTATGTCCAACATAATCCATTCCAATCTTTAGGCTTATCCATAATACTGCAGTCCACTCTCATAACATAGTGAAAACTATTACCAGAGATTTAACACCATCGTCGATCCCCATATATCATAAGGTATGTTTTGTTGGTCACATTCCAAACATTCAATGTCCTTAATCGTGTATTCTCTTGAATACCTTAGTGAAAACATGAATGCAGTTAAAAGTTAACACTTTCCACATACCAAAATCCTCAAAATTCTATATACTCAAACCATGATATCACTTAGTCCTTATATCAATCATGAGCTCATGAATACTGTTAAACATTTTGTTTTCTAGTTTTCCCTTCATTATCCGCATATCATCTTATTTCCAAAAATATCTCAATTACATTGAATACCACATTAGACCAATACATAAATATTCCAATACTCCATGATACAATATTATTTTGGAATCCCATTACATAAACACTTAATCATTCCACCACATCGTTGTCATATTCAACATCGCCAATAGTTATCGCATGTGACTTCCCTTTGTCCTTTGCCTTCAGTGGTTGCTCATGTTGATCATCACTAACCCTTGGATTAGGGCATTTATTAGCATAATGCCCCATTTCGTTGCACTTGAAGCACTGAAGTGTTGGTGGTGTGTTCTCTGTAGTGTTTGCTTTATTCACATCATTAGAAACCCTTTCTCCATTACTTCGACACTCAGCTGCTCGATGACCTTCTTTTCCACACTTAAAACATTTTCTAGTCCCTTTAAGATAGTCTCCACCATGCTTCTTTCCACACTTTGTGCATAAGGAAACATTCATCTTCTTTTCACCATTATTCTGAGATTTCTCCTTGAACTCCATCTTTCGTTTCTTGTCAAAACCATGAGATTGATATGTAACACCAACTTCCATTTCTACCTTGATAGCACAACGCACAATTTCTTCATAGCTACTGAAGTCTCTTATAGCTAATTCCCTTCGAAGACTTGGTTTTAAGCCACTGAAAAATCGATCAACTTTACTTTCAGGTTGGATGATAATACCAGAAGCGTACCTTGAAAGTCTTGTAAAATTTGCTTCATAGGTACCAAAAGATTCATCATCCCTTTGCTTTAGTTCAAGAAACTCTTTCTCCATCTTTGTTCGAAGAATACGAGGGAAGTACTTACTAAAAAACAAGTTCTTGAACTCGTCCCATTCCATGGACTCAATTTCATCTCTAGGCCTCGTATTCTTGATAAGATTCCACCATTGATCAGCCTCTCCTTCCAAACGATATACTGCTAAGATGACTTTATCATGTTCAGAACATTGAAGAACTGAAAATATCTTTTCAGTAGTACTGATCCATTGTTCCGAAACAAGTGGATCAGAAGACCCACTGAAAGAAGGTGGACGTTGCCTCATGAAGGACTCAATAGAATATTGTTCCCTTCTCTGCTCATTTGGAAGTCCAGAATGATTCATAGCTTGTGTAAGTATAGCAATAATATTTTTTACTCCATCTCCCATAACATTTGTTTGTTTAGGAGGACAATCATTGCATTTTCCATTGCATTGATCAACACGGTTCCTTCGGGTTCCAGCCATCGTCTAAAACCCAAAAAGAATAGTGTGAGAGGAAAAAATCATGCTAGGGAAAACAACATAATAAAGGGTGATTACCTTCAATATCTAACATCTTAGGATTAATTCTAGGATCATTAGCGTAATTCTAGTACTATAACCTATAAGTATATTTAACCTTAGGGACATCCCTAGACATACCTTAGAAATATCTCTAGGGATCTCACTAACGTTTTCACATCCTAGTTTCCAAAGGTTGACTAAACCTTTCCTCTGATACCAACTGTAGAGACCCGAAGCTTATCGTACATGGAAATTACATTACTTTTGAGGAATACTTAGTACATAACAAAAAAACAAACACACAAGGATCGTAATAGTTTAGTGTCTTTGGAAACTCGGAACGTAATCTTCTAATCGTGGTGAAAGATCTTCAACATCTCCCATAAAGATCTTCCTTTTTTTTATACCTAAAACCTTTCTTTATATCCTGGGGAACAGAAAACTTAAAAGGGTGAGCTCAAATGCTCAGTAAGGGTAAAAAAAGAAATATCAATCACATCATATACATAAGAACATAGCTTTTGGAAATCTTAACCTGCAAAAGAGCTCATAATATCATAACATGGGATAAATCATAGAAGTGAAATGAGATCCCCATAATCATAACATGAAACTTGAAACTTTGTGGCATGCACACATAATCATGGAAAATCATTTCTTGTTAGTCATGACTCATTGCAAAGACTATCTTAGTGGACAAAGTCCCTTTCTTAACCGAGTCACCCTCGTTCCAGTCCTATTTCATTGAACCGGTATAACCTACCATTCCAACCATGTCTATATCATGAGATATAAAATCTTTACCAAATGCGTTGGAGGGAGATATAGGTCCCACCCTTCTTATAATGAATCCTTTCTTATGTGTGCCACATAATCATAAACCATACATCATAGCGTAATCCACGTAATAAAAATGGGATTATTAAAAAACATGACATCATAAAACAATTCATAAAAGATAAATGAATTCATAGAAATATTTCCATCACAACATTATCAAATCCATGTAATAATAGGGATAAAAACAGAACCCTTTTATTATCTTAGATGGAAAATAATTTTGATAAAATACTTGAACTCCATTTTTGAGGAAAATATCCTTTCTACTTCAAAAACATTTTTCCTTTCATAACATGTCATAAGACTTTAAAATAAAAGAATTTGATTAAAAATAAACTTGAAAACTTGTAAAGGAAGTTTCTTGGAAATAATGTTTTAAAAATCCATTCATGTAGTATAAGTTAAAAAAACATTATTCGTACTTTTGTCGGAAAAGTCAAAAAGTACCTCGTACGAAAAACGACAAAAGATTCCTTTCATACATATTACTAAAAATTCACCGAAGGGTAAAAATGGATTTAAACAATTGTAGGTGGATGGAAATAATATTACATATTTATGAAACATGGATGTGGATGATAAAATACACCCTAGTAAATACTAACGAATAAACAATCTCGGATAAAAATGAGATTGTGATATTTCCCTTACCTAATGTCCGACTTGCTTTGTAAGTGTCCGAACCTCCTGTATAATGATTTAAATCATGTTATTGACTTATTCCAGAATCATATTCATTGTTATTATATCATATATGGTCCACTTATGACTTTATATTACCCGTTCTTTTGTAAATTCATGTTAAAGTAGCGTTTTGGGTAACATCATCTCATTTGTCGTTCGTGTTTTTAACTTGTAATTATTCATATGATTACATAGATCATGATTACTTAATTCCAGAATATAAAACATGATTTATATATATATATATATATATATTCAGAATATACATATATAATAAATCAGTAAATGGAAAGAAATACACCGTTCATGGAGACGGTAGTCCGTACGTACGCATGAACGCTGTTTTCGTTTCCTTATTGAATTGAATGGAATTAAGTAGATGACATACATATAAATATAAATAATTCCAGTATCATTATTATGTCATATATTTCATTAGTACTTATTATATATACTTTATAATCATTCATGAATGGTTAATCATTGAGAATGAATCTCATCGCGTCGTGGAGACGGTAGTCCGTACGTACGCACGAGCGATGATATCGTTCCCATGGTCGTGGAATTGTGTTGAAGTGTATGTATACTATTTAAGTATCAATATAAATTTATAATAATCATATATAGTTACTCATTAAACCATTATACCAATCCAATTAAGGTGGTGGCGGAAAATAGATTACACCACTACGTGGAGATGGTATTCCGTACGTACGCACGCGCGGTGATTTCCTTTTTCCGTAGGATGGATATAAGGTTAATTAGAGTTGTTTTCATATTTATAATAACATATCAGTATGTAAGTAATACTTATGTTATTACTTTATCATGAAACAACTAAAGAAGAAGAAGTTGAAGATGAAAGAAATTGAAAAGATCGGTAATGGATATTACCTCTTCTTTGAAACGCCTCTTTGAATCCTCCACTTAGGGAACTAAGATTGGTCTTTGAAGAAGACCAGGACCTCTAGGATTATTCTAGGGAAGTGGAGAAGGGATTTTTTCAGGGGTTGGACGAGATTGAGTGCTCAAATTGGTGTGAGGAGGAGGGGGAGGAGGTGCCCTTTTATAAGGGAGGAGAGGGGCACCTTAGGAATATCTCAAAATATTATTTTATATTAAATTCAAAATCGGTATATAATGGTTCCAAAGGGTCTTATTTCGAAGATAAAGTGGGTATGGGTCGAAATCCTATCAATCAATAGGATTTAGACAAGTTTAGGTTATTATTTTAACCGTATCAATTAGATTTAACTTTAAGTTAAATAATTTAACTTTTACCGTGTCTTTTTGTTTTCTTACATTATATGGTTAATACACTTACTATAACATGCCAAACGAACCCCAAATTGTTTATTATCAATATATATATCCTTATCTATGTCATTTGGCCGAACCTTAGATTTTTATGAATAAAATATCAATTAATAATATAATATTTGATTTAAAAACTATTTTGTGTCAATTTTGACACTATTTGATATATGATTTTTGAGAAAGTCATAACAGAATTATATGTTCGAACCAAGTTTATTAAATCAACACTAATATATCATAGTAACCTATAAAATTAGTGTAATTCATAAAAAGTCGCAAATTACATTTATTTTGGTGTTTATAACATCAATTATGTCAATATTTCATTAATAAGATAATAACTGCATCATCATTGTGTCATAAATAAATTAAATTATTTAATGTCTAAAAATTACAAACAAGATACCATTATGTAGGAAATCGTTTTATCTTTCTAATGAATATTTATAGTCGAATTTATCGTATGTATAACCCCATATTAAAAATGATTTACTTATTAAACTTTGATTTTAACTATTTTAACCCTTCTTTAAATAAATTAATAATAAATGTCCTAATCTAATACAAGTGGGCCTAAATGATAATAGTATACACTTAAGGTTGTTTTTAGTCGAGATACACTTGTACAATAGTATTAGGACATGTGTTAGGGTAATATTATATCATTTTTACCCTTAATTACCCAATTTACTTTTAACCGTGGTAAATAAAAGTAAAAAGTTACTATTCACCAAAAATTATTTTCATCTCATTGAACCATATTTTACTTACTGACATCAATCGTGTGTCTCGGATTTTTGAAATTCCATTCACAGAAGCGGTAAAATTAAGATTTATGAAGAAATTAATTTTTTTAACTACCACTTAGTAGTTTCACTATTCATCAAAAATTGATGTTTTTCAGAACAATGCCAAAATTTCATCCTAAGCTATATTTCATATTTCTAATTCAAAAATGAAGTCTATTTTACCAAATTCATATCATAGAAGTTGCATTAATTAATTTTATAATTAAATCCCGCTGTTAAAACAAATAGCGTGTTTTTAAGAAACAATATCTATCAAAAGATTGACACTTCTTTTTGTCTGGTTTAAATGTGAAATTACATACAATGACCAACATTGTATTAAATTGTAAAAATATATTCTAAAAATACTTTAAAACCACTTAAATTAATAATTTATCACTATTAATTATTTCGATTGAAAAAGTTGTTTTTAACTAAAATTTAGTAATTTTCACTATTCATCAGAAAATGAAAGTTATCCGAAAAGTACCAAAATTTCACCCTAAGCTAATTTTGATATTACGAATCCAAAGATAAAGTCCATTTTGAAAAATAAAATTTAAAAAATTTCAAAAAGTGGTTATTACTATTCATAACGGCTAGTTTTAATAATATTTTAATAGCATATCGTTGTTTAGTGAAACTCGGTATTGCGTACTACACACGCTGTTGAGGAAGGTCGTGATTGCATGTAATACAAGGCAAGTCAAGGATGTGTGATGTGCAATATCCTTTTGGTGTAGCGTACAACACAAGACATTAGTGAAATTAAAAAGAATATTTTTCATTAAATCTTGGGCTGTTACAAAAACTATGTATCTGCAGTTAAAAACACCGCTAAATTATTGTTCGTAGAGGCGTTTTTAACCACTGTGGATAGAAAAATACATTAATTTTAGTGGTAGTTAAAACCTACACTAAATATATTATATTTATTTTGCAGTGGTTAAAACTGCCGCTAAAGACATATTTACAAAAAAAAAGCATCTAATACTACAGGCTAGTTACCAATGCCCTAAAAAACCATTCCAATTGATATAACATATAACATATCATAACAAGAACACATCACAACCACCCCATATCATAACCACCCCACATCACAATCACCCCACATCACCACCACCACATATCATAACAACTACACATCACAACCACCACGCATAATTTAGTTTCAATAAGGATTTTCATCATAATTACTAAATTATTATGAAGGGTATTCACACAAAAATAAAATATTGCATGGGAAATCAATTTAATAGTTTGACATATATTCTTAGTTGTTTTCATATGTGGTGAGGTTATACAAACATATATAGAAAGTTTTATAGAAACCAAAACAACACACTATCTCAAAATAATTCGTAATTGGAAAACCAAGTAAGTGTGACCATATAAGAATATATAAAAAGAATAAGTAAAAATCATGTGATTTCTCCCTTCCACTTAAAATTCAATTAAGATTTTTCATTATCTTTATTAAGATTATATGTACCATTTATGCAATGAAATAAAAAATAATGATATTTCCAAATGTATATATAAATAAGGGGAGATGAAGGATCACCAACCTTGACTGAATCATCAAGGAGAAATAAAAAAGAACAAATAATAAACCACCACTGATCTTAAGTGAATCACTATTGAATACAATGAATAATAAGACTCCATAAAAAAACTACCCAAAAAGTGGATAATTACCACCATAATGAAATCGTGAATATAATTCAAAGATAATAAAGGATTAATGAAGAAATATAGGGCTACCGTAAATCAAATAACTTCAATCTAAATGATCTAATATGATCCAAGTAGTTTGGAACACCATGGGAGGTGACTGGGGAAGGGGAGGATGAGTAAGGGTCGACCATGAATTGAGGGAAAGTATAAAATTCAATACAAAGAGGATATTAAACTCCTATTTATAAGTGAATCACACTAGACTCTACCAAAACATGGTTAATATCCAAAAAATCAGGTGGTGGGTTTGGTAAAAGTGTGATCCAGAACCCTCATTGTCATTTTATATTTTTTACTATTTAAAATGTAATTTGGCTTCCCACAAATCTTAGAACATGGACTGTTCTAATCCATAGTGGTTATTTTGTATTCTTACATGTATATAATCCATGACCTAGTTCCAATTTCCTAACAATTTTACCCTCACCATACCCAAGGCTACAATGTGGTGAGCTTGGGTTATCTATTTTGGATAGGTGATCCTCCGATATTCCATGCCCACCCAAGGGAATTTCATGATTCTCGTGGTGCGTAGGAAAATCACTAGGATAACATGCATAGAACCATGTAATCCCAAAGTCATGGTTATATATCCTATTTACACAATAGCATTCCCAACATAAAAATACCTTCTTCATATCCAGACAAGTCATTGCACAATCCATGGTGTCCTTTAAAAGGATAAAACACCACCTCAAACCTCAAAATCACCAAAAAAAATCTCCCTAAACATCACCAAGACTTGATAATTCACAAAGAGAAGTTTGTAAAGAGTATGTACCATTACACTCATTCTGTTTATTTTGGTTTCCCTATTAATTCTCAATTCCAAGCCAAGGTGATCATATTTTCCCCAAAATTATAAGAACTATGAGTGGATTGATTCCTATTTTCATGGGATACATAGTGATTACTAGATCTCCTATCTCAAACCCAACCAAAAACCCGATATCAAATCCCCCACTTTATCTTTGTGACTGGGTTTCTTTATTCACATTTGTTTTCCATCCATAGGATTGGCATCAAGACAAGTTAATTTCATTTTAAACTAAATTAAACCTCATATAATGAGTTATTTTTTATATGATATTTAAATATATATTATTTTTGTCATTTTCACATGATGTTAAATTATTTTATTCACGATTTATTCTGTAAGACTTGAAAATTCTTAGAGCAGTCTACCAAGTAAGATATATCTTCCTCTATATATTATTCAGATACACATAAGTATCCTTTGCATGTGGTTCTTTATACATAAACCTATGTTATAAAAAATGACTCTTACCCTAGGAAAGAGCCTAATATGAATTGGGGTATCATATAAAAACTATATGTGGATTGATTCATGATGTTTTAATATATGTAATGATGTTGGTATCTCCTATAATATGCCTTAGTGAAAAATATAATAACCCTAGTTATACCCAAATAGTGAGAACCTTCCTCATTCAAGTCAATTTGTTTATTTTTTTCTCACATAATAGTTCCCATACATATCATCCTTCTCCTCCTCTACATGAGAAAAGTTTTTATTGAGGAACTATTTCAAGAACTATGAATGGATTAATTCCTTCTATTATAGGATATGTTTTTATGTTTTATCATTGGGTAACAATCGTAATAAACTTAGGAAAAATAAATCATAAAAATGATTCATGAAAATAAATAATCGACATATATGGTGTATACGACACTCGAGAAATAGATACATAAAAGGAAACGTCATAAATCAATAAAATATATAAAAGTAAACATGAGAAATTAAGAAAATATTAGGTTATGAAAATGTTTCGTGGAAACTATGTGCCACAAATGATATTTATACAAACCGATTGTTACCATATTTGTCCAACATATCAAAAAAACAACTAATCACGATCTGATGAAGAGCACAGCTCATCACCCTCTCCACCTCCATATCTACTTTCTGATACCGCCTGAAAGAACATTTTATTGAAAATTAAATATTTTTGTATATTTATATTTAAACTTAAAACCAATATATGTTTGAAAACTAAATTATTTTGAATTTTTGTGAATTAATTTCTCACGACAAGTTGATGAAATACCACCAGGGGAAGATCTGGTCATCTTCTGATATAAATAAATCATTTCTTTCTACAAAGCGGATATATGATCCCCCTGGTCATGAACTATGTTTTTATAGAAACAATATCTCTCTAAGTATCTCAGGGTATGGACTGACTAAAACTAGGAGTAGATACAACAAAAATCCCTAATGTCCTTCCAAAGACCTAAAATGTTACGATTCCCAAACTCATCCTGAGAACTCTACCATGATGCTTATTCCCATTGACATAAGCATCTAGGTCATCCATAGAGACTGAGTAGGACTGTGCAGGATTGGCATCCCATAGTTCTTTATTTTTTTACCCATAATGAAAGTAGCAATAATATCAGAAGAAATATATATAAACATAGTAACAACTAATAATAAGTTATTATAATGAAAAATGAGTTCATACCCAAACTTCATTGGTAGGCTCATTAACAAAACTTTCATCATATTTTTGGTGAACATGCAACCACACTTCTGTTCGGGATGCTTCGTGCCCTAAACTTTGTGACTGCATTAAATAAACCTAAATAAATAATTTAATATATTAAAAAAAAATTTCATATAAATATTTAAACTAATGAAAAGATTACAAGAGCATATAGGCATCTAGAAAAAATCTCTGTCCCCACAGTGTGAGGGATGACTAGCTTAGCCCAGCTTGATGCATTCTTTCTAGAAAGATCATGTAATAAAGAAAATTAAATTTAATAGTAATGTATTCAATGTAATCTCCTCTTCATATAAATTTATAAATGTAAAATTAGATTTCTATAGTAATATATATTTAAATACAATCTTTTTCTCATCATGATGTCTATCAACAGAAGCTTTCTATTACTATTTGGATACCTCATCGGGTAGCTTGTCATATAGATTTTGGGTGGTCAATGATGTATTGTTGACATAGACCCACAATCTCTATTTAAAGTCTTTCCATATTTTGAAATGATTTTTCAATGTCCACTTTCGTGCTATCACATCACCAACCATAAAGTGAAAAACATTTGTACACAAAAATTCATTTTGAAAATATTAATAAAATGAAATTCAATTACACCATAATGAATTGATATTACTTTTATTTGGGAATCAAAAACATCATTTTTCTAACCTGCTGGCATATGTCTCCAACCATCATATGAAATATAAAGGGAAATGGGTGCCATGGCTAGCTGGCCTAAAATCTGGCCAAGTAATGATACGGCGTCATCCGTAAGGACCCCATATGAATCAAATGGGACAACTATCTTCTCTCCAGTCAGATTCCATACCTCTAAACTTTTTATATTTTTCTCCACATTTTCATTGTTTCAATATTTAGTGAAAAAATATTTATTATAAAAAAGTCCAATAAATTTATTCATTTTAAAATTGTTACCTATAACAATCACCCTCAAGTATCCTCATGAAGAAATAGAATTGGGACGCTGTTTCCCCACTGTTGAGGCTCCTGACGTGGGAGGTGACAACTGAGTTGTTGAAGGGACACTCATATAGGGTGTGAGAGATGGTGGAAGGGGAGATGGTGTAGGGGCAGGCAGATAGTGGCTCAAATGTCATAGGGAGGGAGACATATGTATCATCATCTATCGCAGTGGTCGAGGATGTAGTATATCACTTATTCTTTGGAATTCTTGTAATATAATCAAATAAAATTATGTTCATAACATATATTTCAAAAAAATTAATCAGAGAAAAATTTAAAAAAGATAACACATGCATAGTACTAATAAAAAAATATACATAACAATGATAATGAATGATTTCACAAATGAAATATGTGGTTGCAAAATGAATGCATAATTGTAAATACAATAATTTTCTCCTTCAATCATGTCGGTTTCCTGATCCATTACTTCATCCAATTCATTCATCCTTTCCAGACTAATATTTTCAATATCATGATGGGAAAATAATTCGGATTATTTTTATTGATGAGATTCAATGTCAGAGGTCAAATCATTCACTTCATCACCCATATCATACAAATCTCTTTGTTTTACATGAGCAACTATACTCCACCCTTCATCCACAAAATCATTCACATAATATACCATTTTTTCTTGTGATGATAATATATATGGATCATGAAATTCATGATCACCTACATCCATTATGTAAGAAAAGTTTACAGAAGTAAATTATAAGGAATATCTTTTAACACCTCTGATCATATCGACCCAATTGAATTTTAATAAAACAACTGAAAAATGTATGGGGTAGTTTAATTCAATAATATCAATAATATTTTCATATTATCCCACTTCTGGAAATGGAAATATACCACTATCTTATGTTTTCATACCCCCTTCTCAATCAACTTTACAAAATCTAAAGTGATTCACATTGTAAGCATTGAACATTCTAACTTTTTTTAGAGGACCCTGAGCATGAAACTTAAAATATTTTAACAACTCTACTCGAGTATCAGTATTAAAGATCTAAAAAATGAAATATACATTATTAGAATTAAAAAATATATGTTTCAACCTAATATTCATATTTAATGAAATCTTTTTAACATAGACTTCATGAAAACCATTTTACAAAAAACCGCCGCAAAAGACCATTAATGTTGTAGTGATACCTCTAACTCAAAATATCCCAATTGGGAATCCTCCACCATCTTTGAAAAAAATTACTACACTGTCATCAAGAAAAGAAAACCTCTTCCTCCAAACTCTCCCATACCAAGATACAATATTGAGAGTTCTCCAGTCACTCTCCACGAATCCCAAAATTCATGAACAATTTTAATACATGACATAGTACAAAATTCATCATCTATAACATTCCCCTTGCCTGATGTATATGAAATCTCAATGTTGTAATCTTGCTGTAATTAGATCCACCAAAACTAATGCAAGTTCATGTCATGTTGGAAAATACATACCTCAATCTCTTGATGTCAATAATATCCATTAATGTCTCAATATATTGACGCAAACTAACATATTTAAAATTCTACTTCTAATTAAATTAAATTAATTATTATATATTATTGTTATAGAAATAATATAAACATATTTAGTTTTATTATATTTTCTTATTTAAAATTACATTAAAAATCATTATCGTTGATAATATATTCATTGAAAATTGATCATATGATAGGTATAAATTTAAGATTTTGATAAATCCAATTAACACAAACAAAGGAAGTGACAGACTCAACCAGTTGGATTATACCCTATAATGCCCATTTATCATAGTTTCTGTGGGATATTAAATAACTTTAATTTTCCCATGACTAAACCCTATATGAGATCCGACAACACATTCATGAGAAAAAAAAAATTTATGGTAGAAGTTCAGTCTCTTCATGATCACGACCCAAACCATGTACACCGAACCACTCAATGAAAGTCACATCATCAGGCAGTATACCCTTAGGATTTTTGTTAGTGTATTTGAGGGATATGTATTAATATAATAATAATATGACTGTGCGTATTTTATTTTATGTGTAATAATTTTCATATTTTCTTCGTATCGTTACATTATTAATGATTTTTATTCTAAAACAACAAAACACAAATAAGAGTTTTTAACTGGTATTCAATTCCAATTAAGGCATTAATATTAATGAATTAATGCATTTTTCAAATAAATAACATTTTAACATTACATTTTTATTAAATTATGTTATTAAATATAAATTACAATATTATTTATATTATGTCAAATTTAATTTTTATAAGGGTTTGAAAAATATTATATTCAAAAAAAACCACAACATTTTTCAATAACTATCAATTCATATTTTAAAGGTGAAAATAAAAATATTTAGAAAATTAATTTGATAAAAAACTATTTATTTTGGAATAATGATGTCAAAATTATCAAATAGTGAATTTTTTATAATTATCTGATATGGTCAAATTTTTAGTTAAAAATTCAATACCGCATAAATATTCGTTTTGTATTATAAAATCCTAGTGACTCAAATGTATTTTAATAAATTATATAAAGGGTATCCATGAAAAAATATATGTTTTCACAATAAAATAACGTCATTATATTTTTATTTGATTAAATTTATAATCATTTCATGAATCCTCCAAAACCATTGTTATATTTTAAGGTTTTAAAATAATTTCATTAAGAGTATGACTCACTTCCAATTTAGAAAGGTAATTATTTTATTAAGTACAAAGATTGGAAACAAAAAAATCAAGAATTTAAATTCCACTTGGAACAACCAATGGAAAAAATCATGAGTAGGTTTGTATTTTTGGTTATTTTATTATATAGAGTCTAAAAACTATGTTTGAGAAATAATCATGAAATATCCACCCATTTCTTATATAAACCAACCAAATATCCAATTTCACTTCACTAAAAATACATAAATCATGTCCTTATTCTCCCATACACTCTCAAGAGTTCTCACAAGGTTCCCCAAATCTCTTAAGAAGCTCCTCCCAAGCGTTTGGAGTCCCACACTCAAGTAAGATATATTTTCCTTCTTATACTTATTCATGTTTATTTATAGTCTTATTTCTTATATTTCCAATTAATATTGCTGGGACATGTTTTTACATATCCATATTACTCAAAATTTGAATTCCAAATGATAAGATTCCACATTCTCCCTCATCAACCCATATTTTAAATCATTGAGTGACACAGTTATACTACTGGAATTTCACCATGATTTTCCATGCCAAAACAATTTTATGGTGAATACCATACCTATTTCGTGTCAATGTAATTTTGTCTTTAAGTATTTATACATATTTATTGGAAAATTTAATATATTTATTTCACACTAATTTATTGTGGAATAAAATGGTGATTAATGAATCCCTATTGTATGGTCTATGTTGCACACTTAAGCATGCGAATGAAATGAATGTCATGAGTTTGCCCAAAATTATATAACACTTTATTAATCCGAGTAATGTTTAGTCTCATGAGATGTCATCTTTGTCTATTAAGTAAACCTGACTCCTTTTTGGGAATTTTTCCATCATTGACCTATATTTATGATGTAGTGTTTTGTATTATTTCCACATTTACCATTTTGCCTTTATTTTATCATGAAATATCATGTCTAATTAATCATGTGTATGGTTATCAGCCCTTTCAACCAATTAATATTTCTATTTTCAAACATGTATTACTCTCTTTATTTTATTCTATTTTTATTCGCTTATTAGTCTCTTTTCTAAACTCATTCTTATGTATGTCCCTAGGATATCCCATGTAGTTTTATGTGTGAGCATGTTAAGGAATATTTCAATAAAGATAATGTTTTTATATTTTAAGTAGTTATGTAATGTACCAAATTCCCAATGATGCTTGATTTATCAATTTTTTCGTATTAACTATAATATTATATAATAAATCATGTATTAATGTGTAAAAAATAGAAGGTATTTAATAGTAGGTATCAATGAAAGGTTTTGTTATTTTTGGATTAGGATTAGAAAAATATTATAAATGAATTAGGGATAAGGATAAGTATATTAAAACATCTATAAAAATTAATATGTACAGATTATATGTTTTATCAGAAAAATAAATGTTTATTTGGATTCAATAAGTGGATGTGGATCTAGAACATATGTACATAGGGGTAAACCCTGAAAACACTATGTTGTGTTATACTTGACCGAGAAATGGTGC
This sequence comes from Viscum album, assembly GCA_963277665.1. Classification (NCBI taxonomy): domain Eukaryota; kingdom Viridiplantae; phylum Streptophyta; class Magnoliopsida; order Santalales; family Viscaceae; genus Viscum; species Viscum album. The sequence continues at coordinate 1,597,413,474 of OY728119.1, read as the reverse complement.
ACGAAAACTAGCCATTCTGACAACTAGTTTGACAATCCCAGGGAATAATTTTTGGTAAATTCATAATCTCATTATGAACCATTGTTAGAGGAACAAAAATATACCTAGAAGAATATATGTTTGAAAATAGATCATAGATATCATGGAATGAAGCCTAAAAATTATAAGCTAATGAAATATATTTAATTTATATGTTATCTATTTAATGTCATTGGATTTACATTTATATGTTTAATAGATACAAAATAATCGTACAAAATTTTATTTTTGTTCTATATAATGGCCTGAAATTTGAGGAATCAATTAAACAATCATGGAGACATGCAATGTGACGAATTCCCCCAATGATATTACCAACCCAATGGGAGCGGGAATCTAAATCATTGTAATCATACACTCTCAAGTAAGTAGAGTTTTTAAAATAAACCTAGATCATGAGGAGTGGTAAAATACCCCTAAAAATAACAGGCTTCAATTAAGAGGTTTATGTGACAAAGGCACACATCATTCAATAGATCATTTGATCCCTTAATCATCGAACAATGGATCAAATCTGTTGAGATGATCTTATCCATCATTAAATTTTCTAATAAAGAAAGGTTTATACTACCAATATATATTTTGGTGGGAAAAGATGATCAGTGGTGGACGTTGATCAAGAATACTATTCTGAATTTAGAGATTGAATTGATGGGTTTGAAGGAATTCCTTATAAAATTATAAAATTTTCCTCGCACTATCAGACTTAAAATAGAATGGTATTTTCATTCCACCAAGAAAAAATATAACGAATCTATTAGGGTGTTTTATTAATACTTTTAAATATATTAAAAATACACCTCTATCTTTTTCATTACACCAGAATACATAGTGACCACTTCTTCAGTAGGATAAGACCTAGTCTTTGAAAATCCATGGTGATCAAAGTCTTTGATACCAATGAGAAAATATTTTAATGTTCCTTCAAAGTCAAAATTGAGATCTATGAATCACAAGGGTACAATAGGGATAAGAAGAATCATGTGGAATTTAATTTGGTGGTCCAATGGAGAAATATAATGGGCCAATAATATATAACATCCCACTTGTCAATTGTGTAGAAAGATACACACGGGTAATTGACTTAGGGGGTGATGAAATGCTTCAGGTTATAGAAGGAAGAAAACATAGATAGAAATTTCTAATAGAATAAATCCACTAATCTGATAGAATGAAGAAATGAATCCGTAAATGCTTAGTGAAATTTTTTTTGATTCAAATCCAATTAACTAGGAAACTTTTCAAACCAATTCACTAAGCCACCAGTTTTCAAAGACAACCAAAAACTTTGATGGGAACAACGGTGATCATTTTTCATCACAACCACTGATGTGGTTCCAAACAATGAAGTGGTGATAGGTGCACTATTTGTTAATTCCATAATAGTAAATTTACCTTTTATATTCTAGTTCTACTCATTCCTTCATATCATGAATTATTAGTAGATAATTTCAAACACAACTACAAATCATTGAAGTAGAGATGTAGGTGAAAGCAGCAAAAGGGGAAATTATTTCACCCCAAGAATTTGACTCCTCCGCTGTCAAAATTTATGGGATGAATTTTCCAATAACCCTTATATTATTCCATTTGATGTAAATTTATTCAATTCTATTTATAGATTTCCTTTCCCAGTAAAGAGACAATATAAATTACCACGAGAATTAAATTGATCTATGTATCATGAATCGACATGTGATTCTAGGCTTAATGATCTGTTGAACCTTCAAGAGAGGATTGTTAAAAACCATTATAATTTGATATGTTTACAAGTGGGGGATAGGAATTCCAAGTTCATTCAGTGACTTCATAGAGAAAGACAGATTTTTATAGGTATAACCTCACTTGAAGTTGATGTACTTTTATACAATTCTGAAATGGAAATATTAGTTGTTGATATCAATTACTTTGAGGACCTCTATGCCGGTGATAATGAAGATCTTTCTCATAAATTACTTGATAATATTTTTCCAATAGTTAATGATCAGCATAAAAGGATACTGATTGTGGTCCCCCTTGAGTGTGAAATTAAGGCTCCCCTCATCTCCCTTAATATTGATAGTGTGGCAGCTCCAGATAGATTCACCAATAAGTTTTTTATGTTCAATTGGGATATTGTTCGGCAAGATTTCATTGGTGATTTCAGAGATTTCTTCATTAATGCTTGAATGCCGCATAGTGTGAATGCCTACTTTATTGCATTATTAGCAAAGAAAAATATTGCCCTGAATATCAAGAACATTAGACCAGTTTCCATTGAGAACACCATTCCCAAAATTATCAGCAAAATCAATGCATCTATATTTGAGGATATTTCTAGGAGGGTTATTACTTCAAATAAATTTGGTTTTATCCTTGGAAGAAGTATTCAAAACTATATTTTTACTTCTTATGAATGTGTTAACATCATGAAGAAGAGGGTCAGGGCTGGGTGTTTTTCTCTTAAGCTGGATATTTTGAAAGCCGTTGATACTATTAAATGGGACTTCATTTTCTCTATATTGAAGAAATGTAGCATATACAATTCTTTCATCAAGCTTGTCAATGCTATTTTCACGAGTCCTCGTATTTATGTCCTTATTAATGGATCCCCATGGGTGTATTTTCCATGATCCAGGGGTGTGAGGCAAGGTGATCCCCTCTCTGGGTTGATTTTTGCGATGGCTAAAGATTACCTGAGTGTTGGTAATAATGATTTGGTGGAGGCTGGTCTTTATAATAATCTGAATGCTGGAAGGAATATCTTCTCTCCATCACACCTCTTCTATACTGATGATATCCTCATGTTTGGAAAAGTCGATAGAGGCGCTATGTCTTCTGTTAAAAAGATTTTTATTCACTATGAAGAGGTATCACATCAAGTGATAATCTAGAATTAGTCATTTGTGTTTTTTGGGAATGGTATGACTCTTCCTAAGAAAAATATAATTTCCAGAATGTTTGGAGTCAAAAAAGGAACTTTTCCTTTCACATATCTAGGAGTACCCTTATTTTGGGGTAGGGTGAAAATAATTCATCTTGGGAACATATCATCTAATATTATTGCTCATCTTTCCACATAGAAAGGGAAGAATATGTCTTTGGCTAGGAGGGTATGTCTTATTAGTTCGTGTATTACATCAATGTTTGTCTATGCTTTCTCCATTTATAGATGGAATAAAACCATCATTAAAGAGTTACATGTGCAAATCAAGAATTTTATATGGAAATGATCCATCTATGAGTGGAATTTGATTACTGTGGCTTGGAAATAGTGTAAAAAACCCATTGATGTGGGAGGATTGGGAGTCAAGGTCCTTCGGGTTTTTAATGGTGCTTTGTTGTGTAAATTCACTTGGAATATTTTGAGTTCTGATGATATATCTTTAGAATTTCTCAATCATAGATTCCTTCACAAACATCAAAGTGGTTATTCACAGCATGTCTTATCATACACTTGGTTTTCTATCAAGAATGCATATCATCATATTATGAACTGCTCACAATGGATGGTTTTCAAGAAATAAAATTTGAATGTTTGGTCCAGCTCGTGGCTTGGTGAACCTTTAAATATTGTGATAAATGTTCCCCTTTCCATGCAGCAGCTTTGTGTTACTGGAGAACTTAATTCAGATGAGTTCAATGGATGTATCCCTATGGATATAAAACAAAAATTCAGCGATACATTTTTATTGATAATGACACTCTAATTTGGACCCCCCAACTCCACTGGCAGCTTATCTTCAAGGGAGTTCTAAATGAATTTATGTGATGGATTTTCCAGCAATCCTGCTTGGATTGTCACAACCCGTCCTCGGGGCCCGTGCCGTGAATACCCCAAGCCCGCCTTCCATAGGCTAGGGGCTGGGGACTAGCACCAAAGGCGTAAATCCCAATAACTGGGAAGGCATTTCCTTTACAAATGTAAACAAAACACCACAGAGTACAAGAAGAAGTAAAACACTAAGTACAAAGAGAAGTGCTGAAAGGTAAATGGGATATAATACAAACCCAAATGAAAGTACAACTACAACTAAACAAAGTACAACAGAAAAAGATAAAATCTGGAAGAAAGGAAGCAGCTCCTGGGTCGTCTTCCATGGATCCTACCTGAAGGGTAGGTACAGATAGCACAACTCCTGGATCGTCCACCACGGAACCTACCTGAAGGGTAGGTACAGATAGCCTCCTCAACGCTCTCGCCCGTCAACCTCCTCCGTGTGTCGTCTCGTTGTGTAGTCCACCTCCGGGTACTGACTCGTCGTGTAGTCCACCTATGGGTACTGACTCATCGTGTAGTCCACCTCGGGGTACTATCCAGTCCTCGAACACTCGGCCTCCGTCAGCACTGCCCGTCGTCTGTAACCAACACAACGAGGTGCGGGCATAGCCCGTGCAGTGGTGAGTATAACGATACTCAGTAGGGACCCTGAGACCCTCATGGTCTCACTAAAACCAACAAGGATAACCACAAATAAGATCTCAACAGATAACCTCTACTTAGGTATACTCCCATAATTATACCAAAGTTATCAAGTAACCCATCTCAATCATGAGGAAACACAAGGATCATGAAATCAATGGATAACCACTACCTAGGTATATGCCCATACATATACCTAAGTTATCAAGTGACCCATCTCAATCATGAGGTAACACAAAGGTCAAAAGTCTCTGATCAAACCATGATTTTCATTATCGAAACCGTAACTGCTGAAGAGCCTCGTCTCTGGAGTGTACAGTGGTCCTGTCATGACTTCGAGGTACTGCTCACTAACCTAAGACTACTGAGGTACTCCTCCTGTCGAGTACTGTGGGTCAGCCACCCAAACACAGTAGTGCTTCCGGCTGGGGTATGTCACCCAAACACAGCAGTGCAAACCCCCTAGTAGCCTGTTGAGGTACTCTCCAGACGAGTACTGCGGGTCTGCACTGTCACACAGGTAGTGCTCCTTCCGCCATGGGTCTGCACCTCACAAAGTAGTGCTCTGTCCACTGGGCTATTCGACTCACTCCAAGTCGAGTTGGTCAAGCAGTCGTCAGGTCTCAGTTGGCTACACGGTCTCCGTACTCCGCACGCTTGACTCTGGGAGGGTCTGATCCATGAGCTACAGGTCGATACTCCAAGTATCTCAAAGTCCCACAAAGAAGTATCTCAAAGGAACGCCTCGTCATAGGGGTCTCAACACAACAGACGGCCCGTCAATCGGACGTCCGGTCTGTGAGTGATTAGCCTTTTTGTCCCAGGGGCCCAGTTGGTTTCATGTGCGAACCAATCCGGCCGTATCTCAACTGTACCCCGAACTCTCATAGGGTATACTCATAGGGACCGTTTCTCAACGTGATCACCAACTCCACTGACGGTTCGTCAAACGGACGTCCGGTCTGAAAGATATCAGCTTTTCCGTTCTAGGGGCCCTGTTGGATTTCGGGTACAATCCAATCTAGCCACTATCCAATTGCATCCAAAACTTGGGTAAATTATTCCAAAAGTTTCGTCTCATCAAGAGTAATTCAACGAAACAGACGGCGCGTCAATTGGACGTCCGATCTGTGAGTTATTGGCTTTTTCGTTCCAGGGGCCCGGTTGGTTTCGTGAGCGAACCAACCCGACCGCACTCCGCCGGCATCCAAATCTCAAGCGTAGTAAGCCAAAAGATCCTTCTCACCTAGAGGAATCCTTCAAAGTCGACAGCACGTTAATCGGGCGTCCGGAGCTCAAGATATGAGTGTTTCCGCTCCGAGGGCCCGGTTGGTTCCGTATCCGAACCAACCCGGCCGAATCCAAATTATTCCGAAACCTTAAGTATAATATACCGCAACGACCGTCTCATTCCAAGGATCGCTACGCAACTGATGGTGCATCGATCGGAGGTCTGTAGCCCAAGATATGGGCAAAAGACCAAAGAGGGTCTAAAAACGGGGGGTCTGGGCCCGGGCCGACCCCCCCACCCCTGGGTCGGCCCGAACCAGGTCGACCCGACCCGGGTCCGACCCGACTGGGCCTGGCCAGCTCGGTCCAGCTTGACCAGCCAGCCGCGGCTCGGCCAGCGCGGCCGAGCATAAGCCGCGGGCGGGGTGCGCGGTCCCCCCCCCCCCCCCCCCGCGCCGCTAATTGAAGCCGGCAGCAACCGCCAGCTGCAACCTTCCGGTGGCGCACCGCCACCGCCTTCCGCGGACCACCGTACGCGCTCTGGTGGTCCGTTTCTCCTGCCGTCTTCGCCAGCGGTCCTCCCAGGACCCGACCTTCACTGCGAATGGATTCAAATGCCACAGCGGTCTGCTTCGTCGTCGTCCGGTGATCCGCACATCGATAAACAAGCTGCGGAGGGTTGTCGGGCCATGTTTGTTCGGCCCGCGTCCTCCACGTTCGGTATTATCAATTGGCTAATAATAAACACATGATTTTAATCATTGAAGAGGGTATAATTTATCCAAAATAAATTATACGAATGCCTTGAAATCAAAAACCCACGCACGAGAGTTTAAAATTTGAATACGCGGTGTGACGACGTCGTGAATTCTTGTCGCTCAATCCCGCGCGGCGTGACAATGTCGCGCATCCTTGCTGCTCGATCCCGCGCGGTGTGATGGCACCGTGTCAATTTCATTCGATCCGTAACAATAAGAAAAACAAAAAGGGAGGGGAACGGTCGTGTTTGTGCGGTCCGGCCTCCTCACGTTAACTGATATATTGCGGTCCAAATGTCGCGGATAAAAGACGGAAGAGAAACACGTAAGGAAAATCACATAAACCCCCTACCTCGTGCGACCATGAACATAGGTTCGTCGAACGAGGATTTGTCACGGAAATATTCATCGCCAAAGAAGACGTCGCGGAAGAACCGTCGCGGTAAAAGGCGTCGCGTAGTCGGTCTCCGAGGACTCGGTGTTCTTCGACGGAGTTCGATGCGTTCTTCGCGTTCTTCATGTTCTTCGACGAAGAAGATGAATAACTCTAGCTTTCCTTAGCTTTTCTCCCCAAACCATTCAAGCAACAAAGGTTCCAAACCCAAAATAAAATAAGCTTACCTCTTATTTTATTAACATAACAAATATTTGAATTTCAAGAGTTTAAAATTCAAATAACCACACTTAACTCACTTAATTAATAACATAAGTTATTAAACATAAGTTGTCAAATATTAAATGTGAGTTGAGGGGGGTTAAAGAATGTGAAGAGTTATGGAAGTTTAGGGAAGGTGAAGGGGTAGGGTTCGTGTGGGCCCCACCACCTCTATAACCTCCCTTGGGATGTTGGGTAGTAACCCAACTTCCACCCAAATCCTAATCCACTTAGTTAAAATAAAAAATATTGTAGTTTAATTTTTATTTCAACTTCCACAAATTCCAAAAACTTACCGCGTGTAAACGCAACTTCGAAAGTGGCGTTCCTAAGCAATTACCGGCAATATGGTTTCATCGGTTCCCTCGGAATTTGATTCCGAGCATCGGTTCAAAAGATAGGAATTCCCGCTCGTTCGTTCACTGAACGTACCTGAGCCAAACTTCGGAAAATGATTCCGGGCACACCGGGCCTCGGAATCAGGCGCCGTCAGAAACTGTGTTCTTGTAAAATTCAAAAGAAAATTAGGAAAATATTTCCTTGAAATGTCCAGGTCTTTACATGGATGAATGTTTTCAGAAATGATTTTATTTCCCCCTCCTATTACATGCTACTATAGAGGATGTGGAAGGGATGGTTGCCTACACATGCACAACTGCAGAAATAGGGAATTGACCTAGCTTATGTTTTCTATCTTTGCATGTTGGAGGAAGAATCTGTTAATCACACTTTCATATTCTGTAGTTTTTCATGCAGGTTTTGGATACATCGGTAGGATGTGTTCGGCATTCATATGGACATGAGCGGCTATGAGTCTCTTCTCAAATCTGTACAGCGCACTCACCTGAGTGGGAAAGCTAGTTCTATACTTTTAACAGCCACTGCAAGTACATTCTTAGTTTTATTATAGGAACAAAATGGTGCTTCTTTTGAAGGCCAGTGCCCCTCTTTTCAGGCTGGAATGAATTCTATTTATTAGTCTGTTATGACAGAATCTAAGCTGCATCATGGTACAATGAAAAATGATTTGTCTTAACTACTTATTATGAAATACTTTGGTGTTACAAGGCGTTCCGAGAAAACCTCTTGTCCTGAAGTCAATCCGATCGATCCCACGAGTTCCAAGATGGTTGAAGGTGAACGTGGATGGGACAACATTAGGTGCTTGTGTTCCCTTAGGTTGTGGTGGTGTCTTCTGCACTTACCAAGGCATTGTTATTGGATTTTTCTTCTATTACATTGGTCAATGTACAACAATTGAAGCTAAGTTATGGGCTATGATTAAATCAATCTGGTATTCCACTCATTATGGCTGGCGACATCTTTGTGTGGGATCTGACTCCACCACTGCTGTGCACATCCTCAAGTCATGATCCAAATCTGGTCCATGGAAAATCTTCCCTTTATGGATTGAATGCCTTCAGATGATTGATCACATTAATATTGAGGTCCCTCATGTCTTTAGAGAGGCCAATCATGTTATGGATGCTCTGTCAAAGAGGGCTATTTTGGAGGCCTCCTTGGGATGGTATTTTGTTACTCCTGATGTTTTTCTCTTAAATTATTGATTTGGATGTGCATGGTGGTTCTTACTGTCTTCAGTGTAAACCCCCTACTCTGCCACACTCTTTGGTTTTTTGATAAATTTTTTTTTAGGGTCGGGCTTGCTCTGATCTTGAACATATTTGTAGTATACCTAGGGAATTACCCTTATAAAGACTATGTATATAATGTGTATTGCGGAACTTGAGGATAATAAGAAACAAATATATGAGAATCTTGATAAATGGTTCATAGAACCAAGTGCTTCATCATGGGGTGCACCAGTCCCCTTCATCAAGAATAAGGATGGGTCAAATCACCTTTCAATTGATTATCGTATAATCAAAAAGATCATGATAAAGAACAAGTATCCAATTCCATGGATTGATGAATTGTTTGACCAGATACCTGGAGAAATATACATATATACGGTGGATCTATGGTAAGGATATTATCATGTTAGGTTGAAGAAGGAGGATATCCCTTAGAATGCTTTTCATACAGGGTACAAAAACTATGAGTTCATTGTAGATCCATTCAGACTCACTGATTCTCTATAAATATTCATGGAAATGATGAATAGATTCATTGTAGATTACCTTAAAAAAATTTGAACCATTTATAGATGATATTATAATATACTTCAAAAGAAATGAGGCTCGTGAGGAATATTATTAAACTATGCTAAAGGCCCTATGAAAGGGAAAACATTGCATAATGTACTAAAAAAATGCAAGTTTTGATTGATGTTAGTCTCATTATTATGGCATAAAATCACAATTAATGGGATATTTGTGTACCCATCAAAGATTAAATCAATTGGAGGATGGCATATTCCAACACCTATGATAGATATTTGTAGTTTCCATGGATGATTTGGGTATTATCATTGATTTGTGAGAAATTTATCATTATTAACAGACCCTCTAACCATGATAACTCTTAAGGGATTAAATATTTATTGAAATTATGAATGTAAAGGTACCTTCATGGAGTTATAAATGTGGCATGTCACTGCACCTATACAAATACTACTGAAAATCCTACATTGTTTTGTCGAATTCAACAATGATTCAAAGAAGAGATTGAGTTTTGTGTGAATTCAAAATTACAATGTCATAGCCTATACCTCAAGGATTTTGAAATATTACATACTGAAATACCCAATTTATAATATATAGTTGGTTTTAGTGATCTTTACATTGAAAATATGGTGGAATTTTCTCTTTGGTAAATGTATACAATATATACAGATCAGAAAATAATTAAGTATGTATTTACATAGAAAAATTTGAATATGCTTCAATGAAGATGGTCAGAGAAGGTTAAGGACTATTAATTCTAAATTAACTACCATCAAGGAAATTTTAATAATGTTGAAGAAATTATAGGTAGAATAGCTCCATCAATTTTATCATTGATAACAATTGAGAGGGATCTGAACTATTTACATTTGAGAAAAATTGACGAGGGAATCATAAAAGAATAAACATAATAAATAATTTTACAAATGATTTCTCAACAATACCTTATAGAGAGGGTGAATTATGCTTAAATATATGTGGTGGGAATTCATAAGAAAGTGTAAACATTAAGAAAAGATAAATCCATGGATTAAAATGATAATGAATAAGGTGTTGTATTATTTTGGTTAGGATGATGTGTACTATAAAATCCCAAGTTAAATAAAGCTCTGTCGGATAATGGACACAAATCAAACTTCTCCATCCATCTAGGAAACCCAAATATGTATCAAGATCTCTGAGAGCACTATTGGTGGGACAATATGATGAAGGAGACCATGTAATATACATTGAGATGTCTTGGATGCCGACACTTGATGGAAAAAAGGAAAAAATACAATGGGATGATGCAACCATTACCCAAACATATATAGAAATTATTAAAAAATCCCCATGGACTTTTTCAATAGTATTTCAAAGACAACAATAGAAAATAATGATATATTCATTTTAGTGGAAAATCATAGAAAGACATAAAAATAAATTACAATCAAGATGGATTCTCACTCAATAAACATGAAAGGATATACATTGGAGATGTTATAAGGTTGTAATGAACACCACTATAATTTGAATCTGATCAAGATAGAATATTTACATCTATGTATTTTATTTTTCTCCATCATGCTATAAAAACAATTTTTAACATCAGTATGGATTGTCAGCCTCAAACTGATTTCTAATCTAAGCAAACAATCCACACACTTGAAAGAATGTTAAGAGAATTCACAATTTACTTTCAAAGGAGAATGTGATCATCATATTCCTATGGTTGAGTTCTCATACAATAAAATTTTCTATTCAAGTATCCAAATGGAACCCTAGGAAGCCCTTTACATGAAGAGGTGAAGAAAATATGCATTCTAGGATGAGATCACAGAACGAAAACTACTAGATCATACAGTAGTCAAGGAAAAGGATGAAAAGTATAATAACATTCAACATAACATAAAGGTGGCTCAGAGTCAAAAAATAATCTATACTAATAATCATCGATGATACCTGGTGTTTTAGGTTTGAAACATGGTATTCCTCTACATATCTTAATGGAATAAGGTCATGAGATTTGGGTAGAAGTGAAAGCATAGTCCAAGATACATCAATCCCATTAAGATCCTTGATCACATCAGATCCCTGGCCTATCGAATATCACTCTCACTGAACCTCTCTCAAGTACATAATATATTTAGTGTGTCCTTCATAAGGATGTATATACTAGACCCTCACATGTACTCAATCCAAAGGTGGTTTCATTAGAGAACGATCTTTCCTACAAATATTAGCAGGTAAAATTATTTGATCCTATATAAAGTTCTACACTAAATTAGACAATAAATATGGTCAAATTAGTATTTAGAAACCACATGTTTTTGAAGAAATGTAGGAACAAGAGGATGTGATGAAATAGAGTTATCATCATCTGTTTTAGTGTGGAAAAAGAAAATTTCAAGGATGATATTTCTAAAGGAGGAAGATTGAAATGACCTAAAATTTTATAAATAAAATTCCAGTTGTGATTATTTTAAATGAATAGTATATAATGTTTATAGGAAAATATTTAACTTCATTGGATTTATTATATCCAATGATATTTAAAATATTTTTAATCATCATTAACATTTAAAATATATAAATTGAATATTGATCATATGATTAGTATAAATATAGGGTTTTGATAAATCCAATTGACACAGACAAAGGATGTGATAGCCTCAACTAGTAGGATCATACACTATGATTTCCATTTATCAAATCTTCCAAGGGAAATAGAATCACTAGTATTTTCACTTGACCAATCCCACTTAAGATCCAATAACTTAAGTATGAGCGAAATGATTTACAAGAGAATTTCAAGATCCTCAAGATCTTGACCCAAACCATGTACACTAAACCAGCCCATGAAAGCCCAACAATCATGCCGCTTACCCTTAGGATGCTTGTGGGTGTATTCAATTGATATGTATCAAGACCAAAATAATATTAATAAGTATATTTTGATTTAAAAATATTAATGTTCATATTTTCTTTTTATAATTACTTTATTAATTATTTTGATTTTTATACTGCAAAAAAAATGTATTTTCAATTGGAATTAAATATCTATTATGATGTTTATTTTTATGAGTTGATGGATTTTTGAATTAAATAGTATTTTAATGAAATTTTGTTATTAAATAATTTTATTAAATATACGTTTCCCTATTATTTTTATTAAGTCAAATGTAATCTTTATAAGGGTTCAAAAATTGTTATATTCAAAAAAACCATCATTTCTTAATAAATAACTATTATTATTTTAATGTTGAAATAAAAATATTCAAAAATTTATTTTTGATAAAATGATTGTAATTTTTTGAAAAATAACATCAAAATTATCCAATGAATTTTTTTTTATAATTTTCTAAGATAGTCAAATTTCCGGGTAAAAAATAAAGACTATAAACATACGGTGTGTATTATGACTTCATAATGACACTAAAGTGGTGTAATAAATACTATAAAGAGTATCCACAACCAAATATATTTTTTATATTTAAAAAATATTATTTTAAATTTATTTTATGAATTTTATAAATCCTTCTTGAATCCCCCAAAACCAATAATAAATTTCAAGGTTTTAAAATCATTTCTTAAGAGTATGACTCACTTACACATCAGAAAAGGTATTGTTTTTGTTATTTTAGGCCATTATAATCTTATGATAATAGAAACCACTCCCATTTGGAAGAAAATGTGAGGAAAAAGGTAAGGCTTTTGGTTTTTTTATTTAATTATATTGAATCCAAAACCATTGTTTGACAAATAATTAAGAATTCCCCACTCATTTACTCTATAAAACCATACATTCCCTAATTTAAATTCACTAAAAGTACTTGTACCACATCCCTACCCAAAAATACCCTCTCTAGTGTTTTCCCAATGTGCCTCCATGATCTCAATAATCCCGTCCCAAGTCTTTTGAGTCACATGCTCTTATAAAGGTTCTTCTCCTTCTTATCTTTATTCAAGTTTATTCAGTTTCATATGCCTTATATATCCAAATCATATTGTTGATACATGTTTTTCTGTGTACCTATAACATTCCATTTTAATTTAAAGTTATTATAGACCACTTTCCTTCTCAAAAACACATTTTATAAATCTTTATGTGATGTTGTTATGCTACCAAAATATCACTGTGATTTTATATCCCTAAATAATTATGTCCTGGATAAAATACCCATTTTCTATAAATTTTGTTCAAATTTATTAGAATACACTTCTTTAATTGGTACATTCATTTACTTATTCCGAAATCCTTTATTATTTAAGAAAATATCATTATTAATGAATCCATGTTGTATGATCTATGTAGCACACTGAAGAATTAGAATGAAATGAATGTGTTGGGTGCATCGAGAATTAAATAGTGCTCCAATTCATTTGGTAATTTTAATCTCGTAAGACATAATATTGGGATAGGGAGTAAACATTTTTCATTTAAAGGAATTTCTTAACTATGAAATCTAGGTAGTTATCTTTGACCTATGGTTATAATTTAGTTTTTTTAAGTTGTTGATGCATTTCTGATGTAAAATTTATATTATCATTCTATATAATGTATTATTATTCATTTTAGGATTATCACACCTATTTTGAACCATTGATGTGAATATTTTTTAAAATTTATTACTCTATTTAAGTTATTAAATGATTACTCCCTTACTGGGATTTATATATCACCTCTTCCTTATGTATGATCTCAGGTTATCCCATTCAGTTTTAAGTGTGGGCGTGTTAAGGATGCTTTTTATAAAGGTGATGTTTTTCTATTGTAAGTTGTTATATAATGTACCTAATCCCCAAATACTCAAGACTTACTAATCATTCTGGTTGTATAAATTTTAATCTTAGGTAATAAATAATCTTGCATTAAATTGTAATAATGAGGAGGGTTGTCATACTCGTTGATGAGGTAATGTCGCATAAACCCCAAATAAAACACCACATAGAACAACTTAAGATTATAGGTGGAATACATATGCTCATGGGGACATAATTGGAGATATATTTAAGAAAAAAATATCTATAATACATCAGAAATCAGTCCAAACCAAGAAGATAAACATCATAGAAAACATCAAACTGGACTCAATATTTTAAATATATAGGATAGGGGCACGAAAAAACTTCACTTTTAGGAACTCAAAATATTCCTGACACATATTAGTCAACATGAAGTTATGATTCTTCCTAGTCAATTTTTTCAGAAGAGTCTCAGTCTTAGATAAATTAGCTACAAACCTCTTGTAATATCCTTCATGACCATGGAAACATCACACCTCTATGGTTGTCTTGCGGGATTCCCAAGACCAAAACACCTCTATCATCAAAGAATCCACAACTACTCCCTAGTGGGACAAAAAATTCCCCAAGAAGTGGACTTCAGAAGACCACAACACATACTTAGAAAACAACCTAAATAGTTTCACAATGCAAAGAAACCCCAAAATTCACACATTTGATTTTCATGCTCCTCCTTAGATGAATAGTACTCAAGGATGTCATCAATTAAAACCACCGAAAAAAATTCCATGAAGTATCTAAACATTTCATTAAACAATCCCATGAATATGACTAAACTATTATTCACACTGAATGACATCATAATTAACTCATATTCCCAATCATGACAATGGAATTAATTCTTCTGAATATCCCCTCAACCACATTTGATGTATCTTGAGCACAAATTGATCATCTACAACCAACCTTATCCCTTCATTTCTATGATTAAATCATTTATACATAGAAGAGGATATCCATTCTTCAAAGTCACTTGGTCTAAGGGATGATGATCAATAAAAATACACAAACATCCATTGACCTTATACAAGATCATAACTGGTTCACCCAAATATGACAGTCTTGGACCAAAAAACCTTGATGAAACAAATCATTGATATTTACTCATCGATCTCAAAACTCAAAAGGATCCATCCTATATGGAGAAAACACTATAGTATACATGCTTACCTATATCTCTATCCCAAATCCAATCTCTTGCTGATGGGTTAATACCAAAACCTATTCTATTAAGATATCAGGGTACTCATCCACAACCCAAGGAAACACTGATAGTTTATCCTCTGATGAGATCATCATATAGTTATCTATCAAAAAAGAAAAGTATAAAACATACCTCTGGCCCATCTTAGGGTCTCACTCACCAATGAACACCACTAGATATCCATCAGTATCATAGAACACAACCTTCCTCCTAAATAAATCCATGATATCATGAATTAAATACAACAAATTCATGTTTAGGATGATGTCATATGTATGAATCCACAAGGAGAAGAATTATCCCAAATAGTGTTGCTTCGTTGGAATCGAATCAGATTCTCTACTTACATCATAAGAGTCTATTTGATAACCAATTGGTGCAGTCAATATTAAGGGAACTGGTAGAATCTCAACCTCATATTTCAAATAATGGATGAGGTTAGGTGATATAAATAAGTGTGTAAAATCTGAATGAAATAATTCATGAACCACCATATAAAATTAGAGAGGTTACATTGAATGAAGTTTGGATCTCCTGGAACTAGAAACACTAAAGAATAATTCTAATCACAACCTCTCCATGACAACTCTAACCCTATAGATGACCACCTCTATAGAATTATTCTACTCTATGAGGATGAGATGAATTGTGAGGTTGTTCTATTCATACACCATATATTTAATGATGATTCAAAACTAGAGAACCCTGCTACTGCTACCTCGGTTCAAACTAACTCAATGTGTAACATGAAGTGGAACACCTGTAACATGTTTACTCCTCATAATGGTTGGGAACTTCTTGTGTTCATGACCTCAACCTCCACAATAAAAATACTTGTTTAATCCCTTTTCATAGGTCTAAGTGACACCGTTCTGAAGAAATGAGATGACGAGAGCTGGTACCAACCACTGGATAGCCAAAAACTCTTCTTTTATGAAAAATAGAAACCCTAGAAAAAAACACTTATTCATGTGGAATCCTAATAACTCATCCATTGGGATTACCTTGTTCGATCCAGTGTCCTGTTAAAAACCTCTTCCATTTCCAACACCTCGAGATATGTCTTCATCATAAGAAGGGTGATATGAAACTAGATCTCCATATTTAAATTCACCTTGAATTGACTCATTCTAGACTCCTCATATGGATATAGCTCTAAAGCATATCACAAAAGTTTCCTGAAACAGATCGAAAGTTCTCACACGATAGATCTACCCTATGAAATGGTAAGCATATCCTAGTGACTAGCCACCTTCACGGTTGAATAATTCAAATATTCTCTAAAATCATCTCATAATTTCTCCATGATACTACTGACTCCTCACGATCCCCAAGAAATAGCAATCACCACTACCTTACTGATCCATAAAGTATCATCAAATATCTAAAATCACAATGTTATGTCCATGAATGGTTCAAACTAAAATCCATCTCATCTTCCTCAAACTAGAATTATAAGAAAAAATCTAAAACAGAGACCTCGTACTTATAAAAACTCTAGCACTGAAACTCTCATAGTTTTCTCTGAGAAGAATCATCATTTTGGAACTCTACTATGCAGGGATCTGCTAGAACATCATAATGAACATATTTAGCATGAACCTGATGAGAACGTAGACCTGAAGCCATCATTACAAAATGAAATAGAATTTAAGCTTCATAACCCTGGAATGCATAATATTTTACATTAATTATTTATTTATTTTTTTGTCTTATTTATGATTTTAACCTATCCCAATCTCTATCCATTTCAAATATAGTCACAAAAATAATGATGCATGATCCTTTCTTACGTCTCTACCCTGTAATAGGTATCACTACATTTTGTAGGCTCAGTAAACATAATGGTTCCCACATCAGATCATTGGGGACCCTAAATACATGTGTCTTAGCCTCTCCATTATGTTTACATCAGTTACTAGACATTGATGATGTAGTTTTTCTACCAAACCATGTTACATTACATGTTTATTAATTCCTACCTACTTCGTATCCCTCAAACATGAACCTTTTATACCACTCTCTCATGACCCCCATCTCACAAAGATACAAAAATTAGGTGAGATAAATGGTTATTACCAGTGTACATCCTCCAGTAGGTCTCGATTTGGGGACTCTCAATGAGGGTATACTAAACATGCCTATGGGTGGAATTAATCTCTAAGAGAAACATGATAATGAGAGAGAAATAAAGAATACAACAACAAACACCTAGTAAGAAATATATATATATATATGTATATATATGAAAACCCATGTGAAAACATGAAATGTGATTCAGTACTAAAATAACTAAAAGGAAACTAAAATTACTAAAAAGCTAAATAAAGTAACAAACACAAATCCCAAACAACTCTTTACAAACCCTGCGAAATTAATATCCATCCCAATTACCAACCTGACAAATCCCAATAT
Organism: Viscum album; assembly: GCA_963277665.1. Taxonomy (NCBI): domain Eukaryota; kingdom Viridiplantae; phylum Streptophyta; class Magnoliopsida; order Santalales; family Viscaceae; genus Viscum; species Viscum album. Next base: position 1,597,395,860 of record OY728119.1, on the reverse strand, counting down.
AAAAAATAATCTTATATATATGTAGGGTGAGCATAACCATACTCTTGATAAGATTCACCGTAGATCCTCTCAGGAAAAATGTAATGAAATCATTCCAAAGAACAGTGACCATAAGTGAAACTAACTTATTCCCTATATAGTTATACTATGTTCCTAGCCTCACCAAATATTTCTCCCACTACGTATCTATTTCCCTCTGGAATTGGGGATGACCTCGTTGATTGAAGGTTCAAACATTCCAATCGGTTTCTAACAGGTTTGTTTGTAGAACTGGAAACATCCAATGATTCCATATCCATTTGGACTTACTTTCCAAAGGTAGGTGCTCATTAGTTATGGACTGATGAGGCTTAGGATTTTGCATTGGTCAAGAGGATTGGAGGTCGGACTCCTCACACCTTTTTTATGGGAATTATTTTCTACTATGGAACTCTATTTATAGAATCAAGTTATGTTTGTGAATCCTTATTACATTACCAAGTATAAAATGAGCTTTCCTTTAGTCTGAAAATCAATGATTGGTACGTAGGAAATTCAGAGAATATTTTATATGTATTCAAGGTTCTTCATCGATGAAGAATCATCTGTATTTGTTAGAGATTCTTAGTTGATGGTATCCTTAAAAATACAGAAAAGTATCTTGGTAATTATGACGAACATACTGGTTTTAAATCCACTCAGTGGGGCACTTGAAGTTTATTGTCATTCATGAGGACATGGATTATTTTAGAGTTGGGATCGTACCTGCTGATGGGCTACCTACGTATCCTTTGTTTTGGAAATGGAATCAGAACCCACGTAGTACATGTAAGGGAGTATGATGTTTATGCATGATTTATGGCTCATGAAAGATGTCATGATTACTTTTACACTCTAAGATCACGTGAGTCATGTTCGGTGTGAGAAACAAGAGGTATCAGTGAAACCAGACAATTTGTGCCACAAAAGATGCAATGATGTGGGGATTATGTTTGTATGACTGCCCAAATAGATGAGGATTAAGATTTAATTCAGGGAATAAATCCATGAAGAGGGTCCATAAAGGTATATGTACTTCATGGAGATTTGGATACTCTAATCTTGGGGCTTACTCGTAAGGAAGATTCCCAAGTTAGGAGGGGACTTATGATTGGGTTTTACTCCTGAAAAGGAAGCCCAGATCAAAAAGAATTATGACTGGTTAAGAGAAATTTAGACTAGGGATTATTCCTAAAGAGGAGGCCCATATTTGAGAATGGGGATTACTCCTAGAAAGGGAGCCCAGGTTAAGAGAATTATGGTTGGGGCTTATTCCTAAGGAAGATGCCCATATTTGAGACTGAGGATTACTCCTAAGGAGGATAACCATATTAGAGGACATGGGGCTTACTCCTAAATAAGATTCCCACAGTAATGAGAATTTGGACTGGGGATTACTCCTAAAAATGAGTCCCAGGTTAACGATTCCCTCATCTTAAAGGATTAGGTTGAATGAATGAAATCTCAATCTTTAGTGACATAAAGATATGTAAATCACTATATTTTCAGAGATCTTCCACAGAGTTCCTTTCAGATAAGGAAACCAAATCAAGAAATCTTGCCATAAATGGCTATGAAGAGTGTCTTGAAGACTGAATTTTGAATAGGAGAGATGGAATGGCATAAGATGGGTGAAAAGGGGTAGGAAAGGCACCCAAAAAAGTAGGGTAGCTCAAGTCCTGGTAGGCGCGCAGGTACTGCATGGGCGCGCAAGTTCTGGGCGCGCAGGTATACCTACGCGGCACATGGGTACTTGCGTGATTTTCAGCCCTTAGAGTAATATTTGGGCGATCCATGATCAAAGCCTTTAGAATCATCCCTAGAGGCTTTCTAGAGGATGGCTCGCAAGTTATGGTGAAGAAGTAGGGAGACGTGCAAGTGTGTTCATTTCCCTTAAGGGTAAAACTCTTAAGCAGGCAAGTGTTAGTGAATTATAACACTTATACCTTACTCTTCTGTTTAGACCTTCCATTCTAGGTAAATAATTACCTTATAAGTGTTCGGAAGACCTGAAGAAGAGACCTGGGCATTCAGAGTTCTGTATCTGAATTCTGGAAAATTTTCCCCCCAAATGTGGGGCACATTGGGGGTATTTATAGGCTGGAGAAGACCCTGGGCGGTTTTCAAAGAGGGCGAGCAAGTCACTTGTGCGACCATTAGGCGGTGCGCAAGTGTACTAGCGCGACAGTGAGGGAACTTGCGCGACCCAAAGGGAAAAGAACCCTTGTTCATGCCTTTTTCAATTTTTGATGTTTTATTCAAAGGATGAATCAATTTGGGTTTAAGGTATTTCCCTTTTCAATTTTTTAGACTCTGTGAATGAAAGGAGCGTCAATAAAACTCCCCCCTCAGAGTTGGATCTGGAAAGAAAAGAGGATTTGACTCTGAGGAATAAAGAGAAACTAGGGGTCTTTGTGGTTATTGGCAGTTTAAATTCATGCATGTCGGACATAAAAAGGATAATATTTAATGTCGAAATAGCTTTGACCGAATGAATTAAAATTTACTCAATTCCATGAAAATTTATCTGAAAACATATTACCATACTCAAGTATAATGGAAAATATATAAACTATGACTTAAGAATATTTCAATCTGAGGAATGATATGAAAAAGAGCTAAAAGGTATTAGAAGAAGTAGTTCCCATGAATGAAGTTACCATTATTTAACAAACCTGTTAGGGGGTTGAATTAGGTAGGGCCACCTAAGGGAATTGGCTGCATAGTCAAATAAATAGCATCTTTTGGCTGACAGGTCCATTATGTAGACTACATATGCAAGGCAACCTAAGGGAATGTGCTCCATAGTCTGGAGAAAGAACTCTCAAAAATTTACATTCCTAGTGATAAAAAGCCAGTGAATGTTTATGGGGATTCAACTTTTCCAAAGTATAGAGTTTGATGTATAGAAAGAGGTACTTGAATATGGAGAAGATATTTCCAAACAAGATTATCAAATAACTGGATGGATATCACTCCTATTAAGGTTTGACCCAAATTTAGGGAAGGAGAATATAAACCATAGACTTGGATAATTCCAGATCATGAAAAATAGTATGGGGAAGATCTGTTAAGGATAGCCATTTTTTTACAGATCCCTACATATTGTCATTAAGGCAACCAAGGACAAAATAGATTTTCTTCCCAAGAATGAAGTTACCACTATTTGAAAAACTCGTTGGGGGGTTAAATTATGTAGGGCTGCCTAAGGGAATTCGCCTCATAGTCAAATAATAACATCTCTTGGCTGACACGTCTATTATGTAGATTGTTTATGCAAGGCTACCTTAGGGCACGTGCTGCATGGTCAGGCAAAAGAACTCTCATAATTTCAGGGCTTTTGTGATTATAAGTTAAGAAAAAGGGTTATGATATGATGATCTGAAAATATTTAAAGGTTAGGATTATGACACATAGAGATGTGTATTTTCCAATGTATGAAGATATACACAGATCAATGATAACCATATTCATGTTGTGGATGGGTCCTGAATTGAAATGTTGGACTTCACTACATATCCCATAAGGATGGGAATCAAGCCATACATAGTTCTTAAACTACAGTTTAACATCGTGCGGGATGAAAATATAAGAGATCTTAGTTTAGGGTCATAGAGCATGGACCATTTATAAGAAATACACAATGTGTGTTTTCATGGGGACTTTTCAGCCAAGAGACTGAAAGTGAAATTCTGGGTTAGGCCCCAAAAGACTTGGGGCTGGATTCGAGGGACACTAGAATGTTCCTACGTATCCCATAAGGGTGGGAATCAAGCCCACATAGTTCTAGAAATACTCTCTATACAAATCTAGTTCGTACATGTAAAGGGTGAAAGGGGACTTCATTGAAATGATTCTTAACCCAAGATAAAAGTTTTGGGCATTCCCATGTATGCACGTTGTCTTTGGAATGAAACCTGATTGAAAAATAAATGTAAATAATGATTCCCTCCCAAGTGAGGGTATCAAAGAATATTTTAGTTTATTGTCATACAGGACAAACAATGATGTACAATTTAACGCCATATGGTAAGGACGAAAGTGAACCAATGTAAAGATATTGATTCTGGGGACAATTTCATGAATCAACATCGTGTGAGATGGAGGTGAACCGATGTGAAGAGATTGGTTTTGGGATTGAACCTTGGGAGGTTGCCAACATACCTAGTCTGGAAGGCAAGGATCATAGTCCACGTAGTTCAATTAAATAATGAATTAATGATCATGTTGTTCTTGGGGACAACGACCTAAAAATGATGTTGGGACTTACGCGTGGTTAGCGACCCAGAGAGAGTGTTATGGTTGAAGTTTTCTCTAAGCTCATGTGAGTCATACTCGGTGTGAGAAACAAGAGGTAACAAAAACCTTAACGATGCACAGTTTAATGTCATGTAGGACATATAAAGGACTTTATGTACAGTTTAGCATCATGTAGTTAGGACGATGGGAACCATATAGTTTATCTTCATGTTGGACGAAAGGGGGACTGTGCAGTTTAATGTCATGTAGTGAGGACAAAATAGAACACATTTTAACGTCATGTTTGACGTATTAAAGACTTTTTTCATAGTTTAACGTCATGTTGGACGAAAAATTGACGATACAGTTTAAGGTCATGTTGGACAAAAGGGACTTGCAAATAGTTTAGGGTTATATGCATAGACCATTGTTGTATAGTTTAATGTCATATAGCGAGGATGAATAATGGGACCCATTTTAACGTCATGTTGGATTAATTAGGGAACTTTTTCATAGTTTAATGTCGTGTGGGACGAAAGTAATACAAATAGTTTAAGGTCGTATATATGGACTATGGATGATGCAGTTTAATGTCGTGCGGGACATAAGGGACATGCAAATAGTTTATGGTCGTATGCATGGACCATGGATTGTGAAGTTTAACATCTTGATGGACGGTGGTTCAGTTTAAGGTCATACCGGACCAATAATGATATATTTTGGGTTTATACAAAATACTTCTTCAAAAATCTGGCATTGGTTGGAGTAGTGATGAGTTCTTCATCCATCAAAATTAATGAATAAGCCCCATTGGAGTAGACCCTATGTATTGAGTAAGGTCCTTCCCATTTTGGCTCAACCTCGGGAGGTTTCTTTCCTAGTATCATTGGAGTTCTAAGAACTAATACCAATTCTCCCTGAGTGAATGAACGAAGATGAACTTTTTTGTTAAAAGCTCATGCTATTTGATTCTGATAGACTTCCAAGTGGTGCAAAGTTCACAATCTTTTCTCATCTAAACATTCCAATTCATTCAATTGATTTTGAGATTCCTCATTTGTAGATGAATGATCACAAATGACTAATCTGAGCGAGGGTAATTGAACTTCAATGGGCAAGACAGCTTCCGTTCCATATACCAGTGAATATGGAGTTGACCACGTTGTAGTGCAGGTGGTAGTTCGATAAGCCCATAAAGCATGGAAGAGTTTATCAGGCCATGATTTCTTATCTTTATCCACCATCTTCTGCAGTATATTTGACAGAGTCTTGTTGAAGGCTTCTATCTGGCCATTGGCCGCTGCATGATACCGAGATGAATGGTTGGATTTTATGTTGCATTCTTGATTCAATTTCTTCACCTCAGATGAATAGAAGTTGGTGTCATTGTCCGTCAATATGGTATGAGGGACACCAAATCTGGTAATGATGTTAGACTTGATGAAGCTAACAATGAATTTAGTACTGACTTCCTTGAGAGGTATTGCCTCTGCCCATTTGGAAAATAAATCAGTAGAAGTAAGAATATAATTAAACTTCTTGGTCGTAGCTGAAGGGTAAGATCCCACCACATCCATTCCCCATGTGGAAAATGGACACTAGTATTTAGCTCTATGAAGCATCTCTGGAGGTTGAGGAAGGAATTTGGAATGTACTTGGCATGAATGACACTTCTTTGTGAAATCAACACAATCTTGTATCAGTGAAGGCCAAAAGTATCCAAACCTTCAAATCTGATCAGACAGTCTATGTCCACACTAGTGGGCACCACAGAATCCTGCATGCACTTCTTTCATTACATCCATTTTTACTTCACCATCAATGCATCTGAAGAGAACTCCATCAAAACCACGTTTGTAGAGATTTTTCTCTAGGTGATCTGGTGTATTATAAAGAGTAAAATTGACCACACATCACTGGATTTGTTCTTTCTTGGATCTATCAGGTGGAAGTGTTCCATTTTGAAGGTATTCCCAGATAGGTGACATACATCCTGTAGTATGACTATACTATTCAGGAATGGGGCTAATTTCATTAATTTCCTCTGTTCCGATTCAAACATAAGGTGAAATTGCACGACAGTGGGAAATACTGATGGTTCTCTCATCCCGATTTGGATCTTCCAGAGATGTGGCTATATTATCCAGTGCATAATCTTGAGCATTTTGTGATCGTGGGACATAAGAAAATGTTGGTTCTGAAGGGAATTCTACTTTTAAATCTCTGACAGAATCATACAAAGGGGTTAGTTATTCTTTTCTGATGGCATAATCCCCATTGACTTGTTTGATTACCATGTCTGAATCACCTTTCACCTTTAATTGATTCACTTGTGCTTGAAGCGCCAATTCCAAGACAGTGATGAGAGCATGGTATTCTGCTTCATTGTTGGTACCACCTTCCCACAATAAGAAGGAATAAGGTAACACTGCATTTTATGGAGAAATGAGAATAATTCCTAATACAACATTATTGAATGTAGGATTTTCCATTTTCCTCCCTGTTGGACTTCTTGAAGCACCATCAAAATACATTTCACATGTCTGAGTAATTTCTTGAATAGAGAAGATGTCATCATCAAGGAGTTCAATATCTGAAGATGTGTCTTCCACTGAAGGGTGTTCAGTCATGAAATCAGCCAGATCTTGGCCCTTTATTGCCTTTTGAGATAAATACTGAATATCGAATTGCTGCAAAATAACTGCCCACCTTGACAGACCTTCTGTAATCATTGGATGACTAAGTATGAATTTGAGCGGGTTATTGTGAGATACCAATTAGACCTCTTGATGTTGCAGGCAGTGTCCTAACTTCTGAAATGAAAATATTAATGTCTGGAAGCACTTCTCAATACTTGAATACCGGGTTTCTACTTTAATCATAGTCTGACTGAGGTAGTAGAGGCTATTTTCATTCCAAACATCATTCTACTGAGCAAGAAAGGCAGCCAATGATTGCTCTAATGCTATCACGTAGAGGATAAGTGGTCTTCCTTCAATAGGTGGCATGAGTACTGGTGGACTCAAGAGGTTTTTCTTGAGAATATCAAATTCTTCTTGACATTCATCAGTCCACTGGTAAGTGACTCCCTTCTTCATCAATTTGGTGAAGGGTAAACCTTTTCCTGCCAAATTGGTGATGAAACGCTGAATATAGGCTATGTTTCCTTGAATTCCTCTTAATTCATTCAAATTTCGAGGAGGTGACATACCAAGGATTGACTTTGTATTCTCAGGATCGACTTCAATACCACGATGGCGTATAAAAAATCCGAGAAAGTTTCTTAAGGTTACCCCAAAAGCACATTTTAAGGGGTTCGTTTTCAAATTATGTTGTCAAATCTTGTGGAATATGACTTCCAAATCAGCCATGTGAATAAAACTCTGTTTTTATTTGAACACCAAATTGTCCACATAGCATTCAACAAACTTTCCTAAAGAGGGTTTGAAGATACGATGCATGGCACACTAATATTTTGCACCTGCATTCTTTAAGATAAGGGGCATTACCCAGTAGCAAAACACACCCTGAGGGGCTATGAAGGTTATGGATTCCTCATCTTCTAGAGCCATTCATATTTGATTATATCTGGAATATCCATCCATGAAGGAAAGTGCTTCATAGCTAGCTGTTGCATCAATTAAAAGTTCTGTAATCGGAACTGGGAAATCATCCTTAGGACAATGCTGATTAAGATCTCTGAAATTGATGAAAACGCTAATTTTTCCATTCATCTTCTTTACAGGGACAATATTATCCAACCACATGGGATATTTAACTTCTCTGATGAAGTTAGATTTGATAAGATTATCCACTTCAAGTTCATTTTTGGAAGCATAAGTTGGGTGTGTTCTTCTCAGGGCTTGCTTAAATCCTCGATGTTCTTCTGGTAAACCCAAATGATGAGTAGCAACATCAGGATCAAGCCTGGGAATCTCTGTATAGTTCCAAGAAAATATGTCTTCATTTTTCTTCAAAAAGGAAATATATATCCCTTGTTCTTCAAGAGTCATGGCCTCACTGATTAAAGTGGGGCGTGGATCTTCTTTTGTACCCAAATTTATTTTTCTGAGTTCATCCTTGGTGGTAGAGATACCCTCTTCAAATGCTGGAGGAGCATCTCTAAGATCTTCCTCTTCTTCTTCAACATGTGTTATTTCTTCCGTTTCTACTTGCATAGTATATGGTAAAGAATAATTTCCATGATCAGAAGAGATGTTAAAATTTGAACATCTTGAAGAAGAAGCTTCTATTTCTGACCCAATTGATGATGAAGGGTCTTCCTTGGGAAATAAAGTGGAGATGATGGGTTGAGAATCGACATCATTGTTCACCTCCAATGTTGCTATAACTTCTTCTAGCTTGATTGGTGATGTATAGACTTGTTGGATTTCAGCAGATGAAATGAAGACGTCACCATTTGGGCTTTCATCACTGCTTGGAGGATCACCAATTTCTCCCATGTTTTCTGGCTTGGTTGTCGTAATATACATTATGGATCTTTCCATAAGAGTATTTTGATTTGGGTCTATCTTGTCAATTTGACTGATAGGCAACACATAATCTATAGTCACATGCAAAAATGGATTTACTGGAATCTTCTCCAAACCATATGGAGCATTAACTTTTGTAATCTCCTTGGTTGTGGATTTATCCTTTTCTTTCATGTGATAGAATTCCGCCTCAATGTATTGAGACTCACAAGTTGTGAACAGGGCCTTATAACCATATAATTTCCCAAAGTTACCATCAAAACAATATTTGATACATTGATGGTATGATGAAGGGATAGCCGTATGTTGATGTAGCCAGGGTCTTCCAAGTAAGATGATGAAATCTGAGTCCTGATCGACAACCATGAAATCTGAATTGGATACAGGATCTCCAAAATGAGTTCTGAGTGTAAGTTCGCTTGTGGTTCTTGTTCATTTTTATCATATCCTTGTAACATCATGGTAGAAGGAGATAAATCAGATTCCGTAAGGCCCAATCGACGAAGTGTACGAATGGGAATGAGGTTGACTCCTGAACCATTGTCAATGAAATCTCTTCAGACGTCTACACCGTTGACCTTCCCAGATAAGTACAAAGGTCTAATATGCCCATGCACAACATCATCTTCATCTTTATCAGTAAAATATATTATTGCATGGAATTCTTCAGGATTATTCTCTATGTGATAGATTTTAGCTGCAACAATTTCAGTTTCAAACTCTTGAGGACTTGACAAAGCCTCGATGACTGCTTCCCAAAGATATTTTGAAAGATTAAAAGCATCCAGAATTGATAACATGGCTGGTACATGGGCCAATTGTTTCAATACATCATAATTTTGATCCAGAGGTCTGCATTTCCCAACAAGAAAATGTGGTTTATTATGTGCCTTGGAGGTTGATTCTTTGGAAGTTGATGCATCTTGTATTGGGATAGGAGTTGGAAATATTCTTGACTTTGGAAGATTGGACTGATTAAATCTATTTACTTGTTGAGAGGATGGTGGTGGAACCCCCAACCGATCCTCCAAAATAACTATTCTAGGACTAAATTTTTTATTGGTAGAAGAACTTTCTTGTTCTTGATGAGCTCGCTGAAGGGCTCTACCATAAGTTTCTGCTGTGTACATAGTTCTAGTAGGGGTAGAATTTGAATAGTGGCTTCTGAAAGATCCATGTCTTCCCCTATATCCTGAGCCTCTGGAACTTCCTATGATTCCTCTGTTTTATATAGGGAATTCAGGCCTATCAAAATCGAAACTACGACAGGCATATGGATCTGTTAATTGAATCATATTAACAGAACCAAAAATTAACTCTTCATCCAATGAAGACTCTGCCAAATTAGCTTGTTTAGGTTGTGCCGTTTGGTGGGATGGTGCCCGTTGATTTGAAATAGATGGCATGAAGTCTGCTAGGGTCAAAGACAACTTAGGCTTTGAAACGTACTCATCTTCTTCTGATTCTTTTTCATTCTTTGAATCATTCCATTTCTTTGTAGATTTTCCCTTTGATGAAGAGGGTTTTGCTAAAACATTCATGGCAGAAGGTATAATTGGTTTCTTCAATTGCATTCTCAAAATAGCATGAGTTCAGTTGATCGTCTTTCTGACCATCCAATAATCATATTTTTGTGCATTTTTGTTCATAACTTCATTCCACTCGCCTTCCTCCTCTGGAACTGTAGTACTAACACATGCTACCTGAGCTGAAGAACCTTTTAATTTGACTTGTCCTGAGTCTACCATCTTTTGCAGGAGGTCTTTGAAGACAAAACACTCCTGGATGGGATGCCCTAACATTTTATGAAAGGGGAAATAATTGAGACGGTATTCATCTCCTTCCTTGTTTGGCTTTTTGGGCCTTGGAAACTAAAACAAATTGTTTTCCAGAGCTGAAATGAAGTAACCAATAACATGTTCATTTTGAAAAGAGTATGTTTTTCTCTTCAGATCCTCAAATTGTTTTTGTCTTTGACCTCTTTGATTGTCATGATGAAACAACCTTTGTTTTTGGCACTCAGGAGGTGGAGCCCTTTGAAAAGATGAATGTTTGGAGGTAGAAGCAGGTATAGGTGCTTGTTTAAGCATAACTATAGTAGTTTATATGCTTTGCCCATTCTACTTCCTGGATCTGATGGAATTACACGAGATTTAGCCTTAGTCTGTATAAGAGAATGTGCAATCTGTTGAGCGATTGATGTAAGGTCTTGAAACCCTCCTGTGTATTTCATAGGGATCAGTGGTGTGCGTAATTAGTCACGCAGATTTTCTACATAGATTGGCAATAGTTCCTCTTGAGGGAGTGCTAAACTTAGGGATTATGTTAATCCCTTCCGGTGAGCAATGAAATCAGAGACTCTTTCATTGTCCCATTTGCTTACAGTTTGTAAGATCGAAAACTATTGTGTTTAGAAAAGTTGAGCTGAATTGAAGAATAAATCATCGACAGAGATCTTCACATCTAGTAATTGACTTGGATTTCAAGATTTTATACTAGACAAAAGCTGGTCCTTGTAAGGTTCGCATGAAGAATCTGAGTTTCACTGCTTCTTACTACTCTGGAGTTCCCATCATAGGATCGCAACAAGACATGTAATGCGTCAAATGGTGTTTAGGTTCGCCTGATCCATTGAAAATAGGGAATACAATGTTCCCAAAATTTGATGGGGGAGAGATTAAATCTACCAATTCAGGGTAAGCTTTCTTTTTTGGTTTAACCTGCGCACGCTTCCATTCTATAGATTCCAACTGAGCTGTTAATGACTCAATAGTAGTTATTAACTTTTGAGAAACATCTGGTTGAGCATGAATATGAACAGGTGCACTGACTGGATCTTGGATAGATGTGGTGGTTGGTATTCCAACCGATGGCAGCACTTCCAATTGTTGTTTCACTTGACCCGTAGGATTAGAGCTGTGAGGGTGTATTGATAAAATAGGATATTCTTGATCCATCTCAGTAGTTGCAACAAACTCCCTTGGCTGACTGACTCTAGCATGCTTAGGAGGAAGACTACCTTGAAGTAGTTCTGTGTTCAACCTCCTCAATTATTTCATTTCTTCCTCTTGTTGCAGAAATATTTTATCTAGTGAGAGCGATTGGCCTTCTCTAGAGGGAGGATATGTAACCTAATTCTTTCCCTTCCCCATTTTTTGATCCCTTTCAGATAGGGGGAAGTGTGTTATTTGAAGGAACACCCAGATTCTAGTTAAATCTTTGATTTCATGTACGCACACCTTCTTCATTTCTGTCTGGCATACAACTTCCTGAGTAGGAACCTCTTCATCTGAGTCACCTGAGTGAGCCTCATCTGGTGGATCAGCAACAACGGAATTGATGACATTAATTGATGCATAATGCATCGCATCCCTTCTATCAGAATTTTTGTGATATTATCTTATTCCATGTCTTTGAGAAGACATTTCCTTTTGTTGATTCAATCCCTCAAGAACTTCTTTACGAACCGTAATTTGGAGGGAATCTCCTGATAATTTGGCTCTTCGTTCCTCTTGAGGCTTCTTCCGAAATCGAGAAAAGACCGAATTTCTCTGAGAAGGGGATTGATGATTTGAAAAAGTCCTTAGTCTGATGGGATGGGGCTATTCCTGTTGTTCCCGCTCAACTCCATGAATTCTATTTTTTGATTTCGATGGTTGGTTTAAAAGAGTCCCCAGTCTGTAAAGCCCGAGTGGCTCTTGACATGCTTTGTCTGAGAATTTCATAAAATCTCTCCTAACCTTGTAGATCTTGGTTCAGAAATTAGCTGGATGCATCAACCTGTATCCACTTTTATCACCCGGTTCGAAAGACCATTGAATTATTTCTGACACTTCTGTCACATGATGATGTGCTTGCTCCATACGAGAGACCTGTTCAATATTCTTGTTTTCTTTATGTAGGAGTAATTCAACAACTTGTTCTCTGTATTCTTGATTTTGAAAAGAACTATTTGAGGCCTGCTTTTGGGAAAGCTTTTGATTACAAACATCACCCATTGACTGTGGCCAGCCACGGGCAATAACATTGCATGATACCATTTTCGGCGGGCTTTGCTGATTAGAGAGCACAGTGAAATGTAGTGCTCCATGAACACCCCATCCTCTAACATGAATACTAGATGGGGCATTGGCAATTAACTGGCGCATTATTCTTAGTGCGCCAAGGCATGAATGCTGAAGGGCTCTCTGCTGCTTTTCATCCATTGGATATCGAGATACTGATAGAGATGCCAAGCCAATTTGACGTTGTAACCATTCTATTATCTTAACATGATTTTCATATTCATCATAAGATAACACATTATTTTTCAACTGAAAAAAGAGTTTTCCATATGTTGAGACGAATATCATGAATCCCATATTCTGTCAACATCTCTAGAATGTCATAATGAGAGTCAGCCAGAGGCCAAAACATGACTGGCACTTCACCCTTTTCTAGTTGTTTTTTCATTTTCAGCATTTCCTCTTTATCATTAAATGAATATTCTTCTACCTGATTTAACCAGAGCTGGTGCTTCCTTGTTGCTTCATCGGATTCAACAAGATTGGTATAGAAACCACTGATCAAACTAGAAGGTGCATGACTTAGGGGTGGTTTGGAGAATGACCTACACCCTAGGATATATTCCTATTGAGAAAGTATTTCATCTGCTAGTGATGAAGCATCAGACATGACTCATTTTCCATTTGCACGTGCATCAAGATAAGAGGGCTTTCTCGCAACTACATTGTCCACTGGAGAATTTTTCGAGAAATGTGCATCACTACTGTGGAGAGGACATTTGCAATGAAATTCATCATCATGGGGAGGACCACCATGGTGGGTTATAGGAAAAGATGAGATCTCTTTCTCCTTGGTCTTCTGGCCACACAGAGGGTTATTGTAGCTATCATCTAAAGACGAAACTTCGAGATCGAATGAATTTTCATGAAGCAAGCCTTCAGGAGGAAGTGTCTGTTGAAGTCCTTCGAAATTAATGTTCCCGCTATTGGAAAATGAGGGAGTAGAATCTTGAATTCCAACAGATATCTATCTGAGGGCTTCAAGAACTCCAACATCGAGCAAGGACTTGTTATAGATTGGCTCTTGATCTCTTGACTGTGCTGGGAAGGTCTTTTTCTTAGACGCCTTCTTACTCACCTTGGAAACCACTTATTGACGATAGTAGCTGCTCTGAGTAGTTGTATGTGCCTAATCAGGAGAGAAGGCCAGGTTAGGCTGACGATCGCTACTCAAATCAGGTGTATGTTCCTGACTTGGTTGTCTGTATGATATGGGGGAGTATGACCCACAACCCTCTTGGACTGGAATAGATGTGTGTGTCTGTTCTGGAGTGAACTTTTTATGTGTCACTCCACTGGTAGGGATAGATTTATGTGTCTTTCCCTGAGATGCTACTGAAGATGTTATAATATCCTGGAAAGCATCCACAATATGAGCAGGGATGTCTTTATGCTCATTAACCATTGATAGAATATGCATGGTGACTTCAGTTGCCAGAATAGGGATATACGTCCATTCGGTGATTGGAGTAGGTGTATGTGCCTGCTCCGGTCCTCCTTTCCTATCAGTGAATCCTGACAGTACTCAAGTGTGGGGGAATAAAGTTGAGTCTGCCCCCTGTTTGTCACTAGAGCTTTCCGACTGACTTCTCTGAGTGCTACCAAGAGATACCATTGGTAGGCTTGATCAATACTAGCAGGTGTATGTGCCTGCTGATTTTACTTCACCGACTGTGGTTGACAAGATCCATCATATGTAGTCAGACCAGCTTGCTGACTAGGTAATGATGTATAAACAGTTATATGTTCCTGCCTATAGTACTCTGCCAGAATTGCCTAGCGGGATTGGCATGATGCTTCTAGATGAGTCTGCTGGACATCGAAATTAAAACGGGCAGGTGTGTGTGCCCGCTCGTTGCTTGCCACCAAGTTAGGTTGGTGGACTTCTCCGGAGATGGCAGAGATGAGAACCTACTCACTGTTAACCGGTTTTTTCCTCTGGCAATTCGTCTTGCCTGCTCAGGTTTGAGGAACCTGAGCCAAATGTCTAGAGTTAGTACCATCATCATGTTGAGGGTGCACTGTCGCACGAGTCTGGTGGCGATTGTTGATGGGGGACCTCAGGAAGGACTCATGTCTCATTGATTTAAGGCCCTGAGGGACCTGTTCATTCACCTCCCCAGAATAAGGGAGCGAATGGTTATTTCATTCTGGGGATAATGACCAGAAACAGTTGGAGACAGTGGTTAGCACCGCCTGCTTCTTGCTCACTGATCGTCGTTGTCCGGACGACCAGGGTGAATTGTTCAATTTTAGGGCTTGTCAGGAAGCCTCCATAGTTGGAATAGTACCGCTTTGACGGTACTCCTTAACCAGTGCATTTGATACCCAGTGTTGAAGATTCTGAGTAGGTGATGTCGTCCTCAGAGCGAACGATGGTCTAGCAGGAGTAGCATTAGTGGCATTCGCTGTAAAGTTTTTCACAGCAGACGTATTCAGGGGTGTGAACTTGAGAGCAGCCATTTCTTAGAATGTAGAAAATCTTGGAAAAGAGTGCATGTTTGATATAACATATCTAATCAAGATAGATTCAGCCACTATATCTTTTGGATGAGCATATATATCAATGATTGTTTTTGTTGGCCCTCTCATTGAGTTTTAAATAGGGGCCTACCAAATAAGTAAAACATCATTTTAACCTGGTTAAGGATTCACGTCGGGTTCACCATTTTTTGTTTCCCTCTGGAATTGGGGATGACCTCGTTTATTGAAGGTTCAAACATTCAAATCGGTTTCTAACGGGTTTGTTCGTAGAACCAGAAACATCCAATGATTCCATATCCATTTGGAGCTACTTTCCAAAGGTAGGCGCTCATTAGTTTTGGAATGATGAGGCTTAGGAATTTGCATTGGTCGAGAGGATTAGAGGTCAGACTCATCACACATTTTTTAGTGGAATTATTATCTACTCTGGAACTCTCTTTATAGATTTATGTTATGTTCGTGAATCCTTATTACATTACCAGGTCTAAAATGAGCTTTCCTTTAGTCTGACAATCAATGATTGGTACGCATGAAATTCAGAGAATCTTTTATATGTATTCGAGGTTCTTCTTCGATGAAGAATCATCGGTATTTGTTAGAGATTATTAGTTGATGGAATCCTTAAAAATACATAAAACACTCTTGGTAATTATGATGACCATACTGGTTTTAAATCCACTCAGTGGGGCTCTTGATGTTTATTTTCATTCAAGAGGACACGGATTATTTCAGAGTTGGGATCATACCCGCTGAAGGGCTACCTACGTATCCTTTGTTTTGGAAAAGGAATCAGAACCCACATAGTTCGAGTAAGGGAGTATGATGTTTATGCATGATTGATGGCTCATAAAAGATGTCAAGATTACTTTTACACTCTAATCTCACGTGAGTCATGCTTGGTGTGAGAAACAATAGGTATCGGTGAAACAAGACAATTTTTGCCACAAAAGATGCAATGTTGTGGGGCTTATGTGTGTATGACTACCCAAATAGATGAGGATTAAGATTTACATCAGGAAAGAAATCCATGAACAGGGTCCATAAAGGTATATTTTCTTCACGGAGATTTGGATACTCTAATCTTGGGGATTAATCCTAATGAAGATGCCCTAGTTAGGAGGGGACTTATGATTGGGTTTTACTCATGAGAAGGAAACCCAGATCAAAAGGAATTATGACTGGTTAAGAGAAATTAAGACTGGGGATTATTCCTAAGGAGGAGGCACATATTTGAGACTGGGGCTTACTCCTGAAAAGGAAGCACGTGTTAAGAGAATTATGGTTGGGGCTTATTCTTAAAGAGGAGGCCCATATTTGAGATTGGGGCTTACTCCTAATGAGGATGCCCACAGTAATGAGAATTTGGATTGGGGATTACTCCTGAAAAGGAGGCCCAGTTTAAGGATTCCCTCATTTTAAAGGATGAGGTTGAATGAATTAAATCTCAATATTTAGTGACATAAAGATGTGTAAATCAATATATTTTGAAAGATGTTCCACGGAGTTCCTTTCAGATAAGGAATCTAAATCAAGAAATCATGCCATAAATGGCAATGAAGAGTGTCTTGAAGACTGAATTTTGAATAGGAGCGGTGGAATGACATAAGAGGGGTGAAAATGGGCAGGAAAGGCACCCAAAAAGGTATGGGCATGCAAGTCCTGGTCGCGCAGGTATACCTACGCAGCACATGGGTACTTGCGCGATTTTCAGCCCTTAGAGTAATATTTGGGTGATCCTTGATCAAAGCCTTTAGAATCATCCCTAGAGGCTTTACAGAAGATGGCGCGCAAGTTATGGTGAAGAAGTAGGGTGAAGCGCAAGTTTGTTCATTTCCCTTAAGGGTAAAACACTTAGGCGCGCAAGTGTTAGTGAATTCTAACTCTTAGACCTTACTCCTGCTATTTAGACCTTCCATTCTAGGTAATGAATTACCTTAGAAGTGTCCGGATGACCTGAAGAAGAGACTTGGGAATTCAGAGCTCTGTATCTGAATTCTGGAAAAATTTCCCCCCAAATGGGGGGCCCACCGGGGGTATTTATAGGCTGGAGAAGACCCTGGGTGGTTTTCAAAGAGGGCGCGCAAGTCACTTGCGTGACCATTAGGCGGTGCGCAAGTGTACTTGCCCAATAGTGAGGGAACTTGCACGACCCAAAGGGAAAGGAACCCTTTTTCATGCCTTTTTCAATTTTTGATGTTTTATTTAAAGGTTGAATCAATTTGGGTTCAAGGTATTTCCCTTTTCAATTCGTTATACTCTGTGACATAAAGGAGCATCAAATGTATCACATAATATAGAGAATATAATATAATAATGAACACCAAAGGTATTGTTCTCATTCTTTACTATTGGATTTCCACTCTTCCTTAAACTTGCATGTCCTGATCCATCTCACACCAAAAGTAATCAATCCCGAAGACACCTTGGGAATTCCTAAAAACATGAACATTTTGCATTACATAATAATTCCACCCGATGTCACATATCGAAAAATAATAACCAAGTAGTTTTTGGGATCCACCAATGCTTTTATGGAATATATCAAACATCTAGTGTTATAACTCATTCCATTACATCCCTTACACCGATTAAGTACATAAAACCATCATATTCCACACACTTCATACCTATAATAATCAATCGATTACTATTTTCGGTAATACATGTGTGTGAAATACCCACTAGATGTCACATACACTTATATACATATATGGGAAAAATAAATTTTTGTTCCAACCTACCCAAATAAGTACTACGAGAAGAGACTGGGTCCAAAGGGGGTAATCATCCTGTCACGACCCGTCCTCGGGGCCCGTGCCGTGACTACCCTAAGCCTGCCTTCCTTAGGCCAGGGGCTGGCGACTAGCACCAAAGGCTTAATTCCTGATAAAATGGAAGGAATTTCATTTATGAAATAAACAAAAACAATAGAGTACGCAACCAAAAGTAAACACAAAGTAAAACTGTATACAAAAGAAAGTGTTGAAAGTAAAGGGGTCAGAAATACCAGCCCAACAGTAATGTATAGTACAACTGAAAAGATAGTACAACTGTAGTAACGTAAAACAGAAACTACTGAGTCATTCTATGGGAATCCCACCTGAAGGGTGGGTAAATATGTCCTCCTCAGCACCCCAGGTCTGTTCGTCTACTCGGTGTACGTCTTACCAAGTGGTCCACCTCTGGGTACCGTCCAGCTCCACTTTTCTCTACCTCGATTAGTGTTGTCTGTCATCCGCAATCAACACAACGAAGTGCAGGAATAGCCCGTGTAGGGTTGAGTATAACGATACTCAGTAGGGACCCTGAGACCCCCGAAGGTCTCCCAGAATTCATGAAGGATAAACCACAGAAGAAAGATACGATCATGAAATGTCAACCAACTCTACATAGGTATATGCTCATACATATACCTAAGTTATCAATCTCAGTTCGGCTCTAACTCTGGAGCCCAAACACAACTCAGTCCACACAGTATGTAAAGTCAATCACATTGATTATAATGATTGAAAGTCAAGAATCAGCTCACATAGGTTTACATCTTTCGTATAGCAATAGAGATGATCAGTTGTAGTCACTGGTTCATCTAAGATGTCAGACCCACACAGGATACAAGAATATTAGTCATCATTGTCGAACCCACAAAGGATCCCAGTATAGTAGTCGTCATTTTCAAAACCACAGAGTATCCCAGTAAAGTAGTGATCTCTATCGAACCCATGGAGTATCCTAGTATAGTATTCGTTGCTGTTGAACCCATGAAGGATCCCAGTACATCAGTCGTCGCAGTCGCAGCAAGCTCTATGGTTCCCGCACACAGCACACTCGATTCCGGGAGGGTCCGCTCCTCGAGAAAAGGGGTCGATACATCAACTATCATGAATTCTAGAGTTGAAGTATCATGAAGCTCCATCTCATCAAAAGGAACCTAACATGACAGACGACGCATCAATTGGACGCCCGGTGTCAGAGTTATTGGTTTTTCAGTTCCAGGGGCCCAGTTGGAATTATGCCTGTTCCAAACCCGAACATTTTCCAATTTTGTCCAGAACTCACTTAGATTATTGAAAAAGGACCATCTCATCATGAGGATCCCAGTGTTGTAGATGGTGTGTCAATCAGATGCACGCTCTAGAAGTTTTTCGTGTTTAAGGGAAACAGGCCCGGCCCGTCAAGCCCAGTGGGATGGCAGGTCGGCCTGACTTGGTTTCGTGGGTCTGAACTGGCTGGGGGTCGGCCCGGCCCGGTATGGCATGGCCCACTCAGGGACCCGGCCTGACGGGTCCAACCCGGTTAGGTGGTCGGCCCGCCCTGGTGGGGCGCGGCCCACCTGCGGACCCGACCTAGGTTGCGGGCCTGTTCAGCTCGCCCGACGGTGTCGTGTGGTGCCTCCCCGCCTTACTTCCTGGCCGGCTAAAGATGGACAGTTTTTTTATGTGAGCGGCCCTCACAACGGGCCGATGTCCTACCATGTGGTGACGTGGTTTCTTCCATCCGGCCGGCAGGCGGCCGGCCAGTTCACCTGCCAATGCGGCCCGCCCAACGTGGGCCGCGGTCTTCTCCACAGCGTGGCGTGAAGTGCTGTCGCGGTCTCATGCCCAGCTGGTCTTAGCTGGCCGGTTCTTCCAGCAAGAGGCACGTAGATGTGGGCTGCACCTCCTCCCCGTGACACCTGCGGGTGCTACGGTTCACCATCCCAACCGATAGTAGTCGGCCGGTTCTTCCGCTCGAACGGCCTGTGGTTGTAGGCTGTAGTTTTCCCCCACACAGATGGTGCGTGAATTCCACTTCTGGTCATTGTCGCTGTCACCTCCGGTCACCATCGCCTCTGGTCTTCGTTGCCAAAATAATCACGATCCAACGAAGGGTCATCGGGTCATGTTCGTTCGGCCCGCACCCTTCATATTAGGCGATAAAAAAATGCCGAAGACAATCCAATGCATTCATCAAGAACAAGGTATAATTTTATTCATTTAAAATTATAAAAACACCATACCTTTATTCAAGGTTCGTTCTTCATAGTTACGTAAAATGGCGTCGTGGAAGACGGACGTCAATTTCATTGACGGCGGGGTGCGTCCGAAGAGGAAGCATCATTGTTGGTGACGTTCTTTGTGTACGACGTCTATTTCTTTAACGCGGTTGGTGGTCGTTGGAGATGTTCTTTATGTTCTTCATTGTAGATGTTCTTCCTGGAAGAACACGTTCTTTTTAATTTCCCAAAGCTTTCCCCAAGGTAAAAAGTCCAACAAACATCAAATAAAATATAACACACCTATTAAAAGGATGTCTTAATGAATTCAAAGAGATTTGGATTCATTATGTCACATCCTATTAATTTAAAAGATGGGTTGTCTCATTGAATGGAAGGGAAGAGATGAAGACGTTCAAACATAATTAAAGGGAGATTTGGCACATCAAGAGGGAAGTTCAAAAGCTAAGGGTTTGAAGGAGTTAAAGGGGAAGTTGAAGGGTTAGGGGCTCGTGTGGGCCCCACC
The DNA here is from genome assembly GCA_963277665.1 of Viscum album. Lineage (NCBI taxonomy): Eukaryota > Viridiplantae > Streptophyta > Magnoliopsida > Santalales > Viscaceae > Viscum > Viscum album. The sequence goes on along the minus strand of OY728119.1, from coordinate 1,597,375,064 downwards.
ACACATTATCCTCTCATGGGAGGTTAGTGGGGTGTGTTCCCTACCTATAACTACTCTTTGGAGGAAATAACCACCAATTAAAAATAAAATTGTGTAACACAACAATTTTATTTAATTTATTATGAATCCCCAAATTATAACTTATACTCTCGACCAAATGCAACTACGGTAAAGGTCTCCTTAAGCGAATATCGGATCTGCGAGTTCATCGGTGTCCTCAGATATAAATTCTGAGCACTGGTTTGAAAGATATAAAAACATTCATGTACGTTTACTGAACATACCCGAACAAAACATTAGAAATTTATTTCGGGCACACCAGGCCTCAAAATCAGGCACCATCAGAAACTACAGACTCGTAAAATTCCAAAGAATTTAAGAAAAAAATTTCAGTGAAATTTTCAGGTATTTACATTACCCCCACCTCAGGGCTTTGCATCCCCGTAAAGCTACAACACACACTAGGAAAACAAAAAGGGGTACTGAGCACACATCTGAGCCTTCCGCTCCCATGTGCTCTCTTGGAGGTCCCTGTGCTGCCAGCGAACGAGCACTAGGGGAATCAACCATTCACGGAGGACCTGCTCATGTCGATCCTCAATCTCCACTAGAACTTCCATGAATTTTGCCCCATCATCGATGTCCAGCTCCCCATGGTCGATGATGTGGGACGAATCGTGCACATATCTCCTCAACTGAGGTACGTGGAAGATGTCGTGCACCCGATGCAATAGAGGTGGAAGGGCCTGGCGGTATTCCACCTTTCCTACACTATTGAGGATATGGAACAACCTGATAAAACGCGGAGATAACTTTCTACCTCAGCCAAATCTCCATATATATTGTCAAGGTGAGACCCGTAGAAAGACGTGGTCGCCATCCTCGAACTCCAGTGGTCTCTGTCTCCTATCAGCATATGACTTCTGCCTACTCTGTTCAGTCTTCATCCACTCCTGGATGATCTGCACCTTCTCCATCATAGCATGCACCATCTCTGGTCCTATAAGTTCTGACTCCCCTTGGTCAGTCCATCGCAGAGGTGATCTGTAAGGTCGGTCGTACAGTGCCTCGTAAGGTTCCATCCCGATGGTGGAGTGGTAGCTATTATTATACACAATCTCCACCAAGGTTAAGTGATCCTCCCAACTGTGACCAAAGTCAAGGACAGATGCACGGAGGATGTCCTTGAGATTCTGAATGGTCCTCTTATTCTGACCATCCATCTGAGGATGGAAGGTGGTGCTCAAGTGAAGCTGCATCCCAAAAGCCACTTGTAATCCCTTCTATAGCCGGGACTTTAAACGATCATCTCAATCAGAGGTGATAGTTGATGGCATTCCATGAAGCCGTATGATCTCTTGAATGTAGAGGAGTCCCATGCTCTTTAGTGAGCCCTACTCTCTAATCCATAGGAAGTGGGCCGACTGGGTGAGTCGGTCTATGATCACCTAGATAGAGTTGTACCCTCTGGATGTACGTGGAAGTCCCTTCACGAAATCCATCGATATCCCATCCCACTTCCACTCTGGGACCCCTAAGGGATGAACTAATCCCACTGGAACCTGGTGCTCCACCTTCACTTACTGAGAATTGAGGCATCATGAGACAAACTATGCTACCACCTTCTTCATACCCAGCCACTAATGTTGTCCTTTGAAGTCCTGATACATCTTCACCACTCCTGGATGTACCATTAGAGGGGAAATGTGGAACTCCTTCCACACCTCCTCTTGTAGTGAAAATGGTACCATGGTACGTCCTCTGAATAGGATGACGTGCTCCCTACCTTCAGAAAACCCATCAGGTGCCTGCCCTGAGGATTTCTGAGCACGTCGCATCTCATAGTCAATGTCCCCTTACTGTGCCTCCCTGAATCGCTGAAGAAGTGGAGGAGTGTCTATGATATACTGAAAAAATGTTGCTCCATCTCTCTCCACATGTGACATCTACAACTCGGCTAGCTACTCATTCACCTCTCCAAGTATCTGAATGCCTGATCTCCTATTGAGAGAATCTACTACAATGTTCCCCTTCACAAGAGTATAGACTATCTCAAAGTCATAGTCCTGGAGGAACTCAAGCCATCGCCGCTATCTCAGGTTCAGGTCCTTCTGTGAGAAGATGTACCTGAGGCTCTTGTGGTCAGAGTAGACTGTAAAACGCTCTCCCATAAGGTAGTGTCGCCACATATTCAAGGGAAATACCACTACTTCTAACTCCAGGTCATGGGTTGCGTAGTTCTTCTCATTCGGTCTCAATTACCATGAACCATATGAGATCACTGCTCGCTCCTGCATCAGGACACACCCGAGTCTGGTCCCTGGTATGTCGTAGTAAACTACGTACCCTATGACCTCCTCCAGTAGCCCCGTGATGGGTGCACTGGTCAATATCTTCCTCAGCTCCTGAACGCTTTTCTGGTATCTCTCTCACCACACGAATGGTTTCTCATTCTTCGTAAATTCTAAAAGCAGTGCTACAACTCTGGAGATTTCTAGCACAAATCTCCAATAGTACCCAACCATACCTAGAAAACTCTGAACTTCCATCACACCCCTGGGTGGCTCCCAAGGAAGTACTGCCTTGATCTTTGCTGGATCCACTACTACCCTAGCCACCAATATGATGTGTCCCAAGAAGTGAACCTCTCGAATCCAGAATTGGCACTTTGAGAGGTTACTATAAATTTGGTGCTCTCTGAGTGTGTCTAGTACTACTTGAAATTGAAGGCATTCTTACCCTCAGTAGTCGAGTAAATCAGTATGTCGTCGATGAAGACTAGGACAAATCGATCAAGGTAAGTCTATAAGATCTTGTTCATGAGACTCAGGAACACTACTAGGGCATTGGTTACACCAAAGGGTATAACAAAGAACTCATAGTGGCCATACCAACACCTGAAGGACATCTTCTGCACATCCACATCATGAACATTGAGCTGGTGATAGCCTAACCTGAGGTATATCTTCGAGAACCATCGTGTTCCCTTGAGCTGATCAAAGAGGTTGTCAATCCTTGGGAGTATGTACATATTCTTCATGGTCACCTAATTCAGGCAACGGTAGTTGACATAAAATTGCATTCTCTTATTAACCTTCTTGGAAAACAAAATCAGGGATTCTCGGGGTGAAACTCTGGGTCGGATAAATCCCTTCTCTTGCAAGTCCTCCAGCTATACCTGTAGCTCACGAAGCTCGAATGGATCCATCTGATATGATAGAGTAGATATCGGTGTTGTCCCAGGGTACAGGTCAATGTAGAAGTCTACCTCTCTGGAAGGAGCTATTCCTAGTACGTCGTCCGGGGAAACATCTACGTACTAATCCATCACAACAAGAAAACATGGACTCCGTACATCAACCGCTCCGAGGATGATACTAGCCAACTGATGTGTGATCGGCTGCCCCCTCCTCTGCATAAGTCCATCTTGCACTGCAAAGGCTCCCTTACCACTGGTGAAGGTGAATCTGGTCCCATCCGTGCAGATACACCGCACCATGTGCCTAATACAGTCAATCTGAGCATGAACTGTGGATAACCAGTCCATACCCAAGATAAAGTCATAAGGCCTCGACGCCACTACAAGAAGATCCTAGCCAAATATCTCGCCTCCTAGAGTAAGCTTACACTACCAGCACTAGTGTGCAATCATCGAGTCTGCACACGTAGGAGTCTCTAGCCGTAAGGATCGAGCCAACGGTTCTGTCGGAATCTCAAAGCTCTGAACAAGGGTAGTGGCAATAAAATAATTACTCAAACCTGTGTCTATAAGTACTACAGAAAAGGTGGAGTAGACACAGATAGTACCTCAAATCATCTCAGGCGCACTGTGGTCATGGTCCTTGACTTCCTGGAGCCTAGCATACCTCTTTCTGCTAGCCCCCTATGGTCGGGGTGTACCTCCTGGTGGTGGTGGTGGTAGAGCCTCAAAATAACATCCACCACCCGCTGCTTGGCCAGCTCCTCTCCCACGTCCTCCTGCTCTCGATGGACAACCATGGTCAAACCTCTGACTCTACCTAGGAGGTCCATCTAATATCTGTTGCTCGTCTGCATGGCGGGTTGGGCAGTCTCAAGCCATGTAACCATGCCCGCCGTATTCATACCAATGTATGCTCCTCGTATGGATGGATCTATATCGTGTGCCCTGCACAACCGAACCTATATCCTGATGTCGCCCACCTGATGGCCTGATCTGCTTCGACCTCTACGTCAACTTTCTACTGTCGGTTGTATATGATTCCTATATGTGTCATCCTGTGGAGGGTCTCGCCACTGGTGACTTCTCAGCGAGGAAAATCTCCACTAGAAGGGCTCACTCCAGCACCCCCGCCTGTGTTGGGATGCTGCGGGGAATCGTCGAATCCCTGATCTCATGAATGAGTCCCTGCACAAAGGTCTAGGCCCTAGATAACGGGTCTTGTACCATATCTGTGGTGTAGCGTGAGAGGTCGGTGAACCTCGCTGAGTACTGAGCTATTGTCATGCTACTCTATTGCAGATGTAGTAACTCCTGAATCTGCACCGCACGAAGGGTAACTAGAAAAAATTCGGAGTGGAAACGACTCTCAAAGTCTGTACAAAGTAATGATGACTCATCATGCACCTGGAGCATGAGGCTCCACCATCTACCTGCTTCTGCATGCAGGGGACTCACGAAAAAGATCACCATAAGGTTGGTTGGTGTCCCTACCAATCTAAAAACTCTCACGACAGCCTTCATCCAATCCTCAGCTTTCTGTGGGTCCGTCTCTCCCCAGAACCTGGGCGTCCTTTGTCGTAAGAACTCGATCAATGAACTTAGGTGGCGTGCACTCTCTTCTGCTGGGGCTGGCGGTATCGGTGGTCCAGCGGATAATGGTACCGCTGGTTCCTCCGTTGTGATGGGCCCTGCACTGAGGCCTCGTCGCTCGGTGGGCTACCATCTTGTACGTAACTTAGAACACTAGCTGGCTACCTTCATGGGGTCATCCTGAAAAGTAACAGGTGCGCCATGGTCAAAATAGTATATTTGGTGAGCTGACACAAAGTAATCACAAAGTAAACTTTTTCAAAGGAAATACACATGCAATCAGTTCTTTCATGCACTAAGTCTGGAATCAGAGGTCAGGGTCCTGGTGTATGGATATGTCGGCCGCCGCACCAACACTGGACTCCCTGGACTGAAAACCATACTCAATACTCTTAACACTATTGCTTCAGAGAACATAATTATCTGAGTTATGAGTTCTGCGGTAGAACCGACTACTCTGATATCAATTTGTCACGACCTATCCTCGGGGCCCATGCTGTGACTACCCCAAGCCCGGCTTCCTTTGGCCAAGGGCTGGTAACTAGCACCAAAGGTGTAATTATTGATAAAAAGTGAAGGCATTGCCTTTAGAATGTAAACAAAAACAACAGAGTACAAAACTGAAAGTAAACACTAAGTAAAACTGAATACAAAAGAAAGTGCTGAAAGGAAAGGGGCTGGAAATACAAGCCAAATAGTAAAGTACAGTACAACTTAAAAGCTAGTACAACTACAGTAAAGTAGAGCAGTAACTACTGAGTCATCCTCCGAGAATCCCACCTGAAGGGTGGGTACAGATGGCCTCCTCGGTACCCTAGGTCTGTTCGTCTGCTCTGTGTACGTCTCGCCAAGTCGTCCACATCCGGGTAAAAGTGAGACTTAAAAGGCTAAATGTTACTACCCATGTCAACAAGGTGAAACTTTCTTTTTGGGAGTCTGTTTGATTAGTACTCCATAGTTATGAATGCTTGTCCTGGAGTAGTAATCAAGATGGGTGACCTTCTGGGATGTTTCCGAGGTTGTGTGTGAGTGATGTCAAAACACACTGAAAGAATATGTGTTGCATGTGGGGACAATCATTCTTCTGATAAGCGACCCTAGTGAGTAATTTCCTATGGTGTGATGGGAAGTCATCCAAGGTATTACAGGAGACCCATGGGGTCAGATGATAAGGTTCAGGACCCGAGGAGGCGGGTCGTGACAAATGGTATCAGATTCGATACCCAGCCGGAAGTGCTTAGGCACTGCCTGGGTTTGAGGCTTGGGGTCCACAACGAGGGAGTTGTGCTTTAAAGGGGTGTATAATGTATCACCCCTATAAATGTGATACTTAAAAGGATAAATGTTACTTCCCATGTCAACAAGGTGCACCTTTCTTTTCGGGAGCCTATCTGATTTGCACTCCACAGTTAAGCATACTTGGCATGGAGTAGTAATCAGGATGGGTGACCTTCTGGGAAGTTTCCCAGGGTGTGTGTGAGTGAGGAAAAAACACACTGAAAGAACATGTGTTGTCCTGTGGGGACAGTCATTAGTCTTATAAGCGACCCTAGTGAGTAATAGACTATGGTTTGCTGGGAAGGAGACCAAGGTATTATAGGAGACCCATGGGGTCAGATGATAGGGTTCATGACCTGAGGAGGCAGGTCGTGACACATCCATCCATCCTCCTACTTCGAATCTGGGGAAAACCCCCTCGCAGAGTCCACTAGGTGCATGTTTCCCCAACTAACATGGGTTGGGTAGAATAAAAATCACAGAATATACCTGATATAATATAGATCACAACCACAGAATGGGAATAAACTAGTCTTAAATAGAATTGTATTTAACCTTACTCGGACTCCCGACTTCCACAGCTAAGAACATATATCCTATAAGAAAATAGAAAAATAAAAGATCTACATTAAAATCATTCCTTCATTTTTCATCATTTCCCATGTGTTAATTAATTCATTATCTAGTAAATGACCATTAATATAATTCCATGTTACAATACATAAAATTACATAAACAATCAAAGTAAATATCATAATCTCCATTCATAATTCAGAACAAGTCCATGGTTTATCAATACAAACATCATTTTAGTATTTGTTTCTATCATCAAAAAAACATGTCTGTTAAGAATTACTTTTTTATTATTATCATTATTACATATCTTTGTACTCTATGAAAGCCATCTAAAGCTACCACCAAGAGAAAATATGCAACCAAGCACATCCAGCTACCTCATGTTGTGGGAAAAACGGAATGCAGATAAGAAAAGAAACATGTCCATAACTTATTAAATAGAATCAAACATGAATTCCACCTTTTGGCATCTCATCAATGGGTATACCTAGATTTAAATATCTCTATCACCTTTAGTTACATCCCTGACACCAACATGCATATACCGATGCATATCTCCATTATATAAGTCGACTTCTTCCACATCATCCAAGAATATGCACACTATATAACAAAATCCATCATAGGATCAACCATCTCATTCTCAAATAATATCTAGGCCTCCCTACCCCATATCACATCATTTATCCTAGGATCAACCCATAATAAAAAAACCGGGCAATTAAAGGGGGTATATTCATTTATAGGGGGCTATAACCCCTCTAAACACTTTTTCAACAATTACCCATGAACACTGCTAATGTAGAAACCTAAATTTATTAGTGGCTTTTGTGGTGATGTAATGTTAAAATAGAGATCTTTTTAGTGGTGGTTAAATTAGAGGGGGTTAAAACCCCCTTTGATATCACACTAAATTAACTAGAAACTGACTGATATATGGGTGATTATTACCACCCAAATTTCAAACATCAATTTAAGGGGAAGTTAAAAAAGCCCCCAATTGAATTTAAAATACCATATATAGGGGATTTTAGCCTTCGACATACCCTAATAATACAATGATTTTTTTGTTTTTTATACAACCATCCTAGCGAACCCTAGGAAAACCCCCACCAATGACCAAGAACCCCCCCCCAGACAACCAAGACCACCCACTGAACACCCTTGGCCACCCTAACAACCCCCTCGACCCATAGAACACCCCACCAAACCCAAGGGACAAACCATTAGAAACCTCAAGAAACCCAAACCAACCAGACACCCCCACAAGAGCCAGAATAACCCTTGAACCCCAGGATAACCAACCAGACATCCCTGACACAACCTAACATCCCAAATTGCCACCACTTCATCTGTGGGCCCCGACACACCCCCTCACACGTCGAGTGTTCTTGGACACTATGCCCTGATTCTCAGGTTGTAAAAATATGGCAAGAGGGATTCAATACAGGGATCGAGGGGTAAACCTATGCCCGAACTAACCACTCTTTCGATTGAACTCATATCTATTACATATAATAATTTATATTTATTTACATATAGAAATAATTATCTATATATATATATATGTGTGTGTGTGTGTGTGGATAATATAATATATTAATATGTATATATTATTTTATGTGTAATATTAATATATAATATATATTTTTATATAATATATATATATAATATATATAAAATATATAAAATACAAAAATATTAGATAATATATAATATATTTGGGTATAATATTTATATGTGTGTAATATCATTGTATATATAATATATAAAAATAACTATATTTACATATATTAATATATATTTATACATATATTTATAAATTCCTTTTTAATTTTTTAGGTGGGTGAATATATTTATTTATTTATATAATATTTATAGATATAATATAATTATAATATATATGTTCATATAATTTTTTATATACTTATATGTGTGGTTGTGATAATTATATTATAAAATTATATTATTATTAGTACAACTATTTTTTTAAACTATAAAAATTATATGATGGTTTTATAAATACTATAAATTTATATATTTTATGATTTCTATTATAAATATATTATATTTAATACATTTATATTATATATTTATGTATGTAATTAAATTAAATAACATTATATCACATATACACATTTATATTTAAAAAAATACATTCATATAATTGGAAATATATAATATAATTATATGATATATATATATATATATTTATTTATTAAATTAATATATAATTAAAAATGTATAATACAATATAGAAGATATTTACACACTATATAAAAATTGTTTTGTAATAAATTTTTTATAATGTATATATTTTTTTATTTATTTTTAATTTTTTATATATTATATATATTTGTATAAAAATTATAATATAACCTTATTTAGTAATAACTATACAATATAACTATATTTAATATAATATATTTACATTGTAATTGAAAATATAAATGTATCATAATTATAAAACCATATATAAATTTTATATGTTTGAATAAATATATTTATAATTACATTTATATTATGTATATTGATATTTAAGTATTTAAACATTTCATTCATTCTCTATGTGTTTATTTACTGCATTTTTATATTTTTGTTATATATATATATATGTTTGTGTGTGTGTGTGTTTTATATAATGAATTTAAATAAATTTATATAATGTGTTGGTTTAATAAATATATATATACACACACATTGAAACACATGCATATATATTATAAAATAATTAATTTATATGATATTTATCTTTTAAAATAAAAAATAGAGGGAGTTCAAATCCCCTTATAATCAAATGGATTTGTGGTGGTTCATGAACACCCTCTAATTTCTTGAATAAGAGGGGTTTCTGAAACCACACTATTTCTTTTCAAAAACATTACATTATTTATATATCCTCTAAAATCCAAATGAATATTTTATATATATAATGACCTTAAAATCCAACCGAACATATAACACCCCTAATTACTAAAATAGAGGTGGTTTTGACATAACCACATCAAAAATCGAAAAAAAAATTTTAAAAAATATTACTAAGTTATTTATATGGGGTTGTGAACCCCCACTAAATTCAATTATTAGTTGTTTTTGTTCATAAATAGAACTATTTTACACAATAAATGAACTTTGAGGGGGTTTTGAATAACCCCCTCAAAACCCCCTCTGCTAATCTACTATTTTTTTCTAGTCGCCATACTCGTCTCACATCACATTAGGTATTCCCTACCCCATAACATACATTTTAGGATCAGCCGTATCAGGATCAAATCCCAAGGCTCTTATTTGGATAACATCACAAAAGCTGAAGCAACAAACAAGTAATTAATATGGAAACTGGGCCAACAAAACATGGCATTCAACCTTCTCATGAAAAACATGCTCTAACAACACCAGAGTAAGTAACTATTACTAACAAGAAAATGTGAAACATAGGCCCTAAAAAATATCTTTATCACACAACTTGTTATAGTAGCATCCGTAATTAAATTATTCATTTATTAATATGTTCCAACTAGGGGAGACCTAAGGCATAAAGTAATAATAATCTATCAAAGGAAAAATATTCTCTTTGCATTTATTGTGGTTTCAATAAACCTGGAGAAGTACCATTCTAAACTAAACTTTCTTTTAAATTTTTATCATCAACCATAAACAGTCTTCCCACTATTTATCTATTCTATTAACCCCACAAGAAGGTCAATTTAAATTAGACAAGTTCATTTTATCAATTTGATTAACATTAAATTACATTAACCTCTAGATTTCAGACATGTCATCTATTTAATTTGTCAATCCCAATAATTATTAATTAATACCATCAATATGTTATTTTAAAATTCCAGAATTATAATCCAATGATATGAACATTATATCAAATAGTAGAGTATAGATATCAAAATATCTACAAAATCATTAGGAAAATCACTATCATAGTATAAAGAATCTACATTAGTCGTATGTGATCAATATCCAATTAAATAATAGGGTTCAAAATTAAAATTGAGTCAATTTAATTTCAAATAAAGGCCCAAAGAATGAAGAATTTTGGATATCACATAATTAAATAGAGAAGATATAAACCACCTACCTTAAAATCCGTTAACATTCTTTATATGAGAATAGACCACGTTACATATCTCTGATCACCTATCCCATACGAAATGTTTTAATTCAAGGAGATTTTAACAAAAATGCAATAATAAAATCCCATAAATCCTCCCATTAGAATCATGGGAGATCATCCTCTATCATATGGAAATAATGATGAGGGAAAATTAGATTTAACGAAGGATCCACAATAAAATGATGTTTTTTTCACCTTTGATCACCACAAATAAAATACGAAATCCCAATGCTTGATCACCATAAATGTAATCCCCAAAATTCATATAAGGTATAAACTATTCACCTATAATGAGAGAGATATATGGCTGGAAATAGGTCTTAAAAAAAACCTAAGTCATTATACCCTTTTAAAGATGTTCTTCACAGGGGAATTACATGGTGTGTAAACCATTTACAAGTCATATAAATTTTGGGTGTCAATTTTCATCGAATACACACTAACATTTATTATTTGACAATGATTATTTAAACACTTTGATCCACCCCATGAACCTTCCTTAATTATTTTTTAACCTCGTTTACATAAATTGTAATGATTACACAGTTCAAAATCTCAATGTTCTTTCATTTTCAATAGCTAGCACCTCTATACTACATCTAAGCCTCCTTCAACCACCAAAATCCAAAAAAAATAGAAAGGGTCATTCTAAACAGATCTAGGACCCTAAAATAATATTTAACAATAAATAATAATTCTAATCCCTTTTTGGTAATAAGAAATGTAAATATGGTAATGATTAATTACTATGGTTAATGTTAAAAATTGTTTACCAGGTTTTAAATTAAAAATATAAGGGTTAAACTGGCCTAAAAACATATATAATTTATTTTTCTAGATATATATTATTCTTATATCATATATAGTTGAATATTATCATTTTTGTCCTCGTGTAATGTTTATGTCAAGGTTGTGACTTTTTCATTTAAAAACATGTAAGGGTTCATCTCTATGAAACGGAAACCCCTCTATAATTATCTTTACTCTTATAACGATTTTTTCGACATAGAACTTCTAACATATATTCCTTATATCCACCACCATATTCTAGAGGCCTTAATTTTATTATGAACCCCTCTTAAAGAAGTTTTTTGGAGTTAACCTAAGGAGGTTGTCTGAAGAGGACATATCATTTTTAACCAATTGTTTTTTTTCTATTTCTCCTTCTACCTCCGTAAAATCATCTTCAACAATGCGAATATAATTAATCCAATATCTTATGTATACTGATATGTTATAACATAAAAGGAATAACCCATATCTATCTTCTATCCCATCAAATTGGAAACAAAACTATCGATTGTGTGTATGGTGGACTACCGCCCCATAAACCGATGTAATTAGTTTTCTATTACCGACTCACACTGGATGATATAATTATGTATAAAAACAATATATATTATATTAATGAAATAATTTTTCTTCACTAATTTTAATATCACTTCTACCTTCTTACCTTTATAGTCCTTGTAAAATGATAATGTTACCCGTGTGTACGTGCAGGCTACCACCTCCACAAAGTGATGTTATTTTTTTTTCTTTTTTTAAATGCATGATAATAATAATATAATTAATGAATATATATGACATGAGTGACATAACTTTATTTTTATTATTTATTTTTTTTACCTTTCATTCATTACATCTGAAATGAAAATCGAAACAATATTTATATGCTCAAATGGCCTACCATATCCATGAATGATGTAGTTAAATTTCTATTTATAACTTTAATTAATTAATAAAATTACATATATAATGAATATCTATTATATTTATATCATGGATACAATTTTGGTGATGATTGAACATGGATAAAATTAAATGTTTTGAAAATACCAAAATAAAACATACATGAAAAGGAAGTTGTTGTTATATGATAGAAGATTTTACAAAGAAATTGTTAATAAACGGTTAATAAATGTCTGAATTAAATCATAAATGGTATGTTATATATGATTTTGTCTATTTAATTTATTTATATTTTACCTAAATTTATATATAGGATATTCAAACATGTATGAATAATGTTGATACTTTAGGCTAAGGATTTTAATCTCACGTATATTCTCATGGGATGTATTCCATATTCGCCATAGTTTTTTTCAGTGTGGGTATATACTACCGATGAATTTATTGAAATTTTATTATTATTAATTATATCTAAAATAAATATCAATAAATGGATAATTCAATCATTGTGATAATGTTTCAAAGGTTATTAATGTTGGAATGGTTTTGTGTTAGAATCTCATTGTTTTTCAGGATTTTTTACGATTTTGTTCCTAATGATTAAATATTATGATTTATCCCTAAAGAAATAGATTAATTTTTATATCCTTAGGTAATTAAATGGGATTTCGTGTTTTTGTTTCATTTTCGTCTCTTTATGTACTCTAGATACTAAAATATTGTTTTTACAGAACAATGACTTTATTTCTGTCTTTGGTCAATGATCATTTTCTTCTATATACATGTTTTCTAAACATGTATTAAAGTGGATTTCTAATATTCTCCAAATATTTCTGAAATTAATTTTGACACATGTTTTACTTTTAAAAAATGGTTTTAATGGAATCGTCTTTTTGTTTTCTAAATGTGGTAAATTTTACTTTTTACCAAAAAAATGTCAATTCATTCATTGTTTTAACATATACAACATAAATAGTATATTCCACCATCACTACTACTCAATGATTTAAAAAATAATTTATTTTTTCATGATTATCTTAAAATAAATAGTTTTCTTTAATATGTGGAAAATATTTTGATTTTAAATAATTTATTTCAAAATGAAATGAATATTTTCCTCATGAAATATCCATGTGTTGATTGAAAATATTTTTTTATAATAGATGATCTCATTTCATATTACTAAATATTTAATAGGGATATGACCCCATAATATTTTCCTTATTCTTTCCATAGTTGATTTGTGACTATAATTACAATATTATTGTGGAACCCTTTTCTTTTCCTTGTATAATGATTATGATATCCATATCTTTTCCATCGGTTATACTATGATGAAAATATTATGAACCATATCCCATTTATATGAATTATGATTTTTTGAATGTTTTATCAACTAGTGGAATAAAAATTTATGATTATCCTTATGTGAGGGGTGGGACCTATATCTCCATCCAATTAAATTGGTAATTATTATTGTTCTATGATCTCAAATGGTATATAGGATGTCATCCTTATCCTGAAGAAGAGGGTGAATACTGGTTATCGCAGTCTAGAAATATAGGGTACCAATGAGGTTCCCCCAAGGAATTATTTGGTACATATGTGGTTAGCCCAAGCCAAAAATTATATTAATTTCATCGTGGGTATCATATGCATAATGTTTTCTTTTTCTAATATGCACGAAAAAAATCTATGTATTAAGACCATATTACACTATTATGGTTTATGAATTGTGATTACTTTGTGATTCATATCTTATGAACTACTATTACTTATACCTCATCTCGTGTTTAGGATCAATGATTTTTAGTGTATGGTTTTCAAATTTTATTCTCATGTACTCATACACTTATGTTGATATTATGTTGATATATCATATTCTTACCCTTATTGATCATTTAATCTTATTGGTTCTTACATTTCACTTCCCTAGGTTAGTAATAATGATGTTTTGTATGATATGTCAAAGAAGGTTGGTAGTTATGAAGAACTTAATGGGGGATTATTTAGGTCAATTGTAATGAAATTTATGTGTCTATGTTTCCAAATTAACTAGAACAATACCATATTGGGAAGTATTTTGATGTTATGTATGGAATATTCCTCCTTTATGATGTGATATCAATGTTTTAAATGTCTATTTCAATATTCCATGTCTAATTAATATCCACTATTTACTCTAAACTGTGTGTTAGATATGAATCTACATTGAACATGAAATATACAATGGATGATGGAATTGCATTCTTTTTGTAAAATTATTCAGAAAAATAATTTACAAAGCTACCGATATCCATTTATGATTAATCCACATTTTGAGTCTTAACAATGTATTAACCAGTAACGCATTTTTATATAGAAATCTAACACAATGTATTTCCTCCCATTATTTATAAAAAACCATGAAGTAATAATTTCGAGACATTATGACACTCAAAATTATAAAAACAATAAAAAAATTATTCTTGATACCCTTTGAAATATATGGTTATGAGTAAGTAAATAAATTATAAGAAATTAAATATTATAGTGTAGAAATTATACCAATAATATCATTTTTACATACAAAAATCATTTTGTAACAAAACGGTTAGAGATGGATTTCATTTTAGCTTCATCGTTGAGAAAAAATATCTGAAAACCCAAAGAATACATAAAACACCTAATGATAGGATATTCATAAAAGTACCAATAAAATCTAAAAAGGTTATCTAACACTGAAAACGATATGTTGACTCTTAAAAAATTGAAACTAATGAACATGTGACCTTTCCTAGGGTATGATTAGTTTGTGGGATTAAATAACTCACATGGTGGGCTAACACCACTACATCCTCATGGATACATGGAAACCTCATATAAAAGTCCTCCCACAATATTTATCATTGGTTAAAAATACTATTGTCTATGAAATATTAATTACCCTTAAATAATTTATAAAAGGTAAAACACTCAAGAAAAGAAAAAATTGGTCGATGGAATTTCCGTTAAAAAATTATTTTATCACTTATGTAAGAAAAGTATAGAAACTGTATTGACCCAGAATTTCAGTGGAAATTTTTTTCTTAAATACATGAGAATTTTATGAGTCCGTGAAAATTGACAACGCTTGATTCTGAGACCCGGTGTGCCCGGAATCAATTTCAGAAGTTTTGTTTGGGTACGTTCAGTAAATGTACTAGCAGAAATTTATAACTTTTGAACCGGTGCTCAGAATTGAAATCTGATGGCACCATTGAACTCGCAGCACTGGAATTCTCTTAAGAAGACTTTCACCTCAACGACAGTTGTTCGAGAATGGAAATTACTTTTTGGGGTTTTTAAATAAAGTAAATAAAAATAATGTGATAACTTATTTTTATTTTTTGGTGGTTAAAACCAAAAAGAGGAGGTTAGAGGTGGGGGCCACCACACCATAACCTCTCATGAGAGGTTATGGTGGTGGGGACCACCCACACATAACCTCCCTTGGGAGGATATCCTTGGTGGGTCTCACATGAGCTTTAAACCCCTTTTAAACCCCCATTTATGTGGGATGAAATCTTCACCTCACCCCGCCCCCTAATTAATTTAGCCAACCCTCTCAATTAATTAATTGTATTTATTCAAATAATTAATTTAAAACCCATTTAAATTATTTTGAATTATTTGACCAAGAAATTAAATAATGGGATAACATAACCCATTATTTTTTGGTTCGCAATACTTTTGGTGGAGCTTGCGAGAGGGGTTGAAATATCTTGGAGAACCCTTGGAGAAATATCCCTCAACGAAGAATGCGAAGAAAGCATCTTCATCGTCCACAGAAGAATGATGAATTCTTTCTTCGATCTTCGACCGTGCCAAAAGAAAAGGGGCCTACCGCGAGGAACGCTGTCTTCGACTTCATCACCTCCGACCGCTTATCCGCCAACGACGAATATCCTCTTCCACTTTCGACATTGATGAATCGATGTCGCCTTTCCGTGACTGCATCATCAATCGTCGACAAATGAGGTAGGGGATTTTATGTTTGAAATTTTTTCTTTCCATCAATGCACACATCTTGGATTGTGTTTCTCCAATTGTTATCTCCATAACATGGAAGGCTCGGGCCGCACGAACATGGCCCCACCCTCCCCCTTCATTTCTCCTCATTTGTTCACGACCGTGGTGCAGAGCATCGGCGGCCGGCGTTAGGCCACCCGTGAATAAAACTGGCCGTGCAAGGCCACCGGGACACCAAAAGCGCGCGGCACCGCCGTGCCGCGCGGAAGGAATGTCGCGTCCAGGGTGGGTCGTGGGTGAAGGGGAACGACATCATCACGCCATGCGGAGGAAGAAGGTCGTGGAAAGGGCGGGCCACGAAGGAAGGGCACAACGCTATTGTGCCACGTGGAGGGGCAGAACTGCTGCGCCATCGCGCCACGATGGAGGAGTCAGGACAGCCGGCTAGGCAGGCCACTGGTGGTGCAGAACTGGTTGGCCGTTTGGCTAGCCGGACAAAGAGAGACCCCTTGGGACCCATATCTTCTGAACCGCCACTTAGCACCGGTTCTGTTCGAAAAGAAGGGGGAACCCCCCCCCCCCCACGCATGGCCAGCAAGGCTAGTGGGCTAGCCATCCGGGCCATGCGGGCCGCCAGCCAGCCGGGCCATGCAGGCCGCCGGCCAGCTGGGTCGGGCCGCCTTCAAGCCGGGCCACCCCCTCGGGTCGGGCCGCCCCCTCGGGTCAGGCCGCCCACTCTGGTCGGGCCTCTCTCAGACAGAGTCGAACCCCCAGACCGATTCAGACCCTGGTCCAGACCAGGGATGGGCCGGGTCAGTCTGACTAAGTCAAATCAGACTTGGACCCGCTTCGGCCAGTTTACACTTTTTCACACTTACCATTGGCTATGGGTGTCCGATCGAAAAACCATCTGCAGCGACGGAAATCATAGAGCGATGCAGTTCTTTTGCAATACCCCACTTGAGGTTTGGACACATTTGGTATATGGTCGGGTTGGTTTTAACCTAAAAACCAATCGGGCCCCTGGAACGGAAATGCCAATAACTCACAGACCGTGCGTCTGATTGACCCAACTTCTATTGTGTTGAGATCCCTATGACGAGGTATACCTTTTTGATACATTTGTGTGGGACTTCATGTCAGTTAAAGAATAAACCTATAGTTCATGGAGCGGATCCTCCCAACGTTGAGCGAGCAGAGTATGGAGACCTAGTAGCTGGCTGAGACCTGACGACTGCTGACCTTTCAACTCGGAGTGTTTCGACTAGCCCAGTGGGGAGCGCCTCTGTGTGACGTAGTATAACCACAGTGGGGAGCGCCTCTATGTGATGCAGCAGTCCCATGGTACTCGATAGGAGGAGTACGTAATCAGGATACGAGGGGGATCTCCAATGTGTTAGCGGGGCAGACCCACAGGGGGGAGTGCCTCTGTGTGACACAGAAAACCCATGGTACTCAAAAGGAGGAGTACCACAACAGTCCAGGAAGGTGGGAAGCACCTCTGTGTGACGCGACATTCCCACTATACTCAATAGAGGAGGAGTACACCATCATCCGAGGTTCCGACATTGTGTCTGTGGATGTTACTTGACACTACTCCTAGAATAAAATCCTGGTTTGAGCTGATTCAATGACTTTTGTGATTTCCTCATGATTGAGATGGGTTATTAAATTACTTAGGTATATGTATGGGAATATACTTAAGTAAGTTTTATCCTTTTATTATTTACTTTGTGGTTATCCTTGTTGGATGTTGTGAGACCTTGAGGGTCTCAAGATCCCTACTGAGTATCGTTATACTCACCCATTCACAGGTTATGCATACACCTCATTGTGTTGGTTGTAGACGACGGACAGTGCTGACTGAGGCAGAGAGTAGCAGGACTGGATGGTACCCGGAGGTGTACCACTCAGCGGGATAGTACATGGAGTAGACGGAAAGACGTGGAGTGTTGTGGAGGCCATCTGTACCTACCCTTCCGGTAGGAACCTCGGAGGATGACCCAGTAGCTGATTTACTTATCTTCTGTTGTACTTGCTTTCAGTTGTACTTGTACTTTACAATTGGGTTTGTATTTCCTGCCCCTTTTACTTACAGCACTCTCTTTTGTATACAGTTTTGCTTAGTGTTTTACTTCTAGTTTCCTACTATATTATGTGTGTTTTAGTTTATAAAGGAAATGCCTTCCCAGTTTAGGGATTTACACCATTGGTGCTAGTCACCAGCCACTAGCCTATGGAATTCGGGTTTGGGGTAGTCATGATACGAGCTCCGAGGGACGGTTCGTGATAGAAACATTTTCATGATACCAAAAATTAATTGATAATTACCTGATACATTACTATAAAAATTTTATATATGAATAATAAATCACCACCAATAGGGGTTTCCATACATTTATTCATAACTAGTTTCTTAGAATTTCTATAATCTCAAATAATAGAAAGCATAGATATAACTATACATTAATAAATTAAATGTTAATGTAAGAACGTGAAATATAAATAATATCATCATTAGGTTATTTATGTTGAACATAGGGATAATTTGAAGAATTCAATCAAGATCCACCTTGTTAAAATAAAGAACTTTTATAAAAACATTAAGGATGATGTAATAATAAAACAATGGTAGGTATTATGAGATTCCATGCATAAAGGATTTATATAACCCATAACACCACACATATGTCCATAAGGGACTAACTCAATGAATAATTTGATGAAAATATAAGGGATATTCTTTTGATACCACCACTACCACCCTAACTAGACTCAATAAAATTTATCCTTCACAGATCATAGTTCCCATTAAATCTATAAGAATAAGGGAAATATCAATCATTGTATAAATTCTAGACATTATTTCTTCAACCAGTTTGGCTGGTTTCACATCCTCAAAATCAGTGTAAGGTTAAATAAGGACATCTTCTACTATAGAATATATTAATGACATTGTAATAAACAATGAGCTTTTAATGACTTATCAAAGGGTAAATCTTATAGATATAGTACAATGTCCATAATATGATAAGAGAAATAAATAAACAACATACTATTCTTCTTGATGAAAAAAAATTTGTTTCATAAGAAACATTTAATCTCTTATAATAATACTGTTCATTGAAAAATAATTTAAAATATCCCAAGACTCATCATTATTTGGAATAATATGAATTATGTGTTTCCACCCCTTTAATCATATACCTTCACATGTAATTTTAAAGACCATGTTCTTGACATATTACAATAGTTCAATAATGATGATGATCCATTCAATATTCTGAACACACTTCTCTATATCCTAGAAACCTTTTTTCCCTAGGAAATACTGGAACACTTGGATTATGTAAATATTGATCGTAGACTCAATATTCTTCTAGGATAGGAAGAACACTAATAACCTTAGATAAATCAGGTGGATAATTAATATAGGTAGACATTTATCAATGTGAGGGTATTATTTATGAGAATCAACCACAACTACCTCTAGTGAATCTTATTGATTTAGCATGGTTTTACTCAAAAATGATATTAAATTTATAAAAACATAAAATTTGATTCATGGTTTAAGAATGTATTATCCCAAATATAAAAAATGTTCAACCAATGTTAAAATACAAAAAAAAATTATTAACCCCCTAATAGGCCCCAATATTTATTCTTCAAAACTAAAAAAACATATGAAAATGGGAAATTATAAAAAAAGTTGATTCATTTAACCATACTTTTATATTCCAAATATTTCAAAATATTTCTTATTTTATGAAATCAAACCCCTTTAAAAGATATATTTTAAATATTTCTTAATTAAATTACAAAATTAACTAATCTAAAACATGATAACAAAATCCTATAAATCTAATCAATTTTTTATAAATCAATAATATAAGAAAAAAATAATTACATAGAATCATAACAAACCAAAATAAAAAAATAATGGTTTTAATAGTGTAAACAGTGGATACATGGTCTTTAAAACCATTCTCTAACTATTAGAATTCAAAATGATGTTTATAAGATTTAGTTACATGGTTTATTTATTATTTTCTAGACCATTCATACTAATATTAAAACACTAGGATTCTACCCATTTTACACTCTAGAACATGGATTTTTGTAAAAAATAATAAAATATATATAGAAAACTCATATAATAAAATAGATAATATATACATGAAACCATCAATATTAAATATTGAATTTTATATTTACACATCCTGAATTCCCATGGTAACTCAAGGTTTAATATTAAAAGTGTGGGAAAATGGTTAATAACACATTCCCCTTGACTTTTAATAATATTTTCACGCAACTAACATGAAATCACAAATATTAAATGGACTCTAATACCATGTTTTCACAAAAAAAACTCTGGTTATCTAAAATTGATTTTTTATTTGTCCCATAAAATGGCTCAAAGAACATACCCAATCACAATGGACTAAAAACTAGTTCCTTAAAATAAATATATAACCAATGGGGAATTATTTTTCTATATAAAGAAATAAAAAATAGGACTCTCACTCACATCTTTTACATAATAATTCTTTCAAATCGGTGATCCACACATATAAAATAAGTAGTTTCTATAATGTGTAAAACCAAAAATATTATAATGAGTATTGATCACTATATTTTTAAAAAAACAAAAAACAAAAAATAACCATCATAATTAGTGAAAAATACATTACAAGGGTAAATTAATTATTGTAATTCTATTTTTTTCAAAAAAAATATTCTTTCCCACATGTTAAAGTGATTAATTTTATTATTGTCTAGCATATCCAAGAACACATAGAAAAAATAGTTTTTTATATGGTTCACTACTCAAAATTATTATTCATCCATTGGAAGGATTTATATTGACCAATGATCATATAGTACACTACTTTTATCATGTGGATTTCAACTATATTTTTTTTTGTGAACTCAGGTTACATTATATTATCCTGATAGCGTTATGTTTTTCAAATAAAATAAATAATATTTAATCTATATAGAAAAAACAATAGAGTATACTTCTGAATTAGACATCAATCAAATTTTTATTGAGATTATTCTTCTTATTCTCATTAATCTTACAATAATATTCTCATAGTATAAATTTATGACTTCAAATTTCATTCTATATTTAGAAAAATCATTTTCACAATTCCCTCATACATTTTATACTTGAAATTGTTTATCCGTTTTCTATTAATAACCCTCATATAGAATTGATGAAAGATAACCATAATTACTTATCTTAAAACCAATAATATATTTGGGTTTTAATTAAATTTTAATTGTAAAAAAATGAATATCTACTCCTCACCTAATTATATAAATTCCCCTTTTCTTGGTACAACTTATCTAGCCTATGTGATTTTCTCAGTTAAATTTGGTTTTTCTCATAAAAAAACTGTATGTGACATGATATGAACCATTTTTCATCCTTGAACTGAAACATCCACCTAGGTGTAACAAATTTAATTATATAATTTTCAATATTTCACAAGTTTAAATATTTTATCCTTATGTCTAGTGGTTTCTTATCATGAATTAATTCTCTTCTTTTTTTCTCTATGATTGTGTGGTCATGACACACCAACATCTTCACAGTCTGATCCATATTTTCCAAAAACATGAATTACACACCCCCTTGGTTTTATTTAAATCATGATAGAACAACTGAATATTTTTCAACATTTTAAATATTTATTACAAATTATCCATCAAATTTTTGAAAAAAATTCTTATTCTAAAATCAAATGTATCTAACTCCCTATAGAATTTTAGAGAACTTATTCTTTCGATAATATCTAAATCATACATTCTAGATGAGAAATTATGAATACCCATAAATATATTATGCATCTTATAATATAAAAGAAACATACCCACCACACCTTGAGTTCAGGAAATTTCTAATAATATATGTTCATGAGAATATATTACATATCAATATACATTTTCTGGATGTATTACATATCCTCAAATGCATCCATGATATATTATGTATCCTCATCCACATTCTGTAATTTTCCATTTTTCCATTAATATACTCACATACATATCTAAAGAGTAATTTTACATATATAAGGATCATTCAAATTCTGTGACTTGAGGAAAAAATGTATATTATGTATTCCACACCATTGATGGTTTCTATATATCCCCATTTTGAAAAAATCATACCTATACCAAGAACCCTTCATATTTTTATATATTTTTATCTAGAAATTTTATGAATTATATAGTGGGTTTCCTCAATTTATCCAAATTTTATTACACATAAAATATTATTTATAAAATTAATTGGTAGATTTTTAATATTCAATTATACACAAATCTAAAAAACATTATAATTAATCCAAAAATAAAAATAATTCCAAACATTTTTAGTCACACCATAACCTGAAAAGGTACTTCAGCATAGATTATAATAAATATTTTAATGTTTTTTGAATATTAATTAATAATTTTAAAAAATTAACATATAATAAACCCATACACTCCATTTTCAATTATACTTCTCTAAAAAAATTCCAAATTCTAGAGGAATTTTAATAGACTTCATAATTTCCAAAAAAAATCCAATGATCTCAATAGTCTCTTATAAAATATCTCGATGTCTCAACAATATCCCCCTTTTTTGTTTTATTAAAATCTAATTAACATTAATTCCTTAAACAATTACACATATACATGAATCCTTACATCAAAATTCTAATCCTACCTAAGTAAACCTGATACTAGAAACAAGAATATTCAATAATAAAAACATGTTTTCTATAATAATGAAATAAATTCCATTATAAATATCCCTTAAGTTTAAATTATATCAACTAACAATAAATTATAACATATTATACACATCTAAAAAATTCTTTCTAAAATTAATTAATAAAAATTACTTTCATTCATTCTCCATAAAATAGTTAGAAAATTTCACAATTTAAAATACTCACACACCATCATGACGATCTAACTCTATACATCTTTTAAAAGAACCCTATAAAAACAATATCCCCCTAAATATGATATCTCTACCTTATTATTATAACTATATATTTCAATTCATTCAAAAATAATTTTCTCTCTCTTTATAAATACACTTCATAAAATTATAATGGAGAAAGCTAAATGTATTTTAATTTTTTTTCACTATTACTAAAAATAACTTCTAATGATTATCTGAGAGTAGGGATGTATTTATCAAATTAAATACTTATGGGAAATAAATTTGAACTCTCATCATGAACCTTAGTCATTGAAATGTAACCTTATACATTTCTTCATTGAACACATCAATTATTATTATTTTGTTAGAAATAATTCCTACACATCACATTTTCTATAAAATACCATTAATGAAATGATATATCATACCAATACGTGTTTAGTGAGAATGATGAAATACTTTACTTCAAAGATTGATTACACATTAATAATTACAACCAAAGGTTGTGGAGAATTCATTTCCACCTTAATATCTTCTAATTGAGTCATTTACCACATTAATTGGATTGTACCATGAATAACACGATTATATTCTATATTATAAGTACCCAAGGGGATCTATCGTTGTTTCTTTATGTTACAACACACACACTTTTAAACCACAAATGAATCAACATACTATTTTGATCATTAATCATTCATATTTTATTCCAAATATGTATCATTATATATTGAATGATTATTCTCTTAGCTGCAATTAATTATTAATAAATATTCTTTTTTTTACTTATAATACATGATAATTATTTTTCCCTAAATTAAATGACACTCCATTTGGTTATTTTACTAAATGGTACATAATCTAATAGGATATAAAATTTATTTTCTTATAGTTTTCATCTATAACAAATATAGAAAAATATTCTTGAATTCCCATAGGACAACATGTTTTCCATTTCCATCCATTGAAATTTTAGTTCCCATTTAAATTGGAACAAATATAAGATTTGAATTATACAGGAAACAACTTCTCAAAATTTCTCAATTGAATTTCTCTTGAGAAATATAAATGTGATCATATACTAAAGAAATTTGAAATCCCAAAAATTATCTCATTTATCGACAAATCAAAATCAAAAATGAAATTTGCATTTCTAATGAAA
The DNA here is from genome assembly GCA_963277665.1 of Viscum album. Classification (NCBI taxonomy): domain Eukaryota; kingdom Viridiplantae; phylum Streptophyta; class Magnoliopsida; order Santalales; family Viscaceae; genus Viscum; species Viscum album. The sequence continues at coordinate 1,597,350,499 of OY728119.1, read as the reverse complement.
AATATTCGTAAATTAATTAATTTATTCTACAAAAAAATATTATATACATATAAGTGAATTATAATGACTTAGTCTTAATGTAAATATATATTACATCAATTTTTCATAATACTAAAAACATTTTAAAAAATAGATTCCAGAAGGCCATATTTTTGTATTTCCTTTAGAAACATTGATGCATAAATATTAGTACAAGAGAGAGATAAATAATCTTTAAATAGGTTCTACAAGGCAATAACCCCTCTTAAAAAAATCATACAAGAAATATATCTTCATATACTAGGGAAGGAAAGATGAAAATTTGATATCTTAGAAGCTCAGTGAGGGTAAATATGGGAGATATGTAGGAATAAAACTAATCATATAGGTATGATAACATGATCATAGCACAATAAGATCGTACACTATATATCAAAGATCATAAACATGAATCATTAAATAAATATAAGAAGTTCAGTAGATATGAATCTTATGATATCCTGAAACATAATCCATCAAATCTATTCATATTAATAAGACATGGAATTTTTACAAACACCTCAATGTATAACATCATGAACATGTATAAATATAAATTGTTTTACACCTTAAGTTAAGGAAATTAAATAGGGATCTCACGTAGACTAATGGATATAAAACCATATCCACACATAATGTTGTGAATGTATAATCAGATTCATGTATAACATTCTGAATATGTAATCTAGTTTAAGCATAACTTATGAATGTGTAACTATGTCCCTGTATATCATTGTGAACATGTAATTAGGTTCACACATAACTTATGAATGCATAATAGGGTTCAACCATAAAATTATGAACATGTAATTAATTTCACACATATACTTATGAACATATAACCGGGTCCATGCATAACATTATGAACATGTAATTCTTTTCACTCAAGAAAATTATACTCATGATTCATTCATCATTACAAAATTAAATAAAGAGAGATATAGTTCTCACCCATCTATTAATGAAATAAAATATACATGTTACACAATATAACAAAAAAATAATCATATAATAACCCTTGAAAATAGATCATATCATAACCGATGAGATGAAATGGGTATCATAATCCTTTAATCATATCTCATCCTAAAAAAAATATAGATTTCATAATCATTTCCTCTTATAATAACCCATGGAATTAAGAAAGTATCATAAGAATTTATCATGGAATATTCCACTGAATAAAAATAGGTTTTATAATTGTATGACCCATAGAATATGATTGTGTATCATAAACATATAACTCATGAAAGAGAAATGGGCTTTCATAAAATTCATTCCATAAAAAGAAAAACAATTCAGAGAAAGAATATGAATGGAAGCATTAGATCATTTCCAATAAAAACTTGAGTAACATCAATGGATGTTATCATAAATAGGAATAATTTTTAAATATCTTTTAACAACATTTGTGAGGAAAATATCCATTCTTATTTGAAAAAATGATATCTAAAACATAACACCATTGGAAATCCATTTTCCATGAAAATACATAAAAATAAGAATTGAAATCATTTTGAAAACCATTTGTTTAAAAACCTTTGAAAGCAAATAAATAAAGCTTGAAAACATTGTGAAAATTATTTTCCATGAAAACATAAAAAATAATATTGAAATAATATTGAAAAAAATTTCTTTGAAAACATATAAATTATACTTGAAAACATTTTGGAAATCATTTTCCAAAAAAACTTATAAAAGAATCTAAAAATTCATCTGAAAAACTATTTCCCGAAAAAATAATTTTTAAAATTATAAATAACTATTAAAAAAAATTTACAAATTATTTCCTTGGAAATTAATTTTAATTACATTTTATAAAAAATTATCCTTTTAAACAAGAAATTTAATATCCAAATAAATTATTGTGGTTAAATCCATACATGTCGTACGAGGTAAAAAGAACATTCCTTTGGCACGGTAAAAAGGAATGAAAAAATCCTTGTTCATAAAGACATAAGAAGATCCCATTGAAAAATTTTGTAAAATAAAAAAGGGTAAAAATGAATATTAATTATTATTTGAGAATTTTATAATATTCTGTGAAACCTTTTTTAGGAAATAATGTCTTGAAAGAAAACATACTTCTGACTGAAGAGAAGGTGAAGCTGGGATTTCTTATAAACATTTTATTAACTATCTTATATACCAAAGAGCATACAATGGTACCTATACAAGAATATAACATGAATAAACATAGGATAAAAAAATCATGATAGTTCTTAAGATAAATTTCATAATATTTCATGATAGTAAGCATAAACATAAACAATCACATAAAGCGATGAGATTGTATCAATAAACTCTTACCCCTTGTTATCATGGAACCATACTCTCGAGGTAAGAATATAAAATTAAATAAATTTAAAAATATAATGAAAATATGTAGATTCATGATATACCATTTAAAATAAATATATTAACCTCATGGATATGTGCATAACATGGCATTTGTCTCAATGGAAAACAATTGAGACAAAATTAATATACTGATTTCGTAACTTTTGAAACGTAAACCCCATGAATTAAATATTAAAAATATGATGTGAAAAAAACATTAAATTTTTTATAATATTTATATAATACATTTATGTGTAGTATATACAACATTCAAAAGAAACGGTGGTGAACATGGCGTCTATCACATGGATATAAAAAGGTGAGATGAAATTCCTTTACCTTCTATCATAAATCTATTCGTACTCGAAAGAACGTCATGGGTAATAAATATATATTTATAATTAATATTTTATAGAACCATATTCTGATATATATTTCCAAATAGTTTTGATTATTAATTTATATTAACCTCTGGTTAAAAATTCTATGTTAAGGTAATGCTACGGGTAATATTCGCTTTGCTTTCGCATGTGTCTTAATTGGATATATCATTGGTCCTTATAATTATATCTTGATTCAAATAATGTAAAAATGATATAAATATCATTAATATTCTGTATATTTTTTAAATAATCTAATGAATATATATGTATGAAATGGAATACACTATTCATGGAGATGTTAGGTCGTACATATGCATGAACACTACTTCTGCTTTATAGAAATAAAATAAATTACATATATGTATATGTATATATATATAATATTATTATAGAAGAATTGTGATATCGTATATATCATATAATTTCACTAAAAATATCCTTAATAAATTCCATGTCGTGTGAGAAAAAATCACATCACTTTGAGAAGCGGTAGTCTACACTTTCTCAAACAAAATTATCATATTTACACAAGATGAAAAGCATAAAACAATTTTATAAATAAAAAAATCATAAGAATAAAAAAATTATAAATATCATATATATCATATATAAATATATTGTTCATCATAATTTCCACCATGATATGATGTAATGGAAAAATGAATAATCATCCTTTCGTGAGATGGAAATTCTCCATACATGTAAACAACATGTTTGTTACCCATTACATGGACATGTGTGTATGTGATTGTTGACAAAACAGTATAAAAAATTCAAGTGTATTTATTATAATTTTATTTTATATGAACCTGAAATAATAATTGTTTATGGAGTGAATAATTGCAGTTAAGAAAAAGAGATTGAGGAAAGAGCTTACCTCTTAATTGGGTAACTCCTTTTGGTTTTCACCAATGTGCTTCCCTGGATTTCTTTCTTCAAAAAGTGAGGATTCTAGGATGATGTTATGATTTTTAGGAGATATTTGTTTTGGGATTTTTCAAACCAATGTGTATTGGGATATTTGATTATGTGAGTGGAGAGGATGCCTTTTTGTAGTGGAGAAGGAGTGGCACTCTTAAAAATTTTGGGAAATGGAATTTTACCAATGTTTTTAACAAGCAAATTGGATCCCATAATATTAAAATATCTATAAAAAATATTATTGGGTATATATATAGAAATATAGTGGCGTTCATAAAACATTATAGGTCATTTGGACCATTAAAATTATTGTTCAGTCGTGTATTGAGCTTAATTTTACCTTAATTTTTATAATTAATTTTTATTAGTTTTTAGTAATATTTTTCAAAAACAAATAAGTTGAAATTATAATAAATTATATAATATTATGATTAAAAATATGGATTCTATTTTTTCAAATTTAAATTACATAAGTGGCATAAATTTATTTAAATTTAATCCCACAAATTGGATAATGATGCTGGTTTTTAAAGTAAAAATGTCTAAAAGATTGTTATGCTTTTATACCAAATTTGAATGTGAATTTGATTATAATATCCAAAATTGGACTAATTTATTTAATAATTATCTAATTAAACTCTTAAACCAAATTTAAATTTAACATAACCTTATAAATAAGTTAGATGAAAAAATTAATTTTGAACTAATATTCAGTATTTTTCACTCTACATTAAAAAATAAAACTTCACAAAAAAATAACAAAAACTTAAAATAAACTATTTTATATTATTTTATTTTAAATATCAATTTTTTTGGAATATTAAATCTATAAAATTTCCAAAAATAAGATTTAAAATAAGTTCCCCATTAAAAGGTGGTTAAAATGACTTAATAAGAAACATATTATAGTATGCCTCAAATTGGGTTTGTTTTTATCTGAATCTGATAAAATATATTGGATGAATATAAAAAATAGTTGATTGAATATTATTTTTATATATATCACATTAATATCACTCATTAATTATTATTAATTTAATTTATTTGGATAAAAGTACATTTTGTTATCATAATATTTTCTTTTATATTCAATCTATTTTTATATACACTTACAATGAATTCATTTTATATTTGTGTAAACCATAAATTTTTATATGGTATTTAACCCTCATAAGTACTAATTTAATAGCTAGGTTATATAAAAAATATATTTTTATTCGGTAAAACTCATCCCTTCATGTTACACAAGTCATTGAGGAAATTCATTGTTAAATATAACCCAATATAAAATTGGTGTTTTGTGTAGATAAATATAAAATTTATGTTGCGTGTAGTGTATGATTCACTTTTATTCATATAACTTAATCCAAACATAGTACTTTAATATAAAATAAATTATTGTTATTATTTTTTGAAATTCTAAATTTCAAAAAGATAAATTAATTCAAATAAATAATTCATAAAATATCAGGGTGTTACATTATACTCCCCTTAAAATGAATTTTTTTCCCTCAAAATTGTTCTGGGTTATCAAGAGGTTAATACTTTATTATTCCTTTCATAGGGAAACATATCTAAAAAATTAATACTAAAACTTCTAATAAATATAGGATAGTTGGAAACATGAATGTTACTTAAAGTAGCATTTAAATGTGTTTCTACGTAAGAGAACATTGGTGGAAAGTGAAAACATAGATATGAAAAAGAAATTTAACTATAATTTTCCAATGGATAGTGATAGAGAACATATTAAGGAAAAATTTAACAAACACATATCCATAAATCCTTGATTATCTAAGGGGAAATTTGATTCTTCGAAAATGAAGAGACTAGAATGAAATTTTTGGTTTCAAGATCCTTTTTCCAAAAGTTTATGAATTTTCCTGAAAAGGTATACTTGCATAATTTCAGGAAAAACTCAACCTTTTCCTTTCATTGATCCACTTCATATCATTATCTACAAATAAAGGTGAGTTTTTTATTCATGGATTACTAACATATCATGTGATCCATGATATTCCATCCTATTTGTCATCACTTATCATCAACACAAAGTTGTTAGAACAGGTTATCCAATATGGATAAATCCTCAAGTGGTGAGATAATAATGTAATCTCACTAAACTTCATCCAATATGAACCATAGTATTTCCATAAAAGGTTATCCTTATAACCATTCTAAAAACTGACAACACATTAGAGAGAACGTTATGAGATAATCTTTACATTGAACCCCCATATATCCCAGGGTATCTCTTAGTTTCCACATTCAAAACATGTGAATACACTCCTTTTAAATCCTATTGAAACGTGGTAATAACCTAAATTACCAAAAAACTTTTTATAATAAAAGATTTTTTTCATTATTCTAAATGTTTCTATATATATAACACAAATATAAAATGTTGTAAAATTCATTAATGATTACATATACCACCATTTCAACAAATCTGTATTTAGTTATAATGTCATTGATACTATCCAATTTAATATATCTAGATCAATCAACTATTTATCCAAGATAAAAAAAATTCTCTCAACACCTTAATTACATTAATGGTTACCTTACCCTAATCAAAGTATCACTATTCAAATTCATCATCACCATTCAACACATCCTTTTCAATCCTTAATGAAATCATATAAAAAATAAAATATATTTTCTGATTCATGTAAAATAATATTTGAATTCCAAATTTTAAAAAATGCATTCATCCAAATTTATTTTTAAACCATTACTTTGTATTAATCAATATTATTCCTTAATACCACTTTACTAAAATATGAGATATTAATCATGTCATAAGGTTCCTCAATATCAATATGACCATTCTTCTTATGATTAATGTAATAATAAATGAAGAATATAACTTACCTTTCTTATGTCCTTTTTGGATTTATTATCTTAAGAAGTATAACCAATACTCATACCACCTCCCTAACTATATTTATGAGATTTACACCTTGGAAATTGATTTTTCATAATGCCCATACTTTCAACATATAAAAAATTCAATGATATCCATGTTTGTTCTAGTTCTTTATATTAAATAAAACCATAAATCATATCGTGATTAAAATTTATCATAATTTCATACCAGTTAATTATGAAAATTTCGTTATAGGATGCCTAAATAATTGACCATACTTATTTAATCTATGAAAACATAGGTTTATCCAAGGTTATTTATAGTCATCCCCTATTTAAATCCTTCTTTATGGCTTATAAAATGTTTTTGAATTCCCAAAGAATATCCCTTCGAAGTGTCAAACCATGTGTGCAATATGGCCCATTATTGTATACCAGGTTATGTCGAGTCAGGCCTCACACGCCTTATCAGAGTTCTAAATCCTAGGTACATCTCACCCAAATCAACATCCACTTTTAGTGTCTAGAAAAGGATTTATTTCTTTGAAACCAATCATTATATCCATTACCAAAATTTCATTACATTTTCCAGAAATGTTAACTCATCCTTATACTTATCCTTAGATACATCCCAAGATATATCATTAGAAATTTACCAAGGGATATCAATAATATTTTCACTTTCTAGTTTCAAAATTGAAACTAAACCATTTCTATTATACCAACTATAATGGTCTGTTCTTAACAAACATTGGCATTACATAATTGATGTGTAATACTTTAAACATTACAAAAATTGGATTTCTAATGACCTTATTAGTTTAGTGCCTTTAGAAACATGGAAATGTAAACATTGGTATATTATTGAGATAAATTATATCACTATAGTTTCTATAAGAGTAGAAAAACTCTTATATGTATCATACAATAAATATATCTTCATAACCAAGGGAAGGAAACATAAAAATGGGTGAGTTCAGATGTTTAGTAAGCGTAAACAAGGGAGATATATTAGCATAAACATGAGCATAGAGGTATGATAACATGATCATAACAATAGAAGAACATACCCTTCTTTTAAAACATTATAAAAATGAATCTTGGAATAAATATTAGTAGTTCATCATATATGAATCATAAGATAAATAGGAACATAATCCATTAATTAATAATATATTAGTAAGATATGAAATTCTAGCATACACATTAATGAATGACATCCTGAACATGTATAGTTAGAAATTGGTTTACACATTATATAAATTCCATGAAATCATGCCCTATCTTATAATTATATAAATGCAACCATGTCCATAGATAATGTTGTGAACATGATTCCAGGTTCAAGAATAACATTTTGAACATGTAATCATGTTCACGTACAACTTATGGACATGAAACGAGGTCTATGAATAACATTGTGAACATGTAATCCGGTTCATGCTTAAATTATGAACACATAATAGGGTTGAATCATAACATTTTGATAATGTACTCAGGTTATGAATAAAATTATAGAAATTCAAACAGGTCCATGCATAACATTTTGAACATGACATCCGGTTCACACATAGTATTTTTACTCAGGATTCACCCATCATTACCGAATGCATTGGAGGGAGATATATATCCCACCCATATTATAATTAAATCAAACATACATATTCCACAAGAGAACGGAATAATCATCATACCTTGAGCCAAGAAAAGATATTATATCATAACCCAGTGAATGAAATGGGTTTTATAAAAATTTAATCAAAATATATCCTATGGAAAATATATACATTTCATAACCATTTAATATCATAAATACATGATAAAGGAAGAGGGATTCATAATCATTCTTCATGGAATAACTCATTAATGAGAAATGGTTTTTAATAGTATATAACCCATGAAAGAGGAATATATTTCATAAACATATAGCTTGTAAAAGAGAAATAGGTTTTTATTAAATCCATTCCATCAAAAACATAAACCATTCGGAGAAATCATAAGAATGGTACCTTTGGATAATTTCCCAAAATATAATGAGTAACATCAAATAATGTTTTCATATATTGGAAAAAATTTGGAAATATATTTTGAAATAATTTCTTGAGGAAAATGTCTTTTCTTTTTTGAAAAATTATCTTTAAAAAATAAAACTTTTGGAAATAGTTTCCTTTAAAATACATTGAAAACATAGATAGAATTCATGAACTCATTTTTGAAATAATTTTTCCTTGAAATAATATAAAATAATATTTGAAAACTTTTGAAAACCTTTTTTTAAAGTACATTTAAAAAATAGAAATAAATCTTGAAAACATTTTGAAAATATTTTCATAGAAAACACTTATAAAAATTTTAAATAAATCTTGAAATTTTCTTGAAAACAATATATCTTCAAAACATTAAAGAGAAGCATAAAATAATTTTTCACACCTTTTATTTTAAAAAATTATAAATGAAACGTGAAATTTTTTTGAAAATCATTTTTCTTGAAACATATTAATGATTCCAAAAAACCTTTTAAAAATACTCTCATGGAAAATAAATTAAAAACATATAAAAAAATATTTTAAAAAAATAAAAAAGTTGCGTTTCAATTTAATTTTGAAATAATTTTATTAAAAATTAACCTTTTAAATAAGAAAAATAAGTTTTAAAGAAGTGATAGAAGGTAAATCCATACATGTAATATAATGTAGAAAAAACATTCCTTTTTAATGGTAAAAAAGAATAAAAATTCCTTGTTCAGAAAAGGGCAAGAAGATTCCTTTAAAAAAATTAAGACCACCAAAGGGTAAAAAATATTTTTAATATTATAGGATAATAGTATAATATTCATAGAATCCCTTTTAAAAAAACAATATTTTTAAAGAACACGTGTTACCAATTGAAGTGAAAGTGATGTTGGGATATCATAAAAACACTTTCTTAATTATATTATATACCAAATATTAGAAAATGGTACCAATAAATCAATATATCATGAATAAACATAATAGAAAAAACATACATGATAGTTATTTAGATATTGTCCATAATATTTCATCAAAGGGAACATAAACAACATTGTAATGCGATGAGATTGTTTCAATAAGCTCTTACCACTTGATAAATTTGAACCATACTCCCCATGTATGAAAATTAAAGTAAATGAATATTAAAATATCATTAAAATAATAATATTTATTATATAAAATTTCAAAGGAATCATATACACCTCATGGAACAATATATGTTCTTGGCTTGGCATGTGTCTTAAAGAAGGAAAATTGAGACAAAATTACTCTAATGATTTGGTAACATTTGAAACATAAAACATATGAAATAAATATAATAAAATAGATATTTAAATACCCATAAATTTATTTAAAATATTCATATAATAAATTCATGTGAATTATAAACAACACACAAAAGAAAAGAGTGTTTAAAATGGTATATATCTCACAGATATAAAAAGGTGAGATGAACTTCCCTTACCTAGGTCTTGACTCCCTTCATACTCATAAGAACCTAATGTATAATAAATGTATGATTATTATAAATATTTTAAATAACCATATTTATATATATAATTCCATATATGTTCTGATTATTACTTTATATTACCCTCTTGTTAATAATTCAATGTTAAGGTTATACTTCGGGTAATATTCACTTTTTTCTGCATGTGTACTAATTTGTTATGTCATTGATCCTTATAAATATATCATCATCTGGATAATATAAACCATTATATAAATATAATTAATATTCATTTTATTTCTATTATAATAATATATTGAATATATATGTATGAAATTGATTACACTGCTTATGTAGATGGTACGTCGTACATATACATGAATGTTATTTCTATTTTAAATAAATAAAGTAAATGAATTATAGGTATATGTATATGTATATTTTTATATAATATATTAAAATTATAAATATTTATTTCATATATATTCTATAATTTCACTAAAAAAAATCATTAATACATTCTATGTAGTGTGCGAATGAATCACATCGCTTTGAGGGGGTGATAGACCACACTTCCTCAAACAAAATTATCATAATTACATGAAAGGGAAAGCACTAAGGTATGTTCTTAGAAATAATTAAACAAGAAAAAAAAAAGAAATTATAAATATCATATATATAATATATTTATATATTTTGTATCATAATGTCTAACATGAGAGGTAGTTACGTAAAAAATGAATGATCATTATTTCATGAGATAATAGTTCGCCCTACACAGAAACAATATGTTTGTTACCAATTATATGGACGTGTGTTTATGTGAAGGGAAAGCCCTTATCATAGAATAATAATATTATATTTACTATGATTATATTTTTATACAATAATGGAATAATAATAGTTGAGGGAGTGGATAATGGAAATAAATCTAAAGAGCTTTAGGAATGATGTTGCCTCTAAATTGGGTAATTCCGTTTTGTTTTCATCAAAGGGCTTACATAGATAGAATTATTCCCTATGGAATGATTATATTATTAAGATATTTATGTTTAGGATATTTTTGGGAAGATCTTGTTCAATCCAAAGTGTATTGATAGGTGTGATGAATTGGGAAGAGATGAGGCCTTTTATAGTGGAGAAGGAGTGGCACTCTTGTAGATTTTTGGAATAGGAATTCCACACAAAATTTCCCCACAAAAAGTGGCTCCCATAATGGTCCCCTTTATTTAAATGGAATTATATGGTTTAAATATGTCCGTAAAATGGGTTTTGAAAAATTTTATAGATCATTTGGTCCCTTATGGTTATGTTTTAGTCCCTTATTGACCTTAATTTTAACTAAATTGTTGTGATTAATTTTAATTAATTTTACTAATATTTTTAGTCAAGAGTTAGGTTAAACTTGTTGGAAAATATATATTATTATGATTATTAATATGGAATCCATTTTTTAAAATTTCAATCACAAATGTGTAAGAAATTAATTTAAATTTAATCCTGCATAGATGACTAAAATGAGGGTTTTTTAAGTTAAAACATCCAAAGAATTTATATGTTTTTATACACAATATTAAAATGGAATATATTCCAATAACATAAATTGGATTAATTTTTAAAAATATTATCTATTTAAACATTTAAAAACATTTAAAATATAACTTATCTTTATTAATATATTATATGAAAAAACATTTTTGAACTACAATTCAGTATTTTTCACTATTCAATATAAATGAAACGTCACGGAAAAATACCAAAAAAATTACCCTAACCTAATTTTTATGTTTTGGTTTCAAAATAATTATTTTTTACATATAAAATATATAAAATTTCTAAATTTATATTTCAAATAGGTTATCCATTAAAATGTGGTAAAAATTCCTTTATAAAAATATAGTATTTTTTGAATAAAGTTATGTTTGTTTTTATATTAAGCATATAAAATATATTGAATGAATATCAATAATATTTTATTTAATATATATTATATATAAAATAAATTTCACTAAATAATTTTTATTAGTTTAATTTTTTAGGATAAAATATCTTTGTTGTTTTGATAATATTTTCCTTTATATTCAATTAGTTTGCATATTAATTTCCAAGGAATTCATTTAATATTATCATAAACCATAGATTTTCATAAGTTAGTTAACCCTTTTCATAAATAATAATTTAACATCTAGTTTATATTAAAAAAATATATCATTATTCCGAATAACTAAGTCTTGCGTGTTACACAAGCCATCGAGAAAGTCATTTTTGTGTGCAACACAAGCTAACCTCAGTGTTCCGTGTAGTGCATGATAAATTTTATGTTGCGTGTAGTACATGATTAACATGGGTTTTTATATAACTCAATAGAAACATATTTAATTAATATAAAATAAACTATTTTTATTGTTGTGTGAAATTCTAAATCTCAAAAAAAAAATTAAAAATAATTCACAAAATCTCATGGTGTTTAATGAAAAAAGCTATATAAATTTTCCTCATAAATATAGAATTTTTTATTAACTTTTAATTTAATGAAAAATAGATTCATAATTTGTTTCTATAATTTTAATATCACGCCATTGTGTATATTTAGCCCATATATAGTTCATTAACCAAAAAAACTATCATATTTAACATGAATGAAATCATTAGGCTTCACAATTATACTTTCTTTTAAAGCATTCCATTAAGGATATAAAATGTGGTAGAAACTCCCAAGATATATTTTTCTTATTATGACCAAATTAATTATTCAAATAGTATGAAAAATTTTGATTATCCATTTCTATATACACATATCATGGTTCAATATGAATAATTAGTGAGGTTTGTGTTATTTTCCACAATGTTCATTTAGTCTTCATTTTCCCCCTTTATATGTAATAATTTCTTAGACTTTCATTTTCTTTCTAATACCTATATAAGAAAATTAATCATCTTCATAATTATTAAAATTTCTTAATAAATCATCTTCACCAATATATTTTTCAAAACTCACAATATATTCATATTATTCTACATGATTTTTAACAAAAACTAATTCTTCATCTCCAATTATGGAAATGTTATATTTGTGTAAAATTTATATCATAGAGTGAACCACCATCATAATATATTTACTTTCTAAGAAAATTCAGTCCTATTTTTTTTTAATGTTTCTTTCATTTTCCACTTAAAAAATAACCAATAAATATGACATCAATTATTATCTTTCCTAACTCTTGATTAGTTTTAATTTTAAATTTCATTATATAGGGTATTTGAAATACTGAAAAATATATAAGAGAATGGTAATTGGTATAATATATATCATATAGTGACATATATGAATTCAGTTTATACAAATTGTTGTTTTCAATTTTAACCACTCCACCAATATCAACAATCAATAAATTCCTTGAAGTATCATACTTGATCAATATGGTATGATTCATCATCAACAAACTTCTAAATTTTTTTTAGTAAATCATTTTACTTTTGGTTTATATATTAGTCTATGTTCATCATTAATAAAAAAATCTATATATATTCATTAATTATTCCAATAGTATATTATACACCACTGAACTAAAGCAATTTATTCATTATATTTTCATTTTTATAGAGTGAACTAAATATTAAATGTTACAATTTATTTTATACTATAAATACATGTAGAATGAACTTTTGTCTTCTCTGAACTAAAACAAGTTTTTTTATATTCATTTTCCTTTATTGAATAAAAATCTATATTTTATCCACTTTACTAAGTACAAATATTTTTAGGAAATCACTTAGTAAAAATCTTCACATACCATAGATTAATATAAATGTTTTTGTTTCATATATTAACATATGAAGTGATATTTAAATAAAATATATCACTTCCAATAACAGTAAACATGATTCCTTTGAATTAAGGGGAAAATCATTTCTAAAGGCCACTAATCATTCCCTTTATATTTGAATATCCATTAATAACATTTAATCTCCAATAAAACATATTGAAAATTGTATATCCTAAATCAATATAAAATCACTTTTATGAACCTTATGTAAAACATTGAAAACAAAATTTATTTCCTTGAGTTTATTTATTTTTCTTCTTATACTTTTGAGTTTTTAATTCTTACTCGATTGGGCTAGTATGATAGAGACAAAATGTTAAATAATGTATCTATGCTATTAAAATCTTCTATTAACATGTTATAACAATTGAAATTTATTTTCATCCTTCGTTACATTATTTTTTAATTCATATAATATATTATCCATTGAGTAGATTGATTCCCCCACATGATTTTTCTTCTATTATTTATATGGTTATACAAAACGTGATAATTAAAATACTAAAACATGTATGTGTTCATAACCTCCATAATTCCAATAATTACTATAAAATTCAACTTTTCCTCTAAAAATATATATTTTTAAAAATTTTAAAGAAACATACTTTTAATCATTAGGTTGTCAATATTTTCACATTTTTAGGAACCAACATTTTTAAATATTTTAAAAACATTATTATTTTCTCTAGGAAACTTTAAACCCATTTCAAAATGAAAATTTTCTGTGAATTTTACACTTATGATGGTGTTCTTAAAAATTTTATATTTTTTTGAATCATCTTTTATTATTCTAAAAACATTATTTTTACAACCACTTACTTCAACAATGACTATATACCAATACATAAAATATATTTTTTACTCATTGATTTTTATTGTTTCTAGTTAACATGATCCCCCTCATTCAATGAATATTTTACATTTATCATAAAATTATTCTTTGACATTTCATAAACATCACAAATAGAATATTGAATGTTTGACATATACATTTACAATTTTCTTTCTAAACTGTCAAAATTAATATATATAGTCTCTAGCTTAATTAAAATTATTTTAAACCTTTATTAAATTTAAATATTAAATTTATTTTATTCAAAAATAATTACATCAATTAATCAATATATTTTATCAATATTAGCTATTTATTAGAATGAACTGATTTATTATTTCTTTAATATTCAATGTATTTATTAAATTTATTTGTTATCTATATCCACATATTGAAATATTTGAAAGGAATACCTTAATATTTACCTAAATATTAATAATATTTTATTGTACTCCTCACTCCCATAAAAACTATAGACATAACTACTAAATTCATCCCGATTGAATTTATTATTCATTTAGTTTTCATTAATATATTTGTAGGTACAACATCCTCTTCATATTTATTGTTTTCACTACCTTTAAACTATGATATGTAATTCCTATTATTGTATATATTTAAATTACTAACTTTTCCATATGAATAAAACATTTATTTATCCAATTTATTCTTTCTTTTTTTAAGGATAATCTTGTCTGTGCTTCCTCATATTCACAAACAGTTTTTCCTTTCAAATTTGGGATGGTTTTTGTACAATTTTTGATGGATTTGAAAATAAATAAAAACTCAATGGAATATTTTCCTTAAAAATTCACTTTCATATTTCTTATACTTTTAGGGATGAGTGATACGAGTTTTCAAAATGATTCATTAATATCATATTCTTCATCATAATCGTTATATTCAAAAGAACATTTTTTATTCCAAATTTTGTTTGAGAATATAAAAGAAATTATATTTTCTATCACACACAAATATTATAAGTAAATTCCTTAAAAATTATAATTTAAAATAATAATGTTAGGTTAATAATATAACGTTAGTTTACATGGATCATGGTCTTCATGTTCCAAGACATCACATCAATCATTGATCGAATAATGTGTAAATCTTCTTGAAATCCAATTTAGCTTCCAACAATTCTTCAAAATATCAAACATTTATCACAATTACAATAATTCTAGGGAAGAAGTCATTTACAGTTTCAACTTAAAACATTTTGAGGGCCTTTTAATATAACATAATATCATGTTGTTTTCATTATATTACCATTTCATTTCATTCAATGATATCGGCTAACTTATCATATATTACCTTTATAGTCAGGATCAATTTTACATTGAAAAACTCATTCTCATAAAGAGATGACAAGATCAAGTTTCATATATGTTCATCAATATAAGTGTATTGGCCTAAGATTTTACATTTTATTTTACTTAAAAAAATATAATTTAATTTTTTTTCTACATTTAAAAATGAACACAAATGTATAGTTAATTTTTTAATAAGTATTGTCAATATTATAGTAGTTTTTTTTATAAGAAGGTATAAGAAGTTATAACCATCTTCTAAAATAGTGTCCCCTTTCAATACTATTTCATTAACTACAGATAATATAATAATAAAATATTTTTTAATCCTAAAATTTATTTTTAAAAAATTATATATTTTGGGTTTCATTTATCTATGATTATAATTTATTTTAGAATAATAGTTACTATACTGAAAAATCCTTATAAAAAATATTTAAACAATGTTTTCTTTTTGATTTTATTTTAATCAAAAATTTAGAAAATTTAGTGTTTGATTCATAAAACAATTAATTGAACATATCAAAAAAATTATAAATGAATATTTTATTTTGGTATTTACCTTGAGGGGACACTTTTTGAATGAATAGTGGAAAATAATTGTTTTATAAATGTCACAAAACTTGTGGGATTTTTATTATTCAAGAATGAATTTTAAATTAGTTGAACCATTTTATAAGTTAAAATTTATATTCTATAATTGGATTTAAAATTTTAACAATGTTTGTTCTAATTTAAGAAATCATGTTTATAATTTAAGACAATAAGTTATATTTTTCCCTAAAATTGGTATAATATATTATACATTTAGTATTTGAAAATAAATCTTCACAAACATAAAAAAATAAATTTAATATTTTGATTTAATATTTTTTATTATTAGTATATTATTATATATAAGTGAATAATTTTTTTAAGAATAAATTAAAAATTATATTCTTCAAAACTAGTTCCCTCAGTAAAAATTAGATTGATAAAAGGGGTTTATCCAATAGTAATAGATAAAAAAATTTTTTAAAACATGTTTGAGAATGGGTTTTTGAGGCCTCGATACACATTATCCTTTATCATGTATATTATTTCCAAATTTTAGAGCTACACTCCATGATAGTTACTTCCAATTATGAAAATGTTATGGTATTTTAGAAAAATTCCTTTCCTTTTAAAAAATACAAGTTGTGCTCTTATACTGGATTAACCTTAGACCACTACCCACTTGGATAATTTAAAACCCACCCAAACATCCCACCAACATTCATATACACCTTAAAGTGATTTTGTTGTTCTCAAAATTCCATCCATCATAGGCTTACCCCCGCTTTCTAATGGAGATAATCAAACACGTGTGGTATAAATTTCTAACTCCTATATTCGAATTTCAATTTCATTATATACCCTTATTCTTCAGTGGACTAAATTACATAATAATAAAATTACAACATATGTATTATTAGTGTACTGATATGTTATTAAAATTTTTATAGATAATTAAACATATTTCCCTTTTATATTAAGAAAACATGAATCATTTATTTATATATTGTGAGGACTACCATCTCTAGGATTCAATGTGTTTTATTTTTCATCACCACCATAATAAGATGTTAAAAATTACAAATTTAACATGTAAATATAATATTTATTAAATATTTTAAATTCATAAATGATAAACTACAATACACATTTCCCCCAATTTATGGAAAATGAAACCATCTTCCTTACTTATGTATGGACTACTGCCTCCATATAACGTTTGATTTCCATTTTTCTCTTCATCACCTCCATACATGGTTGGTCATGCAATTGGGTTTAGTGGATAAATATATTTTTTACGAATTTATTAAGGTTCTATAAATAAAATTTGTATAAACTATTAACAAAAATATAAATAAACCACTATAGTAAATCCATCCATCCAAAAGAGCATTCAAAGAGAAAAAGTGATTTTTTCATACTAAGGAAACATCATATAGAATATTTTATTATTATAAATAATTTTTATTATGAAAAACACCCTAATAGAGAATAAATATTTCTATTATTTTTTTGGTCTGTTTATATTACATCTAAATAACTTAATAAGCATCCATTAATTATGGTATGTCATTGTTTGGTTTGGCTTAACTTCCTATATATATAATGTAGAAATTTATATGATGGGTGAATAGGTAAATTTATTTTCATGTACTACAGAATATAATTAAGTAAATAATTTTTTTTTGAACTATAATGATAACATTATAATTTGAATCATTATTTAAGAAAACACCAATTATTTGTTAAGAATCATTGATAGACCCTCATCAACGAATTCATTTTTAAGAATCACAACATCAAATTCCATGGAATGGAATTATAACATTATAATTGATTATGAAACATCAATTAAAGTACCTATTATGATATAGTAATGATGAAAATTATGAGAATAATGAAAAACAACATTGATATTATTGAAACTAGTTGAAAAGGATCAAGATTACACATACTGGATATCAAATATAGTTAATAATTAACTAATATAAATTAATATAATAATTATAAATGATTATTATAAAAGGATTATGATATAAAAGTTTTATAAAATGTGTAATTAATATAGTTTCTTTATTAATATAGGAGGATAGCATGAATTTTTACTATGTAGGGATTGAGGTAAAGTGGTTTTTAACTTAAATTTCATTTTATTAAGAATAATTACCTAATGTGCCCCAGGATACCTTTATTTAGTATTAGATTTTAAATTTTTCATTTTGATAATTAAAATTATGGTTATTTTATTTCTAATAAATCCGATGTTTTATAAAAGAAGAATTTTATTCTTGATAATACTAGAAATTTTCTAATTCTTGAAACGACTATTGAGCATAGCGAACCAGACTATCAACCATGAGTCTAAAAAGTTTAATAGTGTTTGATCAACCACATGATCAGTTTATTGAAATCTCATATATCTTATTGAATATGTAAATTTTATAAAATATATCTTTTATTGACCACATGAAATGTTCAATTGACTTAACTATAAACCTTGTGATCGCACAGTTATTTCGATGTAACCTCTCATAATTTAGAAAACTCACTAAGCATTAAAGTAACGACATATTAATTTCCAATCAACCACATAATGAAATAAAAAAAATCATATCAATATTAATTATTTAAAAAACTAATGATCATTCAATAAGTTTTCAATGAAATTTAGATTAATGTAAAATGACTTTGTAATGTAGTAAAACTTTGATATCGTATTTTATTGACACCGAGTTAAGGTGATCAATCATATAAAATATCAAGGGATTTGATTATAAATTATTAAAAGTATTAAAAATACCATGGAAGACGATATATTACCCCTTAATGTGAGTATATCTAATTTTGGTAATATATTTTTAAATATAATATTTCAATAGTGTTTTCCTCATAGAATTAAATGCTGGTAATAGGCATATAATGGTGAAAGATTCAACACTTAGTAAAAGAATTTTTTATAATGTGTTTTCAATAGATCTTTTTTTGGAAAATATTATTTTTAAATGTGACAAAAATTTAAAAAATTTGGATGAGATGTACATAGGTGAAACATTCATGTGACAATAAGATCTATATGAATACAAAAAACACACAACACTCTATTTCAATTAGAACTTAATCATAACATCAATGAATGTTATCATATCTTCCCATCTCATTTTTTAATCAAAATACGTACAATGAGATAAGAATAATCATATATAGAATGAAAATTTTCATTCTTTTATATACTGAAATTAGTCTCTCTCTTCTGAACCATTGTTCATCATACATTTTTTATTGTGTTCGACATAAAAATTTATTTATTTAGCATAATATCATGCACTATATTAAGAAAATATAAGATAATAAATAATTCATTATTTACATCTATAATACTATGTAGAATTATAGAACAGGGTTTCTATAGCATTTAATTCATTTGATCTATTGTTACATGAAAAATGTGACCCAATTTATGGATTAGTTTATTTGATTGATAAAATTCATAGGAGAATGTGATTTAAAAGAGGATATGACTAGGACATGGCTTGTGTTTAAACCTATTTTTTTATTTCCACTCTGTATTCATTTTTTTCATTACTCTATTTTTCAAAAAAAATAAAATCTATTTAATTAATCAAAATATTCATAATTATATTTTACGTTTGATATAAATTTTTTTTACTGGAAGCAATGTAATCTCAAATATTTTGAATAATCCTATGATGATTCTTGCTTATTTTTTATCAAACGTCTAATATGTTATTCAAAAAAATCATATAACTATATTATTTATTAAAAAGATGTATTTAAAAATTGGGGTTTTATATTTTCTTATTTTTAAATGGAAAATATAATTGGAAACTCAATTAACCCCCATCATGAGTTTCCCACTACAAAAAAATTATGGTATTATAGGATTTTTCCATTAAACTGATCATGCATGTTTATAAAAAAAAGATAAAAATTTCAATTATTTATAAATTTATATCATCAAGGATAAAAACAGGATTTTATGGAATTAAACTAACATTACACATAATTTTAATCCAAAAAAGTAATCTTGGAAGAGAATTAATATTAAAATAAAACTGTAAAATTTGGGTTTTGATATATAGAGTGTAATTAACAATCAATATGAGAAAACTAAAAATACCAAATCCTAATGGTGTAATCCCACTAAATATAAATATGATTTTAATTAGAACTCCATGAATGTATTTTATTGTGATTTAGGGTATTATTTATTTAATCTAACTTCAATACGTTCTACTACTTTTGAAATTTTTGATATTTTATTTGTGTATCATAAATGAAAATAAAATATTTTTGAAATGATATTAAATACTTATATGATAAAATATTATAAAATTAATATTAATCCTCAATAATATATTTCTCAAATGTATGTTATGATTAATGGGAACCCCAATATGATGCATGAATTGGGAAAGATCATTGATAACAAATATTAAGAGATATGAATCCTATGTTGCTTACCAAGTAGATGGAGAGTCACTGTGTTATACATATTAGAATATTATGTTATAATAAAAATATCAACAAAGTATTTAATAGGTTAAATACTAGTATTTGAATAATATCTTAGGATAAATAATGATAGTCTTGAATAAAAAATATCAATTGCATCAATACATCCAAGTTAGAGGATAAATAAATAGTTATATAAGATAGAACTAGTGGAATTGATAGTGAATCTGATAATGGAATGAAGATGGATCATATATCGAGAAGATTTATGATATTTTATAGGAATAAATTTTTTTAAAAAATTAAATATTCAAAGGAAATAATGAGAATAAAATAGATTGGAAAAAGAGGTATTCTTTAAGGTATCCTGTTATGAGTGTAAGATAAAATGACATATAAAATACGATTTTACAAAAAATAATATATAAGAATAAGAATGAAGATAAAGGGAATAAATAAAATAAGGAAATGAATGAAACCAGGATTTATTCATAAGATTAATCAATTGATTCAAATTTATTTCAGGAAGAACATAATTAAACAATGAAAATGTTTTTATATAGAAAACACATATGAGATAATAAATAATTTATTTACATCTTCTGATCATGTTTATGATATCTGTGGAGATAAAAAAAATCTGGAAATATGACCATTGAAAAATTATTTGAATATAATGATATGCTTGAAAAAAAATTAAATGAATATATTGATAAGGATAATTTTTTCAATAAAGAAATTCTTTATATGTTTATATAAAATACGATCATACTATTGAAAAACAAAATAATAAACTATTTCATAATAAATAAGATTATTTAATAAATGTAAATGATAAATTTATAAGTGATATTAATGGTTTTACTATAAGAATGGGAATTTTTTTGAAAATTCTAGGTAGTTATGTTATATATAAACCAAGCTCTGGTTCTTTTTAGCAACTAGGAGGGAAAAATAAACTTTATTGAAATTAAACTATTGCTTTATCAAATGGTCAAAGTAAAATAGTATTAAAACACACATCTCGAACATCATGATTTAGATCTATCTATAATCATACCAGATTAGGTGGTGTTTATGTCACATTTGGGGGAAGTACTAAAAGAAATGCCATCATCCTCTATCTTGTAGGTAACCCTAAAACATGATAAATTTCTAGAGATTTATTTATTTTATTGATATAAGCATAATATTTTTAGAATATCTCAATTGTGTAATGAGGGATATCATGTCAAATTTTAATAAAATTCATATAAGATTCATGATTCAAAATTTAATTTAGTATTTAAAATGCAAATGAGCCTCAGCCCACTTGGTGAGGACACCTTAAGTACATCCAGGAGACCCGTGATCAAATCTAGTTGGAGGCTATTTTCTAGGACTATAGTAGTAATGTAGTAATACTGTAGTAGGATCTGTGTAGAACTGTAGTAGGTACTATATTGGGAACTATAGCTGGAACTGTTTGGCACTATAGTAGCCAGGAATATTCCCCCGTTTGGGCCTTCGGGCCACCGATTTGGTCCCCGGGTCATTTAAGGAATTCGGGCCACCCATGCCTTCAGGTCAGTAAGGCCTTCGGGCCACCTAATGGCCTTTGGGCCAACGTAAGTGCGAATTCAAACCAGACAACCTACAAAAGGAATAAACTTCAGAAGGATGAAGAACAAGGAGTTTTCACAATAGAAAAAGCTAAATGAATCACAAGAATGAGAGGGTATGGAACATGTCATCAGGACAATCCTATGCATGCATGGTAAAACCTAACTAAATAGCCATGCGAAGGTAGAGAACTGATTTCACGATGAAGATGCTAGGGAGGAGAAGTTCCATGTAGTTAGTCTGGGTTGTATGTATTGTTTGAAGCCTGAGGGGAATGAATTCCTCTTAGGACTATGATCCATGTAATATTTATTCCTATGAGCCTTGTAAGGGTTCCATATCACCCCTTGAAAGGTGTATTATCAGAATCAATAAAAAATGAAGGCCTTCATTCCATTGGAGGATATGTATTTAAAACCATATAGAATGATAATGTTTTTTTATTATATTTAATTCCATTATTTTCTAAAAAAGTCTTGTTTATATACTTTTCATCATTAATTATGGTCGTTTCATAGGATACTGGGCCACTATAATATATACTCATATTAGAAGATATCCAAAAAGGATTTATTTTATGATATATTAATGTCATATTTCATTAAGGATAATGTTTTCAATCCCAATGAAAAATGAAGAGAAATATAATGTTTCATTCAAATAAAATAAAGAATATTAAACTTCTAAACCACTATAATTGGTTGACATGGATATTTTTATACCATGTAGAATGCCTATTTTGGAAGGAAAACATTATTCTTGGGGAATTTGAATCACTATTCATGGTGTACAAGGCTATATTTACTGAATTTCCATAGGGAATTCATAGATGTTTTTTCAAGTATAAAAAATTTAGAAAACCATAGTGGACATAACATTAATATTGTGATAAGTGATCATGGTTGTGAGTTTTAGATTCACAATTTTGAATCCTTATCGTCAAAACATGGTTATAATCATAAATTATTCACTCCTAAAACACCTCCATAGATTGGGGAGGTTGAAGGAATAAATATAAGTATTCATGAGATGAAATATACTATACTTATTATATATGACTAACCAGTCCATTTATGGGCTGAATTTAATGTATATAATGCTATATATTTAATAGCGACTTAAAAATACCACATTTAAATCTAAATCCATATTATTTGTGAAATGGAAGAAAAAATATGGTAAATTATTTCATGAATGTTAGTTTTTATGTTTATACTCATAATAAAATGTATAATTTAGATAAATATTAATCCAAAATAAGTGACTTTATTTTTATTATATATTATAAACATAGAAAATCATATAGAGTCTTTTATAAAAGAACAAATCATGTAGAAGAATTTGTTGAAGTCAAATTTTATGAGACTGATCGACATGAACCTAGAGTTTCCTTTGAAAACCAGGAGGACAATATATCATATTTTAATATCAATAATAACACTAAGAAAAAAATATTACGACTAATTTATTTTAAAAAATAACTTAGTAATGGTCTTTTAGGGGAACCCGAACCTAACAAACTCCAAGAGGAATCCAGTATATTAAGAACCATTGGTAATTTAAAACTTTTGAATTTAAATATAATGATTTGGAATTATTTATATAGTGTATTCTAAATGTTTAATTTTATTTAAGATTATATTTTTGAATATTTACTAAGAGTTAAAATTATTTTTCATATAAATATAGGGTCATCCCAAGATATCCCTCAACTGGTATGAAATAAATCCTATTAGTTAGCCCAAGATTATCGACTATCCATGATAGACCACCAGGTGTGCCTACTTGAGTAGAATAATAATTCGGGCCATATGGGGAGGAATCCCTATAATGGTTTTTTCCATGGCCCTTGTGGGCCATGCTTGTCAATGTGGCCCATATTTTTGTGTATAGTGTAGAGGGAGTCCATCCCCATAATAGAGGATCAGAGCAAATGCAACACAATATTTCTTATGTATGACCTGGGTTTCTCATCTCATTTCAGATGTGGTACATTGTTTGAGTGGTTACTATAAATAATTAACTGAAATGATGTTGTCCCACTTAGATTACACTCCATCATGGTCGAGCACTTTACCACCACCAACAATCCATAACCATATCTACTACCATATACAGATCACCAGATCCATTATGGGTGACACTGTGAATTCTCTGGACTAATCTTTTTCCCACTACTAAGAAAAACAATCATCCTGGATCATCTTCTTCACCTATAAATACCACCATGAATACATTTTAGCAGGATAATGATTACATGCATTCTAATGGGAGCCCATGTGGCCACTATGAATTTTAGATGGAAGGGGTTTGATCCTTTTGATATTACCACTATTTTTATACCATGATCCCGCCATATAGTTCCCATATAGACCAAGGAGTAGGTTGCTCCACTCATTCTACGCTTTCCTCACCACGTTTCATAAAGATTGATATTCTAGAGGTTTTTCAAGATTCTCTCCTTGACCCATGGGGGTTTTTAGAAGCAAAATAAATAGGATGAATTTGAATTATAATAGAGAATGAAATATTGGGTGTATTTGTAAATTTATATTGATATATGGATGATTTCATGAAGGATAAAGAATTTTATTTTTCCTCTAAAAGGAGAGAGGAGGTTATATGACAGATAGGCTCATCCAAAGGTTGTATTTTTAAAATATATTTAATTTTCTTCTCAATTTTTAGGTCTAAATGACTCTATAAATTTACTTTTCATTAAATATATAAGTCAAACATTTTTTATATTCGTGGTGTTCTCATAAATTCTTTATTTATTCATTATTTTTTGTAATTTCTAACTGATTTTCTCTCTTTCTCAATCTCATATTCATGTTTCTGTTTTTATTCTATTATTTTTATTCAATCAACTATGACCTCTTACTTATCATAATGGAATAACGGCCTAAGGCATGGCCTTAGGGGATGAATTTTTGTTCCTAAATTCTCTGCATAAATTATGTAATGTTTTTGATATGTTTTTAGTAAATATAAGTTAAGTTCACAAGTTAGATGATTTCAAACTACATCATGGAACTCAAATTAATCTCTACTACTTTGTCTAAAACTTCTCTATACCTTCTATTTAAAGGAGTTCTTCATATGATTGAATTGAAACGTTCAAGGGATATAACCACATATGATGAAGTTGGGTCCTAGAAGATGCCACATCCTCGATTGAGGTTTGTCATCAACTATAATTATAAGATGAAATATAATTTTATTTTCCATATTTTATTCCAAGGCATTATAGATATCACAACCACTAAATAAGAAGATAGTCATCTAAGTATGATATTTCACAATTGGGTTATCAAAATAAATGTAAATAATAAAAATTAATAATTAAGGAACTATAAAACAATTATAAGTATAAGTACATTCTCTCTATCCATATTTTCCTTCCATGTTGCTTTATAATTTATCATTACTTTTAGAGTATAATCAAAACAATTAAAAAAGTGGTTGTTTACAGTGAATTGAAATTATTATGTGATAAAATGTGAATCTAATAAATATACATGACCATAGCCTACCATTGTGTTATAGGAGGAAAAAATAAATTATAGTTTTTTCACACACCAAAAAAATATCCATAAAAACATTGAACAATTCATTGGGATCCAAGTGGTGGTTTTTTTATTTTTTCTCTTCAATCATTAAGGATAATATTTAATTTCATTTAATAATATATATATATATATACATATATTATTTTTCTATGATTTATCAAAAAATACCATAATATTATACATAGAAAAAAAACTCTTTGGTGCATAAACAAGACCATATGTTTCATAATTATGAGGATTCTCACCAAAAAAGGTTGTTGGTCGCATTAATATAGTCCAACAAAAGTTGGGAGGATAGAAGATAAGACTCTAACATAATGAATTGACATACATGGTCAATAATGTTCAAAGTGACTATCAAAGGAGGAAGACCACAATGAAAACACAATTGGACATTCTGAAATTCACTAAAGTGGTATAAATTCTTGAAGCCACACATATGTGTGAGGGATCAATAAGATATAGACAACTTCTGCAATGTATATATAGTGAATAATGATCTCCAACCCCCTTACAAATTAGAAGACGCAACACCATTAGATATCTCTCTATCATTGAAAGATGATGAATCCACTCGAGTGGTGGTGTTTGAAGAAAGGATAGAGGACCTTGAATACCTACCTCAATCCAATGAGATCTGACTCTAGTAGGCGCTTACCACTAATGAAGATGTTTAATCAAAACCAACTGAGGAAATTGATTTTTTTAATATAATTCTAATGTACATAAATTAAATCTGAATTGATAATTGTCTCCCACTTTTTGGAATTTTTATATTTGGAGAACTCTTGTCTATAATTGAGAAATAAAAATAAGAATAATACACACTTGTTGAGGAATACATGTAACTGCCTTAATTTATTGAATATACATTTGAATAAGATGATGAATATATAAATGTGGATGGTCTAGATGAAATAAAGACATAGCCCACACAATTTGAAGGTAGTATATTTATTTTCATTACCCATGTTTATATTTAGTTTATGTTTAATTATTCTATATATCCCTATCCCAAAAAAAAATTATTATTTGTAATGGTACCCCATCAAAAATAGTTTTTATTTAATTATTTAATCCATTATTTTAAACAAAACAAGTGGATCATTGTAAAAAATTATTTAAGATGAGACAAAATTCTATCACAAATAAAATAAAAAATATAAAAAATATAACATAAAAAAATATTAAAAAACATAAAATATGAAAATAATTTAAATATATATAATAAAAAACTATAAAAATATGATGTAATAAAAATATTTAAATTAAAATTTCAACATTAAAAATGTTAGTATCACTATGTAGGGGGAGGGGAGGGGAGGTTTATCTGGAAGGGGATGGGAAGGGAAATCCATACCTACACCCTAAGAAACATATCACATGTACTCCATCATCTGATCATATTCTAGTTGGTGTTGTTGTTGTATCTAATATTGATGGTACTGGTGCTATCGACAGTGCTCTACCAAATCCTTATGCATGGCCTCTATAACCTCACTATGTGCTCATAACTTCTCATCATACTCTAAAGATGATGATGGTAACTCTCAATGATATCCCCTCAATCTGAACTCCAACCATGCAGTATTACCATAAAAACATACAATCACAAATTTAGGACTAATTCCAAACACTCCACCCATCTCGAAATCTTAATGAGTCTCATGCATCCATGTTACATCATCAAATTTGGCCACACTTATGGTTTAAAACTCAGCCATAAAATGACTCTCACCATGTTTTTAAGAAGTAAGACACTCAAATAAGTCCTTCAATTTTAATTCCAAATTAAAATAGTTAAAATATTATTTTCATTTCATTCTAAACCAAAAAAAAATTATACTAAACATAATATGATGCTGTAAAGCACCTGTAATCACTCAAATGTTAGGATCACTATAAATATTTTTTAAAAAAATAAACATTGTACTATCTGAATGTTCAACTTCCTTTTTGAGAATAAAATAAATATTTTATATTCAAATATATATAAATTATTTGAAAAATTACATAACATATGTCATCGATGGGTACTGAATATATGACTACCATCTTGATGTGTCACCTCCTACATCACCTGGTTCTAGTAAAGTAATTTTTCCATCCTTTAATATTTATCTCTTATCTCGTATTAACATAATCCATCACAAATTTGAGATAAGATGTCATGTTTTCAGCGGGCACATCAAGACTGATCTAAATTTGTGACTCTCACTTTCTTTAT
This sequence comes from Viscum album, assembly GCA_963277665.1. Taxonomy (NCBI): domain Eukaryota; kingdom Viridiplantae; phylum Streptophyta; class Magnoliopsida; order Santalales; family Viscaceae; genus Viscum; species Viscum album. The sequence goes on along the minus strand of OY728119.1, from coordinate 1,597,322,130 downwards.
GGATCTCCTTCTTATATTGTGAAAAAAATAATGAAAAAATAACTCATAAAGACCTTTCAAGCCTCCTAAAAAGAAATTCTAATTCAATAACTGATAGGATATTATAAACCCTCATAATAATTACTAAAATAATGAGAATAATTAAATTAATTTATAAATAAAAAATTATTTATTTATGTTCCATCTAATTACCAAACATGAGATGATGAATATCAATGGGAATCTTATCCCATGTCACTCATGCTCTAGAAATATAGTTTCACAGTACAGAACTCCCTTGTGCAATAACTATATGAAAAAATATGTGAAAAAATATGAACAAATAATCAACCAATTATTACCTAAATAAATTAATGAAAATTAATGAAAAATACTAAAATATACAACTGAACATACCTATATATGCTTGGATCAAAGTCAATATGTGGATGTTACACGTGAATGTGGTCAGGAATCATCAATCATAAAATCCCCCTACCCCTTTGTGTATATGATGAACCACTAGGAACCTAAGGGTCGTACGGTAAAGAATCTCACTTAGCACTAGGTAGTAAAACCTCTTAGTGCCTTTGTAATATATCATCCAATGACCCATCAGTCATCTAAAACATGAAAACAAATTCTTTAGCTAATAACTTAAAATGATTATTGTATATAAATTTTTTACTATAACTAACAAGTAATTGGTTCATTGTTTATCTTCATCTTTATCGTTATAAACCTCAAACAGTATCAATCTGATGATGTTTAATAATAGTTACATAATACTATCCAAGATAACATAACACAATTATTTCATCTATAATTCCATAAAATGAAACTTCCCATTCATTTTGATGATATTCTCTCATAAAAACACCATTATTCATTTTCAATTCACTATATACATGTGTATGAAATGGAAAAGCATCCACCACATAGGAATTATAATATATGCCAATTTTGGATAGTGTTTTACGCAATAAAAACAACGGATTATCAATTTTATCTTCATGTTGTGATATCAAAAAAAAATTAAAATTAACAATATAATAAATAATAGATTTATTTAATAAGCAACACCATAAGAAATTTACATTTCTAGTATTTGAATCCAGTACAAAAAATTAAGGTTCTTCCATTCTTCAAGAGAATCTGCTATAATTTATGGAATCTGTTCTTGATATGATCATCATATAATCTATTAATAATATAATAATAATATATTTCTTTTAAAAAATTAAATGATATTTTGTAGTATCACATATTGTAAGAATTGTGTCATTTCTTCACAGTTGAGCATACCAAATGTATAAGACATGAGATGTTCATCATATAAAATCCATTATTCATGAACTCCACCAAATCTATGTTCTAGTTGATTAAAAAATGATAATTTATTTTTAGTTCATCATCAACAATTACATCATTACAACACTTTTTGTTGTGTTGTTAAGAATATTCAGTTTGAAAATAATGGGAGTTTAAAAAGTAATTTTCCACCAGCAAATAAGCTTCTGTAATTGACCCTTCAACTAAGGCCTTGTTACATACCTTTTTTCATCAGCCTATATATACATAACTCATATGGATACATCTATCATAACTATATTATCCCTCTATAATTTTCTTTACACAACAAAGTAAATATCATATTTTCCCTTTAATCAATCAAATATAGAATAATTTTTCTCCAATTCAATTAAAATAAAACCATTATCAAGCAGTCTATTAATTTCCACTAATTTTTATTAAGTAATGCTAGTTTTTTTAGTTACAACAATTTTTTAATAATTACTACTAATTATTATTAACAACTGTTAATTATTATTGGTTACCACTAATTATAACTAATTATCACTATTAATTACCAATTAACACAAATTATAAAAATTTACCTCTATTTATAACTAAAGATAACTAATTTTTAGTAATTACTACTAATTTTTACTAAGTGCGGGTTATTTTTTCCAAGTACCACTAATTGCCCCAAATTTTTACTAATTACCACAAATTTCATCTAATTTTAACTAAGTACTAATAATTACCACTAATTTACAATTACATCCTCTAATTATAACTAATATTTAGTAATTGTCACCTTTTTTAGTAATTAATACTAATTTTTAGTTAGTGAAGATACTTTTTACTAATTACTACTAATTTTTAGTAATTACAACTAATATTTACTAAGTACTCCTAATATTTACTAATTAAACCTAATATTTAGTAATTAACACTAATTTTCTAATTTTTTTTAAAAAACATATCACTAATTATTACTAGTTACCACTAATTATTACTATTTACCACTAACTTTTATTATGTACCATGAATTACCACTGACTGTTATTTTTATACTTAGTACCATTTTACTAATTACCAATAATTTTTAATAAATACCTTTAGTTTTTTATAATTACTGCTAATTTTTTCTTTTTTCCACTAATTATTAAAAAACATTATAATATACTTCTAATAAACATTAATTATTACTAATTACTGATAATTAGTACCAATTGCTACTAATTTATAGTGGTTAAAGATTGTTTTTTCTAAATGCTTCCTGGTTTTACTAAGTACTGCTAATTACAGGAAGGTTTTACTAAGCACTAATAATTACCACTAATTATTATTATGCATCACTAATTACTAAAAAAATTTAATAATTACATCAAATTACCTTTAATTGTTTGTATTTACCACCAACTATTTGTAATTACTGTAATTGTTTAGAAATTTCCACTAATTTTTTGTAACTATTGCTGATTTTTATTAAGCAATACTAATTTTTACTAATTACTGCTAATTTTTTCTAACTACCACTAATTACAAATATTTTTTTTTACTACTAATTACTACTAATTATTACTAAGTACCACTAATTACTGTAAATAATTAGTAATTTTATATAGGTTTTACTTATTATCTCTTATTTGTTGTAATTACATCTAATTGTCACTAAATTTTACTATCATCCTATAATTTTTACTAGGTACCACTAATTTTTACTAATTAACACTAATTTCATAATTATCTCAAATTAATTCTAATTTTTGAAAATTGTCACAAATTATTACAAATTACTACTAAATTATACAAATTGTCTCTAATTTTTTGTAATTAACTTTAATTGCTCCAAATTTTTACAAATTACCACAAATTATTACTAATTACTACTAATTATTAACATCTGTTGCTAATTTTTGCATATATCACTACTTTTTTCTAGTTTTATCTAATTTATAGTAATTATTACTAATTAATAATAATTTCTATAAATTTGTGACAATTACCTCTATTTTCTAATAATGACCACTAGTTTCTAATAATTACCAAAAATTTCACATAATTACTGCTCATTTCTTATATTTATCGCTAATTTTCAATAATTATTGCTAATTTTTCTCATCACATCTATTGTTTACAAATTGTTTTAAAACTATTAATATTTACCATTAAGTATTAAAATTTTGAATTAATTACTAAAAATTATTAATTACTAATTACTATTAATTATTGAAAACTACTTCCAAATATTGTCATTTATGACTAAGATCTATTAGTTATTACTAAGTTATGTTAATTGCACCTCGTTTCCATTAATGTTTTCAAATTTTTTCAAGTTTCCAGTAAATGTTTCCTAACTATAGGTTTTTTATAATAAGTATCGATAATTTCTTATAATTACCACTAATATCTTATAATTATCAGTAATATCAAATAATTACCGTTAATTACTAATAATTAAAACTGTATAATAATAAATAAACCTAATTACTACTAATTTAAACTCCTTACTTTTAATTGAAATTATTTTTTTACAATTAAAACTAATACTTCTAATTAAAAATTACTAAAAAAAATATGTAATTTAATTTAAATATAATTCAACTAATTATTAATAATTATTACTAAAGTAAAAAATATATATTAATTAAAAAATAAATTCTTTAAATAAATAAATTAAATGTGATGATTTTATCAAATGCAAAGATATGAATATGCTTCCCTGAATATTTAAAACTTTTTGATTTTTAATGATTGGAGGAGGAGGGTAGAGGAAGAAAAGAAAGTTCAATGGAATATATAATGAAAAAAACTGGTGGGGGTATATATATAGGTTACATTATTAGCAATGATACTATTTATGATAGGTTTCCCATTGCAATTAATACCAAAAATTAAAAACCCTTTCGGTGATTAAAAATTTATTTGCAACGGGACCCATCAAAAATAATCTTATGTCAATTTTTTATTTGTGGGGAAAATTAATTCTTGTGAAAAATAACAATAACAACAGAAGGTATTTTTGATGGGGTATATTCCTATCACAAATAACATTCCTTTGTTTGGCATACAAGATGCACTAATGGTATTAACAATAAAAGATTTTTCTCATCGTATATAATTTTATATTAAGGACTATTTTCTTTGGATTCATTTCCCATGGTAAATAGTCCCTCAGTAAGGACTATTTTCAATGGGTGATGGGCTCGTCACAAATATCCCACTTCCAAAATCCCTTTTCCCAATTGTGTTTTATCATTCAACACATGCTTCACAAATTCAATGAGAACTGGACAAGGAAGAGAAGGGTTTTTATGTTGCAACTAGCAAGAAGGATTATCCATACTTCATTCCACTCCTTCAATGAAAGATACACAAAATTGTGAGGGGTGGATATATCTTATATAAACTTGAATTATTCTTAATGATAAAAAAAGAATTTGAATCTTGGAAAAGGCACATGTGGTGGTTAAAATCTATGATTCACCAACCACCAACCAACTATGAAGGAAAGTTAGTAAGACACTTTTATAGTCAGTAAAAATCTTGGATCACTTTAGGGGTCAAACCAAGTATTATCATTATACATTATTTAAATAATTTTTTTTATTAATTTCATTCTTTGGAATTATTCAATAATGTATCCCAATATCATATTCTCTTTTATCATTAATTACATGGTCATTCTGCTAGAATAATTTGCTTTTATATGTTTAGGATAGACCAAGACAGGCCCTAAAATAGCTAAGGAGAAGATAATACTAATGATTCATGAGAAAATGTGTTTCACTCTTACATTATTTGTCATTCAACTTGCTTTAATTTTTTTGTAAAAGTCTGTGTTAGACTAGAAATTCACACAAGTGTGTAAATTGTGAAATTACATACCCATGATTGAAAATTTATCTTTACTTGAATTATCTGTGGGCCAAGATTTGTTTACGAATACAATGATTCTATGTTTTATATTTCAATTATAATTACATTTAATGATTTTTCTGGAGAATTGAATTATTATCATGAATCATATATTAAATGGAAGACCCATGATTTTAGGGAATTGGTCGATTCATCTAAAGGAAAATTCCGTTAAATTTTTCATACATTGAATCTAATAAATTCAAGTGAATTAATTTTCTATTATTATTTATTCCTTGTGAGAAATTCTAATTATATATTCTTTTCCCATGATTATTTCTAGACCAAATATTTTCTATTTTATCTTGATAATATTTCATAAGTGGTCATGAGGCATCTCACCATCTCGAACTCACATTTGAACAAATCAATGTTATGAAAATATAAATATACATTTAAAATGATATATGGATTTTTATTATTAATACCTTATCCTTGAGACCAACTTATACATTAATCCTTGATTATCTCATAGAGAAATTGAATGACCTTGTTATTAATGATCCACATTTTATGTCATTTTTTTCTATAACTATCATTCTCATGGTATTTTCATGTTATTTCATAGTTGTCTTCTGGGGATTGTCGGATGTTAGGGTTGAAAGATACAAAATATTATAATGATAAAGTGTGGGGGTGATAATTTGTTTATTGAGGAAGATTTATGATTCATCCATTATATTTTTATAGATTTACCTTCTTGAAAAAATTGGAAATATGTGTTGTAAATTAGAAGAATAAAAAATAAACACTAATGTTCCTATGGATTTTATCCTATGTGGGTAGCTAAAATACTTTTTTTACAATAATTAATTTTTAATAAGTAAAAAAATATGAATATGTTTTTTTAAATAATAAAAAAATAAATTGAGAAAAATCATGAATGGAAAAATAATACATTTTGATATCAATAATCATGATCATACTTTGTGATTTAGATGTTTTTTATGTAATTTTGAAGGGGTGAATTATATTTAGAGTTTAATTTTGACATCATGCTTTATACTTGATAAATAAACATTCTCTTTGAGTCTTAATTATTTTTTACAATAATTCTTATTAATATTAATCCTGAGAGCAATTAGAAAATTAATTAAATATCTATCTTCATTTCATGTGAATTTTGTATTTAAACAAGGAGAATGTATTTTCATTGAAAGCCTATGGAAAAGGAATTCGTGATCATGATATGAGTGTGAATAATCGTGAATTTTTATTATCAGTAAAAAGATTCTAAATTGAGGTAGATCATGACTTTTCATGTTAAATAATAATGACTAGAGAATATTAAATTGATTAAATTAGAAGTTTCATAATTCTTCAATGGGAGAAATTAAAATTCTTGGATTGGTTGTTTCTTGGAAAAATGATATTTTATGTTGATACTTTATATGGAATGTGAAAATATAATTTAATAATGATAATAATTTTATTTAATTACTTTTAGATTTGAATATTGGTATCATTGTGTTTATTTTTAATTAAATAGTGAAATTTTAGGTATCAGGAAAAGAATAAATAAATTTGCTGGGTATTTTATACATGTATATTTCATTAAAACATTTATTCAATTTTTATTAATTTGGAATTATTTTTAATGAAATTTATGATGTAATTTTTTTTAAAATATGGTAATTTTCATTTGGTAAATTCAAATGAATTAAAAAAAATATTTTATATTTTTTAATTTATTGAAGAATATTTTTTGGAATATTTACAAATATTTCAAATCATTTTTTATGTAAAAATTCACATCCCATGATTTCCATCAACTAGTATGCCACACGTCTATTAGGCTACCCAAGAGGGATGGATGACCAAGATAGCCCGCTCGAAGAGTCTACTCAAGTGGAACGAGAGTGTGGGCTATACGGGGAAGAACCTGTATTGTTGTTGGACCAAGGCCCATATAGTCCAAGAGTGTTAGAATGATCATTTTTTATTGTTATAGTATATTTGAATCCCATCCATATAATAAGAAATCTAAGCAGATGTGGCATGATATTTATTTCATATGAGTATTATAGCCAGCCTCATTTTTTATATGGGATTAAATTGAAGTGGATATTTTACATCAATAATTGAAATTTTGTCTTCCTGCATTACTCGCACTCTCTCAGGCTCTGACATTCCTTGCCACTTCCTTCCAACCTCAACCACAACTTCTTCTATATGAAACTTCCATATCCACCGTTACCGACACTAAAAAATATCAATCCCAAAATTTTTTCTTCTTCTAAGTATAGAAATCAAAATTTGTCATCTTCTTCACCATAGGCAAGAACTATGAATCCCTTAGAGATAAAGAAAAACAAAATTTATGCTAACAGGATCCCATTTAGCCGCTATTATTTTCATATACAAGGATGAGGATCCATGTGATGTTTCAACCGTGGGATCACCATGTAGTTCCCATGTATCCCAAGAAAATGTGGAACCTCTCATCCTATATAATTTATGATGATTTTTCAAAAAACACGATATTCTCGGGTGATTTCTAGATTAACTCCTTAGGTATTTTGTTTTATTTGAACAAAAATAAAGATGGTGACATTAAATTATTAAAGATAATTAAATCTTAGAGGATATAATGTTAATATTTCATGATGGAAATAAAATGTTTTATTATGGCGGAAGGATTTTATTTTTCCTATAAATGGAGATAAAAGGATGCATATATGAGGGGGAATTTTGAAGGTTATATGTTACTTATAACTTTTATTTTTTATTCATTTATTAGATTAAAATATTTTTATATTTAGTTTTCTTTTAATATGTAATTCGTGAATTTTTCCAATTCATGTGATTCACAAAAAATTCTTCTCTATTTATTCTTATTATTATTTTATTTTTCCATTGTGTTTCTCTCTATATCTATATCATTCTTATACTTTTTATTTTAATTCTCTTCCTTGAATTCTATCCACCATAACTTATAATTTCTAATAATGGATGGTGGACCTGAGGATTGTCCTTAGGTGAGAATTGGATGTTCCTAAATTCTGCACTTAATTTATTTAACATTTTCAATATATTTGTGCTAAATTAAAGTGAATTTTATGAGTATGGTGATTTTACACTATATCATTTAACTCGACTACATATCTACTAATTTTTTAATTTTTACCTCCATTCCATTAAACCAATCCTCTATATATGATATATTTTTTCCTTCAATAGATTAAATAACATATGATCGATCCAGATCCTAGAAGATTCCACATTTTCAATTGATGTTTTTAATCAACATTGATTACCAGAGGATGTATATTTTATTTTGAAAAATGGTATTCTATGACATTTGAGATTGTAATGACACTAAATAAGAAGTTAGTAATCCATGTTTTAGATTTCACAATTGGTTTATCAAGCTAAATCTAAAAAATAAAAAATGAATAATAAAGGAACTAAAAAATTAATGGCTATGTACTTTATCTCTTACAAAATTTTATTTTAATGTTAGTTTAGAATTTATCATTTTTTTCTTAGAATAATGAAAATACCAAGAATGTATATTCAGTTAAATTAGAATTAGTATGTTAATAAACTCTGAAGATCCCCATGTGAGAGGAACCTAGTCAAAAATTATGTTGCACTCATTAATTATAAATTGTAGTTTTTTTCAAACCCTTTGATAGTTTTGAATCAACGTTGTAGATGGAGATCTAAATAGAGGAACCCAAATTTGGGCATCACTTATAAATAATGTTGAACTTAAAATTCCCAAATTAGAACATTATTAATGAAAATTATGAAATTGATATGAAATAATAATTTATTAAAATTGAAAGAAATAATGTCTAGAAACTATTTTAGAGAAGTAAGGTCTATTTGTACATTAATAGTAAATTGGTGTTAGAAACATAGTAGATAAGTCTGAGTCAGGAACTATAAATTAATATAAAGTGGTTGAAATTTTGTAGAGTTAAGAAAAATTAATTTTTTATATAATAACCATTACCTAGTAACATTACATGAATATATTAGAATATTTCTTAATTTGATAGTGTAATAGAGAAACTCAGGTCAACCAAACAATACACCTGAGCCGGCTATCCCATGTTGAGTTCAAGAAAGAAAATAGAAACAGTCTTCAATATAACAAAACAGGATATCAAAATAGAGTACTATGTGGATGGAAATGATACAAACAGATCCATAAAATCTAATCCAAACCAGGTAAACCTGAAAGTATGAATAAACTAATATATATAAGTATCTATGTGACTATTCTTAACTTCCAAACCAACCCAAAATTAAGGAAGAGTCCAATGGAAAAGCCAACATGCCACAAGATTCCCTTCCCTTTACATGTATTATACAATACATAATCCACAACTGAACAATCGAAAAACTGGGTTATAAGAAAAAATACCAGCAGTATAAAACCATAGAGTATACTTAAGGTCTATTATCAAGAATTGAATAGTTCAAGATTTAAAACAAAACTAGGTTTACAAATCATTTGTATAAATACAAATAATTAGTTAACCATTTTCCCTTTGGATTAAAAAAACTATTTTATACTACGAATATAGAAATATGTCAAGTATAAGTGATGAATAGAGGAATTTCAATCCATATATCAAGAGGTCATAATGTAAAAACATGTCCAATAAATAACCTATCAGGAAATTATATGTGATACAACCTCATATAGAAAACTGTGATCAATAATCCATGATGAAAAAAATCATACAATAAAAACCCAAAAATGGAAAAGAATGTCATGTTGGAAAATATCCTATCGAACAATTCATATTAGACACTATAGAACTTGAAGATGAATAATGGTGGATCCAACAAATATTGAGTCCTACACACTCAATGGATATCCCAAATGTCACCACCAAGTAGTGCCACACACACTAAGGCAACATGTTTCTATTTCCCAACGCAATGACGTTTCCCAACGTACTAATTCACAAAAAAACATTTTAATACAACACACAAAATTTTATAAAACATTTTCAAAATAAATAAAATCTACTTTAGTGTTTGAAAATCCATTTCAAAATCGATTAAACTCATTTAGAAAAAAATTCTTTCCAAGAACTCCCATGAAACTACTTATCTCATCAAATCAGTGAACAACCCAAAGTAAATTTACATGTATGATAATAAATTCATTAGATAAACCCATTTTATAGAAACTCCTACCTCAGCAAGGTATAAACCAAACTTCCTTCCAAAAACGGTGATTGGAATCCATAAGATCATCCATTGAAAGGTAATTCATGAAAAGACATTTCAAATGATCGAATGAAAACACAATCTCATCCCAAATCAAAAACCTAACCATAAATAGTGTAATAGTCATGAAAAAAAATGAGAGAAGAACCATAAGTAACACTTACAATGAAAGGAAAACTGAAACTACCATAATAATTGATTGATGAATGAAGAAATCTAGAAGGGAAGGAAATACCTAGAATCAACTTGGGTGAGCTCTATGTTATGAGAGGGAGGGATGAATACCAAAATAAAATAGAATAAACCATTCCACACCCTAAAAATCAAAACTTACTATATTTATAAGGTGTATAATCCCATTACACATCATGTAATCCATAGGGGATTAAAATATTGAAAGACACATTTTTTTTATTAAAACCCAATCTATAGAATCATTAGATATGAAACTAGTAAATATGTGTAAAAATATCATACCCTAAACCTATTTCATAAAAACTTCCATGTGGCCATTAAATAATTTTTTATTTATTTACATAGTGTGTAATCACCCAACAGATATAAAACATCCTATTTTCAAGAATAAAAACACCAAATCACTCTGGACATCCTTTAAACATAGAAAGAAACCCTCAAATCCATTAACACATTTATACCCAGACTCCATTAATTCAAATAAACATACATCCCTAAACATTTTGTAATTTTCCCTATAATATTATCTCCACCCTTGAGATTCTTGCAAACACGGCCAAACAAGGATGGTATAAAACCATAAACAATGAATTACCTTAAAATTGTTATGGGTTTTTACAGTCTCCCAACTATAAATTATTCCTTCCCCTAGAAAGCTCTAAAATTATTTTTCCCAAAATAATTGTATTCCACTACTAAATCATAAAATATTCCCTCTCCCATATATTGTGGCAATCTAATCCACACGACCACAATATCTGTACAAGATGAATCATTTTATTGAAAAGTATATTTTATTAGTGATATATAATCTAAACTAGATTCTCAATCAATTTGGTGTCAATATCAAGATCAACAACCTCTCATTGAATCCCATTGGAAGGATCAGATATATACCACCTCAGTAAGGAAACCTGAAACACTTCATGAATCTAAGTTTAACTAAAATGATATCCAACTAATAGGCCACCTTTCATTGTCATTCAACAATCTCAGCAGGTCCCACAAGAATCGGAGACAAATTACCCTATATACCGAACCGAAAATTTTACATGGAAGGTGAAACCATATAAAAAATGTTATCACCAACCTGAAAAACTTGAAGACACTGAATATAGTCCACATAAAATTTATGATATTTTTATGTTGTGATCAATATCCTCCAAGTCTATTGTACACTCATTGTCATCTCTTGAACAAGACTCATCCCAAACATGTACAACCCTCCCAACACATCCATGCACAATAAATATCTACAAGGATACCCATAAAAATCTTTAAGTGGTTCCATCTTAATCAATGCATGAAAACTATTTTTATAGCAAAACATGACTAAATTAAAATTTCTCTCCCATGATCCCCTAAAATCAAGAACACAAGATCAAATATTTTTTTTCAAGAACCTGGTTATTCCTCTCTGTCTGTCCACCTATCTGAGGTTTATAATCCATTCTAAATGTAATATATGAACCCATCACCTCTAATAAACAATTCTATAACCTATATTTAAAACTCATGTCCATGTTATATACAACCACTAATGGTACCTCAAAGAGTCTTATAATATCCTTTAAATTCAAGTACCCAAGTTGGTAAAACTATATAATCTCATTAATATGAAGTAATTTAATAGATTGCATTATTTGATCAAGGATCTCCCAAAGCTCGTCTATACCACTTGGAGTTTGTGGAAAAATAATAACAAAATACATGGTAATCTCACTACACATCTATATAGAATGCGTAAGGGATGAAAAAATTTAATGTCTCTGGTGGTCCACCTTAATTCAATGACAAGTAATACACCTCAATAAAAAATCATAATCAGATTCCTTATCCCCTAATATCAATACCAAAATCTCATTTCATGATACTTATTGGTAGCCCCATGGACCAAGGACCAACAAGACTAGTGAGAATTGTCCACAAACTCCTTCCTCAAGGGAAACTGAATAACTATCTGACCATGGAATCAAAAATTGCTAATGGGATATAAAGACCACTCACTTGAGGTATCTCCACTCCTCAACCAAGTCCTTCCAATATTGTTTTTTAATTTTCTTCTAAATGCATCAACAATAGTATTTACTTTCCAATAAGAGTACCCAGTATAAAAATAAAATATTTCAAGATTATCTCTCTAGTGTATTAATTGCATGTTTAGATCCCTCTGAGTGAAAAAATTTTCTATACCCTTATGATAAAAATACAAAATAAACTAGAACCCATATATTTAGTGTCACCGCATTTTGAGTTCATTCATATCTGCTTCTAACTCTAGATCATTGGTAGGGAAATTCTTCCCATAAGGGAATAAATAGAGTGAAGCATAGGCCACCAACTATTTCCCCTATATCAAGAAACATCCCAAACCCACAAAATAAGAATTATAGAAAACACCATATAACCCAAACCTCGTTCTGGAAGAATAAAATATAGTGCTAAATTCATCCAAAACATCACCTCATCAAAATATCTCTGAAACTTTTCATTACACTCAATATTTACACCCATATAGTTTAACACAGTTTTCAAAGATGTGAGATTAGATAAATCCAAAAAAAGCTCTTATTATAACCTACAAAACCCCAGAAGATCCCAATCTCAAAAAAATTCATGGTTACTCTCAGAAAATAATATTCTATATCATTTTAGGATCCATTGAGACTCCCTAATCCGAAATCATATTCCCCTAAAATTTTACTTCCATGATCTAATAATTAAAGTTGGAAATAATATCATATAAAGGATGTTCCATCAAAGTTTAATGAATGATATTGAAATAGTTCTTATCATCCTCCCCATTTATAGAGTAAAACAAAGCATCATCCATGAGAACAATAAAAAAGGAGTCCAAAAATTGATGAATGGTAAGCTTTATCAAAGGAAGATAAACTACAAGATCATTAGTTTTTCTGAATGAAATAACTAGATAATTAAAATACTCATACCAGATTCTAAATAATGTATTTGGATTATTCTATTTTAATACCTTCATATATTGGTACAATGATTGGAGGTCAATATTTGAAAACTAACATTCTTCTTGAAGATGATAAAAAGTCATCAATATTAGACAAAGGATATTTTTTATTAACTGTCACCCAATTTAATTTTATATAGACCAAAAAATGCTAGAGGATCATTTATTTCTTCATATAAAAGGGGAAAATTGGATTCCATTGTTACATTCTAAGAATAATAAACCCTTTATCCTCTAGTTCCTCAAGATAGACCTTAACATCCCCCAAATCTATAGGTGCATTCTCTAAGATGGCGTAAAAATGGGAATCATATCATGGAGATACTCAATAGAAAACTAGGCCTATTTTTGTGTAGGTAAACCAGAAAAGTCATCTGGAAAGACCTTGGGGAACACACTCATCATTTCTAGAAGTTGAGCACACAATTAAGGGTCCACTTAATTAAGAAACATTTCTAAAAAACTATCATGTTGTATCCCATTAATAAGGAAAAACTACATTATCCCTTCCCATTATAGAGTCCCACCCACCATAAAAAACCCGAGTGATCCCATCAGTAATTATGAACTATAACCAATAGTGATAACAGTCTATTTTTTCCATGACAATGATTATCTAATCCATGCTGATAATCATGTATAAAATGTCAATATCAATCACTAAGATGTCTTATTCAAACTCAATGTCGGATATCATCTCACGAAATGTGGGTTACATAAAACCTTGTTCAGAACTCTTTCCAAAAACCATGGAAATATCCCACATGTATGATATATGTTATGAATTTAATTATAACAGGTAGACTAACTTTGACGATATAAAAGAATAAGAAAAACCGTATCAAACAAATCTAGATCCACAGTAGATGAAATAAACACCGCATCTATAACTGTAGATGGACCTACTTTATATTCCACTTACGCATACAAAGTATCATAAAGAGGACATGTCTTAGCCAACTGAACAACCCCATTGGTCTAAATATTTTACCCACCATCCTTGTAATCATCATTACCAACATGAAAACCCTTGGGGTTAGTGTAGAATTCATTGTTCCTTAAGACATCCTTTCATAGAAAAAAATCATTTCGGATGATAATATATAATGATGTCATGTCCTAGGAGCCTCAGTATAGTTAGTCCGGGTATAACTAGACCACCCACATTGATAGAAAACAATCATCTACTATCTTGATAATTCCCTTGATACTAGTCCTAAATAAAACAATCGAACATTTTATTTCCTTCTTATTCTAGAAGCCACATCTCTAACTAAAAACAACACCCACTGAAGATCCACCCAAACCAATCTTCCTACCTATTTTAGCCTCGTATAAAGATGCTTTGTAAAACTACCTTCACAATGGGGATCTGTAACAACAGAATAAAAATAGACCTAATATCTGGCCTCAATAAAAATTCAATTTGTTGAGCCTTTAAATACACATTATTTATAAGCTCTGGTGAGAGTTGTACCAAATTAGAAAAACGGATGGAATACACCAGAACAGTATGCTCCCTCTAATCTACGGTCAGAATATACCAAGTCTTTGGTTCATGTAGCATCTTAAGGTAAAACTGAAATCCAAATATTTTAATTAAATAATCTCATGTAAGGTCCTCAAAATTAATTTTTAATGAATTATGTACCACCGTATCCTTACCATTACCTCAAACACATCCATGGAAAAACACACCTCAAATTCCTCATGAGTCTTCATGATTTTAAAGATCCTATAAATTCAATCAACCCACTCCTCTGGTTCCTACAGTCATTTCTTAACATGGAAGATGGTTGGATACTACTTAGAAAAATTAGATCCATGATCCATCACACATCCTGGGTTTTGAAAACCAACCTAACCTAGTGACTATATAGTGCAGATTATTGTTTCTACTATAGAAGGCTCCATTGTATGATTTTTCTATGATACCTATCTTGATAATTCATTTCTAGGGTTTTTGAGAGATGTTATCAAAGTCATTTTCTAATAAAAAAATAAAATAACCATTTTTATCATGATAACAATCCAAAAATCATAATATCACTTTCATAGTTCAATAAAATGCTTTTAAACATCAAATATTTTAAGTAATTAAGAATTATATCATCATTAGACATTACCAAAATAAATATGTAAACATAAATAAACTACCATTAAATTTCATTCAGATTGACCAATAATCTACATCTCAAACCCAATAGAATCCCCTAACCACCCAAGGAAACTAAGGATCAGTCTCAAAAGTGAGCTAGAAAGTCCCCATTTCTATACTTACTATATAAATTTTGATGGTCCAAACTCCTTTCTACATAAAAAACTAAGATAAAGAATTTTTAACACACTTCAGGATGATCCTTCCTTATGATTCCAAATTTTAACAGAGAAACTATGTTCAACCAAACCATATACCCGAGTTGGTCGTCACTTGGGGACGTGAATCAAGAAAAAAGAACAGGTCTGGAATTTAACAAAAAGAATACATTAAACTCAAGTACCATGAATATGTAAAAAATAAAATCATATCCATATAGCCAAATCCAAAATATTTATGCGTGAATGTGTAAATAAATAAACACACACAATCTCCCTGTGAAAACTCGTCACCTATAAACCAACCTGAACTGAAGAAAAATATCAATTGAGAGTATAACATTTTACAAGATGCCCATCTATTTACAAGGATCCTTCAATATAAAATCTACATCTACCAAAATAAATAAGGTAGGTTGTGAGCACAAATATCAGTAGGAAACCACCATAGAGTTTATACATGGCTTAATATCATTATGGAACATATAAATATTTTTAAAAAAATAGTATTAAAAAATAATTTTTATAAATCCAACTCATTTATAAATCATTTTACCTTTGGTTTTAAAAAAATAATTGTTAATTATATAACCATAAGTATGAAAAGAAAATGTGATAAAAAAGAGGAATGTAAATCCATACATGAAGAGGTAATAAAGTTAGAAAATATCAATGAAATTACCAATCATTAAAATCAATGTGATAAAACATCCTATAAAAACCTGTGAGAAACAATCCAAACTGAAAACATTCATGATATAAATTACTATAAATAAAATATCACCTCTTATTGGGACCTAGCCTATAGGAAAATGCACCCTAGAGCCTTAATGTACTAAAAATGGATAACATTGTAACCAACCAATATCAATTCCCAGCATAGTCCATCAATAACCCAAAGGATACCTTATTGTATTTCTAAACACACTAAGGATGCATATTTCCATTTTGAGATTCACCCAACATTCCCAATGAGATAATTTTCAAAATACATTTCAAAACTGTACTCACAATTTAATAAAAAAATTTCCATACCGTGACTATATTATTTAATATTGAGAAAACCATTTCTAAATATATAAAATCTATTTTCAAAGAAAATCCCCTCTAAAAAAAATTCATTTCCAAGAAATCCCTCAAAACCACTTATCTATTCAAAAAAATGAAAAAAAAATTAAATTTATAAAAAATAAGAGAAATTTTTTGGATTAACCCATTGTATAGAGGAACATATCTCAACATGGTTTAAACCTAGCTTCCTTTGACAATGGTGGTTGGAAAAAATGAGTTCAGCCTCTGAAAGGAGAGGCATTAAAAGAAATTAAAAAAGGATATATTGAAGGCACTATCTGATCACATATTTGAAACCTAACCATACCCAATGTTATATATGTGATGAATGGAAAAAAGAACCAGAAGGAATGTTTACTCAGAGAGGTTCACCTCAATAATTCTGATGATCAATTGCTAAATAAAGTGACAAAGAAGGGATGGAACCACCCAAAATCACCTTGGGTGGGATATGGGTTGAGATAGCGAGGGTTTTCGACTTGAATGAATTGTAAATAATCTGTTTAGTTCCCCAAAACCATAACATGAAACATTTATACTGTGTGTAATCCCATTACAAGTCTTGTAATCAATGAAGGCTAAAAAAATAAATACACATTCTATTTTTATTAAAACCTTATTTTCTACATTACATGATGTGAGTTAGTACATGGTGTGTATACCTATCCATAACATTAAATTTTTAATGAAATCTTCTTAATGACCATTACCTAATGTGTAATCACTTTAAGAAACATTTAATCAGCTATTAGATATAAAACAACTCATTTTCCAATAAAAACACAAATGCACCAGGTATGTTCTTAGAACATAGGTAGAACCCATTAGATCCATTAACACATTTATACCTGGACTCTGTTAACTCAAAAAAACAAATATCCTTGAACTTAGGGCCTTTTCTCCAGAAAATTCTATCCAATTTTGAGATTTCCGTGAACACTCCCAAAAAAGGATGATAAAAAATCAAAATCAAGGGAGTACAAAAAATGCCTAATGAGTTGTTACATGAATTGCATCTAAATTTAAAATTTTATGAAATTTATGATAATATCACTTTTCTTAATTGTAATATTGTTGAGTTTTTATTCCATGGACACCTGGTAAAAATTCAATTCTTATTTTTCCAACTCATTTTTTCCATCTAAAATAATACTTTTATTATATAAAACATGCACCTATAGCTAGTTCTGTTAGTAACATAACATTTATTATTTTTAATATCTTTAAAAAAGGTTTTAATAATCCAAATTTATTCTCTAAAACAACATCAAAATATGTTTCAATTTCCCAAATATATATTTTTGATATTTTTTTGGATCATCCAAGAACTCTTTATATACTAAATTTTAAAAAAACATTAAAATAATTTGAAATGAATTTAATTGGTGAGTTAAAATTATTCCTTAATTTTAAAATCTTTCAATGTAAGGAAGGAATCATTACAAATAAAAACAAATATACTAAGGATATATAATTTTTTTTAAGGATAGAACTATATGTTGTGATAATCTTATGAGCACATGATACAAGTTAGATATAAATGAAACTAGAAAACTAGTTGGCCAAACTATTTATAGGGTTATTATTGGAAGATTGAAATAATTAACTTCTAACATATCTGATATTATATTTATTGTGTTCATTTGTGCACATTTTCAAGAAAACAAAAAGGATTCAAATTTAAATTCTATCAATGGAATTTTTGAATTCCTCAAAAATAAATGCAATATATAATAGTTCTATTATAGAAGTAAATAATTACACACTTCTAGTTATTCATATGTAGATTTTATTGGTTATATTCTAGAAAAAAATTAAACCTCTAAATCATGTCACTACTTGGGAAACACTCTAGTATTGTGGTTTGGATTAAAAAAAATACTATTACATTGTCTGATTTTGAAGCTAAATAAATTACATCAAGTAGTTGTTATGATCATATTATTTTAATGAAATACACTTTTTTATATTATATATACTAATTTAGAAAAGTCTTAATAAATGTTGAAAAAACAATTCTATAAAAATTTATATGAATCATATATTTTATTGAAGGATAAAATATATTGACTTATGATATAATTTTTTAAGAGAAAGATTTTAAAAAAGTGACATCACTCTAGAATTCAATTGAACAAACCATCATCTTTCTAATAGATTTCAAAAATCCAACGAACTATAATAAATTAAGATATATCAAACATAAATTTTTTATGATTAATTATGTGTAATTTATTTATTATTTATGATAGTTGATATATATATATATCCCTTTTTATTTAAATTTGATTCATTTTATTTTAAGTAATATAAAAAAAGTATTTATTATATCTATTTTAAGTATTTTACTTTTATTTTATATTTTTTTACTTATCACAAACCCTCCCTCCAACAATACCGTAGTGAGGGGATATAGATAATAACCCTTGAGTCTCACCTCCAGTAGGCCTCATGTTAGTGACTAGAACCAAGGGTGTAAAAATCTCATAATACAGAAGACATTATATTTTATAATAAAAAAGAACATATGATAGAGTGATTCATCTACTACAACACCAAGTCATAATATAAAATAGAAAACAAAAAACCATCCCACATGAATTTAAAAACATGAATGGATAAAAATACAATGAGTTCAACAAAGTAAATACCCAAAAAAAACTAAGGTAGATACAAAATAGATATATGAATTTCATAGCTAGTAACATCAAACACAGTCCATAAAATCCAACTAGAAACCTAAAATATGTTTTATATGTGTAGGGTGAGCATAAAATTATACACTGTTAGAAAACCAAATAATCTCATGCACATGTTAATGTTTCATACTAATGCTCCTTTGAGAAAATAGAAGAACCAAACAGCACCTAAACTTTTATACTAACTATCCCAACCTCACCAAGTCACGATCATAAAGTAATGAAATCCAAGTAATATAATATAAATTAAAAAACATCGATGATAGGGTACCCTGCACCACTTTCCCACTAGTATGCCTCTATTTCCCAATATCGTATGTCATGGAACTCACATACCTTCCATATACCATATAACATCCCGCTAGTACACACATGGGCCTCACAAAACATCACACCCAGACACACATGGTGTAGAGACCCGTATCTTGATGTACATGGACGTTACATTACATTTGCGGAATACTTAGTACATAAAAAAAACACACACTAAAGGATCGTAATAGTTTAGTGTCTTTGGAAACTCGGAACGTAATCTTCTAATCGTGGTGAAAGTTCTTCAATATCTCCCATAAAGGTCATCCCTTTTTCTACCTAAAACCTTTCTTTATATCCTGGGGAAAAGAAAACATAAAAGGGTGAGCTCAAATGCTCAGTAAGGGTAAACAAAAGAAAAAAATCAATCACATCATATACATAGCTTTTGGAAATCTTAACCTGCAAAAGAGCTCATAATATCATAACATGGGATATATCATAGAAGTGAAATGTAATCCCAATAATCATAACATAAAACATGAAACTTTGTGGCATACAAACATAATCATAGAAAATCATTTCTTGTTAGTCAAGACTCATTGCCAAGACTATCTTAGTGGACAAAGTCCCTTTCTGAATCGAGTAACCCTCGTTTCAGTCCTGTTTCACTGAACCGGTATAACATACCATTCCAGCCATGTCTATCTCATGAGATATAAAATCTTTACCCAATGCATTGGAGGGAGATATAGGTCCCACCCATCTCTTAATGAATCCTTTCTTATGTGTGCCACAAAATCATAAATCATACATCATTGCATAACCCATGTAATAAAAATGGGATTCTTAAACAACATGACATCATAAAACCATTCATATAAGATAAAGGAATTCATAAACATAATTCCATCACAACATAGTCAAATCAATGTAAAAATATGGATAGAAACAGAACCCTTTATTATCTTATATGGAAAATAATTTTGATAAAACACTTGAATTGAATTCTTGAGGAAAATATCCTTTCTTCTTCAAAATCAATTTCTTTTCTCAAAACATCTTGCAATTTTAAAAGAAAGAGATTTTATTGAAAATAGTCATGAAATATTTTGGATGAACCTTCATGAAAATAAGGATTTATAAAACCGTAAAAATCACTTCATGCCGTTTAAGTTAAAAGAAAACATTCTTCGTACTTTTGTCGGAAAAGTCAAAAAGTACCTCGTACGAAAAACGACAAAAGATTCCTTTCATTTCTTTTACAAAAACTTACTGAAGGGTAAAATTGGGTTTAAACAATTGTAGGTGGATGGAAATAATATTACATATTGAGGGAACATGGATTTGGATGATAAAATACACCCCAGTAAATACTTACGAATAAACAATCTCGAATAAAAATGAGATTGTGATATTTCCCTTACCTTAGGTCCAATTTGCTTCGTATGTGTCCGAACCTCCTGTATAATGATTTAAATAATTTCATTGACTTATTACAGAATCATATTCATTGTTATGATATCATATATGGTTCACTTATGACATTATATTACCCGTTCTTTTGTAAATTCCATGTTAAAGAAGCGTTTTGGGTAAAATCGTTTCATTTATCGTAGGTGTTTTGACTTGTTGTTCTTGACATCATTATTACTTATATCATGATTTACTTACTTCCAGAATATAAAATATGATTTATATATCATATATATTCAGTATATATATATATATAATAGATAGATAAATAAAATGAAAAAACACCGTTCATGGAGACGGTAGTCCGTACGTACGCATGAACGCTGTTTTTCTTTCCTTATTGTCTTGAAATGGAAGTAAGTAGATGACATACATATGTATATATATATATATAAATCCAGTAGCTTTATAATGTCATATATTTCATTATTATTTCTTATATATACATTATAATCATTCTTAAATGGTTAACATGGAGAATGAATCTCATCGCGTCGTGGAGACGGTAGTCCGTACGTACGCACGAGCGATGATATCATTTCTATAAATATTGAATTGAATTGGAGTGGATTATACAATATATCAGAATCAATATGATGTTTTAATAACTATGTATAGTTATTCTTTACACCATTATACCCATCCATGTAAGGTGGTGGTGGAAAATAGATTACACCACGGCGTGGAGACGGTATTCCGTACGTACGCACGCGCGGTGATTTCTTTTTCCGTAGGATGGATAGATGGTGAAATAGGGTTGTTTCATACTTATAATAACATATCAGTATATGAGTGATACTGATGTTATTACTTCATAATGAAACAACCTAAGAAGAAGAAGTGGAAGAAGAAATAAAGATGAAAGAATTGGTAACGGTAATTACCTCTTCTTTGAAGTGCCTCTTTGAGACCTCCTCTTAGGGCACTAGAATTGGTCTTTGAGGAATACCAGAACCTCTAGGATGTTTCTAGGGAAGTGGAGAAGGGATTTTGGCAGGGGTTGGCCGAGCTTGAGTGCTCAAATTGGTGTGAGGAGGAGGGGGAGGAGGTGTCCTTTTATAAGGGAGGAGAGGGGCACCTTAGGAATATCTCAAAATATTATTTTATATTAAAGTCAAAATCGGTTTATAATGGTTCCAAAGGGTCTTATTTCGAAGCTAAGGTGGGGAGGGGTAGAAATCCTATCAACCAATAGAATTTAGACAAGTTTAGGATATTATTTTAACCTTATCAATTAAATTTAACTCTAAGTTAAATAATTTAACTTTTACCATGTGTTTTTGTTTTCTTTCACTATATGGTTAATAAACTTACTATAACATGCCAAAAGAACCCCAATTTGTTTATTATTAATATATATATCCTTATCTAAGTCATTTGGCCGAACCTTAGATTTTTAGGAATACAATAACAATTAATAATATAATATTTGATTTAAAAACTATTTTGTGTCAATTTTGACACTATTTGATATATGATTTTTGTAAAAGTCATAAAAGAATTAAATGTTCGAAACAAGTTGATTAAATCAACATTAATATATCATAGTAACCTAGAAAATTAGTGAAATTCATAACAAATCTCAAATTACATTTATTTTGGTGTTTATAACATCAATTATGTCAATATTTCATTAATAAGATAATTACTGCATCATCGTTGTGTCATAAATAAATTAAATTATTTTATGTCTAAAAATTAAAAATAAAATACCATCATGTAGGAAAGCGTTTTAGCTTTCTAATGAATATTTACAATCGAATTTATCTTATTTATAACCCCATATTAAATATCATTTACCTATTAAACTTTGATTTTAACTATTTTAACCTTTCTTTAAATAAATTAATAATAAATGTCCTAATCTAATCCAAGTGGGCCTAAATGGTCATATTTTATTCCTAAGTTTGTTTTTGGTCGAATTACACATGTCCAGTAGAATTAGGACATGTGTTAGGGTAATATTAATATCATATTTACCCTTAGTTACCCTATTTACTATTAACTGTGGTAAAAAAAAGTAAAAAGTTACTATTCACCAAAAAATTATTTTCATCTCATTGAACCACATTTTAGTCCTTGATATTAACCGTGTCTCTCGGATTTTCGAAATTCCATTCACAGAAGCGGTAAAATTAAGTTTTATGCAAAATTCAGTTTTTAACCTACCACTTAGTGGTTTCACTATTCATCAAAAATTGAAAGTTTTCAGAAAAATACCAAAATTTCACCCTAGGCTAATTTCGGTATTCCGAATCCAAAAATGAAGTCCATTTTGAAAGATAAAATTTATAAAATTTCAAAAAGTGGTTATTACTATTCATAACGGCTAGTTTTAATAGCATATTGTTGTTTAGTGAAACTCGGTATTGCGTACGACGCAAGCTATCGAGGAAGGTCGCGATTGCGTGTAATGCAAGGCAAGACAAGGATGCGTGTTGTGCAAGCTCCTTTTGGTGTAGCGTACAACACAAGACATTAATAAAATTAAAAAGAATATTTCTTTATAAAATCTTGGGCTGTTACATTCTACCCCCCTTAAAATGAATTTCGCCCTCGAAATTCGTCGGGGTTATAAATGGTTTACTATTCGAAAGTTTCTTTAATAGAAACCCACATCGTAAAAAGGAATATCAAAACCAATATTTAAAAACAAAAGTATGAAACGTAACGGTTACCCAAATAAACTAATCATTGGGTTTCCACATAGGTGAAAATATGGATATGGAAGAGAAATCTAACTATCATGTTCTGATGGAGAGTGGTAGAGAACATGGCTATGGAAAAGCCAGTAATCACAAATCCATAGATTTGTGATGATATAAGGTACCATCTGATTCATCAGGTATAAGATCACTAGGACAACATTTTTGGTTTTCAAGATCATTTCCCCTAAAGTTGAAAATTTGAATTAGAATAAATACTTACTTTATTTTGGTACAATCTCACTGTTGTTCGTGCTTTGAACAATTTCCACTTCATCTCTTAAATAAATGAAGTTGAATTTGTTATTCGTGAAGTGTTAGCAGATCATGTGATAGAATGACAGGTCATTCCATCTGTCTCAAACAAAAGGTTAGCAAAACTTATATACATAAGTCGATCTATAGTGAGATTAATCATATATGGTTCATAAAATGGACTTATACTTCATATATCATACTGCTTAATATAATAAAACTAGTTTCTACTAAACAGGGACTTCCTGTAGGTCAGTGGTAGGCGATAAAGGCCAGTCGCACTTCGGTTGTGGGTTCGATTCCCACAGCCTTGTCCGAAGCGATGGGTTGTCGCCCGTCCTGCAGGTTGTCCTTTTTATAAAACTATATTACTATATCATCCCATCAATAATATCGAAAAAACTTCTATCCTTAAACAATACTAACTTATGTCCAACATAATCCATTCCAATCTTTAGGCTTATCCATAATACTGCAGTCCATTCTCATAACATAGTGGAAACGATTACCAGAGATTTAATACCATCGTTGATCCCCATATATCATAAGATATGTTATGTTGGTCACATTCCAAACATTCAATGGCCTTAATCTTGTACTCTCTTGAATACCCATTGAACCTTAGTGAAAACTTGAATGCAGTTAAAAGTTAACACTTCTCACATACCGAAATCCTCAAAATTCTATATACTCAAACCATGATATCACTTAGTCCTTATATCAATCATGAGCTCATGAATACTATCAAACATTTAATTTTCTCCTTATCCCTTCATTATGCGCATATCATCTACATTCCAAAAATATCTGAATAACCTTTCATGGATACTGGTAACATTAATCATACACTTTCAAAACACAAGGAAAGACAACAGTGTAACAATCCATAGATGTCTCTTTATTCCAAAATTACACATGATAAACATGTAATCATTCCACTACATTCTCAAACCATTGACCGAGCTTCAAAAATTCTTTCATCTCACATATCATTTGTAGTCTCTTCATCATCATCCACATAAATACTACCCATATGACCATACTGATTCTCTTCATGAGTCTTTCCCTTAGGGCATTTGTTTGCATAATGCCCATACATTCCACATTTAAAACACTTAACCATTTTTGATGTCGTAGCAATACCATTATCCTCATCCATGGTGTTAACCGACCCTTTTCCTTTGCACTTACTTGCTTTGTGTCCTTCTTTTCCACACCCAAAGCATCTTCCAGTTCCCTTGAAACATTCTCCTTGATGCCTCTTCCCACATGATTTACATAGGGGAAATTGAACTTTCTTTCCTCTATGATCATCATAGAACTCCATCTTTCTCTTATTAGTCGAGTCAGGAAACTTACCAAATTTTACTTTATTGGTCATGTTGTGAGATTGCTGATTCGGCATAATAATGATGTTTGGACATCCAAATCCCATTTCATTTGGTTGCTAATGAAGAATATCATTCCATTGTCCATCATATCCTCCATTATTGTGAATCATCTTGTTTCCAGCCATTTTCTAAAACCCAAACAGAATAGTGTTAGATGCAAAAATCATGATAAAGGGGGAGTAACTTAAATATCTATCATCTTTGGTTTAATATAATATCATTACCATAGTTCTAGGACTATATCCTATACGTATACTTATCCGTAGGGGCATCCCTAGACATACCTTAGAAATATCTCTAGGGATCTCACTAACATTTTCGCATCCTAGTTTCCAAAGGTTGACTAAACCTCCCTCTGATACCAACTGTAGAGACCCGTATCTTGACGTATATGGACGTTACATTACATTTGCGGAATACTTAGTACATAACAAAAACACACACTAAAGGATCGTAATAGTTTAGTGTCTTTGGAAACTCGGAACGTAATCTTCTAATCGTGGTGAAAGTTCTTCAATATCTCCCATAAAGGTCATCCCTTTTTCTACCTAAAACCTTTCTTTATATCCTGGGGAAAAGAAAACATAAAAGGGTGAGCTCAAATGCTCAGTAAGGGTAAACAAAAGAAAAAAATCAATCACATCATATACATAGCTTTTGGAAATCTTAACCTGCAAAAGAGCTCATAATATCATAACATGGGATATATCATAGAAGTGAAATGTAATCCCAATAATCATAACATAAAACATGAAACTTTGTGGCATACAAACATAATCATAGAAAATCATTTCTTGTTAGTCAAGACTCATTGCCAAGACTATCTTAGTGGAAAAAGTCCCTTTCTGAATCGAGTAACCCTCGTTTCAGTCCTGTTTCACTGAACCGGTATAACATACCATTCCAGCCATGTCTATCTCATGAGATATAAAATCTTTACCCAATGCATTGGAGGGAGATATAGGTCCCACCCATCTCTTAATGAATCCTTTCTTATGTGTGCCACAAAATCATAAATCATATATCATTGCATAACCCATGTAATAAAAATGGGATTCTTAAACAACATGACATCATAAAACCATTCATATAAGATAAAGGAATTCATAAACATAATTCCATCACAACATAGTCAAATCAATGTAAAAATATGGATAGAAACAGAACCCTTTATTATCTTATATGGAAAATAATTTTGATAAAACACTTGAATTGAATTCTTGAGGAAAATATCCTTTCTTCTTCAAAATCAATTTCTTTTCTCAAAACATCATGCAATTTTAAAAGAAAGAGATTTTATTGAAAATAGTCATGAAATATTTTGGAGGAACCTTCATGAAAATAAGGCTTTATAAAACCGTAAAAATCACTTCATGCCGTTTAAGTTAAAAGAAAACATTCTTCGTACTTTTGTCGGAAAAGTCAAAAAGTACCTCGTACGAAAAACAACAAAAGATTCCTTTCATTTCTTTTACAAAAACTTACTGAAGGGTAAAATTGGGTTTAAACAATTGTAGGTGGATGGAAATAATATTACATATTGAGGGAACATGGATGTGGATGATAAAATACACCCCAGTAAATACTTACGAATAAACAATCTCGAATAAAAATGAGATTGTGATATTTCCCTTACCTTAGGTCCAATTTGCTTCGTATGTGTCCGAACCTCCTGTATAATGATTTAAATAATGTCATTGACTTATTACAGAATCATATTCATTTTTATGATATCATATATGGTTCACTTATGACATTATATTACCCGTTCTTTTGTAAATTCCATGTTAAAGAAGCGTTTTGGGTAAAATCGTTTCATTTATCGTAGGTGTTTTGACTTGTTGTTCTTGACATCATTATTACTTATATCATGATTTACTTACTTCCAGAATATAAAATATGATTTATATATCATATATATTCAGTATATATATATATATATAATAGATAGATAAATAAAATGAAAAAACACCGTTCATGGAGACGGTAGTCCGTACGTACGCATGAACGCTGTTTTTCTTTCCTTATTGTCTTGAAATGGAAGTAAGTAGATGACATACATATGTATATATATATATACATAAATCCAGTAGCTTTATAATGTCATATATTTCATTATTATTTCTTATATATACATTATAATCATTCTTAAATGGTTAACATGGAGAATGAATCTCATCGCGTCGTGGAGACGGTAGTCCGTACGTACGCACGAGCGATGATATCATTTCTATAAATATTGAATTGAATTGGAGTGGATTATACAATATATCAGAATCAATATGATGTTTTAATAACTATGTATAGTTATTCTTTACACCATTATACCCATCCATGTAAGGTGGTGGTGGAAAATAGATTACACCACGGCGTGGAGACGGTATTCCGTACGTACGCACGCGCGGTGATTTCTTTTTCCGTAGGATGGATAGATGGTGAAATAGGGTTGTTTCATACTTATAATAACATATCAGTATATGAGTGATACTGATGTTATTACTTCATAATGAAACAACCTAAGAAGAAGAAGTGGAAGAAGAAATAAAGATGAAAGAATTGGTAACGGTAATTACCTCTTCTTTGAAGTGCCTCTTTGAGACCTCCTCTTAGGGCACTAGAATTGGTCTTTGAGGAATACCAGAACCTCTAGGATGTTGCTAGGGAAGTGGAGAAGGGATTTTGGCCGGGGTTGGCCGAGCTTGAGTGCTCAAATTGGTGTGAGGAGGAGGGGGAGGAGGTGTCCTTTTATAAGGGAGGAGAGGGGCACCTTAGGAATATCTCAAAATATTATTTTATATTAAAGTCAAAATCGGTTTATAATGGTTCCAAAGGGTCTTATTTCGAAGCTAAGGTGGGGAGGGGTAGAAATCATATCAACCAATATAATTTAGACAAGTTTAGGATATTATTTTAACCTTATCAATTAAATTTAACTCTATGTTAAATAATTTATCTTTTACCATGTCTTTTTGTTTTCTTTCACTATATGGTTAATAAACTTACTATAACATGCCAAACGAACCCCAAATTGTTTATTATTAATATATATATCCTTATCTAAGTCATTTGGCCTAACCTTAGATTTTTAGGAATACAATAACAATTAATAATATAATATTTGATTTAAAAACTATTTTGTGTCAATTTTGACACTATTTGATATATGATTTTTGTGAAAGTCATAAAAGAATTAAATGTTCGAACCAAGTTGATTAAATCAACATTAATATATCATAGTAACCTATAAAATTAGTGGAATTCATAAAAAAACTCAAATTACATTTATTTTGGTGTTTATAACATCAATTATGTCAATATTTCATTAATAAGATAATTACTGCATCATCGTTGTGTCATAAATAAATTAAATTATTTTATGTCTAAAAATTACAAATAAAATACCATCATGTAGGAAATCGTTTTAGCTTTCTAATGAATATTTACAATCGAATTTATCTTATGTATAACCCCATATTAAAAATCATTTACCTATTAAACTTTGATTTTAACTATTTTAACCTTTCTTTAAATAAATTAATAATAAATGTCCTAATCTAATCCAAGTGGGCCTAAATGGTCATATTTTATTCCTAAGTTTGTTTTTGGTCGAATTACACATGTCCAATAGAATTAGGACATGTGTTAGGGTAATATTAATATCATATTTACCCTTAGTTACCCTATTTACTATTAACTGTGGTAAAAAAAAGTAAAAAGTTACTATTCACCAAAAAATTATTTTCATCTCATTGAACCACATTTTAGTCCTTGATATTAACCGTGTCTCTCGGATTTTCGAAATTCCATTCACAGAAGCGGTAAAATTAAGTTTTATGCAAAATTCAGTTTTTAACCTACCACTTAGTGGTTTCACTATTCATCAAAAATTGAAAGTTTTCAGAAAAATACCAAAATTTCACCCTAGGCTAATTTCGGTATTCCGAATCCAAAAATGAAGTCCATTTTGAAAGATAAAATTTATAAAATTTCAAAAAGTGGTTATTACTATTCATAACGGCTAGTTTTAATAGCATATTGTTGTTTAGTGAAACTCGGTATTGCGTACGACGCAAGCTATCGAGGAAGGTCGCGATTGCGTGTAATGCAAGGCAAGACAAGGATGCGTGTTGTGCAAGCTCCTTTTGGTGTAGCGTACAACACAAGACATTAATAAAATTAAAAAGAATATTTCTTTATAAAATCTTGGGCTGTTACACATGGGACCCACAACACATCCCACCCACACACACATGGGCCTCACAACACATCCCGTCACATTTTAACCCAAATAAACCTGGAAAAACACATCACAACTCATCCAAAAGACACTTGGAAAATAAATGATCTCGCTTGCAAACACATGGGCTATCACATATCACCCAAAGACACCTGTTCCATCACAACCATTATCTAAAGCACTAATAGACCTCCATTGTTCATATCATGTTCCACACCTATCTCTCCTAGAAGATAGAGTAAAAAAATAGAGGTTACTCTACCGTATGTACTCTTTACCGGATGTTAGAAAATATAACCCTTGTGTGACGATGCGGGTGTTTGGAATATATTTCTCAACATTGGTGGGTGCGTATATAAATCACAAGGAAATAGAAGTATATTTATAGTAACAAATACTCTAACCCGAACTATGGGATCACAAAAAAACAACCCATCTAAAAACCCTGCCACTTTTTATGCTAATTCTATATACACAACTCCACAAAAACAGAACACAATCCACAAAACTCATTTCACATTCCCAACCTATTTAGTTAAACATTTCCATTCCATTAGATAAACCAACCCAATCCATTAAAATATCTACTAAACAATTATTTATTAATTCCATCACTACTCGAGAAACTACGAATCACAACACACAACATGAAACATGATCAAAATAATTTCAGAAGGTGAAGTGCCCTGATAAATTAAAGAGGCTTCACATTAAAGATACACCGTACCACAACCTCTCGATATCGGGTGAAGCTTTCTGCATGTTAATAATGGAGAACCTCTAGGAGAATTTCCCATATTAGTCACTACTATACATATTCAAATTCATCCTTACCAAACCACCATACCAACCCAAAATAAACCCCTAACTCACAACCACATCCAGAAACATAATATATCACAACTATTTTCCAAGACCATTCGACATAATCATACCACAGCCATCACAGCCCTATTATAGTTCCACATTCCATCCACTTCCCCCACACATAAAAACCACAAAAAAAAAATCACACTTCACATCACAAAAAAATATTATACAAGTTCTTCAGATCATTTATCAGATTCTACTACATTTCTTTGGGGTGTTATCACAGGGACTAAAACTTGGACAAACCAATTCATTATCCTTGTAAACGAAGTTATCTAGTTTTTATTTATATGGTGAAAAAAAATATTCTTAAATATATAAGAAACCATACAAGATTTATATAGTGAAAACAAAGACACCAACAACCACAATTTTCCGTGGGGTGGTTATCCCGTATAATCATAATAACACAAAAAATATAAAATCTGAAAAAATATGTGGATCAAAACTCATTAGCTCTTTTTAATTCAATTAACCAATTATTTTTCCTCAATTAACATCAAATAACCCTAATACATTGAAAAATATGAGTACAACCCCTCATGCATGATTCACATTAAGGATAAATGAATGGAATCATGACTCAAGAAATATTTCCAATTATTGCACCCCACAGGATAAATAAGAACACCCATGAACCACAACCTCCGAGAAAAAAAATACAGATCAAACTATTCCAAACCAAGGATCTATAAAAAATCCAATGGATACCCCAACCCAAAGATACAATGACAAAGTGGATCCCTAAAACAAGAACAGAAGAAAACCAACCAAGAAAGAAAGATGACTCACTACAAATAAACCATTGATCGCCAATGAAGATAAACTGATATAAATGGATAGAAGAGAGATAAAGAAGGGATTAAAGGACACCTCAGGGAACCAAGAATTAACCTTGAATGAGAGAAAAAATAAATCAAATCTGAATAAATAAATGTTTGAATGAAAAACAAATTTCTAAAACTACACATAGTTGGGTTATTACGTGAAGTGTAATCCCATTTCACAATATGTAGTAATCGGGGTTCAATTTTCACTGAAAAACTTGTCTCATATTCATTTTATTATATTTTTAAACCCAAATATATTACATATTTTGAAACCCTTATTCACACTATATAAAATATCTGCTCGTTGTGAAAACTCCAAGACAAGCAATGAAACTGACATTCTCCTTGAATAATCTAGCTACACGACGTGTAATATCCCTTATCCCATCCTTTAACAACATGAATTCTCTAGATTCCCTCTGAGTCTCCTAAAAAAAATCCAAAAACACAAACTGGAAATTTAGAAAATCGGGAAGGCATAGAGCATTACATCGTATACCTCTCAAATGATTCTCACCCTCAAGAATCCAAAACCAAACCCAGAAGGAAAGGGGTCCAAACAACCACCTCGTGAGATACCTCTGAAGGATATCATTATACATAAAATGATAACACCAACCAAGCATGCCAAACCAAATGACCACAAACATCCCTACAACCTCATCCACACAAAACCAAAAATAAAAACTGCCTCCTCTCACGCCACAACATTGCCACATGACCCCGGTACAACTAACAAACTACAACATCCCAAACCCGCAAATCAAGGAATTACATCCTCTATATCAATATAATATCGAATATATGTGGTAATAACTCACCCACATAGGTTTAATCACATCACAATTAATATTTCTTAATTAGGTTTTAAGTTCTCCAGTTTCATATGTCATAAATTTATCACAAATTTCACCACACACATATAAAACTAAGAAAAACAGATCCTCTAATTAAAAAAAAGGTCTCAAACATCACATCACAAAGAAAAATAGAGAAAGGAAATTTTCAAAAAAAACTTTGGTTAATGGGAATACATTTTTGTCTCTCTCTCCCAAGTACACTCCTTCTGTTCACCATGCCTCCACAACACATGAACTAATGGAATGGTCTACCCACACAGCAACATCTCTTGATGATACTAAATCTCTACTAGAAAATCCATATATGTTGCTTAAAAATTGATATTCAACTCTCTATAGTCTATGAAATGGGATTCATTATGAATATACTGACAATGCTAAGAGACATGGAAGACATTATGGATCCTCTCCAACTTTCGTGGCAATGACAACCAGTATGCCACCTCTCCAACTCACCCCAACACCTCAATGAATCCAAAAAACCTAGGATAAATATTACTCTACTTTCCAAACCTCCGCTACCCACATCGAGGGGAGACCTTCAAGAACACAGAGTCCCCAACCTCAAAATCAAATTTCCTCCTATGATCATCATTTGAATTCTACTGGTCATGAACTGCATTTATCCTCTCATGAACAAGTTGAACATTCTCAGTCATGATTTTCACCACATCAGGACCAACAATAGTTGTATCCCCAACCTCTGTCCTACACCTTAGATAATTAAATGTTATTTCATATGAATCCTCAAATATATCCATGCCAATGGAAGAGTGGCAGCTCTAACTGTAAGAAAATCTTACAAGGGTAGGTTTTTTACCCTTAATCCACTAAATTCTATGATGCATAGCCACAACATATCCTCCAATATCTGGATAGTCTATTCTATCTGATCATATGTTTGAGGGTGGAAAACGTTTTGAGGTCTAATTGGGTGATAAAAGAATGTAATAATTCCGTACAGAGTTGTGAGGTAAACCATGTGTCCTGATCCGAGACAATGTATATCAAAACACTATGATACCTCACCAACTCATCCACATGCCTCATATACAAGGAATGCACTACTCCAAACTCTTTGATCGCTAATAATTCAGATGAAATCATCAACTGATCCACTATCACCCAGATATCATCAAAACCCAACTAAGTTATGGGAAACCCTGTGAAAAAGTCCATCAACATGTAATTCCATTTCCACTTGGGAACACCCAAGGGATCAAAAAAACCCACTAGGAAGATGATTATTGACCTTAACCTATTGGAAAACCCAGAACATCACCACAAACTCTTCCACTTCCCATTCCATCCATGGACACCAAAACTTCATCCTCAATCCATGGTTCCTTTTAGAAATTATTGGGTGTACCATCAAAGGAGAGTTATGAAACTCATTAAGGACTCCATTGTGCACCTCCAACTAAATAAAATATATTAAATGAATCAAAATATGGTTCTAACCATCCTCTAACCATCCATATAGATAACCACTATAGAAAATATGATCATGCATTACCTATGCCTCCTGGTCTCCCTACTGAGACTCCTCCACCAACTACAAAAGAGAGGTATACAATATAATCTAAAAAAAATATCTTTACAACATCCACCCTTGCATCTAGGTGTATGATTTCTAACTCCTCCATTGCTCTCAAAGCATCTGAAAATTCTCGAACAACATCATTTTATGACACTTGTCTTACAGCATCAGTGATGACATTTTCATTTCATGAGGAATAGGATATCTAAAAATCATAGTCATAAAGAAACTCTATCCACCTCCAATGTTAAAGATTCCTTCCACACTGAGAAAAGATATACCTCTAACTCTAGTTATTTTTTAAGAAAACAATGCTCTCCCCAATGAGTTAATGTCTCCAAAACATCATCAAAAACACAATTAATACTGGTTCTAGATCATGGGTGGAATTGTAACATTTGTGGGTATGTAACTACCTAGACCCATAAGAGATCAATACTTTTTGATATATAATCACACATCCCAATCCCAAATAGTGAACTTCACGTAACACCTCAAACATAACTCCTTCCTTAGGAAACCAGAGCACTGGAGCACTAACCAAATTCCACTTAAGGTATCCAAACACTCCCTTTAATTGATTTCTACATGTAATATCATGTTCCTTCCATGTCAAATCCATCAACGAGGATCAAAATTAAATTAAATAAGGTAAAAACCTCCGATAATAGTCTGTGAGATCAAAGAAACTATAATCCTATTCTATGTTCTTGGGGGTTTCCAAAGAAATAATTGGTTCAGCCATTGATAGGTCTACTACCACATCATGATGAGACACAACATTACTAAGTAAATTCACCACTCATTTAAAGAAATTACACTTGGAAAATGTTATATAGATATGGTGGCATTGAATAACCTTCAAGACAGTTCTGAGATGCTTTGTGTTATCCTCATTTGAATTATATTAGATTAATACATAATCAATTAATACAATAATGAACCAGTCTAGGAACTCATGGAATGTGGAGTTCATAAGTCCTATTAACATAGATGGTGTGTCTGTAACACTGAATGGAATGACTATAAACATGAAGTGAAAATACCTATATCTGAAGGAAGTCTTCAAGATATATCCCTTATTCACCCTGAATTGGTGATATCCATACCACCGATCAAACATATAATACAACCTTTCCCCACTCATCTACTCTAAAATATCCTTTATTCTCATAAGAGAGTAATGATTTTTTACTGTTACCTGATTCAATGTCTGGTATTATATACACCACATTAAAATATCTTCCTCCTTCATGGAGAACAACACTAGAGCACCCTACATTCACACACTATGCTAAATAAAACCCTTCTACATCATATCATCTATCTGAATTTTCAACTCCCACAACTCATATGGTGTCATAGGATAGGGAGTCATCAAAATCCAAGAAGTACTACGCTTCAATTATATCCCAAACTCAACATCACATTGAGAGGGTATCATTACCACAAACTCATGAAAAAGATATTGGAACTCCACAATGAACTGAGGAACCTCTACCGTATCATCATCCATTGATTTCACTAACATCTCATCCAACAAGGATAGAAGGGGCACCACATGCCACATTCCCACATGACAACCCCACTCACTAATGAAAACCACACCATACACATCTGAAAACATGAATCACCTCCAAAATCAGTAAATAATACCATGTAAATAATACAAAAATTCAATTCCAATGATGAAATTGTATGGATTCATTTATAGAAAAAAAATATTACCATGGTACTGATGTGGTCCCATCACCAGTCGACACCACTGACAAACATCAAACAAGCCGGTTTGTCATCTGACAAACATACTCAACACCATGGGAATGGTAATCCTATCCATATATAGTCCTAGATCATTACTAGAGTGGGTGAAGGAAAATATTGAAAATCTCCTGATTCAAACAAGGCTCAAATATGGGTGATAAATAAATTGATCGTACCTATGATGATATCTAGCCTTTCTGGAACTGTTTCCTCCACTTTCTTTAATTGACTATTCCCAGCTCCTCCACATATCTGATAATAAAAACAACCATATTCATGCCCAGGTCATGGTCCCTGAACTCAAGGAACATCATGAGGTTGTCCTCTACCCACTCCATCTCCCATCAGTGGAGAAAAAAACATAATTCCTCTACTACGGAAATGGTATTACTAGAAACTTATACTAAGGTTGGTGCGGAACCTTCCCACCTCCACCAAACTAAGCTCAGGGAATTACTGGGAACTTGCTCTAGAAAGGACCATGATTCCCACAACCAATACACACCAGAGAAAATACCCCCGGAAAATCATGGAAACCACTAGTACTAGAAGATAGGAAAGGAAGATGTTGAGGTCGACTCCCTGCCAGTCGAAACCTCGAAGGTCCTGGTGTGTCAGACCTTCCACTAACAACTCTTCCACTAGAATAAATCTTCTAAATATCCTCTCATAGTAGACCTCGTCGTGAGTGTATCCACTCCATGACCACTACCTTATTATGAACCACAAGATATGTTGGTAATGTAATTGGAGTAACAACATACTTCATATAAGGAAAAAAGTGACTCCTCAATATATCTCGCAGGAGAGTATTCATCTAGAAAAACGTATATGGAAGATGTTGTAGGTCCTTGAACGTGATTCATAGCTCTTGTCATATAGCCCCATCCTTAAACCTTACTTAATCTTGAGTTATTACAAGATTGCACATTGAAGATCTTTTATGGTTTAGAGTTTTAGAGAATTAGATCATGAAACTTGCATTACATTCCACATTTAAACAAAGTGGTTATATAAAAGACTGTATTCATTTTTTCCCTTCAATGGAAACATATTTAAGATAAAGCATGGATTTCTTCTTGACACTTCCTTGACACTATCATCACATCATGTACCTTTCCCTTGACATATGAAAAATATTTCAAAAACTTGGGATGAGCATAAAAAGCTCAGTAAGGGTTATAAAAAGTATGGAAAGGAAACATGAGTACATATGTACATTAGAATGAAATCATACTTTACCCATAAAGCATAATCACTTTAACATACCTCATAAAATCATGAATAAATCATAGAAATCATAAGACATAAAGGTAAATTGATGCATTCATAACATTCTTACATAGGGAGTAACCCTCTTGGTTACGTTTGTAATACCCATCACAGTATATTCCCTAAATCTCTTTGGAGAAAGCTTAACGTTTAACCCCTTCGCGTTACCCAATTCAATGGAGAGCTATATCAGGCTCACCCGCCCTTAGTTTATCACGGAACCACCCGTCTTCATTAAAAATTCCCAAGATCCATAAAATAATCATAGCACATAACTTAAGCATAAAAGAAATATAACATTCCCATATTGCAATAACAATATAACATTTTAATATATTGAAATAATAAATCCATTCTAAAAACCAATTTCAAAACCATTTAAAACATTAAATAAAGAGATCTTTGAATCAAAGTGTCCCATACCACTTTGAAGGTTTTAACTTTATAAACCATTAATATCCATATAAATAAATCTTTAAAACCATTTTTAAAACACGGATACTAACGAGAAATATTTATAAGAATACATCATTAAAATATTGAAAACTATATTTTAGTTAAAGGGTTTTTAACAAAATGAGGGACACTTGAATACAATAATTGAGGAATAACATTTAATCAGAACATTATAATATCATGAGAATAAAGTAATTCATGATATAATATTCCAAAGGATAGTATATACACCATATAAGAGTGAATTAGTGCATAACAACAATGAAGTCTCAATAGAAACGTAAAATGAGATGAAATCCCCTGTAAAGAAGGTATCCTTAAATTAAGGATAAATCAATCTCATAATTATGTGTGACAAATATAAATACACCCAATATAAGTGTATATTAAGTGTAAAACAATCATAGTTCATTCACTCAAATTCAAAGGATGACATATTCAATAACTACATGTTGAACCCAAAGAATCGAAATTGGGTTAAGAAGTTCCCTTGATAGCCTAACG
The DNA here is from genome assembly GCA_963277665.1 of Viscum album. Lineage (NCBI taxonomy): Eukaryota > Viridiplantae > Streptophyta > Magnoliopsida > Santalales > Viscaceae > Viscum > Viscum album. The sequence continues at coordinate 1,597,284,074 of OY728119.1, read as the reverse complement.
GTGTCACATCAAATTTTAGAAAAAGAGTTGATGATAGAGATAAAGGGTATCTCATCACATGGACATAAAATTTATGGCAATAAGGATATATAATAACATATCCCCACATAATAAGATGAAAATTAAAAGACATAACAAAATAAGTCTTTTAAAAAGAGGAGGGTGAAAGGTTCCCTTACCGATTTGGGTAACTTTCAAAACGTACACCCCATGAAAGAAGGACTATACAACATTGATGTAAATACTCATAAACGAAATTTTGTTACACAAAGAGTAGAATAATGGAGAGTACATACACCACTAAAAAGGAAATATTGGAAAATGTAGCATGAATCTCACAGGAATAAAAGTGAGATGAAAAATCCCTTACGAAAACTCAGCAGCCTAACAGCGCCACTTAAAACATCCAAAAATGGATTGATGAGATCAAATAGGGTCTCTCACTATATTAACATATAATTTACAGCAAGAGGAATATAAAATAACATCTCCCAACATAACAAAGAGGAGCTTAAAAGAAGTGACATAAAGGAGAGTACTTAAAAAGAAAGAGAGAGGTTAGATCTCTTACGAAAATTCGGCATCCTAACGGCGCCAATCAAAACATACCAAATGGATTGATGAGAGAAAATAGGGTCTCTCGTCATATGAACATAAAAAATAAAGTATGATTAATATAAAACAAAATCCCAATCATAAGAAATATGATCTTAAAAGGAATGACATAAAAGAGTGTACTTTAAAAGAAAGAGAGGGGTCGGATCCCTTACCTCGTGTCCGGGATGACTCGATCGTTCATTAATCTCCTGAATAATAAAATTTGGTCAATTTATCATTTCTTAAGTACCTCCTTTAAATATTATTTTTCAGTTCATATCACATATTATAATTTTATAATAATTTGTTAATAAAGTGAGTTCATATCAGACGTTTTTGTCGATGTTCAGTAAATGAGTAAAAATTGAACTTGTTGGAAAAGAATTTTCCATTTAGTTATAGGTACATCATCTACAGAATATTATTTATGTTTTAAATATCATATATATCAATTATGTATTCATTTTATACTATTCCATAGCATTTGGAGATAACCGTTCATGGAGACGGTAGGTCGTACGTACGCATGAATGCTACTTTCATTTTTTTTCATATTACTGGAATTAAAAAAAATGAGATATATATATATATATATTATAATTATAGAATGATAACCAAAATTTCGATGTAATATATTACATATATATCCATTATATATATGTACTTATAATAGTTCATAACATTTGGAGATAAGAAATGAAATGTACCATTCATGGAGACGGTAAGCCGTACGTACACATGAACGCTACATTCATTTATTTTTTTGAATTTAATGGAATGAAATAATAATTATATAAAGGTATATTATAATTCCAGTAGGATGACATATGTAATACCATTAATTCCATCCTTTATACGTCCCACATATGGCATTAACGAATCATATCACTTTGAGGGGGCGGTAGTCCGCACTTCCTAAAATGAAGATATCTCATTTACCCAAAATGGAAACAATAAAGGTATGCCATAAATGAAAAATACAAAAGCTTAAGGAAAACATAAACATATTATATATTATATATAAATATAGTGACATCTTAATGGCCACCTTTGAATGTGTTAAAAGAATATTGAACAATCATCGTTTCGTGAGGCAGTAATTCGCCATCCACAGAAACAGTATGTTCTTTAACCATTAGACGAAGGTGTGGGTAAGTGTACCTCCAATAATTCACATAAAAACATCCTAGTATATTGAAGATACTGGTGTTTTTACAAAAGAAAAGATTAAAAAGAGTTTAGTGGGCTTGAGAAGGAAAATAAAACAAAAGAACACAAGGGAAGACATTACCTTTAAATCAGGTAACTTCTTTTGATTTGAGCTCAAAGGATTCCTTGGAAAGGATTATTCCCAAAGTGAGGCTTCAATGATGAAGTGATGGATGTGTAGAGATGAAATGGGCAGGGTTTGGCCGATCCAAAGGCTTGATAGGTGTGTGTAAGGTGGTAGAGTTGGGGCCCTTTTATAAGAGGAGAGGAGGGCACTCTTGGAATGATATAAAATAATACTTTATTATAAAATGATTTTCGGATTTAAAAGGTCCCAAAACGATATATTCCGAGGATAAGGTGATAAGGTTTCGAAATCCACCCATCCAATAGGTTTTTGACAAGTGTAAGTTATAGTTTTAACATTATCTTTTCATTTTATTTAAATCCCTTATTAATGAGGTAATTACTGCATCATCATTATGTGATAAATAATTTAATTTATTTAATGTATAAAAATTATAAAAAATATCATGATGTAGGAAATATTTTTATATTTATAATGAATATTTATAGTAAAAAATAGTACTTGTATAACCCCATCTAAAAATTCTTTTAGTAAAACATCTCATGTTTGTGACATTTTAATTTTAACTTTAAATAAAAAGGTATTTATGTCATTTTCCAACCGAAGTGGCTCCATGGGGTCCCCAAGTTGACCCATGGATTTTCATGGTCGGTAATGACACATCCAATGAGGGTTGGACATGTTTCAAGTTCATTTCATATTATTAAAACACTATTTTTACCTTAAATTACACTAATTACCTCTAATCGCGATTAAAAACATAAAAGTTACTATTCACCAAAAAATTATTTTAATCCCATTGAACCACATTTTACTTCCTAATGACAACCATGTATGTCGGATTTTTGAAATTCAAAACACAGAAGTGGTAAAGTTTCATTTAAACAAAAAATCAGTTTTTTAAGTACCACTTAGTGGTTTCACTATTCATCAAAAATTGATGTTTTTCAGAATAATACCAAAACTTCACCCTAAGCTATATTTGATATTCTGAATTCAAAAATGATGTCTATTTTAAAAAATTCAAATCGTATAAGTTACATTAATAAATTTAATAATTAATTCCTGTTGTCATGACAAATAGCGTGTTTTTATGAAATAATATATATCAAAAGATTTACACTAGTTTAAGTCCAATTTCAAAGTGAAATTAATTCCAATGACCACTATTGGATTAAATGGTAAAAATATATTCTAATTTCACTTTAAAACCAATTCAAAATATAATCTAATCATATAAATAAATTATATTAAAAATTGGTTTTGAATTAAAATACAACATTTTTCACTATTCATTAAAAATGAACTTTATCGGAAAAATACCAAAAAGTTACACAAAGTAAATTTTGATGTCCCGATTCCAAAGAAGAATGTTATTTTGTCAAATATAACACATAAAATTTTCAAAAAGTGTATTTAAAAGAGTTTCTCCATAAAAAGGCGGTTAATCGACCTTTTAAAGAATATTAGAATGTTTACGCTTAAAATTGGATTCATTCGCATTTTTAATCCTCTAACATTTATTGTAAAGAGTAAAAATATTTGACAAACATATATAATCGTTTTGTAGATAGTTCTGTTCATTCCTTCCATTACAATGGCTAGGCGTTAACTACCATTTAAAATAATATTATTTTATTATTAGAGTGCAACGTAAAATTCCCAAAAAACTCGTTGTTGCGTATTGGGTACGCCATCGCGCATAGTGTCCCCATTAAAGTAATATTAATATTTTATTCAAAAATATGGATAAATGTGAAAATTTCAAATTCTTTATTTGCCTGGGGTGTTACATCCTTCCCCCCTTTTGGGAATTACGTCCTCTCAATTTTAAAATTGGGCTTGGAAACTTCATTGAAAATCCCACATCGGAACAATAGTCAGTAAAACAATCACCTTAAAATAAAGAAAGAGAAGTACAAAGGTCACTCGAGTTAACCCATACTAGGATTCCATGTAAGAAAATATGGATATGGAGGAGAAAACAAAGGGTCATGTTATGATGGAGAGAGATAGTAAACATGTCTAGGAGAAATTTAACCATAAGAAAATCACAAACTTGTGACAGGTTAAACAGTATTCGATTCACCAGTAGGAAAAGTTAACAAACAACATTTTTGTTTTAATTTACTCTTCATTGAGGAATTTATTTTTGAGCTTAACTAAATCATAATGAAACATACTTAATTGTCACGTAGACTTTCAACTTTTACTAGATTCCTTAGTCAAACACATATTTTCTCCAAAAGATGAGTATTTAGGAAGACTTGTTTGCATTAAGAGTACTATAATCAACTTCTTGAGAAACACCTAATCCACAAAAGAGAACTATATATTTCCCATGTATTTAGACAAAATCTAAAACCAAAATTGTTAGTATGAGGTCAGAGAATCCAAAAAAGTATAATCCTTTCTAAAAAGAAAATCTATTCTTAATCTCCAAAATTTTTCCAAAAAAACACAAAGTTTAACGAAGACCATTCGCTAAACAATTATCCATAAAATTCTTCAAATTAAAACAAAATAAGATTGAAAACAAAATATTTGAATGATTTAATCACATAGTCTTCCAAGGTACAAATTAACTTTTAACTCCAAATAACATCAGTTGCTCTTAAATTCTCATATTAAAAAGTAATTAACCTAATCACATATCCTCCATGATAGGTTAATAATTTCCATAGATAACCCAAAATAAACTTACTCTTGATTTCTAAAATCATCTAACTAAAAATAATTAGTCAAACTAACCAGTCGGACTTTGGTTGTGGGTTCGATTCCCACTGCTTTGTCCGACGCGACGGGTTGTCACACGGTCTGCGTGTTGTCCTTTTTCCAAAACTATATAATTCATAAAACATTCCCCAAAACAAGATAAAATCTTCAAAAATAATCATAACATATTTTAACCTCAAGTTTATCTCATGCTTTTCGTTTTCCATCATAACATATAATAACCCATAATTACCTCAAAAGTAAGGATCATATAAACCCTAATGCTTACCTTTATAATTTTTACCTGAACTTCCACATCGATTGGTCATCTCGTACATGATTCATTACCTAACATACCAAGGTTCAAGTGGTTGATCATAACTCCTTGATAGTTGGTTTAGAACAACCATGAGTTTCCTCATTGAATCCCCCATTTCATCCAGTCTCTTAATCAGAGAACCACCACAGTTTCCTTCAAACCTATTGACACTTTAGTGCCTGTTAGATCCATCCATTCACTAAAAACAGAAATTTCAGTGTGAGTATATCAACAAAACCATCATGTACTAATGAGGAAGATATACTTACTCATTCACATTATCTAAAAACAATGACTCTTTCTAAAATCCTAACCATTATGGTAATGTCAGTTATTCTTAAAGAATACCCTATCCTCTAAAGTTTTCTAAACCGACCTCTGATACCAACTATAAAGCCCCAGCCTTAAACCTTACTTATCTTGAGTTATTACAACATTAAACATTGAGGATATTTTCAGGTTTAGAGTTTTAAGGAATTATATCATGAAACTTGCATTACATTCCACATTTAAACAAAGTGGTTACATAAAAGACAGTATTCATTTTTCCCATCAACAGAAACATATTTAAAATAAAACATGGATTCTTTCTTGACACTCCCTTGACACTATCATCACATCATGTACCTTTCCCTTGACCTGTGAAAAACATTTCAAAAACATGGGATGAGCATAAAAAGCTGAGTAAGGGTTATAAAAATTATGGAAAGGAAACATGAGTACATATATATATAATAATGAAATCATACTTTACCCATAAAGCATAAGCACTTTAACATACTTCATAAAATCATGAATAAATCATAGAAATCATAAGACATAAAGGTAACTTGAGGCATTCATAACATTCTTACGTAGGGAGTAACCCTCTTAGTTACGTTTGGAAAACCCATCACAGTATATTCCCTAAATCTCTTCGGAGAAACCTTAACGTTTAACCCCTTCACATTACCCAATGCATTGGAGAGCTATATCGGGCTCACCCGCCCTTAGTTTATCACATAACCACCCGTCTTCATAAACAATTCCCAAGAACCATAACATAATCATAGCACATAACTTAAGCATAAAGGAAATATAACATTCCCATATTGCAATAACAATATAACATTTTAAGATATTGAAATAATAAATCCATTCTAAAAACCATTTTCGAAACCATTTAAAACATTTAATAAAGAGATCTTTGAATCAAAGTGTCCCATACCACATTGAAGGTTTTAACATTTTAAACCATTAATATCCATATAAATAAATCCTTAAAACCATTTTGAAAACACGGATATTATCGAGAAATATTTATAAGAATAAATCATTAAAACATTTAAAACCATATTTTAGTGAAAGAGTTTTTAACAAAATGAGAGACACTTGAATAAAATAATTGAGGAATAACATTTAATCAGAACATTATAATATCATTAAAATAAAGGAATTCATGATATAATATTCCAAAGTACAGTATATACACCATATAAGAGTGAATTGGTGCATAACAACAATAAAGTCTCAATAGAAATGTAAAATGAGATGAAATCCCCTGTAAAGAAGGTATCCTTAAATTAAGGATAAATCAATCTCATAATTGTGTGTGAAAAATATAAATACACCCAATATAAGTGGATATTAAGTGTAAAAAAATCATATTACATTCACACATATTCAAAGGATGAAATATTCAATAACTGCATGTTGAACCCAAAGAATCGAAATTGGGTTAAGAAGTTCCCTTGACAGCCTAACGGCCTCACATAAAATTTTAGAAAAAGAGTTGATGAGAGAGATAAAGGGTATCTCATCACTTGGAAAAAAAATTACGGCAATAAGGATATATAATAACATATCCCCACATAATAAGATGAAAACTAAAAGACATAACAAAAGAGGTCTTTTAAAAAGAGGAGGGTGAAAGGTTCCCTTACCGATTTGGGTAACTTTCGAAACATACACCCCATGGAAGAAGGACTATACAACATTGATGTAAATACTCATAAACAAAACTATTTTACACAAATAGTAGAATAATGGAGAGTACATACACCACTCAAAAGGAAATATTGGCAAATGTAGCATGAATCTCACGGGAATAAAAGTCAGATGAAAAATCCCTTACGAACACTCGGCAGCCTAACGACGCCACTTAAAACTTCCAAAAATGGATTGATAAGATAAAATAGGGTCTCTCACCATATTAACATAAAATGTACAGCAATATGAATATAATATAACATCTCCCAACATAACAAGGAGGAGATTAAAAGAAGTGACATAAAGGAGAGTACTTAAAAAGAAAGACAGAGGTTGGATCTCTTACGAAAATTCAGCAGCCTAACGGCGCCAATCAAAACTTCCAAAGTGGATTGATGAGAGAAAATAGGGTCTCTAATAATATGAACATAAAAAGTACAGTATGATTAATATAAAATAACATCCCAATCATAATAAATATGAGTTTAAAAGGAATGACATAAAAGAGTGTACTTTAAAAGAAAGAGAGGGGTCAGATCCCTTACCTCATGTCCGACATGACTCGATCGTTCTTTAATCTCCTGAATAATAAAATTTGGTCAATTTATAATTGCTTAAGGGCCTTTTTTAAATATTATTATTCAGTTAATATCACATATTATAATGTTATAATAATTGCTTAATAAAGTTAGTTCAAATCAGATGTTTTTGTCGATGTTCAGTACTTGAGTAAAAATTGAACTTGTTGGAAAAGAATTTTCCATGTAGTTATAGGTACATCACCTCCAGAATAGTATTTATGTTTTAAATATCATATATATCCAGTATATATTCATTTTATACTATTAAATATCATTTGGAGATAAAAAATTAAAAGCACCGTTCATGGAGATGGTAGGTCATACGTACGCATGAACGCTACCTTCATTTTTTGTCATATTAATCGAATTAAAACAAAATGAGAGATATTTATATTATAATTCCAGAATTATATCCATAATTTAGATGTAATATATTACATATATATTCATTATATATATGTACTTATAATATTTCATAACCTTTGGAGATAAGAAATGAAATGTACCGTTCATGGAGACGGTAAGCCATACGTACACAAAAACGCTACTTTCATTTATTTTTTATTTATTTAATGGAATGAAATAATAATTATATAAAGGTATATTATAATTCCAGTAGTATAACATATGTAATACCATTAATTCCATCCTTTATACATCACACGTATGGCATTAACGAATCAAATCACTTTGAGGGGGAGGTAGTCTGCACTTCCTAAAATGAAGATATCGCGTTTACCCATAATGGAAACCATAAAGGATTGCCATAAATAAAAAATACAGAAGCTTAAGGAAAACATAAACATATTATATATCATATATAAATATATATACATCTTAATGTCCACCTTTTAAGGTGTTAAAATAATACTGAACAATCATCATTTCGTGAGGCAGCAATTCTCCATCCAGAGAAACAATATGTTCTTTAACCAATAGACGAAGGTGTGTGTAAGTGTAGCTCGAATTCTTCACAAAAAAAACATCCTAGTATATTGAATAGACTGGTGGTGTTACAAAAGAAAAGAATAAAAATAGTTTAGGGGGATGGAGAAGCAAAACAAAACAAAAGAACACAAGGGAAGACATTACCTTTAAATCGGGTAACTTCCTTTGATTTGAGCTCAAAGGATTCCATGGAAAGGCTTATGCCCAAAGTGAGGTTTCAATGATGAATAGATGGATTTGGAGAGATGAAATTGGTAGGGGTTAGCTGAGACAAAGGCTTGAGAGGTGTGTGTAAGGTGGTAGAGGTGGGGGCCTTTTATAAGAGGAGAGGAGGGCACTCTTGGAACGATATAAAATATTACTTTATTATAAAATGATTTTCTGATTTAAAAGTTCCCAAAAGGATATATTTCGAGAATAAGGTAATAAAGTTTCGAAATCCACCCATCCAATATGTTTGTGACAATTGTAAGTTATAGTTTTAACATTGTATTTTCATTTTATTTAAATCCCTTATTAATGAGGTAATTGGTGCATCATCATGATGTCATAAATAATTTAGATTATTTAATGTCTAAAAATTATATAACAAATATAATAATGTAGGAAATCTTTTTAGATTTATAATGAATATTTATAGTAAAAAATATGACTTGTATAACCCCATTTAAAAATTGTTTTAGTAAAACATCTCATGTTTGTGACATTTTAATTTTAACTTTAAATAAAATGGTATTTATGTCATTTTCCAACCAAAGTGGCTCCATGGGGTCCGCAAATTGACTCATGGATTATCCTGGTCGGCCATGACACATCCAATGAGGGTAGGACATGTGTCAAGTTCATTTCATATTATTAAAACATTATTTTTACCTTAAATTACCCTAATTACCTCTAATCGCGATTAAAAACATAAAAGTTACTATTCACCAAAAAATTATTTTAATCCCATTGAACCACATTTTACTTCCTAATGAAAACCATTTATGTCGGATTTTTGAAATTCAAAACACAGAAGTGGTAATGTTTCATTTAAATGAAAAATCAGTTTTTTAAGTACCACTTAGTGGTTTCACTATTCATCAAAAATTGAAGTTTTTCAGAATAATACCAAAACTTCACCCTAAGCTATATTTGATATTCCGAATTCAAAAATGATGTCTATTTTAAAAAATTCAAATCTAATAAGTTATATTATTTAATTTAATAATTAATTCCCGCTTTCATGACAAATATCACGTTTTTATGAAACAATATATATCAAAAGATTGACACTAGTTTAAGTCCAATTTCAAAGTGAAATTAATTCCAACGACCACTATTGGATTAAATAGTAAAAATATATTCTAATTTCACTTTAAAACCAATTCAAAAGATAAAATAATCATATAAATAAATTAGATTAAAAAGTGGTTTTGAATTAAAATACAACATTTTTCACTATTCATTAAAAAATGAACTTTATTGGAAAAATACCAAAAATATACACTTAGTAAATTTTGATGTCCCGATTACAAAGAAGAATTTTATTTTGTCATATATAACACATAAAATTGTCAAAAAGTGGATTTAAAAGAGGTTCTCCATAAAAAGGCGGTTAATCGACCTTTTAAAGAATATTAGAATGTTTACGCTTAAAATTGGATTCATTCTCATTTTTAATCCTCAAACTTTTATTTTAAAGAGTAAAAACATTTGACAAACATATATAATCATTTTTTAGTTAGTTATGTTCATTCCTGCCATTACAATGGCTAGGCGTTAACTACCATTTAAAATAATATTATTTTATTATTAGAGTGCAACGTAAGATTCCCAAGAAACTCGTTGTTGCGTATTGGGTGTGCCATCGCGCATAGCGTCCCCTTTAATGTAATATAAATATTTTATTCAAAAATATGGATAAATGTGAAAATGTATTATTCTTTATTTACCTGGGGTGTTACACTTGTACTGACATACTCCCCTACTTAAGAGAAAGAAGCTCCTTCCTCTTTACTTCCATCATGGTCGATGAAAGGAAATCTTCCCAAAAATCATTCTAGAACATGACCAATAAAAAAATTTCCTCCTTTTTCTCTCCCAGATACAACATCCACCACTAACGCGCAGCTCCCCACATCTAACTGACGTCTATTGAAACCCAATTCTTCGTTGGGTTCCGGATCAAACTAAAAGTGATCTCCAACTCCTCCAACCAACGATTTATCTCTATGTCAAAAAAACTTCCCTCATACATTCCCAAAGCCTACCACATGGAAAGCGTGCAATGTCCTCGGACACTGGTCATCCTTCCCAACTGGATAAACCCTATGGATATCAACTATATTATCATGCCAAACCCCCACTGACTGAGACACATGAGAATGATGCCTAGGAGACATAGCTGAAAGGTAAAAAAAAGATTTTCTAAGACCAATTAGTATGGAATTTTCATTAAGAATTATTTTAATTAATTTTATTCAATTTATCCTTTCAAAAATAACTGAATACAAAAAATAACACAAGTCCCTATAATTCATGTACCTATATTAAGTATCTACCTTACAAGAAGGTCCATCTCACTTGGTCATTCAATAAGATTAAATTCCATGCACTGGTTCATGGGGGCCCTAAAAACATATGTCAAAACCGGTCTCCCGGACCTATGTCACACACCAAGGCCAACTTGTACAATTTTTATACCATCTCATACAATTATAATTGCGCCTAACTCCAAGTTCATCTTATCTCTAAACCATCACCTTTTATACCGCTCTTACATAACCCCCTCCCTCCAAAGATACCACAGTGATCGGTGAGAGATAATGACCCCCTAATTCCCTCCTCTAGTTGGCCCCGGATTGGAAACTATAGCTAGGGGTGTACTAATCTCACAATATGGGAGGCATTACCCGTTATAAGAAACAATATCAGGATATAGAATGAATCATCCAAAAAAACTACAAACAATAATATAAACGAGAAAACCAAAAACCATTCCACATGTATGAAAAAAGTATAACTAATAAAAATATAATAAGGTATCCAATGTAAATACCTAAATGAAAAAATAAGGTAGTGACACAGCAGATCTCCAAATGTCTGATATAGTAATTCCCAAAACGGTCCACAAAATCCTCATGGAAACATGAAAAATGTTTTCTATACATAGGGTGAGCATACAAGTATGCTTAGTAGCAAAACCAAATTCTCTAGTGCACATGTGAAAGAAGCATTATAATACTCTTGTGAGAAAATAGAAGAAACAAACATCACCTAAACAAGTATACTAACCATTCCAACCTCACCAAGGCATGCTCACCAAGTAACTCAAGACTTGTAATATAATATAAAGTAAATCACATTGATGATGGGGTATCCTTAACCACTTGTCCACTAGTATGTCTCTCTCTACCAATGTCATACATCCTAGAACTCCCATCCCTTCTGTATACCACATCACATCCTTCTAACACACAACTACGCCTCACAACACACCGCGACCACACACACCTAGGCCTCACAACACATCCTACTCAAACACACCTTGGAATCATGACACATCCTATCACATCTCATCCTAAAGACACCTGGTAAATCATATTACATCTCATCTCGAAGACACCTAGGAAAAAAACCACCTCACCTACAAACACATGGGCTATCACATCTTGCTTGAAGAAACTTGAGACATCACAACCTTCATCTAAAGCACTAATAGACCTTTGTTTAACACAACTTGTATAATACCTATCTCACATAAAAGAGAGAGAAGAAAATATATGATACCTATCCATCTGTACTCTTTTTCCTATGTTGGTAAAACACCCCCGGTGGGACGATGTGGGTGTTCAGCACAATGTGCTCAATATGGGTGGGGTGTGTATAGAAATCACCTTGAAAGAGAAGTATATGTCTAGTATCAAACACTCCAACCCAACCTATGGGTTGAAAATCAAACACACCATCTTAAAACATCATCTAGTTTGATCCCGCAACTAAATACATAACTCCACATAAAAAAATACAATCCACACAACACAATACACATTCACAACCAATTTAGTTTACCAATTCCATTCGATTAGCCAAACCAACTCCGGCCATTACAAGATTTATTAAACAATTATTTATTCATTCCATAATTACCGAGGAAACTACTAAGAATGACACACAACAAGAAGCACAATCAGATTCATTTCAGAATGTGAAGATCCCAGATAAATTAAGGCAGTTACACATTAAAGACACATCGTACCATGAACTCTCGATGGAGGGTGATGCTTTCTATATGTTACTCATGGAGAAATTATGGGATAATTAATTATACCAATCAGTACATTCCTTATTCAGATTCACGCTTCCCAAACCACCATACTGACCAAAAACAAACCCCCAACTCACATCTATATTCTGTGACATAATATTGCACAACTAGTTCTGCAACCCTTCTGCATAATCATACCACACCGATCACTACCCCACTATATAACCACAATACATCCACTTCCCCCACACATAAAAACCACAAAAAATCACACATCACATCACAATTAAGTATCTTACAGGTTCTCAAGAACATTTATCACATTATAGTACTTTTCCTTGGGGTTATCAAAGATAAAAAAACCTGGGGAAACTAATTCATTACCCATGTATAAAAGGTTATCCAATTTTTATTTTTAGGGTGAAACCAAATAATATAAAATAAATAAACAACCAACGAAGATATATCTAGCATAATCAAATAAACCAATGGCCATAATTTTAAGTAGGGTGTTTGAACCATATATTATCAATGTCTCAAATCATATGAAATCTGTAAAAACATTTATATCAAACAACATTGAATCTTTTAAATTCAATTAATAGTATATTTATAATAAATTAATCAATAAAAAATCATAATCCATAGAAAAACATGAGTTAAACTCCTCTGGTATGTTTCACATTAAGGAGAAATGAAGGTAATCCTACCTCAAGGAAGTCTTCCAAATGTTGCGCACTGCAGGACCAAGAAGAACGATTGTGAACCACAACTACACCATTATAATTTAATATCACCCTCTACCACAACAAGGATCCATAAAAATAAAACCCAACACATACCCCAATACATATAAAAAATACATTAGTGTATCCTTAGAAGATAAAATAAAGTGATAGAATTCACCAAAGATCAACCATGGATCACCAACAAACATCCATTTGTATCAGAAGGTCGAATAGGGGTGAATAAGGGCTTGAAGGACACCTCAGGGTGCCTGGGGCTCACCCAAAATAAGAGGAAAAAAAATAATGGTTGAACAACTAAATTTTTGTATAAAAATAATTTTTTAAAACTACACCTAATTGGGGTATTACATGACATGTAATCCCCTTTCACATCATGTAACACTTAGGGTTTTGTTTTCTCCAAAAAACACTTTGCCTCTTAATTTTATTTTATTTTTCAACCCTAAAATATTTCATGACATGAAACCTTTATTCACACCATTTAAAATGTATTCATGTTGTAAAAACTCTAAGACAATATGTGAAACCAACATTCTCATCATGTAATTTAGTTACATGTTGTGTAATCTCCCTACATCCAACCTTTATCAACCAAAAATTTTCTAGTCTCTCTCTGAGCCTCCTCCAAACACCTCCAATATCAAAAATAGGAAATTTATCTGAACATGATGGGATGGACCATTACATTACTAATAAAAAATCCCTAAAAGAATTTAATATTCAAAATTATTCTCTGAGACACTCCCTCATATAGTTAACTCAAACCAAACCCTCTTTCAAGCATTATATCTCCAGAATACAATCCTTTAGAATCCATGAATCTTAGTGTCAGTTATTGAGATTGACAAATTATTGGACGGAGATATTCTAAAATAATCATATACAACCAAGAAAGAAAAGGACAGTATAGGTGGACCTCATAATATTTAAAATTTTCATCTTCTCTACTGTGAAGTCATGTAAGTAATGGATATCAATGTTGAGTGGTTCAAAACCACTCTTTTATTAGTATCAAAATTTGTGTCTCATCACAGTTTAATGAGTTCATTTTTTCAAGATAATCAACATTTATATCCATAATAGATTAAACAATTTTACCTTAATATGGTATTGGAATCTAGTAATAAATAATATATGATTTGACCATTGTTTATGGTCATGAGTGTGAAATCTACTTAATATTCATATATGGATTTTTAGGCGTTCTAAATTTGGGTGACTATTATGATTATCATAGCTTGTATCCTCTAAACCATCCACATTTCACACTGGGAAATGTGTTAAAAGATCTAAAAAATAAAGGAACACATCATAGGCTAAGTTATAATGTGTTTAATGGAGAATGTAGACTGTTGATATCATTCATTAAACATAATATATACTCCAAAAAGAGAGATTCCAACATAATATGGCACCACAATATTTTCTTGTTTTATCTTATGGTTTATCTTATACATATAATTTTTCTTGGATTTTTTATTAGGAACATAGAAATGATATATAAAACTTATTTTCATTTCAATACTCTTTTATGTACCAAGTTTATTTCTATTGTGTTAGAAAATAAATCAATAAATCTTATGGGAGTAGAGATGTGATGAAATTATTATAGTATTTATTAAAACAAAAGAACCTGCAAGATAATAAATATAAATTTAAATTATTGGAAGGGGATATAGATATAAGATAAAGAAAAGTATTATGATAGGTTGTATCTAGTGTTCTACCCTATAAGGTTAAGGAATATCAGTTAACCAATCATGGATCGTGATCAGATTATTGTTGAGAATATCTCTTTTGATAAAGATGTATCCCATGATATTGTAGATATATCTAAATAATAATGATTATTTTATTAATAGATCATGGTTATATTTTGTATTCATGATAATCTAAAGGTATCTAAGGTCCCTTATGAGGTTAAACATGCAATAAAAGGGGTGAAACCTGGGGGGAACTCACATATCTTTGTTTTTTATACCTACCTTCATTGAATCATAGAGTGAAAATGAAACATATACATTTGGTGATATTCCACCAATGATTCATATTGGGAGATCTCAAATTACTAACTCCACTCCTCTTAAAGATGACTATCTACATGTTATTCCTTTCTATGACAATGATCTACCTACTCCATCCCATGATGGTAATAAGGATGATGGTGATGATGATGAAAATACACATTATCCATTTGGTTATGCCATTATATTTTCATCAATATTTATAGATTCTATTGTGCCAATTAATTCTTCAATATTTCTAGAAGATTATATTAGACTTTATCACTCTATTGATTTATTGAGATTCCTGGCCACACAATCTTTTCCTATACATGTATCAGAAAATATATTTCTAGGAGAACCAACTTATAGTTCTTACCCCATAATATAAGTGGTGACTATGGAAGATCCAGAGAAATAATTAAATACCTCCATTTGATAAGAAGAGATATTACCCCCAGTATTTTATCCATAATGATAAACCATAGAGAAGAACATCAGACAATGATTTTAGGGACCCTATACCTCCTCCTCTTCTCATGCTATTCACACACATCCATAATCTATTCATACTCCTAAAAAACAAGCCACAACATCTTCTGCATCTTTAATGATCACTTTGACAGACATCATAAAATTTAAGAATGATATTCTCGATGTTAAAAAAGGTGTATTTTCACCATTAATTGGAAACATAACTATGATTGGTAGGAATATGTTGCCTAAAATTTTTATAGTGTAGTTTAACATATCAAACTGATGTTTTCTGATAGATAGATCGCATAAATCATGATATTATGAATTTTAGAACTCAGATAGAGGATTTTAGAGGTCCTATTGAACCCCTACAAGATGAATTGATAGAAATGTTGGAAACCATGGATAATAGGTACATATTAGTTATAACTGGTCTTCCATACCATCTAAATCTTCATCAATTACACCTATTATTTTAACTATTGAAGAGAATATCATTAGAAAACTCAACAACTATAATATACATAATATGAATAAAATTATGATGTTTATTCAAAACAATGTTGAAATAGGTATTGAAACACAAAAAGATAAGTAATATGATATAATTATAGATGAATCAATAATGGATTCCAAAGACAACGGTGAAATCAAGGGTGTTATCATGTATAATATCAACTGAATTTACACATTTTAAAAATATATTAACCATTTTATATTTTTCTCTGATGATTATAAAATGACTCTTCTAGTAGGTTCAATCAAGCGGAACACAAAAAGGTTATTAATTATATCACCATTATTTTGAAAACTCATGTTAGAGATATGTAAATTTCTCTAAATTATAGACCATCATTCTTAGTTATTATGTGAAATTACCCATCTCTTGGATCCATATATGTATGTCAAAAATACTTTGATGATATCATGTCTAACTCTTAAAATTCATATCATCTCTTCATCTATTATATGAACTATTGTGGAAAAGAATTATTTCATTCCTATAGTTGTCATAGAAAATGTTCATTTTTAATGAATCTAGAGACTGATAAACCAACCAATCTTTCTCTTTGTGTACCTACTCTTGGACAATTTAGTCTCACCATTTTTCTAGATTTTAAATAGATTGTTTTGGTTTCAAATAATCTAACCATTCCTAGAGATGCTGCTACTCCTGTGTATTGTCTTCTTACTGATACTATTTTTTGAAAAGTAAAAGGTCTCATTTATCTCTCATCAATTTATTATTTGTATTAAAATTAGAGACTTTGATAGGGCCATTTTTAACCATTTTTAATAATAATGAATTGTCTATTTACTCATTTTCCATAATTCTTAACATTGTATTTTCCATTATATATTTTATTTTTAACAATTCCCACATATTCATCAAATATATTTTTGATAATTTCAAAAGGGGTAGTAATGTTGACTTGTATAATGTAGCATTTCATGATTGAATATTAATTAGAATAAAATAAATATATTTGTTTATTAATACAGTTAGTATGGGTTTTAATGCCATGATTGTTTTCATAAAATAGGTAGTGGTCATTGGATTAATCTAGAAATTATTCATTTTTGTAACCGTTATTCATGTTTGTTTTTTTATAATCAATTTTAATTTTTTATGGAAGATAAATATTTTTTTGGGCCATACATTAAATCATTTAAGTCTTAAAACCACACTAGATATTAGTGTTCCACACTATCGACTGTGAGTTTGAAAAGTTTCATTTTTTTAGATGGAAAATAAAATCAGTGGATCAACCCCGTGTATATTAAAATGAATATGTCTATTTTATCACAAGCACATGGATCGACATATTGATATGTTCGATCCACCAAAAGAATAACCTTGTGTCCGAAAATCCATTATGAAGAAACAACATGTAAGTAATAAATCTCACAAATAATTGAAGCAATATCACATTGATTTATAATAAATATCTCGATGAATTAAAAGTGAACATATGAAAATAAGAATTCTGAAAAATAAAGTTATCTTCCATATGTTTCTAATAGAAAAAAATTGAAATAAAGTAACCATTAAAACTATTAAAAATATGGAAACGTATTGGATTGACCATGAGGTAAGGTGATCGATCATATGAATTTTCAATGGATATGATAAAAATTATCAATATGTGTCAAAGATACCAGGGAATATTATATGGAACAATTTATATAGGCTATAACTAATTTTAGAACCATATTTTTTTAAATAAAATATTGCAACAACTTTTTCAATGTCGAATTAAATACTTTCCAAATGCATTTAATTATACCTTGTTTCAAAAGTAGTATGTATACATTTAATTATTATTTTATGATAGGTTTGTTTGAGGAATTAATTATTTATGTATTTGAGAAGTCAAAAAAAATAATTTGGTAATATATAAAATAGTTACACATATTCCAGTCTACTTGATATTTATGAATGAGAAAAACATAAAATGTTTTTTACCATAACATCTTCATAATATTGAATAACATCATCAAATATTCACATATTATTCACTAAATACAATAAGGAACAAAAAATGAGAATAATCATCTATAAAATTTTACAACATTATTATTTCTTCTTGAATTTTTTAACTTCTTTATCTCTATTTATAATGATTTTGTTATTGTAATTTATATAATTAATTATCTATTTAGTGTAATATCTTACACTATATTGGTTCGTACTAGATAATATCTCTTTTTTTATTCGTATATTTTATCCCACATTGACCTGTAGAAGAGGCTCTGTGAAGATTGGTCTACTTAGGAGTAGTTGTTATATGTAAAACCTAACTTAGGTTGTGTATTATCTTATATGATTAATAATATTCAATGAACTATGTGGTTTTCAAGTGGAGTGGATTGGGACACTATAATAGAATTAATAACGTATTTTTATTTACATTGTGTTCCTTGTTTTTCACTCTATTTTTGAAACTACTTTATAAATATATTTTATGAAAATATACTTTAATAGTTATATTTTAAAAATAATATTTTTTTATATAGTCAAATTAGAGTAATGGGAAATGATTATAATAATTATAAGATTATTATATTTTTATTTGGATCAAATATTCAAGAGGTTATACAGATAATTAATTTAAATATAGCTACTTTATTGATTAATATGGTTGTATTTTAAACAAGGGGTTTCAGTTGTAAATGATTGTAAATATATATTTTAATTATAAAATCAATTCAGTCCCTCTTGTGTTTTCCAATATGATCAACACATTATTATGGTGTGATTAATTCTTATTTGATGTATTTTACTATATTAATATGGTTTGAAGAGCTATATAAGAAAATATTTTAAAACGATTTCAATTAAAAATATACCATATTTGATAATTTTAGTATTAAAACAAGTCCCATTAGTAAGTTACAATGCTTCTTCATGAAGTAAAATATTCAAACAAGTTTTTCTTCTGACCTGTTATTTTATTTCATGATATATTATTTTTATTCTATGGGGAAAATTAAACCTTTCTTAAAATATTTCTCCGTGATGAATTTATTTACCGTAAAAAATATATCATTTTAAATAATAATTATTATCCTCTTAAATATTTATTTTTCATCCATTTACATATTTTTATTCCCACCAATTTTCTATTTTATATCATGAAACCAAAATATAGTGACCTAATATTAACATACAAGGGTCTTAAATCATTTTAGATGAATAATATGTACTTTAGAAAAATACATACTCAAGGACCTAAATAGTTTAGTGTCTTTGGAAACATACAACAAAATATTATAACTCATTAAAATATATTCAGTGTTTCCCACAAAGATATTCCCATTATGCTACTACATAAATAATTTCATCACAATTGGGGGAATGGAAACATAAAAAAGGTGTGTTCTTATATGTTTATTAATGGTAAACAAAGGATATTTGTAAGCATAACATGATCATTATAGCACGGTAAAGACATTTGAAGATCATACACTGCATATCAAAGATTATATAAATGATTTATGGAATACATATTGGCAGTTTATAACACATGAATCACAAGGGAATCAGGAACGTAATCTATGAGACCATAACATATGAATAAGGTATAAACCTTGTTCTATACACATATAAATTTAAAATTAATTCCATATCTTGGTAGTATGGGTTCACTCCCAATATCATGTTTATAGTCATGTTTCACTCCCATTATCATCATAGTAGTCAATGTTCACTCCCAAGACCATCTTAGTGGATAGTGTCCTTTACAGAATAGAGATCAATCCCCTTTCCATCAATGTCTATCTCATGGGATATAAAGTTTTACCTCATTCATTATAGGGAGATATAGGTCCCACCCATCACATAATGAAATCATACAAACATGTTCCATAAGATCAAAAAAATGATATCATAACCCATGAAATGAATTGGGTATCATAAACATGTAATCATATTTTCACTTATGGAAAATGGATCAGTTTCATTATCAATTCATCAAATAATAACCTATTAATGAAGCACGTTTAATAATCATATGACCCATAAAACAAAAATAGGTTACCTAACCTTCAGGAAAACAAAATATAAACTATTAAGATAAAAAAATATGAAAGGAACCTTTGGATTATTTCCTCAGAAAAGCTTCTGTAACACCAAAATATTTCATCTTATAAGGAAAATAATTTTCAAAATCCTTTTTAACGCATTTCTTGAGGAAAATATACTCTGCACTTTGAAAAATGTTCTTTTGAAATATAAAACATTTAAAACACCATTCTCTATTAAAAATCAATGAAAATTTAAAAATAATCTTGAATAAAAATTTAAAACCTTTTTAATTGAAAAATTATAAAATATTCTTGAACACATTTTTAAATCCTTTTTTCAGGAAAAATTATAAGATAATCTTGCAGACATTTTGATAGCCATTTTTCCCTGAAAACTTGTAAATGAATATTCAAAACATTTTTAAGAAATTTTCCCTTGAAAACATATTAATGAAACATGAAACCATTTTGATAATAATTTTCTTTGAAAATAATTTTAAAACTTATTAAATAAGCATTTATATCATTGAAGTAATTTTCTATGAAGAAAAATCTTTTCAAAAAAATATATGGAACGTTAAATATTATTGAAAACACTTATAAAAAAATAGTTTTTAGAAAACCATTTTCTTAGAAAGTAATTTTAAAAACATTAAATTTTCAAAATATTTGGGAATTTTTATAAAAAAAAATTAACCTTGAAAACTTTTATTGGAATCATCAATGAAATGACATTCAAGAAGGTGGAAAGTTCATACATGCCAAAAAATCTTTATTCACCTTAAAAGTCTAGAGAAGTTCCTTGATTTGAAGAAAATATTTATAATCATTTAAAAAAAATAAAAATTTAATAGATGGGTAAATTTTTAATTTACACATATAATGATAACATGAAAATATTTTTGAAAATGTTTTTAGAAAACAATGTTTTGAAATAACAAATATTTCCAACCAAAAGGAATACTAAAGTCAAAATTCATAAAAAAATATTCTAAATTATCTTAAGTACTAATGAGTTTAAAATTGTTCCATTATGTGGATATAACATGACTGACTGAATGGCCTAAAGGCCTTCTTTTTTATTGATTTTCTGATTACCCCTCTTTCAAGGGATTAGGGGGTACCCTTACAAGGCCCGTAGGCTTAGGAATTACATTACCCGTAGGCTTGGAGACATTACATGACCCGTAGGTCTTAACTAAATTATACAGACTATGACTACTTGAAACTGATCCTCCCTAGCATCTACATTGTGATCATCTCTCCACCTTTATATGAATGTTCAGCTAGCATGTCCATGTGCAGTGGTTTATATATGTGGTACCGATGTCAAATGGAATACCCTCTCATTCTTCCAAAGTCTCTTTAGCCCTACTCTGGTGGATGTGCCATGCTCTTTCCCCATCTGGAGTGGTTCCTTGTATAATCTCTCAGTGCAACTGCAAATCAGGTGGCCCTAAGGGTCTTGAGGTTGCACAAAGTCCATGAGGTGGCCCAAAATCCATACTAACCCGAAGGCCTTGGGTGGCCCGAAGGCCTTAAGGACTCCAAGCCCAAACCGGTGGCCCAAGGTTAATTGTTCCATCTATTACAGTACCGAATAATGCCTGTTATAGTACTCCTACAGTACCTGCTACATTGCACTGAAATTATGCCTCTTCCTGGTTTGGAACATGGGTCTTGTGGATTCACTTAGAGATACCTCACTAACTCGGCTCAGGCTCATGTGCTGAATAAAACATGAATAAACATAGGGTGAGAAAATTAATTAGATTTCTTGATATAAGAATAATAATATTTCATCAACAGAAGCATCATCATAAATAATCTCTTTGAACAATGAGATTGTAGAAATAAATCTTTCAAACTTTGCTAATATAGATTCATGTTAAAATGGATATAATAAAATTAAATGAAATTTAAAATATCATGAAATGATTTATATTCATTATATCACATGTCAATAGAAGTATAGACACCTCATAGAAAAATATAGGTGCATAACATGGCTCGTTTCTCAAAGATGAAAAATTAAAATAGAACTACTTTACCGATTTTGTAACTTTTGAAACATAAACCCCATGAATGAAATATCATTCAATGCATATGTAATTACCAATAAATTTAATTATTCTAATCTTATAATTAAATTTCTTCATACATGTTAAATAAAAATACATAAAAATTATAATGTTTTTATAAATCTATAAAATAACCTTAATATTATATATATTAACATATATGGATTTATCTTACCCTCTTATTAACAATTCCATGTTAATGTAATAATTCAGGTAATATCTACTCTGTCTTATCTACATATTCTGACTTATTATTCTTAATCCTCTTACTTATTTTGTGATTTACTTATTTCCATAATGTAAACAATTATTTAAATAGAACATATATATATATACATTCATTATATAAATATTTATTACAATCTATAAAAGTTATAAATATGAAATGTAATACACCATTCATGAAGACGGTATGTCGTACGTACGTATGAAAGATGTTTCAGTATAATTATAAATTTAATAGAAAATATATGAATGAAATATATATATATATATATATATATATATTATTTCTAGTAGAATTATTATTTCATATATATCATATATGTTTACTAATCCAATCCTTAATATGTTCCATGTAATGTGTGAACAGATCACATCACTTTGAGGAGGCAGTAGTCCACACCTCCCCAAACGAAGTAGTCATTTTTGCACAAAATGGAAAGAATGAATGTATGATTTTTATAAAAATAAAAGAAGCCTAAATAAATCATATTTATCATATAATAACTTACATTACATCCTAATTATCAGCCATGATAGGTAGTATAGGAAAAACGAACAACATCTTTTCATGAGGTGGTAGATCACTATACATAAGAACTATAAGTTCATTACCCATTAGATAGAAGAGTGTTTAAGTGTAGGTAGAACACATAGAATAAAAAAACCTTAGTATAATGAGGATACTGAGTTTTTTATATAAAAATTGAATAATAAGAATTAATAGGGTAGATAAATAAAATAAAACATAGGAGCTTGAGGAAGTATGTTATATTATCTTTGGGAAATTCCTTTTGGTTTTCACCAAAGGTATTCCTTGGATGGATATCTACCCAAAAAGATGATTCTAGTATTATGTGAGGAATTTTGGGAGCTTATCTTATTATATTTGGGGTGGCCCAAAGTGATTAATAGGTGTGAATAAGTGGGAGGAGTGAGTACATTTTTATTGTGGAGGAGGAGTGACATTCTTGTAAAAATTTTCAAAGGGAATTACACCCAATTATTTTTTAGGTCATGTAACACAAGTAATTTTAAAAAAATCAATAAATGGGATGATATTTTTTAAATATGAACATTGTTTCAATTTTGGACAAGTTATTACGTCATTTTGGGCCTTAAGTTAATGTTTATTCCTTCGTTAATCAAATTTTTCTCTTAATACTTATAATTAATTTTAATAAATTCCATAATAGTTTTTGAAAAAAAATTAATTTGACCCAATTAAACGTTTTAAATTTTAGCTATTCAATATATATACTTTATTTTTAAAAATTCCAATCACCTAAAAGTTATAATTAATTTAAAATTAATCTTGCGGGAAGGATGACAACGCGGTGTTTTAAAGTAAAAATGTTCAAAAATTTCATAAGTTTTTATATCCAATTTCAATTTCAAATTAATTAAAATGAAATAAATTTAAATAATTGATATGAAATTTAAATAATTAAAAATTAAAACCAAATTAAATATATTTTAACTATATAAATAAATTAGGTGAAAAATAGTTTAAAATTAAAATTTAGTGCTTTACACTATACAACAACAAAATTAAACTTCTTAAAAAGATACTAAAAATTAACCCAAATTATATTTTTTTTATTCTAATTCCAAAAAAAGAAGTTTATTTTCTCAAATAAAATTGATACATTTCCAAAAACAGATTTAAAATGGGTTCAAAGGCGATAAAATTACCTTTTAGAATAATACAACAGTGTATTCAAAAAATTGGATTTAGTCTTATCTTATACCTATCAAATATTTTGGATGAGTATAAAAAATATTTATTTAAAATAAAATATATTAATTTCATTGAAATAATTAATCAAAAGTTTGTTTAATTTCTTGAGATAAAATTGTGTTTGTGTATAGAAAAATTGTTTTCTTATAAAAGAAATTTCTTTATTTTCAAATAGTTATTTCATTCACTTATATTAATTTCTAACCAAAGTATTGATTTTATATACATGCATAAATTATATTTGTAACATTTGGTTAATATTATTTGTGACTCTTATTTCAATGGCTAGGTGGAAGCTATAACAATATTTTAATTGTACTATTAATAGTATATCATTGTTTCATAAAACTCTGCATTTCCTATTATACAAGAAATCCCAGGGACTCATTATTTTTTGTAATACAAGACAGACATAGTTTTTCATGTACCTCAAGATAATATTTGTTTTGTGTGTGTTTCAAGATTAACATGTTTTTTTGTGGGATGATACCCACGAATATTGATTATATATATAAAAATTCTATATTTAGTGTTTCATGAAATGAAAATCTTAAATGATTAATTTAATTAGAAAAAAATAATTCACAAAATATAGGGGTGTTATATTCTAAATCCCATTAGATTAATTTCTCCCCTGAACATCATCTAGGTTATCATTGTATTAATACCTGAAAGTTCATTTTCAATAAATGCACATCAAAAAAATAATTACTAAAAAAATCCATTAAAAGGTGGAAATTAGAAACATAATAGTTACCCAACATAACTCATAACTTGGTTTACACATCATATAACAAATATGGGAAGTGAAAATATAGACATGAAAGAGAAATATAACTATCAGGTTCTAATATAGAGTGATAGATAACATGGGTAGGATATAGTTAATGATCCTAATGCCATAAATTTGTGATGATATAATGGGGCATTAGATTCATCAGAAATCAAGGTAGTAGGATAACATTTTTTTTCAAGATCCTTTTTACTAAAGTTTGATAATTTTAATGACAAGATATACTTAAATGATATTCAAAAAACCTTACCCATTTAGTGAATTGATCAAATTCCACATCATGTCTTATTCCACAAAATTAAGGTGAATTTTTCATTCCTGGGGAATTTAAATATCATGATATCTATAAATATAAGGACAGTTCATTCTGTATGTCCTTATCACAACAAAAAGGATACTAGAAGTTATCAAATTTTCATAAATTACTATATGTAGAGATAATAATTTAACATAATCAATTCCATTAATGGTTAACGTTATAACAATTCCAAAGTATGGAAGTCCAAAACATTATAAATAATGTCACCTAATTTCCCCAAAACAGATTTTCTTTGATCCCCTATATATCATAAATTAGATCTTAGTTATCAGATAAAAAACATCTTAATGCATTCATAAAGTATTCTCTTGAAACATGGTAAAAACTTTAATTACCAAAAATCCTTATTTAAAAGTTTCATTTTTACTTATTCCAAATTATATTGGATAAATTCCATAAATCTAAAAATACTGTAAAATCCATACGGGACAGCATAAAACGCTTATCTATAAAACATTAATTAGTTTCAAGGTAATCATTACCATCAAATTTAATCATTCATATCCACCATAACCTTATGAAAACATAATTTTCTTAACAAAAATAACATATTAATGGTTATTTACATTAATATTTTTTTCCCATGAACATCACTATGCCATTAATTCACTTTTATAGTATATTAGAACAATTCGAAAAAATCATGTACTTCCTTAGAAAAAAATAATAACTAAACTATCCTTATATATTTCACCATTCACAATTCTTGAATAAAAAAAATAAAAACATAGATCATTACACTTTATCTTTTATATATAATAAAGGTACCTCATCATATTTCTAAATACCACTTTCCACTCACATTTCATATTTATTCTCATCATCATCATCAATATAACCATTACTCGTACCACCTTTATGATTATCTTCAAGAGATTTACACCTACGACATTGATTTGCATAATGACCATTCACTCCAAACATAAATCATTTATCCTTTGAATATTTCTTTGGGATTCTAATATTCCCCTCCATTGCATTAATTTAACCCTTCTTTTTTCCATAATAGTTAATTGTTGTGTGACCTAATTTTCCAAAGTCAAAACATATTCTTGTTCCTCTAAGTGATTCAATTATGTGATTATTTCAACATTATTGACACAAAGGAAAATGATTCTTATTTCCTCCATGTACTCTATTACTCAAAATCTCAATGAACTCTCGTTTTTGAATATTTGGTGAGTTCGAGAGATGGTTAAGGTATGCATTGTTGAACATGTCTCATGAAAACTTATTAGGCATTATCACAACATCCTTTACTCTAGTAATCATACAATTCGATTAATCATCAAATAAAATTCTATCACTTTCAACATTAACCCAGTTCCTTTTGGTTACTTCCATTGACTAAAACTATAAATCAAAGTGTCAGCATCACTTATCCTAGAGAAAACCCAAATAATCATAACAAATCAATTGTAGGATGTTGAAATTATTACATAGTAGCTTTTTCCTACATTATTCATAGTCATATTCTATTTAAATCCTTCATGATGGTACATATTGAGTTTTCAAATTTCTAAGGCATATCCTCTTGGAGTTTTTAATTAGGTGAGCATAAAGCCATGTTGATGTGGACCAGTTTTTGATCGATTATGTCTCAGTATGGTACTTTCAAGTTACCCCTATGTATATATGTGCTAGGCCTATAACCACTTATAGTATCAAAAAATCTATGTATTTATATGAAACCACTCACTCTATCCTTTATAAAATTTCTAAGACATTTTCATAAATGTTAACTCATCCTTATACATATCCTTAGAGACATCCCTTGAAATATCCCAAGAAATATACTTAGGGGTCTCACTAAACTTTTCTCATCTTAGTTTCAAAACAATTACTAATGATTTTATTGGATACCAACTATAGTGTTAAGTCATAACATATATTCATATTAAGACATTTTAGATTAATATTATGCACATCACAAAAATACTTGCTTCTTGACCATAATAGTTTAGTGTCTTTGGAAACATGTAAAAAAATCTACTAACATGGTTAAAGATATTCAATTTTTTCTTGATTTATCTTCCCCTCAAGTAATTATACATAAAACTATTCTATTTAGCCTATAGAAATGAAACATAAGAAATGGGTGAGATCAGATGCACAGTAAGAGTAAAAAATAAGATATATATTAATAAAATGTGATTAGGGTATGATAACATGGTAATGACATTTCCAGATTATACCCTACAAAAAAAATATCATATACATGAGTCATCGAATAAATATTATCATTTCATAAGAAATGAGTCATAATAGTATCAACAGAATAATCCATGATTTCATAACAGGGGAACAATATATAGAATTTTTGGATTACACATAAGCATATAAAATGTTTTCCATAGTATTCAAGGAATCGCTACGAATTCCATATTAGAAGTATGGGTTCACACACCATAATATCATTGTAGTCATCATTCACACCCATGAACATATTAGTAGACACAGTTCACTCTCAAGACCATATTAGTGGAAAAAATACCCTATTAAACTAAGTTTAATCCCCATTCTATCCATGTCTATCACAGGAGATACAAATCTTTACCAAATCAATTAGAGGGAGATATATATCTCACCTGTATCATGGTTAAATCATAAATAAATGTTCCACAAGAACATAAAAATCATATCATAACCCATGAAATGAACTTGGTATCATAAACATGTAATCATATCATTACTTGTAAAAAAGAGACATGTTTCATAATAATTTATTCAAAAGATTAACCTGCCAAAAGAAGTGGGTTTCATAAAAATATAACTCATAAACAGAGAAATATTTTTCCTAAACATAATTCGATAAATTAATAAACCCTTTAGAGAGTGAATATGAATAGAAAACATTGATCATTTCCCCATAATGGAATGAGTAGCGCCTTTGTATCTCATTTTAGATAAAAAATAGATTTTAAATATATTATGGAAACATTTCTTGGGTAAAATAACCTTTCTTCTTTGAAAAAAGATTCTTTCAAATATAAAAGAAATTATAACCATTTTAATTTTAAATAACCTTGAAAACATATAATGAATATTTAAAACATTTTGAAACATTTTTTACTTAAAAAAATAAATTAATCGTGAAAAAATTCTGAAAACGTTTTTCCTTGAAAACTTTTAAAATAAGATTGAAAAGTTTTTGGGAATATTTTTTCCTTGAATACTTATAAAAGAATCATGATTTTTTTAAAACATAATTCCTTAAAACTTATAAAATAAGCTTTTATATAATTTAAATGGTTTTCTTTGAAAAAACCTTTTGAAAACATATAAATTGATCTTTGAAAATCATTTAAAACGCCTTTTAAACATTAAAAAATTTGAAAGTCCTTTTTATTTGAAAATAATTTTACAATATAAAAATTTCAGGACTATTAGGATAAATATTTTATTTAAAAAATATACTTGTAAAAATAAAAACATATCATCAAGTAATGATGGTCATGATGGCTGGTAAGTCTATACATGCCGAACATTAATTTTTCACCTTAAAAGTTTAGAAAAGTACCTTGATCAAAAAAAAAGAGTAGAAGATTACTAATAAACCCCATTTATAAAATTTTAAAAAATAGATAATAATTTAATTTAAGTAAAAAAAGGATAATATTAAAACATATTTCAAAAAAAATTAGAAAACATGGTTTTGAAAGAACATAGATTTTCGATAGATAAGAGAAATAAAGACGGATTTTCATAAAAATATTTTATTAAGTATTTGAAGTACCAAAGAGTGGGAAAATAGTACAATTACATTTATATAACATTAATATCCATATTTTAAGAAACATAATTGTATTTACTGAGATATGGATCATATTATTTCATCAATGGAAGCATAATCATAAACAATATCAATAAATATTTAGATTGTAGTAAAAAACTGTTACAACTTTGGTAACTTTGAATCATAATACAATAGAAAGAATAAAATTACATGAAGATTAAGATATACTATAAATATTGATATTATTAATATAAAATTTCACAATCAGTATATATAGCACATTCCAAAATATAGGTTCATGACATGTCATGTGTCTTAAAGAAGAAAAACTGAGACATAATTACTTTATCGATTTGGTAAGTTTTGAAACGTTAACCCCATGAAATAAATACCAAAAATAGATTTATAAATACCTATAAATTTAATTTTAATAATAATATAATACATCCATCATAATTATATACCCTTCATAAATTAAATAAGTGGTGAATATGACATATATCATACTGATATAAGAAGTGAGATGAGAAAACCCTTACCTTAAGTCTTCAGTTTCTTCGTACACATTAAAAAATAATTGATAATAAATACAATTTTATTATAAATATACCATAAAACAATATTATTAAATATAATACCATATATGGATTTATATTAACCACATATTAATAGTTCCATGTTAATATTATTCATTGGGTAATATCGGCTTTGTCTTTCGTATATTTTTGACTTATTATTATTGATCCTCTTATTTAGATCATGATTTACTTATTTAATGAATGTAAAATAGGAAATAAATATCCCATAAGTATTCAGTATATTAATATTAATAATAATCCATAAATGATAGGAATATTAAATTGAATACATTGTTGTTGTATACGGTAGGTCGTACGTACATATGAATTCTCTTTCGGTTTAAATGTAATTTTGAAATAATGTAACTAAATAACATATATGTATATATATATTATAATTCCATTAGAACTATTATTTCATATATATAATATATTTTTACTAAACCCATCCTTAATATGTTCCATGTAAAGTGTGAACAGATCATACGACTTTGAGGAGGTGGTAGTCCACATGTCCACAGATGAAGTTATCATTTTTACAAAAAAAGAAAAGAATTAAGGTATGTTTTTAAAAAAAATTAAAGAATAATAAATACATCATAAATAGTTTATATATAATATAAAAATATATTTTCTCTCATAATTACAAACCATGATAAGTTTTAAAGGAAAAAACACACAAAATTGTTTCGTGAGGTGGTAGTTCGTCATACACAAGAACTGTAAGTTCATTAACCATTTGATAGAAGTGTGTGTAAGTGTAGGTAAAACACATAGAATAAATAAATATTAATATATTTATGATACTTATGTTTTTATATAATCATGTTGTAAGAATATTCGACAGCTTGTATAATGGAAATAAAATTTAGGATCTTGAGGAAGGATGTCAACTCCTATTTAGGTAAATACTTTTCTATTGCACCAAAGATAATACTTATATGGATTTTTATAATAAGATAGGATTATTATATTAATTTATGTTTTTTTATATAATTTTAATAGATTTTTGGTGAAAAAATGGGCTTGATATTTTTTAATAAGTCGGAGGGGTGGGTGGCTCTTATAGTGGAGGAGGAGTGGAATTATTGTAAATATTTTAAAATGGAATTTCATCCACATTTTTTCCAATGTCATGCGGCTCCAATAATGTTAAAAAATTATTAAAATGGAGGATAGGGTCAAAATATGAACATAAATGGATTTTGGAAATGTTTTATGGTCAGTTAAGGCGTTATGTTTAAGGTTTATTCCATTGATAAGATAATTTTTCTCTAAATCATTGTAATTAATTTTTATCCTAGTTAGAAAACATTTTTGTAGAAAACTATGTTTATATTATTCGAATTTATAAATTATTTCCATTAAAAATGTATAATCAATTTCTTAAATTTTAATCACATGAGTGGAAGAAATTAATTTGAAATTAATCTCGTAGATTGGATGAAAACGGGGGGTTAAGTAAAAATGTTCAATTGATTGCGATGTTTTTATATCAAATTTCAATTTGAGATTGATTGAAGTGACCTAAATTGGATAAATTGATGTAAAATATATCCAATTAAACTTTTAAACAAAATTAAAATATAATTTATCTATATAAATATATTTGACGAACAAGTATATTTAAATTAAAATCCAGTGGATTTCACTATTCCTAAAAAATAAAACTTCTCAAAAAATACAAAAAACTCACCAAAAAATAAATTTTTATACTTGTCTTTCAAAAAAAAATTAATTTTTAAAATTAAAATTGTATATGTTTATAAAATTAAATATAAAATGGGTTCTCTATTAAAAGTCAATAAAATTACATTTTAGAAAAATACATTTTTCATATAATTGAATTTTTTTCTTATCATATACCTATAAAATCTATTTGATGATTATAAAAAATGTAGATTGAATATAAAATGTAAAACATTCATTTAAAACATTAATCAATATTGGTGTGATTATTTTTTTAATATAACATTTTTTTTACGTAAAAAAAATATTTTTATTAGAAAATTAATTTCTTTATTTTAAAATAGTTCACTCCTTAAATTCTACTAATTTCTAACCAAAATTTTCATTTTATATAAATGTATAAATAATATAATTAAAATGAATTTGATCTTATTCATG
Source organism: Viscum album (assembly GCA_963277665.1). Classification (NCBI taxonomy): domain Eukaryota; kingdom Viridiplantae; phylum Streptophyta; class Magnoliopsida; order Santalales; family Viscaceae; genus Viscum; species Viscum album. The sequence goes on along the minus strand of OY728119.1, from coordinate 1,597,252,047 downwards.
ACTTCCATTCTAATGGCTATGTGGTAAGTAAAATTATATTTTAATAATAATGTTAATAGTTTATTTTAGTTTGATAAAACATGGCATTGCATGTTTTGAAAGCTATCTAAGGGACTCAGTATTTCCTATCATATAATCTAATCATAGTGTTATGAGTATCAAAATATTTTTTGATCATTTTATATGGTTCAAGGCTAACATGTTTTTTTGTAGAATGCAAGATAGAATTAGTGATTTTATATATTAAAAAAATCTATATTCACAGTTTTGTGAAATGAAAAACATTAAATGGTTAAATTAATTCTAAAAAGAATAACTAAAAAAATATAGTATAGTTACACAAAATGTTTATTATATCATGTGACTACTATATTGTTATTATTTACATAAAAATGAACTTTTGATGTTATTTTGATGATTTGGGTTTTCAAAAATGATATTTCAAAATATTAAAATTGTTTTCCAACCTTTCAAATCCAATGTTATATCTTCGAACACCTATTTATTTTGGTAACCATTATTCCTTTTAGAGATCTATTATTTATGTTTCTTTTTAAAATTAAATATTTTTACCGTTTTAAACTAACTTCTTAAAACAATTTTTTATTTTTTTCAAGGATCCAATTTGGGGAATATTTTACTTAGTGAATTTTTTAAAAATAATTCAAATAGCATCCTAAAAAAACAATTGAAAGTGACACATAAAATTATTTTTTAAGGAAAATTTTGATTTTGTTTTAAAATCTATATAATGAAAATGATACATAAATTTTCTTTTCATATCTAGTCATTCACCATGTATAATTCTAAAATTTCACAGAGATCCTTTTTTATTAAACTACTTTTTCCATTGATTGAATAATGTTCACCTACATTTCATTCATCGATTGATTGGGGAAAAACTTTTTTCACAATATACCCATTATCTATATGGTATAAATATAAAATTTGTTATTATATTAATTTAATGATATTTACCTAGAATGTTACTTCATTTTATAGGTCCAGTTTTATTTTTCATTGTTTTATCATGTTATGATATATGATTGAATTATTAATTATCTATTTATGTGAATCTATTTAAAAAGAAAATGAAACCCATTTTCCATCCATAGGTTATTTATTATGTGATGAATTAAACCAATTTAATTTCATCTATTATTTATTATATAAAAAGTTAATTATTTTAATTTGAATTCTTAATGATAACTATTGTATTTACATGGCTTCATTATGATGTGGTAAGGGAAGTATTTTTATGTGGCACTCATATGCAATAATTATGACTTGTGGGATCCTATATCACCCTCCATTGAATTTGTTAAAAGTTTATATCTCATGAGATACGTATTCATGGGTATATTTTAGTTTCTCATATGTGGGGGAACTGATTGTGTGGCTCATGAAAGTAATGTTTCTATATAATAATTCTTATTCTATGTTTTAATGAAGTTTCATAATCATATTAATGTTCTTGTGACTATGTTATGACCTCATGGATCATGTTAATTGAAACATGTTTCTACACTCTTTTTATTCATAAATTATGTTAATCTAATATTTATGTCATGATTTATGATCCATTATTATATGGGTTTAATTTCATCATGCATTATTGATTATAATAATATACTCATATTATACATACTTGTAGTTTTAATAGTTAATGCTAATGTTTACCCTTAATAAGAATTTGAACTCATACATCACTTATGTTTCCACTTCAATAGGTTATGATTATAAGAAAAGAATTAAATTCTTTTAATAATTTATTATAAAGGGAATTTTTGGGGGGAATTATAAGAGTTAATATGGATATATTAGTTTCATATATATGGGAAAAATTCCAATTGATATAAATAACATAGGTTTTCTTATTTACTGTTTTTTTCCTAATTCTCAAAAATAAAACACCTAAAAGGTTTTGGGAATGTTTTAAAATAAAATATAATCATTATTTTATTTGGATGATATGGTAACTTCTATATCCTATTATTGTTCATATCAAATAAGGTATCAAATAACTTTTTATATTATGATTGTATTATTTGAGGATAAATTGGGCGTTAGAAATGTTATAAATGGACAATAAGTTATGTCTGATTATAATTTAAACTGTATAGATAAGTCATTATTTCATTTAAGGTAATATTATTTTGATTATGGTACGAAATACATAGAAAATACCGTAGAAATAATTTTACAAAATAAGCGTGTCTATATGATAATATCCTAATGTTTTGGAAGAGTATATGTTTTTTGATTTTTATAGCATTAACATCCCATTATATATACTACATATGTGTAAAATATCTTAAATAAATGTACATAGGGGTAATAACCTAGAAAAGGGTGTATTTGGTATTTACTAAATCCTCACATAGTCCATCACAAAGGGCCTAACTATGTACTGTGCTTTAATATTTTATGTGATTTGATTTGGTTAGTCACATAATCTTTATGAGATATTATAAATGATTTTTTATGTTAAGGAATTAAGATAATTGGTATGAGAGAATCTAAACTAAATAAACCAAGATTGAACTTGTTGTGATTTAAGATGAACAGAGAGATTATGTAATAATTTTGAAATGTAATACATTTCATTGTTTAATTTTTCATTTAATTATCTTACTATAATTATATTACGGGATCAATTATTCACTAAAAATGATTAAATCCATTTGGCTTTAGTAATGGATGAATCCATAAATAACTAGGTTAACAATGTATTCCATAGACATGGCTGAGATTGTCCTAAGGAGAAACCTAATGAGATATGACCTTGAGTTAGAAATCATGAGATTATTCAGAAAAATCTATGATAAATTATTATTAAAACATATACAAAGTAGATATTCCCAACACACCAAACTAGAAAATGATAGGATCTCATGGATGTTTTAGTGATCAAGATAAAATATTAAATAATTATTAAATTCTTTTGTATTAAAAATATTGTAATAATAACCAAGGGGAATTCATATAAGGAACTAAAAGATGATTTCTGTGTTGAAAAGTAGGGAATATAACAACTAATTGATGAGGAAAAGTGAACAGATTAATAAACATAGAGAAAGTACAAAGTGTTCAACTAAACATACCACTATCAGTTCACTTCCTTAAATGTGGGGAATATTGGCATTATCCAACTCAATGCCTTAATACAATAGATAACTAAGTTGATTGGAACAAGAAACATTCATGATAAGGTAATTATTATTATAAGATCCTGATTGTTTCAGGAGACATGTTGAGATTGTTTTTCGGTATTCTTTTTAATTTTTTTGAGTATATCTTATTAGTGTTTTACATTGGGGTGTTTTTGTGTGAAATTTTATAATAATTGAAGGAATAGAGGTTTTGAAAAATTGGAAAAAAATCTCAGACATTGTTCCCTACCCAGAAAACCATGAGAAGCCAAACATAGGGGATTCACATGGATTGTGCATGATTTATCCAACTGGGAAACCTTTAAATAGTAAACATGAGACACCCATATGTGATGTGCATTGTTAGGGTGTAAGGTTAGGGGAAACCATGAACCCCATATAGGAAAACATGGGTGCGTAATTTTAAACCCCCAAAAATTCAGTTAATTTTTTTGAACCCCCTACTTATATCCCATAACCCCTTAGCTCGACCCTAAATCATTTTCTATCATTTTGGAAGTTCTTATAGGAATTACAAGGCTTTAAAATCTTAATTCATGGAGAATTAAATATCATTTGATGGATATGCACATATCGATTTATGTGGTTTCTTTCCTATTAGAGCTCTAACTCACTCACTCCACTTTTTGGATAAAAGTGGAATGTTTTATCTTTTATTGGTAAGGGTTTTGATCTATTTTTAATAGACCATTATTCATATTATCTTTGATCTAGTTTTCATATCTAGATATTATTTTTCATCATGTTTTTGGTCATTTCACTTGAATTGGAGATTTTTGTTGGTGAGAATTTATGAATGTTCTTGAAGTAGGTGTCCTCAATTATATTCCCATAGTTTTGATTCCAATTTCATGTATTCATTTTTATAATTAAATTACATGTTTGTAAATTGAAACATGAATTTAATAAATAAATTAATAAATTAATTTATGGAAACCTGTAATTGGATTGATTAATTGATGAATTAATTATTAGAATTTGTTAATGTTGAATTGATGGGATATTTGAATTGTAAAATTGGATTAATTAATTGAGGAATTAATTAATGGAATATTTAATATGTGAAATTGGAATAATAAATTGTCAAAATATTTAATGTAATATTGGGATAATGGAATTTTTCAATTTATGTTATTATGAATTAATTGACAATGTGGAATATGTGATATTGGTTTATCCTTCATTTTTCAAACATTTATATCGTTTAAATGAGGTAAAATATTTTAATGATGATTATTTCAAATTATTATATGTGATTATATTGATAAACAATGTTTTTTGTGATGAAATGTAATGATATATTAAATGTGAAATGTGATAGGAGGGTTAATTATAAAGACCCATAATTTTCCTTGTAATTTTTTTTAATTATATGGAAATATTATGAGTCTGAAAAAATTGATGGTGCATGATTCCGAGGCTCAGTGTGCCTAGAGTGAATTTCTCAACATTTTTGAAAAATACATTCAGTAAAGGCGTGAGTGGTGTTATCTAACTTTTCAATCAGTGCTCAGATTAATAATATGGGGGCACCGTTGAACTCGCAACACTAATATTCGCTTAAGGGAGCCTTAACCTCAACCGAATTAGATCGAGGGTAGAAGTTGGATTTTCGGTTTTTCCTGGGAGAATTGAAAATAATAATATATATATTATTTCTTTAAACATCTCTTTTAAATTTTGGTGGTGGGAACCACCCGAGGAGGTTGGGTATTTAATTCCTTACATTAAATGCCCAGATACAAGTGTTGTAACACTTGGAAACCTCACCCATTAATAACTTTATTGAATGTTTAATAGATTAAGTCATTAAACTTCATTAGGTTGGATTGGCTCCACACCTCTCGTGGTTGGGAATTGTCGGAAAACTGGTTTTCTAGAGAACTCTGGTTGGAAGAACATCTTCCAATGAAGAACGAATATCCGGATCAAGAACGTTGAACCAACGTTGGAGCACAGATCGGAAGCGTGTGGTTGGAGTGATGAGCATCTGTGTCTCCTTCATCATCATCATCCTCTTCCTCACACCATCTACAATGAATGATCGAGCTAGGGAGTTTTTCATATTGGAGGTTTCGGCTGCTGAGCCGCGGCAGCGCACCTGGAGGGCGGACAACACCCGGCCGGTTGTGGAGGCAGTAGCAGCAAATGCTGGTACTGCTAGAAGGGGAGGCAGCTGGCCATGTCACACCAAGTAGGACCCACTCTGGTGGGTCCCACGTTCCATCACGTGGTGCCACATGGCGCCCCCGGGTTCTCCAAAACCAAACGGTCCAACCAAAGTGTTCGGGAATCCTGGGGGGCACCTCCCCCAGGTGGCGGCTATGGAGGGCCCCGCCACGGTGGACCACTCCCAGCCGCGAGCCGCACCCTGTGGGTCGTACCTAGCGGGCTATGAACAGTGGGTCGGGACACCCCCTTTATAGGGTCGGGCCTGCCGAGGTCCATCCCATCTAGGCCGAAACGGAATCGGGTCGGGTCGGCCCAGGCTGGGTCGGGCCGGGGCTGACTGGACCCGGGCCCATCTAGACTCAGATACGCCTTTTTGGCCATATCTTGAGAACCAGACATCCATTTGACAAACTGTTTACAGTGCCAGAATCCTTGGATTGATATGGTCTTTTTGGTATACTCCACTTGATTTTTGCATAAATTTGGAGTATGGTCGGTTTGGATCGAACCTGAATCCAACCGGGCCCTCGGAATGGAAATTTTAAAAACATACAGACTGGACATCCGATTGACACACTGTCAGACGTGTTGGGTCCCTTATGACATCACGGACCTTTGTGATACTACTTCATGGTACTTCATGGTATTTGAAGTATCGACCAATGGCTTGAAGAGCAGATCCTCCAGAATAAAGTGTGCTTAGTGCGGGAACATTGTGGCTGGCTGTACTTGAAGAATCTTCAGATCCTATGATGGTCAGAATTTTCCGATCCTGTGTGGGTAATCTATAGATCTCGTGTGGGACATTTTTAGATCTGTTGTGGGTCATCCTCATATCCTATGTGGGACAGCATCTATAGATCCTGTGTGGGTCATCATCAGATCCTATGTGGGTCATCCTCGATCTTTTGTGGGTCAACAATATATCTTCTCGATGAAGTAAGACGATCTAGGAATACAGCAAATCATCTATACTTCCATACATAAGTTATACCTACTGTGAGATGACTCTTACCTTTATGATATTTATCTGTGTGGTGCTATCTATGTGGTATTCTTTTATTTAATGGAAGATTAGTGATTTTGGATAAAGATTTTGGGTTATGTGTTCCTCTTGAATGAGTTGGGTTACTTGATAACTTAGGCATATGTATGGGCATATACCTAAGTAGGGTTTATTTTTTCCTCGTGATTTGTAAGTGTGCTCTTGGTTTTTGGAATATACATTGTGGATTGTGAGAGACCTTTAGGGGTCTCAGATTCCCTACTGATTATTGTTATTCTCACCTCTGCACGGGCTACGCCCTCACCTTTTTGTGTCTTGTGCAGACGACAGAAGGAATTGATAGAGGATAAGGGTGCCAGGACTAGAGGCTGCTCAGAGTTGGACCATTAGACAAGATGAACTATAGAGAAGACCATTCGAGAGTGGTGCCTACCCTTCAGGTAGGATCCTTGGTTGGTGTTAACAGGAGTTGTTTTCAATTTTACTTGTACTTTCCAGTTGGTCTTGTATTCCAACCCCTTTACTTACTATACTCACCATATTAACTATATAGATTACTTTGTGATTATATCATGTTGTGTGCTTCGATTGTCTGAGTTTCCATGTTAAAACCCAATGACTTTCCAGTTTTATGGATATGCCTTTCCAGTTCTAGTCGCTAGCCCATGGCCTATGGAAGGTGGGCACGGGGTAGTCATGGCACGGGCCCCGGGGGATGGGTCATGATAAATTGGTATCAGAGGATTCAGATCTACTGGAGAACATGGAATATGATCTTTTGATTTGGCTATAGTTTAAGTGTAATGAAATTGGTTTTCTATTTGGTGGATCTAATATTGGTGTGGCGGCCAACATATCCATACACTAAGACCCTAACTTATGATTTCTAACTCAGTGCATGAAAACACAGTTCATGTGTGTGTTTTTGAAACATTTTCTTTCTGGTCTCTTTGAGTCAGCTCCTCGGGTATAACTTATTAACTGTGGCACACCTATTTCTTTTCAGGATTCCTCCATGAAAACACTGATCCAGGGTTCGAGGTAGAGTATGTGATGACAGCCCACTGAGCGACAGGGCTTCGGTGTAGGGCTCCCTTTTGGCAGTTGTACCATCAGGTGGTGTACTAAAAGCACCCCTACCCGTTGGGTAGAAAATGCCACCAGCCCCAGCAGCAGAGGGTGTATGCTGATTGAGCATGTTGCATGAGTTCTAGCACCAGAGTCCACTGAGGTTCCGGGGTGAGATGGATCCACAAGCGGCTAAGGACTAGCTGGAGGTCGTGGTTACGTTTTTCTAACTGGTAGGGTCACCATCTGATCTTATGGTCATCCTTACAGCCAGCCTTCTTCAGGAAAAAGTGTGGAGATGGTGGAGCTTGATGATCTAATTTCACGATGAGGTGACTCTTATCTGGGTGGACTTCGAGAGACTTTTCAGGGCATATTTTTTCCTAGAGACATTATTCTCTGTGTGTATACATAAGCTTCTCCACTTGTAGTAGGGCATCATGGTTGTGGTTCAGTATTTAGCGAGGTTCACTGACCTCTCATGCTACTCCACTGACATGGTGTGGGACCCTTTCTTCAGGTCATGTACCCTTGATCAGGGGCTCTGAGGTGATATCCGAGCTTCAATGGTATCTCTCATCATCCCGATGCAGGTTGGGGTGTTAGAGTGAGCACTCTTGGTGGAGAGCATCCTTGCTGAGCAGTCACCAGCAGTGAGACCCACAATCGAAAGTCACATAGGAGAGTCATTTATAGCTAGCAGCAGATAGATGATGCAGAGGTCTAAGAGGACTAGAACTATAGGTGGATGACCGTAGGATACATGGTTGGTTGTGTGGGGCTCTCGAGATAGAGCAGGACAGGTGAGAAGCAGGAAGTTTTACTCGTGCGGCAGGCAGGGTCACATGGCTCACGACTACCCGACCCACTGTACAGAAGACCATTAGATGATCTAAGGACCACCTAGGTAGAAAATAAGGTTTGATTGAGGTGGTCCACAGGTAGTAGGAAGATGTAGAAGAGGAGATAACTGTGCAGCAGGCAATGGGAGGCGATTCGAGGTTCTACCACCACCACCTCCAGGTGGTCCACCTTGACCACAAGGAGAAGGTGGACAGGGATCAGCTCAACTCTAGGCAGATAAGGCCTTTGGACATGGTGTTCCGGAGATGATTCAAGGTACACTCTGTTTCTACTCCACCTTAGTTGCAGTACTTATAGACACAGGTGTCAGTCACTCTTTTTTTCCACGGCCCTCACTTGGATCTCGGAGATTCTAGTGGAGCTTTTGGATTGATCCTTACGGCTTGAGACTCTTTCAGGAGAGGATTCGATGATTACACACTGGTGTCGGTAGTGTGAGATTATTCTAGGAGGCGAGAGCTTCAGATGGGATCTTCTAGTAGTGGATTTAAGGCCTTACGATGTCATCTTGTGTATGGATTGGTTATCTACAATCCATAATCAGATCGACTATATTAGGCACAAAGTGTGGTGTGTCTACAAGGATGGGGCTATTTTTTCGTTCACCGTCATGAAGGGAACCTTTACATCATAGGATGGACTTACCCGGAGGAGGGTGCAGCCGATCAAACATTAGTTGGCTATCTTTACCCTTAGAGTGGTTGATGTTGAGAGTCTGAGCTATCCTGTAGTGGTGGACCAGTACGGTGATATTTTCCCTAATGATGTTCTCGGTCTACCTCCCCATAGATAATTGTACTTTTATATTGACTTTCACCCTAGGACGGAACTGATATCTACACCATCCTATCAGATGGATCTCATGGAGCTTTGATAGCTGTGAGTACATCTGGAGGACTTGTAGAGGAAGGGGTTCATTAGAACCAGTGTTTCTCCTTGGGCAGCCTTGATTTTGTTTGAAAAGAAGGTAGATGGAAGTTTGAGACATTGTGTGGACTATCGACACTTGAACCAGGTGACCTTGAAGAACAAGAACTCACTACCGAGGATTGACTATCTTTTTGATCAGCTGAAGGAAGCACGGTGGTTTTCGAAGATAGACCTCATATTAGTCTAACACCAGCTCAGGGTACGAGATGAGGATGTGCAGAAGACATACTTCAGATGTCAGTATGGCCATTATGAGTTCTTGGTTATGCTATTTGGAAAGACCAATGCCCCAGAAGTGTTCATGGGACTCATTAACAGGATCTTCCATCCATTCCTCGATCTCTTTGTGTTAGTCTTCATCGACAACATCCTAATATACTCAACTATAGAGGAGGATCATGCTTATTATTTGTAGATAGTTTTGAACACACTCTGAGGGAACCATATTTATGGTAAGCTCTCGAATTTCCAGTTATGGATCTGAGAGGTTCACTTCTTGGGACACATCATCTCAGAGGATGGAGTTGCGGTGGATCCAGCAAAGATTGAGGTTGTGCTTTCTTTGGGATCCACCTAGGAGTTTGACAGAGGTTCAAAGTATCCTGGGTCTGTCCAGTTACTATCGGAGGTTTGTGCCTGACTTTTACAGAGTTGTGGCACCCTTATCAGTGTTTATGAAGAAGCGAAAACCCTTCATCTGTTCAGAAAGATGCCAGTAGAGTTTCTAGGAGATGTGGAAAAGAATGACGAGTGCCCCCATCTTGAGGCTACCAGAGGAGGGTGTTGGGTACGTAGTCTACTGGGATGTATATGGGACCGGGCTTGGATGTGTCCTGATGTAGGAGAAACTATTGATCGATTATTATTCTCAACAGTTGAGACAGCATGAGAAGAACTATGCTACCCATGACCTGGAGTTATCAATAGTGGTATTTTCCATGAAGATGTGGTGACATTACTTAATGGGTGAACGTTTTATATTTTACTACGATCAGAAGAGTCTCAGGTATATCTTCTCTTATAAGGATATCAACCGGAGATAGCAGCATTGTCGTGAGATCCTCCAGGACTATGACTTCGAGATAGTCTATACTCCTGGGAAGGGAAACATAGCAGTAGATGCACTCTGCAGGATATCTGGTATATAGTTACTGAATGTGGCGACAGACCAGATTTTTGTTTTGCAGATATCCTATATGGATCGGGATGTAGTAACTTATCTTTAGTCTCTGATAGTTACTCCCCCACTCCTTCAGCGAGTCAGGGAGGTGCAGCTTGGGGACACTGGCTGTGAGGCTCGATGTGGTTAGATATCCATAGGACATGCACCTGATTGATTTTCAGAAGGTGGGGAGCATGTCATCCTCTTTGGACGTACTATGGTACCGGCGGTGCTATGGGAGTAAGTGTTGAGAAAGTTCCATACATCCCCTCTAGCGGTATATCCAGAAGTGGTGAAGATGTACTAGGACCTCAGACATCAGCATTGGTGGTCGGGTATGAAGAATGTAGGTGAAATGTTTGTCTCACGGTGCCTCACATGTCGGCAAGTGAAGGAAGAACATCAGGTTCTAGTGGGTTTAGATCATCTACATAAGGTTCCATAGTGGAAGTGGGATAGAATATTCATTGAATTTGTTACATGACTTCCACACACGTCAAAGGGACCTGATTCTATCTAGGTGATCGTTGACCGACTCACCATGTCGGCGCACTTCCTACCTATCAGAGAGAAGGGATCAGTATAGAGCTCGGGATTCCTCTACGTACATAAGATTATATGGCTTCATGGAGTTACCTTGATGATTTTCTCTGATCGTGATGTACGTTTTACTTTTCATCTATGGAAGGGGTTGTAGGAGGCATTCGGGACTCATCTTCGATTGAGAACCGTCTTTCATCCTCAGATGGATGGTCAAACAGAGTATACCATTCAAACTCTTGAAGACATAATGTGTGCCTGAATCCTTGATTTTGGCCACAACTGGGAGGATCGCTTTCCATTAGTTGTGTTTTTATAAAACAACAGTTATCACTCCACTATCGGTATGGAACCATTCGAGGCATTGTATGGTAGACCTTGCAGATCACCTCTCTGGTGGACTTTCCCAAGGGGGTCCGCACTCATGGGACCGTAGATGGTGTTGGATACCACGGAGAAGGTATAGATCATCCAGGAGAGGATGAAGACTGCACAGAGTAGGCAGAGGTCATATGTTGACAGGAGATGGAGACCTCTGGAGTTTGAGGATAATGACCATGTCTTTCTTCGAGTCTCACCTCGACGAGGTTTGCGGAGATTTGGTCTGGGTGGCAAGTTAACTCTAAGGTTAATAGGACCCTTTCAGGTCCTCAACAGAGTTTTCGAGGTGGAATACTTCCTATCCCTTCCCCCTTAGTTCCACCAGGTGCATGAAGTTTTCCACGTATCCTAGATGATGAGGTATGTGCATGGTCCTTCGCTCATTATTGACTAGGGAAAACTAGACATTGAGGTTGGGGTGACATTTTTGAAAGTTCCAGAAGAGATTGAGGATCGATAGGAGATATTCCTTCGTGGGTGATTGATACCTCTTGTGTGTGTACATTGGCAGCATGGGAACCACTAGGAGAGCACATGGGAGCAGGAGGCTCAGATTCATGCTCAGTACCCCCGCTTGTTTCCCTAGATTGTGATGTGGATTTTGGGGATGTAAAGCCCTGAGGTGGGGAGAATGTAAAGACAAATAATTTTCCATGTAATTTTTATTAATTATATGGAAATATTACGAGTCTGTGAAAATTGAAGGTGCATGATTCTGAGGCCCGGTGTTCCCGTAATAAATTTAGGAACTTTTTTTAAAGGTATGTTTAGTAAACGCATGAGTGGTGTTTTCTAACTTTAGAACCAGTGCTTGAATTAAAAATTTGAGGGCACCATTGAACTTGCAGTGCTGATATTCTCTTAAGGGAGCCTTCAACTCAACAGTATTAGGTCAAGGGTGGAAGTTGGATTTTCAGTTTTTCATGGGAGAACTGAAAAAAATATTTTTTTTCTTGAAACCTCTATTTTTAATTTCGGTTGTGGGGACCACCAAAGGAGGTTGGAAATTTAATTCCCTACATTAAATTACCAGTTAAAAGTGGTGTAACACTTTGAAATATCCGCCATTAATGACTTCATTAACAGATTATTTGATGAAGTCATTAAACTTCATTAGGGGGGATTGGCTCCTCTTGACTTATGGTTGGGAATTGTTGGAAAACTGGTTTGCTAGAAAATTCTTGGTGGAAGAACATCCTCCAACAAAGAACAAATCTCTGGATCAAGACTGTTGAACCGAAGTTGGAGCACGAATTGGAAGCGTATTGTGGGAGCGATGAGTGTCAGCGTCTCCTTCATCATTTTAATCTTTTTCCTCATGCCATCTCCAAAGAATGATCGAGGTAGGAAATTTTACATATTTTTCTTTGTGATGAATCATTGTTTTAAATATATATACTACCTACTATAGATCTATCATAGAGGGTGTGGGCCAAGATGAACATTAATGCCTTGGAAATGAAGAACGGGCCAAAAGATCTCACCCGGTGACCCGCGGAAGCTACCGGAGAGATAACACTAGCGAACGGCGCAAATAATGGGTGCCAGTAGGGTATAAGGAAGTGTCCAGCACAGCAGCTGACCACGACGGTGGAAGTGTCCAGCACATCGGCTAGCCACGATAGGGGCGGCGGCACAACCGCACTGCTGGAGGAGGCCGTGGCCCGTCGGTCCTGGTAGAGGAGATGGCGGTCGGCACACCGGCCGGCCTAGTGCAAGATGGGGTGGTGCGCGTCTGTGCCGCTGGAGTTTGAGGTGGAGGCTCTGAGATGCACCTGGAGGGTGGTTGGCACCCAGCTAGTCATAGGGGCAGCAACAACACATTCCGACGTCGCCGGAAGGGGAACCGGCTAGAACCCCGGCCGGACGAATCATGCCAAGAAGGACCCGCTCCGGCGGGTCCCGTGTTCCAACAGGTGGTGCCATGTGGCGCCACCATGTTGGCCAAAACAGAACTGTCCAACTGGACCATTCGGGAATCTTGGGGGGCACCTACCCCAGGTGGCGGCTAAGATAGACCTCTCCACATCGGATCTCACCTAACTGCGGGTTGCGCCGAGCAGGATGCACCCAGTGGGACGCGTCGAGCGGGTCACGCCGTGTGGGCCGCGCTGATTGAGCTGCCCCCTTTGTGGGTTGGGCTAGACCACAACCTAGCAGGCCGGACCCACCATGGTCCGGCCTATCTAGTTCGGGTCGGTCTGACCGGGTCGGACCGGACCCGGGCCCATTTGGACCCCGATACGCCTTTTGGCCATATCTTGAGAATCGAGCATCCGTTTGATAAATTGTGTGCAGCATCAGAATAATTGGATCGAGATAGTCCTTTTGGTATACTCCACTTGTGTTTTGGATATAGTTTGAGTATGGCTGGGGTGGATCGAACTTGAATCCAATCGGGACCTCAGAATAGAAACGCTAATAACTAACAGACTGGGCGCTTGATTGACACGCCATCAGTCACATTGGGTCCCTTATGATGTCACAGACCTTTGTGATACATCTTCATGGGACTTTGTGGTATTTGAAGTATCGACCAATGTCTTGAGGAGTATATCTTCTCGAAATCAAGCGTGCTTAGTGTGGGAACCCTGTGGCTTGCTGTACTTGAAGAATCTTCGGATCCTTTATGGGTCAGCATCTTCTGATCCTATGTTGGTCATCTACATATCCTGTGTGGGTTATCTTTAGATCCTGTAGGGTTCATCCTCAGATCCTTTGTGGGTCAGTAACTACATATCCGATGTGGTTCATCTTCAGATCATGTGTGGGTCATCTTCGATCCTATGTGGGTAAACAGTAGAGCTTCTCAACGAAATAAGATGATCTAGAAATATAGCTAATCATCTATACTTCTATACTTATGTTATACCTTCTGTGAGTTGAGTCTTACCTTTGTGATATTATTCTTTGTGGTGCTACCTATGTGGTATTCTTTCCTTCGTGGAACAGTTGTGTTGTTGGCTAAAGTGTTGGGTTGTGTGTTCCTCTTAAATGAGTTGGGTCAATTTGTAACCTAGGTATATGTATGGTCATATACCTATGTTGGGTTGATTATTTCCTCATGCTTTATAATAGTGGTCTTTCTTTGTGTATTATCCTCTACGGATTCTGAGAGAACTTCAGGGTTCTCAGGGTCCCTACTAGGTATTGTTATACTCACCCCTGCACGGGCTACACCCACACCTTGATGTGTCTTGTTCAGACAACGGACAACATTGATTGAGGATGAGGGTGCTAGGACTGGAGGCTTCTTAAATGTGGAACATTATACAAGACAGACCATAGAGAGTACCGTTCAAGAGTTTTACCTACCCGTCATATAAGATCCTGGAGGGTGTTCACAGGATTTGTTTTTAGTTTTACTTGTACATTCCGGTTGGGCTTGTATTCTGGCCCCTTTACTTACTATACTCACCCTATTTACTATATAGTTTACTTTGTGATTCTATTTTTTTGTGTTCTTTGTTTGTGTCAGTTTTCAGGTTAAAATATAATGCCTTCCCAGTTTTAGGGATATTCCTTTCCGGTGCTATTCGTCAGCCTCTGGCCTATGGAAGGTGGGCTTGGGGTAGTCATGGAACAGGCCTCAGGGGACAGGTCATGACATTAATGTTGATTAAAATTTATTTATGTTATATATGTTATATATGTGTGTTTCCAATGCTTTCAGTTAGGGAATGCCGCCTGTTTTCATTGTCGATGGAGGCAGTTTCATTATACACCAAATTCCCACTTTCCAAAGGCGGGTGGAATTTATCACTTCTTTATTTTCATTTTCTCCTTGATTGAAATGGTATTATGGGATGTCAGTTCCTCCATCCATGGATTCCCCCTCCTAATTCTTCACCTAGTCTGGGTCACCCTCATAGATTAAGATTTTGTTTGTGGAACTCTTTCTGGTTCCATCTATTTTTGGATGTTGGTTAATTACGCAGTATCTTTTAGGCCATTTCAAAGGGTCAAGTCAGTGTAGAAACCTTTAGTCAAGAGAGTAGTCATGTTGGTCATCGGTGGAATTTCTAGATGATGGAACATTAACATAAATAAATTCTCCCTTATTAGAGGGCTTCTTGAGGGCACGTATTCCTGATGCATCCTACGTATATTGTGGGGGTAATTATGTTGAAGGCATGTCTCTAAGGTTTTCCTCAGATTCCTATGTTTAACATGGGGTATGCCATGAGTTTAACATATAGAGGAGATGAATAAGACTAATAGAAACACTGATGAAAGTGGATCATATTGGTATATCACTAGTGGGATCACCTTGAAGGTTTACGAGATGGGTGGAATAGAACACCCAATAAGGACATACCTTGGATGGCATATCCCAAAAAGAGAAGGTTTCACACCGTGAAGGGTGATATAGAAATCAAAAACGAAAAATCAGAAAAATGCACCCAAAAAATGGGGACTCCAATGTTTAACATTCGCTGGGATTGAACCTTAGGGAGGATTCTTACAAACCCTATTTAGAAGATAGGGATCAAATCCAGTGTAGTTCAAAGGGGTGATTTGGGGATTACACGTGGTTAGTTTCCCATTGCAAGAGGGGAACTCTTGGTAGGATGAATATGATGTATAGATCTTTTACATGGTTATCTAACCTGAGTAATGCAATGAGAATTGAGGAAGTGGGTGGTAAGACCTCACTGGGATGTGGCGGCCCGGGTAAGAATCAGGATGGATCATGGAGGATATGGATGTAGTGAATATAATGGAGTTGACGTGAAGATAGTTGTGTTGGAATTGAACCTTTGGGAGGCATCCTATGTATCATGTTAGTTGGGAATCAATGTCTTTGTTGTTTTGGATGGGGTGATGAGACACCTAAGGAGGTTTCTTGTGAAAACTAGTGCGCATGGATAAGGGCTCGAAGAAATTAGAACCTCAGGTTTGGGGCATGATTTTCCCAAAACACAAAGGCTTGATGGAAATACCTTGAAGGAAAATGGGTTGTGGGATTAAACCTCGAGGAGGCTTCCTACGTACCCTACTTGAAAGAAAGGGATCAAATCCCATGTAGATCAAGTTGGGGGGCTTAGAATCGAGTCATACACAAAGGAAATCTCCTCGGTGATGCATCATGGGCTTAAGCGTACTTAGAGGCCCTTCACAAGAGGATCACTCCTAGTTGGAGGAGTATAGTGATGTGGGAGGATTATTCATGGTTAGCTTCCCATGTGGATCAGAACACCTCAGGAAGGATGATCTAAGATATGCATCCCAAAAAGGGAAGTTGTCATATCAAGAGGGTACATCCCTAGAAGGGAGCACTATAGTTTACCTTTTGTTGGAAGTTAACCTCTAAGAGGCTTCCTACATAACTGAAAGGTATCAAAACCCGCGTAGTTCGGAGGAGGATGTAGTTTAACATCATACAGGATGATTGAACAAATGTGAAATAGTTAGGACAAATGGATTGTGGGAAATGAGGGTTTTGATCCTTGAAGAGACTTCCAACATACCCTGTTTAGAATATAGTGATCATAGTCCATGTATTTCGGTATAGAGGGGCATGGGGCTTACACATGTCTAGAAGCCAAAAGAGGATTTCATGTCACAGTTTACTCTAAGAACATGTTATTTCTACTCAATGTGAGAAACAATATGTAATAGTATACCAGATGGTCGCGTCACAACAAATGAGTCAACGGGAGATGGTGTGGGGTGTATGCATGGCTTGCAACCTAGGGATATAGATATTGGGCCATACTTCGGGTGGGATTCCTAAAAAGGTGGTTCGGGCCTTACGTGGAGACTATCTGAGGGGCACATAGAGGCAAATCCCAAAGGGGGAGAGTGGGAGATGGAGGGAACTACTACCAAACCCCTTTATGTTCCTCCAACATGTTCCACGCATGCAGTGATCATAATTTAACATTTTGTGTTGAGGATTTGGACGCTTGGAAATTTAACAAACTATATCTTAGACGATGAGGACTCACTCTTTATCCCTTGGACTTATATAACTTGTACCAACCCACACATGGGGTAGGGGAGGTAGAACCAATGATCAAAAGTAGTGAGGTGGAGGATTGGTCGATCGAGGATCCATGTTTTTGTAGCTATGAGAATAAGTAACAATTATTAGTATACATATGAGAAGAAGCAGTAGGTAGGGAAATGCAACATAAATCACCACTTGGGGAACCAATAAATCACTATGATCAATCCTGGAAGGCTTCTTGGAGGAGGTTCATGTAATATATGTATGTTTCACATAAAAGGAGCTTGAACATGGTTACTAAGGATAAGGAAAACCAATAGAGTCTAAAGGAAGTGGTACATGAAGGATTAGGGACTTATGTGTAAGATGAGGGGGTCTGGGAGAAAGTGGCACTACACAAGTACAAGTCTTTCATGCATGAGGGGTCTTTTTCACACTCTTCCATCGGAAAAAAAGAAAAGTCAGAGGGTCACGCCCCTATGAGACTACCTAAAGGGGGGTTCATGGGGGACTTATCACGCAAGATCTAGTACCTTGAAGAAATTAATTCATACGGTTGATGAAGGGGTCATCTTATGCACACAAGATTAATGGTTCCACTTATAGAGATTATTTCTAATTTTTGGGGTACCCCTATATATATAACTGAAAATCTCTAGGGTATCTCACATGATGGTCAGTGAAAAAAGACTTTTTAATGTCGTATTGGGAATACAAGAGTCTTGTGTGTGGGACAACCCTTTTGCATTATGTGACATGTTATTTTGTGCATATGACTTGTCCATTTTCATGAGTTTGGAGTAGAATATGGTCTTTGAAATCAGATTCATCATGGAAGTGGATTGCGTGTAGAATTCGATCTTGCGTGCAGGCTTCCAGTCTTGTGCATGTCTCCCTTGGGATTATCAGGATCCTTCACTAAGTCACATTATGTCAATCAGTTTCTCAAATATTTCTATATGGGTACTCAAGTTGAATTCAGTGTCAATAAATTCCCCCCTTGAAATTTTAATTGAAAGGGGATCATAATGTCTGAATCTGAGGGAAATGCTGAAGATAATAGTGATTTTAAGTTGGTGCACGCAAAGTATCACATCCATCGTGTAAGGCATATTTAACATGCAGAAAAGACTTGGTATGAACCTATAAATATGTATAGGTGTGAAATTCACAATACCTTCACTTTCCATACAAAAGGATACTCACTCATGTTCATGTGAGTTTCTTCATATTTCACAAAAGAACCCAAACTCATCTGGTGCCTTATGTGTGACCTCTAGATCTTGTGTTCTTTGAACATAGACAGATTTTTATGTGGTTGTATTCCAATATTATGTGAAACCATCTACATTGATTTCTAGTTCTCCATATTTCATTCTAATGCCTTTTTTAATTCATGAATTAAACAAGATCACTAGTGAATAGACGATTGCTGAGAGGGTGGCTGCATTAGCTACACAGAGGGTCGAGATGATCGCAATCCCTCAAATTATTCATGTGAAAAGGGTACTATCTGACAATCAGATGATTTCAGGTATTCTCATCAAGGATAAAAATGTAAACATTTTGAGTGATAACCTCCATCTATTGAACTTCATCATTTTGTAGGAAGTTTCTATATCAGGTTTCGATATTGACTCGCCGTCCACATGGGTCACGCATGAGGATAAACCTTTGCGGCACAACATCACAAATAATGGACACCTTTCCATTAAGAATCAGGAAATATCTTTCCACATCATGAATCTAAGAACCCATACTATTATGGGCTAAAATCAATGACTGATGACATTTCCCACCATTACAAAAGCACTTTCTAGGGCTGCATCACTAATGAGATAAAGGGCTAGCAGTAGGATTGGTACATGAGTTTTGGGTGGAATTTCATAAGTGAGTGGGCATGGTCATACCTGGTAATCCAATCATGAAAGAAATTCGGTGAATAGATTCGACACGTCAGGCTATTTTAAGCCTTGTGGATATCATAATTTCACTTCTACTTCCAGCAGAAGTCGGTGCTAGAACTATTCAGTTGGTGGTCCCATGACACAAACACTTTCCACCTCCACCATGGGGAAGTTAGTGTCATACTTTGGGACATCCACTAAATGAGAGGCATTCCTCTGGAAGGGTTCTTGTATGATGAATTCCCACCAACAGATAACCTCTAGGTAGATTGGACACAAACCCCTATTCTCACATGGAATCTACTCAAATTGTCCTAGGAGTGTTTGAGGATCAAATATATCATGAAGTACATCTATTACCAAGCATGGTTTAGTGTGTTCCTCAAGTTGGATGAGAGGGTGAAGACACCAGGATGAGGGAAGCAGTTCCTGAATGTATCAAAAAGGGGAAAGGTCTTTTTATATTGTGTGGTCCTTGAGGTAGTGAAATACCACTCATGGGTCTTCAGTGCGAATGAAATTCAGGATCTACATGTGTGATATGCTGGTTTCCTTGCTACTTTCCTAATTGGGTGGCTATCACTTGTGAGGGACATGAGGGTGGTGGTTCTTCGAGGGATTCTAGTGATAGTCGGGATCATGGAATCCCACCACAGGGTCAATTTAGGGGTACCTGTATTAGCTAGGCTGTATAGAATCGTGTCGCACATTTGAAGAGGAGGGACACCCTAGATGATCAGTGGTCCGTTATAAATCATTCATGGTTGGTTCGCTAGTCACTATGGTGGGTACTTTTTTCTAAACACTATTTTCCTCTAGGAGATGGCCTACGACCATCTTTACTGAATATTTCTTGGGTCAGGCTACCAAAGCTCAATGATGAGGGGATTAAGCTCTGGATAGAAATTCACTCTAACTTCAACTTTCACCCATTCCATACCCTGATCAGTCAGATGTTGGATGACCGATGAGGTCCGTTGGAGCTTAGGGAGTATCTACAGAGCATTATATGTGGTGAGATAGAATCCCAGATCGTTGGGAATATGTTTTGCGAACCCTATATGCCATCACAGTTCACCAAATAGTTCGGGTGACAACAGCGGATGTTGAAGAAAGTGTATACAGAGGTCATAGGAGAGGATCATCCCTATATCATTTTCTAATTGTGGATCATGTTTACAACTTCTGGCTTTTGTGACACAATCACACTGCCTTCTACCGATGTTGATGTCGTTCATTCAACAAAAAACACTGACAACTGGGGGGAGGCATGCAAGGAATCAATTTTGTGAAATAGAATTTGGAAAATAAAACAACAAGTATGTTGTCTGGGATATAATAGAGAAGTTTAGGTGCTATCATGGAAGAAAGATGAGAGACAAGCTAAGTGATTGGGGTGACACATGTGGGAACCTTAGTGGCATGAGCATCACAAGGTGTGGTTGCACCTCCACATTCTGAAGAGGGGTGGTCCTATTGGGGACCTCATGAGCCAGCTAGGGAATCCCCTAGGAAGAAAATGAGATATCTCCTACATCCAAATACTAACAACATTATTCCATCTCTATGGTCTTCTTAGAAAATGTTGTGACAATTTCAGTCAACTGAAGAGTTTTGGTGAAAACTGGTGTGCATCTGGAATGAACTTATAGAAGTTGGGCACATTCAGGTAGTGTATAGGGTGCATTATTACCACCAAAATGCATACATGATGGATATAGAAACCTATTCATTCCAACAGAAGATGTATGAAGAACTTAATTTCATGGTCAATTTAATGCTTGGTCAAGAACATGATTCTGAATAAATGCCACTTGAGGATGATGGTGATGATGAAGAAGACAAAGAGGAAGAATTATATAAGGAAGAAGTAGAAGAATAAGTGGATGATGAGATTGGTAATGAAGAAACTAGAGGTGAGGAGTCTCCTATGACAATGTCTTTCTATGGGAGACCATGGGAGAGTGGAGAAATCATAGTCTCTAATGAGGAACGGAAAATGTGTTGAGGTAAGTCTCAACTCTTATCTCTCTTGGTCCCTTTTTCTTTTATAACCTGGATCCACTAACTAGAATTTATCCTTTTTAAGAAGAAATTATTGATGAGGATCATGGATCTACCACTACCTAGGGTGAAATTATTATGATGGACATAGAAGGGAATCTCCCTAAACCCATGTCTAGTGCTAAGAAATGAATATGACCAATAATGGATGAAGCAGTTATAGGTAAACCGGCGAAAGGGGGTAGAATAATGACATCAAAATCTAGATTTTTCCCCAATATATAGAAGTATTTGGTGCCAATCGTTGAGATAACTAACACTAAGGGATTTCCCATGGTGGAAGCTCCTACAACAACTCAAGCACTTGACCCAGATGCAGCAAGCTATTGTAAGTCTATATTTTCATACACCCACATCTATTATTTGAGAATCCGATTTTCCAAGGTTCCTACTCTACATGAAATGATCAAATTATTAGAATCCCAATAAACTGATGAGTCTGGGACATCTATAAGAGATCTATTGGTGGTTGTACCAGTCTGTGATAAACCAGACATTCACGTTGATCTGCCCTTTGTAAAACCCCTATTTTTTATGAGATAGTTTCTTTTCAAATTATTTGATATCTACTTTTGTATGCTACACCATTATTATATTTCATTTTCTGCAACACCGCATTATCTTGCAGTATACACAACACTATATTTGGCCTGTGTTACACACAATTTCAAGTTCTTTTCATAGAATTAATTTCACACAACACTGAGTATAGATTTTGTTCAATGTATAAAATAACTATGTATGGATTTTGTTATACGGAACACCAAATAAAGCTTAAACTAAACGTAATACTAATATGTCTTGCATTACATGGAAGAGTGACCTTCCTAGATAACTTGTGTTGTAAAAAATACCGAGTTTTTCTAAACAACAATATATTATTGAAATATTTTTATTTAATAGGATATAAACTAGAATTTATGAATATTATTAACCAAATTTTAAATTTTATATAACATTAACCTTCATATTATGTATTTTCTAAAACATGATATAAGAACAGATTCTTTTTTCAGATAAAAGGAGTTTTTTTCAAAAAAATATTATTTTTCCGCCATTTGATAGTGCATTATATTTTTAATATAATTTTTAACACTTTTATATATTATATTTGAAAAAATAAATTTCTTATTATGAAGAATGTCATCAATATATATATTTTTTAATTTTTAATATTTTTCAGCTAAAATACATATTTTATTGAATAGTAAAAAATAATGAATTTTAATTCAAAATTGCCTTTTCATCTAATTTATTTATATAGTTATATTATCGATTTAATTAGTTTAAAATTGTAATTGGATTATGGTTTTTATCATTTAATACTATGTTTTTCATTGGAAGTAATTTCACATTTAAATTATACCTAAACGCATATCAATCTTTTGATAGTTTTCACATCTTAAAAACCTGTTTTTTGTTTTTGACAATAAAAAATAATTTTAAATTAGTAGATGTTATTATAAATATGGTACAACCTTATACCTCCTTTTATCTATCCGACGAATAACAATACCCCCAAGAGTGCGTACGTATGGCTTGTCATCTCCATGTCATGGTGTAATTTGTTTTTCAATAATAATTAATTTAGATGGGTATAATGATGATTATAATGGATTTAAATAATTAATATAAAATTATATTAATTTTTTATAATTAATATTCTATATAATTCCATAATATTTAACCATTAAATTAATTATATTGTCGCTCATGCATACATACGACCTCCCATATTCACAACATGATGAGATTCATTCCCCACGTTAACCATTCAAGAATGATTATAATGTATATATAAAAAATAAGCATAAAATATATGAAATAATAATTCTTCTAGACATATGTGTGTGTATATATATATATTTCATTTACTTTCTTCCATTCAATTCAATAAAGAAATAGAAACATCGTTTATGCTCACGTACGACTTACCGTCTCCAAGAACAGTGTATTCCATTTCATTTATATATGTATTATATATAAGGACATGACCCCAGTTACGCAAAGACGGTGCCTTATTGGTTACATTCTCATACAAAAAATGAATAATCATCCCAAAGGACTAATTGGATTAGTATTATTGGAAACAGGATACATACATAAGTTCATCATTACAACTTCAAATTAAAAACAACATAGAAACTCTATAGACAACTTCCACAAATCCAAGGTTATTTCAGCATGTCATTCATAATAGAATTCTTCATTCCCTGAGAAAATAAAACATAATAAAGGGGTGATCTCAAACGCTCAGTAAGGGTAAGAAATACATCGGAAGATAACATAAACATTAAACATGGTTAATAATTGAAAACACGTGCCTTTAGAAATAAACTTGAACATATTATGGCGGAAATATGAGCTGAGTAAATATTTACATAAAATATCATAATCATGGATATTATACTAGCCAAATAACCACATAAACCATCAACACTATATTCATTATGGGGTAATGCATAATGTGGGACAACATATCTATATCGTCAAGGCCTCATGTCAAGACCATAAATAATCATTTTGTCAAGGCCTTGTGCCAAGACCGTAGTTTGTCTCATGAGACCTATCGATGCACCGAGGGGCTATAGAGGGCCCCACCTAACACTTACTATGTCCAATTAATTCCTCATATGAACGGGTATAAACATAAACACCATACACATTAATATAATAAATGTAAATAGCTTTCCCCAAACATTAAGCCAAAACACTAACCATTCAACATAAACTAATGTATGGTTTAATGATAGAACATAAATAGCCAAAATAATCATAAAACATTAAATTGAATATGGTATATGATAATATAGAATACTAATCCTAGTATTACATAATAATCAACAAGTGTGTTGAAATAGAGGAAGATACTCTTATAAAATCTTCAAGTATTTCTTGAAAAAAAATATTCTTTTACTTTGAAAACAAGAGTTCTTTTGGACAAATCATTGCATAAAACCAGAATTAAATTAAGATATTATTTTCATAAAAAAATTAGTGATTTAATAGATATTATGGTTTCCCAAATCAGAATAGAGATTCCCCTAGAAAATAGGTAGGAAATTGAGATACTCCCTTGAATTAGGCTTGTATTTCGAAAACAATTTGAATGATCCTATTAAAGAATGTAACTAACAAAAAAATAAAGAGGGATTATGTTTTCTGTATATATATAGAACACTCACACAGAATTTACAATAATACATAAGAATTTCATTGAGGTAATTTAGACAATGAAAAAACCCCGAATGGAAATGGAAGTTAAGGTGAAAAAACCCTTACCTTATGTATGAATGTGTTCTTTATTGAACTTAAGGTCCATGAATATGGAATTATAAATATCAATAAAATATTTCATAACCTAATAGACATGTATTTATTTTATCATAATTTTTTTTCGTTCCATTATGTTATTATTTATAAGTTATTATATTGATTTTGTCGTTCTGGAGTGTTTGTTTTATTGATTTTCATAATTAGTTCACTTGTTTTTAAGTTACGAAGTTCAAGTGGAATGGTTTTAAATCTCTAGAATTGAAGTTAAAAATTATCTATGAACATATATAATTGTTAATGGACACTTCGATCATTTGGATACATGGAATGAGGATGAATCGTTAGAAGACAATCACTTCGATTATTTGGCGGTATTTGGATTATTATGAACTAGTTTTGTCACATAAATTAATAATATGTACATATACTGGTTCCTGAATATTAATTAGGTTTTAATTCATATATTATCATCTGGTTCAACCAGCAATATGGTTTCATGACCAGTAATTAAGGAAATATTGAAGAACGACACTTCGTCGTCCACGAAGGTTATAAATTGGAACCTCATGGACGTTGATTTGATTTATAAAAATAAAAGGGAGGGAGAAATAATATTGACGATTGTTCATGATATAAATCCAGTATATGGATGATACTAGAGTTATCATGGTAATTTGGTCAGAGGAGGTGAGGAGAGGATAACAAAAGAAGATAAATTCAAATGCAACTCAATGAAAAAGAAAGGTGCCTTCCTCTTGAAATATCTTCTTCGAGAACCACCTTAAGAGAATGGATTTAGTTCTTTTGGAAATACAAAGAGCTTCCTGGTCATGGGGATTTACTAGGAAAGTGTATTTGGGCAGAACATTGACGAGCTTAAAGGCTTGGAGGAGTGAAGATATGAGGGAGTGGTGAGGGGTTTTTATAGTGGAGGAGAGGGGTAATTTTTGAATATTTAATTCATTATTTTATTATTTACCTCAAGACAACAAATAGTATTGTTCCATATGACCCCTAATAGTAATAAGTGCATGTGAGTTTGAACCAAGTTTCCTTGTATCACTTGTGATGTCAAGAATAGTTTATTTAACTGATAATTTTTATATATGGTATTTTATCTTATTTCACTATTCATCAAAAATTCTAGAATTTCAGAAAAATCCCAAAAATTTACCCCTAACATTTTACGACGGTTATAATTAAAATAGGTACTCCCTTTTTCAAAATTAATTTTATAAATATTATTAATTTAATTTTTAAATTAAGCCATAGTTAATTCGAAAAATAATAATATTAAGGTGAACTTAGTTTTATTTCACATTGAAAAATTAATTAAGATCTAATTGTCTTATTTACTTAAGAAAATAAAATAATATTATTATTTACTATTTATAAGGGTCATATTACTATTCATATTACTATTCATAAGGGTATGTTACTATTCACCCAATAAACAAGTTTGTTCTATCGGACTCTAAATGGCTTACTAGTCACATCTCTAGATGACCATTCCTCAAAAATCCAAACACAGTAGAGGTAAAGTTGTGTTTAATGGCTAGATTATAAAATGCATTAAATATTTATTTTCAAAATAATGGGGTGTCACATTCTCCCCTCCTTAAAAAAATTTCATCCTCGAAATTTCATTTTTCAATCTAGGACAAAAATAGGTTCGGGTACTTTTCCGTCATTGCTTCCTCCAGTTCCCATGTTGCCTCTTTGTTCTTGTGGTTTCGTCATAGTACCTTGACCAGATGAGTAGTCTTGTTGCATAGAACTTTGTCTCTACGATCCAAGACATTCACTGGCTGCTCCTCATAAGATAGATCATCCTCCAATTATACCACCTCTGAAGAGAGTACACGTGAAGGGTCTGGTATGTGCTTCCTTAAGAGGGATAAATGAAAGACATCATGTACTTTCGATATGGTAGGTGGAAGTGCCAGTTGATATGCCACAACTCCGACTCGATCGAGGATCTCAAAGGGGCCGATATACCTGGGACTTAGCTTTCCTTTTTTCCCAAACGTCATGACCTTCTTCCATAGGGATATGCAATGAAATACTGGGTCTCCAACTTTTAATTCAAGGTCTTGTCGATGGTTATTTGCATAGATCTTCTATTGACTTTGCGCTGCCTTGATATGCTGCTGAGTGGTTTTCACCTTCTCCACCATTTCTTCAACCAATTCTGGTCCTAGCAGCTTTCTCTCAATGACTTCAACCCAAAACGTCATTATTCTACACCTTATCCCATAAAGGGCTTCATATGGTACCATTCAGATGCTTGAGTGGAAACTGTTTTTGTAGGAGAATTCAACCAGTGGAAGATGTTGGTCCCATCCTCCTTTAAATTCCATAGAACATTCTCTCAACATGTCTTCCAGTGTCTGAATAGTCCGCTCAAATTGGCCATCATTTTGAGGATGATAGGTCATACTGAAGTTCAGTTAAGTTCTTAGAGAATGTTGGAGACTTTTCCAGAACATTGAGGTGAATCTAGGATCATGGTCAGAAACAATAGATAGTGGTACTCCATGTAGACTTACCACTTCATTGATGTAAATCTATGCTGGCTGATCCAATGAGAAGTCCTCTTGAATCACGATGAAGTGACCTGTCTTTGAAAGATGATCCACAACAACCCATATAGCATTTTTTCCCTCTTGATGTCCTTGGGAGTCCAGTGAAAAATTCCATGGTAATGTTCTCCCACTTCTATGTTGTTATGGGTAGTGGTTGCATCATCCCCTTAGACTTTTTCCTCTCAGACTTCACTTGTTGACATACTAGGAACATTGATATATAATCTGCAATATCCCTTTTCATATTTTCCCACCAAAATTTTTCTCAGAGATCTCGATACATATTTGTGCTACCAGGGTGTATAGAGAAATTAGAGCTATTTTCATCATCCAATAGTTCTCTCTATAGCTCAGGAATAGCGGGAACACAAAGCCTCTTCCTGAATTTCAAAATGTCACACTCATATGCGAAGTGAGACAACTTCCCATCATTTATAGCTTTAATTTTCTTTTGAAACTCTTCATCATTATCCTGAGAATTGTTTATCCTCTCTAGTAAAGAATTTTGGGGAACCATTTGGAAAAGTAGTGATGTGTTACCTTTCTTGATAATTCCAACATCCATCTTTACTAGATCCTTGAAAAAAGGATCCCTTTCAACTCTCATCTTGTTCAGAACTCCATGATCCTTTCATCTCAAAGCATCTGTTACATTATTTTCCTTCCCTAGGTGTTAGTGTATTATGCCATCATTGACTTTGAGTAGCTCAATCCATATCCTTTGTCTCATGTTGAGTTCTTTCTGTGAGAATATATATTTCAAACTCTTATGATCTGTACATATCTCACATTTTTCACCATAGAGGTAATGTATCCAAATCTTCAGAGGAAAGATTACCACTGCTAACTCAAGATCATGAGTTGGATAGTTTTTTTCATGAATTTTTAGTTGTCTAGATTCATAGGTAATCACTCGATCATTTTTCATAAGGACACAACCAAGACCTTTTTTTAATGCATTGTTATAGATAACAAACACATAATTCCCCGATGGTAGGGTTAGGATCAGAGAGTTCACTAACCTCCTCTTCAATTCTTCAAAACATTCTTCAAATTCCTTTGTCCATATAAACTTAAACCCTTTTCATGTGAGCTTGGTCATTGGGTTGGCTAAACAAGTGAAGTTCGGAACAAAATGCTGATAATAACATGCTAAACCAATAAAATGACGTACCTCAGTTACATTCATTAGAGTAGGCCATTCTTGCATAGCCTTGGTCTTCAGAGGATCTACAGATATTCCATCCTTATAGACAATGTGGCCCAAAAAGTGAACTGATTGGAGCCAAAAATTACACTTGCTAAACTTCTCATATAATTTATTTCTTCTTAGAGTCTTCAGAATAGTGCGCAAGTGATTTTTATGTTCTTCATAGCTTTTAGAGTACACCAGGATATCATCAATAAACACCACCACAAAGTCATCAAGATATTCCTTGAAAACACTATTCATCAAATCCATGAAAACAGATGGTGCATTAGTTAGTCCAAAAGGCATTACTGTAAACTTTTAATGCCCATACCCAGTTCAGAATGCTGTTTTTTGAATTTCTTCTTTCCTCACAAGTAACTGATGATATCCAGATCAAAGATCAATCTTTAAAAAATATTGGGCTCCATGAAGTTGATCGAATAAATCCTCAATTAGTGGAAAAGGATACTTATTATTTACTGTAACAACATTGATTTCCCTGTAATCAATGCACAACCTCATAGACCCATCTTTCTTCTAAACAAAAAGAATAGGGGCTCTCCATGGAGAAACGCTAGGGAAAATAAATCCTTTATCACTCAATTCCACTTGTTGTTTATTTAGCTCCACTAACTCCATAGTGGTCATTCTATAAGGGTTCTTTTATATGAGCCTTGAACCATGAATTAAGTCAATGGAAAACTGAGTTTCCTGCTCTAGAGGATGTCCAGATAAAGCCTTTGGAAAGATATCAATATATTATTGCACAAAAGGTACATCATCTATTTGAAAATTATTTTCTTCACCCGTAGTTATTTCATTCTCTTCCTCCCTGATAATTGAATTAAGTAGAGCTTCTAGGGGTGGATCTAGATGAGAATCACTTGGTGAGGTTTCTACCCTAAAAATAAGGGATTCAACACCATTCTCAAAAACTGTAACTTCCTTCTTCTTATAATAGATCTTTGCCTCATAATTTTAGATCCAATCCATACTAAGAATTATATCATATTCAGACATTGGTATGATGATAAGGTTAGCTAATATAGAATTTTTATGTGTTACAAGGGGGAATAATCGACACACCTTTATTGAAATGATACATCCAATAGGAGTTTTGACTGATAACTCTTTTATTAAATAAAATTGGACATATATTATTTTCTTGGAACATTGGTAAGATATAAATGAATGTGATGATCCATAATCAAATAAAGTATAGGCTATGTTGGATGAAACGATCGATGTACCTTCCAACACTTCGTTAGGAACTTCAACCTCTGCAGTAGTAACTACATAAGCTTGGCCTTTCTCCCTTGGCCTTCTTTGGAGAACATTTCCATAATTCTTAAGACATTCATGTGAATAATGTCTCATATCCCTATAATTGTATCATAGAACATTGGTAGCTTCTTTCTTCCCCTAACAATCTTGAGATATGTGGCCTTTTTCTCCGCGCTTGTAACAGACTCCCATTTCCGTCAGGCAAGTTCCAGGATGTTTCTTCCCACAATTACTGCATGTTGGAAATTAAACACTTCCCTTCTTCACCATTTCCTTATTTCCTTTCCCATAGTTGTCAGATGATGTCTTCTTCTCTTTCTTTTTTTATAGTCATAAGACTTAGAGAATTCATTTTCTGTCTTGATAGCACTTGAGAATATATCTTCATATTATTCAAATCTTAGAGAGACAAGATCCTTTAGAAGGAATGGTTTTAAACCATCAATGAATCGATCAATTTTCCTCCTTGGATTATTTATGTAGTCTTCAGCATGCCTTGATAACCTTGTAAAGTTGGCTTCATACTTGTAAATATTATCATCCTCCTTATGCCTCAGATTCAAGAATTGACTCTCCATATCTTCTCACTATACACGAGGGAAATATTTTTCTAATAATATTTCCTTAAAATCTCACCATTCCATCACTTCTATTTCTTCCACCTCATTTTTATTTTGGACTAAGGACCACCACTGATCTGCATCACCCTTTAGACGATAAACAACCATGACAACCTTCTATCTTTCCTTACATTTCAAAGCGAGGAATATAGTCTCACGGAAACATATCCACTTCTCTACTACAAATGGGTTTTTAGTTCCATTTAATGATGTAGGTTGTTGTCGCATAAAGTGATCTAACATAGCTCCTCCACGTGGTGGATCTGGATGCTCCATACGAGTAAGGTTATTATTCATAACTTGAGTAAGTTGTCCTAGTATAGTTATGAGTTTCCCAGCACCAGAGCCAACATCATTATCTTGCATCGAAGGGAAATCCCTACAGGGAACACATGCATTCGTGTGGTTTCCATTCCTTCCACTTGGCGCCATCTCTTGATAATGGAATACACTAGATTAGGTTATGAATCATAATGTATAATATTAACTTAACAAAATACTTAGAAAAAATTGAGATCCTACACATGGCTAATACCATATTCAAAAAAGGTTTCTTTGAGGAAAATTTTACATTTCAATCCTTCATAATGGATTGTAAAGAAAATTTGAATTATCCTAAGCATATCTCCTGGGAGTGTCGTAATGAAGAGTGAAACAAGGCCCATTGTCGTGAACCAGTTTCCGTTCGATTCTAGCTCAAAGTAGTGTTTTTGGGTTTTACCCCTAGATACATATGGGCCAAAGACGCCTCTACCTGCTCATATCCATATAGGGATTTATTGCTTGAAAGATCCACATATTCTACTCCTTACCAAAATACTAGGACTTTATTGTATGTATATCCTAAAAGACTAACTTATTGACTCTTCCCTAATTCTATGTTTTCTAAATCTAGTTTCCAAGTATTCTACTATACTTCCTATGATACCATCTGTAAGGACCCGACCCCAGTTACCCGGATCCAGTGACTTATTGGTTACTTTGGCATAAAAACAAGGAATAATCATCCCAAAGGACCGATTAGTTTAGTATTATTGGAAATAACAAACATACATATGTTCATCATTATAAATTGAAATGAAAAACAACATAGAAACTCCTTAGAAAAATTCCATAAATCATATGTTATTTCAGAATATGATTCATAATATAATTCTTCTTGCCCGGATAAAATGAAACATAATAAAGGGGTCATCTCAAACGATCAGTAAGGGTAAGAAATATAGTGTAAGATAACATAAACATTAGACATGGTGAATAACTGAAAACACATTCCTTTTGAAATAAACTTGAACATATTATGGCGGAAATATGAGATGAGTAAATATTGCCATAACATAGCATAATAATGGGTATTCTAATATTCAAATGACTACATGAACTATCAATACTATATTCATAATGAGGGAATTCATAATGAGGGACAACATATCTGTACCGTCAAGGCCTCGTTCCAAGACTGTAAATAATCATTTTGTCAAGGCCTTGTGCCAAAGACTGTAGTTTGTCTCATGAGACCTACCGATGCACTGAGGGGTTATATTGGGCCCACATAACACTTAATATGTCCAATTAATTCTTCATATGAATGAGGATAAACATAAACAACATACAAATTAATATATTAAATGTAAATAGCTTTCCCTAAACATTAAGCCAAAACACTAACCATTCGAATTAAACTGATGAATGGTTTAAAGATAGCACATAAATAGTAAAAATAATAATAAAACATTAAATTTAATATGGTAGATGATAAAATGTAATAACAATCCCAATATTACATAAGAATAAACAAGTGTGTTGAAATAGAGGAAGATACTCTTATAAAATCTTCGAGTAATTCTTGAAAAAAATACTCTTTTACTTTGAAAAGAAGAGATCATTTGGAAAAATCATTGTATAAAACCAGTAGTGAATTAAGATATTATTTTCATTACAAAATGATGGATTTTATAGATATTATGGTTTCCAAAAATATATTAGAGATTCCCCTTGAAAATAGGTAAGAAATTGAGATATTCCGTTGAATCGGGCTTGTATTTCAAAAATAATTTGAAAGATGCTTTTAAATAATGTAACAAAATATAAAATAAAGATGGATTAGGGTACGTTTACATATCTATAACACTCAAACATAATTCAAAATAATACATAATAATTTCATTGAGGTAATTTAGGCAATGAAAATAACCCGAATTGAAATGAAAGTTCGGGTGGAAAAACCCTTACCTTAAGTCCGAATGTGTTCCCCTCTTGAACATAAGGTCCTGGAATATGAAATTATAAATATAAAAAACATATTTAGAAAAATAATAGAAATTTATTTAGTTTATCATAATTATGTTTAATTTATTTATGTTATTATTTATAGGTTATTATATGAAATTTTTTCATTCTGGAGTGTTTGTTTTCATGATTTTCATAATTGGTTCACTTGTTTTTAAGTAATGATTTTCATGTGGAATGGTTGTAAATCTCCATAATTGAAGTTACATAATATCTATGAACATCAAGAATTTTTAATGGCCACTTATATCATTTGGTTACATAGAATGAGGATGAATCGTTAGATGACAATCACTTCGATTATTTGGCTGTATTTGGATTATTATGAACTAGTTTTGTCACATAAAATATAAATATGTACATATATGGGTTCTTGCATATTAATTAGGTTTAAATTCATATATTATAGTCTGTTTCAACCATAAATATGTTTTCATGACCAGTAATCAAGGAAATATTGAAGAATGATACTTCGTCGTCCACAAAGGTTATAAATTGGAACCTCTTGGACGTTGATTTCATTTATAAAAATAAATGGGAGGGAGTAAGAATATTGATGATGGTTCATGATATAAATCTAATATATGGATGATACTGGATTTATCATAGTCATTTGGTCAGAGGAGGTGAGGAGAGGATAACAAAATAAGATAAATTCAAATGAAACTCAATGAAAAATAATGGTGCCCTGCCTCTTGAAATAACTTCCTCGAGAACCTCCTTAAGGGAAGGGATTTAGGTCTTTTGGTAAGACCAAGAGCATCCTGGTTGTGGGGAGTGACTAGGGAAGTGTATTTGGGAAGAAAATTGAGGATCTTCAAGGCTTATAGGAGTGAAGAGAAGAGGGAGTGGTGAGGGGTTTTTATAGTGGAGGAGAGGGGTAATTTTTTAATATTTAATTCATTGTTTTATTATTTCCCTCAAGACAATAAATAGTATTGTATCATGTTACCCCTAATAGTAATAAATTCAAGTGAGTTTGAACCAAGTGGAATTTTATTACTTGTGATGTCATGAATAGTGTATTTAACTGATAATTTGTATATATGGTATTTTATCGTATTTCACTATTCATCAAAAATTCTAGAATTTCATAAAAATCCCAAACATTTACCCCTACTATTTTTGGACGTGTATAATTCAAAAATGAACTCCATTTTTCAAAATTAATTTTCTAAACATTATTAATTTATTTTTTAAATAAAGTCATAGTTAATTCGAAAAATAAAAATTTTAAGGTGCAATTAGTTTTCTTTCACATTGAAAAATTAATTAAGATCTCATTATCTTATTAATTTAAGAAAATAAAATAATATCATTATTTACTATTCATAAGGGTCATATTACTATTCATATTACTATTCATAAGGTTATTTTACTAGTCACCAAAAAAACAATTTTGTTCTATCAGACTCTAAATGACTTACTGGTCACAAATCTAGATGACCGTTATTCAAAATTCCAAACACAGTAGAGGCAAAGTTGTGTTTAATGTCTAGGTTATAAAATGAATTCAATATATATTTTCAAAATCATGGGTTGTTATATTATATATATTAATATAATAAATATATATGATATATAAATAATTTATTACATATGATAAATAAAATGATTATTACCCAAAACGTTGCTTTATCATTGAATTGATAAATGGATGGGTAATATAAAGACATAAGTGAATCATATATGATATCATAAATAGTATTATGGTTCTCCTACAAGTTAATAATATGTTTAAACCCACTATACTGAATTTTTGTATGCATTCAAAGCATATCGGAACTAAGGTAAGGGAAAATTTTATATTCTCATTATTATATAAGATTTTTTATCCGTAAGTATCTAATGGGGTTTATTTATCATATGTTTCCATTTTTACTAAATATATAATATTATTAATATTCTTGTAAAAAATTATAAAGTTAATTTTTCCCATTGGTAAATTTTTATTAAATGGTATGGAAGTAATCTTTCTTTCATTTTCTATAGGAAGTACTTTTTGACTTTTCTTGCAAGAGTATGAGAAGAACGTTTTTTAACATATATGGCATGAATGGATTTTTCTGTATTCATAACACCTTATTTCCATGAATAGTACTCTACACAATTTCAATTTTATTTTAAACTAAGTTATTTTCTTTTAAAATGGCACAACATTTTGAGAAAAAAAAACACTTTTTTGAAGAAGAAAGGATATTTTCCTCAAGAATTAAGTTTATGTGTTTTATCAAAATTATTTTACATCTAAGGTGGAGCTATTTAAATAGGTCTATGTTTATATATCTATTATTACTATTATTTTATTTTTTTAATGATGGAATAATATTTTATATGGGTTATGTTATGATGGAAAGATGTTTAATAAATCCATTTTATTTCATGGGTTATGATATAATGAATGATTTATGTTTTTGTGGAACATGTAAGAATGATTTCATTATGAGATGGGTGGGACTTATATCTCTATTAAATGAATTGGTTAAATATTTATATCTCATGATATATATATGACTGAATTGAAAGTAAATCTGGTTCATTATTACATGGCTAGAACAGCACATAAATCATGTTCAGTATTACATGGCTGGAACGGCAAGTAAACCTGGTTCAGTAATGGACTTTTTCCAATATGATGGTTTTGGTAGTAATTCCTTGGATACTTTGGAAATAATATTATGTTATTACTTGTTTTCCAAAATTCTATTTTTTTTTCCAATTTTATTTCTTCATGGTTAATGTTCCTTTATGATATATTCCTTACGTACTTCCAAGATTTATTTCATGACTCAATATTTTTATATTTAAAATTTATTTTCATGTTTTTAAATTATTATGAATATGGTTTGTTTTATGTTCTCCCTGTTTTACCCACACTGATCATTTGAGATCACCCTTTTTATTTTTTCTTTTCCTCAGGATATAAAGACCGGTTTTTGGATGGAAAACAAAAGGGGGAGATCTTTTACTAAGTTAGATGATTGTGTTCCAAGTTCCCAAAGACACTAAACTAATATGGTCTTCGGGCTTATATTTGTGTAATGTATTAAGTATTCCATAAAAAGGAAATGTAATTTCCATGTACGTCAATATTGGGTCTTTAGAGTTGGTATCATAGGAAATTTTCAGTTAACCTTTGGAAACAAGGATGTGAAAACTTTAGTGAGATCCCTAGAGATATTTTTAAGGTATTTCTATGGATGTCCCAAAGGGTAAGTCTAACTATAGTTTACAATCCTAGAATTATGGTAACAATCATGAATAACCTATTATTAAATCTTATATGTTATAGATTAAAAGTACTCCCCATTTATTATGTTGTTTTCAAATAATGATTTTTTCCTCACACTATTTTTTTGGGTTTTAGACAATGGATAGAACCTGAACCAACTGTGCTAATGATCAATGAAAAAGTAAATTCAATGATTTTAATCATGAAAAACCAAATGATATAATAGATGGAATAAAAAAATCTTCTTTCTATACTTACATAGTCTATTAATCATTATATACTTCAAAATGAACAGAGAAGGGAACAACATTCTGTTGAGTTCTTCCTGAGAAAACGTCCACCTTATTTCAATGGGTATTCAGATCCACTTGTTGTCGAACAATGGATCAGTACCATTGAAAATATATTTTTCATCCATCACGGTTTGGAACATGAAAAATAAATTTTGGGTGTTTATTGTTTAGAAGACGAAGGATACTAGTGGTGGACTCTAATCAATAATACAAGGTAGCAAGATGAAATTGAATCCAGGGAATGGGATGAGTTCAATAACATATTTTTCAATAAGTACTTTCTTCACATTATTATAACAAAGATGAAAATAGAGTTCCTTGAGATTAATCAAAAGTACGATGAATATATTGGTATATACGAGGGAAATTTTACAATACTTTCAAGTTATGCTTCTAGCTTTATCATCCAACTTGAATGTAATGTTGACTGATTCATTAGTGGATTAAAACCATGTCTCTGAGAAGAATTAGAAAAATTATTCTTTATTAGATATGAAGATATTTTGAGTTGTTCTATAAATGTATAAATGGAATTTGGTGTTACCTATCAATCTATTGATTTTGATAATAAAAGAAAGATAGACTACAAGGGGAAATTTCAAAGCAACGGTGAAAAGAAGATGAATGTTTTTTTATGCTCAAAGTGTGGAATAAATCATGGTGGAAATTGTCTTAAAAAGAATAGAAAATTATTTAATTGTGTAAAAGAAGGTAATTAGTCAGTTGAGTTCCAAATTAATGTAAAAAGGTTCCAATGGTGTGAATAGAGAAAAGACTACAAAGAACACACCACTCACTCTTAAATTCTACAAGTGCAAGGAAATGGGGCATTATGTTAACCAATACCATAATACAAGGGTTATAGATGATGATCAACATCAACAACTTATTAAGGCAAAAGGAAAAGACAAATCACATGTGATCACCATTGGGGATGTTGAGTATGACAACAAATTTGTTGAATTATTAAGTGTTTATGTAATGGGATTCCAGAATAGTGTTGTAGAATCTCTTTTATAGTATTATGAAATATTGAAATATATATGTACTGGTTTATTGTGGTTTTACAAAAGTATATGGAACTGGTATCCATGAAAAGTGATTGAAATATTTTTGTAAATCACATGATATACATATAATGAAAGGATATATAGATAATGAGATGTTTGATAGTATTGATGACCTCATGGTTGATACAAGGAAAAAGTGATACCATGGAATGAGTATATATAATATTTGGTATTTTGGTGTGTGTAAATAGTGAATTTTGATAGAATTCATGTTTTCACTATAGTTCTATGGTAATTAATGGTATTATCATGTTTCAAGAGAATACATGATTAAGGTATTCATATGTTTGGAATGTGACAACACAGAACTACCTTATGAGATATGGGAGATAAATGTTATATCGATTTAGTTCACCTCTTTCTATAGTTTTATATTTTTATTTTTTGGAAGGATTATAATCTTATCCATTTATGGATAGTATAAGTTATATTCCATTTTATGTTTGTTAGATTAATGTATTTTCTCATTATAGGTGGACTTATGAATAGTTGAATACTTGTGCTAACCTTTATGTTGAGACAAATGGAATGACCTATCATTCTATCGCATGATCTACTAACACTTCAAGAATGAAAAACTCAACTTTATTTCTTTAAATAATAGATGAAGTGGAAATTTTTTTAATGCACGAACAACGGTGAGATTATACCAAAATCAAGTAAGTATTTATTCTCTTGAAAAAATATTCAACTTTAGGGAAAGGATCTTGAAAACCAAAAAAATATATCTTAGTACCTTTTCATCCAATGAATTAGATGGTCCTGTAAATCATTGAAAATTTTATTCTTTCTAGTTGTTAAATTTATCCAAACATTGTTCTCTATCGCTATACTTCAAAACAAAATGGTTAGATTTTTCTTCCATATCCATGTTTTCACTTCCCACCTATGTTCTTCTTTGTGGAAACCCAGTGATGAGTTAATTTGGTTAACCATTATGTTTCTAAGTTTTCTTTTTAAATTGAAGTTTTAACATTACTTTTTATTAGTGGGTTTCTATGAAAGAATCTTTCAAGTAGTAAACCTTTTATATCCCTGTAGTATTTCGAGGGGGAAATTCATTTTAAGGGGGTATAATGTAACACCCCGAGATATTATGAGATAGTTTATTTTTAATTTATTTTATGTATTGTGGTGTATGCTACACCAATATTATCTTTTTCTATATGCTCCAGCATTTTATCTTTCATTATACGCAACACTATACTTGTCTTATGTTACACACAATTTCATGTTATTTTGATTGAATTAATTTAACACAACATTGAGTATATATTTATTTAATGTATAAAATATATATTTTTGGATTATGTTATAAAAAACGAAAGGAATATTACACTAAATGAAACACTAACTTGTCTTTCATTACACCCAAGAGTTACCTTCCTCGATAGCTTGTGTTGTACGCAATACCAAATTTCAGTAAACAATGATATATTATTAAAATATAATTATTTAATGGGATATAAATTAGATTTTATGAATATTATTATCCACATATTGAATTTTATATAACATTAAAATTCATCTTATGTATTTTCTAGAACATGAAATAAGAAAAAAATCAATTTTTTGGATAAAAGAAGTTTTTTTCAAAAAAAATTAGTTTCACCCCCTTTTGATGGAACATCAATTTTAAATATACTTTTTAAAAACTTTATATATTATATTTGAATAAATAAACATCTTTTTTGGAATAAAGACATAAAAATTTACTTTAGTTTAATTTTTGTTATTTTTCTAATAAAATTCATAATTTAATAAATAGTGAATAATACTGCATTTTAATTCAAAACTGTCTTTTCATCTAATCTATTTATATAGTTAGATTATATTTTTAATTAGTTTTCAAGTGTAATCATATTATTATTTTATTATTTAATCCAAATTTTTTCATTGAAAGTAATTTCAAATTTAAATTGGACATTAATACATGTCAATATTATGATAGTTTTTACTTCATAAAAACACGCTTTTTGGTTTGGCAACAAGAATTAATTTTAAATTAATTCAAGAAACTTATGTGTTTTGAATTTTGAAAAATGGATTCTATATTTGGAATCAATGGGTCCAAATTTTGTAAATAGTTTACTTTTATTTTTTGGATATTATGAATAGTAACTATAGTAATACTTATTTAGCACAGTTAAAGGTAACTCTTATAAATTGGGGTAACAAACAATATGATAAAGATAATAAAATTAACCTAACTCACGCCAAAATATTATTATATTAATTAAATTTGACCAATATCACCTAATTGTTTGAATTGGTTCATTTAATGGACTTTTTTCCATGAAATTTATTTAATTATATTTAAAATAAAAGAAAGTGACAACATGTCACTCTCTTTTCTCATATAAGTATAAAAATTTTAATATAGTGATAAACTTGATAAAAGTTTGAACAAAAATATTATCCATAAATATAATGAAATTATATACATCATTTGAATTTATTTAAAATTTTTGGAGATTAAATATTTACCATTAATGATGACACAATATGGATGTAGACATTATTATATTGACAGAAATATCAAATAAATATTATTAAAAAAAATATTAATATAAATTTCATATGAAATAATTAATGTGTTCCATAAATTTTATAGGTGACTATTACATTTTAGGAGTGTATTAAATATTTTTATTTGAATTTATCTTCTCTGTGTATTTTATGTAATGTCAAATAAATGAATAGTGTCAAAATTGAGAGTATTGATATTTTATAAAAATAACATATTATTATATAATTTAAAAATCACAAAAATATTTAAAAATTACAATCTTAAAATTATATGTTCTAAGAAATAATAAAATATCCAATTAATGACAATTTAAAATAGATAAGTATATATTTATAACCATTTAATATTTAGAATATTATTACCAAAAATAAATTTAAATAGATTAAATAAGGATAAATCAAAATTATAAGGTTTAAATTAGAATAAAAACTTGTCTAAAATTTATTGGTATAGATGATTGAAACCCATACTCATCTTATCTTTGAAATAAATGAGTTTGGGACCATTATAAACTAAAAATCAATTTATAATAAATTAATACTTCAAGACTTTCATAATGTGCCCCTCCTCCCTCTTATAAAAGGCCACCACCCTTTGGCTTGGCCAAAATTAGCTCAATTATGCACCCAAAATCCCTAAATTTCTTCTATATGCCACACTTTAGGAATAAATCCATCCAAAGATACCTTTTATGCAAATAAAAAAAAGATACTCGAAAAAAGAGGTAATTGTTTTAACACATATTTCAAAATTCTCTTCTTCTTATACTTACTTTTATTATGTTGTTCTCATACTAATGTAATAAATATCATATATTATACATTATTATATGTTTTTATAATTATATTTATAACCTTATACCTCGTTTTATCCATCCGATGAATAATAATATCACCATGCATGCGTACGCATGACTTACTGTCTCCACGTCATGGTGTAATTTTTTATTCAAAAATACTTAATTTGGATGGGTATAATGATGAGAATAATATATTTAAATAATTAATATAACATGATAATTATTTTTTTTAATTAATATACCATCAAATTCTATACCATTTAACCATTAAATGAATGATATCGTCGCTCGTGCGTACGTACGGCCTACCGTCTACACAACACGATGAGATTCATTCTCCGCCTTAACCATTCGAGAATAATTATAAATTATATATAAAAAATAATAATGAAATATATGACATAATAATGCTATTTTATTTTTGTGTGTGTATATATATATATATTTCTTTTACTTTCTTCCACTCAATTCAATAAGGAAACATAAATAACATCCATGATTTTGTACGGCCTACCGTCATATAAATGGTGTATTCCATTTCATTTATCTATATATTATATATATTCATATACTTAATATATGTGATATATAATAATATCATGAATAAAAAGTCAAAAAATATATGATAAATAAAATTATTATTACCCAAAACCTTTCTTTAACATGGAATTGATTAATGAACAGGTAATATAATGTCATAAGTGAATCATATATGATATCATAAATATTATAATGGATATGTTAAAAGTTAATAATATGTTAAAATGAACTATAAAGTATTTTGTTATACATACAAAGTATATCAGACCTAAGATAAGGGATAATTATGCAATCTCATTATTATATAAGATTGTTTATTCATAAGTATTTAATGGGGTTTATTTATCATTCACATCCAAGTTTCCTAAATATATAATATTATTTATATTATTCTAATAATTTCTAAAGTTAATTTTACCCATTGGGAAATTTATATCAAATGGAATGGAAGGAAATTTTATTTCGTTTTCCATACGAGGTACTTTTTGACTTTTCTAAAAAAAAGTGCACGAAGAATGTTTTTTTCACTTATACAACATGAATGGGTTTTTACATATTCATAATGCCTTATTTTCATGAAGTTTCCTCTATACGATTTCATGTTTATTTTCAACTAAATTATTTTATTTTAAAATTATGTGATATTTTTATAAAAGAAAACATTTTTGGAGAAGAAAATATATTTTCCTCAAGAATTAAGTTCGAGTGTTTTATCAAAATTATTTTCCATCTATGATGATGCTCTTTAAATAGGTTTATGTTTCTATCCCTATAATTACTATGATTTTCTTTTTTAAATGATAGAATTATATTTTATATGGATTATGTTATTATGGAATGATGATTACTAAACCCATCTTATTTCTTGGGTTATACTATGACAAATTATTTGTGTTTTTGTGGAACATGTAATAATTATTTCATTGTGAGATGGGTGGGACCTATATCTCCCCCCAATGCATTGGATAAAAGATTTATATCTCGTGAGATAGACATGACTGGAATGGAAATTAAATATGGTTCAGTAATACATGGCTGGAACGACAAGTAAATCTGGTTCAGTAATGCATGGTAGGAATGGAAAGTAAACCTGATTCAGTAATAGACTTTGTACACTATGATGTTCTTAGAAGAAATGACATGGATACTATAGAAATCTAATTATCTGGTTTTTTCCACAATTCCGTGTTTTATTCCAATGCTATTTCATCATGGTTGATGTTCCTTTATGATTTATTCCTTACGTACCACCAAGATTTATTTCACGAATAAAGATTTTGATATTTAAACTTTTTGTACATTTTTTTACATTCTTATGTTTATGGTTTGTTTCATGTTCTACATGTTTAACATTAATGAGAATTTGAGATCATCATTTTAATGTTTTCTTTTACCCAGGATATAAATAAAGGTTTTAGGTTGGAAATCAAAAGGGGAAGATCTTTATATGATATGTTGAAGATCATTCACAAATTTAGAAGATTATAATCCATGTTTCGAGAAAAACTAAACTAATATGGTCTTTGTGTGTATATTTTTGTAATGTATTAAGTATTTTATAAAAAAAATAATTTCCATGTATTTAAAGCTTGGGTCATTAGATCCTGAGCACTCGGTGAGCAGGAAGTTGTTGTCACATGTGACGCCACTTCCAAGGTGGAGCTAAAACTGGCAAGGGTGAAGTTTCTGAATAAAAGATAAAATATGAGGTTCAACAACATAAAATAGAGCCTAGACCCTCCGAAAATATTCCAGAGGAATACCCTTATACTAAAATCCCATCCATCATCCCCAAATATAGACCTAAAAATCCCGAAGTACTGGATGATTCTGATCCTAACACAGCTGAGGATAGCCTTATGACATGGAAAAAGGCGTGTAAGTGTATCAATAACTTCCTCAATATCTGATAGGTATAATGACTAAGTCGGATGGGGTCACTTTTCACCTGGATATTCTTTCTTTGATCTAGAGTGATGGATGCTCTCCATCTCTATATGATGATATGTTACTATATTGCTGAGAAGATGTGGGATATAATCCAACACTTATATGCCACCTGGCATAATAAAAAGTATTAAAACATATAGAAGTTCCATGAGTCTAAATATTAGATTTTATTCCTTGATGGAAAGGTAGATGATGTTCCACATTTTTTACCCATAAATCTGGGATCATTGAATGATTGAGAGTCCATCTAGTGGAAGCCAAGGAGTAGCTAGTGTTAGAGAGCTATAAAATGGATAAAATCCAATTCAATTGTGAATGAATGTAGATCGGGGATAATTATCTTCACATTGTGGTTGTCAATGAGTAAAGGGAGCTCATGGAGTGGCAAGATACCCTGGAGTCTACATGTCTGAGGGCATCGACATTGAAGCGTTTTATCGAATGAGTAGATCCATGAGGGCCATGTTTTATCCCAAATCATGAAACATATTTTCCATTATTGTTTTATTATTGTGAAATTAATTAATTTACATGTATATTTCCTTGTTATCATTACATCTCAATCATTAATATGAAACAACTAGTGATCAATTCCTAAGCTCGCATGGATTATAATCGATGTGAGAAACAAGGGACAATCACATAATTATCCATAGTGTATATGAGTGTTCCAACTAAACATAGAATACTCAGGGTCTACTATTATTGGATGACCAACTAGGGTATTTGGGTTGAGAGAGGAAAAACTAGAGGATAGGGTTCCTAGAGCATCAAAAATTCCTTTCCCAAAGTCCTCTAGTACATGATCGGGAAAACACCATGGGCGTTGGGATCTATCCGAACAAAGTGGAATGAAATATGTAAATCATGATATCCAAAATTTGGAACAAATTTGTTGATGAATCATGACATTAGATGAATGCTAACCATATTTTAAATGTAGTCCCTATACCACTAGCCTAAAATGGGGACAAACAAAAGAGGTAAAACCACTAACCGAATTCAAAAACATGGGCCCAAACTCAAAATTGTATCCAATATCTCCTTGTACATTTCCCCAGAATGGAAGGTGAGACAAATAGGAATGGGTCCAAGACATTAGGGAGTTTCTTTGAATGTGAATGAGGATGAAGATACAAATAATGGGCATGAAAAGCATTTTGGTGGAGTGATGGAATTTTTTAAGGGATTCCAATACTCTTAAAAATATTCTCCCACAACTAAAACACATTGGTGTGAGATAATTGGTCTGAACAATAATAAAACCTATCTTCCATAGGGATCTTCATATTGGATTTTTGGAAGACAACTATGAATATGATCAATGTGGTGGATGACCATCACTGTGGGATATAGTATGCTTTGTAGTTTCACATCATG
Organism: Viscum album; assembly: GCA_963277665.1. Lineage (NCBI taxonomy): Eukaryota > Viridiplantae > Streptophyta > Magnoliopsida > Santalales > Viscaceae > Viscum > Viscum album. The sequence continues at coordinate 1,597,207,787 of OY728119.1, read as the reverse complement.
AAAGCACGAATAATGCCCACATAGTATAACTTTATATGGTAAGGATGAAGATGCATGGAATAGTTTAATTTCATATGTCCAAGACGTTGCACATAGTTTATGGTCATACTTCTTGGACCATGTACAATAGTTTAATGTCATTTTACATGGAATATTACTCCTAGTTTTTGTTCATAGGGTTCATACCATGATTGGGGCTAATGGAATTTTAAGGTTAGTGACATGTGGCTGTGCCTGAAATCAATTATACGGGATCACAATGTATCCCATCAGAATGGAAATGAAACTACATGTAGTTATTTAATTCTACTAATTTTAAAATCATGTGGTAATGATGAATATTATTTGACATAATTGTGGGAAATAATGTTGTAGTTGGGCCCAAAATCGATGATCTAGGCATCATGAACATTCCCATAAGAATGGGAATCAAACCATGTGTAGTTATAACGAAAATAATATACATTTTATATTTATAATTTTTTCATTTTAAATTGATGTGTTTTTTTATAAGTGACCAGCGGAGGATGAAAAGTTTGGGTCTCTCTATAAAAATCAAGCCTTGTGTAGGTCTTGACAAGTGGCATGGTGGTGACCAGTTCCATGGGTGATAACCTCTCATATGAGAACACCTCAACTTTGTACCATTTTTCATCATGTGGTCAAGATTATGGTGTCCTAGTTTAAGGTCATATGATAAGACCAACCCAGGAATTTGTACTTCATGCACTCGGGACACAATAGTTTAAAGTCATGTGGGACACAGAAACATAGTCTAACATCATACAGCTTGGATGAAAGTGATCATAGTTTAAGGTCGTAGAACTTGGACCATAAGGTTATGAAACATTCAATATCGGTATGACCATACCAAAACTCATATTCCAACATTATCCATGATTCGTGTAGGAAATAAGGATTGATTTTTGGATTTCCTTGTCACATTAATATGTACAATAGTGAAAGAGAAATTTCGGGTGGGAAAATCCCACCATAGAAAATGTTTCTACTTAACGCACGTGGATGCATGGAGGAACAACACTAAGGGTGTTGGGTAACCATACTAAAATATGGGTAGGAAAATATGAATCTCTGCCACCGATACATGGGAAACAGTGAGGGTGGCATAATTATATAGGATAAATGTTGACCATATTTGAGAAAAAATATCTATAAAATTTAACCTGAGGTGGGAACAAACAAATGAGGGTCAACCACTGACCCTATTTGAAACATTGATCCTATCTCAAGATGTTGTTTGAGATCCTCTGGGACATTGGCCCAGAATGGTAGGTGAACCATGAGGTCAAGCATTTGTACTATTAGGGGGTCCTTTCCGAAGTGAAAGTTGATGGGAACACAAATAAAGGGATGCATAAGGCATGGATGTACTCATTCAGTTTAACATCATTAGATAAAGATAAATGTGAGGAGGAGTTCTCCCACTAGACACACTTGCTGCAGCTATTGAAAACCTTAAGTGAATTAGGACCAAATAGGTATCATCACCACCATGAAGCTCTAGGAGAAACCCAAACCAAAGTATGGAGATGACATGCTTGGTATTTGGACCATGAAAGAAAGGTCATGGTGTTCATGTACATCTCATAAATATGGGAATCAATCCATGTGTAGTTCTTAAAGGAAGATTTGAAAATGGCCAATTCTAAATGGGGTGATATCCTATTAAATGAGAAAAATCAAGGTTGTAATAAAATTTATTGTCACATTAACTTGGACACTAAATACAATAGTTTAATGTCATAGAGTTTAGAATAGATAATGGGGATTACAAAGGGGGAATGTGTAGTGTAGTTCCATGAAGTAACCCAATGTGAATGAGGAATGTGGACATCAACACCACACCACACACTCCCATGAGAACACTCAGACCATGATTGGGGGAAAGAGGGAAAAAAATTCATGAATATTAGACTATCCTAAGGACAAATTTTTTTGGAATCACTACCTATCCCGCAAGGGTGAAAATCAAGCCATACATAGTTCTTGAAAGAAGGATTGGAAAATTTACAACACTAAAAGGGACAATGCCTTCTCAGGTGAAGACATCATAGTGTTTTTTAGTTTATCATCATGTAGAATGGATATAGAATGTGTAGTTTAACATCATAGGATGAGGATGTTGTGTATCTTAGTTTATGGTTATATAGCATAGACCCTGTGTGAGGCTTTCAAAATGGAAATGTGTAGTGAGGCATCATAAAGAAACCTGATGTGAATGATGACTAAAGAGGACTCAGCAACGCACCATATACTCCCTCAGAAAAACTTGAAGTCATGATTCCTGGACTTGATATGTGAACTCCTAGTTTAGGGTCATAGAGTTTGTACTGTAGGATGGGATTATTCTTTCATACAGGTATAAACCATACTAAGATCACTAATCCCATGTTATCCATGCTCAGTGAATGAAACATGGGGTGGATAAGATCTTTATGGAATATGGAGGCACATGGTAGGGGAATATAGGTTCATATACAAAGATGACCCCATGATGCCAGTCCGCCTAGTAAATGTGCAAAGATACATAGTGGGGTAATACTTTGTTGTTACAGTTCTTCCTGGACATAAAGATGTTGAAAAGGATGTGAATCATGATGCCCATTATTTGGAAACAATGGGGTTGGAATAATGATGGAGTAATTATGTTGACCATATGAGAGAAAAAATATCTATAATGTGTAACCTAGGATGGGAAAAACACTTGAGGGTTGGCTTCTAACCTTATTTGAAAAATGGAACCTATCTCAAATGGTTGTTCGAAATCTTTCGAGACATTGGCCCATGATGGTAGGTGATCCATGAGGTTGAGAATCCATACCATTAGGAGTTCCCTTCAGTTGTGAAAGATGATGGAGACCAAAATAAAGTGGAACATGAATCATGGAAATTTAATGAGAGAATGTCCATGAAGAATCCAATAATCTAGACACTACACCAAAACACATCTGGGCACATTAAATAGCTTTAACAGAGGTTGAGGGAATCAATTAAGGTAAGGTGACTCAAGAATATGAGTGGAAAAAAGAGAAAAATTAGGTTGATGGTCCAAGGCTATGCCCAAAGAAAAAAATATATGGGTGTTCCTACGTATCCCATAAGAATGGGAATCAATCCCTATATAGTTATTTATGTTTCGTGTAGTTTAACATCATACAACAAGGACATGGGTTTTTATGTAGTTTATCATCGTGAAAATAAGAAATTGGGGAGGAAATGGTATCCCCAAGGTATGTGTGTGGTATGGTAAAATAAACCTTACATGAATGCGGAGCAAAGAGGTCTCATATCACACCACACACTCCCAATAGAGAACTCAGACCAAAGAGGATGAAAAGATGGAAGAACATGGGACTGGACTCCACAGAATAAACAATGGGTGTTCCTAAATATCCTATAATAATGGGAGTCAATCCAAATATTGTTCTTGAATATTAATGTAGTTTAACATCATGTGTTAAGGATGAATCAATGGTTTAATTTCATGTGGGATGGGGTAGTTTTACTATCATTCGTGATAAAAGGGAAATTTCCTTTTATGGTCATGCAGAAAGGACCATAAATGATATGTAGTTTAATGTCTTGCAAGCAGGAAATGGCTGTATAATATCATATGAGATGATAGATATCTTAGTTTAATGTTGTACAACTCAGACCATAAGGTGAGGAAAAAAAGAATGGAAAGGATAAAGAACCTAGGAAACCTGGGGGATGGACCTAAAGGCAAAATGTTATGGTATTCCTACATACCCTATAAGGATGAGAATCAATCCATACACTCTTCATGAATGTCATGTAGTTTAACACCATGTCAAATGGATGAGATAAATTAAAATTCTTAAAGGAGGTTACATGAGGTTGTTGTAAACCCGGTGTGAATGAGGACCAAGAGGCCTCATACCACACCACATGGTCTCCATGGAATTAAGGCTAAAAATATGGAAGGATGAAAGGATCTATGGAACCTAGGTTGGACCTGAATGAAAAATGACTATGCATTCCTACATATCTCATAAGGATGGGAATAAACCCATACCTAGTTCTTGAATGATGTGAATTTTAACATCAAGCAGTAATGATGAGATAAAAAAAGATATCTGTAAGTGAGGAACATGGTGTGACTGATATAAACTAGTAATGATTGAGGAACAAATAAGTCTCATATCACATGATGTTATCCAATGAAATAACATATTCCAAGAGACTAAATAGATAGATAATCTTGGGAAACCTGGTGGCTGGACCTAAAGACAAAAAGTCTAGTCATTCATACGTATCCGATAAGGATGGGAATCAATCTATATGTAGTTATTGAATTTAAGTGCTATAAAAAATTGTGTGTTAAGGATGAAGTAATAGTTTAATGTCATGTGGGGTGAAAGATATCTTTTATTAGGGTTGTAGATCTTGGACTGTAAAGGAATCTGTTTACATTTTACAGTTTTTCATCATGCAAGATGAGAACTCTCTCATCTAAAGCACTTCTTGAGGAACTTTTCATTGGTGGGATGAGTGATCTGCTCACTATCGATGGTGGTCAAAGAGTATGAACTGGTGGGGTAAACCTTATGAATGACATAAAGTCCCTACCATATAGGCTCTAACTATGGTGGCTTCTTACAGGGTATCATTGGTGTTCTTAGGGACAATACTGTGTCACCCTGAAGGAAGGAGAAGAGATGAACTTTCTAATTGAAAGATCTATCTATATTGTTCTGGTTCCTCTCCATATTGTTCAAGTCCTGGAGCCTATTATCATTGAGGGCTTCATGTTTATCCAGAAGGACTTATGCTACCCTGTCTAATGTATGCTGATCACATATGGTTTTAGGGACTGATGGAAACTAAATCATTATGGGTAAGACTGCTTATGTTCCACACACTAGGGAATATGGGGTCACCTGTGTGGAATTATGAGTCATCATTCGGTAAACCCATGGAGCATTGGGGAACTTTTCCATCCAACATTTCTTATTCTTACCAACTATCTTTTGAAAAAATTTACTAACGACATTGATGAACTCCTTTCTCTTCCATTTTTCTTCTGCATTGTAGTGATAAGTATGGTTGGACCAGATGTTGTACTTAGCAAACAATTTCTTTAGCTAAAATACTCTAAAATTGGTGTTGTTATAGATGAGAACAGAGTGACAGAATCTAAATCTATAGATGATGTTGGAGCTCAGAAAATCAACAATATAAGGCACCTTGACTTCTTTGAGAGAAATATCTTCTTCCCACTTTGAGAATGAATCTGTGTCAGTCAGAATGAACCTGCACTGGTGAGATATTTCTGGTGGATATGGGCCCATGACATGGAGTCCCCAAACAACAAAGGGCCACGAGTACTTGGTAGTATAGAGAGGATCTGTCTGACGATGCAAAAAAATTGAATGGACCTGATATGTGTGGTACCTCTTGGTGGACTTGATATAACTTGAACCATGGTGTTCCAAAAGAAACCCAACCTTCAGATCTAGTGGGAGAGATTTGGACCAGCCTAATGAACTCTATAAGAATAAGCATAGAAATTCCACATAAACTGGGGAATTTTATCACCTTGAATAACACGGAGGATAACTCCATCAAATGCACATTTTTAAAGGATATTCTCAATGATAGGACCACTCTAGAGGGTGAAATACACTGTACGACAATGGATTTTCTCACATTTGGCACTATCTGTCGGAATATTTCCATGTTGAAGGTACTCAACAAAAGGATTTTTTATAACCATGTGTCTCTTCTGCTATGGTTGGGGACCTATAGGTCCTGGTCTATAAGCATTGATGGTAAGATGGTTTACCTACTAGCTATCATCAACATCTGGAGTGACAAGAGTGCTGACCCTTTGATGTGACACATGGATAATCAAATCATCCTTATCATGATCTTCAAGAGACATGGAAATTCTAACCAATGCATCAACTCAACCATTATGTGATTGATGAAAAAGAGGGATTTCAGGCCAAGAAGAGAACTAGTCCATCAACTGGAGAGTGCGCTTTTATAGGGGACAAGTTCCAGATTTCAATCCACATAGTCTCCATTGATCTACATGATGACCAGCTCAGAGTCCCCCTTCACATGTAGGTGGGGAACATCAATATTGAGGGCTAGCTCGAGATCAGTGATCAAATCCTGATACTCCACCTCATTATTGGTGAAACCTATTAACAACAAGAACTATTTTGGAAAACTATCATGTGTGGGCATGATGATAACAATTAACATGCATACTCTGTTGTGTCTAGGATCATTGAGTCTAATATTGGTGGGGCTCAATGAGGCACCATCTAAGTGAATCTTCTAATACAACATGTCTAGATCCACTGAGAGGACAGCCTTGTATGAAAATAATGATCTACATACTACTCTACGGGGGTTGGATGGGTGTCCAAAAAATCTTCCAATGCCTAACCCTTGGTAGATTTCTACAAGATGAACCTAATATCTAACTGATGAAGGATAAATACCCACTAAGTTGGACTACCTTTCAACATAGGGTAGTTCAAAATGTACTTCAGTGGATCCACACTAGACACCAGTTGTATCTCGTGATGCGGCAGGTAATGTTGTAACTTCTGTACTACCAAAACTAGTGTGAGGCAGCTATTCTCGATAGAAGAATATCTATTCTCCATGTCAATAAGTAAGAAATTGAGATATTAAAAAACGGTTATCTCTGCCTTTACTATTTTTTTGAGTGAGAATATTTTAGATGGATCATTCCCTGGAAGTCACATAGAGGACCAATGGCTTTCCAGCTACGGGTGGCATTATAACTAGAGGCTATAGTAGATATTTCTTGATTTCCTCAAAATAGGTCTTCCACTATTCATCCCAATGATAGAAAAAACCTTTATTTATGATTCTGGAAAAGGGATTACACTTTCTGGCTAGATTCCTAATGAATCAGCATATGCAGGCTAAGTGGCCTTTAGCACCTCAGAGCTCTAGAAGGTTGCTCAGAGGATGTATCTGACTAATGTCATTGATCTTCCAAGGATTGATCTTGATGCCTCTATATATGATGAAAATATAGAGGAACATTCTAGAGGTAACCCTGAAGGCACACTTCAAGGCGTTCATATTTATATGGCGGGTGTGGAGGAATCCAAACACTTTCTCAAGATATCTTATATGGTCCTAACGTTAGATGGATTTGACAACAAAATATTCCATGTATAATTCCACCATTGTAGTGGGGATCACTTTGAATATTTTTTGCCTAGAATGTTGATAAGTAGATCTTTCATTCTTCTGACTGATAGGCATTACCTAATATTATAATGTTACCTATGGCACCCTGAAGGTGGTGGATTATTCTTCCTTGGGGTCATCCATATTTTATTATATCTATTATATCCATCCATGAAGGATAGGTCTTTGAATCCTATAGTGGAATCGATCAACTACCCTATCACCAGAAGGGGAAAATCATCCTTTGGATAGTGATGGTTGAGATCCTAGAAGTAGATGCAGAATCTGATCTATCTATTCATATTACTAACAGGGGTGATATTGGCCAACCATCTGGGGTACTAAACTTATTTGATGAAGTTGAATTCGATGATATTATCAACATCGGCATCGACCATGGCACCATGAGAAGGGTTCATCTTCTTGGTATGTTGTTTGAACTCGTAATTTTATACAGGGAGATTGAGGTAGTGGATAGAAACCTGAGGATATAGTCATGGAATCCCATTATATCTCTAAGAAAATAAATCATGACACTACTTTAATAAATCCACATGTTATTGATGTTTATTGGTAGGCATAGCTGCACTGATCAGTGTTGGGCTTGGGACTACATCAGTATCAAGAATCACATATTCCAACTCCTAAACAATGGTGTATATGCATTTTTCAAAGATAGGAAGAGAGTCTTCCAAATTCTATTTATCATTTGAGAAGAGAGGATCATCAGTAGAAGGAAACTCTTCTGAGTTAGATGACCCTAAAGGAATGATGGTATTGGCCAAAGAGGTGGTGAAATATTCATTGGAAGACTCTTAAATATTTGATACCATGGTGAAGAATTATATCGACCCAATTCCATCAATAATTATACCCAAGGGACCACACTTGATAGTAACAATGTAGTAGTGGCATGTCGGCCTCAATCAGCTAAACCCTGCCCCGAGGATCAAGTTAGTATGGAATATTATTCATTCCATGGGGATAACATCTTGATACCATACATGGGTAAGAGGATTTTGAATCACTTGATCTTGATTCGTGTAGGAGTATGATGTGAACTTTCAGTATTCCTTATACTTGGGAACATGCCTCCCCATTTTCATGGAAACAACAAAGCAGTGTCCCAAGTCTAGGGTTGCGGCCTCCAACTGGTTAATTGGGAGGATAAAAGGATTATCCAAGTCTTCCAACAGGTTGTTCAAGGATTACTATTCTAAATCTCATTGGTTTGATCATGATTTTTCTATCACTTTTAATAATCACCATCTAGTTATTAGGATTCACATGAAGAAAAGGGAGATGCATCACCTTGGATCCTACACACTCGACTGTTAAGGGAGTAATTGAGGCATTGGTGATATGTGGATGTAAATGTTACATGTACGTGGATCTAGGGCCTACCCATTAGTGAGTTTTAGTAATTTTCTTACAAGAATACCATGAACTCAATACTAGTAATCAGGCCATAGAACTATATATTCTTGTGGATAATTTCACACAGATATTTCTTTGTCATGTAATAACCATGAATTTTTAGGTTTGAGGGACTCAAATATGATTCAATTATTCCTAACTTATGTAGTATCCAAGTTAGGATAAGATTTATCATAGATTCTATGTCTATAAGATAGTGGTATGTAAAGACCCGCAAATTTCAAGGAAATTTTTTTCTTAATTTTCTTTGGAATTTTACAAGAGCGCAGCTTCAGACGGCACCTGATTCCGAGGCCCGGTGTGCCCGGAATCAATTTCCGAAGTTTGGCTCGGGTACGTTCAGTGAACGGACGAGCGGGTTTTTCTATCTTTTGAACCGGTGCCCGGAATCAAATTCTGAGGGCACCGATGAAATCGCAGCGCCGGTATTTGCTTAGAAACGCCTCTTCCGGAGTTGCGTTTGCTCAGACGTGGTTTTTTAAATTTTGCGGCTTAAGTCAGAAATAAAATAAAGTTTGTGCGACAACTTTATTTTATTTCACTTAAACTGCTTGGAAGCCACTTAAAGTCACTTAAAGGTGGCTTGAACTGAGTTGAACTGGATAGGATGCTATCCAGAAATATCCTACCCCTTGGTAGGATATTTGTGCGGTGGGACCCGCACGAGCCCCGCCGTTTCTTTCGCTAAGTAACGCACCCGCGAAAACCCGTCAAAGTAACTGAAAAGTCAACCGACGCGTTTTCTTTAATTCTTAACAGACCATTTAATTGGGCGGTTTATTTCGTGAATTAAATGGGCTGTTTCTTTCGTGAATTAAATGGGCTGTTTCGCTCGTTGAATTAATTCAACGAACTGATGGGTCGTTACTTACGCTTTTGCGTTTGTTGGCATGTTTATAAAATAAGACCAACCTAAAAATCCTTTGAAAGGATTTGAGAGGATCTTGTTTCTTCATCTCCCCGCGAAGAACGCGAAGAACGCGAAGAACGCCAAGAACGCGAAGAACGCCGGCGACCGGAATTCGACGACGCACACCGAGATCTGCAACGTCGACGAGCTCTACCCGCGACGTTCTTCGGCGACGCCTCTTCTTCCGCAGCCGATCCTCGTTCGGCAACAAAGGTGAGAATCAAATCTTCTAATTCTTCCCTTTTTATAATTCGATGACAACGGATTTAATTAATTAAATCCGTTTGCTCTTGATCCGGAGATTGGCGACGCGACGCCGGATACCGCGACGACGTGACGATCCCCCTTCTTCCGCGACGAGCAATCCCGCGACGATCCCTCGTTCGGCAACGACAGCTGCGAGGTAAGGGTTGATTTGAAATATTTTCCTTTCCCGTGATTTTATTTCTTTTAAAATAAGGAACCGATCACGGAACAATTTTAAATTTATTTAAAATTGTTGATTGGTCGTTTCTTGTTTCTCCCGTTGTTTATGACTAACGCGGAGGGTGCGGGTCTAACGAACAAGACCCGGCAACCCTCCACCGATCTTCCTTTTTGTGCGGATTTAGCGGGCGACGGCAAAAGCACGACGCAAAGGCCATTTGTTGATTTCGCAGTGAAGGACGCGTCCCGGGAGGAACAATGGCGCAGACGGGAGGCAAAACGGGCCACCGGAGCAACTCCGGCGGCCCGCGGAAGGTGGCGGCGGCGGCGAACCGCCGGACCGCGTCCGCGGTCCGGCCACCCAGCACGCGGCCCGCGCGGGCCACGTTTCTCCAAAGCCGTGGGTCAAACCCGCGGCGGCTCATTCGGCCGCTCGGCCGAAGCCGAGCCGCGCCCAGGCCGGACCGGACCCGGCCTAGCCGGGTCGGGCCGACCCGGTTCGGCCGACCCAAGGGGGGGGGTTCGGGCCGGGTCGCCCCGGGCCCAGAACCCCCGTTTCGGGCCCTCTTCGGTCCTTCGCCCATATCTTGGGCCTGGGACCTCCGATTGACGAACCGTCAGCGGCTACGCGATCCTTGGATCGAGACGGTCGTTTCGGTATATTATACTCAAGGTTTCGGAAGACTTTGGGTTCGGCCGGGTTGGTTCGTACACGAAACCAACCGGGCCCTCGGAGCGGAAACGCTCATAACTTGAGCTACGGACGTCCGAACGACGTACCGTCAGCTGTGGTAGTTTCCTCTAAGTGAGACGGAACTTTTGGCATACTCCGCCCGAGGATCGGATACAGGCGGAGTACGGTCGGGTTGGTTTTTCCCTAAAAACCAACCGGGCCCCTGGGACGAAAATGCCAATAACTCTCAGACCGGGCGTCCGATTGACGCGCCGTCTGTTGCGTTGAGATCCTGTTGTCGATACGGAACTTTTGGATACATCAACTTCGGACTACGTGTCAGTTGATGTATCAGCCTCTCGGTACGTGGAGCGGACCCTCCTAAACGAGCTCGCTATGTGCGGGAACCCTAGCGCTGGCTGTGACTTCGACGACAGAGCAGAGATCCTCCATGGACTGCGACGACGGCAGAGCAGAGATCCTCAGTGGACTGCGACGACGGCAGAGCAGAGATCCTTCGTGGACTGCGGCGACGACTGTGCAGAGATCCTCAGTGGACTGCATCGACTACTGCACTCAGCGATCCTACGCGGATCAGTGCCCGATCCTGTGTGGGTCCTACTACCGGTTCTGTGTGATCCACTGCCTACCGGTTCTGTGTGAGCCATTGCCTACAGGTTCTGTGTGAGCCCGATCCTGTGTGGGTCTTTTGCGGGGGTTAGTACCTATCGATCCTTCGTGGGTCCGACGACTTAGATGGATCAGTGATCATCTTTGACGTCATCTGAAAAAGTATACCTGGTTGAGCTGAATCTTATGTTACTCTCCTTTGTGGATTGTGTTGAACTATCCTATGTGGATTTACTATTTACTCTCCTTTTGGATTTGAGTCTTGCTTTCCTTTGTGGATTGAGTTGTTCTTGAGCTCGTGAGCAGAGCTAGAATTGGGGACTTAGGTATATGTATGGGCATATACCTAAGTCGAGTCAGATGTTACTTCGTGATTGCATCTTTCTTTTGTGCTATATCCTTTGTGGATTTCGGGAGACCTTCGGGGGTCTCGGGGTCCTTACTGAGTAGCTTGTACTCACCCCTGCACGGGCTATGCCCGCACCTTGTTGTGTTGGTTGCAGACGACGGACAGCGCTGATCACGGTTGGGGCGTGGAGCAGGACGGTACCTGGAGGTGGACCACTGGGCGGGACGTGCTCGGAGCGGACGTGGGACCCGAGGAGCCTGGAGGCTATCTGTACCCACCCTTCAGGTGGGATTGCCAGTGGACGACACGAGGCCGCCGTCTTTTCTTCAGTTGCTGTACTTTACTTTTCAGTTGTACTTTACAGTTGGGCTTGTATTTCCGGCCCCTTTACTTTTCTGCACTTTACTTTCCGCTTGCTGACTCTGTGTGGTTGTTACTTATAAAGGCAATGCCTTCCCTGTTTACTGGGATTTTACGCCTTGGTGCTAGTCGCCAGCCCCTGGCCTATGGAAGGCGGGCTTGGGGTAGTCACGGCACGGGCCCCGAGGACGGGTCGTGACAAATTGGTATCAGAGCTGGTCGGTTCTACCGCAGACTCTGATCGTCTTTTCTTTCTATATGAAGCAATAGTGTTTAGTGTATTGAGTGTGGTTATCAGTTCAGGGAGCCCAGTGTTGGTGCGGCGGCCGACGTATCCATACACCAGGACCCTGACTCCTGATTTCCGACTTAATGCATGAAAACATTGATTGCGTGTGTGTTTCAAGTCTTCTTTGGGATTACTTGTGTCAGCTCACCGGGTATACTGATCTGCTTCATGAAAGTCTCAAGTTTTCCTTGTGATTACTTGTGCCAGCTCACCAGGTATACTGTTCTGACTGTGGTGCTCTTGTTCTCCTTTTCAGGATGGCCCCACGACGACAGCCAGCTAGGGTTCCGAGTGTAGGGCGCGACGGCAGCCCACCGAGCGACGAGGCCTCGGTGCAGGGCCCTTTGCCAGTTGTGGCACCGGCGGTAGCTTTACCCGCCGAGCCACCGATGCTACCAGTACCAGACGCTGACGATGCACGTCGCCTCAGGGCACTGCATGAGTTTCAGAGCCAGCGACCGCCCAGGTTTCGCGGTGAGGCGGACCCCCAGGCCGCCGAGGACTGGCTAGAGGCGGTGGTACGGATCTTTAGGCTAGTGAGGACACCAGCGGATCTCATGGTGATTCTCGCGGCGAGCCTCCTGCAGGCGGCGGCAGGACGATGGTGGATCTTGATGCTCCAGGTTCACGATGAGGCATCCTTGCTCTGGACGGACTTCGAGAGCCTCTTCCGCTCTGAGTTCGTCCCGGCCACCCTCCGAGCGGTGCGCATCCAGGAGCTTCTCCAGCTGCGCCAGGGCAGCATGACGGTCGCTCAGTACGCGGCGAGGTTCACTGTCCTATCTCGCTACTCGACCGACATGGTACGGGACCCCTTCTTCCGGGCCCGGACCTTCGAGCAGGGCTTGCGACAGGAGATTCGGGCGTCGCTGATCTCCCTCAGCATTCCAACCCAGGCGGGAGTGCTGGAGCGAGCCCTCCTGATCGAGAGCTTCCTGGCAGAGCCTTCTTCAGCGGCGAGACCTAGCGCAGGGCGGCAGGTAGCTGAGTCTTCGGCAGCAGGTAGCCGACGGATGACTCACGGGTCCAGGCAGACCAGACTCGCACGCAGACGGCCTCAGGACACCGGCTCAGCAGTACGAGGCACACAGCGGAGTGCCAGCCTTCCGAGAGGCAGGCTCTGCTACTCCTGCGGCGGGCAGGGTCACATGGCTCGCGACTGCCCGACTCGCCGATCAGAGGAGCAGCAGACGGTGGAGGGGCCACCCAGGCAGAGGCAGAGGGTCGACCGTGGTGGTCCGCAGGGAGGAGGCGGACGAGGCAGAGGAGCTGGCCGAGCAGCGGGTGGTGGGCGACGCTTCCAGGCTCTACCCCCACCACCACCAGGAGGGCCACCTCGACCATAGGGAGCCGGCGGGCAGGGACAGGCCCAGCTCCAGGCAGTGGAGGCCTACGACCCCGACATTCCAGAGATGATTCGAGGTACGATCTGTGTCTATTCCACCCTTGCTGCAGTACTTATAGACACAGGAGCGAGTCACTCTTTCATAGCCTCTGCCCTTGTTCGGAGCTCGGAGATTCCGACTGAGCCGTTGGCTCGATCCTTATGGCTAGAGACTCCTACGGGAGCAGACTCGACGATTACACACTGGTGCCGGCAGTGTGAGCTCACTCTAGGAGGCGAGAGATTCGGCTGGGATCTCCTTGTAGCGGCGTCGAGGCCTTACGACGTCATCTTGGGCATGGATTGGCTATCCACGGTTCATGCCCAGATCGACTGTTTTAGGCGCAAGGTGCGATGTGTTCGCACCGACGGGAGCAGGTTTACCTTCACCGGCGAGAAGGGAACCTTTGCAGCACAGGATGGACTTCCGCGGAGGAGAGTGCAGCCCATCTCTCATCAGTTGGCTAGCCTCATCCTAGGAGCAGTGGACGTGCGGAGTCCGGCTTTTCCTGCAGTGGTGGACCAGTACGTGGACGTCTTTCCCGACGACGTTCCAGGGCTACCTCCTCGTAGAGAGGTAGACTTTTACATCGACTTGTACCCCGGGACAGCCCCGATATCTACTCCAGCATATCGGATGGCCCCCGCCGAGCTTCGAGAGCTGCGGGTACAGTTGGAGGACTTGCAGAGCAAGGGGTTTATCCGACCCAGTGTTTCACCCTGGGCTTCCCCGATTTTGTTCGCCAAGAAGGCGGACGGGAGCTTGCGACTGTGTGTCGACTATCGTCGCCTGAACCAGGTGACAGTGAGGAACAAGTATCCGCTGCCACGGATTGTTGACCTCTTCGATCAGCTCAAGGGAGCGCGGTGGTTCTCGAAGATAGACCTCCGGTCAGGCTATCATCAGCTCAGAGTTCGAGACGAGGACGTACAGAAGACGGCCTTCAGGTGTCGGTATGGCCATTATGAGTTCTTGGTTATGCCATTCGGCGTAACCAATGCTCCAGCAGTGTTCATGAGCCTCATGAACAGGATCTTCCAGCCATGCCTCGACCGATTTGTCGTTGTCTTCATTGACGACATTTTGGTATACTCGACGACTGAGGAGGAGCATGCCTACCACCTGTGAGTTGTGCTAGACACACTCCGAGAGCACCAGCTTTATGGCAAGCTCTCAAAATGCCAGTTCTGGTTGCGTGAGGTCCATTTCTTGGGGCACGTCATTTCTGAGGCGGGAGTTGCAGTGGATCCCGCGAAGATCGAGGCAGTGCTAGCTTGGGAGCCACCCAGGAGCGTGACAGAGGTGCGGAGCTTCTTGGGCTTAGCCGGATACTATCGGAGATTTGTGCCGGACTTCTCCAGAGTTGCGGCACCACTCTCAGCGTTGACGAAGAAGGGAAAACCCTTCGTGTGGTCAGACAGATGTCAGCAGAGCTTCCAGGAGCTGAGGCAGAGGTTGACCAGCGCACCTATCTTGAGGTTTCCTGAGGAGGGAGTTGGGTACGTAGTTTACTGCGATGCATCAGGGACTGGACTCAGGTGCGTCCTGATGCAGGAGCGGGCCGTGATCGCCTACGGATCACATCAGTTGAGGCCGCATGAGCAGAACTATGCCACTCATGACCTGGAGTTAGCAGCAGTGGTCTTCGCTCTGAAGACTTGGAGGCACTATCTGATGGGCGAGCGCTTCACAGTCTTTTCTGACCACCAGAGTCTCAGGTATATCTTCTCTCAGAAGGACCTGAACCTAAGACAGCGGAGATGGCTTGAGTTCCTCCAGGACTATGACTTTGAGATAGTCTATACTCCTGGGAAGGGGAACGTGGTAGCCGATGCCCTCAGCAGGAGGACGGGCATTCAGCTACTTGAGGAGGCGACGGAGCAGCTAGCCTCCTTGCAGATATCCTTCGTGGATAGAGACGGAGCAACCTTTCTTCAGTCTCTCACAGTCTCTCCTCCACTTCTACAGCGGGTCAGAGAGGCTCAGCGTGGGGACGCTGACTGTGAGACCCGGCGTGCACTGATATCCTCAGGTCAGGCGCCTGATGGTTTCTCCCTTGGAGCAGAGCACGACATCCTTTTCAGAGGGCGTACCTTCGTACCAGTTGCTTTACGAGAGGAGGTGCTGAGAGAGTTTCACACTTCTCCCTTGGCGGTACATCCCGGAGTGGCGAAAATATACCAGGATCTCAGACGACAGCACTGGTGGCCGGGCATGAAGAAAGCTGTGGCAGAGTTCGTTTCACGATGCCTCACCTGCCAGCAGGTGAAGGCAGAGCATCAGGTACCAGCAGGTTTGGTACAGCCCTTGGAGGTCCCGGAGTGGAAGTGGGATAACATATCTATGGACTTCGTGACTGGACTTCCACGTACTTCCAGAGGTCACGACTCCATTTGGGTGATCGTCGACCGACTCACCAAGTCGGCACACTTCTTACCCATCAGAGAGCAGGGCTCAGTGGAGAGCTTGGGACGTCTTTACGTCCAGGAGATCGTACGGCTTCACGGTGTGCCATCATCTATCGTCTCCGATCGAGATGCTCGTTTCACTTCCCGGCTCTGGAAGGGGTTGCAGGAGGCGTTCGGGACGCGGCTCCATCTGAGCACAGCCTTCCACCCTCAGACGGATGGTCAGACGGAGAGGACCATACAGACACTCGAGGACATGCTCCGTGCATGTGTTCTCGACTTTGGTCGCAGCTGGGAGGACCACCTACCCTTGGTGGAGTTCGCGTACAACAACAGCTACCACTCCACCATCGGGATGGCACCATACGAGGCGTTGTACGGCAGACCCTGCAGATCACCGTTGTGCTGGACAGACCCTGGGGAGTCAGCACTCGTGGGACCAGAGATGGTCCGAGCCACGACAGAGAAGGTCCAGATCATCCAGGAAAGGATGAGGACAGCTCAGAGCCGGCAGAAGTCATATGCTGACAGGAGGCGGAGGCCACTGGAGTTCGAGGATGGCGACCACGTCTTTTTGCGTGTCTCACCTCGACGTGGTTTTCGGAGATTTGGCCGAGGCGGCAAGTTGTCTCCACGCTTCATCGGGCCTTTCCAGGTCCTCAGCAGGATAGGAGAGGTGGCTTATCGCCTGGATCTACCCCCTCAGTTGCACCGGGTGCACGACGTCTTCCACGTGTCTCAGCTGAGGAGATACGTGCACGACCCGACGCACATCATCGACTTTGGGGAGCTGGACGTGGACGATGGGGCGACTTTTGCGGAGGTCCCAGTGGAGATCGAGGATCGACAGGAGCGGGTCCTACGTGGGCGGTCGATTCCTCTTGTGCGCGTCAGATGGCAGCACGGGAACCTCCAGGAGAGCACTTGGGAGCGGGAGGCTCAGATGCGTGCTCAGTACCCCCATTTGTTCCCCTAGTTTTTGATGTATCTTTACGGGGATGTAAAGCCCTGAGGTGGGAGTAATGTAAAGACCCGCAAATTTCAAGGAAATTTTTTTCTTAATTTTCTTTGGAATTTTACAAGAGCGCAGCTTCAGACGGCACCTGATTCCGAGGCCCGGTGTGCCCGGAATCAATTTCCGAAGTTTGGCTCGGGTACGTTCAGTGAACGGACGAGCGGGTTTTTCTATCTTTTGAACCGGTGCCCGGAATCAAATTCTGAGGGCACCGATGAAATCGCAGCGCCGGTATTTGCTTAGAAACGCCTCTTCCGGAGTTGCGTTTGCTCAGACGTGGTTTTTAAATTTTGCGGCTTAAGTCAGAAATAAAATAAAGTTTGTGCGACAACTTTATTTTATTTCACTTAAACTGCTTGGAAGCCACTTAAAGTCACTTAAAGGCGGCTTGAACTGAGTTGAACTGGATAGGATGCTATCCAGAAATATCCTACCCCTTGGTAGGATATTTGTGCGGTGGGACCCGCACGAGCCCCGCCGTTTCTTTCGCTAAGTAACGCACCCGCGAAAACCCGTCAAAGTAACTGAAAAGTCAACCGACGCGTTTTCTTTAATTCTTAACAGACCATTTAATTGGGCGGTTTATTTCGTGAATTAAATGGGCTGTTTCTTTCGTGAATTAAATGGGCTGTTTCGCTCGTTGAATCAATTCAACGAACTGATGGGTCGTTACTTACGCTTTTGCGTTTGTTGGCATGTTTATAAAATAAGACCAACCTAAAAATCCTTTGAAAGGATTTGAGAGGATCTTGTTTCTTCATCTCCCCGCGAAGAACGCGAAGAACGCGAAGAACGCGAAGAACGCGAAGAACGCCGGCGACCGGAATTCGACGACGCACACCGAGATCTGCGACGTCGACGAGCTCTACCCGCGACGTTCTTCGGCGACGCCTCTTCTTCCGCGGCCGATCCTCGTTCGGCAACAAAGGTGAGAATCAAATCTTCTAATTCTTCCCTTTTTATAATTCGATGACAACGGATTTAATTAATTAAATCCGTTTGCTCTTGATCCAGAGATTGGCGACGCGACGCCGGATACCGCGACGACGTGACGATCCCCCTTCTTCCGCGACGAGCAATCCCGCGACGATCCCTCGTTTGGCAACGACAGCTGCGAGGTAAGGGTTGATTTGAAATATTTTCCTTTCCCGTGATTTTATTTCTTTTAAAATAAGGAACCGATCACGGAACAATTTTAAATTTATTTAAAATTGTTGATTGGTCGTTTCTTGTTTCTCCCGTTGTTTATGACTAACGCGGAGGGTGCGGGTCTAACGAACAAGACCCGGCAACCCTCCACCGATCTTCCTTTTTGTGCGGATTTGGCGGGCGACGGAAAAAGCACGACGCAAAGGCCATTTGTTGATTTCGCAGTGAAGGACGCGTCCCGGGAGGAACAATGGCGCAGACGGGAGGCAAAACGGGCCACCGGAGCAACTCCGGCGGCCCGCGGAAGGTGGCGGCGGCGGCGAACCGCCGGACCGCGTCCGCGGTCCGGCCACCCAGCACGCGGCCCGCGCGGGCCACGTTTCTCCAAAGCCGCGGGTCAAACCCGCGGCGGCTCATTCGGCCGCTCGGCCGAAGCCGAGCCGCCCCCAGGCCGGACCGGACCCGGCCTAGCTGGGTCGGGCCGACCCGGTTCGGCAGACCCAAGGGGGGGGGGGGGGGGTTCGGGCCGGGTCGCCCCGGGCCCAGAACCCCCGTTTCGGGCCCTCTTCGGTACTTCGCCCATATCTTGGGCCTGGGACCTCCGATTGACGAACCGTCAGTGGCTACGCGATCCTTGGATCGAGACGGTCGTTTCGGTATATTATACTCAAGGTTTCGGAAGACTTTGGGTTCGGCCGGGTTGGTTCGTACACGAAACCAACCGGGCCCTCGGAGCGGAAACGCTCATAACTTGAGCTACGGACGTCCGAACGACGTACAGTCAGCTGTGGTAGTTTCCTCTAAGTGAGACGGAACTTTTGGCATACTCCGCCCAAGGATCGGATACAGGCGGAGTACGGTCGGGTTGGTTTTGCCCTAAAAACCAACCGGGCCCCTGGGACGAAAATGCCAATAACTCTCAGACCGGGCGTCCGATTGACGCGCCGTCTGTTGCGTTGAGATCCTGTTGTCGATACGGAACTTTTGGATACATCAACTTCGGACTACGTGTCAGTTGATGTATCAGCCTCTCGGCACGTGGAGCGGACCCTCCTAAACGAGCTCGCTATGTGCGGGAACCCTAGCGCTGGCTGTGACTTCGACGACAGAGCAGAGATCCTCCGTGGACTGCGACGACGGCAGAGCAGAGATCCTCAGTGGACTGCGACGACGGCAGAGCAGAGATCCTTCGTGGACTGCGGCGACGACTGTGCAGAGATCCTCAGTGGACTGCATCGACTACTGCACTCAGCGATCCTACGCGGATCAGTGCCCGATCCTGTGTGGGTCCTACTACCGGTTCTGTGTGAGCCATTGCCTACAGGTTCTGTGTGAGCCCGATCCTGTGTGGGTCTTTTGCGGGGGTTAGTACCTATCGATCCTTCGTGGGTCCGACGACTTAGATGGATCAGTGATCATCTTTGACGTTATCTGAAAAAGTATACCTGGTTGAGCTGAATCTTATGTTACTCTCCTTTGTGGATTGTGTTGAACTATCCTATGTGGATTTACTATTTACTCTCCTTGTGGATTTGAGTCTTGCTTTCCTTTGTGGATTGAGTTGTTCTTGAGCTCGTGAGCAGAGCTAGAATTGGGGACTTAGGTATATGTATGGGCATATACCTAAGTCGAGTCAGATGTTACTTCGTGATTGCATCTTTCTTTTGTGCTATATCCTTTGTGGATTTCGGGAGACCTTCGGGGGTCTCGGGGTCCTTACTGAGTAGCTTGTACTCACCCCTGCACGGGCTATGCCCGCACCTTGTTGTGTTGGTTGCAGACGACGGACAGCGCTGATCACGGTTGGGGCGTGGAGCAGGACGGTACCTGGAGGTGGACCACTGGGCGGGACGTGCTCGGAGCGGACGTGGGACCCGAGGAGCCTGGAGGCTATCTGTACCCACCCTTCAGGTGGGATTGCCAGTGGACGACACGAGGCCGCCGTCTTTTCTTCAGTTGCTGTACTTTACTTTTCAGTTGTACTTTACAGTTGGGCTTGTATTTCCGGCCCCTTTACTTTTCTGCACTTTACTTTCCGCTTGCTGACTCTGTGTGGTTGTTACTTATAAAGGCAATGCCTTCCCTGTTTACTGGGATTTTACGCCTTGGTGCTAGTCGCCAGCCCCTGGCCTATGGAAGGCGGGCTTGGGGTAGTCACGGCACGGGCCCCGAGGACGGGTCGTGACATGGTAGACCTCCAAACCATTGAACTAGTGAGTGATGTTAAAGACATGAATGTATCCCTATATGGGAAAACCATCATCTTCCCCTAATTACAAGATGATGACATGTAATTATTCTCAATCAACATCCTCAACATAGAAGGCATCCATGGAAGCTACCTCTATTTCAAACTGGAGGGGGATTTTTAGAGCCTTTGTGAGGGATTCACATGTATATTCTGACAGGAATAGGGATTTTAGGAATGATATATTTTTAGGAGTTTTGAAAACGTGCATAATCACATCATAATTTTGTTCTAGCCACACATTCCTATTGGACGGGATTTTCTCTGTGAGTAATGGTATGATAGGTATTGCTAATCAAACAGGTAGATTATGGATGGTGATGGGCATATCCAACTCTTCACTAGCTGAACCACATAGAATTACTATCGTATAAATATTGTATGATTGAGATATGGTGATAACAGAGGGTGGCTAAGCATAGTGTGGTCACGGTGGCTCTACCTGATCAATTAGCACGAGAAGCAGTGGGAGAAAACTCGACGAGATAGGATGAAAGGGTGAGGCATGTTTAGCTCTATTCTGATCCAACTATCTAGTCTTGGTTGCATGTACAACTTTGCTCGAAGTACTTACCTTATCATTTAGAGGGTTCAAATAACAACAACTACTTAGATAATGGCACTGACTGGGGAAATTTGGATGAATATAATGATGCTCCTCATCACTGGGAACAATGTAAGAGTCCACTAGTTCAAAAGTATTCACTGAGTCATACTCCTGATCATCACTTGAGTAATCCTCCATCATTGGGAAGATCCTGGGGGAAACTCCCATCTCTAGAGGCATGAATTTATTAAGAGTTCGAGGTGGATTTAGCAGCAGCAAAGGGATTTTCTTTCCCTTGCACTGATGACACATGAACTTTTGAGAAGAATAAGGCTGATATGTAGATGCATAATTGTTAGTGGATGAAAGAAAGATAACTTTAGAAGTCTTGGACTAATTCAAATGGGCATGGATGATCTTATGGTTCTGATTGACTACCCTGTAGGATAATCAGTTTCCATACTTCTGAGACCCATGACTGGAGACCTACTGCCATTCACTCTCGATGAAATTTTCCTTCTCTGTAGAGACACATGCTACCTATTCTTGGGAAGGACCCAACTTGAATACATTGTTGTTGACCTAGTCTTAAATCAAGTTCTTGAACACTAGCACTGTTTGAGAGTATGTCCAAGGGATCGGCGATATGGGCAGTTATTTGGGAGATCAGTGAGATCATCCTCTTAGGGTCTTCTATATTATTGAAACATCAAAATCTCCTGATCCAAGGCACATCAGAAATTACTGGGGACCCAAGCTACTTCAAAAAATTATGTCTATTTTCTCCTGTCCTAGAAGGGGAGCCTGGGGGCATGTCCCTGATGAGGGGAAGGAGCCTAGTGAGGGGGATAAACATAATTATCACATCTATACTATAATGTTGCATTACATGGTGGTTCCTTCCAATTTTGGGGTGGTTAGTGCTAATCCTAAGGATGGGATTGAGGCTATGGCCCTTGGTGAGGATGTGGATGCAGCTCTGCCAGTAACAACTCCAACAACTCAAGGGAATCTACCTATGAGACAATAGTAGTCTCAGTTTTGGAGGCTCTTCTTATAAGATCTGTGAGAGGCAACATACGTGACATTTTATCCTGATCTAAGTATTTATCTAGGTGTTGATCCTTTTTAGGAAAACCCTATAATCCACCTAGGAAATTATAAGGGATTAGGGCGGGGACCAATTCATTCTTCACGTTCCCCATGCACATCGTCATCTGGTGTTCTTGAGTCAGTATCATATTGAGTGAAAAGGTGATGTCGTTCCACCTAGTAACAAAGTCTATGAAACACTCATTTTTCCAATTTTTTACTTGAAGAGGTGATAAACTTGTGATGAAATTGATTTTGAAGATCCTCCCAATGAGATATAGACCTGATGGGTAACTGGTTGTACAAGATAAACGTGGTCCCTTCTAGTGTCTATATGAAACACTTGATCTTGGTAGCCTCCTATTGTGTTGGAGTTCCTAGAATGGGTCTACATCTTGATATTAAGGGGGTCATATGCTCCAATGGGATTCCCATCCCATTAAAGTGGGAGAAAGTGGTGTTACCAAAATCTTGGGGTGATAGGATATCATCTACCCATGCCAAAAATAGCTTCACATCCGGTGGGATCACCACCTTCCACATTTCATGAGCCTCAAGGTAGATGATGATAGAATCCATCAGATCTACCTAGCATGGGTTCCTATACTGGTGAGGATCCTTGACTACCAGTGAATTTCCAGGTGCTTCAACATAATACTCTAGCTCACTGGCTCATGGAGCAGCTGGTGGAACAACCTAAGGAAATACTGGAGGAATAGTATATAGAGTTTCTAGGGGAATAACCTGATGATAAGATTGAGGAACTACTTGAGGAATGAATTTTATAGGTGGGTATCATAGAATATTATCATGTATCTCGGTTGGATTCAGTGATTTATACAGTGCCCATCTGTTATAAACTCAAGCCTTTTCCATCTCGGGATATGAATTGTTTTCACGATCAATGAGAGGCAATTATCTGAGAAGAACATGTGGTTTACCTTACTTCACCAATGTAGTGTGGATGGGAATATACCGGGGATCTCCATAATCTTGGTGTCATTCTATAAGGTGCTGAGTGAGGAGCTTATCTAGGATCTTATTATGTTCTTTGAACAGTTGAAGCAACATGGCATTCTCTGGTTTGTCTTCTATCTACTATGTCAATCCAAATAGATCAGAAGGATTAACGATCCTAGTGTGTCCTTTTCCCTTGCTAGGGTCTTGACTGAGAGACAATAACTCGATTGGTTTGGCAAGGCCATGAAATTATCTTTTTCTTTCATGTGAAAACATCAGGGGGGGATCCAACAGTTGTTTATCTATTCCCTGGGGAATGTTCCCTTCAACAAGCCCTATATCGATGCACTTCTCGTTAAGAGTATTGAGGTAATCCATGTTAACAACAACTACGCCTAGTGGCATATCCGCAATATCACCTGATAACTGGTGTTGGTGCAGGACATGACTAAAGTGGAGAGCTGTATACTATCCCCTACCATAGATCGGGACAAGTGGGGATGCCACGACAATAATTTTGTAGAGAATGGTAAATATATGAATGCATCATTACTGGAGGGTCTGGTGATAACTGGGCAATGCAGAGTACCGAGTGACGGGAAGCGTAGAATGGTCAACCATACAAAAATGATATTTGATATCATCATAATTATCCTAACTCTTTGGATAAACCAACTGATGATGATGGAAATGGAAATGATTTTCCTTGATAATTCATTAGAAACACCTTAACTCATACATGGTGAGGGGATCTGGGATGTTGATTTCTTCAATCACGATCAACCATAACATCTCAAGGAAGTGTTCTACCATGATAATTTTCCCCAAGCTTCTCCATTTAGAAGCAGGATCTGATGTCTAGTTTCACCATTCCTCGGCTGGTGGCAGTTGAGGGACTGACAACAACACTACTGTAGACCATGGAGATAGTGTAATGAATGGTGTAGAGAATGGTACATGAGTTTATTGGCCACTTCTCATTGGGACACTTATTGGGGATGGTACGAACTAAATCATCACATCCCTGTAAGATGGAGTGTCGACCACTGCCTCCTTTTTCAGGGAGATGGTCCTTGGTGGTTTTTCTATATGGTGATCATCATATAAATTTCCCTATAACATCTTTCTATGATCTCCTGTCGAGGTAGAGAATGATCATGGTGATGAAAGAGAGGACAGCATGGCAAGACCCTGGAAAAGAGCTAAATCATCCTCCTTATACATGTACCTACAGAGGGATTCAGGGATCTAGTGCATTTCACTTTCTGAAAGAATAATGAACGCATTTCATGTTCAATACCCAGACCCTAATGTAGAGGAATTGGGTTAAGGATTCATCATCGTGTCACATTCCACTTCATAATCTAAAAATAGAACTATATTGACAATGATATGGAGTTTCTCTAAGTTCTTCCCTTAGTGGTGACAGTTCTCCATCCTTCCCCATGATGGTTCTTCACAGAAATGGGGATCTTAGACATGGGGAGAACCTCTATGTGGGTTGGAACTTTAGTGTGGAGAACCTCTACTAGAGATGGATAGGATACGGGGAGGGCCTTCATACCTATTTTCATCCGGGTGGGGAGGACCTCCACTGGGACTGCGATTAGAGTGGGGAGGACCACGACTATGGGTGCAGATGGGATCATGAGGAGGACCTCCATGTTGGGTATAATAGTGGGGATTACATCCACTATGATGAGTTGTGGTGTGAGGATAACCTTGGTAGATGTCAAATGGGACATAGGGAGGACCTCAATTTTGAAAATCTTGGGGATGGGGAGGACTTTCATACTGGTTGTTGGACACATAGGTAGGACCCTTGTGGTCGGGAATGTGGAAGCGGGGAGGACCTCTACTAGAGATGGTGAGAATATGGGGAGGACCTCCATGAGAGATTTCAAAAGGATGGGGAGGGCCTCCACTTCTATTGGTGATGGTACGGGGAGGAACTCCATAGTAGATCTCGATGTCACAGGTAGGCCCATGATGGTTGTTGGTTGTGTCATTGACTGGAAGGGTCATCCCGTCCTGCTCATGGAGAAGATGGGGGATCGCTTCCAATCATGGGATGGTGAATCCCTAATATACATTAGTAGGTACCTGATATAATATTTTGGGGGTGGAATGGGTCACTAAAGCTATAGAATATTTCACCCGATGACGGACGTCCTCCTGTACTTATTCCTGACATTAGCGTCATGTCAGGTAAATCAGGGTCGGAAATGCAGGGTTATAGGCCACATATTCCTCAACCAGGGGGACTGGATGAAATTTTTGACATGGCCTAGTGGGAGACCTCCATGGAAGGTCCTGTTAAAAAAATTTATCCATGATTAATCGGATTTCCCCCACATCATTAGTGTATGGGAGTGAAACATGGGAGCATTAAAGAGAGAGACTCCTGTAATGGTTTCTTGTAGGAGTAGGGAGCAGTGGATCCCTACAGGAACCTTGGGTTAAGCTGTGAAGGTGAGAAAGAGAAGCCTCAAAATCCCAGTGGGACATATACCTTATTTAGATGACCCCCTCATGTTTGTACCATCAGATAAGAGTGTTGATCACCCTTATTTGGATAAATTATAAGGGTGAGATGAATTGTGGGTACTCGGTTTCCGTGGTTGTGGATGGAATCATGGTGGAGGTGGAGCCATACAATATTTCAACATTATAATTTTCCCTACCCCTATGTCTATAGGTGGGAGGTGGTTGGTTTTTTATAGATTGAGTCCCTCAAACCAGGATGATTCAACTATCATTTTGGAAAGTAGGAAAGAAGTTACCAGTGCCCCAGCATCGTTCAATCTTCCATGGGTGGATAGAGAGATCCACACTAATGATGTTGAAGACTGGGATTCCCAATGACTAACTTCCCAAAATTATGGTGAGTTTCATGTTGGGCCCACTATTTTCTTGTTGGAACCTGGCTCCGGATAACTATATCTGGTTACATGATTATTTGTTGAAGTCTTTAATTTTATTAATCCCCATGTTTTTAAGAGAAAATCTTTACATTAGGTTCACCATTTTCTGTTTTTGACTCTTTATTTTGGAGAATGCTGCCCATGCGTTTTTTCAACTGTAAAGGTTGTATTGTACCCCACATTCCCTCTTTCTAAAGGCAGGTAGCATTCATTGTTTCTTCAGTGATGTTTTCTCATTAATCAAAATGGGAAGATTGGATGTCAGATGCTCCTTATGTGGATTCCTCTATGGATATTTTTCCTAATATGGGTCTCCCTCATAGATTAAGATGTATTTCTTTAAAACATTCATAGTGTAATATCTTGGTGGATTCTGGTTTATTACACTACATCTATTAGGACATTACAAAGGGTCATGTTAGGGCATCAACCTTTGATCAGGGGAGTAGTCTTTTTGGGATTTTTAAAATGTATGGATTAGGGAACATCGGTACACCAGAATTACCCCTTATTAGAGGGATTATTGAGGGTGTGTAATCCCTAGGAATCCTAGGTCGATTTCATGGTACTTATGTCGAAGTCGTGTCTTTATGGTTTTCCTTAACTTCCCATGTTTAACACGGGTTATGCCACGAGTCTAAAGTCTGGAAGAGATGGATCTGACTGATCAGAACACTGATGAGAGTAGATCAGATTAGTACATCCCTATGATGGAGCACAATGATGGTTTACCAAATGTATGGATCAGAATTCCAAATAAGGATGGACCCAGGATGGCGTGTCCCAAAAAGGGAAGTTTTCACACCATGAAGGTTGATCTAGATGTCACAAACAACAGATTAGGGAAGTGTACCTTAAAAAGAGGGAAACCAAGGTTTACCAATGGATGGGATTGATCTTCAGGGAGGTTTCTTATGTACCTTGTTGTGAATATAGGGATCAAAATTTAGATAGTTTGATGGGTTTATTTTGGGCTTACACATGGTTAGCTACCCGTCGCAAGAGGGGAACTCTTGGTCGAATGAATATGATGTGTGGGGATTATGCACAGTTAGATTCCATGGTTTTGTTAGGAGTAGTGGGTAAGTGAGTGGAATGATCTCACATAGATGTGGTGGCTGACGTAGGAATATGGATTGTTGATGGAGGATTTGGATGGAGTGAATAAGATAGAGCTCATGTGAAGATTGTTGTGTTGGGATTGAACCTCATGGAGGCTTCCTACATATCCCAGTGGCTGGGATTAAATGTTTACGTAGTTCGATATGGGTTTATGAGACACCTAGGGAGGTGTATCGTGAGAAATTACGAGCATGGATAAAGAACCAAATGAAGTAGAACCTCCAGGTTGGGGCATGATTCTCCGAAAACACAAAGTTTCCAAAGAAAGACTGAGATGTGAAATGGGCGATGGGCTTAAACCTCATGGAGGCTTCTTACATACCCTATTTGAAAGATAGGTATCCAAGTACATTTAGTTAAGTATTAGGGAATATAATCGGGGCATACACAATGGATAGTGACCTAGAGACATTATGGTGGGTTATGCATGGTTAGAATCCCTTCGCAGTAGGATCACTCATGGTTAGAGGAGTATGGATAAGTGTGGAGAATATGCATGGTCGGTTATCCATGTGGATCATAACACCTTAGGGAGGAGGATTGAGGTAATACATTCCAAAAAAAGAATATGTCATATCAACATGGGACATCCCTAGAAGAGAGAAACAAAGTTTACCATTGTTTTGGGTTGAACCTCGAAGAGTCTTCCTATGCACCATAATGGGATGAAAACCCACATAGTTCGGAGGAGGATATTATTTAACATCATATAGGATGAATGAAATGATGTGAAATAGATAGAAAAAATAGATTTTGGGTAATGAGTGGCTTTAACCTTGAAGAGGCTTCTTATATACCCTATTTAGAATATGGTGATTAAATTACATGTAGTTCAGTATAGAGGGGCATGGGGCTTATTAATGGCTAGAAGACCTAAGAGGCTGTTGTGGTAACCATTTACTATAAGATCACATGATACCTGCTCAGTTTGGGAAACAAGAGGTAATAGTAGACCAGATGGTCACATCATGAAAGATATGTCAGTGACGGATGGTGTGGGTCTTACTCATGGATATCAATGCAGGGATATGGAGATTGGGACTTGCTCTATGAGGAATGCCTAAGTAGTTGGTTCAAGGATTTTGTAGAGACTTCTTAAAGCACACATGGTGATAAAACCCCGTGGGAGAGAGATAGTGGGAGATCACTAGTGTCAATCCCTTTTTAGGTCCCCTTGGACTTTCCATTCATGCGGAGATCATAGTTTAATGCCTTGTGTTGTAGACGTGGATGCTTTGCAGTTTAACATCCTACATCTTGGATGATGAGGACTTAATATTCATCCCTTGGACTTACATAACTTGTACTAACCCACACTTAGGGAAGGGAAGGCATAATAAATTCTCGATGATAGTGAGGTGGAGTGGTCGATAGAGGGGTCTACATTTGCATAGCTATGTGAATAAGAAATATTTTTTAGTGAACCTATGAGAAGAGGCATTATGTTGGGAAACCTAACATGAATCAACACTTAGGGAACCAAGAAAACACTAAGAAAAAGCCTAAAAGGCCACATGGATTAGGTGTGCTCAAGATATTTATTTTTCATGCAAGAGGATCTCTAACATGGTGCCTTATGATAAGGACAACCCATGGAGTATAAAGGAAGGGGTGCCTGAATGATTAGGCACTTTAACACAAGATGAGGGGGTCTAGGTGAAAGAGGAAATACTAAAGGACATGTTTTTCTTGAAAGAGTGGTATTTTTCACACAATTTTATTGTAAAAAATTAAATGGGTGAGGTTGATTCCCATACGGTCTCACCCGAAGAGGTATCTATCGCGCAAGATCTAGTACCTTGAATCCATGACTTGCACACAGTCATGGGAGGGGTCATCTTATGTGAATGGGATATAAAATTAAACATTGATATACTTATTTCTAATAGTGGGGTTACTCTTATATATATATATATAAGAAAATCTAAGTGGGATCGCGTAATAATTCTGATGCAGAAGTGGAATTTTGAAGTTGCATTGGGTGCACATGGGGTTTGTGTGTGGGACATCCCTTTTTTTCAATGTGGCATATTATTTTTTCACATATAACTTTTCTTTATTTATAATTCTTTAGAGGAATATGGTATTTGATGCTGCATTGATCACACAAGAGGATTTCACCTAGAATTCGTTTATGTGTGCATGATTCTAATCTTGTGTGTGTCTCCCTTTTGTTTCTCAAAATCATCAACTGAGTCAAATTATGTTGTTCAGTTTATCAAATATCTCTATATAAGGCCTCAAGAATAATTCATCATCGACAATGTGTCATATGTATTATTGATTGATATAAGAGTTTGGGACATGTATTAAGGATTGAAATACAAAAATATGATAAATGATTTGTGGGATAGGGGTTGATGCTCCAAATACCCATATGTGATAACTGAGGCATGGGACAATTACTGATGCTCTAAATACCCATAAGTGAAAAATGAGGTATGGGACAAGGACTTATTATCAAAATAACCATATGTGATAATTAAGGTATTTGATAGGGATTGATTCTCCAAATAAACATATGAGATAGCAAGTGTGGGACAAGGAATGATGCCCTAAAAACCCATGTGACATTAAGGTATGGTATGTGGAATGAGGCTACAAATACCCATGGGGTGTTAAAAATGAAGTTCTATGCCCATGAGTTGGTGTTTTACTATGTCTAAAATTGGACATGATATAATTTGAAAGAACTGGTAAATAAGGACCATGGTATTGTGATATGGTAAAGACCATGTCACGACCTGGAGCATGTATTGTGGTTTCAGGCGTCCTTGAGAACCTGGAGGTTAATGTGGTTTAATTAAAGAAAAATTAAATGGTGATAATTTTTTACTTATGAATTGTAATTTGTTATTCACACAACTATATACACTATTATTTAATGGATATTTTTTTATATGCTATTGTTGGTGGCCTATTGATTTTTACTCACATCCTACTCAGGTTTCCTGATAGATACCTAAATAGACTTCATGTTTATAGTAGAGGATAAGGGCTAGAGTCATTTGTTAAATGGTTGAGTTGGGATGGATCACAGATGAGGGAATTGGAAGTGATTTGGGACCCACTTGGGATTTTTTAGTTTCTATTTATTTTAGGTTTTTGAATAGTGACACATGACACATATTTAGAAGGACATATCTAATTGTTTGTTTTGGGCATTTTATTTCCTATTTTAGTTATCTTTGATGCTAGTTTGTTTTCATTCATAGTTATATCATTTAGTAATAATTATTTATTTATATTGGTATTATACTTTGATAAACAGGGTATAGTCTCATTGTAAATGATATTAGACCTTTACTACTAGTTAGAAGCCTCTAGAATATGGGGAGGTGCACCTGAGGTCATGTAGCTGACCATATCAAGGCACACTTGTGTGGCACACTAGTCTGAACGATACAAAGTGGTATCATAGGAGGTTTTATTTTTGGTTTTTCCCTTACTATTTTTGAAATGTATATAGTAGAATAGAAAGATTCATGCCTTGGTTAATATCTCATGCACGAGAGTAGCTAACCTATCTATGATGGTAAAATCCAAGTACCCAAGGTGGGATTGTTGTTATTTGTTTTTTTATAGTAAGATGTTATTTCAGCTCGAGTGATGCATTTATTGTTTTATTTTATTTTTATTTCAAATTTTATTTTGATATTTGACTTATTCCCTGGTATGGTATAAGAGTTAAATATGCATGAATCATTCTAGGCACCCAATAATTTTTAAGACGTGTATAATTTTAAGGCATGTATAAGATAATAGGGGTTGGATGAGTTGTAAAAATTGAATTTTTGTCCCTTTTTGTGTAATTAAATTGAAAAAGGAGCATCATATTAATTGAATGTTGTAAAAGGATAAAAAATGAGAATAAATGGGTGTCTAATTAGACAGATAAAAATTATAATGAGTTTAGCTTGTTAACCATGATGTAGATTTTGGATGGTTAATGGTAGTTACAGTGCCTTGGTTTTGAATGTGTGGATGGGTTTGGGGGGTTGAATTGTTATGGATTTATTTGAATACCTATTTTTTACTTTTTTTTAATGTTCTGTTAGGTGTCCTAAGACATGTGTTTGGAATTTTAGATATATTCCCCCATGATGATGCTTTTTGAGAGGATTGATGGAGGATATGGATGAAAATGATCCTACAACAGTAGAACCTGAGGCACCGATAATGTTGGGTGAGTAAGTCAGAGAGTAGTTTCATGTTAACTTTTCCATCATATGGAATTTTATGGATGGATATACATAGCTGGTAGTGTAGAGTATGTCTGACCTGACATGGGAGTTTTAGTTATAGAACCCTCTAGCCTACACAAGAGAGGTTCGACATGTGGAATGTGAGTTCTAGATTGAGTCTATCTGGACTATACATGACCATTTAGAGACCCCTACTAAAAAATATCAATTTTTTTGATTCATGTTATGAGTATGAGCAATGAGTTGGTGGGAAATTCATGTTCGAACTGGGAAAGTAGATGGTATAGTATGGTATTGAAGGGATTTCAGGAGAAATTCTTGGAAAATTTTAATCCAGATAATCATGGAAATGGGAAGGAAGATAAGTGCATATGGTTTACTATGGGGAGTATATACGTGATGGAATATTATTTTCTCTCTACTAACCAAAATATCTTTACTCCACATCTATAAGGGTATGAGACAGTAATGTCAACACATTTCTAGGTTGGACATAAATGTGAGATTAATTTCTAAGTTAATAGAATTCAGATGACGATCTTTTTATGAATTGTTTGATTAGGATCTCATATATGTGGGGAACCATAAGGGGGATTATATTGTAGGATAGTTGGGTTCTTATGGATAATCTTTTGAGGGTATGAGGCATTGTTATTAGAATGTTTACCATAGTTTTGGAAGGGGGTCTCCTATGCTGTATTTTTTGGAAGTTAGAGTACTTATGGATGTGGTGGAAAAGGTAGTGGGGATTTTTTATCTAGGAAAGAGCACCTGTATTAGTAGAGTGGTGAAACTCAGGGGATTCATATTGCATCACATGGAAGAGGGAAAGGATAATTACATTTATTTCAACCTAAACTGGTGGATAGTGAGGTTGTACCATCGACAGTTAGAGGTATAATTCTTGTAGATTCTACATTAGATAGTGCCTTGTTTGATACTTTTTCCTCTCATTATTTTATAACTTAAATTCATATTAATTAATTGATAATGGTGGTGTATCTCATGAGTGGGTTTATGATGATAGATACACCTTTGGGAGTATGTTTGATAGACATATGTTTGTGAAAAGGGAGTTCAGTTGTCTTTGGGGAATATCATTTCCTTTAAAATCATTATATTATGGATATGTCATGATTTGAACTAACTACAAGGATTTAATGGTTAGTACAAAACTGATCCCATATATTTTTTACAGTAGGAGAGTTATGTTCACATCTCCTAAGAGTGAAAAATAAATTCACTATAGAGAGTGAAATATTTAGGAGTTTCGTACTAGGCCATTTCATCCGCAATTGGGGGATATTATAGCCCATGCTACTAGTTTTTTATTTGATGATTGTGGTTCTATAAATTGTTTCCTTCCACCTGTAGTGGAAAATTTTCATCATGTATTTTCTAATGACTTGTTATGGATTCCTCCTAAGAGAGATGTGGAGTTTAAAATGGAGCGCATGTCAGGGGCCAATCCAGATTCTATTTCACCATACATAATAGAATAAACAAATCTCCAAGTGTTAATGACTCGATTATAAGATTTGATGGAAATGGGGATTATCTATCTGAGTATGATGCTTTCTGGTTCTCCATTATTATTTACTAATAATTCTGACATGATTATATTCTTAGGTATTGATTACTTGAAGTTGAACAAGATTTTAGTTACAACCTTACTTGGAAAGGATTTGTTCTATAGGCTTGTACTTCTTTATTCGATATAATTATCGATACAACATTATTTCAGTGAATAACTGGCATCCACTTCCACATATCAATGAACTTTTTACCAGTTGAGGGGTGATTTTATTTCTATGAGATCGACATGAGATCACGATGTCGAAAATTAAGAGTCTAAAAATTTAAAGCACTATGGACAACTTTTAGAAGTTGTTACGTCATATATTCATTCTTCTTGAAGTCATTTGGGATGATGAATGCTCCAAAAATAATAATGGATTTGATGTATAAAATATTAAAACATTGAATGGATCATTTAGTTGTAGTGTTTGTGGATGACATCTTTGTGTACTCAAAGACACATGAAAATAATTCCCATCAACATAACATCGTCCTGAGTACACTGAGGGAGCATTAACTATGGGCCAGTCTATCTAAGTGCTAGTTTTGGAATGATCATTTCCAATTTTTAGGTCACATAATCTCAGAAGAAGGTATTTCTGTGGTCCTAGAGAATGTTGAAGAAGTTTTTCCTTGGGAAAACACTAAGAAAATTTATTATATCATGAATTTTCTAGGGTTATAAGTATACTATCTAAGATTCATCAATGAACTTTTTAGATTGGTAGCACCACTTTAGTACTTGGAAAATACGGGGGAAATTTTTGAATGGATGTATGTATTCAAAAATTCCTTTAGGTATCTAAATAACCATTTGACAATGACACCAATCATGACCCTATTTGATCTAGGGGAAGAATATACGATGTTTTGTGATGCTTTAGGGATATGTATTTGAGTATTGTTGATTGTGGGAGATTGAGTTGTGGAATATGGGTCCTACTAGTTCATGCCTCATGAATGGGAACAACATATACATGAAATTGAATTAACTACAATGGTTTATGCTTTGAAGTGATGAAGGAATTATTTTTTGGGAAAGAAGTTTTTTGTGTATGCTGATTACAAGAGTTTAAAGTATATATTTTTTCAGAGATATTTGAATCTTAAAAATCAGAGGTAGTTTGAGTATATGAAGCCTTTATATTTTGAGCTACCATATACACTTGGGAATGGTAATAGTATTTCTGATACATTAGGCAGCAATACTAAGACTCAGGTGGCTTAGGAGTCTAGTGACGAGTGGAAAATGATGACTTTATTAGCAGAGATTCATGTTTTAGCCCAAGAGAGTCGGGGGAAGATCACTCTCATATCAATTTCATTGAAATATACCCATTTATTTCGAATTAGATAAATTAATTATGAGGATCCTTATTGTTTTACTTGAGGGAAATCCTTGAAGATGGGAAGACATCATCATACTGGCCTATAGATGACGATGAAATCATCTATTTCATGAATTAGGTTACTGTGCCTACGATTATGCAGGAGGATCTAATGTGTGATGTTTTTTTTCAAAATAGTGGGAAGTGGTTCCTGGAATGACCAAAATATATCATGACCTACAATGACAGTTTTTGTGGCTGGGCATGGAATAGATGATTGTAGGGTTCGTGACATGATCCTACATCACTCAACTAGTGAAGTCCAATAATCAACGATCGGGTGGCTTACAACTATAATTTTCAATTATTTAATGAATGTGGGATGATGTTACTATGGAATTTTTGGGGGGGGTCTTCTAAGGATATCGTGAAAGAATAATGCTATTTAGGTGGTTGTGGACTGACTGATAAGAGTAGTGCATTTATTTTCTATATGGGAGACATTCTTAAAGGACGATTTGGGAGACTATTATATTCGAGATAGAGAACATTTTAATGGGGTTCCATAGAATATAGTTTTAGAACATGACTGCCAATTTACTTCACACTTCTGGTAGAGAATTCAGAAGTCCCTTGGTATTCAGGATCTTCGGAGTATGGTTGTCTTCCCATATATAGATTCACAGTCAGAAGATACTATACCAGTTCTTGAGAATATGTTATGATAGTGTGTTCTTGACTTTAGAGGGTAATTGGAGAATAACATAGAACTCATTAATATTTCCTATAACAATATATATCGTGGGACAATTTATATGGAACCATATAAGGTTCATTAAGGTAGGCTATGCAGATTTACTCTATATTGGATGGAGGCATGTGAGTAAATTTTTTGTGACTGAGTCTTGTGTAAGAGATTTCAGAACATGTACAATTGATTAAGAAGAATATGGATATGATAAAGAGTTGGAAAAATTAATATACTGATATATTTGAAATAACCCTATATTTTAAATAGGATGATCGTGTGTTCCTTTAGTTGTCACTAGATTAGGTCACTGTGAGATTCAGATAAAGTTCAAGTTGGCTACCAGGATTTTCAGATCATTTTTTTTGGGGAGAATAGGGATGGTGGCATACTGATTGGATCTTCCATATATGCATAGTGTTATGCATGATTTTTTCATGTGTCAGAACATTGGAGGTATCTCCCTAATCCTTCTCATGTGATCGATGTGGTTGATGATGAGCATGAGATCGATACATCTTTTGAGGAGAATTAGATATTTGTGTTGGATCACAGTGATAAAATGTTGCGAGGAATGACCTCACCAATTGTTCATGTATTGTGGAAACATGATCAAGTTCAAGAGGAAACATGGGAAAGATAAATAGATATGCAGGATCAGTGGCATGAACTTGTAACCAGGGAATCTAAGAGATGCTTGGGAGTAGAGCTCAAGGATAAGCTATTATAAGGTTATGATATTATAAGATGCTGAAATTTTTTGGAGACGTATCAATATTGAATTTAGGTATTCTTCTATCTTTTTTATTATATATTCTTTTGGTTTTACCTTGGGGATTGTTGGATGAAATTAGAGAATTATGGAAGGAAGGAAGGTTGTGCATAGTTGGCGCATAGTTTTCCCAAACTGTTCCTCCACTCTAGCAAACTATATGAACCCAAAAATAGGGGATTCATATGGCTGGGTACTGTTTAAAAAAATCCCTCTAGGGAGTAACGGTGTGACCCCTCGATGTGAGTAACATGGTAAGGGCACAGAGTTAGGGGAAACCATGCACCCTATAGATGAAACTATGTACATAAAATTTTAAACCCCTAATAATTTTCATAAAACTCTTGAACCCTTGACTTATATTTGTAAACCGAATAGATCAAACATATAAAGATTTCTCTCATTTTTAGAGGTTCTTTGAATAATTTCAAGGAATTTTATCCTCTTTTATTAGAATATCAAATATGCTTTGGTGGATCTGTACCTCTCTAGGTATATGGTATCTTCCTGATCATATGTCTCTCTCTCTCTCTCTCCACTTTCCAGATAAAAAAGTGAATGTCTTATATACTATTGGTAAGGTTTTAGATCTATGTTTAATGTATATGTATTATTTTGATCATGGATCATGGTTTGAAATCAATTCCTAATTCTACATCATGTTCTTGATCGGTATGATTGAATTGGGGATTTCTATTGGTGAGATTTTGTCAATAGTCTTGAGGTAGGTGGTCTCAATTCAATTCCCATATTCTTTATTTAAATTACGTTCATGAATTGTTAGAATTCAATTGTAAATTTTTTCAATTGAATATTTAATTGAATAATTAATTTATGGAAAAGTGGAATTGGATTAATTAATTTTTGATTTAATAAATAGTACATCTAAATGTGGAATTAAAGGGGTATTGGAATTGTGAAATTGGATTTATTAATTAGGGAATTAATTAAGGAATATTTGATATGTAAAATTGGATCAATTAATTGTTGAATTAATTAATGGGATATTGTGGTTCTGGAATTGGTTAATTATTATGATTATGAATTAATTGATAATGAGGATTATGTTATTTTGGTTTATACTTAATGTGTTGAAGGATTATATAGTTAAATTGAGGCAAAATGTCTTAATAATGATTTGTTCTTATTATTCCATGTGATTATATTAATGAACCATATTTATTTTGAATAATTGTAATGATATATTGAATTTTAAATAAGGGGGTTAATGTTGATTTACTTTGATTGATGTGGTATATGTGATATATGTGGTATATGTGATATATGTGATATACGTGTGATTGATTGATATATGAGTGTCAGAAACAGAGTGAGGGTTCAAATAACCAAATGTGATAAATGGTTTCTATGATAGGGAAAAATGCTCCAAATACCCATATGTGCTAACTGAGGTGTGTGATAGGGACGGATGCTCCAAATACCCATATCTGATAAATGATGAGTGGGATAGAGATTGATTCTCCAGATATCTATATGTGTTAACCGAGGTATAGGACATGGACTAATTCTTATAATACCTATATGAGATAGTGA
The DNA here is from genome assembly GCA_963277665.1 of Viscum album. Taxonomy (NCBI): domain Eukaryota; kingdom Viridiplantae; phylum Streptophyta; class Magnoliopsida; order Santalales; family Viscaceae; genus Viscum; species Viscum album. Next base: position 1,597,170,454 of record OY728119.1, on the reverse strand, counting down.
TTATGGTACAGGGATATAGGATCCAAAAACCCATGTGACATTGAGTATAGGACAAAGACTGAGGCTCTAAATACTCATGGGATGTTATACACAACGTTCTATTCTCATTATTTGGAGTTGGAATATGATTAAAATTTGTCTTGATATAATTTTAAATGAATTTAAAAATGATAAACATAATATTGTGTTATGGTTCAGACTCCGGCATGATCCAAAGAAGGTATTGATGGTTTATGTGTCCTTAGGAACCTAGGTGTTTATGTGGTCTAATTAAATATCAATTGAAATGTGATAACTATTTACTCATGAATTGTACATTATTCTTTATACAACACTATAAAATATTCTTGAATGGATATCATTTAAAATTCCATTGGTGGTGGCCTATTTATTTTTTCTCACACCCTACTCGAGCTACCCGATTAGTACCCAAATAGACTACATCATTATAGGACATTATAAGGGAAAGAATCCTATGTTTGGTGGTTGTGTTGGTATGGATCATGGATGAGTGAACGAGACATGGTTTAAGCCCTGCTTGGGATTTTTTTAGTGTCTTTATTTATTTTTTCTTTGTGCATTATGGCACTTGACATGTATTTTTTATGACATATCTAATTGTTAGTTTTTGATATTGTATTTTAGGTTTTGGTTATCATTTCATGCTAGTTTGTTTTGATTCATGTTTATATCGTTTGGTTATTATTATTTATTTACTATATTGTGATACCTTTATAAAGAGGGTATAGTCTCCCGGTGATCAATATTAGACCCTCACTCCTAGTTAGTAGCCTTTGGCATATGGGGAGCCACACCTAAGGTTATATAACTGACTACCCCTGGGCATCAGTATGTGGCACCCAGTTCGATATGTTACAATTATTAAACCACAACTATGGAATTCAATTCTAAATGTAATATAGAGTGAGAAACACATAACTTCTATTAAAAAATGTGAGTGTTGTATTTGTATCTTATTAAAACCACTAATTTGTACATTCAATGTTTTATAAAGACATAAAATAACCCCCATGATGGATAGAATATTAATTTGTAATAAAAACATTCATTCCCAAAGTATATAACTCCTTTATAATATATTTTTGTTGTAATTTTCATCTATAAAAAAATATTATCCTTATCTTAGTCAAATTTGATGTGATAGTGGTCATGGATGGTATCTCTTAACAATGAAAAATTCTATTATTTGAAAATCACTTATGAAATTCCATCCATCATCACTTATTAAAATAATTATGACTATAAACACCTTATAAAAATAATTACTTCCATTATATTAGGGTATTTATGACTAATGGTTTAATAATAACTCAGCATTAGTTAAATTCCTATTATAAGGTAAAATACAGTTTCACTAGTAAAATCTAGGATAGTGAGGATGAAATCTCATTTTAAATTATTACTGGATTCATATATTCCCTTATCTTTTAAGTGAAAAATAATTAAAATTGTGAGGATGAAATTTATTTTAGGGCGTTTAATTTAATGATATTATATTTCAAAATTATATTTTTTAAAAAAATATTATTTTAATACCATCTTCAATATTCAATGGTATACTAAATGTTTAACTAGAAATTATTTTTGTTGATTTCCTTCAAAATAACATTTGAAGTATTTGATATAATTCCTTACACACAACCTGATGTTTAGAAATACTAAAATATAACAAAACGTTATATCCTACCCATTAAATTTCTTATTAAAAATAGTAATAAAAATATTATAATAAATATGTATAAAGGTTTTAAATAAATAAAATTTCTTTATTAATATATACTAAATAATAAATCAATATTTAGTAAATTCAATTTATTCTTTAAGTGTATGTTTTCCTAAAAATTGGTTTTCATCAGGTTTTTTACACAAAAGTTACCATTAATTTCAAAAACGTTGTGAAATTTTATATTATTAAATGAATAAAATCTATTTAAATATAATATCTATATTATCTTAGAGATAATTTTAATTTTATTTCTAGAAAGATTTATCTTCCAATGAATCGTGAAATATAATGATTTTACTAAAAACATTCCTTTATTTTAAAGTAAAGGTACCATTATGTTCTAAATTGGATATTAAAGTAACATAATAATACTTAAATTATAAATAATATAAAAAAATAAATAATAACGGTCTTTATACATGATTTGGATATAAGTTCAGTTTTGGGATTAAATACACATTTTTTTGGTAAACTATTTTTATGTGCACAATGTGTTTTTGTTTTAATAATTTATGTCAATATCTATTTATTAAAAATTTTAGTGACATATATATATATATTACATTAATATATTTTAAAATTAATTTTATGGTTTTTAGTGAAAAGTAACTTTGGTAAATTATGTTTTATGATTAAAGATTCATCCTTCTAAGATGTATTTTCATTGCGGGTTGCACGCTTATTTAAAATTAATATCCTCTACATATAAAATTGAATCTAGTAAAATGGATTAAGTATTGATAATAATAATAATTAATATGATAAAGTTGGATCATATTAATTTTTATTCATACATAATTGTAAGAATATAAATATTTTGTTACCATTGTTTTGGTTAAAACAAGTTTACGGGGGGAGTTAAAGCAAGAGAAAAGGATTGAATTACCACACACACATATAAAATTCTTATTAATTATATATATTTAAAATTTATGTTATCCTAACATCTAATACATGTTCATTTGGATCCTCCTTACCCTAAAATTATCCTTATATCATTGAAATATTTTAAAAAAATCAACAGGTGTACATCCCCTCACTTATAAAGGAGAACATATTTTCTTCCCTTATTTGCAACATTTGAGCCTAATATCAGGGAAAATACTATAAAAAACCTTATTAGGATCATTAACTTCATACTATATCATTTTTCATTCTTATATTACCAATACAACAAGACATAAGGTGTAAGACAAGGGCAGACTCTCAATGAAGAGGTATAGATATTAACCGAGATCTTTTAATTTTATTTCTTATTATTCATAATCTAAACCTATTGTATCCATAAAAAGTGATGAATATAGTATAATAAATTTAAGTATATGTTATCATGGTTACATAAAAACTATTATCCTCCTATCATTAATGAAATGAGATATGTAAGTATCAATGGTGTGTATGTGTGGACTACAACCCCATGTTATGCTGCAATTCATTTTCCCCCACCACCATTCATGGTTGGTAATATTTATATTATATATATATATATATATGTGATATTAAGGTTATAATATTGATTATTTTTTTGTGAATTAATATTTCCCTTTATTTCATTACATCTTTTGAAAAATGTAAACATCACTCCTGTGAACGCATTAACTACCGTCTCCATGTAATGATGTATCTCATTTTTCATCAGAGCCTTATTTGAATTTATAAAATTAATATTATAATTAATATATATGATATTAACTTAATTATTAAAATTATTTATATTAAATAACTATTATTTATTACCATGGACCATAATCACTGAATCAAAACATATACGAATAACAAAGTCGTTAACACCCAAAATGCTAATAATATTAAAAGAATGTTAACGAATAGATGGTAAGATGTTATAAGTATAAAAATTTAACTTATTTTAGTTATCATTATAGTTATATTATATAAATATAAGTAATATTAAATTTATTATACAGGAGTGCAGAGTTCATAGGAAGTAAGATGGACTTGAGGGAATTCTGTTACAATATCATTTTTTCCAGGATTTTTTATGATTAAATTTTTAGATGGTGAAATTAAATGATATATCTCTCTAAAATCACATATATATATATATATATTCTTATAATGTTTTTAATTCTATATATTTCATTTTTTCATTTATTTTCTAAAGATTCTGTACTATAGATAATGAGGTACAATTTCTAATGAACGTAGGCTTTCTTTTTCCCTTCAGTCGAGAATTTATTCTTCAATGTCCTTATTATATTTATATTTATTTAAATATTGTTTTAACTATTCATCAAGTATTATTATAAATAATTTTTAACTAAATTTTAATTTCCTTAATATGGTTTTAAAGGAAACTTGTTATCATTTTCCAAATATGGTACTTTTGACTTATTGTCGAATATGTGAATTTAATAAATGTTTTAAAATATACCACATTAATGAATTTATATATGATAATTAATACTATTTTATTATAGAATACATGTTTATTTTCCTTTTTCCTTTTCAAATAATTTTTTTCTTCAATATTTTTTAACTTTTTATATTCCATATAAAAGATTTCAAATAAAAACTTTATTTTCCACAAGATATTTTCTTTTGATATTTTAAAAGTATTTATATCTATAATAGTATACAATGATGTTTTCTATGATTTACTAAGGATAATATCCAATGTTATCATATTTATTCTTTCTCTAGATGGTTAATGATTATGATGATGAAATGATTATGAAAACTATATCCATTGTATGAGTTGTGATGTGATGACATGATGAATGTTTTATGAACTTGTGGTAAACATATATATTTTTTTAATTATATTATCATTTGAAGATAAATTATATAGACTTATAATTCATTGGGTAATGTTAGATATCTCATGAGATAATATGGACTGTAATGGGGAGTGAAACATGCTTAGTAAGGGACATTTTCCAACAAGATATTATTGTGAATGAACCTTGACTATGTAAATTATGGAATTAGGAGTGAACCCAATCCAATGTGATTCTTATATCAGTGATACATGTATAATTAAATGATTTTATATTCATATTTTTATACCAAAAACTTGTTTCTTATTCTTACGATATGTTCTCATCGATCATGATTGACTATTTATGATTCCACGCTTCTATGTCTTATGAAATTGTTTAATCAATTAATCTATGTTTCAAGATTAAAATCTATGACTTGATTGTTATGATTTTCTAATATTATAATAATTTCCTAGTAGACTTATTCTTATATTATTCCCACTTATGATCATTTATTTAAATATCTTATGTTTACCAATAATTAGAATTTGACATCACATTTTCTTATGTTTCCATTCCTATTTTATAATGCTTTTTTAGTTATGTCATGCATAATAAGGAAGATTGGAGTGATGAAAATTAATAAAAATTATGTAGAACATTTATGTTCCAGTTTTATTGTGTCTTTTTTCCCAAAGGAAATGATCCTTTTCGGTTCTGGTATGGTTCGTATTAATATATAATGGAATTTTCAACTAATAATATGAAGTATTTATGTAAGAATAGAATGGGTCCCTACAATTGACATCAAAGAATGTTTTAATAACTTTTGGAAACTGGGATTAGGAGTCTTTAGTGTGAACCCTTATAATAAGAATAATTATTTGAGAACATTCTATAGTATGGTAATGAAAGGATTTTTTTTCTAAGAAAATATATCTCTATCAAGAAACTACAAGTGGACGTGGTTTTGGAACAAATGAATATATGGGTGAGAACATGGAAAGGAGTTGGTTGATTTTATGTTGACCATCATTATGGTTCATAGGGATTGGTCCCTAACTGGTCACCATGTTCCACACTCCCATGGGATATGATTATGTCAATTTATATTTTCATTAAGATATATTATGATGTATTTGAATATATAATGACCATAGATTACCATGCTTAATCCTAAGGTAACATATATTGAATATATGATATAATTATTTATACAACCTATAGAGGATATTAATTATTTTATTATTTTCCACAATCATTATTATTTCTCACACAATGCATTTGGTTTCATTTAATGGAAAAAAACAAGTTAATGCTGAATTTGAAAGAAAATTCATAGATCTTCCTACATAGAAAATGAACACTATGAAAGATGGAATGGAAAAAATTATTTTTATGCTTATATAACATTATAATGAAATGAATCACACTACGCTTCCAGATATGGAATGTAATGAAAAACTTATTCTTGATTCTTTTATGAGGAAACATCTACCTTTTTTGGGGAATTTATTAAAATATTTCTGAGGAATGATTTTCATGTTATTATTGAACCAATATTTAAGATTGGTTAATTCATCTATTGATTAAAAACGAGTCTCTAATTAGAGTTATCCATAAGATAAAATTCAAGCTATGATGATATCATTTGATGTGTTTTTGTAGTGTAAATAGGTATGGGAGTCACCCATCAGTATCATGTTATTTATAAGAAATAAAAGAAGGTATCTAAATGAAATTATATTAAAAACATGTAGATAAGAATATGGGTTTTCCTTTATGCCTAAGGTATAGAAATAATCATAGATAAAATTTTCATAAAGGGAATGAGAAATTTTTTATGTGTGGAGTAGAATGATATCAGGTAATCGGATTCCAAACTAATTGGATGAAGTTATTTAATGTTGTAAATAATGAGAAACCTACCTAGAATGTACTACCTACACTTGTATGAAATAATATAAGGAGTGTGGAAATAATTCTAACCAGTTCTTGAAACCAAGGGATAATTATAGTGATTGACATAAGTAAACTTTATAACACTTGGACAAAGGGAAATATTAATGATCGTTATTACCAATATGGTGCATGATAATAAAGTGGTGAATGGAAGACTTACCAACCAATCTATAGTCCCTTATATGTTATTTAATTATGGTTATAAGCACAAATTAATATCTAAAAAAATTTCAATTGTTGTCACATTAACATCACAAAAATTAGATGTTTGTATAGAATTAAAAAAACACTAATGTTATGATTATCACATCTCAATTATATGAATATTCACCAATTGGTTTTTGTGAGAATTTGATCACTACTAATATTATTATTATTCCTCCATCTAAATTTATGTGTTTTTTGGCTTGGATTATATTTCATTATATAAATCCCATATCAATTAACAAGGAATGGGGGTAACATTTTATATTCTGAACCAACATATGATTGTCTATTGGTGTGAGGATAAATATGAAATTAAAATTGAAATTACATCTGTTGTATGGGCCCCTATTTATATTAAATGGGATTATTTATCTCTGATAGTTGGGGAGGAAATGAAAATAAAGGATATTCCTATTATAAATGATATTTATGATGACTTTATAGAATATTTACCTAGTCTACCCTTAAATAGTGAAGTCATGTTTTCAATATAACTCATAACGGATGTTATAGGTATATTAAAGATTATGTTTAGAATGACCTAGGTCGAGTTGCAATAATAGAAGAAGAAACTATTATAGAATCTTTATAAGGGGTTTATTTATACATGTACATAAAAATGGGGTGAACATATTTTTTTTAATAATAATGATGGATAAATTTAAATATACATTGATTATTAAGAACTTAGCAAGATAAAGATCATAAATAAGTATCATATTCCCGTTATTGATGCTTTATTCAATCAACTATGAGGATAGAAATATATTTTTTGATTTGTATTTTATATATAAAATATCAATTGAGGGTAAAAAGTAAATATTTATCCATGATAGACATCAGATGAGATATATAAACTATGAATTTATAGCCATTACATTTTGACTTACTAATCCCCCTACTTCCTTCATGGATTAAATTAATAGATTCAATAGAGAATAGAATGATTACTTTTTTGTGGTATTTATAGAATCAATTTTTATATATTCCATGATTAAGGAAGACCATATAGGTTATTTGGTTATTAGACTAAGGGTACTAAGTAAAGAGACGTTTTTTCTAAAATTTATCTAGGGTGAAATTTTTCTACATAATGTTTATTTTTAAGACATATAATCTCATGTTATGGTATATCTCTGGAACCATAAAGGACATATGTTATTGAAAATTACCCCAAACCAACCAATGTGAATGAGATCCATATTTTTCATGGATTTGATAAAAATTATCAGGGATTTGTGAAGGATTTATCATGACTATTTAATCTAATAACAATGCTAAATTTTAAGGGAATTATGTTTCTTTGAACTAATGAATATAATTAAAATTTCAGGGAACTAATGAAGAGTTGTTCAGTGAAGTTGTTCGCACACTGACTTGTAGTGGAAAATTGTCTGTGATTTATAGTAATGCATCAAAAAAGAGGCGATGTGTGGTCTTATACAAAATGATATGGTGATTGATTATAACTCATGATTATTAAATTATCATGAGAAAATTTACCAAACCCATGATTTAGAGTTATCTATGGTAATATTTAAATTATATATATGTATTTATTATCTTTATGGATAAATGTGTGACATATATAATAATCATAACAGTTTAAAAAATATATTAACCCAGAAAGATATGAATATGCACCAATAAAGATGGTTAGAGTTCATTGAATATTTTTACTGGTTAATAAATTACAACCCTGAAATAAAACAGATGTTTTTTCATTGATTTGAAATTATCAGGTAAGATTATTGATGATAAGTATAAAAAAGTTCCAATAATTATGAATTTTCAAATAATAGACCTTAAATCTTGAGGGGAGGTTAGAAATCATACCTTTCTAAAATTAGTTCTCAACCATATATCCATGTAATGATTAACGAGTAATATAAAGAGGATATGGAGCTAAAAAAGTGGTTAAGATTTTTCTTGAGTTCAGCAGTGATTATGATGGAATGATATGGTTAATAAATCAAGTATGTATACCATCAATACTAAACTTGATAAAGGAAATATTGGAATAATCTCATAAATAATCAATATCTATTCATCTTAGAAGTAAGAAGATATATAGATATCTGAAAGATTATTTTTTTGGGGATATCGTGATGATAGATATTGTGTAGTATGTATATTATAGATAGGAATCACATAAAATTAAGGATAAGTGACTAAAGTCTACAAGGTTTTTAAAACCATAAACCACTCCATAATGGAAATTGAAAAAATTGATTGTGGATTTCATCATCTGGCTTGTCACAAACTAGGATGGGTCGCCATCTGGCCTGGCGCCCGACCCGGTCCACGACATGGCCCGAAGGTCGTTGCTGATCCCCACTGGCTAGCACAAGTGCTGGGTATAAATATTAACATGTAGAAATGGTTTAACCAAAATAAAAGACAAAAAAACAACGAAATTTATAAATAAACAAAATCTATGTATTAGAACCAAACAAACCTTATCATTGGACTAAACTTAAAGTTTACAACTCTACCCAAAACTATAAGAAGACTGAAATGAAAACAAAACTAACACATATATTTGTACCTTTATGAAACATGATGAGCCACCTAATTAAACCACCATCATCATAACATCACGAAAAAAATCATCAAAAACCTGAACCACTATCACAAAGCACGATGGATCGACCTAGGATACACAAAGAAGAAGATCTATATACACCCAAAGGTGTATTATGGGTGTGAGCCAAAGACCTAGTAAGATTCCACAAAAAGAAAAATATTCCAAATATAAATATTAAATGAAAAATATACTTTCCAATTAAATAAATGAATGGGAAAAAATCATGAACACTTTAAAGAAATAGTATCTCCAAAAACAAATTCAATGAAAACAACTTAAATTAAGAGTACACACTAGTGCAAGAACACATTTTAACGTCGGTTTTTTTTTGGCATCAGTTTTTAACCAACGTCTATAAAGGCAACGTAGAAAATAGAATTTTCAGTGTTGGTTTTCTAAAATCTGACATCAAAAATCATTTTCTTTGAGCATTTTTCCATCAGTTTATTAAATAAAACATCATCGATAACCATGTTTCGGCATCGGTTTTACATAAAACCGATGCCAAAAATCAAACTAGTTTGAGTTTTTGGTGTAGGTTTTTTATAAAACCAATTTCGTAAACCATTTTTTTTAAATCGATGTCAGTTTTACATAAAACCGGTGCTGAAAATAAAACTGGCTTGGGTTTTCGGCGTCAGTTTTTTATAAAACCGACTCCCAAAACTAGTTTACGACATCAGTTTTTAAAATAACTGATGTTGTAAGTTAATTTTTTTTTAGAAAAGTAAGAAAAACTAGAATTATAATTAGATTAAAACCACTGTAAAAAAACAAAATATATACAGCAATAAAACAGTATTTATCATTCAATAAAAATATAGAACTAATATACTTTTATCTAGTTAATCAAAAAATTATGTACGCATTTGTATTTTAAATTAGAAAATACATTTGAGTCACTGATAATATTTACATGGATTCTAGTTAAATATCAATGTATCAATAAATCTTATAAAAGTTAGATAAATACATTATAGAGGCACTTGAGAGAACTCATTGAATTCTAGTGTAGAATGTTGGAAGAATATTCCACTATAGGCAATGTGGAATATGTGGTTAAGGTTGAATGGGATGGTTTTATGGTAAACTGTGCTAGAACGGCTGATTAGATTAATTAGGCTGAGAATGAGATGGCTAATGAATATACTCAGTGGAAGATCTTCATTTCTCGTTTCAAATTAGTGATTTTTTTCTTTTATGTGTGTGTTGATATCCCATGATGGTTAAGTGTATGTAAATTTCTTATAATAGATGTATACTAGGATTTATGCACAGTGGTGCGTGTGTGTTTGTGTGTGGCCTTGAGAGACGTTTTCTGATATGGTAACTAATGTGCATGTGCATCCCATGAAACCATATTGGATGTTTTATTCCCTAAAAATTCTTATGTAAATTGTTACCATGTTCATCATTGTGGACTGACTTAATACTCAATGCCATAAGGATATCATATAATGTGTTTAATGCACTTTCGAATTGTTTTTGGTCAGTTCTAATGTATTTTTTATCCTTTTGGCATGGATTTGTAGTAGGTACGTCATGAGTTCAGGTCATCTTGGATAGTACATAGCCTCTTAGAACATGGTTGATTGATTATTTATTCTTTCAAACACCAAGCATAAATAAAAACAATATGCTAAAAGTAACATTTTTTTAGAATATTCATAATATTACATTTCAAAATAAAGTAGAATTAAAATAAATGTACCTAAAATTTATGGAATGATCATTGTTGGTTATTTTTTAAGAATTAATTTGATTATTACTAGGTTCAAACACCTAATATATCAAAAGAGTTTGTTTTTTGAACAAATATGTAGTATTATTTATAAATATTAGAATATACATACATCAAATATGAATCATACTTGACAAATGGTTCCCAAAAGTAGATTGAATATTGGTCATATCAGATTTGGAATAATATTGTGAATCATTTAATTCCTACAACAACATTGAATGATATGAGATAAAAAATAGAATAATATGGAATAAAATATAAAAAAATTAATACAACTAACCATATCAAAGTCATTAGTTTCCTAATTGTAATTATCTCATACATGAATCTTAGAATATAATAACCACATTCAACATTTCTTTATTCATGATGACACTACAGTTATAAAACATTAAGCTGTTAATAAAAATTAATATATCAAATAAATTATAACAAATTCTATTATAAAATCTAATTACCTGTACTTCCACGTATTTGATTTTATTTGGTGTCTTTATCGACTTGTATTTCCAGATAATTTTTTTTATGAACTGCATTTTCATATATATAAACTAATAATACATATCTAAACAATGAGAATTAAACATAATGAGATTATAAAAAACAAAACAAATTACCTTTCTAATAAGGCGGAAAATCTTTTACAAACATTCCTTAATAAAGAGAAAAACCAATATACGGTGCATTCACTCTGGAACAATATACCTAACATCCAATGCCCCCTATAATAAAAAAAGTTCACAATTAATGACATTATAATGATCATAAGTTCTTAATTATGTTTCTGTTCTTACTTATCAAGAAATGGTAGAAAACAGCACTGAATCTTCGGATGTGATAATATATCACACATATATGGAACTCTATCAGGATTCTTCACATATTGCACTTTTAGGGAAATAAATTATGGATCTATAAAAATGTAAATGGTTGTACTTTCTTTTTGTAAAATAAGTGTGTGTAGATACCTAATTGAAAATGAATATATAGTTAGTCAATTTAAAACCATATTTTATTAAAGAAATACATATTCAAATGTCAATGTACTTACATGGAAAACAACTGCCCCACATTCAGGCCAAGCTCTTCAACATTTACTAGATGCATGATATCTTCTTTGAGTAATATCAATGGATATTCTCTTCCATATATATAGGTCATCATCTGAAACTAATAGATAAAATTCAATGAATAATATTCCTGATATAATATTTGTATCTCATAATAAATATCTGAAGTATCTACAATTTATTGTTCCTAAACATTTTGTTTCATTTGTGCAGCTTCTTTTACTTTTAGATAATCCTATATAAGTTAAATTTCAGAAAACATTATAATTAAATTTGAATCATTTGTAATTAATATTTAATAAAACACATACCTCATATGAAATATAACAAAGAAAACAAGTTGTCAAAATTGATAAATTACCAACAGAATCCCCAACTCCAGTGATCTCCGCGGTAGGAAATGGTAATAGAGCATTAGGATCTATAATATCGAGTACTGATACTCTAACCTACCTCATCCTCATAGGCTGGTGGTGTATAGAATCTCTAAAAAATTCATGATTCCTAATGCAATAATATGTATGTGAGGATCTCCAGCAAACAACTCACAATAAACGTTTTGGTCTGAGTGAGGTGGTGGAGAATCAAAGTAAGCTGATTGGTCAGGGTAGTCTGGGTGAGTAGGCTAGGAAGGCTGTAAAATTAAAAATTTGTATTAGTGTTCATAATTTATAAAATAGAAATATTGATGAAAAATAAACAATATACATGGGAAGGCAGCTCATACGGTGCAGGGTAGGCAGATGGGGCAGGGTAGTCCGGGTGAACAAGCTGGGAAGGCTGAAAAATGAAAAAGTTATATTAGTGCTTATAATTTATAAAATAGAAAATTTGATAAAAAATAAATAATATACCTGGGAAGGCAGTTCATACGGGGCTGGGTAGGTAGATGGGTCAGGGTAGTCTGGGTGAGCAGGCTGAGAAGACTGAAAAATGAAAAATTTATATTAGTGTTTATAATTTATAAAATTGAAAAACTAATAAAAAATAAATAATATACCAGGGAAGGATGCTCGTACAAGGCGGGGTAGGTAGATGGGGACAGGTGGTCTAGGTTATTAGACTAAGAAGGATGAAAGATGAAAATGTTATATTATTGTTTTTAATTTATAAAATATAAAAATTAATCAAAAATAAATAATATACGTGGGAAGGTTGCACAGACTGTGATTGTCTTACCATGTGTTCTAACAAAGCCTTCTACATTACTGCTTCAATTTTATCACCTATAGACTGTTTCATATCATTCAGCTCTACTTTTAAGGATTCTATTTCTGGGTCTCTTTATTTCTTACTCTTACCAAAAATCTTTCAAATACTAACACCCACCTAATATCATATAACATGGCTGCGGTGTTCTTCCTTTCCCAAAGCAGTGGCTAGGATGTCCATCCCACCCTCGAAGATAAAAGAGACTTGTGTCTCCTACTTCGAAATTTTATCCTGAAATGAAAATTAAAAAAGTTATATTAGTGTTTATAATTTACAAAAAAAGATTGATAACAAATAAATAATATTTACTTACAATTTTATCAGCTACTTGCTTAGCTTCTTCTGTATGATACTGTTCATTTTTTCTTCTTCTTTCTCGTTTCCATTTTTCATGTCGAGTGGGAGGAGACAGAGGACCAAACTGGACCTCTTCTGAACCAGTACTTGATCGAGCTCTTAATACTTAAAATTTTTCTTCAATCATTTTATGCTGCAAATATGAGTACCCTCCACATGATTAAGTATGGGGGTATACATTTTGGAATTGGATCTCCTGATGAGATCTCCTAGAGGCCTGTTATATAAAAATAAACTACTAAGTAATAAGAAAAATATATAATAAGTTTTAAAATATAAAATAATTATCATACCAGAAATTTTTCTTCATTACGAATGTCAAAAATACGATTCCATATATCTTCATCTATAAACGGATACTTGAGGAATGGGTTTTCAAACCGTCTTTTCCAAAAACATAATTATTTGTACGTTTTGTTTTAAAATCTCTCCATCGAACCGCCGCTAAAAAGGGATGTTTTTTCTAAATTTCATTGGTTTCTTCAAAATTGAAAGTCATATGCAATTGAAAAAATTAAATATTTCATCTAAAATGTATAATATTAAAAAAATGATATAAAAGAAATCAATTAAGATATTTTACCATCATAGCCTCCCAAAATTGTTTATTTTCCATATTGTCAACTAACATTCAATCAGGATATAAAATATTAATCCTGCAACGGGTCTGCATCACTATATAACTAAAAAATTGAACTACATTTGGGACAATTGCATTATTATCATCATCAAAATGAATGTGTACTTCATCATCATCACGAGCAAGTGATAGTTTTGGTAAATGTGTAATACCATGTTTACTAACTTGAGAACTTGATTTTTTAGTAGTAACAGGAGAAGTCTCCTCCACCGAGGATTCATCAGTAGTCCTGCAAAAAAAATTGTAAATTAAATGTTTTATTTCATTAAATATTTATATTTATAAATAATTAATAATATGTAAAAAAAGATGTACCTTGGTAACTTCTCCTTACAATCTATATCTAAAATTGCTACTATAAAGTATAATGACATTTTGTGTACCTGGATATCATTAGAAAACTGAATATTTAGAAACAAGGAAGACAAAAAATAAGTAAAAAAGAGGCATGATTTTGTAAGTTTCCAAAAAAGTAACAAAATATAAATATTTACCAGAAAAATTGGGAGACTCATTTAGTGTTTTCCCACATTCCTTCATCATGATCATTACGTACTGCATGCACTGTGTCTTTCCTATACTCATTATAATCATCTAGAAATTGCGTAATAGATGAATATGTCTTATGTAAATCACTAAAATCATTAGTATCATCCTCATCACACAAATGGTATCTTTTTCCTTGAAAAACAATAGACCAATGATCATTTGATGGATCAATGACATAAAATACTTGCTTTGAATTTGTTTCCATGATAAATAGTTCTTCATTGTAATTAAATATTTTCAAATCAACTAGTTTAAACCCATATTCATCATGTTTCACACCACTATTACTATCCACACAATTACACTTAAAAATGGGGACTCAAAATTTAATATAATCAATTTCCCATATGTCTTCTAGAACTCAAAAATATGGTGTTGATGCAGAAATTGGGTTTTTATATTTGGCACTCAAAAAATGCATTGCTTCAGTAAAAACCATCGCACCACTATTCATAATAGTAGTCTTTTCATCTAGGTTTTTTTGTAAAATGTATATCTATTGATATCAAAACCATACAATATGATAACATTAAGAGATGATCCCCTGCTAACCACTTCAATGTTTCTAATGATGATATATCTCATGTGACTTCTCATTAAACCATGAAACAAATTCCTTCTTATGCTCAATCATCAACCACTTTCCATTTCTTTTCTGATATCGTAACATTAATTCAGAAATATGTTAGGATATATATGATTTTACCTCATCTATTTTTGTTTAGAATATATAAATATTCCTGCATCACTTCATCACGTGGAATGAACTTACCTTTAAGCCTCAAACCCCTCTACCTTCACTATTAACTATCATATGTCGAGATATAGGGAGAAAAATATGCTCCACCTCATACAAATAATCAATATAGAAATTAATCACCTCTTCTGATACATATTTTTTTAACAATATATTCCTCTTGTCGATAAGGTTTTTTAACACATCCCTTCAAAATTATCATATATCTTTAAAAAGGATACATCCAACTTAAATAAACAGACCCACATATTCTCATCTCACACCCCAAAAGAATCAACATATGAACCATTATATCAAGAAAACATGGGTGGGAAATACATTTCTAGTTGACAAATAATAATATTTGCTTCATTCTCCAACACATTTAACAAATTTGGATCAATGACTTTGCTACAAATGGATTTGAAAAATTACATAACCTGATGATAGTCTTTCTAACAGCTATCAGCAATATACCATGAACTACTACTGGTAGAAGTTGTTACATCAACACATGGAAATCATGAGATTTCATACCTAATAATTTACAATCCTTAAATGACACCAAATTATTCACATTCTAAGAAAAACCATTGGGTACTTTAATACCATGAATACACTGACAAAAATTCATCTTTTCAATCTTGCTTAATGTGTGACAAGCCACAGGAAAATATGTTTTGTTACCTTTCACTGTGGGAGGTAAATCCAAACGTATTTTCATTAATATCAAGTCTAATCTAGCATACAATATATCTTTTTTCTTTCCTTTTATGTCAAAAAAAGTTCCAATCAAACTGTCACATATGTTTTTTTCAACATGCATAACATCGATGTTATGTTTTATCTCAAAAAAATCCAATAGGGTAGTTCCAAAAAAATAGACTGCTTCTTCCAAATATTTCTTTAAAGACCAAAACATCTTTTCTTTCTAACTTTAAAATCAATATCTTTAACCTTGTCATCATATTATCTAGCTTAAAATGGTCAAGGGAGAAGGTTTTATTCTTGTAATCCGTTAAATTCTTTTTTCAATCTACGATAGCGATGATAGATTCACAAAAATATTCAATGTCCCATGTACATTGTCTTTCTTCCATTCTACAATTGATAATATGAATTCTATTATTCACAAATTGGACATGCTTTATGTCCCTTAACACTATATCTAGATAACTTTCCATATGCAGAAAAGTTTTTTATAGTGAACATTATGATTGCACGCAAACGCAAGTACTCTTTCTTGTATGTATCTAAAACTTTAACACCTACCTCCCATAGCTGTTTCAAATCATCAATCAAAGGTGAAAGATACACATCAATATAATTTCCCAATTTTTTTGGTCCAGATATCATCAATCTCATCATAATATATTTTTTCTTTATACATATATATGGGGACAAGTTATAAACTACCAGCAAAATAGTCTATGAACTATGTTGGCTACTGAGGCTCCGATATGGATTCATTCCCTAGGTATACAATCCCATTATGAGATTTATAACTTCACTTCAAAAATCATGAAATTTCTTATCAAAACTCTTCCCCTGTGGAGAATTACCAGGGTGACGTAAGACACCATCAGAGATGCGCTCATCTGAATACCATTGTAACCTTTTTGCGTCAATTGAATTTCCAAATAGATGCTTCAAATGAAAAATTATTGTAAGGTACCAAATTTATTTATCAGGGGTTTTGATTATGGTATCTAAAAATGAATTAGAATTGAAATATTATAATTGTATGCAAAATATATTGGCTGATATCATTAGAAAGTAGAAAATGTGTTTTTCATGATGTTAAATGAAATCATCTAAGAATTAATCTAAGTTGACTTTCTCATCTATCTTATAGCTTGATGTCCCACATGTAGAAAAACATGATAAATATTCATTTTCTTTCCTATACAGTACAAAATCATTGGGGAAATCATGTATCTTTTTATACCCCAATCTCATTGGGCATAATATCTTCTTTGCCTCATAATTGGAATCTGGAAGTCTGTTACCTTCTGGAAGTAGCTATTTTAAAATCTCAAGTAAGATAGAGAACCTTTTATCACTCCACCCATTTTTTGCTTTTTTGTTAAGTAATCTCAAAACTACTAATAACACTGTATATATACTGTAACCTGGGAATAATGGTTTCTTAGAAAATCCTTACAATCATTCAACAGTTGCTGTTTTTTTTATGGTTTCAACACCTAAATCATGAATTAATTCTTTAATATGATCCTCTTCCTCATTATGAATACTGTCATCAATATTGGATATTGAATTTTCAGTTCTTTCACCATGCCAGATCCAACATGTATAATTAAGTCTAAACCATAAAAAATGTAATGGTCCTTGATTTCTTTAGAGTTTAACTTTTTCATATTTAAACACTTCACACATGGAAAAAAATCAAATCAATGTTTTGAATTTGTTGTTTAAAAAATTCCAAGAATTCATCAACTCCTTTTTCATATTCACTAGTGGTTCTTCGTAAATGTATCCAATTAAGATCCATTCAATATCTAATATAAAAAATAATTGGTGAATATATTAAAACATATAAACATTTAAATATATATATATATAGATAAATTTTAAACAGAAACACATTTAATAAAAACTATTAATAATCAAATAGAAAACATTATATATGAAACACATTTACAAATAGTAAACATTTTATTTTCATATTATATACATGTGTTATATTGATATTATAATTAAATTATAATATCAATCTTTTAAAATTTATTAGTTCATTTTATATAGTTATTGGATTAGTTAGATGTTGTGTGTTTCAAAAGTATTAATGATCTCATTAATTTAGAGGGTGAAAATTAGTTATTATTAGTAATATGAAATAATGATTAGAGTATATGTTCATATTATAAGTCAAACCAATCCTAATACTCCCAAAATTATGACATATGAAATTAAATACATAACTAAATTGGTATATCTTCGAACACATTTGGGTGAGAGAACAATAGAATCATTTGAGGAATAATAAGTGGTTGTGGATCCATTGAATGTTCTAATGAGTATATACATAGATTATTTGGATTTTGGTATGATTTAAGTAGACCTGATTCAATCCCCCCAACCCCCACCCCTCTCAGGAGTATTTTCTCAATCCTATGGGGACTAATATATCATATAAAAATATTATCAAAACATTATTTAGTCAATTGGTCAAGATAAAAATAATGTCATATAAAAAAAATTCAACACATTGACTAATAAAATTGATCAAGAACATTTCCCAATACATTTATCCATAACGTTAGATAAAAATAATGTCAGATAACAATAATTGAATTGGTTTTTGGTATAATTTATTCAAGAACATTAACCAATACATTTATACATAATGTCAGATAAAAATTCAAAACCAAAAATCATACAAATCCAATCCATATCTATAACATTGACTAATCACTCTTAGGGAAGTCTATTAACTAATTTCCAACACATTTTAAATAAAAAATAAACTAATATTTGAAGAAAATCAAAATTAATATTAAATGATCATTAATTAATCTAAAAAATTTAAAAAAAACATACAAAATTCGGAGTTTAACTCGAAAATAGATGTCTAATCCGAACATCAACCCATATGAAACTTCGGAAAATTTAGCACTGCAAGATATAGAAAAAAATTGATTGTAACAAAGAAAAATAAAGATAAACAATAAATAAAAATCATGCCATCCTTGAAAGTCACTCAAAATAGAATTAAGAAGAAGAAGTAATCTGTAGACGATCAAATAAGACCATATAATGAAGAACGCAAACTGAAGATCATGAAAATGGAAGAAAATCATCAACAATGATAGCATGAAATCACAAATAAGTCTTTGAAGTCCTCGTGAGTCTAGAGGAGCCGCCGCGGGTTTCGATTTCGAAGAACAATGAAGATAAGGGTTTTCAGAACCTGTAAAATTTTAAATGACTTTAAATGTGTGTTTTTCTAAAAACTGACGTTGAAATTTTAAAAAAACATTTCGACGTCGGTTTTGTCCAAAACCAACTCAAAAAATATAATTATTTTTAATTTCGACGTTGGTTTTTGCAAAAACTAACACCGAAAGTCTTCGAGTATGTTATTTTCAATGTCAGTTTTGTGGAAAACTAAATCCAAAAAATAACACCTATGGAATAGGTTTTCCTTAAAACTGATGTAGGAAAACTTTGTTTTTATTTTTGGCATCAGTTCATGTTAAAAATGATGCTAAAAATTAGTGCATTCTGGTTTTTTGCATCGATTTATAGTAAAAAACGACGCAAAAAACCACTTATTAAAATTTTTGGCATCGATTTTTAGTAAAACTGAAGCCAAAAATTTCTGACACAAACCATCAACGTCGGTTTTAAAAAACTAACGTTAAAACCTATATTTCTACTAGTGACACCCTTACCTTTAAGAAACCCCAAATCATTAAAAAAACCAAAAAGTTTTAAGAAAAACCCAAAACTTTTAGAATAAACCAATGTTTAGAAAAAACCAAACCTTTAAGAAAACCCGAGAGTTACACTATATGTCGATGGTGTGTGTAATGCAGTCTAAGAGCAAAAAAATTGGGAGAGGCCCAATAGGTACTAGCAACCAGTGGGATCCTAGAATATCCTGTCTCAGGGAAACATGGCTTAGAAACCATGACCCTCAGAAAATGTGGCTTAGAAACCATTACCCTCATTCATTCATATGTTTAGTTAGTGTTGCAATCGTCAGTCCTGCCAGTGAAACCCGGTCGAGTCACCTCCAGAACACTAGCCCACTAGTCCTAGTTTCTCCAACCTAATACCCTAGGATCCCCTCTTTGTGTTAATTTAAATTCCAAGTTCAAGTGACATGTCACATATCATATTCTGATAACCCAAACAAATGAGGTGTTGTCCATGCCCAATACCACACTTTCAAACACACATATTCCACTTTGAAATAATATTCACACCAGAAACCTTTTGAAACTCAATCTAAAACATTTACAGAATCAGATAAACCAACTTTATTATAAAAAGAAACCATTAAAGATTTAAGAAAACCATTAAAAAAATTATCTAACAACACGTTTTCATTTTCAAATCCCTTTGAAATGCCATCTTGCACTTTTCACATAAGGCATAAACAAAACATAACCATTTTATCTTTCTAAAATTAACCTCATCATATATGTGTGTCAAACACTTCCAAAATATATTTTCACACCACATAATTAAACCATAATTTGTACTTAAGCACACAAGTAATCCAAACCAACACTACACATGTCAAAATCACCATTTATACACCCAAAACATATTTCAACACCACAGACACTCAAACAAAATTTCAAAAGTGTGACACACTCCATATAAACATTTTGGAAAAACTCTACTCTATTTATAGAACACTTTTTCACCATTCATGAAACTCAATAAATCATAAATTAAAATTGATTAGTTTAAAAATAAATAACTTAGCTTTACCTACTCAACCCACACAACCCCTTCACTTATGAACAAACAAACACAACACCATGTCAAAAATGAAATTCACAGCACTTTCATAGATTAAAAACCAACTGCATAATTTATTTAAATGAAAACAATTGACTAAATATAAATTTCAAGAAAAACACACCCAAAACATGTGAGGAAGCTAATTATCAAATTTGATGCACTCTAAAATAAAAAAAATCAAAATTTTCACCAAACAAATAAATTAAAGAACATGTAATATTAATCAAACGAGCAAGCTAATTTTTTAAATAATATTTAAATGTGGAATCACCTCCTCGCATGAAGAAAACTCATCAGTTTGGTGCAAATATTAGTCAGTACCACAAGAAACCAACATAAAACCCTAATCAAGAGGATTAAACCCTAAATAAACTAAAATTGAACCCCCTAAACACAACCTTAAAAGCTGGAAAATAAAGGAAATATGAAACCCTACAAACTAGAGTGAGTCATGTGAGGGGTTGTAGGAGGGAAAGTGTGACGGGGCTGGATGGGGAGTAGGGGTGAGGTGTGACGGGGTTGGCTGAGAATAAATGGTGCAGTGTGAGGGAGGTGTCCAGATGGGAGAGGAAGGGGCGGTCGGGAATTACCAGAAGAGGAGGATAGAGGCGGCACAATGAGGTCTAGGGGGAAGGAGGGCAGTGATGTGACAGTATCTAGGGGAAATAGGGCAACAACGTGAGGGAGGTGGCTGGACCGGAGAGGCAGGGGAGTTCGGGACTGTCCGGAAGAGCAGGGTTGGCGACCATGGGGAGGGGCGATGTCGCAAGTGGACACCAGGGGGTAAGGGGGAAGTACAACGCGGGTAAGGGTGGAGGATCAACCCTATGAAAAAAGAGCGGAAAAAATAATAATTAAATAATTAAATAAAATAATAATAATAATAATAATAATAATAATAAGGTAATAACATTACATAATATTAGCAATGATAATTATTATCACAAAAATAATAAAAATTTAATAAATTTTATATCCTTAAGAATATTAATAATAATATATTTATTATTCTCAAACAATGTTCTCATTCTTATCATTAAAAAAAATTTAAAGTTTATTAAACTTCTTGTTTTCATTTTTTTTCTATTTCATTATTCATTATTATTTCATTATCTTGTTATGTTTTAACACATTTTGAAATCTGGGTAGACTGCACGGTCTCATAACTGTGTCATGCCCATGCGTCTGGTGATGTTAAACCCAAAACACTCATAATAATAATAATAATAATAATAATAATAATAATAATAATAATAATAAACTAAAATATGAATAATGATGTTAATAATAATAAAAATCCTAAACCCCAATTGATAGTAATAAAATAAAATAAAAAGTTATATCAATTATGATAATAATGATAATGATAATAATAATAACATCCTGAATTAAAAATATTATTATTATTTTTATTATTAAAAAAATCCATCAATTTTTTTCACTTCTCATTTTTATTTTGTTCCTTTATTAATTAATTTTATTTAATTAATTGAACATCATAAGGGTGTACAGTGAACCGGGCGAGGTTGCACGGTGACCCAGGTGAGGCCGAGCAGCTTCGACCACAGTGCACCGGACGTAATCAAGAATAAAACACATGTTTTTAAATAAGAACTCAACAATTTTAATTCGATCCTTGACCTGAACTACCCGATGCCCAATAAAAATATTAAATTAAATAATTTAAAAATGATGGGTGTGACATTTATCCCCACCATAGCGCTTTCCATCCCCAGAAATCCATAAATAAGGATGAAACATGAAGTATCAACTGATACCCCCTTGGGATTCAAAAAGAATCCATGTGAAAAGCAAGTGAAAAGATGAAAATTCACCATGCTCAGATAAAGTGAATCAAAAGGAAACTTCAAGAAATTTGTAAAAAGTCTTTCTAATATGTGTTTCCTGCCCCAAAGAGCTAGAACACCTCTAGTTGACTAATCAAGGAAAGGAACTCCCATACCCACAGAAACCAACTTCACAAGTCGAAATACATCAAGCATTATTAAACAAAAACCACACCATTTGACTGGAAAGAACAAAAAAGACCAACCACATCCAAGGTACACTCTTATCACCTACCACCAAGTCATCTTTAGGAACAGAACCAAAATGAGAACATGGGGAAGCCCGGAGGGGCTCCCCACTGTTAGAAACCTACCAATGATTGAGAAGAGATTTTAAAACTGGCACAGGGAGGCCCGGGTGGACTCCCCACCATTATGAAAAAGTGCCAATGCCAATTCATTTCAGACACATCTGAGTGAGACCCATCATGGGTTCTCCCCACCATTAAAACTGCCATAAGGTACACAAAATTCAAAATTTCTTACAAGTGACCAACACCCCACCACAAGGGGCAGGGAGGGCAGGGCCCAACTACCGGGGCATAAAAACCATGGCCCAAGACAAACTAACATATCCACATCCCTAGTTGAGCACTATACAACTTTGAGAATGATTTACACTACAGACCCCATAAGGATCCCTAAAATAGATTACATTTAGTGTGACACAACCCTCTGTACATTAAATTAATGAGATGACCATGCCTCCTCATAGCCATAGTAAACCTCATGCACCCAAACGGGTCGTTAAAAATGGATCAACCACACAAAAAAATTTAAACTGCTTTGACTTTCAACACTGACGATAGAAATAAGGTCAGGGTCCCATACACTCTCAGGGTTCCTGACCATGTGCAATCGTCACTCTGATGCATATGGATGGAGCCCTAATGTTTGAAGCATCTCCTGCCTCGTAGTCGGGCATCAAAGGCTCTCAAACGAAGATTCCCATTTTTTTTCCACACACAAACACACCACAATCATGACAATTCCATCAAATACAACACACCATGACATCCAACACCTCCCTCATGAAACATCCACCAAAACAAAGGCCTATATGATGCATATGAACCACCTCTTCACCTTAACCAATAAACTTCAGAAGGAAGGATGCACGATTACCTCTCCCCTTTGAATAGAAAAATTAGAACTCCCTAAGAGAAGGACACACTCCTTCGAAAATAAGTATTTCCAAAGGAGTCTAAGAAATCCACCCTTGTTCATAAAAGAGTACTCACATTGAAAGACATCACCAAACACGATCCTTTAGTCTGATGAAAGAACTAAAATCCTTTTAATCCATTAGTCAACACTGATAATCTTGAACCACCTTCACCCTTCCCCGCTAGAATTACTTTCATCGTTTCCAAGGGGAACCTTCAGACACAACGGTTTCAAACATCATACCCGATGACTCAGACAACTTAAAGTGACCAAAACACCCTCTCTTGCATCTGTCATCCACCTGGGAGAGGATTTTCTTAACCGAAAAGGATGAGGGATAGCCTCATCACTATCACCCAAAATAAGGAGAGTCCTTACCTTAATCAACTAGAGGTTCATCCAACGGTGAATTACCTGTGGTCGCACTTCAATCGCATGTTAATTCATTTGGGGGGAATACACTAGTCAGAAAAAAACCATGGAACCAATAAAACAAGTCTAATGGCCAAGACATACCATAAGAAAACACTAAATGTATAAGGGGAAACCACACAATGGCTTCCCAAAGCACTTTTAAAAGAAACCAATAACCACATGCTTTTTCACCATTTTACCGGTAAGAATCCAAACTCAGGACACAAATCAATAAAAATGGATTCTCGGATCGAAATGCCTCACGTCCAACATTTCCAAAACACAAGGACACACCACACAATCACTGATTATTAAAACACAAAAAGTTTTTTTTAACAAAAATTTCTAAAAATAAATGAATCTGGTGGGTTTCAAAAACACCAATGGTGTCCCAAAAGCCTCACACATGCATGTTATTGTGCCACACTGGTACCCACCTCATTTTCATCCAGGAAATAATCCACTCATTCCATTAACCATTTATATCTCCATATAAATTCATGCATGTGGTTTCCCATGAGAACACTAAGAATCAAAACTAGACCTTTCCATTTTTTTCAAAACCAAAACACTCAACCCACACCTTTCAACCCTGACAAATCATTTAATTTTTAAATCGCTTCATTTCAGAACATTTTCCAAGACTAAATAATTTTTAGCTAAAAAATAGATTTCCATGATTCCAAAACAAAGAGATGAAAAATGATGCAAGAGTAGACTATTTTCGGAGCACATGAGACTCAGCCCCATTGGTGAGGACTCTTTAAGTGTATCTAGGAGAACTGGGATCAAATCTAGGCAGAGGCATATTTATTGGGGTACTGTAGCAGTATTGTAGCAGGCAATGTAGAAGGAACTGTAGTAGGTATTATTTGGAACTGTAAAAACCGGGACTATTCCCCCGTTTGGGCCTTCGGGCCACCGATTTGGTCCCCGATTCCTTTAAGGCCTTCGGGGCACCCCAGGCCTTCTGGTCAGTAAGGCCTTCGGGCCACCTCAAGGCCTTAGGGCCACCTCAAGGACTTCAGGACACCTCAAGGCCTTCGGGCCACATCAAGGCCTTCGGGCCAACTCAAGGCCTTCGGGTCACCTTAAGGACTTCAGGAAACCTTAAGTGCAGATGTAAATCAGAAAACCAACAAGGAACAAGCTCTAGAAGGAGGATTATCAAGAAGCATTCACCATTGCAGAAGCTAAATAGATTGCAAGAATTAGATGGTATGGCACCTTCCATCGGGACATGCATGTGCATCCACGAGAAATCCTAGCTGAATAGCCATGCGAAGGTGGAGAGAAATTTTCACGATGAAGATACCAGGGAGGAGTAGTTCCAAGTAGTTAGTCTAGGTAATATGTAATTTTTGAATCCTACAGGAAATTAATTAATCTAAGGCCTATGGTTCATGTAATACTTACACCTACGGGCCATGTAAGGGTTCCACCTCACCCCTTGAATAGCGTATTATCAAAAATAACTAATAAATGAAGGCATTCAGTCCATTGGATGAGACTAGTGTCAGTGGGTGACTGGTACATATGGTTGGCGACCATATGCTAATCATACCACTGCCACAGAGAGTATTCTAGGATAGTGTCTCCAACTCCACATAGCTTGACATACCTTTCGAGCTCACTGGAGTCACTAACCCCACTCCCTCTTCATTTCCCTTAGAGAAGATTAACCACAAGGACCAACAACTCAGAAAAACCTCAACTTACCATGGTAACTCAAGTCCTCCCATGAGGTGTACTGTCCGGGCACCTTGTTCATAGCCAGAACGTTGAGTTTTGACAACCTTAAATTTGGTCTATCTGACTCTATCTCAAAGGTACATGACCCAAGAGAGAAAACTACCTCTAATACCATTTTTTCACAAACCAGGATGGGTCGCCATCTGACTCAGCGCTAAACCCGGTCTGCAACATGGCCCGAAGGGCGATCCTGATCCCCACTGGCTAGAACAAGTGTCAGGGTTTCAAGAGTAACATGGGGGAATAGTTTACCCAAAATAAAATACAAAAAAACTATCAAGATAAATAAAAAAACTATAAATTAGAACCAAATAGACCTTAATATTGGACCAAACTTAAAGTTTTCAACTCCTCCCAAAACTCTAAGAAGACTACAATGAAAAGAAAACTAACACATCTATTCTCACCTTCATGCAACATGAGGAGCCACCTTCTCAAACCACTATTGTTAGACCTACCTGAAAAAATCATCGACAACCCAAACCACCATCATTAAGCAAGATGTATCAACCTGGGATTCATAAAGAACAAGATCTATATAAACCCAAAGGTGTACGAAGGGTGTGAGACAAAGAATAAATAGGATGCCACCGAAATAAAAATATTCCACACATAAATATTAAATTAAAAATACACTTTCCAATTTAATAAATGAAGGGACACAAAATCTTGAACACTTTAAAGAAATGATATCAAAAAAAATTCAAAGAAATCAACTTAAATTAAGACTACACCCTTACCTTTAAGAAAAACAAAACCTTCAATAAAAACCCAAAGTTTTAAGAAAAACCAAAACCTTTAAGAAAAACACAATGTTACACCATATGCCAATAGTGAGCTTAATGCAGTCCAAGAGTAAAAAAAGTGGGAGAGGCCTTATAGGTACTAGCAACCAGCAGGATCCTAGAACATCTTATCTGAGTGAAACATGGCTTAAAAACCAGGACACTCAGAAAATGTGGCTTAAAATCCACCACTCTCAGAAAACATGGATTAGAAACCATGACCCTTAGTCATTCATATGTTTTGTTAGTGTTGCAATCATCGGTCCTATCAGTGAAACTTGGTCAAGTCACCTCCAGATCACTAGCCCACTAGTCCTTGTTTCCCCAACCTAAAACCCCAGGCTTCCCTCTTTGTGATCATTTAAATTAAAAGCTCACAAGACATGTCACATATCGCATTCAAATAAAAAAACAAACAAGGAATTTTCCATGCCCAATAACACACTGGTCCACACAAAAATTCCACTTTTAAATAATACGCACACATAAAAACTTTTGAAACTGAATATGAAACATTTACAAAATAAAATAAACCAACTACATAATTAAAAGAAACCATTTCAATATTTAATCAAACCATTAGAAAATTTATCAAACAAATCATTTTAATTTTCAAATACCTTTTAAATCTCATCTTGCACTTTCCACATAAGGCATAAATAAATAATCATTTTTCCTTTTAAAGATTCACCTTATCATATATGTATTTCAAACACTTCTAAAATGTATTTTCGCACCACAAAATCAAACCATAATATCTGTTTAAGCACACAAGTAATACAAACCAACACTAAAGATTTCTAAATCACCATTTACACACCCAAAATGTATTTCAATGCCACATGCACTAAAACAGAATTTTAAAAGTGTGACATGATCCATATAAACATTTTGGAAAAACTCTACTCCATTTATAAAACACTTTTGCACAGTTAATGAAACTCAATAAGTCATAAATAAAAATTATAAGATAGTTTAGAAATAAATCACTTAGATTTACCTACTCAACCCACTCAAAAACTTCACTTACGACCAAACACACACAATGCCATGTCAAAAATGAAATTCATAGCACTTTCATAGATTAACAGCCAATTGCACAATTTATTTAAATTAAAACAATTGACTAAATATACATTTCCATAAAAATTCACCCAAACCATATGATGAAGCTACTAATCAAATATGACGCATGGTAAACATAAAAAAAACCAAATTTTCATCAAAATAATAAATTAAATAACATGGTAGATTAATCAAAAAGGCAATTTAATCCATTAAATAATATTTAAACATGGAATCACCTGCCTCGCATGAAGAAAATCCATAGGTTTGGTGCAAATATTCATTCGTGCTACAAGAAACTAACATAGAACCCTAATCAAGAGGATTAAACCCCAAATGAACCAAAATTGAACCCCCTAAACACATCATTAAAAGCTGGAAAAAAAGGAAATCTGAAATCCCAAAAACTAGAGTGAGTCGCGTGAGGGGTCAGAGGAGGGTTGGCATGATGGGGATGGTCGGGGAGAAGGGGTTCGGTGCGACAGGGTTGGATGAGGAGCAATGTTGCGGGATGAGGGAGGTGGCTGGACGGGAGAGGAAGGGGCAGTTAGGACTTGCTAGAAGAGGAAGATGGAGGCTGTGCGATGAGATCTAGGGAGAAGGAGGGTGGTGACGTGATGAGATCTAGGGGAAGAACGGAGGCGGTATGAGGGAGGTGGTCGGACGGGAGAGGCAGGGGCTGTCAGGACTTGCCGGAAGAAGAGGGTCGATGACCATGGGGAGGGGCGACGTCGCAAGCAGACACCAGGGGTAAGGGGAAAGCGTGATGTGGGTAAGAGGGGAGGGGTAACCCTAAGAAAAAAGAGAGCATAAATAATAATAAAATAAATAATTAAAATAATTAAAATAATAATTGTAACAAAAGGTAATAACATTACATAATATTAACAATAATAATTATTATCAAAAAATTAAAAAAATTATTAAATTTTATATCCTTAACAATATAAATAATAATATTATTATTATTCTCAAAAAAAATTCTCATTATTATCATTAAAACAATTTCTTAAAGTTTAGTAAACTTATATTTTTCATTTTTTTCTATTTCATTATTCATTATTATTTCATTATGTGATTATGTTTTAACTCACTTTGAAAGTTGGACAGACTGTGCGGTCTCATAACTGTTTCCTTCTCATGCGTCTGGTGACGCTAAACCCAAAACAACATTAATAATAATAATAATAATAATAATATACTAAAATATGAATAATTATGTTAATAATAAAAAAAACCTAATTTATAGTAATAAAATAAAATAAAAATTTATATCAATTATGATAATAATGATAATAATAATAATAATAATAAAATCCTAAAATAATAATAATATTTTTTTTATCATCAAAACAATCCATTATTTTTTTCACTTCTCTTTTTTATTTTTTTCCTTTATTAATTCATTTTATTTAATTAATTAAACATTGGTTGGGCGTGCGTTGAACCGGGCGAGGTCGCGTGGTGACCCAACTGAGGCCACATGACTTCGACCATAGTGCAATGGATGCATTCAAGGTCAAAACACATGTTTTTAAATAATAACTCAGAAATTATAAGTCGTGCCTCGACCCGAACTACGTGATACACAATAAAAATAATAAAATAAATAATTTAAAAACGAAGGGTGTGACAAGGCTCCCCAAATAAACTCAAGGGTATAATTATATTTGGGTTTTAATTAATCATCATATAATGTCATTAAAATTAGTCCTTATTAGAGAATATTTGTCTCTTGATCGACTTACCAAGATATAGATTAAATAAGTGGTAAGGTTATGTGGGTACCAGACACTATTGTATCGGATCATGATATTAGATTTTCCATGAATTTATGCACATTTCTTTAATAAGATCTATATAAAAAGTTGTGTTTCAAGAATTCTTATCATCCTCACTTATATAGACAGTCTAGGAAGATCCTTTAATCCCTGGAGGATTAGTTGAGATCATGTACTATGGATTTCAAAGGTGTTCGGGATCAATGACTTTCTATAGTCGAGTATTCATACAAAAATATATTTCTATCAGTCATTTAGATTTATTCTCATGAATCCCTATATAAAATTTATTTTATAACTTTGATATAATGGGATAAATTTGGATAATGAAATAAAATGGTACATGAACTAGTGGGGGGAATGGATGACAAGAGTTATGTTAACAATAATCACTGAGATATAGAATTCAATGTTGATGTGAATTTTTTCCAATGAATTTATCCATGGAAGAAGGTTCTGAGATTCAAAAATAATGAAATTATGATACCTATATATATTGTTCCTTTATATATTATTTATTCATAGGGACTAAAACATATTTTTTGGAACTCCAAAAAAATATTTTATTATCAATAAAATTATAATAAAAGTTTTTATTATGAAAAATATTTTACCAATTTTTTAAAAAACAATTCACATATGTGGATAAATTTAATTTAAAATTAATCCCACATATGTGACGAGAAAGTGTGTCTTTAAATAAAAAAATCATCAAAATTATAAAAAGTTTTTATTTAATAAATTAATATAAAAATGACTCTAGTGAAATAAATGGAAAAACTTGTATCGTGACTTTGAAAAAAATAATATAATTTAACTTTACTATCAATTTATATGAAAAGGAAATTTTTATTCAAAATTCACTATTTATCAACATTAATCGAAAAATAAAACATTTCCAAAAAATTCCAAAACAAAACCCACATATAATTTTTATATATGTGATATACATGAAATAATTTTTTATATTCATGAAATATTTATCATTATGGAAATATAATATATAATTTTCATTCTTATAATGAAAAATTATAATTTTGTTCATGTACGTGTGGACCACTGCCTTCACTATGTGATGTGACTCTCTTTTCATCACCACACCACATGGAAAATATATAAATTTATATTTTAAAAAAATATTTTATTTATGTTATTATTTTCATTATAAATAGATAAATTATTACTTACCTCCTTTCTATAATGATCATTGAAAAATGGAAACGTTATTGATGCGTACGTATGACTTGTCGTCTTTATGATTGTAACACACTTAATTTCTCAAAACCACATTTCATGATTAGTATTAAATGTATAATTCATGTATAAATATGATAATTATGACATTATTATTATTATGGAGTTTATGGAACTATATAATATTCATAAGAATGATAACTTTCATAATAAATAATGAATGAAAAAACAAGGCGATTTACACCCAAATCAATCAAAATAAATATATATTATTAAAAAAAGTGGTAAATGTTATAATAGGATCATATATGATATAATAAATATCATTATGGTTTATTATAATTCAATAACATGCTTAAAAATTAAATATGAGTTTAAAAATTGTTCAGCTAAAGGAATGCTTGAGGTAAGGGACTTCATCTGAATCATTATGGCATATTGTAATGTTATGCACCAAATTTATTTTATATGGTATATATACTTATACTATGATATATAATATCATAATTCATTCATAATTCATTCATAATTCATGATATTTTATGTTTTAATTTTAATTATTTAATCAAATGTATTGGACTTAAAAGTTTCCAAGTTGTAAAAGATATTGTATAATATCACTTTATTTTCTGATTTCCCACTTCCCCGTAAAACAATCAATTTCATATGATAATTATTCATTTTACATTAAATTTATATTATATGGCCATATTATTTTTTAATTTAAATGATTATATCCTAATCTATATTCTATTTTTTCATATGGTTTTTACTTTGATAATTAATTTATAATCATTGGAAATATTGATAATTCCCTACACATTACTCAATATAGATATTTGATGATGTGGAATATTGATTAATTGGTTAAATATATCATTATATATGTGAGTAATGCCTTTAGGATACCATGAAGGGTGTTTCCTTGTATAATACATCCCCTTGATGCATCAATATGTGTCATTATACAAATATGATGGCCAAATTAAATGGGTTTCAACAGGTAGAATTAAACTGTCTTTGGAATAGTGTTGATAGTAGATGTATCACGATTCCTAAGATCATGGAATCTACTAATTATGCATTACCATTATTAAGATTTCTTTTATTATTATACCTGATATTTTCACGATTATATTATCTCGAGATGCATTTAATTCTATGGTTATTGATTAAATGGCATGTGATTTATGTTATTCACATTTCCATATTTATTATGACTTATCATATCATGCAATTTACGTTATTTAAATTAAATGAGTTTTCAGTTACATATAATTTAAATTTTTTATGAATTTTGATTCATGATATATTCCTATGTATTTAACCCTTACTTGTCATTTGATCTCACACATATTTTGTTTCCTTTCCATGTGATTTAAATACGAGGTATTGGAATGATTTTCCAAGGGTGATGTGCATTTACTTTTCTTATATATTTTTTTATATTCTGTACTCCCATTGTATAATAGGATCATGTATATATTTATATCCCAAAAAACTAAATTTATTAGTCTTTTATGAGGTGACACTTTGTATCTATGCTATTTTAATAATCCATACACTATCTCTATTATATTTTAGTTGGGGTCGTTACAGTAGGTATCATAGTAAAGTTATTAGAAAAATTATGAATTTCATTAAGGAAAAAATAGATTATGGAATATATCCCTATGGTTTGATTTGAGAATAATTAAATAATAACATCCTAATGTGTTTTTAAGTAATATATTATGTTGTATTTCCTTGAAATATATCCCCATATTGATGCTAAATGTGAATGTGTTTCATTCACAAATGTACCTAACCGTAATAACTCCCAAAAGGGAATATTGGTCTTCACCTGATCATCTCCAATTGCATGAAAATCGTCCTTACTCTGTATGAGGTTTGAAACACCTATGAGATGTATTAGGATAATTCACATTTCCTTTACAAACCATTATGTAGGAATAGAAAATAAATATTTCCCTGAAAAAACCTTGACTATGACTCTAAAATTACTGATGCATTAATTCTAATTTATTCTACGTCTTACACAATATTTTAAATTAAATATTATAATTTAAAATTTATAATTTTATGAGCTAATCTAATATATTCTATAGTTTAGAAATAGTTCATGTAAGTAAGAAGAATATCAATACTCATGGCCAATTTATAGATTTCCCCAATGAGGAAGCCAATATAGAAAATATTAGAATTGAGAAAATTATGGTTTTATTAGGGAAGCTTAATAATGTTATGAAAATTCAACATTCCTAGATGGAGAACCCTATTCCACAATCATGTTCTCTCATGTTTATCCTCTTTATGTAAAATAATTCCTTATCATGTTTTGGTACTACAAATCCAATGGTATTAGAGAAATGGATTACATCTCTAGAGAATATATTTATGGTGTTGTGATGTAGTGAAATGTAAAAGGATACATATATATTTTATTTTCTCAAAGTTTATGATGATAAACAGAAGTTGTTGATCAATAGTACTATGGAGAAAGAGGAATTATTACTCCTATAATGTAAATCCTTTATGGAGAAATTCTTTGAAAAATATTTCCCTAATGATAAAAAATTGAAATCAAGAAAAAGATTCATATATTAAAGTAAAAGGAAAAAATAAAATGTTTCACAGTATGAGTCTACCTTTACATGTATATCTAGTTATTCTATTGAATATATACACAACATGGAGTTCATGATTGACCATTTCTTTTAAGGTCTTAAGAAAAAAATTGAATGACGTAATTATCAAAAAAATATTATTTATATGATGAAATAGTTTTATGTTTCATCAAGATAGAGAATAAATTATCCAGATCTTACATATTATAAGGAAATAAAGAGAAGAAGATTTCATCCAAAAACCAATAGAAACAAAATGCATCAAAGAAGAGGAGGATTAAAAAAAATTCATCATGTGAAAATTGTGGAAAGAAACATCATGGTATGTGATTGAATTAAATGTGAGTGTGTTACAAGTGAAATTATTAGGGTTATTTGGCTCGTAAATTCTAGGGGAAGAAGAAATCAATGATATCTACTATTTTAGTTTTACTGAAATGGGTAATTATTCACATTAATTACACAAGCATCAAGTTATTGTACTATAGAGGAGGCTAATGGTAGAATTCCATGTTTTTTTATCACTATGACTGAGGTGGAAGTACCCAATAATGTGTTGGTAGCTACATTAATCCTATATTCAAATTTAGATAATTAATTATTTGATTATGTATCCTTACACTATTGTATATATTCCCTTTTTCCATGAAAATTAGTCCTTTCCATTTTAATTTAAAAAGATAATTTTGAGTTAAAATATCCAGGGATGTATCATTGCAAAGAAGCTAGGTCAGGAAGTCCTCATTATGACTCATATATATGATTTATTTATTGAACATATATAAATAATTACGGTTTACATCTATATAATCCATGGTAAGGAATGGATTTCAAAATATGATGAAAAAAATTATTGCAAGAAGAATAAAATTATGATTTTTGAGGAAGATTTAAAATTCCTTATCTTTAGATAAGTGACATCATTTGTTGAGTCATATTGATATTTGACACTCGTATCTCTACTGAAAGGGATTCCTAGGGAATCGGAGAAAGTAGAATCATAGTATACAGAATATGATATTAAAATATAGGGCGTACCTATTTTATAGGAATAAATATATGTATTTACAATGTAATAATTTGGAAATCCCCTAGAGTGTGAAGTTCAGTTTTCCATTGATATTATCCTTGATTTATATATAACATGAAAGAATCCCTATAGAATGGATACTTTATAATTAGAGGATTTGAATAAAAACACTAAAGGATTTTTTGAGATAAGGGATTATGTCACCCTATTGTTTATCTATGGAGAGACTATTTTCTCTTTGTTTAGAAGAATGATGGCTCCATGAGACTATGCAGTGATTATCGTTTAATCAATTTGATTAAAATAAAAATAATGTATCATATTCCTTTCATTGATGGATTAATTGAATAAATTAATAGATCCCAACATATGCCAAATATTTCCCTTCATTTAGGGTATCATCAACTACAAGTAAAGAAGAAAGACATTCTCAAGACATATTTTCAAATGAGGAATGGACATCACAATTTTCTAGTAATTCCATTTAGATTGAATAATGATACAAGATTTTTATGGATTTAATGAATAGAGTATTTAAAGAATACATTGATATTTTTTTTGGTATTCATCAATGATATTTTGGTCTATTTGATACACTATGAGGACCACTAGAATAACTTGAGGATCAATCTTGAGGCTCCTAAAAGGAAATTGTGCTATGGGAAATTAACAACTATGATTTCTATATTTAATAAGGTTATATTCATGGACATATTTACACCACGGATATAATATAAATTGGTCCTATGAAAAAGATTTTTGTTAGATAATAGTCAATACTAATGAACATGGCTGAGGTATAGAGTTTCATTAGTTTGGATGGTTTCTATCAGTGATTCATTTATAAATTTACCTTATTGCCTTACATATTAACCATGATTACATGTAAAGTGGTTATGTTTTTTATACAATGGAATGCGAAGAATATTTTTATGACTTGATGATGAGATCAATCAATGCTCAGATTATGACTCTACCATATGAAAATTATGGGTTTTTATATATAGTTATGCATCAAAGAAGGGACATGGTCATTTTCTAATGAAAAATGATAATCATTTTAGATATGCATTAAGGAAATTGAATACACATGAATAGAACTATCCAACCCATGATCTTGAGTTAGAAACTATAAGAATTTCTATGAATATATAGAGATGTTTTATCTATGGTAAATTATATGAGACATACACAAACCAAAATGGCCTAAAATACATATTTTTACAAAAAAATAAATCAATATGAGGTAAAGGTTTTGGTTTTTGCTACCCAAGGATTATTATTTCTCAATACACCACCACCCAGGGAAAGAAAATAACATCCTGGATGTATTTAGTAGGAAATTGAATGGAATTCTTCCCTAAATGAGGATTTTTAGGGATCCTATGTTCATACATCTAGGGAATATGGACATTGGAATTTTTATTGAAGGGGAGTCATCACTCAAATTATTAATTATTGAAAACCCATATTTTTTATAAAAGTTAAAAATTTCTCAATGTGATGATGAAAACTTTTAGAAGAAAATTAAATATGTGATTAATGGGAAATTACAAGAAATCATTTAAGAAATTTTTTTTCTAAAAATTGAAAAGAGAATATGTGTTCCATCAATTCCTGAGATAAACATGTAATTATTATATAACACTCATAGCTCAAAATTATCTATAAAACCTACTTGAAAAAATATGTATAGGTATTTGAGGTAATATTTTTTGTGTGATAACATAAAGTGGGAAATGTATTATTATGTGTTCATATGTTTGTTTTATCTACAAGGTAATTATTTGAGATTGCATAATAGATGATTAATAAAACCTATTCATATTTCTGTGTAGAAATGGGATTACATTACTATGGACTTTATTTTAGGACTACCAATGACTCCTAGAGAGTGATATTCTATATTGGTTATCATTTATTGACTACAAAAATATGAACATTTATTCAATATAAAACAAATTTTAACTCTAGATTACCTTGAAATGACCTATATCAATGGCATTATAAGACTTCATGGTTCACCTATTTAAATTGTGTTTTATTTGGATCCCCATTTTAAGTAAAAATTTTGTATAATTATTCCTAATGATCTTCATACTTAACATTATTTGAGAACCCTCTACCATCCTAAAATTGATTGAAAATAGGAAAGAACTATTAAAATAGTGGAAGAAAATTTTTTTTCATTATAACATGACATTCAACGAACATTGTATATGTATTTACCTTTGTTTTATCTCTCCTATAAGAATAGTTTCTATTCAATTATTGAAATGGAACTATATGAAGCATTATATTGAAAGATATGTCATACTCCAACTTCTTGGGATGATTTTAGTAAAAGGAAAATCATTGTAACAGAACAAGTTAAAGAGAAACCAATAAAGGAAAAGGATATTATGGATCACATTAATGTTTCCCAAAGTAGGCAAAATATTTTTTCTAATAATCATAGTAAATATTTTAAATTCAAAGTCAGAGATTATGTTTTCCTGATAGTATCTCTATGGAAGGTTTTTATAAGGTTTGGTAAGAAATGGAAAATGAGAAAATGTTATATCAAAACCATTGAAATAACTTAATGAATTGATTTATTTCATTTTATTTGGAAATTCCTCCATATCTCTCAAAATTAAATGATGTTTTCCATATATCGTTGTTAAAAAAGTACATGCCATACCCAATTCATGTTCTTAAATCTGATGAAATAAAATTTTAACATGATCTATCTTACTATAAATAACCCATCCATATTATTGATACTATATAGAATGTTTTTGGGGGAATTGGATGACTCGACTGGTAGAGTTATTTTTCAGAAATCATAAAATGATGGAAGGAATATTAGAACCAGAAGATGTTATGGAGAAGAACATCACACATCTATTTAAATGGTAATATATATTAAATTTAAAGATCATGTTTTTTTTATAATATTTAGGAATGTAACACCCCCTGATTTAACTATTTCATTTAGAGTAGATTTATTTTATTCGATAGCTTATGATTCATGCAACACCACGTTTAAAAACCTTTTTTACTCTATTAAAATATTATTTAAGCCTGAACATTATAACCAAGATATTAAATAAATGGGTATTAAAAAGATATAAAATATGAAAAATAAGTAGTTTACACACGTTCATATCTTATCTATTGATAAGAACAAGAAATAAGAATCATTTGATAGAAAAATTAATATTTTATGATAAACTATTTAAAAAACAGGTTCGTCCCTACTTGAATATATATGAAAAATTTAATTTTTATTAAGTTAAAAAAATAATTTATAAAATTAAATTATTTTTTAATTTATAATATCAAAATTACATTATGTTTAATTTTTGTTATTTTTTTTGAAATGTTTCATTTTTTGATGAATAGTGAAAATTGTGAATTTTAATTTAAATTTTCCTTTTAATTAAAATTTTTTATAATGTTATATTATATTTTTAAATGTGTTTATTTTAATATTATTTAAATTATATATATATTAATATGAATTAGGTAATTTAAATCATTTTGATATTGAATTTTAATATTAAAATATCGTAATCTTTTAAACATTTTCTCTTTAAAAACCCGTTTTCCCATCATATATTTGGGATTAATTTTAAATTAGGATTTTACACTTATGTTAATGGAATTTTGAAAAATGGAATCCATATTTTTATTGAGAATAATTTATATTATCAACTATGGTAAACTTAATTTTAGACCAAAATTAATAGTGAAATCTATAAAAATTATTTACCATGGTAAGGGTAAAAATGGATTTATTGTGGGGTTAAACTGAAATTATAAGGGTTAAAATGACCTATAAAATTGTCTAAAATATTCCAAATAGCCATACTTTCACCCTATAAAATATAAGGATCGATCATAATTCATTTTCGACCCTTTTTATGTGAAAAATTTGGTTACATATTTTTCTTTCTAAAAGGTACATGTTTTCCACTCACCTCACTTATAAAAGGATACCCCCTATCATCTCTATTCCACCCTTTAAAAACCTTCCATTAAATTCCCAAATCACATATAAATATCCATAAAATCATCCTAGATTCTTTTTTGGTATAAATCCATTTTATGATTTATTTTCCTACAAAAAATATAAAGATACCCAAAAAAAGAGTTAGCATTCTTCAAAATTGTGATTTTATTTTATTTCTTTCTATACCTAATTCAAGTAATATAAAACCATGGTAATATTATAACCTAATTATCATAAATATACTAATATTTTGATATTTTATTTTAATTATCTAAAACCATATATCCTTCCTAAAAATGGGTTATTAAATCATCATTCGTGTGCATGGCAGATTACTACTTGGTGAACCGATGTCAATCGTTTTTCCATTACCACCTATCATGGTTGGGTAGGATAAATGATATGAATTATATATGTTATTTTTATAAAAATATTTATACTTATTGAGAAATTTTATAATATATTACTTTTTTACTTTTCATTCCTTATGGGATACAACAACGTCCCTCATGTGTACAACAAATAACTGTCTCCTAAGGTGATGTGATTCATGATTCACTAACACATAACATTGAAGGTGATATGGATAAATGTTAATGAATATATATGATATAGATGAAAAAATTATTGTATTTATTAAATATTTATCATTAATTAATAATTATATATCATTGATTTTTTTAAATTGAAAAATGATAACGCCAGTCATATACATGTCGACTTCCACCTTCATGAAGTGATTAACACTATTTTCATCAACACACCCCATGGATAATATATATAAGTGTATTTAAAGAAATAATGTGGTATTTATTATTTTATTAAAATTATTTATATATAATATATTTCTTATATACATTCCACAATGATCTTTGAAAAATAGGAACGTTACTCAGGTGTATATACAACTTATCGTCTCCATGACTGTAATGTACAACATTTATCAAAACCAAATTTCATGATTTTTTTAAAAAGTATGATTTTTGTATAAATATAATAATTATTTCATTATTATTAATTTTAGGTTATGGAACTATATAATATAAAATATATCTGGAACATTCATAACAAAGAATGAATGAGAAAACAAGGCGATTAATATCCAAAACAATGAAAATAAAGATATATTACTAACAAATGGGTGGCACAATGTTATAATAGGATAATATATGAAATTATAAATATAAATAATTTTCTATTATAAATTAATATCATGCCTAAAATAATTATAATTTTGTTTAATAATTCATCAACTAAAGGAAATCATGAGGTAAGAGACTTCGTCTCAATTTCCCTTCATTGAGGAATATTAAATTATTGCCCACATAATTTCATTTATATAGTGTACATAATTACACATTAATATTTAATATCATCATTAATTAATACATAATGGTTTTTTAAGTTTCAATTTGAATTATTTTATCTAATGATATTTGACTTGAAAGTTTCCAAGTGTTAAAAGATATTGTACAATATCACTTTCTTTTTTGATTGTATAATTTATCAGGATACAATCAATTTATTGTGATAATTTTCCATTATACATAAAATTTATATTAAATATGATAATTATTTTATAATGGGTATTATTATTTCTTAAACCATATATTATTTATAGATATGTTGTTTAGTTTGACAATTATTTGATAAACTAGGGAAATATTCATTAATCTATATATTTTACTCAACACGGATATTAGAGATAAGGAATTATTATTCATGGATTAAATATATAATATTGTATGTGAGGAATGATTTGGACCAATAGTTAAAGGTTGGGCCTAGTATATTATATCCCCTTTATGCATCAGTAGGACTCATGAGACAAATAAACTGGCTAAATTAAATGGGTATCTAACTATAGTTTTAAAACATCTTATGAATGTTCCGCACTGTATAGGTATCATGATTATTGAGATCATTGAATCCAATCATTAAAAATTTCATTCATAATGAAAAAAGTTATCATTTTCCAAATTATTATCATAATGACATTATATCTGGATGCATTTCATTCTTAATTTATTGATTAAATAGAATATTTTTTAGTTATTCAACATTCCATATTGATTAGTAATTATCATATCATGACAGTAAAGTTATTTAAATGGAATGTGTTTTAATTTATTTAAACTTCCTTTTTTATTTTTCTAATGTATTCATGATATATTTTTATTTAATTAAGACTTATTGAGAATTTTAGCTCACCATTATCTTGTTTACTTTCCCTAGGATATGAATAAAATAAATTTGAATGAGTTTTCAAGGATGCAATTAATTTGATGTTATTATTTATTATGTTTTTTGACTCCCAATATAAAATAGGTATCATATAAATATATGGTACTCTAGAACCACTAATGTGATTGGACTTTAATGATTTTACCCTATATATCCATGATAGTGTAATAAAGTAGACATCAGCTCCAATATACTGGAGTAATGGTCGTTACATGAATTATGAGGAAAAAACACTTTTTAATGGGGGTAAAAATAACACCAAAATATTTTATATGAATATCATTCAAAATTAAATATTAAGAATTCAATATATTTCCTTATACTGAACCCTGAGTCTAAATAAACTATGATAAAGTAATCTTATATAACATAGCTGTAAAATTATAAGGTATGAATAATAAAAACACCTTATGAATTTTATTTATAATTTTTTAAAATATTTCAAACTTAGTGGTTAATGTATTATAAATAAGTACTCAATTGTTAGTAATGTTTTTTTATGCTTTATAAATATATTTTCTTCCTAAATGGTATTATTTATTTTTTTATTCTGAAAATTATAATTAATTTTTACCATTTTTATAAATTTTAGTTTATTATTTGAATATCATTTTTATAATCATCATTTTTATATTACATAATGGTTAATTTTATTTATTTTTCTAAAAAAATCATGTTTTTAGTGAGTAATTAAAAATATTATTTTTTAAAAATATATTTTATAATAAATTAAATGACCCATTATGTTCTCAATTTTATTTTAATTTAAAAAAATTAATTATAAATAATCTAATTTATTACATAATAATCATCATTAAACTTGACTTTGAAAAAATTTCATTATTTTTATTAAAAATACATTTTTCAAAAAACAATATTATATGAGCAATCTGATTTATTCTTAATAAATTAAATTATTCTATATTGATTAGTGATTTGAGTTAAATTTATATATTATATATTAAATCATTTACTTTATTATTCATTTATTTTATTACTCATTTTATTTTATACATGAATGGAGGGTATGTAAATTATATTTTTTCTTAAAGAGTCACTGTTCTAAAATGGGTTTTTGTTGCTGGTTATGATCAGATATACAAATAAATTATTAACCTAATAGAAATTGTATCTAGAAAAATAAATTCAATAATTTCACTTAGAATAATTATTCTAATCTTCTATGTTAAAATTATTTTTATGTCTTAGTGATATGTAAAAACCATAAAAAAATTGCACAGTTAAGATTAAAAATTATTTGCCTATGGAGTTAAACTAAGAGATAATGGTAAGATTTCAACCCAAACTAATAAAATTATTAATTATTTAATATATATTAATATTATTTTATACTAACATATAATACCATTACATTTGGTGCCACATTCTAATGAAAGTGACCATTTATCATTGAAATATTTTATGAAATTCCATTTTTGTCCATACCCTCACTTATAAAAGGGCACCTCTTATCCTCTATTATTATCGCCATTTTATCCATATATCAAAGAATATCTAGGATCCAAAACATCATATAATCTCACCTTCATCCTATAGATTATATTCTTGTCATATAACCAATTATTCAATGCCTATGGTGTATGCCAAAGAAGGTCTCTCAAAGATAATGTATATATATTAACCACGCTCATTTAGTATAATTTCATAATCTAATTCATATGAAAATGTTTTATAAATAAAAAAATTAGTAATATTGTGATATAAATATATTTAGTTTTTATTAGTTTTATTTCACAACAATATACCACCTATTTTCAATCAAATGAGAGATGAAAGTATCGCTCATATGTACAAGTAGACTACAACCACCACATAGTTATGTGATCCATCTTCCAACACAATCATTCATGGTTGAAAATTTTGATATATTCAATGTTAATATATTATATTTATGATATAATAGTAAATTTATAATTTTTAATTAATATTTATCTCTCTTTTTTCCATCCATCAAAAAATAGGAAAACAACTCATGCATACGCACAAACCATTGTTTCTACATGGTGATGTAATTCATTTTTCATCACCACTCTATAAGAATGTTTATTTTTATTTATATAATGAATATATATTATATTAATATCATTATTATAATTATTTATATTAATTAATGGATATCAGTGAGATTTTACCATATAAGACGAACTAATACATAAGTGAAAAAAGTAGCAGTTAACACCCAAAATAATGATGATAATGAGTAATTTTTAATATATGAGTGAAAAGATGTCATAATTATAAATTTTATAGTATTATATTTATGAGATGTATGTGGTATATAATTATATTATACTTTAAATTTATTATATATGATTTTATAGTGATTATAAAGGAAGATAAACTTGAAAAAATGGATTTATATTACAATCTGGTTTTTAACGATATTGATTATACTTAAGCCTTTCAGATGATGAAATTGTATAATATATATCTCTAAAATCATATGTATTTTATTAAACTATGGCTATTACTATTAAAATAAATTTTTAATTTAATTTTCCTCTATTTAGGTACTCACTATATAAAAATAATGTATTTATAGAAAACTGACTTTTTTGCCTTCGATAGGAAATTTTTTCTTCCATGTCCATATTTTAATTAAAATGATTTCTATAATATTTTCACAATTCTATACAGATTATTTTAATTAATTATTCTCTATATATTAATATATATTACATGTATTAAATTCATCCTTCTCATAATTATAATAACCTGATACTTTTTACTTTTTACTAAAAATGTTATAAGAAAATTTTTTTTTAACTTACAATGCATGAAAAACATTCCCCACCAAAATAAACACATTTTTTTATAAGATGCATTTATATGTTACATTTTTCTTATCAAAGATAATTTTGCCTTATTATTTTATAATTTTT
Organism: Viscum album; assembly: GCA_963277665.1. Taxonomy (NCBI): domain Eukaryota; kingdom Viridiplantae; phylum Streptophyta; class Magnoliopsida; order Santalales; family Viscaceae; genus Viscum; species Viscum album. The sequence goes on along the minus strand of OY728119.1, from coordinate 1,597,126,618 downwards.
TAGTTTCTATATAAATGAATTCAAATAAAATGCATATTTTTTTTAAGAAATGTTCTTGTGATCTTCCAATGACATTTTTATCTATAAAAATATCTTTTGAAGTTTCTTATGATTTACTAGTGATATGATCAAATGAAAAAAATTTATTATATCTATATATATTTTATGATTACGATGATTAAATTTTAATGAAACCCATACCCATTCCATAATTTATGATTTGAAGATATTATGAATCATTTATTATCTTGTGACACACATATATATAGTTTTCATTATGTGATGGGTGGGCTGGGAATTATATAGGACAATAATTCCATTGGTTAATATTGATATCTCATGAGTTATTAATGACTAAAATGGAGAGTTTACCCAGTTTAATAATGCAATTTGTCCAATAATATAGTTATCAGATTGAACCTTGATAAAGGAAATTATGGAATGGGGAATGAACTAAGTCTATTATTATAGTCTTGACTATGAGCCTTGACTAGGGAAATATAGTTATATTCTCATGTGTATTAAAAACCCTGATATTTTATAATAATACCATTTCAATTTTGTGTTTAAAACACAAAACAAATCTTAGAAGAGAAGATAACACCTAAGACCATAAATAATATTTATTTTTATATAAACATAATCTCATCGATAGATTTTATAACACGCAACCCCGATTTAAAATTAACCATAATATGGTATATTATTATAACATAGCTCGGAAGTTGGTTGGTTTGTTAATTAAAAACTAATCTATGAAAATTATGGGTATCTATTAATTATAAATATAATAATAATCATTTAGAAGAAAAATAAATGTTTTTAAAAAACTATATTTTTTAAAAAATTCATTTTTTCGCGCATTTAACATATAATGTAAAATTAATTTTGCCACAAACCATCTTGGAGGGGCCCATGTCACAACTCCCCGTGCCTGAATTTAATATTCCATGCGCTGGTGACTAGTTCCAAGTAGTCATATCACTAACAAGGGAGGCCTTAGCCTAAATACTTGTACACACACACACACATCTTCAAGTCGATACAAATTATGAAATGTAAAAAGAACTGGACAACCATGCATGCATATATCTAAATCCCCCAACCAGAGTATGATAGTATGTATATGAATGTAAACAGATCCAAATAAAAGACTACCAAAAAGTGTTTGAAACACCAAAATTAAAGTAAGTATTGGGACTACTATCAGAAAGTTGTAGGAACACAACTTGGTATGTCTGGTCTCACAAAGCATCATCTGGTCTAGGTCTTTCTAGGACTTTGTGAAAATGTAGATCATCTGCATAAGACATGACACATATAGGAAAATATTGTGAAGGGGTGAGTATAACAATTCATAGAAGGAAACCATAAAACCACAAAGTATACAACCGAAGAATATATAGTCATATTTACATAGTAAATGTCTATAGCACATATAACAATAATATCCAGACAAACTAAAAAAAGACACACAGTTTATAGTTATGTCACAACCATAGTGTACAATCCAATGATTCCATCTCAAAGGATCCACAGAGCACTCATCCATTAAAACACACTTTGATGTATGATAGCACTGATGAAATCAGTTTGATAGGTGCTTCACCTTGGGTCTCATCATTAGAAGTACATGTTGATGGTATGAAGAAAAATGATAAAAAGATGATGATCACTCCAAATTCAATGGGGTGATATGAACAAATGAATTTCGATAAAACCACAAAGTTTAGGATCATCGGCCATATATTCTATCACAAAGATTATAAGAACTCCACCTAGGGCTCAATGATGGATAAAGAATCTCACTTCAGGCCTCACTATGGGATTCCAATGACTCTTTCTAAGAAGTCATGTTGAATAGATTTTTTTCCCCTGAGTAGGAGACGATTCCATAATAATCATTCGGTAATTGATAAGGGGATCCCACATTAACAAAAAAAAACCCATGATATAGAATACAGGGGATCAAAACCACATATAAAAGCATACACGGTGTGTAGTAGGGGTCACACACCATGTACCTTGACCCCAGGTCCTTCCTATGTAAATGTCTCGTTTCTTCATCTCATGTATGTGTAGTCATACATGGATTTTAGGATTACCATGTAGTCTACCAGTGTTCCTATACACAGATTTAATATGTTTACATGTGCCCGTGTACCTTTATGTGGTTAGGCTACTGTACCTAGTCCAAGACGTGTCCATGTAGGGTAATACACGATGTGATGTAACCCGTGTATTCTACCATGTGTTAGTGTAGCTCTAAGGTACACATCAAGTATCCTAGGATAGGCCACATTCCATGTGATACATAAGTTCCTCTAAAACCCTAGCCACCACTTGGGGGGGGGGAATACATCCAATAATCCCAGATTACACACCGTTTGGATCGAGATTTTCCCAAATCCCTCAATCTTTCTTATAAACATGCCCACATCATAGTTGCCTTGAAATGCGACTCTAATATTTCTGAAAAGTGTGGATCTACCATATAAAACCCCAACCATGACCATTATCAATATTCCAACCTTAAAAATTTTTTAGAAAATGAATTATATTCATCCCGATCCTTATCTACATGTCCTGCTCGAAATTTTTGGATTCTAAACCCGTCTAATCCATTCGTCGCTACCATCGTCACACCTCTGTCATTTTTTTGAAAGTCCAGATCTACAATCATGGATTTTTGCACACTAAAAAAGGTCTCAATGATCTATTCATCAATATTTGTTGAAAATCGGGCTAAATGAAGAATGATAGTGGTGAATGAGAAAAAAAACGGGAGAAATGAACATTTAAAATTAAGAGGAACATACCCCGATCGATGTTCATGATGAACTCATTTCATTTCCATTAGATCCTCAATAGAATAATCAACAACCGAAAATAAATTATCCTCATAAATTCACCAGAAAATAAACCCATCCTTCTTATCAATCGAACCACGGATCAATCTATTTATTAATTGATTCACATTCATTATAAAAATAAAAAATGGGGAAGAAAGAAATCAAAACACAAGACCTAACTTGATATGGATCAATCACTAATGAATAATGATGTGGTGTAATTATTTTTAGTGAGAAACTTCTATTATTTTATGCATTGATCATCTATCCATGATCCTGTCATCATTCAATTGAGAGGAATCCTCTAATGATCTACAACAACCCTCTAACGGTTCTAGGGCGATCCATCTAACCCTAAGATTTCCTCAAAATAGTTTATTTAAAGAATAACTAATCACTAAATTAATAATTAGAAGTAATATAATTTATTTTAATTATTTTATTCATTTTCACAATAGGGTTGTCTTTTTTCATGAACGACCCACGCTGACCATGGTTAAGTTATTCCTAGGCTAAAATCGATATTTTGAACTAAACTATTCTAACATATTTCATTTTCTGGAACCCCTTTAAAATGTATTCCACTTTTTGTATTAATTCATGTGCATGATTTTTAACATAATTAAAATATTTCAAACAATTATACTAGGCACATGGAGCCCTAGAATCACACATCATCTTAGTGCCTGGCCTGGAAAATAATTTATACAATATCCAAAAACAATTCATGGAATATATGAGACATTAAATTCTCCCCACCTTGGGGAATTACATCCTCAAAATTCCAGGAAAATTCTATAAAAAAAGATATGGGTACTGAGCATGAATTTGAGGCTCCCAATCCCATGCGCTATCCTATAGATTCCCATGATGCCAACAGACATGCACCAATGGAATCGCTTACCCATGAAAGATCCTCTCTAGCCAGTCATCAATCTCTTTCGGGTACTCAGTAAAGGTCACTCCATCATTGATGTCTATCACACCCCATCTGATAATGTCTGATATGTCATGAATGTATCTCCTTTTCTACAACATATGGAAGACATCACGTACCCGGTTTGACTATGCAGGTAGATCTAAGTGGTATGGCACCACACCAACTCTACGCAGTATCAGGTGTGGGCCAATGAACCTTGTAGCTAGCTTTCTACACTAGCCAAATACCCATAATCCACATTGAATTGAAACTCCTAAGAACATGTTATCTCCTTCCTTGAACACCAAAGGCCTTCATTACCTGTCATCATAAGACTTCTAATGGATCGGTGTAGTCTTTATCCTCTCTTAGGTTATATAAAAATTCTCTATTGTAGCTCACACCAACTTTGGGCCCATGAGTGCTAACTCTCCTTAGTGAGTCCAACAAAGTTGTGACCAACAGGGTCACCTGTATAATGCCTTTAATTGTTCCATTATGATGGTGGAATGGTAGCTATCATTGTATGAAAACTCTACTAGTGATAGATGATCCTCCCAAATAAAAATAATGTCCACTATGAAAGCTCATATAATTTCCTCTAGAACCTGAAGGGTCCCCTCAGTCTGGCCATTAGTTTGGGGGTGAAACGCTATGCTCATGCATAACTGAGTCATAAAAGTCTCCTATAATCCCTGCCACAAATAGAGTGTGAAGCGAACATCATAGTCAAAAACAATATTCTATGAATCTCCATGGATTTAGACTATCTCCTGAACATAGAGGCGTCCCAGTATCTCTACTGAACTCTGCTCTTGAATACCTAGAATGTGGGCCGACTTAGTTTGTTTGTCTACAATCACCTAGATATAATCATGTCCCCAAGACATATGTGGTAATCCCATCACTAATTCCATGGATATCTCATTCCCCTTCCACTTTGGAACCTCAAGCAGTTGAGCAGAACTCATTGGAAAATGGTGTTCAACCTTCACTTGCTGACAAGTAAGGCATTAATAAAAAACTCCACAACCTCTTTATATTGTAATAGTGAGTTCCCTAGGTACAACTATGCAGTGCTTTTGATTACCATATCATGTGTACAGTTAGATATACATGATGCATTCTTACCATTATATTGTAGAGTTTTCTACATCTACTATTGCAATGGTAATGTCCATAGATTAATAGTTATATCAAAAGGTTATAACAGATCCTAAGATATGACGAGAACCTAGAGATACTAGGAAATTAATCTTAAACAGTTTTCTTATGGTCTAGTTACATCTTACTTACTAGACATAGTAGATGTTTGACTATTAGTTGATGAGGGATCATAATCATTGAGCCTTATTATTATGAAGTTCACACAAGGTGATCTCTAGTAGTGAGATCCTGAGGAAAGACCTACCAATAGAAACACCACATGTTTTCTGTGTCGTTGGATGTTCTTATCTATGATCATGAGTATTGGTCTCCTGACATGAGATCATTGTCAAAGTATTCCATATGATTGCATACTTTGATGCAATATGAATACCATGATATTGAAATCGTGGTGAGGTAGTTTGTGTTCGATGCGTTATTGGTGGAATGACATTGGTTGAATCATTAAGAAACGATTTGTCTCCTCTGAGTTAAGAAAGTAATATATCTCGTTCAGTGTTCATCTGGATGATAGTACCTTCATAAGTCTATGGTCATGGCTATCGTGGGTAAGTCTGTCCAATTAGATCAACAAATAATAAAGCTATAAAAGGCTGATGACATAGTGTGTGAATTCTACATTATTAGATATTAAATACAAAGAGATTATATTACACAGTACATGTTTGAAGGTTAGTTGTCGCTGTTGTGGCAATCGTTTCTCCTTAGGGGTCATGATGGGTTTCTAGATCTCGCTCTTGGTCTGTGAATAGTAGTCCATTCTATCGAGATAAGGTCCTAGAGGGTAACACACAATAGTGTATTCAAGAATCCTTTATGTTTAGTTGAATATGAGTTTTGGACATGGTGGGCCCCACCATTGGGGTTTGGATTTCTCCAAGGAGATACGATCACCAATGCAATAAATAAATTCAAATTATTCAAGTTAATAATAATGTGCATTGAATTTATTTAATAAATGTATTTACAAGATTTAAAGTAAATACATGAAAAATATTAATTGAATGAATATTAGTTTAATATATTCAATGTTAAATTAAATTTTTAAAGAACGATGATTCAAGTTAATGACTCATTTATTATAACGTAATATTTTAATTATATTATAGGAGAGTGATAATAATATTTATGACTCAGATAATTAGTCATAATATGTCTTTTATAGTGCGTTAATTATTTGGGGGTCTAAGAGGAAATTTTGGGTACTTTAATTACACACTATATATAGAAGAGAATATCCTCCCACAAGTGACTATTCAAGAGATTTTTGTCTCTTATTTAATCTCTCACAATCTAGAGAGAGAGTCTCTGGATCCATGAGCTCGGATCTCTCTCTCTCTCATGCATCACAAGCAAGGTGATACAATGATTGTTGGAGCGTCAATGGAATCATCAGATCTATGCTCTAGCGCCCAAAATTTGGCGATCGACACTCCCATAGTTTCGTAAATTTTGTTTGGACAATCTTGAGAAATTTGAATTTGGATTCGTTGAGAAGAGATTGCCAACGACAAGCAGACGTCATGCACGACTTCATATCAAAACCATGTTTTTGGATTATCTATATCCCACATTAAACTGAAGGATAAAAGATATCCTTACTCAAACATTATTTTACCCTTGTGTATACCCACTGATAAGTGTGGAAGAGGTCCATGTGTGGCCTGGTAGTTTGTACCCACGAAGAACTTTGGAAGAGGTCCCTGTGTGGCCTGGACAGTCTGTGCACAATTGTTAACCCCGATCCAGGGTATGGATCAACATTTATTTATATAAATTAATTAGTGGTAGATAATAACCAAGTGGAGTGGATTAGGTGTAAGGTTGAGACTGAACCACTTGTTTCATTTCCGTTGTGCTGCTTAAATTATTTTTCCCTATTTTAATGCTTATTGTGTAATTCAGAAATCACTAATTTCACTTTGATAGTTAGTCTTGGAAATATGTTATAACTGGCTTATCTTAGTAGAATAACATCAAAAGTAAAATTAATCACACAAATTAATATTAACGAGAATTAATCAATCTTCTAAGAAGTTACTTAAATAGTCAAACTCTTATAACAGTATAACCTTGATTAACTGGGCTGTATTTAATTTTTTGGGGAAACATATTTTAGAAATACTTTTTATAGAAATTTTTATAGTTACTCAATTCACCTCTCCCCTCTTGAGTAATCTAGTCCGACCAAAATTTGGTATCAAAGGTTGTTTATTAGGACTCTTTGTAATATTATACAATAGTGATTGTAGTTATACTTTAAAGATCTGTAAATTTTTGTTACTTCTAAATTTCTAGCTCATTTTAAGTAATACTTTATTATGGATAATAGATTGGAAGGTGTTGAAACCAACAGACCACCATTATTTAATGGATCCAATTATACTAAATGAAAAATAAAAATAAAAATTAATTTAGATATTATTAGTTTTAAAATTTGGTCATCCATTATAGATGAACACATAATTCCTACTATTGATAGAATCACATGGGATGAACCTACCAAAACTGCCTATAATAACAATTGAAAAGCTATGAATACTTTATACTGTTCCTTATGAGATGAAGAGTTTAATAGAATTTCTTCTTGTAAAACTTCCCATGAAATTTGGGATACCCTGCCTGTCTCACATGAAGGAACAACAAGTGCAAAAGAAATGACACTTAATACTTATACTATCAAATATGATAATTTTAAAATGAAACCTGATGAACCTATTTCTGACAAGTATCTTAGGTTCAATGAGATTTTCAACACAATGATTTCTCTTGGAAGAGAAGTCACTGCCAAGGAATAGATAATGAGAATTATTAGATGTCTAGCTGACATATGGAGGGGAAAATCTGTCTCTATTAGAGAATCATGCGACATCAGTAAGATACCTGTAAAAGAACTCATTGAGATACATATGATCTATGAAGAAGAGATTAAAGTCAACAAGGAAGAAGAGGATGAACCAAAGAGGTAATATGTTGCATTCAAGACCACCACCTCTAAGCACAATTACAAAGGTAAACTGGAAGCTTTTGTAGAAAGCTCCACCAGTGAACAATCATCACCTGGCAGTGATGAGGAGATGGATCAACTAGCCAAAAATTCAGACGATTTTACAAAAAGAAAAACTTTTTCAGAAATTCTAACTTCAAGGGAAAATATGACCAAAAAGGAAACTAGAAGAAGGATTGGAAAAGAAGTGACAAAATTGATAAGATATCCGGTTATGAATGTAAGCGCAAAGGACATATCAAGGTTGACTTTCCAAAGCTCAAGTACAAAAATAAATATGAGGACAAGGACAGGAAGTATAAAAAGGCAATGAAAGCAACTTGGAGTTCTTATGAGGACAGTTCAAGTGACCCAAATACATCACATGATGAACAGGCCAACAAATCCAATATGTGTTTTATGACAAACACATCTCAGGTAACACTAGACTCTTTTGTACATAATTCATACTATTCTGAAGATGAAGGTGACTCTGAAAAAATGACTAATGATGAAATGTTTGAATATTGTAACATGCATGAGGAAACCTACAATGAACTAAAAGACAAATATAAATCATTGAAGAAACAACATGCTCTTACTGTGACTATTAAATATGAACTCACAACTGAAAAGGAGAAAAATGCTCAACTTCTCAAAGAAAAAAATGAATTAAAAATGTCTAATGAGTTATTAAAGAGTGACTTAAAAAAAGTTTACTAATGGGAAAAATACCCTTACCCAAATTATAGGAAAATAAATTTCCCCTAAATACAACACTGGAAATGGTTATCAACCTGGTAAAAGAAACCTTGGTAGAACAAATTTTGTTTCAAAATCTAGGACATACAGTTTTACGCCCAGTTTTGGACACAAATCAACTAATTCAATCCATGGTATATATTCTACTGTTTCAAGTTTTTGTGGACCAAATAATGTTTATTTTTCAAATACTTTACATAATGATTATAGGAAACCTATGAGGAAAATATGGGTTCCTAAAGCACTTATTACTAATATTACTGGACCCAAACAAGTATGGGTACCAAAATTTGTTTTTGCCTAATATTTTAGAAGGAAAGCTACTTAAATAGCTCCTTCATAAGTCTATGGTACTTGGATAGTGGATGTTCAAGGAACATGGTAGGAGAATACTCATGCTTCAAGAACCTGATAAAAGTAGATGGGGGAAATGTCACATTTGGTGACAATGCCAAGGGAAAGATTATTAGCCTCGTCTAAATCGGTAACTCTAACTCAGTTTTAATTTCTAAAGTAATGTTTTTTTGATGGTTTAAAATATAATATGCTTAGTATCTTACAATTATGTGATGATGGATTTCATGTTAGATTTTAAAATGATGCGTGTAATGTCTTTAATTCTAAATATGAATTAGTATTTTCTACATTAAGAAATGAAAATGTTTATTCTGTTAATTTAGATTCCTTAGCTTCTCAAAATGGTTTTTTCTTAAGTGTATTTCATAATGAATCTTTGCTCTGGCATTGGAGACTAGAACACTATAATGTTCACTCCCTTGGAAATATAACTATAAAAATACTAGTTAAAGACTTAACCAAACTTGAGTTTCCTAATGACAAAGTGTTTAATCCCTATCAAACAGGAAAACAAAACAAAGTTTCCTTCAAACCAAAGAAATAAGTGCCAACCTCTCAACCTCTCGAACTGGTTCACATAGATTTGTTTGGACCATCTAGATTTTCTAGTTTAAATGGGAAGAACTATATTTATGTTCCTGTAGATGAATTTTCTAGATATACTTGGACCTTCTTTATGGCTCGCAAAAGTGAAGCCTGCCCTTATTTTACCAAATATGCGAAGTCTGTAGAAGATCTTAGTGGACTTGGAATTAAATCCTTAAGAAGTGACCATGTCTGTGAGTTTCAAAATCAAGAGTTTGAATCCTTTTGCTCAAAAAATTCTTATAGTCACAATTTCTATGCCCCTAGAACAACTCAACAGAATGGAGCTGTACAGAGAAGAAATAGAACCCTGCAATAGATTGATAGAACAATGACTAGTGAATATGACCTACCTATTTATTTTTCGGCTGAATCTGTCAATACAGTGTGCTACATAATCAATAGAGTGTTGATCATACCTATTCTTAAGAGGACTCCTTACGAATTATGGAACAATAGAAAACCCAAGGTTAGCTACTTCAATGTTTTTGGTCGCAAAGTCTATATTCTTAATACCAAAGACAATATTGACAAATTTGCATCCAAAAGTGATGAAGTTATCTTTTTAGTATATTCCACGACTAGTAAAGCCTATAGAGTGTTCAATAGAAGAACTAAATGTTTGGAAGAATCTTTTCATGCCAAATTTGATGAAACATATCCAAATGAGCCTAAAACCATCCTATAGAATCTAGAGGATGATGTATCAAATCTGAATATCAATTCAAAATCCTAAAATTCTTCTGTGAAAGAATCTGTCAAAACCTCTAACTCTGGAAATTCCTTAGAATCAAGTCACAATGAACCTGAATATGTTGATGACCTAAAATCACTAGTCCCTCTTTTTATAGAACTATTAGAACCATTAAGAACCATCCCTTAGATGTTGTTGTAGGAGACCTAGACAAAGAAACTCAAACTAGAGCTTCTCTTAGAAATCAGGTTATACATCAAGTCTTCTCATCACAAATTGAACCTAAAAACATTAATGATGCTATCAATGATGAATTTTGGGTGATGGCTATGCAAAAAGAACTTAATCAGTTTGAAAGAAACAAAGTTTGGAAACTTATTTAAAGACCCAAGGACACATTCACCATAGGCACTAAATGGTTGTTTAGAAATAAGGTAGATGAAGCTGGGAACATAGTTAGAAACAAAGCTAGATTAGTTGCACAAGGCTATAATCAAGAATAATTAATTGACTATGAGGATAACTTTGCACCAATATCCAGACTTGAAGCCATTAGAATCATGCTTCCCTATACTACACATCTGAATTTCAAACTATAACAAATGGACGTTAAGAGTTTATTCTTCAATGCGTATGTAGCTAAGGAATTTTTTGTTGAACAACCCCCTGGATTTAAAAATCCCCATTTTCTAAATAATATTTTTAAACTATCAAAAGCTTTATATGGTTTAAAGAAAGCTCTAAGAGCTTGGTATGATAGATTGAGTACTTTTCTTATTTCCAAAGGTTTTACAAAAGGAATTACTGATCCTACCATTTTTATAAAATGAATTTATACTGATGTTTTAGTTGTTCAAATCTATGTAGATGACATTATTTTTGGATCAACAAAGAATTATTTATGTGTTGATTTTTCTAAAATGACGAAAAACGAATTTGAAATGAGTTTAATGGGTGAACTGAAATTCTTTTTTGGATTTCAAATCTTTCAAAATAATGATGGAATTGTTTCAACTCAAAGTAAATATACTAGAGATATTTAAAAACTTTTTGGATTAGATAGCACTAAAAGTAGTGACACTCCCAAGAGTACCACTTGTAAGTTGGATCTTGATGAAGATGGAAAATATTTTGATCAAACCACTTATAGAGGAATTATTGGAAGTTTACTCTACCTAACTGATAGTCATCCGAACATTATGTTTACTGTGTGTATGTGTTCTCATTTTCAAGAAAATCTTAAGGAATCTCATTTAAATGTTGTAAAGAGAATTTTCAAATACCTCAAGCATACATGCAATCTAGGACCATTTTATCCTAAAGGACAATCATTTGAGTTAATTAGTTATTATGATGCTGAATTCGGTGGCTGTAAGTTAGATAGAAAAAGCACCTCTAGAACATATCTCATTTTGGGCAAGTTAATAGTATCATAGTGTAGTAAGAAACAAAATTTTGTTGCATTATCTACTGCAGAAGCTGAATACATATCTCTTGGCAGTTGTGCACAAAGTTTGTGGATGAAACACACATTACTAGATTATGGATATCAATTCAGACATGTACCCATAAATTGTGACAACACAAGTGCTATTAACATCTCAAAAAAACTTGTTTCACATTCTAGGACAAAGAAAATTGATGTAAGACATCACTTTTTGAGAAATCATTATCAAAAAGGTGATATCACTTTGGAATTCATTGGTATTGAATATCAACTTGCTGATATATTCACCAAACCATTAAATTCTGAGAGAATAGACTACATCATACAAGAAATAGGGATAATAAGTCTCAAATAGATATCTTACTTTTTACTGTTTCATGTCTTACTGATTAGATATCATACTTTTTTATACTTTACTGTTTTATGATTACAGTTTCTCAGCTAGTGTTTCATGTTACTATCTCACTGTAATGCTCTATTACTGTCTCACTGTAAAGTTATTGTTTACTATCTCACCGTAAATTTATTGTTTACTATCTCACCGTAATGTTCTTGTTTACTGTCTCACCATAATGTGTGTTTACTGTCTCATCGTAATGACCAGACACAGCCTCACCAAAAAAAACTCTTTATAATATTTTTAGTCAAAACCCATATTGCGGTAATTATTTTTCCCCTTCTTTAATTTTCTGCGTTTTTATTTTTGCTACGTTTGGTGTTACTAAATGATAAAATAAATAAAGTATCACTCGATTCTTCACACGGGGTTTCTCCTAATTACTCATTTCGAACCCTTATTCATCCCTATAACCCCTCTCTCTCTCTTGAACCTTCAGTGAATGCCAAGAATAAAACGTCCTTCATCGTCGACACTTGAGAAGCGCAGCTCGAAGAAAAAGAAGATTGCTCCTAAGCTAACACCTGAAGGATCTTTAAATCCTAATATGGTAAACCACATTTTTGTAACTGAGAAATATATTTTCCCCAAATGGATTCTGTCTAGTAAGTCTTTGGTATTGAAAGTGTTAGAACAACAAGGCTGGTTAGAGTGGTTCTCGAAGGAAGATAGACCCATCTACCATAGGTTAGTGGCTCACTTTTACCAGTATGTATAGTTATCTTTTTATTCTGGTGATAGTTATGTTGTAAGAAGCTAGGTCAATGTCCAAAGATACTCTTTTTCTTCGAGGTTATGGACTACATGCATTAGGATACATCACGAAGGCATATCTGAGGATTATTAGAGAGGACCTCCACCTTCAACCGAACTCTTTGATTTAGAAGATGCATTGAAAGCCTTAAATGGAAATGTCACCCAAAGGAGAGCCATTGATGTTGAACTAGATGGAGAATCAAGGCTTCTGTTCAAGTTTATACAGAATTTTGTGAGTCCTAGAAAAGATGATTTTGATGTTTTGAAATATTAGGATGTTTTTTTGATCCACATTATGAAAAATGGGCATAAGATCAACATGTGAAAGTATATCAGACACCAAATGTTTGAGCTGATCAAAGTCACATCCTAGTCAACTTCTAGATTTTACTCTCGGCTAATCTTAACCATGCTTCTTTCCAAAGGTATGGTTGGACCTAATGAGGAAGTGATTACGGATTTTGGATTCTGCCTCTCAAAAGCCACTATCAAAAGAATGAAGATAAATTAGAATCCTTGGAAAAAGGAATGGGTGAGAGACAATGATATAATTTATGTGAAATTCAATCTAGTAGAACATCCCTCAAGACAAAGAAATATTTTTGATCCTGGTTTGGAACCAGATGAGATTTTTGAGTATCCTGAAGAAGAGGAAGAAGAGGCTGAAGTGCCACCTAGGAAACTGTTATTATTGAGGAAGACAAGACTACTATTGCTCATGAAGTTCATGAAGAAGAAGTCTATGATCTTAAAGAAGCTATTAATCTGGAAACTCGACTTGAGGATAAAACTGAATCAGTTTCCAAAGAATTTGAAAAGCATTCCATGGAAGTACCTATAGTGGAAGAGCTACCTGTTATGCAAGAATAAAATATTGAGGAACTCTTAGGGGAGCACTCTGTTCCTGAAATCATCCCTTCGGATGTAGAATGAATGGAGCTAGCCTTTCAGCTGTCTAGACAGGAAATGAGTGATGAACTTAGAGCTGAGTCTGGGGAATTAGACCGAGATCATAAGCCTCTCATTTTAGAGTAGGAGGCACCTATTAAGGGGGAGAAAAACCCAAATTTCAAGTCTATTGAAGCTTCACATCTGACTGAGTCAAGTCCCATAGACACTCAGTATAAGTTCCCTAGTTTTTATGATGTGGATTACTCTCGGCAGGTTTTATTAATCAGACATGATCTTTCCTGTATATTCTAGTGGAAATCAATCTCCAATACCATGCCTGAGAAGAAACCTAAGCCTCTACCAGTACCTATTCTTGAACCAGTATCTGAACAACCATCGTTTTTGAGTAAGGATGATCTCAATGAATTTGGTTCTACCCTCTTGTATAGAGTTGAGAAAATCATGAATACCCAACCTCTTCTTGTGACCAATCTAAGTGAGAGAGATGCCTCACTATTATTGGAGAAAGTTATTTGGAAAATACAACCTAAAATGTGATTCAATAAGTAAGAGTTGAAAATAAGCTTCCCAGTAATGAATTGAAGACCCTGATGAGTATGGTTGAAGACATGCAGAGAGAGCTTCATTCGAGATCAGATCTTGTTGCTCCTCCTATAGAACCTATTGTTCCTCAAACCTGACAGGTTACTGTGTCTTAGATTCAACCTTATCTGGATTCCTTTGATGAAAAGGTCACAGAAAGGAACAAACAGATTGTGAAGGAAATTATAGAGCTAGTTTTCAAGCTTAATTAACTCACTGATGAGTATACCAAATGTCTTAAAAAAGTGATAAATCAACTCAAATCTCTAACCACATTTTTCAATGCCTCTAGATTATCTATTAAATATTCTAAACCCTCATTAGATAGTGATCTCCTCAAAACTATAGTCAAATAATAGATTCAGAATATTCTTAGTGGTTTCAATATAGATTCTTTGTCTAAAGTTTTCAAGAACAGTGATAGAGTTCTTAACCTGGTACAAATCCACTCAAAAACTGCTAATGATGCTCAGTAAGATATTTCAAAGAATGTTGATTTCTATTTTAACATAATCTTTTCTAAGACCGATATGACAAATCATTTCATGTATCTTGTATAAAATCTGTAGATTCCTCCTGTGACTCAAGCATTCAAGACCCAAGACCAAAAGCAAACAGAGTTTACTCAATTGTTGGAAAAGTTTATGGAGAACAAGGATGATTTTTAGAAAGCCTTGTTGTATGGGGGATAGATCATTATAGATTTCATCAAACTTCTGAGGCCCTATCTTCATGTCTAGAGTACAGCCATTTTTGCTCTAGAGGATGAACCTCTAAGACCTGAGCTTCCTACCTTCACTTCTTCCCTAGCCTCCACTACTTTTTCTATCAGCCAAGCACTAATTCAGATCAGGCCTGTGATTCTCAATCGACAACTTCCTAGATCTTCTAATGCTCCTACTTTGGCTCCATCAGTCTTTGAAGGCCTTCCTTTACCCTCTTTATCAAAAACCTCACTCCATTCTTCTACCTCAACCTATACTTCTATGGATTCCTCTTCTGCTACTGCTAAAGGCAAAGAGATGGTCAACCCATGAAGAAGAACAATGATTACTTCTTTTTGATAGGGGTGATGTTGTTTTTTTTTCTCTTTTACATTTGTACAGAACCTTATTTTCTGTTAATGGAATATGAACATTGGACTTCTCTTATTCCATATTTTTGATAATCCCAAAAGGGGGAGAAATTTCTATATGTTATCTATTTATCTCTATTGTTGAATCCAATATAAACATTCACTTTGCATGATTTGTGATCATCAAAAGGGGGGATATTGTTGGATCCTCATGTATTAATCATGTTTTAATGATCAAAAATCCTTTTCAACCTAGTTAACTCTTATAAATTATATCAAATCATGTGTATTAATGTTTAAATTATTCTCATGCTCTAAGAAGATCCATTAAAGATCTTAATTGATCTACATTCAGTTTAATTACTTTATAATATCTTTGATCTACTCTCATAATACCTTATTTGAAAAATGCTTAAGTCTGATCCATTCTATTATCATCTTTGTTTAAGTCTAAATACAGTTACTTTGAAAATTCTGAGACACCGTATGTCTACTACTGGTAGTGTCTTTCTGACACCGTGAAGCAAATATCATGAAGCATGAAACCGTGAATAATCAGACACTGTGAATCATACATCATAAAACAGACACTGTAAAGAAGATGTCACGACCACGAGATGTCGTGACCACAAGACACCGTGAACAAGACACTGTGAGCATGAGACACTGTGACCAGAAGACACCGTGAACAATACACTATGACCACGGGACATCATGACCATGAGACACCATGATCAGTCTAGACACCATGTGAAGGAGACACCATTTCCATGACTTACTGTGACACCATTTCTAAACTATTTTTTCTTCTTTCAATTTAATCTCTAACGGTCATATCTGAAGATTTTAAATGCACTAAAATAGATAATGTTTATTTTTAGACATATCATCTGGCAGTATGAGGTACGAGGTGCGGGATCCATGCAACCTGTCGGCTCCAACACATGCATTTCAAAGATAAAAGGGAAGTGTGACCAAGAATCAGCCAAACATGATACTGAAAGAAAAGAAAGACTGTAAGCATGAAAATGAAGAACAATGAGATAATTTATAAAGGAAATATTGTCACATGGATGCAACCCGACACTGCAGTAGAACACATGATGAATATTTGAAGCTTAGAGAACATCTTCACTCTACAGAACCTCACGAAGAACACAAACTGAATCGAGACAGTCTGTTTTATAGACGAGGACTCGAATTCTACATCTGCTTCATCTCATAAGTCTAGAGCTGCAAATACCAACACACAGAGAACTTATAAACCTATCTAAATCTTTCTTCTCTGTTGTGTAGATTTTATTAACTTTCGAGCAGAGTGTGCATTTGTATTTCAACACACTCTGTCCCCCGCATTAAGCTGAAGGATACAAGATGTCCTTACTAAAACATTCTTTTATTGTTGTGTATACCCACTGATAAGTGTAGAAGAGGTCCCTGTTTGGCCTAGTATTTTGTACCCACGAAGAACTCTGGAAGAGGTCCCTGTGTGGCATGGATAGTCTGTGCACTATTGTTAACCCTGATCCAGGGTGTGGATCAATGTTTATTAATATAAACTTCTTGGTGGCAGGTGATCACGAAGTGGAGTGGATTAGGTCTCGGCTTGATACTGGACCACTTGTTTCATTTCAAATGTGCTACTTAAATTAGTTTTCTATGTTTTATTACTTTACTATACTATTCATAAATCACTAATTTCACTTTGATAGTTAGCCTTGGAAATAAGTTATAACTATCTTGTCTTAGTAGAATAAATTCAAAAGTAATATTAATAACACAAATTATGATTAGTGAGAATTAATCAATCTTCTAAGAAGTTACATAAATAAAAAAACTTATATAACAGTATAACCTTTATTAACTAGGCTGTGTTTAATTTTTTGGGGAAACATTTTTTAGAAATACTCTTTACAGAAATTTTTATAGTTACTCAATTCACCCCTCCACTCTTGAGTAATCTACTCTGAAAAACATACATGTAAAACTATTATTAATTATAACCATAACATAAATCTAAAGTATCCTTGGACACAAGGAGACATCATTCCAAGTTCAGGAATTAATGTTGTTTGTGGTGTTCAATTCTCAAGTAATAGTTCAAGCGATACATGAATCATCGCAATATGTAATGAATATAAATTTAAGACTTTTACACCCAGTTGTGACAAGATAATTCTTTGTCATGTAAAAAAAAGTGGATGTCATAGATACACCTAGTTTGGTATTTAGGCTCAGTTAAGCTAAACATTGTTGGTATTATCAAAGTCTTTAGTTTGTAAAATGAAACCTTTAGAAATAAAGGTATTCCACAAAGCCTTTGGAGTTAGTTCAATAAGTGAGAATGAACTATTCAAAGAATAGTCTAGAGGTATATACATACATATATTTCATAAGATTATTTTAAATAATTAATGAATAGTAAAGTGATGTATATTCATATCCAGAAGATATGAGTTGCTTCGGGTTGGCATACCGAATAATATATTAACCAAGAAATCATCGATCATGATAATGTAGCATGGATTAATTCCTAAACGAACATTACCATATATAGATCTCTCCATTGATTTAATAAAGATGATTGATGATGAAGTCTTACATGTTAACATTGACCAACAAAATTTAGTGTGGAGAAATTCTTAAACGCACATTTTATACATCAGAGTTATGATGTAAGTAGTATCAATATTGAAACTTATAAAAAGTTCCATTGTATTTTATGATTTTATTTTCAAATAATT
Organism: Viscum album; assembly: GCA_963277665.1. Classification (NCBI taxonomy): domain Eukaryota; kingdom Viridiplantae; phylum Streptophyta; class Magnoliopsida; order Santalales; family Viscaceae; genus Viscum; species Viscum album. Next base: position 1,597,108,383 of record OY728119.1, on the reverse strand, counting down.
GTGATATCCCATAACCAAATATCAAATATAATGAAAAACGGATAGCATACGATTCATAGTATGATAAAAATCCATTATTTTATAAGACATGTTTTTGGATGAAAGGAGTTTCTTATGACCTAAACAAAATTACATACAGAAGAATGCATTGTGCATCTATTGTAATTATCCTAATGGTTGCTTAGGATGTTACATAAATCCTTAAGATAAAAAATTAGCATTCAAGTGATATAATACAACTCTATATAAGGGTGCACATCTCTACTTCAGATATTGGGAGCCATATTGACTTTTGTTTAGTCAATTTATGAGTTTCACAAATAGTTTTTATACAAAATTGTTCCAAAAGAGCATGTGAAACAAGAGTGTTCTAGAGACACATATTGCGTAGGATGTATAAAACCATGGTTATGGTATTTGTATTCACTATGACTGGTGATCGATTATTCATTGCGAATAATATTTCCTACATGTAAGCAGTGTATGAAAATTTTCTAACATTGACAAAAATAGATAAAATTCAATAATGGATTCCATGTATCAAAGTAAAAGGTGGATATTATTTTTAATACTATGGTGGGTATTCAAGTGAGTTGATACATGGATGGTATAGGTGTAGTACCAACAAGGTTCGATTGGTAATACCAGGTCATTATGCCAAAATACATCGTGATTTTACTTGTCATAGCTAATTTATATGATCATATAATATTGAGCATTAGATGTGATGACCACAAAACATGGAAGGTTTCTATACGATGAAACCAGAAGGGGATGGCCACATCAAAAAATTATAATATGATTCTCAAGTTACTGAAATACAGTTTAGGACTGAAGTAAGCAATAGAATCATAGAGCATTTATTTGGAATGAATGATTTCTATGTGTCTAGCAGATGTTAGTGGGAACTCTAATGTTTTCCAAGTAAAATATGTTCGACAACAAAGGGAAAACAATTATTTTTGTTACAATTATTTAAGATAAGGATGAAATATATTATATATTGATTGACTTAAATTAGCAACTTAAGTTCTAGGAAATAGGATCTACTAATGTGGATCTAAATGTATCTTGGATCTAGTCAATCATACAAATAGTAACATGGTATTGAAAAATAAGAGCTATTAAAATCCAAGAGAGAATTGTTACTAATTTCACATGGCATAATCTCTATAGGTTAACAAGTACGGCACATGGGAGGACATTAACGTGGTAAGGTTAAATCCATATGCTCAAGTGATGGAGTAATCATATAATCCATGATATGTACAAGAATTTATATTTCCATCATATTCATTATTTTAGGTAGATATCAAATATATTCAGGATCACTAGAACAATCTGAGTGTAGTTTAGAAAGTACAATGGATATGAACTTGGTTAGTGGAGAAGAGAGTATAGTATTTTATAGGGGACATAAACTAGTATTCTGTAGATCAATGTGATCTATTTTCATAGTTACACTAATGTTATGATCAATACAAGATCATATAAGCTAGTGGTATTCATACCTATAAATACCGAGTACATTGGAACTTCTAAGGCAGTTAAGAAGTAGTTGTATGCAATGATTTATTCCAGTTCTTGGAATTTCACCTTGTAAGTAGAATATTATCATAATGTAAATTATGATATTACTACTAGCCAAGATGTCAGGTCATGACAGTGGACAAACGGTTTTATACTTAGGGATTCCATCTCTTGATGTGTTTTACTCAAGGAGAAGAGATCGCTATAGTAGAATAGCCACGCAGCCAAATTATGGAAAGCATAGCATATAAAGTCATGACTCGGTAGAGACATACTCTAAATAATGTGAGTTATAACATGGTTGGTTATCAAGTTGGCTCTAGTGAAAGTGGGAGTGTTGTAATTGTGGGTTCCCTAGACCCAACTATGTAGTGCTTTTGATTACCAAATCATGTGCATAGTTAGATATACATGATGTATTCTTACCGTCATAGTGTAGAACTTTCCATGAACACTATTAAATTTTTAATGATCATAAATTAATATTTATATCAAAAGGTTATAACACATCCCAGAATATAATGTGAACCTTGAGATACTATGACATTATTCTTAAATTTTTTCCCATGTTCTAGTTACATCTTTCTGACTGGATAATGTAGATGTTTGACTATCAGGTGCTAGGGGATCATAAGCATTAAGACTTCTTCCCCCAAAGTTTTCACATGGTGTTCTCTAGAAGTGAGATCATAAGTACATACTCGCTAATATGAACACCACATATTTTCGGTGTTATTGGATGTTTTTATCTACGATCATGTGTAATGGTCTCATGACTTGAAATCATTTTCAATCTATTCCATTTGATCGAGTAATTTTATGCAAGATGAAAACCATTATATTGAAATCGTGGATAGGTAGTTTGTGTTGGGTGCGTCATTAGTGGCATGACATTGGTTGAGTGGTCAAGAAAATGTTTTTCGCTTCTAAGTTAAGGAAGTATTATATCCCATGCCATGTTGATCAGGATGGTAGTACATTCATAAGACCATGGCCACGAAAGTTGAGGGAAATTTAATCCAGTTAGATCGATAAATAATAAAGCAAGAAAATTGTGATGACATGAGTGTGTGTTCTGTTTTATGAGATAATAAAGACAAAGAGATTATATTACACGGTAAGTGTTTGTAGGCTGGTTGTTGCTACTATGAAAATATTTATCTCTTTAGGGGCCATTATGAGTTTATAAATCCTATTATTTTTATGTGAATAGTATTCACTACTATCGATATAAGGTCCTAGAGGGTCAGACAGAATAGCTTATTGAAGAAGCTTCCATATTCAGTTGAATATGAGTTCTAGACATGGTGGTCCCCATGATTGGGGTCCCGGATTTTTCCAAGGAGATACGATCAACAATGAAATAAATAAATTCATATTATTCTTGTTAATAATAATGGTAATTGAATTTATTTATTAAATGTATTTACAAGATTTAAATTAGATTCAATATAAATATTAGTTGAATGAATATTATTTTAATATATTTAATGTTCAATTAATTTTTTCAGGAATGATGAGTCAAGTTAATGAACCATTTATTATCATGTAATATATTTATTATATTACAATAATGTGATAATAATATTTTTCACTTAAATATATAGTCATAATATCTCATTTATAGTGTGTTATTTATTCATGGGTTGGAGAGGAAATTTCATGTAATTTAATTATACACAATATATAAAAGAGGAGATCCTCCCACCTATGACTATTAAAGATATTTATCTCTCTTCTTCCCTCTCACACAACATAGGGAGAGGGGTTATGGATCTAGGATCTTGAATCAATCTCTCTCTCTCACACATTTTAGGAAAGGAGATGAAGTTATTGTTGGAGCGTCAAAGGCTTCATCAGATCTTCCAACTAGCACTTGGAATTCAGCGATCAGCGGTCTGTCAATTTCATGATGCTCATGTAGATAATCTAGAGGAATTTGGATTCGTATTATTTGAGTATCAATCGCCAATAATGAGAAGACATCGTGCACGAATTTGGATCTAAAATAGGTATTTTACAGTTTTAATATTGTTTATAATCTCTATCACATGTGATCTTGATGAAGTAATCAGGTAGTGATTCACTGACTTCGAAAATTTTATGACATTCATAAATGAAACTTTTCAAAATTCCACCTTTTAGGTATTCCAATGTGTAATTGATACCTTCACTTACTTCATCCCTAGGCACCAAAATAGAATTTTGAGGTCCTAATACATCGTTTTCAAACCTTTATGTACCAAAAAAGGTGACTCATGGACTTATCTCAGAACCTCCTCCTGCAACATCATAGGTACCATCATGCATCCTCTTAAAAGAATTATGTGATCCCAACCATAAGAAAATATATTAGGAGCATGTCTAGTGGATATATGAGTATGTAGGGTCACACGGTTAGTATCCTATAATTGTGAATCCTTGAATCGATGCAACTGCAGAGGGGTGGCAACCATTGATTGTAGGTAAGTTCAACCATCACCATACACAATAGATAAATATAACAAGGCCAATTGATTTGACACCTCCTTTGGAAAATATAAAATATATCTATTGCTGAGATCATATGCTACTATGTTCCCCTCCCCAAGTGTATAGACCATTTTGAAGTCATTGTCCTAGAGTAACTCTAGCCATCACCTCTATCTGAAGTTGACATCCTTATGAGAGAAGATATACTTGAAACTCTTGTGATTTGACTAGCAAATAAACTTATTTCCCATCTGGTAGTTTCACCACATCCTTAATGCGATTACTACCTCTAATAACTGAAGATAATGGGTTTTATAGTTATGCTAATGTGGTATCAACTGGCATGAAACATAGGAAATTACCACATGAATATACATCATAACACAACCATGTTGGGTTCCTAATGCATCGCAGAACACTACGTACTCGATACCCTCCTCTGGAAATCTCAAGATTGGATCTCTCATCAAGAACTACCTTAAAAGCTAAAAAGACTAATGGATCATCTCTTTTTACATGAAATATTTCCACTCTCAAGATAAAGATTTCACGGGTGATGATATCATGGATAAATCATGTATGAATATCTGATAATAGCCTATCAAGCAAAGGAACCTCTGCACCTCCTTCATGCTCTTGGGTGGATCCCAAGCTAACAATTCCTTGACGAATTTTGGGTTCACTTCTACTCTATAAACTAAGATATAAAGTAGAAAAAAGTGTACCTTTGAATCCAAAATCATACATTTGAGAGCTTTATATAAAGATGGTTCTCCCATAATACATCCAGAACCATCCTCAAATGTCTCACATGCTCCTCCTCGGACTCTGAGTACACAAGGATATAGTTGATGGACACTATCATGAACTGCTCTATGTAAGGATAAATGATCTAGTTCATGAGTCTAGTGAACACTGTTGTGGATTTCTTCATGTTAACAAGTATCACCAAGTACTCATAGTGGTTCTAGAGACATATGAATGTCATGTTCAATATATCCTCATCCAGTATAGATAGTTGGTGATATCCTAACCTGAGGGAAAACATTGAGAACTATTGATCCCCTTTCAACATATCAAAGGGTTCATTAATCCTCAATAGTTGATACTTTTTCTTCACAATCACCTGATTTAACAACATGTAGTCCACAAAAAAACCTCAAGTTCTCATGTACCTTCTTGGAAAACAACATTGGGTCCACCCAAGGTGAAACACTAGGTCTAAAAAATATATTTCTCTATAATTCCTCTAACTAAACCATCATCTCACAAATCTTTTCGGGTGCCGTATGATATACTGGTGCATATATTGGTGTAAATTCATAAGTCTATCTCTCAGTGGGGAATTAAGTATAGAACATCCTCATGGAAGACGTCCTCTTACTCCTCCACCAATACAAGAAACTAAAAACTCATAATATCCACTACACCATGAGTCAGGCTATAAAACTGATGAGTAATTGAATGCACCCCCTATGAATGATTTCATATAGTCCTACATGGGTTTCATTTTCACTGAGAAAGGAGAACCTAGTTTCATCACTTCAAAAACACCACACCCTTATCCTAAAATAGTCAATCTAGTCATGAACTATAGATAACCAATTCATAACAGGGATGAAATCATAATCCATTGACACTGATAATAAGAGATTCCAATATAAACTCTCACCTCTAATATTTCAGTTACATTGTTAGTATAAATTTGTGATCACTAAGTCTTCTCCAGTATAAGTGTCCAAAAATAAGGGTTGATCCAAAGGTTCAACTGAAATATATAAATCACTAACAAGGTTTCTGGTAAGAAATGAATGACTAGAACCTATGTCTACCAATACTAATGCTAAGGTAGAAAAGACATAGATCAAACCTCGAATCATTCCTGGAGCCTCAAGGTTGTAATCTTTGATTGCTTATAGTTATCCCCAACCCTATCCTCTAGCTCTCTGAGCCTAGAGTGGACCACCTAAGTGTCATTGTGGTAATAAGTAAAAGATATTACCACCTCATATTTCCCTACCAGATCTTATGACACATCAAATAACCTGAAAACAATCCTTTTCCCACCACTACCTCAACCTTGGTGTCGCATCAAAAATCTCTCTATGAGTCATACAATAGGTTAGGAAATCAGATGCATGATTTCCCATGATATCATAATAGTATCATTACCTATCTATTGGAAGGTTGGAACCACCATGTGATCCTTAAACTAAATATCACAAATACTAGGATCTCCTTATAAAATATCTCACATGTCCAAGCACCAAAGATTGACATCGGCTCCCTTTAGTAGAGGTCTCAGTACTTGTTTTCCCACTAGTGACATCCACCGACTATATCTTACCATCCAAGAAACTCTTTACCACCAAATATATGGCATCCCTCCTTTTTATTACATAACCTTTCATTACATTTAACAACCAGAGTATCATTAAAGTCAAGTGTCTTGGAAATCAAGAACATAATAAATGAAAACAAAAAAAACATTTTTATAAACCACTTGTAGGGATTCATCATAGGTTCATTATACATAAAACTACTACATCTCATATCCTGGAAACATACATAAAAGGAAAGGGTGAGCAGAAGACCTAGTAAGGGTAAACAAGTGAATCATTTTACTTGTTTAACAATAAGAACTTGAATAACAACATAAAGACATGAGAAATGGACATATAGGAATATCATATTGAAAATAACTTGAAACATAACTTGAATATGTGGATAAAACATTTCATTTATACATTCATGATCATATCACCAAGGATTATCCCCAAGGTGTCATAAAAATTACCATGGTTATTCACCAAGGTATCGTGAAACTTGTCATCTCTAGAGATTAATTCTTTACCCAATGCATTGGAACTCTATCAGGGCACACCCTTAATATGTATTTATTTTCATGTGATCCACATAGATCATAATCAAACATTTCATAAATAACCCATATATAATAAAAGAAATTGGTTTCATTTCAAAATCACAACGTTTTAAAAGTTCTTAAAAACATGATCGATAAGTCATTTATAACCCATGGAAAGGGAGTGAGAGTTATATGTATGTCAATTCCAGAATAAAATAGATCAATTTTATGTATTGATTAATACCCTTGTATATGAAAATAGAATTGGGTATTCACATATGTAATACAAGGGAATTTCTTGAGAAAAAGAGAGAGATTTTAAGATGAAAATTCTGCAGCATAACGGCTGTATAACATGGTTTTAGAAAACATTGAAAAGAGAGGGTAAAAAAGTCACCCACTCATAAATAAATCATAAAAAAATATGGGTATAGAAATAAATAATATCATGGTATGAAGATTTTAAGTAAATACCATATGGAAATGAAACTCGAAAGAAAAGAGAAGATGCGATTTCTTTTACACAAATTTCGACAGCCTAACGGCGTCACTTAATAATTCAGAAAAATAAATTGATGAGAGAATAAATGGTCTCTCGACAATTAGACATGAAATGGACAGTAATGAGAACATATAAGAACATACCATCAACATAAAGAGATGGAAACAATAAGACACAACATAAAGGAAGCCATGGCTTTAAAAGAGGAGGGTGAAATGATCCCTTACCTTGAAGAGTAACTTCTAAAGCTTGGAGTTCGGGACCTTGGGAGGCTTGAGGGAACCTTGGAAGGACTCCTTGGAAGGTAAGGAGACCATAACATCATTGAGTATGATTTTGGAATGAAATGAATGAGGGAAATGGCTTGGTATTTATAGGAAAAGTGAGTGAATAAATTATTAATTTCTAAGGGACACCTCTTCGGTTGTATTTGCAAAACCATGGTCTTGCCCATGGTATTTGCCCATGGTATTGGCCACTTGGGACACCTCATAGAATATTTCACTATGTATAATTCGACTAGTAATATTAAATCATTATTACATCATTAATATGTCATTAAACACCCGAAACTCAAAAGTGCATTATTACTATTCACTGATAATTCAACTGTTTCAGAAAAATACCAAAAATTCACTCTAACATAATATCAATGATACGAATTAAAAAATGAAGTCAATTTTATGAAAATAATTTTTTAAATATTTTTAATTTAATTTTTAAATAACATCATTATTTATTCCAAAAATACAACTTTAAAACTATAACTCATTTTGTAACCCCTTAAAAAAGTAATCAAGGTCCCATAAAAAAATCGTATACCCATAAGAAAATAAAGTAAAAAATTTATTTTCAAATTTTATGAAAATTCATTTCCATTTTAAATTATTAAATTAATTATAAAAATGTAAATAAAATATTTATGGCATATAAAAATACAAAAACTTAAACTACGATCATTTTTTCACTTTTAAGATATCTAAAATGTATTTATACATTCATGGGTGAAGATTCTATTTTTTTGGTCAAATTAATATTTATTACTATTCATTACTATTCATATGGGTATGTTACTATTCCTAATTTACTATTCACTAAAATCCAAGTTGATCTTATTAGACTCTAAATTTCTCACTGATCACAACTGAAGGAGAACATTTTCTGAAAATAATTTCATATTATTAATTATTTAATGAATACAAAATAATTTAAAATTCCCCTTTTTCCGAAATTCATCAATAATATACATCGTATATGTATCTGGATATTTGAAATTCACAAACTTTTCCATAAGAAGAAATAAAAAGGTTATTTATATAAAATTATTACACAAATAAGCTAAGGTCTCATTACATAGCCCCTTATAACACAAGCATAGGTTCTAAGTGTAAGGTGTGCTATGGTGATAGAATCTTGGGGTGGCTCGAACAACATTGCCCAAGTGGTGATTTATATCTGCTTGAACTTCTCCCTTAGGCAATTATGTTCAAGCTTTATACGTTGAAGTTCAGCTTGGGCTTGGTCCAGAGCAAAGCCTAGTGATGCTACCTCCTTCCCAAGCTCAGAAAGATGGGATTCATATGGCTTGAGTCTACTGGATGAGGCCATTCAATCTTCTTTCTCTATTAATTAACCAAGATAAATGTATTTATAAAGAAACAATGTTAAGATTGTAGTTTCCAACGGTCATATTGACTAATGGTCATATAACAGTCAAAACAAAACGGTCTCATTTTAATTATACCCACTTCATTAATTAAAGGATATAGTTTTATTGAGTACAAAATAAAATAACACACAAAATTAGGAAACAAATATAATTGAAAAGTTCGGGTTGTTACATTCTTCCCCCTTAAGAAATTTGGTCCCCAAAATTTTATCTCGTATCCTCTGATGGGAAATGGTGTGGGTACTTCTATCTCATGGACTCCTCTGGTTCCAATGTGGCTACTTCACATTTTTGGTTCCTCAACAACACCTTAACAAGGTGGGTAGTCTTGTTGCATAGAACCTTGTCTTTACGATCCAAGATCTCCACCGGCTGCTACTCATATGAGAGTTCATGTTCCATTTGTACCACCTCTGGATTTAGTACATGTGAAGGGTTAGGTATTTACTTCCTCAAGAGGGTTACGTGGAAGATATCATGAACTTGTGCTAGATTTAGAGGAAGTGCAAGCCGATAGGCCACTACTCCTACACGATCAAGGATTTCATAGAGGCTAATGTACCTATGGATTATCATCCCTTTCTTCCCAAACCTCATGAATTTCTTCCAAGGTGATATATGAAGAAAGAATTTGTCACCAACATCAAACTCTAAGTCCCTTTGATGGTTTTCGACATAACCCTTTTGCCGACTCTGAGCAGCCTTAATGTGTTTCCAGATGGCATGGACCTTTTTTGTCATCTCCTGCACAAGATTAGGCCCAAGAAGCTTTCTTTCACTAGTTTCCTCCCACCAAGTAAGTGTTCTACATCACATACCGTATAGAGCTTCATTGGGTGCCATTTTAATGCTCGAGTGGAAGCTGTTGTTGTAAGAGAACTCAACTAAAGAGAGATGTTGATCCCACCCACACTTAAATTCCATTGAGTATGTTCTCAGCATGTCCTCGAGTGTTTGAATAGTCCTTTCAGATTTTCCATCAGTTTTTGGGTGATAAGTCGTACTAAAATTCAATTCAGTGCTCAAATATTGTTGAAGAATTCTCCAGAATTTTGATATGAACCATGGATCACAATCAGATATGATTGAAAGTGTAACTCCATGCAGCCTGAACACTTCCTTTACGTAAATCCTAGAAAGTTTATCAGGAGAGAAATCTTCCCTAATGGAGATAAAATGGACAGTCTTAGTGAGACAGTCCACAATAACCCATATCACATTATTTATATTAGAAGTTCTCGGGAGACCAGTAACGAAGTCCATAGTGATATTGTCCCACTTCCATACTGGTATGGGTAGTGGTTACAATACCCCTTTAATAATTTGTCACTCTTCTTTCACTTTTTGACATATCAGGCACCTTTAAGTGTAGTCAGCAATCTCCCTTTTCATATTATACCACCAATAATGACCACAAAAGTCCCTATACATTTTCATGCTACCAGGATTTATAGAGAAAGTAGAGTTGTGAGCTTCATCAATCTGCTCCTTAATTTCCGGAATAGATGGAACACATAGTCTTGTATGAAATTTCATTACACCATCCTGATCAGTATCGAACTCAGGAAACTTCCCATCCTTCACAGCCTCAAACTTCTTCTGTGATAAAGGATCTTCTTTTTGAGCTTTCTTGATCTTCTCTAGTAGTGACGGTTGAGAAATCATTTGGGTTAGGGTTGATGATATCCCTTCCTTTATGATTCCCATGTCTAGTTTTACTAGGTCATTGATCAAAGGATCTCTTTGAATACTCATAATGGACAGAACAACTGGGTCTTTCCTACTTAATGCATTAGTTACTTTGTTTTCTCTTTCGATATGATAATGAATTGAACAATAATAGTCTTTAAGGAGTTCCATCCACCTTCTTTGTCTCATATTCAATTCCGTTTGTGTGAAAATATACATCAAACTTTTATTCTCTCTGTATATATCACATTTCTCCCCATAAAGATACTGCCTCCATATCTTTATGGAAAAAATGACCACAACCATCTACAGATCATGCCTAGGATAGTTCTGCTCATGAGTCTTCAATTGTTGAGATGCATAAGAAATGACCTTATCATTTTTTATGAGGATGCACCCAAGCCCATTTAGAGATTCATCGCTAAAAATAATGATTCATTATCCACATGAGGGAAGAGTTAACACAGGTGTAGTAACCAATCTCTTCTTCATCTCTTGAAAACTTTCCTCACACTCCTTTATCCAGATGAAGTTGAACCCTTTTCGAGTTAACTTGGTTAAAGGATTAGAATTTTGTGAAAAGTTTTTCACAAACCTCCTATAATATCCAACTAATCCAAGGAAACTACGAATCACACTTATTGTTGTAGGCTGAGGCCACTCCTCTACAACTTTTGTCTTTGCAGGGTCAACTGTGATTTTTTCATTGGAAACAATGTGCCCCAAGAAAGAAACTTTTTGTAACCAAAATTCACATTTACATAACTTTCCAATAATTCTCTCCTTCTGTAGAATTTGTAAAATAACCCTTAGATGATCCTCATGATCCTCACGACTTTTGGAATATATCATATTATCATCAATAAAAACTACCACAAAGTTATCAATGTATTATTTAAAGAATTTATTCATCAAATACATAAAAATAGCAACTAAATTAGTCAGTACAAAAGGCATAACAACAAACTCATAATTCCCATATCTTTATCGAAATGTAGTTTTTGGAATATCTTCTTTCTTCACCCCCAATTGATGATAACCAGATCGAAGATTATTCTTAGAGAAGAATTGATCCCCACGATGTTGGTCAAATAAGTCATCAATTCATGGAAGAGGTTATTTTTTCTTTACTGTGATCTCATTTAGTTATCTATAATAAATGCATAGCCGCATTGATCCATCCTTATTATTTACAAATAGAATAGGTGATCCCCAAGGAGACACACTCGGACGGATAAACCCCTTCTCCAAAAGATCTTGGAGTTGTTCCTTTAATTCCTTCAGCTCCACATTTTTCATCCTATATGGGGTCTTTGATATTGGATGAGATCTAGGTATGAGTTCAATGGAGAACTCTACCTCTCTTTCTGGGGGAGGTCTAGAAAACTCCTCAAGAAATACGTCAATGTATTCCTGGATGATGGGTACATTTTTTATCCTCAAAATCTCATTTCCTTCTTCTTCTTCACTGATCAATTCCATAAATAAGGATATAGAAGGTTCTTCTAGACAATTATTAGGTTGAGATATCTCTCCTTGTAAGATAACTGTAGGTTTTCCATTCAAGATTACTGAGATTTCCTTACTTCTACATTTGATTCTAGCATTATACTTTGAGAGCCAGTCCGTCCCTAGTATAATGTATAATTCTAGCTTGGGAATGACTTCTAGATTTGCAATAAGATTGTCCTCACCAAAGTAAATACTAGAGTTTCTAAACACTGAAGATTCTTGGATATTCCCACCAAGAGTCTTGACTAGTAACTCTACTTTTAGAAAGTCAGTGGTTGATGCTAAATTCTTTGCAAAATTGGAGGAAATAAAGGAATGTGTAGAACCAGAATAAAAAATAGTACTTTCTAGCTTTGAGAGAACAACAATATTACCTGCTATAACATAATTTGGAGCTTCAACTTCAGTTGTCGTGATAGAAAAATCACGACCTTTATCCCTTGGCATTTTCTGAGGCTGATGGTTGTTCCTATCCACTACCCTCGGATTTTGACAGTGATTGGAAAAGTGACCAAGTTTTCCACACTTAAAGCATTGGAAATTAGGTAGGGCCTGCACCATCTTCCCCTTTTCATTAGTGTTTGGAATCTGGGGTTTCACCTCAATATGAAAATTCCTTGCAATATGGAAATCTCTTCCACACTTGTAGCATTTCTCTCTCTCGAGCAGGCAGTTCCCTGAATGCTTCTTCCCATAATTATTACATGTGGGATGTTGCACTTGATTGCCTCCTCTTCCTTGATCAAAGCTCCTCCCTAAGCTTGGCTCCATCGATATCTTTTTTTGTTGAGATTATGAGACCACTACGTCTCAAAAAACTCCATTTCAGCTTTTATTGCACTTCGCACAATCTCATCATAGCTGGCATAATCCCGGTTGGCTAGATTATTCCGCAGATGAGGTCTCAGTCAACCGAATAATCTAACAACCTTTCCATTTGGATCCATGACAAAGCTAGTGGTGTAACGTGAAATCCTTGTACAGTTCATCTCGTATCTTCCCATAGATTCATTCTCTTTCTTCTTCAGCTCAAGGAAATCCTTCTCCATTATTGTTCTCATGGAACGAGGTAAATACTTACAGAAGAAGATCCCTATGAACTCTTCCCACTCTATTGCTTCAACCTCCACTCTTTGACTTGTGATTTTAATTAGCTCCCACCACTGATCAGCTTCTCCTTCTAAGTGATAGACAGCCAGGGTGACCTTCTCTTGTTCTGAACAGTGGAGAATAGAAAAGATCTTCTCGATAGAGCTGATCCACTGCTCAGTAATCAATGGGTCAGTCGATCCACCTAAGGACAATGGTTGTTGACACATAATGGACTCAAAATAATGTTGTTCCCTTAACGGTGAGATTGGTATTTAGATTGATTCAAATTATTTCCCATAACTTGAGTCAGTTGGTTCATCATTCTCAGGAATGTTTTCATTCCAGCTTCCATCGGAGGGTCGTCAGCGCATAGTCCATTGCGGTCACCATTTTCAAGGTTATTCCTTTTTCCCACCATTCTAATAGAATAAAACCATAGTGAGAATCTTATCTCAATTATGAATCTTGTTACTATAAAGGATTTGTAACAACCCGCACTTGTTACATACATAATCTTGAATTTATTCAAGAAAACACTTCCCTTTACATTGATGATCTTTTCATTTTTAGAGCTTTAGAGAATTAAGACAAAACATTCATAACATTACACATTGTTACATCGTGGATACCATAAAATCAGTTTCCATTTTCCTCTAAATATAAAACATTAAAACTTAAAACATGACTCCTTGGAAATTCTTCAACATTTAACATGTCTTCCTTCCTTGTATTACACATCCATTAACCTTTCAAAAATCATTTAAAAACTTGGGATGAGCACAAAATCTCAGTAAGGTATGAAAAAGAAGGAAAAATCACATTAGTCCATGAATACGCATGACGTATGAAAACATTTTCAAAAGACATGCTTTTCACCCATAAATACTTACTTTGTGTAACATGAGATTTAAACAAGATCCACACAAACATAAATATAATCATAGAGGTATCTTGGGGAATTACTTACATAATCTTGTAACCATCTTGGCTACCTTAAAATTTGTAACCCTCATGGCTACCATACTTTGTGTAACCATCACAGTTACACGTGGAGTAACCATACGGCCGACCTCCAACTTACTCATACCCAATGCATTGGAGGGAAATATAGGTCCCACCCTTCATTATAAACAATTCCCAATAACCAAAACATTATCATACAACATAAATAATATCATAAAAACATTGCTTTTGAATCTTGTAAAGCAGAATTTTAAAAAGGGGATTTTAGAAGAAAATTCCCTTATAAACATCATATACTTGAAGTGATACTTAATAGAGTGGATGGAATATGTATATACTCTGTAAATATACATAATGAAACATAATATAAATATAACGCATCACACAAACAATTTAAATAGGACATAAATTATAAAGTATAAGGTTAACCCAAATAATGGAAATCGGGTTAAGAATTCCCTTACCTTGGGCTTGTCTTACTTAAAAATTGTTTAAACCTCCAGTATAATGGTTAAAAGAGTGTTATTAGTATTTTACAGAAACATTTTCATGTTTATAACATCTTATATGGTCATTTCATAACCTCATTTCACCCCTTAATTGTTAGTATCTTGTTCCTTGCATTATTTTGGGTGTGCTCTTTTGTGATTTTCACAATCGGTTCATGATGAATCGTTCTTGTTGATTGGAAGTGAAACTCCAGAATTGGAATGGATTAGTTTTTACATATTTCCAGTTCCATAAATTATACCATTTATCACTTTTATTCTTTATATGATGATGATTCATAAGTTAAAACATTAATTATGTTCGTTTAGATCATTTAAGTGGTTCTTTGATAATTACATCCTCATTTAGTCTTATAAATTTGAATCATGAGTA
This sequence comes from Viscum album, assembly GCA_963277665.1. Taxonomy (NCBI): domain Eukaryota; kingdom Viridiplantae; phylum Streptophyta; class Magnoliopsida; order Santalales; family Viscaceae; genus Viscum; species Viscum album. The sequence goes on along the minus strand of OY728119.1, from coordinate 1,597,093,206 downwards.
CAAAAGAATTCCAGAACCTTATGTGAGTCATAAAACATATATTATAACCTGGTTAAACCATATAAATGGTTTCATGACCAGATTGAAGGTAGATATGGAAGAAGAGAACATGTCGTTTTTTGAAGGTGATAAATTTAACACCTCATGAACAACGTTCTATTTAATAAAATAAATGGAAGAGGGAAAGGGTGTGGGGTGATATAATTAGAATCATAATATTACAGTATATATATAATACTGGATTTACAGAACAATTTGGATGAATATAGGTAGGGATAGATCAAGAAAGGAACTTGAACTTGAAAGGAAATTAAAGAAGAAGAGAGAGAAAAATTACCTTTAGAATCCTCCTCTTGAGATTCTTTTTAAGGAAGCTAGGATTGGTCTTTTGATGAGACCATCAGATTTTGGACGTGGGGGATGAGCTAGGGAAGGTGTTTGGGAAGTGTTTACCGAATTATTGGAGCGTGAGAGGTGTGAGAAAAAGAGGGAGTGAAGGGTGACTTTTAGAGTGGAGGGGAGAGGGGTTTCCTTAATATAAAATTGATTAATTTAATAATTTCACCAAAGACCAGGAATAGTGAGTCTTGGATGACAAATAATAGTAATTTTATAATTTAATCCCGAACCAAGTGGGCTTACATCAGCATAATATCATCGGTGACTCAATTAATACATTATTTAGCATTTATTGTGAATTGTCGGATTCCACTATTCATCAAAAATTCAAGTATCTCAGAAAAATCTCAAAAATTTACCCCAACCATTTTTTGACGTGTAGAATCCAAAAATAAAGTCCATTTTTCAAAAATAGTTTTCTAAATATTATTAATTTAATAATTAATAAAAATCATAATTTACTTAAAAAACAGTTTTTAAGATTAAAACTGAATTTATAGTTATTTCAAAAATTATGTAAGGTCTTATAAAATTATCTAAAAACTATTATAAATTGATTCAATAATTTATGAATACATTACAGGAAAATAAATATTCTTTTAAATTAATTAATTAATTATAATTATTTATTTATGACTTATAAAATACCAAAAACGTTTACTAAGGTCAAATTGTCACTTTCTAAGATGTCTACATTTTATTTTATTATTCAAAGGTAATGTTACTATTATTTAATATTCATAAGGGTTGTATTACTATTCATAAGGGTAGGTTACTATTCACAAAAAAAAACAAGTTTGTTTCATCAAACTCTAAATAACATACTGAACACAATTGTAGATGACAGTTTCTTGAAATTCAAAACATAGGAGAAATAAAATTATGTTTAAAGGATACTTATAAATATATACCTTAAACAAAATTTCAAGAATTTTCAATTTATTTTTAGAAAACCTTGGGATGTTACATTATCCCCACCTTCTTGAAATTGCGTCCTCGCAATTTTATTTACTTATTAAACAACTGAGGGTATTTTTCCCTCATAGCATTTTCAGACTCCCATGTTGCTTCTTCAACCATTTGGTTTCTCCACAAAACCTTTACCTGGTGGATTACCTTATTCCGCAATACCTTCTCTCTTCAATCAAGAATTTGAACTGGTTTTTCTTCATAAGAAAGGTTCTCTGCCAGCTGAACTGCTTCCGGCCTCAAGACATGTAATGAATCTGGAACATACTTTCTCAACATCGAAACATGAAAAACATCGTGTACCTGAAATAAGCTCAGAGGAAAAGCTACGCGGTATGAAATTGTTCCAATTTTATCCAAGATTTCAAAAGGACCGATGAGCCGTGGACTTAGTTTACCTTTCTTACCGAAATGCATCACACTTTTCCAAGAAGAGATTTTAAGGAAAACATGGTCACCTACCTCGAAATAGAAGTCTTTCCTTCTATTATCTGCATAACTTTTCTGCCTGCTCTGAGCTGTCCTCATGTGTTGCTAGATCACCCTCACTTTCTCAGCTACTTCTTCTACTAATTCTAGCCCCATCAACTTTCTTTTACCGACTTCATCCCAAAACGCAGGAGTCCGACACTGCTTTCCATACAAGGCCTCAAAAGGTTCCATCTGAATACTGGAATGAAAACTGTTATTATAAGAAAACTCAACTAATGAAATATGTTGATCCCAAATTCCCTGATAGTCCATTGAACAAGCTTGAAGCATATCCTCCAAAGTTTGAATCATTCGTTCTGACTGCACATCTGATTGAGGATGAAAAGTTGTACTGAAATTCAACTCTGTGCCCAAGGACTTCTAAAGTCCCTTCCAAAATTTATAAGTGAACATGGGATCTCGGTCAGACACAATGGAAAGAGGAACTCCATGTAACCAGACAATCTCCGTGAGGTACAATCGAGAAAGCTAATCTAATGTCATTGTATCTCAAATAGAAAGAAAATGAGTAGACTCTGTTAGCCGATCAACAATAACCCATATCGCATTGTTACCTCGGGAATTTTTTGGTAGTCCCACCACAAAATCCATGGATATATTCTCCCATTTCCATTCTGGCAGTGGCAAAGGCTGAATCATCCCCTTCGGTAACTGCCGCTCTCCTTTAACCTGCTGACATGTCAAACATTTCATTGTAAAATCAGAAATATCTCTTTTCATCCCATTCCACCAGTAATACTCTCGAAGGTCTCTGTACATCTTAGTACTTCCAGGATGAACAGAAAATGGAGAACTATGAGCTTCACACAACAATTATTTCTTCAGTTGGGAATCACAAGGCACACACAACCTTTTTCCAAATCATAAAACACAATCTTTATCAAGATTAAATTCTGGAAACTTACCCATTTTAACCAATTCTACGTTTTTCTGTAGCTCACGGTCTTCCCTCTGCGTTTTCATAATTCTGTTTGACAACGAAGACTACACTGAAACCTGAAACAAAATAGATATATTCCCTGCACCAACAACTTCTAAGCCAAAATTCATTAAATCATTAATCAAGGGATCATGTTCCAATCGTAGCATGGTTAATGATGCATGATTTTTCCGACTTAAGGCATCTGCTACTTTGTTTGATTTTCCAGGATGGTAATTGATCGTGCAGTCATAATCCTTTATCAGGTCTAGCCATCTTTTCTGCCTCATGTTTAATTCCATCTGAGTGAATATATACTTAAGACTTTTATGGTCAGTATATATTTGGAATTTGGTTCCGTATAGATGATGCCTCCATATTTTCAAAGCAAAAACCACATCTTCCAATTCCAAATCATGTGTGGGATAATTTAGCTCATGAGGTTTAAGTTTTCTTTAAGCATAGGCAATTACCTGATCATTCTGCATCAAAACACAACCAATTCCCTTTAAATAAGCATCACTGTAGATGACAAACTCACCATTCCGAGAAGGTAAGGCCAAAACTGGAGCATTCACCAATCTCTTCTTTAGTTCCTGAAAACAAACATCACATTCCTATGTCCAAACAAATTAAACCCCTTTCCGTGTTAACTTAGTTATTGGGCTAGATAACCGTGAAAAGTTCTTAACAAACCGTCGGTAATAACTTGCTAAGCCCAGAAATCTACGAATCTCTGTAACATTTGTGGGTCTTGGCCATTCATCAACTACTTTTGTTTTGGCAGGATCAACTGTTATTCCATCCTTATTTACAATGTGCCCAAGAAAAGAAATCTGTTGCAACCAAAAATCACACTTGCTGAATTTTCCATATAGTTTCTTTTCTTTTAATGTTTGTAAAACAACCCTTAGATGTTCTTCATGCTCCTATTTATTTTTACAAAAAACCAGAATGTCATCAATAAATACAACCACAAACTTATCAAAGAACTCATGAAATACTCTATTCATAAGATTCATGAATACAACAGGTGCATTAGTTAACCCAAATGGCATAACAACAAATTCATAATGCCCATATCTAGTACGAAAGGCTATTTTTGGAATGTAATCCTCATTAACCTTCAGCTGATGGTATCCGGATCTCAAGTCAATCTTGGAAAAGTACTGAGCTCCCTGGAGCTGATCAAACAATTCATCAATATGAGGCAAAGGATACTTGTTTTTAACAGTGATGTTATTCAAAGCTGTATAATCAATGCAAAGTCTCATGGAACCATCTTTCTTATTAACAAACAAAACAGGGGCTCCCCATGGTGAAGTACTGGGACGAATGAAGCCTTTGACAAGCAAATCCTGCAACTGATTTTTCAATTCATGAAGTTATATTGGAGCCATACGATATGGGGGTTTTGAAATTGGATTAGCATCAGGAACTAAATCAATTGTGAATTCGACTTCTCGTTTAGGTATGACACTGGGTAACTCCTCAGGAAAAACATCAAGGTATTCATTTACCACTGGCACATCATTAATTTGAATAGTTCCCTTGTTTTCAACAATATGAGCAAGATAACTTTCACTTCTATCTTTCAGTAGTTTCTTAGCTTCCTGATATGTTATCAATTTTATGGGTTCATTCTTGTATACAAACTGGAACTCTTTCTAAAAAATAACTTCTTTAGCTCTATAGTCAATCATAGCATGATAATCAAAAATACAGTCCATCCCCAGAATAACATCAAACTCGACTAAGGGTAAAACAACAAGGTTTGCAGGTAAAGTCTTTCCACATACCACAATAGAAATATTCTTATAATTCCTCTTTGCTATAACATTTCCCCCTGGTGTTTTAACAACAAGTTCAGGTCTCATTTGTTGAGGTGATATTTCCAATTAACTAGAAAATTTCTCAGAGATGAAGGAATGAGTAGAACCCGTATCAAACAAAACTTTAGAAAAATATGAGTGAACAAAAAAAGAACCTGATACAACTTTATTGGATGGCCCAACACTTGCTGACGTAGTCGCAAAGGATCTCATTACACCTTTCTGCTTGTAGTCCGGCTTCTTTGCATCATTTGGATCCCTCTTTCGACAGGCATTTGCATAGTGACCTATCTCACCACATTTAAAACACTTTACAGTTTTCTTATCAGTATTAGTCTTTGGATCATTTTCATTGCAATCTCGGGTCATATGTCCAAACTTACCACATTTAAAACACTTCCCAGTTTTGATAAGACATTCCCCAGGGTGCTTCTTGCCTCACTTTTCACAAACTGGAAACTATATTTTCTTACCATCAGATTTCTTTGGTTGATTCTTACCCATTTCTTTCCAATGGGACCTCTTCTTCTCTTTGTTTCCAAAATGCATGTGATCGTCAGCAAATTCCATCTCTACCCTCTCAGCACATCGGACAAGTTTCTCATAACTTTTGAAATCACGGGAGGCCAATGCCCTTCGATACTTTGGCTTCAATCCTGAGTAAAAGCAGTTGATTTTGCTATCAAGATCCAGAATAAGATTTGGAGCATACCTCGCCAGTCGGGTGAAGTTCTCTTCATACACAGCCACTGAATCTTCCTCCTTTTTTTTCAATTCAAGGAATTGCTTCTTCATTCTAGGTCGCACCACCTTAGGAAAATATTTTTCAAGAAAAAGACTTTTAAATCCATCCCACACTAAGGCATCAAAATCATCTCTACCCCTGATATTCCTTACCATTGACCACCACTGACCAGCTTCCCCTTCAAAACGATAAATGGAAAGACTTACCTTTTTATTTTCCGAACATACCATAACATCAAATATCTTTTCAAGGGATTTAATCCATCCTTCTGCTGCCACTGGGTCAGAAGATCCATTGAATGCAGGAGGATGTTGTCTCATAAAATGTTCCACCACTGTCGTGTTCTGTTGGGGTGCCTCTATTGGTTCTCTTGCATGGATTCCACCACCATTTATAGCCTGCGTTAGCTGAGCCATTACTGTCACAAACTGCTCGGTTCCAATCCCTACCATTCCGGGATGTAGATCAGGAAGGATGTAATTCTGTCGGTGCCTCTCTTCTTCAGCATCCATGTTCCTTCTGCGGACAACCATTCTGAACAAACATTTTTTAGATGATGCAACATGGTAATCGTTAAATGCTATAACAAATTAAACATAGAGTGAAAATTATTTGTGGTATTCTATTAGCATCACCTTAACCCCTAAAGTTATCTAAACCATCCTTTGATACCCACTATAATGGTCTGGAATTACTTCTAGTGGACTATAGATGATACCTATCAGGGCACTCCATGGGCGGCTACACCCCCTGGGCGGGACACACCACCATCCCCAGTGGCAGCCATTTCCTCATGAAGCCCTTGGGCGGAGAGCCATGCTTCCTCCAACACTCACATGTGAGAGTTCCCAAGGATCTGATACATTCCTACCTCATTTGCCTCTGATACAAACTGTAACAACCCGCACTTGTTAAATAAATAATCTTGAATTTATTCAATAAAACACTTCCTTTTACATTGAGGATCTTTTCAAGTTTAGAGCTTTAGATAATTAAGACAAAACATTCATAACATTACACATTGTTACATAGTGGATACCATAAAATCAGTTTCCATTTTCCTCAGAATATAAAACATTAAAACTTAAAACAAGACTCCATGAAAATTCTTCAACATTTAACATGTCTTACTTCCATGTATTACTCATCCATTAACCTGTGAAAAATCATTTAAAAACTTGGGATGAGCACAAAATCTTAGTAAGGTATGAAAAAGAAGGAAAAATCACATTAGTCCATGAATACGCATGACGTATGAAAACATTTTCAAAAGACATGCTTTCCACCCATAAATACTTACTTTGTGTAACATGAGATTTACACAAGATCCACACAAACATAAATATAATCATAGAGGTATCTTGGGGAATTACTTACATAATCTTGTAACCATCTTGGCTACCTTAAAATTGGCATCCCTCACGGCTACCATACTTTGTGTAACCATCGCAGTTACACGTGGAGTAACCATACATCCGACCTCCAACTTACTCATAACCAATGAATTGGAGAGAAATATAGTTCCCAAACTTCATCATAAACAATGACCAATAACCAAAACATTATCGTATAACATCAATAATAGCATAAAAACATTTCTTTTGAATCTTGTAAAACAGAATTTTAAAAAGGGGATTTTAGAAGAAAAGTCCCTTATAAACATCATATACTTGAAGTGAGACTTAATAGATTGGATGGAATATGTATATACTCTGTAAATACACATAATGAAACATAATATAAACAGAACCCACCACACAAACAATTTAAATAGCACATAAATTATAAAGTAGAAGGTTAACCCAAAGAATGGAAATCGGGTTAAGAATTCCCTTACTTTGGTCTTGTCTTACTTCAAAAAATATTAAACCTCATGTATAATGGTTAAAAGAGTGTTATTATTATTTTACAGAAACATTTTCATGTTTATAACATCTTATATGGTCATTTCATAACCTCATTTCACCCCTTAATTGTTAGTATTTTGTTCCTGGCATTATTTTGGGTGAGCTCTTTTGTGATTTTCACAATCGGTTCATGATGAATCGTTCTTGTTGATTGGAAGTGAAACTCCAGAATTGGAATGGAGTAGTTTTTACATATTTCTAGTTCCATAAATTATACCATTTATCACTTTGATTCTTTATATGATGATGATTCATAAGTTAAAACATTAATTTTGTTCGTTTAGATCATTTAAGTGGTTCTTTGATAATTACAACCTCATTTAGTCTTATAAATTTGAATCATGAGTAAAAAAGAATTCCAGAACCTTATGTGGGTCATAAAACATATATTATAACCTGGTTCAACCATATAAATGGTTTCATGACCAGATTAAAGGTAGATATGGAAGAAGAGAACATGTCGTTTTTTGAAGGTGATAAATTTACCACCTCATGAACAACGTTCTCTTTAATAAAATAAATGGAAGAGGGAAAGGGTGTGGGGTGATATTATTAGAATCATAATATTACAGTATATATATAATAATGGATTTACAGAACAATTTGGATGAAGATAGGTAGGGAGAGATCAAGAAAGGAACTTGAACTTGAAAGGAAATTAAAGGAGAAGAGAGAGAAAAATTACCTTTAGAATCCTCCTCTTGAGATCCTTTTTAAGGAAGCTAGGCTTGGTCTTTTGATGAGACCAGAAGCTTTTGGACATGGGGGATGAGCGAGGAAAGGTGTTTGGGAAGAGTTTAGAGAAGTCTGGGAGCTTGAGAGGTGTGAGGAAAAGAGGGAGTGAAGGGTGGCTTTTATAGTGGAGGGGAGAGGGGTTTCCTTAATATAAAATTGATTAGTTTATTAATTTCACCAAATACCAGGAATAGTGAGTCTTGGATGACCAATAATAGTAATTTTATAATTTAATCCCGAACCAAGTGGGCTTAAATCAGCAGAACATCATTGGTGACTCAATTAATACATTATTTAGCATTTATTGTGAATTATCGGATTCCACTATTCATCAAAAAATCAAGTATCTCAGAAAAATCTCAACAATTTACCCCAACCATTTTTCGACGTGTAGAATCCAAAAATGAAGTCCATTTTTCAAAAATAATTTTCTAAATATTATTAATTTAATAATTAATAAAAATCATAATTTACATAAAAAAACAGTTTTTAAGATTAAAACTGAATTTATAGTTCTTTCAAAAATTACGTAAGGTCTTATAAAATTATCTAAAAACTATTATACATTTATTCAATAATTTATGAATACATTACAGGAAAATAAATATTATTTTAAATTAAATAATTAATAATAATTAATTATTTATGACTTATAAAATACCAAAAACGTTTACTAAGGTCAAATTGTCACTTTCTAAGATGTCTAAATTTTATTTTATTATTCATAGGTAATGTTACTCTTATTTACTATTCATAAGGGTCATATTACTATTCATAAGGGTAGGTTACTATTCACTAAAATAACATGTTTGTTTCATCAGACTCTAAATAACATACTGAACATAATTGTAGATGACAGTTTCTTGAAATTCAATACATAGGAGAAATAAAATTATGTTTAAAGGATACTTATAAATATATACCTTAAACAAAATTTCATGCATTTTGAATTTATTTTTAGAAAACCTTGGGATGTTACAGGATTTATGTCTTAAAACTTCATTAAACAATTACATTTCTCTATAAATCCTTCATAATTATTAATAAAAGGATTATTATTAACCAAACTTATCCCTCGGGAGTGTCGTAACCAAGAGTGAAGAAAGGCCCGTTGTCGTGCACCAGTTCCCATTCGAGTCTAGCTCAAAGAGGTGTTTTCAGGTTTTACCCCTATGAACATATGTGCCAGAGCCGCCTCTACCTGCTTGTATCCAGATAGGGATGTATTTTCTTGATAAACCACATACTTAATACTCACCAAAATACCAGGAAGTATTCTTATATTTAAAATTTTCTATAGTATCCTTCCTAAATATTTCATATTCTAATTTACATAAATAACTAAACTATCCTTTAATACCAACTATGGCATCCATCCTTTTTATTACAAAACATTTCATTACATTTTACAACCATATGATCTTTAAAATCCAGTGTCTTGGAAATCAAGAACACAATACATGAAGAAAACATAAAAATTTATTCTAAACCACTTGTAGAGCTTCATAATAGGTTCATTCTATGTATAACCACTGAATCTAATATCCTGGAGATACACATCAAAGGAAAGGGTGAGCAGAAGTCCCAGTAAGGGTAAACAAGGGAATCAGTTTACTTGTTTAACAATAAGAACTTGAATAACAATATAAAGACATGAGCAATGGAAGTATATGAATATCATAACAAAAATAACTTGAAACATAACTTGAATATGTGTCTACAACATTTCAATTAAACATTCATGAGAATATCACCAGGGTTTATCCCCTAGGTGTTATAAAAATTACCAAGGTTATTCACCAAGGTATCATGAAACTTATCATCTCTAGAGATTAATTCTTTACCCAATTTATTGGAGTGATATCAGGGTGCACCCTTAATATTTATTTATTTGTATGTGATCCACATATATCATAATCAAAAATTTCATAAATAACCCATAGATAATAAAATAAATGGGTTTCATTTCAAAATCATGATGTTTTAAAAGTTCTTAAAAACTTGATCATTAAGTCATTTGTAAACCATGGAAAATGAGTGAGGGTTGTATGTATGTCAATTCCAGAATCAAATAGATCAATTTTATGTATTTATTAATACCCCTGGATATGAAAATAGAATTGGGTATTCACATAAATAATACAAGATAATTTCTTGAGAAAAAGAGAGATATTTTAAGATGAAAATTCTACAGCATAATGGATGTATAACATGGTTTTATAAAACATTTAAAAGAGAGGGGACAACAGTCACCCACTCATAAATAACTCAAAATAAATTATGGGTATAAAAATAAATAAGATCATGGTATGGATATTTGAAGGAAATAACATATGAAAATGAAACTCAAAGGAAAATAGAAGATGCAATTTATTTTAAAAAAATTCGGCAGCCTAACGGCATCACTTAAAAATTCAGAAAAATAAATTGATGAGAGAAAAAAGGGTCTCTCAAAAATTAGACATGAAATAGACAGTAATGAGAACATATATGAACATACCCTCAATATAAATAGATGGAAACAAGAATACACAACAGAAAGGAAGTCATGGCTTTAAAAGAGGAGGGTGAAATGATCCCTTACCTTGAAGAGTAACATCTAAATCATGAAGGTCGTGACCTTGGGAGGCTTGAGGTAACCTTGGGAGGACTCCTTGGAAGGTAAGGAGACCATAAAATCGTTGAGGATGATTTTGGAATGAAATTAATGAGGTAAATGGCTTGGTATTTACAGGAAAGGTGAGTGAATAAATTATTAATTTCTAAGGGACACCTCATCAGTGGTATTTGAAAAACCATGGGATTGACCATGGTATTGGTCACATGGGACACCTCATATCATTTCTCACTATTAATAATTTTACCAGAAATCTTAAATCATTATTACATCATTATTGATTTCATTAAACACCTGAAACACAAAACTTTATTTTTACTATTCACCGATAATTCAACTGTTTCAGAAAAATCCCAAAACTTCACCCTAACCTAATATCAATGATTTGAATTCAAAAATGGAGTCCATTTTATGAAAATAATTTTCTAAATATTTTTAATTTTAATTTTAAATAAAATAACTATTTATTCCAAAAATACAACTTTAAAACTATAACTCATTTTGTAACACCTTAAAAATGTAATCAAGGTCCCATAAAAATATCGTATACCCATAAAACAATAAAGTAACAATTTATGATTAAATTTTATGTAAATAAATTTCCATTTTAAATTATTAAATTAATTATATAAATGTAAATAAAATATTTAAGGCATATGAAAATACAAAAACTTAAACTATGATCGTTTTTTCACTTTTAAGTTGTCTAAAATGTATTTATACATTCATGGGTGAAGTTTCTATTTCTTTTGGTCAAATTACTATTCATTACTATTCATATGGTATGTTACTGTTCCTACTTTACTATTAACTAATAACCAATTTGATCTTATTAGACTCTAAATTTCTCACTGATCACAACTGTAGAAGACCATTTTTTGAAAATCATTTCACATTATTAATTATTTAATGAATAAAAAATCATTTTAAAATGCCCCTTTTTTCCTCAATTCATCAATAATATACATCCTATATTTATCTGGATAATTGAAATTCACAAACTTTTCCATAAGAAGAAATAAAAATTTTATTTATATAAAATGATTACACAAAGATGCTAAGGTCTCATTACATAGACCCTTATAACACCAGAATAGGACCTAAGTGTAAGGTGTGATATGGTGATAGAATCTTGGGGTGGCTTGGACAACATTGCCCGAGTGGTAATTTCTATCAGCTTGAACTTCTCACTTAGGTGATTCTGTTCAAGCTTCATATGTTGAAGTTCAACTTGGGCTTGGTCTACAGAAAAGCCTAGTGATGCTACCTCCTTCCCAAGCTTCGACAGATGGGCTTCATATAGATCAAGTCTATTGGATGAGACTATTCAATCATTTTTCGGCATTAATTAACCAAGATAATCGTATTTATAAAAAAACTACATTAAGATTATAGTTTCCAATGGTTATATTGACCAACGGTCATATAACAGTCGAAACCCAATGGTCTCATTTTAATTATACCCACTTCATTAATTAAAGGATATATTTTTGTTGAGTATAAAATAAAATAACACACAAAATTAGGAAACAAATATAATTGAAAAGTTCAAGTCGTTACAAAAGATCCATATAGAACCAAAACAGAGTTAATAATTCATGGAGGGATAACATTGGATTAGATGTATCTATGCATACATCACTCAAAAGTCTAATCCCTAAAAAACTATTTACAAACTATATCCATCAAGTACATGGACATGTTGTAAACCTTAATGAATACTCATATATTATCATGATTCCATCCTGGTGTTGGAGAATATCTTGGATACATATATCCCTCAGTATAGATGGTCATAGATCCTCTCTGAAAAGAAACTCAATCTAGGACCACGATTAAGTCACCTCATCATAAGACTAGGTAACCAAACCACACCATCACCCTAATAAGTAGTGAATAAGTCTCACTACCAGGACCACCATCTTATCTTCTGGTGTCATGACTAGATGGAAAACATGGTTAACCACCTCAAACAAAATCCATAACTACCTGTAGGTTGGGTTCTCCTCAAGAACTATAGGGTTATCTATCGCTGAAACTCATGAAGCATGCTCAGCCTACGCACATCATCTACTAGTACTGTGTGTACCACATGCTTCTCTATGAGCGGTGGTACAAATGGAACACCACATGTAGGTAACACCTTCGGAATGGATCATTTTATTGATGCCTTATCACTGATGGGATCAAAATCATAATCATGATAAATCAATGCTAGTATACATGGTTGATGCATCCTAAAACAAACATAATGTACCGTGGTCAATGGGTATATCTAGAGAGATAACATAAGAAGGAAATGGAACAACAAAACTTTTCCTATATTATGAATGTACCATTATTTTCCCCACAAAAAATGTTCGCATGTACCATGTTGAAAAGTTGGTGGTTAGAGCCATGGTGTATGGATACATTGTCTGACAGACAAACACTAGATTCCTTGGACTAAAAGTCTAACTAAAAACACATAACATTGTCACCCCAAACCAATATCACAGAATCTTAGTCCAAAGGTAGAACTGAATACTCTGATACTAATATGTCATGACATGTCCTAGAGAGTCTCCTTCTGATACTCCCCAAGCCTTCCTCCAATTAGCTAGGGGTAGGGATTATTGCTGAGTAGGCATATCACAGACATTGGAGTCCTTAGCCTACATACATGTACAGACACACACATCTCCAACCCTATTCAAATTCTAAAAATTAAAAACAATATATGAACTAGGCATGTACACATCTAAATGCCACATCCATAGTATGACATGATGTAATGGAATGTAAACATAGTAAAATATAATCCCACCACAAAGAGTCTAAAATAAAACATAAACCTTAAAATAAGTACGAGACTACTGTCATAAAGTCATAGGAACACACCTCAGTTTGTTCGGTCTCACTATGAATCATCTAGTTCTGGTCCATCTAGGACTCTATCAAAGGGTTGATCGTCTGTAAAAGATATTACATGTGAGGGAAAATCCCATGTAGGGGTTATTATGATTATACTCAGTAGGACACCACAAAACCACAAAGAATATCACAAAGTAAAATACAGTTAGATCTACATAGGTATTCATATACAACACATATAACAAAAATATCTAGATATACTAAGAAAAGACACAATATAGATTTAATTCAAAACCATAATATACAATCCTAGTATTCCATTTTGAAGGATCACAGAATCACTTGTTCGGGAGAACACACTCCTATGTCTGATATCACTAATGACATCTGTGAGAGAGGTGATGCACATCGAGTCTCATAATTAAAAGTAAATGTTGAAGGTATGAAGAGAAATGATACATATATGAGGATAACTCCAAATGACATAGGGTGATACCATAACTAATTCTATATTGATTCACTATGTAGAGGATTAGCACCTACATAGTGTTGGTCACAACGATACCAAGAATCCAAACTAGGAAACAAAGATGAATAGATGATATCACTATGGGTCTCATGGAGGGATTCAAATGACTCTATTCAAGATGTACTTCTAAAGCGATCTTTGTCCTAGGGGTAGGAGATGATTCTATAATACCCCTCACGGAAAGGTAAGTAGAATGCATCATAATGAAAAATTTCCAAGGTAAAGAGGAAACGGGGTCCAGGACATGTATAAAAGAGTACATAAAGTGTATTAGGGGTCACACATCATGTCCCATGACCTCAGGTCCTACCTGTGAAAACAATCAGTGTCTTCATATCATGTATATGTAGTATTACAGGACATGTAATAAGGCCATGTAGTATACTTGTGTACTCATAAATGACTTTATTCCATCTACATGTGTTTGTGTACCTCTACAAGGATTATCCCATGTACATAGTCTGGGTTATGTCCGTGTGCTGGAGTACACGATGTACTTAAACTCTTATACTTTAATATGTGTATGTGTACCTCCTAGGTATAATCGGAGTATCCAGGTAACAAACACACATTGTGTCAAAGGGGACACATGACGTGCGATATAGAAGTTCCTCCGAATCCCTGTCTTCCATTCATGGGACCCCACATTCCATGTAATCTTGAATTACACACCATGTAGATTGGGATTTTACATAAACAATCTATCTATCTATTATGCTCATCTTGTCCACCACCACCTTGAAATCTATCTCAAATATTTCAAAATATCATGGATCTAACCTATCCCAACAATTCCATGACCATTAACTGAATTACTATCTTCATATCTGTTCATAAAACAGATTATGTTCAGACTAATCATTTCCCGCACATCCTGCTCGAAATTGATGGTTTCCAAACCAGTCGTATCAGTTCATTACGACAATCATCTCACTTCCATTACATCATGTTGAGTCCTTATCTATAATCATATATTTCTTCACAATAATATGGGTGTGTAATGATTGAATCATAGATATTGGTCGAACCTCAGGCCAAACGAATAATGCATGTAGTGATCGAAGAAAATGAGGGATAAATGCATAGAAATAACGAAGAGGAATAGACATCGATAAATGTTTGTGTCGATCTCCATTAATTTCTGTTAGAATGTAAACCAAATAATAAGTAACCATGATAAAATTATTTAGATAAATTCAACATAAAATAAACCCATCCAACTTATCAATTGAACTGTGGATTAATCTATTCATTGATTTATTTTCATTCATCATAGAAATCAAAAATATGGAAGAATGAAATAAAAACACATAACCTACTGTGATTTGGATCAATCACTAATGAATAACTATGTGATGTCATTTTTGTGGAAGAGATCTTTCCATTCTGTGGTTCTCTGATCGTTGATCCTTGATCTGGTCATCGTGCACTTGAGAGGAATCCACTAATACTCTCTAATGGATTTCTAATGGTTCCGGGGTTATTAGGTTAACCCTATTATTTCTCAATAATAGTATTTTTAATGAATAAATAATTGATGCATCATGATGTAGATGTAAAATAATTGATTTTAATTATTTTATTATTATTTTGTGCCTGTGATGAATTTTTCGATAAATGACCTATGCCGACAAGTTTAAGTCGTGCTTAGGGTAAAACCCATATTCTGAACTGAATAGTTCAATCATATTTCTGATCTAGGAACCTGTTTGGATATTATTCCACTTTTCTTGAGAAAACTAAATTCTCATGCTATTTAATATATTTAATATGTCACGAACCGAATCTGGTCACCACCAAAACCGGCACCAAACCCAGGCCATGACATGACCCGAAGGGCGTTCCCTATCCCCACGGGCTGGCACAAGTGCCCGGGTATCATTAATTTAGGTTTGGGAACGATTTACCCGAGTATGAAAGCATAAAACATTAAAAACAATCCATAATATAAATCTGAAATTTTTGAGCCAAACAAGACTTAAGTAAAAAAAAAACCAGAACTGAGTACATTGGTTTAAAGACAATACAAGTGGTCCAAATAAAAATAATTATAGCATTAAGATAGCCCCAAGGACTCCACACGACTAGGGGTCATTGCCCCCAAGCTATCTCCACAACTCCGCACCAAGAATGGGAACTGACACCATGAACTGCCATCACCCTTAGCCTTTCCTTTACCTGAATCAAACATAACCAAGTCTACTTACACCCAAGGGGTGTAATTAGGGTGTGAACCTAAGCCCAGTAGGATACCACCCAATGATTCCAAAGAGTAAGAAATACAATGTGAAAAAGAAAGCAGTTTTCAAACGCAAGGAAAAGTAGTGTTCAAATTTCAAGAAATGAAACCTCTAATTGAAAATAGTTTTCAATCCAAAATTTTTAGAATACTAAAACATTAAAATAGAAAATTTAGATACTGTAATTTACTTCCAAACACACCCTGAGACATGGGTAGATACTACAAATCCAATGAGCAACAACATTGGGAACACCCCTAGGCACTAGGTTCTCTTGGGCCCTATGTACCTCGTACCTCGGTGTAGAGTAACCATAGCAAAATCCTTTCTCCTGCACGATCCACTAGTAGGGAACACACCCATAACCTAGTGGTCCCCAATAATCATCCACATAGTTTAGTTAGAGTTGTCGTTATCCAAATGATAAGTGAAACAGGGACAAAACCCATCCGGTCCACTAGCCGTACTATTACAAATCCGCCCCACCTAGGTACACGGGCTTCCCCTTTTGTGCTCAATAAATTTCAGCATGCAACATAAATAAATTTTCATATAAAACACCAATACTGGTCAATCATAACCAATACAGTAGCTATCACATTTTATACCACTTAAAACACGCAACAAAACACTTAGATTTTTCATAAAACAATTCCTCAAAATCTCGTAGTGTTTCGGACACAAAACACCTTATAAACCTCACTTGCATACTATGTGCACATATTTAAGTTTCCAAAACATAAAGGAGATCCCACTACATTTCAGTGAAAACACAAAATCATTTTTAGGGCAACCCTATATGGTTCAAGAAACGACATCATTGCAAAGTCTCCATTTTTACACAACACAACTCTTAGAATTTCATGTGGTTCACAAACACCATTAAAACCAGATTTTTCAGCAAAAAACACAAGGTACAATAATTAAAAATAGTATTTTTATCCCTATTATACTTCAATAAAATCAACTAGTTACTTATAGGGTAGCCCCAATTAAACTAATAATACATTTCTATGAAAAACCCCCAATTTCACATGAAATTGGCCTTTAGGATTCATTTTAAATACAAACACCACTAAAACTATATTTTTCAGAAATAATAAAATTTAATAAGCATGAAAATACCATAAAAATAGTATCCAATTCACAAAGATTTCGTACACAATGGAATCACCTACCAAAACCAAGGAAACCCTTGAATCCTTTGTGCGAAAACTCAAACGCACCACCGCGGCATCTCAAGAAAGCTAAACCAGACCTAAAACCATAATTTCAGACCATAAAACACAATATAAAACATTAAATTTTAAACCCTACTTCCTGGACATTAGGAACCGCAATTATAATGGAAGAAACCCAAACTAAATTGGATGTAACACTAAACAAATTGAAAGAAGAAAGGTGGAGAACAACTTACTTAAAATATCTTGTAGAAATCTCCCCCCAAAATACCAATAGATGATTTCACAAATACTCAAACCTTCAAGTTAGGTTCGAACAAGAATAGGTAGATCATTTAGGAATTTTAATGGGGGAAAAAGAGTAAGAATCGAAGGAGTTATGAAGGAAACAAATTACCTTTATAAATCTGCCCGAAATTTGAGTTCTCCAAAAATTTCGACCTAAACCGCGATTCAAATGAGATGAAAAGAGTGTGGGAGGATATGGGACGCGCGGCTGGGTTCATGGGGCGTGTGTGGGGCTTGGAATCACCGAAAAATCCTTAAAAATGAATAAGTTATTAGTTAATCAAATTTTATTTTTAAAACTGGAATTGGGCTTTCGGGCAGACCCAATCCCTTAAATTAAAACCCATATACACCTTGGTTATGGATTTCCAAAGACTACAAATTTTAATTGTGGTGTTAATATATCAGGGGAGGACATTTAGGAGTTGGAATGAGTAAACAATATTAAAAAATTAATAAGTTATAAAAGAAACAAAATTTATTTTTAAATCTGGAATTGGGCTCAGGGTTTGGCCCAATTCATGAAAACTCACCTATTCTCTATAAAAACTTTGGAAACCCCCCAAAACAAAGCATTAATGGAAAGTAAAATAAAAATACATTTAAAATAATCTATTTATGTGACAATTCTCCCCACCATGAAAACTTTCCGTCCTGGAAAGTCACAGTAAGGCCAAAGCAACAACCAAACTCAACTGAGAAACCAAGAGGTACTCTCTTGCCAGGTTTCTCCCCCAAAGGCCATAACACCTCCAGTGATCAATGAAGGAAGGAATACTCTCAAAAACATGACTTACACCACATTCCAGAAATAATCAAGCACAATCAGGCATTATCCCAAATGAAAACTCCTCAGACACAATCTGAACAATACTCAATCAATTTACCCAAATAAACAACAACATCGAACAAGGTTACACTTGCCCTTCTATAACTAAACCATTTGTCACTCTCCAATATCAATGTTTACCAAAGTAAGATGTAGGTAGTTAGATATATCCAAATGATAATACCTACTTCCCATACAAAACAAAGGAAAAATATGAGTTACTCGTATGAAGAGACACAAATGGGCTCCCCACCATAAGAGACAACTTAAATTTTTTTTCCCCGAGACAGAATCAAGACACTAATAAGGGGAGGCCCAAACAGACTCCCTAGTACAAGGGGTATATATAAATTAGAAATATACAAAATAATATACATGATACCCATAGTGGGTCTTCCCACCACAAGAACCAACCATCTTAACTGACCAGCATGGGCCGACACAAAAAGACTCAATTTTTTTTAAGATTTGGGAAGGGTGCAGGGTCAGTCTGCACGGTTTGGGAAACCATGCACTAACTATGCTGATCATTATTTGAATGTGGCTTCCTAGCACACTGACACTACTAATCATGCACAAAATGTGTGCTAAAACTTTCTATCCAAATTTCCAACCATCCTCCAATGACTCAATGGAAACCAACGTGGGAGGGAAAGACATTAGGCGATGACATGGGTACAAGGCCCTATACCTATTTCCACCGAACGAGAACAAAAGAAGGAAGATGATGAAACCATAGGTTTAAACTGTTGCTATCTTTCATACTGAGGATAGGACTTTGTATAAGTGTTTAAACTACACTGGTGTTTCCCCTGACTACGCGCCAGCTTCTCTCCGAGACCTATGGCTGGAGCTCAAAATATTGAAGCATCTTCGGCCACGTAGTTAGGCTGTTGAAACCCCTATATGGAACTTCTTCTTTCAGTGCCACAAACAACTACACTGCATACCCTGATGGGTTTATCAAGACATAACACACTTCATAACCCACTTTTCCCAGAAACAGTCATTTCACTGAAACAAGGGATCAAAAGATGCACACACATCGCACCTTGTTTCTTTGGGTGAGAAACAACAGAAGGGAAAGACACATATAAACACCTTCCTCTAAGATATCGGATTTGATGTTTTTCCCAAGGGAGACATAATCCCAACATAACATAGAACCTTAGGGGATTGTGTGACCTTCACCTTTATGGTCAAAAGAGCACACAACATCACAATGCGTCACCGAACGTGACCCTGACGATTGATAGAAACAATACATGGAACGGGACCATATTCAAAGTCCCTAAACAACAGATAAGTCCAAAAAGTGGACACAATATCATATCATGACCTAAATCTCAAAATTGGTTGTTTAATAATAACTTTTTCTTCAAAGAAACTATAAAGAACCCAGAGGCCCTCTTAGACACCATCAAGACAGTCATCCCTACTAACAACGAAAGAACACTCCCACCTTTGATGAATCAGGAAACTTAAGAAACTAAGGTCCCTTTCAACCTTCCACAAGCACTATCCCACTACAAGAGGATCCAAAAATCAGCGAAATGAATGGGTGTAGACTCAATAAAATAAATTTTCGATAAAATATTCTTTATATTGATCAACTGAAGGATTTTCCAATGGTGAAACAAAATGGGTTTCACTTTAGTTGTGCATTAACCCTTAATGGGGGTGTACCTTATCCAATGAGAGAACCCAAGGACCCAACCAAGCTGGTCTATTGGTCAAAACATGCCACAAACCAGATCCAAACACATGAAGGGAACCACCGTAAAGACATCCCAATTTTTTTTTTCAAAAGAGACCACTAACTGTCCCTACAACACAGCTTACCGACCAAACACAAACCCAAAACACAGTTCAAACAGAAGGGGTTCTTGAACTCAAAACCTCCCATGACATTAACATTTTCAAAAACCCGTAATACAAACCATACCAAACTATTCATCAAGACATCATGTTTTTCTTTAAAACCAATTCATTGAAAACAAATGGTTTAGCAGTAAGCGTATCCACCAATGGTACCCCATGGGCCTCACACATGCATGTTTTTGTGCCACACCAGGCACCCTCCTCATATCCATCCCAGCACTCATACAGTCATTCCATCAACCATCCATCATCCCATATAAGCCCATGCATGTGTTCACTCATGGAAATAACAAAGGGTACAACAAAACTTCCTTCCACTTTTCAAAAACAAAATGGTCAACCAACCCAACCTTTTTCTCAAAACTGCTAACAATGAGATCAAAATCCCAGTTCACATCTTACAAAACATTTCATAAGGACACAACCATTTAGAAAAGAACTCACTTTCAAGTTATTCACATCAATTTCGAAACATATCATCCCATTAAAACACACTCTAATTGTTTAGAAAACTCTATTGGAAATGCTTTTCAAAACCAAATTCAATATAGTTCCTTCTTTCAAAGAGGTGTAAGCACACCATTTTACATTTCAAAAAAATTCTGAAAATTAAATTCCGCCATTTCATAAACCAAACCATTCCCTCTTTATTTGAAAATCATTTCATAAAAACTTTACGCTTCTTAAAACCAAGTCACCTTAAAACCAAAGTGCTAAGATTTCAAAACTAAAGCACAAAACAATGCAAGAGGAAACTAGTTTCGGTGGGTGACTTGGACATATGGTTGGCAGCCATATTCCAATCACTTCGCCATCACAGAGAGTATTCTAGGGAAATATCCATGGCTCCACATGGCTTGTCAGGCCCTGCGAGCTCACTGAGATTATTCTCCCAACTCTCTTTTCATTTCCCATAGTCATAATTAAACCAAGAAAACCAAAGCACTCAGATAAATCCATACTTACCATGGTGACTTGAATCCCTTCATGAGGTGTGTTGTCCAGGCACACTACCCATGACTGAAATTTCAAGTCCCAAAAATCCTAGCTCCAGACTATGCTGACTCTTCCTCAAATAACATGACCCATGGAGCGAACCTGCTCTGATACCATTTTGTCACGAACCGAATCTGGTCACCACCAAAACCGGCACCAAACCCAGCCCATGACATGACCCGAAGGGAGTTCCCTATCCCCACAGGCTGGCACAAGTGCCTGGGTATCATTAATTTAGGTTTGGGAACGATTTACCCGAGTATGAAAGCATAAAACATTACAAACAATCCATAATATAAATCTGAAATTTTTGATCCAAACAAGACTTAAGTAAAAAAAACCAGAACTGAGTACATTGTTTTAAAGACAATACAAGTGGTCCAAATAAAAATAATTATAGCATTAAGACAGCCCCAAGGACTCCACACGACTAGGGGTCATTGCCCCCAAGCTATCTCCACAACTCCGCACCAAGAATCGGAACTAACACCATGAACCGCCATCACCCTTAGCCTTTCCTTTACCTGAATCAAACCTAACCAAGTCTACTTACACCCAAGGGGTGTAAGTAGGGTGTGAGCCTAAGCCCAGTAGGATACCACCCAATTATTCCAAAGAGTAAGAAATACAATGTGAAAAAGAAAGCAGTTTTCAAACGCAAGGAAAAGTAGTGTTCAAATTTCAAGAAATGAAACCTCTAATTGAAAATAGTTTTCAATCCAAAATTTTTAGAATACTAACACATTAAAATAGAAAATTTAGATACTGTAATTTACTTCCAAACACACCCTGAGACATGGGTAGATACTACAAATCCAATGAGCAACAACATTGGGAACACCCCTAGGCACTAGGTTGTCTTGGGCCCTATGTACCTCGTACCTCGGTGTAGAGTAACCATAGCAAAATCCTTTCTCGTGCACGAGCCACTAGTAGGGAACACACCCATAACCTAGTGGTCCCCAATAATCATCCACATAGTTTAGTTAGAGTTGTCGTTATCCAAATGCTAAGTGAAACAGGGACAAAACCCATCCGGTCCACTAGCCGTACTAGTACAAATCTGCCCCACCTAGGTACCCGGGCTTCCCCTTTTGTGCTCAATCAATTTCAGCATGCAACATAAATAAATTTTCATATAAAACACCATTTCTGGTCAATCACAACCAATACAGTAGCTATCACATTTTATACCACTTAAAACACGCAACAAAACACTTAGATTTTTCATAAAACAATTCCTCAAAATCTCGTAGTGTTTCAGACACAAAACACCTTATAAACCTCACTTGCATACTATGTGCACATATTTAAGTTTCCAAAACATAAAGGAGATCCCACTACATTTCATTGAAAACACAAAATCATTTTTAGGGCAACCCTATATGGTTCAAGAAACGACATCATCGCAAAGTCTCCATTTTTACACAACACAACTCTTAGAATTTCATGTGGTTCACAAACACCATTAAAACCAGATTTTTCAGCAAAAAACACAAGGTACAATAATTAAAAACAGTATTTTTATCCCTATTATACTTCAATAAAATCAACTAGTTACTTATAGGGTAGCCCCAATTAAACTAATAATACATTTCTATGAAAAACCCCCAATTTCACATGAAATTGGCCTTTAGGATTCATTTTAAATACAAACACCACTAAAACTATATTTTTCAGAAATAATAAAATTTAATAAGCATGAAAATACCATAAAAATAGTATCCAATTCACAAAGATTTCATACACAATGGAATCACCTACCAAAACCAAGGAAACCCTTGAATCCTTTGTGCGAAAACTCAAACGCACCACCGCCGCACCTCAAGAAAGCTAAACCAGACCTAAAACCAGAATTTCAGACCATAAAACACAATATAAAACCTTAAATTTTAAACCCTACTTCCTGGACATTAGGAACCGCAATTATAATGGAATAAACCCAAACTAAATTGGATGTAACACTAAACAAATTGAAAGAAGAAAGGAGGAAAACAACTTACTTAAAATATCTTGTAGAAATCGCCCCCCAAAATACCAGTAGATGATTTCACAAATACTCAAACCTTCAAGGTCGGTTCGAACAAGAATAGATTGATCATTTAGGAATTTGAATGGGGGAAAAAGAGTAAGAATCGAAGGAGTTATGAAGGAAACAAATTACCTTTATAAATCTGCCTGAAATTTGAGTTCTCCAGAAATTTAGACTTAAACCGCGATGCAAATGAGATGAAAAGAGGGTGGGAGGATATGGGACGCGCGTCTGGGTTCAAGGGGCGTGTTTGGGGCTTCGAATCACCGAAAAAGCCTTAAAAATGAATAAGTTATTAGTTAATCGAATTTTATTTTTAAAACTGGAATTGGGCTTTCGGGCAGACCCAATCCCTTAAATTAAAACCCATATACACCTGGGTTATGGATTTCCAAAGACTCCAAATTTTAATTGTGGTGTTAATATATCCGGGGAGGACATTTAGGAGTTGGAATGAGTAAAAAATATTAAAAAATGAATAAGTTATAAAAGAAACAAAATTTATTTTTAAATCTGGAATTGGGCTCACGGTTTGGCCCAATTCATGAAAACTCACCTATTCTCTATAAAAACTTTGGAAAACCCCCAAAACAAAGCATTAATGGAAAGTAAAATAAAAATACATTTAAAATAAGCTATGTATGTGACATAATATATTTCAATCATTTATTCTCAGCACACCGGGTCTCATAATCAAATGATATCTCAGTGCCTGGTCTCGAAAATAATATATATAATATCCAAAAATAGCACACACAAAATCTGAGGCATTACAAAATTTACCACATCTATAAAATGTATTTCTTAAAAACCATTTTTATATTAGAATATTAAAATTTTCTTATGGTGAATTTTTGGGATTCTTATGAAATGTATCATTTTTTGATGAATAATGAAAAAATTCTCAATCTTAATTAAAACATACCTTCTTATTTAACTTATTTATGAAGTAAAATTATATTTTTAATTGTTTTTAATTTAAAATTAGGTAAAATATATATCTAATTATCCAATATTAGTCATTATAATATTTTTCATATTAAATTTTGATATGAAAATATTGTAATCTTTTGAACATCATATCTTTGAAAACCCACTTTCTCATCATGTCTATGTGATTAATTTTAAATTAGTGTTTTCTATTTATATGAATGGAATGTCACAACCCATCCCACAGGGCCTATACCATGTCTACCCTAAGCCTGCCTTCCATAGGTTAAGGGCTGACAACTAGAACCGAAAGGTGTATTCCCTAAAACCGGGAAGGCATTTCCTTTATATCCTATAAACACACACAACCAAGCACAAAAATAAATATGAACACAAGTAAACTATATATTAAACAGAGTGGGTACATTAAAAAAAGGGTCCAGAATACAAGCCCAACTAGAATGTACAAGAAAACTGAAATGTACAAGTAAAATGAAACAACTGTTGTGAACACCCGACAAGGACCCTAC
This sequence comes from Viscum album, assembly GCA_963277665.1. Lineage (NCBI taxonomy): Eukaryota > Viridiplantae > Streptophyta > Magnoliopsida > Santalales > Viscaceae > Viscum > Viscum album. The sequence goes on along the minus strand of OY728119.1, from coordinate 1,597,068,302 downwards.
CTGATGGGTAGGTATAGCACTCAAACGATTGTCCATACGGTATGCCTCATCAACATTCCACCTCCGAGCTACCTCCATTCCTAGTACCCCTGTCCTCTGCTAGCGATGTCCGTAATCTGCATCAAACACAACAAGGTGCGGGCATAGCCCGTGCAGGTGTGAGTATAATAATACTCAGTAGGGACCCCGAGACCCTCAAAGGTCTCCCAAAATCTACAAAGGATAAACCACAAAGCATGTAAACAATATTAAACCCTACTTAGGTATATTCCCATACATATACTTAAGTTATCAAGTATACCCATCTCATTTATGAGGAAACACAAGGTCCAACTCAAAAGCCCAATGTTCAACTATTCCACAATGGAAGGAATACCCTAAAGGTAACACCAAAAAGGAAAGTACCACAAAGGTAATGACACACAAAAGAATACCACAAAGGTATCACCACAAAGGTAAGTACCAAAAAGGTAATTCCACACAGAATAATACCACAAAGGTATCACCGCAAAGGTAATTACCAAAATGGTAAGCCACACAGAGGAATACCAAAAAGGTAAGTATGACAATGGTACGCCACACAGAAGAATACCACAAAGGTAAGGACATAGCTCACACCAGGTATAACTTAGGTACGGTAGTTAAGATGATTGTATGTAACTACTGAATCATCTTACTCTTGTTAAGAGGAAAACCCATGTAGGATCCTAAATTATTAGACCCACAAAAGATCCTAGTACAACAGACCCACGTAGGATCCTAAATCATCAGACAATCGTAGGATTCTAGAATAGTAGACCCACGTAGGATCCTATAGTAGTACCACATGGATTCCTAGAGTGGATCCAAGTGATACTCTCAATCATAGACCCACAAAGGATCCCAAATAATTGACCCACCCAGGATCCCTTTCTCATGTTACAGCCAACTACAGGGTTTCCGCACTAAGCTCGCTTGATTCCGAGAGGGTCCTATCCTCAAACCACAGGTCGATACTCCAACTACCACGAAGTCCCATGAAGAAGTATCCCAAAGTACCACCTTGAAAAAGGGGTCTCAAAATAACAGACGGTGCATCAATCGGACGCCCGATCTATAAGTTATTGGCCTTTTAGTCCTGAGGGCCTGGTTGGATTCGTGTTCGATCCTACCCGGACATACATCAGATTTATTCAAAACTCAAGTGGGGTATACCAAAAAGACCGTATCGATCCAAGGTTTCTAACACCATAGACATTTCATCAAAAAAACGCCCATAGCTCAGGATATGACCGAATGAATGAAAAGGGTCGAAGTTGGTCGAGACCCGGTCCGACCCGGTGGGACCGACCCGGCCTGGGCCAACCCGACCCGGTTCGGGTCAACCTGTCCTGACACGGGTAAGGCCCTAGGTCCGACCCGGCCGGGCTTGCTGGGTCTGGCTGGGCCCATCAAAGCGGCCTGCTGAGTACAGCCCGGCCCGCCAGCGCGGCCCGCCCCACAGGGCGGCCTGCTAGGTAGCCCACGCTGGGTGGCCCTTGGGGTGGCGGCCCATGGTGCACTCTACTAGGGTAGACCACTTAGCACCCCGGATGGCCGGATGGCCAGCCTCCTCCATGCGGTGCGGTCTTGCCCCATGCCATCACCGGCTGCAGGCTCGGCCGACCACCCTCTCTTCGTCGTCGTGACACAAGGCCACGACTCTTGCACACCGGGTGGCGTGGACACGTGTTGTCTTCCTCCATCACGCGGCTGACTGGAGTGTCGACCGTCACCCTTGCTCTTCTGTGGCCGATGGGCCACGACCCTTCTCTGGCGACACGGTTGCGCCACTGCATCTTCACGGCCAACCGAAGTGCCGGTCACCACTCTTGAGTCCCACCGGTGCCAATCACCGGCACCAGTCGTCATCCTCCTCCATCGTGAGGAATGCAACAAAAACCACAAAGTTTGTGGAGAGTTTGGGCCTTGTTTTTTTGGCATGCACCCTCCATGTTAGAGTAGTAGCAAGTGCCTTATGGGGATAGGTTCAACTTAAAATAAAAAGTAACGAATATAAATCAAAATCACACCCCTAGCTCAAAGGTTCTTTGACGTCGGTGAGGAGGGAAGGATGGACGTCAGTTCGTTGGAGGATTCAAGAGGTAGATGAAGTTGTTGAAGAACGTCGACGTTCGTCGATCCTATAAGGCGCTTTCAATCCAGGATCGGGGTTGGTTCCTCATTCTTCGTTGGAGCAAGTTCTTCATTAGAGAGGGAAATGTGTCTCCAAAGTTCTCCAAGGCTTTGCCAACCCTTTGTCAACGATTTTCCCCAACCCAATAAAATGAATAACCAACTTATTAAATTAAATTTGGCCATTAACTATGATAATGTTGGATTAATTAAAATCATTACGTTGTCACAATTAAATAGGAGTATTCCAAGAGATTTCCCCACATTATAGAGGGGTTCGAGTGGTCCCCACCACTAGAATTCAATTTGGGGGTTTTCTAGTTTTGGTGGCCCCCACCTCCATATCTCATATAGAGAGGTTTCAAAAATAAAATAAAAGTTTTATCTTTATTTTTTTTATTAACATGAAAAACACGAAAACTAACTTGCACCCTCATCCTACTATCATCGAGGTGAAAGTATCCTTATGCTAATACCAGCACTGTGAGTTCAATGGTATCCTCATATTTAAATTCCATGAATCAGATCAAAAGTTACAAAAACCCACTCGCACGTTCACTGAACATACCTAAAAAATGTTCAGAAATTCACTCCAGGCACACTGGGCCTTGAAATCATGTGTCGTCAATTTTCACGGACTCATAAAGTTTCCATATAATTAAAAAAAATACATGGATATTTCAGGTCTTTACAAGAAATTTCAATAAATTTGTTGAATATTTATAATATTCATAGTTTATATTGTCTAATTATTTCATATTAATTTTTTTACCAAAATTAATAATGAAAACAATAAAAATTAATTAATGGAGTTAAAATCAAAATGGATTTACCATGGGGTTAAGCTAGAATTACAATGGTTTAATTAAAATAAATACTTATCTAAAAATATATTTACTTACCCTATTTTGACCCTATAATTTATAAATATATATATTACCCCATTTGGTACCTTTTTTCATGTGAAAATATTGGGAAAAGATTTTTATTTCCAAAAATTACAAGTGTTCCACTAAACAATATTATAAAAGGACAGTGGATCTCAACTCTTCTTCACACCTAAACAACCCTTTTCTATAACCAAGACCTAAAAAATCACTTAAAATATTCCCTTACATTATCCTAGAATTATTATTTTGGGCCCTCATCCATCATCAAAAATAATTTTGGAAATCCTAAGTAGGTTACTTGAAGAAGAGGTAATGTTCTTCATAAGAGTGTTTATTTAATTTCTTCCTCCGGGTAATTTAATTATTATCAAACCATGATTGAATAAAAAGAATAGTAATTTAAATACACTGATACTATTTATTTTAAGGTATTTACCTATAGCTATACACACTTCTGTCAAGTGGGTTACAAAATGATCATTTTTTTGTGAAATGGGCTACAACCTTAAGAAATTGATGTCAATCGTTTCTCCAATACCGCCTCTCACAATTGGGTATGATGATGGATATAAATTATATATATATATATAATATTTATAACAGAATTATACCGATGTAGTAATTATATCATGTATACCTTTTTTACTTTCCATTTTGAAGGTGATATGATAACTTCTCTTGTCTATACGGTGGACAACTGCCTTGGGAAGCTATGTGATTCATCATTAAAAAATGATCTACATGGAAGGTGATAAAAAAATTTAATCATTATATGTGATATAAATTAGATAATTAGGATATTTATGGAACATTTATCATTATTAATGTACGATAAATCCTTTTTTTCAACTAAAAAATGATAACATCATTCGTATATGTGTGAAGTACCGCCGTCAAGAAATAATGTGGCTCTCTTTTCATCACCACATGAAATGGATGATATATATAATTATATTTAAATAAAAATATAGTTTATATGATATTTTTATTGTTATTTTATGAAAAAATATTACTTAACTTCTTCCCATAATGATCACTGAAAAATTGAAATGTTACTCATGCAGAAGTACAACCTATCATCTCTATGATTGTAATGTAGTTCACTTTTCATAACCATCATTCATGATTGGTTTTAAAATTTTAATTGATATATAAATATAATAATTATGTTAGTGCTATCATTCTATAGATAATTGAACTATATTATAGGTTTAGGAACTCAATTATTCATAAAAAAACATGCATGAGAAAATATGACAATTAACACTTGAAACAATGTGAATAATGAAATATTATTAACGAATAAGAGATAACATATTATAATTGGATAATATATTATATTATAAATATTAATATGTTTTTTGAATAATTTAATAACATTTTTAAAACCACTATATAGAAGTTATATAATGTTCAACCAAAAATAAGTGTGGGGTAAGGGTTTCTCGACTCACTTTAACTTCCATGAGACATATACCATATTCACCAGTCATTTATTTTGTGTAGTGTATATACTTCCATTTTTTTAAATCATGAATTAATTTATATTCATGGTATTTAATTTTTTATTTAATTCTATTTAGTCTAAGGGAATTATGAAAGAAAAGGTAACAATGTGGTTTGTGTATATTTCATAGTATCATCATTATTTAGGATTGTCTTTGTTTATGTCTCCCTTGAAGGAATTAGTTTTTATTTGTATCTTAAAATAAATATATTTTAATATTCTATGGATATTAATGATCCATTTCATGTAATAATACCATCGTATTCTCAATTTTTACTTAAAATTAATAATATTTTTTTAAGATAATCCGACATTATTTTTCTCTTCAGTCGAAAGTCTTGTATCTTCCAAACTCATGATTTATAAAATTGTTTTCAAAAATGATTCAAAATTATCCAAATTATTTATTAAATACTTGAATACTAATTTTTTACATTAAAAAATAGTTTAGAGCTTTTCTATCATTTTTACAATGTAGAAGGGATATTCTTTTTATATTATATGACATGTACAGAATTAACCATTATTATGACCATAATTTCTTTCAAGCATACATATCATGTTAACAAGGTTCTTTTTGAACAAATTGTTTTCCTAATATTCTTGAAATTATTATTTCTAAAAATTTATTTTCATTTAAAAGGATTTTAACAGAATTTTACATATTATATAATTTTAAAATAACAATGTTGATTTTCATTGAAAGGTTATTTTCCCCAAGAAATGTTTTATGCTGTCTTTCAAAATAAATTTCAATCTAATATGATATTATTTTATGTTACGAATGCATTAATGGAGATATACTCAACTAATACAATCCTTATTATTTTACTGGATAGTTTATCATTATTTTGACTAGAGATATAGTCTGTTGATACCATTTATTTTACTCTAGATGGTTTATGATTACATTTATTGATTTGGTTAATTATTTAAATTTCATATTAATGTTTAAATATAAATTATTATGTTGATTATGTTTCAGTTCGTTCATATGGGAAATGCATTTGACTTTGTTTGTGATGGGTCGGGCCCACTATAGACCCTCAATGCATCAGAAGGTCTTATGAGATAGAAAGTTATAGTTTTGGCCAAGGGATTACCAATTTATTTATATTTCATATAACATGACTCGATGGTATAATATTTTTTGTTACAATCCTAGATAGTATGTTTTAAATGTACAACATTATGAATTCTATAATTTTGAATTCTATCATTATGTATTCAGTTATTAATAATATATGTGTTTATTCGATTAGTTTTAATAAACATTGTTATGTTTCATGTTCATGTGATTATTTATATGGAATTATTTGATCACCTTTTATGCATAGCATATTATTCTCATGTTATAGATCAATTGAAATGTGTTTCACTTACTTACCTTCCTATATTTTTTATGCCTTATTAATTCATAGTTCCTGATATACTCTTACCCTTACTGAGCATTATATCTCATCCCTTTATTATGTTATATTTTTAAATCGATATTAGAATTTATTTTTTGAATTATATACGGTGATACGCTAAGGTGAATAATGACATTATCGATGATTTTTTTGTGTATTTATATATTAAAATGTAATGTGAGTATCATGTCTATAACTATTTTACCAAGACTTCAAAACTATTTTGTTCATTTAAAAGTAATTAATTGTTCCTTAGGTCAATGTAATATAGTATACACAGGCTCTAGGATAATGAGTTTGTGGTTTCTATAGTTAGTATCAGATTATTTTTAGGATAATCTTTGTGAATTAGATTTAGGAAAACATGTATTGTAAAACATAACATTATGATTGAATTTATGGATATGTAAATAAAAAAATACTAATGTTTTGGTAAGAAATAGATTTTGTGATTTTTTATAGAAAATAAATCTTTGTCACAATAATAAAATTGGAAATGGATTTGGAATATATGTACCTAGGGGTAATAAATCTGAAAAGGGTGCATTGCATTTGACCTGATTGCCACTTGGTTCATGAGAACGGGCTTTCCTACGCACCTAATTTGACACACACAGGGGATATTCTTAGGATAAATTTTGTTTTATTTAAAACCCATTATCAAGTATTTGAAAAGAAAATTATCTTAAAATAAACCATGTTTATGATTATGAGATTAGATATAAATATGTTTTTTAATTCATGTAAATTATATCACTATAATTGTAATTATAGGTTATATTTCATAATAATATGATCTAATATAGAATATTAAATTATTTAGAAATGATTACTATTGAAATTAATAAGAATAATAATAAGGAATTACTTTATATATGGATTTCCTTCCTGGTAATGATAATGAAACTGGATTTATAGCTAGAACTAAACAAATTATAACCATATTGGAGTAGCTGAATAAGGTTATGGGTAAGTGGTCAAAGTCATGATTATTTTAAAGAATCTAATTTTAATCTTTTATAAGGAAAATATTATGAACCATTTATTAACTGGTTTATATAAACCATTGGGATAGGGTCTAGATATGAACATAAAACTTCAATTTATTGAGATTTATTCATATTGGAAAAGTTGTGTTATAAATTTTTCCATAATAATGACTAGAGATATAAGGAATGAATTATCATTCAATTATGGATATTACAATCCATTAAAAGTAAATTTTATTGCTTCATGCATAAGAATAATTTTTGGATATTCATTTCTTTGAGTGATAAATGAACATGATATTGATTAAAGCACAACCAATGGAAGAAATTTTTAGTATAAAATAGAAATATATCAAGTAAGTATATTTCTTAATAATCATATAAACTTAAATAATTAATCAAAATTTGAAAAAATATATTAAAAGAAATTTTTATCTATTAACTTCAAATATGATGAATCATGTGTTTTTTAAATCATCAGAAAATTATTTTTTTGAGGTCCTTTACATTCAACTGATCATTCACTTTCTTGTGATCAATAAACTATATCAATGTCAATAATCCTTTATGATTTTCTTCTATGTTGATGATTTGATTTCCAACCTATGAGACCCTACTTGGAAAACTAATTATGTTTTATTCTATATGACCTCCATAATTCATATTCCTTTTTATTAATATGATTTTTTAATAACACTTTTATGATGTGGGATTTTCAATAATTATATTTCAAAACGTCAAACCCTTGGTTACCTAGATCAAGTTTAAATTGTTTGGAAAAATTTTATTTAAGGATGGCAGAATGTGACACCCCAATATCTTAACATAATAAATTTTATTTTCATAGAATTTATGACATAACACACCATTCTGATAAAAAAAATAAAAAACATATACTTTATAAAATATTTATTTTTAAATAAATTAAATATCTTTGAAAGATTGCAGAACATGCAACCCTCAGCCGAAATGAATGATATTATAATATACCACCATGAAAATTTCATTAAGCTATCAAATGTGAATATTAATAACTAAATTATGATAATTATGGTAATATATCAGTTATAAATAAAATTAAAATAATTTAATTGAAAAAGAGATGTTTTTTGTCTAAAAAAATGGGTTTCTTATGCTTTACATACATAATTTAAAATTTATTTTTAACAAATTTATGACATATATTTGAAAAAATAAATTTAATTCTTAAAATCATATAGTCAAAATTATCATAGGATTATTTTTTGGATTTTAAGAAATGTTTCATATTTTGATAAATATAGAAAAAAATATATTTTTTTTAAAAACCTCTTTTAATTAAATTTATTTAAAAAGATAAATTATATTTTTAATTTATTTTGAAGTATTATTAGTTCAATTATATATCTATTTATCCTATTTATATCATTTTAATAATTTTTATATTTAATTTTGATATAAAAAATTATAATCTTTTGACAATTTTCTTCTTGAAAAACCTATTTCTTATCATGTTTTGGGGATTATTTTTAAATTATATTTCCCCAATTATATGAATAGAATTTAAAAAATTGGAATCAGTATTTTTCTTCATCAAAATTTATATATTTTAATAATTTATACATAATTTTTAACCAAAATGAATAGTGAATAATGTTAAAAAATCAATATTAAGGTAAAAATTTCTTTAATGGGGGTTAAACTAAAGAAGATAACAATTAAATTGACCTAAAAAGGTTTCTAAAATCTATTTTCTGCATATGTTTCGGTGCTATTATGTATAATTACCTATAATAATATATTTGATAGCCTTTTTAATTTGTAAAACGTCGGTAAAAATATTTCATTACAAAAATTACAAGCATGCCACCCGCCTCGCATATAAAAGTCCACCCCACTCCACAATTATTCACACCATCACAAATTTTTTTATACATTATCCAAAAAAATTCACTTCTCAACATCCATAAAATAATAATATAAATCATTTCTTTATAAAAAAATAATCCTTGGATGTATTTGGTGGAAACCTATCGAGGTTAACCAAATACATGGTAATGTTCTTCAACAAGCGTTTTTGTTTTATTTCTTCCTAAAATTACTTAAATTATTATTAGAACATGTTGAATAATAACCTAATTATCTTACATATACATATATTTTGTTATGATAAAGACATGACATAAATCAATCCCCACAAAACTTAAATGGTTTACAAAAGTATCATTCTTGTGTACGGTGGACTACCGTCTTGTGCACCAATGTCATTTGTTTTTCCATTACCACCTCTCACGGTTATTTAAGATGATGGATCTAAAGTGTATGTATATCTGAAATTTTAAAAAATTACATATATGGAGCTAGTATATCATATATTAATTATTTACCTTCCATTTCATAAGGGATACAATAACATCGATCATGTGTATGGTGAACTACTACCTCGGGAAGCGATGTGATTAGTCGTTCACTAAACCTCTACCTAGAAATAGATAAGGATAAATTTAGTGATTATAGATCATATAAATTAAATTATTATGATATAAATGAAATATTTATCTTAATTAAAATATAATATATCGTATTCATTCTTACAATGAAAATGATAAAATCATTTGTGTATGTGTGGACTACCAAATTCATGAAGCAATGTGACTCTCTTTTGAAAACCACGCCACATGGATGATATATATAAGGATATATAAAGAAATATTTTGGTATATATGATATTATTATTGTTATATAAATATAAATATTACTTAACTTATTTATATAATTATCATTGAAAAATTGAAACATTACTAATGTATACGTACAACATATTGTCTCTATTATTGTAGCTTAGTTCATTTTTCATATTCATATTTCATAAATGGTTTTAAAAATATAATTCAGTTATAGATATGATAATTATTTCATTATTATTATTATTATTATTATCATGGTCTTATATAATATGTGAAATAACTATATCATTCATGACAAAACACTCATTATAAAATAAGACAATTAATACCTAAGGAAATGAGAATAATAACATATTATTAACAAATTAGTGAAATGATTTTATAAAAGGATAATATATGAAATTATAAATATTAATATGGAGATGGCCTTCTGCTCCCGATGCTCCCGACGCTCCCGAGGGTTTCCCCGATGGTGGATCGGGATGAAACCCTAGCTTGCCGATGGCGGATGCTGTGCCCCCTCCTCCCGCAGCGGGGGGAGGTGTTTATTCGTCCTCCGGTTGTGCGCGTAGAGGTATGCCTGATTACGGTTTCTTCATGCCAGAGATACAGGTTTCTCCGAGGGTTCCGGGATGTGTTTCTGGTCAGCCCATCGTACCAGTCTCAGTTCAAGAATTTTCCGAAGCAACTTCGATGCTTTCCACAGCCTTAATTGCAAGGTTTGTGCGGCGACGTCCTTCGGTTGAGGATTTTGGAAAGATGGTGAATGAAGATTGGGGTTTGAAAAACCAGGCGTCGTTTGGGACTTTCGGGCCTCGACAGATTCTCATCTTCTTCTCTGATGAGGAAGATTTGGGAAGGGCATGGTCTAGACCAAGGAATTCTCACTCATTCCAGCTGCTAAGATGGTCTTTCGATTATCATTTGAATCGGGACTCTCCGAATCTTGCCATCTGGTTGCAACTGCCGGGGATTCCCCTCCCATTTCAGAACCCTGGGCTTCTGAAGTCGATAGGCAACTCTATTGGGCGTTTCATCTGTGTTGATCGGAGGACAGCCTCCATGGGAAACCCTACATCTGCACGAATCTGCGTGGAGATGGATCTCTCAAAGAGCCCACCTGATACTGTTTGGATCGTAGTGGAGGGTGAGTACAGGTATGCACAACGGATTGTCTATGAGTCTTGGATGCCATTCTGCTCTTTTTGCCACAAGCAAGGACACGGGATGGAAGTCTGCCGAAGGATTGGTCGAGATGCACGGGCAGTGGAGGCCTGCATAGCGGTGGATGATCCTGCTCCAGATGTGCAACAGGTTGATGTTCCGGCGCCCACTGCTATCATGGAGCAGGGAGTGGCACCAGAGGATGTGTTGAATGGAACATCTCTGAGTAACAGATCTGACCAAGTTTCAGTGGAGGATGCTGGAGAAATCCAACTGGTCAATCCTGGAATGGATGTGCCTCGGCCTGGAGATTCAATTCTGATTGAATCTAGCAAAAATATGAACATGATTGATATCTCAGTTTCACATATGGCGGGGTCAAATGATGATTTTCAGTACTCTAGCAGGGGATCTGCCTTGATGCAGGATAGTATTACACCGATGGAAATGGTGTCTGAACAGGAGAACACACCTGTTTGTATGGTAGAGGTAAATCCTAATGACTTGATTACTTATTCTGCAAACAGGTTTGCAGTGCTGGGTGATGCTAAATCAACTGAGGCAAAGGTGATTGAAGTGGCAGAGGAAGTTGGAGGGAAAGAAGGTCATGTGTACCTAGACAGAGCGAATGATGAACATAACAGTTCATGTGCTGATGACACAGTCAAGAAAAATCAAATGGAGGGTGGGAAGGATGGAAATATCAATTCCCCCATGACCCTTAAGAAATGGGGGGATAGAGTCGAGTGTGAAGAAGAGATCCATAATCACAAAGCATCCTACACGGAGGTGGTAAAGCATGGAATTCATGAGCCCCTAAGAAAGGAAGTGGAAGGGAAAACCCAAAGTCGGAGGAAGACACGGAGGGATTATACGGACCTACCCAAGCCAATGTCAACGAGGTATGCTTGCAAGAATGTAGGGTCACAAGAAAATGTTCATGAAAATGGGAACAGTGGCAGGCGAAGGGGAGGGTCTCCGAAGGCGGATACTGGGCTCAGTGGGAAGCGGTCAAATAAGGCGAAGATGTCTGAAGAGATGCTTAGGAAGAAAAACATGTATCTTGAGTTGATGCGGAAGTATGAATCTTCAGAATGGGAGTCAGCTGATCCTGGCGATGATTTATCCGATGAAAGGGAGAGGGATGAGTATGGGTTTGATGTAATGTAGCGCTTTTATTTTCTACTGTCTGTACTTGCACTTTTTTCTTAATAAATTTGGGGGATCGGGCTTTCGCCTGGTTCAGACTTTCCTGGTATAAATATTAATATGGTTATATAATAAGTTAATAACATGTATAAAACTACTATACATGATCTAAATGTATGTCCAACTAAAAGGAATCATGGGGTAAGTGTTTCTTGTCTCACAATTACTTCTGTGAGACATATGCAATATTCACCACCTATTCCACATGTGTAGTGTATATACTATACATATTTTATTTTATATCATGAATTAATTTATATTCATGGAATTTAATGTTTCATTTAATGTTATTTAAAATAAGTGGTGTATGACACAAAAGTTACTATAGTGTTAAGGGTTCATTTCACAGTCGCATAATTATTCAGGATTGTTGTTGTTTAAGTCTCAAATTGGTTAATTAATTGGAATTTATATATTAAATTAAATATATTTTCATATCCTATAGTTATTAGTTTATAATTATATTTAGAATTACCATTTTAATCTCTTTGGTACCTAATTATTTTTAATTTTTAAAAGATAATCCTTATTTATTTCTCTCTTTGGTCGAAAATCCTTTTGCTTCCAAAATCATGATTTCTATAAATGATTCCAAAAATGTTTTAAAATTCTTATAATTATTTGGTAATGAATTTTTAACCCATTTTTTAATTTTTAAAATATTTTTAAAGGAATCCACTTGTCATGATCTGAAAGGGGATCCTTTTTAGCCTTTTCAAAGTGTAAAAATTATATTCTTTTTGAAATATATAATATTAATGGAATTACATTCCATCATGATCACCATTTATTTGAATAATAAATTGAACGTTTATAAGGTCTTTTTAAAGAATTTTTTTAATATTTGGAAAAATTATAATCTTTTACATGTGATTTTCATATAAATAGAATTTAAAAAAATTATATTTATTTTTCGGTTTTCAAATAAAAATGGTGATTTTAAAAGAAAGGTTATTTTCCACCAAAAATGATCAAAGTGATGTTTCATAATTTTTTTCCATATAAGAGGAAATTATTTGATTTTAATCATGCATTAGTGGAAATATAATCCACCGATACAATTTTTATTATTATTTGGATGGTTTAGAACAATTTGAGTGGTGATATAATATATTGATGTAATTATTTTTACTCGTTATAGTTTTGATTATGTTTATTTATTGAAGAAAGTATTTATATTTCATATAATATCTTAAATATGAATTTTTATGTTGATTATGTTTCACCCCTTTCATATGTGGAATGCATTGGACTCTGTATGTGATAGTCGGGGCCTGGTATAGCCTCTTGACGCATTGATATGTCTTATGAGACAAACAAGATAAGATTTTGATTATAGACTTGACAATTTATATAGATGTCCTGGAAAAATAATTGATGATACCAGATGTCTTCGAACAATAATCATTAGTATTTTTTAGATGTCCATCATTATGGATTCCATCATTATGAATTTAGTTATTGATATTTCATGTGATTATTTTATTAGTAAAAATATACATGGTTATATTCCATGATCATGTGATTATTTATAGTAAATTATTTAATCTTCTTCAATTCCTTCTATATTATTCTTAATTTATTGATTAAAAAGGACATGTTTTAGTTATTTATCATTCAATATTTATTATATCATATTTATTTGTAGATTCTACTTCATGCTTACCCTTAATGAGCATATAAGATCACCTATTTATTATGGTTTATTCCCATTAGGATACCAAGATGTATTTTATGACTAATAAATAGGGATAATATAAGAGGAATAATGGAAATCTACAATAAAATTATTTTTTATTTTTTATTTTAATATTTAATGTGAATTTCAATTATGTTTCTAGTTTTCCAATAATAATATACTATTTGGTCCATCTGGATTCAATTCATTGTATTTTATTATAATATTATAAATCACACATCAGGCCTGGGGTATTGGGGTCGGGGTTGATATATATATGCAAAGAACATATGTGTTATGCTTTCGGTATGTTCTCATGTCTCATTATTGATTATTTATGATTGCACACCCTTATATATTATAACTTTTTATTGATAAAACATTATTACTTGTTTAATGATTATGATATATAAAGTAATGGGTATTATTTTCTAATGCTAAGACCATGTTATCATATCGTTATTCTTATCTTATTCCCAATTATAAATGATACCTCTTATGATTACCCTTAATTATAATCTTTAATAATGCTTTCCTTTGTCTCCCTTATACAAGTTATCAAGAATAGTTTTAATTATGTCAAGTATAGGAAGGTTTCTTTTTTCGAATAACATAATGGGAAATTATGGAGATCATTTATGTTCCAGTTAGTTATGTGTGTTTATTTCATAATATACTAAACCATTGTGGGTTACAGATTATATCAAATAGATATGTAATAGATTATTTCCTCTAATTGGATATGGTCATTATATTTTAAAAGTATGGTTCCCAATAAAATTGAATGAAACAATTTTATTATGAATAATGATTGTAAATGTGTGGAAATTGTCGAATAAGTGGGCATATGAAGTTATAACAAACTTATGAAATAAAGGTCCATTTTAATATTGTTTCAACATGTTCATCTCAATAGATAATAAAATATTTATTATTATTAAATAATATATTATTAATTGTTTATTTTTCTAAAAATAGTTATTTTTATATTATTAGTTCAAAATTAAATTTTTACAAATGATAATACTTTTATGAAATTTTTGTTATTTAAATATTAATTTAAACTTCTTAAATCCTATTTGTAATAACAAATATAAATTTTTTTATTTTATTAAAAATTTTAGTTTTCTTTAATCTATAAACCCATATTTAAACGTTTAGAACTAATGTTATTTTTTCAAAAAAAATAATACATTATAAATTTTGTATTCTAAAATTAATTTACCTAAATTTTAAAAAATTAATATGATAAAATTTATTACAAATTTAGAATTATTTGGTAAAAATCATTTAAGAATGAGAAATTATTTTCCATTATAATGGAAAAAAAATTTGGTAAAATATATTTACAATGATACAAATCAAAAATAGAATAAAGGGTTTAACAAAGAGACAAAACCATAAAAAATGATTAAATTTTTTTTTAGAATGTGGTTTTGAGGTCTTTATTACCCTTATCCCTTTAAGTATTAGTTACTTCCAATGATTATATCTACTTTACTTGGGAGTGACTTTCAATTTTTTATTTGTTTTTATTTTTTTTAAATGTCATACCATTTCCCATAAAAAATAACCATTCCACTCCTCACATACCCTCACACCAAAACCCTCATATCTAAGCCCAAAATATTCCCACCCCTCTCCTAAAATTTCATTTCTACCATAAATAGGTTCTGTTCTTCTAAAATGATAATCCCTTAGAGGCTTATCACCTATTACAAAGGAGATAATCCAAGAAGTGATGAGTAAATTCATAACCACTCTATTATTATTTCAATTTCATTATAATCACATCTTATTCCCCATATTCCATTAATAAAATAAAATTATGAAATTAGTATCATTATTATCCTATTGTGTTTTTATAATTATGGTACATGAATCAACCCACTTTCCATTAACTATTAATAATGAATCAATCATTTCTGTGTTGTGTAGACCAATGCCTCCACACAATAACATGTTTCCTTTTCATAACTTATATATAGGGATGGTTCTAATGGGGACTTTAAAATATAATTATTATGTTAATTGAATATTTTATATTTATAAATTATAATACATATTAATCTTTTTCCTCATTCTATGGATAGCTAAGTCACCATCCATCTGTATGTGTGTACTACCACCTCTATAGAACGAATGATTTACATTTCTCTTTTTATCATTATATAACATGTTCCACATGATAATATTTTTAATGGATAAATATTATGTTTAAAAAATTATTAAGGATCAGGATATACTTATTAGAAAACATATTTATAATAACAACAATAAACAATTGTGGTACATTCAACCATCTAAGAATGTAATCTAAAATAATTTTTTTTCACCAAACTATTAAATATATTTATATAGAATATATTCTCATTATAATTATTTACAATTATTATATAAAACTAAAATAAAAACTAAATATCGTAATTATTCCTCTTTTATAATGATATTAAAAACAAATAACTTTATAATAATCAAATAATTTTATTATTTTATTATTTTGGTTAGTTTAACCACATACCCGAACAATGTAATAAATTTATATCAAGGATCACTGTAGGAATTTAATTTATTGTTATATATATTATAAAAAATTAAAATATGAGATATATTTTTATTAATTTTTTATTTAAATTAAATTTTTCTAATTATTTATTAAAACAACCATTGTTCACTAAGAATTATGTAAAATTTCTCATCGTAAAATTAATATTTAAGAATAATAACCAAAACTCTCATGGAATGAAGTTATAAAAAAATAAAAAAATAATAAAACATATATAACAATACATTTTCTGATCTGGGAAAGAATTACTTTGTGTGATAAATGAATAATGACACTAATTTTATGAAACTATTTTAAAATGATCAAGATTACTTGAACCTGATATCGAAAATAGATTATAATATATAATATAATTATAGATAATAAATAAAAATAAATATTATTAAGGGTTTTAAATATGGAAATTGATATAAAATTGGTCATTTATTTGTTATATTTTTATACATGAGGAAAGAATATATTTTGAGCAAGCATGAATTGAGGTAATAGTTTCATTGTCTCAAACAGAATTTATTAAGACTTGTTTTTTAATGTGCCCAATAGTGCCTTTAATATGATGTGATTACTAACTAATGGATATCTTTTAGTATTTTTATTTGGATTGAATATCTATATCATTTTATCCTTAAAATTCTTTTAGATTCAAAAGATACTGAAGTTGAGAGGGTTTTTGATAACTCGACACCCATCATTGAGTATTAACACATCTTCATAAACTTCGTTTATCTAATATGGGTATATTTTAACCTAAGATTTTATTTCATGGTACTTTTTTAAAAAATATTTTTTAAATGAAATATTTTATTCGGATCTTCCTCCTCAATTAATTTTTCTCCACTAAAATTATTTCATTGTAAAGAACAATTCACAATATCTTAAATAATGATTTATCATCTTCGTCCATATCTTCCTTAATTATAATATACTTATATAGAATTAGAAATTAAATTATGAGTTATATCATGTGACCTATATATTTTCCATTTACTATTTTAAAAATTATTTTTTCATAATCTTTTTTTGATTGTTGGTTTCAATATTGATATTTTAAACCAATAAAATTGTTTTCAATCCTTTTAAACGGAATAATATATCTTCCATCCCACATTTATTTTGATTACTATTATTAATTTTAAAGGATCTATTATATATATTTTTTTAAAAAAAATTTAAAAAGTATTTAATTATCCCTTTTAAAACTATTATTTCTTCATTACCATCCTCCACAATTAAGGAATATTTTATGAAGTAAATGTCTTCAAATGTTTCAAAATATCCTTCGGAAAAATATCTTTTGAAATTAATATGAAGCTTATTTTTTTATGATAATATTGATGTTTTTTTGAAATATATAAAATGAATATGATTCATATATTCTATTGACATCCTTAATCATCTACTATGTGTAATACTAAAATGTCACCCAATCCCATTCCTTTATAAATACTAGATTTTACTAATTAATTAGTAACATTTCTCTAATATTCCATTCATAGATATATTTAAGAAATTATAGTCTTAAACATATACCATTTATCTATATGGTGTAAATACCAAATGATTTATTATCTTAATTGAGTGGTATTTACTTAAAATGTTACTTGACGTCATTGGATACCCATTTATTTTAAAGCAATTCATCACGATTTTATAATTGATAAATTTATTAATTATTTACTTATATGAATCCATTTGAAAGGGATATAAAACCCAATTTAATTCCATGGGTTATTTGGTATGTGTTGAATGAAACCATTTTTCATTCGAAGAGTTCATTATGCTATGAAAATTATATTATATTCATTTTAAGGTTCTATGTAACACATTTTATTTCACTGGGTTTCTTATGATGTGATAAGTGAATGATTTTCAGATGGAACACATATATATGGATGATAATGGGTGGGATCCTATATCACCATATCGTTCATTTGATAAAAGCTTATAACTCATCATGTATGTATCAATAATTACATTTTAGTTTCTTATATGTGTGGGATTCAATTGTTGGGCTCAAGAAAGTGGTTTTTGCCTATCACAATGTTTTTATCTTATTTGAATGATGTTATGTGGATTTAAGAATGTTATCCTGAATATGTTATGTACTTATGGATAATATTTATTGAATCATTTTCCACACACTTCTAATTAATTTCCTACATTAAGAAAAGCTTAATTCCATGATTTTTGATCCATAATTTATTTGGTAAAAGTTTCTTTTTTATCCTGATTAAACCAATAACTTTATCTTATTCTCACTTATGATATTGATTATTATCACTTATATTTACCTTCTGGGGAAACTAATACCACAAATTTATTTTATTTCCATTTAAACTATTTATGAAGATAGTAAAATTATGAAATATATAGAAGATTTTCTTATATAGATAATTAGTGGGAGGTACAGAAGACACATTATGGATTTAATAGTATCATATATAAGTAAAAAATGATCAATTAATATACATAGATTGGTTTTTGATAGTTAATTTTTTCCCTAATTCTATAAAACTCTAAAAATAAATAATGCTGGGAATGTATTATAATGCACTACTTTTTTTATTTTATGTCTATGATATGGTCTTGTATTTGGGTTTCTTTATATAAAATGCTGTCATAGAATTATCTTTTTCATGGGGATTATAACCAGATGTTGAATCATCTAATGTTTATAAAGTTCTAGATAATAAATACATTTGTATATTCTTTTCCCGTAATTTTTTTACATCATAAGTGGGAATCCTCTTATTGTTTACAGAATTAAGGTAGTCCATTGTATTCAATAAAAATTTAGAAAAAAACTATTATTATAAAAATGAAATCCTTAAAAACAAAATCCAAATAACATATTACAATAGAATAAACCTTCCCTCATTCCACTTGAAAATATACCTCATGATCATTGGATATTTACCAAGAGTATAATTGATTTAGTCAAATTAATTAATAATAAGCTTTATACTATAAAAACCTCTATCACATCTTGAATTGATTAATTTTACCGTTATAAAACAGAACCAAGAAAACAAAGAAGGCATAATATATTTTTTACAAGGTTCAAAACTCCAAATATGTAGTTAGTCCTTGGAAAAATCTAGTTTCATAAGTGATCATACAATCCACTATTTTTAATATATACCCTAAAATGGCATGGTTTTATCCCACATATTAAATAATATTTGGCCCATTTTGAAAAAAATACGAGATTCTACCTCTAAATTATACTTTAATTAAGTTGTTATTGTGATTCTTATTCTTCTTAATTCCCCTTTCTTTTCTATTAAAAAAATAAAAAATATCCTCTTCATCCCTATTTTAGTTTTATAAATAATTTATATTATTATTACCTCCTATATTATTCATTTAAAATATTCTATTTTTTTCTATACACTTCCATCTCCCCGAATGAATATAAGATCCATGTTTTCATTTATCACGTAGACAACACTATATTTACATTTGAATTTCATTTTAAAGTTAAAATTAAAATAGAAAACTATTTATCAACATCCATTATTCACACCACATCATCATCCATCAATGAAAAAATATATGTAGTCACCAGAATAACTCATGGCATAACAATATGTGATGTGGTATTTAATATAATACATCCTTAAGTATAAAATCCCTTCATGGTGAAATATAATTATTCTAAGAGCGAACCAACTTTCACCATAGAAAAAAGTGAAAGCATTAATTTTGATGGTTTATTGATGTTGTATAGGTCTCCTATTCTTTTATACATGATTTTATGGTCACAATGCATCAACATCAACACAATATTAAATATCTTCTCCATTGGACTGAATCACTAACTCCATTTGTGATATTTAAACAATGATATATCAACTTAATAATTTTCTAATATATTAATATTTTGTTGAAATTTTCCTTATAATTTCTAGACAAATACATCTTTATAAATCCTAGTTAATTTCCAATAATCATTTTAAAATTCATGGAAACTCATATATTGGTTGAGTAGGAAATCATACATAGTATCTAATATGAAATGTATCCTCATAAATATATTAAATATCATGTAATTTTTCAAATATAATGAATAGAGTCATTAAATGAGGACTTTTCCAACACTATGTATCTTAGATAATATATTACATATCCTCATCCAAATTAAAGAGATATTAAAAATCATTATAGACATTCAAAATATAATACATTTCACAATTTTACTTTATGAATAAAATATTTTTCTAGTGATATGTCCTTTAATATATTCAATTATTTTCCATTTTTTTGATAATTTTATTCACTTAAGTATCAATGAATTTAATTTACATATATATGGACATAAAAAATATTTTTATATGATGTAGAAACACATATATTACATATTCTATGACTTTTATTATTTATCCATATCATAATATAGGGAAAATAATATGTATATAGGTGACCCTCGGTAATTTTATATTTTATACTCTATCAGGTATATTAATTATAAAATATATTTACACTCTTTTTCAATTTTCTCCTCATTAAAAACTTAATTATGCAATATATAGGAAAACATTACATATTCAATTATTCTTAACTATATAAAACTCTAAAATTCATATATATTCCATTAAAATAATTCAAAACATCATCAAACACTCCAGGACATTGGAATGTACTTAACCTCATATGATAATCCATATTATAATATGTGTTTTAATATAAATTATTTTTTGAAAAAAATATATCATTATAAAAATATCAACTACATAATATGAAATAATTCTTGTCCATAAAAAATACCAAATGATAGAGTAATTTTCCTTGAATTCAAAATTTCTATAAACGGTCCTTGGATATCAAAATTATCCAAAAAAACATCTCATGGTCTAGAAAACAAGAACAAACCAACAAAAATATGAACTAAAACTCAATTAAAAACATATATAAAAGATATAATATAAAAAATAGTATTAATGATGGTGTGATAATATGAATAACATGAAATAAATATATTGTAAAATAAGAACAAAATTATACCCCAAAAATCTACCAACATATGCTTGTTGAACAACTTCATTATTTTCAACTATTGACCCAATATAGGGATATTTTGTGTTTTTGTTGTGAGTTATGGAAGGATATTATTCAATTTATATGGGGAATCATTATGTGAAGGTTTGTTTCCGCATAAGGATACTATTGGAGTACTGTAGTATCTATTTAATTATGAATAGTCATTTTGGTGTTTAGTTATTGTGTTTTTGATTTTTTCATTGAAGGAATTGTCTTGGATAGAAGTTTAAGAAATTGAAAAACCATATTTGTTATATGAAAAACAATTTTTTTTATTAAATATAAAATGTATTTCCTACTCCACTATTTTTTCATAGCCTACGGTATCTATGTTTTATCATGAATATGAAGTGTTAATGACCCCAATTTTTGTCTCTCGAGGAGTTTTTTTTTCATAGTTCATGGGCCATGTCAGGAGCCTTATATGGGATGGTCAAGATGTGGATGAATTTTTCTGAGTTACCCCATGAGTAATGGGTATTTTTACACTATGAAATGACACACTTATTCACATCATGAACCAATTAATTCTCCTTTAAGAAATTTTTATTGATAGTGAGAGAAATAAGGATCCAATGATAGTCCCAATATTGGTAAATGATTACCTAATGGGTTAATAAATCAATTAAACATAGAAAATTCTTCCCATTTATGATTTTTTATGAAATCAACCACTATCACTTATTAGAGTGAGATATCTCACTACTTAACTCACACACACTATGGAAAATAACAAACAAAAGCTACACAATTTAAAATGTTGTCTACTCAAACTAATTGGATAATCTATGGAATGATCTTTAATCACTAAGACCATAAAATCCAAAAAAAAATCACCCTAGAGGATACAAAATAGTAGGGTATATCATTTAATAATAGAATAATAATATCAATACTACTATCTCCTAACAAGTATCCCAATAAGACGTACTATTGTCTTATACTTTGATAAAGTAAGGATTATCCTTCATCCCCATATGTAATTTTATCCCTACAATAGTGGAGTTATCAAAAAAATATTCACAATAAAGAATAGTCGTGACTTATTTTATTTCCAAAACATGACACTGGTTTGATGATCATACACAGATTCAATTTTTCTACACTTTCTATTCTTCTTCTTCTTTTACTTGAATAGATACATGTACCTATGTTCTTTCTATGAAAACTTTATAACACACAGTATTTCTCCAACATAATCCCAATGAGTATTCTATATATATTTGATAATCATATATATCATATATATTCTCCATGCAATAAACTATTCAATTTTATCATATATTGTTGTATTACTTTTTACCTTTAAATATTTGAATTTTAATATAGAATATCAGACATGTAACTTATTTACATTATTTTTATCAATTTCAACAACTTTTCATGTTTATTATTCAATATTTGTAACAATACAGTTCATTATGGCATGAATGTTCACATTTTAGTGAGAAAAACAATTATTTTATTACTACTTATCCAACTTATTATTCTATTTTTATGTGGAAATATTCTTTATGGTTCAACCCATATCATTTTCTCCACTAGGAATGAATGAACAAAGTGTGATACCATACAATTAATCCTAACTAATTAACTATACAAGAACAACACATATTATAATATTTTTATCATACAATGACTTAATGTTCATTCTATGACACGTACTCTCTATGTTCTTGTATAATTATTTCCCTTTGTGATATTTAATCCGTAAATGAATAGGTCTAGAAATATCATTTTAAAATCACATAAATATAAAACAATTATCATTCTATAATGTTTAATATGATATCGTGATATCATACCTTATAGATAATTCATCTTCTAGAAATTAATATTCCAAAACTTTATAGTAACTTTAATAAATCTCATTTTTTTAAAAGATAAATATTTTATGTACCAGTGTAAAACATTACATATATGATATAAAATATTACATATAAAATAAAAATCATATATAATATCCTTGTATGTATAACTTTTATAATTTTTTCTCATAGAAAAAATATTACTTAATAAATAATTTTTTTATATATCATATTATGATTTTACCCTTTGTTAATTTTCTATTTATATTATATAGAAACCCCATATTAGAGTTGGATTCCTGGAATCAACTGACATCATTTTTTCAATTACCTATATATTAAATGAACTATATATTAACAAAAATATTTTTATATTACTACTTTTCATCGTTGAAACATTAATGTGATAATTTATTTATATTATTTATCATATTGATTGGTTACAATAGTTCCACACTATAATAATAACATTGAAGAAATATGGAAATATTCTTAAATGTATTTTCTATAGTTATATGACATCTATATTACATGACGCTGACAATATTTCATCACCAGTTGATGGGAAATAATAATATATGGAGTGTTTTACTCATGAATTTATCAATTGATAATCATCAAGAGAATAGTTTATGAGAAAAACATACCAATTAGAATTCCACAAGATATATCTATCATTGTAAATTTATTCCTAAAGAAGTGTGTGATATTACTTAGATTAGATATTGTTATAAATGTTTATCATGAATTATACACATTAATGTACTTTTAAAAATTTATATGACATAATTTTGTGGCCATGTCAGATGAGTTTGTTGAGACGTAATTGATTTTTAATTACTGACTATATCAAGAAATGATTTTTCCATTCCATAAATGAAAGATTATTTTTCTAAAACATTTATTGAAATGGAGATGTCTAAATAAGTCCATGATCATGGTTGTTTATCGATGATTTAATTTTAGTTTTGAAGATAGTTGTATGTAACCTTCTTGAGGAGATATTGGTGAAATGGGATTATGTTACATAATAAGCATTCACTTTTTATTCTTTTTGACAATAATTCCTTTCTCTATGGGTTAAATTAAATGTCTCTATAAACTAATAATTGAATTTAGGACATATCACCTATTACCTCGATGAAAGAGGCCTAAAGGGTCACATACTAAATGTATCTAAAATCATAGTTATATTATATTAGAAATTATTATTTGAAAAAAATATTCTCAAGACCAAATAATAATAGAAATTAAGTTATGTTGATAATATAGATTCAACCACACTTTCATCTAGTTTGGAATATATAAGATTTAAAAGTTGAATAAGTATTTATTCATCAGTTAGAGAATATAATTTTTATTTATTTATTTAATTTATAATATATTGATACATATATTTAAATTAATATTTACTATTCGGTTTTGGTTAATGCTGAGGAGGATTGATGGGTTGAATTATTGGGATGATTCAAATGATATAATTTATTTAATATCAATTAAATAAATTCTTATTTTTTTAGTATAATATATTTTAATATTTACGAGTTAACATTAGTCATGGAAGATAGCAACAAAAAAATTATTATTATTAGAAATGGTGTTTACATAGAATAATTATATTATTCATGGGAATTTGTGTAGTCAATAAATTTATAACCTTAAGTATATAATACAAACTATATCATTTTTAATGTTATTTTAATTTTTTTCACAAAATTTTATCTCTAGAGAAATCTAAACACACTGAAAAGAACATTCTCATCAATGATCTTACTATTGAGAGTTGACCATCCATACCATCTATCACAATAGTTTTAGAGTAGGGAATGATCCTTAAATACTGAATATATTTATGTAAAAATCCATGGATAATAATGCACAGTGATTATTATCTCCAAGATTCCACCTAGAGTTCTATCAAAGAAATTCAATGATTTATAGAGCACATGTAGATACCATGAGAAGAAATATTATTTTTTTTCCTGATCATAATAATTATGTGATAAGATGTTCAATTGATTTCATCAAAGAATATTTAATTATCAAGAATAATAAATTCTTCTTTTACATATTAACTATATATTATATATAAAAAGATCACATATTTAATAAATATGGGCTGATTTATTTTGTTTTGATGATTTAATATATTTAAATGTATGAAAAAAATTGTTTTTCATAGCCCAACCACTTAAACTATTCCATGTAAGTTCTATGTGGTATAAAATCAGTCACATATTAATTACTAACAATAAAAAATTTGATAAATTACGAGTTTGATTGCTAGTTTTTTATTTCTAGTTATTTGATAATAATATGAATGTTGAAATATAATAATTAGTTAGTTTCATATAACTAATAATAATGTAACAATAAATGATGAACATGAGGACATCCAATTTGGAGGTTTCAATAGTTATGGATATTGGAAACTAATATACTTTGGGTAATAGAAATTTCCACATTGTGTACTCATGGTCTACCATGTTAGGATGAGATGTATAAATAATTGAAGATCATGTAAGAATTTATTATATGACACTATTTAATTACATTTAATTTTCTCCAATTTGCATGTCGTATTATAGGTGAACATGGAATGAAGTTAGAATACATACAATATAACCATAAAATATTTTCCCCTCATAAGTTGGAGAAGTTGTGTGGTCGGGGTAGGTGGAATATAATTACTAAATGTCAAATATTAACTACTAGTTGAGAAACAATAATTTAACTGAAATATTTAGAACTTAGAAGCCCATACATGATATGTAACATATAATAAACCATGTGATAAAATATTTCGGTCTTTAGGTGGGTAGTACGGGTGGCCGGTAATAAATCACATGTCATGTAGTAGGGTGTATGCACCATGTAATTTTATCCAACTCATTTAA
The DNA here is from genome assembly GCA_963277665.1 of Viscum album. NCBI lineage: Eukaryota > Viridiplantae > Streptophyta > Magnoliopsida > Santalales > Viscaceae > Viscum > Viscum album. The sequence goes on along the minus strand of OY728119.1, from coordinate 1,597,042,322 downwards.
GGTACATGTCAGGATGGGAATTTTATAGAAGTCACCATGTTTATAATTTTATAAATTAAAAGATGAATTGAAATATATTATTTTTAGTTTTTCATACGCACCATGTGATAGGTATTTCAAAATCATTTATGTGCTGAGTGATTTCAGATGGAGGAGTATAATAATAAATTATTCATTATTAATTTTATGAACCATTATATAGATAGATGAGGCATATAGTTTTCATACATACCATATACTTCACAGGAAAAAAAATATACCAGAAATGTATAATCACAATATGTCATGTAGACATACGCATCATAGAGACTATGAAACATTAATCATTGAACAAAACATCATGTATATCAGGACACGATGCATAGGAAGTCATATTGTCTAAGTGAATAAATACATAGTAAGGACCATACTCAAGGTTAATGAAAAAGTCATTTCATATAGTAGTGCCCACCGTGTAACAGTTAAAATCTAAAATTATGGTTATGAAAAATAAAAGGGTGTATATTGTGTCACATCAAGAACACCTTTTCACATAAGTATTATTAAGTAAAAAAATTATTTTAATTTTTCAAAATAAAATTAATTGGGATTATAATATCAAGGATTGTTTTGAAGGATAAATTATGATAATGGAATAAATTAATTAATAATATAATTACAAAATTAATTTTAAATATTTATCTTAAAAAATCATTTAAATGAATGTTATATAGTTTTAAATGTGTAGTCATACCTTGCATGGATGAACATGATATAAAATAGGGAATATATTTTTTGGGTTTCTATTTAATTTTAATATTTATTATATTGTTTTTTATTATATAATTAAATTAATTATAAGTTTTTGTGTTTTATCCATTTATCATTATAATATGTTAGTCTATATTTCCATAATTTTTATTATTTAAACTAAAACCCGTAGTCATTATTACTCATGAGTTGAAACGTGTTTTTAAAGTAAGTAGATCCATACTGGGAGTAAACGATTCTAGACCGAGCTGTGGTGAACCCAATCATTGAGATATACATGTAAACTTTGAAATACTTCAAATCATGCAAATATTGAATGAAGTATTCTTCCCCCTAGGGTAAAAGTTTGTTTCATCAACTATGTGATAAAATTATAGGAAGTAATGTCTCATAATCATTCCCCATGTATTACTTATTTTTATATTACATTGTTATTTATTTATTTGATAATTTTTTATTTTATTAATAAATGAATCCTCATAATGTAAATAAATATCAATAATGATATGGTAAAATAAAATAAATAAATAATGGTTTACCCATTTCACAAAACATGGTTAATTAATTATAAAAAATCGACATAATATTAACAAGAACATAAAAGATATAAAAAATAATATTTATGGACTAGAAATAAAGACCCTTTATTTTATTACATATATATCACATATTAATTAATTAATGTTTATTACTTTATATAATGATCCACACAAAAATCATACCAGACTAGTTCCTTTGGAAACTTATATACATAATCAACCAAGTCATAAGTGTACTAGATAATTTTACACTATGTTCTTCATAACTATCAACCTTATTAGACATATCATACATAGTACATTTATTCATAACATGGGGAACGAAAGCATAATAAAAGGTGATATTAAATGCTTAGTAAGTGTAAAGAATTGAGATGTCAACATAACCTGAGCATAAGGGTATGATACTTGAGAATAATAGTTAATAAACCACACCCTACATATCATATATTATAAAAAAGAGACATATAATAAAACATTAATGTTCATAAGATTTTAATCATAATGTAATAAAAGAACATAATGAATGAGTGAATAATAATAGAATAAGATGTTGATTTTTGGAAAACACACAAACATATAAAATCATTTCTACTTTATTCAAGGATAATTTAAGATTCCATAATAGTGGAATGGGTTCACTCCCCAAACCATCCAATTAGTAAAGGTTCAATCCCAATATTGTTATGGTGGATAGAGTCCATTACTGAACATGGTTGAATCCCCATTCCTGTATAGTTTATTTCATGATATATCAATACTTAACCAAATGTATTAGAGGGATATTTAATTTTAGAAAAACTGATAACATAATTAAAATCAAACATTTGTGTTACACAAGGTTATAAAAAAGGCATCATAGCATAACCCATAGAATGGAAATTGATTTCACAAATATTTCATCATAACATAATTTGTGGGCAAGAAATGGTTTTCATAAACATAGTATCATCATAATAATAAACCACACACAAAATAATAACATGAATGGTATCATATGTTCATATACCCATAATTTAATAAATATAATTAAGGGTTTTCATTATTTATTAATATAAATACTCTAAAATATAACTACAACTATTAATGAGAAAAATAACCATTCCACTTTGAAAATAAGTTTTCAAAATCTAAAAACCTCAAAAATATTAAATAAAAAATATATTTTTGATAATAATGGAAACATATTAAAGAATTTTTAATTTATTAAGCATTAAATATGGGATGGAATATCATATATTTCATACATGTTAAAATAATGATTCCTTTCACATTTTCAGTAAAATTTCAAAAGTTCTTCATTCAAAAAATAATAAAAAATATTTCATTTAAATCATATTATAAAAAATTAAAAATGATACAAATAAATTTAAAAAATAATTATATAATACTAAAAAATAATTTAAATAATTTTAGAAAATATGGACATGGAAGATAAAGTATTTTCAATCAAATATAGAAATAAAGTCTATTTTCCCTAAATATACTTGTTTTCATCTCAAAAGTTAATAAAAACATAAAAATTAAATGAAAATATGTAATATCTAGAATAAAATATTGTATAAGAAAATAAATTATTTTCCTAAAAGAAAGATCATAATATTTCGTCATTGGAATAAAAATCATAATCAATCCTGATAAACAATGATATTATAACATAAACAAATTGTACCAATTTAGTAATAGTTGAATCATAATCACCATAATGGAATAAAATTATTTATAACATTAAATATAATTAAAAATAAGATATTAATGATATAAAATTAAAATGGGCTAGTATATACACCACATATAATAATTTACAAGTGATTATTACAAATGTATCCAAAAACATAAAGTGAGACAAAAATGTTTTACCTCAAGTACCGACTTCTTATATACACACTCAAACCTATTGTATAATAAATATAGGTTTATTATACATATATTATAAAATCATAATCCTAAATATAAAACTATATATTATTTAGTTGTGAACTTTTATTAACCATTTATTAATATTTTATTTTTAAAATCACATTTTGGGTAACAATAGCTTCATTTTCTAGGCAGGTTTTGGTTTTGTAGATTTAGAATTTGTACATTGATTATGGTTCCATAATCAAAAAAATGTTAATAGTGATATATATGTAATATATATTCATTATATACATATTTAGAGTCATAAATAAAATTTATAGATAGGTAATGGATTATATCGTTCATGGAGATGGTAGGCCATACATATCCATAAATGTTGTTTCAATTTTCTCGATGGATGAATGAAACAAAAGGTAAATATTAATTCACCGTTATAGAATAAAATTACATCATAGATATAATATATATATATATCCACTAATTATATCCTTATTTTCATCCTTATAATAATAAAATTAAAAATGAATCACATCACTTCGTGGAGATGGTAGTCCACACAAACACCTGAGCAGTGTTATTGTTTTCTAATGGTTTATTGTGTAAAAATTAAGATGTGATATTTTAATTCAAGAAAAGATAATTATTTCTTAAATACCATTTAAATATGTTTAATACATCATTATATCAATCTATTAGGGGATGTTATCAAAAATGAATATCAGTTCAAGATGCGGTAGTCCACCGTACACATGATCAACAATTTTGTTTCCCGTTTGATAGAAGATGAGTTGGGTGTAGGTTTTACCACAAACATAATTAAATATAAAAATATATTATATACATATATTTTTATATCATAATATATTATTAAGAGTTTAGAGAGTTCTTAGAAAAAATAATATGATAATGCATGGTTAAGAGTTAACATCTTCATTAGAGAGTCTCTTTAGGCTTATACATAAAGCCTTGTTATGAGGGTTTCCTAATTAATCTAGGGACAATTGGATTTTTTTGGGAAGTAATAAATGGTTTTATATGTATTTATTGAAAAAAATTTATCTTTCACTACATATAGGATAATATTGGAGATTCCCATCTATATATGGGGAAAAGAACCCATTTGGAAATAACAAAGAAATTTCCAAAACAATCCAAAATGATAATGTAATTCCCAAGAAATAGTCTTCCAAATGACCATAGATTCTAATATTAGATCATATATGTTTTAAATATAGTTATGTAATAGGATTTAATAAATTTTTTATTATAATATATACACAAATATTTTTGTTTAACCACCTTGTAAACCTTTTTTAACATTCACCGCTGTAATTAATTTTTACTATTTTTACTACTAATTACAAAGAAAAACATATTTTAGAACATTATTTATTATTAAATATGACTAATAAAAATATTGAATCAATTTTTCGAAAATAAATTTATAGGAGTGGCAGAAATTAGATCAAATTTAAACATGCAGACGCAATGGAAAAATGATTTTCTAAAGGAAAACATTTTAAAAGTGTAATATGTTTTTATATCAATGTTCAACATGAAATTTATTATAATAAAATAAATTGTATTAATTATAATATAATTGAAAAATAGTTAATTTTGAAACCATTTTAAAACAAAATATATCTTTATATTTTCTTTATAGAAAATCAAGATTTATAATAAAAATAAGGTTTTTCACTATTTTTAAATAAAATTACTTTTTTGAAAATTCTCCAAAATTCACTCAATTTTTATTTCGAAGTTTTCATTTTTAAAATTAATTTTATTTTTATAAATAATTTTCCAAAAATTAGGAAAATTTAATTTATTATTATTTTTATATAAATATATAATAACATTTTTTTGTGCAAAATTATTTTAAAATAATATAAATATATTTCTTGAAATTAATTACTTTTTGATCAATATGTTTTATTTGCATTAAACCATAATATACACTTTCATAAATGTGGCTATTCCTATTAATACCACTATGTTTAATGACTAGTTTATGATGGTCATGTTTTAAAAATAATATTAATATAATATTGTACTTTGTTAAAACTCGATGTTGTGTGTAAAACAAACTTTCGAACAAATTGAATTTATTTGAAAAAATATTTTATAAAATATCTAGGTTTTACATTATACCCCAATGAAAATTAAATTTGATCCATAAATTCTATCACAATGATACAAGAAACTAAGGATAAGTTTTCCTTATCATATACTTAGCATACCACAAAGCTTCTTCAAACTATTTGTTTCTACACAAAATTTTCACCATAGGAGTGGTCCTGTTTCATATAAGTTTATCTCTATGATCTATAATTTCCACTTATTTTACCGTATAAGAGAGATCCTATTCTATTTTTATAACCACTAAGTTCATTAATTTTAAATGGTCTTATATGTACTCCCATATGAGAGATACATTGATCCCATCTAGTACATGAGATAGGTTTGGGGGAATCACCATTTGATAAGCCACCATAGTTACTCAATTAAGAACCTCAAAAGGTACAATATACATGAGGACCATATTTAATTTCTTCGAAATTCTCAAAAACCTAATCCACGAATAAAGTTTCATAAAGACCTTCACACCAACATAAACATCCAGATCACATAGATGATTATCATTATAACTTTTATGTTGAATTTTTGATTCCCATGTGTGTTGATGAGTAGATTTAACCTTATTAAACATTTATTCAGCATGATCTGGTCCCAATAACTATTGTTCTCCAACATTATCTAATAATTAAAATCATTTCACCATAACCATAAAACATCTTTAAAAATAAAAGGTATTATTTCATTGGATCATATAATAAGTAGATCATTAGTACAATCAATTACTTTTGTAATTGATAAACATAAATACCATTAATTGATCATTAAAAACATTCCAGATAAAAATACACTTTCTTATTTTAAAATCAATTTTAAAATATATAAATTTCCCAAATATTAATGAAAAATCTTCACATTAAATTGAATTTGGAAACAAGTAACAAAATATTTAATAATTAATGATTCATAATGGAAATAAGTATTATTCATATTGTAGACATTAAAACGATTTTGACATTCACATTTTTGATAAAAAGTGAAAATTAAATCACTAAAAAAATAAAAAAATATTCCATAAAATATTTTTTGTAGAAGTTAAAAAAAGGGTAAAAATGACTTCTTAAAAAAATTGTATAATATAAAAATCATTTTTTAAAAACATATTAGAGAATTTATTTTTGAAGGAAGAGAGAAATATAACATGTTTTCTATAAAAAAATAATTTTGCATTCTTAATAACATAAATAAAGGAAAATGAAATTATAATATTTAATTTCTAGAAATAAATATAGGAGAATAAAATACTTGATTTTATTTATAGGAGGATCATGATATTTAATTATCAAGAGCATAATCATAAACAATCTTTATAAATAATGATATTTTAACAAAAAATCACTTATAACATTGGTACCTTTTGATCCATAATCCTTGTGAATGAATAAATTAAATTGATACATTAAATATCAAGAATATAGGTATACTCATTATATAAAATTTCATAAATTTAGTTTATACACCACAAAAAATAAATGAGTGTTGAATATGACATAGGTATTAAAGAGGTAAAAGTGATACATAATTTCATTACCTAAAGTCTCGCATTACATCATACATATTCAAAATAATTATATAATAAATTTAGTTTTATTATAAATATATTATTGAAAGATATTAATATATATACCATACCACATCTTATTTACTTATGAAATTTCATTTATTGTTTATTAATAATTCCTTGTTAAAATTACATCTTGGGTAATAATTGCTTTGTGTTTCATGAATGTTGTGTTTTGGTACTTTCAGTTCATGTGATTTTATTCTAAATGATTAATATAATTTTAGTAATGATTTTAATATTATATATATCAATTATATAACTATTTATAATCATACATTAAATATATATATTGAAAAGGGTTTACATTATTCATGGAGATGGTAGGTCATAAGTACACATGAATGTTGTTTCCATTTTCTCAATGAATGGAACAAAAGAAAGATATAGATTAATTAAACTTCCATAATAATTTTTATATAATTTATATCATATATATTAATTGAATTTATCCTTAATAAAATCCATACCATAATTAAATTATTACTATATCACATCACTTCATGGAGGTACAAGTCCAAACGAAAGCACCAATTATGTTATCATTTTAAAATATATTGTAGGGTAACATGTTTTATGTGATATTATAATTTCAGAAGTATAATTTTTTCATCAATATAATATATAAATGTATTTTTTTTGTTAAATCCAAAATCACATCTATATGTGATTGGAGGTAATGGGAAAAAACTACATAAATTGGTGAGGTGGTACTCTGCCTTACATATGATTGATGGTTTTGTATCCCATTTGATGCATGTTAATATGGATGTAGGTTATATCACTAACATAATTATAACTAATTAGATATTAGATATTGATTTTCTTATATCATCATATTTGATAATGATTTGATAGTGGTGTTAAATAAATAAAATGATAATTCGTGGTTAATATTTACACCTCTTCATCTGAGATCCTCTTTAGATTTATACTTAAAGCTTCATTAGGAGGGTTTAATATTAAAAATTAGGCCTCTAGGTAGTGATAATGGAATTTTGGAATGGTTTAGGGAAGTTATTGTAAGATATAAATGGATATTGTAGTGTGAAGTGGATCAGAGAGATGTTCTTTTTATAAGTGGTGAGAGGAACCCACTGGGAAACTACATGAAAATTTCCTAAAAGAATACTAAATGATTGTTTTTTCCAATAAAAACTGATAAAAAATAAAAATATCTTAGAATTTATGATATTATAAGGTTAAAGTATGTCCATATAATACGATTAATAAAATTTTTATTAGAAACAATACACTTAGATTTTGATTTAACTCCACCCCAACATTAAACATGTTTTAACCATAAACATTAAAATTATTTTTTACGAGTTTCACATTTTATTTTGATGAAAAAATAAGTCTAACATACTATGTAAAATTAAATACTTTTATATCAAATATGGAATCAATTTTTACAAATATAATTTATAGAATTCTCAGAATATAATGTAAAACTAAACCCACAGACATGACGATAAAGTGGTTTTATAAAGAAAATGTTTTTATAAGTGTAAAAAGTTTTTATATAATATTTCGACTTGAAATTGAACAGAATTAAATAAATTGGATTTAAAGTAATAAAATTGAACAAATTTTACATTTAAATCCATTTTAAAACAAAATAAAACATTATAAATGCTTTAATTAAAAGAAAATTTTAAATAAAAATTAGCATGTTAAACTATTCATAAAAAAATTTAATATTTTTAGAAAATAATCAAAAAATAACTCTAAGATAATTTTGAAATTATTATTTTCAGAATTAATTTTATTTTTACAAATAATTTTTATAATAGTTGAAAAATACATTTATTAATTGTTCATAAAAATTATGAAAAATAATTTTGTTTAGAAATGTAATTTTGAAGCATATAATGAATTTACCTAAAAAAATATGTATGTTATTATAAATTTGTTATAGCTATATAAAAAAATTATATGTAATTTTAGTAATTTTAATATTCCTATTCATAACCCCAAATTTAATTTTTAGGTTGTAAAAACCATTTTTAAAGAAAAATTTTAATATTATAATGTGGTTTGTTAAAAAATATTGTTTTGTGTAACACATGATATTGAAGAAATTGAATGTATTAAAAAAATTATTTCATAAAATATAATGGTGATACATAATATAAATAAATACCATTAAGAAAATATTATGTTATAAAATCCTCCATCACTTGGGTTACAATGAAACATATGTTCAAAGTACAATACAAACCCTTGTCAAGATGATTTCAATTATCTAAGAGTTCCAACCGATGTTTTTGGTTGAATTAACCAATTTTATAATAAATGTTCAGTAAACTATTAAAGAATTATTTTAACTTGGATTTATGTATTGATAAAATATGGTTCCATGATTTTGGGATTTTTGAGTCTACTCACAGGATCAATGAACTGGAATTTAATATAGTTTGAAAGAACACCTACCCAAATAACATTGAGTAATTTTTTGGCCCATTTATTGGTTATGATAAGGAGTATTTGAATACTTACCACTATAATATACACATGAAAATATATTCTACATCAAATATTTAGAGAAATTGGGATTTTATAAAATACTTGGAGACTAATAAAATAAAAAAACTAATGCAGAACACCTTTTTAATATATAAAAATTAAAAAAATATATAATTTTATTTTCTTTAAAAAATATAAATAAATACTTACATGGCATCATCCATACATCAAATATTATAGAATGACTATCTCCTAATTGAGGAAAATTTCCATGAGTTTTATTGGCACATGGAAAACATACTATTCCATGATTGATTGTTTAACATTACTATCCCTTATTCCAAAATAGTATTCTAAAAAGGTAAGTGTTTATAAGACAACTACTTTAAATAGATGATCGGCTATATTTTAAATTCCACATGTTATAATCCATGGAACATGAGTTTACAAGTTTCATGATGATAGGTATGTGTACTATATGTTCTCTTATCCCCATTTCAATTATCAAGAAAATGCAAGAAAAATAGATACATGATCTTACTGGGACTAATTACTTGAAATCTTAGTAAAGTCATCCCATCCAAGCCAAATGTAGTAGATATTATTATAAATATTAATCATTTTTAACTTTTAGGCTACAAGCTACTAAAATTGTTTTTCTCGGACATCCTTCTCACCTCATATACTTATGACTACTCATGTTTACAGTGATTTTTAAGATGATAAATATTGAGTGGTATCTCATAGATCTACTAAATCTAATTCTCCAGTAGAATAAAGACAAAATTCATGAAAAGACATAATGTCTTATGGTGATAAAAATGATGGCCAAGGAGAATGTATCCCAGACTAACTATGAGTATAAGGAACCTTCACACTTCCTATCAAAAAGGAACCAAATAAAGGGGTATGCTATGGAACATGATACAATATGGTTTTACTATTGAATTATGGGCTATGGGAGGAATAAAAACACTTCATTAAACATGAAATGATAAGATTTAGTTTCATTCATTATCAAATGTAATAATTTTTTCTACAACTTTGGTATCATATATAGCTTTTGGTTCTCACATTAAGATCAAAATATAGAAACCTTATAACTTTCTAAATATTTTTTATGGTTATATGGATCTTCAAACTACCAATGGATAAATATTAATCACACTAGGTTTTAAAGATAACTATCTTAATTTACTAATGTTGGTATATTTTTATTTATACAAATATTAATATATTCCCATTATAACAAAAAAAAATTATAATTATGACATGTTTTGATATAGATTGATTTATTTTCATGTTTCTAAATAAAATCTCCTTATTTTATAAAGATATAATATTCTACTTGATGAAACATCTTTGTAATGATCTCTATATCCTATAATATGAAAACCAAGCATATGAAATTAAAAACTAATCACGTTCACATGACTCAGATCACAACTAACAATAGAATCACTGAATTGGTCATTTAAATGATATTCCTTTAAAACAAATATAAAAAAGTGATTATTTATATTATTTTGTACAAAATACCTTAGATGTATGTAATGTTAATTTTCTTGGTCAAATGTCCATTTATTCATTCAATGGAATGGGTGAATGGGTCAAATAGAATCATTAACTTGTTCATATTAACATGTGTTTACTATTCCCAGTTGGTACTAGGGGTGAATAATCTTACATAATATGTTTTATCAATTAAATTTACAGATATCTATTTTTTACTGAATTAGGATTAAGTGAAAATAATAAAATAAATTTAAGTATTACAATGAATGAAGTATGAAATATATATGGTAATAATAAAAATAAGCATCACATTGACCATAGTAGAGAGTATCTTGAAAAATATTTCATTCACTGTCTAAGGGAGTCTGAGATACTATCTCACCTCATGTCTCCTCACACACTATAGTTAAATGACATCAATTATTTGAGGAACCACACCTTGTAGAAAATTTTAGGATTAATGATGACTTATTCTGGTATTCCATTATCATATTTGGTGTATTCATTATAGAAAGCAATATAAAAATTAAATTTAATTATAACTAAATAGGAAAATGGAATTACATTCATTTTGTGGAGTTGAAATAAACCACATTTCTCACACATGCGAGTATGGGAATTTAAATCATTTGTTAAGGATGTCTCTTTAAACAAACAAGCACCTCATGGAAAAAAATTATCAGTTTATGGTATCCTATGAAAATAATATAATATTATCTATTATAACCCTTAGAAACAAAATTAGAGTTGTGATACATAACACACTCCTATAGTTAGAGAACATGTAAAGATGATATAGTGGGATTATAATTGACTTAGATAATGTCATGAATAAATATAAAAAAGATTTTTAGGAGGAAAAAATTATATAATGACCCATAGAAAAGGTTTTTTAAGAGTGATAAATAAAAAATAATATATATTTTAACTTCCCAACATGAACCAATGGTTCTGAGCCGGATGGTCACAAGATCTCATTCCTAATTCCCCATATAAAAGAGTCTTAAAACTAACTGTGAGAGTCTAAATTCAATTTTTGGATACTATACCCTCCATATCATGTCATATGTTTGATAATAGTTAGTCAAAAATAAAAAGTTAGTGTAAATGAGGAGACTGACTAAAGGACAATATTATACATAAAAAACTCCCAATGTTGTAATTATATCCAAAAAATTAATAATAGATAGATAATGTTATAAATAAATAAATGAAAATCTATATGACCTCGGATGTCTATCTTAGACCACTCCCCCTCCATATTCCCCAACTTAACCATCTACTATAGATATATTTCCCTTTATCCGATCCCGATCATGAAATCTGCAATCACACCAAAATGCCTGAGTTGGGTGTGAGTAGAAAGACTTTGTGGGACACCACCAATGCATCAATAACAAGTGTACAAATACATAATATTGTATAAAATAATAATAAATAAATGTTCCCATAAAAAATAGTCATGTTGGGAATTGTTTTTCAAACGAATCCTCCACAAACATTTTTTATAGATGCTTCGACCCCATACTAGAAAACATCAGAAAAATCATGGAAATATATCAATGTCAGAGCTAGCCTCAAGATACTAAATTTACAAATAGGTCCTAGGCCTTCAATTTAAACCATAATAGGTCATCATTCCCCAATTCTATGTCTAGGTCAGGTCAAATAGACCATTGTACACCATTATTTCTATGCAGGTCAGATCACCCATGATCCTCATACCCCTGGACATAACATGTGGGTCTGATCAAACATGATAGTCATGCACCCATACCAGGCTACACTATGCAATTTTTTCTCATAGTCCATCTAGGCCCTTTCATTATGTCACATGTAGCATCTGAAAATTCCTAACATCACGGGATATTGAGTTGTGACAGGACCTCCTGTCACTTTGGGGCCTTCTATAACACAAAAAAAATAATATACGATAAATATATAAAGTCAACACATCATAAATAACATATAATGAGTGTGATAAAATTTATACATAAATACATGTGCAGAACTAAATATTGTCTAAATCACATCAACATGAATAATCATAATATGTTAATCAAAACTGCCTCATGGCTACAACAAAATACACAAGAATTACATAACTGGAATGAGATGGTCCAAAATAAATCACATATCATGCTAGAATCATACGTATGGATAAAAAAGTAAGAAACTTCCAACCACAATGATGCCGATGTTAATCATGGAATAAACCATTCTATGTGGTTAGAATGATTATGTGGAAACATCAATAGTCAGGACCACCTCCTCAAGGGCCTTATTATCATATTTGTTGGCACTCTAACACTAAAGGTTCACTATGGATCCGTAAAATGAAAACCATCTATTTTATATCAAAATTAAGTAAAATCACATGTGATGAAACTTTCCATCTTATGGATACTTTTTTAATTCTCATTTCAGAAAAACACATGCACTCACAAAAAATATTATCTAGAATAATTATAAACAAAAAAATATATTCATGGATAATCTAAAAAATTTCCCATTGATAAAGTCAACAAATTATCCTTTTACAATTAACTTATGTTAGTTTCTTAGAAATTATTCTTTCATAAAGTTGTGCAACTATATATTTAAAATTTTTCAATAAATTATCCTTTAATAATTTATTGCAATTACCTCTTTCTAATTCATGATAATTATCATTTGATAATACACATAATTATCCTTTTACAATTTCTATAATCATTGTGACCCAATAATCAACTTATAATTATTCTTTCAAAATTTTTATAAAAATATTTTGATTATCTAGTATAACAATCCTTTGATAATCTGTGGTAATTAACCCATTATAAATGGTTGTAATTAAGATTTATATTTAAATAGAGGGAAATATAAGTATAAAATTAATTGTGAAACATTCCTTGCCTCCTTTAGAAATAATCTTTGGAAAAAATTAATACTCATCGAGAAAATTCCAAAAAAACCAACGCCGCATCAAATCAATAAATTTTGAATAAGATATAGAATATAGAAGTTTGGAGAAAATAAAAATAAAAATAAAAAGAATAAAAGAGAGGGAGGGATAGGGGAGTGGGTGGGAGAGGTGTGATGGTATAATTTTATTTCTCATGTATTCTCACCTCCCCAATTTTCCTTAATATATAGTTAGAAATAAAAACATCAATAAAAAATTTCTCTCTCTCATTGTGAATTAATGGATGGAATTTTTTTATTTATTCCATAATTCCCTATTTCATTCCCCCTTTTTCATGGTCAAATAATTATTTCAAGTATTTTTTTTTACATTAAATCATACAAATAACATCATGTGATTCTTTAATTTATAAAATCCATAAAACACATTTATTCATCAAAAAATATATTATTAAGAAATATATATATTCCCACGCATTATATATGTATATATATAAACTCAAACACATATATATATATATACACAACCAAAAATGTATATATATACATATATATCTTTAACCCTTATATATACATGTTATATATACATACACGCACCAGTATATAAATATATACACACACACATGTGTATGTGTATGTGTATATATTAATTAATAACAAATTATATATATATATACACAGATATTATTTTCCCCATTTAATAACAATATCATTAATAGTTATTATTTTTATTAAATATCTGTCATTATTTTCACCATTAATGTTTCACCAACAACCTCAATTAAATACCGAGTAATGAATAAACTTATATTAACCACATAATTTCATTTATATAGGAAAAATAAAAATATAATTATTATTAGCTAGCAGTCTAATAATTGAACCATTGTGAAACCTTTTTTAGAAATTGAGAGAAAACATAATTACTTAATTACTCATGTAATTTAAATTTTGTTGACACAAATAACAATAATAATATAATTATCATTACCCTCACATGTGGCATAACCAAACACCAGATGCACATGAATCTTATGTCTCACTTATGGTAAAACACATGTTTTTTTACCGAACGGTGGTCTCATATTTATCATACATTGCATCGTTTGGGTGAAATTAAATTTTTTTGAAATATATAAACAAAAATATTAAAAAATATTTTTTCAAGTGAGGTGTTACCAAATGACTGACTCCTATAAAGGTTATTTCATTCCTAGGATAAAAACATCATCCTGGACCTAAAGGTGGTGTCAATTGTATCACATGATTCATTATTTGGGAAATATTCAATTATTTTCAGATGAATATATAATAAATATAATAAATATATTATCATTGCATGAGATTTAACAAAACATATGATGCTTCAAAATGATATTTCATGTCTATGTTGAACCCCTTATACTGAACCAAATAGTGGTCTGGGATTTCTCATAAGAAACACTATTTGGGATATATTCAACTATATTGGTTAAAATATTACTTGCATATTATGTTATAGTTGATATTGTTATTCAATCTACTTGGAGGTTATACAGCCTCAAAATCAATTTCTATCTTACCACCTAAATATTAATATATTCTATAGAAAATTATAAATCGTTAACTATGTTTTTTTTCCTGATGAAAGCATTAGAAATCATCTAATAAGTGTTTTTTATGAAAAACTAAATTTTCAAATAAAAATAATCAGAAAATATTATCAATGTGTGTTTTGTTGAACATAATTATTCAGGATATTATAATTCCCTCCTTTATCAAATTCATGTCCCTAATAAGTACATCTTGCAGTGTTTCTCGAACAACTTAGACAACTAAGCCCAAACATCATGCTCAAGCTCCCACATCTCATCCTTGATCTATCTGTGCTTCCACTAATATTTAGGTGAGTTGTAACATATAGGCACATAGATAATTCTTTTTTGAGTCTTAAATCCACATCGTATGCTCCGTAAAAATTCATGGGGTTCCAAATCGATGACCTCATAGTCCAAAACATGCACAATATGTGAAATGTACCTTTGTACATGAGAAACATGAAACATATCTTGTATAACTCAATAACACTAAGAAAATTCCATACAAAACACCACTATCCCTACCCATTAGATGATCTAAAAGGGTCACACAAAGCATAGTAATCTCTTTCAATGTTTCACTTGATATATGTATCCTAACTAAGGAGTAACTATCCAGAAAACCTAATATCCCACAGTGAACTCCATGGGTCCCCCCTATGGTTGACATAATATCTCTATCTTCTATGAGAAGTTATCAACATATTATAAATTAGATTTACTATCTCAAATATGCCTCACACAAAACTAGGGACAATAACAGTTGTATCACCCACCTCATTCCAATAAAATGGGGAGCGACATAGTCTCCAATAAGGAGCCTCAAAATGTTCCATCAGAATCGAATCCAATTAACTATTACTGTGTGAGGATAAAATAAGGCATTGGTGATCATACCATGCTCCACCAAAGTCTATCACATGAGATTGAAAAATATCCTCTAATATTCATAGAGTACACATAGACTATTCATCACTCTAAATATGGTATTCCATTCTAAATCTCACCTAAATCCCTAGGGAATTCTCCAAGCCTCGACAAAATTGAGACACAAAATTTGAATCTCTATCTAGAAAAATTCTCCACGTAAATTCATATAGGTGTATGATAAATAATACATAGATCCTTCATATCCATTCCACTTATTAGGTTTTACTGATCACTAACATGTGAGTTGTCTTCATTAGCCAATAAATAATCACCCAGACTACATCATGACTCCTCGGGTCATGGGTAACCCTATCACATATTTCATCATGACATACTATCAATTTTATAGGGGAACAATATATTTTTAGTGTAATTCACTAATAGGATAGTTCTCAGACTTTACTATATGGACAATAAGAAATCAGGACAGAAGCCCAATGATGTACCTCCTCATACTTGGGAAACCAGAACCATCACCAAAATTTGTAGTACATATTTGTCGCACTTGGACATGCTGAATTTTTTTTGTATGGATGTATCTCATAAGATCCCATATTATAGAAGAAAGTACTACTACTCTACCATGTCCCATGATCACATCATCATTTTCCATCAACCATATGGGTCTTAGGATACATCCATCTAGATGCTCCCTTGTTATAATACACAAAAAAGGCTTCAACTAGTCCACAATCGAGGATGTGATCACTAAAGGAGAACAATTCATTGATCCATATTCTATAAAATCTTTAATCCTACACTCAATAAAAATGATCGACAAGTAACACCACTCTTCTAAAGGCCACTTACCATGCTCCTAGACTACCTATGTCTTACACCAAAGTGCATATACAACCACATTACCTTTCCAGGTGCGCACATCATCAAAAAATAAAACATATGCATATAATCAACCTAGTGGACGAGTATAAGATTTAGGTCCCTCTATGTGAAGATATGGTGAATGATATTTTTGTCTGTATAGAAAACAAATATATCACCAAAGAGGTATGGTGGCCCTCACGTTGGAGCATGAACCAAAACTTATATCTCAATGTAATCAATATGTACCTTGAGATCTTTTACCTCTATTGGATTTATAAAATAAGGGGGTATTGAACTAGATTCCTAGAAGACATGATCATTATCTCATCTTGACATGTTGATCCTTTAAAATCTATACCATTTCATAGATTCTATGAATGATTTAAATACATTCCTCAATTTCCTAAGGGCCTTTGGTGCCCTTCTAGGATAGATAATGATGGAATTAAAATCCATGACTTATTTGAACATAGGTATAGACTCAAATGACTATGTAGAACACTAAGGGAAATTCTTATTTTTGACGCATACCTAATTCTATGACCACATAAAAAGTGTGGGATTATTCTCAACTGCATTGTCCTATATTTCTAGAGGTAAATAATAATCTTCTTACCTTATAGAATCACCCCATCCCTACATCAAATGTATTACCCTAATAATAAATCTATGTGAAATAATCTATAACATGATGTAACATTAGAAAAAAAAATCCAATCCTATTTAGTCTATGGGATCATAAAAGGTTCTCTTAGAATTCCTCCCTTAACCTAAGGTATAACCCTAATAACACTGACCTAGACCTTAATTACTCTACATTAGGCATAGGGATTATAAATATTCTTGAAAAATAACTTTATGAGATCTAATAATAAATTCTATTGAAGATATATCACTCTACACAGAAAACACTGATATATTAAATGAATATAAACTATCCCAAAAAAATTGAACAAATCAATTCATTTATTTAGTAAACTAGATTGCAGAAAAACAATAGGTATATATATAGAATTTTAACCTACATAAAAAGTCATGATTCATGGACACACTCAAAATCAATTAAAATTATCATGTTCATCACCCACAGTGAATTTAATCAACAATAATAGAAAATCCAATATTCCCCACTTTATGGAGAATCAGTGGTCTAATACACCATGCTAGCTTTGCACTACATAGTCCCCCTTACCATGTCCCAACCATCCTATCTCATTTCCATAATGTCCCATACCATGAAAAAGGGAAGAAAAAGTTAGTGAATCCGAATTATATATTACCATTTTGTGACATCCCAACCAAAACCATCGGGTCTAATCCTACAAGTCACATGACCTCAGACATGTCTCCTCGTATGTATGAGGATGTTGAATAACAGTGAGGGACTAAATGTGATATTCGAGAGACTATACCCTCTATATAATGTCATAGGATAAATAAAATAATAATAAAAATTAGAGTAAATTAATAAACTAATTAATTGACATACATATATTAAAACATCTCCCTATGTGGAAAGCCTATCAAGAAAGTAAGCAGTTGATTGACAGATAGGTAAAAAATAAATGACGATTTGTGGGTTCTCCTTAGTCTATCCCAGCTCGCTCCTACTATATGTTCAATACATTAACCCTCCACTATAGGGCCCTTTAAAATATCTAGATCTTTATTATTAAATCTAACAGCATACTAAAATGACTGTGTTGGGTGTGAGTACAAAGAATAAGCAGGACACCATAAATACGCCCTTAACATGTGAGAGCATGCATAAATGTGTATAGCATAATAATAAATAAATTAACAGAAATGAAAAATAATGTCAAGTGTTAGTGCGCTAACTGATAGACCAAAAACCTCTATTATACCTACTTCATCGCCATACCAGAATACATTAAAACTATCAAGGAATCGCCTCAATGTCAAGGATAACTTCATGTTTCTCAAAAACAGTAAAGGCCCTATGCCTTTAGGTCAAACTACACTAGGTCATCATGAATCGTTATTATCTCTTGTTCTGATCACATAGAATATAATGCACCACTATTTTCATGCAGGCCTGGCTAGTCATGATCATGATGCGACATAGTCATCACATACAAGTGTAATCACTACTGACCGTCATTCCCCTTGGTCTAGCCACACTAGCCCATCATGCCCATTTTTCCATCTCGGTCTTCTCATAAAGTAAAATGATGTGCCTGACATGACCCCACTCTAGGGTTACAAGCCCATGAATGGGCTACTATTTACTTTGGTACCATACATAACAAAAAAACATAGAATCTATCATTAATTTCATTATAAAATACTAAAATCATACATAAAAAATCATAAGGGTGAGAAAATCGATACATACACACCTTTGAGAAACTAATCATATTCTAAATCATATCAATACACATAATCATAATATTCCAATAAACTATGTGGCATGTCTAGACATGCACCCACATGCATCACTTAACATGAATGGGTTAGTCAAACAAAAATCACAATACATGATGACATCATATACATGAAACAAAATAGTAATCAATTTCGAACATCAAATTCATTAAAGTCAATAAAAGAATAAACCACTATGTGTGGTTCAAAATCTGGAGTGGAAACCTCAAATTTCTGGAACACATCCTCATGGGCCTTATTATCTCACTAGCTAACACATTAACACTCGAGGTTCACTAAGGGTCCCAAAAACCAAAACAAAAATTTTAATTTCAAAAAGAAATAAAATATAACATGTCATGATACTTTGTCTATCATGGATATTTTTTGAATTATCATGTTAGAAAAATGAATAAGCTTAAAAAATTTCACTCAATATTATATAAATGTTTATATTCTTATGAAATATATATAAATTTACACCCCCAGATATATATATATACCCACGAACATATATATATATATACATATATCATTAACCCATACATATATGTATTTTATATATATACACACAAACATTAGTATGTACATATATTTGACTTCACATATGTGTGTCTATTTTTATATATATATAAATATCCCATATATTATATCTTTAAACACCAATATTTTTTTCCAAATTTAATAACAATGAAAATAACACCAATAGTTATTAATTTTATTAAATATCACTCATCATAGTCACCATTAACGTTTCACCAACAAACTCCATTAGATATGAATTCTTTAATAAATTTATATTAACCACATATTGAATTCATGTGGGACCAATAATAATATCAGTAATATTATCTAACACCCCAATAATTCACCCATAGCAAATCATCCCTCATCAATTAAGAGAAAACATTATCTAATTACTCATTTAATTTCAATTTTTTCAACACAAATAATGATAATAATATAATTATGATTACCATTACATGTGATGTGACCAAACACCCCATTCATACAAAGATTTTGATGAACCTAGGGTAAAACATGTGTTTTTATCCCAATAGTGGTCGTAGATTTATCATATGCACACCATTTCTAGGATGTTGAAATATTTTTAGAAATATATAAATAATAATATTAAATAAGTTTTCCTCTTATGTGATGTAACCAATTGTACAACAACAAAAAGTTATGTCAAGGATATAGTAAACCCCTTATCTTAAACATATTTATGGTATCATATTTCTCATATGATGCACCATTTGATAAATATTTAATTATGTTTCAAATAATGTACAATACAAATATTAAATAAATTATCCTCACGTGTGATCTAACCAAAATTTTGACATAAATAAATGTTATGAAACCCCTAGGGTAAACCCCTTATCACAGACCTAACATTGGTCTCATATTTCTCATATGACACACCATTTGAAGATATTGAATTATTTTGGTAAAAATATCATGTGTGTAATATAATATTTTAAATTTTTAATTCTTTCTATGTTGAGCCTCTACAGGCCTTATAATCTCTTGATATCTCAAAGTTGATATGTGAAAATATTCCAAAGAATATTCCATGGTGTTAACTAGTATTTTTTCATAACACAAATCACCTAAAATCAGATATTAATTTATTTTCATTGAAAATTTACATTTTCAAATAAAAATTAATAAATAATCCCCAATTAGGGTTTTTATTGTCATTAATCTCTCTAGATAATACAATTATCCTCCTATATGGACTTATTGTACATGATAAGTATCTATATAAATCTTTCTCAAACAACTAAGTCCACTTACCTCAAACATGAATATCATGATACCACACCTCCTCATAGAACCTTCCACATTTCTACTAAAATTTAGATGAATAGTGCCATTTTTCCTTATAGATAATTCTCTCTTCAATCCATAATCGGAACCATATACTCCTTGAATATGCATTAGGTTCCAACTCAATATCCTCATAGTCTATAACATGGGCATGATCAGGTGTATACCTCCAAATCAAAGAATCATGGAACACATCATGCATTCCTTAATAACATGAAGGAATGTCCAAGTAGTATTCCAGTATCCCCACCTATTAGGTGGTCTCAAAGGGTCCCACAAAAAATTATGCTAGCTTAACCTTCTTTATCAAACATTTATTCCCAAACTGAGGAGTCACTCTCAAAAAAACCTAATATCCTATATTAAACACCAAGGGTTTTCCTCTATGGTCAGCATAAGATATACATCTACTATAATCCATGTTCAATTTTTTAAAATCAAATGAAATATTTCAAAGGTATATCAAACTAAATGAGGGCCAAAAAATGCTAACTCAACAAACTCATTTTAATATAGAGGTGAGCAACACGACCTCCCATAAAGAGCTTCATAAGGTTCTATTCAAGTCAAATCCTAGTAAATGTTATGGTTTGTGTACTAAATCAAGGAATGGTGATCATACCATGCTCCACCAAAGTCAATCATACAACATTGATTCATATCTTCCAATATGTGTATATTTATCCTAGACTATAAATCGGTTTGATGATGGTATGTCATTGACAATCTCATATGAGTCATGTGGGCCTTCTTCACATCCTTCCAAATGAGGTTTATAAAATATGATTCTATATCTAAAATAATGATCATGGGAACTCCATAAAGGCATATGATATCTAGAATATAGGTATTTCCTAGATCATCCACTGAGAAAGTCTCCATAATTGTTACGATGTGAGTAGACTTCATTAGATGATTGAAAATAACACAAGCTAAATCACAACACCTCTGGTTCCTGGATAACCCTATCACAAATTCCATCAAGACAGCCTCTAAATTTCATATTTGAATGAGATATTTCTAGATTAATCCACTTTTAGGTTGATTATTGGCCTTTAATATCTAGCTAGTAACATATCGAGACATGAACCCAATGATGTACCTTAATATCCTTAGCCACCAGAACTATCACCTCATGTCGTTGTACATATTCGTCATAATAATATATACCTTCCAAACTGGGTATGGAAGTATCTCATAAGATACTCTTTGATGTAATAAAGGACTACTACTCTCCCATGTACCATGATCATATAATCATTTTTCATCATCCATTCAGGTATCCTTTCACCTCTCGGTAGATGTTCCCTCATCACAACAAACACTGGTCTAACTCAGGACCTGTGTTCATCTATTCCACATGGGAGGATTGGATCGCTAAAGTGGAAGAAGTCATTGATCCATGATCATCATAAGAATCCATCCACTAGTTAATGGAAAGTCTCAACAAGTGCCACCACTCCTATAAAGGCCTCTTACGAAGCTCCAAATCTACCTATGTCATACAACTAAGAACATATGCATCCAAATTAACCATCTTTGTGCATATATCATTTTCAAATCAAACATATGTTCTTACTCAACCTAGATCCTCGATCTCAAATATAGTTACCTCTATGTGAAGATAATGTGAATAATTTTTTTGGTCCCTATATATAAAAAATATCCATCCAAAGAGGTAAGGTCTCATGTACTTTAGAGTTTAAACCATAGATACTAGCTCCAGGTCAACCAATTATGAAATGGGATCTTTGAAATTGGTAGTCACCATATGATATTGGGGGTATCAAATTGGATGCACAAATGATATGATATTTTACTCAACTTGACCTTATGATCTTTTAATTTATCTAATATGTATATGGTTCTCTCAATGATTTCAATCCATTCTATAGTATCCTGAGGTACTTTGGTGACCTAGTAGGATGAAAAATATTATAACTGAACATCATGATATGTTTAACCATAGATCTCAAAAACTAATTCCAAGGTAAAAACTCACCAAAAGCCATCTCGATGGTCCAAACCTACTGCTCTAACCACATAACAGGTGCAGGATAATTCTAAGCTACATTATCATACACATCTAGTGGTAAAGATGAAATATCCTCCCTCAAAGAAGCACTCCATACCCGATTCAAATTTATATCCATAAGAATACATTAAGGTGAAGTATTCTATTACATGAATAAACATTAGTAATATAAATAGATCCCACTAAGTATATTGGATCACACACATTTCTCCTAGGATTATACCCCCAACGGTATACCCCTCATAGCACTAACCTCATTCATCATCCTTATACATTATTCATAGTCATCATACATATACTATAACAACAACATGCTCAGTACTTCTAAAAAATTTAAATAAATATATGTCACAAAATAGGAAAAACATAGATATATCACACAATTATAAACTATCCTAAATAGATAGAAAAAATCAAGGAATTTAATTAATAAACAACTATACGACACAAAAACAAGTATATATATTTCATGTGTACCAAATTTACTAGTCATGATTCATGAATTCACATGAAATGTCATAAATCACATATAAACATCATATGAATCACAAAAGTGTAATTTAATCAATAGAAATAGAAAATCATAAATTCCCCAATTTATTGAAATTCAGAGGTCCACTACACAACACCAACTGGTCACTGTCATAATTCCTCTACCTATGTCCCAACATTCATATCTCCTCTCCATCATGTACCTTACCAAAATAAAGATAATAACATGATAGTGAATCTTGAACCTTTGATAGAATTTTTTAATATCCCAACCTGAACCTCCAGGTTTGATATGGAAGGTCACATGACCTCATGCGTGAATCCCTATATGCATGATGTTTCTAATTAGTCGTAAGGGTCTAAATATGACTGTGGGGATACAATAACCACAATATCATTTCATAAAGTTGATAATAATCCATAAAATAAATAATACAAAACCTTAGTAAATGTGGAAACTTAAAAATGAATATAAATTAAAAAACATCGCCCAATGTGGAAATCATTTCAAAAAAGTAAGTAGAAAATAGATAAAGTGATTAAAATAAACTTTTTTAGCTCCTCTGGAGCCTGTCCTAGACCGCCACCTCACCATGTTCCACTGCTTAACCATCCACCATGTGGCCCTTTTCTTTTTCCATGTCCCAATCTTGAAATCTACTAGCTCGCATAAATTCCTAACTAGTGTGTGACTATTATGACTTAGTAGGACACCACCAAAGCATCATTTACATGTGGGCACATTCATATTTTTATATAACATAAGAATATATAAATTTTCATACAAATAAAAATAATTCCATGTATTTGTGTGAAAAACAAGATTCAGAAAATCTCATTTATACTTGCTTCAACACCATTTTAGAATGAATCAAATTTATCATAGAAACATGTCAACATCAAATCCAATGTCAATATTTTCAATAGTTGAACATTCCTGAGGTGTTCAGTTGAAACCACACTAGGTCTCCATGCCTGAACGATAACTCTAGGTCAGGTCAAATAAACCATCATGCCATCACAATTTCCGTACAGGTCTGGTCACTCATGATCATCAATCCCCATGAACATCACATATGTGTCTAGTAACTCATGATCGTCACGTCCCCAGGTTAGGCCACACTAGGCCAACATTCCCCATCGTCCATTTTAGTGTCATCATCAAGTCACATGTAGAATTTAAAAATGATCCCCCTCTAGGGATACCGATCCATGCTAGTCCCACCTGTCACGTTGGTACCAGGCATATGAAAACAACATGTAACATACCATGAATATCATAAGGAAAAATTGGAATTATAAAAAACATATCATGATATTGATAAAATATATACATACACACATGGTTGAAACACAACATGGGTTAAATCACATAAAATGCATAATCATAACATGTCAATCAACCAAACCTCATGGCTACAAACACACCAAAAATTGTCATAGAATAAGAATGGGTTAGTCCAAAATAATTCAATTATCTTGTTAATATAAAATACAAATCCCAAAATGGTGATGAACATCATACCACTAAGTCGTCGACGTCGAAAGTGGAATAAAAAACTCTATTCGTATAAAAAGATGGAGCGAAAACCTCAACAGTCAAGAACACATCCTCATGGTCCTTATTATTATACGTTCTAACAAGTTAACCAAGAGACTCTAAAACTAAAAAAAACTATTTTATTTAATAAATAAATAAAATATCACATGCTATTATACATTCTCCGTCATGGATTATTTTTGAATTATCATTTTAGGTAAATCCATTTGCTCACAAAATTCTCCTTAAGAATAATTAAAAACTAATTAATTATATTTTTTATAATATAAATAATTATACTTCATAAAATTGAATAAATTATCCTTTTATAATTACCCTCTGATAATTGATTACAAATTACCCTTTAACAAAATTGTATGATTATCTTTAGATAATTATTCAATAAATTATCATTTTATAATTTAGTGTAATTACCTATTGATATTTCTTAATAACTATCATTTAATAATGCATATAATTATCCATTTATAATTTTGATAGTACGTTTCACAAGATTATCCACTTAAAATTATATATTCATAATTTTTATAATTACCTTTTTATAATCAAGCACAATTATTGTTTGATAATATATTGTAATTGGAATCTGATATTGATTTTTAATTACCTTTGATATTTAAAATGTGGTAAAAAGAAGGATTAAATTGAATTTGAAATACATACCTCATCACCTTTAAAAATAATATTATGGATGAATTTGTACTTGTTATGATGAATCTAACAAAACTGAAGATCAGACATTCTAATCAGATTTAGAGAAGATTTATAAGATGGATATTTGGAGAAAAAATAAATTAAAAATAAAATAATAAAAGAGATCGGGTGATAGAGAGAGTGATAGTGAGAGGCATGAAGGGATATTTCAATTTCTCATATATGCTTGCCTCCCCCATTTTCCTTAATATATATTTTACTATAGAAACATCAATTAACACTTCTTCACTCTTCTATGGACTTAGCATAAGGGAATTTTTTATTTATTCCTTAATTACCTATTCTAAATCCTCTTTTACAATATCAAATAATTATTTTATCTTTTTTTATTATTTTTCCATGAAATAATTCAAATAACATCCTGGTTTTCATCAATCTAAAACTACCTTAGAATACATTTATTCATCCACTAAGTATATTTTTAGGAAAACAATATATATATATATATATACACCTTCATGTATATACATACACACCCAGACATGTATTTGTATATACAAATATCTTTAACCAAAATATAAAAAAATGTTATACACACAAACACACACACATCAGTATATATATACACTCTCACATGTGTGCATATATATATAATATAATAAATATATATATATACACACACAAATATTATTTTAACAATTTAATAATAGTAATAATAAGTATATTTTTTTTAATTTTTAAAAAATATCTCTCATCATTATCACCATTACTATTTTAACATCAACCTACATTAAATATTTAGTTATTAATAAATATATATTAACCACATAATTTCAATTATAAAGAACAAATAATATTATAATTATTATTATCTAACATCCCAATAATTCATACATGGAGAAACTTCTCCAATCAATTACGTGAATACCAAATTATTTAATTACTTATGTAATTTCAATTTGTTTCAACACAAATAATGATAATAATATATTTGTTCTTAACCTTACATGCGATATTACCAAACACCCAATGTAAACAATGATTATGTCATGCCTAGGGTATAAATAATATTCTAAACCTAATTGTGGTATCATATTTCTCATAAGATACATCGGTCGGGTGATATTCAAATATTTTTGAATATATATATATATATAATAAGTTATCCCTATATGTGATGTTATGAGATGGACAACGTGTAAAAAATTTATGTCATGCCTAGGGTAAACCCCTCACCCTAGACCTAATGGTGGTTTCATATTTCCCATAAAAACCTTTTGAGATATATTAAATTATTTTTGGTAGATTATATAATAAAAATATTAAATAAATTATCCTCACATGTGATCTGACCAAATTTCTAGTCCACACAAATGTTATTTCACAACTAGGGTAAACCCCAAATCCCGGAGCTAACAGTTGTCTCATATTTCTCATATGATGAAACATTTAAGAGATATTAAATTATTTTCATAAAAATAGAATGCACGCAATATAATATATTTAATATTGTTATTTATTCTACATCGAGTATCTAAAGGACCTGGAATCTCATGTTATCTGAGCACCTAACTCGGAAAATGCTATATTGAATATTAAAAGGCGTTAAATGTGATTTTTCCTTACAGAAAATACCTAAAATCATCTATTAAACGATTTTTAATGAAAAATTTACATTTCTCATAAAAATAATCATAAATTATTATCAACATTGGATTTTTCTATCTTTAAAAATTAATAACATTACATAACCAGAGGGGTTAGATAACTAAATAACTTTTTTTCTATCACATATGATGTTGAATAATTTTTAGATGACAACAAAAAACCATTTTCCTATAAGAATGTGTAAGGAATATTCAAAGATACAATGTGGTAATAATTCATGAATTCTGAAATGGATCCCATGTATTATAAAAAAGTATAGGTTTTACTCGATCACCATGTGGAAGTTTGTCTTGGTTTTTGGAAATTGGTATTGGAGAATAAACATTACATTGACCATAAAGTCAATACCCAAGAGTAATGAATGGTTGATGTAGGGTTTAAGAAATGTTGAATAATACACTACGAAATTCCTTTTAATAT
This sequence comes from Viscum album, assembly GCA_963277665.1. NCBI lineage: Eukaryota > Viridiplantae > Streptophyta > Magnoliopsida > Santalales > Viscaceae > Viscum > Viscum album. The sequence continues at coordinate 1,597,014,199 of OY728119.1, read as the reverse complement.
TTTAATATATTAAAAACCATTGGATTTATATTTTCCATTATATATTACAAGGATTATTAGATTTGGATAATGGACTTAAATGTAGAATTACATAATATGAACACTATAGAAAATAACTATATTAAACAACAAGAAGGGTTTGAGAATCCAAAGTATTCCAATAAGGTATGAAGGATATAAATATCAAATTTTGGTATAAATCAATCATATTGATCATGAAATATTTATTTTGATGATGATAAAATATTTTATGGTTTCATAGTAAATAAATGTGGGAATTTTGTCAATAGAAGTTTAATGTGGGAGCTGAGGTTTTTCTTATAGTATATATTGATGATAAATTATCAATGAAAAATGAGTTACCATTCATATATCATGTTAAAATATAGTTAAAAAACTTCTTACATATGAAAGTTTTTTTTGAAGTTTCTTATATTATAGGGATAAATATCCATCATTTTAGATCAAATAATCTACATGAACTATGTCAGGGTACATGAATTGACAAGGTATTGAAGAGATTCAATGTGGAATAATATTAAATGGGATTGATAATAAATTTACATGGTATAGATCTCTTCAAGAAAATTTTTCCTTATAAATAATAGGATAGACAAAAAGGATGAACATGATTCCATATGAATCGATAAAAGGATTTTTCATGTGTTTTATATTATATACCATGCTTGATACTACCTACACCATGAAAAGGGTTGGTAAATATTTAACAAACTAATGAAACCACACAGGACTATTGTATGGAAAATCCAAAAGTATATGAGGTGTATTAAGGATATAATCAGGTTTTATGGAGGATATGAGGGACTTGTCGTCAATATATATACATATATCAGTTTGAAGATAAATCAAGATGATATGAGATCATAGTTCATGTATGACTTCAACCTTCTATGGAGTTGATATGAGTTTAAAAAGATCAACATAGTCTGTGGTCACTAATTATACAATAGAGTTTTTGTTTACTGAGTAAAATAATGTTTCTACATAAGTTGTTTCTATTTAAAATATCACCTAGAATCATAATTTGGGGAATAGAAATAAATATTTTATCACACTGTATTATCATAATACTATAGTGCTGATCCTAACCATGAATGTAAGGACACATCATCAGAAAAAGCAAGGGATTTGGACGTTTTAACTCTTCACATACTTTTCTCAATGGTTTTAGGTCACAGTAATCAAATTTTTCCTAGATGATAACACGGAAAACTAATTTACTAAGTTATTATATCCACATAAGAGTGAATATATTATGATAAATAGAATATTGAAAGTTGTTATCATCTGGGTATAGTGAAATATGGTGTCTATTGAAGTATATGATCAAGAACTGACATCTATTTTCTTCAAGATTACCAGTATATCCAAAAACCTGAATATTAATTAATTTATCATAACATGATTATAGTTATTAAATAAATCACTGATGTGAAAATTTACTTATAATATTTATCGAATCAATATGATATAGAAATTCACCACTTTAAAGAAAAAATTTAAGTTCTATGAAAATATTCATAAATATATGGTCTATAGTCAAAAGACACCTAACTATTAAGACACTGAAGGTTTTGATTATCATGCATTGAGGGATAATTCAGCATTGTAAATTATCTTTACAAGTTTCGAACATGGTAATATCCAAGATGATATGTAACAACCCAAAAGTATAAAATAAGAACATTTTATTTGATAGGATATATGAATAACAAAACCAATATTGGAAGGGAAAATATCATCCATTTACTTTAGGAAATTTTAATTTTTTGATAAATTAAATCCCTTTGATGGCTTGCAGTAGTTGTAACATTAGGTTTGAAGGAAACATGATACAATATTGAAATATTAATACTTAAACATTACCATTATAACCAAGATGTTAAATTGGAGGGTATAAAATGTACAAACTAAATTTTAAAAAATTACATGGTTTAAACAAGTATAAATCAATTAAAATTGATATCTATTTATCACAGATAAAATTATAACTATTTTAAAGAAAAGGAAATTTATTTCTAAAAAATGATATTTTTTAAATGGTGGTGTAGCCATGTTTTGTGCAAATAATTTATATTCTATTTTTACCTGCATTAGAAAATTTATTTGAAATTATAAACTTCTATTTTTTAATTATCATATCAAAATAATCTTAGTTTGAATGTTTTGATATTTTTCTAAGAAGTTTTATTTTTTATGAATTGTGAAAATACTAAATATTCATTAAAATATTTTTTTTTGTTTAAATTATTTACAAAGATAAGTTATATTTTAAATTTTTTTAATGTAAATTTAGATCTAAAATATATCAACTAATAAAAATTAGGTCATTTCAATCATTTCCATATTTAATTTTTATATAAAAACTTTTAAAACATCTGAACACTTTATAATTGAAAACACATTTTCTCATCATGTTTGAGTGATTAATTTAAAATTAATATTATTTCACTTATGTTAGTAGAATTTGAAAAAATGGATTCCATTCATGGAATAATAAAAATTTATATTATCTGATGGCATTTAATTATTTAATTAACATAATTAATAGTAAACGGTGTAAAAATTATTTATATCAGTTAAGGTTAAAATGGGTTTACCTTGGGTTAAAATAGAAATATAAAGTTTAAAATAACCTAAACACTTGTCTAAAATATATTTTATTGATATATTTATAACTTTTCTTGTATGAGTCTCGAGGATAATGATTTTTTTACCCTCGTTTCATGTGAAAAATGTGTATACACATTATTTTTAAAAATTAAAAGTGTTCGACTCACATCACTTATAAAAGGCCACCCCCTCTCTTATATTCTTCACACCATCAAGACCTTTCGTTTCTACCATAGAAATACACAATCACATATAAAATTCCATTCCCTTATCCTATATTCCTTATTTTTTGACTAATACTTACCTTGTAGGTCTTTTGGTAAAATACTATGGAGGCTACTTAATGAATAGGTAATGTTCTTCAATTAGTGTCTTAATTTTACTTCTTCCTAAACCTCATTAAATTATTATTAAAACATTATTATAGAATAAATTTAATATTTTCCATATAAATAGACTTTTGATTCTAATTTAATGACAAGAAACAAAACCTACTTCCATAAAATGGATTAAAAATCATCATTGGTGTTTACAAAAGACTTTCACCTTAGAAAATGATGTTATTTGCTTCGTGTATATGTGGATTACCACCTTTAAAAAGAAATTTGAGTCTAATTTCATAAAAAAAATTGTATTTTATATATAATATTATTTAAATAATTAATATGGTATTTTTGATATTATGATAATATTTGAAAGATAAAATATTGCATACCTCATTTCCATAATGATCGTTGAAAATGGAATATTACACATGGGTACGTCCGACCAGTGTCTCCATAATTTTATCATAGTTCATTTTTCATGACAACATATGATTAATGGTTTTTAAACAAATATTTAAATGTAAATATTTAAATTATGTCATGAATATTATTCTGTATGTATTTAAATAATTACCTCTTTAACCATAGTAAAACTACATACATCAATTTTGACAAATAATCCAAATATCATTGAAACATTAAGTATTGACATAATTGATTAAAAAATCATATAAATCATCAAAAAATTGAAATAAAATGAGTATTAAAAATAAAAAATGTTATTAGGAAATTAAATAACTGACATAAATTTATTAGTCAGGAATATAAAGAATGTATGTGACGAGTCAAAGTCAATGTAAGGGTTTGTCATCTCATTTTTACATATGTAAGACATACCCCATATCCACCAAATATTTATTTTTTTGGTGTATATATTACCATTTTTTTTGTTTAATAATATATTATTTTATATTAATGGTATTTAATGTTTTAATTAATGTTATTTCTTTCATGGGGCAAATGATTCAAAAGTGACTATAGTGGTAAGGGTTTATTTCACAATCTCATCATTATCCTAGATTTTTTTTGTTTAATTATCTATTTTGGGAATTATTTAATATTTCTTTCTTAAATTAAATATATTTTCATCTCCTATGGTTATTCAGGAAATATTCTATGTAATTGTACAATCATTACCCTCTTTTCTACTTAAAATTATAAATAAAATGTGTTTTTTAGAAACCCCGACTTTATTTTTGTCTTATGTCGAAAATAATTTTTCATAAAAACTGATGTTTTCTAAAAAAGTTATAAGAAATTTTTTTAAACTTTTAAAAATGATTTATTAAAAAAGATACCCATTTTTAATTCAAACAAAAATTTAAAGGAGTTTTTATGTCGTTTACGAAAATTTCTATTTGGATTTTACCAACAATGTGAAATAAATATTTGTTTAAAATTGAACGACATAAATAGAATTTCAATCAATCATTTCCACTCAATTTTTGAAAACATATTTTTTAGGAATTAAAGTTTATTTTCATAGAATATTATTTTAAAAATTATTTTTTGAGATTTTTTTAAAATTGGATTTTTAAATGGATAAGGTTATTTTCCTCAACAATCTTTTTATGGATCATTTATGGTATTTATATACCTAAAAAACATCAAAACTTAATTTTATATATGATACAAAGGGTATATAATATAATATACCATTCTAATTAATTATTTTCATTTTTTATGATAATTTTTTTGGATATATTGGTGTGATATCATTCATATAACTCTTGATAGTTTATTATTTTGTTTAATGATTGGGGGTAATTGTTAACATTAATATGCTAATTTTAAAATATTAATATTTTATGTAAATTGTGTTTCCGCACTTTCATATGAGGAATAAATTGGACTTATTAATTGATGGATGAGGTTGGATATAGCCCCTCGATGCATCTGTAAGCATCATGAGACAATCTAGATTTGTTTTTGGAAGAATACTTACCCATTTATATAGATTTCTCCACATAAGGCCTAAAAAATATTATATTTATTGGAACAATACCTCAATGGTATGTTTTAGATGAACAATATTATGCATTCCATCATTATGAATTAATTTTATTATATTTTATATTATTATTCCATTAGTCCATGGATATGTTTCAAGATGATATGATTATTTGTAGGAATTATTTGATCATAATTTATTCCATCAATATTCTGATGATGTTATTGAATAAATTTAATTTGTTATATCTATATTCCTATATATAACTATTATTACTTATTTATTTAAATAATTTGTTGTACATTTACCCTTACTAAGCATTATATCTCCCACAATTATTATTATTTTTCCTTAAGTAACCAAGATCTCTTTTTCTGATTGATACGATGGGTTACGCTAAGGTGAATAATTTTTTTCTCAAAGAAAACTCATTTTAAATTTTATGTTTTAAAAAGTAATGATAATTTCATGCATACATATATATTATAAAGAATACTAAACTATGTGTTCCTTTAAGATGAAATTAATTGTATCGTAGCCTAATCTAATAATGTAAACACCATCTCCTGGCTACTATTGTAAGGGTCACTACAGCTGGTATTAGAAGAAGTTTAGTATAATTCCTTAGAACTAGAAATAGGAAAGAATATATTATGGAACAAAAACATATGATGGACTTTGAGGAGAAGTATAGAAGCCCATAATAATATTTTGGTAAGTAAGTGATTATGATGTTTTTCATAGAAAATAAATCCCTTTATAGATACTATAAATAGACGTGGTTCTATAAGAGACATACTAGGAGTAATATCTTTAAAATTGAATATCTGGCAAGACCCGATCGTTACATGGTGTGTAACAATGGTCCTTGATGCGCACCTAATTTGAAACTCCTTGGTGATATAATTTGGTTAATATATATCTTATTTAAAAACATTATAATGAATTGGAATATATTTTTATCATTTCATAACATCCCCAAGGAAATTATGTTTATGATAAAGAGATTAGTTATGCATAAAATTTTCAATTTATGGTAAGTGTTTCACTAGTTTTGGGATTATAAATTCTATTTCATAATGTTTTGATAAAATCTAGTTCATTACATTATTTAGAAATGGATATTAATATAAGTAATGTAAAATGTATCAATGCATGTACTCAATATAGGAATTATCCTCCTGGATAAGGAAATGATGATAAATCTTGAGCTGTAGCTAGTATCAATAAAATTATAAAAATATTGGGAAAAAAACTCAGGATATGAGAAAAACCATTCCTATATATAGAATTATGTTTATCCACTATTCTATGTAATTATGTTAGATTTCTTCATACATCATCAACCTCCATCATTCAGTGGGACTAAAAATCCATTTTTACTAAGAAAAGGATAATCTTGTTTGAGAATATATATATATATCTTGATCTATGATATAGTGAAAGAGATAACGTTTTCATGGTAGTTAATCATCACTTAGGATATATGGATCAATAGTGGTAATTAATTCAAAACACTAAGGTTGAGGAGGAAATAACAAAAATGTAGTGGAAGGATTTTAAGGTACTCTTCTTGAAAATATACTTCTCTCCTAATTAACAAGATGACCTGGAAATTATGTTCTTAATTATAATAAATAAAGAAGAGGAAAATTATTAAAAGTATGAATACAACATTAAAAAGTTTATAAATACATATCAAATACAAAATATGTAATCCCCAGAGAAATATTAACAATTTATTTGATTGGATTAAGCGACTCATTTCCTAAATATTATTATTATATGAGTACATTATATCATGTTCCATAAATTTAAAGAAATAATTTGCTATATATTATGACATATAAGGGAAGAAAGAGAAGAATATGATGATAGAGAAAAAATTTATAAAGATATTAAGGGAAATAAGGATTTTCTAACTTGTGAAACTTGTTGAAGGAAACACCTTGGTAAATGCATAAAAGTAAAAGGAGATCTCTTCTCGTATGTTGGAAAATTCCACCATGATCATTATAGAAAGGGAGTAAAATAATATATAAATTTGAAATGATTTCACTCTAAGGAGATAGGAAACTAGAAAAATGAATAACATAAAAATTAATGAAATATACTTCAAAATTAGATAAGGGATCAATTTCAATATTGTGATATTAATATAGCCGGTGTGAAATTATTACTATGGTTGTGTATTTTAACCCATGAAATATATTGTAAAAGTATATTAATAATGAAATTATCATTATAAGAATCCTAAAATTTCTATGAATTTTTGTGTAGTACCATTTCCTAAAGTATTTGAAATCTATTGTTGAATGGTATTGATGACCAATAAAAATGATTCATTGGCATGTTTAGAATTTCAAAAAACACATGATTGAGTTAAAGATAGCCCTTAATGTGTTCCTAATTTGGAGAAAATGATGTTGGGATAAATAGATTATTGACATGGATAAAATAAATTAGAAATTAATAACTACCATGGAACTTATTAATGATTTGTTGTGAAGTATTTTATGCTATCATCGACGGAGTTATTATCATTTTTTGATTTAAGGAATATATCCAGTAATATTTTTTATTAAGGAATTAGTAAGCATGAAGGTTTCTAATAAGGTTTTATGGTATTTCATGTCGTCACTGTGTTTTAAAAAATTAAATGATGAAGGTAATCCCATGTTTTTAATGTGATGTTTAAGAGTTACTTCATACTATTTGTGTAGTTAAATAAAATTTCATTTTGTAAATATAGTTACTTTCTTCCAAAATTTTTTGATGTTAATATTTTTGAATGGTCATATGGTTAACCATTTATAAAATGGTTTATGTTTAACAATGTATAATGTTTTATAGATTAACGCATTGCTTCCCCATATGATGATTTATGAATATTTTATAACATGTTATTACAATTTTTTTATAATTATATGATGAGATCAATGTAATGACTTATCATTCTATTATAGATCTTACGATCCATTAAAAGTGAATTTTAGAGCCTCATGCATAAACAAATTTATTTATTCATATTCATTTCTTAGAGAACATGATGAATATGAAATTTATTGACTCGAAAAAAAGAAAAAAATTGTTCCTATGATATATATAGGTATCAAGTAAGTATATTTTAATATATTCTCAATTTAGGTGGTAAAGGAATTCACCAACTCTATAAAAAGGATAATAAAACATAATTCTATCCAAATACCATCATTTTTGTTGAATAGATGTATTTTAAATCATCGTAGATTTTTTTATTTACCTAACTATCCATTGATTATTCACTTTATTGTGAACAATTTTCCTTATCACTCTCTTTAATTATTTACACTTTTCTTCCATGCTCATATCTTCACATTAGACTATTTTTCTCCTATATAGAAATTTAGTTATATTTTATCCCATATGATCCATTTACTCCCTTTTCTCTCTTATTTAGATGATGTTTTTTTAACTCTTTTTATGTTCTTGGATTTCAAAAAAAAGAATTTTCAAATATCAAACCGTTGATTATAATATTGAGTTTTAATTACGGGGAAAAAATTTATTTAAGTTGGTGAGAATATAATAACCCCAAACTATAAAATAATAACATTGTATTTGATATCATTTATGACATGAAAAACTAAGAATATAATGGAATATAACATCCTAATACATTATATTATCTCTATTTTTATATAAATTCAATCTTTTCATAAGATTACAATTCACACAACACCAGGTTTGAACAAAATATGATAGTGTATTAAAATATTAATTTTTAAACATTATTATTATAATCAAGATATTAAATTTGAAGGTATGAATAATAATAAATAAATTATTAAAATTATATTTTTCAAACATGGAAAAATAAATAAAATTAATTTCTATTGGTTATATAAAAAATTAAAACAATATAAAATAAAATAAACATTTCATGAAAACTGTATTTTTCTAAAAGGTGGTTAAATCACACTTTATGTACATAATTTATAGATAATTATTACTAATTTATGGAAACTTATTAGAAAAAATAAATATAATTTTTAAAATCATAATATCAAAAATTTAATGGGGTGAATTTTTTGTAAATTTTTAAATGGTTTCAAATATTTATGAATATTGAATAAAACATAATTTTAATTGAAATTTTTTTTCATCTAAATTATTTTGAAGATTGACTAATTTTCCATTTTTTTAAAAAAAAAATGTTCAATTATATATCAATTAATAAAAATTTTGTTATTTTAATCATTTTTATATGTAATTTTGATAAAAAAATATTTGAAAACATTTAAATATTTTCTATTTGAAAATCCACTTTCTTATCACATATATGGGATTAATTTTAAATTAAAATACCAAAATTATTCAAAATACATTCTGATTAACCAAAATATCATATCTATATAAGTTTTTATCTTTTTGAATGATTTACCAAATGATTGATTAAACCTTAGTAAAAATTATAATGAATAAAACATTGACTTTTGAAATTGATTTAAATAATTAAAGATTTATAAAAAATAACTAAGGAGAACTATCAATGTAGTGATTTTTTATATTTTTAAATATATTTAGTTTCAAAGCATAAATATAAATTAAAACAACCAAAAACACAATGGGGAATTGAATACAAGATGTTCAATCTCAAGATTAGACTTAGTCCACTTCATACAGAAATCACCAGCTACCAAGTAGTTTATATAGAATAAGCATTGATCCAGAACCTGTATCAAGTATTACAATAGTATGAAAACTATCCAAACCACATGAGGACCTCTTTCGCAGTATACATAGGATACAAAAGATAATAGGTTCCAATCAGACCACTACCAAAATAAGCGGTAAATAAGGTAAAAATAATGTTAATAATATGTTCGTGTATATTCCTATTTCAATAAAGAGAAAGCATGTGTAATAAAAAAATTAACACAAACTTATAATATTGTAAATGAAAAATAAAAAGGCAGATAAAATAAATTATGAGAATAAATAGTTATTCTCGGTCTGATATTCTTTGTAGATCATGACTCCTTCAATGAAATTTGAACTGAGGAGCTAGATGTGATTCAGAATTTTTTGTGGAATAGTGTCGTAAACTCTTTGTTCTTCATTATAGGGAGTCACGGGATGAATTTTGTTCTCTGAATTCCTCAAACAAGTATAACAAGAATGAAATATCTTCTATTTCTTGCAATGAGGTTCAACTTAATTTACATGTGTCGCTACTTGTGTGTGTCTATATGTTCCACTTATAATCTTACGTATCTCTCACATATATCACATGGGATTCTATTTAATCTTTTAACAATATCATCATAAAGTAGAATCCAATGGATCTTCTACTCCCCGTGCTACACGTTCTGACATGGACATTAATGAATATTTATCAAAAAATTAAGAAAAATAATTACAATTATTTTAATCTTTAAAATACATAAAATATCCATTATAAACATTGAATTCAAAATTATATGAAAAAAATAAAAATAGTGAGTCATTGGAATGGTGACTCTCTGGCAGTGTCTGAGTTTTGCAATGACTCGGTCTAGTGATGTGAAACACTGGTAGTGAGTTTTTGGAATGATGACAAATTTTGGCATTGAGTCAGGCTCTGGTGGTATGTCAGGATAGAAGTGACTCTTCTCAATGATATTTGAATTAAACACATAGACATTCATAGGTGATGTTGGTGATACATTGTCTAATGGTGTCTCATTTGTTCTGAAATATCCATCTCAGTGGTTACTCATTATTGACAGTTAGTTTTTCTGAAAAAGTGCAAAAAAATCATCCTGGCGGTGAGACTTCATTGGCGGTGACTCATCCTTAAAGGCGAGTTTTTTTCAGATTTAACAAAAATCTCTCCAATCTATCATATAAAATTAAATTCTGTCATAAAACATAAATCTTATTAATGTCATACTAAACATGATTTAGTGATCATTAAAACAAGGAGTTCAATAGTCTATGACTTTTTGATGATAAAAATCAATGAATTTAATATACATCAAATCAAAATTAAACTAGAATATTTTATGCATATAGTATCACAGATAAATAAAGAGAACATGGTATTAAAATGAATACCTAAACAATATCAAAGTAAAAAATAAAAAAAATATTAAAAGAAGATATTTTCACATATATGGAAATTAATATCAATATGGATCATATGAATAAGTATAGTATCAAATGAATAATATTATAAGATAGAAATAAATTCTATATAATTTTATCCCCATTTTGGGACTATCAAAAAGCACACTATAAGAAAATAATAAATTCATAGAAATAAAAAAAATAAGAGGGATCATATAATTTTCATTGAAAAAATTTATTGAATGTGTGACAAAAATTCTCTAACAAAAAGGTAATACAAAAAACATTCCCATAAAAAAATTATATTCATAAAGGGTTCCTCTCATGATAGGTATAAGGAAGCAAAAGAACTTTTACCTTTCCCTTATTGGAGGAAGAAGGAACAACATGATCTAGGTGAGAAAGTGGGAAAACTATATGAACACCGGTGATAGCTGAAGGATGTCAAGGATCTAAGATGATTATTGGCCTGGGGTGCTACATAGATTCTTTGGAAGATATAGGAAAAAAACTAGGATCTAGCTAGGAGAGTTTTAACAGAGTTTCTATTTACATTGGATCTGAAATACTTAGGATTATTTGATGGAGGATTCAAATTAGTTGTCATTGGTATGGCCTCATGAGCAACAACTATTGTCCATTTTACAAGTATCAATGGTTTCATAAACTAGAAAAAGTCCATTATGATGTTCCCACATCTATCCATATAACATGAAAACTCTTTCTTCTCTCCCATAAAAATCTTCAGCAAATGAGTCATAAATTCCAACTGGTTGAATTTATACTTGAAGGTCTAGGTCACTAGAGGTATTCTCAATGTTTCTACCACAAACATGAAGTGCGTATTAAGCTCACTCTTGGTATATGTTCTAGAATTATATTACATGATAGTTTTTTATAGAATCCATTTCATACTTAGTTTCCTTTTTATATGATTTAACTAACATGAGTGCATGATCACTAAGATGATCAAACTTCCACAAACATTCCCAAGGTATAGAGGGTTCACCACCTAAAGAAGCTCTAAGTTGGTACCATAAAAATGATCTAAGAATATGAATATAAAAAATAGGAGGTGAAGGATTATTAGAACTATATTCGACATTATAATGAATATCAACCATTTCCAACAAGGATTCCAAGGAATCAGCAAAAGAATATTACATCTCCTCCATAGTATATTTTATAGAATCTAAATCATTTTCTGACCTTTGGCATACTATTTGAACTTATTGGATATGGTTTATCCTTTTTGGTTGAATATGGTGTATAAAAAATTCAAAAAGATATTGAGAATCCCTTTCATTTATTTTTGTAGTAAAAAATTTCAGTTTCTCAACTTCACATCAAACTGAAACAACATCCTTTCACAAAAAGCATCCAGATCACCCTCGGTCACTACATCAATAGGAACTTGTGGAACATATAGAACATATATAAGTGCAGACATGGTAGGAACTTCAGATTCAGAAAGTTGTAACTTCCCAAAAACATAAATTTGATAAAATAATGAGCCATTAGGTTCACCATTCTTTGGTTCACACCCAACTTTACCAAAAAAATTGTCCCATTATTCACACATAGGGTCAATCCATCTATCACTTGACATCCCAATAATCTCAATAACTATAAAAAATAAACTAGAGACAATTCTTCAACACTTATATAAATAAAGGTTTGAACAGTCCTCTATTTATCAATAACTTAGTCAATATGATAATTATCCATCTGATTAGCCATAGACTACTCAACAGTAGTAAAAAATCTTATATGATCAACAACCACTTTATCTAACAATGTATGATTATTATAAATAGTCATAATTTTTCCATCAACAACATCATCAATAATATGGTGACTCTAAAATCATATATATTCTTATCCCTCAAATGATTCATCCTTTTATTCTTTAATATATTTATCCAAAAGAATTGTACATGGCTCATATTTAGAACCATATGCACCGGAAAAGAAACAAGTGTTGAAGGTTTTTCTACATCCTTCTTTTTTATTCTACCACTGCGATCATAAGGATCAGATCCATTGTCATAATCATTATTATCACCATTAGAATCTATTTTTTAATCTCCTTATTCCACTAAATATTATTCTTCACCATCATCATCATCATATTTAGAACTACTCTTTAACTGTTCTTATTTAGAGTCCTCAGTTTTATCTTCTTCACTTACCACCTTTAATAGTTTCTCTCTTTTAGGGAGTTCCCTAGGAGGACCAGGAGCTCCATTCGTGATAGGAGGAGAGCTAGAAGGAAGGTCATGGTCACTTCGTGTAACACCCCAAGGATTTATAAATAAAATTAATATTAAACTAATGAAACACTAAGTCTCTAAAAAACACCACTTTGTTATAACAAATCCAATAAACACAAAATTTCTACCTCTTTGATTTTAATTTTGAGAAACTAACATACACAATTTCCTTCATTAAGATATTTAGAGTTTGATAAGATAAACATACATTTTTGGTGGATAGTAACTTACCCATATGAATAGTTACATACCCTTATAAATATTAATGTTCCCTTATTAATAGAAACCTCACCCATGGATGTATAAATTAAATTTATTCACCTTATAAATGAAATAGAAAATTTTATAAATTAGTGATTAAGTATTGGTATTTTTGTGCATGATAAATATTTTATTACAGTTTTAAATTAATAAAATGGATTTAAATTTCATTTTCATAAAATGTGTTTCCAAATGAATATTATGTTATCCAATGACATTGGGATAATTTTATGAGGCCTTGGTTAATTTTTGAAAGTATTATAATATCATTTTCAAATTTAAAATATGTATTTTCAAATTAAATAATGTTTTTATTTAAATATTGAATTTCACATATTTAGAAAAAAAAATTGATAAAATGGACTTACTTTTTTATTCTACAAGTTACAAAATTTCAATGGTGAATTTGTGGAATTTTTCTAAAATATTTGAAATTTTAGTTAATAGTGAAATATTGTAATTTACCGTATATATACATTATCAGTTCAATAAATTATTCCTTGAATCATTTTTGATGTAAGAAACCATTAGTGAAAATTCACATGCACGTATTATTGTTCATGGTCACAAGATTCAATACTATTTCTTATCTTGAGAAAAATAATAAAATAATGAAAAAGAAAATCAAAAAGCACTTCTCTCCTCCACAATAAACCCCTCATCATTATCTCTTCCCTTCACTCATATAAATCCTTTTTACTAGTCTAAATTTTGCCCAAATATCTCCCTAAGCTTCTCCCCCACATCTTTAATCCCTTGGTCTCCTCAAAATACCAAATCCTCTCCTCTAAAGAGCCTCTCAAGGAAGATTATTTCAAGAGGTAAATTCCTCTTTTCAATTATTTTACTTTCATTTCGAGTTCCATTGTTTTCTTTTCAATCCTAACCTATCCTCATAAAAATGTTATGAAAAATTGAATAACATAAATGTACTATAATTTTTTTATGATTATGTCAGAATTTATTATCATCTCTCATTTACCCTTCTTTTATGCTAGTAGTAAAAATACCATCAGAGATGTGCCAATTTACCACATTCAAGGGTGATGGATTTTCAATTTTTATTACCATAATCAATTCTGGTCATGAAACCATTTTTATGGTTTAAAAAGACTATAATATATGTAATATGTCTTATGTAAAGTTCTGGAATCTTTTATAGACATAATATTAATTTATAAAAAAATGAATTCTTTGTGAGCAGAAACTGCCAAAGAACAAAAATATCTATCATTAATGTTTTATATAATGATTCATCTTCACTTAAAATAACCAAATGAATTTAATAACCAGGTAATAATATTTTTTTTAACTAATATCATACAAATTAAATTATGTACAATAATTCTTATCTTACATGTTTATCCTTATATAAATATAAGTAAATCGATTATGAAAACCAAGGAAGAAACGCTCCCAACGATGAAATTGAATCTATTAACCCATAAAAGGACATTAATGGACCAAATAATTTTATAATAAACCAATTTAATTTATATGAGGTTCTGTAATTATTATTTAATGATCCTAAATTTGATTATTCAGGTCATTAAGATCATGTGAGGAACACCTTCAGACTTAAGGTAAGGGTTTTCCACCCGAACGCCCAATTTCATTTGGGTTAATTTTATTGTCTACTTACCTCAATGAAAATATTATTTATTATTATTAACTCTTCATAAATTATAATTTAGTGTTATATATATTTTTACCAACAATAATCCTTCTTTATTTTATGGGGAGTTACATGTTTTAAAAGGAATAATACAAAATTTAGCCCGAATTACAAGCCTGATTGATAGGAATTTCTAAAATTATTACCTATTTTGAAGGGCACTCTATAATATATTTTTACCAAAAATTATACTTCTAAGATCACTCATTTTATTATAAAAATACTATATTACTTTATTTTGGGTTTTATAAAAAGATTTTTCCAAAATAACTCTTCCTTTTGAAGTAAAAGATTATTTATCTCAAGAATTACTCAATGATTTTGTAAGAGAATATTCATCTATTTTAACACTCTTATTGATTATTTTTATTAATCCTTTATGGTATCATATAACATATCTAATTAAATGGTTTATGATTAATTTTACTATGGTTGTTATATCTTAAAACCATTCACCAATTTACTCTGAATTTTTAGTGTTTATGTTTAATGATCATGGAAAGTTATTTACATTTCATATGTTAGTTTTCAATATGAATGTATATGTTGTTTATGTTATCCCCATTCATATGAGGTATAAATTGGACTTAGTATGTTATGGTTGGGATTTTCTATATTCCTTTGGTGCATTGGTAGTTCTCATAAGGCAGTGTATGGTCTTGGTACGAGGCCTTGACAAAATGGATATTTATGGTCTTAGCACGAGGCCTTGATGGTATAGTTATCATGTCCTGCATTATGCATTCCCTCATTATGAAACTTTTAAATTGATATTTCTTGTAGTTATTTGAATAATAGAATACCGATGTTTATGTTTTATTATGGAATTATTTATTCAACTTTAATTCTTGCCATATTATGTTCGAATTTATTATTTAATGGATTGTGTACTTTTAGTTATTCACCTTGCCTTATTATTTATGCTTTTGATGTATTTCATACCCTTACTATGCATTAGAGCTCACCCAATTTCTTATGTTTTATTTTTCCTCGTGATGTGAAGAGGTGTATTATGAATGATTTTCAGGGATAAACTTAGAGTTGTGGATGTTCCCAATAAAACATTTATGTTTTATTTCATTTTTATGTTGTAATTTTGAACTTATGTATGTGTATTTTTTCCAAATCTACTAAACAAGCCTATCGGGATGAATTTTACTTGTTTTTATACCAATTTAATAAAATATGGCACTAGCTCTAGGAAACTAGGGTTGGGTCCTTATAGTTTGTATCATAGGAAGTTTAGTAGAAAACATATAAACTAGATTTAGATTACGTACATTAGGGAACAAAACCATATGATAGTCTTTGAGGATTAACATGCTAGAAAATCCTGGAATCTTGGTAAGGAATAGATTATGTGGATATTTTTAGAAAATAAATCCATCTCTAGATACTACAAATGGTCATGGTTATGGAATAGATGTATATAAGAGTAACAACTCCGATAAAGAGTTTTAGGCTTGACCTAGGGTATCCTGGAACATGGCAACAAGCCTTACTGTGCACCGGGTTTGACACTCCCGTGGGATATGCTTATGATAATTTACATTTTCTTTACAAGACATTATTAAGGATATAAATGTAAATTTTTCCTCAAATAATCCATTTGTATGATTATGGGATTAGCCTTGTATAAGGTTTTAATTTATGTTAAGTATTTTTTCTAAGATGAGAGTACACTATGATTAATAACCTAATCTAGAGTATGCCATTATTTAGAAATGGAACCTAATATAAGGAATGAAAATTGTATGAACACACATATCCCATGTTGGTATTTTCCACATATGCAAGAAAATGATGTAGGCTCTGAAGCTGTGACTAGTGCTGAGCAACTTATGACTATATCGGGACAGCTGAATCAGGTTATGAATAATAACCTTACCCGTATGGAGCATCCTGATCCAAAACATGGAAGATATATGTTAGACCACTTTATCCGACAACAGACTCCATCATTCAATAGGAATACAAACTGATTTATAGCAGAGTAGTGGATAAGTTATTTAGAGAATATCTTTCTCATCTTTGGATGTAACGAATGAGAGAAGGTTTTCATGGTGGTCTATCATATATCAGGAGATGCAGATCAATAGTGTTCTTTAATTTAAAACACAAAGGAGGAGGAAGAAATATAAAAAATGTAATGGATGGATTTTATGGAAATATTATTAGAAAAATACTTCCCTCATGAACATCCAGCAGATATGGAAAGGTACTCTCTAAATTAGAGGAAAAAAGAGGATGAGAATATTGCAAAGTACGAAGTAAATTTTAAAAGATTATAAAGGAATGTCGTGGGATACAAACATAATCCAAGGACCAAGATTGATGAATTATTTGATATCCTAAATCCATTCCTCCAACATGAACTACTCTGCCAAAAATTCTCATCATTTGAAGACATTGTGTCATGTGCTGTCAATATAGAAAAAGAGTTATCTATGTATTATGAATTTAAAGGAAATAAAGAGATAAAAAGGGATGCTAAAAACTATATAAAAGTAAATAAGGAAATGTGGAATAAGGGAATATTTGACCTTCCACCCTGTGATAATTTTGGGAAGATACACTCTGGTAATTTCCTGAAGGGTATGGGTGTTTGTTATAAGTGTGGAGAAAAAGTACATCAATCCCATGATTTCAAGGGGAAAAAAGAAGCTACCAATGTTCAATGCTACAATTTATTGAAAATGGGACATTAATCGTAGGAATTTTCTAAGAATCACGGAAATATTCCCTAAAGAAGGTGAAGAAAGAAAGGCCAAGAATATGTGATCACAACTGCTAAGGTTGAAAATTCTAATGATGTGGTTGTAGGTACTTTAATAGTTTCCTCAAACATATCCAATGCCTTATTTGATACAAGATCATCACATTCATTTATATATTCCCATTTTTTCAAGAAAATTAAACATTTCCAATTTTATTTAATAAAGGACTTGTCAGCTAAAACTCCTAAGGGATGTATAATTGCCACAAAAATGTGTCAATAAATCCCCCTTATGACATATAAACATTATTTAGTTTTTGAAATTATCATTTTACCCATGATTGAATTTAATATAATCCTCAGTATGTATTGGATTTGAAATTATGATGAAATAATCTATTGCAAGAAGAATGAGGTTACAATTTTTGAGAGTGATATAGAATCCCTCATCTTTAAAGCAGAATCATCACCATATAATTCTTATCTAGATCCACCCCCAGTATCTCTACTTAATAAAATTCTTGGAAAGGATGAGAGTACAATATCTATAAGAGAGGAATGAAATATTCAAATTGAGGATGTACCTATTGTGAAATAATATATTGATGTTTTTTTAGAATATTTACATGGGCATCCTCTAGAGTGGGAATTTGAGTTATTTAATGATTTTTTACCTTCTTCAAGACTTATATCAAGGACTCCTTATCGAATAGAAAATATGGAATTAGTAGAAATAAATAAAAAACTAGTGGAATTGAGTGATAAAATATTTATTCTACCCAGTTTTTCTCAATGGGGATCCCATGTTCTTTTCGTTAAGAATAAATATGGATCTATGTGGTTGTGCATTGACAACAGGGAGATAAATGCTATAAAAATAAAGAACAGGTATCATATACCTTTCATTGATGATTTATTTGATCATCTTCATACATACCAATATTTTTTAAGATTGTCCTTCAATCTGGATGTCATCAGTTTCGAGTGAGGAAGGAAGATTTTCCAAATACATCATTTTGAACCAGGTATAAGCATTATGAGTTTACAATAATTACTTTTGGATTGATTGATGAACCCTCTGTTTTCATGGATTTAATGAATAGACTCTTCATTGAATATCTTGATAAATTTGTGGTGGTATTTATTGATGATATCTTAATATACACTAAATGATATGAGGATCATAAAAATCACATGTGTACTATTACGATGACTCTTAAAAGAAATTTATTATATGGGAAGTTTAGAAAGTGTGAATATTGGATTTAATCAGTTTCCTTTATTGACCACATTTCCTCTAAGGATGTAATATCTGTTGATCCTATGAAGAGAAAGGCTATTCAAGAATGGTGTACTCAAACAAAAGTAACTGAGGTAAATATTTTTATTGGTATCATATGTTATTATTGGAGTTTCATTCATAACTTCACTTGATTATCCAACCCATTAACCGATATTACTCATAAAGGGGTTAAGTTTTTATGGAAAAAATAATGAAAAGATTGTTTTGAAGAATTTAAGAGAATATCAGTGAATGCTCTGATCTTGACTCTACCATTTGGGAATGATGGATTTGTAATCTATAGTTGACACATCAAAGAATAGAAATGGATGTGTCCTTATATACAATGAAAGAGTGATTTATTATGCATTAAGGCAGCTAAAAATTCGTGAATAAAACTATGTTACTCATGATCTTGAGTTAGTAGCTATAATCATTGCTCTAAAGATATGGAGACATTATCTCTATAGAGAAAAATGTGAGATATATAAGGATCATAAGTGTTTGAAATATATATTCTCACAGAATGAACTCAACATGAGGAAAATGATATGGATTGAACTACTCAAGGACTATGATTGTTCCATACACTACCTCCTAGGAAAGGAAAATAAGGTAGACGCAGCATTGAGTAGGAAGGATCAGGGGTTTCTCAATAAATGGAGGATTGACAAGGATCCTTTGTACATGGATATAGTGAGGATGGATACGGGAATTATCAAAGAAGGTGAAACACCAATATTTTTTTAAATAGTTTCCTAACCATCTTTATTTGAAATAATTAAATCTTTAATGTCTGATGATGAGAATCTTCAAAATAAAATTAAGTTTTGAATGATGGGAAGTTGAAATATTTTGTATATGAAGATGGAATTCTGAAATTTGGGAAGAGGATTTGTGTTCCAGCTATACCCAAGATAGAAGGGGGGTTTTGGATGATTCCCATAGTTTGAATTTCTATATACATCATGGTATCACTAAGATGTATAGAGATTTGAAGGAACATTTCTGGTGGGATAACATGAAGAGGGAAATTGAATATTATGTATCAAGATGTTTAGTCTTTCAACAAGTGAAGGCTGAATGACAACATCCTAAAGGATTCATGCAACTTCTAACTATTTCTACATGAAAATGGGATGACATAAACATGAATTTTGACACTAGATTACCCAAAAATCCAAGAATGAATGATGAAATATGGGTAATTATGGATCAACTTACGAAATCTACACATTTCCTTGCTATATGGGAGGATTTTACACTAGAGCTCCTTGCAAGACTCTCTGTCAATGATGTTATGAAACTTCATGGAGAACCTCTATCAATTGTGTATGATCATGATCCACGATTTACATCAAAATTCTGGAAAAGTTTATAGAATGATTTGGATACTGAGCTTTGTTTGAGTACTACTTACCACCAACAAACTAATGGGAAATCATAAATAATGATAAAAACTTTAAAATACATGTTCATAGCATGATCACATGATTTTAATGGTATTTGGGATCAGTATTTACTTTTCGTGGAGTTTTCGTACAACAATAGTTTCCATTATACATTTAAATGGAACTATATGAAGCATTGTATATAAAGAGATTTCATACACCACCATATTGGGATGAAGCTCGTGAAAGAAAGATTGTGGGTCTAGAGGTTGTGTAGGAAACAACAATAAAGGTAAAGAATATTAAAACTCATATCAAAGCAGATTAAGCAGGAAAAATAAATACGTTGATAATCAAAGAAACAATTTGGAATATCAAGTGGGATATTGTGTTTTCTTAAAAGTATCTTCATGTAATGGTGTTATAAGATTTCAGAAGAAATGGAAACTGATCCCTAGGTACATTGTCCCTTTTAAAAAAATTTATAGTGTTGGATTTGTGGATTATCATTTAGAAATGCCACCTAGGCTATCTACAGTACACAATGTGTTCCCTATCTCATTGTTCAGAAATTATATTCTAGACCCAATGCATGTCCTCACTTCTAAAGGTATAGAATTGGAACCTGGTTTATCTTACTATTAAGATCCAGTCCAGATTCTAGACACTAAAGAAGAGGTTTTGAAGAATTGGATAAATCGAATGGTACAAATACTTTGGAAAAATCATAAGATTGAAGAGGAAACATGGGATACTGAGGAACATATGATGAATACCTATCCAAATCTTTTTACGAGGTAACATTCTTTGAATTTTGAGGATGAAATTTCTGTTAAAAGGGGAAAATGTAACACCCCAAGTATTTAGAAATATATTTAATGTTAAATTCATAAAACATTGAGTCTCTATAAAACACCACTTTGTTATAACCTATCTAGTAAACATAATTTATTCACCTCTAGGATTTGAATTTCGAAAAACTGACATACATGGTTGCATTCAGTAAGATATTTAAAGTTTGATAAGATCAAAAAACATTTTTTGGGAATAGTAACTTACCCATATGAAAACTAATATAGCCTTATAAATATTAATGAACCGTTATTAATAGTTACTTCTCTCATTGGTGTATAAATAAAATTTACACACATTATAAATAAAATAGAACATTTTATAAATTGTTGATTAAGTATTGGTATTTTTGTGAGTGATAAATATTTAATTATAGTTTAAAATTAATAAATGGATTTAAAATTAATTATCATAAAATATGATCCTAAATAAATATTTTATTTTCCAAGTAATTTGTGATAATTTTATGAGGCCTTGGTTAATTTTTGAAAGTATTACAAAATCTGTTTTACATTTACAACCTGTATTTTTATATTAAAAAATTATTTTATTTAAAAATTAAATTCCACAAATTTAGAAAATTATTTTCATAAAATGGAAATCATTTTTGGATTCTAAATGTTTAAAAATGGATATGGTGAATGTTTGGATTTTTTTTGAAATATTTGAAATTTTAGTGAATAGTGAAATACAGTAATTTACCGTATATATACATTATATGTTAAATACACTATTACTTGAATGATGGATGGTTTAATTTAACTTTATTTAGAGAACACATTGACATATTACTAATATTTGTCACAAGAATCAATTTTATTTCTTGTCTTGAGCAAAATAATAAAATAATGTATAAGATAATCAAAAATCACTCTTATCCTCCGCTATAAAACCCCCTTCACTCCCTCTTAGATTCACTCCCCAAAAACCTTGTTCCTTGACCTAATTTTACCCAAATATCTCCCTAAGCTCTTCCCCCATGTCCATAATCCATTGTTCTCCTTATAAGAACAAATCCTCTCACCTAAAGAGGCTTTCAAGGAGGATTAATTCAAGAGGTAAATTCCACTTTTCAATTATTTTACTTTCTTTAAAAATTATTTTATTTTATTTGATATCCTCACATATCCTCATCCAAATGTTATGAAAACTCCAATAACATAAATAAATTTTAATTGTTTTATGATTATGGTAAAATTTATTTTCATCTCTCTTTTACCCTTCTCTTATGCAAGTAGAAAAAACACCATCTGAGATGTGCTAATTTACAACATTAAAGGACGATGGGTTTTCAATTTATATTACCATATTCAATTCTGGTCATGAAACCATTTTTATGTTTGAAATAGACCATAATATATGTAATATTATTTATTTATTGTTCTACAATATTTTTTACAGATAATATTAATTTATCAAGCAACATGCATTCATTGTGATCACAAACCGCCAATTAATGAAAAAGGATACCAATAATGTTTTATATAATGATTCATATTCACTCAAAATAACCTAACTAATTTCATAAAAATTTAATCTTTTATTTGTTCAATAATAACCCAAAAATTTAATTATGGAAAATAATTATCATCTTACATGTTTATCCATATGTAAATATAAGTAAACTGACCATGAAAACCAAGGAAGAAAACGCTCCCAAATGATGAAATTGAATCTCTTAATCCATAAAAACTATATGAATGAAACTAATAAGTTTAAAATAAATAAATAAAATGTTTAGAATTTTATTTAATTATTAATTAATTAACCTAAATTTGATTATTCAGGTCATTAATATCAATTGAGGAACACCTTCAGACTTAAGTTAAGGGGTTTCTACCCAAATCTCCATTTTCATTCGGGTTACTTTTATTATCTACTTACCTGAATGAAATTCTTATATATTATTATGTACTACTCATAAATTGTGTGGTATTATTCTATATATATTTACCAACAATAATCCTTCTTTATTTTAGGGGTAGATACATGTTTTTAAAGGAACTTTCAAAAATTCTTCTTGAAACAGAAGCCCAATTGAAGTGAATTTTGCAAATTCTTACCTATTTTTAAGGGAACTCTATAATCTATTTTTAGAAACCATTACCTTTCTAAAATCTCTCATTTTATTATGAAAATACTATATTACTTAAATTATGGTTTTATAGAAATATTTTTCCAAAATAACTCTTCTTTTGAAAGTAAAAGAGATTTATTCTCAAGAATTACTCAATGATTTTATAAGAGTATCTTCTTCTATTTCAACACTCTTGTTGATTAATAGGATTAATACATTATGATATAATTCAACATATTTAATTGAATGTTTTATTATTAGTTTGACTGTGTATGTGCTATCTCAAACTCATTCACCAATTTACTCCAAATGGTTAGTGTTTATGTTTAATGATTGAGGAAATTTATTTACATTTCATATGTTAGATTTCAATATGAATTTATATATTATTTATGTTATACCCATTAATATTAGGAATTAATTGGACTTAGTAAGTGTTATTTGGGGCCCACTATATCCCCTTGGTGCATTGGTAGGTCTCATGAGACAAACCATAGTCTTGGTACGAGGCCTTTACAAAATGGATATGTATGGTCTTGGAACAAGGCCTTAACAATATGGTTATGAGGTCCCGCATTATGAATTATATCATTATTAAATTAGTAAATTTATAGTCCATGTGGTTATTCGACGAGTATAATACTCATGGTTATGTTTTATAATGGAATTATTTATTCAGCTCTAATTCCATCTATATTATGTTCATGTTTTCTAATTACATCTATTCTTTTGGTAATTCACCTTGCCTTATTATTTATGCTTCCATTGCACTGCATACCCTTACTGAGCATTCAATCTCACCCCTTTTTTATGTTTTATTTTTATCCAGGATAATTATAGGTGTATTATGAATGATTTATAGGGATAAACTTAGAGTTGGGTAAATTTCCAATAAAACATTTATGTTGTATTTCATTTCATTTTGTAATGTTGAACTTATGTATTTATCTTGTTTATAAATATACTAAACTACTCTGTCCTTTGGGATGCATAATACTTGTTTATATTTTAATGTAATAAAATAAGGCACCCACTCCGAGCAACTGGGGTCAGGTCCTTACACTTCCTTTTGCAATTTGGAATTATTTATCCTTTAATTACTTATAGTTAGAAGCTTATTATTTATCATCTATATTTGAGTACTCAACAATATCATCAGGTTCCAAATAGGGTCAACAAGATATTTTGGTCTAGATAGCAGCTCAAGCAGATTTAATTCATCATATAAATTTTTGTTTTCACCGACCCATTTCTTTTTCCATGGATTCAAACTGATTTTCATTATTCTAAAAATTATTCTATTGATGTAGTAACCACCACAAACCATAATTGGATCTCTATATTTAAAAAATAAATAATGGGATTTTAACATGGTAGAAATCAACTTGAGAAATATTAAAGAATTTAACCATGAAGCTGTCACACACATTTCCATCATCTAAATATTGAGGTATCTATAAAGGATTATTTTTTTTCCACTTTTCATAAGACATAACAAATAGACATCTTGATACCTTAAAGTAGAAAAGTCACCATTTATTAGTTACATCAAATTCTAGATGAATTTAAAAAGAAACCTGTATAATCCAACCAACTTAGAGGGAAATGGTCACCTTAAAATTCAATCACCTATAATCTCAACAAGGGCCTCCTCATATAGGAAATCATCAATTGAATCTGTAATAGTTACTCGATAATTGTTGACAACACCTTCATGTGAAACTCCCAAAAAATCATCCCACTACTTCAAATAAAATGAAATTTTGTGACTATTAATCCCACTTTTCACCCGATTTTCTTCTTCTTCTTCTACAAAACTAAATTCCACATACTGATAAAATTGATTTACCGACCTATAATAAAACAATCTCTCATTTGAAAAGAACCATTCCATCCATCCTTGGTTCTGTATAACTCTCAACACTAATAACTTACTCAAAGGTAGACATTCAACTTGTACTTACTTCTACTATATAACTACACTCTTCAAAGGCTCATGATTCATCAGCTCAAATGAAATAGTACGAATCGATTCACCTTTCTTATTCTTCACCTGACACAACTTTTTTACTGATGATTTTCCGAAGGAAACTTCACTCTAGCCATAAGGGAAAATTCGGTTGCTTTAGTTGAAGGTGAATGGAGGATAGAAATATTGGGAGAGAATGATCATGCAAGGTTCAAGAGAAAAAAGGTGGAAGAGAATAGGTTCACTGAAATAATACAATGTATCATGTAACACCCCGAGATTTTATGAAATTTATTCTTTTTATTTTCTTTCATATCTTCTGTTGTACGCTACACCAAGATTATCTTACGCTATACGCAAGACCATATTAGATTGCAGTATGCGCAACACTATTCTTGGATCATGTTACACACAATTTCATGTTCGTTTGATAGTAGTTATTCTACGCAACATTGAGTGTATATATATATATTCAATGTATAAATGAAATATGGTTGGATTCTGTAATACACAACAAAAAAAGAGTCTTTCACCACATGCAACCCTGACTTGGCTTATATTACACGCAATCATGACCTTCCACGATAGCGTGTGTTGTACGCAATATCGAGTTTCACTAAACAATGATATGTTATTATAATATTATTATGAACTATCCATTATGAATAGTAATACCCACTTTTTGAAGTTTTATTTTTCAAAATGGACTTCATTTTTGGATTTGGAATATCGAAATTATCCTAGGGTGAATTTTTTATTTTTTTCTGAAAACATTCAATTTTTAATGAATAGTGAAAACACTAGGTTACTATTTAAAATCCGAATTTTTATTTAAATAATTATTTATTTTATTTAAGTTTATTTTAGGTCAAAATTGATACATAATAACAATATATGTTCAATTTAATTCATTGGAGTCATTTTATAATAATTTTAGGTATATAAAATTTTATTGCACTTTTAACCGTCTTTTACCCACCACCTAGGAGAATTTGAAAATTTACATAAAATTTAATTTTACTGCTTCTGTGAAGGGAATTTCAAAAATCTGAGAGACATAGTTAATATCAAGGAGTAAAATTTGCTTCAATAAGATAAAAATAATTTTTTTGAATAGTAACTTTTTACTTTTATTTACCATGGTTAAAAGTAAATAGGGTAATTAAGGGTAAAAATGATATTATCAGTACCCTAACATGTGTCCTAATTCTATTGGATAAGTTTAGATCGACCAAAAAAACCATAGGGGTAAAATATTACCCTTTACGTCCACTTGAATTAGATTATGACATTTATTATTATTTTATTTAAATAAGAATTAAAATAGTTAAAATCAAAGTTTAATAACTAAAACATTTTTAATATAGGGTTATACATAAGATAAATTCAACTATAAATATTCTTTAGAAATATAAAAATATTTCCTACATAATGGTATATTATTTATAATTTTTAGACATTAAATAATTTAATTTATTTATGACACAATGATGATGTAGTAATTACCTTGTTAATGAAATATTAAAATAATTGATGAGATAATACCCAAATAAATGTCATTGTAGACTTTTTATAAATTACACTAGTTTTATAGGTTAATATGACATGTTAGTATTGATTTAATTAACTTTTTTCTAACCAATCATGTTGTTATGATTCTCAAAAAAATCAACTACCAAATAGTGCCAAAAAAGACATAAAATAGTTTTTTTTAATACTATTATATTATTAATTGTTATTTTATTCATAAAAATATAAGGTTAGGCCAAATGACATAGATAAAGATATATATATATTAATAATGAACCACTTGGGGTTCTTTTTTCTTGTTATAGTAAATTTATTAACCATATAATGTAAGAAAACAAAAAGACACGGTAAAAGTAAGATTATTTAACTTAAAGTTAAATCTCAATGATAAGGTTAAAATAGTAACCTAAACATGTCTAAAATCTATTGGTTGAGAGGATTTAGACCCATACCCACCTTATCATAGAAATAAATGAATTTAGAGCTATTAAAAACCGAATATGACTTTATTATAAAATAATATTTTAAGTTTTCCTAAGGTGCCCCTCTCCTCCCTTATAAAAAGAGCACCCCTTCCCTCTTCTCTTCACACCCTTTTGAGAATTGAAGCTCTGAAAAACCCTACCATTTCATATTCTAAACCTATCTAGTTATATCATAGAGATTTTGTTCTTCTCAAAAGACCAACTCTAGTTCCCTAATAAAAATTTTAAAGGTTGTGCGTCAAGGAAGAGGTAATCTCTTCTACCGATTCTTTCATGTTTTCTTTCTTCTTCAACTTCTTATTATTTAGTTATTTAACTATAAAGTAATAACATTAGTATCACTAATATACTAATATGTTTTTATAAATATGAAACAACCCCATTTCACCTTCTATCCATCCTACGGAAAATGAAATCACCGCGCGTGCGTACGTATGGAATACCGTCTCCACGTCGTGGTGTAATCTATTTTTCCACCAGCACCATACATGGATGGGTATAATGGTGTAAATAATAACTATATATGATTATTATAACATAATAAATATTCTATGATATTATATCATCCACTACAATTCCATTCAATAAATATGGGAACGATATCATCACTCGTGCGTACGTACGGATTACCGTCTCCACGAAGCGATGAGATTCATTTTCCATGTTAACAAATTAAGAATGATTATAAAGTATAGATAATAAGTAATCATGAAATATATGACATAATTATGATAATATATTTATGTATATATATACGTATTTCATCTACTTAATTCCATTCAATTCAATAAGGAAACGAAAAACAGCGTTCATGCGTACGCACGACCTACTGTCTCCATGAATGGTGTATTTCATTCCATTTATCGATCGATAATATATCTTTATATACTGAAAATATATTATATATAAATCATGTTTTACATTATTTAATTATGTAAATTCGGATATATGTAATAATATCAAGAACAACATGTTGAAACACCTAGGATAAATGAAATGATTTTACCCAAAAAGCTAATTTAACATGGAATTTACAAAAGAATGGGTAATATAAAGTAATAATTGAACCATATATGATATCATAACAATTAATATGATTCTTTAATAAGTCAATGACATTATTTAAATCATTATACAGGAGGTTCAGATACATACGAAGCATATCGGACATAAGGTAAGGGAAAATCTCACAATCTCATTTTTATC
Source organism: Viscum album (assembly GCA_963277665.1). Classification (NCBI taxonomy): domain Eukaryota; kingdom Viridiplantae; phylum Streptophyta; class Magnoliopsida; order Santalales; family Viscaceae; genus Viscum; species Viscum album. The sequence continues at coordinate 1,596,985,481 of OY728119.1, read as the reverse complement.
TGAGATTGTTTATACTTTAGTATTTACTGGGGGTGTATTTATCATCCACATCCATGTTTCCTCAATATGTAATATTATTTATATCCTCATACAATTATTTAAATCAAATATTACTCATCGGTGAGTTTTTAGTAAAATGTACGAAAGGAATCTTTTGTCGTTTTTAATACAAGGTACTTTTGACTTTTCCAGCCAAAGTATGAGAAAAATGTTTTTTTTAACTTATACAGCATGAATTGATTTTTTGATTTCATAGAACATTATTTCCATGAAGATTCCTTTAAAATTTCTCAATTTTATTTTTAATCAACTTCTTTCAGTTTAAAATTGTATGACATTTTAAGAAAAGAAAAATGTTTTTCAAGTAGAAATGATATTTTCCTCAAGAATGAAGTTCAAGTGTTTTAGCAAAATTATTTTCCATATAATATAATATAAGGTTCTGTTTCTATCCCTATTTTGACATTGATTTGATTATGTTGTGATGGAATTAATTTTAGGAATTCCTTTTATCTTATATGGATTATGTTTTGATGGCATGATGTTTAAGAGTCTCATTTTTATTTTATGGGTTACGCTATGATTTATGATTTTGTGGAACACATGAGAATGGTTCCATTATGAGATGGGTGGGACCTGTATCTCCCTCCAATGCATTGGGTAAATATTTATATCTCATGATATAAACATGGATGGAACGGAAAGTTAATTTGGTTCAGTAATACAGGAGTGGAATGAGGAGTGAACTCGATTCAGAAAGGGATTTTGTCCACAAAGATGGTCTTGGCAGCAATGCCTTGGCTACTATGGAAATCATATAATGTTCATAATGGCTTCCACAATTACATGTTTTATTCCCATGAATTTTATCATGATTTATGTTCCTTTATGATCTATGCCTTACGTACTGCCAAGATTTATTTCACATCTCAATATTTTGATGTTTAGATTTTATGTTCAAGTTTTTGCATTCAAATGTTTATGGATTGTTTTATGCTCTCTATGTTAACCCTTACTAAGCATTTGATCTCGCCTTTTTTAAGTTTTCTTTTCCATAGGATTTAAATAAAGGTTTTAGGTAAGAAAAAAAAGGGGAATATCTTTATGGGGATGTTGAAGATCTTTCACCATGATTAGAAGATTATGTTCTGAGTTTCCAAAGAAACTAAACTATTACGTTCCTTGTGTGTTTTTTTTGTTTTGTATTAAGTATTCCGCAAAAATAATGTAATTTCCATGTACATCAAGCTTTGGGTCTCTATAATTGGTATCAGAGGAAAGGTTTAGTTAACCTTTGGAAACTAGGATGCGAAAACATTAGTGAAATCCCTAGAGATATTTCTAAGGTATGTCTAGGGATGTCCCTAAGGTTAAGTATACGTATAGGTTAGAGTCCTAGAATTATTTTGATGATAATGAATAACCTAGGGTGAAACTAAGGAGTCATGGATTAACAAATTTTTGATAATTCAGACACCCCATTAGTGAATTTTTATGATTATGTGGTTCCTGGTTATTTTAACTATTTCTTACACTATGGTTTCTGGTCTTAGTCAATGGATCGAACGAGAAGGAATTCAGTTAACATTGATTCCAATGGAAAAATTGGTGACTATGATCAATGAAATTATGTAACGCCTGGAGAGAATGATATTGTGATTATGCCGAATCATTCATCTCGATATATGATTGACAAGGTGAACTTTAGTTGTATTCCTAAGTCATCAAATAAGAGGAAGATGGGATTTTATGCATGTTCGCATGGTGAGGGGAATAGAGAAAGGAAAATTGAGATTTCTAAAGAAGGGAAGAAGAACCTTGAGGAGTACCTCAAATGGAGGGGAAGATGTTATCTATGTGGAGAAAAGGTTCATAGAGTGACAGAATGTTATGGAGTCCAATGTCTTATTAGCAGAGAACATGGGAATTACCCAACTCAATGCCCTGACCTAAGAAGTCACTCCTAAATCGAGGAAGGGCTTATTCTATGACAATCATTGAATAGGATGGATTGAAGGGCTTATGTATTGGAATTAAATAATAATGCTTTTGAGGTACTCTTATAGTATATTGAAATATCAGTGTTTTAGTCCAATGTCGTTTTCTATAAGAATATGGTACCAGTAACCACGAAAAGTCATTCAAATATTTTAGAAAGAAGATGATATGCGCATAATGAAGGGATAAGGAGAGAATAAATTATTTGATAGTATTCATGAGCTCATGATTGATATAAGTACTAAGTGATATCATGGTTTAATTATATGGAATTTTTGGGATTTTGTTATGTAGAAAGAGTTAACTTTTGACAGCACTCATGTTTTCACTAAGGTTCTATAGTAATTCATGTTTCAAAAGAATACATGATTAATGTATTCACATGTTTGGAATGTGACCAACAAGATATATGAGGTATAAATGATGGTATTCACGTGCTTTCTATATGACCTTTTTAGTAATCGTTCTCTTTATACTATGAGTTTGGAAAGAAGTATTTTGGATAATCCTAAAAATTGGAATGGATTATGTTGGACATAAGATAGTATTATTTAAGGATAGAACATGTTTTTCAATATTATTTCTTGAATGTTATAATAGTATAGTTTTAGAAAAAGGCCAACCCATAGGAAGAGCGACAACTCGTCGCGTCGGACAAGGATATGGGAATCTAACCCACAACTGAAGTACGACAAGCCTTTATCACATACCACTGGCCTACAAGAAGTCTCTGGTTTGTAGAAACTAGTTTCATTATATTAAGCGGTATGATAGATGAATTATAAGTATATTTTTGTAATCATATACGATTAAACTCACCATAGATGGACTTATGTATATTTGATAACTTTTTTTAACCTTGTGTTTGAGACAGATGGAATGACCTATCATTCTATCTCCTGATCTACTAACACTTCAGGAATGAAAAATTCAACTTCATTTCTTTAAGAGATGAAGTGGAAATTGTTCAAGGCACAAAAAACGTGAGATTGTACCAAAATCAAGTAAATATTTCTTTTATTTCAAAAAATATTCAACATTAGGGAAATGATCTTGAAATCCAAAAATGTTGTCCTAGTGCCTCATATCTGATGAATCAGATGGTACCTTATATCATCACAAATTTATGGCTTTGTGATTGTTGTATTTATCATAGCCATGTCCTCTACCACTCTCCATCAGAACATGATGGTTATATTCCTCTTCCATATCCATATTTTCACCTATGTTATCCTATGTGGAAACCCAGTGATTAGTTAATTTTGGGTAACTGTTACGTTTCATAATTTTGTTTTTAAATATAATTTTTGGTATACCTTTTTAAGATGTGGGTTTCTATGAAAGAAACTCTCCTATAATAAACCATTTATAACCCAGACGAATTTCAAGGGCGAAATTCATTTTAAGGGGGGTAGAATGTAACACCCCGAGATTTTATGAAATTAATTCTTTTTATTTTATTTTATATCTTCTGTTGTACGCTACACCATGATTATCTTGCACTATACACAAGACCGTATTAGCTTTCAGTATACGCAACATTATTCTTGGATTGTGTTACACACAATTTCAAGTTCGTTTGATAGTAGTTATTCTATGCAACATTGAGTGTGTGTGTCTATATATATATATATATATATATATATTCAATGTATAAATGAAATATGGTTGGATTCTGTTATATGAAACAAAAAAGGAGTCTTTCACTACACGCAACCCTAACTTGGCTTACATTACACGCAATCACAACCTTCCACGAGAGCATGTGTTGTACGCAATACTGAGTTTCACTAAACAACGATATGTTATTATAATATTGTTATGAACTAGCCATTATAAATTGTAATATCCACTTTTTGAAATTTTATTTTTCAAAATGGACTTCATTTTTGGATTTGGAATATCGAAATTAGCCTAGGGTGAATTTTTGGTATTTTTCTGAAAACTTTCAATTTTTGATGAATAGTGAATACACTAGCTTACTATTTAAAGCCCGACATTTTATTTAAATAATTATTTATTTTATTTAAATTTATTTTCGGTCAAAATTTATACATAATACCTATATATGTTCAATGTAATTCATTAGAGTCATTTTATAAAAATTTTAAATATATAAAAATTTTATTGAACTTTTCACCGTCTTTTACCCACCTCCTAGGAGAATTTGAAAATTTACATAAAACATAATTTTACCGCTTCTGTGAGTGGAATTTCAAAAATCCGAGAGACACAGTTAATATCAAGGAGTAAAATTTGGTTCAATAAGATAAAAATAATTTTTGGTGAATAGTACCTTTTTATTTTTATTTACCACGGTTAAAAGTATATAGGGTAATTAAGGGTAAAAATGATATTATTATTACCCTAACACGTGTATTAATTCTATTGGATAAGTTTAGTTCGACCAAAAAAACCATAGGGATAAGATAGTACCCTTTAGGTAAACTTGGATTAGATTAGGACATTTATTATTATTTTATTTAAAGAAGAAATAAAATAGTTAAAATCAAAGATTAATTACTAAAACATTTTTAATATAGGGTTATACATAAGATAAATTCGAAAATAAATATTTAATAGAAAGCTAAAAATCATTCCTACATAATGGTATTTTATTTATAATTTTTAGACATTAAATAATGTAATTTATTTATGACACAATGATGATGCAGTAATTAACTTATTAATGAAATATTAACATAATTGATGTTATAAATACCCAAATAAATGTAATTTTAGAATTTTTATGAATTCCACTAATTTTATAGGTTAACATGAAATGTTAGTATTGATGTAATTAACTTTTTTCTAACCAATAATGCTGTTATGATTTTCAAAAAAATCATGTACCAAATAGTGTCAAAAAATACATAGAATAGTTTTTAAAACAAATATTATATTATTAATTGTTATTTTATTCATAAAAATATAAGGTTCAGAAAAATGACTTAGATAAGGATATATATTAATAATGAACCACTTGGGGTTCGTTTGGCTTGTTATATTATGTCTATTAACCATATAATGTAAGAAAACAAAAAGACACGGTAAAAGTAAAATTATTTAACTTAAAGTTGAATCTAAATGATAAGGTTAAAATAGTAACCTAAACTTCTCTAAAATATATTATTTGAGAGGATTTAGTCCCATACCCACCTTAGATTCTAAATATATGAATTTGTAGCTATTAAAAACCGAATATGACTTAATTATAAAATAATATTTTAAGTTTTTCTAAGGTGCCCCTCTCCTCCCTTATAAAAAGGACACCCCATCCCTCTTCTCTTCACACCATTTTGATCCTTGTAGCTCGGAAAATTCCTAAACATACCTATTCTAAACCTCTCTATTTATATCATAGAGGTTCTGTTATTCTCAAAAGACCAACTCTAGTGCCCTAATAAGAAGTTTAAAGGATGTGCATCAAGGAAGAGCTAATCTCTTCTACCAATTCTTTCAAGTTTTCTTTCTTCTTCAACTTCTTCTTATTTAGTTGTTTCATTATAAATTAATAACATCAGTATAAATAATATAATTATATGTTATTATAAATATTAAAATACCATATTTCACCTTCTATCCATCCTACAGAAAACGAAATCACCGTGCATGCGTACGTACGAAATACCATCTCCACGTCGTGGTGTAATATGTTTTTCCACCACCACCTTACATGGATGGGTATAATGGTGTAAAGAATAACTATATATGATTATTATAACATCATACTGATTCTAAGATATTATATCATCCACTACAATTCCATTCAATAAATATGGGAATGATATCATCGCTCGTGCGTACGTACGGATTACCGTCTCCACGACGCGATAAGATTCATTTTCCATGTTAACAATTCGAGAATGATTATAAAGAATATATAAAAATTAATCATGAAATATATGACATATTGATTCTACTGGATTTTTTTATATATATATTTATTTCATCTACTTAATTCCATTCAATTCAATAAGGAAACAAAAAACATCGTTCATCCGTACGCACGACCTACTGTCTCCATGAATGGTGTATTTCATTCCATTTATTGATCTATAATATATATTTATATACTGAATATATATTATATGTAAATCATGTTTTACATTATGTAATTTATTAAATCAGGATATATGTAATAATATCAAGAACAACATGTCGAAACACTTACGATAAATGAAACAATTTTACCCAAAAAGCTGCTTTAACATGGAATTTACAAAAGAACGGGTAATATAAAGTCATAAGTAAACCATATATGATATCATAACAATGAATATGATTCAGTAATAAGTCAATGACATTATTTAAATCATTATACAGGATTTTTGGATACATACGAAGCATATCGTAAATAAGGTAATGGAAAATCTCATAATCTCATTTTTATCCGAGATTGTTTATACTTTGGTATTTACTGGGGTGTATTTATCATCCATTACATGTTTCCTCAGTATGTAATATTATTTATATCCTCCTAAAATTATCTAAATCCAATATTAATCATTGGTGAGTTTTTAGTAAAAGATATGAAAGGAATCTTTTGTTGTTTTTAGTACGAGGTACTTTTGACTTTTCTGGCCAAAGTACGAGAAAAATGTTTTTTTAACATATACGGCATGAATGGATTTTATGATTTCCGAAAACATTATTTCCATGAAGCATCATTTAAAAAATTTCAAGTTTATTTTAAATCAACTTCTATTATTTTAAATTTGTATGACATTTTATGAAAGGAAAAATGTTTTTCAAGTAGAAAGGATATTTTCCTCAAGAATGAAGTTCAAGTGTTTTATCAAAATTATTTTCCATATTAGATAATATAGGATTATGTTTCTATCCCTATTTTTACATTTATTTGATTATGTTATTATGGAATTATTTTTATGAATTCATTTTATCTTATATGGATTATTTTATGATGGCATGATGTTTAAGAATCCCATTTTTATTACATGGGTTATGCTATGATTTTTGATTTTGTGGCACACATAATAATGGTTTCATTAAGAGATGGGTGGGACCTATATCTCCATCCAATGCATTAGGTAAAGATTTATATCTCATGAGATAGACATGGTTGGAATGGCAGGTTAATCTGGTTCAGTAATATAGTACTGGAATGAGGATTGAACTCAATTCCGAAAGGGACTTTGTCCACTAAGATGGTCTTGGAAGCAATTCCTTGGATACTATATAAATAATATCATGTGATTAATGGTTTACACAATTAAATGTTTTATTCCCATGATATTTTATCATGATTGATTTTCCTTTATGATCTATTCCTTACGTACTTCCAAGATTTATTTCACAACTCAAGATTTTTATGTTTAGATTTTATGTTCATGTTTTTGCATTCAAATGTTTATGGACTGTTTTATGTTCTCTATGTTTACCCTTACTGAGCATTTTAGCCCACAATTTTTATGTTTTCATTTCTTCATGACATAACGAAAGGTTTTAGGTAATAAATCAAAAGGGTAATATCTTTATGGGAGATGTAGAAGATCTTTCACCATGATTAGAAGATTATGTTCCAAGTTTACAAAGACACTAAAATATTACAGTCCTTGTGTGTTTGTTTTTGTTATGTATTAAGTATTCCACAAAAGTAATGTAATTTCCATGTACGTCAAGATTTGGGTCTCTACATATCACATTTATTATCATTTAATAGTTTATGTATTCATCAAATCAAAAAAAATCAGTAAATTTTTTTAATCAATTCATAAAGTAATCCATAACTAAAATAAAACCACCTGTTTAAAATATAGTGGTGAAATAGAAAAAATTGAAAATAGAATTAGAACTCTAATGGTGAGACAAACTAATTGATTGAAGTTCCATTTGTGAGAAATCAAAATAGTGAGAAATCACAATAGTGAGATATCACAATGTTGAGAAATCACAACAGTGAAAAATCATAATGGTGAGAAATCAAAATGGCGATGAATCCCAAAGTTGAAAAATCAGAATGGTGAGAAATCAGAATGGTGTGAAATGGAACACCATCAGTGTTTATGGACCATTTTTTTGAATAATGTAAATTTTCATTCATGTCTTCCAATGCACTAAGTTATACATTCCTTTCACATGGCACTAATTGGGAGGATGTTGAATGACACAAACTCAGCACACATTACATAAAAACAAACTGGAATACATCACATGGCACCAAATCATCATATGTTACATGGAACCAACCCATAGCACGTTATATGTAACATCAACTTAGCGTACGTTACACTAAAAAATGATGTTTCTAAGAAACATCATTTTACTTTTATAAATATGTAAATGAGATAATTCAAAAAAATTGATAAAATTAGTAATATGAATAGTAATAAATACTTTTCAAATATTTTTAATAATTATTTTATATAAATAAAAAATATTGATAATGAAATATACAATTTTTGGTAAATTCCTTTTATTATTAAAAATATTGTTTTCTCGAATAAACAACTTTTAATAATAAAATTAATTATAGAGAAATTTATAAATTGAATATATAAAATAAAATTCCTTTATGAATTCATAATGTAGAAATTATCTTAGTGTGAATTTATGGCATTTTTCTGAGAAACCACATTTTTGGATGAATAATGAAAAATACAGGATTTTAATTCAAAAATGATTTTTCTTATATTTTTTTATAATAATAAATTAAATTTCAAATTGGTTTGAAGGATTAATTAGATTATGTTTTTATAAAGTAACCCCATTTGGGTAATTTTAACCAATTTCACAATGAAATTGGATATAAAAACGTAACAATCATTTGATCATTTTAACATTAAAATCTAGCATTGTCGACCCAACTACGAGACTACTTTTAAATTAATTTATGCCACTTATATGATTATAAATTAGAAAAATGGATTCCATATTTGAAATAATCATGATTTATAATTTCTAAAAATGTTCAACTTATTTTTTTACCAAAATAATTAGTGAAAGTGATTAAAATTAATTACATTGATTATGGTTAAATTGAGCTTAATAAGGGAATATACCATGACCTTAAGGCCTAAAATAACCTGTACACTTGCCCAAAATCCAAATTTTGGACATATTTACACTCTATTATACCTTTTATTTTATTTTTATTATTATTGGATTAACTTTCAACATCAAAAAACGTGGTTGAAATTCTCTCTTCAAATATTTACAAGAGTGTCATTCCTCCTTCCCAATAATAGGCCACAACATCTCCCTCTTATTCACACCTATAAAACTTATTAAGGTCTTCCAATATCTACCAAATACAATTATAAAATTACATTCTTTCATCCTATAACCTAAATTCTTTAATAATGCTATCCATGGAAGCCCTTTGTCACAAACCAAAAGGAGTTACCTGATTAAGAGGCCACGTCTCCAATCAAGTCCATTATTTTATTTTCTTTCAGAATCCCTCCACTTCATTTTTTCAGTCTTGTTTAAAAAAAATAGTATCATCAATATACTAGTATGTTGCTATTATAATGTTTCAGACTACACTTACACACACCTACATCTACTGGATAATGAACATATTTTTCATGTGTATGACGAACTACCACCTCACCAAATGACGATTCTTCAATTTTCCTTACGGCCTCTCATGGTGGACATTATGATGGTAAAAATGTTCATATATGTTATATGTTATATTTAATATTTTCTTATTATTTTTTATTCCTTTTAAAACATGTATATTTTTACTTTTCATTTGGTGTTAATATGATAATTTTGTTTGAGTAAGTGTGGACTACCACCCCCAAAAAGCGATATGATTCATTCATACACTATATGGAATGTATTAATGATGGTTTTAGTGAAAATATATGATATATATGATATCAAAAATATATTTTAATAATTATTTAAATATATATATATATATTTCTTTTACTTTCTTTCTTTAAACATGATAATTAAACGGAAATCGTGTTCATGCGTACATATGGCTTACCATCTCCACGAATAGTGTACTCCATTTCATACTTATATATTCTATATATTATTATAATACACATAAAGTATATATAAATGATATTTATATAATGTTTTAAATTCATTAAATCGGGATATAAATCATAAATACCATGGACATGACAAATTAAGACACGTGCAAAAAATGAAGTGAATATTACCTGTAGGGAAACTTTAACATATTATTGTTAACAGAAGGGTAATATAATGTAATAATAATAAAAATATATGGTATTAGATATAAGAATATGGTTCTTTAAAATATTTATAATAAATTTATATTTATTATACAGGTGTTTTTAATGAGTTCGATGAGAGTCAAGACACAAGGTAAGGGGATTTCATAAAAAAATTTATTTCATCAAGATACATGCTATGTTTTCCAATCTTTCCTTTTTTAGTCTATGTACTACCCATGATTGTATTATATTTATATAATTCATAAATTTATGGGTAATCACATATCCTTTTTATGATATTACTTTCATGGGGTTTAAGTTTCAAAAGTGACCAAATAGATAAAATAGTTTTGTCTCAATTTTCCTTCATTGAGACTCATATTTTTTATACACATAAACTATTTTTCAAAGTGTATTTACTTATATATTACATGTTATATTGTGAATTTTCTTATTTTTATGTTATTTTAAGCTTTATTTAATTTCCTTTTATTAAAAGGATAATATTTCCCAAGATACCATGTCATAAGAGTTTATTGAAACAATCTCATCACTTTTTGAGATTGTTTATGTTTATACTTCCTATGATGAAATATTATGGTCATCTCTCAAGAACACTCTTGATTTTACTTAACCTCTATTCATTCAATATATATCCCTATATTAGTATCATTTTACCACTCTTTGTTACTTAATATAACGTTTTTATGTGAAATATAATAGTCTCTCTCTCTCCGATCGGAAATATATTTTATTCAAAAACAGTATTATCAAAAATGTTTTAAAAAGTCATTTGAAGCCCATTTTTAAGGAAAATTAATTTTAAAAACGTTCTAAACTTTTCAATGATTCCCTTATAAGTTTTCAAATATATTTTCATTGAAAAATGTTTTCAAAATGGGTTTATTTTTTAAAAATCATTTTCAATGAAGGAAGGATATTTTTCTCAACAAATGTTTTTAAAATATCATTAAAAAATATTTACCATCAAATATAACATCCATAGGTGTTACTCATTCCTTTAGGTGGAAAATATTCAATGAATCCATTAAAATTATTTATCTGAATGAATAATGTTTTGATGAAATGATATTTATGAAACCTATTTCCCTTTAAAATGTTTTATTATTCTAAAACCCATTTTTGTTCCTCATGTTATGTGATTTTGAAACCCTCTATATTTCACGGGTTATGTTCATGATGAAATTATTATGAAACCAGTCACTTTCCACATGTTATGTGATAAAAACTATTTTTTTTGAAGATTTTATAGATAATAAATGATATAATTTCCTCACATTATGTTAAATATGTTTAATTAGAAAGTATTTGGGATTAGATCATTCATTTGAATATTTGATGAAAATTCCAGTTTTAGCCTTTTAAAATCACTGTAGTATTTCAATCATAAATATTTTAATTTGAATTATTTGAACTTACTATTTTGTAAATATGTACCTTAATTCATGGGATAAAGCTTTTATTCATGACACTAGATAAAAAGAATGCATTTGTATGGAGTAATTGGGCCATAAATTCAAAGTTGTGCTGGACACATTAGAATGGAGAAGCTTCTGTATTTTGGACATAACTCTTTCATCTGGGCTTGGATTGAGCCCAAATTTCGAGCAGAGATAGGGGACCCATATCCTCACGTATGATCCTTCTAGAAGTCTGGCCAATGCATGCGTTTATATGGTCAAATGGGTAGTGAAATTTGGAATTAAATATTTGGCCGAGATTCCCCATTCACAATTGAAACCACTGTGAACTTAGCCTCCCCACCACTCGATAAATTGGTTTTTTTCTCATTTGGTGGAATTGGGACGTGAATTAGGAGATTGGAGGAAGATAAGAATTGGTTTCACCCAAATTCTCTAACCATTGTAATAGGGGTATCTCTTCAAGCAAGGATCCCCTCATCGAAGCCTCTTTCTCTTCTTTATTTTGTAATGTTTTCATTTGTGTAATAAACTTATTTGATCTTCTTTTATTCCTCATATTTTCTTCTATTTTGTTTACATTTCTTCTTCTCTTAATCTTCCTAATTGGGTTGGAATTCTTTAGTAGAATCGTTATTGGGTTATAGCCATTATAAACCATTGCACATACAAAACGCTTCTACGATGATTACGCCACCCATGCAAGAGTAGTCTTTTAGTAATCAATCTATCTTCTACCCTCTTCATTTAATTATTTTGAATCATTGAGATACTATAATTCACTTAATAAGATCCATGAATTGTGTTTTTAAATTTTAATAAACTAAGAAAGCAATTGAACAATTAACACAAAAACACACGAGGTCGGGATTTTGTGTAAATTGTGAGAGTGCGATCTTAATCGGTAATACAAGATGATACAGGAAAAATTTGTAGAGTTAAAATATAATCCCTAAACCCAATTCATCCTCATTTCCAGAATGGATATGTTCCTTAATTTACTACAGACCATAAGCTATCCTAATAACATCAATTAAAGTAGGGTGTTGAGATTACATGTTCCGAAGATAACCTAGGGTTTAATTAACTTCATCGTTGAGGTAAGGTTAATTCTCGTAGTGTTCGGGGATTAACATGTTAAGGGGTCATAATTTTGTGGATGTTAATTTAAATGATAATGATAAATAATTTATTGAAGAGGTATAGTTATATCGATTACGCCTTTTAAAATATTTTTCAAAAAAACATCTTCTTGTTGTGTCTTTTTAATCAAACTTCATTTTAAAATTAAAAACAAAAAAAAAATTAAATATTATTCCAACAAACGTATTCAAGTTTTATAAACTATAAACAACCACCCCCATAATTTCAATTAGTGTTTTTATTCTCTCTTTTTTTATTTATAGAATACCTTTGAAAAGTTGTTTTAATTCACTTCCTCCTTTGAGAAACGACCTTGGTCAGCCACTCTGTTGCACCTAAGTACCCCAAAATCACACTAATCATTTGAGGGCACCCACGACAGTGCACTTTCATTATGATATGATTACATGTTTATAATACCCATTTTATTTCATTGGTTATGGTATTAATATTTATGATTTGGTGGAACATTTATGTTTGATTTTATTATGAAATAGATGAGACCTATATCTCCCACCAATGCATTTGGTAAAGATTTATATCTCATGAGATATACCAAGATGGTCTTGGGAATGATCCTTCAATACCAGAATGTCCATGTGAGTTAATTACGACTACCAAGTTGGTACGAGGAGTGAACTTGTGATACTATGATGGTGATGGGAGTGAACCATGACTACCAAGATGGTATGGGGAGTGAACCCATACTACAAAGATGGTCTTGGTAGTGACACATTGAATACTATAGAAATCATATATTATATGCTTCTGCGTCTTCCATAATTCCATGTTTTATTTCTATGTTATTCTTTCATGGCTTATGTTCTTTATGCCATTTTGATTCATATATTATGAACTACCAAAATTTACACCATGATTCGTGTATATGATATCTGATATGTATGATATGATCTTCTATTTTTATGATCATGTTATCATTCTGTTATTCTCATGATTACGCTTACATATCTCCATTTTTAACCATAATGAGCATTTTATATCACCCATTTTTATGTTTCCTTCCCTAGGTTTTGAAGATATATATTTTTATTGATGTATCGAATAAGGGTTCTAGTTAAAAAAACATATTGGGAGATAATTTAGCTCATTTATGTACCAGGTTTTATGTTTTCCATGTTTGGAAAGGCACTTGACTAGTAAGGTATTTAGCCCTCTCCTTGGATAACGTTTTTAGTATTCAGAAAATTTTAAGTAATGTTAATGTATGAAAATATAGGGTCTCTATTGTTGGTATCAAAGAAAAGGTTTAGTAAACCTTTGGAAGCTAGGATTAGAGAACCTTAGTGAGAACCATAATGAAATGTCTAGGGATATGTCTAAGGATAAGGAATAGTATAGGAAAATTTCCATGAATTTTGGTAAAGGATAGAGTGAGTGGTTTTTTATAAATACATCCTTGTATGTATATTACAAGTGGATGTGGATTTAGAATAGATATACCTACGGGTAAAAACTTTAACAAGATGTTATGAGCCTGCATTAACGTAATATAGTACATGACAATGGGCCTTTCTACAAATCTAGTTTGATAGTCCTAGGGTATATGATTTAGGGATTCATAATTTCATTAGGAACCATTAAAAAGGATTTAAATAGAATTTATATATGAATACCCTAGGATAAACCTAAGTTGTCATAGATTAAGGATGGTGTCATAATTTAAACATCTTATAAGTGAATTTTTATGATTATGTTGTTCCTCACAATGAAAATTGTTTCTTGTTGTATGATTTTTTATTTTAGTAAATGGATATAAATCAAAGGAACCACGTTAATGGTGACTTATATAGAAAATTCAATGATTTTCCTCTTGAGAAACTGGATGTTATGGGATCTAGAATGAAAAATATCATTTCTATGATCACACAACATTCTCAATCTATGAATCATGGTGGACATCCGAATGAGAAAAAGAGGGAACAACATTCTATTGAGTATTTCATGAGGAAACATCCACTTTCATTCAGAGGGTTTTATGGTCCATTTTTTTCTGAACAATGGATCGGTACTACTGAAAAAATATTATTTGTTCTCTAGTGGTTAGATCACAAGAAAGGAATTCTAACGTTTTAGTGGTTAGAAGGTGAAGCAGGTCAGTGGTGGAATCTAATCAAGAATACGAGACAGTAAGATGAGATTGAATCCACGGATTGGGATGATTTCAAGAACTTATTTTTAAATAATTACTTACCTCCAATTATTCATACCAATATAGAGAAAGCGTTCATTATGTTTAAGCAAAGGGGTGATGAATTTGTTGGTATAAAAAAGGATAACTTTTCAAGAATTGAGAGGTACACTTTATGAATTATCATCGAAACTGATATTAAAGTTTAGGGGTTATTTAGTGGATTAAATCCAAGTCTCATAAGGGAGTTAGCCATAAAATACTTTAGAATCTACAAATAGATTTTTTATTGTGAAATCAAGGTGGAATGGAGGTTGGATTCACGTATCAATCTAATGGTTTTAACAAGAAGAGGAATATGAAATTTAAAGGAAAATATAAATACCATGAAGAAAATAAGATGTCATTCCATTTATCATCCATGTGTGGGAAGAAGTGTGGTTGAAATTTCCTTAAGGGTTATAATAAATGTTCTATGTATGGAAGGTAAGGTCATCGGGAATTTTATTTCAGAAGTGATGGGAAAAAGTTAAATGGGAAAAAAGCAGCAAAGAATAAACCTCCCATGATCCAGTGCTACAAGTGAAAGTTGAACATGTATTATGATAACCAGTACCCGAAACTAAGGGATGATAATGATGATCGATGTTAGTAACCTCTTATATTGAGGGAAAAGGTGAAATATTATTCAATTGCTATTTCTAATGAGGGGTGTGATAACAATGTGATGAAATGTACATTTACCATGCAGTCTATAACTGCTAATGTCATTAGGGGTGTCCAAACCCGACCCAACCCACCCGACCCAACCCGACCCAACTGGATTGGGTCGGGTAGGGTCGGATTCATGATTTAATATGCACAGGTCGGGTCATTTCTGGTTGACACGTGGTCGGGTTGGTTCGGGTCATGGGCTAGGAAAAAATACCCAACCCGACCAAACCAACCTGATACTACCCATGCGCTGCACCACTTATTGACCAACACGCCACCTCTGCCTTTGTCGTCTCCATCGCAACTCTGCCATATACACCACCAGAGACTTCCCCTTCACCTTCAACTTCACCTCCACTGTGACCCCACCATATCCACCACCAGATACTACCCTTCCATCTTCCCCTCCATATCGTATCCACAAAGACTAGCATGACCCCTGATCCACTGCAGAATACCTAGAGGAGTCAAAAATGGGGGCATCCCACACTCCCCCTATTAACATCACAGACCACTGCCTTTTAGGGTCAATTCATCATTGATGTCCTCCTGGCATGGTGAGGAAGATGAAATGTTGAATCATGTGTACTTTTGTGCCTTTGATTGAAATCCCAAATCAAATGTTGTCATTTGTTGAATCTCAACGAAGAAGAAAATAGAGGATCGCCTATACCTGATCCACTTGATCTCCACCCATTATTACTAATGTGCACCTCGTCCTTGATGAATCTGCCTGAACCAGCACTGGTGATGAAGAAGAGAATCTCGCTGGGTTTAATCCATGTCGCTTCTAGCCAAGGAGTACTTGAGCACCCGTATCCCCCAAATCAATCTCACACTATACCAGTCACCTATTTCTACCGAAGAGGAAGGACACTGGGAGGTGAAGAAAGAAAATCAAGATACAACATACTTGTGAGTGAGAATAATGTGAAAGAGACTACGAACCGAAGGAGATGACGTTGTGGGCGGCTTGTGGGATATTTTAACCTAGGGTATCATTTTTTTCAAGAAAATGATTGACCCGATCGACCCAACCTGATGTTAGATGGGTTGGGTTGGGTTGGTTTGGGTTTGATGGAAAAACACATGCGACCTGACCCAACCTGACCCGACATATTTTAGGTCAGTTCGGGTCCAAAAAAACCTCAACCCCGACCCCACCCGACCCATAAACACCCCTAAATGTCATATTTGATTCTGGATCTACCCACTATTTCATATCTAACTAAATATATTAGGGTTTAAAGATTATAACAAAACAATTTGATGAAAAATTACTATTGAAAACCGGTAATGGTACACTTATTTTATCTCAAGTATTTGATTCATTCACAGTTGATTTTTTTGGAATGATCTTACTAAAAATATTTTCATTCATCTTTTGGTTGAATTTTATGTCATCTTAGGCATGTATTATATTTAACTTCATTAATCACACATCAGTTGTCAAAAAAGGGAAATTAATTTTGATATTTCAAACCCTCCTATGATAATCCATCTATGTGATGATAAGAATGAACTTCCCATGGAGATTGTATCCTAGTTATGGGTCTTAGTTCCCAATGAGAATGATTGTTTATCTCAAATGGTTGGAGAGAAAATCAAAATCAATGATATTCCTATTGTTTGGTCTTTTTTTGAATGTATTTCCAGAAGAGTTTCATTGTCTTCCCCTGAAAACTGATGTTGAGTTCTCATTAGAACTTATACATGGTTCCACACCGATTTACAAGACTCCTTATATATTGGATCTGATTGAGTTGCAGGAATTGAAGAAGAAACTCTAATAAAACCTTAATAAGGAAATCATTTGGCCAAGTGTCTCACCTTGGGGTACACCTATCCTTTTTGTGAAAAATAAAGATGGATCAATGCATCTTTTCATTATTTATTGTTATTTTAATAAGATCAAGACCAAGTATAAGTATCTTCTCCCCAATATTGATGACTTGTTTAATCAATTTCCTAGAACTTAATACTTTTCCAAGATTGGACTTCATTCTGGATATCATCAATTGAGGGTCAATAAATAGGATATACCAAAGAAAACATTCCATTCAAGGTATAGACACTATGAATATACAGTGATGACTTTTTTGCTTACTAATTCCTCTGGTATCTTCATGGATTTAATTAATTATATCTTTAGATGCTACCTTGATCAGTTTGTGGTAGTCTTTATATATAATATTATTATCTATTGAAAGATAAAATAAGAGCATGAATATCACATTATAATTATAATATAGACCCTAAGGAAGGAGAATTTATATGATAAATTTAAAAAGTGTGAATTTTGGATGCAAAAGAATTAAATTTTGGGTCACATAATCTCAAGAGATGGTATAACAGTAGATCTATCAAAGACAAGGTCTATTGAATGATGGCCTAGACCAACCAAAATGACTGAGATCTATATATTTATTGGTTTAGATAGATATTATCGATAGTTCTAGTAGTATTTATCATGACCATATAATCCTCAGACCATGTTAACTCGTAAGGGTTTCTAGTTCCTATAGATAGATGAATGCGATGAAAAAAATAAAGGAACAAAAGAGAAGGTTGGTCGGACCACCTATGCTTACATTACCTTGTAGTGGAGAAGGGGTTTTGATCATTAGAGAAGCATCCAAGAAGGGTTTGTGATTTGTTCTTATTCATAATAACATGGTTATTTCTTATTCCTCATAGTAGTCAAAGATTCAGGAGAAAAATTACCCAAATCATGATTTGGAGTTAGCAGTGGTAATTTTTATGTTAAATATATGGAAGAATTATATTAATGTAGAAATTTGTGATAACCATACTGATCATAAAAGTATGAAATATATATTCACATAGAAGAAGTTTAACATGAACCCTGAAAATATGGTAAGAGTTGATAAAGGATTATGACGGCTCAATACATTACCACCCTGGGATAGTGAACAAGATGGATTATGCTTTGAGTAAGAATGATCATTCTAGCTTATCCATGATGATTATCACAAAAGATCCAATATTTCTAGATTTTCAAAGACTAGATCTATAAATATTTAAGTAAGGGGAATATTATCTATATCAAATGAATCTTCCACCCTATACCAATGTGAAGATCAAGGAGGCGTAGAAGGAAGATATAGAGCTCAAAAAGAAATTCATTAATGTTCCTGAGTTTAACTTTGATCAGGGTGGCATGATGAGGCTGAGAAACTATGTATGTCTTCCATTCATACTATATTTTAAGAAGGATATTTTAGAGTAAGATCATAGTTCTTCATTCTCTATTCATTTCAGAAGTATGAAGATGTAGGGGACTTGAAATAATACATATGGTGGGATGTAATGAAGAGTGATATCACAGAGTATGTATGTTGGTTCTTGGTATGCCAACAAGATAAGGCTGAGAGACAAAATTCACTGGGGATGTTGGATATATTACCCATACCAAAATGCGAATGGGAGAACATAACTATGGATTATATCATTGGACAACCTAAAAACTATAAAGGGATTAATACAATATTGCTGGTATTCGATCATGTTACTAAGTCAGCAAAACTCATCTCTGTCATAGAAGACTTCACTCGAAATCCTATTTCAAGGATAGACATTAAGGAAACGGAAAGGCTGTATGGAGTACCAAATTCTATTATATAAGATAGCAATCTGAGGTTCACCTCAATGTTCTGGTGAATCCTTTAGCAAGAACTTGATAAAGAATTAAGTTTTAGAACTTATTATCATCCCAAGATATAATAGAAGACTGAATGATCAATTAAAACCCTAGAGGATATTTTGAGATCTCGTTATTTGGATTTGAATGGTGGTTGGGATCAAAACCTTTCTCTAGTTGAGTTTTCTTACAATAGTAGCATTCACTCAAGCATTTAGATGGAACCATATGGATCCCTATATGGGAAGAAATGTAGAGATCAAATGTAATGGGATGGGGTTGGAGAAATAATGCTATTGGGACCTAGGATTTCTGAGGAAATGTACGAGAAGGTTAAAACCATATAGCAGTATATCAAGGTAGCTCAAAGCTAGTAGAAAATTTATGTTGATAACCATCGATATGATCAGGAATTTGAAGTTGATGAAAAACTGTTTCTACGAATATCACCCTGGAATAATGTTATGAGATTTGGGAAGAAAGGTAAACTAATCCCTAAGTATATTGGTCCATTTTAGAATCTTGATTGTATCGGGACGGTATCCAATTTCTCAACACTCCCTCCAAATCTCTCTCAACTCCATGATGTGTTCTATGTTTCTCTAATGAGAAAGTAATTACCTAAAACTTCACATGTACATAACTCAGAGGACATACCGCTGGAGTATAATTTTTCTTATGAGGAGAAACCTATTGAAATTAAGGATCATATAGAGACAATTCAATGAAACAAGAACACTAACCTGGTCAATGTTTTGTGAATAAATTACCAGTTATTGGAAGCTATGTGGGAACTTGAGAATATGATGAAGTAGAAGTATCCTTATTTTTTTACCTGAGTGATAAATTAATAGGGAAAAATTCATTTTAAGGGCTTTAACATGTAACACCACATGTTTTTATGGACCTTTTTTTCGAATAAATTTAATTTTCATTCATGTCTTGCAATATAGTTAGTGAAACATTCCTTTCACACGACACTAAATTAACATACATTACACGACACTAACTCAGAATACATTACACAAAACCAACTCAATGTACATTACATAACACCAACTCAACATACATTACACAGCACCAACTCAATATACGTTACATGAAACGTTGACTTGGTATACGTTACATACAACACCAATGTTTCTACAAAACATAATTTTTATGTTATAATTATTTAAATAAGATAATTATAAAATATCCACTAAAATTATTATTATAAATATTAATTACTAATTTTGAAAAAAAAATATTTTTTTTATAAATAAAACATATTGATAATGAAAGATACCATTTTTGGTAAAGTCCTTTTATGTCTAAAAACATGATTTTCTAAAATAAACCAATTTTATTAATAAAATTAATTTTAGAAACATTTAAATAATTAATTTGATAAAATAAAATTCATTTTTTGATTTTATAATGTTGAAATTATATTGGGGTTAATTTTATGAGAAACTTCATTTGTGGATGAATAATGAAAAATACCAGATTTTAATTCCAATGTTATTTTTCATCTAATTAGTTTATAATGTTAATTCATATTTTAAATTGGTTTGAATGATTAATTATATTTGGTTTTTATCAATTAATCAAATGTGGGAAATTGGAAAAAAATCACATTGAAATTGGATATAAAAACATAGAAAACGTTTGATCATTTTTACTGTAAAAACCTGCATTACTGACCCGACTGTGAGATTTATTTTAAATTAATTTACACCACTTATATGATTGGAGTTTGGAAAAATTGGTTCCATATTTTTAATCACCAAAATTCATAGTTTATATTAAGTTCAACTAGTTTTTTATAACAAATATTTGTGAAATTGGTTAAAATTAATTACATCAATTAAGGTTAGATTAAGTTTAATAAGGGACTAAACCATGAACTTAATGTGTAAAAAGACCTCAAAACTTGTGCAAAATCCATTTTCTTGCCATATTTCGACCATATACAACTTTTTAATTGATTTGTATCATTATTTTGTTAACATGGAACATGAAAAACTTTTATGTAATTCTCTCTTCCAATATTTACAAGAGCGTCACTCCTCCTTCCCTATAAAGGATAAGAATCGTCTCCAGTTATGTTTTTAACTGGAATATCCAGTACACCCTTTGGATGAGAACACATGTACATTTGTATTTTGATCCTTCATATCATCGTTCATGGAAATTCATTTGATTTGAATGTGCAGACGGATTTTCCCGTGCGTTAGGATTTAGGGTCAAATGCTCCTCGACTACATCGACTGCGACGACGGCGATGAAACCCTGAGATCCCTCCCTAATATCTGGAATCATAGTGACCACAGCAAATCGACGGGAACAAAAACTAGGAATCTAAATACTATATAGGTGACGACGGTGATGACACTAAGTAATTATCACGTTGTCCACAAGGTTCGACCAACACAAAGGCATGGTTTTTTTCTTCGACAACTTCTTGTCTCCGGTGTTGTTTTATTTCACTTTTCGATAGAAATTTTTGTACAAAACAATGACAATGTCTGATGTAGGTGGGGTAACATAATTATATTTTCCAAAATATATATCTGTATTTCATTTCTATTGTTACACTTTATTATTTATAACTTTTGTGTTATGAGTTGTTTTCTGTAAGTGTTCTCTATTTATCAATAAATTTAGAATTCCAATTTTTCCTAGTGTATCATTCCTCATTAGAGGATACAATGCAATGTCCCCTAGAGGTTTTGACAGGTTCCACTTTAACGTGCACGAAGTTTTCACTGTAGGTTCTAGTTGAAATCATTTTTTATTATGGATGTTCCAGTTGTACTTTGAATGGATCTTCTAGTGGAACTCCCACAGGAACTCCCACTGGAACTCACCTTTGAACTCCCACTAGAACTTCCATTGGGGTTTTGGAAAAATAATTCAATATGAAAATTCTTATACTTTTTCAAATGATAAATTCAACCAGTTTTATAAATATACATTTTCTTAGTAGTGTGGAACTCCTAGTGGAACTCCCACGGAAATTTTCAAATGCTAAATACAGTTATTTTTACAATAAATATTTTATTATTTATTTTAATTTTCCAATGGAAGTTTTAGTAAAACTTGCAGTGGAAGTTCCACTGGAAGTGATACTCGAAGTTCGATTGGAAGTCCTAGTGGGACTTCCACTGGAATTTCTAGGGGGAATTCCAGTGGGGCGTCCAGTGGGAGTTCCGCTGGAATTTTCAAAGATAAATTAAAACATTTTTACAATAAATATGTGTCCCAATTTCAATGAGTATTTCTTTTAATTTTCCACAGGAAGTGCCACTAGAACTTCCACTGTAACTTCCAGTGGTACTTCCACTGGCAGTTCCAGTGGGACTTCCAGTGGCTGTTTTAGTGGGACTTCAAGTGGCAGTTCTAGTGGCACTTCATGTCGGACTAGTGAAACTTCCAACAGTTGTGGGACTTCAATTGGGACTTCTTGTGAAAATTCCAGTGGGACTTCCAGTGGCCCTCCCAGTGGGACTTACAATGGAATTTTCAAATAATAAATTCAATAATATTTAAAATAAATATGTTTCACAATTGCAATGAGTATTTCTTTTAATTTCCCATAATAAATCCCACTAGAACTCCCACTGAAACTTCCACTGAAAGTTCTAGTGGCACTTCCTGTGGGACTACTAGAACTTCTGGTGGCTGTGGGACTTTCAGTGCAACTTCCATTGGTACTTCCACTGGAAGTTCCAATTTTACTTCTAATGGACCTCCTAGTGGGACATAAAGTGGTACTTTCATTGGATGTTCTAGTGGGACTTCCAATGAGAGTTCTAGTGGGGCTCCATGTGGGACTTCCAGTGCGAATCCATGTGAGGCTTCCAGTGGGACTCCCTATGGGACTTCCAGTGTGACTTCCAGTGAGACTTATAGTGGGACTTCCAATGAGACTTCCAGTGGGACTTCCAGTGGGACTTCTAGTGGCACTCCCTGTGGGACTTCCAGTGGCACTCCCTCTGGGACTTCTAGTGGAAATCCCAATGGGACTTCCAGTGGAACTCCCTATGGGACTTGTCTCACTTCCAGTGGGACTAGTGGAACTTCTAGTGTCACTCCCAATTGATATTTCAGTGGAACTTCAACTGAAGTCCCAATAGAAATTAGACTTTTCCTACCTTCTATACTGTAATTTTGTGGATGACCACAATAATTCCTTAATTTCTATTCTCAGGTGTGCATTTTAGGTCAAATTTGACCTCCTTACAAAGACTATTACAAGAAATAAAAGATCAACTAAAAGATGGTCATATAAATTATTTGCGCACTACTCTATTTTGGAATATGTTTGAAGCGTTCATATCCAATACAGTAACAACATCAGATTGCAAAAAATTCGATATTTCTATTATGTATGTATTAGATAACTACAATCCTTCAAAAACTGCTTTCCAATTAGGTGGAGGGGAAATACATTTCTCTAAAGCTGATATCCAAAGGATCTTTGGAATAACTGAAGGTTAAATAGAAATGGAGGACTCCTACTCATTCAAACAAATCAAGGCATCATTTTATTTAAGGAAATTTCAAACTGGTGTCAAGTTGTTGACACAAAAGGCAATACACTCTGCCCTTTTGGAAGCAATAAAGGGAGAGGAAGAACCCGATCATCTTGACACAGCAGCACTTCTATGTTTATACACATGTAAAACTATTTTTTTTCTCTAGAACAGGTTCTTACCTAAGTTGGGGTTTTAACAATTTTGTGAGTACTTCAAGAGACATGAGAACACTAAATTGGTCTCATGCAATACACCAACAATTGATGAGATCAATTAAAAAATTTCACATGCACCATGAAAGGATTACGGGGGAAATTATCAATTTATTAGTAAGGATTAATATTTATTTTCATTTCAATGTATAATATACTCTTCATATTCTTCTTGTTATTGTAGTATTAGTATTGTGAAGAAAGTGGACTAGTGAAAGGGAATGAACAAGCATCCAATCCACCTTTCACAAAGTGGAGCCTCTCTAATTTTGATGCTTCTTTAAAGAAACTGAAGATTCATCAAGTTCCAACTACAGAAATAGAAAATCCAACAATGGTTATGAAAGCTTCTTTTGGATGATGGAAAAAGGATAATCCAGAGAAGGACATAATAAAAGTAGAAATTAATGATCTGCAATGGTTATGGAACCTTATGTTGGACAACAGGAAAAGGGGGAACCATAGGATGACAAAATAAAAGTTCTTTCAAAAGAAAATTCGGCCCTGAAACCAAAACTACATAAAATGGAAGAAATTGTTAATAAATAGACCGAAAAAATTAAAAGTCTGAAGTAGTTAGTCAGTGATAATGGAAGCATAGTGAAAAGAATAAGAGAAGGTAGTGCTAAAAAGATTCATTTAATCAAGGAGGAAACCTAGATATAGGGTACAATTGAAACTGGAAATTACCAATATCCTCCTAAAAAATGAGCATCTCACCCTAAAGCAGAACAACAGATGGAAAATCAAAAACTAGGATCCAAGGAAACTGGGATTGGGGAGCCTGCAGATCAACTGCAAGAAGATGATGAACAAACCACACCTATACATCAAAGCAACCAAATTGGACAGATGAAAACCGAGAGTAACCAAATGAGATCAATGATTAGAAATGTGAAGTCCATATCTAGGAAGCAGAAGAAATTAGATTCCTCTTTTCAATATCAAACCTGATACACAAGAAGAAGAACAACAACGGGACAAAAAATCAGTAGAACAACCATCTCAGATGGAAAAACCAATTGAGGTAGAAAGTGTTTCAATGAAAACAGAACAAAAAAAGGCTATTAAAGGTCTGTCAGGAATACCTAAATGGGTCAGGAAGAGTAAATGACTGTAGAAGAAAGACTATGAGCAGTTGTAAAAGATTATCCAGATGGAACAGGG
Source organism: Viscum album (assembly GCA_963277665.1). Lineage (NCBI taxonomy): Eukaryota > Viridiplantae > Streptophyta > Magnoliopsida > Santalales > Viscaceae > Viscum > Viscum album. The sequence continues at coordinate 1,596,960,310 of OY728119.1, read as the reverse complement.
CTGGTATGTCGGCCCTTCATTTCAAGGATTTCTATTCAATTCCCCTAATCTTTGTTTGTTTTATTATTAATTATTGTGATTATAATGTAGTCAATATGTATGGGAAGCTAAAAACATATTGTATTCAGTTGGAATAAATGATATTTTCCAACTTTTCAGGAAAAGCATGACAAGTAGCTGGGTGAGCCTAATTTAAACAATCTTACTGTAAAGTAATATTCAATTAGTCTCACATCCTCCATTTTTTTATTGATATTAGTTTATAGATTCCTATACTCATCTTATCTTAAACAAGTGTCAAATAGGGAAGATGGCTAGAATTTTTGATATTAAATCTACAATGATTACAAGTGTCGCATTAGTAAGTCTAATATTATCTATGTTATTGATGTTTTAAATATATTAATTAATATTTTGTCTAACTATACTCATTTTAACAGATCATTATATCTATGAAGAAAAACAATTTGAAAGAGTGTTTGGTTGAGAATCCCATAAAATAAGAAATGAATTTGAATGGAAAAGTCTTCATCCCCATCAACACAAACAATATTCATTGGACTTTGCTTGTGTTTGATATTGAAAAAAAAATCAGCTACTATAACTCCATGAAGCTGCAATTGAGTGTTACCAGCAAGATGCTTTATAAATGGTAAATTATATCCTCTTAAACATATAATACATTTTTATATACACTCACTTACTAAGTACAATTTATACAACACTTGCAGAAAATATTTATTGAACAATCCATCAGACAATGGAAACCTGAATACTTAGATATGAATACTACAACACTTCCATTTATAGTGGAAGATAGTCCCCAACAGGGGGATGCAACATTAGACTATGGGGTAATTTTTTGTTATCAAATTGAGAGGCTGGAAATGGATCAAGGGTATAACAAGACCCTATCGCAAGAAGAAGTTGGTGACATGTGCATGTATATGGCACACTATTTTCTTATAGACCCTGCATGCAGTTGAAATGAAACATCATATAGAAGCAGGAGTTGTCTTGTGGAAACAATACAGCCACAATGAAGAACAAGTAAAACAGTCAGGGATAGTAGATGAATAGTTCTGTTAGCATTTTCACTACAATAGGAATATTATGTCCTTATAAGGGGAACCATTTTTTGAGGGATTTTATTTGGTTTTTTGTTATATTTAATGACGCTAATTGCTACTGGTAAGTGGATGATTCACACTTTCATGATATTATCTTTATTGTTTGTAAGATTATTAAGTTTGCCCAATATCTAGATTTAATCAGAAGATGGAGAGTCTCCATATGGAAAGACTTCGCCCAAAGATCCAATAACTCTTACTCAGTCTTCTGGATTTCTTCATCAAAATTCAAGAACCTAGATTTATCCCATCATCACAGAACAAATGCATTCAAAATTGTATAACATGAATCTATCACATCTTTATAGTTCTATATAGAACACATGCATACACCACATTTACAATTTCATGAAGTATCACAATCCCACTACCAATCCATTTCAACTGAAATTGGACTGTCAAATACTACCAAATCTTCACAGAACAAATGCATACAGAATTGTAGAACTTGGATTTATCACATCTTTAAAGTTCAATATAGAACACATGCATATATCACATTTACAATTTTTTGAAGTATCTCAATCCCAATCCATTACAACTAAAACTGGACTGTAAAATACTACCACATCTGTAACGTCTGAGGTCCAGGTGCCACACCATGAGTGCCTCGAACCCGGTTGGTCACATGACCTCAAGCACATTTCCCCAAATGCCAGAGGCTTCCGACTAGCAGTGAGGGCCCAGGTCTGATAGTGGGGAAACTCTGCCCTCATTTTACAGAGTGTAGCACTGCAGAATGTCATACAACAACAGAAGCATTAAATAGTAATCAACTGAAATGGAAAACTGAAGTAAAGAGAACTAGCAGTCATATATATATATAGATGCAGCATGTCACTAATTCTATGAAAACAGCTAGAATAGGATACACTGTAATACAATACAGTACAATACATCTCAAGTACAAGGTACAACATAACAAAACAAAACAGTTAAATAGGAACTCAGAAGCACCGCAAGCATAAGCTCAGTCCCATGCTCTCTTACTCATCTACAACAATCATGTACCTGCATAGGGACCCTTGCCCCTATTGATACCTGCAGAAATATAATCTATTTAGGCCGAAGACATGACCCAAAAAGGGTGTGATAAATAAATCTCATTAGGAAACCACCAAAGGCCCGTGCCCAACTGTCAGTGAAAAAGTGCAAAAACAGTGTGCAATAGTAAATGCAATAAACTAAGTAGTACTCAAAAAATAACTAACTAACAGTTATATTTCCATTTTATTATTCATTTAATCATTAAATTTAAGATATCACCACAGTGAATATTCTTAGTAAACAGTCAGTGTCCTCAGACATTCAAACTCTTACCCTCAGGTAAACAGAATCTTTCCCTCAGGATAGCAGAACCACGCACTCAGGCTAATCAGAATCACACCCTAAGGCTAATCAGAATCACGCCCTCAGGATATTTCCCTCAGGAATAAAGAATATTTCCCTCATGCCTACCATATAATGCCCTCAGGCACGGAAGCAACTGCCCTAATGCTTATGAAACATTGCCCTCATGCTAAATACAACACTTACCCTTGGGCTAAACAAACACTTTCCCTTAGGTGAAAGGAACTGGGTTAAGTCCCAAGCATAAATAAGAAATTTATATAAATTTTCTCTCAATAAAATGTATAACACAATATAATCATGGCATACCCTCGGGTATCCTAACCAAATGGTTAAACAGAGGAATGCACCCCCACCGGGGTGCTCCTGGATCCAGGAAGTGATCCCAAACAGTAGTTTAAACTTTTCATTATTTTATCTATACAATTATAGATATCCTTTCAGAAAATTCCTCATCCATACACCACCTCAAAATGGGTTCGTAGCACAACAGTATAGAAATTCAACTCAATAGTTGGAAATAAACACCAGACCACCAACCTCGATCATATCTAATCGGTATACGTGAACGACACCTCCAGAAATGCGCAAGAATGACGTAGATCTGGTATAAGATAATTCCCATTCAAACGTAAATAAATTTCCATCGGGAAATAATTTTCAAGAACAACTCGGGAAGAAGGGAGGGATTACCCGTGTGGTCCCAACAAGATCGATAGAGGCAGAAACGGATTCCTGGCGTGCGAGCAGGAGATCTCGAAATCTTTGGTCGTCCTCTCAAGCTCCTCTGGTGTTCTAAGATTCCTCTATGAACAGAGGAGGATACTGCCCATTTTAAGACATAAAAACAAAATACATAGAGTGTACTCTCAAGTACATGGAATGTACTTCCCATCATTTAACTGTTCCCCTGGCGGCTACTCACCAGTGCAGCACTGTTCACTTGATGACATGAGTACACGACATGTAATACCTAAGTACACGACGTGTACTGTCGCTCAACTGGCGGTTGCCTTCACCGCCTTACTATTCACTTGCCGACTGACTATACGGTGTATAAATACCCACTACACGGCGTAAAGTCATTTTTTACACCTTTCATCACTGGTAGGGATACATGCCCTGTGTACTAATTCCACAAGACCAAAGTACATGGCATGTGGAAAAGTACACAGCGTGTTCCCAAAAAATTTGGGATTTTTCCCCATTTTCCTTGTATTCTCAAAAACACATAAGGAAAGAGGAAAAGAATAAACTCATACCTCAATAATAAGAACTGGGTTCTTACAAGCTTCCACCCTTAAAGCAATTTGTCCCTGAATTTCCCTTCCAAGGGTGGCGAAGATAAAGCTGTGAACAACTTTGTCCACTGAGCTCGTACGTCGGTCTCCCACTCCCAGGTTTCGTCCTACAATCATCCATGATGCCATAGTATACATACAAGAGGAACTGACCATCCTCAGAGAACCTTCGTGCTCCGATCAATAATACGAATCAGATGGTCCTCAAAGGATTCATCGATCTGAAGCTTAACCTCCTCGGACTGAAAAATGTGAGATAGGTCTGAGTGATAACGGCGCAACTGAGAAACATGGAAGATGTCGTGCATGGCCTGGTACCTCTGTGGTAACTACAAATGATAGGCAACCGACCCAACTCTCTCCAGAATCTCAAACAACCCCACATATCTTGGTGAAATTTTACCATGTCTCCTGATTTGCCTGTGTCCTAACCTTGGTGAAACACGTAAGAAAACCTGATCCTCAACCACGAACTCAAGGGGTTATCTACAGTGATCAGTATAAGATTTCTGACAGGACTGTGCAGTAGCCATCCACTTCTGTATCAACTAGACCTCCTCTGAAGTCTCCTGCACGAGACGTGGTTCCAGTAAAGCTGCCTCACCTGCCTCCATCCAGCACAAGGGTGATTGTCATGGCCTACCATATAAAGCCTCGTATACTGCCATCTCAATAATTTCTTGAAAACTATTATTATAGGTAAACTCAACCCGAGGTATATGCTTCTCCCAAGAGCCCCCAAATTCTAGGATGCATGTATGCAGCATGTCCTCTAGCACCTGTATCGTACGCTCTAACTGGCTATCGGTCTGAGGGTAGTAAGTTGTGCTCAGAATCACCTGGGTACCCAGTGCCCTCTGAATACTCTTCCATAAACAAGACGTAAAATGGGAATCCCTATTTGAAATGATATAATGAGTGACCCCATGAAGACGTATGATCTCTCATATATACAGTTTCCCAAGCTCGTCAACATTGAAGGTCTCCTTGATTGGTAAAAAGTGAGTTACCTTCTTAGGTCTATCCACAACAACCCACACAGCATCACTGCCTCGAGGTGACCTCGGCTACCCGGTCACGAGGTCCATCGCAACATCATCCCATTTCCATTCCGGAATGGGTAATTGTTGTAACAGTCCAGCTGACCTCTGATGCTTCGCCTTCACCTACTAATAGGTGGAACATCCCAAAACAAAACCAGCTACTGTATTCTTCATACCCGACCACCAGTACTGTCATCTCAAGTCACGGTATATCTTGGTAACTCTGAGATGCACTTCCCAATCTGAAGCGTGAAACTCCTGCATCAAATCCTTTTGTATGTACCCTGAAACCCATACTCGTCCATGGAAACACATTACCTCATCATCGCCTATCGCCCAACCAGGAGGAGGGTCCTCACTTGCCACCAACTCCCATAGAACTAGGCCTTCCAAATGTAATAGATATCTCATCCTCACTCTGTCCAGGAGGGTATAAGTCACAGCTAAATAAGAAAGATAGGTTTTCCCCTGACTATCGTACACCTCCAAATGAATCTCAGAGAAAAAATCCATAAGCTACCAGCCACCATTGGCCTCATGAATTGCTCGTGTCTGAGTCTTCCTTCTCAGTTCATCGGCTACTGCATTACCCTTACCAGGTGTATAGGCAAGCTCAATATCGAAGGACTGAAGGTATTCAACACACCTTCACTATCTCAGGATCAAGTCACGCAGGGTAAAGATATATTTAAGACTTTTGTGGTCAGTGAAAACCACAAGATTCTCTCCCAGGAGATAATGTCTCCAACATCATAACACATGAACAACTGCAGCCAACTTGAGGTCATGCGTCGGATAATTTTGCTCAAGTGGCCTCAACTGCCGAGATCTGTATGCAACAACTCGATCGCCCTGCATCAACACTGATCACATCCCAATACCTGATGCATCACAGTAGGCTATATTGCTCTTCCCTTGCTCTGGAAGTATCAGGATTGGTGTTGATGTCAACCTTCCCTTCAACTCTTGAAAGGTTGTCTCGCAAGCTTCTGACCAAATTAACTTCACACCCTTCTTAGTCAAACCCATCAATGGAACTGCTAAGCAGGAGAAGTCCTGTATAAAGAGCGTGTAATAAACATCCTACCCCAAGAAACTCTATATGTCAAACATGTTCTTAGGATGCTCCCAGTAAACTACTGCTATCACCTTCTCTGGTTCTACTGCAACTCCTGCCTCTGAGATGATATGACCCAGGAAGTGTATCTGGTCCATTCAGAAGTGGCACTTTGAGATCTTAGAATATACCCTATGCTCTCTAAGTGTACTCAATACGATCTCAAGATGGGTAGCATTGTCGTGTTGAGTGTGAGATTACACCATGATATCGTCCATAAAGACTACCACAAAAGAGTCCAGATAAGAGTGGAACACAAGATTCATCAGAGCCATGAAAACTACTGGCGCGTTCATGAGTCCGAACGACCTGACCATGTATTCGTATAGACCATATCTACTCTGAAAAGATGTGAGAGGTATATCATATGGTCTAACGCGCAACTGATGATATTCGGATCTCATGTCAATATTCATGAACTCTTGTGCTCCCCAAAGTTGATCAAAAAGATCATCAATCCTTGGTAAGGGATATTGGTTATTAACCATCAACTGGTTCAGCTTCTAATAATCCACATAGAGTCTGAGGGTACCATCCACCTTCTTCGAAAAAAGGACCATAGAACCCTAAGGAGAAGTACTAGGTATGATGAAATGCTTTGATTGCAACTCCTCTAACTGTCTCTTGAGATCTTTCATTTTTTGTGTATCCATTCTATAAGGAGAAATGAATATCGGTGATGCTCCTGGAACTAGATCAACAGAGATATCCACCTCTTGATGCAGAGGTAGACCTGAAAATTCATCTAGGAAGACATCCCTAAAACGATCAACTAATAGAGGGAAGTCCTTCTGACAAGTTCCCTAGTCATCCAAATACTTCCTCTAAATCTGGGATGTCACACCACCTTGCCCACGAGCCTCGAGTCCATCTTGACTCGCCTGAACATCCCATTTTCCCTTGTATAGAAACTCTCCATCCTCTGGTGACGTGAAACTCAGCCCGCGAAGATTGCAATCTGCAAAGGCCTGAAAGGGTACCAACCAGTCCATCCTAAAAATGACATCATAGATTGTCATCTCCATGATATAGAGGTCCCATAGAAAGTGACACCCACCAACCTCAAGGGGGCACTCATTGCACTGAAGCGCACCTGCCATTCTAGTCCCCAATAGAGTGTGTAGCACCATAACACCAGAAGAAGAAGAAACATAGAGCCCAAGGATCTCCACAATGGGAACATCGATAAAGCTATGTGTAGCACTTGTATCGAAAAGTATTGAAGATAAAACAGAAGCTACTAAAATAGTACCTCTGACAATAGAAGGTCTGGGATCCTTCTCTTGTTGGGTCTATTGCATTGCATATGCCTGCCCAGTGTCGCAGCCCTGCGACACAGCCTGGCTACCCTGAGCTATCTTTCCCTGCTGCCTTTGAGATCCTGGTGTCTGACTACCACATCCACATCCACCATCTCTGCCTGCATGACCTGACGTATTCCAGTTTCCTGACTAGTAAGAATCTACTAGTCCTACTTCTGCATGTGGAGTCTACATAGAACCTTTCACACTAACCACTAGTACAAACTCCGTACAAAATCACTGCAGATGACTCATCATTCCATAAGCTCGGCACTCCACTGGGTCTCATGAAAAATGAGGTTGTTTGTGCCCCTCTTTACCACACTGGTAGAAAATAACCAAGCACCTGAAGTATTCTTCTGGCTAGTACTTCCACCGTGAGAGAATTCTATCTTTCTCTTCCTCTTACTAGTAGAAATAGTACCAGTAACTGGTACTGAATTTCCCTGGCCCACACCACTAGATTCCCGTAGGTTTAGCTCAGTAATCAGTGTATGGTTCACAATAGCATGCACTGTAGGCAACCTGAAAACATTCAACAGTGCTCAGATGTCATATCGAAGACCATCCTCAAAGCGTTTGTCCCTCAACATCTCATCACCCACCAGAATGGGTGCAAAATGATGAAGCTCAGTGAAGCGAGAAGAATAATCCATCACTGTCATGGCGCCCTACTGTAGGTTCATGAACTCTTGAGCTCGATCTTCCCTCAACGTCTCTGGGAAGAAGAAGTTATAAAAAACTACCTGAAAATATTCCCACACCATGTTTCACTGATGCTCAGACTGGGTGGTAACATCCCACCACCTCTTGGCGGAATCACGCAGCATATAAGTCACGAGTCTGACCCTCCGCTCAGGAGGCATCTTAAGATGCTCGAAAATAGTCTGAATTGAATCAATCCATGACTCTGCAACTTGTGGTCTATCGTCCCCTTAGAATGGAGGCGGATGATACTACTAGAAGATACCTGTCAGCATTTCCATCGATGTGGAAACCGGTGGTGCTCCTTTGAAGTTCTGCATGAACCACTTGAATCCTTCATGGAACTGTGCATCAGCACCTATTCCCAGTATAACAGCTGGCACCACATCTGGCTCTTCTGGAGGATCCATCGGTAGCCCATGACCTACCATTTTTGGAGTATACTTGTTGCCGCTCTCCTGGAGAACAACGCAAGTTCGTCTCAGCTGCATGACTCTACAAGGTCAAAACACGCCTCAGGTTTAATTTTATCAAAGACAGAAAACTAGGGGACCAAAAAGGGAATAGGAGGAAGAAAGCATTCAAGATTTTTAAAATAAGACTACACGGCGTTTATATTAACTACACGGCATGTACCTGACTTTTACTCCCCTACCCAAGTCCTTCTACATGGCATAGCCACATGAATCTCTTTTGATCGAGATTACACGGCATGTACGGTTTAATTTCCAACTCCTCGTGTCGTTAGTGACATGGCCGGCTACTCGGCCTACACTACACGGTGTGTTACACCCACACATGGAGTTTAAACCACCCCGTTTCCCCAGCCACACGGTCAAGTCCATAAGGTCTCTCACCGGTCAAGACTAAATGGCGTGTCCCATGGGCACACGGCGTGTGCGAGGAAGGGTAACACCGACCCGTGTTATTCATGACACAATCGGGTACCTGGGTCAGACTACACGACGTGTACAACATTGACACGGAGTGTTAAATAAAGACTTCCTCTGTTCGTGTTGTTAGTTACACAGGCGGTCTCTGAGTCAACACTACACAGCGTGTACAACTGATACAAGTCATGTTTTCCCAAGCCAAGCCCTACCCCGTGTCCCCTCCCACATGGCCTATGACACGGGAAAAGACTACACGGCGTGTACTTAGGGTACACGGCGTGTACTTAGAAAGTATTCATTTCTTCTTGAATAGAAGAACACACGATGTGTGTCCATAGAATTACACGATGTGTATACTGGGTTTTTACATATAGTAAGCTTCAGAAACTACTACAGAGCCCATAAGAACACTGAAACCCACACCTAAGTGCAAAATTCTGATCCGTGAGGACCTATACTCCCTGAGAATCAATGTTTGGCATCTTATACATGTAATAAACAAAGTAAACAGTCGATGATCCACCAAATTCTAGTCAAAGAGGGCCCATACTCCTCAAGAACCAAATTTTGTCATTTATTCTACTAACCTTACATAACAATACCCTATCAAATAGTAGGTCATATCAAAACAGCTATCACAACAACAAGATTTTCTAGCACAACATCTATCACAACAATATGAAATTTCTAATGCACCTACAAGGCATGGAAACTATACATGGAAGGTGATTTATATCATGTGAATAAATGATGCATGAGACGGCATAAACTCATCTCATAAGGTTGTAACTAAATAGATCCTATGTATATAAACAGCACAATCACAAGTGCATCACCCAACGGTGTAAATCAAATCAACTGTAAATGTGAAGAAACCAAAAGATTGCAATACACGAGGTAGACTGGCTTTTCCCTATACATGGGTTATCTACTCTTGGGCACAACTTATTACCAAATACCCTTTCTGTCCAATCCCTGACTATAGTCTCCATATAGTAAGTCAAAAAAAGAAACCCCTCTGATACCACTTTGTAACGTCCCGAGTCTGTGTGCCACACCACGGGTGCCCCTAACCCGGTTGGTCACATGACCTCAAGCACATTTCCCTAAACACCAGAGGTTGCTGACTAGCAGTGAGGGCCCAGGTATGATAGTGGGGAAACTATTCCCTCATTTTTCAAAGTGTAGCATAAAGGAATATCATACAATAGTGGAAGAAGTAAACACTAAACCAATGAAATGGACAACTTATGTAAAGAGAACCAGCAGTCACATATATATAGAGATGAATTATGTCACTAATTATATGAAAATAGCTTGAACATGATACACTGTAATACAATACAATACAATACAGATCAAGAACAATGTACAACAAAAAAAACAAAATAGTGCAACAGGAACTCTGCAGCAACGCAAGCCTAAGCTCGGTCCCATGCTCTCCTACTCCTCTGAAACAATCATGTACCTGTATAGGGACCCTTTCCCCTATCGATACCTGCAGCAATATAATCTATTTATGTTGAATACGTGACCCAAATAGGGTGTGAGAAATAAATCCCAGTAGGAAACCACAAAAGTCTCGTTCCCAACTGTTAGTGAAAAAGTGCAACAGCAGTGTGCAATAGTAAATGCAATAAACTAAGAAGTACTCAAAATCAACTAAATAACAGTTATATTGCCATTTTAATATTCATTTAATCATTAAATTTAAGATATTATCATAGTGAATATTCTAAGTAAACAGTCAGTGTCCTCAGACATGAAAACTCTTACCCTCAGGTAAACAGAATCTTTCCCTCAGGTAGCAGAACCACGCCCTCAGGCTAATCAGAATCACACCCACAGGATAATTAGAATCACGCCCACAGGCTAATTAAAATCATGCCCTCCAGATATTTCCCTTAGGGATAACGAATATTGCCCTCAGGCGTACAAGATAATTCCCTCAGGCACGGAAGCAACTGCCCTTAGGCTTATGAAACATTTCCCCCAGGCTAAATAAAACACTTGCCCTCAGGATAAACAAACACTTTCCCTCAAGTGCAAGGAACCACGCCGAACCCCAAGAATAAAAAATCAATTTATATACATTTTCTTGCATGAAAATGCATTACACAATATAATCTTGGCATACCCTCGGGTATCCTGTCCAAACGGATAAACAGAGGAAGGCGCCCCCAGGGTGGTCCTCGATCCAGGAAGTGATCCGAAATAGCAGTTTAAACTTTTCATTAGGTTATCTATACAATTATAGATATCCTTTCTGAAAATTCCTCAGATATATTACATCCCAACATGGGTTTATAGTACAACAATACACAAATTCAACTCAACAGTTGGAAATAAACACCAGACCACCTACCTCGATCGTTTCTGATCGGTATACGTGAACAACGCCTCCAGAAACACCCAAGAATGATGTAGATATAGGATTAGAGAATTATCATTCAAACGTAAATAACTTTCCCTTAGGAAAAAATTGTTAATAACCACTCAAGAAGAAGGGAGGACTTAATCGTGTGGTACCAACGAGATCAACGGAGGCAGAAATGGATTCCCAGCGTGCGAGCGGGAGATCTCCAAATATTTGGCTATCCTCCCAAGCTCCTATGACATTCTAATATTACTAGGTGAATAGAGGAGGATACTTCCCATTTTAAGAAAAAAAACAAAAAAAACAATGTATACTCTCAAGTACACGGCGTGTACTTTCCATCATTTAATTGTTCCCCTGGCGGCTACCCACCAGCGCGTCACTGTTCACTTGCCGACATGAGTACTTGATGTGTAATACCTGAGTACATGGCATGTACTATCACTCGGCTAGAGGATACCTTCACCTTCTTACTATTCACCCTTCGACTCACTACATGGCGTGTATATACCCACTACATGGTGTGTAGTCAGTTTTTACACCTTTCATCGCCGGCAGGGCAACAAGCCCTGTGTACTCATCCCACACGGCCAAATTACATGGAGTGTGGAAAAGTATAAGTCATGTACCCAAAAAATTTGGGATTTCTCCATTTTCCTTGTATTCTCAAAAAAAATTAAGGAAAAAGGAAAATAAGAAACTCGTACCTCAAGAATAAGAACTAGGTTCTTACAACATCGTCACAGAACAAATGGATACAAAATTATAGAACTTGGCTTTATCATATATTTATAGTTCTATATAGAACACATGCATAAAACACATTTAAAATTTTCTGAAGTATCCCAATCCCACTGCCAATCCATTACAACCGAAACTGGATATAGGCTATAAATTTTTCAATTCAGTCATTAAAATTTAAAAAAAATACTCTCATCCAATGTTGTCTACACTGCTCGACCTCTTCCAATGATATCCCAACAATCTACCTCCCAATATGAAGTTCCATATTGGTGAAAAAGTCTTCCTACAACATAAAAAGTACAGAATTACAAACGATTATGGAAAATAATTATCTTAAAAAAATTACATGTGAAACTATTTTTCTAGCTCGAACACAAAATATGATATTGCTTGCTCCTTGACTCCCTGCGTGTAAAGAATAATGATATCAGATAACATATTGAAAATAAAAAACATCTCTCACAAATTAAGTTCATTATAAAATGAAATCATACAGTCATCATAGTAGGAGGCTTAATTTTTTTATTCAACTGTTTCCCCTTTCAGCAGCCATTGTGTAAAAAGATTTTCAATCTATCTACCCCTTTCCTGTTTAGATTATTTTTAAAATAATCCTATCTAAAAATTGTGTCTACAAGAGCACAACCATTAACTTTATCCATTTATGTATTTATGATAGACAACTATTTGGAAAAATTATTGAATTTTGAGAAGGCGATGTCATAACCCACATCTGTCTCACAAGATACGGTAATTAACATCATTCCCATTCATGCTAAATCTTTTTAACGTTTCTCAACAACTAATTTTCTATCATCAAGTACCTCAACTGAAGATCCTTTGAACATTATAATATTTCTATCCAATCGAGTCCATCTCCCCAAAATACATTTTTTAGGTATTTCTCTCACATCAAACCGATAAAAAAATTTAAAACATGACAAAAAAGATACCCAACCGACTCAAACATTCAATAAGAACATTCAACAACTTCATTTGAATCTTTATATGACACACAAAATTGAGCTTTACAACGAACCATTCTAATAACATAATTGAATTGAACTCCAATTTCAAAACAAGATATCAAAAAAAGCACCAATCAATTGACATTCATGATGAAAAAAATCAAATAATTTCAGTGTATATCTAGTAGAAACCTGGCAAATCAATTCATTGTAAGGGTAAAGATTACGAGGTAACTTCTCCAGCATCTCAAATTCTGTCTTTGTTTCACGATACCGATTTTTTCCAACAAGCGCTCAAATTGCTTAAATAAATCAACAACACTTAACTTTTGATGAACATAATATTTAATAAATCCATTAAAACTTTCACTTAATTGAGTGCTGAAAATACCTAATGTTAAATAATATTTCAAAAAGCAATGCTCCCACTTTTCTCACAATACAAAAACATCATCTAGCCACTGCGATTTCCCATCCCTATATTCTACTCTAAGGGAAGAACACTCCTTATCAAACTGATTTGCACCATGGTATTCAAACATACTGTTCTTAAATGTAGTTAGAAAAATAGATCCATCTTTCATCCAATTACCTAAATGCTTAATGCCATTTTGCATCAAATTCCACAAACAAAGGAAATGTCGAGTTCCCACTAAAACTACAAAAATGGATTTTCCCATTGTTGCATCCTGATCAGTAAAAATAGTTTGAGAACTCTTCATGTGATGTACTTGTAAATTTGTTTGAAAAAACCAAGAAAAATAAGTCACTATTTTATTATATAACAAAGCTTCCCCAAAAACAACAATCTCCCAATGATGATTAAACCCTACAAAAACACCTAACAGCATGTACTCTTTATTAGTGCTAAAGTGGTGTCAAAAATGACAACATCTCTAAACAAATCATAATCTGTTCTCATTTTTGGATCATCCTAGAAAATATTACTAATTTTACCATTCATGTCAAACAGCATAGTATAAATAAATTATGGATTGTCTTGACATTTTCTTTACATGTATTCTAACATGCAACATGCATCACCATGAAGAAAATCCCTTTCCCATTTAGACATTAATAATTCAACTGATCAACATGTGTGTACCCAATAACATCTCACACCCCTGCAATAGCTGTCATCAAAGAGAAAGAATCATTTGGTTTAATACTCATAGAAGCATTCACATCCAACTCAGCTGCTTGTGCTTCTGTAATTTTTCTTTGGGACCTCATCATATGAATTGATTCAGGCATGTTCAAGGGATGATTATGCTATTCAACAAATATAGTACATGTATATTGCCCAAAATACAATAAACTAACCCCCATTATAGCAAGGCAACCTGTACATGTCTCAGCCCGAGGAAAATTCACCATGCTATCAAGTTTTTTAATCTTCCTATGACCTTATTTTCTACATGCATAAAGGCTTGATGTGACAATTGATTTATTATTTCTCCTTTTATTAGAGTATTTTCAGCATATAATGAAGCCATTTACTCCCCCATATGTGACATAAAAACATTTTTCTTCAACAAGTGACTTGAACGTCATTCCTACAACTGGTTTAGTGAAAGCTGCTACAACATCCACATTACCATCAATAACATTGCAACACCTTGCAACAAAAAACAATAGTTCAATAAAAGTACATTAACTTTATAATAGGATTTAATCCATTTAAAAATTTATAAACTATATGAAAATAACTGTAACTAAATTTAAATTATTAAAAATATATATATATATAATAAAAAATTATTTTTCTGAAATTATAAATAAAAAATTATAAAATATATTTTCCAGTGGAACTTCCATTGGAACTTCTGGTTGAACTTCAGGTGGATGACCCAGTGGAAGTTCCACTGGAAGTTTCAAATATATATATAATATAAATGTAACTAAATAAAAATTATTAAATATATATATATATATATAATGTATTATTATTTTTCTGATATTTTAAATAAAAAAATTTATAAAATATATTTTCCAGTGGAAGTTCGAGTGGAAGTTCTAATGGATGTTTGAGTGGAACTTTTAGTGGAACATCTAGTGGATGTTGCATTGGAACTGCCAGTGGAACGTTCTATGGACATCAAGAGGAATTTGGACATCAAGTGGAAGTTTCAATACAAAAACACGGGAAAACCATTGGAAGTTCCTCAATGCAATAAAAAGATATAGCACGGGAACATCCCGTGGAACTTCTAGTGGAAATGGAGATGAACTTGGACATCAACTGGATGTTCCACTGTAAAAACCCAGGAAAAACCACTGTAAGTTCCACAATGCAACAAAACTATATATCACAGGAACCTCCAGTGGAACCACTAGTGGACATCGAGAGAAACCTAGACATCAATTGGAAGTTTCACTACAAAAATTGGGGCCAAAACCACCACTCGAAGGGCTGAAATGCAAAAAAAAATATATTACTTCCAGTAAAAATACCAAATCAAACTTCAGAAAACATTATTTGATAGATTTACATCAAAACTAAGAAAAATATACTTCAAATAAACTCATGCACAATACCTTCATCACTATCTATTATAAGAAAAACTTCGACAAAAAACTTCAAATAGTGTCTCGCCCTACCCGAACCTCAAACAAAAATGCGCCAAAGAGCCCTCACACGCCGACCTCTAGAATGACTGAGGACCTCAACCTCAACTGTGGACCACGAACAGAGAATTGTGACACCAAAATTCTCCCTACTTCACAACTCAATGCACCAGGCCTTAACGGCAAAATCCCTAGCGTGGAGCTCGGGAAATTTCGTAAAAAACTTCAAACAGTGTATCAACCAGCCCAAACCTCAAATGAAAATGCACCAAAGAGACCTCAAATGCCAACCTATAGAATGAAAAAGGACCTCGACCTTGACCATGGACCTCGACCTCAACCATGGACCTCAACTAGAGCACTGCGACGCTGAAAGTTTCCCTACTCCACAACTTCATACACCAGGCTCGAATGGAAAAATCTATGGCGCGGAGCCCAGGAAATTTTTCATGCACCCCATTCGGATCCTAGATGAAATTTTCCCTCATCTCCTCAAGGAGACTGGATGGTGCGACTTATAAAAGTAACACGTGTTAAGATCCCCCCATATCACCAAACCATCCTATAAAAGGAGGTACTGGAGACGATAAAAAGTTCCCTATAAAAGGCTACCATATCTCCCTCTTCTTCACACCGATCAAACATATCATTATCATATATTATCTACTCAATAAATTTCTCAAAACCCGTAAATTCCTCATATAATCTTCACCTTGGGAATAAATCTATCAAAAAAATCCTTTTGGCACAAACCAAAAGGAGTTTCCCAATTAAAAGGTAACGTCTTCTCTCAAGTCATTTCTTTTATTTTTTTTCTCTGACCCTAAACATTCTTTTTTTCAATTATTTTATAAGAAACCAATTATCCTCGATATAATGGTATTATTATGATTTATTTTAGCCCTAAACATACACACACCTCCATCTAATGGATAACAGACATACTATTTGTGTCTACCGTGAACTATAACCTCACTAAAGGGTGATTGTTTGATTTTCCTTACTACCTATCATGGTGAAAAGTATTATGGAAACTCTATTTATATAGGTTATATTGGTTATATTTATTATTTATTTAAGCTTATTTTTTACTTTTACAACTTATATCTTTTTACTTTCCATTGGCGTGAATAAGATAATTTCGTTCGAGGAAATTGGACTACCTACCCCATCAAAGTGATATGATTCATTCATAAAATACATGGAATGTATTAAATATCGGTTTAGTGATTATATATGTTATATATTATATTTTAAAGATAATATAATAATGATTTACTCACATAAATTTATTTCTATTACTTTTCATTCTTTCAACACGACAATTAAACAGAAATAGTGTTCATGCTTACAAACTACTTACCATCTCTATGAACGGTGTATTCAGTTTCATAATTATATACTATATATATTATTATAATACACATATAATTTATTAAAATTATATTCATATCATGTTTTAAATTCTTTAAATCATTATATAAAGTACAAATA
This sequence comes from Viscum album, assembly GCA_963277665.1. Lineage (NCBI taxonomy): Eukaryota > Viridiplantae > Streptophyta > Magnoliopsida > Santalales > Viscaceae > Viscum > Viscum album. The sequence goes on along the minus strand of OY728119.1, from coordinate 1,596,943,319 downwards.
CTAACGATATAACAAATTACGACACATGCAAAGAAAAAAGAAAATAATACCTGAAGTGAAACCTTAACATTGGAATGTTAAAAAATGGGTAATATATGGTTGTAATATGACCATATATATTTATATATTAGATAATATAATAAATTCATATTTATTATATATGTGGTTTGAACGAGTATGATGAGATTCAATACACACGGTAAGGGGATTTCATCTCACTTTTTATTTCCATGAGATGTAGGCTATGTTATCCACTATTTCCTTTTGTGTGGTTTATTTACTCACTATGATTGTATTATATTTATCATATACTTAAATTTATTTTTATTAATATATCCATTTTATGATCTTCATTTCATGTGGTTTAAGTTTCAAAAGTGACCAATTCGGTAAAATAGTTTTTTCTCAATTTTCATTCGTTGAGACTCGTGTTTTATTATACACCTAATATATTTTTCAAGATGTATATAATTATATGTTACATGTTATGTCATGAATTTTATTCTTTTAATGATAATTTAGGATTAATTTAATTTCCTTTTCTTACATGGAGATTATTATCTTGTGTTACCATGTTATAAGATTCTATTTAAACAATCTCACCGCGTTTCAAGATTGTTTATGTTTATGCTTCCTATAATGAAATGTTATGATAAATCTCTCATGAACACTCATAATTTTCCTTCTACTATAATTATTCATGATATATACATGTATTAGTACCAGTTTACCAAAACTTTGTACGTAATATTAATTTTTTAAATGAAATATGATTTTCTATCTCTTCGTTTAGTAATTTATTTTATTCAAAACCCATGTTTTAAAAAATGTTTTCAAAAGATATTTGGAACCAATTTTCAAGGAAAAAGGATTTTAAAAAAGTTTTATTGTTTTAAATGAATCCTTTATAAATTTTCAAATTTATTTTCAAAGAAAAATTTTTCAAAAATGGTTTTATGTTTTAAAAATATTTTGCAAAGAATAAAGGATATTTTCCTCAAGAAATATTTTTAAAATATTAATAAAAATTATTTCCAATATAAGATAACATTCATTGGTGTTACTCATTTCTTTATTAGGAAAATATTAAATTGTTTTATCCATATTCTTTATCTAAATGGATTTTGATTTGATGGCGTGATGTTTATGAAACCCTTTTCTCTTTGACGGTTTATATGCTATTGAAACCCATTTCTAATTCATGGGTTATATGATTTTGTAACCTGATTCATTTCATGGGTTATGTTCATTATTAAATTATTATTAAACCTATCTATTTCTATAGGTTATGGTAGGATTACATGTTTATAATACCCATTTCATTCATGGGTTATGATATGATTATTTATGATCTTGTGGTACATGTCTCTATGATTTAATTATGAGATGGGTGTGAACTATATTTCCATCCAATTAAATGGGTACAAATTTATATCTCATGAGATAAACTATGATGGTCTTAGGAATGAACCATGACTACCGACATGAACATGGGAGTGAACTATGACTACCAAAATGGTATAATTAGTGAACTCATGCTATTAATATGACCATGGGAGTGAACCATGACTACCAAGATGGTATGGTTAGCGAACACATACTACCAAGATGGTCTTTGCAGTGATAGATTAGATACTATTGAAATAAAATTACACATGACAATGTGTATTCCACAATTACATGTTTTATTCCAATTTTATTATTTCATGGATTATGTTATTTGTATCCCTATGATTAATGTATTATTAATTACAAATATTTACTCCTTAATTCATGTATATGTTCTTTCATATGTAGGGTATGAAATTATATTTTCATGATCATGTTATCATGCACATATGGTCATGATTATGCTTACATATCTCCCTTTTTTCCCTTATTGAGCATTTTATATCACCCTTTTTATGTTTCATTCCCCATGTAATGAAGATATATTTTATGTTTGATGTGTCTAAGAAGGGTTCTAGTCAAGAAGAACCTAGTGGGAGATAATGTATCTCTTTTATATATCAGATTTTATGTTTTCCATATATACAAAGGCACTAGACTTGTATGGTCTTTGGGCATCTATTTAGATAATTTTTTAAGTATTCCAAAAATGTTATGTAATTTTAATTTATGAAAAGTGACGGTTGCTATAAGAAATCAAAATAGTGAGAAATCCCAAGGTGAGATGTAGAAAATTAAACATAATAGAAATTGATCATACATAATTCATTTTTGAAGTAATTCATTATCTTATAATTTGATGTCTTACTGAATATATCAGCATGACGATGTTATATACCAATATATTCAATAGTGATACAACCTTTTTGAAAATAGTCTCTCAAAAATTGATATCTTCCATCAATATTTTTTTCTAAAATATAATACATTATTATTTGAAAAATTTATAGCACATGTATTCTCACAGTTTATAGGGATATGTCAGAATTGATATCCATAGTCTAGTAATATGTGTTTCATCAAAAAAAAAGTGTGCACAACAGCTACCTACACCTATGTACTCATCTTCAGTAGTTGACAGTGAAACAGAATTTTTTTTCTTACTATACCAAGATACTAGTGCCTTAAATAAATGGTTACATATTCCATATGTGATTTTTATTTGTAACTTTCATCCACCAAAATCTGTATATGAATAAATGAAAAATTAAAATTATTCTCCTCTTTGATAAAATGATCATAAATTGGTAATATATTTGAGTTATTTAATTTTTTTACAGCATCCAACGTTACTCTATGGGTTTTCATAAAATACATCACACATATACACACTAAACATAATATTAGGTCAGTTAGTTGTAACATAGAGAATAAATCTAATCATACCATTGTAACTGGTTTGATCCATTGATTTCCTAGCTTTATCAAGGTCCAACATATATTTAGTACTCATAATAATATCACTAATCCTAGTTCTATAAAAGTTAAAACATCTTAAAATATCCTTTTTATATTTACTTTGATATTAATTAATACCTTCTTTATTTTGAAAATTTTGATAACCAAGAAAGAACTTTAGTTCGTCCATTAAAATCATATTAAATTAATTTTGAATCATTTTTGAAAATTTAGTTCATAAATAATTTATTTATGATCCAAAAATAATATAATATATATAATTGTTTTACAAATAAAATATATTAAGAATTTTTTTATAAAAAGGGTAGGACCATATATACCATTATAAAAACCTTTTGAAATAAGAACGTAGTTGATCCTCTCATACCATGATCTATGATCTTATTTCATATGTGTTGTTTCATTTAATGGAACACACTTTCATGTACATGTTATGATGGGAATGTGAATATAGTGCCCCAATGAATTGGGAAATTTTTATATCTAATGAGATGATATGCATAGTATATGGTGGTAAACCTAAATGTTGATGGGAATCTATCCACCATGTGATGTTGTCTTAGAGGTTTGTGTTGACTTATTATTATGTCATATTTTATAATGATTCCATATTCCTATTATTCCTTTATCATATGTTTCCTAAATACTTATATCATTCCTCCATGTCTCCATTAGTTTACAGTTCCTCTTCTGATTTCTTGATATGTCATTAGATTCATATGTTATGATTATTTATTGTGTTTATTCCATATTTTGTATTTTTATATCACTTTATTTATATATTCCCTGGGTTATCTTATAGATTTTAAGGATCTAAAATGGATTTAGGATCACATTATTGAGATGAAAATAATGATTTTTTAGTTTTTTTCATTCCATTGTTTTATTTACATATTATTTCAAATACATGAGGAATATCGATCCTTTAGTTGTGTTTATGTAACGACCCATTCTTTCATTAATGGAAATCCCTATTGATCTAATTAAATGTCTCATTATGTCAAATGTTTTGTGATCTTATTTGGTTTTATGTTCTGTATTTTTAAAATACCGTTATGAAATGTGACCATTGATAATATAGTTGTTGAACAATTGTCACATGATTAGTATAAATATAGGGCATTAACAAATCTGATTTACTCAGAAAAAGGAAGTGATGGCCTCATCTTGTAGACATTCCCCCTACGAAGCCCATTTTTTGGAGCTCGGAAAGTAGGCGGTGTCATTGTGATTCCCTCTTGACCAAGCCCAAATCGAGCTTGAATATGTTAAGCTCTAGCAGAACCGACTACAGGAGAAGTGGAAGTTAATAGATATTACCACCCGAGCGATGTTATCTGAGCCACCCCAAGAGTCTGTCATTATCTCACACCTTACCCTTCAGTCTTATACATGTGTTATAAGGGGTTATGTAACCATACTCTAGCACTATGACTACGTACATTATTTTTGTATAAAAAATGTGCATTCATTTTATTATTGTTACGTTGTAAATAGTTTTTAAAGTACAAATAGTTTTTTTAGTTAATATTCAACTAAGAAATCTATTTTTATGAATTAATTTATTTTTGAATTAAATATTATCTTAATAAAATATTATTATAATTAAATTAATTTTTATTAAATTTAAATGATCATATAATTTTATGAAAGTAATTGTAAATTTTTTTATGGTCTGAAAGCCATTTTTGTCAAAACCCATAAACTTTTGATAAATGTTGGTTTTTTATTTTAAAATTAATAATTCACATATTTAGAAAATTAGTTAGATAAAATGAATATTATTTTTGGAATCAGGATGTCAAAATTATCCAACTGTGAATTTATCATAATTTTCTGAGACAGTCAAATGTTTGGGTATAAATTAAACACCGTTTAAATATATAATATGTCTTATGACATCATAATGACCCAATAGTGATGTAATAAAATAATATAAACATTATGTTCTGAAAATATATTTTTTATCATTAAAATAATGTGATTTTATATTTGTTTGATTTATTTTACAAAGTTTTAGTGGACCCTCCAAGAATTATAAAACATTTTGTCATTTTAAATTGTTTTCCTTGAGAGTGTGACTCACCTCCACATAATTAACCCTATTATTTTTAGAGGTTAGTCCATTGTCCCAATAAAATATTGTTTTCCAATCCCCGTTGGAAAAAAACATGGGAAAAACCATGGGTTGTTTTTTGGTATTGATTAGTTTAATGTGTGGTGACCCAAACCTAAATAATAAATAATTCCCCTCCTTTACTATATAAACCCACCCAAGATCCCACTTCCTCTTCACTAAAATCCTTTGTAGTTAGACCAAAAAAATCCCTCATTTATCTAGAGTCCTCCCAAGGTTCCCCAATCTCCTAATAATCCTCTCTTAAGCCTCTCCCAAGCCTTTGAGGTCACACTTCCAAGTAAGGGATTTCTTCCTTTGTCATTTTTGTCCAATTTTCGTTAAGTTTTTATGCCCTTTTATTCAATTAAAAATATTGGGGTATGATTTAAAACCTCCCCCATAATATACACTTTATGTTTGTATGATGGGAGACCCCTTTATCTATCATTAATTCCTCCCATGTACACCCATTACTATACCGAAATTCCTTGAGGGGTTTCTCTCTCATCATTTACATCTAAGTAATTCTTTTGTATTATACATCTAAATCCCATTACCTTTGTCGAGACATGTATCTATATGACCCCCTTACTATCAATTTCATGTATATATGATGATATTCCCTTTTCTCTCTCATCAACCATTTTCATGAATCCTTATGTCACGCCGTTATGCTGCTGAAATTGCACTGTGTTTTTCCAAGCCAAGATCATTATGTAGTGAATACCATACCCATGTCTCTATCAATGGTATTCACCTTTATACACATATACATAGTGAATGGTACCTTCAGGTATTTATTCCACATTAATTAATCATGGAATAATTTATGATGTTGATTGATTCCATTTTAACACCCCGATGGAATTTAAATAACAATTAATAACTTGTTTTTAAATTCAAACTAAAGAATGTCGGTTGATCAGCCATGTGATCCAGCAGTATGAGAGGGTTTCTGGACAGTCTATCAATCACAGAAAGTCCAAAATCTCCTTCAATGTAGGGGTGCCTCTTTCTAAGAGAGATGAACTTTGTGCATCAGCAGGTATCCATATGGTCGATAAACACCAGAACTATCTCGGGCTACCCACGGTGATTGGCCGGTCCAAAAAAGAAATATTTGTATCTCTAGTGGACAGGATTGAGAAAAAAATTCAAGGCCAGACCCCAAAAACCACCTCCAAAGCTAGCAAAGAAACCCTCATTAAAGCTATCATCCATTCTATCCCCAACTATTTTATGCCACTGTTTAAGCTCCTAGCGGCCATCGTCAATAAGATCCATTCATATACTGCCAACTTCTGGTGGGGGAAAAATGATGGAAGGAATAGACCCCACTGGATGTCCTGGGAAAAACTCTGCAAACCCAAGTCAGAGGGAGGGATGGGATTCCAAAATCTTTTTCTCTTCAATGACGCACTGTTGTCCAAGAAAGGATGGTGCCTTATTATGTTAGGTCCACTAGGCTTAATACCCTGAGAGGGGGGGGGTGAATCAGGGTATGACTAATTAAAAATTAATGCCCGTTCTGATCTTGTTTCGCTGTTAAGCAAAACACTCTTCTCTCTCTTTACTGCTTCACAATATAAACATAAAGTAAAGAAAGTGCAGGACACAACAATTTTACTTGGTTCACCGCTAAGGGCTACGTCCAAGGAGCATATGCCGACAGGTTGTCGGTCGTACCAAATTCCACTAATCTTCACTAGCTGTGGATTACAAGGTTCGGGCTAGATCACTTCTATACCCAGGATCACTGCCTTTACAAATTTAGGGTCATCTCACTGCTTTCCCAAGGGTCGCTCCCTATCTCTCTCTCTCTGGCTCATTGCCAGTGGAGAGGATCACCTTCTTCCTCTTCCTAAGCTCACTGCTCTTGGAAGGAATCCACTCACAGTTTATAGACCTGTAGGTCTCTTCATTTGCATGAATGAATGCATCTTTCTCTGTGTGTAGATGCTCTATTGAAGTACAACTTTCACCCGAAGATGAATATCTCTTTGCACCGAAGGTATCGGGCAAACTTCTAGCTTCCACGCAGTCCGAAAAACACTGCTGGAACAAACCTTACTTGGCGCGCAAGTCTACCTCGACGCACAAGTATCGGCGCGCAAGTAACAACGGGCGTGCAAGTCCTCCTCTGAAACTTGCGCGACACAAGCTTCCTCAACTCCAAACTTGCGCGACTCTCTTCCTTTTACGCCCAAACCAATATTGGCGTGCAACTGCCAAATGAAGAGACCTACAGGAATCGACTGAACTCCCAGAGCCAGTCGATGCCTCTCAAAAGATTCCTTGGGTAAGTCCTTTGTCAGAATGTCTGCAACCTGTAGCTCTGTAGGCACATACTCCAACTTCACGATTCCCTGCTCAACCTTCTCCTTGATAAAATGATACTTAATCTCAATGTGCTTTTTCCTTGAGTGATGGACGGGATTTTGGCTGAGATTTATAGCACTTGATTTATCACACTGGATTCTGATCGGAGACTTCACTTCAACTCCCATATCTTCAAGCTGCTGCTTCATCCACAATAACTGTGTGCATGCTTGATTAGCCGCAATATACTCATCTTCTGCGGTGCTCAATGAAATGCAATCTTGTTTCTTTCTTAGCCAAGAAATACACAATCCACCAAGATAGAATGCACCACCTGACGTTGATTTTCTATCATCTGCTGAACCGGCCCAGTTTGCATCAGTATATACCAATAACTCTGTCTGAGATTTGTCATTGTATGTCAAGCCGAAGTCCACCGTGCCCTTGATATACCGAAGTATTCTTTTCACTGCAAGCATGTGACTTTCCTTGGGATTACTCTGATATCTCACTGCTTGGCATGTGGCGAAAACAATATCAGGCCTTGTTGTGGTTAAGTACAATAGACTTCCAATGATTTTCCTGTATTCTGTGATATTAACTGCCTTGCCATCATCATCTTTTGATAATTTCATTCGGGTAGCAACCGGAGTCTTCATTTCCTTGGAATTATCCGTTCCAAACCTTCTTAGAACCTCCTTGGCATATTTGGATTGAGAAATGAAAGTTCCATTCCTTCCTTGTGTCACCTGTAGACCAAGGAAAAATGTTATCTCTCCAATCATTGACATTTCAAACTCATTTTTCATGAATTCGGAAAACTCTCTGCACTGAGCTTCATCTGATCCGCCAAAAATTATGTCATCAACATACACTAGCACCATCATCCTTTGATTACTGTCATTGCTGAAATAGAGGTTGTAGTCAACTCCTCCACGCTGGAAACCAAGCTTCTTCAAGTACTGATCAAGCCTTGAGTACCATGCCCTTGGTGCTTGTTTCAGCCCATACAACGCCTTCTTCAGCCTGCAAACTTTGTTCTCATCCTCATGAATGAGAAAACCATCTGGCTTCTCAATATACACCTCTTCTTCCAGAACCTCATTCAAGAATGCGGATTTGACATCCATCTGGAACACTTTGAACTTTCTTTGCACTTCTATGGCCAAAAATAATCTGATTGTCTCTAGCCTTGCAACCAGTGCAAATGTCTCATCAACATCTATTCCCTCAATCTGGGAGTATCCCTTTCACACTAGTCGTGCTTTGTTCCGAATCACTGTGGCATCTTCATTCATCTTGTTGCGATAGACCCATTTAGTCCCGATGACATTCTTGTCTGCTGGCCTCGAAACAATCTCCCATGTCTGGTTCTTCTCAATCTGATCAAGCTCTTCGTTCATGGCCTGAACCCAGTTTTCATCTTCAGCTACATCAGAAAAACATTTCGGCTCCACTTGAGACAAAAACGATGCTTGCTGTGATGATTTCATTCTTCGAGTCTGAACTGGAGCTGTTTGATCACCAATGATATTCTGCCTATCAATTTCAGCTCGACTCTTTGACTTCCTCGCAGACACTGACTTGAAATTTTCCTCTTCATCATCAGTATCATCTTCTGAGTCATCTTCTTCCACTTCTGCTCCCCCTGGGTTGCTTACCTCATCATCACTTTCATCCAGGAACTGTTCACTGGATCGTTGAGTATTCTGCTCATTTTCAACTATAGTGACATCATTGCTTTCAATGATTTTTCCTAGCCTCTTGTTAAAGCATTTATATGCTTTACTTTTCCCTGAGTAGCCAAGGAATATCCCTTCATCTCCTCGTGCCTCAAACTTCCTATGATTTTCTTTGTTAAGAATGAAACACTTACTTCCAAAGATTCGAAAGTATTTCAACGTAGGCTTCTTTCCGTACCATAGTTCATACGGAGTCTTCCCTTGCTTCGGACACAACAGAGACCTGTTTGAAACATAGACCGATGTTAAAATGGCTTCCTTCCAAAATTTATTTGGTAGGTCCTTATCAATAAGCATTGTTCTGGCCATGTTTTTGATGATCCTATTTCTTCTTTCAACCACCCCATTATGTTGGGGAGTTCTTACTGATGATACTTGATGCCTTATCCCATGTTTCTCGAGATAGTTTTCAACTTGACTATTTGTAAATTCTGTACCGTTATCAGTACGAAATTTCAGGATTTTCTGCCCAAGAATCTTTTCTGATTCCCTCCTGTACTGCTTTATGCAACTGAACACCTCTGTCTTATGGGTTATGATGAATACCCAGGCCATTCTGCTATATTCATCAATGAAAAGAACATAGTACCTTTTCCCATTTATATCTCGTGGTGAGATAGGTCCACATACATCAGCATGCACCAATTCGAGCACTCTAGTTGATTTCTATTCCTTTGGCTTGTATGTCTTTCTGATGATTTTCCCTTATTTACAAGCATCACACGTATGAGTGCGATCACGTGATAGTTTGGGAAAGTCTCTAGCAGCATCGCATTTAACAAGATCCTCCATAGATGGTTGGCATAGATGACCAAGTCGCTTATGCCACAGCTGGTTTTCTTCCTCTCTGGATAAAAGACAAGTATCTTCTTCCCCACCTACAAGATAGAGATTTCCCTTTGACCTTTTTCCCTGCAGAACAGCTGCTCCATCTTTTCCTTTCACAACACACATCTTCTTGGTAAATTGGATAGAGTGCCCAGAGTCACATAGTTGACTGACACTGAGTAGGTTATGACTGAGACCCTCTACTACCAAGACATCAGCATGTCTCATCTCTTTTCCCCCAAACATGGCTTTCCCTGAGCCAAAAATCTTTAGGCCTTCATCATTTCCAAATTTCACAACTCCTTCTTTGTCATATTTGATGCCTGTAACAAGATCCTTATTACCCGTCATGTGGGATGTGCAACCACTATCAAGGATCCAAACACCAGATCGATCTGATGCTTTAAGGGCAATCTCTGCCACCACAGCCTTCTCATTTTTCTTCTTCTTGGTCCATACTTTTTCTTTCACACTCGTCATGGATTGAGACTTCTGTTCTTTCTCAGTGTATGATGGACCACCCTCATCTTGCAGAGCTGCAAATCTGTTCTGAACTTTTAACTCACTTGTTGGTTTATTGATCCGCTGCTTGCGAACATTTTGATTCTGCTTTGACACAATTCTCTGAATGGTTGAAGTGCAATACCTAGCCATGTGTCCAAATCCTCCGCACCAAAAACAGTGTCCTTCAAAATGTGTTCTGGAAAACTGTTCTCTGTTTGGCTGCCATCTCTGTTCATGTTCCCTTCTGTATCTCTTGGCTATGGAACCCACATACTATGAGTGTCCCATTTTCCCACAGCAATAACACCTGATATAGGATGCATTCCCTCGTGATATTTCATTACTACGATTTTCCCTTTGAGATCTCCGAAAATTCTGATTCTGTTTTGTGCCCAAATCAACCTTCACTTTCGGGATGAGTGCTTGTGGTCTGACTGCAATTGTCACAAATTTTTGTTCTTGACTAGGCCCAGAAACGACCTTAACATCTGAGCTCAATTGCTGCTTCTTCCCTACTGAACTGCTAGGCTCCGCTTTCACCTTCTCTGTCTTCTGAATGGCCTGCTTTTCGGATATCACATTGGGGGTCAAGAGTTTATCTTGATCCTTAAGTTTTTGTCGTAGACTGGCCACTTCTTCTTCAAGCTCTTTGATACGTCTAACCTGATCTTTTCCTGTGTTGGTCAAACAATCAATTTCCTTCTTTTGTTCCTCAACTTTAAGCTTCTACTCAACAATATTTTCTGAGTTCTCCGGTGTTGAGGATTTTAGTCTTTCAATTTCTTCTAACAGCTCAGAGTTTTCTTCATCCTGTTGTTGCATATAGAGTTTGGCATCATGAACCACTTTATTGGCTTTCTTCGTTTTGGCTCTCCATACGTCTATCTCCTCAAGAGATGCTTCCAATTCGGCTTCCATATCAACTCTCCCTTCAATTTCTTCTTCTTCATTAGCATCAGCTTCTTCTCCCTTTTGAGAACTACCAACAATCGCCACCAAGGCATTTACCCCACGATCTCTGCAATTTTCAATTTCCTCAACCTCTTCATCCTCAGACTCATCTGAACTTTCAAGTTCTTGTGAGAGCAGATTCTTTTTCTTGAAGAAATTTCTCTTGAATTGTTTCTTCCCTTTCACAAAAGCTGAAGTTTTCTTCTTGGGAATTTCAACTTCATCATCATCATCATTATCTTGAAACTTCTTTGGGCATCTTTCCGCAAGATGATCAACCTTTCCACATCAAAAACATGCTAGTGGAAGTTTACCTTTAAATTTTCCTCTTCCTCTTTGTAGATTTGAAGAAAGAAATGACATCACCTCATCTGTCTCTTCTTCTTCATTAGAATCTTCAATGGTGAGCTTCTTCATGGCCTTAAATGCCACCTCTTTAGACTTCCCCTTTTCCACAGCCTCATTATCATCGTTCCTCATTTCATATGCAACCAAGGTACTGTGCAAATTGTCCAATTTCAGCTCTTTTGGATCTTTATCTTCTAGTACTGAAACTTTCGGATTGAACCGAGGTGGAAGTTTCCTCAAGATGCACTTTACAATCTTTATATCTTCAATGACTTCTCCAAGACCTCGCATATCTTCCACAAAAATGTTTACCCTGTCAAAGAATGCGTCAACAGACTCATTCGGGTTCATTTTCAGATCTCCATATTTGTTCCACAACACCTGCAGCTTTGCCTCTCTGACTTTTGTGTACCCTTCATATATATTCAAAAGCTTTTCCCACATCGCTTGTGACGTTTTGCATGACATCACCTTCGTGTAGATGAGATTGGAAAGGGTTCCCCCTAAGGCATTGATTGCTTTGGAATCAGCATCCAACTCTCTATGCTCATCTTTTGATAAAGCACCACTATTATCAGCTGTGATACCATGCATGGATGCTGAAAACACATCCATTCCCAAGGATCGGAAATAGTGTTGCATCTGATTCTTCCATATCTGAAAATTATATCCGTCAAAGATCAGAATCCCTTTATGATTGGTGACCTCCATTGAGAGAAGAACAACTTTCAACCTTCCCTCTGATACCACTTGTTAGGTCCACTAGGCTGAATACCCTGAGGGGGGTGAATCAGGGTATGACTAATTAAAAATTAATGCATGTTCTGATCTTGTTTCGCTGTTAAGCAAAACACTCTTCTCTCTCTTTCCTGCTACACAATATAAACATAAAGTAAAGCAATTACAGGACACAACAATTTTACGTGGTTCATCGCTAAGGGATACGTCCAAGGAGCATACGCCGACAGGTTGCCGGTCGTACCAAATTCCACTAATCTTCACTAGCTGTGGATTACAAGGTTCGGGCTAGATCACTTCTATACCCAGGCTCACTGCCTTTACAAATTTAGGGTCAGCTCACTGCTTTCCCAAGGGTCACTCCCTGTCTCTCTCTCTCTGGCTCACTGCCGGTGGAGAGGATCACCTTCTTCCTCTTCCTAAGCTCACTGCTCTTGGAAGGAATCCACTCACAGTTTATAGACCTGTAGGTCTCTTCATTTGCATGAATGAATGCATCTTTCTCTGTGTGTAGATGCTCTGTTGAAGTACAACTTTCACCCGAAGATGAATATCTCTTTTCACCGAAGGTATCGGGAAAACTTCCAGCTTCCACGCAGTCCGAAAAACACTGCTGGAACAGACCTTACTTGGCGCGCAAGTCTACCTCGACGCGCAAGTATCGGCACGCAAGTAACAACGGGCGCGCAAGTCCTCCTCTGACACTTGTGCGACACAAGCTTCCTCAACTCCAAACTTGCGCGACTCTCTTCCTTTTACGCTCAAACCAATATTGGCGCGCAACTGCCAACCGGCGCGCAACTTCTAACACCGGCGCACAACTTCAACCTCTGGCGCGCAAGTCCCACCTACGCGACCACACACACCACTTGCGCGACCACCACACCTGTGCGACGGGAGCTCTAATTTCTCAAAGTGTTGAACTCCGTTAAGAATGAAGAGGGGGTGGTCCAGTATTTATAGGAAAATTGACCACCCTGCGTGACGGCGCGCAAGTCACCTGTGCGACCCAGTCCCGGCGCTCAAGTCTTCTCTCCTTTTAGACACTTGCGCGACCAACTCCCAAACTTGCGAGAACCTATTTCCATAGCCATATTTTGATCTTCTGATCTTGAAAAACATATGGAGCGCAAGTTTCCTGTACTCTAAGTCCGCGGCGCGCAAGTCCCTTTGCCAAAAACACTTTTCTTCATTTGCCGATTTTCAGGCCCAAAAATTTGGCAAACACTGGAAAACGGCGCCACCTTGTATCTGTTCTTTTGTACCGCCTCCAGATCATCCATTCCTTTTATCTACGTTCTTGAATCAAACATGGATCATTGACCTCAGCTCTTGAACTCGACATTCCACCATGAAATCCTCTTTGTCAACAAATTTGTATGTCATTGTTTTGCTTTGTCAACAGTCACTACTCAGATGTCCACTTTGTCAACAAACACAATCACCACAAAAATGCTTCAATGATACCTTGAGGGATTTTTTCCCAACATATTAACCGTCCATCATCTCTCTGTGCGTGGTTTCTCTGAGCTAAGTACTTTCCCCACATGGAATTCCATGTTTCCCCTCTTGGCCCCTGCCCTAGCTTCCTCTAGAGAAGCATTTGGGGGGCCCGAAATCTCCTGGAAAAAGGGTTGGGCTAGAGGATTTGGAATGGCTCATCTATCGACATCTGGACCAACCCCTGGGTTGTCGATAAGGATGGTATGTGGGATACATCCCCCGCCCAACCAGGTCTTGAAGACGCCACTGTCAGCTGCCTCCTTCTTGACTAGGGACCGAGGTGGTGTTTGGAAAAGATCCATGAATGGCTTAAGAAAAGAGACCAATGAATTATCCTAAGCATCCCCCATGTCTCAGATGCAGGATCTGACCATATTTTCTGGACCAATGACATTTTAGGAGACTACACGGTGAGATATGGTTACAAACATGTGCTTGGTATACACTCTGTCGACAGTGAAGAGGGACCATGGAAATCGCTTTGGAAGCTCAACGTCCCCCCAAAAAATCACCAATTTTGGTGGCAGGTGTGCACGGGGACCCTCCCTACCCTGAGCCTTCTTGTTTTTCAATATAATGCCAGTGCTGAGTCCTACCCTTTCTGCCCGAATGTTCCAGAAACTCCTTTTCACACCATCATTCACTGCTCAAGAGATAAGTAAATTTAGAATAAATGGGGCCCAACTTCAGATGCTTCACTGGACATTTCCTCTGACCTCCCCGATCTTATGATGCGTTGGTGTTCCTCTCTATCATCGCTTAATGCAGGTTCACTTTGCACCCTGGCCTGGATCATTTGGATTCAGTGTAACGAAGATGTTTTTAACCACATTCATAAACCTCCTGAGTTCTGGATTGAACGGGCAATTTCATGGATTGAGAGCTGGAAGGACCACAAAGGACACCTTATTCCAGGGGTAACCCCTTCTGGTTCCCCTCATTGGAACCCCCCAATGGAATTGATTCTTAAGCTTAACGTGGATACGTCTCCCCCCAAGGACGGGCTTGTTGCTCTCGGTATCCTGGCCCAAAATCATCTGGGGAATATCACGGTAGAAAAATTTGAATCACATCATGCCTTCTGGGAACCTGCAGTTATTGAGGCCTCGACCACCATTGTAGGTATGATGCTCAATATGGAATGGGGATGGGTTGATATCATCATTGAGTCTGACTGCCTCACTGTTATCGATGCTATTAACCACAATGACGCTCGACTCCAGGCATTTGGCTCCATCATCAGGAGGATTCACTCACTTCTCCAAGGCTTCTCTTATTGAACCTTCTCCTTTACCAAAATGGAAGGAAACAATGCATCCCACCAACTGGCGGCCTCAGGCCCCTTTTATGACAACCATCTCTGGCTGGACAATTTCCCTTTATGGCTTTGCATTTGTACAGCTGCTGATCTTCGTCATTAATGTTATCTATCCTTCATTTCAAAAAAAGGGATTAATAATAATGAAATTTTTATATGATAATAATAATTGATAGGTTTTAAATATATATATATATATATATATTAATCTGTTTATATATATATTCCTAATTTAGATAATTGATGAAATGTTTTTTTGAAAAATGGTGAAATCAAATAAAAGAAATTAAAACAAAAACCGATTTCAGTTTTTGGGTTCATGGAGATGGAAGGTATCGCGAGAGGTGAAGGCGAGGTTGAGCCACGCTACATACAAGGGTTGAACAATTCTTCAATGATGGATTAGTGGTCACCGACGAGCTTGAATTGGAGGACGGATCTGAGGATCAGAGATGAATGTTAGTGTGAGTCATGCTGAGGTTTGAGAGTTCTCTGTAGTCCGTCGTCGAGATCTTCAAGCGAAGGATGCATATTGAGTTCTATCAATGCCTAAGGATTTTAAATCAAATAAGTCGAATGTGTAGGGGGTCAATTTGAGTCTAAGTATTAATTTCAGAAGATAGAACTCTGACCAAAGGAATACCAAATCTAAATCACGTTTAGGTTTTCGATCTCTACGAGGTTGTTATATCGTGATTCTTTTGTCCATATTATCCAATATGTTTAAATTTAATGACTGAATCTACTATAAATCGGATCATGAGTGCCATATTTTTTTATTTCTTCATTTTTTCCCTAGAAGTCGAAATATTCACTATGTTCTTCTTATCTGTTGATGACACCACCTGCAAGTTGAGGTTATTTTAATTGATTTAATTATCTAAAAAATTCCTATCAGTTTCTTATGGATCCCACTTTTGTTATCATTTTCTTATATCTGTCTCCTTGATTACAAAATACAGTACATACTGCGTATTTAATATATTTCAGGATCATTTTTTATTGTTTTAGATTGACCCTTATTAAATAAGCATCTACATTTTTTTATTTTTGTGCTTTTTTGTATTCATCATATAGTTATCCGCAATATAAATAAATATATAAATATATATCAATATCTAGGCATAATACATCTTTGTTTTTTCTACGTTTTGATTTATATTGAAAGTTTGTATCGTTATCATGTAGTTAGTGTAGCATTTACAAGCTTACATCAATAAATTATTCTTTAAATTTGAAATAAAATATACACTTAGTTTAGAACTATAAATTAGTGTCTTGGTTTTATTTTCTACACTACCTATCATGTTTATTTTATTTTATTTTTCTTTCTCTATGTTGTTTCTATTAAGTAGAATTGAGTGTTAGAGGTAATGTTTTAGTCTGTGATGCAAGAGATAAATCATGCTAACAAGTGAAAGTCTCTACAAATAAATTAGAAAGTGTTTTCATTTATTAAAATTATGTTTTAAATTTTCGATTATAAGAATTATTTTTTTCTATAGAAATTATATTTGTTTTAAGACCTACATATACATATATGACATTTGTTTTTTAGAGAAAATATTTGGTTTTCAAATATTTAGTTTTATGAATAACTTCTATGTTTAAAGTTGGGTTTGGTAGGGTTTTTGTTCTTTAGAATCTATTTAATTTCTTATAATGGAAACTCATTTTTAATTATTTTATTCTTTTATTTCCATGTAAATATAAACTATATAAAATAAATCGAATGGGGTTATCTTTTTTATAATTTAATTCTTATTTTGTGAATGGGTTCTAGTAAGGGAATGATAATTTTAATTATTTGTTTCTTTAAATCTATACCTTCTTTAGAAATAAAGATATTCATTTTCATTATTTTTTTTAGAAACTTTATTTTCAAGGGTAATCCATCTCTTAAAATATTATTACTTTGTTTTATATATATATATATATTATTAATTTTTACTCAAATTTATAAAAAGGTTTGGTCTTCAATTTTATTCTAATTGAGATTATGTTTTCATGAAATTTGAATAATGAATAAAATTACAAATTCGTTTAATTCAAAATCAAACATGTTTTTATTTATATTTTAATTTATAATTGAAATTTATTAATATATATATGTACTTGCATGATGTTCAAGTATATAATTGTTTTAAATAAATTAGTAACAAAGTATTAATTCACACATGAATTTATAAATTAAGAATGTCATAAATTTTATCATATGCATGAAACATAAAAATCAAGTTTATGACTATATATCGATGATTTTTTTATCACGATTGTATACATTATTATATATATGTGATTTTTAATGTCATGTTCCTTAAATATTATGTGCATATAAAATGATGATTTTATTTAGTAAGAAATATTTATTTTTTAATTTTTGTGCGCGATACATATTTATCCATTGTTATTGATTTATATTAAGAAGATATAATTACATGATTACTATTGTTATTAGTTCATACTGTCATGACATTTTTTTCTCATGAATAAAAGTATTTTAATAAATATGTCTTTGAAATGTCAAGTTCGTGGATGTTGATTTATCTTCCAAGGGATTATGAAACGTCATGTATCATGAGATTTGATCATACCAAGTAGAATATGTAATTTTTTATAAATATTAGTATTTACTTGTTCCAAGCCTAATTTTGAATATATTTTCAAAATTAAAAAACCAATGAAAATTATATGTATATAAGGAAAGCTAATACAAAATTGTTTTATAAAAATTGGTACTCGAACTTTGTAAATATGATAGGGAATTGGATATTGAATTCATACCTCAAGTGGGTAGTCCAAAGATAGCCTCAAAGTTTAAAGTATCTTTAGTTGTTTTGTTTTTAAGGGATTGCTTAATATTTTCAACAGGATCACTGGATTAGTTTAAAAGTGTTTTCAGAGTAAAATTATATTTCAAAGCATCATTGTATTTGGTAAAGGTTGTATTAAAAATGTACTTCTATTTTAATTTTTTAAATGTATAACCAAGGGAATAATTTTAATGGGATTTATCAATGGTTTTAAAAACACCTTACTAGGAACCTTTTGTTCTCACTCTACGTTTTAAAAATGTTTTTCATAGGTTTCCTTGAAATCTAGAGTTCATCGTCTTTGTTGTAGAACATGTAGAATCAGAGTTGATCTTTCTTTTCAGTTTAATTTATTCTATAACTCTGATTTTTTTAGCATGTATTTTTTCTCCAGAACCTAGACTGGTAAAAGATCCTCATTTTTTTAAAGTTTTGTGTAATTGTTATGATTCTTAAAAAAAATTACACAGCATTTTCATGCACCGAGTCCAGAAGAGCTGGCTTGTGGCATTATATCCATGATCCATGTGGCACACTTATTCATGAAATAAAATGTTTAAGAAGGGTGCACCCTGATTGCGCTCTAATGCATTGGGTAAATATTATTATCATGATACGTCAAGTTTAATGAGCATTTACTCATGATAATTCAAGTGTAATAAGGTTTTACTCATGCTAATTCAAGTGCAATGAGGGTTTACTCATGCTATATATGCAGTGAGCCTTGGATCATGCTAAAATCATGTTAAATGTTGTTTCCACATTTCCATATTATGATTATCATCATTTATCATGCCTTTATGTTCATGTTTCTCTTGGGATCCATTGATATTCCTATTTTCTAACATGTATTGTATTCTGCATGTTATTACATGTTTATTCCCTTATTGGGCTTTATAGATCACCCTTTTCTCATGCATGTACTCAGGTTATCCTAAGAAATGCTAAGTATGAGGGAATGTAGTGGTTATGAAAAGGAAGATTTCAATAAAGATGTTTTATTCCATGTTTTAAGTTGTTATGTAATGATACTAATCCCCAAATACACTATACCTATCAATCTTCTATGTTGTATCTAGTGAAGTTTATGTAATAAATCATGTTTAAGTGTGAATTAAAAGAGCATGGTTGTCATAGTTGGTATCAGAGGATAGGTTTAGTTATTTTTGGGATTAGGATTAGAAAACCCTAGTGATGATTAAGAGACAAGAATAAGTATAATAAAAACTTTCCTAATTATTTTTGAGTATTGAGTAATTTGTTTATCAAACAAATATATCACTGTCTGAATACAAGCAGGTAGAGGCGGCTCTGGAAATGATGTATCATAGGGGTAAAACCCAAAAACACTACTTTGAGCTAGACTCGAATGAGAACTAGTGCACGACAATGGGCCTTGTTTCACTCTTGGTTATGACAATCCCGGGGGATATACTTTGGTAAATTCAAAAGATTAGTATGAACCCTTATTAAGGGAATGAAAAAAATTCCCCTAAGAATATATTTTAGAAAGTAGATCATGAATAGAATAGATTAAAGACTATGGATTCATAAGTTAAGGAAATAAAAGTTATTTATAAGTCATAAGTTTTGTCCTTGGATTACCCTTTATGTGTTACCCCTAACTTTCCTTTTATTCCATCCAATGGCTGGTAATAAGAGGAATCAGGCTAACAACCAATGTGGAGACCAATGTGATTACTATGCTAATGAGATGCTCAATCCAATGGGAGCGGGAATAGCGAACTTTGTCACGCTTCTCTCTTAGTTAACTCAAGATTTGAATAGAAACATTGGTCAAGAGGAATGTTCAACCCCCCCCCCCCAAGAAAAAACATGTTGCTATCGAGAGCTTCATGAGACAAAGGCCTCCTACTTTTAATAGATCATCTGATCCCTCAATCGTCGAACAATGGATCAAATCTATTGAAAAGATCTTCTCCATCCTTAAATGTTCTAAATAAGAGAAGGTTCTCCTAACTACTTATCATATGAAGGGTGAAGTTGATTAATGGTGGACATTTATAAAAAATATGAAGCTTGAGGAGGAGATCGAGGCGTTGGAATGAAAGGATTTTTGGAAGATGTTTTTCGATAAATATTTTTCGCACACCCTCTGACTTAAGATGGAAAGGGATTTCCTTGAACTCAAGAAAAAATATGATTAATATCTCGAAGTGTATGGGGAAAACATCACAAGGCTTGCACGATACAGCCCTGGCTTTGTCACTACCCCCGAATTCAAGGTTGAATGCTTTTTTGGTGGGCTGAAACCTAGCCTACAGAAAGTGCTGGTGATCTGTGACTTCGACAGCTATAAGAAAATTGTCTGATGTGCCCTCAAAGTCCAAATAGAGATTAGAGAATCTCATGGGTATCATGGGGATAAGAATTTTAATTTTTACTTCAATGCTGGCAGTCCGATGGATAAATCTAAAGTTGCTAAAAAGATCAAGCACCCCATTTGCTAATGGTGGGGAAAGAAGCACCCCAGAAATTACCTAAAGGGGACAAGGAAATTCTTTAGGTGTGGAAGAGAAGGGCACCGACCTATTAACTATCGACAAGAAAAAATTGGGGTTGTGATAGAGAAGAGGAACAATCCACTCGACCCTCAACGCATTGTTCAATGCTTCAACTACAATAAACTGGGGTGCTTTTCAAATCAGTGCACTAAGCCAAGGTTTTTAAGAGGCAACCTAAAACCTCTAAGACAATAAGGGATAGATTTTTCCATCACTACCACTGAAGTGAACCCCAACAATGAAGTGGTGATAGGTACGCTATTTATTCATTGAAGAATAGAAAACATACTTTTTGATTCTGGTTCTACACATTCTTTTATATCCTGAAAGTTTAGTAGATCAATCCCAACACCACCAAAAATCATGGAAGTAAATATTTCGGTGAGTACGGAAAATGGATCAATCATTTCATTCCATGAATATAACTCCTCCCATGTCATAATTTGTGGATTGAACTTCCCGGTGAACCTCTTCATACTCCCTATGGTGAAATTTGAATCAATTCTTGGCATGGATTGGCTTTCCACATATAGATCCAACATAAATTTCCATGAGGGGGAAATTACTCTCCATGTGGAGAATCAACCCCCTATTCTATAAAAGTGCAAGGAAGAAGATAAATCTTCTTTAGCTCCATCATCTCAAGTGTGGATATTACTGCCCTATGATCACGTGTATCTGGCTCAAATGATTTAGTCTAAAGAGGCAACCATTGTTGAAGACATGCCTGTTGTGGGGGAATTCGCTGAAGTGTTTCCCGAGGAATTTCCTAGTCTTCCTCCTATAATAGATGTTGAATTCTCAACTGATCTTATAAATAGGGAATTACCAATATCCAATACTCCATATTGAATGGATGTTTTGGAGCTTGAGGAGCTGAAGAAACAACTACAGGAGAATCTGGATAAAGGGTTTATACACCCAAGTGCTTCACCATGGGGTTCACCAGTCCTCTTCATCAAGAAGAAATATGGGTCAGTGTGCCTTTGCATCGATTATCGTGAGCTTAACTAAATCATGATAAAGAACAAGTATCCTCTACAATGAATCAATGATTTTTTCGATCAACTACGTGGAACACAATACTTATCCAAAGTGGATTTGTGTTCGGGATATTATAAAGTAAGGTTGAAAAAAGAAGATAATCCCAAGACTACTTTTCGTACAAGATATGGGCACTATGAATTCATAGTAATGCCTTTCGAACTCACTAATGATCCAAAAATCTTCATGGACTTGATGAATAGAGTAATTAGGGATTACCTCAAAACATTTGTGGTAGTATTTATAAATGATATTCTGATATACTCCAAAACCAAGTAGGATCATGAGGAGCATCTAACAACTGTACTATAGAACTTGCAGAAGGATAATCTCTATGAAAAATACAGCAAGTGTGAGTTCTGGTTAAAGGAGGTCACATTCTTGGGCTATATAATCACAATTAATGGTATATCTATGTATACATCCAAGATAGCTGGAATAGAGATATGGACAAGGCCAACATCGATAACAGATATCTATAGCCTTTTGGGGTTAGCTGGATATTATCAATGATTTTTGAAAAATTTATCACGATTGTCCAACCCTCTAACTAAGCTAACTTAGAAGGGAGTAAAGTTTACTTGGAGTGATAAATGTGAAGAAAGCTTCAAGTATTTGAAAAGGAGGATTATCACTGATCCTATGGTGGATTTACCCATAAGTGGCGAACTTTTTGTTGTATTCAGTGATGCTTTGAAGAAGGGCCTTGGATGTGTGTTAATGAAAAATGAAAAAGTCATTGCCTATGATTCATGGAAATTCAAAGTTTATGAGTAGAATTATCCAACACATGATCTTGATTTGGATACGGTGATCTTTGATTTAAAATTTTGGCGGCATTATCTCTTTAGGGAGAAGTGTGAAATATATACGTACCACAAAATCCTCAAGTATATATTCATATAGAAAGAGTTGAACATGCTCCAATGAAGATGGTTAGAGCTGATCAATGAATATGAATGCTCAATCCATTACCACCCAGGTAAAGTGAACAAGGTGGAAAATAATCTAAGTAGAAATGACATGAGGATTCTATCATTGATGAGAATTGAGAAAGATCCAATATTCTTAGACTTGATGATGATAGACATGGGAATCATAAATAAGGGAACATCATAAATCCTTTCACAAATGATTTCTCAACCCTCTCTTTTGGAAATGTTAAAGGATGGTCAAAAGTATGATGTGGGAATTCATAAGAAAGTGTAATATATCAGTAAAGGTAAATCCTCATAGTTCAATTTTATTGAAGAAGGAATTGTGAGATTTAAGAAAAAACTATGTGTTCCATCAAATCCAGAGCTGAAAAAGGAACTTTTGGATGATGCACATAGTTTAAATTTCTCCATTCACCCAAGAAACACAAAGATGTATAAAGATAATTGAGAGAATTATTGGTGGAATAATATGATGACGGAGATCACTGAGTATACCTCAAAGTGCCTGGTGTGTCAGCAAGTGAATTCAGAGAGGCAGAAGTCTAAGGGGATGATGCAACCATTGCCCATACTAACATGGAAATGGGATAACATCACCATGGAATTGGTCACCGGACTTCCGAAGACATCCAAAGGAAATAATGAAATCTAGGTTTTTTTGGATCGTCTTACAAAAATCTTCACACTTTATTGAAATTCAGGAGAATTTCTCATTGGATCAACTGACATTGATATATATTAGGGAAGCGGTAAGGCTGCATGAAGTACCACTATCTATTGTATCCGATCGAGATCCAAGATTCACCTCTATGTTTTGGAAGATTCTTCAACATGCTATATATACTAAACTGAACTTCAGTACGACCTATCATCCTCAAACAGATGGCCAATCTAAGCGAACTATTAAGACACTGGAGGATATGTTAAGATCATGTTTTATGGACTTCAAAGGAGGGTAGGACCAACATCTTCCACTGGTTTAATTCTCCTACAATAACAGTTTCCACTCAAGCATTTGAATGGAACCTTATGAATCCCTATATGGTAAGAGGTGTAGAACACTGACATGTTAGGATGAAGTTGGTGAGCGTAAGTTTCTAGGACACCAAATGGTCAAGGAGATAGTGGAGAAGGTGAAAACCATTCAGCAGAATATCAAGACAGCCCAGAGTCGACGAAAGAGTTATGTAGATAATCATTGAGGAGACCTTAGGTTTAATGTTGGAGATATGGTATTTCTACGCATATCTCCATATAATATGGTCATGAGGTTTGGAAAGAAATGGAAGTCAAGTCTTAGGTAGATCTGCCCCTTTGAGATTCTTGATCGTGTCGGGGTTGTGGCCTATCGACTAGCACTTCTACCTACCATGGAAAAATCACATGATGTCTTTAATGTATACCTATTAAAAAAGTACATGTCAGACCCTTCAGATGTACTCTCTTCAGAGGTAGTACAACTAGAGAATGATCTATCTTACGAGGAGCAACCAATGAAGATCATAGATCATAGATAAAAATCTCTACAAAATAAGACAATGCCCCTCGTCAAGGTGTTGTGGTGAAACCAAAAGTTTAAAGAAGTGACATGGGAATCATAGATGGTGATGAAGTACAGTTATCCACATTTGTTTTAGAGTGGGAAAAGGAAATTTTGAGGGAAAATTTTCTTAAGGGGGGAAGATTGTAATGAACCAATCTTTCATTAATGGAAATCACTCTTGATCTAATTAAAGGTCTCATTATGTAAAAATGTTTTATAAACATATTGGGTTTTATGTTTTGGATTTTTAAAATACCCTTAAGAAATGTGATCATTGATAATATAGTCATTGAACATTGATCTCATGATTAGTATAAATATAGGGCTTTAATAAATCCTACTTACTCAGAAAAAGGAAGTGATGGCCTCAACCAGTATACTTTCCCTATATGAAGCCCATTTGTCAGAGATTAGAAAGGAGGTGGTGTCATTGGGCTTTTCTCTTGACCAAGACCAAGCCGAGCTTGAAGACGTTATGTTTAAGTATAACCGACTATGAGAGAAGTGGAAGATAATAGAGATTACCACCCGAGCGATGGTATTCGAGCCACCCCAAAAGTCTATCATCATCGCATGCCTTACCCTTCGGTATTATGTGGGTGTTATAAGGGGTTATGTAACAAGACCTGAGCACTATGACTGTGTAAATTATTTTTTTATATAGAATGTGCATTCATTTTATTATTGTTACTTTGTAAATAGTTTTTAAAGCACAAATAGTAGTTTTAGTTAATATTCAAATAATAAATTTATTTTGATGAATTAAATTATTTTTTAATTAAATGTTATCTTAATAAAGTATTATTATAATTAAATCATTTTTTATTAAATATAAATGATCATATAATTTTATGAATGTAATTGTAATTTTTATTATGGTTTGAAAGCCGTTTTTTTCAAAACCCATGAATTTTCGATAAATGTCGGTTATTATTTTAAAAGGAAAATTTCACATATTTAGAAAATTATTTAGATAAAATTAATATTATTTTTGGAATTAGGATGTCAAAATTATCCAATGGTGAATTTTTCATAATTTTCTGAGATAGTCAAATATTTGGGTAAAAATTTAATACCGTTTAAATATATAATGTGTCATATGACATCATAATGACCCAATAGTGATGTAATAAAATAATATAAAAATTATTTTCGGCCAATATATGTTTTACAATTAAAATAATTTTATTTTAGATTTGTTTGATTTATTTTACAAAGCTTTAGTGTACCCTTCAAGACTTATAAAACATTTTGTTTTTTAAATTGTTTTCTTTGAGAGTGTGACTCACCTTCACATAATCAAACCTATTATTTTATGAATTTAGGCCATTGGCCTTATAAAATATTTTTTTCCACTTCCCTTTGGAAAAAACCATGGGAAAAAATCATGGTATGATTTTTGGTATTGATTATTTTAATGTGTGGTGATCCAAACCTAAATAATAAAGAATTCCCCCTCCTTTCCTATATAAAATCCCCCAAGATCCCACTTAATATTCACTAAAAGCCTTTATAGTTAGACCAAACACTTCCCTCATATATATAAAATCCTCTCAAGGTGCCCTAATCTCCCAAGAAGTCACTCTCAAGCCTCTCTCAAGCCTTTGGGATCACACTTCCAAGTAAGGGATTTCTTCCTTTCTCATTTTTGTGCAGTTTTCTTTAAGTTGTTATGCCCTTTTTTTCAATTAAAAATATTGGGTTATGATTTTACACCTCCCTTATACGTTACTCTTTATTTTTCAATGATGGGAGACCCCTTTATCTCTCATTAATTCCTCCCATGTACACCTGTTACCATGCCGAAATTCCTTGAGGGATTTCTCTCTCCTCTTTTACATCCAAGTAATTCTTTTGTATTATAAATCTAGATTCTGTTACATTTTTTGGGAAATATATCTATATGACCCACATACTATCCATTTAATTTATATATTATGATACACCCTTTTCCCTCTCATAATCAATTTTCATAAATCCTTATTTCACGCTGTTATGCTGCCGAAATTGTACAGTGTTTTTCCAAGCTGAGATCATTGTGTAGTGAATATCGTACCCATGTCTCTATCAAGGGTATTCACCTTTATAAAAATATAAATATTGAATGGTAACTTAATTTATTTATTCCAAATTTCTTAATATTGGAATTTCTTATGATTTTGATTGATTCCATGATCCATGTGGCACACTTATGCGTGAAATGAAATGTTTAAGAATGGTGCACCCTGATTGTGCTCCAATGCATTGAGTAAAGATTAATATCATGATATGTCAAGTGCAATGCGTGTTTACTCATTCTAATCCAAGTGAAATGAGGGTTTACTCATTATAATCCAAGTGAAATGAGGTTTTAATCATTCTCTATGTTCAATGATCCTTGACTCATGCTAAGATCATGTAAAATGTTATTGCCACATTTCTATATTATGATTATCATGCTCTATCATGCCTTTATGTTCATTTTTCTATTGTGCTCCATTGATATTCCTATTGTATAACATTTATTTTATTCCTCATGTTATTACATGTTTATTACCTTACTGGGGTTTATATCTCACCCTTTTCTCATGCATATCCTCAGGTTATCCTATGAAATGCTAATTACGAGGGAATGTAGTGGTCATATAAAGGAAGTTTTCAATAAAGATGTTTTATTTCATGTTTTATGTTGTTATGTAATGATCCTAAGCCCCAAGACACTAGAACTATTGATCTACTGTGTTGAATCAAGTAAAGTTTATATAATAAATCATGTTTAAGTGTGAAATAAAAGATTAGGGTTGTCATAGTTTATTTGATATTTATGTTAAAAATCATTTAATAGTATCTATAAAAGATATGGGTTTCTATAGAATGAATGATTTTAGTAATGTGTATAAGGATATATGTTGGAATATAATTTGAACATTATATATATTATAATTGGAAATATATTAATTGGATATATGGGAGTCATAAATATATACATTGGACATATAGTTGTTAGGTATATACAATGGGTAAGAATTGTAATTTAAAATAATATAATAATTTCACAATAAAGGAAAAAATATAATTTCTTTTTAAATATTTAATAAAATATATTGAAAATGCGTTAGAAATAATTTTTATTAATGAATGATGTTAAGTATTTATAAAATAAAAATATGATTTAAATAAAAATTGATTGTTAAAATTAAATAATTATAAGTTGAGTAGATAAATTTAAT
The DNA here is from genome assembly GCA_963277665.1 of Viscum album. NCBI lineage: Eukaryota > Viridiplantae > Streptophyta > Magnoliopsida > Santalales > Viscaceae > Viscum > Viscum album. Next base: position 1,596,916,009 of record OY728119.1, on the reverse strand, counting down.
AGGATTTTGAACAATTATTTAATGTTTAAAAATGATATTACAAGGAAATTATGTTTTAATTGTTATATATTTTTATCATATTAAATTTAACTTAACACTTCTAAATAATGAATCTAATGTGGCTTATTAATGTATAACATATTTATCAATAGTTATTTAGTTGAAAATGGACATAAAATAGTATTAAGAACATATAACGATTAAAATGTGATTTTAATTAAAATAGTTTTTAACATACATATTTTATCATTTTATTTAAAAGAGAATTTTCATATATTTAGATATTGAGTTAGTTTAAATTGGGAAAAAAAATTATTCAATATTTCAAATAATTTATGGAGGTTCATTTCATAATTGGGGGTAAAAAAGTTTCTAAGTTAATAATTGATCCACCATAGTAAAGGAAAAATTAGGTAAATTGGGGATAAACGAAGTGGTAAGGACATAAAATATAATGAAATCATTTCAAAAAACTTTTTTATGATGGATTTATCAAAAAATTATTGTCCCACATATATTATATTTCCACTTTTTAGACACTTTAATTTTAAAATGACATCCTTATGCATTACAGGTTAAATATTTTCTATAATGCTACTTAGTAATTATCTATAAAAGGAGCTCTCATCTACCCCTCCCAAATGACAAATAAAAATCATTTTTATAATGAATATATAAAATGTTTCACATTTAAGAATCCTTTTATATGTTTGATATCTTATGGTAACAACAGGGATTCCTAGATCCATTATTTTTAAGGAACATGGTTCAAAAAGGATAAAATTAACCAGGTATCTAACTTATTCTCTAACTTTTTCCATTAAATCATCATATAAACTCTTTATAAATCATATTATACACTATAATGATGATATTTAAAGTAATTATTCAACTAATAATGGGATAATACTATTATATAAATCTAAATATTTTATCATTCATTAGTATAACATATTCTTGTTTGGGTTGTTTCAAACACTTACAAGAATGATGTTATACCAACATCACCATTTTCACTATGAATAACTATTAATAAATTAATCTTAGTAATATATGATATTTTGGTGTAATTTATATTATTAATAATATTATTCTTTTGGTGTAATAATATAATGCATTATATATGTTAAGAAACTCATTACTATTACAAATTACATGAAAAATCATTTTTATGGATTACATTCTCCAGAACCAAAACAAAATTTTCCATAAAATGAATAGGATAATGAATAAATAATTGGAACATAATTATTATAGTACCTATAGAAATATATTATTGATGAAAATGGTATCTATGAATAATGTTTCACATCTCTATTATGAAACTTGTATGAAATTATTTGTAGTACTAAAAAATGATTATAAAAATAAACTATAAATAAAAAAGTATATTTGTAATGAATTTTTATATTTTAATTATATAAAAATTAATATATATGTGTAAGATTATATATTAAGTAATTAAGATTATTTTTTTACTATATAAGTTGTTAAAGAACTTTCATATATTTTAGGAGTAAAGATAATGTTCTCTATACCCATCTCATTTCAAAATCGATTTTATTTATGCTTGGACTTCCATCCAGTAATATTATATGTTATACTCTCTAAAACTCGCCTATTTTATTATACTATGGTTATTCATGGGATTTAAATGTGTTCTGACCATTTCATCTCCCTTTCATTTATAATTCAACTAAAATTACATTAGTAAGGAAACTCGACCTTATCTTTTTTTTTTCTGAAATCATTCTCCTCCATGTCCATTGTATTTATTTTCATTTATAGATATATTTCTATATAATTAAATGAATTATTAAGGTATATTTTCAATTTAATTGATATTATTTACACTTTAAATCTTATGTTTTTTTAATGATGATGCTTTGGCCCAAAATGACCAAGGCACAAATTATTATAAAAAAGTTTACAGAAGTTGGAAATACGTGATCATATTACAATATCTTTCATGCAAAGGAAGTAAACCAGTAAAAAGGTCTTCAAACTAGGTAATACCATGATTTAAACCCATGTTTTCTAGGCCATCTTCCACCGTGTTTACTTCTCAATAAACATGTGTGATGATATAGTTTATATCGATAAGCGAACAGATGCAGTCTGTCCAATGTGTACTAATCGACCATGAAATATGTATTATTCCATTCCAAATTTCATGCATGATGGTTGTTAAATCACTTTAAATCTAGAGATTTTCCCAACCAAAGCATTTGGTGAAGGCAATAGAATGAATTAAACTCATCATCTCAACTTCAAGAGAGGTGCCGATGTCGCAGCTACCCATGAACTATCCAAGGATCTGACCAAGGTGATTCCTGAAGATAGAACTGAAACCTACAGGGCCCGGATTGGCTTTGGAGGCACCGTCAATATTAACATTAATCCATCCAGGGATGTGAGCTTTCTATAAAACATCCAGAGTATGATGAAGCTGAAAATAATTTCCATTAATCCAAAAACGCCGCAAGATTTCAAAGTCATGCACAGTGTTGTGGCAATGCCCATTTTGCATCAAAGTGGCTTCCCGTATGGAAATAAGGATCCGAATCTGACCTGATATTTGATTGAGTAACTAATTGTTATGAAAAATAGCATTCTGGTCATACTAGATTACATGATGCAGTTCAGCAACCGCAACTAATATGAGGTTATTGATTTTCTGATATTCGTCCATTTATGCACATTTTTTTAGTTGAGTCTTAACAGAGTCAGGAACCAACCATCTGTAATAAAAATTGTCAATAATATAGTTCCAAAGAGCAGGAGTTGTAGAATAATAGAGAAAAAATGATTAGAATATTATCTGTGTTGATTACAGAGTTTTCATTTCGAACAAATCTAGATTCAAAAAAATTGAAGACAACTCTCTGTGTGAACTCTATTGTGAGCAAGCCGCCAGATGAGATTGAATCTTGAAGGCTTTATCCAAAGCTTGTTAAAATGTTTTATCCACTTAAATTCACTTTCTGAGTTACAACAGTAATGATTGTAAAGAATTTTAGAGTTAAGACTGCTATTGTTGGAAGGTTCCCAAATTAAGAAATAATTAGTATTACAAAAAAGAGTAGTTTTAAATGACATTCAGAATATTTTCAGTGAGATTATCATAATGAGAGCTTAGAATATCTCTAATAGAGTAATTATTATTCTCAGGGGTTTGATTGGGCGAAATCATAGTAATTAAGTTCGTTCCAGTCTAGTTATATAACCATAATTTCATGGAGGATTCCTTCGAGACCATCCATCTAGAATTATCCATAATATTAGAGTAAGAATGTCTGATGGATGGCCAGATAGAGGAGTTAATGAAATTTGAATTTCCAGTCTTAAGTCTTAAGAAATATATTTTTGAGGAAAGTAATAGATTCATAATTATTATGAATAATGTTCCAAGTGAGTCTGTCTTGAAGAGCTTCGTTAAAATACTTAATATTTTTTATGCCGATACCACCTTTTTCAATAGGCTTGCAACAAGTTGACCAGGGAATAGTCACAAGCTTTTTTTCAAGAGTGCTTCCAGACCAAATGAATTTTTTTATAGCGATGTTTGTATTTTTGATAAGACCAACCAGCCATTTATAGACCCTCATAGAGTAAACAAACTTGGAAACAATGGAGAATTTGACTAGGAAAATCATACCCACCATAGAGAGTGATTTACCTTTCCATGAAGATAGCTGGATTAGAAGTTGGTCAACTATTATGGAAAAGTGGCAGGATTTGGTTCTTCCCTAAAAAAATGGGAACACCAAGGTAATTAAATGGAAGAGTACCTTCTTTTAGACCTAAGTCACTAATAATTCTTGATTTTATACTGGGGGGATAGTTCTTCCCAAATAAGATTCAGGATTTATCCCAACTAATGGTTTTTACAAAAACATTTTCTTAGAGAGAGAGAGAGAGTTTGTTTGAGGTTTTGAATGTTTATTTTATCACCTTGAAGGAAAAGGATGATGTCATCAGCATAAAACTAGAGAGTGGGGGAATTTACATTCCTAATGATGTGGATGGTTTTCAGTTTATTCTGGTCAACTAATTGATTGATCAGGTGGCTAAGATAGTCATCCTCTATTGAGAATTGAATGGCAGAGAGAGGATCACCTTTCTTGACACCTTTGGTGCACTTGAATTATCCCTTGAGAAAACCATTGATTAAAATGGAGATAGACGCTGAATTGAACAAATTTTTTATTGTAGCAATGAAAGAAACACTAAATCCAAAACCTTGAATAAAATTGAAGAGAAAGCTTCAATCCATGGTGTCAAAATCATTTTTAATCTCCAATTTAATGGAAATGTTACCACCTATGTTAGTTTTATTCAATTTATTGACACACTCAGAGGCAAGACAAATACAATCTTGAATATATCTACCCTTAATAAAACCAAATTGGTTCCAAGGGACAATTTTATCTATGATAGTTTAGATTCTATTGTCAATGATTTTAGTGATTATTTTATAAAGGTAATTGATAAGGTAAATGCGTCGAAACAAATTAATCTCAAAGGTATTGTCCAATTTTGGGATCAAGGAGAGGAATTGAGCCTTAAGAGCATGAGGAAGAACACCATTAGATGATTTTTACCATTTTTATATCTATTTTCATAATGAAGATTCCTCTAAAAAATTTCATGTTTTTAAAAGGTAATATATATTACTATTTTTTAAAAAAAATTATCATTTTTAAATAAAATTTACCTAAAGAAATGTGTATTCATTCTAGTTTTTTTCAAAGTAATTTTCTAGTACACTTATAAAAAGTTTTTCATCTATGTTTAAATCCTTTAACATTTCTTATGATTTACTGAGGATACTATAAAATTATATTATCCACCTTTATTATCTTAACATCTTATAATCATGTCCATTTTATTTTTTCATGATCCTAATTCTTTTCTAATGGGTTAATAATGTTGTGATGGAATTATGACTATTTTTATGTTCTTAAGGCACATATATTTATGGTTTAAAATTAATTTATGTGTGGGTTTATTATAACCTTCTAATTAATTGTAGAGTTTTTATATCCATTAATATTTTGTGTGTGAATTATTGTGTTTTATAAAAATATAATGAGTGTCCATGATTTGGTTTTCTCAGAAATTAATGTGTAGGAATGATTGGGGTTTGCCACAAATTAATTTGAAAAAATGATTGGTTTTTATCACAACATAGTGGGGTGGAATGATTGGATTTTAAAAAATAATTATTGTTTATGATTCTTATAATTATACCAACTCTCTATGTATTTCCTCATTATTATGTTTTTCTCAATGTAACATGATTATCGAATCATTATTTCACATTTATTTATCACATTAATAATGTTATTATAAAAAAATTATTCTTTGACTCATGAGTATATGGTCATTTTTGTGTATTTCATTCTCTCATGATATATTTATATACATTTATTATTTTCTTCCACTAACATGCTCATATTATTCTAACTTACAGTATTATATTGTTATATTTTTTACCCTTATTGAGTATATGATCTAACCTCTTACTTATGGTTTCATTCCCTAGGTTAGGAAGAAGTGTATTTTGAGTGATATTTCTAAAAGGGTATAATGTTATAAAAATATTTAAATAATATTTTGATAATATTGTAAAATATGATTTTTTTGGTATCTAATCTCCAAAATCACTAAACATTCTTGTTCTAAAGTCATATTAATTGTGGTATGTAATTAATTTTCATGTAAAAAGATTTATTATGTATGTATGTTTTTCTTGGGTCCCCTAAGTTATTATTATAGTGTGGTTTAGTTAATTTTTAGGGTTATGTTATAAATAATAAGAGATACTAAAGTAAAACTACCTATGTTTAACTAAATTTCACGTAGAAATGTCATAAAATTTCATATATTGAAAGGAATGTTCAATAATTTAGGATATCTTAGTATTTTTTTACATATGTTTTATTACTATTATTATTAATTATTGGTACTCATAATATCATTTTTTAGTAAATTACCAGAATAATGGTGAATCGAGTTAATGATTAATTTTATAAATAATAAATTTCTTATCCCAATCAGAAACTAAATGAGATGAGATATAGAGTGAAAAATATTGTGGCTATGATTACTAAACAATCTCTTATTGTGAAAAAATACAATGAATCATGAATAGCACAAAATAAACCAAGCAATAAAAAAATAACAATTGAGTCATTCATGAGGAAACATCCCACACCCTGTAATGGGTATTCAAAAGAACTAATTTTTGTGTAGTTCATCAACATAATAAAAAATATATTTTCTATTTTATAGTGTTTATATAATTAAATAATTGATTTATCTATTTAATTTTTTGATTTTGTGGAAATTCAATGGTAGGCCCTAATCAAGAAAACAAAGCAAGAGGAAGAAATCAACTCTGTGGGATCGGAGTAGTTTAAGAAGGCATTTTTTAATAAATATTTTTCCCTGAGCTCCTCACACTAAAATGGAGAAAGAATTCATGGGTTTGAAATAATATAAAACCATTGGTACCTATGAAGAAAACAAAATGAGACTCACAAGTTATAAAACATGTTTTATTTATGATCCCAAATAAATGGTCAATTATTTATTTAGTGGTTTAAAACCATGTATTCAGAATTTATTAGAAAATAGAGGATTTTGTATATATGAATAAATTTTTATATATGCACAGATAGTGGAAATAGAAACTTGTAACCCATGTTATTCACTTTAGTTTGGAGTCAAGAAATGTAAAATGGCATTCCATTGAAACTAATATCACAAATCAGTTAGATGAAAGAATGTTTAATCACTTATATTGGAAAAATATGGTAGGGAGAAACTATTAAATTATATTAAATGACTAATAAAATGTTTAATATATTTTAATGTGGGACTCTAAGCATGAAACTACTAAAGAAACATGAAGTGGATGATTAACCCAATGTAGGAGAAGATGTTACCAAATAATTCAACACCCCCACAAAATTTCATTAAATGTAAAGACTATAATAATAATTTGAATCAATTCCCCAATATGAAGACTATTAAGGATAGAAATAATTAATCACCTCAATGTCCAAGAGAATAAAGAAGGCCCTAAATAGTCAATGTTTCTGAAGTGGTCCATGATAATGAAGTGGTGAAAGTTTCCCTCGTTATCCTCTCAAGAACTATGAATGTATTATTTTACTATGGTGTATCTCATAATTCAACATCATACATATTATTTATTAATATTAATCTTCTACCTAACAATATGGATATTAAATTGTTGGTGGAAACACCATGTGCTTCCATTATTATCTATAAGGTATATAACACATCTCAAATATTGATTTTTAAAATGATTCTTCCTGTAAATCATTTTCATTCATCCATTTTCATGTATAATGTGACACTAAGAATGGATATGCCATTCTAATATATAGATTATATTACATGCTAGGATAGTGTAATCTCATTTTACATCCCAGATATCCCCATGATCAAATATTGATGAAAGTATGATGATGGAATCCCTTTGGAAACAAAATCCTAAATATGTGTCATGATACCCAACAATGATGGATACATGGATCAAGAGAACAGATAAAAAGTCAATTATGAATATTTTTTGATTTTTTAAGATTATGTGTAAGTACTTCATGATTAATTTCATAATCCACCCACAAAATTTTACAATGAGTTTCAAATTTAACACATTAAAGATTTTATGTCTTTATAGATTAATCATTATCAAATAATTCCCACTTAATTAGAAAAATTTATTCAGAAACATAAATAGAATATATAAATTGGTTTTTATGCCCATTTACCTCACCATAGGGTGCACCCATATTATTTCCCATAAAGTGGGTTTAATCATAGAACCTTTATATTAATTATTGTGAACATAAAAAATACTTACCCAGAACAAGTATCTTTAGCACATATTAATAATTTTTTATCAATATAGAGGGGATAAATAATTCCAAAAATTTACAATAGATCTATATATTATAATTAAAGTGTGAAAATGGGTTATATACCCATGGAAACCATTAAAAAAATTTATAGACACTATGAATTTAGAGTAATTCCACACAAAATTACAAATATCCCAGATATCATCATTGATATGATGTATATAGTCTTTTGATATTAAATAAAACAATTTATGGTAGTATTTATAGATTATATTCTCATATATTCAAATATAGTGGAAGATCATGAAGACCATTTAATGATTTATCTAATGTTTTTATAAGATGAAAACTATGTTCTGAACCTATAAAGTGTAAATTTTGGCTACACAAAAGTATCATTATTGGGGAATTTAATCACACATGAGAGAATCTATTCTGATCGTGAAAATATATATGTTATTGAATAGTGTCCTAGACTAGCCTTTTTAATAGAAATACATAATGTTATGAGATTTTTAGGATATTGTAAATTACTTAAAAAAATTTACCATTGTTTTCAAATCCACTGAACAAGTTAACTTATAAGGGAATGAATTTCATCTATACTAATTAATAAGAATAAAAATTTAAAGATATTAACTGAATGCTGGTAACTGAAACAATTATCACACGATACTATAGAGATTAATGGTTTTTAATATACAGTAGTATATAAAACAAGGGATTTTTTCTTTTTCCCTTTTATAATGATAGAGTGTTATCTTAATAATTATTTTAATTAATGAATCTTGATAAAATATACCTGACGCATGATTTGGAATTAGTATTGATAATATTTATCTTAATGATATGGAAGGATTGTATCCTTTATGATAAGTGTGATATATATAATTATAATAATAGAATAAATTATATATTAAAAAACTTGAAACAATGGAGATGGTTGTAGTTGATCAACAACTATAATGCCTCAATACGTTACCACTATGGAAAGAATAATAATGTAGAAAATTCTTGGCGTATGAAGGTTATTTCTATCTTATACATGATGAGGATTGAAAGAGAACCAACACTCAGGGATCTTAAATGTATGGTGAAATAATATGAGATTTTATGTTATATTTCTCTTCAAATAAATTTAAATACATTGATATCTTCTGTTATATGCAACACTGAGTTAACAGAACAATGATATATTATTAAAAATTTATTATTTAAACATGAATGTTATAACCTACCCAATTTAATTATTGGTATGAATAATCATATACACATTTAAAAATATTTATAATGATTTTATGTAATGAAAATACATTTTTAATATATTAAATATGTAATTAATTTTATAGGGAATTCATTTTACCTTTAAAAATTATTCTAAAATGGTTTTATTGAATTTTGTGAATGAATTTTATAAATAATTTATACCAATATTAAAAAAATATTTCCAAAAATAGATATCATTTTTGGATTCATCATATCAAAATAATCATAGGTTAATTTGTTTTATGAAAATATCAATTTTTCAGTGAATAGTAAAAAATAATGATTTTTATTGAATTTTTATTGAATTTCAAATATTAACAGTGATCCATTTTATTTTAAAATAGCTTAAAAGTAAAAATTAGTTCATTTATATTATTAATAATCCTATTAATAATATTTTAATCATCTTTTTTATTGATTTTGGTATAAAAATCTTTTGCACATAAAAAGAATTTTTTTTCTAGAAAAATAGTTTTTTCACCTTTTCTAGGTTTAATTTTAAATTAAATTCTAACCCTTTTGTGAATTGAATTAGATAAAATTTATTTCATATTTTATACAAAATAATTACTATAATTTCATTTTTAAACTTAAATTTATGTCATTATTAATTGTAACCATAGAAAAACGGTTCTCGTGATAAAAGAGGTAAAATTGGGTTATGTCGTAGGGTGAAACATTAAAATATATATAACAAATTAAAATATGCTATTTTATTAATGGTGTTAAATAAATTTATGTATGAGGAGTTAAATAATTTATTTTAGAACATTTTTCTAAATTTTGGAACGCAGTCTCAACTTTTGGAAAGATATGTTATAATTTATTTATATTTAACACAATTTTTTGTTTAGGAATTTAATGGAATTGTTAGAAGATTATATTCTAATTTGGATTTATTAAGATGTATAAAAAAGTTACTTTTTATTATTTAACTAAAAATATTCATTTAACAGACTTAATACTTGATTTCAAGGTAAAATGATTGTTACGGTCAAATTAGGTATTTCCTAAAAACTATTTTTGATTCATTTTAAATTCTTATATTAAAATTAATTTTTACCACCCAATGAAATTGAATCTTGTAAAGTGGATTCAAAAAACTGAAACATTATTTAAAAATAATATAATTACCCATTAATTTTTTTCCATATAATTATACTATCATCGTAAAATGTTAAATGATCACATTTATGGTCAAGATGGGTTTACAATGGTTTACCTAGAATATAAGGCCTAAAAATGTTTCCAAAACATTCAAAAATTATATTGTATTATATTATTTAAAACATATCACATTTTATATTTTAATTTTAGGTTCCTTTTTCCCAATTTAAATGATTATGATGTTTAACTATTTTATATTTTATGAAATTCCATGTTTGTTATTTTCATCCCTTATAAAATTATACAACCAATCCTCTCATATCCACACTTTAGGAGCCTTATATCTTATAAAATAACTATTATAATACTTCATTATCTAAATTATCTAAGTCATATATATTTTTCTATTACAAAAAACCCATCCTTTTCAAGTCTTATTGTGTAAAACAAAATAGGTTTTTCAACGAAGTGGCATAACACTTAACCAAGTAAGATAAATTTTATTTCTTTTTATACTACCCATAAATATATTGTAACCATAATAAGATAAATAATCTAGTATCATAAATATACTGAGATGTTTTAATAATTATGTGATATACATTTTTTACTTTTTTCTATCTAATGGTAATTGAAAAAAAATCACACGTGCATACATTCGACTTACCATCTCCATGTAGTGGTGTAATTTGTATTTTATCACCATTTTACATGGATGGTTATAAATATAAAATTAATTAATATATATGATATAAGTGAAATAATTATATTTTTTTCAATAAAATATATAATTATACTTCTTACATTTACACCTATTAAAAATTATTGGTGCTCATGGATACGTGTGGAAGTCAACCTCCACGAAGCGATGAGATTTAGTTTTCATGTCCACCATTCAAGGAAAACTATTAATATCTATATAATAAATAAATATTATATTTAAATAATAATTAACATTATTAATATTATTTAAAATGTAAAATACTCAACTACTAAAACTACTAAACAAAACTTAAAAAAATGAAGCAGTAATCACCCAGAACAATGAATTTAAAAAAGAATTAATAATAAAATGGTGATAAAATATTATAAGAAAATAATATATGGTATGAGATATATGATTATGTATTTACTATACTCATAATTTTTATATATTAATTATACAATATTTTAATATAACTTATCAATAAAATAAAACCTAAAGTAAGGGTTCTTCATCTCAATATTATTTAGTTGAGACATGTTTGATCTTATGAAGTAATATATTTTTATGAGGTGTATATAATAATTTTTTTACATGTTATATCATGGATACTTATTAATTATAATTATTAAAATTTATAACTAATATTATTTAATTCATGGGGTTTTGATTTGAACATTACCAAACAGGTAATGGTTTGTTTCACAATCTCATCCTTATTCAAGATTGATTATTTTTAAATTTTCATTGGGGGGATAGTTTATATTTATATACCAAATAAAAAGAATTTTATTTTCCTTTATTTTCATATTTTATTTATGAAATAGTTCCTTTTATATATTCTTTGGAACTCAAAATTACAAAAGAATGTTTTTAATTGAAAACTGTGATTGTTTTCTATTCAATCAAGAATCTTTTTCATCCATTCACATAATATATTTAAAAAATTTCAAAAAATAACTTAAAATTACATAATGGATGATTAAATATATTTTTAACCATGTTTAACTTTGGTAAAATTTTTAAAATGGAATATTCTATTCATTTTATTAACAAGCTACTATTTTACCAAATGTGTGAAGATAATCTCAATGATTACATCATGAAAACAAATTCCCGCCATCTTGAATTATCAATGTTTTGAATAATAATTTGCTATAGTACATGATAATTTTCAATGAAATTTTAATATCTTATATTCTAAAAATATTTTAATTTTAAATAATTTATTTTAATATGAAAATTATATTTTAATTAAGAAATTTTCTAGTGGTATTTTTAAAATATATTCATCTATGTTAGCATCATTTGATGAATCATATGATAAACTGGGTATCTAATCTATTTACACTATCCACCATGTATCTCTTGATGTTTGTGATCTATTTTACTAGGTAAGGTATTCATATTTGATATAATTATTATTCTAATTTAGATATTTATTGATTATTAGTAGATTATTTTTTATATTCTATTCATATAATGAATGAATTGGACTTATTAGGTAACGATTGGTGTCAGGAATTATATATCCCTTCTATTAATGTCACACCAAGACCTTATTGATTTATTATTTTTAATTTTTTTAATTATTATTTTGAGTTTCGGTTGCAGGTGGGTCGAGTTTTAAAATTTTTTAAGATCTTTTCATTGTTGTTCGGTCAGCCTGCTTGGATGCCCAGGTACATTGGGTTGTGGTGCACAAATTGCGCATGTTTTTTAACTCGTGTGATGATTGTGTGGCTCAGTACTATAAGTGGGAAGTTTCGAGTGATGCGGGTTGAGCATGACTTACTCAATTGTGCATCCGGCTGTAGGAAATCGTGCACGGACTACGGGGTTACCTCGTTTTTAGAACAAATAATACTATTGAATTTTAAAATAAAAAAAATAAGAATGGGTTAAATAAAATTAAATAAATAAACAAAATTTTGATAATAATAATAATGATATGATTATTATTATTATTATTATTATTATTATTATTATTTTCCTTTATTTTAATATTATTTTTATTATAAGATAAAATGACAGAAAAAACATAACCCTAAACATAATCAACCTGGTGGCATCCTATTTTCCCCTTATCTGTTTGTGCTATGTGACCCCTCATTCCCTCATTTTGCATTTAGTGCCCCCAGCCCCTCCTGGTGGCCTCCTCCTCTTTACGGTCCAGCAAAGTCGCCACCCTCTCCTGCATCTGGTGCGAGGTACCTTCTCCCCCTCCCCACGGTGTGTGCGACGAACCCCTACCCTCCTCCCTTGCTTTGAAGGGCCGACCTCTCCACTCTGAACCCCCCTGCTTCCTCCTCTCATCTGACACTACACCCCCCCTTCCACTAGCGGTGCACAACCCAGGAGAACCCCCTGTTCCAGCGGCTCAAACCCCCCTCTACACACATGTCCATCCGACACCCTCTATCTCGCTAGCGTGAGCTCCCGGTCCGACGAATCCACCCTGCTCCAACCAGGACCTCCTTCACACCTCCGATTAGGGATTTTGAATCCCTCATGGAGTAGTTTTGGGTTTCTGTTGTCGTCTGCATTGTCATCGCACCTTGGATTTGAGGTAGGGCCCCATTTCACCTACCTTTATGATTTAAGTTTCACATGTTTCTGTCTATTTTCAATATATATATAAATATATATACGCAAAGTATTGGTTTTTACTGTTTGGTTTAATTTTTTAGTGCATAGGGGAGGGGGTGGTTTATGCCTGGTTTTGTGGAATTTATTTTGTTTAGTTAATGTGTGCACATGAAGCGTTGGTTTAATTTTTTTATTTGATTTCGCGCATAGTTAAGAATAATTAAAATAAATATTAGTGGTTTAAATCAATTTGAGGTATGAAATTTGGTTTTTCACCAATTATTTTAGGGTATTATGTTTTATGTGATTCCCTGGTGTTTTTTTGGATATGCGAGGGTCTTCGATGCACTAATTTTGGGTGTCGGGAATTGTTGCAGGGAGTCGAGATCACTTCCAAGTGCACACACACATTTTCCTAGGTATGAATATATATATATATATATTCTGAGTGTGTGTTCCCTCATGGTGTGGGAAACACATGCATTGGTTTAAAGGTGTGTGCGTATACATACATGGAAGCACGTGCGTGCGAGCAGGGTGTTGCTTGAGTCAAAAAGTTTCGGCTTGACCACCCTAAGGTAGGAAAATTCATGCATTTTATTTCCATTTCATGTCCTTAATGCTTGAAGTTTTTTTATTTTATTATCTTGTTATGCATCTCCATGGTACCTCTTTAAATCTTGTTTTGGTGTTCTAAAGTTGATTGGTGTTGTTAAAGATAGGGTTTTACATGAATCTTGGTTTATTCCTTGTATATGATGCCTTAGGTGTTTTCAAATTGCCACTTGTTCTGTTTGGGTGAAATTTAATGCCTGTGTGGGGTTTTTTCCATAAATTGTTTTTGTTAAATTGGTTTGGAATATATTTTTTATTTCGTGTATGAAATGTGTTGTTTTCCCTAGTTATGGTTTAGTGCTTGTCTAAAAACATACTTTTGGTTTATGAAGTTGTGTGGTATTTTATAAGTGAGCGATATGGGTGTTTTTGTGTTAAAAGCAAATGGTTTAGTTATGAAATTCGGTTTCAAATGTTTTGGATGGTTTTAGAGTGTTCCGCTTGGTTTGGCACGATTGTCCTTGGAAACATGATAGGGTGATTTTTTGGAAAATGAAAGGGGTGTTTGTTTTTCGGGGTGTGTTTGGGTGAAAGTGGAATCTGAAGCCCGTTTGGCGTTATGTGAAAGATTTTTGGCTTGTAATTGTTTTGAAAGACCGTTTGGAACATTATTAGGTGTTTTTATTTTATCTTGACTTAATGTTAACTTGGGAATGTTTTGGTAAATTTTTTATTTAAGGGACTGTTCGATCACTTTGGTATAAAGAGGGTAAATTGGGGTTGTTTTGAATTGGTTAAAAAATGTTTTGATAAAAAGATAAGCATTGTGAAGCTAAAGGCCCATTTGAAATTTTGGATTGGATGTTTACAAAAGGTTTTATATGTGTGAATTGTATGAGGCATGTTTGGCATCTTTGAAACTGTATTTTTTGGAAAACCCCTTTGTGGTTAGGCCCCTCGCCTCGTCTGTTGATCATGTGACATTTGGGTCCTCAGTATGGGCCTCCTTTTGAGAATATTTATTTTAAGGCATGTGACTAACCTTGAGGTGGTCAGGGTGGTTCCGATTTGTGTCAGGTGATGGATTATATATATGGCTTGTTATATGAATGGGTGGCACACCTCTTTGTGAACATAGTATGGAAACTTATCATAGCAAGGGGGTTTACTGAGAACAATTGCTACACTAGTTTAGATTACGCAATGGCTAGTGGCCCATAACAGAGACATGTTTTTTTATTATTATTGCTATGGGATTGGTCCCCTAGACCAGGCCAGGTAGGGTGACGATCGGGCGTTAGGGCGTTATGACGTCATCAAAAGTAGTCATGCCTTCAGCATGAGTCACATGTATAGTATGTTCTAGTCTTCCTCCAAGTTCCTAGGTTTTCCGTGATCCTTTAGTACTAGAACTATTAGTACCATTTCCCTTGATGTGTGTGGAATCATACCTTGAACTTGGTTTTGGTGTTTTCTTGGAAAAGTTTCATTTTTATGGTTGTTTTTAAAATGGACTTCAAAGTAGTTGTTTTGGAGAAGTTTGTGTGAGCCTATATTTCGTTTTCTCTTCATTTTTTTGAATTATAAGGGCAATGGAATTCTAATTGTAAATTTTCAAAATACAGTGTAAATATAAAAACCTTATTTTCATATTTGTAGTTCATACTAGTATTACTGGGTTGTTTTGGAATTGGAAAATGCATGGATTCTATGGTTCATTATTGGCATCCCTACAGATAATTTTAATTCTCAAACCTATATTATCTTTTCAGAATAAGGTTTAACTATTTGGTTCAGGTTCTTGTTTTTTATTTTTCCTATGTGAGGCTGACTGTTAGTTATTGGAGGTGACCAAGAGGTCACAGGGGAGTACATGTAGTCTTGTTTTCTTGCAGCTTCTAGTTTTCTTTTTCTTTGTATAATAATTTTTATTTTATTTGTCTTATTTTTATGGGCCAAACCATTCCCACCGGTTTAGTTATGATTCCTGACACTAGTTGCGAGCCCATGGGGATTGGGAACTCCCTTTGGGCCATGTCGCGGTCTGGCTCGGGGGACTGTTTTAGGGTCAACCCAAGTTGGTTCATGACAGAATGGTATCAGAGGAGGCCCTTGTTATTTGGGGTGTCTGGTAGATAGATATTAGGACTGTAGGGGATCAGGAGGTAGGTTACGGGTCGGTGCCTGATCACCACCACTCATAACGAGACCAGAGCTACTAGGGGTAGTCTGGGATTTGAGCCTTTGATATTTGGGTGTCTTTGATTGAGGGATGAAAATGGGGGTATATTGGTTCACGTTGTGGCCTCACATGGGGTGGTGACCCATGTGGAGTCCAAGTGCCCAGTTTAAGGTTCTCTTAGTGTTATGCCTTAACTGGGGCATGACTCACCACTATATCGCCGAGTTAGGCACAAACATTAGTTCCTCATTCCGATGGTTTATAGTTGGTTGTGTTTAATTTTGAACTCAGTTGATGTGAGTGTGTGTTACAAATGAAAGTGATTTTGAAATGAAAAAAGGGGTTTCTTCCAAATTGTTTTTTTGAAATTATTAAAGTGGGTTTAAAAAGAGAAAGTGTTTCTGTTTTGAAAAACATGGTATGTGTTTGGATTTGGTAAGGAAACGAAGTTTTTGAACCTTGGCACTCTTTATGGAGGGTCAAACGTGTGTGGGTTTGTACGGAGAGTGCACGGGGGCACTTCTTCGTAGATTATGTGAGCGAGATTGAATGAACACACATGTGATGGCTCATAAGCTGCCATAGGTGAGTTCAAAAATTTTAAATAAATAATGTTTTCAGAAAAGAGATTTATGCTTTTATTTGTATATGTTTGGATTATGGGCTTGTTTCCCTTCTCTTTTCTTATTGTTTTGATTGAGTTTTGGATTGATACCAGTTTCGATGGTGTTTTTCATGTTGTTATGAGTAAGCCTCCCAGAAAGCTTCCAAAATTTGTTAACGATTTATTCCTAGTTCCCATTTCTTTTTGTGTGTTTCCTACTTATTGAGGTAATCAAAGTATGTTAAAGGTATTTTTACAGTTTGGAAAGATAGCGTGTCTTTAGGTTTTTGGGAACTCCTAGGGTAGTTAAGGTTTGTACTGCCTTAGAGGTATTTGAGGGTTTAGTTCTGGACTAGTAAAGATGATATGTCTCATCGTCGTTTGAGTTTTCTGTGTGGTCAATGGTTGTCAAATCTAGTGAAGGTTCCCTTCCTGGTAGGGATCTTCGTCTGTACCTACTCTTAGTTTGTTGGATTGTTCTCTCGCATGCCGCTATTATGGCTGGTTCAAGCATTTTAAGCCTCCTTGTCGCATCTCTCCAAAGTCTTTCTACCGTGCGAATGTTCAGGCTACCAGGGATAGTTCTGAAAGAAACATTGTTCGAGTGGAAGGAGTTAGGGACTAGAGGTCAATAATACTTGACTGTGACGCAGGAGATGCTTCAGCCATCAGGGCCCCAGCCACAGGTCTCGGGATAAAGCTCGTGCACAGTCAAGAGATTCCAAGGGTTTGGGGAACCTCGGTCCGGATAATGTTTTCAGAATTGTGATGGAAATATCCAATGTTTCCTTGTCTTATTCTTGTTTTCATCATAATCTCATCCTTGTTTTGGTGGTGTGATGATCTTGTTCTACTGCAATTCAAGCAACCTTATTTTCTCTTATTGTGGTTTCTAAGTTACTCAGATTCCTCGAAGAGGTATTGGGCCCACAAATAAACATTCATGTTCTAATTTTGAGTTTGGTATCATTTTTGTTCGTTAGAGAGATATTTGGTGAAATTAATGGGTGTTATTTTTGGGACATTTCTTAGTTCGGAAGACTATATGGGTTTTCTTCTAGCGTCGTTCGATTTTGTAAAGGATTCCTCCATCCTAGTGTCTCAGTATACCAGTTGGCCCCGTATGGTTCTAGTCCTTATGGTGGGGAGAAACCCTCGAGTTCTCCTCATTTTTTGAGTGTGGTTTCATCTGGGTTAGTCGGCTGTGACTGGGGTTGTAAATAGTCACTCTGAAACTCCTTATTTCTTTTGGCTGTGTTTGGTAATGGATTCACTTCTTGGATATATTTTGGATTGGTGACTTTATAGGGGTAAGAAGTGTCTATGGTGGGGAGAATTTTCAGACCCTGACCTGATTAATTTATTATTTTTAATTTTTTTAATTATTATTTTGAGTTTCGGTAGTAGGCGGGTTGAGTTTTAAAATTCTGGAAGCTCTTTTCACTGTTGTGTGGTCAGCCCACATGGATTCCCAAGTACATTGGATTGTGGAACGCAACTTGCGCATGTTATTTTTAAGTCGTGTGATGAGCGTGTGGCTCAGAACTGTAAGCGGGAAGTGTCGAGTGATGCGGTTTAAGAACAACTTACTCAACTGTGCGTCCGGCTGTACGAAATCATGCATGGACCATGAGGTTACTTATTTTTTAGAATAAATAATACTATTTCATTTTAAGATAAAATAAAATAATAATGGGTTAAATTAAATGAAATAAATAAATAAACTTATGATAATAATAATAATGATATGATTATTATTATTATTGTTATTTTCATTGATTTTAATATTATTTTTATTATAAGATAAAATGAAAAAAAAACATAAACCTAAACCTAATCAACCTAGTGACGCCCCATTTATTTCCATTCCCTGTTTGTGCTACATGATCCCCCCTTCCCTCGTTCTGCGCTTCATGCTGTCAGCCCCTCCTGGTGGCATCCTCTTCTTCTCGGTCCAGTGAAGTCTCTACCATCTCCTTCATACAGCACGAGGCACCTTCTCCCCCTCCCCACGACATGTGAGACGAACCCCTCCCCTCCTCCCATTCTCTGGTGGGCTGACCTAGCCGCTTCGAACCCCCAGCCTCCTCCTCTCTTCCAGCGCCGCACCCCCTTCCACTAGTGGCACACAACCCAGGGGAACCCCCCCCCCCCTGTTCTAGCGGCTCAAACCCCCATTATAAGGCCCCAGCCTTAAACCTTACTTAATCTTGAATTAAATGTGTAATTCACATTGAGGATCTTTTCAGGTTTAGAGTTTTAGAGAATTAGGACATCACTATTACATCTCAAAAGATTAAAAATTAGTCACTTCTACTAAATTTCCATAAAATAAAAACTCTTAAAAAGAAACATGTATAGTTCCATGTTTTAGGTAGCATGACTTTCCCTTGATCACATCTTTGACCCTATTCCAAGCTAAGTCCTGTGAAAAACATTTCAAAAACTTGGGATGAGCATAAAAAGCTCAGTAAGGGATACACAAAGAATGAAAATAGTTAGTTTTTCAAAACAACAAGTAAACCATGTATACTTTATCAAAGTAATACTTTTCACCTCTTCGAAGTAGTAAAAACTCTTCACTGCATAAAATTTCATTACCTACCCTTCTGTAACCAAAAGATTACCATAAAACCCATATAAATATCACATAACATATAAAGGTAACTTGGGACATAGACATACTTAAGTGGAATAACCATAAGGTCGACTTCCACACATATCACTTAATGGAATAGCCATTCGGCCAAATTCCATACATACTTAATGGAATATCCATACGGCCGACTTCCATACCCAATGCATTGGAGGTTATAACGTAACCACCCGTCCTGGTATTCACGGCACCACCCGTCATATGGTTTATCACATAACCACCCGTCAAATGTCCAAGTACCATTATAAAAATCATAAGACATAAAACAAATATAATGGAAAGAAAACATTTCCACACATTGATCACAATATATCACTTAAATATATTGACATAAAAAATCCATTATAAAAACCATTTTCAATACCAAAATACATAAAACAGTATATGGTATTTATTTCATTTAAAAAAAACATTACGGCTTGTTCAGTAAGCCAAAGACCTAATAATACTCACGGTGGCGGAAAAGGTCATTGTCACCGCGTACGTTAAAAGAAACATTCCTTTTTGTCATTTAGTAAAACGCTTCATATAAAAAGATTCCTTTTGTATAAAAGTAAAAGTCAAAGGGGTTTATACACCGTATAAAATAAAGTTGTGTATAAAACTAAATATGCCTCAATGAAAGGAGATTGAGACGTAGTCCCATACAAAGACGGTATCATTGGTTTAAGGATAAATCAATTACATAATTATGTGTGAAAAATGAATACACAAAATATAAGTGGATATTAAGTGTAAAATAATCAAAGGTCATTCACACATATTCAAAGGATGACATATTCAATAACTACATGTTGAACCCAAAGAAATCGAAATTGGGTTAAGAAGTTCCCTTGACAGCCTAACGGCGTCACATCAAAATGAGTTGATGAGAGATAAAAAGTGTATATCACCACTTGGACATAAAAGTTACATCAATAAGGATATATGAGAACATATCCCAACATAATAATATGTAAATTAAAAGACCCAACAAAATAAGTCTTTTAAAAAGATGAGGGTGAAAGGTTCCCTTACTGACTTGGGTATCTTCCAAAACATACACCCCATGAAAGAAGGACAATACATCATTGATGTAAATACTCATAAAACGAAAGTATATTACAAAAAGAGTAGAATAATGTGAAGTACGTACACCACTCAAAGGAAATTGTGGCAAATGTAGCATAAATCTCACGGGAATAAAAGTGAGATGAAAAATCCCTTACGAAAACTCGGCAGCCTAACGGCGCCACATAAAACTTACAAAAATTGATTGATGAGATCAAATAGGGTATCTCATAATATTAACATAAAGTTTATAGAAAGAGGAATATAAAATAACATCCCCCCAATATAACAAAGTTGAGCTTAAAAGAAGTGACATAAAGGAGAGTACTTAAAAAGAAAGAGAGAGGTTAGATCTCTTACAAAAAATTCGGCAGCCTAACGGCGCCACTCAAAACTTCCAAAATGGATTGATGAGAGAGAATAGGGTCTCTCATCATATGAACATAAAAATTACAGTAAGAGTAATATAAAAGAATATCCCAATAACAAGAAATATTATCTTTTAAAGGAATGGCATAAAAGAATGTACTTAAAAAGAAAGAGAGGTGTAGGATCCCTTACCTTGGGTCCGACTTGACTCGATCGTTCTTTAACGTCCTGAATAATAAACTTGAGTTAATTTATATTTTCTTAAGAACCTTTTTCAAGTTCATTATTCCTTTTATATCACTTATTTCCATTTTATAAACATTATGTAATCATTTAAGTTAATAATGTTTGTTTTGTCGATATTTGGTTCTTAAGTCGAAAGTGGACTTCTTACAATTACATGTTGTTCGTGTGGTCAAAGGTTATTTATATCCAGAATTAAATTCCTGATTTGGATATCATATATATCATATATATCTAGAATATACATGTATTTATAATATCACATAATCATTTAGAGGTAAGAAATGAAATGCACCGTTCATGGAGACGGTAAGCCGTACGTACGCATGAACGCTACTTTCATTTCTTTCTCATATTAATGGAATTAAAACTAAATGAGATGTATGTATATTTTAATTCCATAATTATATTCATCATTTATATGTATCATTCATCATATATATCCATTATATACATGTACTTATAATAGTACATTACATTTGGGGATAAGAAATTAAATGCACCGTTCATGGAGACGGTAAGCCGTACGTACGCATGAACGCTACTTTCATTTCTATCTCATAATTTAATGGAAAGAAATAATAATGATATAGAGGTATATAATAATTACAGTATAACATTAAATCCGTCCTTTATACGTCCCATGTATGGCATTAACGAATCACATCACTTTGAGGGGGCGGTAGTCCGCACTTCCTAAAATGAAGATATCGCGTATACCCATAATGGAAGCCATAAAGGTAAGCCACAAATGAAAAATACAGAAGCTTAAGTAAAACATAAACATATTATATATCATATATAAATATAGTGACATCATAATGTCCACCTTTTAAGGTGTTAAAAGAATGTTGAACAATCATCGTTTCGGGAGGCAGAAATTCGCCATCCACGGAAACAGTATGTTCTTTAACCATTAGATGTAGGTGTGTGTAAGTGTAGCTCGAATACTTCTTATAAAAACATCCTAGTATATTGAGGATAATGGAGTTGTTACAAAAGAAAATAATAAAAAGAGTTTATGGGGGTTGGAGAAGCAAAATAAAACAAAAGGACTCAAAAGAAGACATTACCTTAAAATCGGGTAACTCCCCTTGGTTTGAGCTCAAAGGCTTCCTTGGGAAGAATTCTGCCCAAAGTGAGGCTTCAAGGAGTAATAGAGGAAAGTGGAGAGACAAAATTGGCAGGGGTTGGCCGAGACAAAGGCTTTGGGAGTGTGGGTAAGGAGGTTGAGGTGGGGGCCTTTTATAAGAGGAGAGGAGGGGCACTCTTGGAAGGTAAAGAAAAGTCAGTTTATTTTAAAATGGTATTCGGATTTAAGAGGTCCCACATTGATTTTTTTCGAGGATAAGGTGATAAGGGTTCGAAATCCACTCATCCAATAGGTTTTTGACATGTTTAGGTATTATATATAACATTATCTTTCCATTTTATTTAAATCGTTAAATAATGAGGTCATCGCTGCATCATCATGATGTCATAAATAATTTAATTTATTTAATGTATAAAAATTATAAAAAAAATACTATGATGTAGGAAATATTTTTATCTTTCCAATGAATATTTATAGTCAAAATCATGATTTGTATAACCCCATGTAAAAATTGTCTTAGTAAAACATTTCACGTTTGTCTCATTTTTACTTTAACATTAAATAAAAAGGTATTTATGTCATTTTACAACCAAAGTGGCTCCATGGGGTCCCCAAGTTGACCCATGGCTTTTCTTGGTCGGCCATGAAACATCCAATTAGGTTAGGACATGTTTCAAGTTCATTTCATATTATTAAAACATTATTTTTTCCTTAAACTACACTAATTACCTCTAATCACGATTAAAAACTTAATAAGTTACTATTCACCAAAAAATTATTTTAATCCCATTGAACCACATTTTACTTCTTAATGACAACCATGTATGTCGGATTTTTGAAATTCAAAACACAAAGGTGGCAAAATTTCATTTAAACGGAAAATCAGTTTTTATAAGTACCACTTAGTGGTTTCACTATTCATCAAAAATTGAAGTTTTTCAGAAAATTTCCAAAAAATCACCCTAAGATATATTTGATATTCCTAATTCAAAAATGAAGTCTATTTTACAAAATTTAAAACATATAAGTCACATTAATTAATTTAATAATTAATTCCCACTGTCATGACAAATAGCGTGTTTTTATGAAACAATAAGTATCAAAAGATTGACACTAGTTTAAGTCCGATTTCAAAGTGAAATTAATTCCAACAACCACTATTGGATTTAATGGTAAAAATATATTCTAATTTAACTTTAAAACCAATTAAAAAGATAATTTAATCATATAAATAAATTAGATTAAAAAGAGGTTTTGAATTAAAATACAACATTTTACACTATTCATTAAAAAAATGAACTTTATCGGAAAGATACCAAAAATTTACACAAAGTAAATTTTGATGTCCCGATTCTAAAGAAGAGTTTTATTTAGTCCAATATAATGTATAATAGTGAACAAAACTATATTTAATGACGGTTCTTCATCAAAAGGTGATAAGTGAACCTTTAGTGAAAACTAGGGCATATACGCCTAAAATTGAATTCTTTCCGTATTTTAAGCCTTTATCTTTTATTGGATAAATGTAAAAACATTTAAAAACATATATAATCATATTTTAGTTATTTATATCCATTCCCTCCAATAAAACGGCTACATGTTAACTGTCATTTAAAATAATATTATTTTATTATTAGAGTGCAACGTAAGATTCCCAAGAAACTCGTTGTTGCGTGTTGGGTACGCCATCGAGCATAGCGTCCCCTTTAAAGTCATATTAATATTTTATTCACAAATATGGATAAATATGAAAATGTCATATTATTTATTTACCTGGGGTGTTACATCCTTCCCCCCTTTTGGGAATTGCGTCCTCGCAATTTTAAAATTGGTCTTGGAAACATCCTTGAAAGTCCCACATCGGAAGAAGAGTCGGTAAAACAATCACTTTAAAATAAAGAAAGATAAGTACAAAGGTCACCCGAGTTAACCCATACTAGGATTCCAAGTATGAAGACATGGACATGGAGGAGAAAACATAGGGTCATGTTCTGATGGAGAGTGATGGAAAACATGTTTAGGAGAAAGTTAACCATGAGAAAATCACAAACTTGTGATGGGTTAAACGGTATTCGATTCCCCAGTAGGAAAAGTTAATAGACAACATTTTTTTTAAGTTTCTTTTTATTGAGGAATTTATTCATAAGGAAACATAATCACTTATCATTTTTACTTTCAACTTTTATTAGATTCCTTACACAAACTCATATTTTCTCCAAAAGGAGAGTATTTAGGAAGACTTGTTCACATTAAGAGTACTATAATCAACTTCTAGATAATCACCTAATCCAAAAAAGAGAACTATATACTTCCCATATATTTAGACTTTAACCAAAACCAAAACCAAAAAGTCTAGTACAAGATCAGATAATCCAGAAAAGGATAACCCCTTATAAAAATAAAATCTATTCATAATCTCCAAAATTTGTCCAAAAAAACCCAAAGTTTAACGTGGACCATTTGATAATCAATTTGTCCATAAAATTCTTCAAAGTAAACCAAACTAAGATTGAAACCCAAATATTTGAAGGATTTAGTCACATAGTCTTCCAAGTTAAATCGTAACATTTATCTCCAAACAAAATCAGTTGCTCTTAATGTCTCGTATTGAAAAGTAATTAACCTAATCACATATCCTCGATGATGGGTTAATCATTTCCATGGAAAACCCAAAATAAACTTACTCTTCATTCCTAAAATCATCCAACTAAAAGGAATCCGTCAAAATAACTAGGGACTTCACGCAGTCCAGTGGTAAGCGATAAATACCAGTTGCACTTTGGTTGTGGGTTCGATTCCCTCAGCTTTGTCCGACGCGACGGGTTGTCACACGGTCTGCGTGTTGTCCTTTTTCCAAAACTATATAATTTTTAAAACATTCCCCAAAACGAGATAAAATATTCAAATATAATCATAACATATTTTAACCTCAAGTTTATCTCATGCATTTCATTTTACATCATATCATATAATAACCCATAATTACCTCAAAATTAAGGATCATATAAACTCTAATGGTTACCTTTATAATTATTACCTGAACTTCCACATCTATTGGTCATCTCATACATGATGAATTACAGAACATACCAAGGTTCAAGTGGTTGATCATGACTCCATGATAGTTGGTTTAGAACAACCATGAGTTTCCTCATTGAATCCCCCATTTTATCTAGTATCTTAATCAGAGAACCACCACAGTTTTCCTTCAAATCTGTTGTCTCTTTGGGGCCTGCTAGATCCATCCATTCACTAAAAACAGAAATGTCAGTGTGAGTATATCAACAAAACCATCATGTACTAATGAGTAAGGTAAACACTAAGACATACTTACTCATTCACTTTATCTAAAACTAGGACTCTTTCTGAAATCCTAACCATTATGGTAATGTCACTTATGCTTAGAGAATACCGTAACCTCTAAAGTTATCTAAACCGACCTTTGATACCAACTATAAGGCCCCATCCTTAAACCTTACTTAATCTTGAATTAAATGAGTAATTCACATTGAGGATCTTTTCAGGTTTAGAGTTTTAGAGAATTAGGACAAAACTATTACATCTCAAAAGATTACAAAGTAGTCGCTTCTACTAAATTTCCATAAAATAAAAACTCTTAAAAAGAAACATGTATAGTTCCATGTTTTCGGTAGCATGACTTTCCCTTGATCCCATACTTGACCCTATTCCACGCTAAGTCCTGTGAAAAACATTTCAAAAACTTGGGATGAGCATAAAAAGCTCAGTAAGGGATACACAAAGAATGAAAACTGTTAGTTTTTCAAAACAACATGTAAACCATGTATACTTTATCAAAGTAATACTTTTCACCTCTTCGAAGTAGTAAAAACTATTCACTGAATAAAATTTCATTACTTACCCTTTTGTAACCAAAAGATTACCATAAAACCCATATAAAGATCACATAACATATAAAGGTAACTTGGGACATAGACATACTTAAGTGGAATAACCATAAGGTCGACTTCCACACATATCACTTAATGGAATATCCATTCGTCCAACTTCCATACATACTTAATGGAATAGCCATACGGCTGACTTCCATACCCAATGCATTGGAGGTTATAACGTAACCACCCGTCCTGGTATTCACGGCACCACCCGTCATATGGTTTATCACGTAACCACCCGTCAAATGTCCAAGTATCATTATAAAAATCATAAGACATAAAACAAATATAATGGAAAGAAAATATTTCCACACTTTGATCACAATATATCACTTAAATATATTGACATAAAAAATCAATTATAAAAACCATTTTCAATACCAAAATAAATAAAACAGTATATGGTATTTAGTTCATTTTAAAAAAAACATTACGGCTTGTTCAGTAAGCCAAAGACCAAATAATACTCATGGTGGCGGAAAAGGTCGTTGTCACCGCATACATTAAAAGAAACATTCCTTTTTGTCGTTTAGTAAAACGCTTCGTATAAAAATATTCCTTTTGTATAAAAGTAAAAGTCAAAGGGGTTTATACACCATATAAAATAAAGTTGTGTATAAAACGAAATATGCCTCAATGAAAGGAGATTGAGACGTAGTCCCATACAAAGATGGTATCCTTGGTTTAAGGATAAATCAATTACATAATTATGTGTGACAAATGAATACACCAAATATAAGGGGATATTAAGTGTAAAATAATCAAAGGTCATTCACACATATTCAAAGGATGACATATTCAATAACTACATGTTGAACCCAAAGAAATCAAAATTGGGTTAAGAAGTTCCCTTGACAGCCTAACGGCGTCACATTAAAATGAGTTGATGAGAGATAAAAAGTGTATCTCATCACTTGGACGTAAAAGTTACATCAATAATGATATATGAGAACATATCCCAACATAACAATATGTAAATTAAAAGACCCAACAAAAGAAGTCTTTTAAAAAGAGGAGGGTGAAAGGTTCCCTTACCGACTTGGGTATCTTTAAAAACATACACCCTATGAAAGAAGGACAATACATCATTGACGTAAATACTCATAAAACTAAAGTATATTACAAAAAGATTAGAATAATGGGCAGTACTTACACCACTCAAAGTAAATTGTGGCAAATGTAGCATAAATATCACGGGAATAAAAGTGAGATGAAAAATCCCTTACGAAAACTCGGCAGCCTAACGGCGCCACATAAAACTTACAAAAATGGATTGATGAGATAAAATAGGGTATCTCATCATATTAACATAAATTTTATAGAAAGAGGAATATAAAAGAACATCCCCCCAACATAACAAAGTGGATCTTAAAAGAAGTGACATAAAGGAGAGTACTTAAAAAGAAAGAGAGAGGTTGGATCTCTTACGAAAAATTCGGCAGCCTAACGACACCACTCAAAACGTCCAAAATGGATTGATGAGAGATAATAGGGTCTTTCATCATATGAACATAAAAATTACAGTAATATTAAAATAAAAGAATATCCCAATAACAAGAAATATGATCTTTTAAAGGAATGACATAAAATAATGTACTTAAAAAGAAAGAGAGGTGTAGGATCCCTTACCTTGGGTCTGACTTGAATCGATCGTTCTTTAACGTCCTGAATAATAAACTTGAGTTAATTTATATTTGCTTAAGAACCTTTTTCAAGTTCATTATTCCTTTTATATCACTTATTTCCATGTTATAAACATTATGTAATCATTTAAGTTAATAATGTTTGTTTTGTCGATATTTGGTTCTTAAGTCGAAAGTGGACTTCTTACAATTACATGTTGTTCGTGTGGTCAAAGGTTCTTTATATACAGAATGACATTCCTGATTTGTATATCATATATATCATATATATCTAGAATATACATGTATTTATAATATCACATAATCATTTAGAGGTAAGAAATGAAATGCATCGTTCATGGAGACGGTAAGCCGTACGTACGCATGAACGCTACTTTCATTTCTTTGTCATATTAATGGAATTAAAACTAAATGAGAGGTATGTATATTTTAATTCCAGAATTATATTCCTCATTTATATGTATCATTCATCATATATATCCATTATATACATGTACTTATAATATTACATTACATTTGGGGATAAGAAATGAAATGCACCGTTCATGGAGACGGTAAGCCGTACGTACGCATGAACGCTACTTTCATTTCTATCTCATAATTTAATGGAAAGAAATAATAATGATATAGAGGTATATAATAATTACATTATAACATTAAATCCATCCTTTATACGTCCCACGTATGGCATTAACGAATCACATCACTTTGAGGGGGCGGTAGTCCGCACTTCCTAAAATGAAGATATCGCGTATACCCATAATGGAAGCCATAAAGGTAAGCCACAAATGAAAAATACAGAAGCTTAAGTAAAACATAAACATATTATATATCATATATAAATATAGTGATATCTTAATGGCCACCTTTGAAGGTGTTAAAAGAATGTTGAACAATCATCGTTTCGGGAGGCAGAAATTCGCCATCCACGGAAATAGTATGTTCTTTAACCATTAGATGTATGTGTGTGTAAGTGTAGCTCGAATACTTATTATAAAAACATACTAGTATATTTAGGATAATGGATTTGTTACAAAAGAAAATAATAAAAAGAGTTTAGATGGGTTGGAGAAGAAAAATAAAACAAAAGGACTCAAAAGAAGACATTACCTTAAAATCGGGTAACTCCCCTTGGTTTGAGCTCAAAGGATTCCTTGGGAAGACTTCTTCCCAAAGTGAGGCTTCAAGGAGTAAGAGAGGGAAGTGGAGAGACAAAATGGTCAGGGGTTGGCCGAGCCAAAGTCTTTGGTAGTGTGGGTAAGGAGGTTGAGGTGGGGGCCTTTTATAAGAGGAGAGGAGGGGCACTCTTGGAAGGTAAAGAAAAGTCACTTTATTTTAAAATGGTATTCGGATTTTAGAGGTCCCACATTGATGTGTTTCGAGGATAAGGTGATAAGAGTTCGAAATACACTCATACAATAGGTTTTGGACGTGTTTAGGTCTTAGATATTACATTATCATTCCATTTTATTTAAATCATTAAACAATGAGGTCATCGTTGCATCATCAGGATGTCATAAATAATTTAAATTATTTAATGTCTAAAAATTATAAAAATAATAATATGATGTATGAAATATTTTTATCTTTCCAATGAATATTTATAGTCAAAATTCTGATTTTTATAACCCCATGTAAAAAAAATTTTAGTAAAACATTTCATGTTTGTCTCATTTTTACTTTAACATTAAATAAAAAGGTATTTATGTCATTTTCCAACCAAAGTGGCTCCATGGGGTCCCCAAGTTGACACATGGATTTTCTTGGTCGGCCATGACACATAAAATGATGTTAGGACATGTTTCAAGTTCATTTCATATTATTAAAACATTATTTTTACCTTAAACTACACTAATTACCTCTAATCGCGATTAAAAACTTAATAAGTTACTCTTCACCAAAAAATTATTTTAATCCCATTGAACCACATTTTACTTCTTAATTACAACCATGTATGTCGTATTTTTTAAATTCAATACACAAAGGTGGAAAAATTTCATTTAAACGGAAAATCAGTTTTTATAAGTACCACTTAGTGGTTTCACTATTCATCAAAAATTGAAGTTTTTCAGAAAATTACCAAAAATTCACCCTAAGCTATATTTGATATTCCGAATTCAATAATGACGTCTATTTTACAAAATTCAAAACATATAAGTCACATTAATTAATTTAATAATTAATTCCCGTTGTCATGACAAATAGCGTGTTTTTATGAAACAATAATTATCAAAAGATTGACACTAGTTTAAGTCCGATTTCAAAGTGAAATTAATTCCAATGACCACTATTGGACTTAATGGTAAAAATATATTCTAATTTCACTTTAAAACCAATTAAAAAGATAATCTAATCATATAAATAAATTAGATTAAAAAGAGGTTTTGAATTAAAATACAACATTTTACATTATTCATTAAAAAATGAACTTTATCGGAAAGATACCAAAAATTTACAAAAAGTAAATTTTGATGTCCCGATTCTAAAGAAGAGTTTTATTTGGTCCAATATAATTTATAAGAGTGAAAAAAACTATATTTAATGATGGTTCTCCATCAAAAGGCGATAAGTGAACCTTTAGTGAAAACTAGGGCATATACGCCTAAAATTGAATTCTTTCCGTATTTTAAGCCTTTATCTTTTATTGGATAAATGTAAAAACATTTAAAAACATATATAATCATATTTTAGTTATTTCTATCCATTCCCGCCAATACAACGGCTACATGTTAACTTCCATTTAAAATAATATTATTTTATTATTAGAGTGCAACGTAAGATTCCCAAGAAACTCGTTGTTGTGTGTTGGGTACGCCATCGAGCATAGCGTCCCATTTAAAGTCATATTAATATTTTATTCAAAAATATGGATAAATATGAAAATGTCATATTCTTTATTTACCTGGGGTGTTACACCCATGAACACACCTGTCCAACTAACACCCTCTAGATTGTTGGCGTGAGCTCCCGGTCCAACGAATCCACCCTGATCTGACTAGAACCACATTCACACCTTCGGTTAGGGGTTTTGAAACCCTCATGGAGTATTTTTGGGTTTGTGTTGTCGTCTTCATAGTCATTGCACCTTGGAATTGAGGTAGCGCCCCATTTTTCCTGCCTTTACGATTTAAGTTTTTCCTATTTTGGACTGTTTTCACTATATATATACGCCAAGTGTTGGTTTTCACCATTTGGTTTAATTTTTCAGTGCACAGGGGAGGTTGTGGTTTATGCCTGGTTTTGTGGAATTTATTTTGTTTAGTTAATGTGTGAACATTATGCGCATGTTTAATTTTTTTCCATTGGCTTTCGCACATAGTTAAGAATAATTAAAATAAATTTTAGTGGTTTAAATCAATTTGACGTATGAAATTTGGTTTTTCACCACTTATTTTAGGGTCATATGGTTTATGTGAGTCCCTGGTCTTTTTTTGGATGTGAGAGGGTCTTCGACACACTAATTTTAGGTGTTAGGAATTATTGTAAGGAGTTGAGATCACTTCCAAGTGCACACATGCATTTTCCTAAGTATGAATATATATATACGTCTTTTGACTGTGTGTTACTTCATGGAATAGGGAACACATGCATCATCTTAAAGGTGTATATATATATACATGGAAGTGTATGCGTGCGTACAAGAAAGATGTTTCTTGAGTTAGAATGTTTCGGCTTGACCTCCCTGAGGTTGGAAAATCCTTACATTTCATTTCTATTTCACGTCCTTAATGCTTGAGGTTTTTGTTATTTTATTATATTGATATGCATCTCTATGGTACCTTTTTAAACATGTTGTGGTGTTCCAAAGTTGTTTGGTGTTGTTAAAGAAATGGTTTTACATGAATCTTGGTTTATGCCTTGTGTATGATGCCTTAGGTGTTTGTAAATTTTCACTTGTTCTGTTTGGGTGAAGTTGGATGTTTGTGTGGGGTTTTTCCCATAGAAATGTTTTGTTAAATTGGTTTGAAATATTTCTTGGATTTCGTGTATGAAATGTGGTGTTTTCTCTGATTTTAGTTTGGTGTTTGTCTAAAAATAGGATTTTGGTTTATGAAATTGTGTGATATTTTATGAGTCAGTGATATGGGTTTTTTTGGGTTGAAAGTGAAGGGTTTAGTTATGAAATTTGGTTTCAAATGTTTTGGATGGTTTTAGAGTGTTCCGCTTGGTTTGGCTTGGTTGGCCTTGGAAACATTCTAGGGTGAGTTTTTTTTTGAAAATTAAAGGGGTGTTTGTTTTTTGGGGTGTGTTTGAGTGAAAGTGGAAGTTGAAGCCCATTTGTAATTTTGTGAAAGATTTTTGGCTTGTAAGTTCTATGAAAGCTCGATTGTCACTTTCTTAGGTGTTGTTATTTTAACTTGACTTAATGTGAACTTGGGCATTTTTTGGTAAATGTTTTATTTAAGGGACCATTTGGTCACTTTGGTATAAAGATGGTAAATTATGGTTGTTTTGAATTGGTTAAAAATGTTTTCATAAAAAGATGAGTGTTGTGAAGCTAAAGGCTTGTTTGGAATTTTGGAATGGCTATTTACTAAAGGTTTGATATTTGTGAATTGTATGTGGCCCATTTGGAATCTTTGAAACTATATGTTTGGAAAACCCCTTTGTGGTTAGGCCCCTTACCTCGTCTGTCAATCATGTGGCGGGAGGGTCCTCAGTATGGACCTCCTTTTGAGAATATTTATTTTAAGGCATGGGACTAACCTTGAGGTGGTTGGGGTGGCGCCGGTTTGTGTGGCATGATGGATTATATATATGGCTTGTTATCTAAATGTGTAGAACACCTCTTTGTGAACATAGCACAGAAACTTAGCATAGTAAGGTGGTTTACTAAGAACGATTACTGCACAAGCTTAGATTACACACTGGATAATGGCCCATAGCAGAAGAATGTTTTGTTATTATTATTGCTATGTGATTGGGCCCCTTGAACAGGCCTGGTAGGGCGATGGCCAGGCGTTAGGGCGTTATGACGTCATCAAGAGTATTCATGCCTTCAGAATGAGTCACATGTATAGTACATTCTGGTCTTCCTCTGAGTTCCTAGATTTTCTGAGATCCTTTGGTATGAGGACAATTAGTACCATTTCCCTTGATGTGTGTGGAATCATACCTTGAACTTGGTTCTGGAGTTTTCTTGGAAAATTTTTGTGTGTATGGTTGGTTTTAAAATGGGCTTCAAAGTAGTTGTTTTGGAGAAGTTTGTGTGAGTGTCTCTTTTGTTTTCTCTTACTTTTTTTTGAACTATAAGGGCAATGGAGTTGTGATTGTTAATTTTCAAAATATAGTGTAAATATAAAAACCTTATTTTCATATCTGTAGTTCAAACTACTATTAATAGACTGTTTTGGAATTGGATAATGCATGGATTATATGGTTAATTTTTGGAATCCCTACTGATCATTTTAATTTTGATGCCTATCTTATCTTTTTAGATGCAGGTTCAGTTGTTTGGTTTAGTTTCTTGTTTCGTCTTCCTGTGTGAGGTAGGTTGTTAGTTGTTGGAGGTGACCAAGAGGTCACAGGGAGGTACGTGCAGTCTTGTTTTCTTTCAACTGCTAGTTTTATTTTTCTTTTTTTAGTCATTATTAATTTATTTGTATTCCTTTTATGGGTAAACCATTCCCACCTGTTTATTTTTGTTTCCTAACACTGGTTTCCAACCCGTGGGGATTGGGAACGCCCTTCAGTTCATATCGCGGTCTGACTCGGGTGACTTGTTCAGGGTTCACCTGGGTTGGTTCGTGATAATGCATCGGTGGGTCTCATGATTTAATATAGGTTGGGTGTTTACTCAAGGCATAAAAAAATTTATGTTCGATTTTTTGGAATGAGGCTTTGACAATATGTAATATATCTTGGCATTATCCCTCGATAATAAGTTTTAGAAGTCTATAATTATCTATTTTATCATTATAAATCATCTATTGGAGTTCATGTGGTTATTAGAATAGTTTTGATATCGATGGATTAGTTTTAATCTCATGTGATTATTAATATGGAATTATTTTATCATCATTTATTCCTTACACACTATTCCTTCCTTACTCCTTAAATGATAGCTTACACTCTATGTTTTCTCCT
The DNA here is from genome assembly GCA_963277665.1 of Viscum album. Lineage (NCBI taxonomy): Eukaryota > Viridiplantae > Streptophyta > Magnoliopsida > Santalales > Viscaceae > Viscum > Viscum album. The sequence goes on along the minus strand of OY728119.1, from coordinate 1,596,882,050 downwards.
ACTAAGCATCATATCTCACACCTTCCTTATGTTTACTTTCCCAAATATTCTAATAAGTTTACTATGATTGATATACATGTATATTATATATATATTCACAATGATATCAACGAAAATAGAATGCTTTATTTAAAGTTTTTTAATATATCATGAGATAAAACCATGTCTCTAGATTATAATTATTACTAAAATTTTCTGTCCTTTGAGATGTGATCAACTTTATCAAGGGATAATGTAAAAAATTAAACATTGGATCATGTATATCATGGTTGGAGTTTTTAGAGTTGGTATCATAGGAATTTTAGTAGAAACATTGGGAAATAGAATTAGGAAATCATATATTAGGGAACATAATACTATGACTAAAATTGATGATATGTCATATTATAAGACAATATTATAAATTTTTTGTTATGGTATAGATTGTGTGGTTTTCCTATAAATACATCCCTTTCTGGATACTACAAGTAGACATTGTTTTGGTGTAGATTCATTTTGGGGTAATTACCTGATAAAGATTTCATTAAGTATATATCGACAATCATTCTAGTGCATCATTAATGTGCCCATACTGTGAACCTAGTTAGACAATGTTGGGAGAAATTATTGGATTATATTTAGTTTTCCATGTCAAAATTTACTAAATATTTGGAAATATCTTTTTGACTTGAATATATTTCAGAAGATATAGATCTTATGATTTTAAGATTACCTATGCATAAATTCTCAATTTTTGATAATTGTTACACCACTTTCAGAATTATAAATTTTGATCCATAATATTATTTATTGATATAAAGAGTTAAATTATTTAGAAATAAATCCAAGTAAAAGGAATGGATAACATGTCAACACCCATAACAAATTTGGGATTTCCCTCCTACGAATGTTAAAATGAATAATATTGGAGTGGAGAAGATTTTGAATATGTTAGTATAGTTAAATAATATTATGACTAATAACCTAACATGTACAGAACAACATATTTTTTCACATCTTGATTTGATGATGTTGGGAAACTTTATGTGGAATCATCCTCCATATTTTAGTGGGACTAGATGTCTATTGATATAATAATAGGGGATCAAGTCCCAAGAAAGGATGTTTATTTATTTGTGATGTAATGAAAGGAATAAGGTTATTTAGGTAGTGTATTTTTTAAATGAAGATTTTGAATAATGGTTGTCACTCATTAAAAATACATAATTGGGTAAGAATATCTAGAGAATGAAAATTAATATTTTAATGGATATAATTATTGGAAAATATTGTCCTCATGACCATCAAGATGATATAGAAATGAAGTACCACAATCTATGATAAAAGGAATATGAAACTAATGTACATTATGAGGAAACGTTTATAAGATTATAAAGGCATGTAATGGAACACTTATGTAAATCTAGAATGTAAAATTGATCATTTGTTTGATGGTATTAATCCAAAAATTTGAAGGGAAATTTTCACTCAAAAATGTTTCATCATATGATGATCTAGAATCAAGATCCACATGGATGGATAAATATTTCTCTAATTAATATATTTTCAAAGTAAATCAAGAGAATAATAGGATGACTAAGAACCATGAAAATAAAAAATGAGGTGATGGAAAAAAATAAAGGTCATAACCTCCAACATGTGATAATTGTAAGAATAAGCACACTGGTTCTTTCATTAAGGGAAAGAGGGTTTGTTTCATGTGTGTAAAGAAATGATAATAAGAACATGACTGAAAAGGAATAAAAGGATCCACAAATATCCAATGCTTCAACTATAAGAGATAGGGTAGTATAATGATGTCCCGACTCAAGTTCCACTCAAATTGGCCCTATAGATAGCTAGCTTCATGGCCTCAATCATGCCTCCCTATATTCCATAGGATGATGACTAGAAGTGAACAACTGTGGTGTATTTATGGGGGATATTCTCCCAAAATCTGATTGGAGCACAATGGATAAGTAATAATAGATATATATCGAAAGTATATATAAATATATGAAAAAAATGTAAACTAACACCAGATAAATAGGACCAGTAACCCATCATAGCGATTATAGAAATAAACATCCAATAAACTAATAATAATACTCAAATATCAATATAAATCATATATATAATGATGATAATGTATGAAATGTATCTAGAAATTAGGGACCTAGGTAAACATAAAAGCATGAAATACATGTTATAAAAAGAATAAAAAAGTAGAAAAACTATCCAATCATCCTGAGCTTCTACCCTATCATCTACTACTGAGAACCATCCTAAGGAAGCAATAATGGTCTGGTGTCCAATGTGAGATGCTTCCCCTTATGAACTCATTCATACATATAGTCTAATCGGGTACCATTGGAGACCCATATAGGGTGTGAGATAAATCTCAGTAGGCCACCACCTATGATGTATATTCCATCCAATCTATGAATATAAACCGAAAGTGGTAATTAATATACAAATTTATGAAAATTTCATGTTATAAATACCCCAATACTTACTTCACCCTCACATGGTAAGTCTCTAAACAAGAAATGATTTAATTAATTCTTTTAAATTCATTTTATATAAATAAGTAACATTGGGTAAACCAGCGCTAACAAAAGTATCCAAATAAAAATAATAATGATAATAATAATAATAATAATAATAATAATAAGTGATCCATGGTGTAAAAAGGCATATTGTAATGATGATAATATTAAAATAGGATCCAAGGTAATAACAAAGGAAACCTAGAAGATGAAAATTATAAAAGAGGAACCAAGGTAATAACCAAGGAATCCTTAACCTATGGGGTTGAGACAACTCTATAATAAAATTAAGTCCAGTTACAAGAGTTTTGAGTGTAATACATGGGGAATTTTCCAAGGGATCCCACTAAAAATAGTTCTAACTGAATACAAGGACCTCATCCAATGTAAAATGGGGTAAGCATGATCATTCCTGATGGGGTGTATCCATGGATCCATTTATTTGAAGACATCAAGATGTATCCAAAGATTGTATCCAATGGATATTAATATCTATAAGATGGTCATTAGATCATATTATCTCATGTCGGTCTTCATATATTAAAAAAGAACCATCTTCCAGGGTGGGTATCTCCATCGGAAATTGGCTCCTTGAATCAAAATGGAATCCTATGTGTGCTCAAGTAATTCCCTCAGGAATCCATAGAATAGCTCATGACTCACCACTCCTTTAAAGTTGAAAATTACCAAATACAGTAGGAAACTTATACTTATATCATTATTAAATTAAGTCTTTGTAATTATCATTCCATTTAATATTTTAGAAGGTACATTCTTTTTCATTTCATATTAGGTGACAAGGCTAAGAGGTACATATAACCATTTAGTACCTAATTAATTAATTATTAAATAGGTCCACTCTACTCACTTCCATTAAGCCTGGAAATGTGTGCTATGAACATGAAACCAATTTATTCAATTACATTCGATTGGATAAGTGATAAATTTGTTGTACTTTTCATTAAACATTTTCAAGGATCCTTAATTATTTGGAACACCTAACATATAAGGGTCATGTGACATCTATAATATACATGGGATACTAATTTCTAATTCATAATCGATTTCATTAACTTGGGATTACCAATAGAAGGGTCCTGACACACACTCGAACAATATCATTGGTAAACCCACATGGGTCACTGAGTCAAAAATTAGGAAATGCCCTACTAGGGATATAAATAATTGAGGCATTAACCACCATAAATTTGACAATCATATATAGAAAGGGATATATAATATGAGTATGGTGATTATAATCAAGGAATGTGAATTAATTAGGAAATGCCCGATGAAATCACCATTCACACAATAATGAATATTTATAAAATGGTGAGACTCGAGAGAAAATTTATAGAACACCTACCTCAAGTCTATACCACTATCATTTTCTAGTATCAGCCTTTAGTTTGGACTGAATCAAAATAAAAATAATAAATAAACCAATAGCCTTAAAATAGGGAAGATGAACCTACATAAAAATAACATCATCGAGGAGAATAGAAATTACAAATGGATCGTGATTAATGAATTACTTATCAATTACCATCCATTGATATGAACAAGGTTTGAATCGGACTTCAGATGAAGTATCAGGATAAAAATTTATGATGGAGGGAACATTGTGGCTCTAATGTAAGAATATAGGAGCCTTATGTCATTGGAAATGGAAATAGAGAGTTGGTGGTATGGTAAATAATATTTAGGGGGAAAATGCTCTTTTTTACCCAAAAATTTGTTTTCATAGTTTGGATACACTGTTGACCATACCATGTGGAAACCATGCACCTATAACTACATCAAGGGGGACCACTCATAGTTAGGTTTCGCAGTTAGAGAAACCATGTAATAACAATTTGAAATACCTAGGCTAAATTTTTATAAGAGACTTGCAATATGGTGTGACCCTAAGCACATGATTTAGGAAATTAATGCACCATGATTGGACCTCTAATAATACCTTCACATTTAGAAGTAACTATGAAACCTGTCATGCAATGTTTCAACTAACAATGCGACATTTTTTTTTTATCCCCCGTCTAGGCTTACGAGCATTGAACAAGCTCTGAACACCCCTAAAAACCTATAATTTCATTATACAACCATAAACAGTCTAAAAATGAATTAGATTGAAATTTAATGGATCTAGACCTGAAACCTTTTGGGTTCTTATAGGATTAACCCTTGAAGAAACTCATACCTAAGTTCACCTTCCAAGGGTGGTCAAACATTGTTTAACAAAAACTCCAGCCACTGAGCACATACATTTTCCATTTGGTCTTAGGTATTTTTCTATACACAGTTGTGGTAAAAAATACTAAAACTAAATGGGTATACTATCCTCGATGAGTCTTTTTGTTTTAGTCAATTATGTGTATAGGATACTCCTCAAACGAAGCATCATCATATAGATCAACCTCCCCCAGATCAAAAGTATTTTATTGGTTGGCTTGATAATGGAGAAGCTATGAAATGTGTAATATGTCATGCAATGAATGACACCTATGAGGTAGTATAAATGGATAAGATTGCATCCTAAATCTATCTAGAATATAAAATGTCCTAAAAATGAACAACCAAAACATCCCTTTCCAATGTATCTAGTTATGCCCAAGCTTGGGTGATACCTGCAAGAAAACAATATCCCCAAACTCATACTCCATATTTTTTTATTTATTAGTGGAATATGGTTACTATATAAAATATGTAGTATAAATTCACTTAATTATAAGATAAAACCTCCTTTTATTCACCTATATAAGATGAGTATCTAGTCAAAATGCCTCTAAACCTAATAAGGGTGAACGAAATGACCTGCCACAAAGGCATTGTATGGAGACATCTGAATCATCTCCTGAAATCTATTATTGTTGGAAAACATGAATATAGTGATATAATTCTCCCAAGAACTACTGATATAAAGTAAACATGCCTAGGACATTTCTTCAAACACAAATAGCATCTATTCCGACGGGACACTAGTCTGAGGGTGAAAAACTATGCTCTGAATCACTTGTATACCCACATCTCTATATAACCCCTACCAAAACCTCGATGTAAAATTAGAATCTATATATGAAATAATAGTATGAGGGAATCAATGTGGTCATATGATTTAATGGACATACAACCATCTAGTTCATCAACTAAGAAAGTTTCTTTAATGGGAAGGAAGTGGGATACTTTCATTAGTCTACCAACGACTTCCCAAACTGCATCTATACATCGAGGACACCTCAGTATGATGACTAAAATGTATATATTAACAAATACCCTTTGAATTAGAGTAATTTTAACATGTATATAAATATTATAGGCCATTGTTTCTCAATATTAACCTACTGATAGGTTGAACACATATTGATAAAACCTACTATCAGACTTTTCATTACTGGCCACTAATACTGGCTTCACATATCTCGATACATCTTTGAGATGACTAGATGAAATTAAAATAGATAAGAATGGAACTATCACATCAATTAATATATAATATCTATAGGAACAAAGACATATCCATGAATAAATCGGATGTTATCTCCATCAAGAGACCAATCTAATGGTGGGTCCTCTCCAGTAATACACTCTGGGAGAACCAAACCCATATGATCTAAAAAATTCCTACTCTTCACTCCTATCAAGGATTGAAGAGGAAAATATCATATCCATAAGAGAAAAATATTCATGAATCTCATGAAACTCAAGAAACTTATCAGAAAGAAGGGACATCAAATTCCATTCATCAATAGCTTCCAATTCAGCATGTTCATTAGTTATCTAAATCAACACATCTACTGCCACATTTCCTTTTCCATGCATATAGAAAAGATAAAAATAAAAAGACTAAAGATATTTTACCCATATTCACTATTTGAGATTAAATTAATTCTATTTGAAGATATGTTTTAGGCTCTTGTGGTTTTTATACACTAGAAATAGTTCACCCAAAAGATAATGTCTCCAGTAACGTAAGACATGGACAACGATTTCTAGCTTGAGAGCGTGCGTCAGGTAATTCCCCTCATGATGCCTTAACTAATGAGATCCATACATAATGAATCTATCCAATTATATTATCACCACTCCCATGATGATTCAAAATTCATCATAAGTCACTATATAACTTCTTTTTTTCTTCAGAAGAATCAGAATTAGTGTGGAAATAATCCTTTCTTTCATATCCTAATAGTAATTTTCACATACTTCTAGCCACAGGAACTTAACAACCTTCTTGTAACAACACAAAGTTTTATAAATGGAAATTACATTCTTATAAATATGTAACATAAAATCACATTAATAAAAACCATACCACAACATTCTTAAATTAACTACTAAATGTTATGGGATTTTTTTCCTAGCTGTTAAACATAAATTTTCCACTTCTGTGTTTTAAATTTAGAAAAACTAACATACACAGTTGCGATCAGTAAGATATTTTTTAAAAAATTTATCCTTGACTATATAATTCAAAATAATATTTCCTATTCTCTCCCCCACTTCCAAGATCTCTTGGCCTCATTAAAATATCAATCCTAGTTTCCTTAAAGAGGATCTCAAGAAGAGAATTCAATAGGTAAATCCTCTCTATTTTCTTTTAATTTCCTTTCTATTTGAATTTATTTTCTTATTATTTCCTCACCATAATTAATAAAAATGGAATTATAACTACATTACCTTACATATAATTTAATTATATCATTTTAATTTAATATCCAATGTTAAACTCCTCTCTCTCTCTCTTGTATCTTAAAAATTAAATCGTCGCTCGTGAATTGTCAATTTTCTGACATCGTGGGAGATAGAATTTCATTTTCTATAAATGACTTCAAGGTTGATAATAAAAAATTAAATGGTTGAAAATATATTTTATATTTTATTTTATAATCCATTTTATGTTCTTTAACTAACTTTTAAACTTAATATTAAATGATAAAACAAAATAAGTTCATTGTGATAAAAAACCTCCAAAATTAACCTAAAATGATCACCATCAACTTTCATCTAATGAATTATACTCATGGTAAATAACTAACTCACTATTAATATAATTTAAACTTATTTTATATCATTAAAAACATATAATAATAATCTTAAATGTTTATCTGCATCTTACATGAACTCCCATTCATGTATACAAGTGAACTGATCATGAAAACTACAAAAATGAACACTCATGAACAATGAATTTAAAATATATAAATCATATAAAGGCCTATGAAAGAACATAATAAAACTATAATGAATCATAATAATGTATAAAATGTTATTTTATTTCCAATAATTGAATCTAATGTGATTTTATAGGATATTAACATTAATAAATCCTTCAAACAAAAGGTAAGGATATTTCTCAAACCCAAATCTCTTTATTTGGGTTTTCCCTCTTTCACCACATTCTCTGTATGGTAATTACTTAATAATAATTTCTTCATCATCATCTTATCTTTTATATTATATGAATATCTTTTACTGGAGTTTATGAAAAACATAATGTGTTAAAAAATAACTATTTTTTAAAAGACACCTTTTACAAATAACTCAAGGGTTATGATTATTATATCAAATATATTATTCCCCCTTTGTTTTAAGAACAAAAATTTTAGGAATATATGCTTATGAGATGAAACCCATTCATTTCCATGGGTACTTTATGTTCATGATTGATATATTTTCTATGTTTCATGAATGATAATGTAAATTTTATGATGGAACGAGTGCGCTAGGAATTATATAGTGCAAAGTAAATATTATGATGTGACAGGGGTGCCCATAATTATATATTGCTCAAATTCATTGGTTAATGTGAATAACCTAATTATTAAAGTTAATTATTCATGAATATAATTCTATCTTAATTCATAACTATGTTTGGTAGTTGACCACTAAGACATGATGTTTCATTTTTATGCATTGCCACATTCCAAGTCTTCTCCCAGTTCTTCCTATCATGATTATGATCCTATGCCTATGTTATTGTGATAATTATTATGCTCACCCCAAATTATTTCATGTTATTATATATCCTATTAAAATTATTTTATCTCACCCCTTTTTGATGTATATCCTCAGGTGACTACTTGTACTAAGGGGAATTAAAGGGCAATAAGAAGTTATAGAAGAATGAATTAAAAACATTATATTTTATTTTGTTAAAGTTATGTATGGTCCTAGTTTTCCCAATACACTAAACCTTTAGATGCTATATGTGTAATTAATTTATATTTTTTATATTCTAAATGATGTAATAGTAATATAAGAAAACATTGGGTCTCTATAGTTGGTATTAGATGATGTTTTTGTTAATTTGGGTATTAGGATTAGAAAACCCTAGATAAACCCTTTAGTATGAGATTAAGTTTAATAAATCACCCAAGATGAATTGATAACATAAAGACCCCACAAGATATTCCTTTAAAATTAATATTATAAATGAATAAATTATATATTCTTGACTTGTTGACTTATTTTTTCTAACCTTTTCTATTTTAGAAAATAGTGGGAACCAGGAGAAACCAATCCACCAACCCATGTGAGAGAAATTTCAGAGATTTCCTGAATGAAATCCCCAATTATTTGTGAGGTGGAGTTAAAAATTTCAGGGTTATTATTATCCAATTATCTCAAGTTATGAATAATAACCTAAATTATGTGTAAATTCCTCCTTCACCAATGAAGGAGAAATTGGTTATCGAATGTTTTATGTGAAAACGCCCACCAATGTTTAGTGGATATTTCAATATAAATTTTGTGGAATGGTGGGTTAAATCTATGGAGAAGATCTTTTCTATGATTAAATATTATGATATAGAGAAGGTGAATCTTACAATTTATCTCCTAGATGGATAGGCTGATCAAGGGTGGACATTGATTAAGAACACCAAGCTGAGGGATGAAATTAAAGAGATGGAGTAAGAAGACTTTAAGATAATGTTTCTTAATAATTATTTCCCTAAAAATATTCAAACTAATATGGAGAGAGAATTCATAGAGATGAAGAAAAATTAAGGAGAATTTTTCACGGCCTATGAAGAAAATTTCACAAGGCTTGAAAGGTACTCTTCAAGTTTTGTTATAAAAAATGATAGAAAAATTCATAGATTCTTTAGTAGTTTAAAACCACAACATCAAAAGTCTCTTGAAATTATATACATTGAGAGTTATGAAGAAGTTTTTTAATGTGCACTAAAAGTGGATATAGAGTTTGTAGAATGGTCCCATGGCTATGGTGATAAGAAATGAAAGATGTATTTTCAAGCAGGAGGATCTAATGAAAAAGGTGTATAGAAAACTCAACCACCAACATATTAAAAATGTGAGAAGAAGCATCATGAGAACTGTCTCAAAGGGATAGGGAAATACTTAAAATGTGGGAGATAAGTCCACCTAGAATATTAATATTGAAAAGAAATGAAAATGTTGGACAATGTGGTGGAGGAAAGGACAGCACCACCCATTTCCCAATGCTAAAACTGCGGGGATCAAGGAAAATATACAAGCTAGTGCACTAAACCACGAGTTCTCAAGGTTAATCAATATGATCATCCAAAAAATCCAAAGGAACAAGGGAAGTATTATTCCATCACTACTATATAAGATGAGAAAGAAAATTAAGTTGTACAAGGTATATAACCTATTCAATCCAGAATGGAAATAATCTTATTTTATTCTAGTTCTACGCATTCCATTATATATCCTTTTTTTCTAGAACAATGGAATCGAATCCCTAAAACCTTGAATTAAGGAAATCCGTAAAAAATCTAGTGGTGAAATAATTTCACCCCAAGTGTTGGACTCTTCACCTGTTGGATTATGTGGGAATATTCTTCTAGAAAATCTTGTGATAATTCCCTTGGTGGAATTCAGTGTTATACTGGGGATGAACTGACTATCTTTATATATAGCACATATAAATTATCAAGAAAATGAAATATCTTTTCATATTCTAAATCATCCCATGATCCTCTAAAAATTCAAGTAAGACTAGGAATATCCTTTGAAAAATCCTTCAACGGTGTGGGTGTCAATTCCCTATGAAGAGGATTACCATGCTCAAATGGTCGAGTTAAAGGAATTTATCCACCAAGTGAAAATGTCCATCATGATGGAATACAATGATGTATTTCCTGAAGAGTTACATAGAAGACCCTGATATTGTTAAGTAGATTCCTCAATAGAACTCATACTCATAGATACTCCTATCTCAAAGTGTCCTTATAGGATGGATCCTATCAAAAAGAAGGAGTTTAAGAAGAAGCTGCAAGAGAATTTGGAAAAAGGGTTCATACACCCTAGTGCATCACCCTGGGGTGTGTCAGTGCTCTTTTTCAAGAATAATGATGGATCAATTTGGATGTGTATCATTTATTAGGAACTCAACAAGATCATTATAAAGAACAATTATCCTCTTCAGAGGATTTATGACATGTTTGATTAGTTCAGAGGATCTCAGTACTTCTCAAAGGTGGATCTCTATTCTGGATATCATCAACTAAAGGTGAATAATTAAGACATTCAGAGTACTTCCTTCAGTATAAGGTAGGTTAACTACATGTTTTTGGTGATGCCCCTAAAATTATTTTGTATTTGATGAATTGATTGTTTAGACATTACCACAAAAAATTTGTAGTAGTGTTTATTGATGAAATTATCATCTAGTCCAAGAGAAATAAGGAACATGAAGAACATATAAGACTTGTGTTGGCATGAATGGTGAAGGAAAATTTGTATGCCTAGTTCATAAAGTTTGAAAATTGGATGTATCATATCACATTTTTTTGGGACATGTGATCACAAGTGGGGAAATTTCCATAGACCCTTCAAAAACCATGGCAATAGAGGAATAGACCAGACCCTCTAGTGTCATAGAAATCCGTAGTTTTCTTGTCTTAGTAGGGTATTATCGAAGTTTTGTGTGAAATTTATCATGATTTTCAATCCCACTAACTAATTTAATAAATAAATGGGTAAATTATTTATGGATGGAATAATGTGAGGAAAGCTTCAAGGATCTAAAGAGAAGGCTGATCACAACACATGTACTCACATTACCAAAAAGTGTAGAATGTTTTGTGATATAATTTGATGCTTCCAAGAAAGGCTTGGGTTGTGTACCCCTAAAAAATGATAATGTGATAGCCTACAGCTCATGATAGTTGAAGATCCATGAGCAGAACTACCCTATGCATGACCTAGATCTAGCTGCTATGATTATTCTTTTAAAATCTAGCGGCAATACCTCTAAGGTGAGAAGTGTAACATATATACCAATCAAAATATCCTAAAGTATATATTCTCACAAAAATGAGTGTAACATGAATCAAAAGAGATTATTAGATATTATCAAATACTATGATTTATCTATTTACTATCATCCCAATAAGGCAAACAAGGTAGATGATGCTCTAAGAAGAAAATAACCTGTTACTCTATCCATGTTACAGATTGAGAAAGACCATATATTCATGGATATTAAAAGGATGGATTTGGAAGTCATAATGTTTGGGAATAAATCATACCTTGACCAAATTATTTCCCAACCATCTATCCAAGAGAATATTAAGGGGTAAAAAGGGATGATATAGAGTTGCAAAATAAGGTGAATGTAGTAAAGGAATTTAAGCTACAAGAGATCCATATCAATGATGATTGAGTAATTCAGTTTGGTACAAGGCTTTGTGTGCCTTCATCACCTAGGATAAAGAAGGACCCATTGTAAACTTTATATAGATCATATTTCTCTATCTATCATGGTATCACAAACATGTATCATGATCTCTGAGAACACTTCTGGTGGGATAACATAATGAAAAAGATTGTGGAATATATCTCAAGGTCCTTGATATGTTAATAAGTTAAAGCATAGTAGAAAAACTCCAAAGGGATGATGTAATCATTGTCTATACCCAAATGGAAATGGGATAATGTAACCATGTACTTTTTCACATGTCTCCAAAATAAATCCAATAAAAATAATGTGATATGGTTTATGGTGGACCGACCCACCAACACTTCTCACTTTATCACTATTCGGGAAGATCTATCACTTGAAAAACATGATAAGATATATGTGAAGGAAGTGGTGATACTACATGGGGTTCCACTCTTGATTGCATCAGATTGTGATCCCAAGTTCACATCTAAACTCTGGGGGAGTATTCAACATGCCTTTAGTAATAAATTTATTTTCAGAATGACATATCTCCCCCAAAATGATGGCCAATCTGAAAGAACTATTCAAACACTAAAAGATACACTATGAGCCTACTCATTATAATTAAAAGGTGGATGAGATCAAAATCTCTCATTGGTTAAGTTCCCATACAACAATAGCTTCCACTCGAGTATTCAAATGGATCTATATGAAGCTCTGTAATAAAAAGAGATGTAGAACTCCAACATGTTGGGATCAAGTTAAAGAATGAAATCTAATTGGACCTAATCTTGTATAGGAGATGACAAAAATGGTTAAATCCATACAACAACATATAAATGTTGCTCAGAGTCCGTAAAAGAGCTATGTTGACAACCATTGAAGGTACTTGGAGTTCGATGTTGTAGATAAAGTATTCCTTTGAATATAACCATGGAAGAGAGTCATGAAGTTTGGAAAGAAAGAAATGTTAAGACTAAGGTACATTGGCCCCTTTGAGATCCTTGATCATGTAGGAGCCATGGCCTATCAACTTTCACTTTCATCGAATATGGATCAAGTTCATGATCTGTTCCACATATCACTCCCAAGGAAGTACATACCTAATCCCTCACATGTACTAAACTCACTTGCAGTATAGTTGGAAGATGGTATCTCTTATGAGGATCATCCAGAAAATTTTCTGAGATAGAGAGATAAGGTTCAATGAAACAAAACAACACACCATTTCAAAGTTATGTGGATGTACCATAAGTATGAATAAGAAACTTGGGAACCAGAAGAGGTGATTAAGGAGAATAACCCTCACATGTTATTGTAAAACAAAATTTTGAGGGGGAAATTTCAAAAGACGGGAAGAATGTAACAACCCATAGTTTTATAAATGGAAATTCCCTTCTTATAATTATGTCACATAAAATCACATTAGGAAACACAATGTCACATCATACTTAAATGAACTAATAAATACTATGTGAACATTTTAGTCCAGCCTATAAACATTATTCTTCTAATTATGTGTTTTGAATTTGGAAAATCTGATATACATGGTTGCAATCAGTATGATATTTGGAGTCTAATAGTAAAAACATAATTTTTAAGAATAGTAACTTACCCTTATGAATAGCAATGATACCCTTATGAATAGTAATATGAACATTATGAATAATAAATCATCCAAGTGAATATTAATCATTCCAATTATAGTATAAATAAAAATTATCCATCTTATAAGTGACAATATGATATAATTATATCATATTATAAGTAATTACATATTTTAAAAATAATTAATTAAGTAATGGTATTTTTATATGTCATAAATATTTTATGATTAATTTAAAAGAAAATTTATTTTCCCTGAATTTATTCATAAATTAATACGTTTATGTCTTATGATATTTATATAATTTTATAAGACCTTAAGTAATTTTTTAAAGTGTTATAAAATGAGTTATATTTTTAAAAGTAGATGATGATTTTAATTAAAAAATAAATAACCCATGTTTAGAAAATTATTTTCATAAAATGGAGTTATTTTTTGAATTCTACACATTGAAAAATTGGTTAAGAAGAATTTTTTCGATTTTTCTGAAATACTTGAATTTTTTGGTGAATAGTAAAACACGATAATTTACGACAATTGATAAAAAAACCTAAATGTTTGAGTCATGATTGAGTCATGGATGATGTAAGTGACCATTGGTTCGAATTCACATGCACTAATTACTATATTTAGTCACAAGATTCATCACTATTTCTTGTCTTGAGAAAAATAATATACTAATGATTAAAATAATAAGAAAACACCCCTCTCCTCAAATATAAATACCACCCCTCACACCCTATTCTAATCACAACTCTCAAGAATTATCCTTGCATATATTCTACCTAATAGACTTTCCCAGTCCCTCTCTCACATCCAGGTGCTATTGGTCTCATCAAAAGACCAAGCCTTGGTGCCTTGAGGAGGATCTCATGATGAGAATTCAAGAGGTAAATCCTCTCTATTTATTTTAATTTCCTTTCAATTTCAATTTCATTTATTATTATATCATCATCTAAATTCATTAAAATAGAATGATAAATATAGTACCTTACATATACTATAATTATATCTTGTTAATGTAAGATCCACAATTAAACTCTTCCCTCCCTCTCATTTATCTTAAAAATGAATTTTTCTCTCATGAAGTGTCAATTTACCAACATCATGGGAAATAAACATTCATTTTCCATAAATTCCTTCAAGGATATTAATAAACCATTAAATGTTGAAAACATATTGTAAAGTTTATATTTTAACCCCTTTTATTTTTTGGAACTTACTTGTACACATAATACTAAATGATAAAACAAAATAAGTTTGTCGTGATTGAAAACAACCAAAAAATAACCTAAAATGATCATCATTAACTTTTATCTAATGAATCATCCTACTATTATATAACCAAATAATTCATAATATCATTTAAAATTATTTAATATAATTTAAAATATATAATAACAATTCTATTTTTTTATCTGCATTTTACACAAACACATATTTATATATGAAAGTGTACCGATCATGAAAACCAAGAAAACAAACACTCTTGAACAATGAATTTAAACTATATAACTCATCCAAATGACAATAAAAGAACATAATAAAACCATAATGAGTCATAATAATTTATAAAAGGATCTATAATTATTAATTAATTAATATAATGTTATTATACATGATATTATCATGAATGAAGCTTTCAGACAAAAGGGAAGGGGATTTCTCAAACCCAAATCTATTTCTTTGGGGTTTCCCTCTTTAACCCCATTTTTAGTATGGTTATTCCTTAAAAATCATTTATTCTAAATTTTATTATCTCTTTTGGTATATACATTTTTCTACTGGAGTTTATGATAAACACAATGTTTTCCTAAAGAACTCTTCTTTCAAAGCACATCTTTTACTTCTAACTCAAGGTTGATGAGTCTTATATCAAGTATGTTATTCCACCTTTATTTTGGGAACCCATAGTTTATGAAGAAATACTTATTAGATGAACCCCATTCATTCCCATGGGCTATTTATGTTCATAATTGATATATTTTTTTATGTGGAATGCATGATAATGTAAATTTTATGATGTCATGGGTGCGTCTGGAATTATATAGCACAATGTAAATGTTATGATGTGACGGGTGTGCTATAAATTATATAGTGATCTAATGAATTGGGTAATGTGAAAACCCTCTTGATTGAAGTGAATTATTAATGAAAATTATGTTTTCTTTGTTCACAAAAATATGTGGCAGTTGGCCACTAAGACATGATGTTTCATTTTTATGTATTGACACATCCCAAGACTTCTCATAATGCTTCCTCTCATGATTATGATCATATGCCTATGTTATGATGATAATGATTACGCTCACCCAATATTTTTTCATGTTCTTATCTATCCTCTTTATAGTATTTTAGCTCACCCCTTTTGATGTATATCCTGAATTGACTACTTCTATTAAGAAGAATTCAAGGGCCAATAAGAATCTAGATAAGAATGAATTAAATAAAGGTTATGTTTTATTTTATAAAATTTGTGTATGGTCCTAGTTTTCCCAATACAATAAACCTTTGGATCCTCAATTTGTAATGAATTTATGTTGTTTATCTTTAAAATTATGTAATAGTAATGTAAGAAAAATAAAGATCACTATACTTCATAGTCAAACTAATACAAGGAGTAGTAAAGCATGAAATTTTCTATATGAAACACCTTTAATATCCACTCATCCCCAAGAAACTCTATATATAAAACACGTTTTTATCCTTCTACTGGGAAACCACAAAACAAACCATATCTAAGTAAAAATGTAGTCCTTATTACAAGATAATATTATATAATAAATGAATTTTTATGATCCATAAGTAGAATATAGATAACTTGGAATAAAGTTGATGCTCCCTAAATGTATTCAAAGTGATTACAAGGTGTCTAAAATCTTTTCTAAGTGTTTGAGAATAAACCAATATTTCATCCATAAAGACCCTGAAAAAAGTATCTAGATGTGGATAGAAAACACTATTCCTAAAATCCATGAAAAATGGTGCATTCTTAAGACTGAACAACTTAACAAGATACTCATATAGACCATACCTGTTACAAAATGGAGTATGATGTATGTTTAAAGGCATAACTAGCACATGATGATATCCAGCTCTCAAAATAATCTTCAAGAATACCCTAGATCCTAATATTTTGTTAAAGGGATCATTTATTTGAGGTGTTGGATACTTGTTCTTAATGGTAATATAGTTCAAATGTTGGTAGTCCATGCATAAATAATGGGTCCCATCCATCTTCTTGGAGAAAATCATGGGTTAAACCTGGAATAAGTACTCATTTAGATAAAACCTTTAGACTCTAGATATTAAAACTATCTCTTAATATATTGGAACTTAGTAGGTTTCATCATATATGGTAGAATGAACACTGGATATTCCCATTGAATAACCTCAAATGTAATCTATACCCCTCTCTTAGATGGTAAGCTAGAAAAATCATCTGTAAATCCATCCCTAGTATGATCTACTATGGGAGGAAAATATATCATAAGAAATCCCTTATCCTCCATGGAATAACTATAAATATGGGATATCACTACACCTAGCCTATGATACTCTAGTCCAGCTCTACAAGCCAAGACATTCCACTCACACTTGTGATGAAAACTGCTACCCTCTATTGATGTAAATGGATCCCTATAGCAATAGAAATCCCCAATGAAATGATAGGGAACCAACCAATCCATCCCAATAATTATATTTAAGCTCTTCATATTGAGGATAAAGAGGCACCATATGAAGGGATAGCTTCCTACCACAAGGGAAAGTCCCTAAATTGGCATATTCCCTATAACTTTACTTCCAACGGTGAATCCAAAGTCATCACACCATAGTAATACTGATTTTCCATCATGAGACCTTCCATGATCAATAAGGAGAGAAAGTAATTCTAAGGGACTATATCAAATAAATAAAAGAAAATGGTGGAGGATACTATAGAAATACCTCATACTATATATGGTCTAGAGCTACGATCCTCCGTTATCAGTTGTATGGAATGCAATTGGACTGATACATGACCTTTATCTGTAGATATACTGACCTAAGAAGGCATCCTATATTATCCATGATTATATTAAGTATTGATACCATGTCCATTACCTCCTTCTCATCTAGTCCAGTCGAGGATACTCCAACTCCATGCCTAACTTGGCATAATAGATCCTACCCTTGAAGGTGAAGGTGGTGTAGATCCTATTCCACTAGAAGAAGATGGAAAGGTCTAAGAGACTCTTTTTAAGATTCCCCATATGGATGCATGAATGGGACTTCATTGGGTCTCTATACACATAGGCTTTAGATTCCCCAAATTTCCACACTAATGGCATATAATGTAACTTCCAGTGAAAATACTATGGCTATCACTACTCTATTACGAAATGTGAAAAGAGAACTTCTTTCTACTAGAATAATTATTACCCTTCTTCATCATATAACCTTAATAAATGGTACTATCTCCTTCCCTCAGGTTAAGCTCAGTGATATGGGAAAGTTCATGATCTTTGAAAAGTTAGGTGCATGAAATACATTCACCTGAGTATGGATGGCATACCTATGCCCATCCTTGATGTTTCGGGCATGTGTTATCTCATCACCCTCTAAAATTGGTGTAAATTGAAGTATCTTAATAAAATGTTCAGAAGAATCAATGACCAACATATAAACCTAATCTAGATTCATGAACTCTTTGACTTAGTCATCTCTCAACATATAGGGAATGAGGTGATCATAGATGGTAGTTTAAAAATCAGCACAAACCATGTCATGATACTGACCTACCTAGGTAATGATATCCCACCAACACTTTTCTGGATCACATAGCATGTAGGTTGAAATATTGACCCTACTCTCTGTATGCATATCCATAGGCTCTAACATAGATAGGGTGGCCTCCATTCAAGACATAGCCAGCTTTTGGACTTCTATCACCAAAAAATATTTGAGGATGTTGTTGTTGGAACTCATGTTGCAGATCATCCATCGTAGGTGAAGATCGTGGAGAATCCTATTTAGACAACATCAGATGTAGACAACTATATTGAAGATGATTTTTACTAACAGATTCTATTAAAACAAGTGGTGATTCAAGTGTTACTCATGGAGATATTACAGGAAGCTTATGGCCCACCTTATCTAGAAAAAGGTCATTGGCACCCTCCTGGAATATGACCTGAGGACATCATGGTGGCATAAATCTTCAGATGAAAAGAACAATACATAGATTAATATTTGAAGTATATAAAAGAACTAGTGGAATCACAACGTATTTATAAGGTCTCACTACCCATGGTACTACCCCAACCACTCACTTATAAGGACATGGTACTGGTAAGTGATCAAGTTTAATTTATAGGGGTTCTAGTAGGTGAAGTGTCAACTATACCATGCATCTTCATTTACTAGAATCCATTTTATTTAAAAGTCATATTTTGAATTTTATGTATGAATTAACTTTTATAGATATATAACAGTTCGATTAAAATGGTTCTCTATTTCCATTAAATAATGGGCCACACAACTTATCATTAAAATAAAAACCCATTTAATTTATATTTAGTCAAGTCTACATTTAGTCTCACAATGCAATGGGTTATATATGATGGTTTGACTTGATAAATTGCCCATTCAAACCCATGAGGTCCCTTACACAACATGAATTGAAACTAGAAGTTAGTCAATCAGATATAAAGATAATATTAGGGTAAAATATAACTAATAGGGAACACTTAAAAATCATAGGCAACTCAAGAAATGAATGCATTAAAATACACCTATATGGCATGATATATGCCTATAATGTGAATTCTAGGCGTCTATACTAATGCATTTAGCAATGATACATTCCCAAATATCAACTATCCAATGATAAAATTAAATCCTCAATCATAATAAAAATAAAAAACATCAAATATAATGTTTTTCACCCAATGGTGAAATGATATCAACTATAATAAATGAATCACATAACAACAATTCCCCATTTCAAGAAACTTTGTATTTACCCTGAATGTGGGTTGTCTATACCCAATAAAAACTTATAACCATGTTCCATAACATTTCTAATCTCTTGTATATTGTTTCAAAATATAAAACCACAAAAATAAACCTCCAATACCACTTTTTGATGTCTTAAAATTAGTTCCACTCAAATTTTCCCCAAAGCTAATTGACCACATAGCCCCAATCATGACTCCCCATATGGTATAGGTTTGCAACTATAAGAAAGAGTATAGGGTGTGTTCATGGGAATACTATGACCTCATAATTAGAGTGGATCATAGTGTATTTATAATAATATATAAATAGAAAAAATAGGTAATGGATGGAACATTAGTAACATACACTAAAAACAGGACTGGTAACCCGCACTAGGGGAAAAACATAAAGATCCAAAAAATTGACAATAATACTTAAAAATGAAACTAAATAATATATATAATGATGAAAATGTATTTAATGTCTCTAGAAATAAATAAAACATGTAAAACTGGTAGTGGCTAAGACATTCTATACAAAAGAATCCAAAAGAAACAAAAAGTTTCCAAGTATCCCGAGCTCCTGTTTGGTAATATGAAACTAAGATCCACTCTAAGTATGAATACATGGTGAGTTTTTAAAATTAGGATATATCCCCTTATCAACATCTACATAAATATATTCTTCTTGGTTACCATCAGTGGCCTTGATAGGGTGTAAGAAAAATCTTAGTAGTCCACAAAACATGACAGTTATACCATCCATTCAATGAATATAAACTAATATTGTGTGGGTATATTTAAATTTAAATAAAATATATTAATGAAAGTACCCTGATACCTTCTTCAGGATTAGATGATTTGTATCTGAACAAGAGATCATTTAAATAATTCATTTAGTTTAGTTTATATAAATAGGTTATATGAGTTAAACCAACGCTAACAATGTATCTACATAATAATAATAATAATAAGCATCCAAGGTGTAATAATGAATTTTGTAATTATGAAAATAATAAAAGATAATCCAAGTTAATAAACAGTTAATAATTGAGGTTGATAATTACTAATGAGTATTCATGGTAATAACAGAGGAATGGATGACATCAAGGGTTAGACCAACTCATCAATAATTGGCAGCATAGCTATAAGGGGTCTAACTATAGTCCAAGGGGCAGTACCAAATGTATTCCATAATAAATAGTTCTAATTGAGTTTGAGAATCTCATCCAAGGTTAAGCAGGGTAGGCATGACTGTGACCAATAGGGTGTATCCAAGGATCCATGTGTCCAAATATTTCAAGAAGGATTAAAGGAGTGAATCCAAAGCATCATAATATCCTGAAGATAGTAAAGGGATCTAATTGAATCACTCTAGACAACTTCTAGTAGACATAGACCATATTACAAGGTTGGTATCTCCCTTGAAAACTACATCCTTGAATTTGATTGGAATCCTCTAAGTTCTTAAGGAATTCCCTCAGAAATCCAAGGCATAACTTAATTCTGACCACTCTTATAAAGCTGAAATTTTCCAAATGCTATTGGAACCTTATACTTATGTAATTTTTTAATTAGTGAATTCAAATACTCATTCCATTTAATAATTTATAGGTTTCTTCCATTGAATTTAATACTAGGTTACAAGTCTAAGAGGGATATTCATCCATTTAGTATCTAATTACTTAATCATTACTTAGGAAAATTATATTAACTTCAATTATTCATGTAAATTTGTTCAACATACATGTATTCAAGTAATTCAATTACATTTATTTAGTATAAGGTATAAATATTTTATAATTTCTATTTAATATTTTTTAGGTTCATTAATGAATTTCAACACCTGCCTTAGAAGGGTTAAGTGGCATATATAATATACATGGTCTAATAATTTCAATTCATAATTAATTTAATAAATGAAGTCTTACCACTATTTGAGTCAATCTAAACACCCAAATGGAAACATAAGTAAACTGACATGGGTCACTAAGGAATAAATGAGGAAACAACGAATATGGGATGGAAATTGTTGAGGTCTCAACCTCCAACGACGTAATGATTATATATAGAAAGGGATCAAGAATAAGATAATGATGATTATAAGAAATTTATATGAACTAAAAAGGAAACTCCCAATGAAATCATCATGCACATAATGATAAAATTTTCTAAAATGGAGATACTTGAGGGATGATTCATAGACCACCTACCTTGATCCTGTATAACACTCCTCATCCAGTATCAACCTTTAGTTTGGACTCGATCGGATGAAAACTGAAGAAGTAATCAACACTTTGAAAATAGTTCATATAATCATGCATCAAAATAGAGTCATTCTAGACATGAAAAATGTTGAATGTATCAAGGTGAATATATTACTTAATGATACATATATAATGAGACAAAAAACGTTCAAATCAAACTTCAGACAAATTTTTGGGATGAAAAACTATAAAGAATCGAGCTTGGGAGCTCTAACATGAGAATATAGGATCCTAATAGTTCTAGAAATAGAAAATGAGTTTTGGGTTAAGTTAAATACAATTTAGGGGAAATAACAATTTATCCAGATAATAGGATCATATAGTATCATCACATGGTTGTCCAAACCCAGTTCCAAACGTGCACATGGTACTACCTCAAGGGGGACCCCACACAGTTAGGTATTACAGTTAGAGAAAACATGTGACAATAATCAAAAACATGTCTTCTTCCTTTTTATAATATACCCTCACATTCATGTGACCCTAGTAAAAAAGTTTTAAGAATATTTGTTCCCTTCTTAGACCTCTATCCAACCCCACACGGTTGAAGTAACCATGAATCCCAACCCTTTTCTCCCCTAGCTAGAATTCTGATCTCCGAATAATCCCTAAAATCCCCTAAAACAATCATGATCTCATTAGGAATCTATAACTTGTCTAAACCAATGAATTAGAAGGAAATTTTTAAGATCTATATCTTAAAGAAAAACTAGGTTGTTACATGTAAAAAAATGAATTTCCTAAGATTTAGTAAAATTTATCAGAGAAAAGGATAATGGAGAAAGTTCATGCATTTCCAATTAATAAAATTTAATTATAAATCCATTAATTCAATATAATTTGTAATATATTTATAAAGGTGTGATTTATTTGATTTCATATCTACACAATATTTTATCTACATCAATGGTAATAAATCATCTGTTTACCCTATTTAGAGAGAGTTCTAAATCACGACTCATAGTGTGAATCTAGTTATAATAAGATTGCATTGAGGGGATTCTCTTAAGATTAATAGTTATTCGCTAGTTGCAAGCATAGTTGTTATTACAATATATTTCATTAAAAAAATCATTATGTTTTAATGATTATCTAGTTTTTAGGGCCTAGTAGTCAGGGTAATATTAAAAAAAATATAGTAAAAGGGTATTGAAATAACTTCTGTATACATCTACCTTTATTTATAATGAATTTATGACATTTTAACACCACACAAATTTAAGATTTTTTGGTCCTTAACATTCACTTTACTATGTTTTCCAATACTCCCTATTATTCCTTGAACATTATTTTTCTCCTCCATTTCTAATTTTTAGCTTCCCAATAATGTTATACTCATATGGGAACCTTAATAAGTGATATTTCATGTGTCATTAATGCTTCCCACTTTCCCTTTTCAATAGAAGTTATATTATCCCAAAATACGATGTGGGTTTTCAACAAATGTTGAGCCTTTTATGATCAAGATAAAATTATGTGGGTGAAATTTATTTAGGGGTCTAAAATGTTACACCTTTATATTTTAAGTTATATTTATCTTAAAATAAAATTATTTTCTTTGATTGTTATTTATTACATACAATACCGAGTTTAAATAAACCATGATATACTGTTAAATTATTAGTATTTAAATGTGATCATTATAACCTCACCAAAAAATATTGGTGGTATGCAGAAGAATAACCAAATTGTCAAATAAATTTATAATGATTTTACATAAAGACAATAAATTTATTGACTAATAATAAATAATTACTCAATTTTTAATTAAATACATTTTATATTTCAAAAATATGTTTTCTTCATAACTAGTTCTTAATGATTTTTTAGGTGAATAATATAATTAATCTATTAAAAATGTAAAAAATTTATTTGAATAAATTTGAATCCTTTTTTGAACCAATATATCAAAATTTAATTTTGATGAATTTTTTGGATTTTCCATAAAATAGTATTTTTTGTGAGAATTGTAGAAAATACTGATTTCTATTAAAAAATGTGTTCTTGTTTCAAGAAAGTACAATGTTTTAATTTATTTAAAATGGATAAAAACAAAATTTATTTCATTTTTATTATTAATATTCCTATTATGTTCATTAAAACCATTTTTATTCATTATTTTTCTATTAAAACATTTTACACTAAAGAAGACATTTTCTCTCAAGAACTGCTTTTCATCACATTTTGTGGGTTTTATTTTATATTAAATTCTTACACTACAATGAATTAAATTTGATAAAATGGATTCTATATTTTTAAAAATAATAAAAAAATTAATTTAATAAGGTCATATTATTATTTTTTCATTATGAATAATAACCTTAATAAATATTTGTTACCTTGGTTAAAGAGGTAAAATTAAGTTAAACTTTGGTGTAAAGCTATTAAATCACTATAACACTTTCCTTTAAACTGTTTTATCAGTATTTTTTGATGAAATAAATATATACAGATTTTAATGGAGTATTTTAAAATAAAATATTGACAATGGGAAACCAATATTTACTTCTCTGTTGATAAGTAGCATTTTATTCAAATTGAAAACAATTTTTGGGTCTTTAAATTTGATGGAATGGTCAGAATATTATTTTTGGTATTACCTTGCTTAAAAAATATATAAACCATATATTTCTTATTATTTTACCAAATAAATTCATATTGACCAACTTATTACTTGATTAAAAGGAAAAATAATCATTATACTTAAATTAGTTATTTCCTAAAAAAATCATTTGTTTCACATTCGAATATTAAAAGTAATTTAATCCAAACCATGAAATTGAATTTAAAAAAAATTGACTCCAATTTTATTTTAGAATTTAAATTTTTTGGAATCCCCCTTCTTTTTTTAATTGTATAAATAATTGAGTGTGGTAAATAAATAAATTATCATAATTTGGTTTAAAATTTGTTTGAGGTTGTTTTACTAAATAAAAAGGCATAAATGTGTCTAAATATTTCAAAAATATTGTTGGGTGAGTACATATATGATCTATCTCATTATATATTAGACTTTTGGGTTTCTCGGTGCCACCTAACAAGATTATAATTCTTATTTTTTAATCATTTAAGTAATTCCATGATTGTCTTTTCCCTCCTTTATAAAAGGATACCTCGCATAATATCATATCAGAAGTTCATGATTCTTATATATCACATAATAGCTACCATAATACCTTCCTAAATTTATTCCCCACATCCTATATATTATTTTTTTTTTAAATACAATCCTGTCATGACTTAAGGTATATAGAAAGATAGGTTTCTCATTCAATAGGTGTAACACTTAACCAAGTAATTTCAATTTCGTTTCTTCTTCAATTTATGATAAATATTCTGTACTCATCTAAAAATATTTAATATAATGATAGAAAAATAATTATATGCTACTTTTATTATTTTACAAAAATATTCCACTTCTTTTACATCCTATATAAAGCAAAAAAAACATCATTCACACTAATATACTTCTTTCCATTTCTACATAGGAGTGTAATTCATTTTTTGTCACCATTATACATGTATGTTTATACATATGTCCATAATTAATATATTATAAACAAATGAAATAATTATGTTTCTATGAATATAATATACCATCAACATTCTTAAAATTCCACCCATCAAAAAATCATAATGTATATCGTGCATATGTGTGGACTTCCACCTCAACAAAGTGATGTGATTCTTTATTCAAGACCAAAAATCAATGATTATTATAAAGATTAATAAAAAGAATTAATTTTATATTTAAATCATGACTAAAATTCTATATATTTTGGATCCATTATCAAAAATATTTTATATAAACTATAAAACAAAAATATACCTAAAAAATGAAGATGTTATCATCTAGAATAGTTATTTAAAATAAATTGTTCACAAAATGGTGAAAAATATTTATAACTAAATAATATATTTTGTGATATATATTATTTTCATTTTAGAATATAGTTATTTTAGATCTATATTAACTATATAAGAGGTTAAAATCACTATGAAGCATGTTAGATCAGATGTATCAGTTATTCATCTCATTAATGGTTTGTTGATACAGGTTTAAAATTATGCACATATTTATGTTTATAAGGTATATAAACTACACCATTTACATGTTATATCATAAATTATTCTTAATTAATTTTATTTAATGTTTCAAATAAAATTATTTCCTCTAATGTGTTTTTGTCTGAAATTTTCTAAAGTTGTAAGGGTTTATTTGACAATCTCATCCTTATACGATATTTTTAGTGTTTAAATTTTCATTGGGGAAAATTTTAGATAATTATTATTAAACTGAATAGTTTTTATTTTCCTATATTTTCTTATGGTTATTTCATGTATGAGTTTAATTTTTAACTTCTTTTTCACTCAAAAGACCAAAATAATGGTTTAAATTAAAACCACAATTGTTTTCAATTCGGTCGGGAATCTTAGACTTCCATGCCCATATTTTCTATGAATAAATTTCAAAAATATTTTTACTATTTTCCAAAAACTTATTAAATAAATTTTTACCCATTTCAAAAATTCAATTAATATCTTTAAAAAGGATATTCATCTCAGTTTTCAAATGAGCTACATTTTACCAAAGGTGTGAACACAATCATTATTTTAATGATTACTGCATGAAGTAAATTTCTATCTGTTAGTACCACATAATTTTTTGATTATACCTTTAAAATTTTTCTCTACTATTTTCCAATAGAATATTTCCTTTATATTTTTGGAATTTTTTTTGATTTTAAAAAAGTAATTTCAAAATGAAATTTTTATTTCCCTCATGAAATTTCATTCGATATTTTCAAAATATTTTATTATATTTCAACATTAATGAATATTTTAATTTACTAGGGATATAATCTAGTGATACCATCAAATAATTTCCCTGGATGGTTTATGAATAGTTTGACTGAGGAAATTATTGACATTATAAACACTAATTCTTTGAATACTAACAGTTATTGATATTTTTTTATTATGTTCTATTATTTATTCATTGGATGACTACATTGGACTAATTAAGTAAAGTTTGGGTCTCATAATTATATATCCCCTTGATTAATATTTAGTTATCATGAGACAAAACAGGTTGGATATACTACCAATGGCTTACAAATTTATGTAAGTTGTCTTAGCATAAGTCTTTTGTAGTTTTCAAGATTTTATGGCTTAAGGCACTGATAATAAGCTTTACATGTTTTTGATTATTCTTTATGATGTGGAATTTAATTCATATCATTTTACACATCACTATTTTAGTTATATGATATATTTTATGTATAAATATTCCTTAAATTAGTTAATTAACGTATTTTGGTTAGATTCAATGTAAATTGTGAAATTATTGAATTTATATTTAATTAATTCTATTATGTGTAAATTATAATATCTATATATTTATTTTATTATTATATAATATTGATTTTTTAATACTAATTTTCAATTTCATTGTTTTGTTTTATTAGTTTTTCTTTTAGTTAATTAAATAGTTAATTGAAGTTTAATTTAATTTATAATCTAAGAACACTAATGATTTAATAACTTGAATCATTAATTTATATATTAATTCATTTTTAATTTCAATTACCATTTTTTTATTACTTAAATATTTAATGTATACAAAATTTATTTTTTTATTTTCAATTTTTAAAATATAATTTTGTTATTTTGGTTTCATATTTTTTTTGGGATTAATTGTTAATATTATGTTTTATGTTTGGTATAGTTGTAGTATAAGTTTTATATTGTAAATTCATTAATGGATACATAATAAAATCCATTATCAAATTTTCTAAAGGGAGTAATGTATCCATTTTATGCACTTCCCACATAGTATAATTCTTAAGTAGTGGTGTAGATGATTTCCATTATTGGTTTCTCATACCCAATTATCATAAATCACCCTATCCATTTATTTAGTTATGTGGCTACCATGAACCAGATTTATCTCTACCGCCAAATATGAACCCAATTTGAGGCATGTGTCAAAGTCTAGAAGTAGGGTTGGATTAGGTATTCAATGAATAAGATGGACTCGTCACTTAACTATGACATGTTTATTGATCTCACTCATCTATACTCTTGAAATTAGATTTTATAAGAATCCCAAGAGCTTCTACAAGAGTTTGGGGAACCCCATTCCAACCAAAACTATGCCTACTGAAGAGAAAGAAACATGGGAGCCTTCAATAAGGGAATGAAAGGTCGAGATACCGCCAAAAATGATGATGACCCGCCATTGTATTGTGGACTTAGAACTAGAAATAATGATGGGATGAGGATGATGTTTTCAATTAAGTATCATGTGTTTTGAGGCTGAAGAACCTGTTAATGATGCCATATCTTTAAATATGAAGAAGCTTGAGATTTATCTATAACACGACCAAGATCCTGACTGATCTTAATGAGGAAGATAAACCAATGGTATCATCAGAGAAATACATGGATCATTTTGAACTAGAAAAATCATGTTTTAGAAACTATAGTTATATCAATGATTCCAAATGATATTATGTGTTTTTCAAGAAATATTTTATGAATATTATTCATTACATTGAAATTTTCTAACATCTTTATTGAGTTTTGGTGTTCGAAGTTTGAGCGTGATAAAAATGGGACTTGAAAATTGATTCAGTTGAACATGGATGTGGGGCCTCAATATCTAAATAGTTTGGTGCATGGGATAATTAAGGGTGAATTATAGATTTTTCATGAAATTCCATGATGAGTTGAAGACATCATTCATCCAAGAATGATGTTACTGCTAGTCACGCTATGATGTTTGAATTATTGTTATATTGTGAGAATACCTATAACCGAGATGGATGGATTAGTGTGAGCGAATCTAGTGGATTTATGGTTTATCTATTATAATATTTCGGAGTTTCAGTATTCATTAATGATAAGAAGTGGGTATTAAGCTAGAGAATGTAGATAAAATCACTATTGTGGTTGAATCTAACACCTGAATTTTAATAGTGTATCATTTATTATTTATAAAATCAAGGAATTTGTCCCTTATAGAATATCAGTCCATTGAGTATATTTTATAGCTTCATTAGAGTAGCATCATACTATAATGAATACCAACATTGGGATGTTCCACATGGGAAATTTTTCTAGATTTTTTCTCTTGTGAATATTTTCATTTTAATTTATTTAATGACGGTTGTCCCGATATCTCATAGGTTCAGATCCCATTTTCTATTTTATTTATTTTTCTTCTTCCCCTTCTATCTTCTTTTTCATTCTCTACTTTTTAAATTATTTTTTTATATTTATTATCTCTCATAATTTTTTAAATCTAACCTCTAGACATGGATTGAAATATTTATGAAGCTAGTTCTAGGAGGTGGATCTTAAACCTACATAAAAACTAAATATCATTTTGATCATTGAATTATTTTTTACTATTGGTAAATTGTGAATGTTATATGATGAGATGCGAGCACACACTCATTAATTAGAATATTTTTATAATTTATTATTCTCTATTATTTTTCATTTTTTACCTATTAGATCAAAATAGAATATAAATATAATTTCTATGATTTTTTGATCATTTTATGAGAATTTTTTAATAAAATATTTTTTTGAGATTTTTATTTGATCATGTGATTCATTTGAAAATTTGGTGAACATGAATGTATAATAATAAATTTTGTGCATTTCTATTCACTATTTAAGTAGAGGGGGGTGTTTTTGTTGAGACATTGAGCACACATTAAGTGAGGTTGAGTGTTTTTGTTAATTAAAATTAGTTTAGAGATAGTAAATAGAGAGGTAAACTGTTATATAACTAGTTTATTCTTGATAACATTACTTCTCTATAATTATCTCTGATTTCATTATAGTTTCTTCAATTATCATTTTATTTTCTAATTTTTTCATCAATTTTCTTGATCACTTTTCTGATTTTATAATAAAATATATATATTTTTTAGATGAATCACTGAAATAAACACACAACCTCTTTATGACCTTCCTCATGGTTAGATACTATTCTATATCTAGGGAAATATAAATAAATATTTTATAGTTAAAATGATAATCTATCAAAAATTGGTTTCATTTATGGGGAGGAACATTTGTTTTAGTAATTTATTTTTTTTCAATTTCAAACTTTTAAAACTATATAAAAGTAATAAAAATAATAAAAATAGTAAACATGTTATTATTATTATCATTATTAGTGAAAAATCCTTGATAATCAGATTACATTTCTAGCATTCATGCTAATGAAGTCAAGAAAAAATTTCAAATTTTTACTAAAGAATATTTCCATGAACATATTGAATATTATAAGTATTTTAGAAAAAATACCATTGAATCCTTAGAAAAAGAAAAAAAATCATAACTTTTCCCTAAGTATAATGCAGGAAATTTTTAAATATAAGAACTTATCCATTTAAAATTTTTGAAGGAGGTGTGGGAGGTTAAAGTATGCTTGGAATTGAAAAATAACCATGATGAGAATATTTTTTTTATTAATAGGAAATGGTCCTGGAAGAATTTAAATAATCCAGACATACGTTGGAAGAAAAACAAATCTTGATTTTTATTATGATGATTTTGAATGAACTAAACGTTTTTTTCATTTTTTTCCATCCCTAAATATGTGTTTTCATCTAAATATACCCTTTTATTCACCATGGGAGACACAATATATGAGATTTTTTCTTTTGAAGAGAGAATGGTGATGGTTAGATACCTCACTCCTTCAAACTTACTTATAAATACCCTGAATACTTTTGATGAATAACATATTTATATGTATTGTAGAGATATTTTTTCTAGAAGAAACTATGTCTATCTATGATTTGTATTATTTTGAATATGAAATTATTTCTACTTCTCCATTTATATTCATTTATGTTCCAGATGAAGTTTTTAAGTTCCTAGAGGTACAAGATGGATTTGAAGCTTCACCCGTTGAGTAATTTCTGATGCTCCTACACCTCATTTAATATATAAATTTTTGGGATGTAGAAAATGAAGATGTTGAGACCACAAATAATGCATTGTATAGTGATAAGGGCATGCTCCAGCCAAATTTTTGTCTCACACCATTTCCCTTACATCTATTCAATCATTATAATTTGAAAATGGGAGTATCTAATTTAAATTTTAATGATGTATTTAATATTTTTCTTTAGTTAGATGATACCCAACACATTCTATCACATTCTATACACCTAAAAATGTAATTTGGTTAAAATATGAGATAGGGACATAATTTTATATTTATGAAGAGGGATTCATAAAATAATATTTTAACATTGGGTTTAAAACCGGTGTGTGAGGAAACAAAGTGGGAATAAATTAATGTGGTGATTTCCAAGTTAGAAACCACATCTAGCATTTGATAGAGGATTAACCAAAGGATATATAGTTTTTGAACGAATTAATATATCACACCTTGGGTGGTTAAACCAAATATTTACACTTTTCTTTATATTTTTTTTGTTTTTTATTTAATGAATATTATTTAATTTTATCTTTAGTAGGAAAATAAGAATGCAGTATATTCTACCATGTGAAAATATATCTTGGGTATCTTCTCCCCTACCTTGTAACTACAAATTTTTATCCTTATACCCTTAACATTTCCAAAGTCAAAATTTGGTGTACATTTTTCAAAGTAATTATTTGGTAAATTTATTCAATTTTTTTCTACTCGTGAATTTGATAAAGATAATTTAATCTCAAACATGTTTCATTACTAAAATTTATTGAAAAAACTATTATGATGTCTATAAATAGTTAAAACATGTACATTTTTATATCTATTTTATAAATTTAGTGGTAATAAAAATATTAAATCTCTTGGAAGAATAAATTCACTACTTTTAAAATATTAAAAGATGATTCATTGTAGAGGAACTTGAATCAAACTCCATATACTTTTAATCATGTTTTTATTGGTTCTGATCTTTTAATTTTGAATTTTATTACTAATTATTTCCCACTAGTATTCATTGAAATATTTGAAACTAATGGTTTTCACTCAACAAGAAAATAAGAGAGAATTTTTATAATGATCTCAATTGAATAGATATTCTAACAAAAGGATTATCAGTTTATGTTATGCATCTATATTCTTCTCATCTTCATGCTAAATAAAAATTAACTACTTTACATTTGAGGTGGGATAAATTATGGAAAATATATTTCAAAATATTTTATTTCATGATGAAATAAACTCATTAAATCTATTGGTTGAGGCTACATTTTTCATTGTCTATTTGTACTAAAAATGTTTTATGCCTATTTTTTTAATCTTTGTTGAACAAACTAGTTGATCTTAAACTATTGACATACGTATACATTTAAAATATTTAGTTCCTATTGAATTTATTAATTTAGTAAGAAATGTTAATAAATATTTTTTTGGAATTTTGTTTTTGTGTTGTAAAATGATTTTTAACATTTCCTACGATCCTGTACATGGATCTTTCACTATATAATTAAAAATAATATTGATTTTAAATTTTCCAAAACGTTTTTCTACCTTGATGTTTAAAATTAGGGATGATTTTAAATTTTATGTGTAATTTATAAGTATTAATATGTGCCTAAATATGTTTCAAATATATCCCATAAAAATCCAAATTCTTTTAAAAATTATTTGTTTTTCATCATTATATACCATCTTTTGTAGGTTATTTTTTTATTTTCAATTTTTATGGTTGTGATGGAACTTTCGTGAGATTTTTTTAAATACCTATTGTATTTAATTGGGTAAATAATTTTTCTTTCTATTTTGAAAACAAAATGGTTTTTGTTAAAATATTATTAGAATGATATAGTATAGTCATTAACATTGATAATTTTAATTAGATTTTGTCTCATAAGAGATGCATCTAGATGGATTATGAAATGAAAACTCTAATCTAGTTTTTATAAATTATATTAATCTTTCATTCCTTACACATTAACTTTAGGATGAGATATTTATTTCACTAATAAATTTCCTCTCCAACCAATAAAATAACATGAATATTTATTATGGATTCTTAAATTATGTGAGTATGTCTTCCTTGAGTTAAGGATAATCTTGGAAATTCATTTTTATGAAAATTGATGCTCGGTAAATTCTATTTATGATTTCCAATTTTAAAATTTATTTAAACATAATAAAAAAAATTCCCTACAAAAATGTAATTTCAGAGAGAATTCATATTTTTGTACATGAGAGAACCCATATGGAAAATGAATATGAAAATCAAATCTTATTGGTAATTCAGTTATTTCGTTTTGAGAGTTATTTACTACCCTAAAATGTCTCTAATGGATTTATTTAGGATTATCAATGTATTATGTGTGGTGTAATTTTATATGGAGTTTAATGCATATCATTTTCCAATTCACTTTTGTAGTTAAATAATGATTGATAAGCTACTAAATTCATTAAATTAGTAAATTATTATGTTACGATTACTTTTTATGTAAATTGTGAATGTAATGAATATTTTGATTAATTTATTCTTCTATGTTTAAATTTTAGTATGTGTCATACTATATTCATATTATTAATTTTGCTGTTTTTTTAAATATTAATTTTTAATGTAATTGTTTTATTTCATTATTAGTTATTATATTAATTAAATATTTATATAACGTTTAATGTAATTTATAATAAAAAAATTAAAAAATTTTAACACTAAATATAGTTAAATTCATTATTAATTTTAATCATCGTTTTTTAATTTATTACTTAATTGGTTAATGTTGCTTTAAATTATTTGTTTATTTATTATTTTTATTTTTTATTTAGTCATTCAGGTGTTTAATTTTTTATTTTTTATTTTTTATTTTTTATTTTTTATTTTCTGTTTGGTATAGTTTAAGAATCAATTTTACACTATAAATTCAATAATGGCTATGTCAAAAAATCCAAATATCCAATATCCAAAAGGGATCGTCGTAGTCAATTTATTCACTGGTCAAATAAAATAATTTTAATGAAGCGGCATAGTCGATTTTTGTTTTAAGATTCTCATACCTAAATATTTAAAAAAACCCCATATAAATTTACTTGGGTACATAATTACCACACACATGATATCTACCTGCTACTAAAGATGAACCCAATAGAAGTCTTCAATTAATGTTTAGAAGAAGGTTCAATGTTTTCATTGATGATGAATGCGATGTCGATTCTTAGTCATGATTGTATTATGGATATCACTAATCTAAAAATATTATGGTCAAACCAAAAAGAGTCTTTAGATATTAAATATGAATATTAGGATCCTGATTCCAACTTAAACTATGTTTGCTGAAGAAGAATAAGATACATGAGTGCCTTTGAGGAGGGCGGACAGAGTCAAACAACCACCGATAATGAAGACGTCCTACTATGTTTACTCCCAAACAATTAAAACCATTAAATTTGCTCTTTAATATCTTTAAATTTCTAATATATCAAATCCTTATTATATTCTTCATCTATTATGGTCCCATGAAGTAATCTTAAATCCTTCATTCGAAAGTAACCCGTGTCAAGAAGGAGAAAAATCATCAAGTATCTATATTATTTTAAAACCTTTTCAATTACCTTATCATATAAAATGTTCATAATTATTATTTCCCCTTGTAATGATGATATAATATTATCCTTATGATTTTAACAAAACTATACTACAATTATATGAACCAGAAAATTCAATCATTATTCATTATAAGAGTTTCTTGTTTGCGTTTGTTCAACCCCCTACGTGAACATTGATGTGCCAACATCAACATTTTCACCATTAATAAGTATTGAGGAATTAATTTTGGTAAAATATAATACAAATTATTAATTTAAGTTATGAATATAAATATTTAATGGTGATATAAAAATGATTGATCAATGATAAATAACTTAGGTTTTTATGTAAATTACATTAAAAATATCCATCATGGATTCAATTATCAGGACTAATACCCACAAATTAAATAAAATGAATAGGGAACTATATAAATCAATGGAAAATAGTAATTAAAATATATCTAGATATATATAAGAATGATTAATTTTTTATAAAATAATTTGTATAGACTTCACCATTATGAAACATGTATGAAATAATCAATATTACTGACATTTAATGATAGAAATTAACTATACCAAACTAATATATGTCTAATAAATGATTATACTAAAAATTCGTCAAAATGTAATAAATATGAATAAGGTTCATTAAAAAATTTCTATGATAATTAGGATTAATATATAAAATGTTAAATCATTTTTGTGGAAATCAAATGTAAAGTCAGAATTCTTAATAGTCTCATTTTAAAATACATTTTAGTTAGGTTTAAACTTCTATATGGATAACTTTTATATTAAAAATCTAAAAATAATCAATTTTCATAATAAATATTCTTTTATTTTTTTGTACTTTTTCCCATTAAAATTTACTCTCTTTACAAAAGTATAATAATAATATTCCATTTTAATTCTTTTTATATGAATTTTTTTTTTGAGATTTTATAACCATTTTTCATAATGAAACATTTTCACCAAGTTTTAATGGATTTAAATGTCAGCATTTATACCCATTATTTTTTTATTCTTTTCATTTTAATATAAAATTTACCGAAACAAAATTATATTTCTTCTTTTTTCAATAAAAATGTTAATGATCTTAAAAAAAGGTTTCTCATATATGTATATAACCTTTAATGTTTTCATTATTTGATGGGGTTATGTTTTAATGATAACATCCACATTATATAAACATAAGTCTTATGATCATGATATGATGATGTTTTCATGATACCCATTTCGTTCTCATAGGAAAATGATGTTATTAAAAAACTATTAATGATTTCATTTCCATATGAAACAAATATGTATGGTTTATCATGACATGGTGGGTTGGTTTGTTATAGACCTCTAAGATTTGGGAAATGATTTATATCTCATGAGATAAATTTTTATCATTTTTTTATCACAACATTATTTTTGTGCAAGATTGTGTTCTCTGACAACTTAATGTACATGAAATATTTGTTTTTCTCACAGATTTATTAATGCACATGATTTTCATTTCTCAAAACTAAATTCATGGTATGGATTCAGTTTTCTCATAACGTATTTATATTATAAACTTGTGATTATTTCACATATAAATGTTACGAAACATTACTATGTTTACCCTATAGATCATTTTTATTATCTCATGATTTCACATTTATATTTTTTATTCAATACCAAAAGCATTATTCTATGACACATAATTATATTATCTCTTATCTATTACATTTAATTCTATAATGTAATGTAAATACACATTTATTATGTTCTCATACTGACATGGATAATTTATTATTACATATGATCTTAATATTTCATCTCTTATGATTATCCTTATTAATAATTTAATCATACCACATTCTTAAATTACCATTCTCAATGTTACAAAGAAGTGAATTTTGAATGTTGTTTCTAAAATGGTATCAAGTGAGAAGACTATTTTTTTTATATATTGAAATTTTTATAAAAAACAATTTGTATCTAACATCAAAATACAATAAACACTTAATAAATAGGATGTTGTTTGTAGGTATATATAATATATTTTCATGTAAAATGATATAATTATTATTTAAGTTGTTCTCAGGTCACCTTAGAGGGGATTTATGAGGGACCCTTTAGACACTCATCAATTGAGGGATGGTAGGATGGGCCCTTCTCAACATTTAGGGTGTAATTATTTCTAACATTGAAATTCTCTTAAAGATTTATGAAATGTTGTTGATTCCTTACCAACTAATGTCATAATACTAATTACCACCATGAATGTTTTATATCAAGACCATATATACATGAATATTTATATATCATATGATCTATATATTTCAATTATTAATTTGTAAAATTATAAATTAAAGACAGAGTGATAGGCGCTCTAGAATTTTTCACAATCTAGGGAGGCAATATGTGTTGTGGATTTTGGATCAGGACCTTGAGATGGGTTCATATATATCCCCATGAAGTGAATCTGAATCCACTTATCTTAGTTCTACTCAAAAAGACATTTCATACCTTTTATAGATATATAAAAAGGAATATTTTGGTTCTATTAATGGTTATATAGCCATGAAAAATTGATGATGATTTTAAGGTTGTGCATTCAAGACCCTTGGGGTATTAGGTTTTATCCTAAAATAGTTTCCTTTCATATCCTAGTTAATATTAACCAAATTATATGTAGTTATGGTACATAGTTTAAGGTCAGGAAACATGATCGATCCATTCATTTTAACATGTATAAAGAAAATTATCAGTATAGTTTAATGTTAGGAAGCTAGGGATTATAAGATAATTATGCCGAGTAATGTTTGATGTAGGACATAAGTATGGATGTCTCTTTCAATTCCATTTGGCTTACTGGTAATAAAATAGGATAATGAATTATTATATATAGGTAATACTACCAATTTCATTATGATCGGATCATAGGGAATATGGACCATTGTGGATGGATTCATGGGGGATATAGCCCAGTGAGGATATTAACTCGTAGTTAATATGAACTAGTAAGAATAATTGGATCAAAGAGAATACATCCCTTTTATCGATGATTTAATGTGGTATATTTCTTCCTATGAATGAGTTTGGTCTTATGCATAGGTTTCTAGTGTATTTACTATTTGAAGTTTACATCCAGTATGAGTGAAAAAAGAATTTTCGCCTTTTACCGATTGATGGTTTAAATTTGGTGGATACCTAAAAACATATGGTTTAAGGACTCATGATAATGAGTTTGGGGCATTTATATTGGATGTTAACAATTTTCCTTGAAAAAACAAGCATGTGTGCTTCCTAGAGATTCCTAACTTGGTGTTGACTTAGGTGAATGTGGGAATGTGTTATTTAATCCTAGAAATATGAAATAGTTATATACCCCAAGATAAATGAGTTGATCAAAATCATGATATAAGTAATAAGATTTTGATTAGGGAATAAACCTAAATAGAATCCCCCATAAGAATTTACATTATCTTATTGGTGGATGGATGAGGAAGGAAAGCTAGTGTCCTATAGAATATTGTTTGATGAGGTGGGTGTTGTTTATCACACCTACAATAAGGATGATGTTATACATAGGATATGGAATTATACCAATGGGTATTTCACATTTTATACCCATAGATTCCTCTCATGTTCGGTGAGTTAGGTGAAGGTGGGTTCTTGGGTCCTACACCTAGTAGAAGTCCATATATCTCTCTCTTTGACTCATTTTGTTAAAAAAGTTGGTTCAATGGGTTGTTAGACTAACCATATGCTGGATATGACCAAGATAAGACGAAACACCTTGGGGAAGTTTCACCATTATCCTCATGATATGAATCCTCATTATCAAGGTAGTGTATGACTGGGAATACCCTGGGGATACTATTTGTTTGTAAGTATTTCTTAGGAAACTAATTTTCTCAAGGGAATATAGAATCAATGAGGTACATACTGATGTACAAAATCTAATATCATATTTCATAATACTATATCAAATTACTTGTTGTATAGAAACCCATATAAGAGACTCAGGTGATGGTGGAACCCATGTGTGTGACTTGGGAAAGATTTCAGTTTTTCATGGGGATAAGAGGATCTTTTTAACCTTAATGTAGTGATCATGGTGAATTTATTCTATCTTTTTTGTTAAATGTAAAGGTTTTACCTACTCTAGGACTAAGTAAATATGGGTCCCTAGTATGAGGTGTACTGCATATTTTTACCCTTGTATAGATTGGAGCATGTTACATAACTAAAATGAGGGAATAGAGAGAATGTGGTTCCCTAGTGGTAGTCTTAGGTTATGGTTAAACTTGGTATAGAGGCATGGGTGGAACATAAAATTATTAAAGGGTACAATGATATGGTTAGCCTATATAAATTAAGGGTAAGCGGTCACCTAAATGATGATCCCCTAATGAGGGTTATCCAGAAGTAAGAGGGACACCATGTATGATAATGACATCTGTCCCCCTAGTGTGTCATTCTATAATGGATTATTCTACCTTATCTTTCCATAATTGGGTATAAGTTAACTCCCATAATTTTGTTAATGTCTTATGACTTTTCATAGCAAAATTACTCTTAGAGTTTGGTTAAATTTTTTATGTTTCGACATGATTAATCTACCTAAATAGGGTTGTGAGAAGAGGGCATGTGGATATCCTATCTCTATTAGGGAATCAAATTATATTAAATATTCCCTATATCCAAGAAAAAGTGTTTAAAATATATTCTTGTGTGGAATATTTATATATATACATTGATGAAATTCATGATAAGGATAGTTGTGGAATGAAGTTTACTAAGACTACTTAGTAGAGACACACATACACATATGTGCACACACCTAAGTATGTTGTAGGAAGGAGGAAAGAGAATTTTTGAATTAATTAAAGTGGACTAAGGGGAATAAAGATACTTAGAAGAGTTACCTTAGGTGTCTATTAAGGGACCTGGTAAAAGTGACTTGGGAATGTGCTTAGGGTCTTAGGTGAAGTTATAAGTCTCTTGTTAGGATTTATTCCTTTATAATATCAAGGTTTCAACCATTTTTAAAAAATGAAAACCAACCCATTCCCATCAAAATCTAGGTTCTTTCTAGAATCAATAGTCAATACCTCTCATTATAAAAAATATATAAAATAAAAATTTTGAATTTCAGATCATATATTATAAAGGATATAAAGTAGGTAAGGATTCATCCATACCAAAAATTATAATAGTTCCCATTAATTATGGGGAATCCTTCATTGTTCACCAAATTAAAATTATTCATGAGGGATATAATAAACTAGATAACAAATCAAAATTAATTGATAACAATTAATAAAATAACTTATATATACATTTAACTCTAAAAGGTGGATAAAATTCAAATACAAACTGTGTTAAAAAAAATCTATAGAAAACAATACAATTATCAAAATTTAGACAAAAGCATGAATAATTTAGTACCATTTCATATTGACCAAGAAATTATGCAGTTTAACAGATATGTGGAGTATTTTGTTTGAAAAATAAAATTTCCCCTTTTATTATATCCTTTGGAATTAACACATGTGACATATTATAGTGAGAGACCTTACTAATGAAGTTGTACACACTGAGAACAAATACAAGAAGGTACATTTTATGTACAAGGTCCACTACTCAAAATGAGTTGATGATATTTTGAATAATATATAATATATATTGACAATACAATCCCCTATAATCTCTATGGTTTATATAAATAGTTACCTATATCCTTTACAAATTTTATAATTATTTCAACATTATTATCTCCTTTTAGGATTCTTAACAATATGAATTATTTGTTTCATTCATATGGAAGGGATTGGAAATATTCCTCTAATGGGATTTTCTCTCATAAATTATATAGTTATCATGAACTTATTATAAATATAGAATACTTGTGCCTTGCATATCCTTCTATTAAAGGAACTATTATTATGATCTTATATACATACACTTTATGTACTAATTATCATATACACAATCCACCTACATTGATTCATGTAATATACTAATTTCTATGTGAAATTCAATAGAAAAACTACCCCTCTAGAATAAAACTCTTTATAATTCTCTCCCTATTTAGAAATCTACCTTATCCTCTATAATATCCATTAATTGCCCTAATTTTATTTTGTACCACACAAAGAAAACACCATCTTCCTCTTTATATATGACTTTATAATTTGAATATCTAAAAATTAAATATCTTCATGCTTCCTCAACTTCTTCATCTTCTTGTGTTTCTTTATTAGTGTAATTAATTATCCATATCATCATGATAATATTTTTCATATTTCAACATGATAATAAAATATTCCTTAACTTATTCTCCATAATTTTATTCCTTTATAGTGTGGAAAAATTCTTCACAATGCAACCTATCTCTTATTTCCATCAAATCCTTCATGAACATGAATTGATACTAAGAAATATGGTTTCAAAAATTTAACCATATCAAAATAGTGAAGATTATAATTATCATGGATTTGTATCATGATGTGACTTCATCATCATGGCACGACACACATTCTCCAGCTACCTTTACTGTGATTTTCAATAATTATATCTAATACATAAATTAATATATATGGAATCATAAAATTAAAATCACAAAA
Source organism: Viscum album (assembly GCA_963277665.1). Classification (NCBI taxonomy): domain Eukaryota; kingdom Viridiplantae; phylum Streptophyta; class Magnoliopsida; order Santalales; family Viscaceae; genus Viscum; species Viscum album. The sequence continues at coordinate 1,596,840,873 of OY728119.1, read as the reverse complement.
AATAATTACACATTTATTTTTAAATAATGATATTTAATACATAAATGAATATAAATTTATACTATTATATAATTAAGAAATAAATCTTTAAAAACCCCCCTGTAACTTCAAAAAGCATCACATTTTAAAAAAGGTAAATATAATATTATATTTTACAATGACCTAACATATCTTATAAAAAATCTTATGTCTCAACTAAAAATTTTATGTATATTACAAGTACTGAGCACTTTACATATTTTTATCACATAAAATAATTATCAAAGTGAATATAAATACATACTAGTCATAATAAATTTTTTATATTATTAGTTTTTCATGTATTCTTCAAAAAAAAATATATAATGGTGTTTTTTTAGAATTATAAATTTTATACTCACATGATCATCAAAAAATTATACATTGTATAATGTTCTTATGCTTATCAATTTTTATCAATTTTTTTTAAAAATAATATTCAAAATAGTAAGGTAAGCTTTACACTTAGAAGAAATTTTCATATTTTTATATCCAAATCTTATCTATTCTAAAAAAAACTATAGTTCCTATGAATATCTCTAAACCTCTTTCAAACACCTTAAATATTCATAAAATATTTCATGTCACTTTAAAAAAAATCTATGTCATTTTTAATGTGTTATATTTATTAAAAACATATTATAATGTAAGAACATAATCTAATTCATATATCAACACCTTCTTTATTCATAGGGTCAAGATATTTGTGTGGGGATATCATGCCATGATCTATTTTTATAAACCCATTGTGGTGTAGTGAATCATTATAACACTGTTTTTTTGAACCATTATTTATAAGATTGTCATTCATATTAAATTCATTGCATTTTAATATTATCCTATTGAATCCTTGGTTGATTTATTATAATTTTATATGAACATATACCTCCATGATCAATCCTTAGATTATTAATTTCTAAAATTTAAACCTTAAATACAAGGGATCACTTTTTCCCTCTTCCTTGTCATTATATTCCATTATTTCATTCTTGAAAATCCTTTATAGTATCTATTATTCGTATTTCTACAAGTTCGTTATTAATGATTAGAGGATATAATATGTGTTGATTTCCTTAAGGTTCACTTTTTTATCATGAGGTTTCATGTCTGAGTTCTTTATCCATTATCCTATTCTATTTTAAGCATTGACATATATTCATATAAACTTAGGTGATTCAAGACATATCATTTTTAACAATGTGTTAATGTGGGATTATAATGGATTGGTTTCCAATTTATATAAATATGTGGTTTTCTTAATGAATATAATAATATGGATCTAAATAATATAAAGATATGGTAGACTAGATTTAAATATGACTATTTTATTCTTCTTATTATCACTTTGTGATATTTTATTGGTGGTGTGGAAGCACATTGGTTTGATCATCTGTTCTTCCATGCATATTTTACAAGAATAAAAAAATTTAACAGTATAAGTATTTGAAGAAATATGTAATGATGAATGAAATGTTCATTGATGTTGTAATTTTACTTATAAAAGATTAACATGAAAAAGTGTTACTTTGAACATACTATTTAGTTTTTTATTACTACTATATGTTTTCTTTATATAATATTTATTTTAATTATAGAACAATATTTAAAAGAATTTATTTAAATAAGATGGTAATAAAAACCTAATTATTTTTTGTTTTCTAAAACATTTATAACTTGTTTTTCATAAGCATGAATGCATTGATTGAAATAGAATTTATTTCTGATTGACATGCTTGCTTCTTGAACAATATATTTTCATATATATAAATTAGAATATAGATCATTTTTCTTGATTTATATGGGAACTTATTATGGTTTTTTGATATGGATATGGTGTAGATTTTGTGATATCGTTTTGGAAGAAGCATGATATTTTAAATGGTGGGTTTCTAAGGATGGAGCAGAAATTTATTAGGATGGAATTGGGATGGTTGCCTTAAGAAGGGATCCCTACCTGGTTTTTGAAATCTTATTTCTAGATGATGATTAGTTATTCTAATAAAATTTATTCTTAGTTCATGTAGGTTTAGTTATGTCATAGTAATCAATATCAATTAATGGTATCTAATTAATGAATTTATTAAATAAGTATAGTTCATGAATATATAATGACTAAATGATAATGGGTATAAAAAATGGAATTATATTTATAAATAAAATAAAATAGGATTTTGATTCTTAATGTAAATATTAATCTAGAATTATTGGTGGGATATTATAAGATGAAAATTATTTGATTAATAATAAATGGAAAAATATTATTAAATCCTATTGAATTCATGCATAGAAAATATTAGCTTCTAGCCACTTATAGATGGAATTTTGGAAGCTAGGAGGGAAGACATTTATCATTTTATTCTTATGTAGGATAGTTTCTAATATAATGGTAGTGTTTTATGATGTTCATTATGTTATGATACACATTATAATCTTCCACCCAAATTAGATAACATGGATGACACATAATTATTTATTTGGGTTCTAAATATTTTTAAAGCATCAGGGTTATTTAGGATATAGATAACTGGCTACTCTCCATACCCCACTCCCAATTCTATATGTAGTATAGTATGTGGGAATTTATAGTATATAATGAATTGTGGAAGATTAGGGTTATAATATGGACATTTATTCAGGCTATAATGACTTATGATTACTACATAAGTAATTATACACATATTTTAATGGCTTAAGGTAAATAGTGTATTTACATGGGCTATGATGGATCATAGTTCTTACTATGAGATAATGGTAAGGTGACAGTGACATATTTGTTACCTTTTTATGTTATTTTCATATTCTAACATGGATATATGTTATGGATTATTGATGATATAGGATCACATGAATAAAAGATATTGGATTTTAGGGTGATTGGTTCAGTAGGAAAGTAATCTTGGGCTTCCTTTCTTTTATAAATTCCTTTGATATTGTGTTATCAAATTTTTTGTGTTACATGGTTAGAGTTCCTTGGTGAGGATGGAAATATACATTACCTAATACAAGTAGTGATCTTGTTTTCATATTTATGAAATAGGTCTTCATATTTCATCTTCCACATTTTTACATGTTTTTTCAAGGAGCACTCAACCTAGTATACTTTTATAACCACCTCTACATTTGAATCTATGGGTTTGTGAGTGTTTAATGTACATTAAAGGGATTTAGTGATCAAGTTGGGTGTTACTAGATTATGGAGGTTATCCGACTATTTTTTGTGCTCATTTTTTTATAGGAGTTAATCCAAGTATTTTATCATTTTAGAATTATATTTTATGGAATTACATATGTTGTGTTTAGTTTATTATTACAGAGTTTATGGGAATATTATTTTTATTTTCAATGGAATTTTGAGGGTAATGACTCCCATTTGTGTCTGTTTAAAACCCTCAATACTAGTCTTCTAACCATGGCCTATTGAAAGAATTAATAGAGGGTTACTCTTATCATCCCAATTAGACCAAGAGGGGTAACCGTGGGAGATGTTCAAGAAAATGTGGAAACATAGATTTTTCTTGAGAGATATTGGAGAGATTAGGGATAGAAACTTTTAAGGATTATATTGGTTTTTAGGTAAATTTTCATAGTTAAACTTACAATATTATGTAATAAAGGGAGAATAACAGTGAAACATGAGATTATATCCCCCAATTATCTAATGTGAGGACCTTGGGTTTACTAAAAATACCAATATAAGAGATTTTTATTATGGGTTAGAGTCCTAAGTGATTATCATGAATCATGATATACTTTAAATATGACTGAATTTATTAGATGATGAAAATTAGAATGAACATTAAATATTTAATATAAAGGTATCCTTATTTTTGGATTAATAATTTCCTAATTATTTTAAAATTTTAAAATCATGGATCATGCTTAGAATTCCCACCCAGATCATACTAATAAATTTCAATAGGATGTAGAAAAATACCATTAAATTGACTATGTAGACTATTCTTACACATGGGGGAAGATGATTCATGAATTCTAGTGTTTGTGAATGTAGACAAGTTAGTTCTCCCATTTAGATCCGGTCACTATGGACTAGATGGAGTAGATGGATATTTATTTCTATTTTATAGATTCTAAGAAGGAGAATTTCATTTCATTTTTTGTTTTTATGTTTCAAGGTGATCACATTATAGGTGAGTTTTACTTCAAGGTAATCACAATAGGTAAATTGTTTTGTGGGTTCTCTTTTGAGACCAATACCGATATGTGTTCCATTATTCAATTATGAATGAAGAAACTTAATGGGATATGGTTTCTGTTTTACAAAGTAGTTATAACATGAATACATTGGGGATATATTTCAAAGTTATCCCACATTTTGAAATATACACCCTTTCATATGAATTTTTAAAAAAAAACAAATATTGATGAGGAATTGTTTCTAGATATAAAATGTCAGGTCAACCCATTCATGTTAGTGATATTAATTATGGTTCTATAAAAGTTGGTGGTTTCTAATAATATATAGGAATAGACTAAATATCCATTGGATGGAAGATTTTCATACATTCTAATGAAAATATTTATCCGTATAGGTTCTCATCTTCTAGGTCACTCGATGTTTCAGATAGTAAGAAGCCAACTTCAGTTTCCTTTATCTCATTTTAACTGTTGTATAATTTATTTATCCCCTTTATACTGGTTAATAGATATTTTATTCTTCTAATAGGTACATTGACATCAAATTATCTAGTGTTATACCCCCATAGATAGTTACTATGGAGCTAGTGACCTATTTGGGTATTTTTCTTTACACAATATTGATAGTGGGAGTATTAGTAGAAGAAGGGTGCCCTGTGTTTTCATCATTTGAGATAGGATGGAGTTGGAAAATGATAGGCCTTTGATACCCATATTCCCCTTATAAATAGTTTATATCATATACATGGAGGTTTTTTTCATCCAATCTTGTGATTTTATGAAGTTTTATGTAGCCAAATGAAGGTGGTAATGTAGTCAATTCAATGTGAGAAAGTAATAGATAATTTCATGATAATTAGTTAGTGGGGGGAATCATATGGGTTATATATATATTGAACCCATATCCTCTAATTCAATCCTATTCATATTGATCTCATGATAGTTTCATCAAGTGGTGTTTCTGAGTGTTGAAGTATAGTCCCAAAAAGTTTCTCCAATGAAAGATGTAACATTGGCCCCTTAATGGGTTGTCATGATTGGAAGATATTTTAGTTTAGTGGTCTCTCTAATTTTTAGGACCCTATATAGGATAATTCATTATAAATTTATAAATTTATGGATTAAAATTGACGATATTATGTATATTGGTTTTATTTGAGAGAGTGTTTCACTTTGGGGTGCTCTAGTATTGTTCGTGAAGGAGGCAGATGAGAGTGTGATACTATATATAGATAATCATATTATTAATTAAGTGATAGTAAATGACCATTTCCCCTTTGGTAAATTATTTATCTATCCAATTCTCTTAAGGGATATATATTATTCTCAATGATTGATTTATAGTTAGGATATAATAAAATATAGGTGAAATACAACAATTTGATGAATCCTACTATCATGATATTGTTATAGGAAAAATTATTTCAAGGTAATTCTTGTATGTGTCATGAACACAGATTCCATGTTTAATATAATGATAAACTATGTGTGTTTTTCCTTTACCAATTTTTGGTGGGGATCATTAATTGCATCTTTATATATTCTGAGTCTGAGGAAGAGATTGAGGAGCATCTATGAGCCATTTTGCAGGTCTTCCAGCATCATCACATATTTCTAATGTTTTTTAAGTGTATATTATATGATTATGAGGGTAATTTTATATGATATATTCTATATAAGTGGGGAGTCATTGTAGATACTTTTAATAAAGAAGTATTTGTTTCATGGTTATCCCCCAAGAATGCTACAAAATTATAAAGTCTCTTTGGTATAATAGGCCAAATTAGACGGTTTTACCCAAATTATATCAGAATGTGACTACTTTAACAACATTATGTAGAACGGATAATGTTTTTTTGTGTACTAAACATTGTAAAGTATAAATTTAGTATCTAAAAGAGAATATGGTTAGTTCAATAATTATTCATTTACTAGAGGAAGGAGTGATGTTTGATGTTTTATGTGATGCTTTACACAATTTATTGGATTTTTATTTCTGATTTAAGATTGATAAGTCACACACTACATTTCTTAATAATTATGAAACCTTGAACAAAAATTTTCATCCAATAATCATTTCATTCAAATAGTTTTTTTGCTTCATGTTATGGTGATAAAATCTCACCAGTGACTGCTTTATGGTCCTCATCTGTCATATGAGTTTAGGATATTGATTTTTAAAAAATTATTTGAAATTTTGGTAGCATTAGATTATGGAATTCATGTATTATTAATATATAAATATTTCTTATAAAATAGAGAAATGGAATTTTTTAAGTAATGAACTTATCATAAATTCACATAGTGATGTTATCTGTGAGTCTAGGGATGCATAGAGAGTGATAGAGGGGCTTGAAATGATGCACAGAGATATAAAAAACACAATGGTAGATAGTGTGTCTACAATATGAACACACTATTACATTTGTTGTTATAGGTGGAAGAATATAATTCGGTACATTATGAGGTGGAATCATGTGTGGATTTTATTTTTTATGGGGATTCTATAAAGGTATGTTATAAGGATAACTATCACCAAGTGTTATTTTATGGTAGGCTCTTTTATCCATCAGTAATGCATGAAGTGTTTCTACACAAGATTTAATAATCACTTTCAGATATATATATACTAGTGTTTCTATGATATATCATACCTAGGGGATTCATTTTTGTTTTCCAAGGATGGATATATTAGTCACATAGTTTATATGAAGCTATTTTTTCTATGACAAGATAAAGTATAAACATTATGTTCTTGGTAGATTTATTAAACCATTATATGTCCCTTAATGGGAGTCTAAGGACATATTAATGGATTGAGTGACTGTTCTACCTAAAAAATATGGTATGCATGATGATATCTATGTTATTGTAGATTATTTGAAGATGTTATCCTACTTCTTGGTGATTAAGTTTTTGATCACTTTAGATGTTCTATCAAGGTAATATATTGATGAGATTATGAGACTCCATGGGGTTTTGAAGATGACTATCTCTTAACATGATCATAATTTTATGTCTTGGAGTTAGAAATTTGTCCTATAAAAATTTGGAAATATATTATTCCTTATCTACTCTCTTCTTTCATATAAGGATGGTTATATAGAGTATATAATCTAGACTTTGGAATATATGTTTTTTTCATGCATTCTAGATTTTAGATGACCATGGGTGGTGAAAAAAATGTTTCTATTTCTATAATAATAGTTATCACTACACTTTTAGTATATCCTTGTTCAAAGAATTATATGTATATAATTTCATATCATTGTTATATTGGACAAAGGTAGTAGAGTTAGTGATTCATAGACCAGAATTGGTGTAGATTATGAGAGAGAGTGAGTTGGTGATTAATGAGAAGATAAATATATACCAAAGAATTATAAGTCATATTTTGATCATAAGAGGAGGCCTATGAACCTAATCATTAGATATATTATTTTATTTAAGGTATATCCTAATTTTAATTGTGAATGTTTGATTGTGATAGTATTATTTATCCATAATTTTTTGTGGCATTCAAATTGTTAGAGCGTATCAGTGTTGTTTTGTATCGATTATCCATACTTTCATAGATGGATTGGATCCATGGAATTTTTCACATGGCCTAGATTAATCATTATCTTCATGATAAACATAATTAAATTTTTTGGGGTGTATTATATATTAAAGATGACAATAAATTCATACATCATCCTGTTGAGATTTAGTACCACCAGGAGAATGTGTTTCTTGGGTGTGTTATTCCCTCGGATTATGTCTTGTAGAGACACATGTTGAAAATAAACTAAGATAAAGGATATCATAAAATAATTTATCCCATGAAATGAAAATATATGTAATCCTAGATATTCATATCATAGTTTTCAATGAATAAAAGTATAATATGAATATGAATGGACCTATTATCCTTTTCCATATAATATGAAAAGTTTATTGATATGGATTTGAGTGAATTCCCCTAACATATCTTCTTGACTACTCTGATTCTCTCTTCCATTCATGGTTCTTCATTCAACATTATCATGGGAGTTAATATCACAACATTTATGAATAAGATTCCGCTCATTATGAATATTTATCTAAGGCTGGCATAATTCCTTCAAATGAAAGATCCCTAAGGATACATATTTTTTTGTATTCATTCTCAATCATGCTCCATAAAAGTGTAAATGAAGGATATTTCTATAATATATTTACCCTTAGTGACATGTAAAATAAATTCATAATGTTGATTCTATATATATTAGATCAAACATTTAATATATATTCCTTTACTATCAAGATATTTTTGTAGTCACCCAAAAACACATCAATGGTTAAATAGCGAAGATCATATTTGAATCATCATGTTTTAAACCACATTTAAAAATCAAAATCATATCTTAATATTTTTGAAGTCATATCCTATCATATGATACAAATTCATACATATATTTTCCGGTATTAGTTGTATTGTATAGCTACGATATATTATACGGTATGACATATCGAAATATAATTGATTTTTACAACACCTTAAGATATGATATATTATATTGTAACTAATTTTTAAATCCATTCATTTCAAAAAAACATATCTTCATGACTTATCATTGATATAGGGGATATCAAAAAATATCATTGGATCCTTATGGTAGTGTTAATCGCAGGATATGATATAAATCACAAATTATGATTGAAAATTCTATTATCAACAATCTAATATGATATATCCTTAAAATTTAATAAATTTAAAAAAACCTATAATATATTTTTCTGTATAATTTTTTAAATGATAATTATTATTTTTTATGAATATGATTTTTTCATAATTAATTTTAATATTAAATGTTTATATTTGTATATCATGTTTGAAAAATAAATAAAATGTAAACATATTTTCAATTTCATGTTGATAAATTTTTTATACAATGTTATTAGTATTTATAATTTAGTTTTTTTTGGATAAATTTATTATTTAAAAAATTTACATGAATTGATTACATGATACACAAAAGAATAGAATATTTAATATTCATTTACATTATAATTGGTTTTTATTTTAAGTTAGAATCTTTAATTTAGTTATTGAACACATTTTATACATATTATGTTATAGAGTTATGTTGAACTTGATTATCTATTGAGTAAAATATCACTATATAAAAGAAATTTAGGCCAAACATACCACTATCCTATAGGCTTATACCTATATCTAGAATATTGGTGTTTCCCTACCTATGACACTAGGCTTAATCATTTGGAGTTTATAAATTTTATAAAGTTCTAAACCCTTATATGAAAATTTCTTATAATACACACATAGGATAAATTTGGATATGTTTTAATATGTTTCCCTTCAATTTTTTAGTAATAACCAAAATTATTGGGTTGTGTAATTAATACCAAATTAATATGATGTAAACATATTAATTAATTTACTAAAATAGGGATTATAAAATAATATCATTATATGAATGCATATATAAAATAATAAAACCTAATACAATAATAATTTTATATGATGATATTGATATTAATTCCATATTATAATGATTTATATTACATTATTCACTATTTTAAAAGGAACATCCAAAAATACTAAAGGTGAGATTCTATCAAAATTCGAATATTTCAAGATCTAGATCATCCCACCAGGTTGGGTTCTCTATAGCTTTGTTCCCCTAGATTGTCTTGTGTATGGAATTAAAGTAATGGGTGTTCCTAATATGGTTATATTCAAACTTTTACTGTTTGGTTTGGATTAAACTTTCCTGGGATCCAAATAAGATTAGGTTACCAGGGTAATAGTCTTGATTGTATCTATATAATGGATTGAGTAAAAATTTATCCACACAACTATCCATGAGTCATATATGATATAATTGGGTTGATTCCCAAAATAAATAACTAGTTTATGAGATAAATTCATTTGGGGATTCAATATAATTTGAAATGTATATATTGTCTCACTAAATAGATATGATGTATCGTGTCAGTATTTTTAGAGGGAGTAATTTCATTAAATTTCCTTAAATAAAATATATTAAACATGAAACTCACCCACAAATATGTCTTTTTTGTATTTTTATGTTACGAATAAATTATATAATTTTGTGATTTCATATACATATGTCTTCTAAAATAGTTCAGGATTGATATTTTGGGTTTAGAAGTTTTCTGAAAGAGAAACATTCTATGAATATGAAGGTGAATGGTATATATATATATATATTTATTTATTTATTTAACTCAATCTCATGGGTATTTGATGTTGATGATCATCCAACATTTATGCTAATGAACTAAGAATCTGATATATTAGTTAATTAAATAATAGTTAAGTGGATCGACATGATTGAAATAGAGAAATGGTTTTTGTATTAGAGGTTGGAACTTATGATCTTAGTATTCCTAGGGAACTAATTTTGGAATTGAATAATTATTATTATATTCTCTATGTAATTTTTTTATTTATTCTTCTTTTTTGGAAAGGTTTTTATTTTCATTAATTATAAACAAAATTTTCTATTATATATAAAATAATTATATGTTTTGTGGTATTTGTAATATGGTAAATGTTTTATACATTATACATTTGGAAAATAATATCTACAACTATAAAAATAATAATTTCATGGTTGATTCTGAAATCACATACCATTAGTATTTCCACCTTGGACAAATAAATGAGAAACACATATAAATACTCTATAAAGATAGATTTTTGGAATAATTTGAATGTGTATAAATTTATTGTTGTAAATAATTTTAATTAGGAAAAACAACCAAAAACTATTTTTTTGAAAGGTTGAGAGGTCTAGTGGACTATTGGATCTTATACATAGTGATGTATATTTCCCAATGAGTACTCAAGAAAGTGGTGGTTTTCTATAATATATTACTTTTACTAATGACATTAGTTTGGTATTCTTATGTGTTTTTGATGATACACAAGTATGAAATTTTGGAAAGGTTGAAATTGTTTTCGAAAATGTACAGAGTAAAATAAAAAAATGTATTAATATTCTATGATCAGATCATAATAGCGAATAATTATTCTAGGAATTTATTAATAATTTTAGATATTGTTAAATTATTCCACAACTCACTCCTCTTATAACACAATAGTATAATGGTGTTTAAAAGATGAGGAATCAGACCATATAAACCATATCTCAACAGATTATGAGTTAGTGTGAGTATAATTTTTCTTTTTAGGGATACATATTTGAAACTACAAGATTTTTAAATAAAATATTTTACCTGAATTTATCATAAAAACTCTATATACGATATCAAAAAATTGCAAGTCTCTCTAATATGAATATTTGGGGTTATTTAACCCTCAAATAATGGTTCTCATCTGAAAAACATAGCACTACTTTTGATAAGAACATCTTATTTTATTATCCTAATGACGAACCATCATATTATTTCTATAGTAGTAGTAACAAAAAAATTGTGTCTATAATTGGAATATTTATTATGATAAAATATGTAGGTCAATGAGTAAGTCAGTATAAATTTAAATATAGATAATTTCAATTGCAAAAAAAAATAATTATTCTTATGATATATTTCCATTTGGTTTCATAATGAGATGTGGAAGAATGACTGAGTCAAGTTATACATGAAAATTTATGGTCTGGTAGGATTTTTCATAATCCAGAGAGATATGTATTCCTTATATGAAATTATTTTAGAATAATATTAATATGCAATGAACCTACTCCCTTGTAAGAAAAAATTTAGAGTTTTTATTTTGAGTAATATTTAAAATCCATGGAATTTTAAATGGACTCCTTATACATTGATCTATTTTAAAATATTATGGATGAACCTGAAGGGGTGAAACTATATAGTAAAAGTGGGTCTTCTAAAATAAAATATTCATGTATTATAGAGTGAATTCCTTTAAATTTTTCTTAGTAGAAAAGGTTCATAAACCGTGACTATGTGGTTATGATATTCTGGCATTATGCATTCCATCATTATGAAAGTGTTTATTGATATTGCATGTGATTATTCGACTAGTATAATATCCATGTGAATAAGTAAATGTTCATTGTATTAACTTCGAAGAGACATTTTCACCAGTTTTGATGATAAAGTCCATTTCGATATTTCATCCCACAAACACTAATTGTATTAATGATATATATCAAATGGATTTCAAAAACACTCACAATAATAGAAATTTATTTGAGGTTTTGTATATGATATAGAACAATGTTTTGAAGTTTCAAATAGGTCTTATATGGTAGGAAATATTGAATAGTCCATTTATGGGTTGAAGTGAGCTTATCAATGTTTTAATATCTAGTTTGATGATGCAATGAAATAGTTTGTATCCATTAGGAACACATATGATTCTTGACTATACTTTTGTATTAGTTGTACTATTTTATTATTTCAGATATTGTATGTGGATAGCATATTTCATATTAGAAATGATGTTCCTTCTTTACACTATATAAATTTTTCCTTTGGAAAATAATTTTCAATGAAAGTCATTTTTAAGGAATCCAACATACTATGTATGAATATATCTAGAGAAATGTATTTGTGGTTTCTTAAAATGATTCAAAACATATATATTTGTAATGTTCTATAGAATTTTATCATTGAGAACACTAAAAATGGGTCATTAATGATGTCACATGACATAAATATCAACAATATTATATATCCATGTAAATATTTAGAATGGATAGATAAATTTTCCTATGTATCCCCTATAGGATCTAACATGTATATCATATTTTATACTAAACTTGATTTTTCTTATGATTTGATCATTAAATGTTGATACAAAACAAATCACTATGAGTGTTATTTAATTTTCATTAAGAAAATACTTAATTAATTTGGAATAAATATATATATGTTATAGTTTATTAGAGTATCATATTAGCTCTATTCGTGGGGTTACAATGATACTAGTTTCCAATCCAACAGAGTTAAATATTGTTGCATTCTTTTCTTAAATTCTTGGGAAATTATTTCAATGAGTTCTAAGTAAGACACAATAGAAATATCAAAAAAAGTGGTACATCACATCTCAACATCACATGATTTGAAGGAATATATTTGGATTAATTTTTAATTTTATAAAAATGGGATAGTTACTAAAATCATGAGAATAATCATGCCTTAAAATGAAAAAAATGGAGTTATTTTTTGAAAAATGAACCATTTTTTCATCAAAGTACCAAAAACATCCTTCACATAAGATATCTCATTTTATAGATCATTGTGAGGGTATATGTAATGATCAATTGTGTTGCAATATAAGATAATGTAACAAATCCATTTATGTAACTATAATTTCAACAAAATATTGAGAGTTATGTTGAATACATTTGAATTTAATACATCAGTGATTAGATTCAATGTTTATATAATGTATCATGATTTTATAATAAAGAATATATCCATTTATCATTCATGCATGTGTGATGAAATTTATATTACATTAATATTGAAATCATAATATTTCCTTAAGGTGTTACATTGAGTTATACCTAATCAATGATCATCTGAGAGTATTATGGGTTGGGATTATATTATAATTTTCTAATGAGTAATATATTATAATTGATTAAAATAATTTTGTACATAATGAAAAAAATATACTCATTATGTAATAAATTGTGTCTTGTTGTTTGGATTGACTAGCTATTTCATTGGGTTTCGACACAGATGTGGGATGGGTTGCCCCTGTGATGGTTTTATTGGGGGATATTTGAAGGCCTTTCTCAATCACATGAATTAGGTTTACCATATGTTATTTATTCCCTAGAAAATCCCAATGGTTATCTCGTCCATAGCTGGGTATGGAGCTTATTTCCAAAGGTCGGTGGTCATTTGGATTTTCAGGCCAATTGACTCTTGGGAACTCGCATTGGTTGAGAGAATGGGAGGTCGGTCTTATGGAACCCCTTTGGGAGGAATTATTTCCCACTCTGGGACCCTCTTATAGATTTAATATATGTTTTTGAATCTATTTCTAATCCTGTTATGGGAGTGGTAACCCAAACAAAACGACTATTGATTAATTATATTTCACATGAAAAATACTTGGATATATTTTGTGAATAATTTTTGTATATATTCTAGGTTCATCATAATTTCCTGATAATGGGAATTTGCTTATATATTGAAGCCTTATAACCATGTTCTTTGGAGTATGATTCCATATAAGAAGGCATTTAATATTCCTAGGATGGGATTGAGTCATTATGAGGCGTCCTATGTATATGAATTATTACAGGAATAAAACCCAAGTCATTCATTCACCCCATGTAGTTTAATGTCATGCAGTGAGGACATATGTTTGGGTAATGAGACACCACATATTTTAGCTTGAACCCAAAGGGGGTGTCCAATGTATCTCAAGTGCAGTGAGAATCATATTTTTTTAGTTCTCATGGTAGCTCATGTCATTATAGAGACTCATAGTACATATGATATGATTATTTTCAATACAAAATATCACATGATACATGAATGGTGGGAGAAACAAGGTATTAAAAATGATCATTTCATTTCTCATGAGATAGGGTGATCATCTCATGGGACTAGTTGATTCCTGCTTGTTGGGACACTAGATTCATAGAAGGACTTATACTGAAAGGCGTGTTTCATTTGATATCGGACCTTAGGAAGGCATCCTATGTATACTGCTTATAGAAGAAATCAGAGTCATCAGAGTTTGGTTTATATGGAGGCTTACACACTGAAGTTTCCCTAAACCATTGTGGGTGTTTATAGTGTAGATGTAATGATTGTTTCGAATCCCTAATCCCCTGTGATCCATGATTATTGTGGGGAAAAGGGATAGAAAGTAATCAAGGGCATTTATTTGAAAAAGGTACTTATATTCTAGGATTTCCCTGGATAATAAATATAGGTATTGAACTTGGGGAAAAGGTATCCTACATATCCAGGATATGGAAGGAATTATATTTTTCATATTTGGGTTTATGTCAGGGTTTACACTAAGGATTGCCTATATTTAAGGCCTACACACTGAGGACATGCCATTCAATCATGTCCTGGGATGCCCTATTATCATGGTGTTCTTGTCTAGAGAGTGTCGTATAATACATTTGGCATGTCTTAAGATCTATCACGTGACTTGGATTGACTCATGAAGAGGGTGTCACAAGATTTATTGGGACAAGGTCTGAGGGGTGTCGCATATCTTGGCTGAAATCTCTAGAAGACATTGTGATACTTGGTCGACATATCTGTAGGGTGTTGCGAGTCCCAGCCGACTTTCCAAGAGGGTGCCATGGGATCTTGGTTATCATGTCTAGATTCTCACTAGAGACTCAACTGATATGTTAAAATTCTATTATATAAGTCAAGAAACGTGTTTGAATGACATTGCAAGTCCTGGGTGACAGACCTAGACGGTTTTGCGAGATCAAATAGGTGTCTACATGAGGAACCATGTGACATTCCCTGAAATGTATGGAGTATTCCGTGTGTCCCAGATGGATTTTTGGAGGAGTGTCGCAAGATCATGGAGACATTCCCTAGTGCTATCATGTGTCATTGGGTGACTCACGCGGAGTGCACAAGGTCCATCAAGAATTTCTTCCACTTAAGTCTTAGAAATTTAATCTTAGTTCTAACCCTTGCGGTTCTAAGGCCATAGGTTTATTTAGTACTAGTTCTTTTGAGTCTCACGCGATGTAGAAGGTATGCAGTACGTTCTTTTCATGCCTTTTCACATGTCCTTCGTGTTATCTATGAATGATCATGCTAAGCACCATATGTGTGGAAAGTGAATTTTGTGGCTATTCGACAATTTAATACATGAAGGGAATTTTCCGTTCACATGTAGAGGCTAAGAGTAGAATCATCCAGGGTCCAATCATCCAGAGTCTTAGAGTTAAAATCTTTCTTCATGTTGTAGTGTGGAATTTATAGGCATAGCCACCCCATTTGTCTGGCGCATTGTGTAGCGTATCTATCGTGAGTCCAAACTGTAGTCGGTGAGGGGGTTTAGTGCTACGCATCTTCACAAGTCTCTACCATGGACAACTCTGAGGGTTTCACTTGTTTTTTAGTGATCACAAGTCGCTTCTATCAACACACCCTTTATTGGATTATAGACAATTAATGAGGGAATGTTTGATTTGTGGACATGTCGAAGGACATTGATGTAACCACATTTCTATGCTAAAGAGCCTTCACAAGATCCAAATTCCTTTTGAAAGGAGTTCTCAATACATCAGGTGAATTTTCTAAAAGATTCACATGACAAGTATGGTTTGTCTAGGGGTATCGCGAGAACACATTGTGGGTGCACTGGGTGTGTCACATGCTTTTTAGTTACTGTGAACACCTCTCACATTCTCCCTTTCTATCCTATTTGTTTTATGGGACAATGGTTGGTAGTCATGCGAGATTGCATATATGCTATCAAGGGTATTTCTTTTACGTTTTTATGATGCGTCATATGACCAATATGGGTAATTTGGGGGTTCATGATAATCCCATGCAAAAATATATTCATTTTTCCTTAGATTGCAGTGGAGTTTCTTAGGGGTATTCACATGGTGATTGTGACAAACCAAAGGTCTCTCGTGAGGCGAGGCGGATGTGTCATCGGGGAATCATGGTGTCTTGAGGATCATTGGGGGGTACTTCACATGTCCTTGAATGACCATGAACATCTCTCGGCTCCTCCCCTTTAATCCCCTTTGTTTTGTTTCAAAAATTCTAGGGATTATGTGAGTTTTCAGGAGCAATGTCTGATTTTTTACTCGATTTTTTAGTGATGTCACACATGACCAATACGGGTCATATAGAGAATGTGTAATCATGTAGTGGACCGGTTTATCAATCTACACTCATAGCGCCATATATTTTTCTTGATATACTTGAGGAATTCCGTGTGGTGAGGATGACAAGACATAGGGCTTCCGTGCAGAGATGATGACAAGACTTCAAGGTCTTGTGGCATCTCACAGATCCTCAGGGCGCGCATCACATTTCTTTCAACAACCATGAACAAATATTTCCTCCACACGTTATTTTATTTTTTCTATTTTTCAAAGGTTTGGGGATCATGAGAGATCACTTGGATATCATCATGGGATTTTCTTCTTCCCAATGATGATATGAAACGTGAGCTTTTCGGCCAATGGGGGTCTCAACCTTTGGGAATCATACCAGCTTATTTTCTAAAGAGCTTTTTGGCCATCACCCACTAGTTGTATGTGGGTGAATCTCATGATCAATATGGGATACTGTGATGGAATTCCCAAATTTTCTTGGTCGTTCATCCTATCCTCCTGTTGTGCATCGCATGATCAGTGTTAGATATTGCAATGAAACGTAGTAGTGGTCAGGGATAGTTTCTCTACGTGACATTGATATAACGACTGTTCATTACTGGACCTCATGATGAAATGTGGACATCGTGAAGGATAGTCTCTTTTCTTTTAATTTTTTGAGTTTCATTTCCATCGATATATGGATTCCATAGGATGACCAAAGGGGTTTTCATGTCAAGGCATCATGCCAAAGGGTACATGGAGAGTTTTGTAATATGTCACAATATTGTCGCATAACCCAAGACTCTTGAATGTATAGGACGGTTTAAGGTTTGCATGAGGGATTCGTATGATGTAAAAATCCTCATGAGATCCCATAAAGGGGATCATGTGATAGTCTCACACACGTACATGGAATATTTATTTTCCTCAGATGATGATATCAAACACAATATGGGGATCCTGATGTGCACATGAATTTTTCATGTGTACGGTGTATAATGTTTTAATATTGGCACGGTGCATCAATTCTTGAATATTGTATCATTCTTGTATTTTCAGGCACATCAAAAAAATTATTTAGGACTTGATCATAACCTGACCCCGAGTTGTTGTCCATATTTCTTTGAATTAACATTTACGCAGCAATTTTATCTCATTTTAGGTGGAAGAAGGGTGGTGATATGTGCCTAGTTCCACATTTTCATGAAAGAATATATACACATGGTTAAACCACTCTCCATATGTTAGGGTACATAGTGTTGTATCATTTTTTAAGATAAGTTATGTGATACCACACCCTTGGGCCTGATGGGTTACGAGGTACTTCACCCCTTCACAAGAGAGTTCACGTGGTTACACATCCTTCACATGAGAGGGTACACAATTTTATAGCCTTTTAGAATGAATGATCATATTATTTCCTTTCATATATGCCTCTTTGCGTGATCAAAATAACTAGTCTCACATGACCTGGTTTGCATAACCCATATAGGGTTTGCGATGCTATATTTTTCAAGGAAGTGATTGCTCCCTTCTATTGACTAGAAGAAGCCCTGAAATATTGATCCCTCTTCAGAATTTATAGACCATGAATCATCCTACATTTGTGCATCTGATAATGGTGGTATCTTTAAAAAACATGGTTCACTGACTATCATACAGACTTATTCGACCTGATATCATATTTTTTAATATGTTTTATGAAAAAAAATAAAAAAGAATAGGTTATTTTTTAAAATATGCAATAAAGACTATATCACTGATTCCACCTTCCCTACCCCCCCCCCCCCCCACTATGTTTGGCATGGATCGATGACATAGAAAAGGTGGTGGGGGTGTCGCCTTTCGCCTTTGGGTGAGGCGAAAGGCAGCACCGCTGATGCCACCTTTCCCTTAAATCCCTATAAAAGGGAATCCTCTTATCCTCGCTTCTATTTTCCCCAATCTCTCTTAATTCTACTGCTTCTCTCTCTAAAAAACTGATTTTTAATGTAGTGGAGTCAGTGGTCCAAAAGAAGGCACGTTTTTTTTTGTGAAGCATCATTTTGAGGTTTTTTTATCTAATTTAATGTTTTTACTTATTTAATTGAATTCTTTTTAGTTCTAAATATTTTATTTTTTAAGTAGTTTAGTTAGTTATAAATATTTTATTTATGAAGTTGTTCAATTAGTTATATATAGTTTTGAATAATAATAATTATTAGAAATTATTAATATAGATTAAGTATAGATTAAGTGTTGGACTCCTCATGTGTTAATCAAGTTTTAATTATCACAAATCCTGTTCATTCTATAAAAACTTTTCAATCCTATGTAATTTATCTTAAATAATGTATACAAATGATTAGTATCTTTATGCTTTAATTAAATATTTTGCAATATATTTAATTTACATTATAATTATTTCTTTGATGAATGATTAAGTCTAATTCATTCAATGAATATCACTGCTTAAGTCTAAATACAGATATTTGGCTAAGTCTAATACACTGTGAGTCTGCCACCGGTTGTGTTTTTCTGGAAAAGGAACCAAAGACCAGAATAATTCAGAAACCATGACTATCCAAACACCATAACCATCCAAACACCGTAACCATCCAGACACCGTAACCATCTAGACACAGTGGCCATCCAGACACCGTGACCATCCAAACACAGTCACCATCCAGACACTGTGGCCATCCAGATATTGTGACTATCCAGACACTATGAACATCTAGACACAGTTTCATGGAGACACCATTTACAGACAAACTATGACACTGTTTCTTAATCTGTTTTGTCATTTCTTAATTTAATTTATAATGATCATATTTGATTCTTTTAAATGAACTAACATAATTAATGGTTCTTTGTATACATATCATTTTCCAGTACGAGGTACGAGGTGGAGAATACATGCAACCTATCGGCTCCAACATATGCAGTCGAAGAATAAAAGGGAAGTGCAGCCCAGAAACAACGATACACAAGATATAGCACAAAAATTAAGTACACATGATCTTTACTAAAAATAAGAACCAACACATACAACTCCACATTTCTAAAGAACACAAGAAGCATTTTTGAATCAGCAAGCTGTACACCATAGATCAGAATCTTCGAGCACATATTTACATAGTCAATACCATGAAGAACATGAGCTAAATCTATATGACTTATGATACTCTATTTTCCACGAGAGTACTCAATTTCTACATCTTCTTCATCCCATAAGTCTAGAGTTTAAAATACTAACACTCAAATCACTTCTAACCCTATCTCATATTTTCTTCTCTATTGTGTATTATTTCTCTTATATTTTGAGCAGTGTGTGTGTCTGTATTAAAAACACATTGTCTCCTAAATAAAACTGAAGGATACAAGATATCCTTTCTCTTAAATCTTTTTACACTGGTGTATTAACAAAGATAAGTGTGGAATAGGTTGTGTGTAACCTATTTGTTCATACCCATGAAGAACTGTGGAAGAGGCCTTGTGACCTGGACAGTCTTGTGCACTTTTTTAAAGCCCGTCATAGGATGTGTATCTAGTTTATTTATATAAACTGCTTGGTGGTAGGTGACCACCAATTGGAGTGGATTAGTTCTTTTCTGGAGACTGAACTACTTGTTTTATATTCATTGTGATGTATATTTTAGTTGTCTCTATTTTACTACTTAATTCTGAATTCACTGAATTTACTTTAATAGTTAATCTTGGAAAGAAGTTATAATTGTATTGCCTTATTATAATAGCTTCAAAAGTAATGTTAATAACCAATATTAAGATTACTGAGAATTAATCAATATTCTAAAAAGTTATTTAAATAGTCAAACTTTCATAATAGTATAACCTTGATTAACTCGGATGTATTTAACTTTATTGGGGATCCCTTTTAAGAATAATTTTTAAAAATAAAATTTTAATAGATACTTAATTAACCCCCTTATTGAGTACTCTACTCCGACCAACATTTGGTATCAGAGGATTGTTCATTAATCTTATTAAAACTCTATTTTTAACCCTATTAAACCGTGATTGTAGTTATACTTTAAAGATTTGTAAATTTATGTAAATTATAAATTTCTAGCTCTTTTAAGTTATTCCTTTATCATGGATAATAGATTGGAAGGTTCTACAACAAATAGACCACCATTCTTTAATATAACCAATTATTATCAATGGAAAATTAAAATAAAAATACATTTAGAAATTATGAGCTTTGAAATCTTGTCTTCAATTATAGATGAATATAAGATTCTTTCTACTAATAGAATCACTTCGGATAAACCTACCAAAAATTCCTACAATAACAATTAAAAATATATGAATGATTTATACTACTCTTTAGGAGATGAAAATTTTAACATAATATCTTCATGTAAAACTGCCTATGAAATTTGGGATACCTTATATGTTTCACATGAATGGACATCTAGTATGAAAGAAATGAGACTTAATACCTGTACTATTAAATATGATAACTTTAAAATGAAAATTGATGAGCATATTTCTGACATGTATCTCAGATTCAACAAAATTTTCAATATAATGATTTCTCTTGGAAGAGAAGTCACTCCTAAGGAATAGATCATGAAAATTCTCAAATGCCTACCTGATAGATGGAGAGGAACCACTATCTCTATAAGAGAGTCACGCGACATCAGCAAGCTACTTGTTAAAGAACTCACTAGAAAACTATTGATGTTTGAAGAGGAGATAAAAGTAAACAAGGAAGAGTAGGATAAAACTAAAAGAAAATCAGTTCCGTTCAATACCACCACCTCTAAACACATAGAAAAAGGGAAATTGGAAGTTTCTGTAGAAAGTTCCAGCAGTGAACAATCATCACCTGACAGTGATGAGGAGATGACTCAACTAGTCAGAAGGTTTAAGAGATTCTACAAGAAGGAGAACTTTTTTAGAAATCCTAACTTCAAGGGAATATATGATCAAAAAGAAAGTTGGAAGAAAGATTAGAAAATAAGTGACAAGTCTGATGAGATATTCTGCTATGAATTTAAGCAAAAAGAACATATCAAGGATGAAATTCTAAAGCTCAAGTATAAAATGAAATTTTAAGACAAAGATATAAAGTATAAAAAGGAAACGAAATCTGCATGGAGTACTTCTGAGGATAGTTCAAGAAACTCAGAATCTGCACATGATGATCAAGATATAAAGTAAATATGTGTTTTATGACAAACACATCTGAGGTAACACTGTAATATCCTATACATAATTCATACTATTATAGAGATGAGAGTGACACTGAAAATATTTCTAATGAAGAAATGTTTGAATACTGCAATATTCTTGAGGAGACAAGCAATGAAAAAAAATATAAATATAAATCTTTGAAGAAACAACATTCTCTTACTATGACTATAAAATCCAAACTTACAACTAAAAAAGAGAAAAATACTCAACTGCTCAAGGAGAAAAATTAATTAAAAATGTAAAATGATCAATTGAAGAAATACTTAGAAAATTTTACCAATGGGAAAAATACCCCTGCTGAAATTATAGGTAAAAAATTTTCCCCTAAATATACTACTGTTGTTGGCTATCAACCTGGTGAAATAAATTTGGGAAGAACTAATTTTGTTTCTAAATATAGGACATACAACTTTACTCCTAGTTCTAGAAAATATTCAACTAGCTCATGTTATGACACACTCTCTACTGTTTTAAGATTTTTTGGACCAAATATAGTTTAATTTTCAAATAATTTACATAATTACTATAGGAAACCTATGAGGCAAGTATGGGTTCCTAAATCACTTATCACTAATATTACTGGACCCAAAAAAGTGTGGGTACCAAAATCTATTTTTATTTGATTATTTTGTAGGAAATCTTCTTAAAGAGATCCTATAAGATAATATGGTACTTGAACCATTGGTGTTCAGGACACATTATAGGAGACTACTCATGCTTCAAGAATTTAGTAAAAATTGATGGAGGATATGTCACCTTTGGTAACAATGTCAAAGGAAAGATCATTGACCTTGGAAAAATAGGTAAATCTAACTCGAATTTGATTTATAAAGTACTTTTTGTTGATGTACTGAAATATAGTATTCTTATTATCTCACAGTTATGTGATGATGGATTTCATGTTGAATTTGAAAATTATTCCTACAATTTTTTTAATTCTAAATATGAATTAGTGTTTTCTGCATTAAGAAATGAAAACGTATATTCTGTTAACTTTCATTTTTTAGCTTCTCAAAATTCTTCATGTTTAAGTGTGTTTCACAAAGATTCATGGCTTTGGCATAGGAGACTAGGACACTGTAACACTCACTCCCTTATAAATTTGACTAGAAAATTATTAGTCAAATACCTACCCAAATTCAAGTTTCCAAATGATAAAGTGTGTAATAGTTATCAAAAAGGAAAGAAACAAAAAATTTCCTTCTAACCAAAAAAAGAAGTGGAAAATTATCAACCTCTTGAATTGGTTCACTTGAATTTGTTTGGACTATCTACGGTTTCTTGTTTAAATGGGAAGTAATGTGTTATGTTCTGGTAGATGACTTTTCTAGATATACTTGGACCTACATTTTTGCTCACAAAAGTGAAGCCTGCTCTCATTTTACCAAATATTCCAAAACTGTAGAAAATATAGTGGACATAAAATTAAATACTTAAGAAGTGATCATGGTCTTGAGTTTCAAAATCAAGAGTTTGAATCCCTTTCCTCACAAAATGACTATAGTCATAATTTCTCTACCCCTAGAACACCTCAATAGAATGGAGTTGTAGATAGAAGAAATAGAACCCTGCAAGATATTTCTAGAACCATGCTTAGTTAATATGACCAACCTATTTACTTTTGGGCTGAAGCTGTAAATAAAACATGCTAAATAATCAATAGAGTGTTGATTTGACCTATCCTTAAAATAAATTTATATGATATTTGGAACAATATAAAACCCAAATTTAGCTACTTTAAAGTATTTGGTTGCAAATTATATGTCCTTAATACTAATGAAAATCTTGAAAAAATTTCATCCAAGAGTGATAAAGGAATCTTCTTAGGGTATTCAATTTATAGTAAAACCTATAGATTTTTTAATGAAATAACTAAATGTGTGGAAGAATCTGCCCATGTAAAATTTGATGAAATAGATCCACATGAGCCTAAGACCACTCTAGAGAACCTGGAGGATGATGTTTCAAACATGGACATTAATCCAAAATCCCATAAGCATCCAATAAAGGAATCTGTGAAAACTTCCACTTTATAAAATTCTTTATATTATGGTCACAATGAACCAGATCCTATTGAATAACCTGAAATCACCAGTCCTTCTTTTTCTAAAGCTGTTAGAACTCTTAAGAACCATCCCTTAGATGTTGTTGTAAGAGACTTAGAAAATGGAACTCAAACTATATCTTCTCTTAGAAATCAGGTTGATCATCAAGTGTTCTTGTCACAACTTGAACCTAAAAACATTAATGATGCTACCAATGATGAATTTTGGGTGATGGCTATGCAAGAAGTTCTTAATCAGTTTGAAAGAAACAAATTTTGGAAAATTACTGAATCACCCAAAGACACATTCACCATAGGCACTAAATGGGAGTTTAGAATCAAGTTATATAAAGATGGTAATATAGTTAGAAACAAGGCCAGATTGGTTGCACAAGGCTATAGTCAAGAAAAAAGAATTGACTATGAAGAGACATTTGCACTAGTATCTAGACTTGAAGCCATAAAAATTATGCTTTCTTATGCTACACATCTGAATTTTAAACTATATCAAATGGATGTCAAAAGTGAATTTCTAAATGGGTATATAGCTGAGGATGTATTTGTTGATCAACCCCGAGTTTTACAAACCCTCATTTTCAAAATCATATTTTTAAATTATCAAAAGTTTTATACTATTTAAAACAATCTATAAGAGCTTGGTATGATAGACTAAGTACTTCTCATATTTCTAAAGGTTTTAAAAAAGGAATCACTGATCCTACCCTTTTTATAAAACGAATTTTCAATGATGTTTTAGTTGTTAAAATCTATGTAGATGATATTATATTTAGAACTTTAAATTTATTTTTATGTATTGATTTTTCTAAAAAGATGCAAAATGAATTTGAAATGAGTTTAATGGGTGAACTAAAATTATTTCTTGGATTTAAAATCATTCAAAATAATGATGGTATTATTTTAAATCAAAGAAAATATACTATAGATCCTCTAAAAACTTTTTGGTTTGGAGAACACTAAAAGTAGTGATACTCCTATGAGTACCACTTGTAAGTTGGATCTTGATGAGGATTGAAAATCTGTTGATCAAACCACTTACAGAAGAATGGTCGGAAGCTTAATCTACTTGACTACTAGCCAAACTGACATTATGTTTAGTGTGTGTATGTGTGCTCATTTTCAAGAAAATCCCAAGGAATCTCATTTAAATTTTGTTAAGAGAATTTTAAAATACCTCAAATATACACCCAATCTAGGACTGTTTTATCCCAGAGGATAATCATTTGAGTTAGTGAGTTATTATGATGTTGAATTCGGTGGTTTTAAGTTAGATAGAAAAAGAACCTCTGAATCATGTCATTATTTAGGCAAGTTACTAGTATCATGGTGTAGTAAGAAACAGAATTATGTTGCATTATCTACTGCAGAATCTGAATACATAGATGCTGATAGTTTTTGTGCACAAATTTTGTGGATGAAACACACATTACTAGATTATGGATATCAATTCTGGAATGTACCTATAAATTGTGACAATACAAGTGAAATTAACATCTCAAAAAATTATGTTTCACACTCTAGGACAAAAAATATTGATGTAAGACATCACGTTTTGAGAGATCATTGTCAAAAATGTGAAATCATTTTGGAATTCATTAGAACTGAATATCCTCTTGATGATATATTAACTAAACCACTAAATTCAGAAAGAATATATTACATCATACATAAACTGGGTATGATTAATCTTAAGCAGTTATCTTACTGTTTCATATCTTACTGTTTCATATCTTCCTGTTTCATATCTTACTGTTTCACAATTTACGGTTTCACAAATCACTATCTTGATATTACTATTTAACTCTAACAGTTCTATAATTTTACTATCTCAAAACTTACTATTTCTTGTTTATGGTCTCACAGTTACTATTTCTTGGTTACTGTCAGGCACTTATTGTCTCAAACAATACAGTCACACAGTTTTGAAATAAAATTTTTACTGTCTCACTGTGAATGCTTGTTATTATCTCACTGTGAATAAATGTTATTGTCTCATCGTGAAGGATTGTTACGGTCTCACTATAAAGATGCTTTATTTTTTATTTATAAATTATGACATGTATCACAGTAATTCATTGTTTTTGCTTTCCCATGCTTTTTACCCCGAAATGATAGGTGTTCCTAAATGATAAAAACTAAGGAAGTTTCACTCATTCTTCACTCGATCTCTCTTCTCTTATCTTATCTCAAAACATAACCCCTCTTTCAACCCTTATTTCTCTCAAACCTTCGGTGAATGCCCAGGATGAAACGTCCATCATCATCAACTCCTGATAACTACTGTTAAAATATGAAGAGTAAAATCACGCTGAAATTAGCACCTAAGGGCCCTCTGAATCCAAACCTAGTGAAAAGAGTAGTGGTACCTAAAAAAGAGATATGCCCTAAGTGGCTTCTATCAAGTAAGTATTTGGTGTAGAAAGTGATAACAGAGCAAGGTTTTCTAGATTTTTTTACAAAATAAGATAAGCCTATCTATCCGAAGCTGGTTGCCCAGTTTTACCAGTATGTTCAATTTTCTTTTGATTCAGAAGATGGGTATCTTGTGCAAAGCTGGATCAATGGTCATATTTGTACCTTTTCTTTGAGTTTATGGGATGCATGCCTTAGGATTTGAGAAGACTACCAGAGAGGTCCTCCACCTCCAAGTGAGTTCTTTATTCTGGAAGAATATTTGAGAAGTTTAACTGGGAATGAAAGAAATAGGAGAACCATAGCTGCCGAGCTAGATGGTGAATATAGACTCTTGTTTAAGTTTGTTCAGAATTAGGTTAGCCCCAGAAAAGGTGATTTTTCTATAAACAAATATCAAGATGTATTTTTGATACATCACATAAAAATGGACATAAGATCAATCTTTGTAAGTATGTAATACACCATATCTGTTATTTGATCAAAACAACCTCCAAGTCAACCATACTATTTTATTTGAGGCTTATTTCAACCATGCTTCATGCCAAAGGTTTGGTTGGACCAGATGAAGAAGTCATAATGGAATATGTGTTCTGTATTTCAAATTTTATTGTAAAGAGAATGAAAATAAATTGGAATCCATGTAGAAAAGCATGGGTGGAATAAAATGAAAGGATTTTTAAAAAGTTCAATCTAGTGGAACACCCTTCAAGACCTACAGATGTTTCTGATCCTGGTTTAGAACCAGATAGATTTTTTGAGTATTTTGATATAGAAGAAGAGGAATACGATACAGTACCTTCAAAAGAAACTATTCTGGTTGAGGAAGATAGTGAATATTCTCCTCAAGTATTAATTGAAAAGGAGGTGCCTATTCTTGAAAAAATTGTTGGTCTAGAAGAAAAACTTGATTCAAAATAAGAATCAGTTGCTAAGGAAAGTGGAAAGAGTGTTTTAGAAGAGAATATATGATAATATATTCCTGTTGTGAAAGAATATATCCCTGAGGAACTCCCATAGGAACAAGCTATTACTGAAGTTATTCCTTCTACTGAAGAGATAATGGAGAAAGCCTTTCAGTTGGCTCGAAATGAAATGGATGAGGAAATTAGAAATGAAATCATGGAGATAGATCAAGGATCCAAATATCTCAGTCCTAAGAAGGATTCACCTGTTGAGGGGGAAACCCCACAATCTGGAAGTTGTTGAGGTTCCTAATACAGTTGATCCAAGCTCAATGGATACATGGTATAAATTTCACAGTTTTTTTGATGTGACAGATTCACAGGAATTCTCAGTCAAAGGTCTTGATCTGTCTACTATATTTTAGTTGAAAATGGAATCTGCTCTAGAAGCTATCTCTACCAAAGAACCTGATCCTATCTTAGCTATTGTTTTTGAGCCTTCACAAGAATTTCCAAACTTGGTAAATAAGGACAATTTGAAATAATTTGGAGCTACCCTGTTGGATGGGGTTGAAAATCTCATGAATAATCAACTAGCTCCTATAACCAGTTTGATTAAAATAGATGTTGTCCTATTATTGGAAAATATTATATGGAAGATTCAGCCAAAAATGCTCCATGAGATTCACGAAACCAAAGTTGAGAATAAATAGCTTAGTGATAAAGTAAAGACTCTATGTGGTGTGGTTTAAGATATATAGAAATTACTGAACTCAAGACCAAAACCTACTTCTTATCCTACTATATATCTTGGTAGTCATATTCCACAGGAAGTAGCCTCCCTGATTCAACCTCATCTATCCTCTTTAGCCGATAAAGTATCTAAAAGAAACAAAAATATTGTTCAAGAGATGCGTGAACCTCTTATTGGACTTAACAAGTTAACTTATGAGTATATGGGGTGCCTCTAGAAATTTCTCAATCAACTAAAGTCTCTTACCTTGTCTTCCAGTGCTTCTCGTACTACTGGAAAATCTTCTCATCCTTCTTTAGACAGTGATCTGCTCTGAACAGTTGTCAAAGAAGAACTTTAGGCTGTTCTTAGTGGATTTGATAAAGAATCTCTATATGAAGTTATCAAGAACAATGACAGAGTTCTTGATTTGGTGATAATACATTCCAAGATTTTCAATTATTCTCAACAAAAAATTTCTAAGAAAGTAGACTTTTACTTCAATCAAATCTTCTCTAAGAATAACATGACCAACCAATTCAAGTATCTTGTAGATAATTTGAGGATCCCTCCTATAACTCAAGCATTCAAAAATCAAGTCCAAAAGCTCAAATATTTTACCCTTTTATTGGACATGCTTATGGAGAACAAGGATGATATTGAGAAATCTATACAGTATGGTGGTGAGATCATTACTGACTTCATCAAACTTTTGTGGCCTTATCTTCATGTTTAGAGTACTGCCATTGTTGGTCCTACATTTACACCCCTAAGATCTGGTTTTCCTACCATCTCATCCTCTTCTCTAGCCTCCATATCTATGTCTGTCTCTCAGGCCCTGAGTCAGATCAGGCCTCTAATCCTTGATCAACAGTTTCCTCAGTCTTTTACTACACCTGCCTTGGCCCCTTCTATTTTTGAAGGACTCTATTTACCTTCTATTTCAACCAGTTCACTCCCTTATTCTACTTCTACCTATGCTCCTATAGATTCTTCTTTTGATGTTACTGCCAAGGAGAAAGATAAGACAAGCTAGTACTGAAGAACACTGATTACTATATTTTGATGAGGATGTTTTATGTACTCTTGTTCCTTACTTCTAGTACTGCCATTTTTTATCAATCTAATGCATTGTGGTCGTTTTTTTTTCTTATTTTATTATTTTTGATAATCCCTAAAGGGGGAGAAATATGTTTTCTATATGCACTAAATTCACTAAATACACATTAAAGAAGAGACACATTACTTAAGAATAAATCTCTCACTCACATGATTTGTGATCATCAAAAAGGGGGGAGATTTTTGGACTCTTCATGTGTTAATCATGTTTTAATTATCACAAATCATATTTATTCTATAAAAACTTGTTAATACTGTGTAATTTATCTTAAATCATGTGTACATATGATTAGTCTCTTTATGCTTTAAATAAACCTTGTGCACTGTATTTAATTTACTTTATAATGATTTCTTGGAGGAATGATTATGTATAATCCATTCAATGAATATCACTGCTTATGTCTGAATACAGATATTTGGATAAGTATGATACACCGCGAGTCTACCACTGGTAGTGTTTTTTTGGCAAAGGAACAAGAAATTGTGACCATCTAGACACTGTGACTATCCAGACACCATAACCACCCAGACACCGTAACCATCCAGACACCATAGCCATCCAGACACCATGACCATCCAGACACTATGACCATCCAGACACCAAAACCATCCAGACACCATAACCATCCAGACACCATGACCATCCAGACACTATGACCATCTAGACACTGTTTCGTGGAGACACCATTTAATGGAGATGCCATTTACAGACAAACTGTGACACCGTTTCTTAATCTGTTTTTCCATTTCTCAATTTAATTTCTAACATTAATATTTGAAGCTTTTAATTGAACTAACATAATTAATGATTCTTTATAGACATATCATTTGATATTATGAGGTACGAGGTTCAAAATACATGCAACCTGTCAACTCCAACACATGCACTCGAAGAGTAAAATAGAAGTGAAGCCCAGAAACAAAGATACACAAGATTGAGTGCAATAATGAAGTATTCACGAGATTTCTTGAAATCAAGAACTGATACAATAATACTCAACATTCTTGAAAAAAACATGAAGAATTCTTGAATCAATAAGATGGACACCATAGATCAGAATCGTCAATCACAAATTTGCATAGTTAATACCATGAATAACACGAGCCTGATCTAGCTGACTTAATATACTATGTTTTCCACAAGAGGACTTGATTTTTTCATATTATTCATTCCAAAAATCCAGAGCTATTTAGACTAAATCTCAGAGAACTTCTAAACCTTTCTCATCATTTCTTCTCTATTGTGTATTATTTATCTTATCTTTTGAGTAGTGTGTGTGTATGTATTAAACACGCACTGTCTCCTGCATCAAACTGAAGGATACAATATATCCTTTATCTTAAATCTTTTTACACCTATGTATTCTCGTGGATAAGTGAGAAAGAGGTTGTTTGTAAACTGTTAGTTCATACCCACGAAGAACTGTGGAAGAGATCATGTGACCTAAACAGTCTTGTGTACTTTTCTAAGCCTGATATAGGTAGTGTATCCAGTTTATTTATATAAACTTATTTGTGGAAGGTGATCACCAAGTGGAGTGGATTAGTTCTTGGCTTGAGATTGAACCACTTGTTTTATATCTGTTGTGTTGTCTATTTTAGTTTTCTCTATTTTACAATTTAATTTAGAATTCACTAAATTTACTTGTATAGTTAATCTTGGAAATAAGTTATAATTATATTTCCTTATTATAATAGCTTCAAAAGTAATGTTAATAACCAATATTAAGATTACTAAGAATTAATCAATCTTCTAAGAAGTTATTTAAATAGTCAAACATTCATAACAGTATAACCTTGATTAACTAGGTTGTATTTAACTTTTTTGGGGAACCCTTTTAAGGATAATTTTTAAATAGAACTTTGAATAGATACTCAATTCACCCCCTCTCTTGAGTACTTTACTCCGACCAATATTAAGTATATATTAACTTAGGATGAAATGTTTTAAAATTTTGGTAGCATAAAGATTATGTGGTTATCTAAATAATAAAATCCCAGTATAGATACAAACAAGTGGATGTGGCTTTAGAACAGATGTACCTAAGGGTAAAACCTGAAAACAACACTTTGATCTAGACTCAAACAGGAACTGGTGCAGGACAATGGGCCTTTCCGCACTCTTGGTTTGACACTCCCAGGGGATATTCTTAAGATGAATCATTTTTTCTTTATAAACTACTAAAACACCTAAAAAATAAAAAACAAATCAGTATATTTATCAATGATAAAATTATAGTTATGATGATATAGAATGAAATGGACAAGGAAAAAAGTCATTAAAGAATGAAAGTTATTATTAGTAATTGAATTCTTTTTAGTCAGTTTTAAAGATTTTATTTTTTAAGTAGTTTAATTACTTACATATAGTTTATAAATAATACTTATAATTATTAATTATTAATTAATGAATATCACAAGATTAAAAATGAATACATATGACTTGTTAATTATAATTAATTAATGAATATCATATGACTAATTATTAAAGAATAAATAATTAAAGAATAACTTAATAATGATTAACTAGTGATTAAAAAATGATTGATTAGTTAAAAATTATACTAAGAAACATCAGTATCATTGTTAATGATATAAATAGATGTTATAAAACTTTATTATCATAAATATTATATAGTTGAGAAATAATATTTTTTATTAGTAATGATTAATTATAGATTAATTACTGAATAACTTATGATTAAAAGATGAATACATGTAATGATTAGCTAATAATACTTATCCTTGATAAGATGAAATTTATGATTATATACAATGAAATGGAGAAGAAAAAAACATAAAATAACACATGAATGTTTTACAACATACAAGAAATACATTGGAATTTTTAAATTAAACATGGTTTGGATGAGATGAGTGTGACTTCAGAAGTGAGGAAAAATCTAGTTTTTTTTTGATAAATTAATAACACCATCTAAAGATATGTACTTAATAAGTTAGGTGTATACTTATAGAATATTTTATTAAGCTATCAAATAAAAATCATTTGGGTTTTACCTTACTTCTAAAGTTATGCTCATATCATCCAAACCATGTTTTGTTGAAAAATGTTGGTATTTCTTGTATGTTGTAAAACATTCATGTGTTATTTTATGTGTTTGTTATTCTCTATTATAAAGTTATTGAAGAATGATTATCTAATTAATAATTGATGATTAACTTAGTAATGATTAACTATTTATTAAAGAAATATTAGCTTAGTTAAAACTATACTAAGAAACATTAGTATCATAGTTTAAGATATAAGAAAATGTTTTAAAATTTTAGTATCATAAAGATTATATAGTTTAGAAATAATAGTTATTATTGGTAATGATTAATTATAGATTAATTAATTAATAACATAGGATTCAAAAATGAATCCATATAATGATTAGTTAATGATACTTATGATCGTATAAAGTGAAATGAGTAAGAATAAATAAATTAAATAACACATGAATGCTTTACAAAATAAAAGAAATACATTGAAATTTTTCAATATAATGTTGTTTGGATGAGATGATTCTCACTTATTACATGAAGTAAAATCCATCTTATTTTTAATTACTAACTTAATAACATCTTTAAATGATATTTAATTCACTTTTAAACATTCAAAATTTTTTGGCCTTCTAATTATATATAAGATATTATATTATAAGGTTGAATGCTTTTGAAAGTTAAAAAGTGAAGTACATATCTTTCTAAGATGTTATTAAGCTTCCAATTAAAAAAAGCTAGAATTTACCTCATATTTGAAGTGAGACTCATCTCATCCATACCACATTCTATTGAAAAATGTCAAGGAATTTATTAAATGTTATAAAGAATTCATGTGTTATTTAATGTGTTAATTATTATTAATTTCACTTTATATGATCATAACTATCATTTTATCAATGATAAATAAACTAATTTGATGTTTCCTCTTCATTTTACCTATGTTTAGAAAACATTATGTGACTTATATACTAATAAACATTTATATAATGAAATATTAATAGCATATTTTAGGGTTTAAAAATTCATCCTAAAATTAAATTCTAATAAATATTATATGGTCAACCATCATTGTTAATATTTGTTACACTATCATAATTTTCATCAAAAAAACATTTTTGATGTAGAGTCATATTTTCCTGTGTGAACTACTAAAGGGAGGTTATTCAAACTGAGCATGGAGCTTCTTACAGTACCCAACCAATAACAATGGTTAGTATAGATGATTGTGTAACCCTAAGTGACCTTCAATATAGAATTCATGATTCCTTAAATCTGGGACCTGATCAAGAGTTCAAGTCTATGAGCTATAGACATTTTCAATTCATTGAAATGCTATAGCATCTAGATTTTCCATTTTTTGCAGATGCACAGTGGGTCCAAGAAATAAATTTATTTTCACAATGGTTATATGGTACCATGATGGAGTTATATGTTGATATTCAGCAACAGTTTCTATTTGTATGAAGAAGTAGACTTATAAGAGTGGTTGAAGATTGTTTTCCCCATAAAATTGAGTTTATTCCAAATTATTCTGAAGAGTACAACCTATAATATCTCCTAGATATACATGTGAATCCATATTACAATGAGGAGTTTTGTAATAATGGAAAAGATGGTGACAATAGTGCTGATGAGGAGGGACCAGAGGAAGTTAGGGAGGAGGATTTGAAAAATGTATTAGTTTTATAGTAGCCTCGACCTATAATAAATCATCCACCACTCTTTGCATCTTGGTCAGATGCAATAAAACATGTGAAGTTTTGTTAGCTGGACAGAACCTTATATGTTGTAAGGAATTTACGAAGTAAATATGCATTAAAAAACATGCTAAAAAGATTTCACATTGAGAAGAACTATAGATATATATTTTAGGAATCAGGTCGTGGTAAATATCACATACGATGTGAGAATTATGGGGATGATTGTAGATTCCACTTGAGGGTGATTTCAAACATTTCATTTGAAGGTTGGAGAATCTCGAGGATTGAGGAAGCTCATACTTTCGTTCAGCCAAGCCTGACACAAGATCATACCTCATTGGATGCATAATTTTTGTCATCCATTATCATTGAGATGATTAGGACATGCCAAGATGTTCTGATATCCCTTGTGCAAGAGAATATGAAATAGAAATTTGTTTATAATATTTCCTATAATAAGGCATGGATGGAGAAATAGAATGAAATTGTCTCAAGATAACTGACTTGATCCATCTCGTGTTTAATTTCATCAGTTGTTCTAGGAATTCCTCTACTATATCTAGGCATTTCATTTTAGAAAATATTTCATTCAGATTGATGGATCATTTCTATACAGAAAATAAAACGGTGTATTTTTTATTGAGTTAACCCAAGTTGGAAATTGTTCACCTATTCTTCTTTCCTTTTCCATTGTAGAGAAAGAAAACTATGAGTCACAAAGATTGTTTTTGGCATGTATCAGCAACCATTTCGCAAAGATTATGGGTGATTGTTTGAAATCTAATTTTTGTCTGGTAATTAATGAGAAAATCAATGCGGATCCTGATACATGGGGATTTAGAAATTCACATCATCGGTTCTTCATTAGACACATTTCTATCAATGTTCATAAAACATTCCACAATAAACCAATGAAGAAGGAATTCACGAGGATTGGTATGCATTGTCTTTGTTATTTCTTACTATTTCAATATAAAGATAAAATCAATTTATCTAAAATATCATCTCTTCTGTGTAGAATATGAGTCAGATCAATGGTGATTTTAAGAACATTTAGAACAAATCCACAAGGATAATCAAGAAGTTTATGATTATATGATGCAGATTCTAAAACAAAAATGGACATTGATATATGACTCAGGGAAGAGGTATGGATACAAGACCAAAAACATTGTGGAGTGAATCAATGGTGTCTTCAAAGGGCTTCACAAGTTACCTATAATTTCCCTAGTTCAAAAGACATTATATTGTTGTGTGAAGTACTTTGTTGATAGATAAAAACAAGCATCAGACAGAATACAACAGGGGATAAGGTACATAAGACGCTTTCAATGAGAGATTGAAAATAATATTTAAGATGCTTATGGTTATCATGTTTTCCATTTTCAATAAGAAGACTCTCTATTTGAAGTTCAAGAGCGTTCAGACCCCATCAAAAATTTAATCGGTGAAAAAATGGTGGTATTACTGGAAACGAGGCAATGTAAATGTGGAAACTTTCAAGCCCTATGGTTTTCATGTGCACATGTCATCACAACATGTGCCTCTTTTAACATATCATGGGAAGAATATGTTGATTCAGTGTACTGGATGGACCCCATTTATAACTGTTATGTTTCACCATGGATGCCTATTGGGGAGTTTCGTTATTTCCCAAATCTCAAATGCCATCCAATAGTGATACCTGATATCAATCGGTTGTGTCCCAATTGGAGAACGAAGGCTAGTAGGATGCAGAATGAGATGGACTAGACTTAAGAACCAGAGCAGAGTCTGAGATGCACCATATGTCATTAAGAAGTTCATAACTGGAAATGATGCCCTAACATTTTGGGGTCGAGTTCACACTCTCAGCCACAATGATGTATTTTCTTCATTGTGATATTGTCATATTATAAATTATATATTGTTTACTATTCTTTTTACCTTGCTTTTATAAACCCTAAAACATAAAATATTAACACTAAACCCAAAAACATCTTCCCTATATCATAATCTAAAAATTCTAAACCCTAAAACATAAAACCTAAAACCTACCCTTGAATTCATAAACCCAAACCCTAAAAACTGAACCAAAAAATCATAAAACCTATACCCAAAATAGTATATCTGAAATCCTAATACTTAAACTATAAAACCTAAAAGCTAAGACCTAAATATAAAAACTTATTCCCTATAACCTAATATCAATATAATAAACCCTAAACTTTAAAACCTAAACCCTAACCCTGAAATCAAAAACCTAAACCCTAAAACCTTACAAAAAATCCAAAAACCGAGACCCAAAACCCAATATCTGAAACCCTAATATCTAAACCCTAAAACCTAAAAGATAAACCATAATCCAAAAAACATCTTCACTTTACCTTGGTTTTCAAAACAGCATGGGACTGATATTCTAATAAACTTTTATATAACAAAATAATAGAATCATATATTATGGTACAAAGAACACGTTAAAAAATTTTAGTATAATAAAGATTATATGATCCAAAATCTTTGTCAATATTAGTTACACTATAAGAATCATGATTAGAAAACATTTTCGACATACAGAGTCAGGTTTCACCGATGTGTGCTACTATGGGGAGGTTATAAAAACTGAGAAAGTAGCTTGTTATAGTACACAACCAACAAAAGAGGTTATTACAGGTGATTCTGTAACAAAAACTGAACGTCAAGAAATAATTTGTTGGAAATAATCCATGATGTAGGAGGAATAGTGAAAATGACGGTGGTGATGGAATGTGTTTACATCATCACCATCATCGTTGTCACCGTTACTCCCACGTTGTGGTTCATTTCCAGCAAATTCTATCTTGAAGTTCAATAAGTATTATAGAATGACATGTACATGTGAGAAAAAAAATCATGAAACATACAATCATGTGGACAGTCATACATAAATTACAGAGCACACCATTTTCAAATGAACATTTATATTACAAAGGAAAATTGTTTTTATATATATATAAATATATATAACCATATCTTACAAAACACGCTTTTCTAGGTAAAAGCATATCTTAACAACACATTAGTAATATTCTTTGAAAAATATGAAGACATTCCCCTTTCTTTTGGTAAAAATAACTTTATAAAATAATGTAAATAAACATGGAATGTCTTACATTATACAAGTCATAACATTATACTGACCATAATGTTATATTTACATTTTACACTTATGACTCATTTCAATTTTTTTATATACAGATGGATGATACCATACTACACACTCAGCAGGATAGCCATGTTTCTCAGGTCGTGTTAAACGGTGGTGTGGATCGATCGATAAGGGTGCATTGAGTGCACCATTTACATCACAGGGAGCCTCCACGTGCAATTAGACCATACTTGCACCATACTAGCTTCTATGGCATTGTCGTATCAGATTTCATATTTGTCAACCATAACCTTCTTTTTTCCCTCGTGGAGAGGGGGAGACTAGAGACACACACATTCCACCTACCTGAGGGAGAGATAACCATCACCCTTTAGGACCCACTCATGCATCTTGCCCCAAACTTTCTTAATGATTGTTAGGCGTAGACATTTTGTCTGACCGTAGGGCTACATATAGAGAGTTGATATCTATGCCTTGGTTAGAGGTGAAGATTCCACATATCCTCGATGATGCTGATGAGAAAACTGTCATGTATTATGCCCGTGTATATATATTACAGCACATTAGAGGGACTATGTGTATTGATGACTCAAGGATACATGGGCACATGATGTATCTACCCCTACTAGAGGACTTTGATCAGGTCGGGACATACAGATAGGGCTCACCCTGATTGGCATACACATACATATCATTATGCAAGTTATCCCATAGGAACCACACATGTATTGGGGGGTGCATCATCCTTATTTAAATGTGGGCATGAGAGCGCATCCCTTCATTCCACCCTGATCTTGTTGGTCCGCCGATCACAATGGAGGTGTTGCATGATGCTCCACATGGACGCTGGTATGATCACTCATTTCTTTTAATTTTTGATACTACTAGGAGTTATTGAAGTTAATTTCTCATTATTTTTCACTATCGGTGTTGTATTTTATAGGTGGTGTGAGAGACATAGTTTCCACGCGGTTTTGAGACACCATTTGGGTGTATATCAGCTCAAGTTGGACTATCTCTTACCCAACTAGGTATGTATATATAATTTATCACTGTCTAAAAAGTTTAATAATAGAATCAATTTTGGTTTTTAGTAAGGATACATTTTGAACAAAGGTCACATGTCATTTCAGATTTCATGGATTCCATACTGGACTATTATGGACCACTTTCCACCAAAATGCACTGTTGGGATTGAGGATTTTGTGGCTATAGTGTCCCTCATTCACTTCTATATTATTGAGTAGCAGTAACCTGATAGAGTCATGTGCCAGTTTTTTTGTGCTCATCCGATTCCATTGCCACCGAGACAAACATATAAGCTTCATGAGGTGAAGCTGATAGGGAGGCAGGATGAAGACTGGCTCCAAGTACATGTCGGCTTTCTAGACTGCTGGCACAAATGAGCATAGTTTTTTATCTAAGGTTTACATACGAATCAATTCTTTCATTCGGAGTAGGTCGACTATGATACATGGTATTGACTGGTGTCTATACTGTATCTTACCCAACATGACAGAGAGATTCAAAAGATTATATGTCACTAAATTTCCATTAGTTTTTTTATTGAACTATTTTATAATTCATTTTGAATCTGTTTAAATGGAACTCACTCATAGCATCTTGTTTTCCTGAGTGATGAAGATGGGGAAGGGGTCTTTAGCTGGGTAGCTGTCTATGGTGAAGCACTGAAGCTGATGTCATCTTATCATGTGCTTTCTGAGAGAATCTTCGAGAGTCCAACCCAGAGAGATGAGGTTCGTGCCTTGGAGGAACATCTTACAGCTACTGCTAGTGATGAAGAGACATGACGATGACGTAGACAACGTCATGCTGCACGTGAGGCCTCACCTATTCAATATACAGAGGTCAGCCCTCTAGTAGTCCAGCCTCAACCGATTGAGGATGTGCCTCAGGTGGAATGGGATCCATCTTTCTTGACCAGATAAGCGCAGTTCTCTCCATCTTGGGGTCCAGATCCATCACAATCTTTGAGTCTTGATCCATCACAGACTTGGAGTCCAGATCCATCACAGCCTTGGGGTATAGAGCCATCCCATGCTTGGTTCCACACTGCGATGATGACGTGTCATTCTACCACACAAGTGGGATAAAGATCAGGAGCGCCATATGACATGAAGTTGATAGCTCCTTCCACTAACACATAGGTAGAGGATGCGACAGTCAACATTTCAGTGCTTGAGGATCATCCATTTCCAGGTCATCAAACACCATAGCGAACTCGAAGAGGACGTCCTGTTCGTAGACCACTATGTGCGACAGAATCTTCTCACCATAGACATAGACATTAATTGTATATATTCATTTATATGATTTCTATCTATTGAAATGAAGATACTATTATTACTTTCATCCATTCTCATATGTTATCCAGTGTTTTAGTTTTCATTAATATTTTAGGCACAATTTATATTTGAAAACTTTCAAAATCTACTAATTGAAACATAGGAATAATTATTAAATTTCAAGTAGATAAATTTAAAAGCTTATAAAATATACAATGTAAAAAAAATTAAAAGATAGCATAAAAATCTAAAAATTTGTTGAAAATAAATAGTTTTGTAAAATAAATAAATAAATGAAAATGAAAGAAATGTAAGAAAAGTTACTCAGAAGTGAGATAGAAAATAATGAATGTCTAGAAGAATCCAAA
The DNA here is from genome assembly GCA_963277665.1 of Viscum album. Taxonomy (NCBI): domain Eukaryota; kingdom Viridiplantae; phylum Streptophyta; class Magnoliopsida; order Santalales; family Viscaceae; genus Viscum; species Viscum album. The sequence continues at coordinate 1,596,800,981 of OY728119.1, read as the reverse complement.
GACACCTACTTGACTTTGAAAGCCTATAAAATATAAATTAGAAGACCCATATAAATAAAAATTAAATCATCGGCTAATTTTTATATATTTAATCCATGTTTTAATTTTCATTTATATTGGTCTTATAGTTTATGTTTTATAGTCTTGAAAAGTCACATACTTGAAACATTTTTACATTTCAAGTTGGTGGATTAGAAAGAATATAAATTATTTTTCATCAATATTTATTAAAAATTATTTTTATCTTCAACTACTTCTTATATGTTTAATCAATTTTTTAATTTTCATTTTTATTGGTCTTATAGTTTAAATATAATAGGCTAGTAAAGTCACATATTTGAAACATTTATAAGTTTCAAGTTGGTATATTAGAAAGCTTATAAATTATTTTTCATTAACATTTTTTAAGAAATTTAATTTATTTTTGACTAATTCTTATATGTTTAATCCATGTTTTAATTTTTATTTATATTGGTCTTATAGTTTATATTTTATAGGTTATCAAAGTCACATACTTGAAACATTTTTAATTTCAAAGTTGGTATATTAGAACGCTTATAAATTATTTTTCATCAATATTTTTAAGAAATTATTTTTATTTTTGACTACTTTTTATATGTTTAATCTATGTTTTAATTTTCAATTATATTGGTCTTATAGTTTATATTTTATAAGCTACCAAAGACAAGTACTTAAGTAAGATAAATTCTATTGAAACATTATATATATATATAAACATACAAAAATAAAACTAAAAAGTTAAAATTTTAAATATATAAAAAAAATATTTAAAATAGAAAAAAATTGTTTTAGGGTAAAAATGGAAGCTTTTGAGTACATTTTAAAAAAACAATTGTCCGATACATTTTTAATTTTTTTTCAAAAAATATAAAAAAACTAGCATGATCGCAGATAATAATGTCATGTCAAGGTATATTTATAAAGAAAAAAACTTCTAATATTCTTGATACATGATTGTGCATCCTCATAGAGGCTTCATGTCATCACGTAACCTACTTGGGGGGGGGTTCTATGTTTACGCTGAGGAGTTTTAATCACGCACAGGAAATGCTGAAAACTAAAAATTTTCACATTAGTTTGTGCGACCACACACAGTGGTGAACCTATGTTTCTCCATTAATGCATACCCTATTTTGGGTGGTGACGACAAATCCTCTCTAATATTCTGATCGTAGGATCTTCCTCATATGGATATGATCCCTGATGACCACATGTGCACTCGACCAGGTGGGTGTGACACTCCTCAGCTTAACGCACTGTATTTGCAATACCTCTGTTTTTGGTGAAGACTATAATATTGAATCTTATGGAAACTAAAGGCTCTTCTGATGGCCACCACTTGTGTGTTTCGCGAGTTTTTTTTAAAATAAGTTTTTTTAAAAATATTTTTTAAAAACATGCTAGGTTAAAAAAAAAATTGAAAATATGCCACAAAGGCGGCATCCACGATGCCACCTTTCCCCTAAAACAGGAAAAAAATATTTTTTCTAGAAAACTTTTATTTTTATTTTTATTTTTTTTGTTTTGTTTTGTTTATATATATATATATAAACAAAACAAAAATAAATAAAAATAAAATTTTCAGCAGAATTTATCCGCTATTTAAAATCCAGCAGTACTACTATTACAGCAGTCTGGATTCTAACAGAAGCTCTCACCCAGGGCTCATTTTTATAAGAGTGCTTACCCTGGAAATCATTCTGCATTTCCGATGTGGGATTTTGGTTCTCCATTTCCTGCACAGAACATTCTTCATTTCTGATGTGGGATTCTATTTCAAGTACGAGACTTTGAAAGACTATAAAATGTAAACTATAAGTCCAATATAAATGAAACTTAAAACATGGATTAAAAATATAAAAAATAGTTGAAAACAAAAAAAATCATAAAAAATGATAATAAAAAATAATTTATATGCTTTCAAAACCACGTACTTGAAACTTAAGAAGTTTCAAGTACGTGCTTTTGAAATCTTATAAAATATAAATTATAAGACTAATATAAATGAATCTTAATACATGGATTAAACATAAAAAAAATATTTGAAAATAAAAATAATTTCGTAAAAAATATTGATGAAATATAATTTATAAGCTTTCAAAACGACCAACATGAAACTTCAAAATGTTTCAAGCACGTGAGTTTGAAAGCCTATAAAATATAAAATACAAGACCGATATAAATGAAACATAAAACACAGATTAAACATATAACAAATAGTCGAAAATAAAAAGAATTTCGTAAAAAATGTTTATGAAAATTAATTTATAATCTTTCAAAACCACCTACTTGAAACTTAAAATGATTAAAGTATGCGGTTTTGAATGACTAAAATATAAACTATAATACAGATATAATTTAAAGTTAAAACATGGATTAAACATATAATAATTTATTTGATTATTAAATTAATATTATTAATAATTAATTAGTTAATAATTAATTAGTTAATTAGAAGTTATTAATAATTAATTATATAATAATTAACTAACTAATTAGTAATATAATTAATCAGAATATAATAGTTAATTATTTAATTAGTAATATAATTATAAATTATATTTATCCATTATAATTAATAATTAGTAATTATTAAAAATTATTATATATTAATTAATTAGTTAATTGGTAATATAATTTTTAATTATATAATAGTTAATTAGTTAATTAGTAATATAATTATAAATTAAAATTTTTCATTATAATTACTAATTATAATTATTAATTATTAATAATTAAATATTAATTTCTTAATTAATAATATAATTATTAATTATAAAACTATTAATTGTATAATAATTAGTTAGTTAATTAGTAATTATTAATAATAAAATATATAATAAATAATTAGTTAATTACTAATATAATTAGTAAATTAGTAATATAATTATTATTTATTTAATAATTAATTAGTTACTTAGAAATATAATTATTAATTATTTAATAATTAATTAGTTACTTAGAAATATAATTATTAATTATATAATAATTAATTAGTTGCTTAGTAATATAATTATTAACTATATAATTTGTAATTTTTTAATTAGTGTTTATTAATCATTAATTATATAATAACTAATTAGTTAATTAGTAATAAAATTATTAATTAGATAATAGTTAATTAGTTAATTTTTTGAGAAAGATAGAGTTGAGGCCCTTTTTATAATTAATTAATTAGTAATATAATTATAAATTATAATTATTCATTATAATTATTAGTTAGTATTTATTAAAAATTATTATATAATAATTATTTAGTTAATTAGTAATATAAATATTAATTATATAATAGTTAATTAGTAATATTACTATTAAATATAATTATTATAATTTTTAATTAGTAATTATTAGTAATTAAATATGTCATAATTAATTAGTTAATTAGTAATATTATCATTAATTATTTAATAATTAATTAGTAATCTAATTATTACATATATAATAAATATTTAGTTAATTAGAAATGTAATTAATAATTATAACTAATTAATTAGTAATTAGTAATTATTAATTATTACTTAGTTAATTAATAATATAAATATTTATTATAATTATTCTTTATAATTAGTAATTTGTAAATAATAATTATTAATAAGTAATTATTAATTATTAATTAGTTAATTAGTAATACAATTATAAATTATAATTATTCATTATAATTATTAGTAATAACTTATTAAAAATTATTATATAATAATTAATTATTAATTAGTAATATAATTATTAATTATATAATAGTTAATAAGTAATTAGTAATTATTAATTAGTTAATTAGTTATATAAATATTAATTATAACTATTCATTGAATTATTAATTATTAATTATTATTCATTAATTATTACATATATAATAATTATTTAGTTAATTATTAATATAACTATTAATTATATAATAATTAATTAGTTAATTAGTAATATAATTATAATCTTTCAAAATCACGTACTTGAAACATTTTTAAGTTTCAAGTAGGTGGTTTTGAAAGCTTATAAATTATTTTTCATTAACATTTTTTTGGAAATTACTTTTGTTTTCAACTATTTCTTATATTTTTAATCAATGTTTAACGTTTCATTTATATTGGTCTTCTATTTTATGTTTTATGGTCTTTTCGATTCACATAATTGAAAAAATTTAAGTTTAAATTAAGCGGTTTTTAAAGCTTATAAATTAATTTTCATCAACATTTTTTTGGAAATTTATTTTGTTTTCAACAATTTATTATTTGTTTAATCAATATTTAAAGTTTCAATTATATTCGTTTTATAGTTTATATTTTATAGTCTTTCAAATTCACGTACTTGAAACATTCTTAAGTTTCAAGTATGTGGTTTTGAAAGGTTATAGATTATTTTTCATCAACATTTTTTAGGAAATATTTTTTGTTTTCAACTATTTATTATATGTTTAATCAATGTTTAAAATTTCACTTATATTGGCCTTATAGTTTATATTTTATTGTATTTCAAATCACGTACATGAAATAGAATCCCACATCGGAAATGCAGAATGTACTGCACAGGAAAAGGAGAACCTGAATCCCACATCGAAAGTGCAGAATGATTTTTAGGATAAGCCCTCTTATAAAAGAGAGGTCTGGGTAAGAGTTTCTGTCAGAATCCAGACTGTTGTAATGGTTGTAGCGCTGGATCTTTAATATCAGATAAATTCTGCTGAAATTTTTTGTTTTGTTTATATATATATATATAAACAAAACAAAAATAAAAAAATTTAGGGGAAAGGCGGCATCATGGAAGTCACCTTGCACCTGAAATGCAAAGGCGGCATCCGGGATGCCGCCTTTAAGGTGTATTTTTAAAAATATTTTTTCCCTAACCATTTTTTGGAAAAAAAAAATTAAAACGTAAAAAAAATCCGTGTGTTGCACTTGGATCCCATCTGCAGACCATCTTCATAGTGTCATGTGTCCACATAGAGTATTTTCAAGATCCCATAACCTTCCTTCCCTCACAGTTTCCTATTCCGCATCACCATCTCCATGCATGCTCATGCAATGTATTACAACATCCTGAAAATTCTCTGGATGGACCCCTGATCATTGCGAGCATGCTCATTTTATGTTATTCTGTATGCGGATGAAGGGGAACCAGACCCATGAATAAGCCTCCTTCTCCATTCTACATATCTTATTGGAGCGCTTTGTAGGACAACACGAGCATGGAAGCATGTGTTTCATTATGGACCACCACATGCACTGATCCGAGAGCAGGCAGTAGGAGGGGTGGTGCGAGGGAGATCATTCACTTGAGGCCCTACTGGCATGCGGTATCCACTCCAGGCGTGACAAGCATGCGCTCCATGATCTGCTGGTGTGCATTATCCACTCCATGTGCAAGATTCATGCGCTCAAGGATCTGGTAGTCTGCAATATTGATCACAGGCGCAACAGGAAGGATGAAACTCAAATATAATGACATAGAGGAAGATGATGTGTGAATTATTTTATTCACCATGTAATATGCATGACATGCGTACTTCCAAGGCAAAGTGTTCCATGTGCGATTATGAGAATCAACAAATGCCCCACCACCCTTAGAATTGGATTTGGTCATCATTTTTGAAAGTCTCAATCGATACCCACCCCTTATTTATATTGAATGAACCCGAGTGCATGGAATTGAATGTTGAAACTCTGAAAATTCATTTTTGGAGATGCTCGTGAGTTTCCACTCACACGAGATCCTATATAGGTAGTTTGTTCCAACTACCTTGATATTACCTACTCTGCAAAGGGATCATCCAGGTTGGAGATATGTCCTTTGGGGATACTGCTCTATCTCTTGCCAAATCCTATTGGCTTGGAGAGCATACCTTGATGTTCAAGGCTATATATGGGTCGTTCAACCTTCTACAGACTAAACTGATGTTGTGCTTTAGTTTAGGGTCTTTTAGCTCGGACCTCATATTACTTAAGATTAGTGTCTTTTAGCATGGACCTAAAATTTCCTTTGTTTAGGGTCTTTTAGATCAGATCTGATATTACTTTTAGTTCAGGAGTTTTTAGCTCGAACCATCTATTACTTTATTTTAGGGTCTTTTAGATCGGACCTCATGTTTCTTTTGTTTAGGGCCTTTTATCCTGAACCTAATATTGCTTTTAGTTTTGAGTCTTTTAGCTCAGACCTTATATTTCTTTAGTTTAAGGTCTTTTATCTCGGACCTCATATTGATTTGGTTTAGGCTCTTTTAGATTGGACCAAATATTGATTTGGTTTAGGGTCTTTTAGCTTGGACCTCATATTTCTTTAGTTTCACAACTACAAAAACGGCCTATATCAGCACTCAAAACGGGCTTTTATCAGCGCTAAAAAAGTGTTGTAAAGCTTAGTGCAGATATAGGGGTATCCCTTTTATCAGCGCTCTGAAAATCACTGATAAATGCCACTTTTATCAGCGCTAAAAAAAACGATGATAAAAGACCCCTTTATCAGCGCGTTTTTTTAGTGCTGAAAAAGGGGTAGCACTGCCCTTACCCGTTTTTGTAGTAGTGTTTAGGGTCTTTTAACTCAAACATGATATTGCTTTAGTTTAGGGTCTTTTAGGTCGGACCTCATATTTCTTTAGTTTATAGTATTTTAGCTTTTACCGTCTATATGATCATGGGATATGGTGCATACATACCAGGAATGACCTAAATCACCCTGAGGTGCTGGGTTATGTCATGGTGTAGCAAAGGCTCATGAGGATCAAAATACCCTTTGTAAAGAGTGACACATTTTTTGATGGCCATAGGTTCATATACATGATCCATAGGAATGTATGCATATTCAAGCAAAGGGTTCTTGAAGATGGGTATCTTTTCTATGGTCCATGAATGATTTTTGGAAGTAATATGGAAGGGTTTGGAATACAAGGTACACTAGGCCTTCATGGATATTTTAAGTATGGATGATGTAAATAAAAACTCAAAAGTTTGAGTCCATGAATATGAGATGGTTCAGACATGCTGGATATGTCTCATGACATTCTGGAATGCCAAGTTCTACCATAGCGTTACTCAGGCTCAAAAGGAATGAAGCTCCTTTCTAGAAAGGATAATATTCCTCTAGTTGGTGGGCCAGGGCCCTTACGCATCAATAGCAAGCCAAGATAAAGATGATCTCTAGTTATTTATGAGGGGTATGAAATATTTTCCAAGACTTAAATTTCTAGATGTTACAAACGTTGCTCTAAATTTTTCCCATACCACTAGGTGTATCAATAATAGCTTCGCTTTCACTAGGGAAAAAAGTTAAGCCCCATGAGCTTTATGCCTTTTAGGTTTTTTTCCTAATTTTTTCCTAAACTCTGAGGTTGAAGAGTTCAGAGGGAAGAGACTTGAATTTTTCTCAGGTCTCCCTTCTCAAGATATTGACATGAAATGTTTTGTGTCTCTTTCATTAGTAGTTTAAGGTGTTGTGATTTGGACCATTAAGAACTAGTTCTTAAGGTTATATAACTTTGACCAAAATGTAGGTAGTTTAAATTCATGTCTAACATATGCCTAATATGGATGATGATACACAAGATATTAGTCAGGATATCCAAGGTCAAGATTAATCAAACATCATCCCAAGAATAATATGGAAATATTTTCAATCATGGATCGATTTATCAGGTCATGAGTAATGATATGAGACAACCATACAGGGAGTGGTTTAGACTTACTGAGGTGTTGAGGGTTGCCGCGATGATGCTAAGGCTCACGATAATTGGAATGTCCTTTTTCAGAGAGACACATTTGGTTAATGGCCATAGGTGCATATGTAAGAGCCATGTGAATGTATGCATAGTCAAGAAAAGGTTCCTTAATGATGGATATCCTTTACAAAGGCCATGGAAGATTATGTTGACCTGAATGCACAAGACATGAAGTATGGTATATGGATTCGAGGTGCTTATGAATGACAGTTGAAGCACCCTATAATCTAGTTGACTGAGGTAAGTCTCTCGTGGCCCATTGATGAAGGGTGAAAATGGGATATGGTCTATACAATTTAAGTTCATGCAGTGTGGATGTTTTTCTATTTAGTTTAATGTCATGAGGTATGGAAATTTGTAGTGAATTTTATCATCATGTGGTAAGGATGTGTTTTCAAAAAGTTTAACATCATGCGGTAAGGAGGTAATTCCATGTAGTTTAACTTTATGGCGTAAGGACGCACTTCCATGCCTTTATTACATCATGTGAGAAGGATGTAGGAACCGATGTTATTGTTCGGGAATGATGCAGATGGGCATAAAGATGGAGGCTTGGGCATAACTATGTATCTCATGAGAATGAGGACCAAGACACATGTACTTTTGAGAAGTTGTGTAGTTTAGTGTCTTGCGGTGAGGAATGATGCAAACCGATGTAGAAAGGGGTAATGTTGGGGCTTGTCCCAAAGATGGATACTAGGTTTCACTACATATCTCATGAGGATGAGAATCAAGCCACACGTAGTTATCAAACAGGAAATACCCTATACAGGTCTGACCCTTACGAGGAGGTGGGAATTACTTCTATTGATAGTTGTCGTTGGGATTATGATTAGAGATTCAAGAGTCGCTACATATCTCATTAGGATGTGAATCAATCCACATGTAGTTTAGGATTTTCCTTGAAATTTAACATCACGCAGAGAGAATGGAGGTGATCCATCGTGAATTTATGGGAACATTATGGTTAGGCCCAAGGGTGGAAGTCTGAGTGTCACTATATATCTCATGAGAATAAGAATCAAGCCACACGTAGTTATAAAAATTCCATGTAGTTTAATGTCATACAGTGAGGAAAAATATGGACTGACATGAATAAATGGAGATGTTGTGGTTGGGACCAAGGATTGAGATTGGGTGTCACAATGTGTCTCATGAGACTGAGAATCAACCACACATAGTTCTAGATAGATGTGTAGTTTAGAATCTTGCAGCTAGGACTAGAGATTTCCAAGGCTAATGCACCTTGTTTGTGTGGGGGTGCCTTTTCCATAATTCTTAATCCCATGTGAGCCATGCTCGGTGTGATAAACAAGGATAAATTGGGGCTCCATATAGGATAAGGGTATTGTGCAACGTGTAGTGGCTGGAGCAAGACAAATATCAAGGAATACATGTGTATCTCATATGAAATGAGAATCATGTTGTATGTAGTTCTGTATGAACCGTGCAGTTTAACATCATGTAAAATAGATGTAGGAGTCTCGATGTGATTGGGGATAAATGTCACGAATCCATGAAGTTTTATATCGTGTGGTGAGGATATTATTCCACCCATAAAGAAGGTATAATTTATGGTTCTGTGTAGTTTAATGTCATGTAGTAAAGACACTAGATCAACCGACGTGAAAGTAAAACAATACTATAAATGGACAAAAAATCATAGATTCATGCATCACTATGTATCCTATGATGATAGGAATATAGCCATAGGTAGATCTTAGGAAACCGTGCAGTTTAATGTCATACGTCAATGACGTACTTCATACTATTTAACATCATGTGGCCAAGATGAATAATGTTGCATAGTTTAACACCTTCTTGTTAGAAAGAACCTCTACAACTTAACATCATGTACTTAGGATGAATGATGGGACTTAAACCGATGTGGACACCCTCATGGAGATAGTTATGCAAAGTATTTCTTGATAAATATTTCATTGGTGGGTGGTGTGACATGCCCCCCATCGATTATGTCCAATGAGTATGATCCATTATAATAGACCTTATGTATAATGTATGGTCCTTCCCATTTGATCTCCAATTTCAGGGGAGTATTTCTTAGTATCATGGGGGTTCTCATAGCCAACACCATTTCTCCTTGTAGGAATCAACAGAGGCAAACCTTTTTATTGGATGCTCATGCAATCTGATTTTGGTGAACCTCAAAGTTGTGCAGTGTGTGTAGCCTCTTCGCATCTAGTCATTCCAACACATCCAGACACTTTTGAGATTGTTCATCATCTAAGATTTTTCTAAAAAATGTCTATTCAGAGTGAGGGATTCAAGACCTCTATGGGTTACACCACCTCAGTCTCGTACACCAATGAGTATGGCATTTCTTGTGTAGTAGTACGCGTGGTGGTACGGTTGGTCTATAAATCATGGATGAGTTTATTGATCAAGGAATTCTTATCCTTGTTCATGATCATCTAGAGTATATTCAATAGAGTCTTAAAAAAGTCATTTATTTTTCTATTTAATGTTTCATGATATAGGGATGAGTGATTGGACTTGATTTTTTACTCCTGGTAAAGTTTCTTCAACTTCGATGAATAGAAGTTGGTGTCATTGTTTGTGAATATTGTGTGAGGGAATCCGGACTTGGTGATGATGTGGAACTTTAAAAAGTTGAAGATATTATTCATCCTGACTTTTTAGGGGTATTTCTTCTTCCCATTTTCAAAAGCAGTTAGTAGTATAAAGGATGTACTTGAACTGCCTAACTGTGGTTGGGGGATATGGCGCCACAACATCTATCCCCCAAATAGAGAATGGATAGGAATATTTAGACATATTTAGCAATTTTGGGGGTTGATGGATGAAGTTTTCATGAATATGGAATGCATGAAATTTCTGGGTGAATTCCACACTTTCATGTATCATGGTTTTCTAGTAGTATCCCAACCACATGATCTGATGGGAGGGCCTGGTTTCATATTGGTGGGCATTGCAGGAAAGTGCATGGACTTCTTCCATGACGGTGATAAATTCACCTTCTTCTATGCACCTAAGGAGAACTCTATAAAATCCTCACTTGTAGATAATTTTTTTTCTCATTTAAACCATCCTACAGAGTGAAGATTGTTGCCCGGTGTCAAATATATTCCCTTCATGCATGATCCATCGAGAGATTCCCATCTTAAAGATAATTTATTATTGCCTCCATCTATCTAGGGGTAGTCATTTATTCATCATGCTTTGGGGTGATGTTGACCTGATTGATTTCTTCTGTATCACATATGATGATTGATGAGGACATTATTCAATGAGAGATATGGAAGGTTGCTTTCTTTTGATCCGAGTCAATGAGGATGGCAGAAAAATTAGATTGTACGTTGGCAAGAGCATTCTGTGATCGGGGAACATAATACAAGGTGAGATAAAAGGGGAATTATGCCATCACTACCCTAACATAGCCAGTGAGGGGGGAACCTCTTTCTATTTAATGGAATATTCTCCATTGATCTGGTTTATCCGTAGTTCTGAGTCCCCTTGGATATTCAGGTAGGCTATGTTCAACTATAGAGCTAGTTCTAATCCAACGATGAGGGCTTGGTACTCATCCTCATTTTTTGTGAAGCCTTCGAACAATGAGAAAGAGTAAGGAAAAACTAATTTTTCTGGTGAGACAAACAAAATCCCTAGACCAACCTGATTGATCTTTAGGTTTTCTATTATTGTGCCAAAAGGGCTCTGTGAAGTTCCATCAAAGTACATCTCCCATGTATAGGTAGTGTCATGGCCATGGAAGACCTATTCATCAAGGAGCTCGATGTCTTCTAGTGTATTTTCTGAAACAAGATGTTCTTCAAGGAAATCAGCTAGGGATTGTCCTTTCACTGTCTTTTGTGATATGAACAGAATGTCATATTACTATAGAATGAACACCCATCGAGCTAATATCTCGAACAACATGGGGTGACCAAGGATGTACATGAGTGGGTCAATACGAAAGACGAGATAGAATTCATAGTGCTTAAAGTAGTTCCTCAACTTATTCTCTATAAAGATGAGTGCAATGAAGTTCTTTTAAACATAATAATACTATGTCTCTATACCTAGCGTGATCTGTATAAAGTAGTAGAGACTATTCTCACTTCCTGTATCAATTTTATACTCAAGGAGGGCACCCAATAATCATTCTATGGAGGGAACATATAAGATGAGTGTCCTCGCTTCCACTAGAGGAATCAGAACTGGTGGGTGAAGCAAGTATTGATTGAGACTTTCAAAGGCATTCTAGAAATCTTTGTATCATTTGTATGTAACTCCTTTATTCATTTTCCTTGTGAAGAGGAGTTCTTTTCTATCTAGGTTGGTTATGAATAAAAATATATAAGAGTGGTACCCTTGAATTCCCATAATTTATTTGATATTTATGGGAGGTGAAATATCTAAAATAGAAAAGGTCTTCCCTAGGTCCACTTTAATGTCATGGTGGATTACCAAAAATCTGATGAGTTATCCTAATGTTACCCCAAAAGCACACTTCAGTGGATTAATCTTTAGATTGTGTTGTCAAACCTTATTATAGATTCTTCAAAGATTAGTGAAGTGATCACATCAATGTCATGATTTCACGACTAGATCATCGACATAACACTCAGATATCCTTCCCAAGAATGGAATAGAGATGCGATACATGGCTTTCCAATTTGTGGTGTCGGTATTCATTAATTTAAAGGGAATAAACTAATAATAGAATATACATTGAGGCACTCTGATGGAAATTTATTCTTTATACTCAAGGGCCATGTTGATCTGATTATACCCCAAGTACCTATCCATAAAATAAAGTGATTAAAATCCATCAATTGCATTGATAAAGAGTTATGTGATCAACAATAGGATTTTTTTTGTAATGTATGTTAAGGTCTCTAAATTCAATTTATAACCTATCTTGCATGTTATTTTTGTTGATGGGGATGATGTTTGAAATCCACCTTGGGTATTTAATTTCTATGATGAAGTTGGATATGATCAATTTTTCAACATCCACCTCTACATTTGTGGCATGAGAGGGGTATATTCTCTTGGTTTCCTGCTTAAAGCCACAATGCTCATCGGGAAGTCTGAGATGGTGTGTATCCACATCTGGATTGAGTCCAGGAATTTTTTGTATAATTCTAGTCAAACACATATCTGTGTTGCTTCATAAATGAAATGTACATCTCTTGATCTTCATGGGGGAATTGAAACACTAATTAGAGTAGGTCGTCAGTCTTTTTTTATTCACAGATTTATCTACCTGGGCTCATCTATGGTGGTGGAGACACCTTCCTCAAATGTTGGAGGGGAATTCCTAAGATCATCCCCATCCATTTCTAAGTTTGGGAGACATATTCAAGTGAATATGGTGACTTGGGGACCTCTCCATTAAAATCAAGGTGAGGGAGGCTATCACAAGAAACATCATCATCCCTTTCTATATGAATTATTTAAGAGAGATAACGGACTTGGATGTTATCCATGAGGACAAGTCAGACTTGGGCCTCTAGGATTAGACCTACAACTTGGCCATGCTTATGGGGAGCACATAATCATCATCTAGGATTCTCTAGGAATTCATAAGGGTAGTCCCTAATACATTGGGAGCTGCAACCTATATATCATCATCCTCCATTAGTTTCTTACTTACCTTTTTGTTGAAATCTCATTCGGCATATGTGGATCTATAAGTCTCATAGTGGGCAATTTTTTCATGTACTGTGCCAACCATTCCATTAATGGGATACTTCAAACATTTATGGAATGTTGATGGTACAACCAAGTGGGTATTAAGCCAAGGACTTCTGAGTAGGACATTATATGAAGTTTATTCATAGATAACCATGAACTCAGCCATAGATGTGAGTTCCCCAAATTGGTCCTTGAGTTTGATCTTCCAGATAGGTTATTATTCATTCTTATCATATCCCAGAATGTTCATCTTTGAAGGGGATAACTTCCCTTTTATATACCCTAAGCGTATAAGGGTTTGAATTCGGATGAAATTGATCTCAGATCCATTATCAATTAGCACCCTTTGGAAATTGACATTATTGAGTCTGCCCAAAACGTATAAGGGACTAATGTGCCTTTTGGTGGCCTCCTATTGATCTTGATCAGTGAATGGCATGGAAACATACATCCTAAGGGTATAGGATCCACATGATAGACCTCAGATTCTGTGAATTTTGTATCGAATTCATATGGGCTCTGAGGGGATTCAATAAGTTCCACCCTGAGTTCTATTGAAAGATGAAGCACAAAAATGATTAAGAGATAGCTAGTACTATAGATATTTCTTTTATAACATCATAATTGTTTTCCAGAGGTCGGTGGTTCCTAATATGGGGTTGCTCTTGGGAATGTAGTTTAGGAGCTAGATCATCTGAGGTGGGTAGACCCAGTGCTTTCATGGAGGTTGAGGGAGAATTTGATTCCAATGGTGCATGCCACGTCGTCCTTCCCCAATGCCTAGGTTGATTAGATTGAACCCCCACTAAGAGGTCATGCAAGACAATCAGGTGCGGGTGACTACTGCAGGGCTCTGTGGAACCTCCTTTCCTCTTTTGAGTTTACTGGATCACTTTACCATGGGTCGTGGTTGCATATATATATTATATGTGGATATGGTTAGAATATTTATTCTGACCATGCTCGCACTTTCCCATATAACCTTAGTTCCATTGCATATGATCTCCTTTTCCTCAATTATACACGATAAAACCATATTTGGGGGCATACTCATCATCGAGGAAGGGGTTTGAAAATTTTATCACAATGAAAGAACTGAATATTAGCTCTTCACCCTATGAGGATTCCTTTTGATGTGGTGTTTCTCATATTATATATGTTTTAGGGAAGAAATGTGCAAGAGTAAGTTCTTTATTTGGAGCAGAATATGTTTATTCCTCCTCTATCTCATCCTGTTTTCGGTGGTCACACCCACTCGTGGGAAGAACATATAATGTCTCTTTTTGGGTGGTGGAGCTATAATGTGTTTATGCATATATTATTTCATATCATTATGAGCTCGATCAACTTTTTTTCGATTCATCTAGTTGTAAAACTTTTATGATCACCTGGATGGAACATTCTGCCAACCATCCTCTTCTTCTGACCAGGGGATGGTTAACCAAGTCACCTACTCTGGGGAATTGTCTAACGTCACTTTATAGAGTCGACCAGACCTTAAAGTACATACTTGAAGATAATACAATTCTTGATATTAAGACCCAGACTTCTGTGGAATGTGCAGTAATCGATATGGTAAATGAGGCTGACTTTATCAGGTCTCCTGGGTTGTGGGATTGTGAGCAGGTTATTAGCCATTACTTCCAAAAAATAACCTGGGACCATTTCATTTAAGAAGAAGTATACATTGTTCATCCATTCCTAAAATCTTAGCAAACCCTGATTTCTATATGCTTCTAGTTGAGGGTGATTATGTGGTGGTCTCCACTCGATAAGAGATGCTGGGTGGTTCAGAGCATGCTTTGGTTCTTGGATGGACACCATTATGGGCTTGAGAGTGATAGACGCAGATTATACTATGCCAGTATTCATCCCTTAAGCTATGGACAAGAATTGATACTTGGATCGGGTTCGCTAAATAGCCTCTTTAAGATTTTATGCTGATTCAAAAAACTCTTAGAATCCGACTAGATATTTTATGGGGATTAGAGGTGTCTACAAATCATCCCTAATATTTTCAACACATAGTTCTTGTAGTTTCTTCAATGAGAGTGGGTTTTTGAGTGAATAGGTTAAACCATTCCACATTATTATGAAATAATACACCCTATTGTTCTCACACTGCTTTAAAATCATCAGGTTTAAAATCATTTTTTTCATCAATGTTGAATTGAATTGATAAAGGAACTAATAAAAAGGCCTTCCCATTCCGAAACAGATCCCACTAGAAGACTATTGTAACAAACAATGGCTAGAACTATCAGTGTCTACAAAAAACACCTCATTTTTATTGCCTCCTATTTATTTTTAGGTCCTATCATCATTTATATTTGGGATATGATGTGTGTGAGATTTTGTTCAGGGTCGCATGCACCTTCAAAGGTAGAAAAGGTGGGGTTTCTGATCATGGGTGGAGGTGGAGTATAATCCACTAATTCCAAATATGGATTCCTTTCAGGCTTCACTAGTGTGTGTCGCCCTTCCATGGCTTACATTTAATTGGCCATGGATTCAATGGTGGTACATAACTATGGGGTTACTATTATCTGAGCTGCCTCCCATCAATAGGGAGTGGGTGGGGGATGATGAGGTTTTCCCTCTTTCATCTATTGTTGATCTTTGATTTTTCCTATGACTGAATGATTACCCTGGTTAGAGAGAGGTTTTAGTCGTAATGGAGGTAAGTCCCAATGATTTTATGTTTTCTCATTTATGTAGGCTAGCTATCTATATTTAGATCCAATCTGGTGATTAGATACTGCCCTTATAGGTAGATTGACTATGGGATACAGAATATTCATCTCAGGATAGAGATGATATCCATCAGGAATATTTCCCTGAAGTAACTCCTCATTGAGTTGCTGGAGATATAATATTTTACTCTCATACTATGAAATTGTTACTCTATGGATGGAAACTAAGATATAGTCACATCTTTTACTCTTTCTTTTCCATTATTACACTGAGGATGTGGAGAATCATTGTTCAGTGGTGCCAAATTTTGAATCCTTCTCTGGTTCCAGGTGTGAGGAACCTCATTTGGAATGTCCAAATCACCATCATCATGGGGTACATGTTCCTCATTATGTCCCTCTGCCTTTGTGTCTTGATCAACATCTTCAATGTTGAGTGTGATGACATTCATAGAATCATATCAGGCAGTGGTGGTTATTCCATTGATTTCTATGAAACATGCTAATTCTACCCAACATCCATCTAGGTCTTTATTCAAGTCCTTGGCCTTGTTGAGCCATTTTGGACTAAAACCCTGGAGGGGTCTGATTTCCTTTTTCATATGCTCATCCTAACCCAACTTATGAACATTGACTTTGAGGGAGTATCCATTCATGATTTCTAAGCAAGCCCCGACCAATAGAGTTTTGTCTTGTAGTGTGAGGAATAGGTGGGATGTTAAGCATTTACTTATTTCTCCCAACATGTAGACGACTGAATTGCCTTTTTGGAAATGATGATGATGAAAATGCCCCCATCCTTGTGGGGTGGGGATCATTTGGGGAAACCATTGTCACTGATCGGTCCTGTTGTTTAGGATACAATGGCTTCATTTGGGGAATTGATGATTCCCGAGATAGAAATAAATATATAAATTCCCCCATCCCAATGGCGTGGGTGATCTTGAATCATTTCTGATGTCTCCAAGGTCCTCTCACTGTACAATGAATATGGTTATGATTATTGAGATACAAACTCTCCCATCCTAGTGGGCTAGGGTTCATCCACGACTGTTGAAGTTATGTACTGAATCCACACAGGGATTGGCAACCCGAGGGGTAGAGGTGGTGGTAGATATTTTCCTAGACTAGGGGGGCACATCCATTTCTATATGGATAATATGGTAGCTTCTAATTCACTTCGTGTGATGTGTTGTAGAGTTTCTCATGTGGGTGATGGGTGTGATGGCAACCCATGGTGAAATTTTTTCCTCATGAGAAGTTTTCTGGGTAATTTCAAACATTACCTTGTCCCTTGATTTTACCAGAAGCTATAACATTGCATGATGTCATATCTTAAGGGATTTCCTATTCCTGGGGAGTAAAAAAGAGTAACTCTCCATAATATCCTCATCATCGAATATGGGTTCTTGATGTGGCTTTAGAGGCCAACTTTCAAAGCATCATGATGAAATGGTGGCAATCATGTTGCGAATTTGTGTTTTGATTTTACAGTTTGGGATCTCGAGTCATGGATATATTATCTAGGTCAATCTAGAAATAGAGTATGTTGATTGTCTAAAGGTGACACTCGCATTCTGGATAAGGAGGATATTGATCATTCAGTCATTGTTGAGTATCCCACGTATTTTGGTGTAGATAACTAATGAACTCCTTTTCTATCTCACTTGTGATCCCATAGTTGGAAGTATCAAGGATCTAGAACATGATGGGGAGGTTTTTTCAAGATAACTCCCTCCATATATCAATTTAGGACTCATCCTCATTATAAATACATGACTTCATCCGGTTAGACCATAAAATATGGCTCTGATGGTCATCTGGTGACCGGAGTTGAGGGTTACTAGATGTTAATAGGGAACTATATACGGTTGAACCTGGTGTTTCGAGTACCAAGCTATATGAAGGTGTTGGGGTTTGGTTCGACACTATATGTGAAGGTGTTTGGAGAATGGAATGATTGCCTTTCCCATGTGAGATATCAACATGAGGAGTTTGACCACAGTGGGTGTTAGGATTAGAGTCCATGTGATCCATCTCCACACTACCATGAGGAAGACTATTGTGGTAATGAACTTCTTCTACTTCCTCTTTGATAGAAGAGTCGATGAACCCTTGTGGTATTGAGAATGTGTCTCAAACAACCCCAAGGATACAATAATTTAGAAGATTAGTAATATGGGTCTTCTTCTACATCTTGGAGAGAATATGTTGACCTAGATTTTGACATTGTGTAGGAATATGAGCATGCTATGTGACAGTTGCCGAAATTTGTATATAACCGCCTGGTGTTGTTGGAGTATGAGCTGTCTGTTGAGAAGCTATTGGAATATGACAATAATATTTCTCATTATTTATAGGGATATGGGTATATCCAGATGCATGTTCCATTCTCACATAGTTATCCTTAGTCAAGACGTGAGTATTAGCCAGATCTTGAGCCTTTAGGATATACCATTGGTCTTTCTTTGTAGGGGTATGGGCCTACCCCAAGGTGTGTGCTGCTCTAACCTGATGATCCCCAGCTAGAACAAGAATATAATCCTAGACTGAATATGAATTCCCCATTGGAATATGGAAATGGACATCTGTAATGGGAGAAGGAATATGATCCTCCTCATATATTTCCTTAGAACGATGCTGGTGTAGTCATTCATCAGTGGAAGTAGGAATATGAACCTTGCTTCTATGATCTATAGGAGTACTCTAGGTAGATTCACTAACAAAAATATGAACCTACCCTGAGTTTTGTTACATTTTAACTTGACTAGAATTTCCCAGAATGGGGATATATTCAATATTCTAGGCTTTTAGATTATATCGCTATACTTCATCGATGGGGATATGATCTTGTCTCGAGGCTTGTGCCCCACTCACGTGGTGAGCTCCGAATAAAATGGGGGTATGAGTATGATCCTATAAATTTGGAATATTCCACTGGACATTTTCAATAGGCATGTTCCTGAGTCTTGTGTCATGCTCCGCTCTCACTTGGTGATCCCTGTTTGGAACATGAATATGATCCCAGCCAGATTTCTTTCCCTCTGTCAGAATATGATGGTAATCATCCTAGGTGGTAGCATGAATGTTCTCTTTATTAAATATAACCACTTGTTCATGATGATCAAAGTGTTGAGTTTTTTATCTCTATAGAGATATGATTATGAGTCTGTCCCTTTATCTGCAATAGTGATGGAATATACCGGAAGATCTCTTCAACAGTTTCTAAAATATATTTTTATTTTATCAAGGTGTGTGCAGGGATATAAGCCTACACATTCTCTGTCTCTGTTATCGATTAACAGAGATCTTCAATCGAAGAGGGGATATGATCCCACTTCTATCCCCCTTTCACAATAAAATTATGATAATGGTATTTGCGTATGAGGGTATAGATATGAGCATCCCCCGTGATTTCTATGAGAATAATTCCCACAGACTTGTCCCGAGATAGAAGGGATATGAGCTTGCTTTCTAGTTCTCACTAGAGTATACAAGAAGTCATCTTTAGTAGAATTGAGGATATGATACATCACGTAGATATACAACGTCTTCCTACTTTAATGATTCTTCCTTGTATCCCATGTATGGGAGTCAGAGGCAGTTGTGTGATGAATGTTACCATCAGCAGGTGACTGATGGGTACCACTGGGATGGTGTTGATGACTGCGGTCAGTTGGTTCTCTTCTCGGAAACACCTGATCCAAAAGGGATCCATATTCAACCTCTTGTTTCACCTTCATTGGATATGGATGGTGACAGTTGTCATGTGCTGGGGATAAGATCCATAAGCGGTTAGTTTTAGCGATGAGGGTTGTTGGCTTAGCAGTATCCTTTTTTTGGTGATAAAGATTCACTAACTTCCATGCTTGAAGAATTCCATGGGTAACTTCAATGGTTGGGATTATACCATAGTGGTGGTACTCCCTAACCATCATATTCACTATATTTCATTATAGCTATCAAATAGGGGAGATTTCTTTGCGACCCATGGGGGTCGCATCACTAGATGAGATACCGTAGAAAATGCTGCATGATGAATACATTTTCTCTAGTTGGGAGTCTTTCGATGAGAGTAGTATCAAAAATAACAGAGAAAATAAGGAACAAGGGTACCGATAGATTCTATATAATAGGTGTGTCAATTCCCAATTAGATATGAAAGTTTAAGACAATTATCCAGTATTCCTTTTCCATCCATTCTGCTCGCATGGACTTCTTAGTGAGAGGATGAACTTACAAGAATTACAATTTATGTTGGTCTTACTTATTTGTTTGTATATATGGGTTTCAAAACAAAGTGGCCTAAGATATTCAAATTTATCCTATGAATGTTGTTGGAATATGAGGAGAAAGAAACATGTCTTGTAGAATTATAACCCAATCATTTATTATTAGACAGATTCACATCGGGTTCACCATTTTTTTAATCAGGTTTCAATATAGACATGGGATGGGTTCCCCCTTTGATGGTTTGATTGGGGGATATTTTAAGGCCTCGATCAATTTCATGCATCTGGTTTACCATATGTTTCATCTTCTCTAGAAATTCCCAATGGTTCAATCATCCGTAACTGGGTATGTACTTGCTTTCCAAAGGCCAATGATCATCTGGGTTTTCAGGCCCATCGACTCATGGGGATTTTCATTGGTAGATGGGATGGGAGGTTGGGCTTACCACACCCTTTTGGGGAGAGTTATTCCCTACCATGGGACTCTCTTATAGATTTAATATATGTTCACGAATCTTTTATTAATCTAAATACATGAATGATTACCCTAATGAAATGAATATAGGTTAATTCTCTTTCATATGAAAAAGTTTGGGATATTTTTTGTGAATCCATATGAATGTATCTGAGGTTCTTTATCATTTTTTTTTGTAATGGGAAGTCTCTTATATAATGAATCCATATAACCAAGTGCTTCAGAGCATGCTTCCATATAAGTAAGAGGTTAATATTCAAAGGAGGGGATTAATCCATTATGAGGCATCCTATGTATCCTGATTATTATTTTAATCAAAACCCGTGTAGTTTGTTCGTCCATTTTATTTTAACGTTAGGAAGTGGGGACATATGTTTGGGTACTGATAGACCAAATATTTGAGCTTTTACCCTATGAGGGTGTCCCACATATCCTGAGTAAATCAAGAATCATAGTTTTCATAGTTCTCATAGTTTCATGTGTCATTATAGAAACTCATTATGTAGAATATATGATTAGCATGATTCCCTAATCTCACAAGATCTATGATTTATGTGAGAAACTAGGTATGGTAAATGATCACTCCATTGATAATGATGGAGGGATTATGCACTAGGACTTCCTTGAGTGTATTTACTATGGGACTCAAGTCTTGGGGAGATGTCTTACATATCCTGGTTATGTAAGGAATCTGAGTCATCATATCATGGATGTTTTCTTAGTCCATTGATTGATGAGATAGGGTGATCATCTCTTGGGAATAATTGAGTCCCGCTAGTTTAGATGTTAGAGCCATGGATGGGCTTATACCGAAAGGGGTGTTTTATTTGAGCTCGAGCCTTAGTAAGTCCTTCTACGTATCATGGTTATGGAAGGAATCAGAGTCATCATAGTTCAGTTTATATTAATTTTTACACATTTAGGTTTCCCTATACCATTGTGGGGGTTTATAGTGAAGATGTTATGATTGTTTCAATTCACTAAGCCCACGTGATCCATGGTAATTTTGGAGAAAACAATATAGCACGTAATCAATTTCATCGCATTAAACAAGGGACTTAGATTCTATGAAATCCCTAGATGATCAATAGAGGGATCAAACCATGGGGAGAGGTATCATATGTATCCTAGATATGGTATGAATCAGATTCATTGTAGTTCAGTTTATTCCAGGGCTTAAAAACTGAGGTTGACCTATATTTGGGGCTTAAACACCAAGAATATACAATGCTATCAAGTCATGGGACACCTCATTCACATGACCTTATTTCTTGGAGGGTGTCATATGATCCAGTTGGCATGTCTTGGGAGATATTTCATGACCTGGGTTGACACATATGGAGGGTGTCGTGAGAGTTTTTTTGGAATAGTCATAGGGGTGTCATGTATCTTGGTTAACTTATCCGGGAGACGTCACAAGACATGGACAAAATTTCTAGAGGGTGTCACGAGTCCTAGATGACTTTCCCAGAGGGTGTTGTGAGAGGTTTCTTTTAATGTTTGGATGATTTAATGATACTCAGTTGATATGATTAACCATCATTATATGAGTCGGGAAAGGTGTCTGAAGGACATCATAAATCATGGGTGACAGACCCAGAGGGTTTCATGAGATCAAAGTGGTGTTTGATGAGGGAACCATGTAACCTGTTCTGAAATGTCTAGAGTATTTTGTGTGTCCCTTATGGCATGTAGTAGGAGTGTTGCATGATTTAGGTGACATGTCCTGTTGATGTTTCGTATCTCTCGGTGACTCACACCGAGCCCATTAGGGTCAGCGAGCATATCTTGCACTTAAAACTTACACTTTTAATCTCAGTTCTAACCCTTTCATTGTGAAGGCCTTAGGTTTATTCAGTACCCGTTCCATTGAGTCTCGCATGATCTAAAAGAAAAACTCTATATTATTTTCATGTCCTTACATATTTCCTATACATGACCTATTAATGATCATGTGAATAACCTTATGTATGGAGCATGATTGATTTGGATGTCTATTGGTGTATTGCCAGATAGAAAGTCTATGGTCATATGATCAGTTACTATGATAAATCGTCAGAGTCTGAGAGTTGAATTGTCCAATGTCTAAGAATATATAGTCTTAGATTTAATCCCTTTATTCATGTTGGAGTGGGGAATTTAAAGGCCTCACCAACCCTATTGTCTGGTACTTCTTCCAGCATATTGATCGAGTGTTAAGGAAAGAGTTGGTGAAGGGGTATATAACTACAGGTCTTCACGAGTCTCTACTGTGTACTACTCTGAGGGTGTCACCTAATTTTGATCAATTAAGAGTCTCTTCCATCAACGCTCCATTTATTGTATTATATCTAATTAATGGGGACTTGTTTGATCATGATGATGTGTAAAAGGAATTCGATGTTGTCACTTTGACATGGTGAAGAGACTTTGAAAGATACAAGTTCTTTTTGAAAGGTGTTCACAAGACTTTGGGTGACTTGTCTCGGAGTCTCGTGAGACAAAGATGGTTTGTCCAGGGGTTTATTGGGAGTGCACTGCGGGTGCATTGGGTGAATCTCATGCCTTTTATTGATTGAAAACACCTCTCACCTTCTCCCTTTTGATCTCTTTTTTTATGTGACAGTGGTTGGGATTCATGTGATATTCCAAGTGTGTTTTCAAGGGTATGTGCTCCACTTTTTGATGATCCATCATATGGAAAATATGGGTCATATGGGGGTGCACAATCATCCAATGGAAAAATATATTATTTTGTCCTTAGAGCATCATGGAGTTTTTTGGGTTCTTTTCATGGAAAGGATGACAAGACAAAGGGCTCTCACAAGGCGAGGTGGATGTGTCGCCGAAGACTCATGGTGTATCGAGGATCATCAGGGGCACGTCACATGTCCTTCAGCGACCACATACACCTATCTTCTCCTCCCCCTTCACCCCTTTGTTTTATTTCACAAAGGTAAGATATTATACGAGTTTTCATGAGAAATTATTGGAATTTTTAATTGATTTTTCAGCGATGTCCCATGTGACCAATATGGGTCTTATAGACATTGTGAAAGAATGTTGTGGGAAGGTATATTTGTTTGTCGTCAGAACATTGTAGAGTTTTTTGGACATACCTGTGACCTTCCCTGTGGTGAGGCTGACAATATATATGGATTCTGTGTAGAGAGTCTGACATGACGTCGACTCATGGATCCCTGGGGCATGTGTCGCATGTATTTCAGCGACCGAGAACACCACTTTCCTCCTTCCATTTATTTCATTTGTTCTATATTTTTATGGTTTAAGGATCATGCGATATCTCTTGGATATCATCAAGGGACCTTATTCTTCCAAATAATGATATAACACGTGATATTTTTGACCACTGGCGGACTCTACCTTTGGGTATCATCCCTCATTATTTTTGGAAGAGTTTTACAGTATTTACCCTCTAATTTATGTGACTATGTCGCATGATCAATATGGGATCTTGCAATGGTGTGTGTGACTTGTCTTGGTCAGTTTCCTTGTTCACCTATGGTGCGTCACATGATCTATGTAGGATCTTGTAAAGACATTCATAAGTGTTTGGGGATAGTTTCTTTTCTTGACTTTGATATACTTCATGTTTATTAATGGACCTCACGACAATGTGTAGACATCATTAAGGTTGGTCACTTTTCTTTTCCATTGATGTGTTGCATGTCTATGACTATATGATGCCATAACATGACCAAATGTGATTTCATGTCAAGGCAAAATGCCAAAGGTTTCATGGTGAGTTTTCAAGAAGTTACAATGTTGTCGCATAATCCAAGCGAATTGAATGTGTTGTACAGTTATAGGTTTTCTTGTGGGTGTTGTATGACATACAAATCCTCATGAGATTCAGTAAATGGGATCTAGTGATAGAGTCTCATGCTCTCACATGGGGTATTTATTTTCATCCCATGGCGATAACAAATGAGGTATGGGGCTCCTGATGCGTACATGAATATTTCATGTGTGTGGTGTGTAATTTTGTTGGATTGGAATGGTGCATTGAGAATTGAATATTATTTTATGCTCGTCTTTTATGGTACATAAAATAAATTATTTAAGATTTGATCATAACCGAACATCGAGTCACTTCCCACAATTATTTTCCATATCCGCTATGCGGTAATTTAATCCCATTTTAGGTGGAGGTAGGGCGGTGATATGTTCCTGGTTCCATGTTTTCATGATGGATTATTTACACATGGTGCAACCAATATCTTAATTTTAGGGTACTCTATTCTGTATCATTTCACAAGATGGCTTATGAGAAAGGTAGTTAAAATCACGAGCCAACTCATACAATCGTAGAAGTTTATGGATTCAATCATCCCCTCTATTTCAAATCGCCTGTGGATTCAATTTTGGGAAAATCAATGGAAAAAAAGTAAACTAGGGATAAACTCGTTGATGCACATAGAATTGACGCATCCAACAAGTGAACCAACAGTTGTATTTCAAATATAAAATTTAGGGATGATTTAATCCAACCTGACACATGATGCTCCTTACTGCCTAGGGTTTCAAAATTCCATTTCTTCCCATCTCTGTGGTGTCTGCCTCTCACCCACCTCTGGTTTTCTCCTCTGATCATATGGCGGTACCTCACATGGTAAAAACAAATCAAAACTGAACCTACAGCCTCTTTCTAGACCTTGCATCTCACCATGGATCGATGATCATCGACCTCGAATCTGCTTATCCTGATTATCCTGTGCTTCACCTGCTTCACCGACGGTACTTCACATGTGCTTCGACTGCTTCACTGAATTGTCGATTCTTCGCTACTCTTTAACCTCAAGGTGATTTTTTATTGAATTATTTATTATCTATTTATCTATTTGGTTTATTTAATGTGATCTGTTTTATGAATTTATCTATTGTGATATCCTATGTTGTATGAATTTTATCTACTGTAACAGTTTTTTTTAATTTTCTAGAAGTCTCAATTTTTTATCTTCTGTATGATTTTTTTATTTTATATATTTTTATTTGTTGTATGAATTTTTTATTTGGTGATAATGGTTTTAATTTTAATTGTTGGTCTGAACCATTTGATTTTTTGATTTTTTTGTTTTTAGCATGATGTGAATGAGTGTAATTTTTTTTACTTGTTTATTTTTTTAATTATGTAAATGTTGAATCCGCTAAAGTGTTATGATATCTAATTTTTTTACTATTAAGTGGTTTCATGAATGTTGTTTCAATATGATCTTGTAATTTGATTAATATTAACAGTGTAAATTGGTGCCACTACTTTGATAACCTTCATAATACATGGGACTTTTTGATGATGGTGATTGATCAGGTTGAAGTAGACTCTTACGTGTCTACGAGTCGAGTTTACTGACCAAGAATGAGTCTGAGTGGACTCTTGAGTTTGACTACCTTGGTTATGAGATGACACACCCTTGTACTTGATGGGTTACGCAGTGCTTCACCCCAGCACAAGAGTGGTCACCCAGTTCCAAAGACTTCACTTGAGGGGGTACGTGATGTCTTAGATTTTTGGAATAAATAATCATACGATTTCATTTAATATATGCCTCTTCACATGACAGAAATAACTGGCCTCACATGACTTGCTTCGCATAACCCATATGGAGTTTATGACGCATTGTTTTTCAAGGAAACAATATATCCCTTATACTGACTGGAAGTGTCCCTAAAATATTTTTCTCTCTTTAGTAGTTATAGATAGAGAATTGTCCTACCTTTACGCATCCGAGAATGGTGGCATGTTCTAAAAACTCGGGCTTCTGCTTTTCATACCGACTGCAAATCCTCTCTAATATTCTCTTCATATGATCTTCCTCATATGGATATTATCCCCTATGATTGCCTGCACACTCGACCAGGTGGGTGTGATTCTCTTCTACTTCATGAACGGTATTTCAAATGCCTCTTTTTTTGGTGAAGACCATATTTTTTGCATCATATGGAAACTAAATATCTTCTGTATGAGGATATTACCCTGGATGTTCATTCGTTCACTTGGCCATGAGGGAATGGCGATACTAAAAGCACGATGCTTCTCCGCTCGACCTGTAGAAGGCGTGTAAATGGTTGGGCTATCCAAGATGATTTCCACCGCCTGTGTACGTCGCACTCATATCCCATATGCATACCATATTCATAGTGTCACATGTCCACATGGAGTATTTTCATGATCCCATAACCTATATTTTCATACACACACCTAGTTTTCATCACCACCTCCATGCATGCTATTGCAATGTATTAATTTTTTAAAAAAAATTCTTGGAATGGACCCCTAAACTACAGCAAGAGAACACTCATTTCATGTTATTATGTAGGCTTATGAAGGTTCTCTAGACCCATAGATCACCCTCATTCTATTGGATCTCCATTCAATATATATTATTATAGCACTTCATAGGACTGCATCATAATGGAAGTGGAAGTTACATTGTGGACCACCGCATGCACTAATCTGAGAGCATGCAGTATTCAGGGTGGTGTGAGGGAGATCATTCTCTCGAGGCCCTACAGGTGTGCGGTATCCACTCCAGGCGCAAGAGGCATGGACTCAATGATCTACCAGTGTGTGGTATCTACTCCAGGTTTAAGATTCATATGCTCAGTGATTTTATGGTGTGCAATACTGATCCCCGATGCAACAGGTAGGATGAAACTCTGATATCATGAGGTCGAAGAAGATGATGTGTGATTTCATTTATTCATCACGTAATATGCCTGACATTCGTCCTTCTACAGAAAAGTATTCCATGTGTGATTATGAGCATCAACACCAGTGAAATTATTTCTTAGGGACTATCATATATTTATCAGTATACTTAGGGATTTATGATATTTAAATTTTTTATACCTATGTTCAGAGGGAATACTAGAATTATAACCTTCATTATATGATACCATTTATATAATGTCATTAAGGCTAAGGTAATCAGGGGGTGGTTGGGTATTTTTATGAGCATTTCATTAGTTGGATCTCAACCAAGATTAGTTTTATCCACCAATATGATGATATATGAGATTAGAGCCCTTGATTTAATTACACATAGTAAATAAAAGGCCATTATTATTTAAGTCATATGTGATGTGATCAATAAATACGATATGTGGAATATGATGTACTTATCTACAAGATAAATGATAGGGGATGTATTAATCGACTAGGTTCTATTGAATCATGAATAGATGAGATAACCAAAATTATATTAACATGGTCCATGTATAGTGGTCACTTAGCGGCATGGAAAATGTGATTATGTATGTATGTATATGATGAATATGATATATCATGTGGTGGATATGTTCCCATGGATATATAGGTACTTTTAATCAAGAACATACTAAACCCCTTTTTAGATTTAATTGTACTTATGCTTTACTAGATGCCACAATTTATTTACATATTTGATATTTTGATTTCATTTGTGTTTTCCACTCAATAATTTCTCATAGGATTATACAACTAGGACATAGGATAAGTATTAAATTTTATCCAAAGTTTTTATTCAAAAAATAAATAGAGTTTTCATAAACTTTATCCAAATAGTTTTTGATTAATTCACAAAATTTGGTGATGTTCTGAAAAAAGTACATATGGAATTTCACTTCAAGTGGTAGATTACTAAAAAACCCAAAAAATAAGGGATACAATACTACAGAAAATGATTTTAACAGCTTTAGAAAAGCACTATTAATCTTAGTGAAGATAATGGGCGTCCTCTTTAACAACACTAAAAAAGCACTGATAAAGGGTGTCCTTTATTTTTGCTAAAAAAGAACTGATAAAGGCCCCCTTTATCTGCACTATTTTAGCACTGATAAAGGATCCCTTTATCAGTGCTATTTTGAGAATTGATGAATAGTTCTTTTATCAGTGATTGAATTAGTGCTAATAAATGAGACCTCTATTAGTTCTCAAAATAGCATTGATAAAGGTCAAGCTGCCTGTGGTGTGTTGTTTATATAATAGCACACCCACCAGCAACACCTACACCTGCACAAAACACACATACCACCTACAAAAAATAGAACCTGCACAATGTACACTAGAAAAAAGAAGCGTACACAAGGGTTTAGAGAAAAATGGTATATACATTTCAAAAAATGTTTTGTATAACTGAATTTACAATTATCGAATATATAGTTAAAAAAATCAATGTTTTATCCTTATAAATCTGTGATCCCCTCTAAAAAATGTCCTCCCATGGTATTAGTTGTCGAAAAAATCATCCCAACACAAGAAAAATGTTCCACCTATATAAGAAAACAAATATAATGTTAGTAATACTATAAAGAATAAATTAAACATTAATATAAAAGCATAAATTAATAAAATTTCAATTTTTTATAATAATAAAAAGACACATTTGAAGTTATACAGGTCAAACCATGCATGATGTTGAGGTGGGGTTTATTATTACACGTCACAAATGAGTTATGGATCATTTTCCTAAAATATAAAAACAATTTGAATGAGTTTTCTTGGTTTTGAGTATGTCCCTTGATTTTTTACAAAAATTAGTATCAAATATAAATGACATACATAGATTTATATCAGTCAAATAATTCATTATATTGATGTGTGGTTGATTCCTACACATTAAAAATGACTCATGGATCATTTTTCTAATGTATCAATACAATCTGAATGGGTTTTCTCTATTTTCAGTATGACTGTTTTTTTTTTACATAAATATCATTTCAAACCAGAAACACCCATTTTGAGTCATATCAGTTTCATCATGAATTAGTTTGAGGTGAGACAGCTTCATACATGTCATAAAGGATTTAAAAATCACTCTCGTAAATTATGAAGACAATCGGAGGGTGTTTTCTTGGTTTTAAGTGAGTTAAACATTTTCAGCTAAAATGTCAATTTTAAACGAATAACTAACACTTTTAGTCATACTGTTCACACAGTGCGTCAAATTGAGGTGCGGTTGATTACTACACATCAAAAATGACTCATGGATCATTGTTTTAAAGTATAAAAACAATCCTAAATTTTTTGATCACTTTTCAATATGTCACTCATTCTTTTTTACTTAAATTAATGTTAATTTTAAATAAAAACACATTTGGATTTATATCAGTCATATCGTTCATCAGATTCATGCGTGGTTGATTCTTACATGTCAAATATGACTCATGGTTAGTTGTTCTAAGATATCAAAATAATACAAATGCATTTTATTGTTTTTTAGTATGAAAATTGTGTTTTTTTATTAAAATATCATTTCAAACTAGAAACATGATTTTTGAGTCATATCAGTCACAGCATGCATCAATTTGATGTGTGACTCCTTCATACGCATCAGAATGGACTTAAGAATCAATTTTCTAAATTATAAAGATAATTGGAAAGTGTTTTCTTGGTTTCTAGTGAGTGACAAGTTTTGAGCTAAAATGTAATTTTTGAACTGATAACAGACACTTTAAGTCATACCGGTCACACCATGATTCATATTGAGGTGTGGTTGATTCCTACACGTCACAAATGACTCATGTATAATTTTACTAATGTATAAAAACAATTCGAATGTGTTTTCTTTATTTTCAGTATTTTAGTTTTACTTTTTATTTAATTTAATGTCAATTTTAAATAAAAAGACACATTTAGATTTATATCGGTCACATAGTGAATTTTATTTAAGTGGGGTTGATTCCTACACATCACAAATGAATCATGGTAAATTTTAATAAATTATCACAACCATCCGAATGAGTTTTCTCGATTTTCAATATGCTAGTTGTGTTTTTTTACTAAAATTAATGTCGATTTTAAATAAAAAGAGACACTTTGAGTCATATCGGTGGCACTGCGCAACAAATTGAGGTGTGGTTGATTCCTACATGTCAAAATGAATTATAGATCATTTTCATAAAGTATAAAAACAATCTGAATTATTTTTCTCAATTTTTAGTATGCCAGTTTCATTTTTTAATAAAATATCATTTTAGATTGGAAATTTGCATTTTGAGTCATATCGGTCGCATCGTGCATCAGTTTGACATGAGACCACTTCTTATAAGTCAAAAAGAATATATAAATCATTGTGCTGAATTAGAAATCCAATCGGAGATAGTTTTCTTGGTTTTCAGTGAGTGACGTGTTTTGAGCTAAAATGTCAATTTTAAACTGGTAAGAGACACTTTTAGTCATATTAGTTACACCATTCATTAGATTGAGGTGTGGTTGATTCTTATACATCAAAAATGACTTATGGATCATTTTCCCAAAGTATCAAAACAATGCTAATGTGTTTTTTGTCAGGGTTGGTGTCCTGAGAACCAACTATTTTGTACTTTGATTACATGAATGTACTCTTATTATATATTGTTCATTATTATATATGACTATAATGTAATAATGTCCTGGAATATTTGTTGCATTAATAAGGTCATGTAAGATCCCCGCTATTATGAGAACCTTGAAATTCTATAACAATATTCTTAAATAAAGTTCTACGGTTGGATGACATACTATGATAGGACATATAGTATACATACCATAAAATATGAGTACTCATAAGAAGACGAGACTCTCTCTCATGGAGTTTACACTTGGTAATCTCCAAGATGAGAGATTGTGAGAACAGACCCGCCAGAAGTAATTCTGCAGGTCTTGGTGTCATCAGATATTGCTATCCGCGAGCATGTGTAATGGTCTTTAGACTGGAAGATTATCATTAACTCATGCCATGACTCGCGCACATAGATTTGCTGAAGAAAACTGTCACGTAGACAGTTGGTTGGAAGTAGGGTACGTTGGGTGCGTCACGAATGACATGTTGTTAATAGATAAGTCGAGTAAGGATTTTTTCCATTCCATTTATGGAAGTTGATATCTCAGGCCTTTGATTGAAATAGAACTGTCGCATGAAATTCCATGGCCATGGTGAAACGACGAGTTTATTTTAGGTAGTCAAATAATTAAGGATCAAGAATATAGTTTTATGACACTTCCATGAAACCTTCTTGACAGGATATTGAGACAAAGGGATTAAGTTACACAGTAAGAGTTTGTATGACGTGACACGTTAATGTGGCGTCAACTTCTTTCTCTTGGGTGCCTTGACCCATTGCTAGATAGTAATCTTGGACTTTAGGCAATCCCACCTAATGGAAATGAGAAAGAGGCCTAGAGGGTCACAGACTAAGTGTATCCAAGTATCTCAAGTAGAATAAATATTATTCCCATAAGTGGTTTAATAATTATTCAAGGAAGCCTAAATAGTTTTAACGTTGGAGGAAGAATAAAATGAAAACAAGTACATGTCGTGTATTAATGATTACACACAATGTAGTTTATATTTTGAAAAAAAGTACATGCCATGTATTAATTATTACATTCCATATAGTTTTCAATGAAAAATAAGTACACTCCATGTATTTATGATTACACTCTATGTAGTTTTTCTAGTTGGGATTTTGAGGAAATAATATCATTTTATTAAATGATATTTATTATAATCAGTGCGGGCGCATGTAAAGGAATTAATGACTTGACATTGGGTTTTAAAAGAGTTAATTAAATAATTAAAACACATAACGCATTTATTTATTGTCATAACTTTGCAACCTCAAACCCGATTATAAATATCCTCACAACCTCGACTCCTTTACAAAGAGAATCATTGTGTACAACAATTCTAGGAAATTCTCTCAAGACCGAAAGAACTCCATACTCTAAGAACACTCTCAAGATAGAGAGAGATCCACCTCCATCAGATCAAGGCGATCTAAGGAGGACAACACAAGAAAAGGATTCTCCACGCTAGCTCCTACAGATTCCTTTGGCAACGTCCAGAGATACGTGGTGCACATGTGGATCACCGCTAGAGGAAGTCTACACATGGATTCTACGACGCAATGACGAATCACATTAGAACGCGATCAAGAATAAAAATGAATAATGAACTGACAAAAGTTACTTCTTTTCAATTAATTAAATTAATTATAATCATCCTGTGATGATCCACTTTGGTGGTTTTGGGAAATTTCTTCTTCTTTGTCTATTTCTGTGAATTGATCCATGGAGATTGGCGTTTATTGTCATATTGATCCCAGATTGATCATTGCTAATGACAAAAGGCCAAGTGGCCACATCCACCCATGAGCTTCCGTTGTGCTCAGAACCTTCATTTTCTCGGTTTTTAGTATGTCACTTTTCCTTTTTTCTAAATTTATTGTCAAATTATTATAAAAATACACACATAAATTCATAACGGTCACACCATGTGTTGAATTTAGGTGAGATGGATTATTACATGTCAAAAATGACCTATAGATCATTTTATTAAAGTATCAAAATAATCTTAATGTTTTTTCTTAGTTTTAATTATGGTACTTGTTCTTTTTACTAAAAATACGGACAATTTTAAATAAAAAAAGACATTGCAAGTCACACTGATCACATCTTCATGCTATTTATGTATATTATTCTATCAGGTATGATTCCCATTCATTTCTAAACAAATATATCTCATCCTGTGAATAATAGTCTTTTCGAAAATCACGATAGTAATGAATAAATATAAATATACAAAGGATTAATAATTATTTTAATTGAAATATTAATTATCTTCAAAAACTCCTCTTCAGGGATGCTGATTTGTTCATGGAATATGATCTGTTTCCTAAAATTACAAATATAATAACCACAATATTTATCGTTTGTTTTTTTTGAGCATTGCATAAACATTGATAAAAATCAGTAATTTTTTATATGTGTTTGGATAGTGAATTCTTATTATATATACCTTGATTTTTATCCAATCATAGTACTTGTGATGTTTTTTTTCTTTTCCCCTGGACTCATTCCATGATGTAGACGATATTCACGCACCATCCTATCATAATAGAATACTCATTAAAAGGTAATATAAATTATATAACTAAATGTTTAGTTCTAAAATGTTGGATTTAGTATATTAAAAATTGAAAAATTCTATCATTTGGGGTCCGTTTTTTGGATATCCATGGATTAAATGCAAGAAATAAATTTTTGGAGTATCCAAATTAATATAAATGAGCATCCAATGCTTCCTAAAAACACAAAAAGGAATAAGTAAGGAAATAAATTAAAATATATTTCATATGATATAATTGTACAATTTTAACCCTACATTGTTGGTATTAAGAAGATTTTGTCATCTATAATTTTTTTGTCAAACGATTTGAGCAGGCCTACCACTATTTCACCCTCTTTCTTGGATTCTATATCTGTTTATTTTTCAGAGGTGACATGATAACTAATGAGTCCAATTTTAATTCATGGGGAAATCCCATTAATTTTTTTTCATATATACTTCCCTGAAAAATATGAAATGTATTTAGTCATAATTATTATAGTATATCAAATTTTGGAAAATAAAATCATAAAAAAATAACTCATGTATACATTTACAAATGATCCCCCAAACCAATCATACTCCAGGATTTTATTTACATTTTCAACACTAATTAAATATGGATCTTCCCCACAAACTCACGCTCAAATTTACCCAAGATATGATGGTAGAATGGTCATTGTAGTCTAGCTTGGGTTGTCGAATCCACTGAGACCAAAGAAGATACCTAAGATACACAACCTATGAGATGGATTTTTGGCTATGAAGTTGCAAACTTTGGGTTAATTTTAGATGGTTTTAAAGTATCACTAATAGATTTAAGTTAATTAAAATTCATATAATGATCTGATCATAGGTTATCACTCGGGGTGGATTGGATGAATTCCTTTTTTAAAGATTTAAATTTCATTAACTCAGGAAGGATTCATTCAATGAATTAAAACTAACCTCATCACCTACTGGTTAAACACATTCAAAAAAAATTATAATCACCTATAAACTTGTAGGATCATTTTCATGAGAACTCCAAGGTAAAGAATCTTATTATCAGGAAAAAATTGGGGTGATTAAATTCAATATGGGCGAGGAAGAGAGAATATCATTGAATAAAAGAAACTCAAATAAAATAAATTAATAAACATTTAGGGAGTGAGAAATAACATTCAATCCAGCCCCTTGATACTCCCTTGGATCAACCCTGAAAAGATGTATCCCTCCATTGATGACATTTCCTCAACGGAATCGGGAAGTAGACTTACAAGGGTGGAATTGAAGAAGTAAAAACAACAACAAAAATCAATCACTCCACCGTTGTGTGATAAATCTCACAAAGTATGGTGTGAATAAATTCACACATTAAGGAAACAGTAAAAAATTGAGATATAGAACACCATAATAAGAGTAAAGTAAGAACTTTTATTAATAAACTAAGGTGAATTGAACAACTTACATGAGAATGAAATGTGATTACAAACACAAAGAGATAGCATAACACTACAATGGAACCAAGCACCAAAAATTATTAAATAATTCAACACCACTTCCTTAAATAAAGTTTTTTGGGAGTCTTGGGTCAAGCCTCCAACAGTACAAAGAACCCCACTTGATTATGGTTATCCTTGGGTGGTGGAAAGTAAGGGAGAGTGGACTTCTTTATCCTTGACTAGAAGTGGCAACCATCTTGCATCCACTGAACAAACATTCCTATATGGCCTTCTAGATGTCCGAATTAGAGTGGTCCATAGAATAAAAAAAAGTTAATCTTCGGATGTCTCTTATCCCTGTGTAAAATTTCGGCCCAAATGAATTTTTGGTTGCCGAGATATGATTAAATCGGTGGGATGTGTTTCTGGGATGATGAATCTAACCCATAATTTTATCTCTAAATTGGGCCACCTGAATAACCATAATGGATATAGAATTAGCATTGGATCCTGCATAATTATATGTCACTATATATTTCTTCTATAATATAAATAAATTCAGACTTCATTGGGTCTGTATTGTGGGCCCCTCATTCTTATCAGTGGGCTACTGTTCAATCTGCCTTCTCCAAAATTGTTTCCTTTCATCACCAAATATCCTCATCATCCTTTATTAATCCTCCATTGATCCCTAAATGGAAAATGTTCATATTGAATTTTATATCCATTTCTCAAAATACCAAATTAAAATATGGAGACTAACATTCCTTAAAATTAGTTGAATCATTAAGCCTAAATTGGTGTACATTAGGCATGAAGTTCTCAAATGTTGAGAATGGATGTTCAAAATTAAAATCCACTAACTCAGGCCCATAAGATCAAAAATGGATTTTTAATACCATTAAAATTTAATTAACATATGTATTTTTATTGTCCTATCACACCCCCCAACTTGAGATTTGCTAGTCCTGAGCAAAATGTATCTCAACAATATGAAATTCTAATTCCCTTTTCCAAAAACATTTTAATACACAATGTTCACCAAAAACCTTATACAAGACAATCATGAAACCCATAAAAATATTTTAATACATGATAGTTTTATAAGAAGATCCCAATCCCAAGACCATTCCTTTGTTCAACTTCATCGCCATATTTTATCCAATATCAATTAAGTATGAGGATGTGTTGTGTATCCCAATAGACATGGGGGTTTATCATTATTCAAGGGGGAAATGAAGGAAGCGCTAGGTGGAATCAAATTTCAACATTAAGATGAGTATTCAATTTTTTTTAATTGTATTTTTTTGGCTTTTTTTTTGCAATTTTTACATGGTAATTGAAATTACACTTAAAAGATTCAACCCCTATAGCGAGACTTTGCCGATGACACCCAGGCTCAAAGTCCTTAGGGCACCAAGTGAAGCCCACATACCAAGGAATCATCTCGAGTTAACTCAGTCAAAAACAAAGTCAAATTACCATAATTAGAGATAAAATTACTAACTCTGGGCCAGAAAACTATGGAGTCACAATCCCCAAGTGTCGAAAGCCACAGATTAGGTCATTTCATTGCTCTACGTGCAAATTTACTATTTTTTTTTGTTTTTTTATTATTGAATACTCATAATAAAACTAAAATTATCACCAAACCTAGGCTATTTTTTTGGGGGACCCCATGAACTCAAACTAATACCCCACTATCCAAAGGACGTGCATTGTGATTATTTTTTTTATTTGGATGAAAATAGAAACAATGAAATATCACATTAGATAGCCACACTTTCCAAAATCTAGGCTCATGAAATATGAATGGATTAAAATCAGAATCACGGCATGATAAAT
Source organism: Viscum album (assembly GCA_963277665.1). Taxonomy (NCBI): domain Eukaryota; kingdom Viridiplantae; phylum Streptophyta; class Magnoliopsida; order Santalales; family Viscaceae; genus Viscum; species Viscum album. The sequence continues at coordinate 1,596,764,062 of OY728119.1, read as the reverse complement.
TATTTGATATTCAGTTTCAAAGTGTACAATTTCTATTCTCATGATCAAGGTTAAAGAATTTTTTCCTTCCATTAAGTCACACTTTTTTTCAAATCATTCATTTTTTTGACACAAAAGCAATTTTTTTAATTTTATCTCCCTCCCCAACTTAAAATAACATTGTCCCCAATTTTTAATGGAAATAAAATTTAGAATGGGGTAGAGGTAGAGAATGAGAGTTCAAAAAAGAAATTGAAAACTAGGATCATGGAATGAAGTCACCTGGTGGTTGAAGTTGAAATTCTTGTTGCTCCCTTTTAATCCCTTTATCTCCATGTCACTCTGAGAATTCCCTAGTGGAAGTAGAAAAAAAATAAAAAAATAAAACTATATATATATAGATATATATATTTATTCATATAATAAAAAAGTAAAATATAAGTATATATACAAAAATTATAGAATAAGGAAGCACTATAAGTCGTAGGTTAGTGGTAAGTGTGCGCCCATGTCTCCCTTCAGTCTTGGGTTTGAGTCCCCGCAGCTTCGCCGGTTATGACGGGGTTTTCCCCATGACCTACAATGTGGCCTTTTGATTTTATTATTATTATTATATATATTTTTTAACCTAAAAACACATAAAAATAAAATGAAATGATGATACATTGTCTTCTTTTAACATTTCTGGGTAAGGTATTACTCAAGGATCACACCACGCGACACAGAGGAATATGACGCTCCTCATTCATACCCATCCATACTCATAATAGAAGAACATGTCAACAGTCTATTTTTTTATTATTTTTAAATATCAAAATGATTCATTAATTCTATTTAAAATATAAAGTTGGTTAAAATAAAAAAATTATTGGAAACTTGAAAAATATTTGTTGCCTCCCATGCAGTGCTTTGTTTGACTTCGTTAGCTCAACATGAACACTCCAACTTATCTGACACCAAATTTTAAAATTTTAATGACTAAATTTTTCACCACTTAAATTAGATTACGATTGAGTCTTTATAGGTGTTTATAGGAAGGTTTTGAAACTGATTCAAGAAAAACTATATAGGTCCCAATGAATGGGCTAATCCCAAGAATATCGATAAGGGTCCATCCAATTGTCTTCCTAATATTTCTTAAGACATAAAGTATAATTTTATCATTATTGGAATCAAGATAGGGTGAAATTATGATAGAATGTTTTTTATTATATTCTATACATGGATACTTGATATAGGATATAGGGACCTTTAATTTGAGCTTGGGTTTGCTAACACTTTCATACACTAGTCGAGAATTTGAATCAAACTCAATTTCATTTTCAAATTTTCTCAACAAAATTGGTTCCTTTTAAATAGAAGATTCAACCACAAAATTATAAATATAATTTTTATTAATGGGTATGGACTCAAAGTTTGTGATTTCACCCAATTTTTCACTGACTTTTTATTCTAAAAAATCATCAATGGAGAAATATTCAGGACACTCAATCCATGTTGTCAAATTCTCCTATTATGAATACAAAAAACCAATTTACACTTCATTTAAACACCCATAAACAATTAATTCAACTTCTTCAAGTATCCTAGGTTCAAAGGAAATTTCTTTAGTATTTTCATGAGATACATGTGTGTAAAAATTTTCCCCTGTGAATGATGAGGAATGGACAACCAGACTGGGAATGGGTTCCATAACTATTTCAATGCTTTGTAGTTTTACTCTCAAGGATGAAACATCAGAAGTAATTCTATCCATTTATTGGAAAAATTTCTCAATTAATGTATCTGTATCAAGAAGGGCAAGGGTTTGAGACAGATGGTCTATTCCAAGAGGATAGTTAAGTTTTTGGAATTCCACTAGAGGATGTTCTGATTGGCCTTGTTGGGATTGGAACTCAAAATAGGTTGGAATGTTTTGGGGAGAATAAGAGTTAAAAAATTATGTCTCAATAGGTTATTGATTATCCCACTAGTAGAAACTAGGATGTTCATTGTACATCACACTTGGTGTGGAGTGATCAAAGTAAAGAGAGGTTCCCCATGTTTGGATTTGTTCAAAAGGGTTTTCCATAAGAATGAAATTGTGGATGATATTAGGGAAGTGGGGTTAGAAAAGGAAGCTAGTGTCTAAGTTAAATTACTTAGGTCCCAGAAAAGGTTCCAAAATTTGACTCATTCTCAAATTTACCCAAGAGATGAAGGTAGAACAGTCCTTGTAGTCTATCTTGGGTTGTCGAATCCACTGAGACCTAAGAAGATACCTAAGATACACAACCTATGAGATGGATTTTCAGCTATGAAGTTGCCAAATTTGGGTTTATTTTAGATGGGTTTAAATAATCACTAACATGTTTAAGTTAATTAAAATTAATATAATGAGTTGATCCTAGGTTATCTCTCGGGTGGATTAGATGAATTCCTTTTTTAATGATTTCAATTTCATTAAATCGAGAAGGATTCATTCAATGAATTCAAACTAACCTCATCACCTACTAGTTAAACACATTCAAAAACCCATTATAATCACCTATACACTTGTATGATCATTTTCATGAGCACTCCAAGTTAAAGTATCTTATTAGCACATAAAATTGGGGTGATTAAATTCAATATGAATGAGGAAGAGAGAAAATCATTGAATAAAAGAAACTCAAATAAAAGAAAATAATAAACATTTAGAGAGTGAGAAATATCATTCAATCTATCCCCTTGCTAATCACTTGGATCAACCCATAAAATATTTATCCCTCCATTGATGACATGTCCTCAACAGAAGCGGGAAGTAGACTTGTGAGGGTGGAATTGAAGAAGTAAAAACAACAACAAAAATCAATCACTCCACCATTGTGTGATAAATATCACAAAGTATGGTGTGAATAAATTCACACATTTTGGCAAAAGTATCAAATTTATATGTAGAAGAATAGAATAAGAGTAAAAAAAGAACATTTATTAAGAAACTAAGGTGAATTTAACAACTTACATGAAAAATAAATGCGATTACAAACACAAAGCAGAAGCATAACACTACAATGAAACCAAGCACCAAAAATTATTAAATACATCAACAAAAATGCTCTAAATAGTCATTTTTGGGAGCCTTGGGTTGAGACTCCAACATTAAAAGGCATCCCATTTGATTATGGTAGGCCTAGGGTGGTGGGAAGTAAAAGAGAGTGGACTTCTTTATCATTGACTCGAAGTGGAAGTCATCTTTCATCCACTGAACAGACGCGCCTATATGGCCTTCTAGATGGCATAATTTGAGTGGAAAATAGAAGGTACAAGTGAATATTCAGTTGTCTCCTAACCCTCTATAAAAGTTCGGCCCAAATGAATTTGTGGTTGCCGAGAAATGATTAAATTGGTGGGATGTTTTTCAGGGCCACAAAATCTGACCTAGAATTTTATCTCTAAATTAGGGTGCCTGCATAACCACAATGGATACCTAATTAGAACTGGATAATGATTAATTATATGTTCCTATATATCTTATGTAATCCCACTAATTTTGGGCTTCATTGGGTCTGTATTGTGGGCCCCACATTCTCATCAGTGGGATGGTGTCCAATCTGTCTTCTCCAGAATTGTATCCTTTCATCGCCAAATATCCTCATCATCCTTTATGAATCCTCCATTTATCCTTGAATAAAAAAATTTAATATTGAAGTACAGATCCATTTCTCAAAATACCAAATTAAAATATGGATAATAACATTCCTTAAAATCAGATGAATCATTGGGCCTAAATTGGTGTCTATTAGCAATAAAGTGCACAAATGATGAGAATAAATGTTCAAAATTAAAATCCACTAAATCAGTCCCATAAGATCAAAAATGGATATTTAATACCATTAAAATGTAATTAACATATGTATTTGTATTATCTAATCACCCACTATAAATATTTTCATCAAAAATAATTGTGTGAACCCCACCATCTTTCAACTTTGTATTCACATGAATCTACAAGGATAATAAATTCGGATATAGAACGTGCAGGTGTAAGGTTCTTTCGGTAGATAGTTTTGATCAGTTGGTTGAACCTTGATATGGTTTTCATATTTTCATTCCTTTCACCCCCTTCTCTGTGTCCATCTTTAATAACATTCATTGGTTCAAGAACTTTTTTTATTAAATGTTAAATTTTTATATTGAAAAAAATTTAGAAATGAATACCTCTTTGTCGACATGTTTTTTTACAACTGTGATGGCCATATGATGAATGTTTTAGGATTTTGGGTGTTTTCCCTTATTAGTATCCCTTGTTTATTTACACGCACCTCCTTCCATAGAACATGGAATGGGATGGAAGTAAAATTGGATTTGGATTCATCAATTTTCTTATAAACAAAGGAACATAGTTATGGGGTTGTTTTATGTCACATAAAATTATTACGTTATATTTAAAATACGTAACAATTTTTTTTCAAGTGAAGTGCACCCCATTCTAGCTTTACGATAGGGGTATGATGGTTTTTCTACTCTTTACTTATTTTCAGCCCTTATTTTCTGTTTCATAAATAAAAACTGTCAATCAGAGTGTTGAATACTTGTATCGTCAAACAACATTTTCTGCGCTGCCAGTGTTTCGGTGACTACCATTTCCTTAATTTCAACGTCATCAATATGTTCCTTTGGAGTGATAGCATCGAGATGTTCAGATGGTGGTTGTACCTATGCACTTGGAGAAGCAGCAACAATAGGTTGAGAAACCTATTGGTCCTCTGCACTGCGAGTAGTAGCAGGTTGAGAGACCTATTGTGCCTCGGTATTAAGGGCATCATCATGTGTAGAAGTCGTTATTTGCATAATTGGTTCAACATTTAATTTATATTACATAAAAGTAGCAGAGAATAGATAATAACATTAAGTAACATGATGTGTATTAATAAAATATATAACCTGATTATTGAACTCTCAATTCTTTAAAGGATTAATGGATTTTACCCCTCTATAGACTATCCAAATCCCTTCATTTTGGTCTCCTCTAACATAAAAAACGCAGTCTACATTGGTACCACTACGAAATGATTGTGACATCCCAATGAAAGGGTCACCCTCTGTTGAATTTTCATCTAACCCTTCAGTGGTTTTTGTTGATAATAGAACAATTGACCAGGTTTGTTTTGTGATATCTTGAACATAAAATACTTGTACTTCCAGTGATTCCATTATAAATGGTTCTTCTTTGTACCCTTACTTAAATCAATTTTCATGAATCCCCACTTATCTATTTTAACATAACTCATATTATTAACCCATATGAATTGAAAAATCAACACTTAGAAGTTCATATAATCCAACTTCCAAATTTTTTTGATGTTGACAAAGTATGAAATATTCTCATAAATTGGATTTATGTCCTTAGCATTTAAAACATGCATCACTTCGGCCACAAGTGTAACTCCACTATTCTGCATGGTACTATTTTCATCACGTTCATTAGTATAGAATGTATAACTGTTAATTACATAAGCATTATAAGATAATACATACACACTTAGTCCTACATCTAGTCATTGAAGTCTATTTGAACTTGAGTCTGTATTTTAATCTGACTCCTTAAATATATAGTCTCAAAACCATCCTATTAACTACTGATTATGTGTTTTTGATATCCATTTTCAACCATTGATGTATTCAAATGCCTAATATTTTCATTATGGTTTCAACATATGGATCAACCTTAAAAATATTTTAAAAAATGTAAAGGTGGGCCTGATCTCGATCTGTAATATTGATTGTGACAACCTATCTTCCATAAATTCCTTCACCCTCAAGCTACCTAGTGTGATGAGATTTCAGTAGACCAATGCTTTCCACACTGGATAGGTATTCAGTACAGAATTCAATGGCTTCCTCAACAATATATTTCTCCTCAATAAAACCCCAGGATGACTTTGATTTTTTACATACCCTTTCAAAATCTTCATATACCGTTTAATGGGGTACATCCGTCTATAATGTACATGACCACATAGTCGAATCTCTCCCACCAAATGAACCATTAAATGAACCAACATATCAAATAATGGTGGTGGGAAAAACATTTCCAATTCACATAATATGTTGATAATTTCTCTTTAAATTCTCAGAAATTTCACCAGGTCTTTAACTTTTCTGCATAAATATTTGAAGAAAAAAAGAGAGCATCGTTAACATATAATGGACATTCTTTGAAAAAATGCAACATAAAGCAATATGAATTATATCTTGCATCAACAGTTGTAAGTCATGTGATTTCAGACCCTTTAAATTTAAACCAGTCTTTGACATAATGTTCTTGATATTTGTTGAATTCCCCTCTGGAACATTTACATCATTCAAGAAGTTGCAAAACTGATATCTCTCCAACCTGGAAAGACTGTAAGTATCTGGAGGAAGAAAATTTCGTTTTTTATCCATCAATAGTACCAACTCTTCTTATAATCCCATGTCAACCATTTCAAACCTAGCCTTAATTCCATCCTTTGTTTTTAAGTGTACATTTATCAATGTGCCGATAACACTATCAAATACATTTTTTCCAACATGCATAACATCATGAATGTGTTTGACATACAAAAAATTCCAGTATGGTAATTTTAAAAAAAACTGATCTCTTTTTCCAAATGGTTTTCATAAGGTTTTTCAAAAACAGTTTACCAAAATCATTGTCCACATATTTTACTTTATCAAATAGTTGATCACCAGTTAATAGAGACGGTGTTGTACATTCTCCTAAACTTCCATCGAATGATTTCTTCCTAGATCAGTACTTTTTTCATCGGGGTAGAAATCTTTGATGTCATAGAAACACGTTTTTCCATGAATGTTTTAACCTAATTGACTGTGTACCTTATTTGTAGATGGGACACCCATAACTTCTTTTAATACTATATCGTATCAAATTCCGATAAGTAGGAAAGTCGTTTATAATCCCATAAAACATAGCTCTCAATGCGAGATCTTTCTTTCTATAAGCATCATACAACGTAACACATGAATCCCACAATAATTTCAAATCCTCGATCAATGGATCCAAATAAACATCAATATCATTACTCGGTTGTTTTGGTCTTGATATATGCATAGATAGCATGATGTGTTTTCATTTCATGCAAAAACTTTGTGGAAAGTTTTAAATTAGGAACATAACTGACCATGTACTCTGAGTGATGCATTGAAAACAAAAAGTATTCACTCCGTATATAGATAATTCAAAACGAAGGTTTCTCATCTCATTTTCAAAATCAATATAATCATGATCGATTCTCTTCCACTGAGGAGAGTCTACCGGGTGATGTAGTTTCCCATATTTATTTCTTTTGTCCGTGTGCCACGTCAATTTCCCCATTACCTCCTCACTTACATATATAGGTGCCTAAACTATGGAATGATTGGAAAGTACCATAAAACTTCTGTAGGTCCAGATTAATCTCTCTCATATCGAGAAGAACCACACTTTGGGAATTAACTAAGTGAATTTTGGTCCTTGAAAAATAGTATACAGTCATTCAGGCATGAATGTATTCATATATAGATCATACCCATCGAACGTAGCATTTTTTTGGCATCCTATGTTCGGCTCGGGAGCTCATTATCTTCTGGGATAATGTCATTAAAGAGAGAAAGTAATTCTTTAAAACTAGAGTCACTTCATCTTTTGCCTAATTTCAAATTCTACAGCTTCAGTATGGCTGATGATGCTGTATATTTAGTGAAACCCCTATAAAAAGGTATCTTTGCACAACTATTTAACTATTCAAACTATTTTGGTCAATCACAAATTTCATCATCAACTTCCTTGTCCTTTCTTCAATATGATTTCCATCATCATTAACATATGTAATCACATCCTCAATATGGTCTTCTTCATTTCCCCCACTTGTAATCATATCAAATAATCTATAAAACTCATCGTTATCCTATACACTAGCTATATTTTCTTTTTCCCCATGTTTATTCCAATATTTATAACTTTGATCTATTCCATGACAGATCAAGTGTTCTTCCAAATTCTCTGGATTAACTAGTCTTGAATAAAAAAAGCGTAAACACAAAAAAAAAGGTTTTGAGAAGGTTCATATACATTATCTTTTGAAAACTTGATGAAATATTTCACTCCATCTTCATACTCTAATGTCAAACAATTGGCATTCATCCATCCTTTTATTCATATCCATCCTATTTGATTCAGTGATACTAAATTTTAATAAAATAAATAGACAAAAAATTGATATAAAAATTAACCAAGGCTAAAAACAGTGACAGACTTTAAGTATCCTTTGAAAACTATTTATAAAATCATAGTTGAAATCACATTACAAAACCAACCATTTTCACAAATTCCTATTCAAAATAACACACCCTTTTTGAAGTAAACCAATCAGTTTCAAACACTCTTTCCCATAACCCCAATTCCTTTTTATAAAGCATTCAAGGAAACCTCATGGCCTAATAATGTTATTCATTTAAAATGAGTAAAAACCCTCTATATTTTAAATTTTTTCATTTAAATCTTCACACACCCCTTGTTAAAATTGAAACAATCATTACATACGCTTTAAAAAAAAATTCATCCTTTTATGAAATCCAATCAGGTGAGTTGAGAAACACTTCGAATGCAACCTAAGTCCATGAAAAATGATTAAATCATTTTTAATTTATTTAAAACCAAAAAAATTACGTTGAACAAATTTTTCAAACACCTTTTTAGTGTATTACAATAACACCTCATTGAAAGAACCACTATTTCAAAATCTAGGAGAGGATTTGGGAAGTTCCTCTTAGGTGTTGTCAATATTCTGGACCCATAGGCAACCACATGACCATCATGGAATGAAATTTTTCAAATCCTAACTCATGATACATCACATTATAAGCCATACTCATTACCCATCTAATTTATGATTAAGATTAGTGTTTTCATCAATCTCCCATTAAGATCTTAGAAGGATCACTCACGGACATCTAAATATTTATATTGAGCTACACAACACAGGTCATGTCTTGTATTGCTCCATGTCTATTTCAATGGTATTATCATAGATGGAAATTTGAAGTTGTTAGTTCATCCCTATCTCATATAATTCAAATCCCATTTTAGAATCCTCCATCATATCACATAAAGTTTCATATAGTATCATCCCTTATCCATACCATCAATGTAGGGAGTATAAATAGCCTATGGAAACTTATGTGTTGTTATAAAGGGTAGTTATTAAGAACCCAGTCCAGACCAATTACCCGATTCCTAAAAAATCATATCTCATTATTACTAAAATATCCTAAAAAGAAAGTTAAAAGGGAATAAAAACCCAAATAACTCCATCATAAACACTGGTGACCCCCCGGTAACTCACTAGTTCCTATCTTCCAACCATGGACCAATATGATAATCAAGAACAAAAAAAATAGGGCACTATGAAAGGAGATATTAGAGTGTCATACACTCCCGTACACCAGTTCATATGTGGTGTGTGAGATAATTTTTTATATGATTTCATAAAGAATTCTCTTTGAATTCCTTCATAATATAGTTTATACAGTGTTAGTTTGAACATAATGTCTAAAATATATTTTCAAATGAATTATAAAACATGTGTAAAAACAATAAACATACATATTTTCAAACAACCACCCTTTTATAATATAAAAACAAGGATGAATAAAAAATTGAAATAAAAATATCAAAAAATGGAAAGAGGACCTTTAAAACCATATAAGACATGTCGAATCAAATTTTATCCCTCTTTTAGAACATTTTTTGAAAAAAAACCTTTTTCATAAATAACCACAATGAAAATCCATTTTCTTAAAACTCATTTAACAAATAACCAATTTTTTCCTTTTAAAATAAAATTTTAACCATTTAAATAAACCTTTTTAAAAGTGATAAAATACACACTTTAAGTGAAACAACGATCATACATATAAACTAAGAAAACAAGGAAAAATAATCCAAAAAATAACCAAATTATTGTTCCATATAATAAAAACACTAGGGGACTACAACCATCTAAGAAAATAAATCCTCTAAAGTGTCCTAATAATGATGTATCTATCATGTGAAACTTCCTAAGACTCAAGTATTTGGATCCTAAACTAGATATGAGGAACCTAGGTCGATAATATTTTAGTTTTAATATCCAAGTAGTCCTATAGAACTCACTAGGCTCTATCATGATTAGGGAATCAAAAGAAACCCTGGTCTCTTCCAATGCATTCTAGGGACACTGAAACATCTCAGAAACTCACTCAATATAACCGGGTCCTTACACTAGGTAGTACACTCCACACTATGGATTTCACTTATTCATATCCCTACCAGTCTCTGAGTACACCTATGACATTTCAATAGTGTAAGTGATCAAACAATGAAAAATAATATATCATCACCTAAATATAATTTCAATAATTTTAAATTTAACCTCACCCCACCTACTACGCCCTCACAAGAAACAACCCCTTTCACATCCTTTTATAATCTTTAGAATGAGCATAGGAATATAAATAATCCCCCATGGGGTCATGACAACTATACAAATAATAAATGCATGGGGCTCAATTTAGGGTCTCTCGTATTTATAAAATAACTTCCTTTAAATTTCCAACAAGGATTTTAAGTATGTGTTCCAGAAGCCAATCTATTTTCACCCCATTTGAGAAAAACATTCCAAATTTCATCCAAAAACCATTTATCAAAATTAACTAGAAATGTTATTTGGAAACACATCCATTTTCTATACATAAATTTTTAAAATAAAAAACCAGTTTATTTTTTATTTAAATATGTGCTAATAAATCTTTTATTAAACTTCAATGTCCTTTTGAATAAATATTAATCCACCATGAGAGTTAAGGGCCTCAAAACCATTTAAATAGGTTGAATTTCAATTCGATTTATTTTTAAAAACATAAATTTAAAATATCACATATTCACTTTAAATAAAAACATTTATGACCAAACTTTCAAAATATTTAAATTTATTTTAAAAAACCACTTGGGCCTTTTACAAAACACTTGGAATTTGACATAAGTGTGTGCCAACCCTTTAAACCATTTTTTGGAAAATTAAAACCCAAAAAAGTCATAACATAGTATTATAATTTCATAAGAAATCATTTTAAAACATTCATCAAATTTATAACATGTAATACAAGGGAGTTCCAAAGAAACACCTACCTCACTCAAGAAAAATAGAAGCTAAAACATGTCGACATTAATGGAGAGAACATAAATATGTCAAGTGACATACTACTAAACCCTTCATGAAATAAATCCTCATCAATAAAAATCAATTACACTATGATCTAGTGGCATCACACTTCAAATTCATAATTGAGTCACACATAATCAAAGAAAAAAAATATAAAGTGGAACACCAACCAACATGCAATTCATTTTGTGCGCAAACAAGGACCACCACTAGCCACAATTTTCAGCGGGGTGCTTATCCTGTACAATTCACAGTATACCATCAATATCAAACTATAATTACATGCGAACAATATGAAACAGATGAAAAAGATGAGAAAAAGCATTGGTAGAGGAGAGGCACATAGCGAAGGAGAGGCACACAACAGGGGTGTGGCACACGACAAAGGTGTGGCGTGTGGGGAAGGAGAGGTACACAGTGGTTGGTTCGTGCACGACGGAGGATAATGTTAGGGTAGATGAGATGCACGGTGGTGTGGCACATGATAGAGGTGATGACGCATGATGCAGGTGTGGTTCACGATTGAGGAGAGGCGGTTGGAGAGGAGGGGGAGGGGGGGAGGAAGAGGAGGAGTCGTAACGTAGGGGTGCGCTTCCACAATATCTTGAGGGGTACGAGAATGAATGAAACTTTTAGGGTATTTTTTTAAAACCAGGTGAACCTTTTATAAGATCTATCTAAAAAACACTGATAAAGTTATGTTCTATCAGCGCTAAAATAAGAAAGCGCTGATAAAACCCACCTTTATCAGTTCTTTTTTAGTGTTGATAGAGATGTGCCTTTATTAATGCTAATAAAGATATCACGTTAATAATGTATTTATATTAATATATATATTTATAAAATTATATATATGATAAATAAATATATATAATTATATATAATTATAACTATAAATAAATAAATATATCTTTATAAAATCAAAATTTAAATTTAAATAATTATAAAATATAAGAAATATAATTATTATATTTACAATATTAGAATATATATAATAAATATATTAATTATATATATTTCTAAGATTATAGATATATACAACTACATTTCCTCTAATTTTCTAATTATTTATATGAATATATATTTATTTATCATATGAATATATATTTATTTATTATATGAATATATATATATTTATTATATGAATATATATATATATATATATATTATACGAATATATATATATATTTATTATATAAATATATATATATTTATAATTATTATTATAAATGAATATATATATTTATTTATTTAAATAATTATAAAATTATAATAAATTAATATTTATTATTTTTATAATTTTATTAATATATATTTATTATATTTATTATAATTTTAAAAATATTTAAATATATCTATATTTATTTATAACTATAACTATAAATATTTTTATTTATTTTTCAATATTTTTAATATTTAATTAATTATATATAACATTATATATGTAAATTATAAATATATTTTTTATAAATTAATAATTATTTAAATAAATATATGTTTATTTATATTTATAACTAATAAATAATATATATTTATTTTTAATTAAAAATTATAATAAGTAAATATTTATTTATAGTATTATTATAAATATATATAAATATATATATTTCAATAATTATAAAATTATAAAAAATATATTTATAATTTTATAAATATATTTATTATAATTTTTTAATTATTTAAATATATCTACATTTATTTAGAATTATATTTATAACTATTTGTATTTATTTATAAATATTTGTATATAAATATATATAAATACTATTTTTATTATAATTTCTTAATTATTTAAATCTATCTATATTCATTTACGATTTATAATTATAAATATTTGTATTTATTTATAAATATTTGTGTATATTTATAAATATTTGTATATATTTATAAATATATTTATTTAATTTTATTATAGATTTATAAGTAGTATAATAAATATATTTATTATAATTTTTTATATATATTTATACATATTTATATAATTATAATATATGTATTTATCATAATTTTATAATTATTTAAATATATATATAGTTGTAATTTTAATTACAAGTAAATATATTTAAAAAGTATTTGTATATAAGTAAAATTTATTATTTATAAATATAATGAGTATATTTATTATTTAAATATATTTAATGTAATTTTATAAGTATTTTTTAGGACATGATTGTATATATGGGTAACATGAATTAATGATATACCAAGTAATTATACATAATAAAAAATGAGCCATCAACGAACAACATGAATAATTAGAAAGGGTGTAATGTATAAATGAACATTATGATACATAACATATGCATGCATGATCAATATATTTATTGACCAACTTCATTCAAACATATATATTTAATAATTAATATATATATATATATATATTTAAAACTGCATTTTTATATATTCATTATAAATAAAATAAATATAAAAAATATAAAAAATATAATAATCTAATAAATCTAATAATCTATAATCTAATAAATATAATAAATCTAAAAAATCTAATTAATTAATCTAATTAATCTAATAAATATAATAAATATAATAAATCAAATAAATATATTTATTATTTAATGAAATTTTTTATAATATTATAATTATATATACATATATAATTATAATCTTATAAATAATTTTTTAAAACATTATATATATATTTTTGAATTATTAAAAAATTTATATTAATTATAAACATGCGTTTTTGTTAAGGTATCCAAATAAACATTATTTATTAAAATAAATTATAAAAAACTTTTATCAGCACTAAATATAGCACTGATAAATTAATCATTTATCGGTGCTAAAAAAAGCACCGATAAAGGTGTACCTTTTATCTCCTCTCTTCTTAGTGTGGATAAAGGATACATATATCAGCGCTTTTATATTGTGCTAATAAAGGCTCCCCCTTTATTAGTGCTTTCTTCTAGCGCTGATAAAACAAGGTGGTTCCCTTATCTAGTTTTTTGGTAGTGATGTCATATTTTATGATATCTATTGAAGTCCTAATCAATTATATCGAGGAAATATGTTTGGAATTTTATGATATATTCATATCATATGAGGAATATAGATGCCAATATTAGTGTTTATCATAGTCTATGATAAGGGTTATTATATGGTTGTATATGAATTGTTACTACCATGTCTTCTTGACTAGATTCCTTTAATTATTTATAATACAGTTATTTATATTATTCTTGCTCATTTACAGTGTAAATGATTGAAATGTTCAAAGATTTACGATCAACTAAAATTGAAAGTGATGTATCATGTCTTCCATGAGATAGAAAAACATTATCTAACTATATTAATTTGATTAATAGATTCTATAAAATTTATGTGACCCCCCTGACAAATGGAACTAAAATTAATGAAAGAAAAATATTAACCTCTCTTATATTCCCATTTCTTAATTTATTTTCATCGTGGATAGTTCTAGAACCATTTTGAAGAATATAATCTCTCTTATTTTGAAATAAGATCCAAGGTTAGTGTTATTTAATTATATTCAACATTTATATGTAAAATTCTTAATTATCCTAATCATGCATACCCAATCAAAGATTAAAATATGAAGATTTATGTAATATAGGTACCAATAAGCACCAAACAAACACTCTTTATTCTACTTATAAAAAACAATTCCTAATTTCAATCACTAAAAAAGTGAGATGACTCTAAAAACAAATTAATTTTTCTATAATTAAATTATTTCATTACATAATAATCACACAATCCAAGAAACAAGAGGTTTTGTCTCAATGGATATTAGATAAAAACATTCTTATCGGACATTATATATTCATAATCTCCAATAAACATATTGATAGAAGATGTCCTTATAATCATTATCTTCAATATAATTTCACAGGGTAATAGAAGGAAAATAAGGATTGAGATCAAAAAATATTTATGGGAAAAATTATTAATGATCCATAAAAAGTTAGATTATAATAATGTAAGGAATCATGATCATGAGAGAAATATCTGATTAAAAGGATCTTTAAACTATAAGAGTCATAAAAATTGAATGTTACAGGTTTATATAAATAAAAATGGTGAAACTTTCACCATGTATTATAAACATAGAGATATGAGAAAAAACTCTTAATCCATGGAACATAAAATATTCATATATAAAAATATAGATATATGGCCTGAGTATGAGAATAGAACATGTGTAAAGATTATCTATGGGGAAAATAATCCAAAAAAGGTTTAGGAAAACCACAATTATATAATATAGTAGGCTTGAGATGACCACTCATGTACCTATTGGGCTAGGGAAAACCACCAATGAACTATTTTTTCCATGGGCTAACCACTCAAGAAAGCATGGGATTGGGCTCCATAATAATTTATTGTCTGGCCTAGGATAACCTCTTATTTACCCCTTAAGCTTATACTAACCTTGTCTATACCCATGGGAATAAGCTACTAAATGGTTACCCTATTAGGATTAGTGTACTAACTATTTACCATTTTTTCCTTGGAATACTACCCATTTAACCTTTTGGATAAGGATAATACCTATGTACCCTATTGATATTGGGCTACTACCAGTGTACCCATTTTATATTAGGCTACTACCTATACACCCGCTCATTCTTTAGCTACTACCCATGTAACCTATTGATATAAAGATATATAAAGCATTACCATTTTATTAAAATCCCATAGAGGTCCCCACATATCACATAATGATAACCTAGAAACATGTGTGGCACATTAAATAAAAAACACAACACATCATGAATAGTCAATGGAAATAAAATAAATTTTCTAACATGTCCAAATGTATCGAAAAATTGAAAAAAAAATTAGATCAGCTGGTATAAAAAATTAAATCTCTCAAAATATTTATTTATTAAAGGAATTTATCGGTGGACTCATTAAGCATAAATCCATAAGAGATAAATGTTTTGAATATTAGGAGGAAAATATAAGCGAGGTTTAAAAAAGATATTTCTTTAAAAAATTCATATAATATTACAAAAATAAAATGTTATGATTTACCATAAAAATCATTAATAATATGGTACTATTAACATTATTCTTTGAATAATGTCTTGAAAATAATTATCAATAATGGTACCCTAAAAATAATTTATGTTTCAGTCGAAAAATGTGGAGTGGAATATAAAAGACATCAATCTAAAATAAAATTACCTTTTGAATTTTTTAATATATTTATTGAAACAAAAATACTTAAAAGAGTATTTGAGAATCCATTTTGAACTAAATAATTAGAAGTATGAATAATACAATAAATAATACATATTAGGCCTTTAAATTCTTAAATTAGAACACTTGAGTAAATAATATCAACATGTATGGGAAACATATAATTAAGGTAGTTGAGAATTATTCTTAAGAATGTAAAATTTTAATGAACAGTGAAATAAATCATTGAGTAATAATTTTTCTTAAAGATTTAAATTTCCCATAAATTATGAATAAAATATAATATAATATCATCATATGATAAAATGGAACAATCATTATATACTAAAGTAAATGATGAATGATTATTACTCAAGAAAAATAGTTGATTCAACAAAACCACTTACCTTTTATCCTGAATTCCATGAATGTCCTTTAACCTCATTTAAGATAAATATCAATATATTAATAAATTATTTCATAACATTATTCTTATTTTTTACCCCTATTAGTCTTTATTTATAATCATTCTGTACATAAATATTATTTATCCATTATTTATTTTCATTATCAAATTCCATTGATTTTGTTCCTTTTGTAGGATTTTCAAAATAAAGATATCAATCATCATTATTCAATATGAATTTCATTATTTAATTTTTATTAATGGTAATTTAATAATTTTTCTTGATGTAATTATTATGGCTCATTCTTATTTAATGTAAGTTATGAGTTTTTTGGTGATAATGGAATCATTGATGAGATTATTTTGGGAAATTTTTTGGTAATAGTGAGTTTCAATATTCTAATCATTTGGATTTCAATAAGACTATTCTAGAAAAAATTTCAAAATATATATTTCAATTTCATGTAATATATTAGTATTATTTTTTATGATTAATTATGTTTGGGAATGTGAACCTAGTTTTTCATCATTTATTCAAGTTGTATTTATGACCCAAAAAACAATGTATTATACTAATGTATAAGAGATTATATTGAGTTATATAGTAGTAGTATCACTTTATTTAAAGAATAATTATTCTTATTTGACATAATTATTGGGGATAATTTTATTTATCTATAGTTGATATTAAAAAATAAATGAAAATAACAAATAAGAACTTATTACATACTTTGGAAGAATAACTCATTCTCATGTTAATTTCCTTATAAATAAAGGACTTAGACCATCTTATTTCAAATTGGGGGTTCCAAACATGATGTATGATTTATAAATGGGTCAAAAGGGTTGATAGAAAAGGTGAATTTTGAGAAATTTATTGGTTTTATGTGGTTAGATGTCAGTTTATATAGATGAAGGTGGTTGACATATCCTTAGAATCTTGATTTTGATTTGGGGTGAAGATTTAATCACATGTATGGAAGACTTTTCCACCTAAAAAATCTATTCTTTATAATCTATTTTTAATGTTAATTTTGAAACATTCAGTCCATTTAATTTTACCCCTATTATTCTCATCAAATAAGATTGAATATTTATTATGATAATAATTATTTACTAATTTTATAAGATAAAAAATACCAAATATTGATGTGATAATTTGAAATTTAGACTCCATTTAAATTGATTTAAATTTTAAATATTTGAAATTTTAAATTTAATAAAAAAATATATTTTTTAAAAAATATCTTTAAAAATTATTAAGTGTTCTAAATGTAATTTCATATAAATTGAAAATTAAATAACTGTTAATATGTTTTTTTGAAATACCTCATACAATTAGTGTAGAAACCTAATATGGAGTTGGGGAATCAGGTGTTTCCAACTTTTTCCAAATTCCAAATTCTCTTCGAAACTTTAAGCTCATTTGAATATAACCCCTATTTTCGGTTAGTGAATATAGATCTAGTTTTTCATTTTCTAATGAATTTTTTACTTCATATAATGTGGGTTATAAAAATAAAGAAAAATAAAACACATTTATAATAGAATTATTTCCTTTTAAAAAACATTTTCCTTTTAAAAACATTGTCCCTTGGGATCTTTGGAACCCCCTATGTATATAAAATAGTTTCTCACTGCTCCTTACTGAATGCCGATCACCGA
The DNA here is from genome assembly GCA_963277665.1 of Viscum album. Classification (NCBI taxonomy): domain Eukaryota; kingdom Viridiplantae; phylum Streptophyta; class Magnoliopsida; order Santalales; family Viscaceae; genus Viscum; species Viscum album. Next base: position 1,596,745,645 of record OY728119.1, on the reverse strand, counting down.
TTTATACATGATTTATCTACATTAACTATAATAGTTATTCATTATCCTCATAATAGTATCATTAAATGAATTCAGTTATTCATGTCTAGAAAAAAAATCTATTATCAGGATCATATCATAGATTCCTTAGTTCTATAAAATCATCTCATATGGATTTCTCACTCAACCTATGAGGTCTATTAATTTCATAGATCTATAATTTGATTATTAACTAAAGGTTTCAACATAAATGATGTAAATATCCATAGAGTTGATCCCTCATTGAGCATACTCTTTCTTCTTATTATTCTTCTCAATATATGAACGCAGATATGATCACTTAATGATGACCAACACATTCTTCCATAATTATATTTTATACCTATATGATTTTATTAATTTTTTTATTATATATTATTTGTATTCTTTCACAAAAACAATTCTTCTATTATTATATATATCTCTAATATTGGATTCTTAAGTCTCAAAAAACTTTCATATATCCTTTATTTTCATTTATATGTAATTCACTAGGAAAATATATTTCATATATTTTAATATAGAAAATCCAATCTAATTTTGTGGCCACAACCAGATTCACCTAAAAAATGGTTTGTAAAATTGATCTATGATAACCATTATTGTCTATATAGCTATATACATTTATATTTATCACCAATGTTTTCCATAAATAGAAATCATCAAGGGAATGTGTGAACACTAAACAAAATGTATGCACCATATTTTTCTTCTCCCATGATAACCATGATCAAGGAATATCAAAATTCTATTAAAAACTTTTTTCTATTGAAATTTAAAGAAAATAAATTCTTTTTCTACCTAAAAAATATAAACATATTGAAATTTTCATTTAAATTTACCAACTATATTGAACTCATTCAAAAAATGTATCTCGTTCAATGTAACTTTCATTTTCATTGTGAGAGTCTATTATGAGAAACTATATAGAACTCATATTTATCTTACACATCAAAAATGGTTCAATGATATTATTTAATTATTCTTATATACCGTCTTACTTAGTAAATGAATTAATTAATTGATAAAAAAATAACATTTTATGAAGTAATGTCTAAAATATTCATTAAAATCTGATAACATGATTTTAGTACATTTTTATATTATCGACTATTTTCATTCTTGGAAATTATTCTCCCAAGAATTGTTGATCATAAAATGATTCTTAAATCATGTCTATTGATGAATTCATGAAGTTATATACAAGATCAAGAAGATACTTCATCATGTAATTTAACATCCTCTTCATAATTATAATTATATAAATTTTAACTTCTCATTTTATAGGATTCACATAATTTCACTATGTAAATTATTATACACCGCTAAAAAATCATACTATGACAAAAAATATTATAAAGACATCATAAAATGCACATTTCGATAAAAAATCATGTGTGGGTCATACTTAAAAATTGTAATACTCAAATTTCATATTATCCATAGAAAATATCGTAGATCCTGATGAAAAATATTACATCCAAAAATATTTCCCTTGGAAAAACTTTGGGAATCAAATTTTTTTTGTTATAATAGATCCACTTCCCATAAATAAATTAGAATATCTATTTTATAATTTTTTTTGAATAGCCCAAATGAATTAATTTATGTGAATTTTTCTTTTGAAAAGTTTTCATACTCTCAAAATAGCATATTGGCTTTATAATATAATACAAGATACTCAAATGTCAAAATTTACTTACATTTAGTATAAATTTACAAGGTGAAGGATAATTTCCATTACTATTTTTTTTGTTCCTATAAATTGAAAGTTTTGAAAACCCAATTATATAAACACTAGGAATATTTCTTTAATGTATATGAATTCACATATGGACCATCCATATATGACATTTTCATTTAACATTTTCATGATCCAGCATTAGTATTACTGATTTATTCAAATATAATTGGGAGTTTTATGAAATCATATTTGATCATTCTTAAATATCTAAAATCACTTCATAAATTATTCAAATAATTATGATAATTATTAAAATAACTTCAAAAACTTTTTTTCTATTCCAATGAATTACAAAATATTAGCCACTAAAAATAAATTATTTACAAGTCCTCCTATAATCTTATTTATTTGTCTCTCCTTCATCCTTCCCAGACCTACATACAAAGATTGTTTAAACACATAACACAAAAAATTAAACATTATAAATTCCAAGAATTTATTATATACATTAAAATACCTGACCTAAATTCTTTTAAAATATATAACATAAGATAAAAATATCTTATAAAAGTTTTCCAAAAAAATGTTCAGCATCCACCTTCTCATTCAATTATTCATCTTTGGAAATAATTATTGATTATAGTGCTTCTCCAAGATTTATTTTTTGTATTATCAATACTATTTGTTATACAATAATTGGAATTATTTTCCCAAGAATTCTATCCATATAAAAACTATTAGGTCCTTTTTTATTCTCCTTTTACATGTAAAAACAATGGAAAAAAATATTCAACATACTTTGGATGGATAATCAATACATCACCTTTATAATAAATACACTAACATTTAATACATCAATAATTTTTGATATATTCAACCAACCACCTTCATGAACATTATTAACCCTTTATTTCTATGTTATCTATTATATATTGTTCCAAAATTTTAATGTGATCCTTCTTCCAATAATTGAAATTAATTTCAAAGTTGAAAGATATTATACCACTTATTAACATAGAGTAAAATTTGAGTGTCTCCCCCTATTTGGTATTATGAAAGGGTCTTCATATCATTATCACAAAAACACTTATTATCCTCTTCAATTTAATTAGGTAATTAAATCTATCAAAATATCTAGCATCCAATTGGATGTGATTTAAATAACTTCAAAATAGTAAAATATCATAAGAAATTATGTACTATCACATTCTACATAGAAAATTTTCATCAACTAATCAAATATAAGTCCTCATGGGAAAACCTAGTGTGGATAAAAATATTGATCAATTTATACAATATGATTTTCCATAAAAGATTTATATTGTTATACTATCATCTACCATTAAATTATATGGGTTTCTCAAAAGTGATTTTCTTTATAATTCATCACATTCAATTATCAAAAATTTATAATAACTAGACTAATATAGGAAAGGGTGAATCATTCACATAGCATCACTTGTAGATCTAGGGTTGAGACTTATTCCTCATCCATATGGTTATTTTCATTAAATAGTTTAAATTTATAATATTTTTCATGATTTTATCCTCCTTTACTTTCAATATTTTTAATTTAGTTGGAATAATGGGTTTCCTTTGATTCACTACTTTCTTAAAAGGTGGAATAAATTTCATTTATTGATGAATCTTAATATTTTCACTCTTTGATGCTTTCTTCAAATTTCTAGACTCTTCCAGATGATTTCTCCATACGAATAAACATTCTTAAAGGGAATTCTATTTCTTATTCAAATATTTGGATCCCTTCATTGCAACATTAAATTTGAAACATTAATACACTATTCCTTCCCCTTATCCCTTTTAATTACATAATTACTAGACAACCATGTAATAAATCAGATTGAAATGTTGATATTAATATTGTACCTTTCACACACCTCAACATTAGATATTAGATTACCCATATTATGAATCTAGTAAGACTTATCCTATGTTATTTATTCCAAGATACCAATCTTCAGTTGGTTCCCTTTTATTGAACCATTCTCCCATGAAAATTTTGAATCATTATGAATTTTTTTATTAGACCATTATATAGATTTTTATTCCCAAATAGTAGAATATTATTCTATTTTGGGTGGTAACATTCTCATTTTTCATTTTGGGTGAACATTATTTAACTATCGTATTTTAATTTTTTCCACAATGTATACATGTCTTTAACCCATTGTTTCATCTATTAATGAGTTGGTGTATCCCAATAATCATCATTTATATGCTTATAAATGTTAAAATAATCATGGAAATATTTTATATATTAAAATCTAGTTATGTTTGATAGATTTTTTTATTCTCTAAATGTAATACAATATATTTATTTTTAACTTTACCACTACTCCCCATTATTTTTTTCCTTTAACCACTTATATGTGATGTCATATTATTCAAAAAATATATATATCTATATTTACAAAACTCCAATTACACCAATATTACCCTAAAAACCTATATCTTCTCATTATTGATGTAATATATCTAGAATTTTATAAAAGGGTTCCATATTTTTTATAGGATAAACCACAAATATTTTGGGATCCTTTTTTGGATTTTTTATTCTCACACATTCTTATACCCATCATTTGTACATTTTTGGGTTTACCATCATTCTTCCATCCTTAATTTATCAGAATTTATCATTTTTTAGTACTTCTAGATAAACATTATTTAGCACCTATATATTTATAAAGTAAATTTGATTCCTTTTACCATGATCATGTGGTTAATTCTTATCCAAAATATTTCACGCTTATTTTACCACCAACAAGAGTCCAATTTTTGGTAAAATCATCTCTTAAATATTTGTGGTATAATTTAACTTCTCTATTATTTAGGAGGATCTAGCTGGTATTTATTCCATATAATTTAATGTAGAACTATTTTTTAAGAAAATCATGATGTGGGAATATTTCATAGACTCAAACAATTTTAATTTCTCTTCCCAAACCATCTTTATCTTCTAATTCTACTCATTATATATCTTATATATATCCAGATGATAATTTTCAATCACTTTCACTCTTTTAGATTTTATATCTAGTTGTGCATCATTAACATTCAATGTTACTTCATATAACATATCTAATGAATATATTATTTTCCAAAATTTAGCCTCAAATACATCCCTCTTAATAACATTTTTTGAAAATTTTCGTCAATCAATGATATATTTTTATCCCAATATAGTATTTTTTTTCTCCTTTATATTTCACTAGTTTTTATAGGTTGTTTCATATTAAAACTAGTTTAACTAATACATATTCTATCAAATTAGATTTTTTCTCCATCAATTCATTCATGCACTATATTCCCCTAATATGTGTCAGTTTTGTAGCATCCACTATTTTTGGACTAGATGAAATTCCAAGGGACTTTGAATATTATTGATTGTTGGATGGTCTATTTTCTAAACTAAGACTCAATGTGTAAATATGAGTTTTTAAACACATAAATGTGTTTTTTAAAATTTGGCTGATATAATGAGAGGTTTCATGGATGGTTTTTTGACTTTTGAGATCGTCAATCCACAAAAACTAAATTTTGGGTGGATATGTTAGGGCCCATAGTTTGTCTGAAACCATGCATAACACTAGTGTAAATTGTGTGCCATATGAAGTTGAGAATAAGTGAACCACACTGGTTGTTCATGGTTTCCAAAATTCATACACATATCTCAAATTTTTAGTGCCACATGGCTAGTATGTTGGAACTATTTGGAACACATTTCATGTATAGTTAGGAAAACCATATGGGGAAACCATGCGAGGTGTGGTTCTCGTACAATGGGAGCCGCACATTGGGAACATGGTTTGGGAAACTGTGTAGATAAACCATGTGTCCCAATCTTGAGGGAGAAAATATAATTTTACCCTTAATGAACTTCAAAACTATTTCATCCTTTCTCATTACTATTCAGTGTGCATAAGATTTCTCTGTGGGTATCTCTTCTCCCCTTCAAGGTTTGGATAGATCTCCCTTGATCGACATCTTATTTGAGTGTTTTCTAGTGTGTTGTAGTTCCCTATGTATTTATACAACTCCTATTAATTACATTATTCATGTATATTCTCTCACTCTATACTATTTTGGGGTGACTGAATTCTCCCAATTTTCTGGGAATTCGTATGTTTCTCTATTTTCTCTCAAACCATACCAAATCAGGCTTCAATATGAGGCTTGTGGGCCATCTTTGGTATAAGGTAGGATGTTTAGCTTCTCTACCAGAGATTCATTTTATTTTCTAGGGTGATCTATTTTGGCATGCACTGAAATCTTTCAGTGATTACTTTTTTGTCAAATAAATTAAATTGAACCAATTACCATGTTCAGTATGACCCTTGTGAGTGGAAAATAAACCCTTTGGTTGATCTTCTTTTTTATTACCTCTTTACTAGGCATGGTTCCTCCTTTGGGGAAAAATTACCTTATGTCTTGATTTGTTTTAACACCCATGAGTGTGTGTTGAATCATTAATAAATACCATACATTAATAATTTGAATTAATATTGATTTTTTTTTCATGTGTTATGCCCTTAATCGAGATTCTTGTGCTTAATTACAAGGTTGAACTCTTTGAATGAAATGAATTTATTAAATTAGTTACCAACACTAATGTAATTCCTTATTGTTTAAGCCTATGTCTTATACCTTTTTCCTCATACATATCCCTTGTGCCTCATTGTTCATGCTTATTTCTTTTGACTTTCTGGGTTCCTTACACATTATATTTATTTCTGAGTTCCTTGTGATTTATGCATTATGTTTTGTTAGTTGGTATTGAATAAAATGCTTGTTCATCCTATTTCGAAAGTTATATGGAAATACTATGATGAAGATGTGTGATTTTAAATGCTATTCTTCATCTCCTTATGGACTGGAATGGAACTCAGGTTCCGACTTAAGGGAGCCAAGGATGGACTCTCCCTGATTGTCTTGTTACTCCTTGACGCGCTTAGAGTGATACTTGGATTTCCTTGTACGGTCTCTCCATGAGGTTTATTCTTACACATAGGTGAAATTGGTTCATAAGGGGAGAAAACATTGATATAATCATTGTAAAGATGGTTACATAATGCCTCAAGTGATAAATGGTCCCATATATGAGATACCCGGTATAGACTCAATGTTTAACATACTAAGAGTGATAAAAGGGATGTTGTTAATGGTCTCCTTGGATTAACTCTATGATATGGGTTATATCATCGAATCATATATTGAACCTTCATATTCTATTTTGGTTGAAATTGTATGGGGTTAGGATTCCACTATTGTATTTGACATAATTGTTTCATGGATTTCTTGTGGTTCTTTCTTATTATTATTATTTTTACATTAAGATAATTCTTGAATGATTTCTTATGAGTTTGACCACCAAGATAAAACACAAGATTGGGGTTGGAATAATTATTTTAATTAATATATTATTCCATTTATATAAAATATTATTGTTACATGTTCCCTTGGTTCAAGTATTTGACTTACTCCAAATTAGGTAGAATCACTCGGGTACCCATTTAAGAACCTGAACCAAAGTTTTATTTATTTTTTGTTTATCGCCTTGTATTCACCTATGGTGGAATACTGCTCATTTTATAGTGCATGAAATGGATTGATCTGGATATCATTGGTGGTGGCCTACTAGGATTATATCTCACACTCTTCTATAGAAACCATTACACTGGGGTACTTGAGAAGATATTCATGTCTTCGGGTCCAAGGATTTGTTTCTTGTGTTGTGTAGTGTGATTGGGAGCTATGGAGAAAAGGACTGAACCAGTACTTTGGATTCCCTTGGAGTTATCATTTGATATTTTATCTTTTTATGGTGTTGTACTGCCTATTATACCTCCTTTTATCTTTTAGCATCATTTGTACTTGCATGCATTATTATGCATATTGGCATTATCGAATTACTTTTATCAAGTCACTGTAATTATCTTCTGCTACATTTCCATTTATTATTACTGCTTCTGCTATCTTCCATTGATTTACATATGATATACCATTGTGTAAATATGACCATAAGGGTATAATCTCCCCATTATGCCACCATTAGACCATCACTGCTAGTCAAAAACCTCTAGCATATGGGGATGAACGCGGGACGCCGTGTGGGGACTGGTTTGGCTACCATTTTAGTTGTTAGTCGGGTTGGAACGCTAAAAATATTTATAAGAGGTTTTCTTTTTCCATTATCTTACTATTATTTGGTTAGTATAAAGGCTACTTGGAATGTGTCGGCACTTGGTAAATAGCCATGTATATGAGTGATATACCCAGGTACGGGAAAACTTTCAACTGGCTAAGGATATGACTGTAGTTCTTATTGTTCATTATTACAGTTGATTTCGATTTTACTTTGATTGATTGGAGTAATTTACACTTATTTTTTATTTATTATACTAGTATTATTTTCCATTGTCCTAGTTGAGAGATGAAGTATAATTACATGCATCATGATTAGATAAATAGGAATTCACATTCCATGCATATTGCATGCCATATAGATTGCATTGTTTGGATATTTGAAATTTTTGATGTTCCTTGTGTGTTGTTTTCTTGAGGTTAAATGCCATTATAGGCTCTTTGGGTAATATTAATAGATTTTTACTTATTATTTATTTCATTACACGATAATGTATAACATATTAAATTATTTAATTATCATGTTTTCCTTGAGTGTTATTACATGCTTCCAAGATTTTAGTGTTATGATTGGCATGTCATTTGTGTTTACCTAGTTATGTAGTAGCCTTCCATGGTTAATTTTTATTCTTCCATGTTTCCTTACCATGTTAAATAGTATGTAATTGGTATTTTTAGAATTAATAGTTATAAATATTGATGTTTTGCAACTGGTTATTAACGGAGACAACACACTAATATATTATGACATGTTTGAGCCATAAACCATTGGTTCCATGGGATGAAACTGTATAGTTGCGGTTAAATGGGGGTAAAGTTTATGTTTTTAATGTGTATGGGAACTTTGTGAAATATAATAGGGTGATCCATAAAATAGAACCATTATTTATGAACATTATATATATATATAGTATTTTTTAAAAAAAATTAGGCGTTTGAACTTTCTTCTTAATCCTAGATAAAATGGGTGTGGTTACATGGGAGTCCCCTATAATTTGTAATGTGTATGGGCGTTTTATAAATATAGAGGGGGTAGCCCATATAAATGAACCATATATTATGATCCTTATATATATAATTTTTTGGAATATAAATGTTGTTCAAGTTTGATCTTAAATTTTTTGGTTGCCTTATTAATTATTATACCTATTTTTATTTGGGCTTAATGACCCTTGTGGAAAAAATTATAAATTCACAATTAGACCTTAGAACGTTAGTTGGGACATGTTTCTTAATAAGTTAACTACTAATGGTGTTTAAAAACTAATGTTTAAAATGTTCTGGTTTCTTTCAGTGGAACCTTAAATGGCTTAATGGGGCTCTCATAAGTTATCTTTCCTTTTGGCATGCCTTAGTTTTTAACCTCATGGGGGTTTTATTGTTCATTATGTTGATGGGATTTTAAATTTCTTGAGACTGCCTATGTAAAAATATTGTGGATTTCCTTTTTAATAGACACTATAGGAAAATTGACAGTTCGTGGTGGCTATTTTTGGGTATGGGGGCGGTTTTAACCACCACTATATTCTTCCGAGGCAGTTTCTGAAAACCGCCGCTAAATTGTGTGTCAGGACACTATTGTCGGCAGTTAAAGCCATTTAGCAGAGGTTTATAGAAATTTTCGTAGTTTTTGCAGTTCGCAGCGGTTGTGATGTTTTTTAGTAGCGGTTTTCCCGGGGTAGGGGCTCACTTGTTTTGTGGAGGTTAAAACCGCCGTGAAAAAAAGTTAGTCACTGGTTGGTAAAGTCGTCGCTAAAAAAACATAACCGTCGGGAACTATGCGCAGAAGATAGGAATTTTTAGTTGTATTTATAACTGATGATAAATTCCATACTGTAGCGTTAGTTATAACCATTTCTAATAGAAAAATTCTGACATTTATTGGCTGTTAAACCCGCCGCTAATAGAAAAATACCGGCCTTTAGAGGCGGTTTTAACCATCGTGAATTATTCCTATTATGGTTAGCGGTGGTTAAAACCACCGCTAAAAATAGATTTACAAAAAAAAGAAGTTTCTGCAGCTTCTATATCAGTTCCTGGAAAAAAACCATTCCAATAATACTAAAATACCAACAGAATACATACGATAATCAATATGAAAAGGTATGATTAACTAAGCACAACCAAGGGAATTTGATTCATATTTAATAAAAACATGAAAAGTGGTGTGAGCAGTATCTTTTTATAAAATTTCAAACTTCTTTTTGTGGCCTATGAATCTCTTAAACATTATCCACAAGATAAAAATTACCCCTATAATGAGTTTGATCATTTTTTCATATATGCATGTGCTTAAGTATTGGAGACACAATATTTTGGAGAGATTTTCATTATTTTTTTATCATAATAGTATGAGAAATATCTTTTTTTAGAAGTACATGAATCTCAGATAGAGGTGGTGGGTAGAGTACATTTAGAAATTCTAGAGTATATTTCTCCCACATGACTTCCCAGAGATAAAAATTCATATAGTGAGGAGAATTTTAACATCTTGGTTACTATTTTTATATTTGTTTAATGTTTGTTGTTACTTCAATTTCAGGGAAATTTTAAGGCAATCACTATGTTTTTCTTGGGATTGAACTACAAACGAGATCATTTTCACCATAAAGAGTTCCACTTAGGTGTGTATAGGTAGGTTGTGGTGTGTGCTGGGGGTGCGTAGAGAGGATTTTGGTGAGACATCCATTTTTGTCATGGCTACATTGTGGAGAAGGGTCACAGCATGGAACTTGGAGTTCTATGGACCTTAACAGTTTTAGATGAGTTTCCCTCTTCCCATATCCCAATTTTTCCCTATTCTTCACTATGGTAATGTTGTTGGAAAGAGAATGGTTGTTTCTGTTAATGCTTTGGTATGGGACTGATGTAGGTTGTTATGTCCTAAATATGAAATGGTCTTCATGATTCCTCGCACAATCAATTCAACATCAATTTCCTTCATTGAGTATTCAGAGGGTTTTGGTATGGAATTTTGGTTAAAATTCCTTTCATTATATCTAAAAATTTTACTAATCACCCTAGAATCTATGAAATTCCTTTTATATATCCACATTATAGGACCAACATCCCCATAACCAGTGTATAATGCATTGAAGTGGGATATTCACCCAGGGCCGACAAACCTAATAAATTTAGAAAAAATGAAACATAAAAAATGAATCATCACAATAAATAATCAACATATACGGTGCATTCCATGCTTAAGAAATCAAAAAATAAAAGGAAACATCAGAAATCAATAAAATACATAAAATGAAACATGACAAATCCAGAAAATATTAGGTCATGAAAATGTTTGGTGGAAACTATGTGCCACACATGATACATATACAAACTGACGATGAACACATATCATCACCCTCTCCACCTATAACATATCAACAATACAAGTAATAATTGTCTGATGATGAACACATATCATCACCCTCTCTACCTCCATCTCCACTTCCTGCTACCACCTGTAAGAACATTATATTGAAAATTAAATAGTGTTGTATATTTATATTTAAACTTAAAACCAATAAAAGTTTAAATAATAAATGATTTTAAATTTTTGTGATTTACCTGCTCACCACCAGTCGATACAGTACCACCGGGGGCATATTTGCTCATCTGTTAACGTATATCACTCAACACTTTCTGCAAAGCGAATATCTGATCCCCCTGATCGTGAACTGTGTTTTGTAGAGAAAAAATATCTCTCTGAGCATCTCCGGGTTTGGACTCACTACAACCAGAAGTATATGCATCTGCAATCCCTGATGGCCTGCCAAAAACCTCAGATAGTACAGTTCCCAAACCCATCCCGCGCACTCTACCAGGATGCTCCTTCCCAATTACTTTAGCAACCGGTTCATCCTGGGAGACTGAGTAGGACTGCCCAGGATTGGCATCCCATAGTTCTTTAATTTGTACCTATAAATCAAATATTAATATATATTTACATATTAAAAACTAATAATAAGTTATTATAATAAAAAAATGAGTTCATACCCCAACTTCTTTGGCAGGCTCATTAACAAAACTTCCAACAGATTTTTTGTGAACATCCAACCACACTTCAGTTCGGGATGCATCGTGCCCTAAACTTTGTGAGTACATTAAACAAAGATAAATAAAAAAATTTAATATATTAAACAGATAATATTTTCTTAAAAATATTTAAACCAATTAAAAGATTACCAGAGTCAACCGGCTTCTAGAAAATCTTTTTGACCCCGCAGTGTGAGGGATGACTTGCTCAGCCTGGATTGATACATTATTTATTGAGAGATCCTGAAATAAATAAAATGAAATTTAATAGTAATTTATTCAATTTCATCTCCTATTCATATATATGTATAAATGTACAATGAGGTTAATATAATAATATATATCTAAATACCATTTGTCTCTCATCACAATGTCTGTCAACAAAAGATTTCCACTTTTCTTTGGGTACCCCATTGGGTAGCTTCTCATACATTTGTTGGACGGTCAATGAAGTATCATTGACATCACCACACAATCTCCATTTGAAGTCTTTCCATTTCTTACCAAGCTTTTTCAACGTCCACTTTCATTCTATCACATCAGCAACTATAAAGTGGAAAACATCTATTTATAAAAATTCATTTTAAACATATTAATCACATGACATTCAATTACACTATAATGTATTAAAATCACCTTTATTTGGGAATCAAAACTTCATTTTTTCAACTTGGAGGCATATGTCTCCAATCATAATAAGAAATAGGAAGGTAAATGGGCTCCGCTTCCATATGGCCTAGAATTTGGCCAATTAATCCCACAACATCATCCGTAGGGACCCCATATGAATGAAATGGGAAAAATATATTTTCACCATTCATATTCCACACATCTGAAATTTTTATATTTTTCTCCACAGTTTCATTTTTTTCATCTTTAATGAACAAAAATTTAGTATAAAAAATGTGCAATAAATTTATTTATATTAAAATTTGTACCGATAACAATGACCCTCTTGTATGTCCATGATCAAAAAGAAGTGGTGCGCTGCCGCCCGACTGGTGAGGTTGTGAAATGGGTATTTGATGGCTCATCTTCCAAAGGGATGCTCACAGAGGGTGTGAGAGATGGTGTAGGGGGAGATAGTGTATGGTGGTAGGCAGCTGGTGACTTAGATGCCATAGAGAGGGAGACAGATAGATCGTCATCTGTTGCAGTAGTGGATGAAACAGTGCATCACTTCCTCCTTGGAATTCCTATCATTTAACCAAATAAAATTAATTTCAGAACATATATTTCAAAAAAATTATGCAGAAAAAAAATTAAAATGATAATAGATGCCCAGTACTAACAAACAAAATATACATAATAATGATAATGAATGACTGTACAAATGAAATAAGTGGTTACTGAATGAATAAATAATTGTACATACAATCATTTTCTCCTTCAATCGTATCTGTTTCATGCTCCATTACATCATACACTTCATTTATCCTTGCTAGACTAATATTTTCAATATCATTATGGACAAATAATTCTGCTTCTTGTTGTTGATGAGATTCAATTTCAGAGGTCAAATCTTCCACTTCATCACCCATATCATACAAATCTCTTTGTATTACGTGAGAAACTACACTCCACCCTTCATCCACAACATCATTCACATAATATAACATTTTTTATTGCGATGATAAGATATATGGATCATGCATTTCACAATCACCAACATCCATCAAGCGAGATAAGTTCACAGAATTAAATTTCAAGGAATCTCTTTTAACACCTCTGATAATATCGACCCAATTGCATTTGAATAAAACTACTAAAAAATGTCCATGGTAGTTTAATTAAATAATACCAGTCATCTTTCTATAGTATTCAACTTCAACAAATGTAAATATACCACTATTCTATGTTTTCAAACCCTCTTCTCAATTGACTATATGAAATATAAATCTATTCACATTGTAAGCGTCGAACTTTATAACATGTTTTAGAGTACCTCGAGCAAGAAACTTCAAATATTCTGACACCTCTACTCGAGTATCAGTATTCATGATCTAAAAAAAAGAAATATACTTTATTAGATTTACAAAATATATGTGTCAAACTAATATTCATATTTATTGCAATATTTATGAACTTACACGTCGTTTAAACTATTCTACAAGCTCTTTATTAACAAATTTCGTTATATCTTTCTAATTTCATGTTTAGCCTCTCATTCATCTCTTTTTTGTATACTCAACTGTTCAATAAATGAATCTACAATTTCACTATTTAGTAGCACATATCTATGTTCCTGTAATAATTCTAATTCTGTCAGTGTCACATTTGAGGTCCTCCCAACTGATCGGCCAATAGCAGGAAATATTTTTTATTTTTGATGTATTTGAGATTTATTAAATGTGTCTTCAACACGTCCAACTCAATTAAATCTTGTCTCAATATCATCCATGTATCTAGAAAAAAAGTTAAGACACTCCTCATCCAAATAGCCTTCAGCAATAGAGCATTCTGGTTGAGCTTTATTTCTCACATATGATTTCAAATTCCCAAAATATCTATGAAATAAAATAAACATGATTATTCATTTAATTAAGTGCAAAAAATTGTTTAATTAACAGAAAAATATATAAATAAAGTACCTCTCAATTGGATACATCCATCGATAATGAACGGGGCCTCTTAATTTTGTTTCCTCAACTAAATGCATAGTTAAATGCATCATTACAGTAAAAAACGACAGAGGAAAGATCATCTCCATTTCACAAAGGGTCAATACAAACCTCTCATGGAGGTTTTCAAGATAAAATGAATGTAGATATTTCTCACATAGTTATCTAAAAAATGTGCAGAATTGGAGTACAATAGCAGTAATTGTTTCAGGTAATAATGTACGCAATGCCAATGGTAGTAACTATTGTAACAAAATATGTGAATCGTGACTTTTCAATCCATGTAACTTATGATTCTTCAAGTCAACACACCTTGATATGTTACTTGAATACCCATCAGATACCTTAATATTCTTTAAAATTCGAAGTAATGTATCTTTATCCATATTTTTCATTGAAAAAATTTTCCGAGGATACTTTTCATTCTCATATAGCCAGAGATCACATTTTATGTTCATTACTTGTAAGTCTTTGTGATTATTGAGATGATCCTTCAAATTTCCATTCTTATTGAGTAATGTGAAAATCATATATTCACATACATTATTCTCAATATACATCACATCAAGATTATTCAACAACAAATTAAATTCCCAATACAGAAGATTGAAGAATATACTTTTTTTCTTCCATTGTTGCATTCTGATTTCACTTGACATTTCATTTCAAACCTGTTTCCCTCTATCATTCAAATGACGAACCTTCCCAAATTCTGTTTCAACATTTCCATGTTGTGTCAATATTTCAGAACCATTTAACAACTTTGGAGGTGTTCTGTGATCAATGAAACTGTTAAATTTTGATCTGTTCAGCCGAAATCTGTGAGATGCATCGATAAATCTTCGATGGCACAATAAGCACCATTTTCTACTATGAGGTAGACATTTGGGCTCAAAATCAATGTTACAAACAGAACAAACCAAACTCGTGTAAGTGTTCCTACCAGATAAATTCCCAAGCTCAGGGAAGTCACTAATTGTCCACATTAAAGTAGCAGGAATTTTGAACATTGTCTTAGAAGAAGCATCAAATGTGTCAACACCGTTGCTCCACAACTCCTGTAATTCTTCAATTAAACGATGCAAGTATACATAAATATCATTTCTAGACATTTTTTTTCAAGGAATAATCATCAAAATGATAAAATACGTTTGTTGCATACACATCTATGAAGGTAGATTGCAAGGGATCAAAACAACTGGCCAAATGCTATAACTGGTACTCAAATTCCCAAATGGGTTGAATCCATTGGTAGAAAATCCCAATCAAACATTCCTAGGATCAACTAAGAAATTTGGATGTAATGAATCACATTTCTTTCATGATTGTGAATCTCATGGATGTCTCATTAACCCATCATTGTTATTATCTACAGAATGCAACTCCATGTGTTTGGCGGTTTTCGATGACATGAATAATATTTGCAATTGAGTATTTAAAGGAAATTATTGCAAAACCTTTGTAGGTGTGTTCCTTTTCTTCTTTTTCATGAAATTATGTTGATTCAAACTTCCAACATCACCCATTGATTTCCATCTAGAAGAATAACATTTTTTACAATCCTATCTACTTGAATCCTCTCACCAACAAAGCATACAATCATTGGGACATGCATGTATTTTTGTATAATTTAGACCAATCCTTTTAAAAACTTTTTTTATATCATAAAAAGACTCGAGGATGTTTTCTTCAGGAAATGCATCACGCAACAATTCCAATATCATGGACATTGCCTTATTTTTAATTCCACATAGACATTTTATATGGTACAACTTCAGCATAAAATAAAGTTTTCAATATTTCAAACATCCACTATAAAACTCTTGATTTCCATCGTCAACTAAATCATGAAACACATTTTCCTCAGTGAAGTTTTCTCTTACATTAGTCTCCATAGAATCAAGACGATGATCCACTGATATGTTACAATCTTGATATGGATGTCCTACAGTCTCAAAAACATCACTTGTCTCATTTCTATTTGTAGAACCCTCATCTAGTTGTTATGATATGTTTTTATGTTGATGGTGGTCTCTTGTAGTGCCAAATGCTTCATTTATAAGGTTTTGCATTTCATTTTCCATTATTGACAAAGTTGGGAGGTCATTCTGTGGATTGATATCAGTGCTCAACCTTTCAGTAACATTCGATTCTCCGTGCCAAATCCAACGCAAATATTGACCAGGGAATTGCTTCAATATAAAATGTTCATAAACTTCATCTCTCTTAAACCATCTTCTAAATTTACATTTAGTACATGTTTATCTTATTCTCCCTTCAACAGATCGATTAAAAATTGAAAAATCTAAAAACTCATTCAAACCCTTAATATACTGAGGTTGGTTCCTCTATAATGTGATCTAGCTTTTATCCATGTATATCACAATGTGCCTACACAATATTAAAAAAAATTAAAACACATAACTATTACTAAATAGGGGAAAAGATTCATATATAATAGTTGAAAAAAATTTATAAATATGTTATGTGGGGATATCTTATATAAATAAATATGGTAAATCACCCACTAGAAAACCAAAGTAAATATGTGTATGCATGTGTATGCTTATACACATGTTATTACAAAATAACTTGAAGAAACAAGAAGATAGTGAGTATTTTCTTAGGAAATATACATTTTAACAAGGTTTTTTCATGATCGGTGATGGTTCAACATATTTAATCTTATTTAATCAATACTTTAATTCACATAAGCAATTTCGGTTTTGTTATTTTGAATCCCCACAATACATGTTGTTAAATTGGGACCCCCTATATTGAATATGTGTTGCCTAAATTTTCATAACTCCTACACACGAAATGTACCCCTGAGGGAATTTGGAAATAACTGATGGTTTCTATATATTGAGGATAGTCAAATGTAAATGAAAAACTTTTTCTCCCTATCATTGATGATGTGGTTAGAGGGACTTTGAGTACTAGTTATAACATTGTAGTATGAAACTTAATAAACAAGGAACGAAAATATGAATCTAAACCCTATGAAAAATAAAATGTAAACTAAAGGATCCTTAAATTTAGAGGATGAAGAAAATGGGGGAATCTATCTCACCTATGAAATAAAAGAGCATTAATTTATTGGATTCGCCCTATATTGAAATGGAAAAAGTGTTCTTGGTGGAATTTAAGGAAGGATTGTAAGAAAAATGCTTAAGTGGTCTCATTTACAAAACTACAAAGCATGAGAATAAGACTGATGAAATTATCCTTGAATAGAAAATTAAGCATAAAAAAGAGTTCACGGATGGTGCATAGTTCATAAATGGAGGAAATATAAAAAATTAGCATTACTCCCAAAACTAGGTGAAATCCCAATGACTAGGACATGGAATATTTTAAATTTAACATTGGTGAAGAAATTTTTACTAGTAGTGTCATCTAAAGTAGTACCACCACAAAGGATTAGAATTAAATTGGGAGATTAGGGTGAGTGAACAAAGTCCAACCACATTACTCAACTTAAGAAAGTTGGAGGTTCCCCTCTCCCATTAAATTAAATAATTCTAACCATTGTTTGAAGTGGCCCAATATTTAGGGGGAGATATGATCCATGGGGTGTATGTGCTAATAAATTACATGTTATTCAGCTAAAGGAAGATATGATAAATCCAAAAAAATGCATGAAATAAGTGATTTAATAATTATTTCAAGTCTCATTTGATATAAAATATGATCAAAACGTGTCATGGATGATCCTGACTCAGAAAATAGTGTTAAGAACCCACTTTTTTTCTTCAAAACTTGATCTATAAGTTTCATGCTGAAGTGAAGTCACATATTGAATCTATAATTACATAAAAAAGGGATTATTCTAGAATAAAAAGTGGTTTTCAAACCTTAACTAAGAGAATCAATGATTGTATTGGTTATTTTCTCATGGGAACTCAATGTTTTAGAAAAAGGTATAATATAAGATACATGATTGTATATGATTTAGATGAGACCCTATGAACATAGGACAACTCAAAATTCCCTAAATGCCTTCTCTGTTCTACTCTAGAAGAGACCCTATGAACATAGAATAATAGGTCATGTATTTAACAAGTTTTCACCAAACTCCTATGGTTTTATATACTATTTTAACAACTTTATTGGTACCATGTCTATTGATGTGTACTTTTCTAGTATTTCATTAATGAGGAAGTACATTATTTGATACTATTCATAGGACTATTAGACCTATTCATCCTAGTAACCAATGTACTGTAAAAAATAATAATTAATCCAGGATCCTAATATCCTATGGGACTATTATATCTATTTAAAACCACCTAAGTCTTCCATTACTAAGGAGAAGATGGTCCACAAGAACTAAATATAGGCTAACCATTCCCTAGGAAGGTCAAATACGTTGAACTAGAAATTACATGATTTTCACACCCTTAACAAGTCTTATATTACTGAAAAACTACCCATTTACCTATGAATGATGTTTCAACCCTAAGAGTATTACTCAAGACAAAAACACTCAAATGGAATCACATTCATGAAACATTTCATAAATATTTAACAATTATTTTTCACATGGGGGGTCATACCACAACAGACTAACCCTTATTATAGAATGGAATCAAATTTTAAACTACATCAATGATAAAAATGGTTTTAGGCTTACTCGATGAAAAGGATAATACAAAAACATCCAAAGAATAAAAGAAACATGAAAAACCATACATACCACTATTAAAACCACCGGCGGCAGGGGAGGGGAGCCGACCTAGGGTATGAACTCGATGGGTTCGGGGGGAGAAGGCAGCATCGCGAGTGTCAGGGGGAGAAGGCGGGTCAGCGGCGATGGGTGGCGAGGTCACCGACGGTAAGGGAGGGGAGAAGACCTAGTGTTGGGGCTCGATAGGGGTTGAGGGAAGAATCCATTTCGGGGGGTAGAAAGGGGTCAGCTTGGGTGTGGGGGGGTGAGTGTCGCGACTGTAAAAAAAATAAATGGGTTCAGCATCGGTTTTTAATAAACCGTCGTGAAACCCTTTTAAGAAAAGGTCTCGCGGCGGTTTTGTAAACCACCGCTAAAAGACCGCCGCGAAATGAGATTTATGTTGTGGTGATAAACCCATTAATTAATAAGAAACCTTTTCAACTACATTGGGATTAATTATGTAAGGCCTTGGATATTTAAAATGCCAATTGAAACCTAAAAGGTGTTATCCTCTAGATTGAAAATGAAATTTCATTTAAGTAATCCAAATTGTGAGACATTATAAATAATTTATTGATTGATAATATGATATTTTTGTGAAATAAATTCTCTAATTATGATGGAATGTAAATAAATATATCATAGAAATGATGTTTAATATAACATTCCTTTTTCTCTTGGCATACTTATGCAGATGCTTTTACCTTATGTATGTTATTAGTTTTAATTTAAAACTAGACATTGAAAAGTCTAGACAACTATATGACATTTGGTTTAATGAATTAAACTGGAACCATAAGTGGTGTTCCTTGTCTATTCATTATGAATGGGTATTTTAGTGTTACTTGATCTCACATTAGAATGAGAGCATGGAAGTTTCTCATAAGCTTCATCTCTTATAGCTTGAACCTAAGTGATGGGATATTAAGCCTAGTGAAATCTTTTAGGCATGACCTCATTTTATGTTGATGAATTGATTTTTGATAAGAGGCTATCCCATTATAATTAGCTCCCTATGGTCCTTAAATTCCATGCTAAATTCTATTAGATTTATTATGAGCAGTATTGTTTATTTTTCATCATCTATGTAGGTCTCTTAGTTTTCAAAAATGTTGCCCTTGTTTTGATGGGTGGTTGTGTATTTATTGGAACTTTTCTAGGAGTGTGAAGAATAATAAATTTTCAATTCTAGTGGAATATACATGAAAGAGAAAGGTCAGATACTGAGTAGGACATGTAACCCTTATATTCCTTACTCTTTAGGGTTAGACAACTCGAGAGGTTGTTATCATGTTTTTCAATCATATGGAATGGTGAAACTATGATATGATTCTTTCTATAGGATATCAGATACTAGAAAACATAGGGATGATAAGCCTATGGATAGTTTCTGGAATGTTCCATTTTTTTACAAAATCTTGGGGTAGTATGTGTTGGTACAAGCAGTAGACATTGAGTTGCTAAAATGGGACAACCTGTTTGTGTTCGGTGGTACTCATGTAAACCTTGAGCTATTGTGTTTTGTTTATGGGTAAAATCTAGAATATAGTATCCTAAGAGTATGAAGAAACCAAACTCTTCCCAATGGTAAATATTATCTTCTAAGAGGATCAAATGTTTTTGACATGCTGTATAGTTTTTTGGACCTTATACCTAAGGTTAGGGCTTGTGTTGATGTAACTTGGGAGGAGTTTCACATGTACATCTAAATGATAGTCTAATCTAGAACAGTTAAGCATATGACTTTCTATCTCTTTGAATCAATGCTTTCTAAAACGTGATAGACCCCTCTAGGACCCAAGGTCTGTTGTCAATGAAGCCTGCACCATGGGATGAGATCCCTTATTCGCTATATCTAATGACTAGGACAGTTTTAAGTTGGTTAGTTTCATGAAATAAGTGTCATAGCTTGTCCTTTAGGTAGAGGGATCACAACCTTAGAAAGAAAAAATGGAAATGGTCTATCTTGATTAAAATTATTTATGGATGGTAATATTTTGTTTTCAGTAATTTCTTTCAATAGAGAACAACAATTTTGTTTGTCTCTATATGTGAATCATATAAATACACCATTGGTTGGGGAAGGTCCCTATTTTCTATCCTTGAGAGATCATAACATTCCTCAGGTGTTAATAGAATCATGGTTGGGTAATGTAAAGTATTTGGTAGGAGTAGCTGATCTCTTCTGAGGATGTCGACCAGTGGTGGTTCAACTATCCTTCTTATTTCATTGTCTGTTATAAAAGGTTCCAATCCATACCAAGGGATTCATATGTGTTTCAGTGGAAGTGTCTCGAGTCCCTTTGGAAATCATTCAAATCCTATTATTGTACTCTCATCTATATGATAATCATGTCCCCTATCTTGACATCATCTAGGTACACTAAGAGAGTGTTGTTTTTTAGTCATGTTAAATTTAAATTATGATGGGCTGGTTAAGTGGTCTCTATCAGAGTTCACTCTAGAAGTATAGTTGTCCATAGAGAAATGGTTAGTCCTGAGTGATACCTAGGTTCCCCAGTAGAACACCATGTTTGGACTCATGGAAAACAGTTATTCCCTTCGACCTAGTTGTTAGGTGAAGGATAGTTCATGATCAGTCAGCATTCTTTGAATGTGTAAGTTCATATTTGTACTGAGGTCACTCCAATAAGTTTCATTTAAGGTGTTTCTTGTATGATCTCCTTGGACTACTGTCAATGATTCCTAGATTACCTCAGACTTTAGTTGGGCATAGATGAGATGTTAAAAGGGTAATGATCCATGTGTGTGTGATTAGTTATAAAACCATGTTCATGTAATATCCTGACTATATAACTGACAGTTTGGTCTTGTGGTGTCATTGAATTGGGTCTTGAGTTTTAGTATAAGTTCTTGAAACAAACATGTGGTTCCATAGAAGAAGGAATCAGGTTTTGGGTTGTATTGTGACAATCGTTTAAGCTGGGTGTTCTTATTGTTGGGACCGTAAATGATTGGCCCACCAGTGCAGCGATAATCACGAAATAAAATGAAGTCCAAAATGAGGAAATAAAAGGGAGAGCAGATGTAACTTGAAAAAACCACCAAATGAAAGGGGTAAAAAACCATGGTCAAATAGAAGAATCACTATGGGTAAAACTGGGTACACACTACCTCACTATTACAAGGAGAAAACTATCATAAAATCTCTCTTGAATAAATGGGGAAACTTCCTCACTAAACACTGCTCGAATATATGATCTGATGGTGGTGTTGGAACCGATGAGTAATGATCTTTGGAAGAGGGGAGAGGCTCCTTTTATAGGCCTCCTCACCCCTTCCCCTTACCTTCTCCCGCTGGAAGATTGGGTGGGGTTGGCCACCCACCATCTACCACCATCCCACCTCCTTTGACAAAATAAGGGGTTGCACCATCCGTGGAAAATTCTGTCGACACATCTCCCACTTAGAGATTTGATTGTAATCCAATCACATATCCATATCCTTTCTATCTTCCAAACATGCTTCTCAAGTCTCTGCAAGGCCGCTTAAGGATCTGCACCATCTGAACTTGTTAGTGTTAATCACCTTCGTTAGGAAATCTACCAAATTTTCTTTAGTGTGAATCTTATGCATATCCACACTTCCTTACTCTAAAACATCTCGAACAAAGTAATATTGTATCCCAATGTGCTACATCCTGGAATGAAAAGATGGATTTCTTGCAATGTGTAAGGCACTATGACTATCACAAAACAATGGAATCTGCTCCTGTCTGTACCCAAGCTCCTCCAATAACCTTCTCATCCAAATTACCTCTTTTCAAGCCTGTGTAGCTGCCATATACTCTGCCTCCTTCATGGATAAAGCCACAACTGACTGTAACTTCGAAATCCAGCTCACAGATCCTCCTGTAAGAGTAAACACATAACCAGTAGTGGATTTCCTCTAGTCAGAATCACCTACAAAATATAAATCAACATAGCCTCTGATAGTGTAATCCAATCCTTCATAGGATAATGCAACATTTGAGGTCTCATTGATGTATCTCAGGATCCTCTTCACTATGCTCCAATGCTCCCGTCTTGGATTCTCCATGTACTGACTAACTGCTCCCACTGCATGTGCAGTGTCTGGTCTAGTACAAACCATAGCGAACATCAGACTACCCATTTATGATTCATACGGTACTCAAGACATTTTCATCCTCTCTTCTTCACTACTAGGACTCATCGTGGAGGATAGCTTGAAATTAATAGTAAGAGAGGTAGATATTGGATTACAGCCTTGCATGTTGAAGCATTTCAAGACTCTCTGTAAGTAACTCTTCTGTGATAGCCAAATCTTTCCATTATTTCTATCTCCGTAAATTTTTATCCAAAGAATCTTGTTTGTTGGTCCCATGTCCTTCATATCAAACTCCCTAGCCAACTATGTCTCTGTCTCCTAGATCTGATCATTTTTGGGGCCTGCAACCAACATTTCATCCACATACAATAGAATAATTATGAAATCATTACCCTATGAACCCTTGAAATATGCACAAGGATCTGAATGAAGTCTGTTGTATCCAAGGCTCGTGATATAGGAATCAAATTTCTTGTACCAACACCTCGGTGCCTATTTGAGACCTTATAGAGATTTTTTCAACCTGCAAACCAAGTTCTCTTTTCTTGCATTTGAAAAACCTTCCGGTTGGAGCATATAGATCTATTCATAAAGATCACCATGGAGAAAATCATTCTTCACATCCAACTGCTCTAGATGTAAACTTTATGTTGCACGCATTTCCAGAACTAACCGAACAGTCATCAATCTTACAACAGGAGAAAATATTTCATTGAAATCACTACCATCCTTCTGAGAAAATCCTTTGACCACCAATCTTGCATGATATCTTTCCACATGGTCTTTTCTATCATGTTTGATCTTAAAGACCCATTTGTTTCTGATAGCCTTCCTTACACGATGTAATGGAACAAGATCCCAAGTTCGGTTCTTGTACAGGGCTTCAAGTTCCTCCTACATCTCTGCCATCCATGAGGATACATCTAGACTCTAGGTCGCCTCCACAAAAGAAGATGGCTCTTCATCCTCTATCAATAAGAAATACATAATATTGCACTCAGTGACATAGTCTGAGTGCCATACTAGTGCTCTTTTCTCCCTATTTGACCGTCTTGGTCCAAACTTAACCAGTACTTGATCATTGTGCTCTGGTAATGCTTTAGAGGAAACTAATTCTTCCTTGGATTTTTCCTCTACTTATAATGTTGTAGTTTATGTATTCACCTTCTCCATGTCTTGATCAGTTGTCATTTTCACCTTGTCTTCTGCAAAAATGACATCTTTGCTGATGATAAATTTGTGGGCAGTAGGATCCCACAAATGATACCCCTTCACACCATCAGCGTACCCCAAGAAGATACATTTCCTGGATCTTTAATCCAACTTCGATCTTTCCTAGTCATTAAACATTTCATATACAAGACTCACAAAAGTATGTAAATGAGAATAGTTAGCGTTTTTACCAATCCACATCTCCATCGGTGTCTTCAGCTCAATTTCAATTGAAGGATATCTTTTGATCACATAACATGTGGTATTCACTCCTTCTTCCCAAAAAGTTTTGGAAATACCTGCAGTTTTTAGCATCGCCCTTATTATATCCAATAGGGTTCTGTTCATCCACTTTGCCACTCCATTCTTCTGAGGAGTTTACACCACTGTGAACTGTCTCTTAATCCCTTATGGTTGAAAAAAAGTATCAAACTCCTCACTTGTATATTCTCCACCATTGTTTGTCCTCAGACACATGATCTTCTTTCCAAAGTCAAGCTCCTTCTGCGCTTTGAATGTTTTGAAGACTTCAAAAACATTTGTCTTCCTCATGATTAGGTACACCCAAAATCTCCTCAAATAATCATCAATGAATGATAGAAAGTACCTTTCTCCTCCTAGAAACATAACCGGTGCTTCCCAAACATCATAATGGATCAAATCCAAGATCTCTTGACTTCTTTCCATTGACGTCCCAAACATTAACCTGTGTTTCTTGCTCAAAACACAATGCTCACAAAATGATAAGGATACCTTTGTCAGCCTAGGTAGTAACTTCTGATCCGCAAGAATCTTGAGGCCACTTTCTAACATATGGCCAAGCTTCTGGTGCCATAAAACCATCAACGCTTCTATCGATGTATTTGATGCAACAACTATCTTCACCTATTTGTATGTTTCCCCCATAAGTACGTACAGGTTCTTTTAGATATTTTCTGCCTTCATTACCATAAGTCTTCCCTACACGATTCTCATCACTCCATTCTTGGTGTGAGTCTTGCATCTAATGTCATAAAATTGTACCAAATACAATATGTTATTCTTCAGGCCCTTCACATGACGTACTCCTCAGACAGTCCGTAATATGCCATCATGCATATTCAGTTTGATTGTACCGACTCCAACGATATTTAGAGTGTGATAGTTCCCCATGTACACAAGTCCTTTCGGGATGGTTTCATATTGTTCAAACCATTCCCGTCGAGACTTCATGTGCCATGTTTCTCTTGAGTCGATAATCCATGCATCATCAAGATGCTTCCTGCCTCCAGTAGTTTTTGCCGCTTCAATGAATAGTATATCTCCTTTTCCAGAAGTACTATCCACTTTCTCCTAAGATCTCTTTTAACAACTATTATTATTCCAACAATCCTTCCTAACGTGACACTTATTTCTTAAATTGAAACATTTGACATTCTTCTTCTTACTCCTTGATTTGGACCTACCATGATTTTGGATCCCACTGGAACCATGCTCCATCATCATTCCTCTCTCTATTGATAGAGATTCTGCTTGGTGTGAAGTTTTCTGTATGTCCTCCTTGTTCTTGCGCCGACTTTATTCTTTAAGAACCATGGTTGCAACATCATTAAAGAGTAGCATACCTGTCATGATATTGTTGGTGAGGTTGATGATGAGTTGGTCATATGAATCTGGAAAACTCTGGAGTAGAATCTACACACGTTCAGTATCCACAATTTTATAGCCCAACGTCGTGAGCTGAGTGAACAGGGTATTGAGGTTGTTGATGTGGCCAGTCACCAATGATGACTCTTCCATCCAAAGAGTGTACAATTTTCTCTTCAGGAAAAATTTTCTATGCAGTGACTTGGCCTCGTAGAGCTTCTTCAGAGTATCCCATATTTTCTTTTCTGTATTTTTCTCCACAATTCTCGATAGGACCCCATCTAACAAAGCCAAATGGATGTTGGAAATAGCATTCCCATCCATATCATTCCATTTCTCCTCCGTCACACCCACCAACAATTCACTAATTTCCAGTAGGAAATTATCCTTCCGTAGCACTACCTGTATCTTCATTTTCCACAACAAAAAATTATTCTCGTTGAATTTTTCGATCTTAAATTTTACCGCCATCAGTCCAAAACGTCATCCATTTCACAACGATGTATTTAATAATATCAATAAATTTTTATGATGTGACATATCATCCAGAGTTGCAATCACAGAGCATACTCAAATTTACGAGAATTATTAATACTTGAAAACGTGAACAACACTGGGCTAGAACCTACCTCTGATACCACTTGTTGGAACCATAAATTATTGGTCCACCTGTGCAGTGACAATCATGAGATAAAATAAAGTGAAAAAATCAGAAATAAAAGGGACACCAGATGTAACGTGGAAAAACCCCAAATGAAAGGGGTAAAAACCACAGGCAAATAGAATAATTGCTATGGGTAAAATTGGGTACACACTCCCTCACTATTACTAGGAGAAAACCCTCGTAAAATCTCTCTTGAATAAATGGGGAAACTGCCTCACTAAACACTACTCGAATATAGGATCTACTGGGGGTGTTGGAACCAATGAGGAATGATCTTTGGAAGAGGGGAGAAGCTTATTTTATAGGCCTCCTCACCCCTTCCCCTTGCCTTCTCCCACTGGAAGATTGGGTGGGGTTGGCCACCAACCATCTACCACCAGACCACCTCCTTTTACAAAATAAGGGGTTGCACCATTCATGGAAAATTCTTCCGACACTTATGTGTAGTACTTAAAAAGTGGATCAACTTGTTTTTATATATTTTAGTTTGATGTAAACCATAAGGAACCATTTTAAGAATTCCATCAGTTTAATATGAGGTTGATGTAATATTGGTAGTGAATTTTCATGAGAAACTAACTCAATCAGGATACATGAGTTCAACTATGATTAGATCATTTGTAGAAGCCAACAATTGTATTGTGACTTGGTTTTGACCTTTCATGTGCTAGAAACTAGGGTGAGAAAGGACCATAGGATGGTTAGTTAAATGGAAATGTTCTGAACTTGTCTTGGGATAAGAGGGATTAGGTAAGCTCTATCTCAGTGTTCAATTCTAAAAACAAGCATTATCTTGAGCTTAACATCTCAGGTACTATATATTAAAGTGGTTCTTGGAGGTCTGTTGGGTGTTTGGAAAGGGAAAATGAGCATTTGGATGAGACTTATAAATTATATTAGGTCATTTGATGTTTTTTTGTTTCCCTAAGTCTTTTTAGGGACAAGAAGCTCTATGGTGTATATATTATTGCCTTCCATGTTTTTGTACTGGATGAAATTCCTAGGGGCATTGAATTTTATCATTTGGTGGATGAACTATTTTTTAAAATATATCCCCGGTGTGTAAATATGAGTTATAGAATACTTAACAGTGTTGTTAATATGTGTGGTTGAAATCCTGATAGATGCCTTAGGTGGTTCTTTGAGTTTTGAGATCACTAGGCCCTGAAAAATCATGTTTGGGTGGATTGGTATGGGTGCTCAGTGTGTTTGAAACCATGCGGCCCACCAGTGTAAACTGTGCACATTGTGCATGTGAGAATAAGTGACCTGCACGGGCTGCACAAGGATTACCCAAACCGTGAACCTAACCCACATGCTTATTTACAATTGGTCAGTATCTATGCACTATTTAGAACATGGTTAACGCATGTATTGAAAAAACATATTGGGAAACTGTGTTAGATTATGGTTCTCATATAGTGGGAGATTCAGAGTTGGTGCATGGTTAGGCCAACTATGTAGCCAAACCGTGTGGCATATTTTTAATGGTGAAATTACTATTTAAGATTTAACGAACTTAAAAACTATTTCCCCGTTTATAAATCCTCCTCCATGTGCATTATTCTTCTCTATGGGTTTCTATTCTCCTCTTCTAGGTTTTTCTATATAACTCTAATCCAGCCTCCTATTTGAGAGTTCTCAATTTAATTAGATAGCCCTTGGAATTTCTATAACTTCACTTTATTATGTTATCTATTTATCTTATATCCCTCCATGCTATTTTGGTGTCCCCTAATTCACCATATTTTTATGGGGTTCTTTTATTTCTTC
This sequence comes from Viscum album, assembly GCA_963277665.1. Lineage (NCBI taxonomy): Eukaryota > Viridiplantae > Streptophyta > Magnoliopsida > Santalales > Viscaceae > Viscum > Viscum album. Next base: position 1,596,717,089 of record OY728119.1, on the reverse strand, counting down.
ATTTTCTCTCAAACCAAACAAAATTAAGCTTGAATATTGGATGTGTGGGTCATCCTTGTTATAAATTTGATAGTCTACCATCGTACCTGATGTTTCAGTACATTTTCTAGGGTTCTTCATTCTACCATGCACCAGACTCTTCCAGCAAACCCTTTTTTATCAAATAAATTAAGTTTAACTTATTACTGTGTCTTTTATGAACCCAATGACTAGAAAATCAACCATTTGGTTAATCACCTTGAATCTTTCCAATTCTAAGGTCTTGGATCCTCCCTCTGGAAAAAATTCCACTGAATCTTGATTTTTTGGAACAAACCTAAGGGTGTGTTGCATCCTTAATAAATGAATAACATTAATAAGTTAAATTATGATGAATTGTAGGAAATGAGTTATTCCCTTAAGATAAATGATTATAAATCATACCATGGTTAAACTCTTTGAATTAATTTAATCTAATTAAATTGTTCGAAGATGGAAATTTAATGCCTTATGATTTATGCTTATGACTTATAGTTTTTCCTTGTACTTATACCTTATGCATCATTGATCATGATTATTGGTTATGCCTTTCCATGTTCCTTAAAAATTATTCATATTTCTTAGTGAATTTTTATTTATGCATTATACTATGATTGTTTTGTGTGTATAAAATTTTAGGCCAGCTAATTTGGAAAGATATATTGAAATTCCATGATGATGATGTATGATTGTAAATGTTAGGTCTTATAAATTTGAGGGATGAGAGTGAACTCATGTACTAACATAAGGAAGTCATGAATGTACATTTCATTATTTGTTTGGTGCTCCTTGAAGAACTGAGAAAGATACTTGGATATCCTTATACGGTTTCTCTGGAAGGGTTATTCTAACTCTTGGGTGAAACTGATTCCCCATGGGAGTAACCATGGATGGACTCATTGGCAAGATGGTTACACAATTCCTTGGGTGATACTCAGTCCCCTATATAACATAAATGGTATAGACTCCATGATTACCATACTAAAAGTGATACTTGGGATGTCATTATAGGTCCCATTGGATGGAATCTATTATATTGGTTATAATGGGGGATTCTATAGAAACACTTGGTATTCTATTTTTGGACCACCTTGGACTTGATCAAGATGTCATTACTAGATTTGATGGATTCATTGCATGGATTACTTATGGTGGTTTATTATTATTATTATTACATTAATAGAATTCTTGAATGATGTCCCTAGGGTGTGACCACCAAACCTAATCACAATATTGGGGTCATCTTACTTTTGTTTATTAATATATAATTTCATGTATATACCATATTACTTCTGTAGGTTCCCTTAGTTTATAAATCCAACATAAACAGAAGTTAATAGAATAATATGGGTACCCATTTATATACTAGAATTGAATTGTCATTTATTTAATTAGCTTATCTCCTTATATTCACCTATGTTGGAACAATGTTCATTTTATAGATCATGAACTGGATTGATCTATAAATCATTGGTGATGGACTTATGGGATTATATCTCACATCCTTCTTGGGACACCATTGTGCTAGGGTACTTGAGTAGAACATCATATCTGTAGGTCCATGGATTTATTTATAGTGTTGGGATATGTACAAGGGAGCTAAAGAGCACCTGACTACTCCAATACTTAGGATTCTTATAGAGTTTTCCTTTGGGTATTTTTATGTTTAGAAGTTTGTGTTTCCTATTGTACCTTTTTATTGTATATTATAGAATCATCTAGACTTTCATTCAATATTATACTTATCAGAATTTTCTATTTACTTTTATTCAATCATTGTATTTATCTTCCACTGATTTTCCATTCATTATTAATTATTATTATATTTTTCATTGATTTACATATAATATACCACTGTGAGACTCTAACCATGGGGGTATAGTCTCCCCACCATACCACCACGAGAACCTTGCTACTAGTCGGAAACTTTTGGCATATGGGGAGGCACGCTTGAGGCCATGTGTTAACCAGTTCGACCACTGATTTAATGGACAGGCATGCCAGTACATTAAAATATGTTTATATCAACTTTTATTGGGTAATTTTTATGATACTCCATAATTTTATAATAAAAATCACCATGTGATTTTTTATTTAAGACTTATTTAAATTTTTATAGTTTAAACTATCATTATCTGATGAATGCCTATCTCCATTCTTGTTGTGAAAATTACCAATATGACATTATTTGGGTAGTGGTGTTTTTTGTTTTTTATTGAGATTTTTTTCAAATTATTGGATACTTTATTTCTATTTTCTTAATAACATGACTTAAATTTATGACCCTGGGATAAATTAAATATACATTGGTTATTCTGTTTTATGCTCAGATTCCAAAATATAAAATAATAACATCATAAAAAACATATTTTTATATCAAATAATAATAAATATTGATCCATTTAGAGGGAAAATTTCATAGATAAAACTTCAAATGGACCATTAGATTGGTTCAGATAGCTTGGAATGGGGTCTTAATCATGTGTTTTCTATTTTTACAAAATTCCAAATCATCTTGGAATCATTAACCCCTTTTATAATTTAACATCTATTATCAAGTAATAAATCTAAATTTGTTACTGTTTAAAAGATATTTTATGAACTCCATGTAATTCAACTAAATCAAATATAGAGGCATATTGTATTTTTACATGGTTAAAATTTAATTCATACTCCATAACATGATGGGTTCTTCACCCTAATCACAACTTCTCAAATATAATAAAATAGTGAAAATAATTCATAGTTTTTTCTATCCCAATTTACAATCCCACTTTCATTTCAATTACCAAGTTCTCCTAAGACATCTCTTTCCATCTTCCCACCATTTTCATAACATCCCACCATATTTCTATATATGTCCTAAATCTATTATGTTCTATAGCATCCTACCGATTATATTAAATTTATTATTTTATCTCCCTGTTAGAATACAATCACCAGTACGTAGTTGATTCATCGATGAGAACAAGAATAGATATCATTAAACAACAATAAATGATCATTTTATTCATTTATTTTTATATGTTATGAACTAAAAATCAATTAAATCTCACGTCCCATATTCATAGGATTCAATAGAATCTTTTTATCTTGATGCATCACTCAACCTCTATGGTATTTTGATCTTATATATCAATCAACATCTTATTAACTAATGAACTCAAAACAATTGATGTGAATAGAATCTAACTCAGTTTCACTTCCATATTCATATTACTTCTTCTTCTTCCCAACTTCAGCTCACTGATTTGATTAGTAAATCATTCTTGGATTTTTTTTTTATATTTTACTTTGATTGCTTGATGATCTTGCTATCAATACATTATCATATCCTCTTCTTCATCTTTACACTCAAGGGTTATTTAGTTATTCTCCAGATCTATACTATTTTCTTCATATATATCGAACAACATGTTCTCTATCCTTATTTTTTCCTTTTATACATAGGGTTCTAGGAAAATATGTTTCCTATAAATCTGTAACCAAATTCACTTTTAACTCTTAAACATCATAAATGACTATTTTAGTCATTGGTTATTCAATCCTTATGAATTATCCTAACATTACTATAACCTCTACAATCATTTGATGTATTTGTAAAAGGAATATTTCTTCAAAGATACTCTATAGACATTTGTTCTTACCCTTTCCTATTTTAAAAAAATTATCATCCTTTGTAAGGGTACAAAAGACAAATTGACAATAAATAGAAATAAACACCATTTCGAAGTTAATTTGTTTATATATAAAAACATTACATTAAAGTAATAATTTAAAAAAAATCAATATAATTAAAATAAAAAAACAAAACACAGTAAAACAATTACTAAAATTAATTCTTTACCCTTACCATAGTAACTAACATTTAATTTATAAAATTATTTTTTTCCAAAAAATAAAATAACTTAATTAAATAATTTGAAAATGATGATTGCAACAATAGAAAATAAAATTATAAAATTCAATTTCTAGATGTGAAGAAAATAAAAATTAATATAAGCATGTATGTTAATGGACACTAAATTAGCATCATGAAATCTAGAATTGAAGATATACCTAAACTAAGAATATTATTCTCTCTATAATAAAAGGGATAATTAGAATGAAAACATGATGTATAGATGGTCAAATCATGAAAATCACATAACCTCTAGGACGGAACATGATTTCATGACCCAAGGATGGTCATATTAATGGATCATGCACTAAACATGATCAATTTATGATCACACGAAGACCCTCTAAAAAACCCACTATATCTTGAGAAGGTTTCGAGACAAGCACTAATGATCATGCGATGGATTCCAGAATATTTCATCTGATCATGTGACTTTTCAATCTATAGATTCTTGAAAGACATCAAAATAAATTTATAAAATAAACCATGAAAAATGAGGAAGCTTCATGAAATAAATAATTAAGTTTGTTTTCATGTGATTTGGTAATTCAATTCAAAAGACCCCATGATTCCCCCTAGGAACATGTTGATCATATCACTTTAAAGGTTGTAGGTGTGTCACCTTCATCATGAAAAGGTCCTCAAAAAATTTCATTAAATCATTTTATTCCCATTCATAACTATATATATGTGAATGGATTTCCCATGATAATTCTCACACACTCTCTTGATATCCATCATTGATCACGTGATGCATCACAATCAAGAATAATTATTATTCGTGACAACGCTTACACACTGTCATGAGGTACCCTATTGATCATGTGATTACCAAAAGGAAAACCATTTTTAAAGACCCAATGTCTTGTAAAATAAGGAATACATGGTTGAAAATGGTGGAATTCTCTCACAAATGGATGATATGGTGATTTTCATGGAAAGGGGATATTTACCTCAAGTGATCACCATTGATAATGTAAAGACCTTTTGACATGATAGATTAGTCACATTAAAGGACTCTAAAAATCCATCTTAATATATTAATTGACCCTATAAAAGTCTTCTCGGGCCATGTGAAATCTTTTTTTGTATTCATCTCAATATCATGAATAATATCAGACATATCAGGTGAATGGTGAGAAAATCATTTGAAATGATAACATGATTATGTAAACCCCTTTGATATGCCACATGTCTAATAAATAAGGTTTTGGCTGAGTGTTCTTTTGGTAGCTAATTCTCATGTGATTTAATAAAATACCCATGGCAGTATCATGTGATACTCCCTCCACTGACTCCATCCCATATGTGTGAAATATGTTCCTTCCAAGGTGGTGTATTACCAGAGTGGTGTGGATTAAAAATTCATCCCTCTTGGGATAAAAATTAATAGAAAGATGAAACAAATGAGAAAAAATGAATAACAATGGGAGCACATAAGATATGCCAGATTGAAGTGGAAATTCACACCATCATAAGGGTCTTCCAATAGGAAAAAAATTAAGGATTGACCTGGGGGATCACCCAAGATAAACGTGAACTTTACATGATCAGAATATATCTCTATAGAAGAACATCTAGTATACTAACTAGAATATTCAAAAAGGATTTTTTATGTCAACTTGGTCACATGAAATATAAAAAATAGAATTCTTGATGAAACTTGAGTCACATATGTAATAATTACTAAAAAAATATGGAAGTATTATATGATGACTGATACACTAACATTTATATGAAGGAAAAATGCAATTTACATGTCCTATATAGATCATGTTATAGTAGTAGGACATGTAACCCAAATCCTGATAATTCCTCCTAACATGTCTCCCAAGTATTGAAAATTCCTTTGGACATGTATCCCATGTCATACAAATCCCTCCGAACATGTGTCCTTATACTTTAGAAGTCCTCTAGGAATGTCAAAAAAGTCTTGCAAAGTCCTCCAGACATATCTCCCAAGTCTTATGAAGTCCTCTTGAATACAGGATTCATGATATAATGATGTACATAAATCTCATGAGTTAATCATGAGGTTTCATTATTGTCTAATTCATCCCTCATCCCATTCTATTTTGGTGGTCATAAAAGAATTATATCTATGAAGGGGATTCATGGCTTCAATAATTTAACTATTTGTAAATGTGGAATTATCATTTTGTGTTTTTAATGGATATATAGAAGAGTTTGGCCTTAAGAAAATAATTATCTTGAATTTAAAATTCAGATGGTGTGGTAGTGTAGCTTCACATGAGATTTTGTAATTACTCATGTTATTATATCTTGATATTTTAAATGAAGTGTGGGAGCCCATTTTTATGTTTATATATAAATCCTTATATATAAAAATGAATTTCCTAAAATTTATTATTAAAATTTAACACAGTATATAAAATTAAATGATGCATGTGGCATTCATTAAAATTTTCATTTTTCTATATAAATGTGTAACATGAAAGTCTTTCCTAGACTATATTATTGCGACGATTTTTACTTTAATTAGCTGATGTTATATTTTTTGTTTTTAAAATCATCTCATAATGAATCAAATTAAATAAGATGGAAAATAAAAGATAATAACATTTGGAATTAATATTAGTGATGGACTATATTCATACCTTGTTTCTTATTGGCTTTCACGCATTGATTAATGAATAATTGGTTCTCATTAATATGAGTGCTTCTAAAATTAGTATTTTTACCATATATAAATTAAAATATAGATCCCTTACATTGACTTATATGTAAACCTCGAATGATTAGTTTATAAAACAATGGTAGATATATTATGATATCATTGTTGAAGTAGCTTAATGTGGTAGGTGTTGGGATGGTATAGATGGTGTAGAATTGTGTTGGGGATGATATTGGGTTTGTTTTATCAAGTTGGGAATCATTCTTAGTTGATCTATGATTATTTTAGAATGTATATTTCTTATTTATTTTTACTATTTCCTTCTTTATGTTTCTATAGTTTTTTCTAAGTACCCAGGATTATAGAATGATAATTAATTAATGAATAAATTAATAGAAGATGGTTATTCAAGATATAATGATTAAAAGATAATAGTTATTGATATTGGAATAATAATTTTGAATTAAATACCCATGGATTTTTATGATTAAAATAAAAATTTATCCATAATTCATTAGGGGATATTATATGATGGTAATTATTTGATTAATGATAAATAGTAAGATTGTGTTGAAATATTTTACTTTTTTTCTTATAAAAAATACCTTTTTATCTCTTCTTGATAGATTATGGGAATCCATTTGAGATTATAGTTATAATTTGAGTATTAGGTATGATAGTTTACCCTAGAATGGATTTGTGTAAAAATATTCATTTTGTTCATTTATTTTATAAACACAACCACCTAATTTGAATAATATAACCAACAACCATATTTTCCCTTTGGTTCAATGTGTTTTTAAAATATCTCAGTTATCAAGGATATAGATGACTAACTAGTACCTAACCTCTCCATATCTTCAACACATGGTATGGTATTTTGGAATTTCCAAGAACTAATGGATTGCAGTTATATGTTATGTACTCATACTATCACTAATATCTTGATGATTATGACTTATATGTATATGAGAGTTGTGGATACTTACCACTATACGTGTAAATATATCAAGAATATAATGGATCATGTTTGTTAAATTTTTATTCATATATCTTTAAGTTCCTATATTTCATTAGATCACTAAGAGGGGGCTGAATTAGTGATCCATTTTATGAATTGTATATTTTTTCATCCTTTTCTATCAGATAAGATATTAGTCCTCTTAATTTTTTCTCATCACCTGGATAAAATATTGAATAATATAAATGGAATAAGAAACATTAATTTTTACCAGGATTAAGATTACTCATACATTAATTTTTATATAATCAAATTATAAATTCTTTATTATAAACACAAGTGGTTACACTGAAAATATTCTCGAACCCTTCATAAAATTACTATAAAAAAATATGTACTATGATTTCATGTGTCTCACAAGAAAAAAAACTCATTTCTATAGTTTTCTACCTAAAAATCCTTGAATAGGTTCTTAATTAATTCTACATGTAACTTTTTAACAATAAACATATACTTGATGTAGAATATTTTCATCTTCTCTCTTCATCTAAGTCGTTATTAGATGATACCCTATGAACACCTTCTATGATAGAGTTATTTGAAAATAATTTTCCATCTCTTTATTTTCCATATTCTTTAATGTATAGGGTAGTATTAATCATTAATGTGTTATCCTACATAGATACTTTTTTGATACACTAGTAAAAAATTATTCAAGTTTTCTTCTTCTTTAATTGGATTTGATTAATCATAATAATAGAAAATTTGAATTTCCATCTCAAGATAAAAACAAGTTTTTATTTTTCTTATCTTTATTTTATATTCACATTAACCCATAAATATTTTTTCTCAAAATTTAAAATATGGAAACTCCCCAATCATAAAAAATCAGACATCCATAATATTAAACATTTTTTATTTTTTATATTTCAATTATCCCTAGATGAATTATTCAAAGTCTATGAAAATATCTTCATTTATTCAATGATAATATTTTAAAATCATGATAGTGATAATCATTAAAATATCCCATGATACTTTGGATTAATCACTTATTGTAATATTAATTTTTTTCATCTTCACCAAAAACTATATATCATTCAAATAATTTTAAAACATATTCCATATGTGCATAGCCATATTAATTATTACAGGGAACATTTATTTGTCTCTTATAGATTCAAACATTTCTCAGCATGAATAACAATTTCTCATTATGATATGTGTTTTGAAGAATAATGTATTCAAAATAATCGTATGTATTTATTATTTTCTTCAAAATGTTTTATTATGAAAATCTCAATTTCATTGTTTTATCTGAAATGTTACTTTTATTGTTAAACCTCTAGTTTTTTTACTAATGATGCAACCATATAAAGTTATTATAAAATTAAAACTTTTTACATTTATATATAAAATTATTGTCTCTTGTTAGGCCAGTTCAATATTATAAAGGTTGATTTACCTTAAGATAAAAAAGTCTTCCAAAGATCAATCATACCATATAAAAAATTCATGCAACATTATAATTTGGAATGGTTGTGCTCTATGATGTTTTTCATCCATACAAAAATTTTCTTATGAACCATAATAAGTTGAATATTTTATTTTAAAGAAACATTACCATGTTCCCCAAAACATATGATGTGTTTTGGTACCTTATGATATTCTTAGATTTAAGTAGTTTTGAACCATATGATATATAGAACCCAATTAGAAGATGTTATAGTGAATCCTTATAATTTATGAGAGCCTCGGGATGTGTGGTGTGCTTGGAACAATGTTAAATTTATCTTCAACACTATAATTACATATCTGATCCACCATAATTCAAATAATCTCATGAACTTCTCCAATACCACAAATAAACTCATAACAATTATACAATAGTTTTTTATCATATGCTCATAATAACACTAATTTCTAATATCATTGGGATTATTTTTCAAAAATTTATTGCACGCACCAAGATAATTTGCATCATTTTTGAGTAATTAAATTTTCTTCAAGTGATGTAAAATTCTAGCCATAAGACTATATCATTAAAACATTTATTCCAAACTAATTCAACTATTTTTAGCCATCATTCATAATACTCATTAAATGGATTCATCAATATTATATCCAGTTTTTCTCCTTAATAGTAATCCATCAATCTTCTTTCAAAATGGATTCCATAAAACCAAATTTAAAATTTATATAGAATGTATTTCTCCACCAAAAATTGTATTTAACTTTAATAAAATTTCTTCAATTGTCACATATAAGTGTTTATTTTATAAATATATTACTTCTAGAACATCCTAAATAGTAATTTTTCTTAAAAATGTTGCATCCTTCTTCCATTTCTATTAAATTATAATGGAAGAATCTTAACATATCTTAATTTTCTCCATTAATAATTTTATATGTGTAATATTAATTATAATACATAGAATTTAAAAAAATAATATTATCTAAAAACACAACTTTATTTTCAATAATACATTCAATTATATCCATTTTCCCCATTATATTGTTTTTCAATGAAAATGTTTCCTTCAAATTCAATGTAATATACCCCCATATTGACAATATATGTAGAAAAATATAATGAACATATGAATTATATCATTTACCATATTCTTATAATCTCAAGAATTGTTTTCCCAATTCCATTTTAAATTACATCTATAAAGACCAATATATTTCTAGGTCATTAAAATGTTCAGAAATTTGAATTGTTGGATTTAGAGTTATTATTCATGTAAAAAGGTAATTTCACTTAGTGAATAAACATGGATCATTTTTATGCTCATTCCTTCAATCTTGGGATGGGTAGTTGACCCTAGTGCTAGAATTTAGCCAAAATCCATGATGGTCTTAGTTTTTTGTAAATATTTATATTAATTAAATAAATATTAATTATAAAAAACTTATAAACAATGAAATATTTTAAATTAAGTCCAAAATAGAAATTATAACTTAGTGTAAGATTATAAAATGGATAGTTTTATCTATGTGATGTATGGCCTTTTCATGTTTGGGGTCTTGGGGTGGGCCTTTAAATTGTTATTCATTTAACGATGAAATAGTTTTATTTATTTTATTATTACATTCTCCCCCAATTCTCTCCCACATTTCAATGTTTAGGAAAATAAAGGATTCTTAAGTAAGCCTATAAAGTTGAGAGAAAGGGGTATATAATATTGGAGAGGGATTTTGTAGGGATGCTTGATTAGAGCTGAATTGGGATGTTGTGATATTTTAATGTGGTTCTTGCCTTCAAGATTTTATAACTTAGTAGAAGGAAAGTTATTAATAAGTTTTTTACCAGTCTCTCGTTATATTTATACTTTATCTATATGGTATTTTGGACACTATTATTGGATGAGGGTTATTACTGTATGATATTTCTATGAAAGTTTAATATTCTTCATACCCTTAAAATGGTTTCCTATGTATGTTAAAAAAATTTAACCCTTTTGAAGGCTGTTTGAACTTGAAAACCCATTGGTGAGGTTCTTTAGTCTTCATTTGAAATTAGAATAACCCTGTGAATGAGTCTTATGGCCCCTAAAATAGTCCCCTTTAGTAAATTTAATTTATTATGTGGCTTCTGATATTCATTCTATCCATTGAGGGTGATTTTAATACCTTTTCAATAAATTATATCTTATAATGTAAAATTATTTTATTTTATTTAAACCACAGATAATAAAAAATGTTCTAAGATGTATAACAGAACCTTGTACAGTAACATAATGTCATGGATACCAATCATTAAGGGATTGATCATACAAACGTATCCTTGAAATTTTTTGACCCTCAAGGTTATAATTTAAGTGAAATAAATGAATTAAGTGGCCCTGTTTTTGGTTCCTTAGACACCAAATTGTTGAGAAATAAGTAATTATATGATGTTTGACCTATATATTCCATAGTGCGTCTATGAGATCCCTTATAATTGTTCTAATATTTAATTCATTATGGGGATGATTGTTCTACCCTTGTAGAAGGTGAGCACCTATTTTGGTATACAATGTATAGTTTTGGATAGTTTGGTTCCATAAGAACTATCGTAGGATGATTTAACAGGTGGGGTAGTCAATATGTTCTTGAGTAATGTGAGTAGGGAATATCCTATGAGTCCAGTGAAGTCATAATTTCATTATGATGATGGTGAGGAATTTTATGATCACTTAGTGAAGGGTATTTCTTAAGAGATGAAATTGAGATTTTGGAACCCATGTAGGGAATATTTGATATGACCATACTTGTAAGACCTCATTGGTTCCCCAATAGATATGTTAACACATGTGAGGCTTATTACAAGATATTTTATGTTGTAGATATTAGGTTTCACCATAAAAACCAAAGCCATACTTTAGACTTAATTTATTTCTAGAATTCCTTGGATTCGTCCTAGGATTTGATTTTATGTCCAATTATACTAGATTTAATAGGATTATATCCTATTAATTAGGCATAGGAAAAATACTTGTGGAGATCCTAGGATTACCTCCAAATAATCAGCATTATACCTGGTATTATTGAATTAATAGGATTCTCAGGATTTGGCTTAATAAATCATATATATAATACCCATAATACATAGAATTTATTTCTTTATGTTTGATCCTATTAAACTATTTGGAGATTACCACAAATTTTTCTCTTTACACATTATAAATGGAATATCAAGGATCAATGTATTGAATTTGGTTTATTCCAGATAATATAGAATCCTATGTATTCTTCCTAGGATTCAACATATGAGTTTATATGAATTCATAGGTTATTAACAAAAAAATCAATTGAGCCTAACAAAAACTTTCTAGGATTATAATGTGTGATCAGGGAAAGTCCAAGACTACTTAAGGCCTTTATTGACCCAAATGGCCCGAAGGCCTTCTTTTTTATTTTATTATATATAATCCCCCTTTTAAGGGTTTAAGGGGAACCCGTACATGACCCGTAGGCCCAAGGCACAAGGCCCGACATGACCCGCAATACATGACCCGAAGGCCCAGAGGCATACCATGCCCATTACATGACCCGTAGGCCCAACCCTCTAGAACTTCCCCTCCCCAACATCTTGCATCATTGATCTCCTTAGCTCCCCACCTTGCATTGCTGATTGGCTAGCATTGCCCTGTACAAAGTTGCACGGTGCCTGGTCCCGATGGCAGCTGCCATACCCTCTCATTCTTCCAATCTGATTAGCTCTGCATCTAGTGGATACTACTCCTATTTCTATGATCCTCTTCTGGGGCATGTTCTATGTGAACTGGGCTACTCCATGGTCTATGTGACCCGAAGGCCCTGTGGCCCGAAGGCCTTTGATGACCCTAAAGGCCCTGTGGCCCGAAGGCCTTTTATTATTATAAGCATATAACATTAATGTTCACTAGATTACTAGTAATGTAAAAGACCCTATTGGTGGTTACCATATCATTTATACACACACTTTTCTCATAAGTCTATGAAACTTTGGTACTCATGTAGATTTCTTTTCATATGTTTGGTAGAGTCTAAATGTTGAAAGATGATGTAGAATAGATGAGTTGAGATTTTCACAGAATGGGGTGATGAGGATTGTGGATATTATTATTACCACTATTAATTATTATTTTATTTATCATTTACCTATAATCATACTATAAGAGACCATTTGATATATTCTACAATGACCATGTCCCAGTATGACTTATTTCTTTCATATTCATTTTATATTGTATTTTTTTCTTATTTTTTAGGAATACACTAATTGTTTATTATTTTTGATGTCATTTTTTTATTTATGTTATTTATCATTATGATATGAGGGTAAAGTCTCTTCATATAACCCTCTAGACCCTTTTTAGTATCCAAAATATTCTAGTTTAAAGGATGGATCACAAAATTTCTTATGACACACACACGCTATCTGGACATTGTTGAGTTTTCAGTGGTTGTGGACATTATAATGTGGTATTAGAGCCATTTTATCAATGTCTTGAAATTTAGGATATGATTGTTTAAAAATATTATTCAATGTTTTATTGATAATAAATGAAATAATTCTCTCACATTTTTCTAAATCATTTTATATGTGGAAAATATAGGATGAGATCATGAATTCTTAAATTAGATGATAATTAAAATTTTAATCTATTAAATTATTGTTTGATATTTTTGGAATAAATATTTTATATGACTTATTGGGGCTTAAAATTTTATAGTATTGTTCTTTACTTTATATTCCATAATTATTTTTCATACCGTCATCGTTGAATCTAATATTTGTTTGTAGATAATCATCAATGATTTCAAACATGGATGAGAGTCATAAAAAAAGAGGCCACTTCATATTTTGGATCATAACTTCTTCATTTGATATTGAATTATGCTCCAAATTTTATTATAGATAAAGGATGTAATTCATAAAAAATAACTATTCCATATGGATCGATGGATCTTGTGTTTTGAGGTCAAAATTTTTTTTCAAATTGAATTAAAATATTAGTCTTAATGTCATGTTCACACATGTAACATCTTATAACCTAAGCCTCCACTCCACTCTATAAATGTGTAATTTTACACATTTTGAGGGGATGGGTCATGCATTAGAATATTTAGGGAATATAAAAAATTTCATCCATACCAATTCTAAAAATATTTAAAGAGTGATACCTCTTGAAAAAGAGATCCGTTTTACAATGCTATATTTATCAACATCGTGTTTAAACATTCATTTATTATAATTAAACTCTCTATTTATATTCCATTTATTTTTTTATTTAATTTTTTTACATTCACGTTATTTTTTTTATAAATCAAGAGTATGAATTTGAATGGGTTATAACCTTTTTAAATAATTTCACATGCAAGCTGTTTCTATAATGATTACTCCAAAAATAGAATAGTATATTTTCCTTGTAATTGATCTAAATATCACGGCTATAAATGTTTTTTTTGATAAAAAAGATAAACATTATTCTTATAATATAATATTTTAATTTTTTGATAATTATAATAAATAATTTAAATCCTAATAACATAACATATAAGGTAGAGTATTGTATTAATTATTATTGAGAAACATTAATTAATAAATATGAAAAAAAAATATGGGTTCTTTTTATGATTTCATGTATAATCCCTATACCCAATTCATGATAATTTATAGTCTATATTAATTAACTAATTAACCATTAATAGTAAGTTATACTAAGAGGAAAAATCTTGAATGGGGTTGAGATTTCAGGTTCCAAAGTTAGTATCAGTTTTAATTCATTTCATCATATCTTTTGTGTAAAATTCGTTAGGGTTTGGAAGTTTATGGAATATGGGATTATAATTTTATGATTTTTAATTAAAATTACAATAATAAAAAGTTAATTAAAGTTTTATAGTAAGACTATTTATTCCCTATAAAAATATTTCTAAAAAATCATCATATCATTGCATTATATATATATATATATATATTCAATTTTAGAATATAAGGAAATCTTTTTTCAACATACTTCATATTGTTTATAAAAATCAAACAACCCCCCCCCCACCCCACTCTTAAATTTTAATAGTTTATCTCATTAATTTTGAATTCAATATAACATTAACATGTTCCTAAAAATACCTAATACTTATAAAATAAACCTAATATGAAACTCTGCTACACCGAAGTAGTAAAAATTATACATCCTTTAAAATCACTCATGTTAACACTCTTAAAATTTAAATCACTTCTAAGGAGGATAATATTTTCTTCAAAAAAACATATTTATTATTTTTTTATTTATTTCATGAATTATTATTCATCCTTCTCTCCAATTGGGAAATTTTTTTTTCCCAAGGCAATCAATTCAAAATTCATCCCAACATATTAAGGTCAAATTTTATTTTGTTCACATTTATTTCATTTATTACAAGATATCATCCCATTAATCTGGTTGATCTAGACTATGAGATTAGACATTGTCTTGAGGATCAAATTAGATAGTCTAGTTCTATGGGAAGTGTTACTTTTCATACAAATAATGAATTATAAGATTCTCGGAACATTAAAATTAGAATAACATCATAATGTAAAATAAAACCAAAAACAATAACTTCAAATAACAAATAATAAACATCATATAACCATTTCAATACTATTTATATCATATATTATTTATCAACAATAATTTATTATATACACAAATATAGAATCATAATTTAAATTAAATATGGTTTTATTCACATTATCCTAAAATTACTTGGCCTTTCTAATGAGGATACCAAAAAAACCTAATGGAATTCCATATGACCAACTCAATTTTGAATTCATAGAATGTCTATTAGGATCAATAAAACCATGATAATTTCTATTCTCACGTGATGGAATTGAAAAATATTGGATGTATTATTAAAAAATCATTATTTAACATGTTGGAATGATTTTAAATGAATTTTAGTATAGGAATTGTTTCATAATCAAGGATCACTTATAATCAAAAATAGATATCATGGATCTAGAAATAAAAGGGGTAGTAAATGTATTAGTAATGTAAGAGATTTAAAAATTTATGTCCATGCTAACCACTTCACCAAATTGGAGATGAAATACTCATCCAGATATTCTAAGAATTCCTCACACTAATGGATATGATCATGGTGGATTCCATGGATAGTAGATAAATAGTTAAAAACCAGTAGTAACTAAACATATATCGAGGGTTGTGATAAACCAAAACTCTCAATAATTTAGTGATTGATGTATACCACCAGTTTCAAGAGTACACAATGTAAAATATTATTCTATTAAAAATATTTTAATTGATCCTATATTGGATGATTTAACTACATTGGTGAGTAATATTACCTTAGATAAAAAGGTTTCCTAACCCAATATTATGAGTTCATGTGAACTTTTTATTGAACTATTCCACCCTACCAGTTGTTTCCCTCAATTACAAGTAATAAATAATTGTGCAACCATCACCCCTATGGGACCATTTCAATAGAAAAAACAAGAAAATACCCAGTACATGTTTAATTATTTTAATAAATTGTATATTCCATGAATTAATGATCTTTATAACTTGAGGTACATTTATGGATAACAAAACATTCTCCCTTTTCAACAAAACATTGAGAAACTTCCACCTTACCAATAATGTTTTCAACGACCCCGTAATATATTCAAATCCCAAAATCAAAAATTCAACAACAAGGTTTATAAAAAACAAATGTCCATTATAATTAAGATAATATCAAGAAAAAAATATTTTATAATAAATAGAATTATTTAATGATTTATTGTCTAGAGTTGATGGTGGTGGAGATATAAATGAGTCATCTTTCCACTGCCTTCCATGAAATGGTAAGAAAGAACTCTGGAAATATTTCATCCCCCCCCCCCAATATGAATCCTAAGGGGAATTTTATTTAAGTAACAAATATAATGGTAAATCAAATAGCTAATAAATATAGTCATATTTGGATTCACCTTAACTATCACGAACCAGCCCGAGTCGACCTTGAACTGGTCACCTAGGCCAGCCCGCGACAAGTCCTAAGAGGCTTTCCCAACCCTCTCGGGATAGAGACCAGCACTGAGGGAATCAATAGAGTACGCAAGAGAATGATTTCTCCCAAATATAAACAATAAAAAAAAGAGGATTGAAATGGACAGCCCAAAATACATTTACATAAAAATTAAAATGAACATTATTTGTACAAGAAACTAAAAGTAAAACTGAACCAAAAACTCAACTGACCAAACCTGATAACAAATAACTCCATGTGACCCCTCTAGTCACTCTCCAACACAATGATCACACATCGCCCAAGGTGATCGAACTCATGTTGAAACCTGTAGAAGGGATAAAAACAGAAGAAGAATATAGGCGTGAATATGAAAAATTAGTAGGTTAGACTGATATTCTATTCCCAATGCACATCCTTAAAAATAAAAGAAACATAAATTTCAAGTTTTAAATAAAATATATAAAGGTATGTTTTCCAAATTATTTCCCATTCTATAAAAATTTAACAGACAAAAACTTGCATGACTTATAAACAAGAATGATAGTAACAATTTTCAAAGAGGCACAACTTCAAAATGAAAATAGTTTTCAAGAGGGATAATTTAAAGAATGTACACTTTTATAGAAATAACACACACTTATGAATTTACCAACCAAACACACCATATGATGATGGTGAGTACAAAATATCCAATGATCACAAGTCATGGGAACACCCCTAGGCACTAGTTAGTTGTGAGCCCCTGGTACCTTGTATCTCTGTGAAAGTAACCATAATAAATTTCTATTCTCATGCATACGAGCCACTAGTAGGTAGAATACCCATAACCTAGTGGTCCCACAACAACATCATCATCATAGTTTAGTTAGTGTTGTCATCGTCAAACTTTTTATGTGAAATAGGGGACAAACCCCACGGGATCACTAGCAAACTAGAACACGTCTTTCCACCTAGATACTCAGGATTCTCTTTAGTGTTCAATCAAGTTAAAAATATTGTAAAATAAACTTTTCACATAAAAATTACATTACAAAACCATAAACACACAAACATATTGCAAACATGATTCACATTTCTTTCATGAATCAATAAACAACTAAAAAGTTTTGTAAAACAATTTCAAGGAGTATAACGAGGCCTTGCACATAAAATCCATTCAAAAATGATCTTTTAAGGACACAAACCCATAAATAACATATTAACCAATATTTGGAAGCCCCAAAACCAATTAATAAATCAATTTCATGGACCATAAAATTTCCCCAAAACATATAACATTAAATACACATGGAAACCATTTTTACAAAAAAAAAAGCCAAACGATACTTTAAGCCTTTATCAAAACTAACATTTGAAAAAGGTATGCATTTAACTTTTATTAATGAGGTGTATACACACAATTTACTTCAGAAAACAAAATTCATAGATACCTTAAAACAATCAGGTTACATATTCAAAACACATCCTTTTTCATAAGGATATGAAACGAGACATTTTCCAGCCACTTGAGCCAAAACATGATGTAAAACAAAACCCATTTTTTTGTAAAAAAACCAAATTGGAAAGACATTGAAGACACAAAAATTACATTTTTAATTCTTACAATTCATTTATAAATCCAAAAAAATAATTTTTTAAATCAAACTTAACACATAAAATCCAACCGGGCAATTTACTGAACACATAACATGCCCTTTTAAACAAAACAATATATTTTATGAACCTGACAAGGAATAAAACACCAATTGCATTTAATATTTTATTCATTCTACTGGAACATATTCAAAATACCATAAAAATATTCTAAACCTCACAAAAAAGTTGTGAAAGATAGAATAACATTTAAACAAACACGTGGGGTACACTTTTATGACAAAACAACACTACATTTCACAAAAAAGGTCTAAAAATCATTTTAAACACCAAGAAAATTATCCAAAGGGTGAAACACAATAATAAAAATATATATCAGGTGATAAAAATAATAAAATGATGAAACTTAAATGATAAAGGCAAGTGTAAGGGATATCCTACCTCAAAACCTTAGCGTAATGGAAACACACCCCTAATATCACAATCTAAGGGTTTACAAACCCTAAACCTATTACGACCATCCCCAAACAAAGAAAACCCCCATAAAAATCATTTTATAAAATAACCCTAGGTCAATAATTAATATAGGAGAATATAAAACTAATAAATAATGAAAGGAGGAAGAAGGGGGGAGAAATGAGAAGGAATCTCACCTTGGAAACCAGAAAACTCTTCGTCTTACCTTAGATCTGCACTCATAGAGGAAAGGTAGTGGATTGAAACTCCTTTTAAAGGCTCCTACAGTCTATAAGAACCAGGGGAAGAATATTTGTGGCAAAAAGAGAACTAATTGAATGATTTATGAATGAGACAAAATACCTTTTAAAAATTTGTACAATTTGAGAACTATTGAAAATATTTCCCCTAATCCATGACAAGATGAGCTCCAAAGAGATAAAATGGAACATGGGGGTGCGTTTAGTGTTTTTTTCCTAGAGTGTGATGTGGAATCACTGAAAAATATAAAAAAATGTATAAGATATAAAAGAAACTACTTATTTTTTTAAAACTAGAAATGTGCCCTCGGGCTGGCCCAATACTTGAATAAATAACCCCAATTTACCATGCTTATGAATTTCTAAGGGGTCCAAAAGGATATGGTAGTTTTAATATGTCATTGGAGTCCAATTGGAAATTGTAAAGAGTGAATTGTTTTAAAAAATTAAGGAGTTATAAAAGAAACAAATTTGGTTTTTAAATCTGGAAATGGGATCACAGTTGGCCCAAATCAGGAAGTAACCACCCTTTCTCCAAAAACAATGAAAAAAGAAATGGGGAACCAAAATTAGGGTGATTATACTTAGATGAAACTTTAAAACTCAAAATTAATCTCTCCCAAGACCCAAGAAAAGGATAAGGATTTCCAATTAACTAGATCAAAACAAGGACATGGAAAGCTGAGTGTGACAATTCTCCCCACCATTAAAGCTTTCCGCCCCTGGAAATCCACAACACATTCCAACTGATTGATCAACACCTAAGGATTATTTATAAATATGGTCCAGCCTAAAAATTCATTGACACACCATCCAAAATTAATATATCTTAATCCTCTTACCTCAACCAAAACACCTACTCTCAACCACTTCCCGAGAATCAACTGGAATATCAAGTCACTACCTCCACAACCAAACCAAGAACTCGGTTGTTGGGTCTTCTACCAATGAACCCAAAAATCACCCAAAACAAAGAGAACTCACAAAAAACAAATATTATAGGGTAGTATGAATTTTAATCCCCACCATTAAGAAAAAACTATCCATAGATAAGTTCTTAATAGGAAAAATCAATGAGACCCGTGGTGGATCTCCCTACCATTAGAACCGAAAAAGCAATGAACAAACAAGAATTACACATTAAATATAATTGGGACTCACTTGCACAAGTACACCAAAACTCTCCCACAAAAACCAACCAACCTAGGTTAATATAGTTATAACATGAATATTTAAACCACCCACTCCTGAACGGAGGGTACAAGAACTGGGCCAACACTTTCAGCACGGATCAAAACCCCCACAACTCGGGGTAGGGAGGGAAGGGGAACCAATAATGGGGCCACTAAAAACACAAAAATAAATAGATGAACCACCCAAAACCCACTATCTATGAACAGGTAATACCAATACCACACCCAATTTACACAGGTAGTCCACATAGGGACATTGATCAGAAACTCACAACCATTAAGGCATAACCATAGACACTATGTGAGGGGTAAGTCCACCATGCTCGTTGTGACAAGAGGAAATTCACTGTGATGAGGAAGAACAATATAGACATAGAAACTACCTTACCACAATGGTGGAGGTAGGAGCCTAGTAAAGTTCCCCAAACCTCTAGCGATTTTCTGACTACGTGAAAAACTTCATCCAAGGCCTATGGTTGGAGCCTTGATGTTTGAAGCATCTGTTGTGCCGCATTCAAGAGCTACGAATAAAATTATTTCATGAAATGAACTAGCTCAAAAAAAACCAATACACAATAGAGAAAGAGGGATATAAACTATAATTATAACTTATATATAATGAGGAGTGAAATAAACAATCAACACGGTGAAACACACCAAACATCACCAATCACAATCGATGTAACTAAGAGAATCATCATAACAGGAAGGCACTATAAATTGAGCCCAAAGAGCTCTATATTTTAACAAATAGGATGATGAATTATTTGAAGAGGTGGATCTAGATTATGAAACATGAGAAATAATCTTTAGGATAATCAATTATAAATATTGAAAACAGAGAACTATCTGGGGCCACATCACAACATCCAACACATCTTTAGAATCCCACTGAACATTACTCGAAAACTGATCCACCAACAAAATACCATCTCAAGAAACAACTAGATTATGACTTATAGAGAAAAAGGAATCATACTGAATAAACAAATACTCTAATACATAGAAAAAACTAGCCACATAACCATCGTTTTATAAACAAATTCCACATTTTTTTAGCTCAAAACACTTTTGAAAAACAAACAAACTTGGTGGATTTCCATATTCACCAATGATGTTTCATCAAGTCTCACTCACATGCACATTTCCATGACACCCTAGGCACCCAAACACCATGTCATATAGGTTATCCTTATAGATATCAATAAAACTGTTCATGTGAGAACCAATGAAAACACAAAAGGTTAAAACAAAAAAACTTCATTCCAAAAATCATGTACCTTCAAAAGGAGCACTAACCACCAAGTCAAAAACTCTTTTAATATTTTACAAAACAAACCACAATTCATCAAGAACCATATTATTAAAAACATACCCCTTTTCCTTTTTAACAACTTTTAAAACAACAATACTACTCCAAACAACCCCTTCCTATTTTCTAAACTTCTGCAAGGTATATTTTCATAATCTGGTTGCCATTGAGACCAATACCCTTTCAATAAAAACACCAACCACTCAAAACCAATTTCCAAAACTAATTTATTAGGTTCAAACACTTTTCAACATCCCAACACACCCCATTTAAAACAAATATTAAGAATCACCATAAAATGATTCACACTTTCAAATCATTTTATTTCAACAAATCACAAGTTAAGATTAGTTAAAATCCAATCTTGTTAAATCATTTCCACTTCCTCCACAAAAGTTGTTTAACAAAAACACGATCTTCCAAAACCATTATTATATTTAATTTTTGAGAACTCCTTTTTCAAATTTTCAAAATTCAATAATTTCTTTAAAACCCATTTCCATAGTTCTCACACAAGGATTATCAAAACAAAAATTCATAATTCAAGAAAGGTCCAAGAGACCCAAAAAAGGGAACTAGTGTTGGTGGGTGACTTGACTATATGGTTGGTCGCTATATGTAAAACACAACACCAACACAGATATGCTTATTAGGACCTTTCCCTGGATCCACATGGCTTTCCATGCCCTACAAGCTCACAGAGGCCATTATTCATACTCCCCTTGTCATATCCCAACACCAAACAATCAACAAGAACAAAGGACACTAATAAAACCCGACTTCCTGTGGAAACCTAAGTATCAGAATGAGCAAGAGTTCATGATTCTCTTCCCACACTTAACCCTCATGTCCCAAAATCCTAATCCATATAACTTGACATCCCCCAAATTACAAGGTAACTCTAAAATGAAAGGTCTACTAAGAGACAACCTCCCTCTGATACCATTTTGTCACGAACCAGCCCAAGTCGACCCTGAACTGGTCACCATGGCCAGCCTGTGACAAGTCCCGAGAGGTGTTCCCGATCCTCCCTTGATAGTGAAAAGAACTGAGGGAATCAATAGAGTACACAAGGGAATGATTTCTCCCAAATATAAACAATAAAACAAACAACATAAAGAAATGGAATACCCAAAATACATTTACATAAAAATTAAACTGAACATTATTTGTACAATAAAATGAAAGTAAAACTAAACCAAATACTTAAATAACCAATAATAAAAACCAAATAACTCCATGTTACCCCTCTGGTAACTCTCCAACAAAATGATCGCATGTCGCCCAAGGTGATCTAACTCAAGCTGAAACTTGCACAAGGGATAAAAATAGAAGAAGACTATAGGCGTGAGTATTAAAACTTAGTAGGTTAGACCGATATTCTATTCCCAATGCACATCCTTTAAAATAAAAGAAAAATAAATTTCAAGTTTTAAATACAATATATAAAGGTATGATTTCCAAATGAGGTCCCATGCTATAAAAATTTAGCAGAAAAAAACATGCATGTTTTATAAACAAGAATGCTAATAGAAATTTTCAAAGAGGTGCAACTTCAAAATGAAAATATTTTTCAAGAGGGAAACTTTAAAGAATGTAAACGTTTACATAAATTACACACAATAATGAATTTACCAAACAAACACACTGTATTCTTATAGTGAGTACAAAATATCAAATGAGCACAAGTCATGAGAACACCCCTAGGCACTAGTTAGTTGTGATCCTCAAGTACCTTGTATCTCGGTGAAAGTAACCATAATAAATATTTTTTATCGTGCATACTAGACACTAGTAGGGAGAATACCCATAAACTAGTGGTCCCCCAATAACATCATCATCATAGTTTAGTTATTGTTTCCATCGTCAAACTTTCTACATAAAATAGGGGTCAAACCCCACGGGATCACTAGCATACTAGTACACGTCTGCCCACCTAGATACTCGGGGATACCTTAGTGCTCAATAAAGTTACACATATTATCAAATAAACTTTTCACATCAAAATTCAATTACAAAAACATAAACACACAAACATCCCAAAAACATGCTTCACATTTCTTTCACGAATCAATAAACAACTTAAAAGTTTCATAAAACAATTTCAAGTAGTATAACAAGGCCTTACACATAAGATCCATTCAAAAATGATCTTTTAAGGACACAAACCCATAAATAACATATCAAACCAGATTTTCCAGATCCAAAACCAATTAATAAATCAATTTCATAGACCATAAAATTTCCCCAAAATATAGAACATGAAATACACATGGAAACCAATTTTATAAAAAAAATGCCAAACAGACCTTTAAGCATTTCTCAAAACTAACATTTAAAAAATGTATGCATTTCACTTTTATTAAGGATGTGTATAAACACAATTTAAAGAAGAAAAAAAAATTCATAAATACCTTAAAACATTTAGGTTACATATTCAAAACACAACCATTTTCATAAGGATATGAAACGGTCCATTTTCCAGCCACTCGTGCCAAAACATGTTGTAAACTAAACCCATTTGTTTGTAAAAATAAATCTAAATTTGAAAGCCATATAAGAACCAAAAATACAATTTTTTATTCTTCCAATTCATTTATAAATCTAAACAAATAATTTTTAAAATAACACTTAACACATAAAATCCAACCGGGCAATTTACCGACATGCCCTTTTAAACAAAACAATTTATTTTAAGAACATGACAAGGAATAAAACACCAATTACATGCCATATTTTATTAAATCTACTGGAAATTGTTAAAAATACCATAAACCATGTTCTAAACCTCACAATAAATTTTTCAAAGATAGAAAAACATTTAAACAAACTCTTGGTGTACACTTTTATGACAAAACAACACTACCTTTCACAAAACAAGGCTTAAACAACCATTTTTTACACCAAGAAAATTATAAAAAGGAAAAAAAACAATAATAAACATATATATAAGTTTATAAAGATAATAAATTGATGAAACTTAAATGATAAAGGAATGTTAAAGGGAAATCCTACCTCAAATCCTTGGCGTAATGGAAACACACACCAAATATCACCATTTGAGGGTTTATAAACCCTAAACCTATGACGACCAAACCCAAAAGAACAAAACCCCAATAAAAATCATGGGATAAAAGAACCCTAGGAAGATAATTTCTATAGAAGAATATAAAACCCAGAAATAATGAAATGAGGAAGAAAAGGGAGGAAAAATGAGAAGGAATCTCACCTTGGAAACTAGAAAACTCTTTGTCTTCCCTTAGATATGCACCCATAGAAGAAAGTGAATGGCTTGAAACTAATTGGATAGGATCCAAAGTTCTGTAAAAAATAGGGTAAGAAGATTTTTCACAAAAAGATAACTAATTTAATGATTTATGAATGAGACAAAATACCTTTGGCAAATATGGATGATTTGAGAACCATTGAGAATATTTTACCTAATATGCAACAATATGAGCTCCAAAGAGAAAAAATAGAACATGGGGGTGAGCCTAAGGTTATTGGACTCAATTGTGATGTGTAATCACAAAAAATTATAAAAAATGGACAAGATATAAAAGAAACAAATTATTTTTCAAAAATGGAAATGGGCCCTGAGGCTTGCCCAATACTTGAATAAATAACCCCAATTTACCATGCTTATGAATTTCTAAGGGGTCCAAAAGGATATGGTAGTTTTAATATGTCAGTGTAAGACAAGTGAGAAGTTTAAATAGTGAAAAATGTTGAAAAATGAAGGATTTATAAAAGAAACAAATTTTCTTTTTAAATCTGGAAATGGGCTCACGGTGGTCCAAAATCATAAAGTAACCACCCATTCTCCAAAAAACTCATAAACAAGAAATGGGGAACCCAAATTATGGTGATTAGACATAGATGAAACTTAAAAAAACATTAAACTCACCCAAGACCTAAGAAAAGGATCAGTATTTTTAATAAACCAGATCAAAACAAAGACATGGAAAATCGGGTCTTACATTAACAATAGAAAATTCCCATTAAAGACTAAATGATGATAAGATAAATGAGAAAGATAGTGGAAAATAAATGAGAATTGATTTTCTTTATAAACTCAATATATCTCTAAATATATTTTCTTAAAACATTTTTATGGATGAATAGTATATACATGAAATATTTTTTTGATATATTCATACATGAGGAGATAAACACCCTTAACTTTAGAAATCAATAAATTTCAATGAAAACCCATTTCAATGAATGAATATTCTATAAATGGAAGAGGGAATGAAAAATAATCATATTGAACATGGGAAGAATTTCTCTTCACTCATCACACCAAACATGTTGATGCTTACAAATTGTAAGAACCTGAGAAATTCACCATTACATTCTCCATGAATGACATTCATTTCTTTAGTTCTTTTTATAAATTTGGTTCCTCTATTTATGTCATTATTACCTCTTTTTTCACTTCCTTATAGGTCATAGAACACAATACCATATGGGTGGTGGTGGAATTATGAAATAGTTTTATGGAATACCCTACATGATATCTTTAGTATATAATTTTTTAGGTGAGAGATATTATATTTGATGGAGATTTCCATATGGTAAATTTGGAGATTGATTAGGTATTTTATCATAAACCCATAGTTATTGTTAGAAAATTCATAAAATATAACATAAAAAATATATATTTCCTTGATGTTACACTTTCCTCAGTGTTGAGGGATTTGATTATAAGTTTCATCATTTTGGACTCCATGATGTTCGCTTTAGAGGAAAATATTTTTGTTTATCTCTTATTAAGATCCATCTTCTAATGAGTTTATAAACATTGATTTTAAAATTTTTCAAATAATAATCATTATATTCATAATTATATTATTAGTATCATGTTTAATTTAAGGTCTCAAAAATTTCCACACCTTTTTCTTAATGTCAAACCACTCTCAGTTCTAATTCATTTATAGATTCTTATTCAGATTCTAGGCATGTACCCTGTGATTATGACAAAGCTATTGATTTTACAAATGGATTTGATGCAGTGTTCTATAGAATTGATTATATATATTTTTATACTAATAAAAATTGTAAAAATATCTTTACTCTCATAAAATTTCCATAAATACAACACCCACCAAAATTGGAACTCAAACACTTATCCCCAAATTTAATATATCCAAACATATTGAATAATGAAAAATTTACTATTATTATTTTTAATAATATCTTTCATGAACAAGAAATACAAATTCTAAATCTATTTATGTAGAATATTAGAGAATTTTGGAACTCATTATTATACATATCGACTATTATCATCTCTATTTTCATGAGAAATATACTTTTAGTGGATTGGGAAAACCAATTAAGAAACTATAAAAAATACATGACAACACACTTTTATATGTTTTAAATACAGATATAGAAAATTTACATAAACCAAGTATCATAAGTCCAATATCTAACATAAAATGGTATATCCTTGTAAAGGATGTACCAAAGAAAAAGGGATTCATAGTTTTAAAGAATGAAAATAATTATTTCGGTCCTATGAGAGTGTAAAATAGTTAACAAGTGTGCATAGATTATAGTAAAATCAATCAATCCACTCTTAAGAATCATTTCCCCTTACCATTATTAACTAGATTCTTCACACTATTCATTCATGGATGATGTCTCTAACTATTTTGAGGTTCTTAGTACAAAAGATGACTATTAGAAGATACCATTCTCCTATATGTTCTGTACATTTTCCTATGAAGAGATTCTATTTTATATTCATTAATCCCCAAGTAACATCTATATATTCATATTTTGTATTCATTCAAACATAATCAATACATTCATTGTGGTATTTATGGATGAATTCACTGTGTATGGATCATTATTTTATCAATGTATATCTTTGATGAGATAATATTTTCATTGATGTCTTGAAAAAAATATAGTTTTAAATTTGGAAAATATTCATTTCATGATAGAGAAAATAATTAATTTAGTTAATTTAGTTTCATATAATTTAATTTAGTTTGATGGATCTAAGGTAAATATTATTTATGCATTTCCATATCGTATATGTGTGTTGGATATTCATTCAATCATCAAGTATATTTGTTTTTGTCAAGGATTCATCAAATATTTTTTAGGATAACTATACTATTATATTTATTTATTTAAAATTATTTCCAATTAATATTTTATTATTCTTATATGGTGAACACTAAAGAGTTAAAGAAGTGTCTCACTACTCCACCTACTATACAGACCCCATGTTGGGAGCTTCCATTTGAGCTTGTGTTTGATGCTTCAAGTTTTATAGTTGGACCACTCTTCTCAAAGTGGATAGAGGGACATACACTTTTAATCACCTATGTTTTGATGAAATTGTATTTAGTATAATAAAAGTACACACTAATGAAAAAATAGGTTCCTTATATAATATTTTGTTTAGATAAAATCCATTCCTATTTATTAGGATTTAATGTAGTCATTTTTCTAATCAAGCATCTTTGAGATATCTCTTCAAGAAACCATATGAATATATCAAAATTATCTACTAGATAATCTTTATTATAGATATTAAAATAAATATAATGTATAAAAAAGGGTCCATATAAATTATTATAATACCAAATGAGTTCGACCAGTCACACACCATAGGATGACAGCCTAGACTAGATTCCACATTGGAAATATTTCTCGGTTTGAATATTTATAAAATCATAGGTACACATACATATTATTCTAATTTAGTTATAAATATTATATTCAATGAAATAAATTAATATGCAATGAAAAGGCAAATTTAAAAACTGAATTTTGAGTCTATTTTTTATGTTTGGATTGATTCGTACCTATAGTGCATGTGTTGTCACCAAGTTATTAAGAGGTTTCTTCCTGATCTAACGCTTGAGTCTATTATAAATTTTTATCATAAATTTACCTATGGTGGAAACTTTAGATGCCAAGGGATAGATATGAATGTCTTATACTATAGATCATATTAGTCAAGATTTATCATTGATTCCCATGTGTTTTTAAGTCATTATATCATTAGAAAATTGCTGGAAACATTTCTATGATAATTGGGATCAATCAACATCCCATATTATTCTATGAAACTGGTATTGTATGGGGAATTGATTTTATGGGTTTATTTCCTAGGTCACACTATTATTTTTGAATTATATTTTTTATTAATTATTATAAAAAATGGGTGGATTTGAATGACGCCAGAACTAATGATTCTCATGTTTTAGTGGACATTTTTTTAGATTGATAATTTTTTTATGTTTGGAATACCAAAATTGATCATTAGTGAACAATGGAAAAATTTTTGAAATAAATTTTTTTCTTCCCAGTTATTGAAATATTTGGTGACAAAGATAACATATAACCTATACAATACATAGATATATGGTTATGATGAAATCTAAAATCGAGTGTTAACACAGTTATTGGAGAACACCATGCTACCGAATAGATATAATTTGATAAAGTTCATGGATGATATGATTTGGGAATATTGGATATCCTATAAGATACCCATAGACATATCCTTATTTTGAATTATATTTGGGAAATTATTCCATCCTTCCCTATAGGTTGATCATCATTCATTTTATTGGTCCATAAAAAAGTACAACATAGATTTAGCCTAATAAATAGATTAAATGATTTTTCAAATTAAAGATTGTGAAGAGATATGATTAACATCATAGAAACACTCAAGACTATAAAAATATTGAGAAAATGTGTCCCATTATATAATGATCCAAAAAATAGAGTTTAATTAGGGATACAAATTTCTTCACTAAAGTTCATAACTAAATTTGATTCATGGTAAGTTCTATTCAAGGTTAGTAGAACTATATATTTTTCCTCATATTTTTCATTATGTTTAATTGGATATAAAAAAATAGGATATTGGAAGTAGTGTTACATTTAATAGGATGAACTGATGAAATAATTTGGGGGACTCCTCACACCGGTGGTTGATATCATGAGACTGCATGAACAATCATCACTTAAGAATATCAATTTATCCCTAACCCACTCATTTTATCAAATTTTTCATATTTAAAATTATTTATTTCATGAGAATATATTATTTTATATGATGATAATTATGAAAATATAACATTTTAATTATTATAGAGGGGATAAAATTTTGGTTAGTTTAATTTTATTTTTTATTTTTTTTTGTTCTGTATGAATTTTCAAAAAAAAATAAAAAAATTAAAAATTAAAAAATCATGAAGGATGATAATTTGTGTGTTGAAGTTATAGGGAATATATTTTCTATTTTTCAAATATGATTCATATTATTTTCGGCATGAGAAATATTTCATCATCAATGACAAATTTTTTGAAATAAAGTTGTTTTAAATTATTTGATTTGTTTATTCATTTTAAAAACACTTATATTTGGATACCATTCATTGTGATATTAGTTAATGGTAAATCATTTCATTTTATTTCTCCACAAAAGAATCATAGAATACCATTACTTGTGTAATCTTTAATATTCAGTGCACAATATAACAAAGAGAAGTATTTTTTCAGCCTACAACAATAGTATTTTCATATATTTGTTAGTCTCCCAAGAAATTTCATCACTATAATGAATTGAAATATACATGTGAATAATATATCCAAATGATGTAAATAATCATAAAAAGTAAAAAAAATAAAAAATAATAATAAGAGTGGGGTGTGATTAAATGTATAGAATATGGGGGTATTTAGTTCTAGAGAAAACAATTTGACTTTTTAGAATACACAAGTGGGTGGATTTTTATATTTAATAAAAATGTATATATAAAAAGTTTGGTGGAAAATAACCAAGTATGAAAAAAATATAATATATATGATTATAATAAATAAGCAAGGTAAATAAAAGTTTTAAATGTATCGCACACATATACATGAATAATTAATGGTATAGTGGACCCATAACATGTTTCCCCATGATTAGTGTCATTAATCTCACTAGATTTTGTCTTGATACAATTTATTTTAACATAACAGTAAATATATTGATATTGACTACTTATTGGTATTTTTTTATTTTCTTATATTGTTATCATAGATCAAGAAATTTAAACCCACATATCTTATCAAAATTCATTTAAAAAATGCGGCATTTTTCTTTTCCCAAAAGTAAAAAATGGTATGTGTGCGTGGTTGATAAACAAAAATTTTATTGAATATGATATTGATAATAAATTCTACATTTTACCCAAATGATACCAAATATTTATTTTATAGAGAATATGGTATTAGATTAATAATTTGAAATTTTGATGAATATTCCAATTTTATCCCTTTAATGTGAAATATTTTATTTTTCACATAATGTTTTTATTTTATTCTTCAACTTAAAATTTCATGAAATTATTATTCACACAATGTCGCAAAATTATTTTTTAGAATATATTTTCTTGATCTCATATTTCATGGGAGAAAGTCATCTATGAATTCAGATCTAGACTTGACAAGTCAACATATACACTTCTTCACTACATTCTAAGTAGTGATCCTTAAGCGGTAATCCCATATTAATATTGATATACATGTTAAAAATAGTGATCATTCAGGGGGTACTCTCCTATGAGGATGATTAGTGAGAATCGGCACACTATTTTGATTCAATAGCAAGATGCATTTCAATTATTATTGAGATGAGTTGTGATAATCTAGGGTAACTAGAGATAGGGTTTTATTTATATTTTTAGTTCCTTAATAGGTGTAAATAAGGGGTACAAAATATACATGAAATTTATTCCTGCTATTTTATATTATATATTTTCAAACTCATTAAGATTTAACGAATTCAAATGATTTGAAATCACTCTAATTGCTTGTGCTTTTGGTATCAATGATGGGTTTCAGTGGTAGGATTAGTGGGATGCCTAACCCTATAGATATTATGTATAATTACCATTAATATATATAATAATTATTACACACATATATATAAGTTTATAATGGATAGATAATGGGTAGAAACTTCTTGTTTTTGAATGATACTCAAGTGTCTGGTGATCGTACGGCTGGCCTTAGTATGAGTCATATGAATTAGGAATCTTTGAAAGATATTATAGGTGTTTTCTTGAAAAAATAATATTAAAATACAGGAGGTGAATTTCCAATGATTAGGAAATAGATATTAGGTTCGATGATAAGTGACACTCATCAGAGGAGTCGAGTAATTAATGAGGTTCATTGTTTGTGAGCCATGAAATTCCTAGGGATATGGAAATGGGTAGTAATAAAAATATTATTTTCATGATCATGTTCAAGAAGGATGTCCAAATATTGTTATCATGTGTAATAATGGAAATAGATGAGGTTATGGAGGAATAAACCTCATGTTGGTATGATCATTAGTGTGTTGAGGTAAAATGTCTGATGGTCGAGATGGAATAAGGAACACGGTGAACTGGTGGATCCTATTTTTTTGGGTTCCTTGGTTAATATAATATTTCTTTAATAAATTATTTGTTGGAATGAGTTTTGATATTGGAATAGGTCAATAGATAAAATCTCATTCATCTAAGAGTGATTTAGATTGATGTTATTTCAGTGCTTTGGGTGAGGACATGATGGATGGTTCTTTTATAAGATGATCTTACCACAGAATTACACTATGTTTTGAGTTCAAACAATGGTTCGGATGTTTGGAAAAACATGAAATTCCTTATGAAGCATGTAATTGGGATCATTTTATTAGATTTAAATTAGTGGGTATGATCGATAGTTTTGATAAAGGAAATCTAGAGGATAATTGACCAATGTTTTTATGTGAAAAAAAATTTTGTAAGGTGGATACCACTATATATGGATCATTGGACCATTGAGAATGAATTTTATGTAGGTTATTCTGATATTGATGAGAATAGTGGCTCTAAATTAGATCCTACAAATAGAGACTTGTAGTGGGTATTACCTTTATCCTGGGAGTGATTTAATCAATAATGTATTAGTGTGTCGAGGTTGAGTGGTGTTGTAAAGCACTGTCTTTGAATTTTTGATAAGGAAAAGAGGGTGTTAAGAGTTTTTATGAATAGTGATCCTTAGATTTTAGAGTTTTGAGAAGGAAGATAATTTTTCATTATAGAGTTGATCATGATGAGTTTCTCATAAATTGATGACTAGGATGTGTCGTGTTGTATAGTTGGAAGATTATAAAAACTTATCTAGGATGAGAAGTGCTAAGGTGGGGAGGTTGTACAGAACTGTGACTTTCTGGGTTTCCCAAATGAGAGGAAATTATATTTTTGGAATTCAGAGTACATATGGTGATAAAATTATAATTGTCACTCATGAATGATCCCATAATTGTTTTATGTGATTTCATAGATATAGGGATATGATTTTTACCTTAGGATATGAATTTGGTGAGATTTTGAGATACATATATTTTTTAAAAATATAATAATATTTATAGAAAATAAAAATAATTAAATTTATTTAAATAATTAAGTCTTTTAAATAAAGGAACTAATAGAAATTATAATATCGTAGTTGAGTCTCTACAGGTGTTTATTCCAAGGAGCATAACTTTTTTTATGTTATAACTATCTTTTTAATCCTTTAAATGGTGTTTCCTTTAATAAAATAAATTTATTTATTTATTTTATTATTACCTTATCCTCCAATTCCAAACTTTATTTTTATATTAAGGTATAGAAAGACTTCCCCTATAATACCCTTGATCCATGAGAGAGTGTGTAGGGATATGGGGGAGTGATTTCAATCGGAAGCATGGTCTGTGTTGGATCAGAATGTTACGGTCATGGATCATAGGTTTGACATCAAATCATTAACTACAATATATGAGTTTGGTTATTACCTATAAATTATATCCCTTCTTATTTCTTTCTTCTTAATAATTTTATATAGAATTTTGGTTGTTGTGGTTTATAGAGGGATATGATATGGTATCATGTGTGGGAAATGGGGTCTGAAAATTGGTAAAAAAATTATTGATCTATTTTTTTCAAGTTTTCAATGTTCATTAAAGGACAAAAAGAATAATTAAACCCAATAAAAATAAAAATAGGTGGTTTATTATTTTCTTGTAATAGTATATACTTATACAATAAACTACGTAAGGGTAAATGTTTTTTAACATTATGCAGGGAGAAGTGTGCAAAGGTATTTCTTTATTTACCCTTACACATGGTGACCAGTATAACGATAGGGTTCCTTATATAGGGTGATATGTATAAGAATGTGGATAAAATTACCCTTATAATAGTGGCCTACATATGGTTAGTATATTTTACTAGTACACAGGAAACCCACCCCCACATGTAAGGTTATTTTTTAAGTGAATATATATTATTCAACTGAATTTTACAAAATGAGATATTATCCAACATTCATAAAATATTAGTTTGAGGTATAAAAATAGTTTTTGTGGGAGAGTAACGTATTACATATTCAATTTAAATTATTCAAGGAGTTATTACAAAATAAATAATGAAAATAATCTGTAATTGATTGTAGTGTTATATATTGAATTAGTGTGTCATGTTAATTGATGAAAAACCATTCAGAATCATATGTACTTAGAAGAGGGTTTTTCAAATTTTCTAAAGAGAATTACTCCTTAAATGAGTTAATTAGTCCCTCAAACATGCTCCCTTTTTGAAATAACATAAATATGTTGAATGTGATATGATGTGTCAATATTGAGGTTGATTGGCCTTTCTTTTAAATAAATTGGTTCCAGATATATAAAATTATTATTTTATTTAAATTGAACAAAGTAGATAATATCAAAGTTCTGGGGGATAGAGATGAGTTAATACTCTCATACCTAACACTCTATTCAACACATAATATAGTATGTGGGTTTGTATGAGCTATAAGGGATTATTTTTATATGATATATACTCAAGAGTGCATTAATAAATCTAAGATTATGACATATATGTATATACAAGTTGTGGTAGATTAAGGTTATAAAATTTACATGTATCCATAGTATAATTTCTCATGGTTATTACATGTGTATTTAAACATGGTGAAGTTAAAATAATTATTCAAATCCCTTAAAGGGGGTGAAATAATAATCCCTTTTTATGAGTTCTTCTATTTAATTAATCCTCTCTGTTCAGTCAAGTTCTCAATCCTACAAATATTTGGGTCATTGTCTAAACATGATATTGTACAAATTAAATGTTGTAGGACACCATAATTTTTAGAAGCATAAAACTCTTCCATACAATGATTGGTTAGATAATCCAATCATATATTCACCATTATAAACATGTGTAGACACAATATAAATCATCCAAATCCCCCCATTTCAACACAATCAGGATAGATTATCATAATGATTTATAGAGTCCCACTAGAACAATAACTAATTTCATGTTTGGGAAATATCACCATGCCCATGAATGGATCCTTTCATGATCATGTGAGTAAGTATCCACTAACTTATATATCCTTGGTGTTGAATATTGTCAGCTTTTCTCTTAATCTTAGTCTTCTTTATCATATAGCTCATGATCACCATATGTAATTAAGCTATGACAGAATAATTCTTCTTCTCTATATTCTTATCCTTTTTCAACACATAGGGTAGTCATAAAAATCTTTGTATTCTATGACATAGATACTTAGATTATATTTTATTCAAAATAGCATAATAGTTTCTTTTTTATCCAAATGGATGTGTTCCTTCATAAGAATAGAACAGTTGAAGGTCAATATCAAATAATAAAATATCCAAATTCATTTTATTATCTTTATTTTATATTCACATTAGCCCATGAATTTTTTCCTATTTCAATTATGAAATCTCCTCAATATTCAGTAACATGAGATCATAATTATTAAAATTAGTTGATATTTTAAATTTTAATTCTTCCTCAATATATTCGCAAAGTCCTAGTAAAATATATTTATTTAATTTATAAATAATATTCCAATATTAGGATCATAATATTCTTTCAAATCTCAAATTATAATTTGGATTATTTCCATCATTTTATATTAATGTATCAATGTATTCATCACAAAAAAATCTACAAAATTCAAATCATTTTAAAACATATTCCACGTGTGTATAGAGTTATTCATCATGAAATGGAACATTAATTATTAGTATGGAGCATTAAATATTTATCTTTATGAGTCACATTTTATTTCTATGATTTTTTTATGAATAATAAGTAAAAAAAGTATATGAATACAATTTTTTTCTTTGGAATATTTGGTTCTCGAAATCACTACTTCATAATGTTATTTGAAACGTTCCTTATGTCATTGATCCTACTTATTTTTCAAAATAAAGGAAACCAATGATGTTTCTTGAAAATTATTCCATTTTACATAATTTTTTGCGAACCTTATGATTTATCATTAGGTTAGTTCATGCATATGATACCTAATATGCCTTTAGATGATTAAATCATACAGAGGTCAGTTGTACCTTATGAAAACAACATGAAACTTTGAAGTGAAATAGTTATACCATTTGAAGTCTTTAATCTTTAAGAACTACTTTTTTATGAACCATATAATGTTTATTATTTCCATTGAATGTAACATTGAGATGTTCTTCAACCATTATTATGTTTTTTTATCATTATGTATCTCTGAGCATTACTTTTATCTTGACCATACAAAGTCTATAAATCCATATGAATATGTTATACTAGAAAATTATAAAGTCAGAGAAACTTAAAAAGAGTGTAGGGTTTAGTAATATGTTAAATTTACTTTCATCACTACAATTACATTTTTTATCAACATAATTTCAAATCATTCTATACAGTTCTCCGACACCATAAATCAACTCTTAATTATTATCCAAATGGATTTTTCACATGTTCATAAGAGATATGATTTAAAAGAAATTATGGTTCCCATAAAATTTATTTAATCCTAGAATATAAATTTAATCAATTATAATTACTTAAATTTTATCCATGGAATTATAATTATAAACATAAATTCAGTTCATAAAACCCTTCTTTCAATAGTTATTCCACACCTTTCTTGCAGCTATAATGTTATATAATCCTTGAATGGTTTCTTTAAATTTAAATCAATTTTTCTTCGTAGATATTAGTTCTTAAATCTACCAACTAGAATAATTCATACAAAACAATATTTCAAAACGTTTCAAATGATGTTTCTTCCACAATAATTATATTTCTCTAAAATAAAAGTTAATTAATAATCTCATTTTAGGGCATCATCTATAGACCCATTCCATCAACAAATTAATATAGGAAAATATTTCTTCACAAAGTAGCATCCATATTCTTTTTTTATTAATTAATAATTGAATTATCGTACCATATTGTAATTTTTTCCCATGACTATTTATGAATGAGTAACATTCGTCATTATTCATTGAATTTTAAAAAAAAATATTTTCAAAAAATAAAACCTAATCATAACAGTTCCATTTGGGTACTTCAACATACCCCTAATGATTTTTTTTTCAATAGTCACTTTAATTTTAATGTAAATGTCATGTTATCCCACTAATTGGAAATTAATTTAATGGAAAAAAGGAAGGCATCACACTCATCATTTACCATCTTCTTGGAATTTTAAGACAGCTTTTTTTTTAGAATTTTTTCAATTTAATATTTAAATAATCATGTCATTATCATAATTTAAAATGCTAGAAATTTGAATTTTTAAATTAAAATTTATTAAAGAGGTTAAATTATAAATTTCCCTGTGTTAATTATCCTAGAATATTTTATAATGATTCCAATAATATTAGGATGTGGTGTTTAACCTAGGGATAGAGTTTGGGGAGATTCCAAACTGGTGTAAATTATTAGAAAATATTAATATTTATTAAACATATATCAGTTACTTAATTTAATTAAACAATTATATATATTAAATGATTTCTTAGATGGAAATTTTTACTTCACAGTTGAGACCAAAATGGGTGGTTTTTTGGGAAAGGTAGTACCTATGTTTGAGTTTTGGGTCCTGGGTTGGTCCTTTTAAAGGTATTTATTTTTAAAAAAATAAATCTATTTTATTATTTTATTTTTATTTTCTTCCCATATTTTATATCTCATTTAATTTAAGATGGAATGTAATGCTACCCATGGAATCCTATGGATCTTAGAGAGAGAGTGTAGAGGGAGAGGGGAGATGGATTTCAATAGGAAGTTAAATTTGAGTTGTATTTTAATATTGTTTTCTTCAAACATGGGTCTATTCTAAAATAGTTAAAGATCTACTATGAAGATGGATATAAACAATATTTTCAGCACTATATATTGGGATTTCTTATTAATTTTTATAAATGGTATTTGGTTCATTACAGTTGGTTGAGGATTCTTATGTGGTGATATGTGAGTGAAATGTGTATTGGGACTTTATAACTTTATTTTTCATTTATCTTTTGAGCGATCTTAAAATTATAAATTATTTTCATTTTTTATGAATGAGAAGAATAAGAATGGAAAATCATAAAATATAATAATATGGTGCTTTTTTATTTTTTCCTATAGTTTACCATATCTAGGGGCTCACATAAGGGAAATAATTTTTTTACCCTTACTTAGGGGAAACTATATAAGGGGAAGGTTTTGGTCACATTTACAAAAGGATAATAGGGTAAGGTTCTATAATCCCATACCAAGGGGGGACCCACGAATGGGTATGGTTTTTCTTACCCTTACATAGGTTCCCCATGTAAGGGTAATATATTTTACCCTTATGTATCCACCCCCATAGTCTAGGGTAGATTACAGAAAATATTTTCAAAAAATAAAATAAATAGTTTCTTTTAAAAATTCATAAATAAAAAAATTATTTATAAAATGATATATTATAAGAGTTTCATACATTATTTATTACATATAAATTAATTAATAAATTATTTACAAAATATGTTGTAAAATATTTTTTTATTATTAGATGTGATATAAATGGTATTAGAGTATTGAATTGATGGAAAATGGATATTCAAACTTGTATGTGCTTCAGTGAGGGTTGTTGAGATTTATTGTTAAAGGGAATAACTCTATTAATATTATAATTGGCCACTCAAACACACCCCTTTAGTAAATTCACGTTCTTATGTGGTATGTAATATTTATTATCAACCCTTAGGATGATTGAAATTGTTTTCAAATAAATTTCTTCATGAAATAGAAAATGATTTTTTCAAATTGAATGAAATAGAAAATGTTCTGAGAGTCAAGTTGGACTCTTATACACTAGTTTTAGGCCTCTATTATCAATGGTCGAGGGCCTGGACTTTAAAATATATTTGTTGTACTTTTTATACCCTGAAGCATCTAATTTTAAGGAAATGTAATAATTTGGTTTCCTTAATATTTTTTCCTTAGATACCTTCTTGAAAAGGTGTGTGTTAGAATAAGATTTCTGGCATTAATAGTCCATATAACACAAAGACACTTATTATAGTCATTGAGATAGTTAATTCATTTTAGGTATGATTTTTCCACACTATATATTATGTGGGTTCCCAAGTGGGTATTATAGTGACCCATAATTTTTATACATATTTAATACATTTTTTAGATAAATATTCAATAAATTACACAAACACATACTTGACGACCATAATAGTTTACTTTCTGTGGAGACTAGGTATAGAATATTCTAATTTAGTGAATGATCTTCAACATATTCCATAAATATATTCTCCTTTATTACTATTCACAAACGTACCCTACTTCAAACCATTCTTTATAACCTCTAGATAGGAATATAAGAATGGGTGAGATTATGTGCTGAGTAACAGTAAATAAGGGTGATATTTAAGAATAACAAGAATACATGTTTATGATAACATTAACATAACATTTTAAGACCATAGACTATATATCAAAGATCATGCAATTATGTCGTGGAATAAATATTGGCATTTTATAATACATGAATCATAATAGAATCACAGAAAATGAATAATGGGAGAATTATATTGGAATAAGAAATAAAATTATGGCATACACATTAGAATCGAAAATAATTTCCATAGTATTCAAGGATCTCTTCTAAGGATATCACAATGGAATGGGTTCACTCCATAAACCATTATAGTAGTCAATGTCATTCCCAATACAATCATATAATACAAAGAACCTTACAAAACTATGTTCATCCCCAATTCCAGTCCTATCTATCTCATGAGATATAAATCATTTCCCAATGCATTGGATATACATATAGGTCCCAAACATCACATATTGAAAATCATATATATATGTGACAAAATATCATAAAAAATCATCATATAAAAAACAATGAAAATAAATGGTTTCTATCAACAATTCATGACAACATAACCTATAGAAAAGAAATAGGTTTCATAATCATTTCATCGTCAAAGAATAAATCGTGGAAAAAGAAGCAGTTTTCATAATAATCTAATCATGGTAAAATCTGTGGAATATAAATAGATTCCATAATTTTTTTCATCAGATACATAAACCTTCTAGAGAAATAATAATCATTTTATCCTTGGATAATATTCACAGTATATCATAATTAACATCAAATGATGTTAGCTTAGATGGAAGATGATTTTGAGAGATTACTTATAAAATTTATTGAGGAAGATATCTTTTCATTGAAAATAATTTTTTAAAAATAAAAATTCATAATTTTTTTAAAATCCTTTTCATTATAATTGACCTTAAACCCCAATTAAGTATTCTTAAAAGATAATTAGAAATCATTTATTGAGAAAAAAATGTATTCCAATTTAAAAAAAAAACTTTTTTATAAAATAAATCACATTCAAAATTATTTCCTTGAAAATATCCTTGATTTTTTGAATAAATACTAAAATTAAATTATGGTCTTCACATAAAGATATTAATTTCATGTCCTACACTTTATAAAACAATTATTCCAGTCATATTTCCAGTAAAATAAAAACCATAAATATTTTGAAATAATTAAGATAATTCCTTTATAAAACTCTAAAATGGTAAAAAATTGGTAAATTTTTCTTTAATAAAAAATTTAATGAATTTTTAAAGCGGTTTCTTCTAATTTTATTTTGAAAATATTATTTTGGAAGAAAGAGGGGTTTTGACTGAAGAGATAAAAAAGAATATTTTTTATAAAAACATTATCTTGAACTCTTGATAAAATATAAAATGAATCATGAAAGGAAAAATGTATTATATAAAAATAAAAATAATTGATTAAAATTCATGAGTTTATTGATATATAGATCAAAATATTTCATCAATGGAAGCATAATCGGGTACAATCATGATAAATGATTAGATTTCAAGATAAAACCCTTACATATTTGCTAACATTGAATCATAAGACTCGTGAAAGGATAAAAATAAATGTAACTTAAAATATAATCACAATTGTATCAATTCATGATATTAAAAATAAAATTATATTTGAAGACACTTTAAAAATTAATATAGGTTCAAAACATGACATCAGTCTCAAAGAAGTCAAATTGAGGCTATAATCTCTTACAACTTTAGTAATGTTTTGAATTGTAATCCCCAATAAAGAATAATATCATATAAAACATAAGATATAATAAAAATTTGGCTATTAATTATATAACATGTAAATGTTTTAGTATATATATAAAACAAAGAAAATATTGGTTATTTTTCATATGCCTCTTTAAAATAAAAGGGAGACTAATAATCCCTTACCATATGACTCAAAATCCATGATACATGTTTGAAACACATGTATAATAAATATAAATTTATTATTCCTATATCATAGAGAAATAATAAAAAATTTATACCATATAATATTTTCTTATGACCATCTATTACCGATTTGTTACAAATTCCCCATTAAAATAACATTTCTAGTAATAACCACTTTTTTTGTATATTTTCTGAATTGTTATTTTTGGTCCTATAAAATTGATCGTGGTTAAATAATATCATAAATAATAATAATTAAATAATTATCATATTTATATATCAATTATACATTTAAAACCAATCATGAATGATGTTTTTGGGAAATGATGTTTGATACAATCATTGTGATGGTATGTTATACATACACAAAATTAACAATTCCATTTGTGAATTGTAATTATAGAAATATATTAAGTTGTATATTATATTTAAATAATGGTAATAATAGAATATATAATTTATTATTTATTTAAATATACCTATATATATCATCCACGTTGTGTGGTGAAGAAAAGAGTGTTTCATCTCTTGGTGAACGTGGTAGTCCACACACACATGAACGAACTTAACATTTTTTATTGTGTGAAAAGGTAAGAAGTAACATGACATAATATAATTTCAAAATGAAAAATATTTAATTAATATAATTAATATTTAATTTATATCAGATATATTCATTAAATATATCTTTTTTATCTTAGATGTAAAGAATTAGTGAAACAAATCACATCGCTTTGTGAGGTAGTTGTCTGCCATACACACGAGTGAAGTTATCACATCTCCAACCTAATGGAAAGTAAACAAGGTATATATTATATATTAAATCTAGATATATATTTTTTTCATAAATATCACATATATATACTTTATGTTCATCATCATACCCACTCTTGAGAGGTGGTAATAGAAAACAGACTGTCATCGGTTCGCGTGGCTGTAGTTTTTTGTACAAATGAATGGTGATTTCAAAAACAATTTTATGAAAGTGGTTATAACTATATTTCATTACCATAATTTATATAGGGTGGTTTTTATATAATCATATTTTAAAATTAATCATAGGTGGTGAAGGAAAAAATAAGAAGACTCTCGTTCAAGAACATTACCTCTTATTCAGGTAACCTCACATTTTCACCAAAATACTTCATTGGATGTATTTATTCCAAAATTAAGTCTTATATGATGAAATTATTCAATTTGGGAAGTTATTTTGGGAGTTATTGGTGAATAAAAAAGGTTATGAGTGGTTGAATAGAAGATGAGATGCGGATACCTTTTATAAGAAAGGTGGGTAGTGCATATCAAAATTTTGAAAAGAAAAAGGTATACCCAAAATTTTCACATGCCACAAGGATCCTAAATGGAACATTTTTTAGACTATAAATATGTCCATATAATGTGAATTGGAAATGTTTTGGGTCATTTTTAACCCATATATTTTTAGTATAACCCCTCATAAGCCTAGTTTTACCTAAACCGAGCTAATTAATTTTTAATAATTCCACTATTCATTTTGGTAAAAAAAATATCGAAATTGTTAGATAATATAAATTATTATGTTTATAAATATGTAATATTTTTACCAAATCAAATTAATATATATTGGAAGAATTAATTGAATATTAGTCCCACATACTTGATGAAAAAGATGTTTTTAAATGTATAAATATTGAAAACTACACAAAGGTTTTATATCAAATTTCATTATGAAATTTATTCTAATTACCTAAGTAAGATTAAAATGTATATAATATTACTAAATATAATTTAAAACCAATTTAAATTGTAATTCATCATTTTTAATTATATAATCAATAAATAAATTTTCAAATAAATTCTGTAATTTTAAATACAAAAAAAAATTAATGCTTTTATAAAATTATTGTAAATTCACTATAGGATAATTTTTATATTATAATATCCATAATTTTTTTTCTTTTAAAAAATTTATAAATGTTTTAAAAATTAATTTTAAAATATGTGCTAAAAAATGTGATAGAACTAGTTTTCAGAAAAATACAACGTTTAAGTGTAAAATTGGATATATTTCTATCACTTATCTCAAATAAACATAAGATGAATTATAAAAAATTTATTGAATATATAATATATAAATGTTATTAAAATAATTCACCAATATTTTTGTGTTTAATTTATAACAAAATTTATTTTTTCATATATT
Organism: Viscum album; assembly: GCA_963277665.1. NCBI lineage: Eukaryota > Viridiplantae > Streptophyta > Magnoliopsida > Santalales > Viscaceae > Viscum > Viscum album. The sequence goes on along the minus strand of OY728119.1, from coordinate 1,596,673,440 downwards.
TTTTTAGCGAATGATTTAATTTATATTCAAATTGTTTTTTATTAATTTGACACCAAATAAATCATTTTATATTCCAATTTAAAACACATATTTTAATACTTTAGATAATCATATTTATACCCACCATTCTAATAGGTAGGTGATAACTATCATATAATAAAATTTTAATAATATGAACTATTTTTCTTAAAATTTGGGTTTCATGTAACATAAGTAAACTCATTGTTACATGTAACACAAAATATCAAAAATATTAAATTAACTTAGAAATATTATTACATAGAATATCAGGGTGTAAAATTCTACCCATATTAAAATTAATTTCACCCTTGAAATTCATTTCATTTATCAAAGGTTTTATATTTGAAAATTCCTTCATAGAAACCCACATCCTAAAAAGAGTAAATAAAACATCCTATTGAAAGAAAAATGGATGTGTGGAAGCCATCTATGATAGAACGTACTAGGTTTAAAAATAAGAGAACATAGGTGGTAATTTATCGTATATAAATGTATTAAAATAATAAATATTATATAGAGTTATGAAGATCATTAATTATAAGAATGTGTATTATCCATAGAAGGTTAACAACTACAAAACCATAAACCAAATAGGCATGAAAAAGGTCACTCATATCATAAAAAATGATGATATAAGGCCAAAATTTTATTTAAATATTATTTTCATTAAATTGGTGATTTCTATTTCCATCTAGACTAAGAATGTATGATAAAGTACTTAATTGATATCTTTTTGTTTTATGGGAACAATTTCATCCATTAGTTATGCCTTAACAAATTTACTCTTCATATACTACTCTAATATATGATTTTTTCCATGTATGAAGCACTAAATAAAATCCATAAAATAATGTTATGTCATTCATACTATATATAGTTAAAAAGATTTTAACACTGGTTATTTAATATGGATAAATATTCATATGGTGATATTCTACGTTAATCTCCAAAACCTAATCCAAAGTTCAACTTGAACCATTTCATAAATGGATAACCTAATAAACCTTCCAAAATTAAAAATCTATAAAGATGGTCAACATAACATTAATCTCTCCATGTTATTATAAAGTAGTTGTTGATTTTTACATAACAAATATGTGAATACATTCATCATGTATTATCTTGAAATTTGGTAATGACATAAATTACAATAAAACCATATTTAAAACATACATTTTTCCTCAATCATTTCTTATAACACATATTATGATATATATTCCTTAAATCCAATAATGTTGTAAACTCCATCAATTATAACATAAACCAACTTGTCAATAAATCATTTATCAGTTTCAAGGTCATCTATATTATCCATTTTACTTTATCCATATCAATCATCTCATTATCAAAACTAATCACCATTTTTTCAATATTAGGTACATATTAAGGGTTATCTTCCATTAATTATTTTTTCAATAAAATATTACCTTTGCATTAAATTTCTTCTTCTATTTTAATATAAATATTAAATATATTCTTTCATATCCCTAAATAAAAACATATATTAAACAATCCATATATATTTAAGTATTTATATAACATAAATCTTGAAATCTAATACATTAATACTTTAATCAAACCACTTACTTATCAAACTGTTAACTAGGATTCATCATTTTATTCCTTAATACCATTTTACTTTATTTGTAATTCATATTTTCTAAATCTTCAAAAAAACCATTAATCATGCAACCATTCTGATTCTATTCATGATTTTTTCCCACAAGACATCAATTTACATAATTCCAATATCATCCACATTTAAAACATTTAATGGTGGATGATACCTTAAGGATTACATTATTCTCATCTAATGCATTAAACAAGCTATTAATTTTTTTTTTGAAGTTACTTGGATCATTTCCTTCTTTTCCACACCCAAAATATCTTCCCATTCATATGAGTTATTCCCTTGAGTTCTTCTTCCAACATTATCAATGTATAAGAGATAGAATATTCATTCCTCCATAGTCTCCACTACCCAAACTCTCAGTGCACTGTATACTTATATTCTCTAGTGTGACCAAAAGTTGATTTAGGTTTATGTGGTTAATCACACTTGTTAATAACTTATTAGATATGATCTCAATATCCTTCACTACATCCATCATCCCTTTTGGTTGCTCATCAGTAAATGTTTTTATCATATTCAATGTTAACTAAATTCATTCCGGGTTTAGTCACATACTAAAATTAATAATAATAGTGTGAGAAATAATAATCACAACGGAAAACCACATTATCATAAAAATAAACTTATACTATGTCTAAATAGTAAAGCCTTATTTTATGTATATGACTCATTTTTTTATATTAGGTTATCCATAGTCATCATCTATTTAAATCCATCACGATGGATCATACTGATTTTTTTTTTAGTTTCAAAGGAATGTCTCAATAGAGCTTTAAACTAGGTGTATTGTAAGGTATATTATCATTCTTTAGGTGATTATTGAGTCCAAATCAATGCAAAAATTTTAGAGTTATTACACAAATGTACCTCTTTATAAGAGAATAATCCACTTGTAGTTTTCATACATGGATGTAATTTCTTGGAAACCATTTTCTCCATCCTTTATCAAAATTCTAATAAAATTTACTACAATTTGACTCAACTATAAAATTATACTTTGAAATTTACATAGGAATCTCGCAAAAGTTTTCTCATCATAGTTTCAAAAGGTTTACTAAACATTTCCTCTATTTACATCTATAGTGACTTATTATTTTCCTACAAAGTTATTAAATATTTTTAGATAAATATTCAACACATTAAACAAACACATGTTTGTCAACCATAATAGTTTTATTTCTCTAGGAAGTAAGTACACAATAAATTAATTTGGCGAAATATATTCAAAATCTCCCACAAATATCATCCCCTATAGTAATCTTAAAAGCATACCCTGCTGAAAAACATTCATTATAACTAGGTGATATGAAACATAAGAATGGGTTATCTCAGGTCCCTAGTATGGATAAATAAATAATATAATTATGTATAACATAGAAATAAGGGCATGAAAACATGATAATAATATTTTCAAACCATACCCTAGATATCAAAGATAATAATTTTGAGTCATGCAATAATTATTGGCAGTTTATAAGACATGAATCATAAGTGAATCAAGGAAAATAATCCATTGAAGCATAAAATTAAAATACATTCTAAAATTTTTGAATACACATAAGGATATAAAAAATTTCCATTAAATTTAAGTATCACTTATATGGTTTTTAATGTGGATTTCGTTCACTCCCTCAATAATCATATTATTCATGGTTCACTCAAAAGACCATCATAGTGGAAAAAGTACCTTACTGAAGCTAATTCACTCAATATTTGTGCCCTATATATCTCATGATATATAAATCTTTACCCAATTAATTAGAGGGAAATATATTTATGACCCATATCATAATGAAAATAATACATATTTGTTAGAATATATTATAAAACATTCATCATATTTAAACACATGAAATAAAATGGGTTTCATAAACATTTCATCCCAACATTACCTGTAGAAAATAAATAGGCTTTGTAATCATTTCTTTATCAAGTAATAACTCATGTAAAAAGAAGGTTTCATAATATTCTTATCATGGTATAACCCATGGAAGATAAATAATTTTTGTAATCATATTTTGAATTATAAAAATTAATATGTAGAGAAATAATAAAAATGGTATCCTTAGATCATATCCCCAGTAAACCATAAGTAACATCAAAGGATATCATCTTACATGGAAAATTATTTTGGAATATAACTTGGAACATTTCTGGAGAATGATAACCTTTATTTGAAAATAAGTTTTTTTAAAAAAAATTAATAAAATATTTTATAAATACATTTCATTAAAAATAACCATAAAAACATATAAAGGATTCTTTAAATATCATTAAAACCATTTCTTGAGGAAAATATACTTTCAATTATGAAAAAAACTTTTATATTTTTTTGATATTTTTTTCTTTAAAAATAACTTCAAAACATATAAAGGAATCCTTAAATAAAATAATGGTCATGATGATAGGAAATTATGTCCATACTTCACATGTTAAAAAAATATTCCTTTCACATTTTCAGTAAACTCTAAACAAAAATTTCATCAAGATATAATTGAGGATTACATTAAAAGAAAATTCTAAAATGGTAAAACATAGGTAAAAATTATTTTAATAATTAATTTAGAGAATGATAAAAACATTTTTGTTTTGAAAACATTTTTAGAGAACATTATTTTAGAAGACAAATGGTTTTCAACTAAAATGATAAATAAATAAAAAATTTATTAAAAATAATTTTTATAACTATTGAGTACATAAAAATTATAAAATGAAGAGAAACATATATTCTATATAAATTCCCATATAATAAAAACATTCATTAGTTTATTGAGATATATATCATTATATTTCATCATTGTAAGCATAATCATGAGCAATTCTAATAAAAAAAGAAATTAAAACATAAAACCATTATAACTTTGGTAACATTGAATCGCATCACCCTGAAAGGATAAAATTAAATGAAAAATATAATCAGAATAAATATATTAATTATATCACATTTCATAGTGGTTATATATAATCCAAATAAAATGAGATATGTTCATAACATGATATAAGTCACAAATAAGGAAAATGGAGAAAAAAAACCCTTACTGCTTTTGTGATATTTTAAATCAGAATCCCCAATAAAGGGTGGCATAAAATGAAACCTAAAATATAATGAAAATATTAATTTTTCATTATATAACATGTGAAAATGGTTTTATATTCACCACACAAAGTAAATTAGTGGTGAATTTTTATATTCCTCCAAGAAATATAAGTTATACTATAAATACCTTACTTTATGTCTTGCCTTCCTTCATAGATGTTTGAAACTCATGTATAATAATTATAATATTGTTATCAATATATTATAGAACCAAAATAATATATATTATATAATATATGATTTAATTATAACCATTTATTACCCATTTACTAGCAATTCCATATTAAAATGTCGTTTTAGGTAATAGTATCTTTGTTTTTCCTATATGTTTTGATTTGTTATTTTTGATATTATTATTTTGATCATGGATCCATAATTTCCATAATAATAATAATTATAATATTTATAATATTTATTCATAAATTATGCATTTATTTCCAATCATGAAATATATTTTTCACAGATGATATACTATAATATCATGAAGACAGTAGGTCATACATACGAAGGAGTAAAACTTCCATTTTTAAAAGATCAATATAGAAAGGAGTTAGGTAGTATTTTTTCATTGAATAATGATAATTAAATCATATATAATAGATCATTTAATTATGTATATATATATATTATCTATGTATTTTGGTGAATAAAAGAGAGTTAAATTGATTTTTGAAGGCAGTATTCCACGCATAAAAGAACAACGTCGTCAAATTTCACTCAGTGAAAAGGTAAGAAATAAGATGATATAATATTTTTTAATAATGATATATATTTAATAAAAATTGTAAAAAATTTCATTTATGTCACATATATTCATTAATTTTTTCCTTATTATCTTTTATACAAAGTGTTAGAGAAAAATGAATCATGTCACTTCATGAGGCGGTAGTCCACTGTACACACGAGCGAAGTAGTCGTATCCCATATGGAATATAATGTAAATAGTTAAATATTATATAATGAATTAGGAGGTATAAATATTTTATAAATATCAAATATTTATATATATAATTTATATCCATCAACATAACAAAATATGGGATGCGGTAATGTAAAAAATAATTCCATCAGTTTACAAGGCGGTAGACTATTGTACATATGAATGGTGATTTCATAACCAATTTAATGAAAGTAGAGATAGTTTAAGGTCATTAATTTAATATAAAAATATCTCAAAATATTTAATATACATACTTTATTATATAAACATTTATTAATAAGAGTTTAAGGAGGTTTAGGAATAAATAAAACAAAAACACTCGTTCAATAATGTTATCTCTTCTTTGGGTAACCTCTATAGGTTGAAAAAAATATCCCTTCTAGGTTCAAGTTCATCCCATAATATGGATTTTTAGATGAATGGAGGGATTTTTTTAAGTTATTTGTTCAGTTATTTTATGAGACAAAATAGTTTTAACTTGTGAATAGGTGAGTAGATGTTGTGTCCTTTTTTATGTGAGCTAAGTGGAACACATGTAATTTTTGAAACAATTATGTGAACCAACATGTTTCACCTGAAAAATCATAAAAAATATACCATTATCAATAATATAATCTATAAATTCTAAATATGTAAATTTAATTGGATTTGGATAATTTTTGAGTTATTTTTAACCCTTACCTTTTTATTTTACCCATCAATAACTCATTCTCACCTAAACTACAAAAATTAATTTTTACAATTTTCACTATTTATTTTGGTAAACAATTATGTTTAAATTATTTGATATAATAAATTATTTTTATTTTAATTATTTAATCCATTTTTATAAATTTTATTCTTATAATTGTAAAATTTTAAATTAAAATTAATCTCACAGATGTGATGGGAAAGGTGGTTTTCAAAGAGAAAGATTTCAAAAGTTTATAAAGTGTTTATATAAAAATTAAATAAGAAAATTATTCCAATGACCTAAATTTGATAAATAGATATATAATTTAAATATTTTAAATATAAATATAATATTATATATAATTTAATTTAGAAATAATTTACGTAAAAATACGGGTTTCTATTATAATTTTTTATTCTCTACAATTAATCAAAAATATTAATCATTTTATAAAATTATCAAAAAACAACCTAAGATAATATTGAATTGATGACTTCAAGAATTAAAATTATTTTTAAAAATAAGTTATTTAAAGAGTTAAATGTAATTTTAAAATTAAATGTGAAAAAAGTAGACAAACTATCTCTTTATATACCATATACATTTCGTTAACACAATTCAAAAAAAGTTATTTGATTAATTTATTTTATTAAAACGCATTATTTGGATAGAAATATTTTTTTAGATAAATATTTACTTTAGTTTCAAATATTTTTTTATTTTCATTTTTAAATAATTTATCAATAAAGAATTAATTAAATATACCATTTTAAACCATATATTTTCAAAATTTAGATAATTTTATTCATACATTCCATTCAAATGTATAGGTGATAACTATAAAATAATAACACATTAATAATATGTCATGTTTATTTTAAACTAATGGTTTCATGTACCACATGGTAAAATCTATGTTACGTGTAATGAAAAATATCGATAAGATAAAAATCATTTAAAAAAATATAACACAAAATCTTGTGGTGTTATAGGAATGCCATGGGTAGTTTGGGTATAGTTGGGTTTATGAGAATCAATGTAAGATGATTTGAGACGTGTGGTGGGAATTATTTCATCATTCTAGAGTAATTTTAGTATCAAATATCTGATAAGGCTAGTTTGGATGAATGTGATGATGGTGGTGGTGGTGGTGGTGGATGGTATACCCTATAACTGATTACCTTAACATGAGATTTTTTATTCATTTTCATGATTACATGTAGGTTTTAAAATTTATGGTGATACTTGGGGGATCTTAATGGTTTCCAAAGGGATATATTAACCCATATTAGGGTTAGTGTAAGAGATATTGGGTTGTCTAATTATACTATCACCTTATAACATGAAGGGAAATGGTGTGGGATTATGTGGATATAGTAATTATGAAGCCTATTCTAAACATATAAAAATTAATTTTTTTAATTATTACATCCACAAAATTTTTCACAACCCAAGTAACTAAATGTATAGTGTATAAGAGAATAGAAATAGTAAAATACTTTTATCACATTCTATGAACATTTCTCCATAATCTAAATCCTCTCTTATACATTACATGGGACATAATTCACATAAATTCATATAGAATGAAAAACATAACATGGGGTGAGCTCAAAATACTAATAGGGGATGACATATCAAAACCTATAATGGTATGATAATAAAAATATAGAAAATAATGAATAAGGAAAAATCTTTGATTTAAAGGATGTAAAATAATACTAATTAACTACAATATTAAAATATAGACATAAAATCCCAAAATAATTACCATGGAATGAGAAAAATAAAATATTATTCATATAATATGGACCATTGGATGTAGTAAATTAATTGATATAATTATAAACATATTATTTCTTTCCATTGTGACCCAGGTTACTAAGAAACCTGTTCACTTGTAAAAAAATTTGGTAAAGCTATGCACATTCACAATCATCCTTTTTGGACCATGTTACATGGTAACCCATTCATATAATATTTATATTTAATAATATATAATAATTTTTCTATTTAAATGGTGGGATATATTGGTCCCACCCATCTCATAATCCATACATTTTTTTGCCACAAGAAAACAATCATCACAATAAAAAATAACCCATTGAATGAAGATGAGTTTCATGTCCTTTGAAAATCATCACATAAAAAAGCCTAAGTAAATTAAATATGGATTCATAGAACATATAAATGTAACACATTCAATTTTCATAGGGAACCCATGGAAATAATATGGGATCCATAGAAGATCTAAATAGAGATTATTAACTTTTCATAAAGCAACTATATACATATAATGGGTTTTATAAAAATTAATATATCACCAAGAATTAAATTGATTGATACCAAAAACATGATCACCAAAAATAATCACATAATAAAATGTTATCATTTCATGAAACATGAAGAATTAATCTAATAAATTTAGATGATATTTTAAAAATATGAAAAAATCGTGAACATGTTTCTATTTAAAGTATTTTTTATTCATAGATTTAAAAGTAATATTTATGAGTATATTTTTAAAAATTATGATTTTTTTTATAAAAAATGAATAGAAAACCGTTCATTGAAAAGTAATTGGTTAAAAATATATTTTCCACCTAATCTAAAAAAGATAACATCATTTAAAATTAATATTATTGTAAAAAATGTAGTTTGAAAAAATCATATAGCTCAATGAAATGTGATTGAGTTACCAATTGCATTACCATTACCCTTTATTTCCATGAAAGTGAATTAACCTCATGTATCATAAATATAAACAACATAATTACCTATTTTAGAAACATATTCATAACAATTTATATTTATACTCTTTATAAATAATAATTATCTTTATGTGTTATATTATCATAACCCATTTTTGACATTAGGTGTTAATAATATTTATCATTTTGAACAATGTTTGTAAAATATGTGTTGATCATCCTTATTCTTAAAAATATCATAATTTTGAAACCATTTAAGGAACTTGAATAAATTTTTTACAAATACATATAATGTTAAAATCCCATTACATGGGATTTTTAATTTCATTTTATGAAATGTTGAATTCCAATGAACTATTTTTTTTGTTTTTTACTCATATTGATGGATTACATTATAAGAATCGTTAGTTTTTGTTTTATCCAAAAAGAAACATATGTATGATATATATTAATTATATATATATAAATTATATACTTATCTGTTATATACTACACTATACATGCTTCAATGTTAAGGAAAATGAAACATGTATACTTATAAAGGAGGTCTACTTCACAACACATGATTAGAATTTCCATTACACATAAAATTTTAGAGGTGGAGGTGGTTTAAAAATTGATCATTCCAAAATAAAAAATATATTTAATAAATAATTATTATTCATAAATACCATCATTAATACCTTCCATTATAGATGGTTCTGGAAAAACTGAATGTGTCACTTTGTGTAGGTGACAATCCTTGCATACATACTGACAACGGTTTTTATTTTATCATAATATATGAAAAAAAAGGATATACCATTATTATAATATAATACCATCACACTAATGATTCTAATTTTATTTATTATACTAATTGTTATTTTAGAAAATAAAGAATAATATTTAAATTTTATGAAAGTTGTGATACCTACATTGACACATTAAACTTTCTCTCGAAAAAGGCCTTATATTAGAGGGAAATAGGATACTTTTTGGTGACCATGGAAATTAGGGAGTGTAAAGGACTTCGATTAATGTATATTTTGGAATGTATTCAAAGAATGTTATAAATAGTAGTAGATAATTGATTTATTCTAAGTGGTATCCTTTTATAAGATATAGATTGGGATGTTTTAGAAATACTCAACAATTTTTAATAATTACATAACACTATTCATTGGTAAATGGCTCAAAATTATAAAAAATTGGAATTTTTCACAATATAATGTAAAAATGAATCTCAAACACTTATTTGAAAACATTCTTTTAACATATCTTTCCTATTTCTCCATGGTAAAATACTTTTCACCAATTTTAATATTTAACTAGATAAGTATTTTTTAAACATACTAATAAATTTTAATAACTGTAATTAAATTTTACCTCACAAAATAATTTTATCATTATAATTCTGAAAAATAATAAAATTTTATCATATCAAATTTCTAAATTTATGAAAATATAATTTTAAAATAAGCACACTTAATCATGTAAAATGGTTTTTAGAGATATGAAGTTAATCACCATTAAATTTATATATAAGATAAAATTTTAATTATTACATATTTAAATGACATAAATTCATTTATTATAAATTTAATAAAAGGTATGTGCATTTAACATCAATTTAAAACTGAATTTTTTCTTGAAAATATTTAATTAATATAAATAATTAAAAAGGTCTTTAAATTTTAATAAAATGTTTTCTAATTTCTAAAATATTAAAATTAGAATTTATATGTTCAAAATAATAATTTATGTTTCATAATTGTACCTCTAATGTAAATATTTTAAAAATAAAATCTTTTAAAAAACTTTTAATCCTTGAAAAATTATGGATAGAATGATAAAATTATTCAATTTGGAAGAAAATGTATTTTTCAATATTCACATAAAAATAACTATTTTTGAAAATAACAAAAAATTAAACATAAGACAATATTAAAATTATAAATAAAAATATGTTTCTAATTTTTTAAACTTTACATCTTAAAATTGATAAGTTTAACATTAATAAAAACATAATTTTTTTTCAAAATGGTTTTTATAGAATAATTAATTTTTTATATTAACTATTCTTTTCATATAAATTACTAGCAAATATTTTGTTAATATATCTTGTTATTTTTCAATTAGATAAAATATATTTACTTTAAATAATATTCCAATTTCTAAAATATACATTTAAATATTAAGTGAATTTATGAAAAAAAAAATTATATAAATTATATAATTTTTTTTATAAAATTATCATCATTTTATTATATTCTGATGTATGATTAATTTATACCTACATAACCCCTTATGATATCCATTTAATATTTTGGAATCAGATTATCACTTCTTGCAGTTAAGGGTGGTGGTTCCTCTAGAATAGATACATTGAAAATTTCTACAATCTTTAATTTCTCATGCATATGATTCTATTCACACTATAATTGTTTGCGTTCAACTTGGGGTTGTTCTAGAGAAAACCCGAGTGAAGCTACCTCATTTTAGAGCTCGAATATAAGGGATTCATAATGAAAATTTTTCTCTTATATATGTGATTTTTTCTTAATTTCTTTATTGATTTTTTATACAATTACTTAATTTTCTAACATATAATTTATCTGATATGTTTTAAGAGCCTTATTTATTATAACAAATATATCATGGTTTTTTTGATTTTGATGGGTTTTTTATGCGAAAACATTTATTAAAAAAATGTTTATTTATGGATAACATACTATTAAATCTTTGTTTATTACAAGTAGTGAGGTGAGATACTATGGTAGTATTTAACATACCATGTTTAATTTATATTTACTACCAAGGATATCACCTTGAATTCAGTCTTCATTTACTTATGGATTTCCTAATATTGCATCCTAGGAATGGAATGCGTAAATGATTCTACAAATTTCCTTGGATTACTTACTATAAATAATAATTGAGAATGAGGATATAATATTCCCTACTATTACCTTATATGAAACAACTTTATGCCTAATATTATGGAATTTTATGGATGCCTTATATTTAAATGTATACCTAATATATGTAAAACCTATGATTCTTAGAATGTTTTTCATTATTCATGATATTTTGTAATTTTTTAATGGATTATTTTGAGGTATATAATGGCGGTTTGAGAGGGTGTATTCTATTAATTAGTCCATTTAAAAAAATTGACTTCATTTTAGGAAAGATTATAAATCTATGTTATAATAAATTAATGTGATATTAATTGAATTATTTACTTTTATTAAAGATTGATAGCCATTTAATTTTGTAAAAATATCAACGTGGGTGTTCGAGCATTATTTTAAAATTTAACGCCGCTATAAATGGGGAACGTAGTCCACAAAATATAGACCACTAGTAAATGAACTTTGATATGTGGAATGTGATATGGAGTCTCACCAAAGAAATGAATTGATTTTTTTTAAATTTTTTTTTTTCTAAAATAAAAAATTATGATTTTTTATATAAATTCAAAGTGGTGGACAATATGATGACAACCAAGATATAACCTTTTGAACTGGATTGATGCACCTGTTTCTGAATATTGGCAGAATGATCATATTATCATATCCCTTAAAATTTGTAGAGCCTCAAGGGTATAATTTAAGAGAGATATATGAATTTATTGGATTTGGAATAGTTTCCATATACAACTCCATATAGAGAAAGGTATTTTTCTAAGATACTTTTCTAGAGTGATGAATCATAAAACTATGATTTTCATTTTATTCATTATGCTAGTTAACTCACCAGTAGAGAGAGTGGATTATTGCCTCTAGTATATACACACATAATTGGATATACAATGAGTAGTGGGAATTAGGTTGGGTACATGAAGACATACCTTGGATGTTCTAAAAGTGGGTTGCAAATTATTATATTTTTTACATTGATGATCTTAGGGATTATCCTATGAGATCATTGAGGCAATAGGGTCTTTATTATGGTTTTGAGGGATGTTGTGTTCACTAATTGACGGTTTTTTATCGTTATTTTAGATTGAGATCCAGGATCACTTATAGTGTGTTTGTTTTATTATGAGGCTAAGGGGACCTGAGTGGGTTCCCTAATGATACATTATCCTAAGTTATCCTTAGTGCATGTTAATATTTTTTATTGAATTCAAGTGTCTCTGTAGAACCCAAAGATTTATATTGTGACCTTATGTGGCTATATTATTGAGGTGAGATATAATGGGATGGATTCACTCCCATTATTCCTTTATAGAGGAATGATTATGATATCACAATATATTTGGCCATTGGTTTTATCTGAATTACTTAGGACAACCTCCTAAAAAAAATTTATTCTTGATGTAACTATGTTTCTTAGGGTTACCGCCTAGGAATTTCCAATTGGCCTAATCCCACTTGTTTTCTAGGATTACCTCCCATTAATTGTATTTATAAATAATATGATAAAATTACCAGCGTGAAAAGAATTAATCTCAATGTTATCAATGATATAAAAATTTTGGGGATAGAAACCAGGATTAATTTCTTTATACCTAATACATGGAATGCCTAAAATTACCTCCTTGTATTTTCTGTATGCTTGATAATACAAAATGTCTGGAATTCTACTTGGGATTCATTGTACTAGTCTATATGAATTACTATGTTATTAATTCGGATTGAGATAACTAAACTAACAATATTGGGTAGGGTTATGTAAAGCGATCAAAGACACTTTGGCACTAGCCAAAGTAGGTATATTCAATCCCATGTTTGGTATTAGAACCTCAGTATTAGTAGTAATTATTTATTTAGGTGTTTTTTGATATTATAATATTCAGTGCCTAAAATTTCATATTATATACGGGAACCCATTGGTAAATCCCTATGATTTCATACTAAAACATTTATCTAGAATCTATGACACTTGGGTACCTAAGAAGATATTAATATTCCTATATTTATTTTTGGCATTTTACTTATGTTCCATGATCATGTGGGGTAGAACATATGATATTTGGATACTAGGATTTGATGAGGTTCTGCGATTGTGGTACAAAATGTATACATTTTACAATTATTTATATGATAATTATGATCAACCAAGTGAAAATGTAACACCCAGATATTTTTGTGAGATGGATTTTTTAAAAAATAATTTTATTTCTCTCATGTCTTGTATTAAATGCAACACAAACTTAGCTTGTGTTACATGAAACACTAAATTTCTATGAAACATAATATTATTATTGTAATTATTTTACCAAACAATTTACAACCGAGATTGTATAATGGATGGTATTAATAGGGTTAACTTAATTAGGAAATTATGTTTTACACATGTAAACCCCTTTTGAAATTAAAAGGAAATCTTTTTCTGAAGTACTATTTAAATGTGAAAATACATGTTTTATAAAAATAAAATTCATAAATCAATATAAATGGATTATATTAGTGATTTATATATATATAACACTCAGTATAATTTTTAACATTAATCCTATATATTTTGTAGACATGATATAAAAATAAATCCATTTTTATGTTTAAAAACAGTATTTTTCTAAAAAGAAGTTTTGTTGTATTTTGATGGACCACTTGTATTAAATCTAGTTTTAGACACTTTTATAAATTATATTTGAAACAATAAACTTCCTATATCAAATTATATATATATATATATAAAATTTTAATTTGTTTGAATTTGGTATTTTTTGATATGGTTCGTGTTTTGATTAATAGTGAAAAAATACAAAGTTTTAATCAAATTTTTTTATATAAATAAGTTATAGTATTAAATTATATTTTTTATTGATTTTAATATATAACTAGATAAATTTTATATCATTTAATCTAATTTAGGTGATTTTAATTGATTTAACATTGAATTTAGATATAAAAACATTACAAGTTTTTGAATTTTTTCACATTAAAAATATGCTTTTTCACCACACCTATGGGATTATTTTTAAATTATGTTTATCTATTTATGTGGTTTTAATTTTGAAAAATGTATTCCATATTTTCAATAATAATTTAAAATTTTAATAAACATGACCCTTTTATTTTTTTTATAATATGAATAATAACTTTTGTAATTTTTATTACCATGGTTAAGGGAAAATCGAGCAAATAAGGGTATAATTAATATGATAAATATTAGCAAACTACCCTAAAATAGGACCAAATGTTATTTTATGAAGTTAATTTGACCTTTTAACACATATTTTTCCAAATTTAATTATTTAATGGACACTTTTCCATAAATATGACTTATTATTAAATTCAAAGAATGTGACAAAATGTCACACTCTTACTTTTAATAAGTATCATATTTTTAATATGAGGATAAATATAATATATGATTAATTTTATATATTATTATGAAAAAAATGTTTGTATACATCATGGATTCTTTTTCTAAATTTTATTTAGGAATTTATTATCGTAAATAAATACACAATAATGATCTTGTAATTATTCAATTAATGAAACAATCCATTAAATGATATTGTAAATATTAAAAGAAATATAATTTTGGTTAATTAAGTTTATCCTTGAATTTTATAAATTATTATTACATATTATGGTAATATTAAATAATTATTTTCGGTATATCTTATAGGATTGAGTTTATTAATGTCAAAGTAATAAATAGTGTCCAAATTAACACTTATGATATTTTATGAAAATAATATTTTATAAAAAAATTCATAAACTATAAAAATATTAAAAAGGAAAATGGTAATATATATGGTCTGAAATATCATTAATTGGCCACATATGGTCCAATTTATACTTTATAAGTAAAAATTACATCCTCTTAATATTGAAAATTATGTTACCATAGTTAAAATTAAAATGGGTTAACTAAGGGTTAATCAAAATCATAAGGTTTTAAATAACACCAAAACATGGATAAAATATATTGTATTAAAATATCAAAACCTTTTAATATATTATATTCAAATAAATTTACTTTTTAGGTATTTTTATTGAGAACGAATTTATTATAAATTAATCTTTTAAGAAATTCCAAAAGTGTCCCTCACTTCAATTATAAAATGGTACCTCTTCTTCTCTTTTATTCACACTTCAAAACTGATTTGCGTCAGAAATAACCTATCAAAATAATCTACCAAATTCCCTCTCATCATACGACAATCCTTACTTTTGGTTAGAAATCCAACCAAGGAATCCCTTTGCTTAAAATCAAAAGGTGATACCTGAAGAAGAGGTAATGTTCATCAACAAACATTTTTGTTTTATTTCATCCATTAACCACTTAGATTATTTTTATTTTAAGTTTATATAATATCCTTAGTACAATAAATATACTAAAATTTTTATGTTAAAGTTATGACCTAAAACATCACACGCTTTCATCAAAAGGGATATAGAATCATCATTTGTGTGTATGGAGGACTGCCGCCTCACGAACCGATGTCATTCATTCATCCATTACCACCTTAATAGTTTGAAAATAATGATGTATTTTTATATTATATATGATATATATTATTTTAAATATGTTAAAATTATTCTAGAATATTTATATCTCACATACCTTAATTCTTTCCATTTTTTGGGAATATGATAATGTAGTTCGTGTGTATAGTGGACTACCGCCTCGCAAAGCAATGTGATTCATTCACGTATTATATAGAATGTATTAAGGATTGTATTAGAAAACATATTTGATATATAGGAAATAAAAAATATTTTTTAATAATAATATATCATACGATTTCCTTTCTTTTAATCAGATAAAATGTGAAAACAACAGTCATGCGTACGTATGGCTTACCGTCTCCATGAACGGTGTATTTTATTTTATAATATTTTTTAAAACACAATTAATATGTATATATTGAATATATATTATATTTATATCATGGTTATAGTTATGGATATTATGAAATAAATATCTAATTAATAGTACTAATAAAATTACAAGTCAAAACTTGTATGAAAAACAAAGCGATTTTTACCCGAAACATAACTTTAACATGGAATTGTAAATAAAACAGTATTATAAAGTCATAATTAAATAATATATGGTATTATATATATGAAGATGGTTCTATAGTATATTTATAATATACTTATATTTATTATACTATAAGTTTAAGTGTGTACGAAAGAAATAAATTCTTAAGTTAAGGGGATTTATTGTTTGACATTTATTTCAACGAGACTTATGTCATACTCACCACTCATTTTTTCCTATGTTGTATATATAAACCATGAATATAATCTATTCTAAGTGTTTTTAAATTAATGGATATTTACATATCCATTTTATGATCTACCGTTTCTAGGGTTTATGGTTTAATAGATACCATATCGATAAGGTAATTTTGTCTTAAGTTTCCTTCTTTGAGACTCTTGTTATGTTATGCACCTATATTCTATTATGAGGTTTACATAATGATCTTTGAAAATTTTTATCATGAAAATACTTCTTTCATTATATTATATATACTATGTAATTTTATTCTCTCTTTTTCTACGAATTCACTTTATTTGAAAACTATGTTATCTAAAAATTGTTTTGAAAATGTTCTATAATGATTTTTAAGACATTTTTACACATTTTTTAACTATTTGAAAAATGGTTTTAAAAGGAATATTCTCATCATTTTTTGATCAAAGATATTTTCAAAGAAAATTTTATAATTTTTAATTGTTTGGATATTATTAAAATGATTTCATAATAGAAAATATATTTTCCTCAACATTTATTTTAACTGATATTTAAAATATATTTTTTTCATATTTGATGGATTATATTGGTGTTACTTATCTTTTATTAGGGATATAAACTAAGGACAACATTATTATTATTTTTATTAATGGATTATGTTTATTATGGCATGATATTTATGAATCATTTTTCTTTTCCATAAGTTATAATATGATATAGTGTTTAAAGACTCATTTATTTACATGGGTATTGATGTGATGTATGATTTATGGTCATGTGGATCACATATATATTGTTTTCATTAAGTTATGGGTGGGACTAATATCTCTCCCCTAATTAATTAGGTATTTATAAATGTTTTACGAACTCAAATGGTACACATGAGGTTAACTTAATCCCCCAAATGTGGCTTCACATGAGTTCATTTGAAGCCCGCAAAAAGAGGGTACATAGGAGGTCGTCCTATGATTAAAACAAGAGGGTATACTGGAGTTCATCCTAATCCAAATAATAGAAGGTATGCAGGAGGACCGTCTAAACCTTAAGTAGGTACATTGGTGATTATCCCACATGACATTCTATGAATTTCTTGGTATATATCATTGACATAAGATATTCTAGGATTATTTGTATGCCAAAAATTCCATGTCTTATGACATTATTATACTCTCAAGTTTCATTTTATTTGATTATATTTTTATTAATTTATTATAAATATATATTATTTAATTCTGTGATTTCGAATTATGATATTTGATATGAAGGTCATTCTTTTCTAATGTTATCATCTTGTTTAGATACCCTTCTTCTCATGTTATGGTTACGTATTTTCCTTGTTTAACCTTACAATGAATCTAAGATCACCATTTCTTATGTTTCCCTTACATAGGTTTAAAGAAAGGTTTTAAATAGGAGTACTAAAGGTGGATACATTAATGGGATATGTTGAAGGTATTTCACTAAATTATAATAATGTGTTCTAATTTTCCAAAGGCATTAAACTCTTACGATCCTCTAGAATGTGTTTGTGAAATATAATTAATATTCATAGAAAAAGATGTAATATCCATGTTTGAATAGTTTGGGTCATTATAGTTGGAATAAGAGTAAATATTTAGTCATCCATTAGAAACAAGTATGAGAAAACCTTACTAAGATATATAATGATAAGTTTAAGTACATGTTACAATCATAGAGTTTTGGTAACGATCATGAATAACCTTGAATTAAACCTAAGGTTTCATAGATTGAAATTTTTTAATAAGTTACCATTGATTATGTGGTTTTATAACTATGATTAGTGTTTCTAACACTATGATTTCTGGTTTTTGTCAAAGGATGGAACCCAAAAGAACTGTGTTAATGAGTAATACAATGGACAATGTAATGATGAATCTCCTAATAGACTGAATGTTATAGAATATGGAATGAAAAACCTCATTTCTATAACCATACAAACCTAGGAATCCATGAATCATGCTGATATTCCAAATGAACAAAGGTTAAAGGAAATTTTCACAAATCCTTCTTAAGGAAATGACCACCCTCATTTAATGGAATAACTGATCCACTAGTTGTTGAGAAATCAATCTATAACAATGAAAATATAGTTTTAATTCTTAATTATTCAAAACATGAAAATTTTAAGTTGGTCATTTACCATTTGGAAGTTGAATCAAATTAGTGGTGGATTTTTATCAATAATATGTGGTAATAAGATAAAATTTAATCTATAGATTGGGGTGACTTCATGAACAAATTTTTCAACAAGTATGTCCCTCGTATTCTTCCCCAAAAAATTAGATTGTATTTTCCCATTAATATCATAGTTATGATATGAAACAAAGGATATAATTAAAAATAAATCCTAAAAACCATGTAAAGAAGAATATTATATTTAATTTATGCTCAGATTGTTGAAGGGAATATGGAGGAAATTGTCTTATAGGGATTAATAAATGTTTTATGTGTGGGAAAGAGGGTAATTCGGGATTTTACTACTAAATTAATGGAAATAAAGAGAAATATATAAATATTTTACCTACTATAATATAGTGTTTAAATTTTAAGGAGTTTTGGAATTATGATTACAAGTCCCCTAATCCAAGGACTAGTGAGGATGGTAATCCATAAAAACCTATGGGGATAAAGGAAAAAATTAAATTCTTATGTTATCATAAGGGATGAAGTGAACCATTACAAGTAACAAATAATTATCCTCTACTCCTCTGTTAGGAATTTCATGCTTGATTTTGAATGGTTAAGCCTAATTAAAATATTATTGTTCACCCATTGGTGAAATTTTATGATACTATCAACATAGATTGAGGAATAATGAAATCACATATTCAATCTAAAAATATATGAACCTAAGAATTCAATGAAAATGTTTTCATATAAGAATATTTCTTATATAAGGAATTATGAAGAATGTGTGTATTCAATATGGTTTTACAGAATACATTATGAATTTATTCACATGTCTAGTATGTGGAAATTAATAGCTAAATTATGATATTTGGGGGAATAATTTTATGCTAATTTTAAGAAATTTAGTAACCTTTATTATTAAATTTTGAATGTTGAAAGGGTTATAAGTTTAACCCTTTATGAAATGGTTTATGTTGACCATTGACTGGGGTTTTAGATATTAATGTTTTACTTAAACATGTGATGATTTATAAATATTAGATAACATGTGATAACCATTTTGTTATGATGATAACTAGAAATATAGGAAATGACTTTTCATCCATTTATGGATATTTTTATCGAGTAGTTCTACTGGTATTACAATATCAAATTCAATTATTAGAGTAAGAAAGGTAGTGGAGGTTGATCAAGGAACAACCAAACTATGAGATTTTTTTATGAGATGAAATCATTAAGTATTTCATATCAATTTGTTTTTAAATATAATGTTATCCTATTATTATAATTTATGTTGATATTAATGACCTTTTTTAGATATATTTGGTCTACGGTTTTGTGGTCACTAATCTTCTAATGATCATATTCTCTATAACTCTATATAAGAACGTGGTAGTTATTTTTCTCTTTTATGTCCATGTTTCCACTTGAAACCTATGTTCTCCTACATGTAAAACTATTTATGAGTTACTTTGGGTAACTGTTAAGTTTCCGACATTCCTATTTTTTAAAGGAAGTTGTAGTATTAATTATTATGACATGGATTTATATGAATGTAACATTCATGTATTAAAACATTAATGACCATGAATAATTTTAAGGGTTAAATTCATTTTATGGGGGGTATAGTGTAACACCCTGATATTTTTATGATATAGTTTTGTTTTTAAAATAATTGGATTTCTTTTACGTCTTGTTTTACACGCAACATTGTCTTCTCTTGCGTTACTTGCACAACTGAGTTTCTATGAAATATAATTTTGTTATTTTAATTATTTAAACAGTAAAATTATAACCTAGCTATTAGAATGGAGGTTATTAAAAGGATTAAATGAATTAAAAATGAATGGTTTACACATGTAAAACCCATTTCAAATTAAAATGAAATGATTCCCTCAAAAACTATTAAAATGTGAACAAGTGTGTTTTATACCAATAAAATAATGAAATTACCCTTATTGGATTATAGTAATAAAAAATATATAATATTAATTATAATGGTTAAAATTAATCCTTTTATTTTTCTATACATGATGTAAAAATAAATCAAGTTTTATGCTTAAAAAATATATTTTTCTAAAAAGAAGATTTTCCTCTTTTTAATAGATTACTTTTTTTAAATATAGTTTTGACACTTTTATAAATAATATTTGATAGTATAAACTTCTTATGTTAAATATAAATATAAAAATGTACTTGGATAAATTTTTGTTAATTTTTTATAAGTTTCATGTTTTAATGGATATTGAAACACTACAGAATTTTAGTGGAAGATAACTTTTTTGTCTAAATAATTTATAGTGTTAATTTATATTTTTTTGGTTTAAAAGTTTAATTAATTAAATTTTATATCATATAATTCAATTTAGGTCATTGGAATCCATTTTAAATTTAATTTTGATATAAAAACATTTCAATCTTTTGAACATTTTCACCTTAAAAAATGTTTTCTCACCCCACCTACGAGATTTATTTTAAATTTATTTTACCCATTTATATGCATTATTTTTTTTAAATGGAATCTATATTTTAAATCAAAAATTATAATTTATTTAATAGGTACCATTTATTTTTTGACAATATGAATAGTAAATTTATTAATTTTTATTACAACGATTAAGGGTAAATCTGGTAATTAAGGGTAAAAATAGTAATATAAATATTATAAAACTAACCTAAAATTATACAAAATAGTATTTTATGAATTTAATTATAACCAAAAAAACTATGTTTATAAATTTAATTATTTAATTTACATGTCTCTGTGAAAATGGCTTAGATATTTTTAAAATCAAAGAGACTGAAAAAATGGAAAACTCTTACTTTTAAAGAGTATAATATTTTTAATATGAGGAAAAATATATGATATGCTCGAATAAATATATTTTTATTAAATATAAATGTTTTTTATATATAATGGGAATTTATTAACAATTTTTAGTGATTATATAATTCTCACATATAATTACAAATTGATGTTGCAATAATTATTGAATTTATCAAAAAATCAATTAAATAATATTATAAATATTAAAATGAATATAATTTTACTTAATTAAGGTGATAAAATAATTTTCAAGATTATGAAAATATATTATGGATTTATTAAATTATATTTCTAAATATATCTTTTTGCCTTTAGTTTCATAAATTTGTCGTAATGAATTGTGTCAAAATTGACACTTATGATATTTTATGGATATATTATATTATTATTTTTTAGAAATCGTAAAAATACTGAAGAAGGAAAAATGGGGTTATATGTGGTCTAAAATATCATAAATTTTCTATAAATGGTCTTATTGACACTTTATATGTAAAAATCACATCCTCTAAATATTGAAACATTTGTCACCGTAGTTAAAATCTAAATGGGTTAAAGAAAGGTTAATCAAAATGATAATGTATAAAATAACTCCAAAACATGGATAAAATATATATTATTACAATATTTTAAAGTTGTAATAATTAATATTTCAATAAATTTACTTTTGGTGGTATTTGAATTGATATTGAATTTATTATAAATTAATATTTTGAGAAAATTCAAAAGTGCTCCTCACCTCAGTTATAAAAGGGAACCTATTATTAAGTTTTCTTCACACTTAAGAACCTATTTTGTTCAGAAAAAACACCATCCAAATATCCTCCTTACATAACTCACTTAATCCTAGAAGCCTTCCTTTAGTCATAAATCTTAACAATGAATCCCTTTGGTGCAAATAAAATAGAGATACTTGAAGAAGAGGTAACGTTCATCAATGAACCTTTTTGTATTATTTCTTTATTAAAACCTTAATTTTTTTTATTTAACCTTTAAACAATAACCTAAGTGTCATAAATATACTTATATGTTGTTATGCTAATGCAGTATCTACAACTTCACACACTTCTATCAAATGGGATATGTATTCATAATTGCTATGCACGGCAGGCTACCGCCTCACAAACCGATGTCATTCATTCTTCAATTAAAAAATTTAAAGGGTGTGAATAATGATGGATTTATATATTATATATGATATATAATTTTGAAATATTTTCTTATGATTTTTTATTTTTTTATATCACATATACCATCCTGATTACCATTTTTTGGGAATATGATAATGTCGTTCATGTGTACAGCGGACTACCACATCACGAAAAAATGTGATTCATTAACGCTTTACATGGAATGTATGAAAGATGTTTTTAATAAAAATATGTGATATATATGACATAATTATTATTATTTAATGATAATATATGATATATTTTTTTTATCTTCCAAAAATTTGAAAACAATGTTCATGCATACTTATAGCATGTCGTCTCTAGGAACGGTATATTTTATTTTCTATTAGCTATTGAAACACCCTAAATACATATATAATGAATATATATTACTTTTATTTAATATTTTATCAGTTGTGAGATGATGAAATCGTGATCTAAGTAAGAGGAATAGAAAAATAACAATTCAAAACATCTATGAAAAAGTGGTTATTACCTGAAACAAAATATTAACCTGGAATTGTTAATAAATGAGTATTATAATATCATAATTAAATAATAATTGAGATTATATATATGAATATTTTTATATTTTAGATGTATAATAAACTTATATTTATTATACATAAGGTTTAAACAAGTACAAAGGAAGTTAAGATATAAGGTCAGGGGATTTCTAGTCTCACTTTTATTTCTATAAGACTAATTCCATATCACCACTTATTTCGTTTTTATGGTGTATATACCTCCCGTTAATGTAATCTGTGATCATTATCATTATATTTATGGGTATTTACATATCAATTTGATGATATATATTTTCTGTTATTTATGGTTCAAATATTACCAAATTGATAAGGTAATTTTGTCTTAATTTTCTATCTTTGAGACACATGTTATGTTAGTAACCTATATTCTTTTATAAGCAGTATATACCGCTCTAGGACATATATTATATTGAATATAATTATTTTCATGATATTATATGTTTCATGTCATTTTATTCCCTCTTTGGTCTGAAATATATTTTATTCAAAAACCATATTTTCAAAAAAAAATTAAAAAATGTTCTACCATGATTTCAAGACATTTTTACCAATGTTTTAACTTTCTTAAAAATGTATTTTAAAGGAATCTTATTTACATTATTTGTTCAATGTTATTATAAAATTAATCGTTTTCCTTTATAATTTTACATCTCTTAAAAAAATATTTTATAAAGGAAAGTGTACTTTACTCAATAATTATTTCAAGTGATCATTCAAAAATAACTTTTTCATCTAAGACGACTACTATTGGTGTTACATATTCTTTACTAGGGGTATGACCCAAAGATATAATTCATATTATTTCTCTAAAATTTTTGTGTTTATAATGGCATGATATTTATGAAACCTATTTCTTTTATCTATGTTATGTTATGATAAAGTGTTTATGAAACTCATTTCATTACATGGGTACTGATGTGATGAATGATTTATGGTTATATGGAACACATATTTATAATTCTCATTAAGTGACAGGTGGGACTTATATCTCCCTCCAATTCATTGGGTAATGGTAAATGTTATTTGATCTCAAGGGGTACATGGGAGGTCATCCAAAGCCCGCAAAAAGAGGGTACATAGGTGTTCATGCTAAGACCGTGGCAAGAGGGTACAAGGGAGGTCTTCCTAATCCCACAACAAGAGGGTAAATGGGAGGTCATCCTAAGCCATAAACAAGAAGGTACATAGGAGTTTATTGCAATCCCAAAGTTCATATGATGTTGATTATCCCAATCCTAATATACTATGAATGTCTTGGTCAGTATCATTGGCATTAGATATTCTAAGCTTACATGTATGCCACAAATTTGATATATTATTACAATGTTACACACTCAGGGATCATGTGCTTCAATTATCTTTTGATTCATGTCTTATGAACTGTCAATATTTAATTCCATGGTTCAATATTATGATATTTGACATGCTGGGTATGCTTGTCAAATGTTATGCTTTGGTTTTCATACCCTTATGCCCATGTTTTGTATACGTATCTTCCATGTTTAACCTTATGAGCATCTTAGCTCACCCTTTCTTATTTTTTTCTTTTCCCATGTTTTAATGAAATGTTTTACATAGAATTACTAAATAGAAATATATTTATGGGATATGTGGAATATATTAAACCAAATTAGAATGATTTGTTCCAATTTCCTAAAGTCATTAAACTGTTACAGTCCTCGAGTTTGTTTTTGTGTAATATAATGAATATTCATCTAAAATATGTAATATCATTATTGCAAAAGCATGAGTTGTTCACTATGGGAAAAGTGGGCATTTGCGATGGGCCATTTACAACGATTCAGTGTCTCATCGCAAATAGTCTGTTAGAAAGGTTTTTTTGCGACGGGAAAACCAGCCCGTTGCAAATAATAAGGTTTTTGTGATGGGGTGATGGTTCTCGTCGCAAAAGGTTAGGCGTGTCATGCGCTCCAAAACATAGGAAAGGGTATTTGCGACTAGATATAGTAGCCCGTCGCAAATACCCAATGGAATTTTTAGTATTTGCGACATGATTTATATCATGTGACAAATAATATGTCAGAAGGTGGTCTTTTGCAACAGGCACTGTCACAAAAGACTTTTTAACAGGTGAGTATTTGGGACAGGACCCGTCACAAATGGTACTATTTACGAAGGTTGTCTCGTCACAAATACTTTCCTCGCAACTAATCTAACCTATATATACCCCACCCATTTTTTACTTATTCCACCCAATTCTCTAATCCTCTCTCTCTAGTGGAAAATTTTTCTCTCAAAATTTTTCATAGTTTAAAATTTTAATTATAGGCTTTATTCACAACTTATATCATTCAAAAGCTTCAGTTTTAACGTATTTATCTATTTCATTTATTTTTTACATAATTCATTTTATTTTATATTAGTTATAATTATTGGTAATTAGTTGTAGTTGAATTAAATTTGAATTAGATAGTTTTATTTATCATTGTTTATGTTCATTTTTACAAATAATTACATGTGATTAGTATGAATTAGTATTAATTATTAGTTATTATATTAATTACAAATAATTAGTATTAAATTATAATAATTAGTATTAAATTATAATAATTAGTATTAAATTCAAATAATTAGTATTAAAAAAATTGTTAGTATAAAATTGTAATAATTAGTATAAAATTGTAATATATTGTAATAAATTATAACAATTGGTAATAAATTGCAATAAATATTAATAAATTGTAATATTTAGTAATAAATTGTAATATTTAGTAATAAATTGCAATAATTAGTAAAAAAATCAATAATTAGTAATAATTTTCAATAATTTGTAATAAATTGCAACAATTTTTAATAAATTGCAACAATTAGTTACAATTAGTTACAATTAGTAATAAATTGTAATAATTATTAATAATTTGTAATAATTATTAATATATTGGAATAATTACTAATAAATTACAAAAAAAATTGTAATAAATTACAACAATTAGTAATAAATTTGAATAATTAGTAATAAAATCGAATATTTAGTAATAAATTGAAACAATTAGTAATAAATTACAACAATTTATGATAATTAGTAACAATTTCTAATAATTAGTAATAAATTATAATAACCAGTAATAAATTTTAATAATTAGCAATAAATTATAATAATTAGTAATAATTAGTAATAAATTCTAATAATTAGTTATAAATTCTAATAAATTGAAATAAATTCTAATAATTTGTAATAAATTCTAATAATCTTTAATAAATTCTAATAATTTGTAATAAGTTGAAATAATTAGTAAAAAATTGAAACATTTAGTTATAAATTGCAATAATTAGTAATAATTAGTAATAAATTATAATAATTAGTAATAAATTCTAATAATTATAATAAATTGTAATAATATGTAACAAATTGTATTAATTAGTAATAAATTGTAATAATTAGTAATAAATTGAAATAAATAGTTATAAATAATAATAATTATTAATAAATTGTAATAAATTGTAATAATTATCAATAAATTGTAATAATTAGTAATAAATTGTAATGATTAGTAATAAATTGTAATAATTAGTAATAAATTGTAGTAATTAGTAATAAACTATTACAATTAGTAATAACTTGTAATAATTAGTAATAAATTTTAATAAATTGTAATAATTAGTAATAAATGGTAATAATTAGTAAAAAATTATAATAATTAGTAAAAAATTCCAACAATTAGTAATAAATTGCAACGATTATTAATAATTATTAATAAATTCTAATAATAAGTAATATTTAGTAATAAATTCTAATTGTTAGAAATAATTTCTAATAAATTCTAATAATTAGTAACAAATTCTTATAATTAGTAATAAAATCTAATAATTAGTAATAAAATTTAATAATTATTAATAAATTCTTGTAATTAGTAATAAATTTTAATAATTTGTAATAAATTTCAATAATTAGTTATAAATTGCAATAATTAGTAATAAATTGTAACAATTAGTAATAATTAGCAATATGTTCTAATAATTATCAATAAATTGTAATAATTAGTAATAAATTGTAATAATTAGTAATAATTCGCAACAATTTGTAATAATTAATCATAAATTCAAATAATTAGTAATAATTAGCAATAAATTAGAATAATTAGTAATAATTAAAAATAAATTCAAATAATTAGTAATAATTTGTAATAATTTCTAATAAATTGTAATAATTAGTAATAAATTGAAATAATTAGTAATAAATTGTAACAATTAGTAATAAATTGTAATAATTAGTAATAAATAGTAATAAATTTTAATAATTAGTATAAATTGTAATAATTCATAAAAAAAATTTAATAATTAGTAATAAATTCTATAATTAGTAATAAATTATAATAATTAGTAATAAATTGCAACAATTAGTAATAAATTGCAACAATTCGTAATAATTAGTAATAAATTCTAATAATTAGTGATAATTGGAATAATTAGTAATAAATTGTAATAAATTCAATTAATTAGTTATAAATAGTAATATTTAGTAATAAATTGTAATAATTATTAATAAATTATATTAATTTGTAATAAATTCTAATAATTGGTCATAAATTGCAACAATTAGTAATAAATTGCAACATTTAGTAATAATTAGTAATAAATTATAATAAGTAGTAATATATTATAATAATTAGTAATAATTAGTAATAAATTAAAATAATGAGTAAAAAAATCTAATAATTAGTTATAAATTTTAATATTTAGTAATAAACTATAATAATTAGTAATAAATTCTAATAATTAGTAATAAATTGTAATAATTAGTAATAAATTATAATAATTACTAAAAAAATTAATAATTAGTAATAAATTTTAATAATTAGTAATAAATTGAAATAATTGGTAATAAATTATAATAATTAGTAATAATTTGTAATAATTTGTAATAAATTGAAATAATTAGTAATAATTCGTAATAAATTAAAAATAATTAGTAACAATTTGTAATAAATTATAATAATTAGTAATAAATTATAATAATAAGTAATAATTATTAATAAATTCTAACAATTAGTAAAAAATGTAATAATTAGTAACAATTAGTAATAAATTCTAATAATTTCTAGTAAATTCTATTCATTAGTAATAAATTCTAATAAATAGTAATAAACTCTAATAATTTCTAATAAATTGCAATAATTAGTAATAAATTCTAAAATATTGGAAAAAATTGCAATAATTAGTAATAATTAGTAATAAATTCTAATAATTAGTAATAATTAGTAATAAATTCTAATAATTAGTAATAAATTCTAATAATTAGTAATAAATTCTAATAATTAGTGATAAATTAAAATAATTGGTAATAGATTCTTATAATTCGTAACAATTTCTAGTAAATTCTAATAATTAGTAATACATTCCAATAATTAGTAATAAATTCTAATAATTAGTAATAAATTCTTATAATTAGTAATAATTATCAATAATTGGAAACGATTAGTAATAATTAGATATAATTAGAAAGAAATTATAATAAATTGTAACAAATTGTAATATATTGACATAATTTCCAATGGATTGGCCGCTACCTTTTGCCTGACACCTAATCTCCTTGCAATTTTCTTCCACTCAAATCACAATAAAAAATCTGTCCTCACTTACAGATATCCAGTTTTATATGCATGATAATGGAAAGTAGCATGGTAAGGCCTTCCTGCTCTCGATTCTTGTACATACGAAAATGGATATGCGTACGTCGAAGAGGATTTTTAATACTGATTTCAGTTAGAGAAAGTTTCAATAAGATTAGTAGCCAGACAAAAGAGGATCTTTTGCCTGATGACTCAACACCACTGTATTCAACTGAAATCACTATGAAAATTCTACTCAAGTGTACGTATATTCAATTTCATATGCACGAGAATGGAGAGCAGCGTGGTGAGGCCACCTTTCTCTCCATCTTCATGCACAAAGAAATGGATATTTATATTTTTGAGTAGATTTTTCATAGTGATTTCAGTCGAAAACAGAGGAGATGAGTTGTTGGGAAAAAGAGCTTCCACCAATCTGCTAGAAATTGTGTCACTAGTAATTAAAGATTATTAGTAAAAATTAGTTGTAATTAATAATAATTAGTGGTAATTAGTATAATTTATTATAATCTAGTGCAGATTAGTATAAATGTTTATTAAAATACTATAAATAAGTATGAAAGAATAGAAATTATTATAATTTGATAGAAAAGAGAATTTAACTGTCTTCTCTTTTTTAGATAGTGTTTTTCTTATATCAAAATATAAATAAAAAGTAATTATTTTATATTTTTTAGATAAATACATAACAAGGAAGTTGGAAAAAATCATTATTAGATGATTGCACTTAGATAAATCAGCGCAAGAATCCAAAAGGATCTGGTTTAAATTCTATATATATTGAGGTTGTTGAAGCTTTCATATCATTTGTATCATCAAAACTAGATTTTTTTAGAATTGACAATTATGTGTCCTTATAAGAAATGTTCTTTGAGGATGTTTAACACATTTGATAACATTGGGGGTCATTTATTGTGTTTTGGTTTTCAACTAGATTATGTTTTTTGGTATCAAAATGGTGAACATAGTTCCATAGAAGATACTAATAATTTGGTTTTGGTACCAACACAGTTTTAAAATTTAGTACATGATGTGGAAATTCTATCTTTTCAACACGATTATACTCAAGATGTTGTTAATTTAACTCATGAGTTGGAACCATCTCATTCGTATGAGTTGTTGAGGTCCATTTAGGATGCCTTATATCATGGTTTGGAGATAATAAAATTCGAAGCAGTTGTTAAATTGTGGAAATTAAATCAGATAATGGAATGTTAAATAGATGTTTTGATCAGATATTATCTCTGGTAAAAACGCTACTACATGAAGGAAATGTGTTGCCTACAAATTTCTATGAGAGTAAGAGGTTGGTTCGTAATCTAGGTCTTGGTTATCAGAAGATTCATTCATATTAAAATGATTGTAACTTATATTATAGTGAAAATGAGTCATTGCCTAGTTGTATCATATGTGGAAAATTGAGGTATAAAGAGGCTCAACAAGGAAGTCTGGACTAATTCCTATAAAACAATTAAGATATTTCCCATTTACACCCATATTTCAGTGTTTATTTATGTATGCGAACACATAAACATTGATGTTAGAAAAAAAACCAATATTTCAACCAATAAAACTTTAAATCATCTCCCTTCTATTTATTCATGGAAACATTTTGACCAAGTGCGTCCACTTTTTTCTTTAGAAATGAAAAACATGCGATTGGGTCTTTCAACTGATGGTTTATTCCCATTTGGTTCTCTCGGTAGTCAGTATTCATGTTGGCATGTCTTTATTAACTCTATACAATTTACCTCCTTGGATTTTGATGAAGGAACCATATATTTTTTTGACCTTATTAAATCCATAACTTCCAAAAAATAATATTTTTGTTAATTTGAAACCACTGATTGATGAGTTAAGTTCATTTTGGAGTAATGGTGTTAGTACATTTGATGTTTCTACGAAACAATTTTTTGTTGAAAGCTACATTGATATGGAAAATTAGTGACTTCCTAGTATATGGAATGTTATCTGGCTGGAGTAAACTTGATCCAAAATCATGTTTGTATTGTATGAGATATAGAAAAACATTTTATGCTTATCAATGGAAAAAAATATAGTGTTTTCAATTATCATTGTAGATTAATACCAACTGATCATCATTTTTTGAGAAACAAATATCATTTTAGAAAAGGAAAATTTGAAAGAGATGGAAATCCAATAATGATATCAGGTACAAAGTTAAAATAAACAGCCTCTTAATTACCTCCCATCACATTTGAACCAATAATAAACCAACATAAAATTGATAGCTTTGGGAAAAAACACAATTTGATAATACTGAGCATTTTTTGGGATCTTTCATATTGGTCTAGTTTGATGGTCTATCACATGTTAGATGTCATGCATATTGAGAATAACTATTTTGATAATTTATTTTATACAGCTTTGGATACACCAAGTAAGGCCAAATATAATGTAAAGGCATGATTAGAGCTTGCCCAAATTTTTAGGTGACCAGAACATGAACTTTTTGAAAATTTCAAATCACAGATGTTAATGAAGCCAAAATCATATTATACACTATCTAAAGAGAATCAATTATTATTTTTTCACTGGATTGTTGATTTGAGACTTCCATATTGTTATCCTTCCAATATGGGTAGATGTGTCAGAAATAGTCATATTACCTGATTAAAAATACATTATTGTCATGTTATTATGGAAAGACTTATGCTGATTGGATTAAAAGGTTTGTTGAATTCTATGATTTGGGATGCGCTAACAGACATGTAATATTTTTTTTCAAGACATTTTTGTGGAGACAATTGAATATGATGCATTAATCATACTGTAAGAAAATGTTTTCTTAATTTTATCTAAAATGGAAAAAGTATTTTCGTCGGCTTTGTTTGACTCAATTGAAAATTTGATATTACATTTTCCACATAAAGAAAATTGTGGAGGTTCTCTAAAGTTCTGATGGATGTACCTATTTGAAATATGAATGTAGAAATTGAAGAAAAAAGTATGTAACCAAGCATTAGTTGAATGTTCAATTGTAGAAGATTATTTTCAAGAAGAAATTTATTTTCCCTACTCTAATTTCATTCAATCTTAATATACCTCAAAACAAAAACATATGGGCTATTACAAGGGAAATGTTGATGATGAAAAGGTCGATCAATTATCAATTTTCAATTATCCTAAACTTGGATTTTATGGAGTTCATGAACAATCGCTTTTAGATAATGATCATCATAGAGCTCATATATATATTGTGCTCAACTATGAAGAAATGAAACCATTTGTACAATGAGTGATCCTATCACTTATTCTATAATTTTTATTATAAAAACTAATCTTATTTTATTTTTAGTTTATATGATAATCATATCAATAAATAACTTTCGCAAATTAAAACAGCTTATCTGGAAAAATGTCAGTCAATATATTATCTGTTATATTGATAATTGTTTTACAAATTTCTAGGTATCTCAACATGCTAATATAATTGATAATGGATTGTGTGTATTGATAACCCACCATAAAAAATGGTCATCTATTATAATTTATATGTGGTGAATGGTTTTCGATTTCATACACGTGCATATGGGGAATCAAAAAAAATGAATAGTGGTTTTTTCTTAATAGGATGTAATTATAGAGAAACTGAAGATGACTTTTACAACATTCTTGAAGAAATCATTGAACTAAGTTATCTCGCACAAAATTACATAATGATGCATAAATTTCAGTGTTTGGATACTGAGAGAGTCTTGTGTGTTTATCTTACCCATGGAATTGTTGATATTAAATATAAAATTCTTACTGCATTAAATGAACCATTTTTATAGGTTCAATAAGAATATCATTTTTTATTCAAGATATTTACACTATTTTAAGAGAGTTGAGTGATTGGTAGAGCATACTAAAAATTAAATCTCAGGAAAATCGGTTTACTCAATGTAAATGTGGTTCCACTAAAGTGAAAGGAATTGAAATTTTTCAAGAGACTACTTAAATTCCATATTTTTCATGAAGAGACACAGATATCGATGATGTCACCCCACAGTTAAGGTTCGATGGTGACGATGATGTTAATGATGTTACAAATGAATTTGAGATGATAAGTGATGATGAAACCAAAACTCATATAGAAATTTATGATGTTGAGAAGGAATATGAAGACATTGACATCGTCAGATATGAAGATGAGGATGAATATGAACATCGAAACAGTTAATTTATGGTTATAATCATATATAATATATATCTATATATAACAGTTTTTTTCAAATGTTTGATAATAATAGTCAATTCATGTTTCAGATGGATGGGGATATATATCATCTGTTGGAGGAAGTTGATCTACCTTTGGATGAGTAGGATGCTGGATCATTTGACCCTTAGACTGTTGGCAGTTCAGGGGGGACTCAGAGGGGGTGTGGTCTTGCATGATTGATGATTCTTGACCCTATCCTCGAGCTATGTCCACATCTTGGGTTCAATCCACACCTGAAATGATATGTTTACCCATGTATTTTAGTTAGTTTTCAATAATTTATTTATATACTATTTTTTTTTCTTTTTTCATAGTTTTACACATATAGCTACCAGATAGGGGTGCACTATATTGCACAATAATTTTTCTGAAGCATGAGTCTCATGGGATC
The DNA here is from genome assembly GCA_963277665.1 of Viscum album. NCBI lineage: Eukaryota > Viridiplantae > Streptophyta > Magnoliopsida > Santalales > Viscaceae > Viscum > Viscum album. The sequence goes on along the minus strand of OY728119.1, from coordinate 1,596,639,312 downwards.
AGATTCTCGTTGATATGAAACACCAAACTTTTTATCATTAGCTGGTACGTAAATTACTAATATTTATTTTGAAATTAATTCCATCAATAACTTGATATTTTAAATTATTTTTAATTTTTATGGTATCCCATCGATGAGAGAATGTGTGACGCTATCTGGATGGCATGTCAGGATACTATGCGTCAGCATTATAGTCATTTTTCTATAATTTGAGAAGAAGAAAAATGTCAAAAACAGAAGTGACAGAGTTTGATGAATCCTGTTGTGCCCACTAACCTGATTACATGTTATCTAAAGTTTTGGATGTTTTATGTTAATAGTAGTTGGGTGGTCATTTTCAGAGTAGATCATCGATAGGTTGATGAAATCGAGGGAGAAAGGAGGTGACACATCAAGCTAGTAGTCATACATTCAGTATGTATAGAGAGTATATGGTAAGTACTTTTTTTAAATACATTATATATCCTTAAATTTAAATGGTTTATTTTTTGTTCATATAGGCAGTCGAACAACTTGATATTACAGAGTTTGACATTTATAGGAGGATGTACAGTGATTCGACCACTAGAGAGATTATAGGTTCTCTCCAGCATTAGATTGTAGTCAATATTTTTTTTTTGATTTTATAATTTAACTGCAACTAATATTTAAACTATTTTAATTTTAAATTGCAATTGAAGGAGTCATATGAGGCCACAATGTCTCAAACAGAGATTGAGAGTCAGGACAAGACTGATACTCAGGCAAGTTCCCACCGATCTGATGGCATATCATAGATGTAGGAGACCCAATATGCTTTCAAGAAAGGCCGAGTTGTTGGTATTGACTCTCGATTGATGCTTGTATATTATTATGGCACCACTGTAATGTCAGCATCCAGCTCGAGAGGAGCACGTGGAGATTCATCATCATCTATTGCATAGTATCAGGAGAAGGTGTGAGCTTAGAGTGAGCTTATTGAGAGTATGTATAGGGAACAGGAGAAAATGCATCAGTGGAAGTATAAGCAGCAGGAAGAGCTCCTACGACAGCAGCAGGAGCAGGAGATGCATAAGGATATGCATCGACGACAGCATGGGCAAGAGCAGGACCATTTGGAGTACACACAACATTTGACTCATGGTTTTGGGATGGATTTCTCTCTACCATCTCCTCTAAATGACCCTCCCCCTCAATGATCTATTTATTTTTTACGATAAAACATTTTAATGTAAATGTTTTTTGTAATATTAACTATCTACATTTATATATAGTGTGGTTTTATATTATTGAGAATATTATATTTTTATTAATTTTTTTTTATTGATTATTATTTTTGATTATTTTATTTTTATTATTTTTTGTGGTTTTCATGAATATTGAGTTTTTTATTATTTTATAATTATTTATTATATTATTAATATTATTATTATTATTTCATTAATATTAATAATTATATTATTATTATATTATCAATAATAATATTATTATTTTATTATTTATTTTATTTTATTAATATTAATATTATTATTAAATTAATATTAATATTATTTTATTATTATTATTAAATTTTTTTCATTTTTTTCATTTTTTTACACTTTTTGTGACGGGACCCATCACAAATAGTTTTTATGACAGCCGATCGCAAAAAATGGTTTCAAAAAATCGAAAATTATTTTTGTGATGGGCCCACCACCATGTTGAAAATACTATTTGTGACAAGTCGTCATAATAAAGTATTTTATCAAATACATTTTTTCTCTCTCTAACTATTGTTCTATATGAAATAATTGTATTCCATAAATTTTTTATATATTTTTATGGACCTTAGAATAGATCTTAGAAGAATATTTTCAGGTTGAATATCCTTGTCTCCAAGGTGATGAGATTTCACTTCTTTGTTCTCAATATTAATGATGAAATATTTTTTGAACATAATGAATGTAGTTGAGATTATTTTTATATTTTTTCCCTTTTCCATATGGTAAGAGTTTGTTTTACATGAATTATATTTGGAATATTTTATTTGCATGACATTCTTATTCATTGGTTTGGTTGGTTCCACTAATGATGAGGTTTTATTTCTAAATTTGAATAGTAACTTATATTTTCCACTTATAAATGGTTGGTGGAATTATATTAAGCTAAAAAATAATATATTTTCACCGATTAAAGTTCATGTACATCTTACAGTGGGATGTTTCTTGATTTTTATTATATAGTTCCTCATGTAAGGGATGTATAGTGACCCAGGGTGGGTCATTATGGGCATTAGATGCCTTTATAACGAACTCCTTTTTTGGTTATTTTAATGCATGTTTGGTTAATTAAAGGGTAAAAAAGAATGGATTTATTGATTTACTATATATGGTATTAGTATCATTATGCTTAACCAAACCATATAATCATATCCTTATTCGATATGGATTTTCATGGGACTATGGTGTTATATCAATATATAGATGGGGTTATAATCATCATGGTTGTAGTATTGTATCTGTATTCTAGATGAGGAATCTGTGAAATGTTTTGGTCTACTGACCTAGCATGTTATGTTAAACGTGTGTGGGATATGTGAATGAGATTATTCCTTATGGTGTGGCAAGGTATATTGGTTAGAATAATGTTGTGATATAATAACATGAAGCCTAAAATCTATTATTGAGGTTAATTGTGATATATAATGGGAAAATAAGAGAGGTGTCATCTCAAGATTGTGAGATACATGGGTGATGGGAAATGTGGGTATATTATTTAACTTGATTTTTTTGTATGGGATGTTCCATTAGATATATAGAATAAGAATCGGGATACTTTTGATTTAAAAAAGTTAAAATCACTTTGAGTGCTAGTTCTTTTAGTATCAAGGTGGGATCTTATAGGCATTATTAGTGGATTGTTTGGATTTTTTAATTTTTGGTTTAGATCCTCACAATATTATGGATTTCGATCTTATATGGATTGGTCATGGATGTATATATTGTTTAGTATATTATTATCATATCGGAATGACCCTTAGGTGGTAGGTGATTGTGCGATTTTCAAGATCATGAGTGATATTCCGTAGGCTTGTTGGAATGTGAGAACATGGGTTCTATTGGATGGATGATATTTATTTGAAAATGGTTAATGATCAATGATTAGGTGCATGATCCAAGGTTTGATGTGATGTGGGACTCATGGGAGTGTGAGTCGAGTTGTGTGATCAGGTGGTACACAATCAAATACCAATTATGTTTTGATGAAATCAAGGTTGTGTTCTCTGGGTCACATGTGGTGCCTATTTATTATAGATATGGTAGTTATTTTTGATGAGTTGATGAACATTGGATTTGATAAAATTATTTTTGGGAAATATTTTCAAATATTGTTAATGAGAATGGGAAATATGACTTTATGGTTAGATGTGACATAAGAATTATAATGGGGTATAATGGTATGGTCGATCAAAGTGTGGGACATGACCCTAATTATAAAGAACACATGATTTTGAAGGATATTAATATTTCATAGTATGATTGGTTTTATATGAAAATAGGTATAGTGTGGGTTCACTATACGTATCTGAGGGTGTGACCATCATTGTGGATGAAATTCAGTGGATATCGACAATGTAATTCATAGTTATTTAGGAATGGGTAGTGATTGTAATTTTCTATTTGTGGTCCAGTATCATTGGGATGGCCACATTCATATATCACATGTTTTGATAGATTTTTTTGGACTATGGAGGTGTTTCCCTCATATTTATAAGTTCATGGGTGTGATGAGAACGACTGTCAAATGGTTGGTATGAAATAAGGATGCTGATGAGAAGATATATCTGAATTGTTTCTCATTCCTTAGTGAATTATAGAATTTTATATTTGATATTATATTTTATTTATTTAAAATATTTACATAAAATTCAATATGATTTTTATTTTATTTGAGAGTAAAATAGATTTACGGTGTGATGGTCCTTGTTGTGGGAGAATGATGACTATTTTAGTTGGTCATTTATCAAACCATGTAATTATATGAGGTTTGGTATTCAAACATTAATGTTCATATTTAAATGATCTCATATATATCATCATGAGTAAATAATTAGGACTTGGTGATGAAATAATGTGTTTGTTTGAGAGAAAAATAATTTTGATAATGGTTTTTCATTGGAGGGATAACCTATGATTTTCCATGATAGAGGATTTAATGAGGTGGAAATCACATTGAGAGGGTCATTGGACCATTGTGAATGAGTTTTTAGAAACAGATTATGATGTTGGGAGAAATATATTTTTCAATTATACATTATTTGGTAAAACATATTTTACTGAAAACATTATCCTATAAATGAATTCATATATTACTCCTTAGTGTCTCAGGGAAGATGAGTGTCATTGAGAATTGCATTAGAATTGGAAATGATGATGAAAGTATGGATCATGTTTTGTTTAATTATGTGCCTTGGTTCTTGAAGGTGTCTAATGAAATCATGATTTTCATTGTAGATTAGAATATGATGTATTCATTTTTAGTTGAATACTGGTATTTTCCATTTTTTGTTGTAATATCATCGACATATCTCAAGGATAAGAAGTAATATTGTGAGAAGTTATTAAAGACCCATTTATTTCTAGGATGTGAATATGTGGGTATGTTTGAATTTTTATATTTCAATTTCATATGTTGATAAAATAGTAATTTCAATTTTTTAATGATTCTAAAATATTTTTATGATGATTTATTTGATATAGATTCATATTGTTTTCCCCAATGATAGAATTTAATGGTATTTAAATCCTAACTGTTTACATCATTTTAATATTTATTTAATAAATATTAACTCTTTTCTCTACGCAGACAATGATATATTTTAAATAATATCAAATATGGTAATAATTACTTCATGATTGAATTTTTAATAGGTGGTTTTACCTATGAATGGTATAACTTTTTTTTCAATCAAGGTACCAATTTTTAGGTTTGGCCTTTAAATGAGTTTTCATTTAATCAGATACGGATTTTTTATTATTTTATTTCATCCTTAACTTATAATCTCTCTAATTTTAAAATAATGGGAAATGAAATATTTCCATATAATCATGTCGAGTTGAGAGAGATGGGGTATGAATAGTAGATACGAATTTGATCAGGAACCTTGACCGGATCCAGATTAGTATATCATAGTCTTGGAATATGGGTATAATCTTGAAGAATTGGTGATTCACCATGGGGTAGGTGATTACCATTACTTTTCAAATATTTCCTTTAGTTTTTTCTTTTTTTCTGTATGGGATTCAGGATATGGTGGTCATTCAAGGATTATTTTATTGTGATATACTGAAGAAATTGGGGTTGAGAGTTTATAAATTTTAGTTGCTGGTTTTTTTGGTATCTCTTCAAATTTTTAGGGCTTCATGTATCCTATCAATGAGGATGGGAAGGAAAACTAATAAAAAATGATAAAAGTGGGTTTTATATTTTTGTATGTTCTGATACCCTTATATAGTAGCCTGCATAAGGGTTTTTTTTCTTACTATACACATTAACCTATGTATGGGTAAACTTGTACATACCCAAATGAGGGGGGGGGGGGAAGTGCAAGGTTAAGGTTTTAATTACACCACATAGGAAGACTTATGGAGGTGGGGGTTAGGATTTTCTTTACCATATATAAGGGATTGTGTATGGGTAAGTTTCGACATACCCTTAAAAATCTGTCATGTGTAGCTGTGATCAATTTATCCCTTATACAGGTGCCCCCATGTATAAGGGAAGTGTGAAAGGTTAAATATTTTTAAAAAAATAAAAAATTATACTTTTTCACGTTCTCATAATATATAATTTTATGGTATAAAAGGATATTTTAGGGGAGTGTATTCCACTAATTTTTCTATATTAATTAATTTTAGATGTAATTTTAAAACAAATTTTGATATTATTTTATAATTAGTTAAAGATCTATAAAATTAATTAGGGAATCATCTTGATTGATGATGAATATTATAATCTGGATAATCATTTGCGAGGGTGGTCAGGCTTCATTTTTATTTGTAATAACTCTATAAATTAGGTTGGAAGTCCCTTGAACTTATCCCATTAGTAAATGATCTTTTTTATGTATCATGTGGTATGAAATCCATCCATTGATAATTATTCATCATAATACTAAAAAAAATCTATTTAAATATAAGACAAAATATTTTTCATTTAAATTCAATGAAATAGATAATTTTTTGAGGACCAGGGTAGAAACTTTTTCAATGGCTTGATTTTTTAGATGCTAATGGCTGAGATATTGATCATAGAAAAGTATATCTTGAAATTTTTGGATCATCAAATGTATAATTTATGTGAAATTAAATAATTTTTGGGACCCTGTATATGTACCTATAATACCTCCTTATAGAGGAGGGTGTCAGAATAACATGTTCTACCTATGTAGACCATAAAGGAATTAAGATAGAAAATATATTTGACGGGATAATTGATTAATTAGAAGGGTGAATGTTTCACCCCTATAGTATGTGAGCACCCAGGTGGGTGTGCCATGGATAGCTTATTTTAGGTTGGGTGTGTAAGGATTGACCAAGTATGATTCTGAATGTGTGGAAGTAATTATACCAGTTAGGCATATCTTATCAGGCCAATGTGTTCTTAATGTCATCATGATGACTTTCATGGATGTTATTACCTTTGAGTGAGAATTTTTGGCCGATAGTTAGGGTTTAGATCAATGATCCCACGTAGGATTTCTATATTATTACGAGACCAATGGGACCTCAATAGGTTCCTCAGAGACACACTAATCCATGTGAGGGTTTTTGCGTAATATTACATGGTATTGACTTCAGTTATCATCATAGAACCTGAAGGTCAATGTTGTTTGAATATGTAGCTATAGGGATGGGTTAATATCATGGGAAGGATTCACAACCCTCATTTGTTTATTACTTAATTCTCAAAAAATAAATTTTGATTTAGCTATTGTTTTTATCTATATTTAACTTAATTACCTATAAGGAATTTTCATTATTCTTACTACTACTAGATTTTCCTGATTTATCTCATAAAAATCAGTCTTGGACATGATGTAACTATACTCAATATGATTATTTTATTGGATTATTCCAAATATGATTGAATTACTTAGGCGCATATTATTTGGATTAATGAATGATATCTAGAACATGAAAAATTTCAAGGATTCGTCTCTTTAGACATCATATTATAGAATTATTGGGAGACTACCTAGGATTAAAATCTTTAAGCCTAAAACATTGAATTCAATAAACTACATCCTATGATTCATATTATTCCTCAGAAAATGGAATGATACAAATTATTCATAGTATTTGTCCTACAAATCCATATGAATTACTAGTTTATTTCCTATAATTATTATGTTTGATCATAGAATCCTCTGCACTAACCCAATCATGTATATTCGATCATGGGTTTCACTTTAAAACCAATGGATATATAGTGATTGTTTATCTGTGTTTCATAGATATTTTATTAATCTAAAAAACCACATGTGAATACACAGAATTACTAGTCACAAACATGACCCTATTAGTTATTCCCTACTAAGTTTTACTCTAACACAGTAAGGGTGTCCGTCGAACTTGAGTACTCTATATAACTTCATTTTTTGATTTTTCAGGTAGGGATGAGGCCTGATGTTTAATGATCGGGAAAGAGAGATCATGTAGTATTTAGATTCATGGACGTGATTTATCACACTAATAGTCGTAAAACCAATGTCCATTATTCCTTAATTTTTCTTATAATTATGATCAGTCCCTTAGGGTATCGATTAATATATACTGGTATAACCCTATGTCTATATGACTTTTGTCTTCTACATTCCTTTGATATTGCATTATTTCTTTATTCTATCAATTTCATTTGACTTTTTATTATCATGTATGTTTTTTAGTAATTTATTTTTTTCTCACTCTTAAATAAAGTTATTGTCTCCCATAGGTAATAATATAAACCCTTTCTACTACTTGACAACCTTTGGTATACAAGGAGGCATGCATGAGGTATTTTGATATAGTACTGGTGTGGAAATTAATGAATGGTCAGTGGTAGGTGATGTTAGAACAACTTAATCAAATTTTTCTAGGGAATTATCAAACCAAATATATCTTAACAATGATACACTAATAAGTCAACTCTAATTATATATGAAAAAACATGGGGTAAAAAATAAGATAGTTTTAACAAATACATCATGGTTGTATAATAATATTTTCATGATGTGATACCAATTCAATTTTCTATCTCTATGGTATATTCAACCACATTTAACATATCTTTAATACATATTAATAATATAAATTAAAAATATTTAAGTGAATGGGATAAACACCCAATTTAAATTTTCATACACATAGAAAATCACTCCCCTTTTGTATAGATATTTGAAATATATTTCTAGGAGAAACATCCAATGTGTGATTCACATGTGGGGATCTTCAGTTTCGATTCTAGGTTATCTTTCCTAACAACAAAATATTTTCACATGGATTTTACCAGCTAAAAACATGGAATGTGTGTTAGTTGATTGAGTTTCAATTGAGTATCGTCACACTTTTTTGGAGATTATTTTCTACTCTTTATATCATATATATATTTAAATTATATTTATGAATCCTTAAAAAATAATAGTATGGAAAAACTAACACATTTGAAGCTATTTTTTCATAAGTATGAATAGATAATAAAAACTCTATGTACTAAAGTTTCACCATCATTGATTTAATTATTAGTGATTCTTATTGAAAATACTATTATTTTAATCCATGCAGCTAGGCACTCTTGAGTTTATTTCTATCCAATAATATGGTAAGTATTGTTGATATTAGGATTGGTCCCAAATTAAGGTCTTACTATGTATCAATTTTATTGGAATTATAAATCACATAGGTTCATTTAACCAAACTGGACACATTATATTTTGTAATTTAATATTAAAAGGAAAAATTACAATTATTTTAAAGTCACAAGGAATGAACTTTTTGGTTGAAGATTCAATAATGTTTTTTATAATACTTATGTATTAAGGTCCCTTTCCAATAGAACCTAGAGGTAATATGGCCTAATTATTTTTGATTGAATTTATAAGGAATATGGAAATATATGGTGTGGGGTTATATTTTATATAATGAATAGTTCCCACTGAGTATTATGTTGTTTTATCAATAAAATATTCATAAACCTTGAAATATAGTAATACATTAAAGGAATATGGTATCATAGGTGAGAGATAGTTTCATTGATAATATTTCCTAATGAGAAGACTTCCTAAGCAATATATCCCCAATTAAATGGATTTCATAAATCATGGGAAAAATATCCTAGTTTGGAAGGATGTTATTTTTATTGGGTGTAATATGAAAACATGAGGGTTGATAAATAGAAATAAAATATATTTTAACCACTAAGATGAATCCAATGTATCCTACTTGATAGGATTAAAATCCCACATAATTAAAGTTTTATTATTTATGGTCAAGTGGAAGGATTGTACCATGCAGTTTAATGCCATGTGTTTGGGACATTGTAGGGTAGTTTTATTTTACATGACTAAGAAATTTTTCATGTGTATGATGCATTGACATCTTTTTAGTGTAAGGTTTGTAAATAAAGGATTTATTAGTGATTAATTATATTAGGATTCCTTTTATAGAAACCTTTATAAAAAATACATGTAATCCATCATTGAGCCTCATGTTTGGTCCTACTCCTAGAGGTTTACTATATTATAATAATTCATTGATCAAATGTGTTGTAAGAAGACTCCCTGGATGATCTGTATTTGAATTGGTTCAACTATATTGAACTGTGTAAACCAAGAGAGATCATATATGTGTCATCATGATTGATACACTCGTTGTCAAGGTAATACATTGTTATTTCATAATGGCCGGATCATTTTTAAAGGGAATAAATTATCAAAGTGGTTCATGTTGGTGTTAAAACCCAAATATTTTCTATATTTGTGCTTTATAGGTGAATTTATGTTTTTATTTTCAAGGTTTTGACCTTACCGTAATAAATATGTGAGGTTATATTATATTGGAATTTCCCAATGGGGAAATCATGAAATTATGATGGTTATTAATGGTGTCCATCCTATATTTAATTGTTTTTTACTAGGAATATGAGAAACTATTTAACAATCCATATGAAACTCGTTGCAAACAGATACCATGGGTGGGAGGAAGGATGATTAAATGAAGGAACCTTTATAAGAAAGTTAATGTTCATATATTGTCTCTACCTTCATAAATATGGCTATATAGACTTCCTTAAAAGGATTGGACTATGAATTTTAAATTTTTCAAAATGATATCACGGTTTTCTCCTTCTCGATGTCAACATCACAAAATGACCGTATGGGATTCACCACTATTAGGTTGATTGTGAGAGCTTGGCCTCTATGGGCTTGACCTCATTGGCCTAACATTATGGGAATGGATTTTTATGGTCATCGCATCTTATTTTCATCCCACGGTTTCCCCATGGATTTGACCTCAATAGGAACTCTTCTAGAATAAATTCTTCTTTCCTTCAATATAATACATTACCTCTTGGTATCCTGTAGATTAGTGAGAGAAATATTTCTCAAATAGTAAACGCTTAGCTCATGTATCTGACTACCTATATCACATTTATCATCCCAAGTGTATTATCCATCCATTTGAGGAAGGAATGGGGTGTTTATACCGAACCTAAGGTAAATTATTTATAGGAAATGATGGACACCTGGAGATTCCACATTTCCATATAGAATCAAGATATAGATGGGTGTTTGTGAAAGGGTCATATGGTGAGGATTCAATTCCTATTCTGATTCAATTAGTTCGGGAATTTCATGAGGTGGAGGAATTTATATATCTTGAGAAATGTATGTTTAGTTTTTCTTTTGTATGATTCTACCCCCTGATGCTACAAATATGATCTCAACTTTAACCTCTTTGAAATGTCACCACATGGTTCACCCAAAAAGTATGATTTAAATCAATGAGGTTGGAGAATGTGGGACTCCATGTGATCGATGAGGTTGGAGACTTCTTGAATAGTTTTTTTGTTATACTCTATGGGTTTGGGGACTTCATATGGTAAAATTATTTGTAATGTTAAATTTTACTTCAATAAAACCTTTAATTGTGTTTTTTTTTCATTTTGACTTCAATTTTTTTGTTATTTTGAATTCATAAGCCACAAATATTTCTCCCCAAGAATTGGATATCTTAGAAATTGTAATAATAATATTCCAATGAAGTGGAAAATTCTATGTTGCTTCCATGTGATCTACTATGGTTAGACCATATATATATATATATGTCATTTGGGTTCCCCTTTATTTTCACCTTTTTATTTGTATTACTTTTATAGAGATTCTACGAACTCAATCTACATCAAGATCTCCTTCTAAAACTCTTTAAAGATGGTGAGAATATCTCCAAGTATTCTATATAGAATTGTAACCTTCAAGTTTTTCATGATGAATACATGAAATATATAGTAATTTCATATTTTATAATAGTTTAAGATATTCATGAGGCTGACAATACAGTTCTTGTGGGGAACCAATGGTCTATATCATCAACTATGTCGTTCGAGTGATAAACTCACAAGAATGATTATTTATGACCATTGTTACATTTTTTCCATGTGACTTTGTAATTATAATTCATATTTAAAAATAGGAAATTTTCTTAAAAAAATTTCTAAAAAATACTTCTCAAAAATAGGTTTCCTAATCTGGAAGTGTGGTGAAGGCTCAAATGATTTCCAACATTGATGATAGACAATTTCAACTAATTATTCAAGAAATATATTTTAGAAAGATGGTTCGGGGGAAGTCCTTTGAGACTAACCAATATTAGAAAATCTACCAATCCATGGGTTTGGAAAAGTGTATAATGTACACATTCTTTCACAATGATCTAGAAATAATCCAATTAAATATACAATTAATCATCAGGAAATGATCAAGCTAAGAGACCCTCCAATTCCCCTATTTATTCAACTAAATTCTTTAAATTATTCCCTTTTATTTCAAGTTGGACATATTGTATCATGTTTTAATGCATCTCAGTTATGATTCTTAATAGGTCCAAATGATTATAACCCCTTTCAATCTCATTTAACCCTTCCATTAATCATTATCCACCCCCATTATACTGACAGAATCATTTTAATATCATCCATGCCAATAATTTTTATAGTGAATACAAAATTATAGTTCCACTCAAAGGTATTATCCTAGTGGTATCTATCCATAATTGATTGGGGAATTACAATTATATAACCCACACACCATAATCTTGGTGTTAAGAACAATGAAATAAATCCTTCTATTTTATGATCAATGGGGCATAATTATGTATGAAAAGGATAGGAATTTGATAAATGGGGTTAGAATTATATATCCCTCTAATGTGTTGGGAAATGCTTTTATCTAATGGGATTCCATTTATGGTCAATGAGATATTATCCTAATAAAACTATGTTTTTTTATGTTATCCCTGAACAATGTTTATGATTTCTTATTATACGATATTTCCACATTACCAAGTAGCCTTTCTGCTATAACATTATAGAAAGATTAATTGTTAAATATTATTACTCTCACCACTATACTTTTACCTTAATATGCATCTTGCCTCACATTTTATACATTAACCTATAATATTATTTGTTTATTCCCTTACTATGCTATATAGAGACCCATTTTAATGTATATCCTTAGGTTATCCTGTATAATTTTAGATGATCCATGGAATATAATCACATGTTATTGAGTTTTTAAACATTTTTTTGTATTTTTTTCATTTTTTTATTATACGTACCTAATAATCCAAAGAAACTAAGCCTCATGAACTTTTGGGGCTGTAGTAAGTGTATATTTATATAATAAATGATGAATTAAAGAGTATTAAAATATGGGTTTTTAAAGTTTCTACAAGAGAAAAGTCAAGTTATTTTTAGGTATTATTGTAAAAAATATCTTGTGAAGTCCTTAGGTATAAGAATAAACATATTGGAAAAAAATAATTAATTTTATTAAATTGTAGAGTAAGTGGCTTTAAAGAAAATAAATTGTTAGATGTATACTAAAAAATGATGTGGATCTTGCAGAGTTGTATTGTGGGGTAATAACCCTAAATAGGGTGCATTTATATAGACATGATCATCACTTGTTACATGAAAATAGTCTATACCACACACTTATTTTTATGCTCATATCGTATATTCTTTGATAAACTCACAAGCTCCTTATGAACCATTATTAAGGAAAAAACTTCCCATAATATTATATATAAGGAAATTGATCATGGATAACTTATATTCAAACCTAAAAATCCATAGGTTAAATAATATATATCATATATGAGTTATCCCTTTAAGGTATATGGTTTCTCATTTATGTCATTAATAGTTCAAAAATATTCATCCCAATTTTACTTTTATTTTTAGTTAATGGTTGAAAATAAGGGAAATTGTTTCAATACCCACTATAAGGGGAAATGTGATGAGTGGAAAAAAGAGATGACCAATCTGATAGGAATAGGAATCATGAACATTATGATAATACTTTTTCAGTTAACTCCTGATTTGAACAGAAACATGAATCATGAGGAATGCCCAAATTCCCCTAACAAATATAATGTTTCAATTTATACCAGTATGAGACAAATGCATCTATATTTCAATAGATATTTTGTTCCCTTAATAAATGAGAAATGGATAAAACCAATTTTAATTATTTTCTTTATAATTCAATTAATTATGTAAGTGAAGGATATAGTTACTATTTATCTTATAGAGGGATAGGTTGATCAATGGTGGGAATTGGAAAAAAATATGAAGCCCGATAATTATATTACTATGATAGAATAAAATCAATTCTAGAAAATGTTTTTTGAAAAATATTTCCCTCCTAGTCTCCAACATAAAATAGAGATATATTTCCTTATCCTAAATAAAATGTATGATGAATACATTGGGGTGTATGAGGAAAAATAAAAAGTCTTGAATGATATGACTTTGACTTTATCATCTCCCATAAAATTTATGTTGGCCACTTATTTGGTGGGATAAGGTCAATTATAAAAAAATATTTAGTAAATCAGACACTGAAAGTTGTGTGGAAATTTTTTGATGTCACCTAAAATTTAGAATGGAGACCAGCGAATCCTAATGGTCTCATTGGTCTAGAGATAAGAAAAAGGTAATTGATTTTAATTCTAGTGTTGTGATGGAAAAATAATATTGGGAAAAGAAAAAACACCTTCGTATATTTCTAAAGGGTGGGAAGAAGAATCTTGGAAAATTTTTATGCGCTAAATGAAATTATTTAGTTCCATGAAGAAAGCGTTTATAACTAGAGAGTACTAATGGGAGAAAGCCGCTAATGAGATGTAAGAGAGGAATGATCGAGTTACCCCTTATCCTATTATCTAATTCTTAAATTATAAGTAATAGGGAAACTATGAGAATAAATTCCCTAAGATAAAGGTTATTGATGATTACCGATGGCAATAACCTCTTAGGACTTGAGAAAAAGGGTGTGTGTATGTCATCACAACTACTGAGGAGGATACTAGCTAGGAAGAGGTGATTAGTACACTTGTTATTAAATTAAGGATAGATAATGTAAAATTTTATTTTCATTCTATGCATTATTTCATATCATTAATTTCAAGAAAAACTATTCAAAAATCACCTCAAAATATGGAATTAGAGTTATTGGTTAAAACAAAAAATGGGGGACTATTGTAGCCTAATTATGTAACTCATACCCTATATAAATTCGTTGGCTTAATTTCCCAGAAATCCATATGATACTCCCCTTATCATAATTTTATGCTATTCTAGGAATTCATTTTATTTCATTTTGTATATCCAATATAAATTTCCTAGAGAGGGAAATCACCTTATGTGTCTCAAATCACCCATTAATTCTATAAAATTTCAAGGAGGATAATGAATCTTCCATGGTAGAAACATATCAAGAATTAATATTACTATCTTTCAAATAATAATTTATATCTCTAATAATTGAGAATAAATAAAATATCATCATTGAATACATAACAACTATAATGGAATTCACCAATGTGTTCCCTAAAGAATTTCAGGGTGTTTTTCCTTGTTGTGTGACTGACTTATTAATCAACATGACACTCTAAGATTCATCGATATCTAAGACACCATTTATAATAGTAATTATTTAACTTTTGGACCTCAAGAAACAAATATAGAAGAATATGGATATATTTTTTATATACCTAAGTGCTTCACTATAGGGTTCACCAGACCTCTTCATCAAGAATATGGAATGGTCAATTTGACTCTTCATTGATTATCGTGAGATGAACAAGAGAGAAAAAAATGAATAAGTATCCTCTACCATGGATTCATGACTTATTAAATAAAAAAAGTATGACCAATAATTCTCCAAGGTGAACCTTCAGCCAGTATATTATCATGTAAATGTGAAGAATGTGGTATACCCAATACTAATTTTCATACAAGGTATATGAATTTTGAGTTCATAGTGATGCCCTTTGGACTCACTAATTCTCTAACAATCTTAATAGACTTAATTAATAAAGGATTTAGAGAATACCTACAAAATGGTAGTCTTTATAGATGACATTATATTATAATTCAAAGGAAAGGAGAAACATGAGGAGTATTTAAATACTATACAGAATACCATACAAAAGAAAAATATATTTTCAATGTATAGTAAATGTGGGGGTTTGTAGGAGAAATTATCTTTCTAATAGAATATTATCACCAAAAAAGGAATTTCTATAGATCCTTAAAAAGTAGATGCAATTGAAGGATACCTCATACCAATATATTTGACATAAATCCATATTTTCCATGGATTATTTGGGTAATATTATATATTTTAGAAAAAATTCTCATGATTTTCAAGCCTAATAATAAAGATTAATAAATATGGAGCCATGTTTATTTAGACTTATGAATGTAAAGAATGATTTAAGGAACATAATTAGAGGCTAATCACTGCACTTATTCTCACATTACCTCCAAATTGGGAAGTATTTGTTATCTAAAGTGATGTATCTGAAAGGGTCTTGGGTTGTGTACACATTAATTATATAAAATCAATGACATATTCCTCCCACTAATTAAAGATCTATGAGAATAAATACCGAACATGTTATATATATTTTGTATCAGTAATCTTTTAATTAAATATTTGGTGACAATATCTCTATAGAGAAAATTGTTACATATATAAATATCTTATAATCCAAATGTATGTATTAAAACAAGGGTATTAATATAAAAAAACTATAGTGGTAATATCTAATTATGGATTATGACTGTTAAATTTCTTACCAACCTTGGAAGGTAATCAATTTTTCTGATTCTCTCAGTAAAAAGGATCTTGAAAACCTATCATTGATGTAGATTGAAAGGGATCCAATATTCTTGGACATTAAAATGATGGATATGAGAATAATAATAGGATATCCATCATACTGTGATAAAATAACCAATCAAACATTTAGTCATGAAATGATTAACAAGGCCTAAAATGATGATGAGTTTCTACAAAAGAAGGTAGGAAATATTCTAGAGTTCAAAATTGTTGAAGATATAGTTTTATGGTTTATAACCTAGATATGCACCCCATAAAAACCATAACTAAAGTGGGAACTTCTAGATAATGAACATAGCTCATCCTTATCTATTCATCTGGTAATAACTAAGATGAATAGATACATAAATAAAAAATTATTGTATGTTAACATGAAGATAGATACTGTAGAGTTTCTATATCGATGATTGGTATACAAATAAATTAAGGTTTGATGATATAAGTCTAATGTTATAACAAAAACATTTCCCAAACTAGTATATAAATGGGAAAACATAACAAATTTTTTAATGGTATCACTCCCTAAAAAACCCATACGCAGAAATCTCAAGTGGTGGTTGTATATCAGCTTAAAAAGATTTAACATTTCATTAATACCAAGGAATATTTATCTCTCAACCAACACTCCATTATATACATAAGGTAATAGATAATAATGTAATGAGTTCTAATATTTATTATATCTAATCGAGATCTATGTCTCCCCTCATGGTTCAGGAGAATCCTTCAGCGATAATTGGATACAAAACTAAGATTTAGTACTACTTCTCACACATATCTATATGGTTAGTGTAGATTGGCTGTTAAAACTATAGAGGATATACTAATATAATTTTCAATTTATTTCCATGGATTTTGGGTCCAGAACCATCCCCTAATAGAGTTCTACTATAACAAAAGTGTTTATTTTAGTATTCAAATGGAACTTTATGAGGCTATTTATGGGAATAGAATTCAATATAAAATATGCTAGGATTATGTTGGAGAGTAGAATATGATGTGAAATGATCTTATATAATAAATGATATAAAAGGTTCAAACCATTTTGTTTAAAATGAAATCTACAAAAAGATGAAAAAAATCAATATAGACAATCATTAACCAGGCCAAGTTTTTGAAGTTAGTGATAAATTTTTCCTTAATATGTCACCATGGAAGTAATTTTTGAGGTTTGAGAAGAAGTCAAATATTATTCCTAGATACATTAAACCTATTGAGACACTTAATAGCATCAGAGTGGTGGACTATTGACTAGAAATCCTACCTAACCTATTTCAATAATATGATGTGTTCGACATATCCCACTTGAAGAAGTACATATCAGATCCCTCACATGTATTGAATTCAGAGGCGGTGTCATTGGAGAATGATAATTCATATAAGGATAAGCCGATGTAGATATTATATAATAAATAAAATGTCCTATGAAATAAGAAAACTCACCTAATGACATTATTATGGTAGAACCATAGGTTTTATGAAGCGACATGGGAAACATAAAAAGAAATGAAACAAATTCACCCTAATATATTTTAATTTATGAAATGAAAATTTCAATGGAAGAATTTATGATGGGGGAATAATGTATCAAACTAAAAATTAATAAATGAAATTATTTATTTAAATTAGTAAATTAATTAATAGTAAATGAAGTTATAGAAAACATGTGGAGAATTTTTCTTATTTTAGAACGTTAAAAGTTATAATATTTTAGATATAATATACTATTAAGTATAAAAACCATTGATAATATAGGAATTGTACAGTGACCATTAAAATTACTATATATATATGCTTATGATAAATCCAGTTGACCCAAAAAAAGGAATATATATCCTAGACCCCTGGGATCACACCCTATGAATCCCATTTATAAAAGTCTGTGTGGAAGATAGAATCACTAGACTTTATATATGACCAAGACTAATCCATGATTGAACAACTAAATCATGAATGAAATCATTTACACAATAAGTTCAAACTCATTGCGATCACATCCCATACCATGTTCGTCAAACCATGAAATCAAAATATCATCATCACACACCTTACCCTTAAGGAATTAGATGGTTTAATAAATGAATATATATATATATACCAAAATAGAGTATTTTTATTTTTAATAAAACACTCAATATATTTATCCAATTTCAATATTAAATTTTAAATTATTAAATGACTTATCTTAAAAAAAATAGACTTTGACATGATGAAACATGAAATATATTTTTTAAAATATATAGTTTCAATAAAGATACTCTATTTGATGAATTCAAGAATTTTAAAATTAATTATATTTTAATAAAATATTTTTTTGAAAATTATTTATTAATTATAAATGATAGTATAATTGTATAAATTTAAAAAATAAGGGTCAAAAAACTTTTATTATAAAAAATAGTGTTTTTCCTTAAATGTTGAATTTTTTTAAAATTTGAAAATTATCACACTTAGAGAATAATTTTTATAAAATACATATTATTTTTTGAAACAGTGCATTGATATTATATGATGGTTATTTTTTCTTAATTTTTTAACACAGTTGGATTTCTAGGAAAAATTTAAATACATTATAAATTTACAGTTTTTATTAGGACATAATTAAATCCCCAATGTGGTCTAATAAATAAAATTAATAGTATAAATGACCAAGATTATGTTTTAACTTTAAAATAATTTGTTTTTCTTGTTATTTAAATAATTTTATAATCCATTAAAGAAGCCTCCAAAACTTATTTTATATTTTAATGTTTTAAAATCAATTCTTTATAAACATGACTCACTTCCACTTCCCTATTGGTGTTATATTAATGTGTTCTATTTTTGGACTAGTAAAATAATTAAATAGCATAATCTTTGTAAAGAAACAATGAGAAAACCAATGGAATTGTTTTTGGATTGAAATAATTTATGATATAGATTCCAAAACATATGTTTCAAAATTAAGAACAAAATCCATCTATCTTTTTCTATAAAAACACACCCACACTAAAATTACTCTTCACTCAAAATCCATAGAGTATGAAATCAATCAACCCTTCCCTCTCTATATTACTCACAAGGTGACCCATATGTCTTATGTACCTCTTCAAAATCTTTTAGAATCCCCCTCTCAAGGTAAGGGATCTTCTCTTTATCCTCATTATACAAGCTCATTCATTATATTTTTCCTATTGTTTTATTATTTCCCATGTTGGAAAATATTTTTACACATACCTATTACTATTATTCTGAGTTATAAGTGATTATATGACCATTTTACTCTTATTTAACCCTTCCATGAATCTTTATGTACCCTTATTATGTTGCAGAAATCCTTCGGCAATTTTCTATTCCAAATTTTTTTATAGTGAATAACCATAAAAATTGTACTCAAAGGTATTCACCTCGATATTTATTTCCATTATTGATTAGGTATACCTATATATGTAACCCAATATCCTTAATTAGGAGATTAAAATATATTACATAAATCCTAATTTTTTATGATATTTTCAGAACACTTGTACATGTACCTGATATGAAAGTGATGGGTGGGACTGAAATTATATATCCCTCTAATGTATTAGGTAATTTTTTTCTCATGAGATTCCATGAATGTCACACATATGTGTGTTTTATCATTATTTTTTGGGTGGTATTTTTATATCCCTATAAAATTGGGTAATATTTTATATATCCTAAGATAATTTGTGATTATGATTTTTTTTCTCATAACATAATGTGTGGGTATGATTCGGTTTTCACACAACATAATGCATGGGAATGATTGGGTTTACTCACAATATTATACTTGGTAAAGTTTGGGCCTTCAAAAATATAAATTCATGGGAATGATTTTTATTTCTCATGATGTATTAAATTTATATACTTACTCTTATACCATATCTCAATGTTACACCTCAAGACAATATTAGCCTACATGACTCATGATTATTGTATCATGTTTCCCATTTATTTGTCATGTTTCTTATGTTATTCCAAAATCATTATTCTATGAAACTTAATTACATGATCTATGATTTATTATAATCAAGTTTATTATTCTATGTTAAATCTTCTTGATTATGTTATCAAACCCACATGATAATTTTTTTCTTACTTATGATCTTCATTTTTAATTTCACATGTTTTCCCTTATCAACAACATATCCTCACTCCTTTATTACTATTCCAATCCAATGGTTCTAAGGAAGATAATCAAGTTTTATGTACCTAAAATGGTATCATGTGAGAATAAATTTATTAGGATTTGTTTAAAATTTTGTTAAACAAGTTTTTCATGTTTCTAATATCAAAATTCATTAGGTAATATGGTATTATTTATTATCATATATAAAAAATATTCTTTTAAAGTGATATAATGAGTTTATATTATTTTATAGGTTCACCTCACTAAGGATTTACCATGGAAACACTCATCACCCATCAGTTGAGTTGATGGGAGGTTGGGCTTATCTCAACCTTTAAGGAGGAATTATTTCCTACACCAGGTCACTCATAAAGATTTCAGATATATAGTGATTACTTACAAAATATTATAATGGTACTAGGTAACATCATTAATTCCATTAATTGTATACTTTTTTTCATTAAAAGGTCCAAATATATTATATTTATCTATATTTATCTCATTAATTAATTTTATAATAATGTAATTCCATAATGGTGGGTGCTCTAGAGTTTATAAATATATGGGGAGACAATAAGGCTTATGGAGTTTGTATGAGTCACTAGTGAGGTGATTTATATGTATCCTCAAAAAGAGAATCCAAACCAATGTTATTTGGTTCCACTTAAATGGACACATCATACCTTTTATGTTCATGTGACAATGACTAATGTGATGCCAATTTACTTTGTATTTCTTTGAAAAATTTACATTATATTTATGGTTTTATATCCATGACCATTGGGTTGTTGGTTTTTAACCTCAAAGATGAATCCTATATATCATAGATAAGAGTAAATAAATCCTATATAGTCTAGTTGTACATTTTAAGAGCATGTAACATGAATGTTCCATGCATTTTAACAAAATTCAGTAAGAAAAATTTCTATGTAGTTTAACATCTAGTAACCAAGACATATATGAGATGGATGCATAATAATTTTTTGATGTATTAAAAATCTATAGATTGCATATTATGGGTCATATAGTTTGTTTGTAATTTAATGGGATAAGGAATTAATACGCATTGGGAATATCACTCATTTAGTTACAATCAGCTCAAATTGAGTATTGTATATTGGGAATAGTTTCATGGAGAGATATGGGCCAGTAAGGAAATAATTTCATCGAGAATATAACATAGTAATTATAATTATATCAAGAAGAATATTTCCCTTTTATAGGTGATTTTGTGAGGGATATAGCCTTGTAATAATGATCTTTGGATTATTCATTTGTTTCTAGAAAATTGAATCATTGGGGTTTATATTAATTAGGAGTCCCACAAATATGTCCACTTACTACCTATTGATGATTGGAATAGGATATATGACTAAACCCATGGGGATAAGGCTCAATGATAAAGTGGTTGGGACTTCTACATTTGATATCAAGAATTTACTAAGTATAAATCATCATGGATGATTGCTACAGATTCTAGACCTATTGGAGGACTTTGTTGAAGGTGGTAATATAGTGATTAATCCATTTAAGAGGCCATATTTATGTATTTGTGGAAAAAAGTTGAAAAAAGGGATGATATTATTCATGGGTTCTTGATTAGGGAATAAAAATAAGGATTAGGTACCCATATGAATTTAATTCCATCAAATTATTATCGGATAAAGAAGGACACATAATCTAATTGGGTTTGCAGTATAGTGAGGAGGGAGTTTTTTATCACACTTTGTATGAACCATAGTTCCTACTAGGGAGAAGGATATACACCTATGGGGTTATGTATTTTCTGCTAAAAGATGGATGTCTCTTTAGGTGGGATGATTGAAGGTGGGTTCTGGGTCCTTAAACATATTATGAATCCTTATCTATATCCTTAACTAATTTAATGAAAAATAGAGGTCCATTAGGTTTATGGGACATCCATATGTTGAATATGGGTCATCCAAGATGGGAAGTATCATCCTAATGATATTTCACCATTATGATCATGAAACAAAACATTACTATCAAGGGATTACATGATAATGAATACCCTTGGGATCCTATTTAAAGGGGAATATTTCCTAGTAAACAGCTTTTATCAATGGAGAATTGGATCAATAACATACATGCTGATATTCAAATCCTGGTCTCATAGTCTATGACACTACATAGGAGGCCTTGAGGGATGTGCACTCATGTAGGATAACTGGGTGAAGGTGGAACCTAGTTGTGTGACTTGGGAATCATTTCACTCTATCAAGGGGATAAGTGAATATTCTTACCATAGTGTGGCGAAAGAGGTGAATTCATACTCTAGTTGTGATACTAGGGGATTTTTTTTCCCTAGAATGGAACTAAGTGAATACAGTTCTTGAATATGAGGTTAATAGAGAAGTATCACCCAATTATAGAGATGGTCATGAAACATCCCCTTAATTATAGATTATAGAGATTTTTTCCCCTAGTGGTAGGATTGGTTGACGGTTCACACTGACATAGATTCCTGGGTGAATCTTCACCTTAGTACATGGTATAGTGATTTCGTCTCCCTAAAATAGAGTATAGAGATTTTCTCACCTGAATTAGGTGTCCTGGTAGAGGGTTATCTATAGTACATGGGACACCCAGTATGAATTTTGAATGTGGAACCCATGTGTATCATTTAGTAAGGGATTATTTTCCATATTCTTAGAGGACTAGGAAAGAAGTGTTGTCCCATAAAATTTTTAATGGGGTTTTATTTTGGGTAACACAATTAACATCAATTTTTGGTTAACTCCATTATGACTTTAATTAATTAAGCTTCTAGAATGGGGTTTTGAGACTATAGTGCATGTAGTTCATATCTCTTAGGTTTTCAAACCATCTTCCTATGTTCCAATCTCCAAGTACCTATCTACAGAATTTGATTCCATGGTGTTTATTTAGAATAAAAAATGGTGGAAGTGAATATGAAGGATTGACATGGAATGTAGTTAATAAAAATAGTTTATCAGAATAACATGAATGTGTAGGATCACTCATGTAAGTAAGATTCATGGAGGAGGAAGGTGAGTTGCTACATTCATGTAAGTGGGATAACTCATATCAGGATACATAGGTAAGCTACATTAGGTTCATACTTAGGGAACTAGGAAAAGTTACCTAGGTATGTGCCAAAGGTCATGGGAAAAGTGGTGGGTCTCTTCTTAGGATCTTTTCCATCAGGATATCAATGTTTCCATCCTTTTCCAAAAAGGAGCAGAAACATGTTCTAATCAAGGTCTGAATTCATTATATAATATAATTTCATCCTTAGCACTTTTACAAAAGGTGTAAAATAATAATTCATAATGTCCATAACATTTATATAAATTGATATTAATTTTCGAAACATTCATTCATTGAAAAAACTATAATAAATCATATTGAATATTAGAATTCCTTGGTTGTTCAATAAATTAATATTATACATGATAGACATCATAAACTTGATAATAAGTCATAATAATCTGGAAAAAAATCAATAAAGTAATCATACAATAATTTAATTATAAATTAGATAAAAAAACATAAATATAAATTATTTTCTAATAAATTTAAATCAATAAACATAAAACTTCTAAAAATTTATAGGAAAACTATACAGATCTGATATCATTTATGATAATCAAATAAATGAAATAGTTCATCTAAGAGGTTGAGTGAATCATTAAAAAATAGTTTTTACCTTAAATAATATCATGTTAATTTTACCTATTTCACATTCTAGATTGGCTAAAATAATTGATGAACTCACACACAATGTTTAAACAAAACAAGAAAGGACACAAGATGCACAAGTTGAGATTAAAAAAATATGAATTTAATCCTTTAAATGATTTATAACAACACTATACTATATGATCTACTATAATCTCGATGGTGGATAAAAAAGGTTTTGTATAGCCATTAATCATGATTGAACAATATTAACAATTTCACCTCTTGATATGTTTACTAACAAGTTGTAATATTTTTTTTATTTATAAGTGATTATACTTCTTCCTAAGATAATATTTTCTCTTAATAGCTATATAATTTTAACAAAATTCTTCAGAAAAGGTAATAGGTGTGACTTCCTTCTTCCTTAACAAAACTAACAACAGTGATGATCTTATAGAATTAAACATTTTTTACTCATCTTTTATTTCATATTCCACCATCATTGATATATTTACACTTCTTATTTCATTATGAAAATAACTTCACAAACTCTCCCACTAATATTTTACTATTAATTATTCTCACTCTGTTGATAATATTTTCTATACCCTATATTAACCATGAACGACCCTGTTTTATTTTATCTTACACATTCACAACACCATATCCTATTTTATATAATAATATCAAATTTTAATATATGAAAAGTAAGTACCTTAAAGTTTTCTCAATTTATTCAACTTCTCCTACTTATTTATTAGTCTTATGAACTATTCTGGTAATCAAAACATTATTTTTAAAATTGAAACATGATAAACCATTATTCTGTACGTACTTCTCCAACTTCTAACTCATTTATGTAGGTGAAATATTCTTCACAATGAAAAATATCCCATATTCTACTCTAGGAAACCATGAACATGACTTGATACCAAGAAATATGTTTTGAGACATTTAACCATATCAAAATGATATAGATCATAATTTTTATGGATTTTTTATCATGGTGTGATGTTACCTTCATGGCATGACACTCATTCACCCACTTCATGTATCATGATTTACCTTCATAATATTTAATCCATACATGAAAAGATATAGAATCATCAGATTAAAATAATAATAAATAATTTCACATGTATTTTGATATCTATTTTAGATACATTACAATAGTCTTATCTAACTAAAATAAATATCCAAAAATTCCCTAATAAATTTTCAAAATCTCACCTTTTAGAATGGATAAATTTCTTAGGTATTATAGAAAACCTAATATATGAGATATAAAATCTAATTTATCAAATGAAAATATTATTTAAGATACATGTTCTCTGTACTTTTAAAATTTCTATCCCATAAAACAAATATTACATAATAATTATAAAAACATACTCATAACTACAAGAATTTCTCTATTATTGATTTTTAAACTCATTTATAGAAAAAACTATATGCATTAATGTAGGTTTTCCCCTTGGTTACTTATCAACACTTATGAATATATAATACATATAAATAATTAAAAAAAATAATTTAATGGTTTTTAGGTATTGTCATTATGAAATATTATTCATAATAGTAAGGTCAACCTTACATCTGGAAGAATTTTCCATTTTTTATATCCATTTCTTCATTTCTGAAAAACCATCTAGATTTACTATAAATAACTGTAAACTGCATTCAAGCACCTAAAAAAACAAAACATCTTATATCTCACATTAAAATATATATTATAAGTGATTTTGAATCTGATATGTATATTGATAACAAAATATAACATAAGAACCGCATCCACTTCATCTCTGTCCATAATCATTATTTGTGGGATTAATAGAGTTGTGTGGGGAGATCATTCAATAATCTTTGGATCTATAACCATTTTTGTTCTATGAATCCCAATCATAATATAAAGTTGTTTTTTATAGCATTATTTGTAAATTTAGGTTCATTCTGGAAATCATTCTATTTCTTACTACTCGTCTTAAATCCTAGATGGATTTTGGATAATTTTATATGAAATTAGTCCTCCATTATCAATACTTACTCCATTAATTTGTGTAATGACTACCTTCAATCCTAGGTATCTTTTTCCTCTATTCCTCATGTTCATTATTGTTTTTTTCATTCTTGAAAATACAAGATAATATCTATTATTTCAAATTATATGAATTCATTATTAATGACCGGATGATACATGAGGGTATAATGTATATAAGGATCATTGGTTTATGATAAGGTTTTATGTTTTCGTCCTTTATCCCTCAACATGTTCTTGTTTTATGACTGTTGAGTCTTCATATCAATGTAGGTGGTTCTGAACTTCTCCTTCATAACAATGTCTAGATTTGGGATTATCATAATTTAGTTTTCAATGGGTAGATATATTTGGTTAACTAAAATAAGATAATAATATATAAAAAATAAAAAATGAATGATGAATGAGGCATTCATTAATGTTGTAATTATACATAACATGATAAATTATTTCTTTAAGCATATTATGTTATTGATTATTACTTCTAATAGTTGTATTTATATTAGATTTCAATTACTTCTAAAACATTTTCAAAAGAAACATATATAATTAATATGGTACATAAAATATTATTATTGGTAGTGGATAAAAACACTATGAAATAGTTTTCTCTAAGAATTAATGCATTGATTAAAGTAGTATTTACATCCCATTGACTTGTTTTCTACTAAAATTTATATTTTTTCGTATATATAAACAATAATATAGATCAATTTTTTTGATTCATATGGTAAAATGGAACAATTGGTTTTTATTGTGAGGGTGTTGATGTTGTGATATCATTTTGGTTGTATAATGTTGTTGTTGATGGTGGGTTGGAATATGTAGTGTGGTAAGGTGTTTGGGATGATGTTGGGATGGTTGGATTATATAGGGATATTTTATTTATTGTTTTATTCTTAATGGAAGTTATTAATATTTATTCTAATCAGGTTTTTCCTTCCCTGATGTTGGTATTTTATTTTCATACCACCTAGGATTATAGAATTGTTTCTTATTAATGAATTTATTAAAGGATGATGGTTTATGAAGACATAATTTTTAAAATAGGATGTATAAATAAAATGGAATTAAAAAATTGAATAAATGAACCCTATATTTTTAAGATTATGTAAATATTAATCCATAATTAATGGTGGGATATTATAAAATGAAAAGTATTTTATTAATAATTAATGGAAATATTGTTTTTAAGATTGATGATTCTGCACTTATAAAATATAGGCTTCTAAACACATAGTTATGGAAGCTATGTTGTCAAGAGGGATGCTACTTATCATTCAATTATTAGGCTGTATATTTTCCTTCAGAGTTGTTGTGTGCTATAATAGTCATTATTTTTTGTTATTTATTAAGCTCCACCAACAAACTAGATAACATGGACTCCATATATAATTGGATCTAAGTTCTGAATTTTTTTCAAACATCTATGTTGGTGAGGATATAAACAAATGACTACTCTCCCTTCCCCACTATTTCTTCCACATGTTTTCTAGTGAGCAATAATTTTTTGGATATAATGGCTTAAGGTTAAAGGATATGTACTCATATAGACTATAATGCCTCTATGATTATGACATAAATGTATATAAAGGATGTCTAATATTATGTTTATAACATATAAATTCATACATTATATAATTTATTATGTTTATTATATGTGTATTTATACAACTGTTTTAATGGTATAAGATATAGTGTGTATTTACATGGTATGTGATGGATCATGGTTTTCACTATGAGATAATGGTAATGTGATATTAATATGGTTGTGGAAATTTATATGTAAATTATTTGATTTTTCTGAGGTTTAGTATGACTTATAGAGAATATATAAGCACTGTGATGTGGGATATTAGGGATTTGGGAGACTAGTTTAGTGGTAAAGTGTAAGTGGGGTACCATTCATCTATAAATTCCATTGGTATTATGTTACATATTTATTTTTATTACATTGCGGAAGAGATCAAATGAGGGTGTGAATATAGTAGACCAGATAAAGGTAATGATTTGTTTTCACTATTTATACACTAGTTCATTAGAATTATTCTTCCACATTGGTACAAAAGGGCTCAATCAGGATCCAACTATGTAGCCAACGAGCCTGTACCTGAGTGGTAAGGGCTCCTGCTTGTCATCCAAGAGACCCAGGTTCAAAACCCGGTGGAGGCGAATTTCTGGTACTGTAGCATCACTGTAGCAGTACTGTAGCAGCACTGTAGCATCACTGTAGTAGGAACTGTTTGGTACTGTAGTAGATGGACTATTCACCTAATTTGGGATTTCGGGCCACTGGTTTGGGCCTACGGGTCTCAGGGCCTTCGGTCCATCAAAGTCCTTCGGGCCACAGGGCCTTCGGGCCATTAAAGACCATGAAGTATCCCAGTTCACATAGATCAGGCCCCAGATGAGGATCAGAGCACTAGTAGCAGTCACCAGAAGCAGAGCTAACCGGATTGGAAGAATGAGAGGGTATGGCAACCTCCATCGGGACCAGGCACTGTGCAACTTTTTATAGGGCAATGCTAGTCGATCAGCAATGCAGGTGGGGAGCTAAAGGTAATCAATGATGCAAAAGTTGGGGAGGGTCAATTCTAGTGGGCTAGGCCTACGGGGCATGTATTGGGCATGGTATGCCTCTAGGCCTTCAAGTCATGTATTACGGGTCATGTCGGGCCTTGTGCCTTGGGCCTACGGGTCATGTACGGGTTCCCCTTCAACCCTTAAAAAGGGGATTATCTATAATAAAATAAAAAGAATGCCTTCGGGCCATTTGGGTGGATCCAACTGTGTATATTTTTATGCTCACATATGTATGTTTTTGGGTGGGTGTGGGTGTGTTTCATGTTAATTTTATGGTTTATGTAATGGCCCAGACCTCTCAAGTCCATTACTTTGTGAAAATGTGGTGTTAGAGGTGTTCGGGGAGGTCAAGGTGACTTATCCCCAACACTTTGCCAAAATTTCCATTCCTGTGAACAATTCCAATGGTAGACAATTGTGAACTGTAACGTCACGTTACGTTTTCAGGTACTTTTGATGTTTCTAACTACCTTTTGTTTGGATTAGTGACTTGGGGTGTGTTTGGGTAGACTTTTTAGGAAAACTAAAGGGCAATAGATTTCTCACGGGCGGCGTACAGTTTGTCTAAACCGTGTGGCCAAACCGTGCATAGTTGGTCTTAGTGGCAATACCTTCTGCACAAGAGGTGCACGGTTTGTCTAACTGTGCAGCCAAACCATGCGAGAGGGGGGTCTAAGGCAGTAGATAATGCACGTTTTTCACACGGTTTGTTAAACCGTGTGAACTAACCGTGCGGCCACTTAAATGAGATCCTATAAAGGTGGATATCATGAGTTTTTTTCCTCTAAGTGGATCCTTTTTCCTCTTAAGCGACCCTAACTCGAGATTTTTCTTCTCCTAAGATCAAGTATGTTTCTCCCTTTGTTTCGGAGGCAATCTGAAGGCTTCTCTTGGAAAATAAAAGCCATATTCTTGAGGTATGTGATCATTCTTCTTCGTTCTTGATCAGTTTATTAGATCCATTTGGATCTACTTCTCCTCTTCTCTCAGTTTCTTAGACCTATGTCTGTTATGGGTAGATCTAAGTGTTTCGATGCCAAATATGATGAGCATTGGTCTTGATCTAGCTAGGAGAAGATATCTAAGGTGGGTTTTTGGAGAATCGACCCGGGTTTCTTGAGCGTTCTTCGACAGTTGTGGCTTTCGTCAAAAACCGTTGAGGTAGGGGATTCATTGCTTCTCTTTCTTTTACATGAAACTATAATGTTATCATGTTTTATCCCACTATATAAAAATAGAATTGACCTAATAAATTTTTGAACCAGATAAATAAATTGATATCGATCGTATTTTGTTTCCTCTTATTTTGATAGATAGTGTGATATCTATGATTGTTCCTGATGAAAATCGATAAAGAACGTAAACTGAGATTAATTGATATTTTTTTGGCTAAAGATAAAGAGGCATGTGAACTAATCTAGTTCTTGTTGTAATTTTATGTTAATTAAATTGGCATATTAAGCATGTTTAATCATTTGTGATAGCTTACTGGTTAGGTTTCCCGATTTTGGAACCAACGAATTATAAATCTATTAATTCAAGATGGATTAATGAATTGATTGTTTGATAATTCCTTGAAGGGTTCTAAGTCACCCTCTTGATTGTTAAAGGGACAATATCCCAAGTGATGTGATGTTTTTTTTCCTGGTGCTTGTGTTGAGACGTGATCTTGGATAGGTGTTGTGATATGTGGGGGCATAGAGGCCTTTTGGTTGTGGCAGCAGATGACGCCTAGAGTGGCGAGATTCATTGGTTTATGCATGTGGATATCAGGGAGGACACCAGGGATGATGGAGTGGGATGAATGTGATTGTTGGATGCTTGTTGGTTCTTTGATTATTTATCTTCTGTACTTTTCCCCACTACTTGAGGTAGCTATTCTTGCTTACCCTTCATCCGAAAGAGGCGAAGATGCGCGGGGTATGACACATACTTTCCGTGTTTAGCTTCTCCAGGGAAGATGGGTCTACGTTCTTTCTATAGGCAGAAAATACTCGACGGGTATTACATCTACTCACCGTGTTGAGCCCCCTTGTGTTAGTATCATAGAATGTTTTTCTATAATGCCTGAGAATATGGGAAAGTAATTATGTAATGAATGTTTGAATAAATGGTGTTAACCTATGGGATTGGAGTTTGCTGGAACATAATGATGAGGTTGTAATTTTAAAGGGATAGTGGACTTTAGGTGTGATGCTAATGAAGTCTAATGCGGAATGATTCATGGTTAATTAATGTTTAATGAATTAATTAACGTAAAGTAGAACTGATAAAAAGGGAATGAAGTAATCTAATAAAGTTCTTTAAATGGTTGTATGATTATAGGATACCTAGTCTTAGAAGTGGAAGCCCGGAGTCTGAGAGACATTAGTTGCAGTTGAGTCTAAGACTAGGTTATGCCTATAGTGTGGTTGTGAGATATAGTATATTCTATACTTTTTGTGTTTCTATACGCTACTCCACCTTATCAGTAAGGGCAACTGACTCCTCGGGGATTCTGAGCCCTGGGGAGGTGTTTTACCCAACATTCTAGTGGGACGAAGAATGAATGACTACCCCCTTTGGCCCCGCTCTCTTTTCTTGGTAGATACTTGTGCTGGTAGGCACAGCAATTAGTTTTCCCCATGTATGTGTGTAGAGGGTTGTGATGGATTGTGGTTATTCACACACATATATTCTAGATATAGTATCCGATGGACTACTATAGGTGTAACGTGTATAGGTTGTTATGGCTGGAGGATCCTTACTCGGTGTGTGGTCTGTAATGGCTTGAGGTATAATACCTGATGTATGATACACGTTATGTGAGCTATGGTGGCTCCCGAAAACTACCTAATTACTTTGGCGTGTGGACGTGGTGGTTTTTTTTCATGAGGTTCATATTGTGGTGCTTCACCCAGGTATCTGTGGGAAAGCCTTTTTGGAGAGAGATACTCAGGACGTGTGCTGTTGGGGAAAAGTGGAAAACTAGTGGGGAAGTAGTAGCGGGGTACCCTTGATATTCTTTACTATATGATATATTCTTGTATGTGTTACTTACTGAGAGTAGCCACGGTGAGGTTGGGAACTTTGTTTACCTGTTTAGGTGATGAGTTAGTTTCACTTGTTATTCACTGTGCTTTAGCATGCTCTCTTTACTTTTGCACGAGAGGCTTCGGGGAGGATCCTACTGAGTATACTGTTATACTCAACCTATGTATATATAAACTGGTTTTCAGGTCACTTGGAGAAGGTTGGAGATCAGGCTGGTGTTTACTAGATTTTGGTTGTAGGAGCTGTTCGGGCTTGTGGTTGCTGCTGTTTTTTACATTCTTTTGGGTATGTGCAGTTTTTTCCCTTTCAGTTGTAGTACTTTTTCATGGCATTACATGTGTGCACTTGGGTTTCTTTTATATTTCAGTTCTGAGTTGGAGTTGGTTGGTGTATATCTTATCTCTCTCTTTCGCATGTGTTCTCTTAGAGGGTAATGCCTCCCATTTGTGTGATTACTATACCCTCGGTGCTAGTCTCCAACCCGGAGCCTACTGGAGGCAGGACTTGGGGGTCATTATCTCCCTTCTCACATTGACGGCCCTGGAAGGGTACACTTTGTGGGGAGGGGGTCATGACAGAGTGGTATCAAACGTCTGGTTGAGGGATAGGATGGAGTTTGGAGTTAGGCGCAGGTGAGGTTGCATGGGTTGGTAGGGAAATGGTGTCATTAATGTTTATCAAGTGAGGTAAACACTATAGACCGGCTGAGACATAATCGTTTAGGGACCCCTATGATCTGATGTACGGACCTTTAAGTTTACAATGGCTACTAAACAAGGTGATACTAGTTACCAGGTAGAGACCTAGGAAAGGATCATGCATCATTATTCTTTGTTCCTGTGTTGGAATGGGTAGACCTTGGGATATGTTAACCTAAAATAAATAAAAGAAAATAATTAATTAATTAATATTGAGTCTTCCATATTCCAGGTTTAGGTGCTCTAACGGTTTTTTATTTTATAGGTATGGCTTCAGGTCGACGTCCTCATCAGGATTGCACAGAAAATGTCCAGCAGGCTGTTCTAGCAGGTCATCGTAGGGTAGAGGTTGACGACGAAGACACTTGGAGGAAGTCACTCTGAGAGTTTCAACGCTAGAGTTTGTAGAAGTACAAGGGCTCCATTTCAGATGCAGTCACGGAACACTAGTTAGAGGAGGTCGAGATAGGCTTCAGTTCAATCTGTGCTCGGAAAGAACACTGGGTGTCCTTAGTTTTGACGATGTTACGAGGAGAATCAAGGCAGTGGTGATTCTTGTTCCTCGGGGATCATGGGGAGTCAGCGATCTCATGGGAGGAGTTCTGAGAAAAGTTTAGAGTCTAGTTCCTTTCTTGGACTGCGAAGGAGTCTGGTAGCCAGGAGATTCTTACCCTTCGACAGGGGAGCTCTATTGTTCAATAGTTTGGAATCTATTTCAGGAACCTTTTACGATATGCTTCGGACCTTTTACCAGATGAGGAGGCCAGGGCGAGGCATTTCAAGGAGTCTTTACATCCAGAGATCCAGTGTCAGGTCACCCCATTTATGTTAAAGACATATCTTGAGGTTCTGGCATGGTTAGAGGTTGTTGAGAGAACTTTGGACAGGACCGAATCATCACGAGAGGGGAATCATCATGATTTCTCACGAAGCAGAGCTGTGGTTCGGGGTTCCCGGTTTTCAGGGAAGAAGAGTTTTCATTCAGCCGAGGGTAGGCCCCAGCCCCTCACATCTCGTTTCTCCAGAGGCAGAAACTCTTAGGCCTATGCCAAGGGATCAGGAGCTTGTTTTTCTTGTGGTGGTCATTGTCATCAACAGCGGGAGTTCCCAACCTTTCAAAGCAGTCATCGTGCACCAGGAACTACGCTTCAGGTTCCTCCTTTGAGGCAGTTCCAGTTGAGGCAGCAGAAGCAGGTTGCACCAGCTTTAGATCACCAAAGGGTAGATAGGGCAGGCAGAGGACAGCCCCATGATGCTCGCCGTCCTTAGAGAGCATAGCATGGCTATGGTGGTGGTCATCATCAGGGTTAGAGAGGCCGTGGAGGAGTTCATGGTTAGCTTCATGCTCTAGCGTTGCCAGCTTCAGGTGATCCAGATGTCGTTCGAGGTAACCTTTGCTTGTTTTCTACCTTAGTGTATGCCTTGTTTGATTCAGGAGTGAAACGCTCCTTCATATCACCTACCCTTTTCTATGCTTTGGGACTTGAGGTAGAGAGGCTTCTAGTGCCCTTGGCGTTGACTATGCCAGTTGGAGGTCGAGCAGACTTGTTTGAAGTATATAGAGACTGTGAACTAGTGTTGGGGAAACACTTCTCTTGGGGAGATTTCCAATGTTTACGAATACAACCATATGATGTCATCCTCGTCATGGATTGGTTGTATTCGGTGCATGATATCGTGGATTGCTTCAGGAATAAGGTCATTTTCTTTAGAGTAGATGGATATCCAGTGGTTTTTGTTGGTGAGTGAGATCATTAGATGGGTAATAGGCATGTTCCATACTTATCATCCATGGTGGATGAGTTGATGTTGATTTCTTCAGAGGTTCAGTAGTTGTCATTTCCTAGGGTCGTAGAGGACTGCCCTGATGTCTTTCCAGAAGAGGTTGTAGCATTACCCCCTCAACGAGAGATCGAGTTTGGGATCAAGCTACATCCAGGAGCGTCTCCTATCTCTATGTATCCATATAGTATGTCCCCTTCAGAGTTACGAGAGATACGTATACATCTTGATGTTCTGTTAAGGTGTGGTTTTTTTCGGCCAAGTGTGTCACTGTGGGGTGCACCAGTTTTGTTTGTGAAGAATTTTGACGAAAGTTTGAGGTTGTGTGTCGATTATCATCACTTAAACAAAGTGATAATAAAGAATTGATATCCTCTTCTACAGATTGATGATTTATTTGATCAACTGAAGGGTGAAGGCTGGTTCTCAAAGATCGACTTGCGGTCAGGATATCATCAGATGCGTGTGAAGGATGAGGATATCCTGAAGATTACTTTCCATTGTCATCAAGGGAATTAGGATTTCGTGGTAATGCCGTTTGGCATGACGAATGCTCCATCTCTATTCATGGGATTGATGAACGCTATGTTCCGTAAGTTCCTAGACAAGTTTTTGGTAGTTTTCATCGACGAAATCCTTGTGTACTCCACGTTTGAGGCGGATCATGTAGAGCATCTACACGCCGTTTTGGGAGTCCTTCGTCAACATCAGCTATTTGGGAAGTTTTCTAAGTGTGAGTTTTGGGATTTAGAAGTCCATTTCTTGGGGAATGTTGTGTCCCAATAGGGAGTAGTTATAGATCCATTAAAGATAGAAGTAGTTGTATCTTGGGAACCCCCAAGACAGTGTCAAAGGTGCAAAGTTTCCTTGGTATCGCAGGCTACTACAGGAGGTTCATAGCCAATTTCTCATGAGTTGCGACTCCTCTAACAGATTTGACCAAGAATGATCAGTCCTTCATATGGACTGATCAGTTCCAGGCAGCCTTCGAGTATCTAAAGGAGGAGTTAGTAAGTGCTCCAGTCCTTTGTCTTCAAGCTGAGGAATTTCAGTTTGACGTTTTCTGCGATGCTTCACATCTGGGGTTAGGCTGTGTTCTCATGCAGCAGAGGTCAGTTTTTTCTTATGGGTCTTGGCAGTTACGTCCCCATGAACGCAACTATTACACCCATGATCTTGAGTTGGCAGCCGTGGTGTTTTCTCTGAAGTTATGGAGACATTAACTCATTGGTGAGTGCTTTGTGGTTTTCACCGATCATAAGAGTTTGAGGTATGTTTTCTCCTAGTGTGACATGAACTTACGACAGCATCGATGGATGGAGTTCTTACATGAATACGACTTCGAAAAATAGTATACAACTAGAAAAGGGAATTTTGTAGCTGATGCGCTGATCCGAAAGTCACGTAGTGATGCTTTGCGTGAATCTGGTGATTCTTGGAGAGTAATGGAAGAACTGCCAGCATTACATCTTCTTATGGGAGAATTTGTGGGTAGAGGATGTATTTTTTAGATGACGGTACAGTCATACCTGATGCGGAATGTGGAAGAGTCTCAGTTGGGAGATCTAGAGGTGGCGGTCTGAATAGACCAAATTGTTTGTGGTGAGGCCTCTAATGGTTGGTCTGAGGATGAAAAACACATAGTGTTGTATCACGGAAGGATTTTTGTTCCTTTGATGATGCATGATGTGGTCCTCAGAGAGTTCTATAGTTCCCCTTTAGCGGTACATCCTGGCATGACAAAGATGTACCGAGCCATGAGGAGTCGGTTTTGGTGGCCTAGGCTGAAGCGTGCGGTTGCGGAGTTTATGTCTCAATGTTTAGTCTCCTAGAAGGTGAATGTAAGAACCCAGATCTTCGTTTCAGGTATGTCTTTCCTTTTCTGTAGTTTTTGAGAATTTTTGGAGTTTCTGGAAATTTTTGAAGTACACGTCGTGTACTTTCTGAGTACATGTCGTGTAATCCTTTTCCTCTCAAAACCGTGTGTTGGCCATGTCCGGACCACACACACGGTGTGTAGGGGTGACGTGGAGGACTATTTTGACGAAGTATGTAAAAACCCACTAAACACCGTGTACTTTAAAAATACACGCCATGTACTTTTATTTTTTTTCACTAAACGGACCGGGGTCGCGCCTAATCGCCATGATCATCTTCTTCTAGGTCTGGTTTGACCGGGAGACACCGTATGGCTGAAAAACTTCTCCGGATTCCTGAGCCCCCATCTGTTCTCCGATTTGAGCTCTGTCGATTGTGTTGGAAGCGCAGCGGTGAGTTCTTCCTTCTTCTTGAGCCTTGTTTTCCAATTCTTCCTCCTTCTCAAGTTATCTAAGGTTGAATGTTTTGTGCGTTTTCTCAGATCTATGAAATTATAGGGAGAATCAGTAGTCATGGTTCAAGTATATCAATCTCTTAGGATCGACATAGGTGTTTTGTGCCTCACCGTTCAAAGTCTCTGAGTTTATATGTGAATTTCCACCGATACCTGTGAACGAGGTATTGCGTGTTACCCCTTTTTGCCTTCGTTGTTTTCCTGTCTTTCTTGTATGCTTGTGTAGAGGTAACTTGACCATGTTATAGGATAATTTGTGGTGCTTGGATGTTTTTTCCCTTGCTTTGTTCTGTTTTCGACCTTTGGGTCTTGTTTACCTTTAGCTGTTACACATGTTTCATGCCTTGCAGTTATAGGTTGAAGTGAAACTCATGACATGCTTGATGTGTTGTAGACTGTTTATCCAAGTAGCTCTATAGGTGTACTTTGGTTAGTCAAGTGGCTCTATAGGTGTACTTTGGCCTTATAGAATTATTATGCACTGACTGGCATGGGGATGAGGGAACCTGGTGCTATAGAATATAAGGGAGAGACTGAGTGAGATTCCCAGAGAGTCTTAGACATTATAGACTACAAGGGATGGACCGAGTGAGCTTCCAGAGAGTCTTGGATATTATAGACTACAGAAGGGTAGACCGAGTGAGCTTCCTCAGATAATCTTACCTTGTTTGAATCTCTTTAAGAACCTTCCCAGGCTAGAGGAGGAATTGATCGAGTGAGCTTCCTCAGAGAGTCTGTCGTATACCTGAGGCTATATGAGGAATTGACCGAGATAGCTTCCTCAGAGAGTCTATAGACTTTGGGGCTAAAAGGGTTAGACCGCGTGATCTTCCTCAAGAGATTCCCTAACTACCCTAGACTATAAGGGGAATTGACTGAGTGAGCTTCCCCATAGAGTCTCATAAATGCGTATGACCAAGCCAGAGGGGTTAGGCTGAGCGCACTGCCTAGAGGGTTGTGGTACTTCTTGGATAGGACCAGAGGGGATGGCTATGAGTACTTCCTAGAGGGTTTCCATCTTCTCAGTTTTTTGTTTCACTACTATTGTTGGTTGTGGATTTGATTACTATTGTGCATCATCCTGCTTTACTGCTTACTGTTTACTGCCTACTACTTTGTTGTTGTTCTTTACTGCTTAGTGTGCTTTTACCTGCCATATACTCACTAACTGTTAGGAACAGATCTTCTGGTGGTTTCCTACTGGGATTTTATCTCCCACCCTGTTTGGTCCATGATTTTGCGACCAAGAAGACTATTTTGTTGTAGGTATAGACAAGGGAAAGCGCCCTTCGACTTCTGGAACTTGATTTCTTGGAGCAGGAGAGCATGGGACCAAGCTTTGGCTTGTGATACTGAGGAGCTGTTTACTTTTCTTTTGTACATGTTTTGGTACTGTAGTGTTTTCCAGCATTGCGACTTGTTCGGATGCTTTCTTAGTTATTTATTATGCATCATTTCATATATACATATGTGCTATAGTTGTTGATTTAGTCTTCTGATGTTATATTGTTGGTTATTACTGCTTCCGTTATTGCATGTTTATTTTTCTTCCACTGTGTACTCTGCCAATGAGGGCATAGTTTCCCCATTATCACACCCAAGGCCCTCACTGCTAGTCAGTAGCCTCTGGTGTTTGGGGAAATGCGCTTGAGGCCATGTGACCAAATGGGTACGAGGCGCCTCTGGGTGGATTCTAGAACTGGGACATTACAAAGTGGTATCAGAGGAATTCTTTTCTCTTGCTTTACTATTTGGAGACTTTATCCAGGGATAGGACGGATTTGGTATTTCATAATAAGATGTGCCCAGGAGTAGCTAACCCGTGTATAGGTAAAAGCCATACTACCTCGTTTATTGCAGTTTTCTGGTTTTTGAGATTTTACGGTTGATACGATTTCACCTAGAGTGATTCACATGCTTTGTACTGTTATTGTTTTGATATTACGGTTCTACTTCTATCGCAACCAGATGAGATGAGGGTATTCCATCTCATGCATCATATAGGCACTTTTAGAAATCACATGACATGCATTCTTGCCATGCCATTTAGGGTGAATTAGTGATTGCATGTTGTTGTGATAGACGTTGTGTAGATTATGCATGATGTTGTGATAGATGCTTGATAGAATCTCTGATGCTTGTTAGAGAATTGTTTATATTGTACTTTGTTTAAATGAACTCCAAATTTTGATTCTTGAGGTGTTATGGGCCCTCTTGAATCGGAAATTGGTAGATTATGATCTTGTTTTCTCTTGTACATGACTGTAGGGGATGCCATGCTTTGATTCGCGGGGAGTATGGGCCCTCACGGATCGGAATCTAGCACCTCTTTGCCTTGTTTTCTGTGTTTCTAGGATTTTGTGCAGTTTCTGAGCTACTTCCCAGAAAAACCCAGAATACACGATGTGTACTTTCTAGTTACACGTCGTGGAGTTTTTAGGTCGTGTTACTGATTGTGTGTGCAGGAACACGGTGTTGTGAAAATAACGTCAGGAGCATGCCGTGTACGGTATGTACATGCCATGTAGTGTAGAGCCTTGTACCCAGCCGTGTCACTAATAACACAGGTCGGGGAATCTCGAGTAAAACACGCCGTGTTGTAAGAGAACACGTCATGTAGTTCTTTCCAGGTACCCAGCCGTGTCATGAACAACACGGGCCGGCATGACCTTCCCTAAGACATGTCGTGTTGCTTTTGGGACACGCCGTGTAGTCCGGCCCAAGTACCTGGCCGTGTCATGAACAACACGGGATGGTGTCACCTTCTCCTATATACACCGTGTTTATTTAGAACACGTCGTGTAAGGGATAGCCGTGTAGACGGCCGTGTAACTAACAACACGGGCCTCCGAGGCAGTGACTAGTACACGCCGTGTCCTGAGGGAACACGCCGTGTAGTCTGAGGTTAGTTTGAACCGTGTGAGTTAGCCGTGTAAAGAGACTCGGGCAGGGTAATTGTTCTCAAATACACACCGTGTGTTGGGTCAACACGCCGTGTAGTTTGAGATGTTACACGACCTGTAGGGAACGGGTACACACCCATGTCAGTGGCTTAAGAAGACACACTGTGTAGTTTTTATACATGCCGTGTAGTCGTGATTTGAAAGCTTGTGTGTTTTTATTCCCCTGTTCCTATTGTGTACTCTTGTGTTCTCTGTCCTTGTTTTCTGATCTAAGGTATACTTTTGATCTTTCAGAGCTATGCCTATGAGACGTCCTCCGGTTGTACGTCTGTCATTAGGTAGTGATCAGACGCCAGATATGGCTGATCAGGTACTTCCTACCAATCCTCCAATCGAGCCAACCTTGGCACCAACTGTCATACCCGTTGCAGGTGCAGAGGCACAGTTCAGGGAGGACTTCCTGAGGATGATGCAGACCTTCCAGGGAGCGCTACCTCCTGCCCCGTCGATGGTTGAGTTGATGCGGGTTTTCCAGCAGCAGCATCCTCCAACTTTTTCAGGGGATGGAGGACCCTAGACTGCAGAGTCGTGGATAGAGTCCACATTGACCATATTTGAGCACCTAGAGATCCCTCCATAGAAAAGGGTAAAGCTGGATACTTATATACTTTGGGACACCGCCAAGAGGTGGTGGGAGGTGATCTCACGGTCAGGGCATCAGTAGGATATGTCTTGGGATGAGTTTCGATGCACCTTCTATGACTACTTCTATCTAGAGACATTGAGGGTCGATCGAGCCCAGGAGTTAATGAGTATATAGCAGGGTACTCTCTCTATTATGGAGTACTCGTCTCGCTTCACTGAGCTGCAGTGTTTCACACCGATCCCATCAGGTGATGAGTTGTTCCTTGCTAGGAAGTTCAAGGACAGTCTTAGGCAGGAGATCTGTTCCCAAGTGAATATCTTCCAGTTGAATTTGATATCGTCTATCATCAATCAGGCGCTGATCACTGAGCGCAATCTGAGGGATTCTAGAGCAGTGATCTAGGATGGTTCCTCATCCAGAGTTGGTGTTCCTCTTATGGACAGTAGGAATCATCGCAGAGTCTTCTCGAGGAGATCGAGGTTCGCGGGATTCATCTTCTGGAAGCCAGGTTGTATGATACCAGTGTGGTAGGAGTGGGAATACTAGGCCTCAGTGCTAGAGGGATCTGATGGAGTGTCGATCTTATGGAAAGATGGGTTATCTTCAGCATTTCTGTCATATCTTCTCACCTTCAATTGGTGGTAGGGGTTCCTCTATGACCCCGCGTTCTAGAGATTCTTCACCAGTTTCCCAACAGTCAGGGAACTGGAGTTAATTCGGCCGTTTAGGCTGAGGTGGAGGTCGTGGTCGTGGTGGTCAGTCACCAGGTCATCAGCGACAGTAGAGTGGATCAGCTCAGAGCGGTCAGCCAGGGGCGTAGGGCCACGGTGCAGGCCATTCCTTCGTCGTGGATCAAACCTATCAGGATCAGGATCTCGGCCCTTCTACAGTTCAAGTTACGATCTTAGTAGCCTCAGTTTTATCTTCAGTTCTTTTTGATACTGGTGATTCCTATAGCTTTATCTCTATTTCTGTCGTGGAGAGCCTTGGGCTTTGTATCTTTTCGTCTGCCAAATTATTGACTCTTGACACACCGTTGGGAATGAGGATATCTAGCGTATGTCAGTGCAGAGAGTGCACTCTCGAGGTTTCGGGGTGTCATTTCTTATAGGACCTCTATGTCCTAGAAATGACAGGCTATGATGTCATTCTCAAGATGGACTGGTTAATTCTTTTCCAGGCAATCGTCGATTTCTATCACCGTAGGGTGAGTTTCATATCACCAGAGGGAGGATCTTTCCTTCATAGAGGCGAGTGGAATGTCCAGGCGGGTAGAGCTAGACCAGAGCATCATGGGCTAGGTAAAGTTAGAGCCCAGATTTCTATTCTTTATCTAGATGACCAGGGGACTTCACAGTTAGACTTTCCCCCAGTGGTGGATCGTTTCAGGGATGTCTTCCCAGAAGACTTTTCAAGTTTACCTCTGGAGCGTGAGGTAGACTTCTCGATTGAGATCATGCTAGGAGCAGCACCGATGTTCATTCCTCCTTATAGGATGGCTACAACTGAGTTTTAGGATCTCAAGAGGTAGTTGGAGTAGTTGCAGGAAAAGGGTTTCATCTGAACCAGTACCTCCCCTTGGGGTTCGCATGTCCTATTTGTGAAGAAGGAAGATGGTACCCTTCGGATTTGTGTGGATTATCGGAAGCTGAACCAGTTGACATTCAAGAACCGATATCCCTTGCCAAGTATCTATGACCTCTTTTATTAGCTTCGAGGAGCCTGGTTGTTCTCGAAGATCGACTTGAGGTCCGGTTATCATCAGTTGCACGTTAGACCATCAGATATACCTCTAACATATTTCAGGAGCAGGTATGGTCTTTACGAGTATATAGTCATGTCGGTCGGTCTTACGAACGCACCTTCAGTCTTCATGGAACTAATGAACCAAGTGTTCCATCTGTACTTGGACTCTTTTTTCGTGGTCTTCATGGACCATATCTTGGTGTACTCTCACACTCGACACGACCATGCCACACATCTTGAGATCGTTCTGAGTATACTGAGAGAGCATCGGATGTATGCTAAACTCTCGAAGTTCCACTTTTGGATGGATCAGATTCACTTCCTGGGTCATGTTATCTCAGAGACAGGAATGTTAGTGGACCCAGAGAAGGTGAGAGTTGTAGTTTCTTGGGAGCATCCAAAGAACGTCTTTGAGTTGCGGAGTTTCCTAGGGCTAGCTGGGTACTACAGATGCTTCATTCAGGACTTCTCGTGCCTAGAAACACCGTTGATAGGTCTGACCAAGAAGGGGGTGATGTTTTTATAGTCATATTCTTGTGAGTCATCCTTTAAGGAGCTGAAAGGGAGGTTGACGTCAGCACCGATACTAGTCTTTCCAGATCCGGGCAAGGGCTACACTATTTACTGTGATGCTTCAGGTATCGGTCTGGGAGTTTTGCTCATGCAGGGAGATGGAGTTGTTGCGTAAGGGTCTCATCAGTTGAGGCCACACGAGAGGAATTACCCTATGCACGATCTGGAGTTGGCAGTAGTTGTTCATGCCTTACGCTGTTGGAGACACTATCTTCTGAGAGATCACTTTTTAGTTTTCACCGACCGTAAGATTCTCAATTATATCTTTACTCAGTGTGATCTGAATCTGAGACAGCGCAGGTGGGTCAAGTATCTTCAGTCCTTTGACTTCGAGCTCACCTATATGCCAGGAAAGGGCAATGCAGTGGCAGATGCGTTGAGCAGACGAACCCAGATTCAGGCAGTTCAGGATGCCAGCAGTGAGTGGAAGCTTATGGATCTGTTCTCTGAGATGTATCTAGAGGTGCACAACAGGCAGGGATAGACTGTCCTATCTTCTGTGGCTGTTACCTCTTCACTTCTTGATCGGGTACGAATGAGGCAGCTATCAAATTCAGAGGCCTTAGTCCTGCAGGAGAGTGTGTCTGGAGGGGACCCTCTTCCTAGATGGACAGTGGGCGAGGATAATATCTTGCGTTTCTAGGGACACGTATGGGTGCCAACAGACATTCGCGAGGAGATGGTGAGGGATTTCCATTCCTCAGTTTGGGCAGTTCATCCTGGCGTCACCAAGATGTATCGGGATCTTCATCACCAGTACTGGTGTCCAGGTATGAAGAGAGATGTTGGTAGTTTTGTCATGAGATGTTCTAATTGTCATCAGGTGAAATCAGAGTATCAACGACCAGCAGGGCTTTTACAGCAGTTACCCATTCTAGAGTGGAATTTGAATGATGTCGTGATGGAATTCGTGACCGGGTTTCCAAGGTCACCTCAGGGAAGTGATGTTGTTTGGGTTGTCGTTGACAAGCTTACGAAGGTTGCACAC
This sequence comes from Viscum album, assembly GCA_963277665.1. Taxonomy (NCBI): domain Eukaryota; kingdom Viridiplantae; phylum Streptophyta; class Magnoliopsida; order Santalales; family Viscaceae; genus Viscum; species Viscum album. The sequence continues at coordinate 1,596,595,784 of OY728119.1, read as the reverse complement.
TTCTTATTAATCAAGGAGACCTTCAATGTTGATGATCTGGGATGATTATACATCCGAGAGATTATACGTCTACATGGAGTTCCACACTCCATTGTTTCAGACAGGGATGTGTGCTTTACCTCTCGGTTCTGGAAGGGACTCCAGAAGTCTTTGGGTACACAGGTACTTTTGAGTACAGCATACCATCCCCAAAATGATGGTCAGTCTGAGCGGATGATCCAGGTGCTTGAGGATATGCTTCGAGCTTGCATTTTAGACTTCAGTGTTTCTTGGGAGAAGCATAAACCTCTTGTGGAGTTCACCTACAACAACAGTTTTTAGGCAACCATTCAGATGGAACCATACGAGGCTCTGTACGGTAGGCCATGCCGATCACCCTTATGCTGGCTGGAGGTAGGAGAGGCAGCTTTGCTAGGACCTCATCTTGTTCAGGAGACCTCAGAGTAGATAGAGTTGATTCAGAAGAGGATGGTTACAGCACAGTCTCGACAAAAGTCTTATACTGATCAGTGGAGATGACCTTTGGAGTTCGAGGTTGGGGATCAGGTTTTCCTGCATGTCGCACCGAGGTTGGGACACAAGAGGATTCAGAGACAGGGTAAGATTTCACCACGGTACGTCGGGCCGTTTGAGGTTTTGGAGAGAGTTGGTCCGGTTTCCTATCGGTTGCAGCTACCTCAGAGGTAATAGGCCATGCACGACGTCTTCCATGTCTCTCAGCTCCGACGTTACTTTTCAGACTCGTCTCATGTCTTTCAGCCCGAGGAGGTTGAGCTCGAAGCGGATGCATTGTTTGAAGAGCATCCTATCCGGATTGTCAATCACAGTGAAAAGGTTCTCTGAGGCCAGTCTATTCCTCTAGCATGAGTGCTATAGCAGCACAGGCGAGTACAGGACGAGACTTGGGAGAGGGAGGCTAAGATTCGATCGCAGTGGTCGGAACTGTTCGAGGTTTCTTCTTCTACGCCCATATAGGGAAATTTGGGGATGAATTTATTTAAGGGGGAAGTTTGTAAGAACTCGGATCTTCGTTTCAGGTATTTATTTCCTTTTCTGGAGTTTTTAAGAATTTTTGGAGTTTTAGGAAATTTTTTAAGTACACACCGTGTACTTTCTGAGTACACACTGTGTACTCCTTTTCCACTTGAAACCGTGTGCTGGATGTGTCCGGACCACACACAAGGTGTGTAGGGGTGATGTGGAGGACAATTTTGGTGGAGTACGGAAAAACCCACTACACGCTGTGTACTTTAAAAATACACACCGTGTACTTTTATTTTTTTTCACTAAACGGACCGGGGTCGTGCCTAATTACCATAATCATCTTCTTCTAGGTATCTTTTGACCGGGAGACACCGTACGGCCGCAAAACTTCTCTGGATTCCCGATCCTCCATCCATTCTCCAATTAGAGCTCTGTGGATTGAGTTGGAAGCACAACGGTGAGTTCTTCCTTCTGCTTGAGCCTTGTTTTCCAATTCTTCCTCCTTCTCAAGTTATCTATGGTTGAACGTTTTGTGAATTTTCTCAGATCTATGATGTTCTAGGGAGAATCAGTCGTCGTGGTTCAATTATATTGATCTACTAGGATCGAGGTAGGTGTTTTGTGCCTCACCGTTCAAATTCTCTGAGTTTATGTGTGAATTTCCACCGATACCCGTGAACGGGGTATTCCGTGTTACCCCTTTTTTCCTTTGTTGTTTTCCTACCTTTCTTGTATGCTTGTGTAGAGGTAACTTGACCATGTTAGAGTATAATTTTTTGTGCTTGGATGTTTTTTCCCTTGCTTTGTTCTATTTTCGACCTTTGTGTCTTGTTTGCCTTTGGCTGTTACACCTGTTTCATGCCTTGCGGTTATAGGTTGAAGTGAAACTCATGACATGCTTGATGCATTGTAGACTATTTATCCAAGTATCTCTATAGGTGTACTTAGGTTAGCCAAGTGGCTCTATAGGCGTACTTTGGCCTTATATCATTATTATGCACTGACTGTAATGGGGCTAAGGGAACCTGGTGCTATAGACTATAAGGGAGAGACCGAGTGAGCTTCCCAGAGAGTCTTAGACATTATAGACTACAGGGGATGGACCGAGTGAGCTCCCAGAGAGTCTTGGATATTATAGACTACAGGAGGGTAGACCGAGTGATCTTCCTCAAAGAGTCTTACCTTTTTTGAATCTCTTTAAGAACCTTCCTAGGATAGAGGAGGAATTGACAGAGTGAGCTTCCTCAGAGAGTATGTGGTATACCTGAGGCTATAGGAGTAATTGACCGAGATAGCTTCCTCAGAGAGTCTCTAGACTTTGGGGCTAAGAGGGTTATACCATGTGATCTTCCTCAAGAGAGTCCCTGACTACCCTAGACTATAAGGGGAATTGACCGAGTGAGCTTCCCCAGAGAGTCTCATAAATGCGTATGACCAAGCCAGAGGGGTTAGGCTGAGCACACTGCCTAGAGGGTTGTGGTAATTCTTGGATAGGACCAGAGGGGATGGTTGCGAGTACTTCCCAGAGAGTTTCTGGCTTCTCAACTGTTTGTTTCACTACTGTTGTTGGTTGTGGATTTGATTACTACTGTGTATCATCCTGCTTTACTACTTACTGTTTACTGCCTACTGCTTTGTTGTTGTTGTTTACTACTTAGTGTGCTTTTACCTGCCATATACTCACTGACTGTTAGGCACAGATCTTTGGGTGGTTGCCTACTGGGATTTTATCTCACACCCTGTTTGGGCCACACTTTTGGGCCCAAGAAGACGATTTTGTTGCAGGTATAGACAAGGGAAAGTGCCCTTCGACTTCTGGAACTTGATTGCTTGGAGCAGGAGAGAATGGGACCAAGCTGTGGCTTGTGATGCTGAGGAGCTGTTTACTTTTCTTTTGTACTTGTTTTGGTACTGTAGTGTTTTTTATCATTGTGACTTGTTCGGCTGCTTTCCTAGTTATGTATTATTCATCATTTAATATATACATATATGCTCCAGTTGTTGATTTAGACTTCCACTGTTATATTATTGGTTATTATTGCTTCCACTATTGCATGTTTATTTTTCTTCCACTGTGTACTCTGCCAATGAGAGAATAGTTTCCTCATTATCACACCCAAGGCCCTCGTTGCTAGTTGGAAGCCTCTGGCGTTTGGGGAAATGCGCTTGAGGCTATGTGACCAACCGGGTACGGGGCACCTCTGGGTGGCTTCCAGAATCGGGAAATTACAGTGAAGGTCGAACACCGTGTTCCTGGTGGTCTTCTCCAGCCATTAGAGATTCCTCAGTGGAAGTGGGAGGACATCTCAATGGACTTTTTTACTGGTTTACCGCGAGCTCCGGGAGGACATGATGCTATTTGGGTGGTAGTGGGTCGTTTAACAAAATCATCCCACTTTATAGCAATCAAGGAGTCAAGCTCAGTGGATGTTTTTGTCGAGGCAGTATCTAAAGGAGGTGGTGAGACTTCATGGAGTCCCTAGGACGATCATTTTTTATCGAGATCCTCATTTTACCTTCAGAGTGTTCAGAGGTCTCCAGCATGCTTTTGGTTCTCAACTATGCCTTAGCACTGCTTTTCATCCTCAAACAGATGGTCAGACAGAGCGAACCATCCAGACTCTTGAAGACATGTTTGCTCTTGTGTTCTTGATTTTGTAGGTTCATGGATGAGGCACTTAACCTTGGTGGAGTTCACTTACAATAATAGTTTTCACTCCACCATCGTTATGGCGCCGTTTGAATCCTTGTATGGTCGGCCTTAATATTCTCTGTTGTGTTGGACTAGGGTCGGAGAGTCAGCAATTCTTAGACCGAAACTAGTACATAATACAACAGAGATGGTACAGGTGATTCGTGAGAGGATGACGACAGTGCAAGATCATTAGAAATCATATTCCGATCAAAGAAGGAGACCCTTAGAGTTTAATTTTGGGGATCATGTGTTTCTGAAGGTGACTCCCCGTCGTGGGCAATGAAAGTTTAGTCATGGAAGTACGCTTTCTCCCCAGTTTGTTGGGCCTTTTGAGGTGTTATCTCGTGTTGGAGTTATGGCGTATCGAGTAGCACTTCCCCCACAGATGAGTCAGATACATGATGTTTTCTATGTATCACAACTCTGTCATTATCTTCATGATGACTATCACATCATTGATTGGGGAGAGATAAATGTTGATAATGATGAAAACTTTGAGGAGTGACCTGTGGAGATCCAAAACCGCAAGGATAAGGTGTTTCACAGGTGTTTTATTCCTTTAGTTTGTGTCTTGTGGCGACACGGTGGCTTGAAGGAGAGTACCTGGGAATGTGAGTCATAGATACATGCTCAGCACCCATAGTTGTTTTATGTTTAACTCTTTTCATGTATTTATGTAACTTATGTGGTTATAAAACTTTCATGTTTATGAGATGGCTCCCTTTGTTGATTTTGTGGCTTGCTCCCTTTTGAGAGGTATCTCGATGGGTGGTTGTTCAGACCCTATTTCGTTTTCACTTTTAGTGGTTTTTAGATTCTCAAGGACGAGAATGTTTTGAGAGGTATCTGATGTAATGGCCCGGACCTCTCCAGTCCATTACTTTGTGAAAATGTGGTGTTAAAGGTTTTCTGAGAGGTCAAGGTGACTTATCCCCAACACTTTGCCAAAATTTCCATTCCAGTGAATAGTTCTGACAGTAGACAATTGTGAACTGTAACGTCACGTTACGTTTTCAGGTACTTTTGATGTTTCTAACTACCTTTGGTTTGTATTAGTGGCTTGGGGGTTCGTTTGGGTGTAATTTTAAGGAAAACTAAAGGTAAATAGCTTTCGCATGGGCAGTGCACGGTTTTTCTAAACCGTGCGGCCAAATCGTGCATAGTTGGTCTTGGAGGCAGTAGCTTCCACATGGAAGGTGCACGGTTTGTCTAATCGTGTGTCCAAACCATGCAAGAGGGGTGGCCAAGGCAGTATCTAACGCATGGTTAGCACATTGTTTGTTAAACCGTGTGAACTAACCATGCGGCCACTTAAATGAGATCCTATAAAGATGGATCTCACGCATTTTTTGCCTCTAAGTGGCTCCTTTTTCCTCCTAAATGACCCTAACTCGGGATTTTTCTTCTCCTAAGGTCAAGGAGGTTTCTCCCTTCATTTCGGAGGTTATTCGAAGGCTTCTCTTGTAAAATCAAATCCATATTCTTGAGGTATGTGATCGTTCTTCTTTGTTCTTGATCGGTTTCTTATATCCACTTGGATCTACTTCTCCTCTTCTCTCAGTTTCTTAGACCTATGTCCGTTATGGGTAGATTTAAGTGTGACGATGCCAAATATGATGAGATTTGGTCTTGATCTTTCTAAGAGAAGAGATATAAGGCATGTTTTTAGAGAATCGACCCAGGTTTATTGAGCGTTCTTCGACCGTTGTGGTTTTCGTCAAAAACCTTTGAGGTAGGGGATTAATTAATTCTCTTTATTTTACGTGCAACTGTAATGTTAGCATGTTTTATCCCACTAGATGACAATGGAATTGACCTAATAAATATTTTAACCAGATAAATAAATTTATATTGATCATATGTTGTTGCCTCTTGTTTTTATAGATAGTGTGATATTTATGCTTGTTCCTGATGAAAATCGATAAAGAACGTAAACCGAGATTAATTGATATTTGTTTGGGTAAAGATAAAGAGGTATGTGAATGAATATGGTTCTTGTTGTAATTTTATGTTAATAAAATTGGCGTAGTAAAAATGTTTAATTATTTGTGATAGCTTACTGGTTAGGTTTCCCGATTTTGGAACCAATGAATTATAAATTTTTTAATTCAAGATAGATTAAAGAATTGATTGTTTGATAATTCCTTGAAGGGTTCTGAGTTACCCTCTTGATTGTTAAAGGGCCAATATCCCAAGTGATGGGATGTTTTTTTCCTTGCTTCTTGTGTTGAGATGTGATCATGGATGGGTGTTGTGATATGTGGGGGCATGGAGGCCTTTTGGTTGTGGCAGCAGATGACTCCTAGAGTGGAGAGATGCATCGGTTTATGCATGTGGGTGTCAAGGAGGACACCAGGGATGATAGAGTGGGATGAATGTGATTGTTGGATTCTTGCTGGTTCTTTGATTATTTATCCACTTTACTTTTCCCCACTGCTCAAGGCAGCTGGTCTTGGTTACCCTTATTCCAAAAGAGGCGAAGACGCACGGGGTATGCCACGTGTTTTCCGTGTTTAGCTTCTCTAGAGAGGATGGGTCTACACTCTTGTTATAGGCGGCAAAGACTCGATGGGTAGTACATATACTCACCGTGTTGAGTACCCTTGTGTTAGTAGCATATAATGTTTTTCTATAATGCCTGGAAATATGGGAAAGTAATTTTGTAATGAATATTTGAATAAATGGTGTTAACCCATGGGGTTGGAGTTTGCTGGAACATAATGATGTGGTTGTAATTTTAAAGGGACAATGGACTTTGGGTGTGATGCTAATGAAGTCTAATGCGGAATGGTTCATGGTTAATTAATGTTTAATGAATTAATTAACTGACTGAAAATTATATTTTTATTTGATTTTCGAAATCCGCTTTTTGGGTGAGCGAGAACCGCACAATTCCAGATAACCGATTCAAAAAACACCTCAAAAGACACAACAGCTTTCAACAAAGTCATATGCTTGTCAATAAAATCCAGATTCAAATAGGATACCAACCATGAGCTATCCACAACATAGACCATGGTGCACCCGCAAACCCAATCCCATCATCATCGACTGAATGAGAAACGCCCATCAAAGACAGTCCTCCTCATCGCCGGAACCACCGCATCAAGCCCACAAAAACACAATCTTCATAGACACCAAAAATAGCATCAACCATCACAAACTAGATCAATGAAATTGTCACAAATTCACCATCATCAACACCATCAATGTCGACTCCAATACCATAACAAAAATAGAAATACTCGAAATAGAACAACTTCACCAAGCGAGCACAAATCACGCACAGAAGATCACTAAAAATTAGAACGCGATTCAAAAACCAAGGAGCGAAATACATCACCAAAATTGAAGCCACCCAAATGCCATACCATGATAGAAGAAAGTAAACGTAGCAAGATAGATCCACAAATCCATCAACGCCTTCAAGACCACACTCGAAGATCACAGCAAACCTCCCAATGCTCCCACAGCCGGTGTAGAAACAAGGTTGCAACTCTCAGACCAAAAAGATGGAACTCAACCACGGACTCACCATGCTGCCATGAGAAACCCTATCCATATTGGAGGATAGGGCATGAAGATGGGCCAGCGATAAATGTCGATAGATGATCCCACGAAGCCACATAAAGAGAATCGCACACCACGATCATGTAGAGAAGAGAATCCAAGGAGAGGAGACGTCGCCACCCTGAGATGGAGAATAGAAACGCGACAATAGAGGGAAAACCTAGCGATGTGGAGCCCCTTACGGGTGCATCCCCTGTTCCTTCAAAAATTACCAAATTAATTAATTAACGTAAAGTGGAACTGATAAAAAGGGAATGAGGTAATCTAATAAATTTCTTTAAATGGTTGTATGCTTATAGGATACCTAGTCTTAGAAGCGGCAGCTCGGAGTCCGAGAGAAATTAGCTATAGTTGAGTCTAATACTAGGTTATGACCATAGTGTGGTTGTGAGATATAGTATATTATATAATTTTTGTGTTTTTATACGCTACTACACCCTTTCAGTAAGGGAAACTGACACCTCAGGGATTCTGATCCATGGGGGGTGTTTTCCCCAACATTCTGGTGGGAGGAAGAATGGATGACTACCCCCTTTGGCCCCGCTCTCTTCTCTTGGTAGATACTTGTGCCGGTAGGCACAACGGTTAGTTTTCCCCATGTATGTGTGTAGAGGGCTGTGATGGCTTGTGGTTATTCACACACATATATTCTGGATATAGTATCATATGGACTACTATAGGTGTAACATGTATAGGTTGTGATGGCTTGAGAATCCTTACTCGGTGTGTGGGATGTAATGGCTTGAGGTATAATACCCAACGAATGATACATGTTATGTGAGCTGTGGTGGCTCCTGGAAACTACCTGGTTACTTTGGTGTGTGGATGTGGTGGTTTTGTTGCATGAGGTGTATATTGTGGTGCTTTTCCCAAGTTTCTGTGGGTAAGCCTTTTTGGAGAGAGATGCTCGGGATGTGTGATGTTGGGGCAATGCGGAAAACCAGTGGCGAAGTAGTAGCAGGGTACCTTTAATATTATTTACTATATGCTATATTCTTGTATGAATTACTTGGTGAGAGTAGCCACGGTGAGGTTGGGAACTTTGTATACCTGTTTAGGTGACGAGTTAGTTTCACTTGTTATTCACTATGCTTTAGCATGCTCTCTTTACTTTTTCATGAGAGGCTTCGGGGAGGATCCTACTGAGTATACCGTTATAATCATACTATATATATATATAAACTGTTTTTTCAGGTCACATGGAGGAGGTTGGAGATCAGGCTGGTGTTTACTAGCTTGTGGTTGCAGGATCTGTTCGGGCTTGTGGTTGCTACTATTTTTACTTTCTTTTGGGTACTTGCAGTTTTTCCCCTTTTAGTTGTAGTACTTTTGCATGGAATTACATGTGTTCACTTGGGTTTCTTTTATATTTCAGTTCTGAGTAGGAGTTGGTTGGTTTCTATCTTATCTCTCTCTTCCACATGTGTTCTCTTAGAGGGTAATGCCTTCCATTTGTGTGTTTACTATACCCTTGGTGCTAGTCGCCAACCCGGGGCCTACTGAAGGTGGGACTCGGGGGTCATTATCTCCCTACTCACATTACTGGCCCAGGAGGGGTACACTTTTTGGGGAGTGGGTTGTGACAGAGTGGTATCAAAGGTCTGGTTGAGGGATAGGATGGAGTTTGGAGTTTGGCATAGGTGAGGTTGCATGGGTTGGTAGGGCAACAGTGTCATTAATGTTTAGAAAGTGAGGTAAACACTGGAGACTGGCTGAGAAATTGGCATCTAAGTCCCCCTATGATCTGATGTATGGACCTTTAAGTTTACAATAGCTACTAAACAAGTTGATATTAGTTTTAGGGTAGAGACCTAGGAAAGTATCATGCATCATTCTTCTTTGTTCCTGTGTTTGAATGGGTAGACCTGGGTATAGGTTAACCTAAAATGAATAAAATAAAATAATTAATTAATTAATATTGTGTCTTCCATATTCCAGGTTTAGGAGCTCTAATGTTTTTTTATTTTACAGGTATGGCTCCAGGTCAACGTCCTCATCATGATTGCATAGAAAATGTCCAGCTGGCTATTCCAGCAGGTCGCCGCAGGGTAGAGGTTGACAACGATGACACTTGGAGGAAGACACTCTAAAAGTTTCATCACCTGAGTCTGTAGAAGTACGAGGGCTGTGTTTCAGATGCAGTCACGGAAGACTAGTTAGAGTAGGTCAATTTAGGCTTCAGTTTGATCCGTGATCGGAAAGAGCATTGGTTGTCCTTAGTTGCGGTGATTCTACGAGGAGCAACAAGGAAGTGGTGGTTCTTGTTCCTCGGGGATCATGAGGAGTCATCGATCTCATGGGAGGAGTTCCGAGACAAGTTTAGAGTCGAGTTCCTTTCTTCGACTGCAAAGGCATCCAGTCACCAGGAGCTTCTTACCCTTAGACAGGGGAGCTCTACTATTCGAGATTTTGGAATCTGTTTCAAGAACCTTTTATGATATGTTTCAGACCACTTACCAGATGAGGAGGATAGGATGAGGCATTTCAAGGAGTCTTTGCATCCAAAGATCCAGCGTCAAGTCACCCCTTTTATGCTAAAGACATATCTTGAGGTATTGGAGAGGGCAGAGGTTATTGAGAGGACTTTGACCAGGACCAGATCATCACGAGAGTGGAATCATCATGATTTCTCATGAAGCAGAGCTGTGGTTCGGGGTTCCTAGTTTTTAGGGAAGGAGAGTTTTTGTTTAGCTAAGGGTAGGCCCCAGCCCTTCACATCTCGTTTCTCGAGAGATAGAAACTCTCAGGCCTATGCCAATGGATCAGGCACTTGTTTTTCTTATGGTGGTCGTGGTCATCAGCAGTGAGAGTGCCCAACCTTTTAGAGCAGTCATCGTGCACCAGGAACTACGCTCCAGGTTTCTCCTTTGAGGAAGTTCCATCTGAGGCAGTAGTAGTAGGTTGCACCAGCTTTAGATCACCAGAGGGTAGATGGGGCAGGCAGAGGATAGACCCATGATGCTCCCCATCCTCAGAGATAAGAGTGCGGTCATGGTGGTGGTCATCATCAGGGTCAGAGAGGCCATGGAGGAGTTCATGGTCAGCTTCATGCTCTAGCGTTTCCAGCTCCAGGTGAGACAGATGTCATTCAAGGTACCCTTTTCTTTTTTTCTACCTTGGTGTATGCCTTGTTTGATTCAGGAGAGACACACTCCTTCATATCACCTACCCTTTTCCATGCTTTGGGACTTGAGGTAGAGAGGCTTTTAGTGACCTTGACGTTTACTACGCTAGTTGGAGGTCGAGCTGAATTGTTTGAAATATGTAGAGACTATGAGCTAGTGTTGGGGAAACACCGCTCTTGGGTAGATTTCCTATGTTTACGAATACAACCATATGATGTCATCCTAGGCATGGATTGGTTGTATTCGGTGCAGGCTATCGTAGATTTCTTCAGAAAGAAGGTCATTTTCTTTGGTGCGGATGGAGAGCCAGTGGTGTTTGTTGGTGAGAGAGATCCTCATATGGGTCATAGGCACGTTCCATCCTTATCATCCATGGTGGTTGAGAAGATGTTGAGTTATTCAGTGGTTCAGCAGTTGGCGTTTCCTAAGGTCATAGAGGAGTGCCCTGATGTCTTTCCAGAAGAGGTTGTAGCATTACCCCCTCAATGAGAGATCGAGTTTGGGATCGATCAACATCCAGGAGTGTCTTTTATCTCTATATATCCAAATAGGATGGCCCCTTCTGAGTTACGAGAGCTGCGTATACAGCTTGATGGTCTGTTAAAGTGTGGTTTTGTTTGGCCAAGTGTGTCACCGTGGGGTGCACCATTTTTGTTCGTGAAGAAGGCCGAAAGCAGTTTGCGATTGTGTGTTTATTATCATCGCTTAAACAAAGTGACAATAAATAATATCTATCCTATTCTGCAAATTAATGATTTATTCGATCAACTGAAGGGTGAAGGCTGGTTCTCAAAGATCGAATTGCGGTCAGGATATCATCATATGTGTGTGAAGGATGAGTATATCCCGAAGACTACTTTCCATTGTCTTCATGGGCATTATGATTTTGTGGTAATGTCATTTGGAGTGAAGAATGATCAAGCTGTATTCATGGGATTGATTATCGTCATGTTCCATGAATTTCTGGACAAGTTTCTGATAGTTTTCATCGATGAAATCCTTGTGTACTCCATGTCTGAGGAGGAGCATGCAGAGCATCTACACGCCATTTTGGGAGTCCTTCGTCAAAATCAGCTATTTGGGAAGTTGTCTAATTGTGAATTTTGGGCTCGAGAAGTCCGTTTCTTGGGGCATGTTGTGTCCCAATAGCGAGTAGTTGTGGATCCATCGAAGATAGAAGCATTTGTATCTTGGGAAGCCCCCAAGACAGTGCCAGAGGTGCAAAGTTTCCTTGGTCTCGCAGGCTACTACAAGAGGTTCGTAGCCAATTTCTCACGAATTGTGACTCCTCTAATATCTTTGACCAAGAAGGATCAGGCATTAATATGGACTTATCAGTGCCAGGAAACCTTCGAGTATCTAAAGGAGGAGTTAGTAAGTGCTCCAGTCCTTTGTCTTCCAGCTGACGGAGTTCAGTTTGATGTTTTCTGCGATGCTTTACATCTAGGGTTAGGTTGTGTTCTCATGCAGTAGAGGTCAGTTGTTTCTTATGGGTCTCATTAGTTACATCCCCATGAATTCAACTATGCCACCCATGATCTTGAGTTCGCATCAATGGTGTTTAATCTGAAGTTGTGGGTACATTACCTCATTGGTGAGTGCTTTGTGGTTTTCACCGATCATAAGAGTTTGAGGTATGTTTTCTCCTAGCATGAATTGAACTTATGACAACATCGGTGGATGGAGTTATTACAGGAATATGACTTCTAAATATCGTATACACTTGGAAATGGTAATATTGTAGCTGATGCGCTGAGCCGAGAGTCATGTAGTGATGTTGTGTGTGAATCTGGTGATTCCTGGAGAGTAATGGAAGAACTGGCAGCATTACATCTTGTTATGGGAGAAGTTGGGGGTAGAGGATGTCTTTTTCAGATGACGATAAAGGCATACCTGATGCAGAATGTGGAAGAGTCCCAGTTGGTAGATCTAGATGTGGAGGTCTGGAGAGACCGATTTGTTTGTGGTTAGGCCTCTGATGGTTGTTCTGAGGATGAACAACATAGAGTGTTGTATCATGGAAGGTTTTTTTTCTTTTGATGATGTGTGATACGGTCCTTAGAGAGTTCCATAGTTCACCTTTAGTGGTACATCCCGGCGTGACAAAGATGTACCGAGCCTTGAGGAGTCAGTTTTGGTGGCCTGGGTTGAAGCGTGCGGTTGCGGAGTTTGTGTCTCGATTTTTAGTCTTCTAGAAGGTGAAGTTCGAACACTGTGTTCCTGGTGGTCTTCTTTATCCATTAGATATTCCTCTGTGGAAGTGGGAGGACATCTCAATGGACTTTGTTACTAGTTTACCTCGATCTCTGGGTGGACATGATGCTATTTGGGTGGTAGTGGATCATTTAACAAAATTGGCCCACTTTATAGCAATCAAGAAGTCAAGATCGGTGGATTTTTTGTTGAGGCACTATCTAGATGAGGTGGTGAGACTTCATGTAGTCCCTAGGATGATCATTTCTGATCGATATCCTTGTTTTACCTCCAGAGTATGGAGAGGTCTCCAACATGCTTTTGGTTCTCAACTATGCCTTAGAACTGCTTTTCATCCTCAAACAGATGTTCATATATAGTGAACCATCTAGACTCTTGAAGACATGTTACACTCTTATGTTCTTGATTTTGGAGGTTCATGGATGAGGCACTTACCCTTGGTGGAGTTCGCTTACAATAATAGTTCTCACTCCACCATCGGTATGGCGCAGTTTGAAGCCTTGTATGGTCAGCCTTTCCGTTCTCCGTTTTGCTGGACTGGGGTCAGAGAGTCAGCAATTATCAGACCGGAACTAGTGCAGAATACAACAGAGATGGTTCAGGTGATTCGTGAGAGGATGAAGACAGCACAAGATAGTCAGAAATCATATGTCAATCAAAGAAGGAGACCCTTAGAGTTTAATGTTGGGTATCATGTGTTTCTGAAGGTGACTCCTCATCGTGGGAAGTGAAGGTTTGGTCATGGAAGTAAGCTTTCTCTCTGGTTTTTTGGGCCTTTCGAGGTGTTAGCTCGTGTTGGAGATGTGGCGTATCGAGTAGCACTTCCCCCACAGATGAGTCGGATACATGATGTTTTCCATGTATCACAGCTCCGTCATTATCTTCATGATGACTCTCACATAATCGAATGGGGAGAGATCGATGTTGATGATGATACAACCTTTCAGGAGTGACCTGTGGAGATCCAAGACTGCAAGGATATGGTGTTGCGCAGGTGTTCTATTCCTTTAGTTCATGTCTTGTTGCGACATGGTGGCTTGGAGGAGAGTACCTGGGAACATGAGTCACAGATACGTGATTATTACCAAGAGTTGTTTAATGTTTAACTCTTTTCATGTATCGATGTAACTTATGTGGTTATGAAACTTTCATGTTTATGAGATGTCTCCCTTTTTTGATTTTGTGGCATGATCTCTTTTGAGAGGTATCTCGATGGGTGGTTGTTCAGACCCTGTTTCATTTTCACTTTAGGTGGGTTTTGGATTATCGAGGATGAAAATGTTTTGAGAGGTATCTAATGTAATGGCTTGGACCTCTCCAGTCCATTACATTGTGAAAATGTGGTGTTAGAGGTGTTTCGGGAGGTCAAGGTGACTTATCCCCAACACTTTGCCAAAATTTCCATTCCGGTGAACAGTTCCAACGGTAGAAAATTGTGAACTGTACCATCACGTTACATTTTCAGGTACTTTTGATGTTTCTAACTACCTTTGATTTTGAGTAGTGACTTGGGGTGCGTTTGGGTGTAATTTTAAGGAAAACTAAAGGGAAATAGCTTTGACATGGGTGGCGCATGGTTTGTCTAAACCGTGCGGCCAAACCGTGCGTAGTTGGTCTTGGAGGCAGTAGCTTTCGAACGGGAGGCGCACGGTTTGTCTAACCATGTGGCCAAACTGTGCGAGAGTGGTTTCCAAGGCAGTAGCTAATGCACTGTTAGCACATGGTTTGTTAAACTGTGCGAACTAACTGTGCGGCCACTTAAACGAGATCCTATAAAGGTGGATCTCATGCATTTTTGCCTCTAAGTGACTCATTTTTCCTCCTAAGCAACCCTAACTTGGGATTTTTCTTCTCCTAAGGTCAAGGAGGTTTCTCCCTTCATTCCGGAGGCAATCCAAAGGCTTCTCTTGTCAAGTCAAAGCCATATTATTGAGGTATGTGATCGTTCTTCTTCGTTCTTGATCAATTTCTTAGATCCACTTGGATCTACATCTCCTCTTCTCTCGGTTTCTTAGACCTATGCCCGTTATGGGTTGATCTAAGTGTGTAAATTCCAAATATGATGAGATTTGGTCTTAATCTTTCTAGGAGAATAGATCTAAGGTGGTTTTTTGGAGAATCGACCCATGTTTCTTGAGCGTTCTTCGACTGTTGTGGTTTTCATCAAAAACCTTTGAGGTAGGGGATTCATTGATTCTCTTTATTTTACGTGCACCTATAATGTTATCATGTTTTATCCCTCTGGATGAAAATGGAATTGAACAAATAAATATTTGAACCGAATATATAAATTGATATTGATCATATGTTGTTGCCTCTTGTTTTGATAGATAGTGTGATATCTATGCTTGTTCCTCATGAAAATCGGTAAAGAACATAAACAATGATTAATTGATATTTGTTTGGCTAAAGATAAAGAGGAATGTGAATGAATCTGGTTCTTGTTGTAATTTGATGTTAATAAAATTAGCATAGTAAGCATGTTTAATCATTTGGTATAGCTTACTAGTTAGGTTTCCTGATTTTGGAACCAACGAATTATAAATATGTTAATTTTAGGATGGATTAAAGAATTGATTGTTTAATAATTCCTTGAAGGGTTCTGAGTTACCCTCTTGATTGTTAAAGGGCCAATTTCCCAAATTATGTGATGTTTGTTTTTCCTGATGCTTGTGTTGAGATGTGATTCTGGATGGGTTTTGTGATATGTTGGGGCATGGAGGTCTTTTGGTTGTGGCAACAGAAGATTCCTAGAGTGGTGAGATGCATCGGTTTATGCATGTGGGTGTCAGAGAGGACACTAGGGATGATGGAGTGGGATGAATGTGATTGTTGGATTCTTGTTTGTTCTTTGATTGTTTATCTTCTTTACTTTTCCCCACTATTCGAGGCAGCTGGTCTTGCTTACCCTTCTTCCGAAAGAGGCGAAGATACACGGGGTATGACATGTTATTTCTGTGTTTAGCTTCTCTAGGGAGGATGGGTCTACACTCTTGCTATAGGCGGCAAAGACTCGACGGGTAGTACATCTACTCACTATGTTGATCCCCATTGTGTTAGTATCATAGAATGTTTTTCTATAATACCAGATAATATGGGAAAGTAATTCTATAATAAATATTTGAAAAAATGGTGTTAACCCATGGGGTTGGAGTTCGCAGGAACATAATGATGAGGTTGTAATTTTAAAGGGACAGTGGACTTTGGGTGTGATGATAATGAAGTATAATTCATAATGGTTTATGGTTAATTAATGTTTAATGAATTAATTAACGTAAAGTGGAACTGATAAAAATGGAATGAAGTAATCTAATAAAGTTCTTTAAATGGTTTTATGCTTATAGGATACCTAGTCTTAGAAGTGGCAGCCCGGAGTCCGAGAGATGTTAGCTGCAGTTGATTCTAAGATTAGGTTATTCCCATAGTGTGGTTGTGAGATATAGTATATTCTATACTTTTTGTGTTTCTATACGCTACTCCACCCTGTCAGTAAGGGAAACTGACAGCCTAGGGATTCTGATCCCTGGGGGGTGTTTTCCCCAACATTTCGGTGGGGGGAAGAATGGATGACTACCCCCTTTGGCCCCGCTCTCTTCTCTTGGTAGATACTTGTGCCGGTAGGCACAGCGGTTAGTTTTCCCCATGTATGTGTGTAGAGGGCTGTGATGGCTTGTGGTTATTCACACACATATATTCTGGATATAGTATCCTATGGACTACTATAGGTGTAAAGTGTATAGGTTGTGATGGCTTGAGGATCCTTACTCGATGTGTTGGTTGTAATGGATTGAGGTATAATACCTGACGTATGATACATGTTATGCGAGCTGTGGTGGATCCTGAAAACTACTTGGTTACTTTGGTGTGTAGACGTGGTGGTTTTGTTGCATGAGGTGCATATTGTGGTGCTTCGCCCAGGTGTCTGCGGGAAATCCATTTTGGAGAGAGATGCTCAGGACATGCGATGTTGGGGAAAAGCGGAAAACCAGTGGGGAAGTAGTAGCGGGGTACCCTTGATCTTCTTTACTATATGCTATATTATTTTATGCATTACTTGGTGAGAGTATCCATGGTGAGGTTGGGAACTTTGTATACCTATTTAGGTGAAGAGTTAGTTTCACTTGTTATTCATTGTGCTTTAGCATGCTCTCTTTAATTTTTCATGAGAGGCTTCGGGGAGGATCCTACTGAGTATACTGTTATACTCACACTATGTATATATAAACTATTTTTCAGGTCACTTGGAGCAGTTTGGAGATTAGGCTGGTGTTTTCTAGCTTGTGGTTGCATGAGCTGTTCGAGCTTGTGATTGCTTCTATTTTTACTTTCTTTTGGGTACTTGTAGTTTTTTCCCTTTCAGTTGTAGGAATTTTGCATGGCATTACATATGTTCACTTGGGTTTCTTTTATATTTCAATTTCTGAGTTGGATTTGGTTGGTGTTTATCTTATCTCTCTCTTCCGCATGTGTTCTCTTGGAGGGTAATGCCTCCCATTTGTGTGTTTACTATACCCTCGGTGCTAGTCGCCAACCCGGGGCCTACTAGAGGCAGGACTTGGGGGTCATTATCTCCCTTCTCACATTGCCGACCCAGGAGGGGTACACTTTTTGGGGAGTGGTTCGTGATAGTGTATGATACTAAATTAGTTATTTCATTATTTTGGAGGTTATTTAATGGTTGTGTTTGTTTTTTGTTATGGTTGTAGGATTTTATAAGGGTATTTTCTCATTTTGGTATTACATTAAATGATTTTACATGGGATGGGTTTTTTTATTATAATGGTCATTATGTATTGATTCTCTAAAATTTTATGTTAACTATGAGGATAATTCTTATAGAGACCCTATCTTTCTATACATAATAAATTCATCATTTTAGATTAATATTCAATAAATTTCACAAATATTTACTTTATGACTAGAAGTAATTAGTTTCCTTCGATACAAGATACCCAATATTCTTATTTCTTGAATGATCTTCCATATATCCTACAATAATATAACCAATTATAACTCATTATAGACATACCCACTAAAAACCTTTCATTATAACCTTAGAAAAAAGAAACCTAAAAAGGGTTGAAATGAAATTATTAGTAAGGGTAAATAAGGGAGGTATCAATCGATGATCAAATGAAATCATAAGATAGGAATAAGGGTATGTGATCATGAATATAACATATAATGTTTTTACCCAATATATGAAGGACTGAAAACATGATTCATGGAATAAAGCAATAACATTCCAAAATACATGAATTTGAGTAGAAATAAATCATCATAAATTAATCATGTACTATAATATCATGACATAAAAGTGAGGGGACACCATAATTATATAAGACATATCATAATTCAATTATAAATACCAAGACCATAAAATAACAATTGATCATGAATGAACACAAAATTACAATAGTGGGTCAAGCACATTGACTTGTTTCCCATAATAGATCAAGCACATTGAATTGTTTTTCATAACAGAAAAAGAAATTCAAATTATTTTCCATAGCCAAACAATAAAATAGTCTTGTTTCCCATAATTATATCATGAGATATAAAACTATACCGATTGAATTAGATAGATATTTAATTTTTTTCCTATTTATCTCATAATGAAAGTCATACTTATGTTTCCTACTAGATCATAAAACTTAAATCATATCATCATCACATAACCCATTACAAGAAAATAGGATTCATAAAGGTTCGACCAATCCATCAGTACATAACACATGGAAAAGGGAATTGGTTTCGTTAAAATCATGTAATCAAAATAATAAACCATTTAGGGAAATAATAATGTTGGTACCATTGAATCATATCCTAGATAAAACCTAAGAAACTCTAATGTTTGTTGTCTTTGATGAATATAAATACCATAAAAATATCATTAAAAAAATTCATGATGAAAATACACTTTCCACTTTGAAAACTATTTTTTAAAATTGAAAAATATAAAATATTAAGGGAAACTCTTTATATTAAAATAACTTTGTAAATTTTTAAAATAATCTATAAATCATTGATTAGTAATTATAGATGGAAATATTTTTATGTAATACATGATAAAATAATGATTTCATTCAAATTTTCAGTAAAAATTCAAAATTAAAATAAAAGGGAATTTTTTTATCCAAATATAATAGAGGAGAAGAAATTACATGATTTTATCTATAGATATATCATAATATTTCACTATCATAAACATAATAATAATAAATCCTGATAAATGATGATATTGTAATATGAAACATTTACCACTTAGGTAACTACTTAATCACAAGACCATTGAAAGAATAAAATTGTTATGGATATGTATATCCTCAATATTTTAATGTAAATAATAATACAATAAATTCATTTTCAGTAAATACACCACATAAATGAAAAAAGTGGTGAATATGGAATATCCCTCATAGAAATAAAAGTGAGACGAAAATCCATACCTAAAGTATCGAATTTATTTATTACCGTTAAAAACTCATATATTATAAATTTAGGTTTATTATTTATGAATTATATAACCATACTCATATATATTATACCATTTATTATTTAATTATAAGATTTTATCACCCTTTCATTCACAGTTCATTGTTAACATCATTGTTTCGGGTAATCACTTATTTGTTTACCATGTACGTTTTTGTTTGGTAGATTTTCTCTTGTTCTTTGATAATGGTTACATAACATAAAAAAATAGTAATAATGAAATAAATATCATTTATTTTAATTATTTTCAAATTTAGGGTTATCTATAATAATAGAGAAAGAAAAATGAATTACATTATTCATGGAGACGGTAGACCGTAACTACACAGGAACGTTGTTTCCATATTTTAAAAGGATGGAACAATAGAAAGTAAAATAAAAATAAAAATTTATATAATAATTTTTATATCCCTTATATTATATATATCCATTAAATATATCCTTCTTAACTTCCATGTCATAATAAAATGAAAAAAATGTATCACATTGCTTCACAGAGGTTGTAGTCCACATGTGGGCACGAGTGATGACATCATTTTTCAATGGATTACAATGTATGAAGGTAGATATGATATTATGATATTAAAAGTATAATTATTTAATAAATATTATATATATACATTAGAAAAATTGTTATACCCATCTGTGATAGGCAGTGATAGAAAAATAATTACATTAATCCACGAGGCATTTGTCTGTCGTACATATGATCAACGGTTTTATTTTAAATTTGATGGATGGGGGTATGTATAGGTAATTACACTAAAAGAATAAAATATTATTTTATTTAATATACTTTTTTTATTATTTCAACATGTTTGAATAATATTTTATATAGGTACCAGAAGAAATAAAATGAAAACGTATTGATAAGAACATTACCACTTATTTAGTGAACCACTTTTGGTTTATACCTAAAGTAATCCTAAGATGGTTTATGAAAAAATAATGGACTATAGGTCATGGGAATATATTTTTTAAGGTATTTGGGAAATAATTATCTTAAATAAATTCTCTTTAAGTGTGGAGAGGAGAAGAGAGGAAAAGTCCTTTTATAAGTTGGGAAGAGAACCTAATTTGAAATTTATTAAAAGAATCCAAAATGATAAAGTCATTACAAGGAATTCAAATTTGAATGGAAAAATATTTGATTGTTTTAAAATAAAATTTATAAATATTTCTATCCAATAGTATTTTTAAAAACAATAATTGGTAGCTTTAACTTTATATTTTGGTTTAACACCCCCATGTCAACTTGTTTAAACCTAACTTGGGAAATTAATTTATTATATTTTTCTATTCATTAGAAAAAAAATTATATTGAAATTATTATATAATAATAATTAATATTAATCCTAACATGGAATAAAATTTAAAACATTTAATTCAAATATTTGGTGGAATTTAATTCAAAATTAAACCTATAGATGGGATGAAAAGTGGTTTTCAAACAAAATTTATTCCAAAAGTATAAAATGTTTTTATATAAAAATTAAAAATGAAAATTCTTCTATTGACCAAATTTTCCTTAGTAATAATTTAATATTATTATTTTAATCCTTTTTCAAACAAATGAAAAACTTTTAAATTCTCTAAACTAAAATAGAGTTTTTAATAAAATTTATTATTTTTACCTATTCATCATAATAATATTTTTTTCAATAAATCACTATTAGAAAAATTTTAAATGTTTATTTTAAAAGAGTATTTAATTTTTAAGAATTATTTTATAATAGTTAATTTTTTTAAAATA
Source organism: Viscum album (assembly GCA_963277665.1). NCBI lineage: Eukaryota > Viridiplantae > Streptophyta > Magnoliopsida > Santalales > Viscaceae > Viscum > Viscum album. The sequence goes on along the minus strand of OY728119.1, from coordinate 1,596,574,948 downwards.
TGTGCAAAAAACGTGATGAAAATACTTTTCAGAAAGAAATACATTTTTAACCATTAAACTGAATTTTTTTATCCCATGATTAGAAAAATATTATATTAATGATTGAAAATTTTATTGAATATATATAATATATAAATATCATTAAAATAATTCAAAAAAGTAATTAATTTAATTTATTATGATAAAAACATGTTGTGTTCTTAAAAACACTTTTTCAGAAAAATAATTCTTTTACTTTCAATTGTTTTTTATTTTCATATATAATAAATTGTTAACCGTTGAATTTATTTTAGAAATGTGTAAGTAATATAATTTTATTAATTTATTTAATCATGTTCATACATACATATTTAATGGAACATATATAAATCTCAAATCAAACATTAACATTCTAATATTATATAATGGTTCTTTTAATCTTAGTGTTTTATGTAATGAAATATGTTTAACAAATAAAATTAAGTTGAATAAAAATACTTCACAAAATCTCTGGGTGTTCCATTATAAACCAATTAAAATTTATTTTTCCCTATAAATTATTTAACTCTGATACAAACATATGAGAATATATCTACCTCATCATATTCTCATGTTCTAATGTAGGTTCCTTAGATTGGTTATTTTTCCATAAAACATTTACCATATGAGTGGTATTATTTTGTAGAACATTCTATCTAGGATAAAAAATGTCTACTTTTTATTCCTCATAAGATATATAATGCTCCAAATATATGACTATTGGGTTTAGTAAATTTAATGGATCATGTATTCAATTCCTCAGGAGAGATACATGAAACACATAGTGAACTTGAGAGAGGTTTGGTGAAAGAACTAACTCATAAGCTTCCATCCCAAATCATTATATAATCTTTGTCGGGACAATATAAATTAAGATAACCTTTAATTTATTCCCAAAAAACATAAACTTATTCTATGGAAAGTATCAATGAAACATAGTCTCATCAACTTTGAACTCTAAATCTCATTAAGGATTGTCAGCATAACATTTCTATCAACTATATGTTGTCTTGGTGTACTTTTTAACATCTTTGATTATATCTACCATTTACTTTTCTAAATCAGGTCCCAATATCTTTATCTATGCAATTTTTTCCAATAAAATTTTATTTCTATAATTATTTTAAAAATCCTAATATTTTATTACATATTCATTTCAAATAGATTTATTTTCAATAGTTTTCATTACACACATCCCAGAGTTTTAACGAACCGCATTATAATATTAATATTATTTTTTATCATGACCATTATAACCTAGAATTAATATTATTAGTGTGAATATGAATAATAACTATTTTAAAATAAGTATATTGTGTTTATATAAAGAAAAATATTGATAAAAAACCTACTTACTTTTATTAAATCTTTTATATTCATCAAAAATTATTTTTCTCAAACAATTTTTTCTTGTTGATTTTTTTTAAATATTTCTTACACTATTAAAGAAAAATAGTTAATATGCTTTTATAAATTATCATATAGTTAATTTTAGATAATTTTATGAAAACATGGATGTTTCCATGAATAGTAAAAAATACTGATTATAATTAAAATTAACATTTTCATTTAAAGTATTTACAAGCTCCATTTTAATTTAATATAGTTTTAAAATTAAAATTGAACCAATTATATATTTTTTAATACTATTTAGTTCATTTTAATCAATTTAATATTGAATTTTGAAATTAAAACATTCTACTTTTATAAAAACATTTTTTTTGGAAAATCAGTTTTTTGTGGCGCCTGCCGGTTTAATTTAAAATTATATTATACCAATTATTAAAATTAAAAATGCATAAATAGATTATATATTTATAGAAATAATAATTAATATTATATATTATGGTAAACATCAACTATTTCTAAATATATTATGCAAACAAAAAAATTAATTACCGTGGTTAATGTTAAAATTGGTTTACCGGGTGGGTTAACCGAAAAAGATAAGGGTTTAAATGACCTAAAACATGTCCTGCTAAAATTTTATAGACAAATTTAAAACTTATATCCTTAATTTTTCAATAATTTTACATTTTGGGGCCTCGTAGAATGTTTAAATCATAGGTATAACATTTTCCTTTCAAAAATTTCAATTATGTCCTCTCCCCCACTAATAAAATAACACCCCTTTCCCCTATTTTTCACACTCCAAAATCATTATGGTTAAGAAAATAATTATCCATATATCTTCATTACATCCCTACCCAATTCCTATAGGAGTTATTTATATTATTTAACCCTCATGTGAAGGCTTTTGGTGTTAACCAAAGGATGTTTTCTGAAGAAGTGGTATCATTCTTAACCGAGATTTTTTATTTTATTTCTACATACAACTAATTAAAATATTCCTAAAATATGTTGATATAATATCATAATTATTTAAAATATAATGATATATTTTTAGGTTAATTTAATATCCTATATCCATCTCCTCTTTCATCAAATGTGAAATGAAACTGTCGATTGTGTGTACGACGAACTACCGCCTCACGAACCAATGTAATTCATTTTCCATCACCAACATTAATAGATGGATATAGTTAAAAAAATTACATATTTATATTATATTTATTAAATTAATATAATTATGTAATTATAATTTAACATATAAGTTTTTTCCATACAATAACATGAAATACGATAACTTCGCTCGTGTGTACTTCTAGAAAACCACCTCCATGAAGCGATGTGACATAGTTTTCATTTTATTTTTATATGGATGTTAATGAAGGAATATATATTGAAAATATTTTATATATTTGATATTTAATTATTCATTGAAGGTTAATTATTACTTACCTTTCTTTTATTTTGTTCGTCAAGAAAATGGAAACAATGTTATTGCATATGTATGACCTACCATCTCCAAGAACAGTGTAATTCAAATTCTATCTATAAATTTTTTGGATTACTCAAACTAATCATATAAATAATATATATGATATTTAAATAATGGTTTAAACTATTTATATTATTTATCCATGATCATTTTAAATGAACTGAAAATACATAACCATAACATAAATGATAAATGAAGCAGTTATTACATGAAATATGATTTTAACAAGTAAATTATTGATAATAAGGCAATAAAAGGTCTCAAGTAAATAATATATGGTAATATATATATATTTATGGATATGTAATATATTTTTAATAAACCTATATTTATTATATATTAGTTTACAATTTGTATTAATAATTTAGAGATTTTAGGTAAGGGATTATCATCTCAAGTTATCATCTTTGGGACATATGTTTTGTTATGAACATATCTTATTTTATACTGTTCATTTAAAGATACATTGAAATGTAATATAACTATTAAAATTAAATTAATGATATTTAAAGTTTCATTTTATTTATTCTTTCATGGGTCTTGTGATTCAAAATATTACCATAGAGGTAATGAATTTTAATATCAACATTAGTTTCATGGGACACCTGTCATATTCAACAATTTTTTCATTTTTGTAGTTTATAATATGCCCATGAACTTATTTTCTTATGAATATTTTTAAAATTAAGTGTATTTATATATCCATTGAAGGTTCTTTATTTCTTGGGTCTTAGGAAATAAACATTACCAAAGTGGTAAATGTTTTATATTATAATCTCATTATTTATCATGATTATTTATGATTATGTTTCCAATAATTAAATGTTGTGATCCATTTCTCAAGAAACTCTTATATTTTATTCTCATATATTTATTTATGGGTCAGATATGTTTCCACTCATTTTTCTATCAATATTTTCTCAATATATTGAAATTTTTTTTATTCAAAATTAGATTTATATCTCTCTTTAGTCAGAAATACTTTTTCTTTCATTTCTACATTTTATAAAAACGTTTTAATAAAATATTTTAAAATTATATAATTATTTTTTAAAATAAAATTTATCCATTTTTTTACTTGTTAAAAAATGTATTAAAATGAATTTTATTTTCATTTTCTTAACAAGAAACTTTTGAGTTTTTAAAAAATAATATGGATGGAATATTCATTTTAACATGTATGTAATGAAAAGTTTTTCTCTTCATCCTAACCACTCAGTGATTTAAAGAATCAATTAAAAATTTTCAAAGTTTATTTTTAAGAAAAAAAAAATCTTTAATAATTGGGAATTTTTTATATTTTAAGGAATTGAATTCAAAATGTTATGGATGTTTTCTTCAAAAATATTTTAATGGTCTTTTTATGGAGTTTCTATTCATCAATGATAAAAACCATTGATATTTAGTATGTATTACTAGGGATATGATCAAATTATTCCATCCATATAATTTCTATATATCGTTAATGATTACATTGACAATTTTATTAGTTTGATTAACCAATTAAAACCAAAAGGATATGTTTTGACCTTGTTCTTTGGATTTCCAAAGGAGGTTCGGGATCAAAATCTTCCTCTAATTGACTTTTCATACAATAATTTCATTCAATAAAGAATTTAGATGGCTACATATGAATCCCTATTCGGAAAAAATTTAATAAGTCCAACACATTTTGATTAAGTTTGTGGAACAAAGCTATTGGGACATGAGATAGTTGAGAAACTAGCATAGAAAGTCAGATCCATTCAAAAGCACATCAAGTTAGCTCAATGTTTACATAAATGATATGTTGAAAATCATTGGTCTAACCTAAAAATTGCACTTAGTGATATGGTTAGCCCATGATTTAATCCTTAAAATAGGGTAGTGATAATCATAAATAAAGTAATTATGATCCATATTTAACTTATAACTTTAGAGATACTTGAACGAGTAGGGACTATTTCATGTTGCTTGGAAATTCTACTAAACCTCTCTCAAGTCTGTGATGTGTTCCATGTATCTATTCTAAGGAAGTATGTACACGAACCTTCATATATAATGATATCAATGTTCATAACACTAAATCGTGACCATTCCTATGTGTAAAAACTTGTGTGGATTTTTTATCATAGATAAAAATTTCTAAAAAACAAGACTAGTCACATGGACAAGGTTTTATGGTGAAAAAACCATCTTGGGGAAGCAACAAGCATACCTAAGGAAATGTTGAGGAAGAAATACCCTTACTGTTTTATGTCACTGTGAAGTAATTTTAAGGTTTAAATTAAATTTATGTGGGGGTAGAATGTAACACCCTAATATTTTATGATTTTTTTCAAATAGATTTAATTTTCATAACTTGTGTTACACGCAATATTGAGTTTTAATGAATCATGGTATAATTTTAGTATTATTATTTAAACATGACTTTTATAACCTAGCTATTAAACACGAAAGTATGAAATGGAATAACCAAATTTTGAACGTTAAATATAATTTTATTATTTAAATAAAACATATTTAAAAACATACTTAATTTTCAAAAAAACATTTATATGTTGTGAAAATACCTTTTCTCAAAGAAATTATTTTTAATTTCATTTTATGAAAAATAATAAAAGTAATTTTTTAAATTTTAGAAATATATATATAAAAATATAAAAATCATTTTTTTACACTACAATTTATAATTTTATTTTGGGGAATTTTTTTTATAATTTTCTATAAAGATTAATTTTTTTGTTGAATTGTAAAAAAATAGTGATTTTATAAAAAAAGAATTTTAATTTATAAAATTTACAAGATTAATTTATTTATAATAATTTTTTAAAAGTAAAATTGGATATATTATATATTTATTAATCCAATTTAATTCATAAAAATAAATTTCATAATTTATTTTTATATTAAAATAATCTGTATATATGAATTGTTTTCTTTTTAAAGTAGCATGTCCATAGCCTCTTTAGGGTTATTTTTAAATTAGATTTTGTTACTAATATGAATAGAATTAATAAAAAAAAATTAATGTTTATAATTAGTATAATTAATATTATATAATAAGTTATGCTTAATTTTTGTTCATAATGAATAGTTAAAATAGTAAAAAAACTAATTATTACAACTAAGGTTAAAATAGATTTACAAGGGGGATGTTAAACTAAAAATGTAATGTAAAAAATATCCAAAAAAAATCAAATTACTATTATATGGACATATTTTGACCTTATGTTGTATAATCCTATATAATAATACATTTTAAAGCCTTTTTGAATTTTTAAATCACAGGTAAAACTTTTTTCCTTTAATAAATTATAAGTGTGTCATCTCCCCCACTCATAATAGGGAACCCCTATCCTCTGCTCATCAAACTCCCAAATCACTTTGGTTCATAAAAACCTACCAAAATATTTTTCTTCAATTTAACCACATGTATTATATTCCTTAGTTTTATTATTAAATCCTTTAATGAATGATTTTGGTTCTTACCTAAGGATGTTGTCCAAAGAGGTGGCATCATTCTTGACTAATAATTATTAATTTATTTATACTTTAACCTCCTTAAAATGTTCATAAAATATTCTTAAAATTATTTTATATAATAATGTATATATCCCAATTATATTGATATGTTTTTATGATAATTTAATTCCCTATATCTATATCTTTTCCATTAAATTATAAATGAAAATTTTAATCTTGTGTAAATTGGACATCCACTGCATGAACCAATGTAATTCATTTTCCATAATGAAACTTTATGGATATATATGATTGTGTATTTAACATATTAATATTAAATTTATAACATAATTATAAATTTTAAATTATAATATCACATCTATATTCTATCCTTCCAATCTGCTGAAAAATGATAACATTGCTCGTGTATACATACAAACTACTATATCTAGAAGTGATGTGGCATAGTATTCAATTTAAAATGGACATTGATGTAAATTGGGTTATATATAATTAATATTCATGATATCTATAATGTTAAAATGAATCAACAATTTTAATTAATATTAACCTTCTTTCATTCCATCAATTCATAGAATAGAAACAGTGTTCTTGTGTACATGGGGATTACCATCTCTAAGAATAGTGTAATTCATTTTCAATCTCTAAATTTTTATGGATAAATATGAATTTGTTTATAATGAATATATATGATATTATTATCATTTTTAACAATTTGGGTATTATTTAACTATAAAAAATGTACAACGACAGAAAATACTGAACCAAAAAATTCATGAAAAAGGAACTAGTTATTATCTAAAACATGAATTAAATAGGTAAGTTGTTAGTTAATTTGTAATAAAAGGTGACAAGTAAATAATATTTGGTATGAATTATATAATTATGAATATTTAATATATTTATAATAAGATTATATTTATTATACAGTAGTATCAAATGATCATAGAGAAAGTAGAGACTTGAGGCAAGGGATTATTGACTCAAAAGGTCCTCTTTGGGACATATGTTGTGTCATAAACCAATATTAATTTATAAAGAGTATTTAAGCACACTATTAAATTTTATATCATTATTATAATATTTTAATTATATTTAATGTTTCATTTGATGTTATTATTTCATGATTCTTATGATTTAAAATTTTACCATTGTGGTAATGGATTCTCATCTCACTTTTATTTCAATGGGACACATGCCATATTCACTATATATTTATTTTATGTTATGTATATTCTACCAATGAATGTATTTTATGAGTCTTGTTAAAAAAATTATGGGGATCACATATCTATATAAGTTTCTTTATTTTATAGGGCTTATGATTCAATCATTACCAATATGGTAAAGGTTTTATGTTACAATCTCATTTAGATCTAGATTGTTAATGATTATGCTTCTAATGATGAATTTGTTATGATATCTCTCTTAAGAAACTAATTTATTTACTTCTTATCAGGTCATTTATATATAATAAATGTTTCCCATTCATTTGTCCCATTTTTATTACTCAATAAACTGAAAGCTTTTTTTTATAAAAATTGAATCTATTTCTATTTTCGGTTGAAAATATTTTTTCTTCGATATCCATGTTTTTTAAATTTTTTTAAAAAAAATATTTTATAATTATCTAAGGGTTGTACTAAGAAAAGTTTTAAAAAATATTTTTTTACAGTATTTTTTAAAATAAATTTTGTATTCATTTTCAAAATAAGGTTTTTTTCCCTTTTTATTGAAATTGTGAAATGAATCTTTATTATAACACATATGGAATGAATGGTATTTCATGATATCATTACCTATCAGTTAATTAAATATTCCTTCACAAGATTACAAGGCTATTTTCAATGTAAATGGTTTATTTAATATTTAGGATCATTTTAGATTTTAGTGAAGTGATTTCAAAATATAAAGGATATTTCCCTCAAAAATATTTTAATGGTAATTTTAGAGAATTTCTTTTCTTCAACATAAAAAATCATTGATGTTGTTTTGAATTTCTTGGAATATGATCCAATTACACCATCCTAATCCTTTCTATGATAGGTTTATATTATAAGGAAATATTTATTATGAATCTGGTGACTTTACCAACGGTTATTCTATGATGAGTTGTCTTTAAAACCAATTTATTTTACATGGGTTATAATATGAATAAATGTTTATGTAACTCATTTCCATGTTCCTGTGTTTTGAAATGATGAATGTTTTATCATATTATAGAATAAACTTTTATGTATTATATGATGGTTGAATCCTATATCTCCCAATAATCTATTTTATAATTATTAATTTTCTATGAGCTTAAATGGTACACAAGGGTTTATCCAAAGTCCAAAAGAGGGTAAATAGGGGGTTTTCTTCAACCTAAAATAAGAGGTTACTTAGGAAGTTATGTAATGATCCAAATTTTTTAATTTTTTCCATCAATAAATGTTTTCACATATTATATAATACCATGAATTTACAAAATAAAGAGAAAAATATAATATTTTATGTATTTAACAGTGATCATTACATTAGTATGCCATGAAACAAATTAAAATGTAAAACATTACAATTTAATGAAAAATATATAATAGAACAACTAAAATTATAAATTATGGGTCACCCCAATCTTCTATAACCATCACCCCACTAAAAATTATATATAAATAAAACAAAAAATAATTAATCCAATTAATATCATATGAAAATGAAAATATAAACTGAAGATAATTTGTAGTGAATCTTGAGTGAAAGAATTATGTGGTCTTTATAGGGAATAAAGGGAAGTATGATAATTTTAATTTGATTTTTATATGATTGTTGGTCAATTCTAAAATTAAAATATACACCAATGGAGGATAATTTTAAATTTAAATTTTGTGTTTTAAGTATTAATGAAACATTGTAATTTATATAGAATGTAGAATCAGTGGCCTAAACCTGTAGAGTTGTGTCATTTCAAGCCCATTTTCCAGAACATGGGAGGGAGTTAGCGTCCTTTGGGTTCACCCATGACTAAGAAAAAACTATGATTCAATATAATAATCTTGAATTAAATAACCTATGGAAGAAGTTCAAGTTAGTGGAGATTACCACTTGGTCGATGTTATCCAATACACCCCCACGAAACTACAACCATCACAAACCTTACTCCAAGGGAATATGCATGTTTAATAATGGGTTACATGTCTAGGATATAGTTAACTAAATTTTTATTCCATTGTATATGTAAAATTTTCTTTAATAAATTCCTTTTAAGAATAGTTTTTCTTATTAAAATATTTTTTTAAATATGAGAGAATTGATACTTTGATTTTTGGATGCAAATAAAACACAATTATATTTTTTGGAAAATATATACAATAATAAGAATAAACAAATATATTATAAATAGTATTTATTTTAATTAAATATCCTTTGAGAATAGTTTTATTTAAATATTAAATGATAAAATAATTTTACAATGGACTATAAAATATTTTCATATGTTAGAAATATGATTTTTCAGTAGAAAATCCTATTTTAATAAATAAGTATTTTTGTATTTAAAATTAAAGATTATTATATTTAGAGAATTGTTATGATATAATAATTTTTTTTGAAATTAAAATATCAAAATTAGTTTTGGATTTATTTATGATAATTTTTTAAAACACTTTGCTTTTTTGAATGAAAAAAAAATATGTGTTTAGGTTTCGATATATTTTATAACATCATATTTTTTTCATAATGTTATAATAATTAATTAAACACAATAAAAGAACTAAAATATTTTATTTTATTAGTGTTTTTTGTTTCATTATATTTTAATAAATCTCTAAAACTATTAGTGAATTTTGAAAGTCTAAAAAATAAGATTTGGCTTCTTAAAACATTAATTTGGGGAATCAATACTTTTCCATCCCAAAAGAAGTATTAAAAAATAGTTTTCAGTTATGGTGGCTCAAAATGTCCTAAAATGGAACCCAAATTCCCAAAACCATGAGAAAAAACCCTAGGTAAGCTAGTGGTTTTTTATTTTCCATGACTTGGTTTACATGAATATTTTGAAAGTATTAAACAATTCCTCCACTTTCTCTATAAATACTCACCCATTTATTTCTTTAAATTCAATCTCAATACATTAGCCATGAATTTATGGTTTTTGACCTACCAAGGAGTCCACCTTATTTTCCACAATCCTCGAAGGTTCCACCCTCATGTTTTAGGAACAACTCTTCTAGGTAAGGGAAATATTCACTTCTCTTCCCCATTCAAGTTCCCTTATTCATGTGGTATGTTTTATAACTTCTAAACAAAGTTATTTTGTACCCTTTTTATTGTAAAATTATTATAAAAGAGTATTTTATAAAATTTAGACCCTTTTCTCCTCCCATTTTACCATTTTTTAAAACCATGTTTTATATCTGTCATGCTGTAGAATATTTTCTCAAATTTTCATCTTTTATAAGAGGAATTATCTTTTTATTTTTATTTGAATACCCAAACCTCTTTTCATTTCAATTTTTATTAAAATATATTTAATTTTTAATTTTTAAATCATGGATTTATATATACATAAACTAACTTTACTTTCATGGGATAAAAACAACATAATGATCGTGTCAATAGGCTCTATTGTATGCCTATATTTTTTATAACAAAAATATTATTTATTATCCATGGGTATTTAATGAAATTATTTATTATGATCCATGTGGATCATATAAAATTAATACATATGAAGGGTGATCCCTAATAGTGCTCCAATTCATTCTATAAATAATTTAATTTGTAGATATGATTTTTTTAACTATACCTTGGTGAATAACCTTGTTAAGTTTCATTTATGAATCTTTGTTGATATGCTTATGAATGTATAATTTAAATGTTTTATCCACATTTCCATGTAATTATTCATGTTATTATTATTATTATTATATTCTTATTTCTCATTCCTTATCAATTTATCTCATGTTCTTATTCATATGCCTCAGATAACATGTTATATGTCCCTCTTTATTATCCCCTTATTGTGCTTCATGCTAACCCCTATACTTTGATTTATTTCCCTAGGATATAATATATAGTAAAATAAACCTATATTGAATGAATAAAAATGTATTTCAAGTGGTCTTATAAGAATTATTTCAGTTTTCATGTATTATGTATCTTTTTTTTAAAGAAAGTAAACTTGAAAAGATCATCTGTTGTGTACGATGTAATGAAAAGTTATGTCATAAAAATGAGGGATTCCATTGTTGGTTTCAAAGGATAGTTTAGTTATTTTTAGAAATTATGAATTCGAAACATTAGGAATATCCTTATGTATAATTCTAAATTTAGGAAAACATCCTAATGTTTTAGTGAGTACTAAGTAAGTTGTTTCCAAGCAATGAAATTTATGTATGGATACGAAAAAGTGGATGTGGCTCTGGAATACATGTATGTTTGGCTAACACCCAAAAACACCGCTTTGAGCTTGAATTATATGGGAACTAGTGAATGATAATGTTCCAAGATACATTCTTGGTTTGACACTCAAAGTGGATATTATTGGTTAATCACAATATATTTATGAGACATTATGAAGGATACATAGAGAATGTTTTTTATATTACAAAAGATCAATAAAATATTTATGTTTTATGTTTTATAAAATAAAATCCCTTTAGAATTATAAGATTTATAAAAGTAGAAAAAAAAATTCTATGGGTTTCTTCTTTCAGAAAAATGGGGGGAAATAGGAGGATCTATGTAAAAGATTAGTGAAACAGATGAAGGACTAACAATATTCCAATGGTAGATGGAATGGAATGATTCATGAAGAGGATGAATCAACTTACTCGAGTTATGATCAATAAATTGAATAATGTTAAGAGACTAAATTAACCTCAAATAGAATAAATTATCATTTAGTCCTATAAATTACACCCTTTTTTAGTGGATCTACTAACCCATTAATTACTGAAAAATGGATAAAAACTATAAAAAAGATCTTTTCTGTACATCATTTTTCAGAATAATATATTTTCACCCTGGAATTATGCCTCTTAGAAGGTGATACTGATTAGTGTTGGAAACTAATTAAAAAAATCAAAAAGGGAGATCAATTATATAGTGTGGGATGTGTTTAGGGGGATATTTTCCTAAAAATACTTTCCTCATTTGATGTGAAACAAAATAGAGAAAGAATTACTTGAGCTAAAATATAAGGAAAATGAATCTGTGAGTATAATGAACCATACTTTAGATACATTGATATTACATCATAATTGAATTAAATTCATTAAAACATATAACAAAACCACGAAAGGACCGTATTAAAATAGTGACTTTAGAAACTGGGAAACATAAACAACTGGTTCATAAAATATCAACATTGTCTCCCATTTATTTATTCATAACCAAACTCCTTTTTGGTATATCATACTTAATTCCCTCCTTCCTAACCTATGGAAAAGAAACATACAAAAGAGTGAGAACAAATTCTCAATAAGGGTAAAAAAAGGAAATATCAGTCATATCATATTCATAAGAACATAACATTTGAAAACTTGTCCTGCATATAAAACTTCATAATGTAATGAGATAAGTCATAAAAGTGCAATGTAATCCCAATAGTAATAACATAAGACATGAAATTTTGTGGCATACACATATATGTATAGAAAATAATTTCATATTATTCAAGGATCATTGCTAAGACAATCATAGCAGGAAAACTCCATTACTAAACCGAGTTCACTCCTCGTTCCATCCTTGTATTACTTAACCATAATTACATACCGTTCCAGCCAAGTTTATCTCATGAGATATAAATATTTACCCAATGCACTGGAGGGAGATATAGGTCCCACCCATCTCATAATTAATTCTTTCTTAAATGTTCTAAAAAACATAAATCATTCATCATAGCATAACCCAAGAAATAAAATGGGTTTCCTTAAACATAATTCCATCATAACATAATCCATATAAAATACCATTACATAATTAAACAAATCAAACCATATTAATAATAGGGATATAATCATTACCCTATTTAAATAGAATCATCTTATATGGAAAATAATTTTCATAAACCACTTGAACTCAGTTGTTGAGGAAAATATCCTTTCTTCTTCAAAAACATTTTCTTTTCTAAAAATGTAATGAAAATTTAAAAGAAAAGAATTTAGTTGAAAATAAAATTGATTTAGTGTATAAGAAGCTTCATGGAAATAATTCATCCTAAAATTGTAAAAATCCAATCATGTTGTATAAGTTAAAAAAATTCTTCTCGTACATTTGACGAAAAAGTCAAAAAGTACCTTCTATCGAAAATAACAAAAGATTACATTCATATCATTTTGTAAAAATTTACCAATGGGTAAAATTGACTTTGAAGATTTATTTAAGGATATAAAGAATATTTTAAAATACATATTTAGGAAACATGGATGTTAATGATAAATAACCCGCTGTAAATACTTATGAATAAACAATCTCAGATAAAAAAATAGATTTGAAAATTTATCCCTTACATTAAGTATGATATTATTCATATGTATCTAAAACTCCTTGTATAATTATTTAAATAATGTTAAGTATTTATTATAGAATCCTAATCATTTTTATGATTACATTTATGATCATATTTTCATCCGTTTTCTAGTAACATTTCATTATTACTCGTTATTCGGGTATTAATTGCTTTATGTTGTTATGCATGTTTTGTCAGATTAGTTATTATTTATATTTTTAGGTTATATTTATATCACTTTCATTAGGGTATTATTATAATATAAATAATATTTATTCATTCAATTCATTTATATAATCATTTTATAATGAAGATTATGTAGAATGAATCATATCGCACCATGGAGACGGTATGCCATACGTATGCACGAGAAAAAATATCATTCCCATAATGGTGTATAGTATCTCAGATGTAGTATCATGTTATAATAATTATATATAGTTACTATTTCCACCATATACCCATCCAATTAAGGTGGTGGTGAAAAATATATTACACCACGATGTGGAGACGGTAAGCCATATGTACGCACGCACAATGATTTCATTTTTTGTAGGATAATTAGAAGGTGAAATAGGGTTATTTCATATTTATAATGACACGTCATTATATGATTGATACTTATGTATTTAATTTATAATTAAATAACAAATTAAGAGTAGGTAGAAGAAGAATGGAATTTGAAATAATTGATAGAAGAGATTACCTCTTCCTCGGTGCCTCATTTAGGTTTCAACTTAGGGCACTAGAGATGGTCTTTGAAGAAGAATTGAACCTCTATAATGAAAATATGAAAGTTTTAAAGGAAAATTGGTAGGTTTTGGACAAGCTTTAAGGTTCAAAATTAAGTGAATAGGAGAGGGAGGAGGTTCCCTTTTATAATTGAGGTGAGGGGAACCTTTAGAAACCTCAAAAATATTAATTTACAATAAACTAGAACCCTACCAAAAATCATCAAAAGTGTCCCAAAATCAAATATGATAAGATATTGGGTTGTAATCTCACCAACCAATAAATTATGGATAACCTATTTTTTCAATTTAAACATTATATTTTTAATTAACACTTAGTTATTCCATTAAATTTTAATTATTGTAATAACATTCCAAATATTTAATGGTAATAAATATTTACTTATATGGTGTTAATTGACAAAAAAATGGATATTTTATGACATTTTAGACCTTATTTATCACTTTGTATTTTTTAAAATATTTTATTATTTTTAAATAATTTAATAAAGTGTTATTTTTATAAAATATCAATAGTGTCAATTTTTACACTATTCATTTATTTGACTTTAAATAAAATTCACAGAGAAGATAAATTCTAAAAAAAAATAATACACTCCTAACATGTAATAGTCACCTATAAAATTAGTGGATCACATTAATTAGTTAATATGATATTAATAAGTTAATTTTTATATCACTATTGTGTCATCATTAATGATAATTATATAATATCTAAAAATTATAAATAAATTTCTATGATGTAAGCAATTCTTTTATATTTCTGTAGACTATATATAGTTGATTTTATCTCCAAGTTATCCATATATTGAAATTAATATACTTATATAAAATGAGATTGTGACATTTTGTCACATTCATTAGTTTTTATTACATTATTATCATATTCATATGTGAGTGCCCATAAAGTGATTCCATTTAGAAAAATAGATGATAAGGGTCTCATTTAGTCACCCATTAAGATTTTTACAGGTGTTAAGGTAATTTTATAATATTATTTGTACCCTTAATTACCCGATTTACCTTTAACCAAGGTTATAAAAATAAGTAGCAAAGTTACTGTTCATAATACCCAAAAAAAGTAGCCTATTAACATAATTTAGACCTAATGATTCTAAATATGGAATAAATTTTTAAAAATTCAAAATACAAAAGTCATAGTAATTAATTTAAAATTAATCATGTTGTTGAGAAAATGGGTTTTAAAAGTTAAAACATTGGAAAAGATTAAAAAAAATTTACCTATGAATTCAATATAAAATTAAGTCAAATGAAATAAATTATATTTAATGATAAAAATAAATTATATTTATACTTTAAAACCATTAAAAATTTTAATTTAACCATAAAAATTCTCTTGATGAAAAAGGTTGTTTTTAATTAAAACTTAGCGTATTTTTACTATTCATCAAAATATGAAAGTTATCAGAAATTTATCCAAACTAAATTTTTATATCCCAATTCAAAATCACATGTTTATTTTGTAATATAAAAATTATTAATGTGTGAAAATAGAAATTTAAAATGGTTTCACCATTCAATGGTGTAAAATTAACATTTTAAAAAAAATAAGTTTTTATACATAAAATAGGGTTTTATTCATAACCTATGACTAAGATATCCATTGGATGAATATAAAAAATATTTTTTTAATTATATAACACACATATATATCTCATTAAAAACATTACCAAAAGAAATTCACTATAAAATAAAAATATCTAATTGATTTATATTTTTCATAAATAATTGATTGTTAATGAATTCATAATGAATTTTCATAAGTTAGTTATAATTATTCTCACTAACCTAACAACTAGGCTATAATAGTAATTTTATAATAAGGTCATATCGCGGTTTTTTTAAACTCACAATTTCATGCAAATAAATCTACTGAATAATAAAGATTATTTAAAGAAAATATTTCATAAAAACCTTCAGGCGTTAAATTCTACCCTCGTTAAACTGAATTTATCCCTCGAAATTAATCACTTGGAAACAAAAATATGAGGATACCTCTCCCCCATTATATCCTCAATTTCCCATGCAGCTTCATCAAATTAGTGGTTCCTCCATATAACTTCAACCAAGCAAGTGGTCTTGTTTCTTATAACTTTTGCACTATGATCCAGAATCTTTATTGTTTATTATTCATAAGAAAGATCTTGCTCCAACGGTATGAATTTTGAGCTTAGTACATGTGAAGGATCCAGTATGTACTTTCTTAGGAGATATACATGGAACACATAATGAACTTGAGGGAGATTCTGCGGAAGCGCCAATCTGTAAGCTTCCTTCCCAGTACAATCCATAATTTCAAATGGATCGATATACCTAGGTATCATCTTTCCTTTATTTCCAAAACTCATTACTCTCTTGGAGTGAGATATTAATAGGAACACCTTATCAACCACTTCAAACTATAGGTATTTTTTCAGTTGTAAAAATAACTTTTTTGTCAACTTTTTACTGCTCTTATGTGTTGTTCAATAGATCTGGCCTTTTCTGTCATTTCATCTACAAGATCAGGTCCTAATAGTTTTTTCCCCAACTTCATCCCAGCAAGTTAGATTTCTACACTTATTTCTATAGAGGGCTTCATAATGAACCATATTAATACTGGAAGGAAAAATATTATTTTAAGAAAATTCCACCAATGGTAGGTGTTGATCCCAACCTCCTTTAAAATCCATAGATCAAGTTCTCAACATGTCTTCTAGAGTTTAAATTGTCCTCTCATACTGGCCATATGTATGAGGATGATAAGTAGTGATGAAACTTAACTTTGTATCCATAGAAAGATGAATACTTATCCAGAACTTTGAGGTAAACCTCGAATCCTGATCAGATATAATGGAAAGTTGTACTCAATGCAATCTTTCCACTTCCTTTACATATATCATGGAAAACTGATCAGGATAGTAATCCTCTCTAATAGCAATAAAGTATATCGACTTTTTAAGATGATCAACTATAACCCAGATAACATTATTTCCTTTGGATGTTTTGGGATTTCTAATGACAAAGTCTATAGTGATGTTTTCCCATTTCCACCCTGGTATGGGTAATAGTTATATCATCCCTTTAGACTTTTGTCTCTCGGCCTTAACTTTCTGACAAACCAAGCATTGAGATACATATTCGACCACTTATCTTTTCTTTCTATCCCACTAGAAGTACTCTTTCAGGTCCCTATACATCTTTATTATTCCAGGGTGAATAGATAATGAAGAACTGTGAGCCTCATCAAATATCTCCTTCTTTAATTCTGTAATGGGAGGAATAAAAATCAAGTTTTTAAACCTTATTATTTCAACACAAACAGGGTTGAATTTAGGAACATTTCTCACCTTCTTTTGTAGCTCCACAAATTTCTTCTACACCTCCTTAATATTTACTTGTATTGATGGTTGAAAATTCATTTGAGAAAGATAAGATTCCCCCCATTCCATTAAAATTTTGATATCCATTGTTTGAAAATCCATAAACATTGGATCTTTTGTGATCCTCATCATGGATAGACTAGCATGGTATTGTTGAATTAATGTATCTTCCACCTTTTTTCCCTTCCTAGGGTGGTAATTTATTGAGAAGTCGTAATCTTTAGTCAACTCCAACCATCGTATTTGGTGCATATTCAACTCCTTTTGTGTTAAAATATAATTTAATCTTTTATGATCAGTATAAATATTATGCCTTTCACCATAAAGATAATGCCTCTATATCTTTAATGAAAAGATTACTGCAGCTAACACCAAATCATGAGTTGTGTAATTTTTCTCATGGATTTGCAACTATCGTGAGGAATAAGCTACCACCATATAATTTTTCATGAGAACACACCCTAACCACTTCTTGGATGCATCAATTTAGATCACAATACTTTCTCCACTACAAAGAAGTGTAAGCATGGGTGCTCTGGATAACCTTCTATTTAGATCTTTGAAATTGTATTCACATTCTTCTATCCAAAGGAACTTAACTCCTTTCCGAGTCAACTTGGTGATTGGATTAGATAATCATGAAAAATCATTCAAAAAACATTGATAATATCCATCCAAACCAAGAAAACTTTGGATCTTAGTTATTGTTGTTTGTATCGACTATCTTCCAATAACCTCTGTTTTTTCTATATCCTTAGATATCCTTTCTCTTGAGATTATGTGACCAAAAAATGAAACTTTCTGAAGCCAAAATTCACACTTGGTAAATTTTTCATAAATATTCTCCTTTCATAGGGTCCTTAGTACAATTCTCATGTGATCTTCATGTTCTTCCTTGGTATTTGAATAGACAATAATATTGTCTATAAATACTGCCAAAAACTAATCAAGATAGTCTATAAAGACTCTATTCATCAGATACATGAATATAGGGGGGTCATTAGTATGACCAAAAGGCATCACTATAAATTCATAGTGTCCATACCTTGTACAGAAATCTGTATTTAGTATTTCCTCTTTTTTGACCCTTAATTGATGATATCATGAATGAAGATCAATATTTTAAAAGTATTGAGCTCCGCGTAGTTGGTAAAATAAGTCATAAATGTGGGGAAGAAAATATTTTTTAATGATAGTGTTGGCCTCACCTGTTTGGATAATCCCAATTATGCTTTCATATGCTTTGATAATCCCAATTATGCTTTCATATGCTTTGATAATCCCAATTTATGTTTATAAAGATGATAATAATATTAAAATAGTCTCTGAAATATGTTAATCAATGTTTGTCTATGTTTGAATAAGTTCTGAAGTAACTCTAACCCAATCAGATGTGTTTTGCATAAAACAGATAAGTGTTAAGTCACTGATCTGCGTATAGCTACTGACAAAGAGCTATCGGTACATAGTCTACCGATAGATAGAGTCACCGATACACTAAGGCTACCGATATGTATAGATATACCGACAGAAACCCAATTATCGATAGAACAGGTCTAATGGTATGCTTAAGTCTTCTAGTACACACTTGCTCGCTGATATGTACAGAGCTACCGATATGAAGAAGTCTAACAATAGAACCAGTTCACAAAAAGTTACCGATAGAAGTCTACCGATAGAGTAAGTTTGACAATAAGAGCTACCGACCGGCCTATTGATACACAGACTAGCGACTGATATGAAGCAACTGACATAGTCTACCGATACAAGTACAGATTCACCGATACATCGAGATACCGATAGCCCAAGATCTACCAATGGATTAAGAGCTACCTATGGATTAAGATCTACCGATACCAAGGGGCTACTGATACATTTAAAAGAGCTACCGATGGAAGTACTGCTACAGAAAATCCACCGTACACATCTACCTACAGAAGGCTATGAATGATTGACCAACTAGGCAAACTCTATACACTCAATACTATTTATCTATTAAACTAACGGTTACATTTTATGTTTTTAATGCAGTTAATGTTATTTAATGATCTCTATTGCCATGTTAGGGAACCGTACCTAATACCCATGAAAAAGGTAATAATTCCCATTTTTTTAGAGCTGAAAGCTATAAAAGGGAAGATAAAGACCTAGCTAAAGGGTGTGGAGTCATTGTAATGAGATGAACAAGGAGCATGTAACTAGCAAGCAGTAAGCAGTAAGAAGTAAACATGAAGATTACATACAAGCTTCATACTGAAAAGAGTTGCACACCGAAAGACATCCATACTCTAAGAACACTGGACATACATGAAGAAACTTATTTTAGAGGAGAACAGAAGTTGTATATTGAGTGAAGAACTACAAGAAACACTTCATGCACTCAAGCTGATAAGTTGTACCAGGAACAAGGAAGAAAACGACACTCTGTTTTTTAGAGAAAAACCAGAGGACTCAGAACATTTTCTGACAAATCAAACCAGTCTAGAGCTACACTGCCAATCACTAAAACTCTTCTAAACTCTTTCTCACTTACTTTAGTGATTATTTCATTTAAATTTCAAGCAGTGTGTGTACCCTGTTTATTTTATACACACATTATCTCCTGAGCTAAACTGGAGGATTCTTAAATACTCACTCAAACTCTATAACTCTTTGTTTCCCACTGTGGATAGTGGTAGAGGTCGAGTAAGACCTAGACAGCTGTGAGCTGTTTTTTTTTTCACGTAGAACTGTGGTAGAGGTCTTTGTACCTAGACAGTGTGTTCACTGTTTTTTACCCCGATCTAGGGTGTGGATCATTTTATATAAATTGTTTGAGAGGACTAAGTCTCGGCTTGAGACTGAACCTCTTAGTTACATCTGCAGTGCATTTTAGTTTAAATCATAATTATACTATATACATATATCATATTCCGCTGTTAACTACTTTGAAATACAAAACTATTCTAAATATACTTTGATAGTTAAATTATCAAGTGTTTATACTTATTGTAAACCAGTAAGTTAGTTTCAAAAGTTAATTTCATCTTCTGATTAAGTTAACTGAGACCTAATCACTCTTTGAGAAACTAATTGAACATTTACACTCTATATAGATTCACTACAGTTTAACTTTGATTTTAAATAGGGGGATTTTAAGAGAAATATTTTTAACAGAAAATTTAATTGGAACTCAATTCACCCCCCTCTTGATTATCCACTCCGACCAACATTTGGTATCATATGATTATTTATTAATACAAATTTTCAAAACATTCTGTTTTTCAACTGTGATTTTAGTTGCATCTTTAAATATCTTAAATTTCTATTAGTTCTAAATTTTATCCCTTTAAAACTATTTTCTAAAATCTAGTTATGGAAAATATACTAGAGGGTTCTACTACTAACCGAACACCTTTCTTCAATGGTGTCAATTATGCCCAGTGGAAACTGAAAATGAAAATACATTTAGAGAGTATGGGTTTTGATTTTTGGACTGCTATAGAATCTCAATATAAAATTCCAAAAACTGAAAGAACAACTTGGGATGAACCTACAAAGACTGCTTACAATAATAATTGTAAAGCTATGAATGCTCTATATTGTGCTCTAGGAGATAAATAATTTAATAAAATATCTGCTTGCAAAACTACTTATGAAATATGGGATACTTTGGGTGTTTCTCAGGAAGGAACAACCAATGTTAAAGAAATGATATTAAATACTTATACCATTAAATATGATAATTTTAAAATGAATACTGATGAACCTATTTCTGACATGTATCTTAGGTTCAATGAGATAGTCAATACTATGAGCTCACTTAGAAAGTGTGTTCCAGCAAAGGAACAAATCATGAGAATCTTGAGATGTCTACCAGAAAGATGGATGGGCACTTCTGTTTCAATCAGAGAATCATGTGACATTGGAGCTCTCCCTGTAAAAGAGCTTATTGGAAAATTAATTATGTATGAGGAAGAACTCAAGGTAAACAAGGAGGATGATGATGAACCAAAGTGAAAATCTGTGGCTTTCTAGTCTACTGCTTCAAAGAGAAAATACAAGGAGAAAATACATGTACCTACTGAAAGTTCAACAAGTGAAGATTCGGATTCAGACAGTGATGTTGAAATGGCTCAAATAGCCAGGAGATTCAAGAAGTTTTATAGGAAGAAGAAATTCTTTCGAAAATCTAACTACAAAGGAAAGTATGACAATAAGGGTCACTGTAAAAAGGATTGGAAGAAATCTGATAAGGAGGATGATATAGTCTTCTATGAGTGCAAGAGGAAAGGACACATCAAGGCTGACTGTCCAAAATTAAAATTCAAAAAGAAACATTATTATAAGGACAAGAAGTACAAGAAATCCATGAAATCTACTTGGAGGTCTTTATAAGACAGCACAAGTGAATCTGAAGTTTCTGACTCTAAAAATAATCGTGCCAATATGTGCTTCATGACTAATACCTCTCAGGTACCTGTTTCCCCTATGATGAATGATTATTATTCTCCAAATAACAGTGATTTAGACAATGATGAAAATATGTCTAAGTATGAATTGTTTGAATATTTTAATATGCTAGAAGAAACATGTAATGAACTTAAGGACAAGTATAAGTCACTAAAGAAACAACATGCTCTTACTACCAATGTAAAATCTTCTCTTGATGTAAAAAAAGAAAAGAATGCTCAACTGTTAAAGGAAAATACTGAACTGAAAATGTCTAATGAGCAACTTAGAAAGGACTTAGAAAAGTTCACAAAGGGAAAAGATACACTTAATCAAATGTTAGGCAAGCAAGTTGCACCAAAATACACTACTGGTTTGGGATACTAACCTGGACAGAGACAGTTCACTAAAACTCAATTTATTCCTAAGTCTGGACAAAATTATTCTTATTCTAGTTCTGGAAATTCCTATGATTCAACTAGTTATTCATATGGTTATAGATCAAATAAATTTTATCTTTCAAAATCTATGGAGTCTGTAAATTATATGAAACCCATAAGATAAATATGGGTACCTAATGTTTTGATTGCTAACTTTTCTGTACCCAAGAAGATCTGGGTACCAAAATCATTTTTTGTTTAAATCTTTTTTGTTGGAAACATGTTTGAAGAGTTCTCACAATAAGGTATGGTACTTGGACAATGTATGTTCAAGACACATTTATGGAGATTATTCATGCTTTAAAATCTTAATAAAGGTTGATAGAGACCATGTCACCTTTGGTGATAATTCTAAAGGAAAAATCATTGGCCTAGGCCAAATTGGTAACACTGATTCAGTTTTGATTTCTAAAGTTTTATTTGTTGATGGACTTAAATACAATATTTTAAGTATTTATAAATTATGTGATGATCGCTTTAATGTTAAGTTTGAAAATTATTCTTGTAATGTTTTTAACTCTAAAAATGTTTTAGTATTTTCTACTTTTAGAAATGAAAATGTTTATGCTGTGGATCTTAATTCCTTATCTAAACAAAATGTTACTTTTTTAAATGCTTTTCATAAAGAGTCTTGGTTGTGGCACAAAAGATTAGGACACTGCAACATTTACTCACTTATAAAATTGACTAGAAAGAACTTAGTTAGAGACCTACCTAAAATTGAATTCCCATCATACAAAGTTTTTAATCCCTGTCAAAAGGGAAAGAAGCATAAAGTTTCTTTTAAATCAAAGAAAGAAGTTTCAACTTCTCAACCTCTCGAGTTGGTTCACATGGACTTTTTTTCACCTTCAAGAGTTTCTAGTTTAAATGGGAAGCACTATGTCTATGTCCTAGTAGATGACTTTTCTAGATATACTTGGGTATAATTCTTAGCTCACAAAAGTGAAGCTTGTTCTTACTTTGTTAAATACTCCAAATCTGTAGAAAAACTTATTGGACTTAAGGTTAAAACTCTAAGAAGTGATCATGGCCATGAGTTTGAAAATCATGAGTTTGAATCTTATTGCTCACACAATGGCTATAGTCACAAATTTTCTGCTCCTAGGACACCTCAGCAGAATGGTGTAGTAGAAAGAAGGAATAGAACCCTTCAAGAAATAGCTAGAACCATGCTTAATGAGTATGACCTGCCTATTTATTTTTGGGCTGAAGCTGTGAATACAGCTTGTTATATTATTAATAGAGTCTTGATTAAACCTATTCTTAAGAAGACCCCATATTAATTATGGAATAATAGAAAACCCAAAGTTAGTTACTTCAGAGTCTTTGGCTGCAAATTTTTTATTCTTAATACAAAGGATAATCTTGACAAGTTTACTTCTAAGAGTGATGAAGGAATTTTTCTTGGTTATTATTTAACTAAAAAATCTTATAGAGTATTTAATAAAAGAACCAAATGTGTGGAAGAATATGTTCACATCAAGTTTTATGAAACTGATCCACATGAGCCTAAAACCTCTCTTGAAAATCTTGAAGAAGATTTGACTATTATGGACCTTAATGATAAAGCTAAAGAACCTGCTGTAAAAATATCCAGTTCTGGACATTTTCCAGAATCTACTTCTGTTGAACCCGAACCTATAGATGAACCTGAAATTTCTAGTCCTACCTTTACTAAATCAACAAGTATTCTAAAGAATCATCATTTGGATGCTGTTGTTGGTAATCTTGATAGAGGGACACAGACTAGAGCTTCTCTAAGAAACCAGGTTGAACATCAAGCCTTTATTTCACAGCTAGAACCTAAAAATGTCAATGATGCAATCAATGATGAATTTTGGGTAATTGATATGCAAGAAGAGTTAAATAAATTTGAAAGAAACAAAGTCTGGGAATTAGTTGATAGACCCAAGGACACTTTGACAATAGGCACTAAATGGGTTTTTAGAAACAAAGTTGATGAATCTGGAAACATAGTTAGAAACAAATCTAGGCTAGTTGCATAAGGATATAGTCAAGAGAAAGGTATAGACTATGAGGAAACATTTGCACCTGTATCTAGGTTATAAGCCATTAGAATTCTACTTTCCTATGCTGCTCATCTGAATTTCAAGTTATATCAAATGGATGTCAAAATTGATTTTCTATAAGGTTTTATAATTGAAGATGTTTTTGTTGAACAACCACCTGGATTTACTAATCCTCATTTTCCAAATCAAGTTTTTAAACTTTCTAAAGCTTTATGTGGTTTAAAATAAGCTCCAAGAGCTTGGTATGATAGACTTAGTAATTTTCTTATTTCAAAGAGTTTTACTAAAGGGATTGATGATCCAACTCTTTTTATTAAAAGAATTTCTAAAGATTTTTTAGTAGTTCAAATCTATGTTGATGATATTATTTTTGGATCTTCAAAACACTCTTTATGTACTGATTTTTCAAAGAATATGAAAAATGAATTTGAAATGAGTTTAATGGGAGAACTCAAATATTTTCTTGGATTTCAAGTTTTTCAAAATGAAAATGGTATTATTTTGAATCAAAGTAAATATAGAAAGGATATTTTAAAACGTTTTGGTTTGGATAGTATTAAGGAAAGTGATACTCTTATGAGTACAGTCTGTAAATTGGATACAGATGAAACTGGGAAACTAGTGGATCAAACCAATTACAGAGGTATGATTGGAAGCTTACTTTACCTTACTGCTAGTCGACCAGATATTATGTTTAGTGTATGTATGTGTGCAATATTTCAAGCTAATCCAAAAGTATCTCATTTAATTGTTGTTAAACAAATTTTCAAATATCTTAAATACACTGTAAACTTAGGTTTGTTTTACCCAAAAGGAAAATCCTTTGATTTAATGAGTTATTCAGATGCTGACTTTGCTGGTTGCAAGTTAGATAGAAAAATCACATCAGGAACATGTCATTTATTGGTAAAATCCTTAGTATCTTGGTGTAGTAAGAAGCAGAATTCTGTAACATTGTCCACTGCTGAAGCAGATTATATAGCTGCTGGTAGTTGCTGTGTACAAATTATGTGGATGAAACACACTCTTTTGGACTATGGATATGACTTTAAGCATGTCTCTATCAACTGTGTTAACACTAGTGCAATAAACATTTCGAAGAACCCTGTGTCTCACTGTTGGACCAAACACAATGATGTAGGGCACCATTTCTTGAGATATCATTACCAAAAGGGTGATATTATTCTTGAATTTATTGGTACTGAACATCAATTAGCTAACATATTCAACAAACCTTTGAGTTCAGATAGGTTAAGTTACATTAGACATGAGTTAGGTATGATTAACCTTGATTGGTAGCTACCTCACCGATGTAACCTCACTGATAGGAATTCTCACTAATAAAGCCTACCGATGAGTGCACTGTTTTAAACTTCTGTCTTCTGCTAGAATCTGAAGCATTTTTACTTTATTTCATTTTATTTATTTATTTCATGATTCCTAAATGATAAAAATAAAGTCGTAGCTACTTCTCAATCTACTGAGCCTCAAACCCTTACCATAAAACCTTAGCTCCCGAATCTTTTGAGAACCCTAAATCCCTTGAATCCAAGATGGAAAAAACCAAACTTCCTACCATCAGAGAAGAATCTGATGAGCCGAAAGAAAAGAAGCAAAATTCTGAGCCAGAAGCAAGTGGTAATGTTGGAAGAACAAGATCAGGAAGACGACCAGTAAATCCTCATTTTCATAATAGAGTAGTTGTGATCGAAAAGGAGCTCTGTGTGGAATGGATGTTACCTAGAAAATCGTTTGTGCTCGAAGTACTAGAAGATCAAAAGTGGGTAGAGTGTTTTTCAAACAACAATGGCCCCCATTATCTGAAGCTTGTGAAGCAATTTTATGACTATGTAAGTTTTAAGAAATCTGAATATGAGAACCGAGTAACTTCATTTGTGAATGGAAAGGAGTTGTATTTTTCATCGACTGAATGGGATAAATGTCTGAAAGTTCCTCAAGAAGGTGTATCTGGATATGTCTCGAGATCTATACCA
The DNA here is from genome assembly GCA_963277665.1 of Viscum album. Taxonomy (NCBI): domain Eukaryota; kingdom Viridiplantae; phylum Streptophyta; class Magnoliopsida; order Santalales; family Viscaceae; genus Viscum; species Viscum album. Next base: position 1,596,548,098 of record OY728119.1, on the reverse strand, counting down.
CGTACTAATGATATCTTCGATTATGAGACTGCTTTGGAAGAACTCACTGGTGATGGAAATCAAAGACAAGTAGTAGATATTGAAATGGATGGAGGGAACAGACTGATGTTCAAGTTTGTTCAACATGTCTTAATACCAAGGAGATGAGACTTTGAAAATTTAAGATATCAGGATATTTATCTCCTGCATCTTTTGAGACATGAAGTCAAGGTGAATCTATGCAGATTGATGATGACTCAAATGGAGGATATGATTAGACCCAAGTCAAAAACTAATGCCTTGTTCTTTGCCAAGTTGATCTCAGTATTGATCAAAGTGAAAGGAATAGCTGAGTCTCAAGATGAGACAATGGTAGTAAGGAACAATTTCTGTGTCACCAGTATAGTTTGAAAATACATGAAAATAAATTGGAACCCATGGAGAGGAGAATGGTTCACTGATGACAAGAAGGTGTATGATAAGTTTAATCCTATAGATCATCCTTCAAGACCGAAGGATGTGAGGGATCCAGGTCTGGGACCTGATGAAGAGGGGCCAGAATACAGTGATGATTCAGAAGAGGAAGAGTCATCTACTGATGAAGGAGGAGACCTTGATTTACCTCCTAGCCCAGCTCTTGAAAATCTAGATCGACATAATCAGATAAGGAAGAAGCTGCTTTAGAGGATGTTGAAGTGGCTGTTATAGAGAATGAAGAAGATACTCATGAAAGTGAAGCATCTTTGTCAGCTAATTTGAGCCTTAGTCTAGTGATTGGACAATCTTTAGTGCCTACTGAGGATGTAGTAGGAGATATGGAAGAAGATGTACCTAATTCAGAGGACCCTCCTGATATTGTAGAGAAATAATTGATAGTTGAAGATTCTCCTAAGAAAGGAAGACCTGCTGAGAATGCTACTGATAATGTTGTTGTTTTACTTGAGGATGCACCAGTTGAGGGGGAGCATCAAACCAAGTTTGGAAGTGTTACAGTGGCTGTTGATATTGAGGATTGGGAAGAAGACCCAGGTTTTGTGGTCTATGGATTAGACTATCCTAATTCTGACAATGAAGCATCTCTCAATAGACCAAATATCGTTTATGATGTTGAGACTGAGTTACTACCAGAAGATGTGGTCAGAATGCATGACTTGGATACTTTGAAGAAAAATCTTAAGGATAGTTTTGTGGAAGAGGTAAAGAAGATGGAAGTTTCTCTGGTATCTTCAATCCAATCGATCATGACTGACTCAGTGGTCAGTTTAGCATCTAAAAGAGTACCCGTTGTAGTTGCACCTGCTGATATGATCACCAAGGCTGATCTGGAATCCTTAAAAGATGAGCTGAAAGAATATTTTAGTGCCTCAGTTGCTGAGATGAAGCACTGTTTTGTTGAAGAGATGAGTATGTTGGAAATATCTTTTGAACTCTCTCTATATTGTAATTTGTCAACCTTTATGACAGAAATAGTTGAAGAAGTTAAATATTTCCAAACTCAAATATCTAGACTGGAAGCATATCTTGAAACTCTAAAGAAATCAGTTATCTCTTTGGACTCCTACATGAGCTCAAAATCCCAAGCAGACAAGGACTTAGCCTATGTTAAGAGTGTTGTGAGTCAGATGGTTTCGGTGTTTGAATGTTTTAAAACCTCCATGAAAGATCATGTTAAAACCTAGGATTCTCAATTCCAAAATCTTATCAGTGGGTTGACCAAAAACTTCAAGGAAACAGTAAACTTCTCTTTTGATTCTGTTGCTTCTAAGCCTTCAGTGGATTTGAATCAGTTTCAAGCTGTGATGAAGGAGGAGCTTGGTCAAGCTTCAACCAATGGCTCTGTGGACTCATCCGAACTAAGAAAATTTGCTCTTGCTACTAGAGATTCATTTAGAGAAATAATGAAGATAGTCCAAGACTATATGAGAGAAGCTTATGCCTCTCAGAAAGAAGTGAAAGATAAGGTGGACTCCTATTTCTCTAAGATATTCACAAAGCATCAAATCAACAATCACTTCAAACTTCTGTTGGAAAATATGAAGTTACCTCCTGTTAATCAATCCTTCAGATAGAAATTCAGCAAACTAAGGGAATTGACTCCAGCATTGGAAAAATTTATGGAAAATAAGGATGACTTCATATCTTTTATGGAGAGGGGAGGAGGCATAATTATGGATTTCAGAAATTTGTTGCTGCCTTTCCTGCATGTTTATGCTAGGCCAATGATTGTACCTCCAACCTTACCACCCTCTGCCTCTACTGGTTCTCATGTTCATATGAATCATGTCCAATCAATTCAAAGCCTCACACCTATGATCACTCAAAGAACTCCTCAGTATAGACCAGGCATAGTTTTTGTGGCTCAGCCTCCTATGATCATCTCTGGAATTCCTAATCCTTCACCTGAATCCACACCACCTGAATCCTCTTCTGATTCAAAGGGAAAATCTCACATTGAGGATGTGGATTAAAAACGTGTCTAGGATTTTTGATAGGAATCCCTTGTATTTTGTGTTTTGTCTATGTACCTTTTTTTGCAACATCTAATACAATTGGCTTTCCTTTATTTCTCATTGTTTTTTTATTTCTTGTTTCCCACTTTTTGATTATCACAAAGGGGGAGAAATACTCTACAAAACTTCTATAAAGGGGGAGAGATATTTCCCCAAGGGGAGAATAAATAATGAGGAGCAAGTCTCAAAGGGGGAGAAATTTTATCTAAGAAAGAGCTATCATGCTTTACCCCTATGATACTGTTACATTTCATTCTCTGATATCATTGCTGTTAATTCTATCTTTGATACTATCTCATTTTATTCCACCTCTAATCCATTATGTTCTATAACATACCGTTTCTCTGAGATAATTTAATTTAATGATATATCCTCTGATACAATTACTCACTATTTTAATATGATAAGTTGTGATTATCAAAAAGGGGGAGATTGTTGGCCTCACCTGTTTTGATAATCCCAATTATGCTTTCATATGCTTTGATAATCCCAATTATGATTTCATATGCTTTGATAATCCCAATTATGCTTTCATATGCTTTGATAATCCCAATTATGCTTTCATATGCTTTGATAATCCCAATTTATGTTTATCAAGATGATAATAATATTAAAATAGTCTATGAAATATGTTAATCAATGTTTGTCTATGTTTTTATAAGTTCTGAAGTAACTCTAACCCAATCGGATGTGTTTTGCATAAAACAGATAAGTGTTAAGTCACTGATCTGCGTATAGCTACTGACAAAGAGCTATCAGTACTTAGTCTACCGATAGACAGAGTCACCGATACACTAAGGCTACCGATATGTACAGAGCTACCGATATAAACTGAGCTACCGATAGAACAGGTCTACCGGTATGCTTAAGTATTCTAGTATACACTTGATCACTGATATATACAGAGCTACCAATATGAAGAAGTCTACCGATAGAACCAGTTCACAGACAGTTACCGATAGAAGTCTACCGATAGAGTAAGTCTACCGAGAAGAGATACTGATCGGCCTACTGATACACAGACTAGCGACTGATATGAAGCGACTAACATAGTCTAACGATACAAGTACAGAGTCATCGATACATCGAGCTACCGATATCCCAAGAGCTACCGATGGATTAAGAGCTACCGATGGATTAAGAGCTACCGATACCAAGGGGATACTGATACATTTCAAAGAGCTACCGATGGAAGTACTGCTACACAAAATCCACCGTACACGTCTACCTATAGAAGGCTACGAATGATTGACCAACCAGTCAAAATCTATACTCTCAATACTATTTATCTATTAAACTAACGGTTACATTTGATTTTTTTAATGCAGTTAATGTTATTTAATGATATCTGTTTCCATGTCAGGGAACCGTACCTAATACCCATGAAAAAGGTAATCATTCCCATTTTCCAGAGATGAAAGCTATAAAAGGGAAGATAAAGACCTAGCTAAAGGGTGTGGAGTCGTTGTAATGAGATGAACAAGGAGCATGTAACTAGCAAGAAACCAGAAGCAAGAAGTAAATACGAAGAGTACATACAAGCTTCATACTGAAAAGAGCTACACACCGAAAGACATCCATACTCAAAGAACACTGGACATACACGAAGAAACTTATTCTAGAGGAGAACACAAGCTGCATCTTGAGTGAATAACTACAATAAACACTTCATGCACTCAAGCTGATAAGTTTTACCTGGAACAAGGAAGAAAACGACACACTTTTTTTCATAGAAAAACCAGAGAAGGACTGAGAAGCTTTTCTGACAAATCAAATGAGTCCAGAGATGCACTGCCAATCACTAAATCTCTTCTAAACTCTTTCTCACTTACATTAGTGATTCTTTCATATACATTTCAAGCAGTGTGTTTACCCTGTTTATTTTATACACACACTGTCTCCTGAGCTAAACTGGAGGATTCTTAAATCCTCACTCAAACTCTATAACTCTTTGTTTCCCACTGTGGATAGTGGTAGAGGTCGAGTAAAACCTGGACAGCTGTGAGCTGTTGTTTGTTTTCCCACATAGAACTATGGTAGAGGTCATTATACCTGGACAGTGTGTTCACTATTTTTTACCCCGATCCAGGGTGTGGATCATTTTATATAAATTGTTTGAGAGGACTAAGTCTCAGCTTGATATTGAACCTCTTGTTTACATCTGTTGTGCATTTTTGTTTAAATCATAAGTATATTATATACATATATCATATTCTGCTTCTAACTACTTTGAAATACAAAACTATTTTAAAGCTACTTTGATAGTTAAATTAGCAAGTGTTTATAATTATTGTAAACCAGTAAGTTAGTTTCAAAAGTTAATTTCATCTTCTGATTAAGTTAACTGAGACCTAATCACTCTTTGAGAAAGTAATTGAACATTTACACTCTGTATAGATTCACTACAGTTTAACTTTTATTTTAAATAGGGGTACTTTAAGAGAAATATTTTTAACATAAATTTTAATTGGAACTCAATTCACCCCCTCTTGAGTATCCACTCCGACCAACAGATAGTGATCTTTTTTAGTTATCTATAATCAATGTAGAGTCTCATTGATCCATATTTATTCTAAACAAATAGAATAGGTTCTACCTAAGGTGACACAATAGGGTGTATGAATCCTTTATCAAGATTCTCTTCGAGTCACTTCTTCAATTACTACAACTCAATTAGGGCCATTCTATATGGTGTCTTTGAAATAGGCATAGCACCCGATATGAGTTCTATTGAAAACTTGACTTCACGCTTTGGTGGAAGACCTAGAAATTCCTTCAGAGAGACATTATCAAAATCTTGTACAATGGGAGTATTATTAATAGTGATTTTATCCCCAACCATTTGAGATAAATAACCTTCATTTATTGGAATCAAGACCCATCATATGGATGAAATTTCTACTCTAAGGTTATATTCATCCTTGCATCGATATATGATCTTAGATAAATCTATAATATGATATGGGACTTCCCTTCATTGGAAATTGATATAATCTCCATATAGAGAAATCTAATCCATTCCAAGAATCACATCAAATTCCACTATAGGAAGGATCACAAGACCTTCAATAAGCACATTCCCACAAACTTCAACCGGAGAAAAATTATAAACTTTTGATGTGATTTTTATGCCATTAGGAGTTGTCACAGCTAACTAAACATCTAATTTTTGAGGTAATATGGTGATACCTTTAGAAAATTCTTTATAAATAAAAGAGTGGGTGGATCCAGAATCAAATAAAACATTTTCTAATTTATAGTGGATGATAAGTGTACCTTTCACCACTTCATTATTGTACTTCACATTGCCGATAGTGATTTCATGTGACATTACTTTATATTTTTTATTAAGATTTTGTTGATGTCAATCATCATCAATAAACCTTGGATTAGGGAATTGATTGGCATTATTCCCCATTTCCTTGCACTTGTAACATTGAATTGTAGGAGGTGAATTATGTGTATCATTTTCTTTGTTCGCATCATTAGACATATCTTTTCCATCACTTAGGCATTCAACAACCCGATGACCTTCCTTTACACACCTAAAACATTTAATAGTACCTTTAAGACAATTACCTCCATGTTTCATTCCACACTTTGAGTATAAGGGAAAACTCATTTTATTTTCAGTGTGGTATTTATATTTTCCTTTGAATTCCATTTTTATCTTCTTATCAAACCTATATGACTGGTGGTTTACTACAATCTCTATCTCAACCTTGAGAGCACATAAAAAAATTTCCTAGTATCTATTGATGTATATTATGGATAATTCCCTTCGAAGACTTGATTTTGTGCCACTAAAGAATTGATCAATCTTACTCTCATGTTGGATAATAATTCTAGAAGAGTACCTCACAAGTCTTGTAAAAAAAATTCGCAGGTACCAACAGATTCATCATCCTCTTTCTCATGTTCCAGAAACTCATTCTCAATCTTTGTTCAAAGAATACAAGGAATGTACCTATTTAAAAATAAGTTCTTAAACTCATCCCATTAAATGGACTCAATTTAATATCTTTTCCTGATATTCTAGATAAGATTCCACCATTGATCAGCTTCACCTTCCAAACGATATACTTCTATGATGAATTTATCATGTTCTGAACATTGTAGAATTGAAAATATCTTTTTAGTGGTACTGATCCATTTTTCAACCACTAATGGATCAGAAGACCCACTGACTAAAGGTGGAAGATGTCTCAAGAAGGACTCAACAGAATGTTGCTCCCTCTTTTTCTCATTTGGAAGTCTGTCATGATTCATATCTTGAGAATTTTGTGTGAGAATGGCTACAAGATTTTTCATTCCAGCTCCCATAACATTTGGTTGCTCAGGGGGACAATCATTGCATTTCCCGTCACATTCAGCAATAACATGGTTCCTTCAGGTTCCAACTATTGAATAAAACCAATAAGCATAGTGTGAGAAACACTAATCATATTAGGAAAACCACATAATCCGGAATAAAATTTCAATTTAGGACACTTTAGGTTTTATCCTAGGTTATTCACGGTCATTTCTAAAACAATAGTATTTTATCCTACACTTAGACATATCCTTATGGTTCTTACTAAGACTTTCTCATACTAGTTTCCAAAGGCTAACTTCACCTTTGCTCTGATACCAAATATAGAAACCCATACTTTAAATACATTTATATTACTTTAGAATTAAATTAAATTCATTACAACATATAAAAAAACCTTGACAGGGTCGTATAGGTATAGGGTCTTTAGAAACTGGGAAACCTAAACAACTAGTTCATAAAACATATACATTATCTACCATTTAGTTCTTCATAACTAGAATCATTTTTGTAATATCATACTTAATACCCTTCTTCCTAACCTGGGGATGAGAAACATACAAAATGGTGAGCTCAAATTCTTTGTAAGGGTAAACAAAGGAAATATCAGTCATATAATATTTATAAGAACATAACATTTGAAAATCTTGTCCTGTATATAAAAGATCATAATGTCATGAGAGAAATCATAAAAGTGAAATGTAATACCAAATTGTCATAAAATAAGACATGAAATTTTATGAAATAATAAAATAAGAATATAAAATCATTTCATATTAGTCAAGGATCATTTCGAAGACCATTATAGCAGACATAGTCTATAACTAAACTGAGTTCACTCTTCATTTCCGCCCTGTATTACTAAACCAGATTTACTTTCCATTTCAGCCATGTTAATATCATGAGATATAAATCTTTACCCAATTAATTGGTGAGAGATATTTTTCCCACCCATCTCATAATTAAATCATTCTTACAAGTTCAAAAAAACATAAATCATTCATCATACTATAACACAAGAAATAAAATGGGTTTTCTTAAACATCATTTCATCATAACATAATATGTATAAAATACCATACCATGATTAACCCAACCAAACCATATTAATAACAGAAATAGAAATATAATCTTATTTAAAGAGATTCATAGTAGTTGGAAAATAATTTTGATAAACCAATTGAACTCAGTTCTTGAGGAAAATATCCTTTCTTCTTCAAAAATATTTTCTTTTCTAAAAATGCCTTGAAAATTTAAAATAAAATAATTTATTTGAAAATAAACTTGATATAGTTTATAGTAATATTCATGGAAATAAGGCGTCATGAAACCATAAAAATTAATTTATTCTGTATAAGTTAAAAAACATTCTTCTCGTACTTTTTCCAAAATGTCAAAAAGTGCCTCGTATCGAAAATGACAAAAGATTCCATTCAAAATGTTTAGTAAAGATTTACCGATGGTTAAAACTTACTTTGATCAATTATTTATGGATATAAAGAATATTTTGAAATAAATATTTAGGAAACATGGATGTGGATGATAAATAACCCCCAGTAAATACCTACGAATAAACAATCTCGGATAAAAACGAGATTTGAAAATGTATCCCTTACCTTAGGTCTGATATGCTTCGTATGTATCCAAACCTCCTATATAATGATTTAAATAATGTTACCTATTTATTATAGAATCATAATAATTTTTAAGATAACATTTATGATAATATTTTCATCCGTTTGTTAGTAACATTTCATTGTTACTCGTTATTCGGGTATTAACAACTTTATATTCTTATGCATGTTTTGTCGTATAAGTTCTTATTCCTATTTTTAGGTTATATTTATATCATTTAAATCATTGTATTATTATAATATATATCATATTTATTCATTAAATTCATTTATATAATCATTTTTTAATGAATATTATGTAGAACGACTCACATCGCACTGTGGAGACGGTAAGTCGTACATACGTACGAGCGACGATATCATTCCCATAATGGTGTATAGTATCTCTAAATTAGTATCATGTAATAATAATTAAATATAGTTATTATTTACACCATTATAACCATCCAAGTAAGGTGGTTTTGAATAACAATTTACACCACAACGTGGAGACGGTAAGCCATACGTATGCATGCACAGTGATTTCATTTTTCGTAGGATAGAGAGAAAGTGAAATCATGTTGTTTAATATTTATAATAACATATCAGTATATGAGTGATAATGATGTTATTAATTTTTAATTAAACAACTAATTAAGAGGAAGTATAAGAAGAAAGAAATTTTAAAGAATCTGTAAAAGAGATTACCTCTTACTCAGTGCCTCCTTTAGATTTCCTCTTAAGTAACTAGAGTTGGTATTTTAAGAAGAAAATAATATCTAGAATAAAAATATTGAAGTTTATAAGGATAAATGGCATGGTTTGGTAGATATTTAAGGCTCAAAATGAATTTAATAGGTGAGGGAGGAGGTTCCCTTTTATAATTGAGGTGAGGGGAACTTTCAGAAACCTCAAAAATATTAATTTATAATAAAATCAAGCCCTACCCTAAAACTACCAAAGTACTCCAAAATATAATATAAGATGATATAGGGTTTTAATATAATCAACAAATAAATTTTTGACAACTTATTGTTTCAATTTAAACCTTATCTTTTTAATTGACACTTAGTTATTCTATTAAATTTTAATTGTGGTAATAACATTCTAAATATTTAATTATAATAAATATTTAATTATATGGTGTTAATTAAACATAAATTGGTATTTAATGAAATTTTATACCTTATAATTATCAAATTGTAATTTTTAAAAAAAATTATGATTTTTAAATAATTTAATAGAATGTTATTTTTATAAAATATCTATAGTGTCAATTTTGACACTATTCATTTATTTGTATTTAAATAAAATTGAAACATAATATAAATTATAAAAAAATATTTAATACACTCATAACATGTCATAGTCAACTAAAAAAATTGCGGATCACATTAATTAGTTCATATGATATTTCTTTTAATATTTTAAAAACCATTTATTTGATGTTTATATTAATAAAATAATTTCTACATTACTATTGTGACATCATTAATGGTGATTTTTTAATATATAAAAATTATAAATAAATTTATATGATATAGGTAATTATTTTATCTTTCCCTAGACTATCTAGAGTTGATTATATCTCCTGGGTATCTATATATTAAAATTAATATACTTAAATAAAATGAGATTAGGATATTTTATCGCATTCATTAATTTTTATTACATTATTATCATATTCATAGATAGGTGGTCATAAAGTGATTCCATTTCTAAAAATAGGTGATAAGGGTAAAATTTATCCATCCAATAGGATTTCTACAGGTGTTAACATAATTTATAATATTATTTTTACCCTAAATTACCCGATTTACATTTAACTATGGTAATACAAATAATTACAAAAGTTACTATTCATAATGCTAAAAAATAAAAGTAGCCTATTAACATAATGTGGACCTAATAATTCCAAATATGTAATCCATTTTTTAAAATTCAAAACATATAAGTTTCAGTAATTAATCTCGTTGTGGAGAAAATGGGTTATAAAAGTTAAAACATTGGAAAAGATTTGAATGTTTTTACCTATGAATTCAATATAAAATTAATTCTAATAAAATAAATTATATTGAATGATAAAAATATTATATATTTATACTTTTAAACTAGTAAATATTTTAATTTAACCATATAAATTATCTCGATGAAAATTTGTTTTTAATTAAAATTTAGCGTATTTTTAATATTTATCAAAATGTGAAAGTTATCAGAAAAAATATTAGAAATTTATCCAAAGTAAATTTTTATATCCTAATTCAAAATAACATGTTTATGTTCTCATATAAAAATTATTAATGTGTCAAAATATTAATTTAAAATGGGTTTTCCATTCAAAGGTGTAAAATTAACCTTTTTAAAAAAATAAGTTTTTATACATCAAATAGGGTTTTATTCATAACCTATAACTAAAATATACATTGAATGAATAACAAAAAAATGTTTTATTTAGTATATAACACATATATATCTCATTAATCTTATTACCAAAAGTAATTCACTCTAATATAAAAATATCTATTTGATTTATATTTTTCATAAATAATTGATAGCCAATGAATTTACAATGATTTTTCATAAGTTAGTTATAATTATTCCCACAAACCTAATAGCTAGGATATAGTGGTAATTTTTTAATAAGGGCATCTCACAGTTTGTTCAAACTCACGATTGCATGAAAAGAAAGCTACAAAAGAATGAAAATTATTTAAATAAATTATGTCATAAAAACATCCGGGCTCTACAATGAGAGTCTATGAAATAAACATTAAAAGACTTTCTTGATACACCTCTGTATTTTTATTGATCTTAAGGGAGTGGATTATATGATATTTGGTAGATTCAAACCCCATATATGGAGAAATATAGAAAATAAACACTATGAATGCTATGATAATATAGTGTGGAGTGCTATGATGGCTGAATTGGTGTCTAGAGAGATGAAATGGTCACATGGATTGAATGAGAATAATAGTTACATGAACCCAAACATAGAGAGTACCTTTTATCATGTAATAGAATAGAAGAATGTGGAACCTCCCACATTCAGAAAATGTTGGATGCAACATTCATGTAACTTCTTTCTAAAGAGTGTAATGTGCTTCATGTGTGGGAGAGATGGACATGTATCTCATAACTGTCATGGTGAGGTGAAGGCTCAACTTCTCAATAATGAAGATAATGGGAGGTTCGTGCTAGCTTAGCTATATATTTAATGCATCAGTTATAGACAGTTTGGTCATTTTTTTAATCAATGTCCAAATCTGTTGATAATGGAGGTGATCCATCATCAACCTCATCATAGGAAAATGGAGCAAGGTCGCGAATTTACTAACATGATAGATGAAGTGGAGGCTTTGAAGTATGTTGTGTAAGATAAAATAGTTATCTCAAAACTAGTAAGTACTTTGTTTGATTCTTGTTCTACACATTCCTTTATTTCATCCATGTTTGAATAGAATAGATAAATACAAGAACTACTAGAATAAGATTTATCAGTCAAGAGTCCTAGATGAATTATCTTAGCATTAACAATGTCTAAAACTGTATTATTAATTTTTTTGAGTACAATATCATCAAAAATATAGTAGTCAATCCCATGGTAGAATTCAACACTGTACTAAGGAAAAATTGTCTCTCTTAGTATAATACTAAGATCAACTGTAGAAGCAAGAAAATTTTAGTACTATTGAATTCAAAACCCATAGTAATTTTCAAAGGAGATATATCTCAGACTGGGATTTTCCTAGAAAAACCTCCCATAATATTAAACATAGATATGATCAGTGAAGAGGTATATGTAAATAAAAGTATATATATAGATAATGTCCCCATCACTCTGGAATTTATTAACGTATTAATTGAAGAGTTACCTAGACATCCTCTAGAAAGAGAGGTTGAGTTCTCCATTAAACTAATAAATGGATCCAAACCAATATCAAGTACCCCATATAGAATGGAAAATATGGAGTTAGATAAAATAAATAAACATCATCAAGATATTATGGAGAAGGGATTTTTCTGACCATGTGTGTCTCCTTAAGGAGGTCCTTTTCTCTTTGTGAAGAAGAAGGAAGGATTAAAGAGGGTATGAATTGATTATAGATAAAGTAATGGGATCATAGTTGTAAGAACCTGGTTTTTACTACGAAAGACTTTGGAATATTCTTGATGATATTCCAGAGCAGCACCTTCAGACAACGTGCGATTCCGAGCCCCGGTGTGGATGGAATTAAATTTTCAGTGTGTTCACACTGAGAACACAAAATAAATAGGATAACTCCTAAATGGTACTTCAGATCAGAAATATGAGTGTACGGATGGGTCCGGAATGGTGTGTTTACCCTAGGAACTACATAAAACATGTCGGCGCGGGACGTTTGGACCCCTCGCTCGCTTCCGGAATGTTAAACGGATAAATTAAATAATTAATTTATGTGTTTAATGATTAAACTCAAGTATATATTAAATGGTGGCTCGGATTGGAAAACTAAGGGCACCGCTGAGTCCAGAATGTTCCGTTTACTCTAGGAGAGGTGTAAGTTTTGCGGGCGCGGGCCGTCAGTGAAAAATGGACCCAGGGGCATTTTCGTAATTTGGAGGCCTCAGGCGCTAAGTTTATAACTTTTTAACGGGGCCTCAGATTAAAATTCTGAGACCACCGTTGCGCTTGGAGCGTCATGTTTACCCCAAGGGCGCCCTTCTTTTTATCTGCGTCGGGAGCGGAGTCGGGGGCGTGCCGGGCGGGAGGTTTAAGTGTTTTCTACTTAAACACACCCTTCCCTCCTCTTCTTCTTCTTCTTCTTCACCTGGACAGAAGTAGGAATAAACCCCTCCCTCTCCTCCACTCTGGCGAGGCAGCTTCGGTGAGGCACGGAAACTCCGACGGTTTGTCGCAAAGCGTCGGGCTTCGCCCAAGAGGTAGGATTTGTCGTTTTCATTTTATTCTCCCCGCACCTACTTTGAGCCCGTTTAATCATGTCGAATTGCTGTTGGATTTTTGAACAAAGCCCATGAATATGTATTAGATCTTATGATCTTTCCAACTCATCTTTCGGTTTCGAATTTGGAGTCCTGAGGCCTCCGTAATCGCCCGTCGAAGTTTGAGGGTTTTCGGTTTCCGACTGGTTCGAGCGGCGGCGCGGCGTCCCTAAGAGGCGGGGGGGCTCTCGGACGGAGGTGCGGCTAAGGCGCATGGCGGCGGCCTTCAGCGGAGGAGGCAGCCAGGGGCTTCTCCTGGGGGTGTGCGGTGTCGGCCGGGGCTCGCAGACGGCGAGCGGGCGCCAGGCGGAGGCGCTCCGCGGAGCGGAGACCGGGGCCGCACTGTGTGACCCCGCGGCCAAACCAAGACCCGCCAAAGGCGGGTCTCCACATGAGAAGCGACCGGCCTTCAAACCGGTCAGTGGGAAAGTGGACCGCGGGTCCACGGCCGGCCCGTGCGGCCGAACCGCGGGCCGGCCCGGGCCGGGCGCACCGGCCGGTCCAGCCCAAGGGGCTTTGCCCCCTCAGTTTTCGGACACCCGTAGTTTCCGCTACGGGCGTCCGTTTTTCATGTCGTCTGCAAGCAGCGTTTAGCGACTTTGTGTTTCGGGACCGGGATGTGGGTCCCACGAAGCACCGCTCATGTGCGGTGCGCTGAAATGCATCTTTTTCTCCAGATATCTGTTGCGCTCAAGTGAGCAGTCTTTTTGACGTGTTTTCCCGAGGGGATCGCAATGGTGTGATGCACCCGACTGTTTTCGGGGCTGAGGCTCAGGACCATAGGACGTCGTTTGGGCGTAAAGCGGTGTTGGCGACTTTTTCATCGGATATCCATTGGAGGTGAGTAAGTAGTCGATCTCGTGTGTTTTTTCATGAGGATTACAACGGTGTAATTTGTTCAAGCGAGCGGAACCTCTTACGCGATCTTATTAAATATGGAAATGTGAAGGTGCCCTGGTGTTGGTTCTTCTACCGTGTTTGTAGTAAACCCTTGGCGTGTGATCGCGTGCACTCCCGTGTGAGTGATGTAAATGCTTAAAGAGATGTGGTTGGTTGTGCCCCAACCATTGAGGTGGCAGGTTGGAGTTGTTACGTTACACCTTCGCGTTGATGTTGGGTGTCGTGTGCATGATTGCCTTTGGGCTGAAACGAGGTATACTCTGTGAGTATACGGGAGCGCTTGGAGGTACATGTGGTTTGTACCTGAGAATGTTTGTGCGCTTGGTTGGCATTGACTTGGGTCCACACATCATGTGGGCCCCATGTGTGTGTCGTGTTCTGTTTTACGTACTTTTGACCTCTCACGACGTAGAGGGTTCCTTTGTTCTCATTTTTTGACCAGCAGGGTTGAGTTTTCCCCTGGTTTTGTTCCCGTTTGGCCGGCAGAGATGCTTTGGTTCCTATGTTTCTTTAGCTGTGAGGGGTTTCAGTACCGTGCCCTCTCACCGGACTGCGGCACCGTTTACGACTTCGTGTGCTCGTACAGCACGGGTGTTTCCCCACTTTCTGGGATGAGTTGTATTGGTCCGCTTTGACAGTGACTCAGCAGATTGGAGAGTGACTGCCTTGAGAGCCCCGAGAAGTTTCTACCATTCCTTTGTGTTCCCTGGTAGAGTTCTTGTGGAATTGGTGTGACCAACACATTACGCGGGCATCGATCCTCTACCCAGGAGGTTATTACCAGCAGGGCTGAGGTTGTTTCCAGCAAGGCTGAGGTTGTTTCGAGTAGGGCTCACCAGTTGTACCATCCAGCAGCGATAGCCAGTATAGTGGTGTTCACTGAGCAATACCATCTAACGAGGATGGCTAGAGCAGTTTCGAGTTTACCTCCAGCAGGGCTGGGCAGTGGTCCCCGATGCCGGGCTTACCTCCAGCTGGGCTGGGCAGTGGTCCCCGATGTCGGGCTTACCTCCAGCTGGGCTGGGCAGTGGTCCCCGATGTCGGGTTACCTCCATCTGGGCTGGGAAGTGGTCATGTTGCCGACTTTAGCCGGGTTTCCCTCAAGTGGATTACCCTGCTACAGGACTGGGCAGTGTGGCACCCGTCGACTCTTGCCAGGTCTCCCTGTAGTGGGAACCTGTCGACTTCCGAGGACCCTTCAGTGGGGCTAGGCCGAGGGTCGTCTGTCGACTTTGAGGAGACCTCTGGACTGCGGGGCAGTGATGAGGTGTGGTTTTACGTACCCCCAGAACTCTCAAGTACGAGATGTGCTTTCCCCACCGAGATGCATCCTTGTGACGCGACCTAAAACCGTGCGGGCGAGTCAGTGCCTCCCAAAGCGGATAGTTTCGAGGTGCGGTGATTTGAGCCCTTGACTTGCAGTTTAGGGCAGACGTGCGGGATGCTAGGAATCGATGTGGTTTACTTCTAGGACTGTTGGCCACTCACTTTCTTGGGCTGAGATACAGGACAGAGATCCCCTTACGATCTTGTTCGGGCTTCTTGACAGAGCATATATGTATGTATACCTTGTTCCAGTAACCAGTTCTTGGGTTTTGGATACTCTCCTTCTAGGATAGGTGATGATGCGCGGGGTATGCCACGTGCTTTCCGTGTCTAGATTCTCGTGGTTAGATGAGTCTACTCTCCTGCTATAGGTATCGAAGACTCGACGAGAATTTCACCTTCTCACCATTTCCAGCTCCTTGTGTCTGAATGAGTCTACCTTCTTTCCTCTTGTTGGGTTGAGTTGGACTCCTTACTGTACTCTTTACTGCACTTTCAGTTGTACTCCTCTAATTTCCCCTATTCGATCTACTGCTCACCCTTCGGTACGTCCTTTGTTGCTCCCTCGATCCTTTGGGGTATCCTACTGAGTATTTTTATACTCACCCCTGCTTGGGATTTTCCCACACTTGGTGTGCCCTTACAGACGATGGACAGGTTGGTCATGAATTCAGTGGAGCTTAGGAGTTCAATAACGTGGACCGTGTGTGGTGGTCGGAGTCGGGTTCCAGGTGGGGGACCCTTCCAGCTGTTTACTTTTTGTTTACCTGTTGCCGGGTTGTGGCACTTTTCTGGTTGGGTGCATGTTCTTCCCCTTTTCTTTTCAGTTTTCTTTCAGTACTTGCTTGTACTGTTTATAGGTCGATGCAAATTATGGTTTATTTATAGCAGTTTCCCCTTTACTTGTCTTTTCTCTTTTACTCTACACTTTTTCATTGAGTGTGTTGTGTGTGTGTGTACAGGTACTTAGGCAAAGGCCTCCCCGAGTTATTGTGCCTTCGGCGCTGGTCGCCAGCCCCTGGCCTATGGAGGCGGGCTTGGGGTAGTTGCGGCTCGATCTCGGGTAGGTTCGGGTCGTGACAAAGTGGTATCAGAGGTGGTTCATTCCTTGGGATGTTGTTCGGATGTCCCTAAAAAGAAATTGGTTGGGATCTAGGGCAACAGTGTTAACGTGTCTCGAGAGTGGCTCTCAGGCCTGGGAGTCCAGTGATAGTGCAGCGGCCGACGTATCCATTCACTGGGACCTTGATAACCCGCTTGTTGACTCAGCATGTTGAGACACTTGTTGAAGGGAAAATTTGGTTTGTGCATCACATAGGATTGAGTCTTTGATTTTCCTTCTTGAGTCAGCTCGCCATTGTTGTTGTTGTGATATACATATATGCTCATCTGACCGCGGAACTCCTTGATAATATTCAGGATGTCTCCGCAAAGACATCCAGCCAGGATACTAGCTTTGGTTTGTGACGACGACCCTGTGAGCTACGAGGCCATAGTCTAGGACCCATCATGCAAGCCCCTTTCTCTGGGAGGGCCGGTAGCAGCATCCCCACCTGTTGAGCAGCAGACAGCTTTAGAAGAGCAGACTAAGCTTGAGCGCAGTTTGAGCGCGCTCCGTGAGTTCTAGTGACAAAGAACACTGAGATTCAGTGTTGAGCCAGACCCTCAGGAAGTAGAGGTTTGGATGGAGACAGTGGTTCTCCTTTTCAGGCTTGTGCAGACGTCGGTAGATCTTATGGTGGCTTTGACCTTCAACCTTTTTCCGCAGAGCATCTTGGCATTGGTGGAGTCTAGTGACTCAGTTTCTTGATGAGTCGTCGCTTTCGTGGGGTGACTTTCAATTGTTGTTTTGTGATGATTTTTTCCCCTCCTGCTTGCACTCCGTTCGGATCAGGAGCTCCTGTAGTATCAGCAGGGATGGATGACGGTGGCCGAGTATGCGGCTAGTTTCGCAGACCGTGCACGCTTTTACCCGGACTTGTTCTATGATGATAACTTCTGAGCATAGAAGTTCGAGAAGGGTCTCCGCCGAGAGATTCATGTTGTCATAGTACCCTTGGTAATTTCCAAATATTTTGGGGTACTAGAGCAGGCGCTGGTGATAGAGAGCTTCCTGTCACGTTCTAGAGTTGGTGGTGGCAGCAAAAACATTGGATCCGAGACGTCTGCCGCAACTAGCGGGCGTTGGTAAGCAGAACCTCGACGCATGTGGATTTCTGACAACCGGACTAAGGGGCGTGGTCGTACACCACAGTGGCGCCGGAGGGAACCAGCGCAACCCTAAGAGAGTCGGTTCTTTGCTTGCGATGGGCGAGGTCACCTGGCACGGGACTGCCCGACCAAGCATGCGGAGAGCTTCGGGCAGGCATCAGGTGCACCACCATGACGGAGGCAGCACCATGATCAGAGTAGTACCCAAAGAGGTGGTGCTATCAGAGGAGCGGGAGGAGCTGGAAGTGGAGAATAACCGTACGAGGTCTTCCCATCACCACTAGGCGGTCCATGTCAGGCTCCGGGAGCTGACAGTTGGGATCGCGGATAGCCACGAGCTTTGGATGTCTACGATACTGCAGAGCATGAGGTGATAAGAGGTACGCTCTACAGCTCTTCTACTTTTTGCAGTAGAATCGTTAAACTCTGTGTGTGAAAATA
This sequence comes from Viscum album, assembly GCA_963277665.1. Taxonomy (NCBI): domain Eukaryota; kingdom Viridiplantae; phylum Streptophyta; class Magnoliopsida; order Santalales; family Viscaceae; genus Viscum; species Viscum album. The sequence continues at coordinate 1,596,529,823 of OY728119.1, read as the reverse complement.
TTTTCTCCCTGCTCCTTGCTTGGGTTGTTACCAGGGTGGCGCGAGGATTCGGTGTAACCCTGTGTTGGTAAGGTAAAATGTGTAGGACCTTTCTCTTTAGTCAATGGTTTTGACTCCTTTGCTTCCGAGCATGTAAGAGGGTCTTGGTTGTGGGACATCGACTGTGAAACCTTGCGTGACCAGATATCCTTGGGTGTTTCACCATATGGATATTCTGAAGGAGGGAATCACTGGGCCTTGTTCCAGGTGCATGCGGTGATTCTAGTCGCGACATGCGACGTAGAGGTTCAGGCGGGGAGGTGAGCTACCCCCGATGTCCTTCAGACCGTTTGAGAACGTGCGAAGGGATGACAAATTTCCCTACTGCCTTTCCCTAAACCCAAAGTCTAGAGTGGGTGCAGGATGTCTTTCGCGTGGCTTACCCGAGAAGAAGTGTGCATTCTCCTGTGCACGACATCAGCGAGGGCATACCTCACGTGAACAAATCAAATCCTTTGGTCTGTGTGCGGTGACGCAGAACTATGTAAGAGTTCTTCTGGGTACGGGAGAGTCAGGTGTGGGCTTAGTACCCTGAGTTGTTCCCTGGTTTTTCTTTTTGGGGACGAAAATCTTGAAGGAGGGAATGATTTAAGAACTATGTTTTTGCTGTGAAAGACTTTTGAATATTCTTGATGATATTCCAGAGCAGCTCCTTTAGACGGCGTGCGATTCCGAGCCCCAGTGTGGCCGGAATTAAATTTTCAGTGCGTTCACACTGAGAATGCCAAATAAATGAGATAACTCCTAAACGGTGCTTCAGATCAGAAATCTGAGTGTACGGATGGGTCCGTAATGGGGTGTTTACCCTAGTAACGACATAAAACATGTTGGCGCGGGACGTTTGGACCCCTCGCTCGCTTCCGGAACGTTAAACGGATAAATTACATAATTAATTTATGCGTTTAATGGTTAAACTTAAGTATATCTTAAATGGTGGCTCGGATTGGAAAACCGAGGGCACCGCTGAGTCCGAAACGTGCCTTTTACCCTAGGAGAGGTATAATTTTTGCGGGCGCAGGCCGTCAGTGACAAATGGACCCAGGGGCGTTTTCGTAATTTGGAGGCCTTGGGCGCTAAGTTTATAACTTTTGAACGGGCCTCAGATTAAAATTCTGAGACCACCATTGTGCTCGGAGCGTCGTGTTTACCCCAGGGGCACCCTTATTTTTGTCTGTGTCGGGAGCGGAGTCGGGGGCGTGTCGGGCCGGAGGTTTGAGTGTTTTCTACTTAAACACACCCCTCCCTCCTCCTCTTTCTTCTTCTTCGCCTGGACAACAGCAGGAAGAAACCCCTTCCTCTTCTCCTCCACTCCGGCGAGGCAGCTCCGGCGAGGCGCGACAACTCCGGCGGTTCTTCGTAAAGCGTCGGGCTTCGCCCAAGAGGTAGGATTTGTCGTTTTTGTTTTATTTTCCCCGCACCTACTTTGAGCTCGTTTAATCATGTCTAATTGCAGTTGGATTTTAGAACAAATCCCATGAATGCGTAGTAGGTTTTATGAGCTTTCCAACGCATCTTTCGGTTTCAAATTTGGAGTCCTGAGGCCTCCGCAATCGCACGCCGAAGTTTGCGGGTTTTCGGTTTCCGGCGGGTTCGAGCGGCGGCGCGGCGTCCCTAGGAGGCGGTAGCGAGGCTCTCGGATGGCGGCGCAACTAAGGCACAGGGTGGAGGCCTTCAGCGGAGGAGGTGGATAGGGGCTTCGGCCGGGGGCGTGCGGTGTCGGCTGGGGCCAGCGGACGGCGAGCGGGCGCCAGGTGGAGGCGCTCCGCGGCGCGGAGCGGAGACAGGGGTCGTGTTGTGCGACCCTGCGGCCAGACCAAGACCCGCCAAAGGCGGGTCTCCGCGTGAGAAGTGACGGGCCTTCAGGGCGGTCGGTGTGATAGTGGGCCGCGGGTCCACGGCCAGCCCGCGCGGCCGAACCGCGGGCCGGCCCGGGCCGGGCGGACCGGCCGGTCCAGGCCGGTCCAGCCTAAGGGGCTTTGCCCCCTCAGTTTTCAGACGCCCGTATTTTCCGCTACGGACGTCCGTTTTGCATGCCGTCTACGGCTATGGAGCCGTATCGTCTAGGCGGACTTTTTGAAATGGTTTTGGGAATTTTTAATTCCCCAAACGAGGGGCCTCGGAGGCGCGACGCGTCTTTAAGTGAATTGGCGTTTTCTCTAGGGGATCTTGTTTTGGATGACGCAGGTGCGTCTGACGTCCGTTTTGAGCGCCGTCAGTGGAGTTGGGACCCTGGTGCCGAGGAGGAGTTTTACAACGTGGTTTCGGGCGTTGAAAACAGATTTGAGGCATGGGGCCCATGGCCCGTCTTTTGAGCTGCGAGCAGCGTTTAGCGACTTTTTCGCCGGGCGTCCGTTCGGAGCGTGCGAGCAGTCGATTCTGGATGTTTTTCTGAGGAAATTGTAATGGTGCAATCCGCCTGTTCTAATTCCGCACGATGGTGTGGGCCCCACGAGGGCCGTTTCGAGAGTTGGCAGTGATTTCCAGCTTTATCACCGGGTGTCCGTTTTGGACAAGTGAATAGTCAAACTTGTGTACTTTTTCGAGAGGATCACAACGGTGCGATCCATTCTTTGTGTTTCAGGACCGGGATACGGGTCCCACGAAGCATTGCTCATGTGTGGTGCGCTGAAATGCATCTTTTTCTCTGGATATCTGTTGCGCTCAAGTGAGTAGTCTTTTTGACGTGTTTTCCCGAGGGGATCATAATGGTGCGATGCGCCCGACTGTTTTCGAGGCCGAGGCTCGGGACCACAGGACGTCGTTTGGGCGTAAAGCGGTGTTGGCAACTTTTTCTTCGGATATCTGTTGGAGGCGAGTAAGTAGTCGATCTCACGTGTTTTTCCACGAGGATTACAACGGTGTAATCTTTTCAGGCGAGCAGATCCTCTCACATGATCTTATTAAATGTGGAAATGTGAAGGTTCCCAATGGCGGTTCTTCTACCGTGTTTGTAGTGGACCCTTGGCATTTGATCGCGTGCACTCCCATGTGAGTGATGTAAATGCTTGAAGAGATGTGCTTGGTTGTGCCACAGCCATTGAGGTGGCAGGTTGGAGTTGTTACCTTACGCCTTCACGTTGACGTTGGGTGTCATGTGCACGATAGCCTTTGGGCTGAAACAAGGTATACTCTGGGAGTATGCGGGAGCGCTTAGAGGTACGTGTGGTTTGTACCTGAGAATGTTTGTGCGCCTGGTTGGGGTTGACTTGGGGCCACACGTTGTGTGGGACCCATGTGTGTTTCGTGTTCTAATTTACGTACTTTTGACCTCTCACGACGTAGAGGGTTCCTTTTTTCTCATTTTTTGACCAGCAGGGTTGATTTTTCCCCTGGTGTTGTTCTCGTTTGGCCGGTAGAGATGGTTTGGTTCCTCAGTTTCTTCAGCTGTGAGGGGTTTCAGTACCGTGCCCTCTCACCGAACTGTGGCACCGTTTACGACTTCGTGTGATCGTACAGCGTGGGTGTTTCCCCACTTTCTGGGATGATTTGTCTCGGTCCTCTTTGATAGTGACTCAGCGGATTGGAGAGTGACCTCCTTAAGAAGCTTGGGGAGTTTCTCCCATTCCTTCGTGTTCCCTGGTAGAGTTCTTGTGGAATCGGTGTGACCAACACATTACGTGGGGACCGATCCTCTACCTAGGAGGTTGTTACCAGCAGGGATGAGGTTTTTTCCAGTAGGGCTGAGGTTGTTTTGAGTAGGGCTCGTCATTTGTACCATCCAGTAGGGATGGACAGTGGGTTACCATCCAACAGGGATGGGCAGTATAACAGTGTTCACCGAGCAGTACCATCCAGCAGGGATTGCTAGAGAAGTTCCGGGTTTACCTCCAACGGGGCTGGGTAGAGGTCCCCGATGTCGGGCTTACCTCCAGCTGGGCTAGGCAGTGGTCCCTGATGCCGGGCTTACCTACAGCTGGGCTGGGCAGTGGTCCCCGATGCCGGGTTACCTCCAGCTGTGCTGGGCAGTGGTCCCGTCGCCGACTTTACCCGAGTCACCCTCTAGTGGATTACCCTGCTACGGGACTGGGCAGTATGGCACCCATCGACTCTTGTCAGGTCTCCCTATAGTAGGAACCCGTCGACTTCCAGGGACCCTCCAGCGGGGTTGGGCAGGGGGTCGCCTTTCGACTTTGAGGAGACCTCTCGACTGTGGGGTAGTGATGAGGTGTGGTTTGACATACCCCCGGAACTCTCAAGTATGAGAGGCGCTTTCCCCACAGAGACGCATCCTTATGACGTGACCTAAAATCGTGCGGGCGAGTCAGTGCCGCCCAAAGCGGATAGTTTCGATGTGTGGTGATTTGAGCCCTTGACTTCCAATTCGGGTCAGACGTGCGGGATGCTATGCTTCGATGTGGTTTACTTCTGGGACTCTTGGATACTCACTTTCTTGGGCTGAGCTATGGGACAGAGATCCCCTTACGATCTTGTTCGGTCTTCTTGACAGAGCATATATGTATGTATACCTTGTTCCAGTACCCACTTCTTGGGTTTTGTCTACTCTCCTTCCAGGAGAGGTGAAGACGCACGGGGTATGACACGTGCTTTCCGTGTCTAGCTTCTCGAGGTTGGACGAGTCTACTCTCCTGCTATAGGTAGCGAAGACTCAATGGGAAGTTCACCTTCTCACCATTTCTAGCTCCTTGTGTCTGGATGAGTCTACCTTCTTTCCTCTTGTTGGGTTGAGTTGGAATCCTTACTATACTCTTTACTGCACTTTCGGTTGTACTCCTCTACTTTCCCCTGTTCGATCTACTGCTCACCCTTTGGTACCTCCTTTTTTGATCCCTTGAGCCTTTAGGGTATCCTATTGAGTATTTTTATACTCACCCCTGCTTGGTCTTTTCCCGCACTTGGTGTGCCCTTGTAGACGACGGACAGGTTGGTCGTGACTTCAGTGGAGCTTTGGAGTTCAGGAGCGTGGACTGCGTGTGGTGGTCGGAGTCGAGTTCTAGGTGGGGGACCCTTCCAGCTGTTTACTTTTTGTTCACCTGTTGCCGGATTATGGCACTTTTCTGGTTGGGTGCATGTTTTTTCCCTTTTCTTTTCAGTTTTCTTTCAGTACTTGCTTGTACTGTTTAGAGGTCGATGCACATTGTGGTTTATTTATAGTAGTTTCCCCTTTACTTGTCTTTTCTCTTTTACTCTTCACTTTTGCATTGACTGTGTTGCGTGTGTGTGTACAGGTACTTAGGAAAAGGCCTCCCTGAGTTATTGTGCCTTCGGCACTGGTCGCCATCCCCTGGCCTATGAAGGCGGGCTTGGGGTAGTTGCGGCTCGAGCCTGAGTAGGGTCGGGTCGTGACAACAATGGATAATAAGAACCCTCTACCATGTGTTGATTATTTATATGACTAGATTGTTGGGGCTCAACTCCTCTCCATGATTAACCTATGTTTTGGGTATCATTAATTGGGGGTGAAGAGATAAGATATTCTAAGTACTTCCTTCTGAATAATATATGGGCATTACAATCTTATTTTTACTCCATTAGCATTTACTAATGATCCTGGTATATTTATAGATTTTATCAATAGATTTTTAAGTTATACCTTGATAAATTATTGGTAGTCTTTATTGATGAAATTATTATATACTCCAAAATTCACCAGGATCATGCTGATCATCTAAAGGTTATATTGGAATCTCTTAGGAAATTAAATCATCATGGAAAATTTAGAAAATGTGAATTCTAGTTACAACACACTGATTTCTTAGGGCACAATTGTAACCAATGAAAGAATCTCATTTGACCCAGTGATGAAAAAGGTTATAGAGGAGTGGCCTCGTCCTATAATGGTAACTAAGATTCATAGTGTACTTGGTTTTGTAGGATATTATAGGAGGGTTGTGTAAAACAATTTATGGCTATTTAATTCCCTATCCAAGTTAACTTGAAAATGATTTATGATCATATGAATAATGGAGTGTGAAGAAGGTTTAAAAGAACTGATGAAGGTATTGTTCAATACACCTATTTTAACTCTATCCTCTATCAGAGAAGGATTTGTTTTTTATAATGATGCATCTCTAAATGGCATTGGATACATCATCATAAAAAAAGATAGAGTGATTGATTATGAATCCCTATAATTAATTTCTCATGATATAAATTATCATATGCATTACTTAGAGCTATCTACGGTTATTGTTTCTCTAAAAATATGTAGGAAGTACCTTTATGATGAGAACTATGTTATATAAATATACCACTAAAGTTTAAATTAATTTTTCATTAAAAATTAATTGAACATGAGATAGAGGAGGTGAAAATAACTACTTAAAGACTATGACTATTTAATTCATTATCACCATGGAAGATAAAAAAATCATTGATGCATTAAGTAGAAAATACCCTATTGTTTTTTCTATGATGATGATTTATGGAGATCATTTGACCAAGGAGCTCATAAAATAGGACATGGGAATCTTAAGGGAAGAAACATCATCAACCCTATCCCAAAGTAATTTTTGAATATCATTACTAGATAAGATCATGAATGCTCAAATAGAATATTCTCAATTAAAAATTAAGATAGAGGCTATGAGGCATGGGATGTTTCCTGAGTTAAATATTTATCAAGAAGGTGTACTAAAAATTCATAAAAAATAATGTGCACCATCTATTTCGGAGATAAAGAGGGGTCTAATGGGTGAATTTTATAGATCTAAATTCTCTATACATCCTCAAAGCACTAAAATTAATAGAGACATTCATGATCATTATTTGTGGTATAATATGAATAGTTAGATTGCCAAGTGGTATAGGATCCTGCTGGCATTCAAAAGACCCAGGATTAAATCTGAGTAGGGACGAATTTTCGGGTTACTGTAGCAGGGCACTGTAGTAGGGGGCACTGTAGCAGTAATGTAGCAATGGAGAAACTGTAGCGGCGACGACACTATAGCAGTGGAGGAACTATAGCAGGTATTGTAGCGGTGGTTGTACTGTAGCAGGTATTGTAGCAGTGCGAGTACTATATCAGTATTGTTCACCGAGGGTTCCTTTGGGAAAAAAATATGGGCTTTCAAGCCTTGTTTCCAGCCACTCAGCCTTGGCCCTTTGGGCTATGTAATGGGTCTCCATCTACCCACACTAAAGAGTTCTTTTCTTTAATAATAAATTGAGGCTTCGACCCCAACCTTTAAAAAAACTACACTATAAGGTGCTTGGTGTGTCAGTAGTTGAAGGAAGAGCGAAAAATTCCTTAAAAGGTATTGCATCCACTACCCATACCAAAATGGAACATGGAAAATATCACTATAGACTTCTTCACTAGTCTTCCAAGAATATTCAAAGAAAATAATGTGATATGGTTAACAGTGTATCATCTCACCATGACTATCCATTTCATCACTATTAGAGATGATTTTTCTCTTGAGCAACATTCCACAATATACGTAAATAAAGTGATGAGGTTGAATGGGGTGATTCATTCTATCATTTCTGATCATAATCCAAGGTTCACCACAAAATTTTTATGAAGTAGTCAACATTATTTGAATACTAAATTGAATTATTGTATGATCTATCACCCCCAAATTGGTGTTCAATCTAAATAGACTATTCATAAACTTAAGGACATGTTGAGAACATGATAAATGGAATTTAAAGGTTGATGGGATCAAAACCTCCCATTATTTGAGTTCTCATACAACAACAGCTTCTACTCATGTATTCAAATATCACCATATGATTTTCTATATGGTAAGAAATGTAAAATTCATACTTTGGGATGAATTTGGTGAGAGGAAATTTCTTGGGCCTGATCTTGTGCAAGAGATGACTGAGAAGGTTCATGCCATCTGATAACATATAAAGGATTCTCAAAGTCGGAAGATGAGATATGATGAAAATCATATAAGGGACTTAGAGATTTATGTTGGTGAAAAGTTTTCATTCTGATGTCACCAGGGAAGAGAGTCATGTGGTTTAGAAAAAAAGGGAATATTATCTCTTGGTAGATTGGACCCTATAAAATCGTTGATGGTATAAGAAAAGTGGCCTATCTTCTAGAACTCCCACCGAATCTATCTTAAGTTCATTATGTATTTCATGTATCTATCTTGAAGAAGTGCATACATGATCCCTCACATTTACTAAATATGGAGTTGTTACAACTATAACATGACCTCTCTTATAAGGACCTTCCAGTGGAGATCTTGGACTGTATAAATGAGGTTCTATGCAACAAGACTAACCACCTCGTAAAAGTGTTTTGGAGGAAAAGTAAATATGAAGAAATGATGTGGGAACCTGAGGAAAAAATGAGACAGAAGTACCCTCACCTTTTCTCAAATTAGAAAATGAGTTGAATTTTCATGGACTAAAATTTATTAAGGGGAGAAGAATGTAACAACCAATATTTTTTAAATGATATTTATTTTCTGAATAAATGTTGTTACATATTATATAATATCATACACATAAAAAATAGGGAGGATCCAAAAAAATTATATCTTTAACAATGATCATTACATTAGTCATCTATGAAACCAATTAAAATTCAAAACATTACAGTTGGGAAAAAAATATAAAATAGACCAACTAAAATGGGAAACTATTGATTGCCCCAATCTACTAGAACCATCACCCTAGTTGTAAATGCTATAGAAATAAAAAAATATAATTAAACTAATAATCATCTTAAAAAAATATAAATATAACCTTAAGAGAATTTGTAGTGAATCTTTTTGTGAATGAATGGTATGATATTTATAGGGTATAAAGGGAAGTGTGCCCATTGGGATTCAACTGTTAGATAACCATTTATAAAATATGACTATTGGTCAATGTGACTATTGTAAACTATAGCCTTGGTTGATAATTTTAGCTTTATAATTAGTGTTTATAAGTAGTAATGATAAAGTATATTCGATACGGAAAGGATAATCGATAAACTCAACAAATACAGTTTCGCTGTTTGAAGCCCATTTTTCAAAACATAGGAGGGAGGTATTTTCATAGGGTTTCTCCCATGAACAAGCCCTAGTTTATCTTCAACAATTCAAGCTTGAATAAAATTTCCAACATGATAATTTCATGTTTCTGTAGATTACCACTCGATCAATTTTATTCAGGGAAAACCACAAAACTACAACCATAACACACCTTAAACTTAGGAAAAATATAGGTGTAATTAGGGGTTACATGTCCAAGACAAAATTACATAAAGTTTAATTTACTTTGTATAAGTACTTTTTTAATCACTTCCTCTTAAGAGTAGTTTTTATTATCAAAATGTATGTTTAATTTTGGAGAATTTCATTATTTGATTTTCAGATGTAAATAAAACATAATTTTATTTTCTAGAAAATATATACCATTTTTGTTATAAATCAAGGAATTATAAATAGTAATTTTTTAAATAAATAGTCATTTAAAACACTTTTATTTAAATAATAAATTATTAAATATTTTTATAAAGGGCTAGAAATTTGTTATAACTGTTAGAAATGTGATTGTTTCTTAAAAACTAATATTTTAAAAAATAAGGTTTTTTATTTTTAAAAGTTAAAATTATAATATTTAGAGAATTTTTATGATAAAATAAAAATAATTTTTGAAATCAGAATGACATAATTAATTTATGGATAATTTATGATAATTTTCTAAAATAGCTTATTTTTTCATGAATAATAAAAAAATATAGTTTTAGGATTTCTATATATTTTAGGACAACATATTTATGTCATAATGATTTAATAATTCATTAAACATAAACTTTGACCTAAAATATGTTATTTTATAAATATTTTGTTTTTTATTAGATTTTAATCAATTTCTAAAACTATAAGCGACCTTCAAAAGTCTAAAAAAGAAAATTTGGTTTTAAAAACATTACTTTGTCAAATATTTACTTTTCCATGCCAAAATATGTATTGAAAGTGGTTTTTGGTTTTGGTTATTTTAAACATCATAAAATGTGACCCAAATGTCAAAAAACATGAGCAAAACCCATGTGTAAGACAATGTTTTTTCATTTTCAACAACCGAGATTTCCAATTCCCGTATTTAGAAAATATTAAGCAATAATCAATTCATCCACATTTTCTATAAATACCCACCCAGTTCACCATTTAATTTCACTCACAATCCATCTTCAATGAAATTTGGGTGGTTTTACCTCCCAATGAGTCACCCTAAGGTGTTCTTAGGCCCCCAATGTTCCATCATCATGTTTTAGGAACAACTTTTCAAAGTAAGGAAAATCTTCACTTCACTTCCCCATTCAAATTCCCATTTCATGTGGTATGTATTCTAATTTCCAAAATAAGTTATTTTCTACTATTCATTACCTCGTTACTATAACAAGTGTCTTTTATGAAGGTGATACCCTTGTCCCCTCCCATTTTACCATTTTTAAAACCATGTTTTATATCATTCATGGTGTCGAATTTTCTTCTCAAATTTTCTTATTTTACATGAGAAATAGTATTTTCCTTTTTATTTGAATACCCAGACATATATATATATTTTTAACATGTTTTCAACTAGATTTAAAAATAGATTCCTTTCTTTATGGATTTACATATAAGAAAGTCATTATTTGTGAGTTCGATAAATATGGAATCATTTCCCCAAATGGCTCATGCCTGGCAATGGACCGGATCTTCACCCTTCCTAGGCGGTGCGACGATGGCCTCCGCATATGCCCCTTTCTCACTGGTGGGGAGGGGCCGAACTTTCTCACAGAAACCTCCTCCCTTCATTCCTTTCTGGAATCACGGTTTTATTCCTACTTTCCCTCATATTAACCTAAATCCGAAGGTTCCCGAATGGTTTAAGGATTCTCCGTAACTTTCCATCTCAGACCGCGAATTCGCTGATGCATCATCTTTGCTAAATCTGACCCTGATTGTGAGATTTAGGCATCACCGAACCACAGTGGATCTGTTTGATCAGAATATTTTTAATTCGTGGGGGTTACAAGATCGTACTATGGTAGGGCTCCTTGACTCCAACCACTTCATGATTCGATTTTCTTTGGAGGAGGACTTGATTCTGGTCTGGTTGTCTGTATCTCGTAGATGTAGTGGATCATGCTTCTTTCTTTTTAAATGGTCCTTCTAATTTCATCTGAAGCAGGATACGTCGATGATGTTAATTTGAGCGAGTTTCCCTAAACTCCAACTTCCGTTTCAGAATGATTTTATTCTCTGTAAGTTAGGGAACCTTGTGGGATGATATCTCTGTTCGGAAAACAGGAACCGCACTGTTTTCCATTTGATCTCACCCAGAATCTGTGTTTAGGTGGATGTGGAAAAACCATGGGTTGGTTCCATCTGGATTGCTGTAAGTGATCAATTTCATTTCGAACAATGAGTTATTTTCGTGTCCAGGTGTTATTTCTGTTCATCGTGCAACAAGATGGGTCACTTACTAGTGGTGTGAAAGCGTGGAATGAGGTGGCTGAATGATTCTAGTGCTGCAACCCCTTCTACAGAACATGATCCTCTTGTTGTCTCATTGGGTTGAGCCTTTCCTACTGGTTCTATTCCTGAAGAATCCTTAGATTTTTCATAGATACCCTCTCCTGATAATGTATCTGATAAAGTTGATCTGTAGTTGAAGAACTCTTTGTGTGAATCTGATTATCTTTTAATGAATGCTGCTTCTCATGGTGATGTGGGGAAGGTGCAGGAGGAGGTGAGTGCTGGGTAAGAGGAAAATCAGTCACGAAAAATTGTTTGTACAGGGAATGAGGAAAGGTATTTGGCTCTTAACATTGGATATGGGAGTGAGGGCAGGCAGCATGAGAGGGTGGTTAATGAAGGAGTCTTTGCTGAAACTCCTGCTCCTATGATCCCAGATGAGGTTGTCAAGCTTCTACAGAAGCTACCACTGGTTACAACACATAACCCTTTGGTTTCTACTATCATTAATAGGTTGAAGACTAATATGGGAATTTCTGTCCATGATGAGGTAGATTTGAGTTCTGAGTCTTTGTGTAAACCTAATTCTATGTTAATAAATAAAACTGGTTTGCCTCCCAGTGATTGTACGGTGCATGTTTAGTGTGATTTGTAGGCCTTGCAGTTGATCCCCTATACCGGGTAGGATGGATAACAGCTGATCCAAAATAGCATTGATGGGTATGAAGAAAGGCGATATATCTTAGGAACAACAGTTGGGTATTGGGTGTGAGAACATCCTAATGCATCATAGGCGATCAGACCAGAATGCATGTGATGACCTGAAAAGGGAGGCTCGGGACTTGCAGTTGGTCTCAGTGGTTCATGAAGTAGAATCCTTGGAAAACCCCTACTATCTGGTTCTAAGGGATATGGTCTTGGGGGACACCAATGTGCAGACACAATTCACGGGACACGGCTTTGTACATTTCAATGATCCCGGTGATGGGGATCCTGGAAATGAAGCAAAAAAGTTAATCTTCAGTAGGGAAGATGGGAGGATGTTGTTGATGATGACAACAAGGATGGTGAAAGCAAAACTGTGGTCTTGAGCGTGGCCAATGATGGCATGTTACATGGTAAGGAGAATGTACCTGAGGGTTTCATCTCTTCTCCCCCTAAGAGGAGGCCAAGGAAGGACTACTCTACTTTTCCAAAGCCCATGGCTACCAGGTCCTCTTCTAAGGCTTCTAAAAATAATGCTAATGATACCAAGCAAGGGCGGTCTGAAAAGTTTTCTTCTCGAGCTCAATGTACTTTAGAGAAACAAAGACTTAGGGACATGTATTTGGTGCTCTTCAAGCAGCCAAAAGTTTTGGAGTCTGGATGGCTCCTTTCATGGGTTAAGAATTACATAATGGTCATGTCCTTGATATCTTTTGTATGCCAATATTTTTTTATAAGAAACACTTTATTTATTATTCATGAGTTATTAATGAAATAAATTATTATGATATATTTGGATTCCATGAATTTAATACATATGATTGGTTCACCCTGATTGTGCTTCAATTCATTGGGTAAATAATTTATCTCTAGATATGACAAGTTTGGTGATACCTTGGTGAATAACCTTGGTAATTTTCATTTATGACATCTTGGTGATAAACCTTGGTGATATGCTTATGAATGTCTCATTTAAATGTTGTATCAACATTTCCATGTTATAATTCATGTTATAATTAATTTTATAATACGCCTCTTTCTTATTTTTTATCATTATGCCTTATGTTCTTATTGAAAAGTCTCAAGATCACATGATATATTTCTCCCTTTCTTATTCCCTTAATGGGCTTCATGATCACCCCTATCCTTTGATGTATGTACCCAAGATATGATATGAAATAAAATTAACCTATAGTGAATCCATGAATATGTCTTATAAGTGGTTTTATAACAATTTTTTATGATTTCATGTCTTATGTAACATTTTACCAAGAAATTATACTTAAAAAGAGCCTCGATTTTTTTACCATGTATTGAAAAGTTAGGTAGTTAAAATGTGGGATTCCATAGGTTTTCCCAAGCATGAAATAAGAGGGTACACATGATGTTATCTCACAAAAAAAAATTGGGTACATGAGTGGTTATCCCAATATCAAAGCAGGTACATGGGTGGTTATCCTATCCCCAACATGTTATTAATGTCTTGGTGGGTAACCATGAAATAAGTTTTACTATGTTCTTTTTTATTCCACAAATATATGTATTATGCGATTTCTATGACCTTATGGATTATGTTCCTTGATTATATTATGATTCATGTCTAATGGACTACCAAGATTTATGTTATGTCTCAGGATTATGATCATTCATATTTGAGGTATGGTTTATAAATGCTATACTCATGTTCTCAAGCCCTTATGATCATTTTAGGTTGATGACTCTTTTGCTTACCCTTACTGAGAATATGATCACACTCTTTATTATATTGTGTTTCCCTAATTTATGAATAAAGTAACTAGTTATGATATGACGGTGATAGGTGCATGTAATGCAGAACATATTGAGAGATGATGTAGTTCACTTATGAACCAGTTGTTTATGTATCCATGTTTTCAAATGCACTAGACCTAAATGACTCTGGCATGGATTGTTATCTTATGTAATGTATATTCATCTCTTTAGATGAGATATCAATGTATGAAATTTTTGGGTCTCTATATCTTTCCATATAGATCTTCATAGGGAGAAATATTTATTATTCAGTGAGAGTAATTGTTGTTAGAAGACTCGATAAGATAAAGGTGTTGATCCCATACACCTTTCAAATCCAGAGAGCATGATCTCAACATATCATCCAAGGTTTGAACGTTTATCACTATCTGAACATCTTTCTAAGGATGATACACAGTATTGAAACTCAAATATGTATCTAGATACTATTGGACACTTCACCAAAACATCAAGGTTATCTTGTGAACCTGATTAGATACAATAGAATGTGGTACTCTATACATCCCTACCAATTACTTAAATGAATATTATAGCATGTTGATCAATAGATAAGTTTTCTATGATATTAATGAAGTGTGATGGGTTTTTAAAGAGGTTGACTATAGCCCAAATAGAATTATGACCTTTAGATATTTTTGGGAGTCTGAAAAAATATGGTTATTTTTTCCTATTTTCACTATAGTATGGGTAATGGTTGTAATATCCCCTAATATTTTTTTGTTCATCCTCAACTCTCTAACATACTAAGCACTAAGATACCTACTCATCAATATATCTCTCCATGCTTTTCCACAAAAAAACTTGTAAATATCTATACATCTCATTACTTACGTGATGAATAAGGAATGATAAACTATGAGCCTCCTCTAACAGGTCCTTCTTCAAATATGGTATTGATGGAACACATACAGTATTCATAAATCTTATCATTCCATTGCAATTAGAGATAAACTTAGGAACATTTTTAACCTTATTTTTCAGCTCTATGTATTCTTTCAACACTACATTAATATTCACATAATTAGATTTTTGAACACTTATTTGAGAATGAGTAGATTTATCCCCTTTTCTAATGATTTTTAGATCCATAAATTTTAAATAAAGAAATATTGGATCTTTTGAGATCCTTATCATGGTTATTCTAGTATGATCATTTCAACTTAAAGCATCGAAAACCTTGTTCACTTTCCCATTTTGGTAATGTATTGATCAGTCATAATCATTAACCAGCTCCAACCTTCTTCTTGGGAATATATTCGACTCTTTTTGTGTAAATATATAATTTAAACATTATGATTAGTAAATATATCACATGTTTCCCCATTAAGATAATGCCTCTATGTCTTGAATGTAAAAATTATCGATGCTAACTCCAAATAATAGTTTTGGAAATATTTCTCATGAACCTCTAATTGTTTTGAGACATAAGTTATCACTATATAGTTATTCATGACAATGGATCTCAGTCACTACTTCAATCCAACTCTATATATTAAAAACCATTCTCCACTATAGAGTAATGTAAGCATAGGTGTGCTGACTAACCTTATATTCAGTTCCTTCACATTTTACTCACATTAATTTTTCTAAAGGAACATAGCCCATTATGACATAATAGGGTGAGTGGATTATAAATTCATGGAAAATTATCTACAAACCATCAATAATATATATCCAACCTAACAAAAAAAATGACTTCAATCATTGTTGTTGGTCTAGTCCAATGTTCCATAACATCTTTCTTTGATGGATCCCCATATATGCCCTCTCTTGAGATTATATGACCAAAAAATGAAACCTTTTGTAGCCAAAATTAACACTTTATAAATTTTCAAAGTAGTTTGTCATTACATAGGGTCTTTAGTAAAATTATCAAGTGATATTTATTCGCTTCCTTTATTTGTGAATATATAGTAATTTTATCTATAAATACCATGACAAACTAATCAAGGTAATATTTGAAGACTCTATTCATTAAATCCATGAAGATAGTGGTGGCATTGGTTAGGCCAAATGGAATCAATACATATTTATAGTTTCAAACCATTAATGGAATGTTTTCTTGGGTATATCTTCCTTTATGACCCATAATTGATGAAATATAGAATGAAGGTCAATCCTATAAAAGTATTGAGCATCACATTATTAATCAAACAAGTAGTCAATAAGGTGTAATAGATACTTGTTCTTGATAGTGATCTTTTTATGTTCCTGAAAAGCAGTTTAGAGTTGCATTGATTCATCTATATTCATAAAAAAGACTGGTGCATCCAAAGGTGATGCACTTTGTAACGACCCAAATTTTTTCAATGGAAATTCCCTTCTTATATTTATGTCATAAAATCACATGAAAGCTCAATATAATGAACTAATAAGTGATAAGTGACCTTTAAACATAAGTTTGTCACTTCTGTGTTTGGAATTTCGAAAATCCGGCATACACAGTTGTGTTCAAGATGTTTTTTTGGAGTCTAATAAAACAAAAATAATTTTTGGTGAATAGTAATCTACCCTAATGAATAGTAACATACCCTTATGAATAGTGATATAACCTAATGAATAGTAATCTCACCTATGGTGGTATAAAAATAATATTCAAGTTGGAAGTATGATATACCTATATTTTAGAATGAGTTAATGAATGTTTTAAAAATGGTTTTGATAATAAATTATTATTTTAATTAAATATTAAAATAATCATATTTAGAAAATTATTTTTGAAAAATGGACTTCATTTTTGGATTCTACAAGTCAAAAAATGGTTAGGGTGAATTTTTGGGATTTTTCTGAAATACTTGAAAATTTGATGAATAGTAGAATCCGATAATTCACAATAAATGGTAAATAATAGATTAATTGAGTCATCGATGATGCTCTGCTGATGTAATCCCACTTGGTTCAAATTCACATGACCAATTTACTATTCTTGGTTATGGAATACTTACTATTCCTTGTCTTGGGAAGAAATAATAAATTAATGATTATAATATCATGAAATCTCTCCACTCCTCCACTATAAAACCCCCCTTCACTCCCTCTTCTCTCCACTCCTCTCAAGATCCAAGCCATATCTATATTCTACCCAAATCTCTCTCCAAGGTCCTCCCCTACGCCCAAAAGCTCTCAGCCTCCTCAAAATACCAAAACCTCTCCCCTTAAGAGGTTCTCAAAGGAGGAAGTCTCAAGAGGTAAATTCATCTTCCCAAATTTCTTCTTTTCTTTTAAGTTCTTTTCCTTTTAATTTATTTCCACACCTACCTTCACCATAATAGTATGATAAATCCAGTAGCATACATGTACTGGAATGTCTTCATGCTAGTGGTAAATTTCATTATCTTCTCTCCTTTCCCCACCCTTTTATTTGAAAGAAATGAAAGCACCGTTTGAGATGTGCTAATTTAGCACATTCAAGGACAACGATTTATCAATTTCTATTATTATCTTTAATTATGTTCATGAAACCATTTGTGTTATGGTTGAACCAGATTATTATATATGCAATATATCTTTTTTTTGGTTCTGTAATCTTTTGGTACAAATGGAATTAAGTTATAAATCAAAACACATTCTTTATAATCAAACCCACCGAATAACAAAAAACGGTTATCACTAAGGTTATATATGTAATAATTCAACATAACTCTAAGTAAACTAATTAAAACTAAAACCATGTTATCTCCTGGATATGAACTAAAGAATATAACTTCAATTCTGGACAACCACTTTCATCTTGCATATAATCCAAACTTGGATATAAGTGAACCGATCTTTTAAAGCCAAGTAAACAAATGAGATCGAACAATGAAATTGAACCTTATAACTAATCAAAAAGGATTTGAATGAACTAAAAAGGGTTATAATAAATAAATTACATATAGAAGAGGTTCTGGAGTTATGAATTAATAATCCTAATTTGTTTATTCAGGTCATTAATAACAAGTGAAGAACACCACCGAATTTGAGGTAAGGGATCCTCTCCTTTTCTCTCTTAATCAAGATTGTCCTCTATACTATGCCTTTATATGTGTACTATAAAATGATGGGGTATGTTTAAGAACCTCCCCATACTTCCTTCTAGATTTATAAGTGATGAGAAACCCCATTTCTCTCTCATCAATCCCTCTTGGTCACACCTGACACCATGTCGATAAAATCGTAACAAATTCTACCCGAACCTTCTTTGTTCTTTCAGGTTGCCTTATATTTATTTCAAAATGGTGTTATATTATCTATCTATGTGAGTCTTATGACTATTGGTTATTTGTACAAGATTCTTATATCAATACCCTTTCATCACATTCTTTCGGGGATATACATGATTTTGAAAGATTCCCTCCTTAGAACTTTCCGATAAGCCAACCTATTTTAAGGGGACTTCCCAAATTTTTACCCAAATTTCAAGTGCAATATATCCTATGTTTTAAAAAACCATTGTATCAGTATTTATATTATGAAAACCTTCTTGGTTCAATTCTGGTTTTATATAAAAGAATTCCCTCTTTTCTATTTGAAAAGCTCTAGAGTGTTTTCCTTAGAACCGCACAAAAATGTTTTAATGCTAATGTTTCTAAAATAATTTTTTTATATATTGTAACTTATATTTGACACCACTTACCATGTTATATGCCTATTTTAACCTATGAATGTCCATGTATGTTCTAATCATTTCCTTTCATGGACACTTTCGTGACACGCCCATTGGATATGTTTTATGTCATGATTGTGATACCCAATTCTTTCCATGGGTACCCTTATGACTGTGTATGGTTGATTATGTATTATTGTTTATGTGGAAAAATTATTTATGTGGAAAGAATATTCATGAATATGTTGAGATGGGTGCGCCCAGATAGCGCTCCAATGCATTGGGTAAGGATAAGTCTCATGAGGTGTGATGTGAAACGAGATTGGTGGTTAGCCTTGACCCATACTAAAATGGGAAACGGGATTGGTGGTTAGCCTTGAACCGTAATAAAGATATGATTTATGATTCTTCCACATTTATATGATTCCATGTTTATATGATCCCATGCTTATATTAAATTATTTCATAAGTTTCATGCTTTGGATATCATTATGTCATGCCTCTTAATTCATGTGCTTGATGTGTATCCTTATGTTCATTCCCTTACTAGGAATTTTTTAGCTCATCCCTTTGTTCATGTGTTCCCCAGGGTACCCTATGTAGATGTAAGGGCTCAAAGGAAGTTAGGAGCTCATTATGAAGATTAAATAAAGAAGTGTTTTTTTAGCCCCATGTTTAATGTTATATGTACCTAGTCTTCCAAGACACTATACTTAACGATCATTGTCTTATACTCTGATGATTAATTATTATTAAAATAATGAAATGTTATATGTAAAAGGCTTGGGTCGCTATAGTTGGTATCAAAGGATAGTCTAGTTATTTTTGGAGATTAGGAATAGATCACCTTAGTGAGAACCTTAAGGATGAGACTAAGTATAAGAAAACAGTCCTAAATTTTGGTGAGTATAGAGTAAGTGGTTTATCAATTAAATACATCCCTGTCTGGATACGAGAAGGTAGAGGCGGATCTGGCACAAATGTATCTAGGGGTAAAACCCAAAAACACCACTTTGAGTAAGACTCGAATGGGAACTGGTGCACGACAATGAGCCTTGCTGCACTCTTGGTTACGACACTCCCGGGGGATATGCTTTGGTAGATTCACGAGCTTAGTAGAAACCATTATTAAGGGAAAAAAGCCCATAAGAACATAAGTTAAGAAATAGATCGAGGATAACCTATATATAAACCTAATGAATCAAAAGTTAGGATGTACTTATTCTTTATAAGTTCATAAATTTATGTTTAAAGTTTCTTTTTTATGCTCAATAGCTAAGTATTCAAGACCTCTAATTATAAGTTCTTTTTCTTAGTTAATGGCTATAAATAGAAGAACACATTCCAACAACCAATGTGATAGGCAATGTGATGATTTCCCTAATGAAATTCCTGATGTGATGGAATAGGGTGCTCAAAACTTCATGGCAGTACTTTCTCAGTTGGCTCGAGTTATGAATAATAACTTGAATCATGTGGAACGTCCCCCTCCTCCAAGAAAAGAGAAAGTTCCCGTAGAATCCTTCATGCGGAAAAGGACTCCCATGTTTAGCGGGTCTTCTGATCCCCTCCTCGTAGAACAATGGATTAACTCCATTGAAAATATTTTCTCTATCCTCCAGTGCTCGGAAGAAGAGAAATTTGTACTGGCAGTCTATCGTTTTGATGGAGAAGCTGATCAGTGGTGGACACTGATCAAGAATATGAAGTCCCAAGAGGAAATTGATTCCATAGATTGGGAGGAATTCAAGAGGATGTTTTTCAACAAATATTTTCCTTGAACCATCTGTCTCAAGATGGAAAGAGAGTTCCTTGGACTCAAGCAGAAGGAAGATGATTCCATCAGGGCGTATGAAGCGAACTTTACAAGGCTTGCAAGGTCCGCCTCTGGCTTTTTCATGAACACCGAAAGAAAGGTGGATCACTTATTTAGTAGTCTAAAGCTGAGTCTACAAAAAGTGTTGGCAATTCGAGACTTCGATAGCTATGAGGAGATTGTTCGTTGTTCCCTAAAGGTTGAAATGGAGATTGGAGACTCTCAGTGGTCTCATGAGCTTAGTGACAAGAAGCGGAAAATGGAGAACAACATGAGTGGTTCATCAAACAAATCCCATGATGTAAAGAAGCCTCACATTCCCCTTAGCAAAAATTGTGGGAAGAAGCATCTTGGTGACTGTCTCAAGGGAACCAGGAATTGCTTCAAATGCGGAAAGTTTGGTCATCTGGCCAAGAACTGCCGAAGGGATATGAAAAATTCTGCTAATTTTAAAGAAGAACGGAAGGTTCAGATCAACACTCAGCCTGCAGTGCAGTGTTTTAACTGCAAGGAGTTTGGGCATTATGCGAACAACTTCCCTAAGCCGAGGTTTGTCGGAGGTAATCAACAACAACCTCCAATGAAACAAGGAAGATATTACGCTATCACTACTGCTGAGGTGGAGCCGGAAAATGATGTGGTGACAGGTACGCTTGTTATTCATTCAAGAATAGTGAATGTACTATTTGATTCTGGTTCTACGCATTCTCTCATATCTTGCAAGTTTAGTAGAACTATTCAAACACCACCTCAAAATTTGGAGGAAAAGTTATCTGTGAGAACAGTGAATGGGGAAATTATTGCATCCATGGTTTATAACTCCTCCCCGGTTAATGTTTGTGGACTGAACCTCCTAGTAAATCTTGTCATACTTCCTTTAGTGGAGTTTGACGCTCTCTTGGGCATGGATTGGCTATCTTTGTACAAGGACAACATCAACTACTGGGAAAGGGAGATTACTCTTCACATCTCGAAGCATCCTCCGATTCTTTACAAGTGCAAGGAGGAGGATGAGTCTCCTTTAGAATCTTCGTCTCAAGTTTGGATATTGCTTCCTTATGAGCATGCATACCTAGCTCAAATTATTGAGACAAAGGAGAGAATCATGCTTGAAGACATGCCCATCATGAGGGATTACACTGATGTATTCCCCGAAGAGTTTCCTAGTCTTCCCCCTGACCGAGAGGTTGATTTATCAAGTGAACTTATCCCTGGATCTCTTCCAATCTCAAAGACACCTTACAGAATGGCCACCGTAGAGCTAGAAGAGCTGAAGAAGAAGTTACAGGAGAATATGGAGAAGGGTTTTATACGCTCGAGTGCTTCACCGTGGGGTGCTCCAGTCCTCTTAGTCAAGAATAAGGATGGACCAATGTGCCTCTGTATTGATTATTGTGAGCTCAATAAAATCACTATTAAGAACAAGTGTCCCCTTCCACAGATATATGACTTGTTCGATCAGCTTCGTGGGGCCAGTTATTTCTCTAAGGTGGACCTTCAATCGGGATATCACCAACTAAAGGTGAGGAAGGAAGATATTCCCAATATTTCCTTTCGAACGAGGTATGGATACGATGAGTTCATAGTGATGACCTTCGAACTCACTAATACTCTAGAAATTTTCATGGATTTAATGAATATATTCTTTATAGATTATCTCGACAAATTTGTGGTGGTTTTTATTGATGATATTCTGATATACTCCAAGAGCAAGGAGGAACATGAGGAGTATTTGGAAACTGTGTTAAAGACTTTGCGAAGGGAGAAGTTGTATGCAAAGTACAGTAAATGTGAGTTTTGGATGGAGGAAGTATCATTCTTGGGGCATGTTATCACCAAGAAAGGGATATCTATGGACACTTCTCAGATGATGGTGATTGAAGAGCGGTTGAGGCCAACTTCTGTAACGGAGATCCGAAGATTTTTTAGGTCTAGATGGGTATTATCGAAGATTCGTGAAGAACATTTCACGATTGTCAAACCCAATGACCAAGATGACACGTAAGGGAGTAAATTTTGTTTGGACACAAGAATGTGAAGACTGTTTCAAGGAGTTGAAAAAGTGGCTTATCACCGCACCGGTACTCACACTCTCTTCAAGTGGGGAACTCTTTGTGGTGTACAGTGATGATTCTAAGAAAGTATTAGGCTGTGTGATAATGCAAAATGATAAAGTGATAGCCTATGCCTCAAGGAAGCTGGAAATACATGAGCAAAACTATCCCATGCATGATCTGGAGTTGGCGGCTATGATCTTTGCGTTGAAAATCTGGTGGCATCATCTATATGGGAAAAAATGTGAGATATATACTGACCACAAGAGTCTCAATTATATATTCACAAATAAAGAGCTTAATATGTGCCAGCGAAGATGGATAGAGATCATCAAGTATTATTACTACTCAATCCACTACCATCCCGGTAAGGCAAACAAGGTGGCTAATGCTCTAAGTAGAAAGGATCCTGCATCTTTATTAATGATGAGAATTGAAAAGGATCTGATCTTCTTAGATTTGAAAAGGATGGACATGAGAATCATTTAGGGAGGAAAATCATCAATCCTTTCTTAAATGATTACTCAACCATCCCTCATGGAGAAAATAAAGGTTGCTCAAAGAAAGGATGTGGAAATTCAGAAAAGGGTGGAAGCTGTTAAAAATGGGAAATACTACGGTTTCAAAATTGACGAGGAAGGAGTTGTAATATTTGGGACATGAATATGTGTACCATCTGCTCTAGAGATAAAGAAGGAGCTATTGAATGATGCACATATCTCGACCTTCTCTATCCATCCTGGGAGTACCAAAACATACCGTGATCTCCGAGAACACTTCTGGTGGGATAACATGAAGAAGGAGATTGTGGAATATATATCAAGGTGCTTGGTATATCAGAAAGTTAGAGATGAGTGAAAAAAGTCCAAAGGTATGATGCATCCATTGCCTATACCCATGTGGAAATGGGAAAATTTTACTATAGACTTTGTCACGGGTCTCCCGAAGACATTGAAGGGAAATAATGCGATATGGGTTGTGGTTGACGGACTCACCAAGGCATCCCATTTCATCGCTATTCGGGAAGATCTCTCGCTTGAAAAACTTGCAAAGTTATATGTGAAGGAAGTGGTGAGAATGCACGATATTCCACTCTCAATTGTCTCTGACCATGATCCAAGGTTCACATATAAATTCTGGAGGAGTCCTCAACATGCTTTGAGTACTGAATTAAATTTCATCACGGCCTATCACCCCCAAACTGATGGACAATATGAA
Organism: Viscum album; assembly: GCA_963277665.1. Classification (NCBI taxonomy): domain Eukaryota; kingdom Viridiplantae; phylum Streptophyta; class Magnoliopsida; order Santalales; family Viscaceae; genus Viscum; species Viscum album. The sequence goes on along the minus strand of OY728119.1, from coordinate 1,596,506,240 downwards.
AGGACTATTCAGATGCTTAAAGATATGATAAGAGCCTACTCAGTTCAATTCAAAGGTGGTTGGGATCAACATCTCCCATTGGTTGAGTTCTCATAAAACAATAGCTTCCACTCGAGTATTCAGATGGCTCCATATGAAGCTCTATATGGAAAGCGATGTAGAACTCCAACCTGTTGGGATGAAGTTGGAGAAAGAAAGCTACTTGAACCCGATCTTGTTCAAGAGATGACAGAGAAGGTTCAAGTCATCCTGAAACACATCAAAGCTTCTCAAAGTCGGCAAAAGAGATATGCTAACAACCGTCGAAGGGACTTGGAGTTCGGCGTTGGAGATAAAGTCTTCCTTCAAATATCTATATGGAAGAGAGTCATGCGATTCGTGAAGAAAGGGAAGATAAGCCTAAGGTATATTGGCCCCTTTGAGATCCATGACCGCATAGGAGTCGTGGACTATTGGCTTGCACTTCCACCGAATATGGCTCGAGTTCATGATGTTTTCCATGTATCACTCTTGAGGAAGTATATACCTGATCCCTCACATGTACTAAGCTCAGAGGTGGTGCAGCTGGAAGATGATCTCTCCTATGAGGAGCAGCCAGAAAATATTCTAGATCAGAGAGATAAGGTCCTACGCAACAATACAACCCATCTTGTCAAAGTGTTGTGGAGGAACCATAATTTTGAGGAAGCAACATGGGAACTGGAGGAAGCAATGAAGGAAAATTACCCACACTTTCTTTTGGCTTAGTATGTAAAATGAAATTTCGAGGGCAAAATTTCCTAAGGGGGGAAGAATGTAAAGACCCAATGTTTTTAAATGGAAATTAACTTCTTATATTTATGTCATAAAATCACATGAAAGCTCAACATAATGAACTACTAAGTGATAAGTGACCTTTAAACATAATTTTGTCACTTCTGTGTTTGGAATTTTGAAAATCCGGCATAAACGGTTGTGTTCAAGATGTTTTTGGGATTCTAATAAAACAAAAATAATTTTTGGTGAATAGTAACCTACCCTAATGAATAGTAATATAACCTTATGAATAGTGATATAACCTAATGAATAGTAACCTCACCTATGGTGGTATAAAAATAATATTCAAGTTGGAAGTACGATATACTTATATTTTAGAATGAGTTAATGAATGTTTTAAAACTGGTTTTGATAATAAATTATTATTTTAATTAAATATTAAAATAATCATATTTAGAAAATTATTTTTGAAAAATGGACTTCATTTTTGGATTCTGCACGTCGAAAAATGGTTAGGTTGAATTTTTGGTATTTTTCTGAAATACTTGAAAATTTGATGAATAGTAGAATCCGATAATTCACAAAAAATGCTAAATAATGGATTAATTGAGTCATCGATGATGCTCTGCTAATTAAATCCCACTTGTTTCGAATTCACACGACCCATTTACTATTCTTGGTCAGGAAATACTTACTATTCATTGTCTTGGGAAGAAATAATAAATTAATGATTATAATATCATGAAATCCCTCCTCTCCTCAACTATAAAACCCCCCTTCACTCCCTCTTCTCTCCACTCCTCTCAAGCTCCAAGACTTCTCTATATTCTGACCAAATCTCTCCCCAAGGTCCTCCCACACGTCCAAAAGCTCTCAACATCCTTAAAATACCAAAACTTCTCTCCTTAAGAGGTTCTCAAAGGAGGAAGTCTCAAGAGGTAAATTCCTCTTCCCAAATTTCTTCTTTTCTTTTAAGTTCTTTTCTTTTTAATTTCTTTCCTCACCTCCCTTCACCATAATAGTATGATAAATCTAGTAACATATATGTAATGGAATGTATTCATGCTAACGGTAAATTTCATTATCTTCTCTCCTTTCCCCACCCTTTTATTTGAAAGAAATGAAAGCACCGTTTGAGATGTGCTTATTTAGCACATTCAAAGACAACGGTTTATCAATTTATATTATTATCCTTAATTCTGGTCATGAAACCACTTATGTTATGGTTGAACCAGATTATTATATATGTAATATATCTTTTTTTTGGTTATGTAATATTTTGGTACAAATGGAATTAAGTTATAAATCAAAACACATTCTTTGTAATCAAACCCGCCGAATAACAAAAACCGTTATCACTAAGGTTATATATGTAATAATTCAAAATAACTCTAATTAACCTAATTAAAACTAAAAAAATGTAATCTAATGGATATGAACTAAAGAATATAACTTCAATTCTGGACAACCACTTTCATCTTTCATATAATCCAAACTTGGATATAAGTGAACCGATCTTTTAAAGCCAAGTAAACAAATGAGCTCGAACAATGAAATTGAAAATTATAACTAATAAAAAAGGCTTTGAATGAACTAAAAAGGGTTATAATAAATAAATTACATATAGAATAGGTTCTGGAATTATGAATTAATAATCCTAATTTGTTTATTCAGGTCATTAATAACAAGCGAAGAACACCACCAGATTTGAGGTAAGGGATCCTCTCCTTTTCTCTCTTAATCAAGATTGTCCTCCATACTATGCCTTTATATGTGTACTAGAAAATGATGGGGTATGTTTAATAACCCTCCCATACTTCCTTCTGGATTTTTAAGTGACGATAAACCCCATTTCTCTCTCATCAATCCCTCTTGGTAACACCCGACACCATGTCGATAAAATCATAACGAATTCTACCCGAACCTTATTTGTTCTTTCGGGTTGCCTTATCTTTATTTAAAAATGGTGTTATCTTATCTATCTATGTGAGTCTTATGAATACTAGTTAGTTTTAAAATATTATTATATCAAGACCCTTTCATCACATTCTTTTGGGGATATACATGATTTTGAAAGATTCCCTCCTTAGAACTTTCTGATAAGCCAACCTGTTTTAAGGGGACTTCCCAAATTTTTACCCAAATTTCAAGTGCACTCTATCCTATGTGTTAAAACACCATTGTATCAGTATTTTTATTATGAAAACCTTCTTGTTTAAATTCTGGTTTTATATAAAATAATTTCCTCTTTTCTATTTGAAAACCTCTAGAGTGTTTTCCTTAAAACTGCACAAAAATCTTTTAATACTAATGTTTCTAAAATACTTTTTTTATATGTTGTCACTTATATTTGACACCACTTACCATGTTATATGCCTTTTTTACCCTATAAATGTCCATGTATGTTCTAATCCTTTCCTTTCATGGACACTTTCGTGATACACCCATTGGATATGTTTTATGCCATGATTGTGATACCTAATTCTTTCCATGGGTACCCTTATGACTGTGTATGGTTGATTATGTATGATTGTTTATGTGGAAAGATTATTTATGTGGAAATATTTTTCATGAATATGTTGAGATGGGTGCGCCCATATAGCGCTCCAATGCATTGGGTAAGGATAAGTCTCATGAGGTGTGATGTGAAACGGGATTGGCGGTTAGCCTTGAACCGTACTAAAATGGGAAACAGGATTGGCGGTTAGCCTTGAACCATACTAAAGATATGATTTATGATTCTTACACATTTATATGATTCCATGTTTATATGATCCCATGCTTATATTAAATTATTTCATAAGTTTCATGCTTTGGATATCATTATTTCATGCCTCTTAATTCATGTGCTTGATGTGTATCCTTATGTTCATTCCCTTAATGGGTATTTTTTAGCTCATTCCTTTGTTCATATGTTCCCCAGGGTACCCTATGCAGATGTAAGGGCTCAAAAGATTTTAGGAGCGCATTATGGAGATTAAATAAAGAATTGTTTTTTATCCCCATGTTTAATGTTATATGTACCTAGTCTTCCAAGACACTAGACTTAACGATCCTTGGCTTGTACTCTGATGATTAATTATGATTAAAATAATGAAATGTTATATTTAAAAGTCTTGGGTTGCTATAGTTGGTATCAAAGTATGGTCTAGTTATTTTTGGAGATTAGGAATAGAGCACCTTAGTGAGAACCCTAAGGATGAGACTAAGTATAAGAAAACAGTATTTAATTTTGGTGAGTATAGAGTAAGTGGTTTATCAAGAAAATACATCCCTGTCTGGATACGAGCAGGTAGAGGAGGCTCTGGCATAGATGTATCTAGGGGTAAAACCCGAAAACACCGCTTTGAGCTAGACTCAAACGGGAACTGGTGCACAACAATGGGCCTTGTTGCACTCTTGGTTACGACACTCCAGGAGGATATGCTTTGGTAGATTCACAAGCTTAGTACAAACCATTATTAAGGGGAAAAATCCCATAATAATATAAGTTAAGAAATAGATTGAGGATAACCTATATATAAACCTAAGGAATCATAAGTTAGGATGTAATTATTCTTTATAAGTTCATACTTTTATGTTCAAAGTTTCTTTTTTATGCTCAATAGCTAAGTATTCAAGACCTCTAATTATAAGTTCTTTTTCTTAGTTAATGGCGGGAAATTGAAGAACATGTTCCAACAACCAATATGATAGGCAATGTGATGATTTCCCTAATGACATGCCTGATGTGATAGAAGCAAGTGCTCAAAACTTCATGGAAGTACTTTCTCAGCTGGCTCGAGTTATAAATAATAACATGAATTAGGTGGAACATCCCCCTCCTCCAAGGAAAGAGCAAGTTTCCGTAGAATCCTTCATGCGACAAAGGACTCCAATGTTTAGTGGGTCTTCTAATACCCTCCTCACAGAACAATGGATTAACTCCACTGAAAATATTTTCTCTGTCCTCTAGTGCTCGGAAGAATAGAAAGTTGTACTGGCAGTTTATCATTTTTATGGAGAAGTTGATCAATGGTGGACACTGATCAAGAATAGGAAGTCCCAAGAGGAAATTGATTCCATAGATTGGGAGGAATTCAAGAGGATGTTTTTCAACAAATATTTTCCTCAAACCCTCCATCTCAAGATGGAAAGAGAGTTCCTTGGACTCAAGCAGAAGGAAGATGAGTCCATCAGGGCATATGAAGTGAACTTTACAAGGCTTTCAAGGTACGCCTCTGGCTTTTTCATGAACACCGAAAGCAAGGTGGGTCGCTTCTTTAGTTGACTAAAGCCGAGTCTAGGAAAAGTGTTGGAAATTCAAGACTTCGACAGTTATGAGGAGATTGTCCTTTGTGCCCTCAAGGTTGAAATGGAGATTGGAGACTCTCTGTGGTCTCATGGGCCTAGTGATAAGAAGCGGAAAATGGAGAACAACATGGGTGGTTCGTCAAACAAATCCCATGATGGAAAAAAGCCTCACTTTCCCCTTTGCAAAAATTGTGGGAAGAAGCATCTTGGTGACTGTCTCAAGGGAACCAAGAATTGCTTAAAATGCAGAAAGTTCGGTCATCTGTCCAAGAACTGCATAAGGGATATGAAAAATTCCACTAATTTTGAAGGAGAACGGAAGGTTCAGATCAACACTCAGCCTGCAGTGTAGTGTTTTAACTGCAAGGAGTTTGGGCATTATGTGAACCATTTCTCTAAGCCGAGGGTAGTCGGAGGAAATCAAAAACAACCTCCAAGGAAACAAGGAAGGGATTATGATATCACTACTACTGAGGTGGAGCTAGAAAATGATGTGGTGACAGGTACGCTTGTTATTCATTCAATAATAGTGAACGTACTATTTTATTCTGGTTCTATGCATTCTTTCATATCTTGAAAGTTTAGTAGAACTATTATAACACCACCTCAAAATTTGGAGGAAAAGTTATCTATGAGAATAGAGAATGGTGAAATTATTGCATCCATGGTTTATAACTCCTCCCCTGTTAATTTTTGTGGAATGAACCTCCCAACAAATCTTTTCATACTTCCTTTAGTGGAGTTTGACGCTATCTTGGACATGGATTGGCTATCTTTGTACAAGGCCAACATCAACTACCGGGAAAGGGAGATTAATCTTCACATCCCGAAGCATCCTCCGATTCTTTACAAGTGCAATGAGGAAGATGAGTCTCCTTTAGAATCTTCGTCTCAAGTTTGGATATTGCTTCCTTATGAGCATGCATATCTAGCTGAAATGATTGAGACAAAGGAGAGAATCATGCTTGAAGACATGCCCATCATGAGGGATTACACTGATGTATTCCTCGAAGAGTTTCCTGGTTTTCCCCCTGACCGAGAGGTTGAGTTCTCAATTGAAATTATCCCTGGATCTCTACCAATGTTAAAGAAACCTTACAGAATGTTCACCGTAGAGCTAGAAGAGCTGAAGAAGTAGTTACAGGAGAATATGGAGAAGGGTTTTATACGCCTGAGTGCTTCATCGTGGGGTGCTCCAGTCCTCTTCATAAAGAATAAGGATGGATCAATGCACCTCTATAATTATTATTGTGAGCTCAATAAAATCACTATAAAGAACAAGTATCCCCTTCCACGGATATATGGATTGTTCGATTGGCTTCGTGGCACCAGTTATTTCTCTAAGGTGGACCTTCGGTCGAGATATCACCAACTAAAGTTGAGGAAGGAAGATATTCCCAAGACTGGATTTCGAACGGGGTATGGACATTATGAGTTCATATTGATTCCCTTCATACTCACTAATGCTCTAGCAATTTTCATGGATTTAATGAATAGAGTCTTTAGAGATTACCTCGACAAATTTGTGGTGGTCTTTATTGATGATATTTTGATATACTCCAAGAGCAAGGAGGAACATGAGGAGCATTTGGAAACTATGATAAAGACTTTGCGAAGGGAGAAGTTGTATGAAAAGTACAATAAATGTGAGTTCTGGATGGAGGAAGTATCATTCTTGGGGCTTGTTATCACAAGGAAAGGGATATATGTGGACCCTTCCAAGACAAAGGCAATTGAAGAGTGGCCGAGGCCAACTTATGTAACGGAGATCCGTATCTTCTTAGGTCTAGCTGGGTATTATCAACGATTTGTGAAGAAATTTTCACGATTTTCAAACCCAATGACCAAGCTTACAAGGAAGGGAGTAAAGTTTGTCTGGACATAGGAATGTGAAGACTATTTCATGGTGTTGAAAAAGAGGCTTATCACTGCACCAGTACTCACACTCCCTTCAAGTGGGGAACTATTTGTGGTGTATAGTGATGATTATAAGAAAGGATTAGGCTGTGTGCTAATGAAAAATGATAAAGTGATAGCCTATGCCTCAAGGAAGATAAAAATCCATGAGCAAAAATATCCCACGCATGATCTGGAGTTGGTGGCTGTGATCTTTGCGTTGAAAATCTGGCAGCATTATCTCTATGGGAAAAATGTGAGATATATACTGACCACAAGAGTCTCAAATATATATTCACACATAAAGAGATTAATATGTGCCAGCAAAGATGGATAGATCTCATCAAGGATTATGACTGCTCAATACACTACCATCCTGGTAAGGCAAACAAGGTGGCAAATACTCTAAGTAGAAATGATCCTGCATCTTTATCAATGATGAGAATTGAAAAGGATCCGATCTTCTTAGATTTTCAAAGGATGGACATGGGAATCATTAAGGGAGGAACATCATCAATCCTTTCTCAAATGATTGCTCAACCATCCCTCATGGATAAAAAAAAGGTTGCTCAAAGAAAGGATGTGGAAATTCAGAAAAGTGTGGAAGCTGTTAAAAATGGGAAATCGTACGATTTTAAAATTGACGAGGAAGGAGTTGTAATATTTGGGACACAATTATGTGTACCATCTGATCTAGAAATAAATAAGGAGATATTGAATGATGCACATAGCTCAACCTTCTCTATCCATCCTGGGAGTACCAAAATGTATCATGATCTCCGAGAACACTTCTGGTGGGATAACATGAAGAAGGATATTGTGGAATATATATCAAGGTGGTTGGTATGTAAGTAAGTTAAAATCTGAGTGACAAAAGTCCAAAGGTATGATGCAGCCATTGCCTATACCCATATGGAAATGGGAAAATGTTAATATAGACTTTGTCACGGGTCTCCCGAAGACATCGAAGGGAAATAATGCGATATGGGTTGTGGTTGACCGACTCATCAAGACATCCCATTTCATCACTATTCAGGAAGATCTCTCTCTTGAACAAATTGCAAAGTTATATGTAAATGAAGTGGTGAGAATGCACGGTGTTCCACTCTCAATTGTCTCTGACCGTGATCCAAGGTTCACATCTAAATTCTGGAGGAGTCTTAAACATTATTTGAGTACTGAATTAAATTTCATCACAACCTATCACCCCCAAACCGATGGCCAATCTGAAAGGACTATTCAGACACTTAAAGATATGCTAAGATCCTACTCTCTTGAATTAAAAGGTGGTTGGAATCAAAATCTCCCATTGGTTGAGTTCTCATAAAACAATAGCTTCCACTTGAGTATTTAGATGGCTCCATATGAAGCTCTGTATGGAAAGCGATGTACAACTCCAACCTGTTGGGATGAAGTTGGAGAAAGAAAGCTACTTGGACCCAATCTTGTTCAAGAGATGGCAGATAAGGTTCAAGTCATCCAGAAACACATCAAAGATGCTCAAAGTTGGAAAAAGAGCTATGATGACTACCGTCAAAGGGACTTGGAGTTCAACGTTAGAGATAAAGTCTTCCTTCAAATATCTCCATGGAAGAGAGTCATGCGATTCAGGAAGAAAGGGAAGCTAAGCCCAAGGTATATTGGCCCCTTTGAGATCCTTGACCGCATAGGAGTTGTGGCCTATCGGCTTTCACTTCCACCGAATATGGCTTGAGTTCATGATGGTTTCCACGTATCACTCTTGAGCAAGTACATACCTGATCCCTCACATGTACTATGCTCAGAGTTGGTTCATATGGAAGATGATATCTCCTATGAGGAGCAGCCAGTAATGATTTTGGATCGGAGAGATAAGGTCCTACACAAAAAGACATCCCATATTGTCAAAGTGTTGTGGAGGAACCATAATTTTGAGGAAGCAACATGGGAACTGGAGGAAGCAATGAAGTAAAAGTACCCGCACCTGTTTTTGGCTTAGTATGTAAAACGAAATTTCAAGGGATAAATTTCATAACGGGGGAAGAATGTAACGACCCAAAGTTTTTCAATGGAAATTCCTTTCTTATATTTATGTCATAAAATCACATGAAATCTCAACATAATGAATTACTAAGTGATAAGTGACCTTTAAACATAAGTTTTTCACTTCTGTGTTTGGAATTTTGAAAATCCAGCATACACGGTTGTGTTCAAGATATTTTTTAGAGTTTAATAAAACAAAAATATTTTTTGGTGAATAGTAACCTACCCTAATGAATAGTAACATAACCTTATGAATATTTATATACCCTAATGAATAGTAACCTAACCTATGGTGGTATAAAAATAATATTTAATTTGGAAGTACGATATACCTATATTTTAGAATGAGTTAATGAATGTTTTAAAACTCATTTTGATAATAAATTATTATTTTAACTAAATATAAAAATAATAATATTTAGAAAATTATTTTTGAAAAATGGAATTCATTTTTGGATTCTAAATGTCAAAAAATGGTTAGGGTGAATTTTTGGGATTTTTCTGAAATACTTGAACATTTGATGAATAGTAGAATCCGATAATTCACAATAAATGGTAAATAATGGATTAATTGAGTCATCGATGATGCTCTTCTGATGTAAGCCCACTTGGTTCGAATTAACATGACCCATTTACTATACTTGGTCATTAAATACTTACTATTCCTTGTCTTGGTAATAAATAATAAATTAATGATTATAATATCATGAAATCCCTCTTCTCCTCCACTATAAACCCCCCCTTCACTCCCTCTTCTCTCCACTCCTCTCAAGCTCTAATAATTCTCTATATTCGGCCCAAATCTCTCCCCAAGGTCCTCCCCCACGTCCAAAAGCTCTCAGACTCCTCAAAATACCAAAACCTCTCCCCTTAAGAGGTTCTCAAAGGAGGAAGTCTCAAGAGGTAAATTTCTCTTCCCAAATTTCTTCTTTTCTTTTAAGTTCTTTTCTTTTTAATTTCTTTCCTCACCCCCCTTCACCATAATATTATGATAAATCTAGTAGCATAAATTTACTGAAATTTCTTCATGCTAGTGGTAAATTTTATTATCTTCTCTCCTTTTCCCACCCTTTTATTTGAAAGAAATGAAAGCACCGTTTGAGATGTGCTAATTTAGCACATTCAAGGACAACAATTTATCAATTTCTATTATTATATTTAATTCTGGTCATGAAAACATTTTTATTATGGTTGAACCAGATTATTATATATGTAATCTATCTTTTTTTTTGGTTCCTTAATCTTTTGGTACAAATGGAATTAAGTTATAAATCAAAACACATTCTTTGTAATCAAACCCACCGAATAACAAAAATGGTTTTCACTAAGGTTATATATGTAATAATTTAACATAACTCTAAGTAACCTAATTAAAACTAAAACCATGTAATCTCATGAATATGAACTAAATAATATTACTTCAATTCTGGACAACCACTTTCATCTTTCATATAATCCAAACATGGATATAAGTGAACCGATCTTTTAAAGCCAAGTAAACAAATGAGCTCGAACAATGAAATTGAACCTTGTAACTAATAAAAAAGGATTTGAATTAACTAAAAATGGTTATAATAAATAAATTAAATATATAAGAGGTTCTGGGCTTATGAATTAATAATCCTAATTTGTTTATTCAGGTCATTAATAACAAGTGAAGAACACCATTGGATTTGTGGTAAGGGATCCTCTCCTTTTCTCTCTTAATCAAGATTGTCCTCTATACTATGCCTTTATATGTGTTCTAGAAAATGATGGGGTATGTTTAAGAACCTCCCCATACTTACTTCTATATTTATAAGTGATTATAAACCCTATTTATCTCTCATCAACCCCTCTTGGTCACACCCGACACCATGTCGATAAAATCATAATGAATTCTATCCAAACCTTCTTTGTTCTTTCAAGTTGCCTTATCTTTATTTCAAAATGGTTTTATCTTATATATCTATGTGAGTATTATGAATAATGGTTAGTTTTACAAGATTCTTATATCAATACCCTTTCATCACATTCTTTCAGGGATATACATTATTTTTAAAGATTCCCTCCTTAGAACTTTCCGATAAGCCAACCTGTTTTAAAGAGACTTCCCAAAATTTTACCCAAATTTCAAGTTCACTCTATCCTATGTGTTAAAACACCATTGTATCAGTATTTTTATTATTAAAACCTTCTTGGTTCAATTCTGGTTTTATATAAAATAATGTCCTTTTTTCTATTTGAAAAGCTCTAGAGTGTTTTCCTTAAAACCGCACAAAAATGTTTTAATGCTAATGTTTCTAAAATAATTTTTTTATACGTTGTAACTTATATTTGACACCACTTAACATGTTATATTCCTATTTTACCCTATTAATGTCCATTTATTTTCTAATCCTTTCCTTTCATGGACACTTTCATGATATGCCCATTGGATATGTTTTATGTCACGATTGTGATACCTAATTCTTTCCATGGGTACCCTTATGATTGTGTATGGTTGATTATGTATGATTGTTTATATGGAAGGATTATTTATGTGCAAAGAATATTCATGAATATGTTGAGATGGGTGCACCCAGATAGTGCTCCAATGCATTGGGTAAGGATAAGTCTCATGAGGTGTGATGTGAAACGGGATTGACGGTTAGCCTTGACCCGTACTAAAATGGGAAACGGGATTGGCGGTTAGCCTTAACCCGTACTAAAGACATGATTTATGATTCTTCCACATTTATATGATTCCATGTTTATATGATACCATTCTTATATTAAATTATTTCATAAGTTTCATGCTTTGTATATCATTATGTCATGCCTCTTAATTCATGTGCTTGATGTGTATCCTTATGTTCATTCCCTTACTGGTCATTTTTTAGCTCATACCTTTATTCATGTGTTCCACAGGATACCCTTTGAAGATGTAAGGGCTCAAAGTAAGTTAGGAGCTCATTATGGAGATTAAATAAAGAAGTGTTTTTTAGCCCCATTTTTAATGTTTTATGTACCTAGTCTTCCAAGACACTAGACTTAACGATCCTTGGCTTGTAGTCTGATGATTAATTATGCTTAAAATAATGAAATATTATATATAAAAGGCTTGGGTATCTATACAATTGGACAAATGAATAACTTATAATGATTGTACTATAGTTTCTTCTTCTATTATTGCAACACAATTAGATCCACTATGGAGGGATTCATTGAAATATTTTTATTACCTAGTTTGAGTTTTATTGAGAACTAAACTTTATTAATCCTAGAAATACTATGAAATTATTCCAAAAAAATATCATCAAAATCATGAACAATATGAATATATTCAATATTTAGTTTCTCCATAACCATTTAAGACAAATCTACTTCAAGGATTGTAATTAAAATTCATAAGACATAAGTAATTTCCAATGTAAATTTATATTCATCATCATGTAGATAAATGAGAATGAATTCGTTTGGAATATGAAATGGAACTTTCCTCCCTTGGAAATTAATATGAGATTCATATACAAAAATAAAATATATTCCTAGAATCACATAACATTCAACTAAATGGGGAATCAATAGATTCTTAGGTATCACTTTCCTATAAAATTAAATTAGAGAGGAATTATATACCTGACATACTTTAATTTAAAAATTAGTATTTTTTACTACTAAATCAACATCTAATCATTGGGGATAATAATATACATTCATAATTACATTTAATGATATACATATTATAATATCATTAAGATAAAATAAGATACATCAATGTTTGAGAATACTTGTCACCACCCCAACATCATTGTTCTATCTTCAATCCCTTTTTAAATCAAATAGGGTTAGCATAACCATCAATAATCATTAATTAGATTGATTAATCATAAAAAATATTTTATATTATGTAAAAATCATGTCACCTTATTTTAAATATTAGAAACCTTAGGCTTTACCTAGTTCATAAATGATCATCATCTACTCAAATTCTTCATAAATGTTCATAATGAAAATTTAAATTAACCCAAAAATATCCCCCATGAGTTTCAAATTTGGTGGTAAACAAAGACACTTTATCATGCACCTAGTGATGATTATTTAAATTCCTAATGTTCCATTTTTGTGTTTATTAACCCTTGGTAAAACTCCACTAGATCCATATCTAAATTTTGTATCGAGATATGGATTTTTTTCTAGGAAAAAAAATCCATTATTTAACATAACTTAGGATGTCCTCCTATACTTAGGATTATCACATGGGTAATCCTAATGTTTTCTCAACCTAATTTCTAAAGGTTAACTAAAACATTATCAAATACTAAATATAGTGACCCATGTTTTTTATACATAGATATTTTATCTTTTTAGATAAATATTCAATACATTTCATAGGTACTTACTCAATGACCATAAATATCAAGTGTATTTGGAGACTAGATACCCAATAATCTTATTTCATGAACAATCTTCAACAACTCCCACAAATATCTTCCCATTTAGTACATTTCATAGGAATTCCCTACTTAAAACCTTTATTTATAACTTGGGGAAAGGAAACATAAGAATTAGTGATCTTAGATGACCAGCAAGGGTAAACATAGAAGATATAAATCCATATCAATATAAAATCATAATATTAGAATAAGTGTATTATGTTGTGAATATAACATACAAATTTCATCACCAATTTATCATGGACCATAAACATGATTCATGGAATAAAACATTATCATTTCAGAATACTTAAATCATAAGAGTGATAAATCATTACAAATCAATCATGAACCATATGTTCATGCCAAATAACTATGGAACCACCCTATGTATAAATAATATTTCACATTTCAAGGTATATACCAAGACCCCAAAATCCTAGTAGATAAGAAATCAACAATATTTTCTCATATTATATTAAGAATATCGACTTGTTTTCGATAACTAACCAAGCATGTTATATTTTTTCCAATAATGGAATAAGATTTTAGTATTGTCTCCCCTAATAAATCAATCACAATGACTCGTTTTCCAAATTTATCTCATGAAATATAAAAGATTACCCACTTCTTTAAATGTATATTTAATTTTGGTCTCACCCATAATTTAATGAAAACTATAAATATGTGCATTAAAATATCATAAAATAATCATCTTATCATCATAGAATAACCCATGAAAACAAAATAGGTTTAATAAACATTTTCCAAATCTGTATAGAATAAAAAATTAAAACGAATTTTTTTCATAAATATATTTTCATCGTAACAACCATCATGATAAAAAATAAGGATGGTACCATTGGGTAATATCCCTAATAAAACATTAGCAATATAAATGGTATTTTTATTTAATAATAGAAAACTATAAAAATATTATTAAAAATATTCATGAGGAAGACACCCTTTCTGCATTAAAAGACACTTTATAAAATCGATTTTTTTCAAATATTGGAGAAAAAATTTGATTTTAAAAAAAACTTAAAAAAATTCAATGGAATCATTAAATCATTGATCATCCATGACGGTGGAAAATAGTATTCATGTGTTATACATTAAAATAGTGATTCTGTTAACTTTTTTGGTAACAAAAAAATACCGCATTCAGAAATTGAAAAGAATATTCCTATTGAACCATTTTTTTAAAAAGTATAAATTGGTTTAAAACAACTAAATTAAATTATTATAGAATAGTAAAAAATTAATATATTTTAAAAATAAACAACATAAAAGTTAAAGGATTTTTAACCAAAGAGAGAAATAAAGTCAAATATTCTTGAAAAAAATTATTTTAGTTATCCTAAGTACATAAAGAGAGGAAAATGAAATGAAAACAATTATTATACATAAATAAAAAGAGGAAAACAAAATTAATGAGTTTCATGATAGAGAGATCATATGAAGTCAATAAAAAAATATTAATCATAAAAAAACTGAAAAATAGTGAGATTATAACATAAAACCTTTAAAACATATTTATTTGTTAAATCATAAACCCCAAAAAATAAAAAACATTAGATATATATTTAAATCCCTAATATTTCATTTGAAGTTTTTTCCATTTGGAATTTTATGTTTTCCCAAGTTTAGGAACCAATATTCATGGCACCTATAATGATTTAGTTATTCTTTTATTATATGATTTTACATCAGTTTCATCAATTTTATTTGTCATTTGATTATTGGGGTCGATGATTAACATTATAGGGGGGGGGGGTTCAATTTAGTTTCAAAATAATTTACTTTAGGTTTATCATTTTTATCTTTTATTGAAACTCCAAATGGACCCCACATCCATAACAATGTACGGACCTGCATACCAAAGGCAGCTGGTAATTTTGGGTCCCATGCCCAACAACACATTGTAACTCACAATGTTTGATCAGATGGGGGGTTAGGTTCATCACATCCCTTTAGGGGGAATTATTTCATATTCTAGGGCACTCAATAATATTTAATATATATTCATTAAGGTCTTAAAAATCATTATATGTTACTAGTTTCCCTAAAACTGATAGGACATTTAATTCTTCTACGTGTAAAGGAGTTTGATTAATTAGAAAATCTGTATGTATCTGAGTTTATCCTTATGATTCCCATTATTTAATTTAAATGGGTAGATATTTATATTTTTAATCTACACAAACAAACACTCTAGATTTCACTTCCATTTAGGGTGGTGGTTGGTACATTGAGGATAATATTGAACTGTCCCAAGGAATGTTACAAAACCTATTTATAACATGAATCAAAATGCTCATGGTTAATTTAATTTTAAGATGTTAAGTTTAAAATCATAGGAATAAGAAAAATATGAGGAAACCTATGAATCAGGTATGGATCTCTATCATTAGTAATGTATCCTTTTTATCCTACTTATTAAAGAATCAATGTCCTTGTAGTTTAGTCCACCCTAAATCCGTTGATGGGAAGGAGATGATGATTAATACTCATAGGTGTTATTTCTATAGAGTTTTCCTATATAGAAATTCTTTCAGGACTCACACAGGGGTGGATACCCATATATGGGGTCATCTTATCATTTAATTAAATGGGGATTACACACTAAGGTTTCCTAGACAATGGTATTTTATGATTCTACTTATATGACCATTTTAAATCCCTAATCTCCCATGAGTCATGATTAGTGTGAGAAATAAAATATTGAAAAAAATTAGACTCACTGCATATGGATAAAATAAATATGTATTGTGGAAGCACTGATAGAATGTATGAAATAGAACTCATACCTTATGAAGGTGTTCTATGTACCCTATTTATAGTATAAATCATATTTCATGTAGTTTTATTTTCTTATGAATCCTTTGATGGATGGGTAATAATGATAAACTAATTAAAAAAATATAGGTTATTTATGACATGGTTATTGGAATATAGAGGGACTAAAACCATTGTGGATTACCATTTCTCATATTCATTATTTTATCCTTTGATAGATGATAATAGATAATAAAAATGAATGTTTGATTGGATATGACCCTTTCGAGGGCATGACATAAATAGGGTTTTATGAGTGTGTAACCCTAACCCATTAAGGATAATACCCCTCTAAAGGAAGTGGAGGACTTGAACAAAGGTTCATGGTTTGTATTTTACATGGTTTGATGGAACATGAGAAAGTACTCATGCTAGAAAATACTGAACAGTTTTTGGGTGTCTCACTGACATGTGCAGAGTGTCTACATGGCATGTCTTGAGTGTCTGGGGGACAAGTCCTGAGTGTCTGAATAGCATGTCCTAATTTTTTGGAATATATGTCATGATTATATTCCAAAAATGTCATTAGTGTCTTCCTAACATGCTACAGTTCCTACATGACATATCCCAAGTGTCTAGCTGATATATCCTGAGTGCCTATATGAAATGGCATACATTTTGCAAGGTTCTTCACATGATTGAAACTGAACTTTCAATGGACTATCACCTGAAAATGTTTTCATGTTAAAGTTTTTTCACATGATCAAAAAAGATATTTCTATGGTATCTTTAATGATTTAAAATTACATGTTTATGGACTATCATGTGATTAAAGTGACATGTTCATAGGAAAACACGTGGCTTGTTCGATATATCCAAAGGACTTCGCAAGACTTGACTAAAATGTGCAGGTGTTATCGCATGATATAGATGACATGTATATGTACTATCACATGAATAATTAATTGTTCACATCAAGAACATGGCTCCTTGACATGAAAATAATCGTATCAATCATCGCGTAAGAATTTTTTCTTTTTCATCCTTTATCTCATAAATTCTATAACTTTTTCATGAATTGTCCTGTTCAAACCGTGCATGATCATGTTGACCTGTGAAAAAAAAATCATGATCTACCCAACATACCATATGTTTTTTGCATGATCAATAAGGTGATAAATCGATTCTTATATTCATGCCAAATAAACCCTCTAAGTCATTCCCCAAGTTTACCTAGTAGAAGACTATCATGATTTCATGGATATTTACTCCAACAAATTCACTCTTTCCTCTACACTCTTATGTGTCTATGTTTCTTGTTCTGAGGCATGGATTATAGGCCTCTCTTCCCTAAATTTAAACTACTTCTCAAAATCCATAAATCACATATACGGTCTTGAGTTTGTAGAGGGAGCGTTGCATCACATGCTTCGTGTGATCCCATCATGGTTCAACCACACTGTTATCTTCCTATTACATGATAAATGGAGACTTCATAATCACTACCTATTATTCACATTAATCTATCTTGTGTCTTGTTAAAGGGATTTATCAATATCAACTCAACAAGTGAAAGGACCTATGAATGATAGGGATGACATATATCTGGTCTTCGTAAGAAGAGGTTTTATATTAAAGGGGATTTTGTATGTTCAAGGAAGACTTGCCACAGCCCTTCATGAGATTAAGTTGGAATATCCAGGGAATTTGTATGATCAATATAATAATCACATTATTCACATATCCCCATCACATTAAAAATAATGTAACTCTCCTCACATAAGAGTTCCACCTTTACCAACATTTATATAATTCCTATAGAGTTCACCCTTATGTTTTCTATTAGAGTGTCACATGATCAAAACAACATATTGGATATCCTTCACATGATGAGTGTGACATGTATTGAGTTCCATGTATGATGAGTCCATCATTTACCAAGGTATGTTGGTGATCCATTCATGGATTGATCACATAGACCACATAAGCATGTCATGTGAAAATCAATGTAACCCCCCTCACATGAACCTTTAACCTTTTACAACTTTTATTTATGGTTATATTAGGATATTTTCAAGCATTCATCCACCCTGGAATCACATGAAAAATCTTAAACCTCATGATGGCATGGTAGAGTTTCCATGGATTGTCTCTTTGTATGTCCATGACTCCAGAGTGCTATCTAATGATGTTAAAAGTTTTATGTGGTTTCATAAATAGGTGACATGATAAAAAGAATATGATTTGATCACATGATCAATTTGGGGGGGGGGGGGGTTTCCAAGCCATAGGGACTATGTGTACATGGATCACATCCTAAGATGCATGATTTCATCACGTAACTTGAGATTTGAGTTGCATGTATGGGTGCTTGTAGATCCTACATGTCCAGAGGTTTCTATATCAAGTAATATAACATGCATGAATCTATAATAGTCACATGATCATTTGATCACTTATAGGGATTGTGTAGATACCCACACCACATTTCTCTTGATGGAATCGTGAGACCGAGTTAGTATGATCATGGGAGATTCTTGACCAAGGGTGAAAGGATTTCTATACCAAGTCGTCACATGATTTTATCACATAAGCTAAAAAAGATGATGGTGATACACATACCAATGTTTTCATGAGGGGATCACATTATGTTTAAATCATTATCATATCACATAAATGGGGTCAGCTGATTGAGTATCACATAAATATCACTTCTCATTACTATGACACCCATGTGTGGAATATATATTCTCTTCACACTACGTTATCAAGTGTTGCAAGGAGCTTATCATGTGCACATGTATATTAAATGTTTGTGGTGTATACTTCCATTAGATTTATAAGGTCAATTTAGTATTGAATGTTATTTATACTTACATTTCAGGGTGAATAAAATAATCTCTTCAATTCTCAATCATGTACATATATCTAGTTTCTATTCACAATTCCTCATTTAATAGGGTATGTGGTAGTCTAATATATTTATAGGTGAAGTGAAGACTATGATATTTTCTCACATATATATTCACATGATGAATAATATATACGTGAGATCTTAGATTTATCTTTATGTGAGTATGAATCCCTCATTGTATCATAGTCCTTCATGTGATAGGCAACGAGGTAAATCGTCCATTCCCCTGATTGATGATGTTATTCTTTATCACTTTATCTAAATGAAATAAAGTGTTATTGCATAATAATATTCATGTAACCCTTATGCGGGCTTATATAAGTTTCTTCTTGTAACACATATATGGGCTTGAGATACTTTGGATTACAAGAAAAATGGAATTTCTATTCTCCTGAATTTCATCCCCAAAACTCATGATCTCCCTTATGTATTTATTAATGAATCATTTCACTTCCTATGAACATCCAAGAAATGTGGAGTATACTACAAGAATGTTAGGTTTTTTATCACACCAACTTTACTTAGATATGATGATATAAGTGAATAAAAGTATCCTTACATCACACTAAGTTTCACAGTGTTGTGAGTTCATAAAAGTTACATTGTTTTTGTATATTATTCACCATGAAGTATGTTATGATCATTAGTATGGGGTTCTCAATAAGAATAGATGAGAATCTATATTCGGCTGGAAAATCCATAATTATGCTGATTGTGGAGGATTTATAATTGATGAGGATAATTAGTTAGTTCTTCTATAATCTATTGAAAGAAAGGAAGAAGTTGATACCAAAAGAAGAGGGATTTATCAGTACCCTTCTTCCCAAAGGTGTATTACTCCACCTGCGTGTGATATTCTGGTCCCTATAAACTATGTAGTAGCCTAGGAATGTGATCTTGACATCAATTCATCTTAATACCCATATGATCATTCAATTTTTTTGATCACATAACCTCATTAAGGCTTCACATATTCACATAGCATGCATAGGGAACTTCATGCATGTCTTGTATAATTTCTTCATGCATAGGATATTCTTAAACTCACTATTTTCATATAGGCTCAGATTAAAGTATTATATTTTCTATTGCTGCTGGACTCACAGATGTCTTCACTAAATCCCTAGTTTGGATGCTCAAAATATATCATCCTCCATGGTTTGATTAAAATATCATATCGATAATGATATTTTCCTTGAATTCTGACTGCACACCTATCCAAGAAGGTGTGGTGCTTCCATAATCATGTGACTATGAGTCAAATAAATGATGATCCTTCTTCCCGTGAAAGAATACCCATTATAGGAACTTCTTAAAGTTGTGTTTCATATGGTAGTATTAGTGTGGGGAGTTTTAGTTCAGTAGATATCATCAGTGTGAGGAGCTTGTAGTGTGTGATATCAATTTCATGCAAAATAGGCAAGAAAACCCTCTGATACCATTAGTTTGAAGAAGACAATGTGTGATTTCGTTTGTCCATAATGTGATATGAATATGTTTGAAACAAATAAATAGTTCCATTTTATATATTTTATATTATTTATTATAATAATAATTATTTTTAAAAACCTAATAACATTTAAAATAATAATAACACACCTTCAATTATGTAAACAATACACACACCCAAGAAACAATTAGCATATTTCATTATGCATTATGACCATCTAATCAGTAAGTAAATGTTTCCTTCCATGAAAATGTGTGTGTAAAATATTTAGGAGTTCCAAGAAACCCCCTATAATTGGATTTATTTTTATGGAAATGAATATGATTCTAATGTAAATATTGGAAACATTATCATATATCGGAATACAGATGAATTCCTCCTAGGTGTAGATCATAGAGAGAGGTTACTCAAATTTTTCTACAATTATTGGACCCCATGAGCATAACATTATTTTATAGGGATAGTTAAAAACCCATATGAGATTTAAATATTTTTACTATTTTATACGAACATAGGTTTTTCCTATGTTTCATATGGGGAAATGTTAGACAACATGGTCATGAAATTTTTTCAGGTATTCCTTGATAGGTTTATTTCCTAAATATTTCTGTGCCTTTTTCATTTCATATGTGATCAATGTTTCCGGGAACACATAGAGAAAATGTCTTATGATCAGACTCTGTATTCTTTATTAGGGTACCCTTTATGAGTTTTTAACCTAGTGAGTATTGTCTCTCTTTCAACTGGTAATTTTAAATTCCTACAAACTTGACCATTCATGTGTTATAATATAGGGTATTTTGGGTCAAACTATCTACATTTTTATTTTACCGTCTTCTAGTTCAGACCATAGATTGTCGTATTTTGGGGTCTTCTAGATCAGACCTTCTATTTCTATAGTTTACTATCTTTTATATCAAACCATATATTTTTGTATTTTACCATCTTTTAGCTTGGATGTTCTGTATTTGGTTGTGAAGGATGAGTATTCATGACAGATTTTGGAACCATTCAAATTTACATGGATTCTAACAAATGAGTATTCATGTAAGGTTATGATACTCTACATTCATAATTGATATTCCAAAGAATAAATGTTTATCAAGGTTTCTGAAACTCTATTTTCTTGTAGAAAATATACAGGATCAATATCAAAGATGGGTTTAAAACCCTACATCCTTTTTGAGTTTTGGTTTTATGTATGGTTAAAAGTTAGGGATTATGATTCCACATGGATAGTTTTAATGTGGTTTGTGTAATTTATAACCCAAAATTTTGAACCAAAGGTGAATAAATGGGGCTGATATACCTAGGGTGATCAAGAAACATTTTTATATTTTGAGTTCCACTGTAATATTATCGGGGGTCATGAGGATTGCATGTTTATTCTTGAAATGTGGATACACCTCAACATAAAGGGACAAAGTTGATTATGCATGAAATCATAGTGATTATATGAATGTTAAAACATAGGGGTCCCCTTTCCAATGAAAGGGATGTAAATGGTTTGTGAGGATTCAAAAATTTATATGATGAGGTTGGATGTTTAGAAACAATCGATACAATAAGGGTTCTAGAACCCTTCAGTGGTTTAGTTTAGCTCTGGGAAGATGTGGCCCTACACAATGTGGTTTTGGGTCATGTAGTGCAGGCTATCAAAATGTTCCATAATGGAATATCAATTTTTTTCACTGAGTATGGGTGCAATAGATGGTAATGTAATGTCGAGGATGTTCAATATGCTTTAATATTATGGTTATAGAAAATTTAAATCATTCCCCAAGAATATATTATTTAACTGGAGGTGGAAACTTGTGCGAAGAGGTCAACCATTGATAATTACAGAAACCTAAATTCTCTACACTCAGGACAATAACTGTTAGGTTTAAGGGGGGACATTCCTCAAAGACCAACACATCCACAATGTACAATCTATAAGGAATTTCGTAATTCATGATCAAATCATAGTGGTGTACCCTTAGATTAACTTGTCCCATTTATTAGTTTGAAATGTAGGAGAACCAATATTAGGGGATCCCAAGGCCCATGGGGTTCCCTGAGAAGAATATCAACTCATGGAATTGGCTGGTATCGAATTTGGAATCAAATATATAGATGTTATTTTTGGAATACATAATATTAAAGAAGGTTTTGGGAACCCTAAATTTTATATTACTTCCATGTGAACTTGTTAACATGGGGAGGAAATATAGAAAATCATTACTCCTCTTTGATGATGTCAGGGATTACGAGGATTAGAAGACCACTCATAGACAGATAAGATACCTCTAGTTGATGGTTCTAAGGACCTTATGTAGATACATATCTAATATGGTCAAACAAAGGTATCTTTTCTCATTTCCAATGGTTGTGGAAGGTTTTTGGAAAACCAGAGGTGCCCAAGAAATGAAGTTTGATTTATGGATTGAGGTGTTCATAAAGTTTATAGAAGGACACTAAACTTTTTTTTACCTAAGGTCAAGATCTTATGGTCATTAGATAATGAATGATAATGGGACATGGCCTGTATAATTTAATGTCATGCATTCTGGTATTCATTTGTCGATCATTTTAACATCACGTGATGATGAAACCATCATTTCATTTTTTTATTATGATCAAAGGTTTTAAGAACAAGCATGAAATTTTTCATGATAACATTTGGTAAATTTTCTCTTTTGGGGGTAATTTAAATTTTGGAAGCCCAATTTATCCCCACACATGCTTATTGATGTATAGAAATATTCTTGAGCCCTTCCTATGCATATTTATCTCATGTGAAAGTAAGATACATGTAGATCAGAATTGTAGATAGGCAGAGAGAGACTTTATGAATTGTACCCATTTAAACTGAGGAATATTCAATTTTTATGGCTGGTATTTTTTGGAATTCCCTATTCATTTTTAAGGTCATGATTCTTTCCATAGAAATCTCTTTGAAGGAGACCCCTCCAAATTGATCTTAATCATAAATAGGGGATATGTGTATTTTTTCATTCCCTTTGTGAGTCCTTAAACTATAGTCATATAAGATGTATTCTATATATATTGGTCTCATACATATAAATAGGTAATTTCTATATTTCATTCAGGTATATAGGTGAAAGAATTTCCCTAGGGAAGATTCATTGATAGTATGGCTCAATCGAAGTAATTTTATTTCTTCAGGATAAAACATATGTCATTTTGTTTAGCGTAGTGTGTCTATGAAATTTTCATTCATTTTATTCTGATATAACTAGGACATATCACCAATAGGAATAATCACCTTAGGGAAATTCTATCATCTGAGAGGATGCATACCCTAAAATGAAAAGTGAATCAGAATTCCATGTCATACTCAACCTTTGGAAATTGGTATGATGAATATTTTTGTAACATAAATATTATCTTAATCCATTTGTATAGTTTGGTTATATAAATCATAAATTATAACCTAATAATATCTTTTTTAACTGGATGTGGAAACTGGTGGGTATAGGTCAACCATTGATAATGGTGGAAGGCCATATTCAACATAGTGAGGACAATGACTCCTAGGTTTAAGGGTGGACCTCTCTTCTAGGACCAAAAAACCCACTAGTAGAAAGATATTAGGCATTGATTTAATCACAATTGAATCTTATTGGCATCCCATTTGATTAAACAATCCACATTACTATTCTTCAACAGTAGAGAACCGTGTGAAGGGTAGCCCAAGGTTCATGGTGTTCAAAGGGAAGAGTATCAACATTATGAATTCATTTATATAAACAAAAATATTGAAGATATGATGTTGGTTCTAAGATAATTCAATATTCAAGAAGGTATTGAGAACCCTAAAGGCTACACCAATGTGTATTGAATAAATTTTTTGGTTATGGGATAAAAAATTTGACTCTTGAGTACACAATCATCAAAGGGTATAATCTGTTTGTGAAAACCTATTATCATGATATTTAATATCATAAAACTACAATGTTTATGTATAGTTTAAAATCATGTGACTATGATGTATTCATAAATTTTAACATCTTTAAAATAGGATTTGGTTCCCTATTTTTTCATATAATTCACCATAATCATGATGGTGAGAGTGAAATTCTAGGTTCCCTAAGATCATAGGAGTCATGCTTGACAGGAAAAACTAAGGACAACTGGACGATTGATTAATCCACATGAGAGTTCATGATATAAAATATGTGGGGGTGCTCACATTTTTTTTGTGAGAACATATCACTAAAAAAATATGATTCTCACTATGGGGAATATGTGGGAGTAGTGATAATTTTATAATGGACCTAAAATAGAAGATCTTGGCATCACTATATATCCAATTATATTGGAACTAAACCATGTGTAGTTCTAAAAAAGAGAATCCCTTATGAAGGTCTGGACCATATGTAGGGGAACATTATTTTCTATCCATTTCATCGTGGATAAATTTATGATTTGTGGACTACATGTCCCTATGTATACTTTGGTTATAGGAATCAATACACACATAATATAAGGCCCCGACCTTAAACCTTACTTAATCTTGAATTAAATGAATAATTCACATTGAGGATATTTTCAGGTTTAGAGTTTTAGAGAATTATGACATAACTATTACATCTCAAAAGATTACAAAGTAGACACATCTACTCAGTTTCCATTTTTTTTATAAAATAAAAACTCTTAAAAACAAAAATGTCTAGTTCCATGTTTTTAGATAGCATGTCTTTCCTTGATCCCATCCTTGATCCTATTCATCTTTAAGTCCTGTGGAAAACATTTCAAAAACTTGGGATTAGCATAAAAATCCCAGTAAAGGATACGCAAAGAAGGAAAACTATTAGTTTTTCAAAACAACAAGTAAACCATGAGTACTTTACCAAAGTAATACTTTTCACCATTATGAAGTAGTAAAAACTCTTCACTGAATAAAAGACCATTACTTACCCCTTTTCTAACCAAAAGATTACCATAAAACCCATATAAAGAACACATAACATATAAAGGTAACTTGGGACATAAACATACTTAAATGAAATAACCATACGGTCGGCTTCCACACATACTTAATGGAATAGTCGTACGGCCGACTTCCATACCCAATGCATTGGAGGTTATAACGTAATCACCCATCCTGGTATTCACGGAACCACCTTTCATATGGTTTATCATGTAACCACCCGTCAAATGTTTAAGTACCATTATAAAATCATAAGACATAAAACAAATATAATGTAAAGAAAACATTTCCACACTTTGATCATAATATATCACTTAAATATATTGACATAACAAATCCATTATAAAAACCATTTTCAATAACAAAATACATAAAATAGTATATGGTATTTATTTCATTTTAAAAACATCACAGCTTGTTGAGGAAGCCAAAGACCAAATAATACTCACGGCGGTGGAAAAGGTCGTTGTCACCGCATACGTTAAAAGAAACATTCCTTTTTTTCGTTTTGTAAAACGCCTCATAGAAAAAGATTCCTTTTGTATAAAATTAAATGTCAAAGGGTTTTATACACCGTATAAAATAAATCCTTGTATTAGAACAAAATATGCCTCAATGAAAGGATATTGAGATGAAGTCCCTTACAAAGATGGTATCCTTGGATTAAGGATAAATCAATTACATAATTATGTGTGAAAAACGAATACACCAAATATAAGTGGAGATTAAGTGTAAAACAATCATAGGTTATTCACACATATTCATATAACTACATATTCAAGGAGTAAAAGTTTATCCCAAAGAATCAAAATTGGGTTAAGAATTTCCCTTGCAAAAATTTGACAGCCTAACGACGTCACTTCAAAATTCAGAAAATGAGTTGATGAGAGATAAAAAGGGGTATCTCATCACTTGGACATAACATTTATAGAAATAAGGATATATAATAACATATACCATCATAATAATATTAAAAGACCTAAAAAAGAGGTCTTTTAAAATGAGGAGGGTGAAAGGTTCCCTTACCGAATTGGGTAACTTCCAAAACGTACACCCCATGAAAGAAGGACTATACAACATTGATGTAAATACCCATAAACGAAAGTATATTACACCAAGATTATAATAATGGGCAGTACATACACCACTCAAAGGAAAATGGTGGAAAATTTAGCATGAATTTCATAGGAATAAAAGTGAGATGAAAAATCCCTTATGAAAACTCGGCAGCCTAACGGCACCACTTAAAACTTTCAAAAATGGAATTATGAGATCAAATAGGGTCTCTCATAATATGAACAAAAAAAATTACAGTATGATGAATATAAAAGAACATCCCCAAACATAATAATGATGAGATTATAAGAAATTACATAAAAGAGAGTACTTAAAAAGAACGAGAGAGGTTGGATCCCTTACCTCAAGTCTGACTTGTCTTGTTCGTTTCTTTATATTCCTTTAAATCGGGTAACTCTTTTTGATTTGATCTCAAAGGCTTCCTTGGAAAGGATTATGCCCAAAGGTGAGGCTTCAATGATGAAGATAGGGATGCGGAGAGATGAAATGGGCAGGGTTTGGTCGAGCCAAAGGCTTGAGAGGTGTGGGTAAGGTGGTAGAGGTGGGGGCCTTTTATAAGAGGAGAGGAGGGGCACTCTTGGAAAGTTATAAACTTTTACTTTATTATAAAATGCTTTTCAGATTTTAAAGGTCCTAAAATTATATATTTCGAGGATAAGGTAATAAGAGTTCGAAATCCATCCATCCAATAGGTTTTTGACAAGTGTAGGTCTTATAGTTTACATTATATTTTCATTTTATTTAAATCGTTAAATAATGAGGTAATCACTGCATCATCATGGTGTCATAAATAATTTAATTTATTTAATGTATAAAAATTATAAAAATAATATCATGATGTGGGAAATCTTTTTATACTTCTAATGAATATTTATAGTAAAAAATATGAGTTGTATAACCCCATTTAAAAATTGTTTTAGTAAAACAACTCATGTTTGTGACATTTTTATTTTAACTTTAAATAAAACGTTATTTATGTCATTTTCCTACCAAAGTGGCTCCATGGGGTCCCCAAGTTGACCCATGGATTTTCTTGGTCGTCCATGACATATCCAATGAGTGTAGGACATGTGTCTAGGTCATTTCATATTATTAAAACATTATTTTTACCTTAAATTACACTAATTACCTTTAATCGCGATTAAAAAAACTTAAAAGTTACTATTCACAAAAAATTATTTTAATCTCATTGAACCATATTTTACTTCCTAATGACAGCCATGTATGTTGGATTTTTGAAAATAAAATCACAGAAGTGGTAATGTTTCATTTAAACGAAAAATCAATTTCTTTAACTACCACTTAGTGGTTTCACTATTCATCAAAAATTGAAGTTTTTCAGAAAAATACCAAAAATTCACCCTAAGATATATTTGATATTCCGAATTCAAAAATGATGTCTATTTTAAAAAATTAAAAACATATAAGTTTCATTAATCAATTTAATAATTAATTCCCGCTGTCAAAACAAATAGCGTGTTTTTAAGAAACAATATCTATTAAAAGATTGACACTAGTTTAAGTCCCATTTCAAAGTGAAATTAATTAAAATCACCACCATTGGATTAAATGGTAAAAATATATTCTAAATACACTTTAATATCAATTAAAAATATAATCTATCAATATAAATAAATCATATTAAAAAGAGTTTTTGAATTAAAATTCAACATTTTCAATAAAAATGATCTTTATCGGAAAAATAACAAAAATTTACACAAAGTAAATTTTGATGTCCGGATTCTAAAGAATGATTTTATTTTGTCAAATACAACATATAATATTGTCAAAAGTATATTTAAAAAGGGTTCTCCATCAAAAGGTGGTTAATCGACCTTTTAAAGAATATTAGAAGATTTATGCTTAAAATTGGATTCATTTTCATTTTAAGGATCTAACATTTATTGGATAAAATTAAAAATATTTGACAAACATATATAATTATTATTTAGTTAGTTCTGTTCTTTCCCTCCATTACAATTTGAAGGCGTTAACTACCATTTAAAATAATATTATTTTATTATTAGAGTGCAACGTAAGATTTCAAAGAAACTCGTTGTTGCGTATTAGGTACGCCATCGAGCATAGAGTTCCCTTTAAAGTAATATTAATATTTTATTCACAAATAAGGATAAATATGAAAATGTCATATTCTTTATTTACCTGGGGTGTTACATCCTTCCCCCCTTTTGGGAATTGCGTCCTCGCAATTTTAAAATTAGGCTCGAAAACATCATTGAAAGCCCCACATCGGAGAAGGAGTAAATTAAACTATCACTTTAAAAGAAAGAAAGGGAAGTACAAAGGTCACCCGAGTTAACCCATACTAGGATTCAATGTATGAAAACATGGATATGGAAGAAAAAAAAGGGTCATGTTCTGAGGGAGTGTGATAGAAAACATGTTTAGGAGAAAGTTAACCACCAGAAAATCATAAACTTGTGATGGGTTAAACGGTATTGGATTCCCCAGTAGGAAAAGTTAACATACAACATTTTTTTAGTTACTTTTCATTGAGGAATTTATTTTTGAGCTTAACATAAGGAAACATACTTACTTGTCATGTTGACTTTCAACTTTTACTAGATTTCTTACACGAACTCATATTTTCTCTAAAAGATGAGTCTTTAGGATGAATTGTTTACATTAAGAGAGCTATAATCAACTTCTAGAGAATCACCTAAACCACAAAAGAGAACTGTATACTTCCCATGTCTTTAGACCTTAACCAAAACTAAAACCAAAAAGGATAGTATAAGATCAGATAATACCCAAAAAGGATAATCCTTTATAAAATGGAAATGTATTCTTAATCTCCAAAATTTGTCCAACAAGACCCAAAGTTTAACGAAGGCCAAAAGTAAACCAAACTAAGATTGAAACCCAAATATTTGAAGGATTTAATCACATAGTCTCCCAAGTTAAATCGTAACATTTATCTCCAAACAACATCAGTTGCTCTTAAAGTCTCATATTGAAAACTAATTAACCTAATCACATATCCTCCATGATAGGTTAATAATTTCCATAGATAACCCAAAATCAACTTACTCTTAATTCATAAAATCATCTAACTAAAAATAATTAGTCAAAATAACCAGGGACTTCACGTAGTCCAGTGGTAGGTGATAAATACCAGTCACACTTTGGTTGTAGGTTCGATTCCCACAGCATTGTCCGACGCGATGGGTTGTCACACGGTCTGCGCGTTGTCCTTTTTCCAAAACTACATAATTCTTAAAACATTCCCCAAAACAAGATAAAATCTTCAAAAATGATCATAACATATTTTAACCTCAAGTTTATCTCATGCCTTTCATTTTCCATCATATCATAGAGTAACCCGTAATTACCTAAAAAGTAGGGATCATATAAACCCTAATGGTTACCTTTATAATTATTACCTGAACTTCCACATCGAGTTGGTCATCTCGTACATGATGCATTAGAGAACTCACCAAGGTTCAAGTGGTTGATCATGACTCCTTGATAGTTGGTTTAGCACAACCATGAGATTCCTCATTGAATCCCCCATTTCATCCAGTCTCTTAATCAGATAACCACCACAGTTTCCATCAAACCCATTGTCACTTTGGTGCCTTCTAGATCCATCCATTTACTAAAAACATAAATGTCAGTGTGCGTATATCAACAAAATCATCATGTACTAATAAGGAAGTTAAAAACTAAGATATACTTACTCATTCAATTTATCTAAAAACTATGACTCTTTCTGAAATCCTAGCCATTATGGTAATGCACTTATGCTTATAGAATACCCTAACCTCTAAAGTTATCTAAACCAACCTTTGATACCAACTATAAGGCCCCGGCCTTAAACCTTACTTAATCTTGAATTAAATGAATAATTCACATTGAGGATCTTTTCAGGTTTAGAGTTTTAGAGAATTAGGACATAACTATTACATCTTAAAAGATTACAAAGTAGACACATCTACTCAGTTTCCATTTTTTTTATAAAATAAAAACTCTTAAAAAGAAACATGTCTAGTTCCATGTTTTTAGATAGCATGTCTTTCCATGATACCCATACTTGATCCTATTCATCTTTAATTCCTGTATAAAACATTTCAAAAACTTGGGATGAGTATAAAAAGCCCAGTAAAGGATACACAAAGAAGGAAAACTGTTATTTTTTCAAAACAACAAGTAAACCATGAGTACTTTACCAAAGTAATACTTTTAACCTTTATGATGTAGTAAAAACTCTTCACTGAATAAAAGACCATTACTTACCCATTTTGTAACCACAATATTACCATAAAACCCATATAAAGAACACATAACATATAAAGGTAACTTGGGACATAAACATACTTAAATGGAATAACCATACGGTCAAGTTCCACACATACTTAATGGAATAGCCATACGGACGACTTCCATACCCAATACATTGGAGGTTATAAAGTAACCACCCATCCTGGTATTCACGGCACCACTCGTCATATGGTTTATCACGTAACCACCCGTCAAATGTCCAAGTACCATTATAAAATCACAAGACATAAAAAAATATAATGGAAAGAAAACATTTCCACACTTTGATCACAATATATCACTTAAATATATTGACATAACAAATCCATTATAAAAACCATTTACAATACCAAAATACATAAAATAGTATATGGTATTTATTTCATTTTAAAAACATCATGGCTTGTTGAGGAAGCCAAAGACCAAATAATACTCGTGGCGGCGGAAAAGGTCGTTGTCACCACGTACGTTAAAAGAAACATTCCTTTTTGTCGTTTTGTAAAACGCTTCATAGAAAAAGATTCCTTTTGTATAAAATTAAAAGTCAAAGGGGTTTATACACTGTATAAAAGAAATCCTTTTATTAGAACAAAATATGCCTCAATGAAAGGAGATTGAGACGAAGTCCCTTACAAAGACGGTATCCTTGTATTAAGGATAAATCAATTACATAATTATGTGTGAAAAATGAATACACCAAATATAAGTGGAGATTAAGTGTAAAACAATCATAGGTTATTCACACATATTCATAGAAAGACATATTCAAGGAGTAAAAGTTTATCCCAAAGAATCAAAATTGGGTTAAGAAGTTCCCTTTCAAAAATTTGACAGCCTAACGGCGTCACTTCAAAATTCATAAAATCAGTTGATGAGAGATAAAAAAGGGTATCTCATCACTTGGACATAACATTTATAGCAATAAGGATATATATGAACATATCCCATCATAATAATATTAAAATACTTAAAAAATAAGTCTTTTAAAATGAGGAGGGTGAAAGGTTCCCTTACCGAATTGGGTAACTTCCGAAACATACACCCCATGAAAGAAGGACTATACAACATTGATGTAAATACCCATAAACGAAAGTATATTACACCAAGAGTAGAATAATGGGAAGTAAATACACCACTAAAATGAAAATGGTGGAAAATGTAGCATGAATCTCACATGAATAAAAGTGAGATGAAAAATCCCTTATGAAAACTCGGCAGCCTAACAGCGCCGCTTAAAACTTCCAAAAATGGAAATATGAGATCAAATAGGGTCTCTCATAATATGAACAAAAAAAATTACAATATGATGAATATAAAAGAAAATCCCAAAACATAAGAATTATGAGCTTATAAGAAATGACATAAAAGAGATTACTTAAAAAGAACGAGAGAGGTTGGATCCCTTACCTCAAGTCTGACTTGTCTTGTCCATTTCTTTATATTCCTTTAAATCGGGTAACTCTTTTTGATTTGAGCTCAAAGGCTTCCTTGGAAAGGATTCTGCCCAAAGGTGAGGCTTCAATGATGAAGAGAGGGATGTGGAGAGATGAAATGGGCAGGGTTTGGCCGAGCCAAAGGCTTGAGAGGTGTGGGTAAGGTGGTAGAGGTGGGGGCCTTTTATAAGAGGAGAGGAGGGGCACTCTTGGAAAGTTATAAACTTTTACTTTATTATAAAATGATTTTCAGATTTTAAAGGTCCCAAAATTATATATTTCTAGGATAAGGTAATAAGAGTTGGAAATCCATCCATCCAATAGGTTTTTGACATGTGTAGGTCTTAGATTTTACATTATCTTTTCATTTTATTTAAATTGTTAAATAATGAGGTAATCACTGCATCATCATGGTGTCATAAATAATTTAATTTATTTAAAGTCTAAAAATTATAAAAAAAAATCATGATGTAGGAAATATGTTTATATTTATAATGAATATTTATAGTAAAAAATATGACTTGTTTAACCCCATTTAAAAATTGTTTTAGTAAAACAACTCATGTTTGTGACATTTTTATTTTAGCTTTAAATAAAAAGTTTTTTATGTCATTTTCCTACCAAAGTGGCTCCATGGGGTCCCCAAGTTGACCCATGGATTGTATTGGTAGGCCATGACACATCCAATGAGGGTAGGACATGTTTCTAGGTCATTTCATATTATTAAAACATTATTTTTACCTTAAATTACACTAATTACCTTTAATCGCGATTAATAAAACTTAAAAGTTACTATTCACCAAAAATTATTTTAATCTCATTGAACCACATTTTAATTCATAATTAAAACCATGTATGTCGGATTTTTTAAAATCAAATCACAGAAGTGGTAAAGTTTCATTTAAACAAAGAATCAGTTTCTTTAACTACCACTTAGTGGTTTCACTATTCATAAAAAATTGAAGTTTTTCAGAAAAATACCAAAAATTCACCCTAAGATATATTTGATATTCCGAATTAAAAAATGATTTCTATTTTACAAAATTCAAAACATATAAGTTGCATTAATTAATTTAATAATTAATTTCCGATGTCAAAACAAATAGCGTGTTTTTAAGAAACAATATCTATTAAAAGATTGACACTAGTTTAAGTCCAATTTCAAAGTGAAATTAATTAAAATGACCACCATTGGATTAAATGGTAAAAATATATTCTAAATACACTTTAATATCAATTAAAAATATAATCTATCCATATAAATAAATCAGATTAAAAGGAGGTTTTGAATTAAAATGCAACATTTTCAATAAAATGATCTTTATCGGAATAATAACAAAAATTTACACAAAGTAAATTTTGATGTCTGGATTCTAAAGAATGATTTTATTTTGTCAAATGAAACATATAATATTTTCAAAAGTATATTTAAAAAGGGTTCTCCATCAAAAGGCGGTTAATCGACCTTTTAAAGAATATTAGAAGATTTATGCTTAAAATTGGATTCATTTGCATTTTAAGCCTCTAACATTTATTGGATAAAAGTAAAAATATTTGAAAAACATATATAATCATTTTGTAGTTAGTTCTGTTCTTTCCCTCCATTACAATGGCTATGCGTTAACTACCATTTAAAATAATATTATTTTATTATTAGAGTGCAACGTAAGATTTCAAAGAAACTCGTTGTTGCGTATTGGGTACGCCATCGAGCATAGCGTTCCCTTTAAAGTAATATTAATATTTTATTCAAAAATATGGATAAATATGAAAATGTCATATTCTTTATTTACCTGGGGTGTTACACATAAATCTAATGAAGAAATTCCTCAAACTACTTTAGTTTTTATGTGGGAAGATTTCATTTTCAATATATTTTAGTTGATCCAAAGATCATATATTTGGGTGTCACTATATATCCTTTAGTAATAGGTATCATTCCATACTTAGTTATGGAATGAAAAACTCTCCACCCAGGTTTGAACCATACATATAGGGGTATTTATTTTTTATTATATTGTAACTAGATATAGGATTTGGGATCTTGGAATAACTATAAATAATGTTATACCATGAATATAGAAATATATAGTTTTGTAATAGATAACTCTTCATGTGGGTCTAACCCATAATTATACATGGTAGTTTCTCTGTTTATGGTATAGTTGGACCTAGATTTTGAGATCTAGGAATCACTAAAAATCCTATGACCTGTGGAATCAATCCACATGTAGTTCATAGATATTTACATACATAGGTCTAGCCTATATGCATTGATGGGTACATTAATACTTATGTTGTGGATTAGCCTAGGATTTGGGATCTGGGAGTCACTATTTATCCCGTGATAATGAGAATAAATCCAAAAATAGTTGTTGAATCAATAATTCCCTTCCCAAATTTGACCCATACATAGGGAGGGGATACATTTTCATATTGCAACCCAACCCATGATTGGATATCCGAGAATTAGTATGTATACAATAGTAATAAGATTAAATACACAGATAGTTCTTGAATGTTAAAATATCTATGTGGACCTGAATCTCACATAATGATGTGATTACTTATTATTTATTATTACACAGATCTATTTCATTTGCATTGAATCTCTAGTGAAGTAATGTTCTAACTATATTTTAACATAATTTAGTTATTATGACTTATATGCTTTCTAACATCATATGGTAAGGGAGAAATATTTTATTAAAATTAATGTCTTGATGTCAGGACATAGAATGACTAATGGATGCTATGAAATTTAATTATTGAGAGTACTTTAATTGGTGGGAGTCATAACATGTTTCCTATATATTATGGCCAATGATTAAGATACATTCAACATGAACTTATATATGTTGTATGAATCTTCTCACATGGGTTCTATTTTAATCAATTATTTACCAGTATCATTGGGGTTCTGAGAACTCATACTATTTCTCCTTGATGGAATAAGAAATGGAAAAATTTTTTATTGAAGGAACGCACAATCTGACTCTAATGAAGTTCAAGGTTCTATACTGTATAAATCCATTTCACCTCGAATCATTCCAACTCATCCATATACTTTTTAAATAGTTCATCATCTAAGAGTTTTCCCATGATATATATTTAGATTTGTGGAAATTGGACTTCTATAGGAAACACTAATTTGGTTCTATAGACCAATGAATATGGAGTCACCTGTGTGGAAGTGCATGTAGTGGTATGGTTACCCATAAATCATGGAGGATCTTTTCCAACTAATAATTATTATCCTTTTCTTGAATTTCTAGAGAATATTTTACATTGTCTTGTTGAAGTAATCTATCTTTCCATTTTTTCACTCCACAGTAATTGGATGAATGGTTGGACTTAATGTGGTAATCCAAGTTTAATTTCATCAATTTTATGGAATAGAAGTTAGTGATGTTTTCTTTCATTATCGTGTAGGGGACACCAAATATGATGATAGTATTGGACTTCATGAATTCAATGATATTATTTATCTTGAATCACATTAGGGGTATTAACTCAGTACACATAGAAAATATGTTTTTGGCGATAAGGATTTACATAAAATAGATAGATGTAACTAGGGGATATATTCCCATAATGTCAATTCTCTATATGGGAAATACTAATAAATATTTAGTTTTATGTAACAACTCATGGGGTTGTTGGAATAAGTTTAAATGAATTTATAATGCCTGAAATTTCCTAGTTAATTCCACACAGTTCCACATCATTATTTTATAGTACTAACTAATAAACCTTATTTGGTGGGATAGTATATTACTAGACTAATGATATAAGGACCCGAACTTAAACATTAAATAATATTGAATGAAGTTAATAATTTACATTGAGGATCTTTTCATGTTTAGAGCCTTATAGAATTAGGTCATAACATAAAGATAACAACTTGAATATTACATGTAGACACTTCTACTCAGTATCCATTTTTCTCATAAAATAAAAATTCTTGAAAAAAGAGTCACATCTAGTTCCATGTTTTAGACAACATGAATTTTCCTTGATCCCATCCTTGACCCTATTCTACTTTATGTCCTGTGAAAATCATTTCAAAAACTTGGGATGAGCATAAAAAGCTTAGTACATGATACACAAATATGGAAAACTGTTAGTTTTTTTAAACAACAAGTAAACCATGAATACTTTATCATAAGTAATAATTTTCACCTTTATAAAGTAGTAAATACTCTTCAGTGAATAAAATATCATTTCTTACCCTTTTGTAACCAAAATATTACCATAAAATCCATATAAATAACACATAACATATAATGGTAACATGAGACAAAAACATACTTAAATGGAATAACCATACGGTCAACTTCCACACATATCACTAAATGGAATTTCCATACGGCCAACTTTCATACCCAATTCTTGGAGGTTATAATGTAACCACCCATCCTGGTTTATCACAGCACCACCCGTCATTTGGTTTATCATGTAACCACCCATCAAATGTCTAAGTACCATTATAAAATCAAAACACATACAACAAATATAAAGGAATGAAAACATTTACACATTTCAATCAAAATATATCAATTAAATATATTAACATAACAAATCCTTTATAAAAATCATTTTCAATACCAAAATACATAAAATAGTATATGGTATTTATTTTCCTTTAAAAAAATTATGGCTTGTTAAGAAATCCAAAGATCAAATAATACTCGCAGCGGCAGAAAGGCCGTTGTCACCACTTACGTTAAAATAAACATATCTTTTTGTCATTTAGTAAAATGATTCATTGAAAAATATTCCTTTTGAATGAAATGAAAAGTCAAAGGTGTTTATATAGCGTATAAAAGAAAGTCGTGTATGAAACAATATATGCCTCAATGAAAAAATATTGAGATGAAGTCCCTTACAAAGATCATTTTGTAAATAAAATAGATCGATTATGTGTATTCACTATGACTACACATAAATCAAGTATAAATACAAGATAGGATATGAAAATATATATCTCACATAATCATATAATGGCATAATCAAGAAGTATAAGTTTAACCCAAAGAATGGGAATTGGGTTAAGAATTACCCTTATAGAAATTTGATAGCCTAATGACGTCACTTTAAAATTCAGAAAATGAATTGATGAGAGAGAAAAGGGTATCTAATCACATGGACATAATATTTATAGAAATAAAGATATTGAAGCACATATCCCAACATATGAAGATATAAATTAAACAACATAACAAAAAGAAGTCTTTTAAAAAGAGGAGGGTTAAAGGTTCCCTTACCGATTTGGTAACTTACGAAACATACACCCCATGAAAGACAGATCATACAATGAAGATTTAAATACCCATAAATTTAAGTATATTACAAAAATAGTAAAAATAATGGTCAGTACGTACACTACACAAAGGAAATAGTGACAAATATAGAATGAATCTCACGGGAATAAAAGTGAGATAAGAAATCCATTACCACATTGTAATCAATCGAGTCATATGACCAAAAGTTAGTAACCACCAAATGAATCATAGAATTCCATGAATATAAAAATAATACTGATAATATATATATCAAATGTTAGAACACAATACACCACTTGCAACAAATAAGTGACTAATAATGGAAATCTCACAGAATTAAAAGTGAGATAAGAAGCCCCTTACCTCATGTTCGACTTGAACTGTTCGTTATTTAATATATTGAATAATAAACTAAAGTTAATTTCTACTTGATTAAGAACATTTTTAAAGTTTATTATTCCTTTTATATCACTTATTACCATGTTATAAACATTATTTAATCATTTAAGTTAATAATGGTCATGTTGTCGATATTTGGTACTTGAGTCAAAAATGAAATTCTTATAATTAAAAATTATTCATGTGGTCAAATATCTAATATCTCCAAAATTATGTTCATGATGTAGATATAATATATATCATATATATTCAGTATATGTATTTATTTATAATAGTACATAACATTTGGATATAAGAAATGAAATGCACCATTCATGGAGACGGTAAGCCGTACGTACGCATGAACGCAACTTTCATTTCTATTTCGTATTGTAATGGAATGAAAACTTAATAATACATAATTATATTATAATTACAGTATAATATAATATAAAATTTCATTAAATACACCCTTTATATGTTCTACCTAAGGCATGAATGAGTCATATCACTTTGATGGGGCGGTAGTCTGCACTTCCTCAAATGAGATTATCATATTTACCCACTATGGAAACCATAAAGGTATTATATAAATGAAAAATACAGAAGCATAAAGAAAACCTATAAATAATATATATCATATATAAATACATTTCCATCATAATGGCCACCATGAGAGGCAGCTGCAGATATTTGAACAATCATCGTTTTGGGAGGCAGTAGTTCTTCGTCCACAGAAACAATATGTTTTTTACCCATTAGACGGAGGTGTGTGTAATTTTAGTTATAATCCTTCTCATAAAAACATCCTAGTATATTGAGGATACTGGTTTTGTTATAAAATAAATTAATAAAAATAGTTTATGGGGTTGGAGAAGTAAAATAAAACAAAATAAAACAAAAGAATTTAAGAGAAACCGTTACCTTTAATTCGGGTAACTCCCTTTGGTTTGACCAAAATGGTTTTTTGAAGTACCTTATGCCTAAGTTAAGTATTATAGGAGGAGTAGAGGGATTTGAGGAGATTAATTGGGCAGATTTTGTATTATCCAATGGTATTGAGAGGTGTGAGGAATGGTTTAGAAGTGGTGTACTTTTATAAGGGAGAGGGGGTGCTCTTTAGGAAAGTTTGAAAATGTTATTTTATTATAAACTTATCTTCAGTTTCAAAAGGTCAAAAAATAATTAAAGTCGAAGTTAAGATGAATAATGGTCAAAATAAAATCATCCAATAAGAATTGGGAAGGTTTTGAATATTAATTTAATATTTATAATCTTATTTATTTAAATCATTTATTAATGAGGTAAACACTACATCATTATTATGTCATAAATAATTTAATTTATTTGATGTCCAAAAATTATAAAAAAATATCATAATGTAGGAAATATTTTTATATTTATAATGAATATTTATTGTTGAAAATATAATGGTTTCTCCCAAATTTACCCAAGTTTTAAGAGTCAAGCGGTCGCTTGTAGTGCAGCTTGGGTTGTCGAATCCTCAGAGACCTAAGAAGAACTTTTAGACACTAAATAAAAAGAGATGGATTTTTGGCTATGAAGTTTCCAACTTGGGTTGATTTTAGATGGTTTTTAAAGAGCACTAAAAGATCTATGTTAATTCAAATTATGAGGAAATGAGTTGATCCCAGGTTATTGCTCGGGGTGGATTGAATGAATTCTTTTTTTTTTTACGATTTTAATTTCATTAACTCAAGAAGGATTCATGCAATGAATTCAAAATAACCTAATAACTTACTGATTAAGCACCTTCACAACACATGATAATCACCTATACACTTGTAGGATCATTTTCATGAGCACTCCAAGATAAAGGATATAATTAGCACATCAAAGTGGGGTGAATAAATTCAATAAGGAAGAGGAAGAATAAAAATCAATGAATGAAAGAAACTCAATTAAAAGAAATTAATAACATTTAGAGAGTGAGAAATAACATTCAATCCAGAACCTTTCTACTCCCTTGGATAAACCCATAAAAGAGATAGCCCTCCATTGATGACAAGTTCTCAACGGAAGCAGAAAGTAGACTTACGAGGGTGGAATTGAAGAAGTAAAAACAACACAAATAACGATCACTCCACCGTTGTGTGAAAAAAATCACAAGATTTGGTGTGAAAAATTTCACAACTTGAGGCAAAGGTATCAAGGTGATATAAATAATAACATAATAATAGAATAAGAAGAACTTTTATTGAATACTAAGGCGATTCGAACAACTTACATGAGAAGGAAGAACATTACAAAGGCAAATTGGCATAATAACACTGCAATGAAAAGAAAGCACCAAGATCCTCAAATCCTCCATCCTTACTGCCTGAAATAGGAATTTTGGAAGCCTTTGGCCGAG
Organism: Viscum album; assembly: GCA_963277665.1. Taxonomy (NCBI): domain Eukaryota; kingdom Viridiplantae; phylum Streptophyta; class Magnoliopsida; order Santalales; family Viscaceae; genus Viscum; species Viscum album. The sequence continues at coordinate 1,596,465,970 of OY728119.1, read as the reverse complement.
CTCCCATCATCCCATGTTCCTTTAATTAATTTTTTTGGAGAAAGGTGGGTGGACATTTAATGCATAAGAGACTTTTCAACTCTTGCCTCAAAATTGCAGCCAGCTTAAATCCACCGGAAAGACGCGCCTAAATTACCTTCTAGAAGGCCGAATTATAGTGGGACCTAGAATAATTAAATGAAGCCCCAGATATAACCTAACATCCTGTAAAAGTTAAGCCCAAAATAATAAACCTTTCTCGAGATATGATATAAATAGCGGTATGTTTTTTTGGGCCGCAGAATCTGGCCCATAATTGAATCTTCAACTTGGGCCGCATTAATAACCACAATTTAGGATGAATTAGCACTGTATCCAGAAGAATTATTTGTTTCTATATATTTCTTATAGTCTCCCATGAATTTTGGGCTTCATTGGGCTTGTATTGTGATCCCCACAGTCTGATCAGTGGGATGATATCCAATCTGCGTTCTCCAGAATTGTTTCTTTTCTTTGCCAAAAATACTCATCATCATTTATGAATCCTCCATTGATCCCTGAATGAAAAATGTTCATATTTAAGTTTATATAAATTTACAAAAATATCAAATTAAAATACGGATAATTACATTCTTTGAAATCAGATGAAACATTGGGCCTAAATTGGTGCATATTAGGCATGGAGTGCACAAATGAAGAGAATGGATGTTCAAAATTAAAATCCACTAACTCAGCCCCATAAGATCAAAAACAAACATTTAATACCATTAAAATGTAATCAAAATATGTTTTTTATTGGATAATAATATAACTTATATAACTCTATGTAAAAATTAATTTACTAAAAGATATTTGTTTATGTCATTTTTGTCTTTACTTTTAAGTTAATTCAAATAAAGTGTCATTATCACTCCCAAGTGGCCCTATGGGGTTCCAAAATTGACCCAAGGATTCCCATTGTAGGATATGTATCAACTAATATGATTAGGATACATGTTAGGTTAATTTTATATTATTATAATAATATTTGTTTACCCTTATTTACCAGATTTACCCTTTAACCATGGTAAATAATTTTTTTACTGAAGTAAATTTTCACAATGTATATAAATAAAAGTTATCTATTTACACAATTTGGACCTCTTGATTCCAAATATTTAATCCATTTTTCCAAATTCAAAACACAGAAGTGGCAGAAATTAATTTAAAATTAATTCCCACTGTCAAAATAAAAGGCGTGTTTTTAAGAAATATTAACTATCAAAAGATTGGCACTTATTTATGTCCAATTTCATTTGGAAATTACTTCCAATGAAGAAAATTGGATTAAATGGTAAAATTATAATCAAACTACACTTTAAAACCAATTAAAAAGATAATCTAACCTTATAAATAAATTAGATTAAAAGGCAGTTTTGAATTAAAATACAGTATTTTTTCACTATTCATTAAAAATGAATTTTATCAGAAAATACCAAAAATTTACCCAAATTAAATTTTGATATCTCTATTCTAAAGAATAATTTTATTTGTCCAAATAGAACATATAAAATTGACCAAAAATATATTTAAAGAGGGTTCACCATCAAAAGGTGGTAAATCAACCTTTTAAAGTAAATTATGCTTAAAATTAGATTCATTCACATTTTAAGCCTCTAAATTTTATTGGATAAATTTAAAAACATTTAAAAAACAAGTATAATCATATTTTAGTTAGTTCTATTCATTCCCACCAATACAACGACTAGGTGTTAACTACCATTTAAAATAATAATATTGTATTATTATTGTACAACATAAGATTTCAAAGAAACCTGTTGTTGCGTATCGTGTACGATATCGAACATAACATCCCCTTTAATGTAAAATTAATATTTAATTCATAAATATTAATAAATATGAAAATGTCATATTTATTTATTTACTTGGGATGTTATATCCCCCCCTTTTGGAAATTGCATCCTCACAATTTTATTCTCTTATCAAATAAATGAGGGTATTTATCCCTCATAGCATTTTCAGATTCCCAAGTTGCCTATTCAACCATATGGGTTTTCCAAGAAACCTTTACCTAGTGAATTACCTTATTCGGAAACACATACTCTCTTCAGTCATGAATCTGGATTGGATGTTCCTCATAAGAGAGATTCTCTTCCAACTGAACTACCTATGGCCTCAAAACATGAGATGGATCTAACATATACTTTCTCAATATTGAAACATGAAAAACATTGTGTACCTGGGACAAACATGGAGGTAAATCCACTCTATATGCAACTGATTCATCTTTCTATAGGATTTCATAAGGTCCAATGAACCTCAGAATCAACTTTCCCTTCTTACCAAAATGCATCACACTCTTCCATGGAGAAATTTTGAGAAAGACATGATCACCTACCTCGAAAGAGAGATCTTTCCTCTGATTATCTGCATAATTTTTTGCCCGCTCTGAGCTGTTCTCATGTGCTTCTAAATTAACTGAACTTTCTCTACCATATCTTCTACCAATTCTGGTCCCATCAGCTTCCTTTCACCTACTTCATCCCAAAAAGATGGAGTTCGATAATGCTTTCCATATAATGCTTCAAACAGAGCCATCTGTATACTAGAATGAAAGCTGTTATTATAATAAAAATAAACCAAAGAAAGATGTTAGTCCCAACTTCCATGGTAATCTATCAATCAAGCACATAACATATCCTCCAAGGTCTGAATTGTTCATTATGACTGCCCATCTGATTACAGATGAAAATATGTACTAAAATTTAATTCAATACCTAAAGACTTCTGAAGGCCTTTCCAAAAGTTAGAAGTAAACCTGGGATCACGATCAGATATAATGGAGAGGGGAACACCATACAACCCGACTATCTCTTTATCATACAACCGAGAAAGTTGATCTAGAGACAAATTATCTTGAATAGGAAGGAAATGAGTAGATTTAGTCAATCAATCAACAATAACCCAGATTGCATTGTTACCTAGAGATGTCTTTGGTAATCCCACAATGAAGTCCATAGATATATTTTCCCATTTTCACTCTGGCATCGGTAAATACTGAAGCATTCCGTTCGATAACTGAAACTCTGATTTAACCTGCTGACAAGTCAAACACTTCACAGTAAAATCAACAATATCTCTTTTCATTCAATCCCACCGATAATACTCCCGAGGATCTCTATACATCTTAGTAATGCCAAGGTGAACTGAAAACGGGGAACTATGAGATTCACACAACAACTCATTCTTCAAATTTGAATCACAAGGTACACATAATCTTTTCCCAAACCTCAAAACACAATCATTATCAATGTTAAATTCAGGAAACTTACCCTTCTGAACCAAATCTACCTTTTTCTGCAACTCTCTATCTTCCTTCTGTGCTTTCTTAATTCTGTCTAATAGAGATGATCTCACTAACACCTGAAACAATACAAAATAATTTCTTACCACAAAAACTTCTATGCCAAATTTCATCAAATGAAAAGCCAAAGTATCTCGTTCCAAACATATCATGGTTAATGAAGCATTACTTTTGTAAATCAAAGCATCGGCCACTTTATTTTCTTTTCCCAGATGGTAAATGATCATGAAATCATAATCCTTGATTAATTCCATCCATCTACTCTATCTCATGTTTAATTCGTTCTGAGTGAATATATACTTTAAACTTTTGTGGTTAGTATATATTTAACATTTTACTCCATACAAATGGTGCCTCTAAAATTTTAAAGTAAAATCAACAGAAACTAATTCCAAATCATGTGAAGGGTAATTTAACCGATGAGGTTTCAACTGACGTGAAACATAATCAATTACCTGATCATTCTGCATAAGGACACAACCAAGTACTTTCAACTAAGAATCACTATAAATAACAAACTCACCATTTCTGGAAGGGAGTGCCAAAACTGTATCATTCACAAATCTTCTTTTCAATTCCTAAAAACAATCATCACATTCTTTTTTCCAAACTAAATTAAAACCTTTTCGAGTTAACTTAGTCATTTGACTAGATAACCGTGCAAAGGTTTCAACAAACCTCTGGTAATAACCTACCAAACCAAGAAAACTATGGATCCCGGTAATATTTGTGGGTCTTGGAAATTCTTCAACAATTTTTTTTAGCAGGATCAATAGTTATGCCATTTTTTAAACAATGTGACCAAAGGAAAGAAATTTTTTGTAACCAAAACTCAAACTTGCTAAATTTCCAAAATAGTTTATATTATTTTAAGTTTTTCAAAGACAACACTTAAATGACTTTCATGTTCCTATTTTCTTTTAGAATAAACCAAAATATAATCAATAAGCACAAACACCATTTACCACCTGAGTCAAATGAGCCATCACTACAACAAACTATTCAATTCTGATTCTGAACATCTTAGGATGCTAATTTGGAATGTCATTTTCATCTCTATGAATTCCTAGCATAGATTCCCTGTTTCCTCAACAAAAAACCATTCTTAACACGGAAATATCTTAGGCGAAGAAACATGGTAATCTGTAAATGTTATCATTTCAATATTAACATAAATTAATTTATGGATATTAATTTAACAATACCCTAAATCCTAAATTTATCTAAACCGACCTCTAATACCAACTATAAGGACCCAGCCTTAAACATTACATAATCTTGAATTAAGTTAAAAATTCACATTGAGGATATTTTCAGGTTTAGAGATTTAGATAATTAGGTCATAACATAAACATAACATCTTGAATATTACATGTAGACACTTCTACTCAGTATCCATTTTTCTCATAAAATAAAAATTCTTGAAAAAAAAGTTTCATGTATAGTTCCATGTTTTAGAAATCATGACTTTTACTTGATCCCATCCTTGACCCTATCCCACTTTATTTCCTGTGAAAAAAATTTCAAAAACTTTGTATGAGCATAAAAATCTCAGTAAGGGATACACAAAGAATCAAAACTAGTAGTTTTTTTAAAACAATAAGTAAACCATGAATACTTTATCATAAGTAATACTTTTCACATTTATGAAGTAGTAAATACTCTTCATTGAATAAAATAACATTTCTTACCCTTTTGTAACCAAAATATTACCATAAAACCCATATAAATCACACATAACATATAAAGGTAACTTGGGACATAAACATACTTAAATGGAATAACCATACAGTTGACTTCCACAAATATCACTAAATGGAATAGCCATATGGCCGACTTCCATACCCAATGAATTGGAGGTTTTAACATAACCACCTGTTCTGATTTATCACAACACCACCAGTCATTTGGTTTATCACGTAACCGCCCATCAAATGTCCAAGTACCATTATAAAATCATAACACATACAACAAATATAAAGGAATGAAAAAATTTCCATATTTCAATAACAATATATCACTTAAATATATTGACATAACAAATCCTTTATCAAAACCATTTTCAATACCAAAATACATAAAAGAGTATATGACATTTATTTTCCATTAAAAAAATTACGTCATGTTAAGGAATCCAAAGATCAATTAATACTCGCGGGGGTGGAAAGGTTGTTTTCACCGCTTACATTAAAAGAAACATTCCTTTTTTTCATTTAGTAAAACTCTTCCTTGAAAAATATTCCCTTTGAATGAAATGAAAAGTAAAATGTATTTATACAGCGTATAAAAGAAAGTCATGTATAAAATAATATATGCCTCAATGAAAGAATATTGAGACGAAGTCCCTTACAAAGATCATTTTGTAAATAAAATAGATCGATTATGTTTATTCACTATAAGTAAACATAAATAAAGTATAAATACAAGATAGGATATGGAAAGATATATCTCACATAATAATAGTATGACATAATCAAGAAGTAGAAGTTTAACCCAAATAATGGGAATTGGGTTAAGAAGTTCCCTTACAGAAATTTGACAACCTAACGATGTCACTTAAAAATTAAGAAAATGAATTGATGAGAGAGAAAAGGGTATCTCATCACATGGAAATAATATTTAAATAAATAAGGATATAGAAGAACATATTACAACATATGAATATTTAAATTAAAATACATAACAAAAATAAGTCTTTTAAAAAGAGGAGGGTGAAAGGTTCCCTTACCGATTTGGTAACTTACGAAACATACACCCCATGAAAGACGGATCATACAATGAAGATGTAAATACCCATAAATATAAGTATATTACACAAATATTAAAAATCATGGGAAGTACATACACCACACAAAGTAAATAATGACAAATATAACATGAATCTCACGAGAATAAAAGTGAGATAAGAAATCCCTTACCACTATAATAAATCAAGTTGTATGAACAAAAGTTAATAAACACCAAATGAATCAAATAATACCATGAATATAGAGATAATAATGATAATATATATCAAATTTCAGTACAAAATACACCACATGCAATAAATAAGTGGCGAACAATGGAAATCTCATGGAATTAAAAGTGAGATAAGAAACCCCTTACCTCGTGCTCGACTTGAACCGTTTGTTCTTTAATATCCTGAATAATAAACTAAAGTTAATTTATACTTTCTTAAGAACCTTTTTCAAGTTTATTATTCCCTTTATATCACTTATTACCATGTTATAAATATAATGTAATCATTTAAGTTAATAATGGTCAAATTGTCGATATTTGGTACTTGAGTCAAAAATGAACTTCTTATAATTACAAATTGTTCATGTGGTCAAATATCCATTATATCCAGAATGATATTCATGATGTATATATCATATATATTATATATATATCCCGTATATGTATGTATTTATAATTGTACATAACAGTTGGAGATAAGAAATGAAATGCACCATTCATGGAGACGGTAAGCCGTACGTACGAATAAACACTACTTTCATTTCTATTTCGTATTGTAATGGAATGATAACTTTATAAAAAATAAGTATATTATAGTTCCAGTATAATATCATATAAAGTTTCCTTAAATCTACCCTTTATACATTTCACATAATTCATGAACGAGTCATAACACTTTGAGGGGGTGGTAATCCGCACTTCCTCAAATGAGATTATCGTATTTACCCACTATGGAAACCATAAATATATTATATAAATGAAAAATAAAGAATCATAAAGAAAACATAAACATAATATATATAATATATAAATATAGTTCCATAATAATTCCCACCATGAGTGGAGATTGGAGATATTTGAACAATCATCGTTTCATGAGACAGTAGTTCGCCGTCCACATAAATAGCATGTTCCTTACCCATTAGACGGAGGGTTGTGTAAGTGTAGTTTGAATCATTATCATAAAAAAATCCTAGTATATTGATGATACTGGTGTTATTATAAAATAAATTAATAAAAAGATTTTAGGGGTTTAGAGAAGTAAAATAAAACAAAATGAAACAAAAGAATTTAAGAGAAACCGTTACCTTTAATTTGGGTAACTCCCTTTGGCTTGACCAAACTAGTTTGTTGAAGTGCCTTATGCCTAAGTTAAGTCTTATAAGAGGAGGAGAGGGATGTAGGTAGCTTAATTGGGAAGATTTTTTATGAGCCAAGGGGCTTGAGAGGTGTGAGAAAAGGTTTATAAGTGGTGTCCATTTATAAGGGAGAGGAGGGGCTCTTTTGGAACATTTGAAAATGTTATTTTATTATAAATGAATATTCAGTTTCAAAAGGTCCAAAAATCATTATATTAAAATATAAGATTACTAATGATCTAAACAAAATCATTAAATAATAATTGGACATGTTTTGGATATTATTTTAATCTTTATAATCTTATTTATTTAAATCATTTATTAATGAGGTAAACACTGCATCATTATTTTTTCGTAAATAATTTAATTTATTTGATGTCTAAAAATTATAAAAAAATACCATAATGTAGGAAATATTTTTATATACCTAATAAATATTTATTGTCTAAAATATAATTTAAATAACCGTATGTAAAAATTAATTTACTAAAAGATATTTGTTTATGTCATTTTTGTCTTTACTTTAAGTTAATTAAAATAAAGTGTCATTATCACTCCCAAGTGGCCCCATGGGGTCCCAAAATCGACCCAAGGATTCCCATTGTCTGATATGTATCAACCAATAGGATTAGGACATATGTTAGGGTAAATTTATATTATTGTAATAATATTTGTTTACCCTTATTTACCAGATTTACCCTTTAACCATGGTAACTACAATTTTTACTGAAGTAAATATTCATAATGTCTATAAATAAAAGTTACCTATTTACAAAATTTGGAACTCCTGATTCCAAACATAGATTCCATTTTTTTCAAATTCAAAACACAGAAGTGGCAGAAATTAATTTAAAATTAATTCCCGTTGTCAAAACAAAAGGCGTGTTTTTAAGAAATATTAACTATCAAAAGATTGACACTTATTTATGTACAGTTTAATAGTTAAATTACTTCCAATGAACAAAATTGGATTAAATGGTAAAAATATAATCTAATTAAACTTTAAAACAAATTAAAAAGATAATATATCCTTATAAATAAATTAGATTAAAAGGTAGTTTTGAATTAAAATATAGTATTTTTTCACTATTCATTAAAAAAGAATTTTATCAGAAAAATAACCAAAATTTACCCAAAGTAAATTTTGATATCCCGAATATAAATTAAAATTTTATTTGGTCAAATAGAACATATAAAAGTGACCAAAACTGTATTTATAGAGGGTTCCCCATCAAAAGGCGGTAAATCAACCTTTTAAAGTAAATTATGCTTAAAATTAGATTCATTCACATTTTAAGCCTCTAACTTTGGAAAAATGTAAAAACATTTAACAAACAAGTATAATCATATTGTAGTTAGTTTTTTTCATTCCCTCCAATAAAATGTCTAGACGTTAACTACCATTTAAGATAATAATACTATATTATTATTGTGCAACGTAAGATTTCAAAGAAACCCGTTGTTGCATATCAGGTACGCTATCGAACATAACATCCACTTTAAAGTAAAATTAATATTTAATTCAATAATATTAATAAATATGAAAATGTCATATTTCTTTATTTACTTGGGATGTTACATCCTAACCCCCTTTTGGAAATAGCATCCTCACAATTTTATTTACTTATCAAATAAATGAGTGTATTTATCCCTCATAGAATTTTCATATTACGACATAGCCTCATAAACCATATGGGTTTTCCACAAAAAATTTACCTAGTGAATTACGTTATTCCGCAATACTTTCTCTATTCGGTCAAGAATCTAGACTGGATATTCCCCATAAGAGAGATTATCTTCCAACTGAACTACCTCTGGGCTCAAAACATGAGATGGATCTGGAATATATTTTATCAACATTGAAACATGAAAAACATTGTGTACATGGGAAAACTTAGAGGTAAATCCACTCTATATGCAACTGATCCAACATTATATAGGATTTCATAAGGTCCAATGAACCTTAGACTCAACTTTCCCTTCTTACCAAAATGCATCACACTCTTCCATGGAGAAACTTTGAGAAAGACATGATCACCTACCTCGAAAGAGAGATCCTTCCTCCGATTATCTGTATAATTTTTCTGCCTGCTCTGAGCTGTTTTCATTTGCTTCTGAATCAACTGAACTTTCTCTGCCATATCTTCTACCAATTCTGCTCCCATCAGCTTCCTTTCACCTACTTCATCCCCAAAAGCTGGAGATTGAAAATGCTTTCTATATAATGCTTCAAATAGATCCATCTGTATAATGGAATGAAAGATGTTATTATAATAAAATTCAACCAAATAAATATGTTAGTCCCAACTTCCCTGGTAATCCATCAAAAAAGAACGTAACATATCCTCCATGGTCTAAATTGTTTGTTCTGACTGCCCATCTGATTGCGGATGAAAAGCTGGACTAAAATTTAATTCATTACCCAATGACTTCTAAAGGCCTTTCCAAAAGTTAGAAGTAAACCTGAGATCACGATCATATACAATGGAGATGGGAACACCATGCAACCCAACTATCTCTTTAAAATACAACCAAGAAAGTTTATCTAGAGACAAAGTATCTCAAATAGGAAGAAAATGAGCAGATTTAGTCAATCTATCAATAATAACCCAGATTGCATTGTTACCTCGAGATGTCTTTGGTAATCCCATAATGAAGTCCATGGATATATTTTCCCATTTTCACTCTGGCACCGGTAAAGACTGAAGCATACCTTTCGGTAACTTCAGATCTACTTTAACCTGCTGACAAGTCAAAAACTTCATAGTAAAATCAGCAATATCTCTTTTCATTCCATCCCACCAGTAATACTCTCGAAGATGTCTGTACATCTTAGTACTAGCAGGATGAACTGAAAATGAGGAAGTATGAGCTTCACATAACAACTCATTCTTCAACTCTGAATCACAAGGTACACATAATATTTTCCCAAAACTCAAAACAAAATCATTATCAATGTTAAATTCAGGAAACTTACCCTTCTAAACCAACTCTACCTTTTTCTATAACTCACTGTCTTCCTTATGTTCTTGCTTAATTTTATCTGAGGGAGATGATCTCACTGACACCTGAAACAATAAAAAATAATTTCCCACACCAACAACTTCTATTCAAAATTTCATCAAATCAAAAACCAAAGGATCTCATTCCAAACGTATCATGGTTAATGAAGCATTAATTTTTCGACTCAAAGTATCATCCACTTTATTTTATTTTCCCGGATGGTAAAGGATCATGCAATCATAATATTTGATTAATTCCATCCATCTCCTATGTTTCATGTTTAATTATTTCTAAGTGAATATATACTTAAATTTTTTGTGGTTAGTATATATTTCACATTTTACGCCATACAAATGATGCCACCACATTTTTAAAGAAAAAACAATAGCAGCTAATTCCAAATCACGTGTAGGGTAATTTAACTCATGAGGTTTCAACTAACACGAATCATAAGAAATTACCTGATCATTTTTCATAAGGAAACAACCAAGTCCTTTCAACTAAGCATTGCTATAAATAACAAACTCACTATTTCTGGAAGGCAGATCCAAAATTGGAGCATTCACCAATCTTTTTTTCAATTCCTGTAAATAATCATCACATTATCTTGTCCAAACAAACTTAACACCTTTTCGAGTTAATTTAGTCATTGGACTAGATAATCATGCAAAATATTCAACAAACCTTCAGTAATAACCTGCCAAACCAAGAAAACTACAAATCTTGGTTATATTTGTGGGTCTTGTCTATTTTTCAACAACATTTGTTTTAGCAATATAAACAGTTATGCCTTTTTTTTGAAATAATGTGACCAAGGAAAGAATTTTTTTGTAACAAAAACTCACACTTGCTGAATTTCCCAAACATTTTCTTTTATTTTAAGGTTTGAAATACAACACTTAAAATGACTTTCATGTTCCTCTTTGCTTTTAGAATAAACCAAAATATTCTCAATAAGCACAACCACCATTTATCACCTGAGTCAACTGATCCATCACCGCAAAAAACTATTCAATTATGATTCCGACCATCTTAGGATGCTGATTGGGAATGTCATTTTCATCTCTATGCATTCCCAGCATAGCTTCCCTGTTTTCTCAACAAAAAACCATTTTGAACTCCAAAATATCTTAGGCAAAGCAACATGATAATCTATAAATTCTATCATTTCAATATTAACATAAATTAATTTATGGATATTAATTTAACAATACCCTAACTCCTAAAGTTATCTAAACCGACCTGTGATACCAACTATAAGGACCTGATCTTAAACATTACATAATCTTGAATTAAGTTAATAATTCACATTGAGGATATTTTTAGGTTTATAGATTTAGAGTATTAGGTCACAATATAAACATAACATCTTGAAAATTACATGTAGACACTTCTACTCAGTATCCATTTTTCTCATAAAATAAAAATTCTTGAAAAAAAAAGTCATGTCTAGTTCAATGTTTTAGACAACATGAATTTTCCTTGATCCCATCCTTGACCCTATTACACTTTATCTCCTGTGAAAAACATTTCAAAGACTTGGGATGAGCATAAAAATCTCAGTAAGGGATAAACAAAGGAGGAAAACTGTTAGTTTTTTAAAACAATAAGTAAAACATGAATAATTTATCATAAGTAATACTTTTCACCTTTATGAAGTAGTAAATACTCTTCACTAAATAAAATATCATTGCTTACCCTTTTGTAACCAAAATATTACCATAAAACCCATATAAAGAACACATAACATATAAAGGTAACTTGGGACATAAACGTACTTAAATGAAATAACCATACGGTCCACTTCCACACATATCACTAAATGGAATATCCATACAACCAACTTCCATACCCAATGCATTGGAGGTTATAACGTAACTAGCCATCCAGGTTTATCACAGCACCACCCGTGAAATGTCCAAGTACCATTAAAAAATCACAAGACATATAAAAAATATAAAGAATGAAAACATTTCCACATTTTAATCACAATAGATTGCTTAAATATATTGACATAACAAATACTTTATCAAAACCATTTTCAATACCAAAATACATAAAAGATTATATGGTATTTATTTTCCTTTAAAAAAATTACGGCTTGTTAAATAATCCAAAGATAAAATAATACTCACAGCGGCGGAAAGGTCGTTGTCACCACTTACGTTAAAAGAAACATTCATTTTTGTCATTTAGTAAAACACTTCATTGAAAAATATTCCATTTGAATGAAATGAAAATTAAAAGTTGTTTATACAATGCATAAAATAAAGTATTGTATAAAACAATATATGCCTCAATGAAAGGTGATTGAGACGAAGTCCCTTACAAATATCATTTTGTAAATAAAATAGATAGATTATGTGTATTCACTATAAGTACACATAAATGAAGTATAAATAAAATATAGGATATGAAAATATATATCTCACATAATCATAGCATGGAATAATCAATAAGTATATGTTTAACCCAAAGAATGGGAATTGGGTTAAGAAGTTTCCTTACAGAAATTTGACAGCCTAACGACGTCACCTTAAAATTAAAAAAAATGAATTGATGAGAGAGAAAAGGGTATATAATCACATGGACATAATATTTACATCAATAATGATATATAAGAACATATCCCAACATATGAAGATGTAAATTAAAGGACATAACAAAAAGAAGTCTTTTAAAAAGAGGAGGGTGAAAGGTTCCTTTACCGATTTGGTAACTTATGAAACATACAACCCATGAAAGAAGGATCATACAATGAAGATATAAATACCCATAAATTTATTTATATTAAACAAATATTACAAATCATGGGCATTGCGTACACCACACAAAGTAAATAGTGATAAATATAGCATGGATCTCACAAGAATAAAAGTGAGATAAGAAATCCCTTACCACGTTGTAATCAACCGATTCGTATGAAAAAAAGTTGATAACCACCAAATTAATCACATAATACCATGAATATACATATAATCATGATTATATATATCAAATATCTGTACAAAATACACCACATGCAATAAATAAGTGGCGAACAATGGAAATATCACGGAATTAAAAGTGAGATAAAAAACCCCTTACCTCGTGTCCGACTTGACCTGTTCATTCTTTAATCTCATGAATAATAAAATAAAGATAATTTTTACTTTCTTAAGAAAATTTTTAAAGTTTTATTATTCCTTTTATATCACTTATTACCATGTTATAAACATTATGTAATCATTTAAGTTAATAACGGTCATATTGTCGATATTTGGTACTTGAGTCAAAAATGAACTTCTTATAATTACAAATTGTTCATGTGGTCAAATATCCATTATCTACAGAATTATGTTCATTATGTATATATAATATATATAATATATATCCAGTATATGTATGTATTTATAATAGTACATAACATTTGGAGATAAGAAATGAAATGCACCGTTCATGGAGACGGTAAGCCGTACGTACGCATGAACGGTACTTTCATTTATATTTCGTATTGTAATGGAATGAAAAATTAATAATACATAAGTATATTATAATTAAAGTATAATATCATATACAATTTTATTAAATCTACCCATTATAAGTTTCACATAATTCATGAACGAGTCATATCACTTTGAAGGGGTGGTAGTCCGCACTTCCTCAAATGAGATTATCGTATTTACCCACTATGAAAACCATAAAGGTATTATATAAATGAAAAATACAGAAGCATACAAAAAACATAAACATAATATATATCATATATAAATACAGTTCCATCATAATGTCCACCATGAGAGGTGGTTGGAGATATTTGAACAATCATCATTTCGTGAGGCAGCAGTTCGCCATCCACAAAAACAATATGGTATTTACCCATTAGATGGAGGTGTGTGTAAGTTTAGTTTGAATAATTATCATAACAAAATCCTAGTATATTTAGGATAATTATGTTGTTATAAAATAAAGTAATAAAAATATTTTAGGGGGTTGGAGAAGTAAAAAATCAAAAAAAAAAAAAAATTAAGAGAAATTGTTACCTTTAATTCGGGTAACTCCCTTTGGTTTGACAAAAACGGTTTTTTGAAGTGCCTTATGATTATGTTAAGTCTTCTAGGAGTAGGAGAGGGATGCAGGGAGCTTAATTGGTCGGATTTTTGATGATACAAGGGGATTTAGATGTGTGAGGAATGGTTTAGAAGTGATGTCCTTTTATAAGGGAGAGGAGGGGCTCTTTAGGAAAGTTTGAAAATGTTATTTTATTATAAACTTATCTTCAGTTTAAAAAGGTCCAAAAATCATTATATTCAAATATAAGATGACTCATGGTCAAAATAAAATCATTAAATAAGAATTGGACATGTTTTGGATATTATTTTATCTTTATAATCTTATTTATTTAAATCATTTATTAATGAGGTGAACAGTGCATCATTATTCTATCGTAAATAATTTAATTTATTTTATGTCTAAAAATTATAAAAAAATACCATAATGTAGGAAATATTTTTATATTTCTAATTAATATTTATTGTCTAAAATATAACTTAGATAACTCTATGTAAAAATTAATTTACTAAAACTTATTTGTTTATGTAATTTTTGTCTTTACTTTATGTTAATTAAAATAAAGTATCATTATCACTCCCAAGTGGCCCCATGGGGTCCCAAAATCGACCCAAGGATTCCCATGTTTAGATATGTATCAACCAATAGGTTTAGGACACATGTTAGGGTAATTTTATATTATTGTAATAATATTTGTTTACCCATATTTACCAGATTTACCCTTTAACCATGGTAAATAAATTTTTTACTGAAGTAAATATTCATAATGTCTATAAATCAAAGTTACCTATTTAAACAATTTGGAAACCCTGATTCCAAACATAGATTCCATTTTTTTCAAATTCAAAACACAGAAGTGGCAGAAATTAATTTAAAATTAATTCCCGCTGACAAAACAAAAGGCGTGTTTTTAAGAAATATTAACTATCAAAAGATTGACACTTATTTATGTCCAATTTCATAGTGAAATTACTTCCAATGACCAAAACTAGATTAAATGGTAAAAATATAATCTAATTAAACTTTATAAAAAATTAAAAATATAATCTACCCTTATAAATAAATTAGATTAAAAGGCAGTTTTGAATTAAAATACATTATTTTTTCACTATTCATTAAAAATGAATTTTATCAGAAAAATAAGAAAACATTACCCAAAGTAAATTTTGATATCCCAATTATAAATAAGAATTTTATTTGGTCAAATAGAACATATAAAAGTGACCAAATCTAGACTTAAAGAGGGTTCCCCATCAAAATGCGGTAAATCAACCTTTTAAAGTAAATTATGCTTAAAATTAGATTCATTCAAATTTTAAGCCTCTAAATTTTATTTGATAAATGTAAAAACATTTAAAAAACAAGTATAATCATATTGTAGTTAGTTCTGTTCATTCTCGCCAATACAATGACTAGGCATTAACTACCATTTAAAATAATAATATTATATTATTATTGTGCAATGTAAGATTTCAAAGAAACCTGTTGTTGCGTATCGGGTATGCTATCGAACATAACATCCCCTTTAAAGTAAAATTAATATTTAATTCACAAATATTAATAAATATTAAAATTTCATATTTCTTTATTTACCTGGGATGTTACAAATGACCACTACAGAAGCCTGCATGAACTTCATCCATGATGGAGAGAATCTCTCCTTAAATATATATGAGGATGAATCTATTTAATCCTCATTTTTAGAGGAATTTCTTATCATTTTTTCCATACAACATGGTATAATTTGATTCCCTACAGCAATTTAGTTCTCTATTGGATCAATTTAATAGGAGGGTCTCATTTTGGTGGTAATCAATTATTGGGTCAATCTATCTAAGGGGTGGGAATCGTCTCGTCACTCTATGGAAAAGTTTTTACCTGATTAATTTCCTCTATGTCACAAATAATGACTGATGATACCACACATTGGTGTGTGATGTGGAAAACAAATTCATCCTAAATAGGATTGTAAATTACTATAGATGAATTATCCAGCTCATCAGTGGAAGTATTTTTTGATGAAGGATCAGGATGAAATGCCTTCTCAAAAGGGAATTATGCCATCTATCCTACTACATAACCTATTATAGGGGATAATTCTTCCTTATTTATGGTATACTCACAATTTATTTGTTTGATCACCATCTATGAATAAACATTGATGTTCATATGGTCTATCTACTGCTTTAGGGATAATTTCAAGATGAAAAATGCAAGCTTGGTATTCTTCCTCATTATTAGTGTATCCATCAGACAGTGAAAAGTCATATGAAAACATTTCTTTTTCTACGAAATAAAATAAAATCCCTAGACCATCCCAGTTGAGAATTTTATTTTCTAAACTGATGACAATAGGACTTTAGGAGGAATATTCAACATACGTCACCAACATTTAGGGAGTGTTATGGTCATAAAAAACTTATTTATCTAGAATTAGAATGTCAATTAGTGTCCTCTCTTGGGTGGGATGTTCCATAAGGAAATCATCTATGAACTTAACTATAAAAACCTTCTTTGACACAAATTGGATATCATGAAATTTCAGAATAACCACCCGTTGGTCCAAAAACCCATTCATCATAGAGAGTCCATGGATGCACTCCAGTGGGTCTATAAGTGATACTTGGTGGACTTTGTGATTTTTCAAGTAATGTATTATCATTTTCACTATAAATATGAGTGAGAGGAAGTTCATATCTATATCAGAATATTGAATATCAGTTCCTAGAATTGTTCGATTGAGATAATAGAGGTTATTTTCATTCCCCACTTAATTTTTCTATGTGAGGAGAGTACCAAAATATAGTTACATGGTTTCTACATATGTGGAAAGAGACATTACTTATATTGGTGGAATAAATACTAGAGGGCATAGTAGGTACTGCTTGAGACTCTAAAAATATTATTGGTAATAATCATCCCAACTGTAAGTGACTCCCTTCATCATTAAATTAGTGAAGGTCATGTATTTCTTGACCAGGTAGGCTATGAAATACCGAATATAAGTGAAGTGTCCCTAGATCCCCCAAAATTAATTAATATTAAATGGGGTTACATTTTTAGGATTAAACTAGTATTTTATGTATTTTCCTTTATTCCATGGTTTCATTTCACAAAGACAAGTAATTTATCTAACTTTACACCAAAAGAAAACATAAGAGGATTTATCTTTAAACTGTGATGCTACAACTTCCTAAGAAATGAATGAAGGAAGGTGAGGTGATCACACCACTTTCCAGATTTAACCACCATGATTTTAAAATAATATTCCAAGACTCATCCCAATATGGGTTAAATATTATTATTCATATCATGTTCATGTATAGAATTATCATTCTTTAACCCAAAGGGAAAGACCTAAGAGAAAAATAACCACTAAAGTGCTCTAATGTTGGTGGCTTACTCATATTTAGAGGCCATATTTTTATTATTATAAACTTGATTCACAACCATGATTAAAAGGGAATGAAATCAAATAGTTTCATATATCTATAGTTCTACAATTATTCTTGTAAAATAATTGTTTGGTATATTTCTATTAAGGTTGTTGTAATCAATGAATAAGATGATATTACTATTCTTTTTCATGATAGGGATGATGTTTGAGATCCATTTTGTGTACTACACTTACCTAGAAATGAATTCATAGATCAATTTTTCAACATAAGACTCTACATTAGTATGAAGATAGAGGTTCATCCTCATAGATTCCTACATGAATACTTGATTTCCATTGGTTAATCATAAGAGATTAGTATCCACAATATATTTCATCTTGGGAATCTCCATATAATTCCAATAGAACATGTTTCTATAATGCTTTAGAAATGAAATATACATCTCCTTGTCCTCTGGAGAAATAGTGGTGCTAATCAATATAGGATGTGGTTCTACTTCTGTAACATTATTATCCTACTTGAGATCATTAATAGATGTAGATATTCCTTCTACAAATGCATAAGGATAATTCATGATGCCATTAAATTATTTTTCGCACAAGAGCCTCAACCTAGTTGGTGAGGACTCGACAAGTGCGTCTAAGAGGCCCGAGTTTAAAAGTGAGTGGAGACATATTTTTGGGTACTATAGTAGTCACTATAGCAGTCACTGTTCGGTACTTTAGAAGCCAAAACTATTCATCTGTTTGGGCTTTTAGGCCACCATTTTGGGCCTTGGGTCTTTTGAGGCATTCAGGCCACCCAAGGCCTTCTGGCCAGTAAGGCTTTCGGGCCACCTCAAGGCCGTTGGGCCACCTCAAGGAATTAGGGCCAACTCAAGGCCTTCAAGCCACCTCAAGTTCTTCAGGACACCTGAAATTGTGCTGAAATGATCAGACAGACTCTACAAAGAGTATACTTCAGATGGGGATTCAGAGCAGGCGCATTCACCAGAGTAGAAGCTAAGAGGATTTTTCAGAAAGAGAGGGTATGGAATTGCCATTGGGGCTAGCCTATGATTTCATGGGAAGCCTAACCGAATAGCCATGTGAAGGTGGAGAGCTGATATCATGATGAAGAAGCTGGGAGGAGGAGCTCCAAGTATAGTATATATATTTCCTAAGACCTACGGGTCATGTAATCTTCGAGCCTAGGAGACTTGTATTGGTTTCCCCTCATCCCTTGAAAGGGGGGTTATCAAAAATCAATAAAAAAGAAGGCCTTTGGGAAATTCAGGAATTATATTCTTATTTCATCGTTGAGTCTATAGGGGACTTCTCAAGTATAATGGATAATTAAAGGTTATCTTCATTCTTATTTATATAGGAGAGAACATGGTAATTGAATTTTTTTTCCTAAACTGCCAGCAAATTGAAGATATATTTAGAGGATGCTTGTACTATTTTTCCCTACCACCAAGAGATGGATGTATATAGACATCCAGAGTTTTAGTGGATATCTTCTTTGTATCTTCGATATCCGCTAATTTTATAATAGAATTCTTGGATCATGATAGATAATTAGTCTAAATTAAATTTGATAAATCCACTTTAATTAATGTGATAGATATCAGTTGGACATAAGACAATGGTGTTTTTAGTCCATGATAGCTTTCTTGGATTGAATATATAGCCTAAATCATTATTATCAACAACACATAATTGATGTCAGGTAGGCTCTAGAGACTCACAGTGGTGGTCTACAATCCATTAGGTGCCACAACCTGCATATCATTATCCACCATTTCTTATTTACCATCCTTATCATAGAAATTATCCTTAGCATATATGGATTCACATGAGTTGAAATGGGTGATATCATTATAAAGAATGCCAACCTTCCCATAGATAGGGTATTTCAATTATGGATTAAATTTTGAGTGTACTGTTATGTGGATTTCAAGAAAATTATACCCAATAAGAACATTATACCTTATGTATGGATAGATAACAATGAACTCAATATTATCCAAGATATCCCCAAACTAAGCCTTAAGCTTGATCTTCCCAAGAGGGATTTTCTCTCTCTTATCATATCCTTGAATGGTTATCTTTGTTAGAGATAAACCCCCTCACTATGTCCCAAATGTCACAGGGTGTAAATTGGGATGAGGTTGATCATATAACCATTTTAAACTAGATAACTTCAATTTTTTACATTATCAAGTTTTACTAAAACATATATAGTTATGATATGTCATTATATAACATCCTCCTAACCATGTTTTTTGAATGATATGGTGGTATGAAACTTTTATACAATAGTCTCCACTCAGTAAACCTAACTGTATATAATTCTATAAAAAATAATAGGGGCTCTATAGGTCATTAATGAGGGCCTCACTATGTTCTTTAAAAAGATAGAGAGAATCCATTATTGAAAGTTTAGTTGAGAAAACCACCATTTTTTTTAAATTTTGTATTTTTTTGAAAGGGTTTCACACATCCCAAGGTGGGATTGATCCCAATTTTGTAGCTCCAGAGTTTTGGGGTTTGAGGTGGATGGGTCTGGTGATTAAGTAAAATTTGTGAGGAAACATTCTACCAATGGAATATGTTGCACTATCCTTCCCATTTTATTTTACTAATTAAACAATTATACACTCTCCAGTCGGTTGTGTAAAATGACTGGGATTGAACAAACACTAGAGTGTTATAAATAATTTCCATTATTTTGTTGGGAATACTGAAATGATCTCCCATGTGTCTCAACTAAATACCTATTTTATTCTAGTATGTGACAAACATATTATGTTCATCCATTCCCATACCATCCCCTACATCACTGTATTATGCTTCCTTGGATTCCAACTCTATAATAGGGTATGGGGAACTCTTACTCATGGGAGTATTTATTATTAGATAAGTGATATTTTATGTGAACTATATTAGCATAAATAAATATGATCTCCTCATCTGGTGAGGGTTCCATTTCTTAGGGAATTTTCCATTCTCTAAAATTTTAAGGATAGAAATATCCATCATCCAGAGCTTATATTGGAGTTGGATATGACTCTTTATATTGGGATTTTTTTATTTTTGATGATTAAATATGCCTTCAAGAGAAATATTTAATGATTCATCCCTAGGTGTAAGTATTACTACTAATTATTGAATCTATGCTCTTAAGAAGACACGAGCTTTATCAACTATAATTCAAGTCATCCAGTTATCAAAGACCTATCCAAACTTTTCCAGAGCTTCATTCAAGTGACCCTATTATTCTATTAGAGTGATGGATTTATAGGTAAACTATTTCAAGGCCTTATCAAGTATCACTTATCCATAATGAACCCAACTTTGGATGTAATATTTCAATATAATGAAATCCAAGATGGTGTGACCCACTCTCATATGGAATGGGAAGTAGTCAGGATGATTAGTGAGGTTAAACTCATTAATTTTCCTATGTACTGGTATCTTTACATGGTTATTTTCCATGATAATATGAAAATAAGACACAACCATCTCATTTTTGAAGGAATACAATTTATTCATCCATTACTCATATCATGAGTTATACATATCTATTGTTTTTTTGATCGAGAAAACATTTGTTGCTACTACTACTCAACCTGAGGCATTGGAAAATTCTGCCCTTTTGGAGTGCATGAGTGGGGACTACAATTGGATTGAGGGTAATAGTAGTATTCTCTTATTTACTAGGTATTTTCTATATTCTAATCAAGTAGACTATGATTTATCCCATGTTTACTGAATGGTATCTTCTAGGAATTATTCCATCTCTACAAACTCAAAAAATCCACTTGAAGAATTCATTGAGATAAAATGTGTTTGAAGTTAACCCCTAATATTCTCAGTAAAAATTTCCTTAAAATTATCTTTAAAGATAGGGATATTGAGTAAATAGATTAAATTTGTCCACTTGGAAATGAATCCACAAACACTCACATTTTTTTTGTGTTTTTAATTTATGAGGTAGAAATTTGTTTCATATAGGGGAGATTAACTTCTAATGGAATTGATGAAGAAGGTATTCCCATCCAGAAACATGTCCCAAGAGATGTATATTGTATCAAAAAAAGGCTAGAATGACCAGAGTCTCCACAAAACATCTCGATTTCCTCACCTCCTACTAATCTTGAGGGTCCGTCATTGGGAGGCATTAGGGCATGAAGTACATGACATGCTATTCTGGATCTCTCAACCCATCAAATATGATAATATGGGATTTCTAAAATTTGGAATGGGAAAATTCACAACTAGACTTTATATATATTGATTCATTCAAGGATGCAATGAGAAAAGTCGTCCTTCCATGGATTCCATTTGATCTTCTAAGGATTTGATGGTGTTGAATAGTTCAGAAATAATATCAATATGAACCAACTAATGTATATATGGAGTGGGTGATTCCTAATGTTGTGGCCCAATTTTCAAATATCAATGATTTTAGATCTATTCTAGGAAAGAATAATCACCTGGAAAATGATTAAGCTACCTCTGTAATGAAGTAATGTCATGATCATCATCCACTTACTCATTTATATATACCAGTTGTCTGGATCTAGAGCTTTACTACTACTCAGTTCCCACTCTTATAGTGTGATTATTTATCTACTGGTATGAATTAAGTGGTATGTTTATTTCTATTTGAAAATTATATCAAATAGGAATATTTCCCTAGGGTATTTCATCATTGACCAGCCTAATATTTTTATCTCATTCTCATATTATTCTCGTCATTCCTCTTTATAAGTAATATCAATACCAATAGGCGTTGAGTGTGATGTAGCCACACCTTTCCCTATATCCATGGAAGAGTTACATAAATAAGTTTTTAATTCATCATTCAGATGGTCCAGGTTCTGGCTCTTTCCCAGATTCCAAATACATAAAGCTTTAGTTATTTTATCCATATAGCCCACCACTCATTGTATAGCCTCTAAATTTCAACCCATAGTATATACATCTCGATCAATATCATACGTTGTGATCTTGTTGATGAAATTCATTGAGGTGTGTCATAAAATTGTTGGTATCCCATTAATCTCCATGTAATAGAGATTTTTTTCAATACTTAATCCTCCTTTGAGGGTTGAATTAGGATTATTTCTCTGACCCATAGTCATATTGGATCATTTTGAATTATGTCCCTTACAAATTATAACCATTTTTTATCACACCCCCCCTACATTTGTCTATGAATAATGAAATTAAGGGAGTTTCATGTCTTACTTGTAGAGCGAGCCCCAAATGATAGAGGAGTGTCACATGATAGATTTAATGGCTGTGATTCTTTCCATAGATATTTACCTCCCAACCTAGAGAAGACCAAACCCTTTCAAGGTGATTATAGTTATTATAATTCCACCATCCCTGAGGGATGGGTATGATTCAGGTTCTCTATTGGAAATTTACGATCCTATTTCCAAGGATATGAGGACTCTAGTAGATAAATTGATGGATCCTGGGATGAAAAATTGATATATTAATTCCTTCATCCATGATACCTAGGGTTGATCTAGAACCACAGTCGATTTCTCTAGTAGCCTCTCTAGTTATGATAAACATGGTGGTGGAAATTAAGAAAACAATCCCTCATCCCTACAAGCTAGGTATGGTTAGTATTTACCGACAATATTCTCAATATCTTGATAGTGTTTGATAACCTTAATAGGTAGGTGGAGGTAAAAATTCCCCCACACTTATGAGATTGGTTAACTCTCTGATAGTTGATATATCAGTTGATATTTTGGTCCAATTGATTTGAAACAATTTTAATAGTGAATGATCTAGGTGTAATGGAAATATGTGATGGGGGCCAATTATTATAGGAAGTTTTCAGGTAGCCCAAAAAATCAACCTCCATGTTTGAGGAATGTCACCATTTTATTGAGAGGTACAACTAAAGCATCCATTGGAAGCCATCTCTCTAGGTTTGTGATATCTTTGTGTACTCAATGTGGAAGTGTCACATAGTATTGACCAATATTCCCTTGGGATACCCAGTCCCCTAACATCTCCTATGGATATAATAATACAAGATGGTATATCTTGGTAGACATTATATTCTAGGGACATAGTTAAGTTCAATACTCTATTTTTTCCCAACCTTGAATATGTATGTTTGATGGGGATCTAGAAACAAGTTGATGGAGATTTTTTAGGATATGGAAACAAAAACTTAACATTAGTTTTTCATTCTCTTCCAATCCTAGGTTATATAAAGTATAGAATAAATCCATTTTTATATGAAAATTGAATGTATTTATGATCTGTATACTACCCTCATATCCTTTATAATGGAGGTGTCTATCCTTTAACATCTGATGAGTCACCCACTTGTTCTAGTAAAAATATGGCACGAATTCCCTCTCTAGCACATATGGGACCTCATGTTCTGAAGTGGTTATGTGATAAAACATAGTTTGAGGTTTTTTCCACTAACTATCTCCATATGTCGATTCCAACCTCTAATTCATTGGGGTAACATGCCTCCACCTAGTCAGACCATAGTGGTTAATTCTCTGGGTTGTCTACTAACCATGGTTAAGTACTAATAATAGTTTATGGGGGAACTATATAGGGTCAAACATGGTGTTTCATTCACCTCTATGTATGAAAGTGTTTAATAAAGGGGCGTATTTCCTTTTCTGGGTGTGATATTACCATGGGGATGTTGTCCATGGTTGATATAATGAGTAGAGTCCATATAATACATATCATCACTATCATGAGGAGCATTATCAAGGAAATAATTTCCTTCTACTTTGGTTGAAGAGTCTAGGGACCCTTGAGGTGTTGTGGATATCTGACATATAGCCTTAAGGATAGTAGCATTGAGAAGATCAAGGATATGATCCTCATTCTGTGTCATAGTCAGAATATGCCGACCTCCATTTCTTGGTTTGAGAAAGGGTATGATCCTACTGCATGATGGTTTTTGAATCATGTTGATAACAATCTAAAATTGTGGGGATATTATCCCACTTCGAATATTTTTGTGTAGCATGCTGATGATCTTCTCTATCATCATGTAGATTTTGATACCTCATGTGGGAAGTTTCTAGAATATACCAATAAATCTTGGGTGAAGAAGGGATATTATCCCAGTTCATATATGAATTACCCATTAGAATATTGCAGTTGTGCTTCAAAATAGGATAAGGAATATGATCCTCCTCATGTATATCCCCTATAGGATTATAGTACAATCATTCACTGGAAAAAGTATGTACATGATCATGGCTTCCTTAAGCTGCTATAATTTGTTGAGTAGCTTCATAGGTAGGGATATGAACCTCATCTAAGGTGATTTCCATATTATACTGAGGAAACTCAGTTATAGAACAGATATTATCCTGGTAATATGCCTTAGGAGTATGTAACTAGCCTTTTTCAATAGGAATATGTGCATATCTCAGGGTATTTTAAAAAATGTTTGGTGATCCCTAGTCAGAACGAGGATATGTGATCGATCATATTTCATTGGAGTATTCCACTGGTTTTTTACAATAGGAATGTTATCCTATCTTGAGGTATTTTCAAAACTAATTCGGTGATCCCTAGTCAACATAGAGATATAATCCTGGCCTCTTACCTCATGCTCTACTGGAATATACTAATAATCCTCCCAAATAAGAGCATTACGTTTTAATTTATTCATATTAGCCAACTGTTTGTATTATATATTGAGATTTTATACTCAAGAGTTCTTTATAAGGATATGTTCATGTCCCTATATATGTACCAGTGAAAGATTATGCTATAGGTTCCTTCTAATATTACTAAAATGTAGAAACACTTCGGAAAAATGTGTGAAAGAATATCCGACTTCACATTATCAGTCTCTAAGATATACTAGAAGATTTCTTCAATTGAAGTAGGAATATAGTCCCACTCAAGTCCTCTTTGTTCTATTCAAATATGGTGATGGGATTTATACATGGGGGAAAGGCTACGTGCCTCCTCCAATCATGTTTTAGGAATATGTGTGAAGGCTTGATCGGAGTGATCATAGTTATGAGCCATATCTCTAGCCACGACTAAAATATATCGATAGGTATCATCAATGGAAGTTGGGATATAAATCTATTCATGCTTATCCACATATTTTCAAGCCTTGTGAGACCTCCTTGGTACCCATGAATGATTTTCAATGGTGGAAATTTTTTGGGTGGTGCCTTCAGTAAGAGACTGAGTGAAACTAGTTGGAAGAAATAGGTGAAAACGATTGAGAGAAGCCATCCTAGTCCACTTCTAAACTAGGATGGCTCAATTTTCAACTCCTTGATCTACCTTCCTATGTTAAGTAAGGTTCTTATTGTTGCACTCTGGGTATAAGCTTTAAAAGTGGTTAGTTGTGGTGAAAGGTGACATCAGTATCATTGTGGATTTCTTAGAATGAGGCGGACATACTGACTTCATCATCATAATTTCTCTATGATTGATCTTTATGCTCCAAATTTCACCATATTGGTTTCATTCCTAGACCATCATGCTTTCCACCCAAAGCTAGAGGCATATGGTAGGAGAGTTTGTTTTTAAAATGTGAAGGTTACAATTATAGTTATGGTTCTAAAACATTTTCCTGATGTAGAAATGATATCAGGCCAAGGTGGTGTCTATTATATATGCATATGGTCATAATGAAAAAAATTAACAAGGTCACCAATCAGTGCATCTTTGCAAGTATGAAACATGATTAATTTGATATGCATGGGTAACAAAATTTTTATTCTTGTTATCATTTTGGACTTTTATCCTATGTGTAACATTCATTGTGGGAATGTCCTATAACATGATATCTAAGATTTCCAATTGGAGGATTTTATTTTATACATACTATTTTTATTTTAATAGGAGATGCAAAACAAAATGTCCTGACACAATATCAAATTATCATCTATTATCATTTTATACCTTCAAATCATGATCACCATTTTTTTGTTATTGAAATGGTATTATTCCCTAGGATTGGGAAAAAATATTCATGACACCTATAATGATTTAGTTATTTTATTATGACATGATTTCACATTGGGTTTATAACTATTGTTTTCTATTTGAATATTTGGATCGATGATTGATTGTGGGGAGGAAGCCTTCAAGTATAGTTTCAAAATCCTTCATATAGGGTTTACCAATTTCATTTTCTAGGGACACTTCCAATGAGTCACATATACATAATAAAGTATTTACTTAATTTTGAAAGGTACGTGTTCATTTGGGGTTTTGAACCCAATAAAACCGAGGAAATGAAATTGGTTGAGAGGATGTACGGTCAATATCATCACTCCCTTTTGGGATGAATTATTTCCTACTTCATCGATGGATTCAATATATGATCATTAATCTATTAAAAATCATGACATGGTATTGGATACCCTCATAAAATGATCGGGTTTTGAATCCTTATGAGTATAGAGAAGGTTATATTAATGACTCCATATGTATGTATTTGAGATTCTCCTTCCATTTCCCATTATTTCTTAAAATTTTTTAACTAATAAGTTTTTAAACAATATAATAGGAACTATGTAGTTTAATTCATTCCAAGGAGGTGATTGTTACATCAAGTATGGGAATAAGACATTATGACCCATCCTATATATCCTTTTTAAAACATGAATCAAAACTGTCATAGTTCATTTATGTTCAAGTCATGTAATTTAACGTCATGTGAAAAGGACATCAACGAGGGAATGTAGGAATCAAATATAGAGATTAATCCTTAGGAAAGAGTAAAATATATCATAATTTTAATAGGAAGTAGATTTTTTAGGTCAATTTTCCCTCTATTTGTTTATGGGAAGTGGTTAATGATTATTACTGATTGGTGTTATTTCCCCAGATTTTACCAATATGGAAATTAATTTGGGTCACACACTAGGGTGGATGAAATTATATGGAGTGTTTCATAACATGTCATTAAATGGGGATTACACACTGAGGTTTCACTAAATTTTGAATTTTATGATACTATAGATATATAAACTGTAATTCCTTAAGATCATGTGATTCAAAATTAGTGTGAGATACAAAACATAATAATAAATCTATCTCACAACATATCATTATGGGACTTATGAACTAGGTTTGACCTGAGGGTATATTTTACATGGAACTCAAATCATTATAATGCATCCAACATACCCTACTTATAGTAAGAATCACAGTTCTCATAGTTCAATTATTCTCTCAATCTATTGATGGATGTAGAATAATGATTGAATCATTTGATAATTTGTGTTCTATGATTTATTATTATTTCCATATGGAGGTATATACACTAGGATGGATTCAAATGTCTCATATACATTATATTATCATTTTATGGATAAGAAGACATAATAACCATGAATGGTTCATTAGAGATGTCCCTTTCTAGAGCATTACCTGAATAGGGTTTCATGAGTGCATAAACCTAACCCAATAAGAAAAGTTACCTTATTTAGGGGGAGGGGGGGTGCTTGAATGAAGGATCATGGTTAGGATATTACATTATTTGAGGATACATTCCTAGGTATACCGTATAGATAAGAATGAAATGTCTGGGGGTGTCTACCAAACATTTCTAGAGTGTCTTCCTAACATGTCTCGAGTGTCTAGGTAACATTTCACGAGTGAGTATTTTAAATTCCTTGAGTTCCTGACTAACATGTCATGATATTATACTTGACATTTCTTGAGAGTATTCCTAAAATTATTTAGTTTTTCTCAATATGTTTAGGTTTTATGGATAACATATCCTGAGTTCCTTCCTAACAAGGTTGAATTATCCTATAATTCTACAAATGATAAACACTAACAAGTCAATGGGTTTTCATGTGAAAATGATAGCATGACGAAGGTGCTTCACATGATCAAAATAAAAATTCTAGGGAATTTCACTTGATCAAAACTGACATGTCTAAGGATTGCTGCATCATCATATTACATGTGTTAGAGGACTCTGTATGGATTGGCCGATATGTTTAGATGACTTCTCAAGACTTGGCTAACATGTCTGGGTGGTGTCACATTATATAGATGACATTTATGGGTACCATCACATTACTAATGAATAATTCATGAAAAGAACATGACTCATTCACATGAAAATAATTGTATCTATATTCATATAATGATTCTATATTCATATGAATTTGTTTTATAAATGAAGTAATGTTCATTAATAATTGGACTATTGACACATTGTGTGATCATGTCAACATGAGGAAACTCCATTGTGCGACATGGCCAACATAACATAGGTTCATCATTTGATCAATAGTGTGATCATTTTAAGTGTATATACATTTCATGCAATAATATAATTGATTCCTTAGGTTTACATGTTGGAATAATCCATTGATTGAGTGGCTCACCACTCTAAGAAATCCACTAATGCCTCTTCACTCCTGTCTGTATTTATTTTTTTTTGCATTGGGGGGGGGGGGAGTTGGATTTATAGGTCTCATGTCCCCAAATATAATCCACCTCATAAGAAATAAAAATCACCTATATGGGCTTGAGTCGGTGGATTGAGTGTTGCATCACGTGCTTCATTTGAATCTATCGTAGGTCATCCATGACGTCATCTTGCTAATGCATGAGTAATATAAACTATATATTCACTTCATATTTATAATATAAAAAATTTGGCTTCTTAAATAGTTTTCTTATATTCAAATCGATATGTCAAAGGACCTTATCAAGATTGGCCCGACATGTCTGTGGGTCTTCATGATATCTTGTCACCTATTGAATATGATTTGATGTGATTAAGGAAGACATGTATGGTTCCCTTCCCGATATAAATATGGCCTATCATAGATCCTTCTCATAATCAAGGAATATATCATGTGAAGCACATATCCATATAACATGAAAAATATAATAAATATCCTTCAGAGAAGAGTATAAATTTTCCATATTTTATATAAAGGCTATGGATTTATCCCATCAGTTGTATATCGGGGTGTCTCATGATCAATCATACATGTCAGATATCCTTTTCATGATGAATGTGACATGTCCTGAGACATTTTCATCATGATGACATCATATCTTGAGGGCTTTCTTATGATCCATGGACAACTCACACATAGCGCATAGGCATGGCTCATGATAATCAATGTAACTCCCTCTCACATGAAGATACAAAATTTCCAACATTTATTTACGAATCAATTGGATGATTTTCATTCCTTCCTCTAATAGGGAATTTCATGATAAATCAATGACCACATTAGGGCATTCGATAAATGTCAAGGACTTTTTATCTACTTTTTCGGGACACCCGAGTTTTTTTATTTTCAAATTATCATGAAGTTATATAATGGGGTTCACAATATAAATGGAATATGAATCCATCATGTGATCATGTGGGGGTGTCCAATCCATATGTTCTAAGGGTACATGGATCATGTCCTATGTTACATGAATTCATCATATGAACATGGGTTCATGTTTCATGTATGGGTGATTCTAAAGGATGCCTGTACAAGGGTTTAAATGTCAAGGCCAATGTCACACATGAATAGAGAGGAGTATCATGATCTTGGGTTCATGTATAGGGCCTAAAAAGATACCCAAACCCTAGTTCTCATGAAGGAAAAATGAGACCATGTTCATATGATCATGGGAGATGCATGAACAAGAGATAAAATATTGTTATTATAAGTCATTACATTATTGGATATCATAAAAAAGCCTCTTGGATTATCTATGTGGCCCAAAATTTTCATGACGGTGTTTTATGAAGTTCATGTCTTCATGAGACAATGTAAAATGGGCTAGGTAATTGAGATTCATGTAGACTTCACTTCTCATTCCCATGAAACCCATGTAAGGAATAAATATTCGCCTCACACAATGGTATCAAGTGAAGAATGAAGCTTCTCATAGACACTTCAATATTTCATAAATGTGTTGCAGAAATCAATAAAATTAATACAGTGGATTGAGTTTTGAGTTTTATTTATGCTCATATTTTAGGGTGCTTCAAATAAACTCTATAGGGCTCAATCATTATCAGATGTTGAGATGATATTCACAACTTCTCACATAATAGGGTATGTGGATATTTAATCTCATTATTGGTGAAGGAAAGAAAATGATATGTGATTTATTCCATGTTTTCATGAAGAATTATATATATTCATGATCTTTGTTTAATATTTTTGACAATATAAATCCCTCACTATATCAGAGTCCTTCACATGATAGATTTTGCGGTGCCTCAACTCTTATCCCGATCGATTAAATGATGAATTATATCTAAATGTGAATGAAAGAATGAGGTCTCACATAATATTATTCATGTAACCCTCACAAATAGAAAATATGGATACCGCCACAATTTTATTGCCACCATTTAATTAACCATGGAAATAGAGAAGTATTACTATCACGGGTTTTATGTGAACCATGGACACATCCTGCTATGTAACCCAAACCTCCCTGCCTCTTGTAATCCTATCGAACCTCCATACCTCCTGCCTCTCGTGATTATCTCGAACCACCCTATGTCTCGAAATCCTCTTGTGATCGAAGCCCTCTCCATGCCTCACGTGATCAAAGCCCTCTCCTGCCTACTACGATCAAAGCTGTCTCCCTGCCTGCCGCGATTGAAGCCCTTTGGATGATAGAACCCCCATTTATCCTATGAAGAACCCTCTATAAAATGATCACTCCATACTCCCGTGACATAGTCTCAAGAAAAGGAAGTCTACCAATTCCCTTATCTCATGAAATCCTACCCTCTCTGGATTTTTCAAAGGAACCCTACCCGCCCCTGCTTTTTTGGACAAACCCTATTCGCTTCCTTCTGTCATGATTCACCCATTCCAGCTAGTGAACTGGTAAGAGTTACTATAAACCAAGGATACCCTAATTTTAACTTTTTTCATTTGATAAAATCTACCATTAGTTATTATTAGAGATCCATTCACTTGTAAATGTTTTTTTGGTTGATGGTTTATAGATTCTGGTTTAAGAAAGCTATTGTTTGAGAATTTATGAGGAGACATTTTTTAATATATTTAATTTATATGAGTAGATTTGAATTTTTCTAATGATTTAGTTACATAGAGTTATAATGATGAAGATAATTATATCTACGTGAAGAAGTTTTGAACGCATTCCTGAATATTTTTAAGTGTTTTAGAGGATCTAAAAATGTCTAGAAAAATTTGGAAATTCTATGTATCAGAATACTAATGAAGTGAAAAAGGAAATGATAGATAATATATTACCTTGTTTTGGAAAATTGGTAAAGGA